>OY787660.1:5109283-7815859 GCA_963678985.1 Spisula subtruncata
ACTGTTATCGACACTAACAGGATATTAATCATACTGCAACATCATCTTATTTATACACATTCTTTGTCTGCTGTGTCTGTTATGTACGCTTGATTTGATAACCGGCAATCCTGGCAATCCTGGTTCGAATCCCAGTCACAGCAGGTCATAAGAAAATCTGACTCCAGTGTCTATCTTTCTGTACATGTGGAAAAGGTTCCATATACATAGTAGACAGGTTAACTTTGTACTGGTTGGACTATATTACACAAGAAAAATAGTTCAGTGAACTGAACTGCCTATTTTTGAAGAATAAAATAAACTCTAATAAATAATTACCTTCTTTGTGGAGTCCATTTTCAGGATACATCCAAGCGTAGATGTTATTGTGGCTTTGACTTCGTCCACTCGGTTCATTACATCCACACAGTACACTTGCTGAATCCAACCATACTTCGGGGTGGGGATTGGAGAAGGGGGTTCAGCAACAAACTGTCTTACTAACAGCTGTGAGCCAGCGAAACCTTTACAGTCTGACAGATAGTGACAAGTCTGTCTCAACCATCGGCTGTTGTGCTGTTCCTCCAACTTCCGCTGTAACTGCGTGGCAGAATTTCCAAGTCCCCGAGTGGACAAAAGGGTCACAACTTTGTTGTCGCAGGCATTCCTGGAAGTACCAATTACATGAACGTAAGCATTTGATGACACAGCAAGTACAGTTAAGTAAAAAATAATGCCTAACAGGAATACACAAAAACAGCTTTCTTTAGACAATTAAAATGTCATTTTAATTCTTAAAGTTAGGAAACTAAAGTTTCGGCCTAAATGCTCAAATTTAAAATTACAAGTTATGTTCTCACTTCAAACTTGTGTGAACTAATGGTCTTTTTTACCCTCAACTTTTGAAGCATATTGAGCACTCTTGACTATAACACATTCATACTTACTTGTAAGTCAAAACACAAGGGAAAAGACGTCTGTGTCCCTCATCTAATTGCTTCAAGACATCTATGCTCCATCCAATTATCTTACGGTTGCAGGTCTTACAGCACAGATACTCAGTTACCATATTGTAATGGTCATCAACATCCAGTACCTGTCGAACAATTGGATAGTTGCCTGCAGAAGTCAGTATATGTTTGTCATCAAAGGGACAGTGGAGATGGACTTTCATCAGTCTTCTTGGGTACCATACTAGTAACTTGTGTGCGAAGTACCTACAAAGAGTTAGACAAATACTTAAATGCACATGTATGGTGTAACCTGTACTTCGAAATACTGCAAGACTGTCAACCCATATTGCGATATGTATTGCAATACTGTGAAGTAATGAAAAATACAAACTGAATACTAAAACTAACCCATTAACACCTACAGCTATAGCTGTAAAAGGTATTAAATTGAAATAGTGTTACCAGTAGGTATGGGTCATCTGTTCTGATAGATAAAATATCAGTTTCACACACTGTACAAATATAGGTTTCATAGGAAACTTGCAAATAATAAATAATTTGTTAATCAGAGGCATGAATCGGTCATGGACGCTTCAATACAACACTAAATATGTGTATGCACCCAATTAATTCAACTGATTTAGAGCTAAATTATTTAAGAAGATATCGCTGTACATGGATATCGTTCCGGGGTATGTTTCAGCCCGACACCTTATCGCAATGTGCCAGTATATCGTTGCACCACTACAAGTTAAGGAAATAAGCTGAGCACATGTAAGATTTTCAAGACCTATAATTCATGTAGATTAAAAATTTTGCAAGGGCTGTACCTGTCAACAGTTGGCCACTGGGAAGGTATCAGTGATGGTTGTGGAGGATACTCCCACAGTTGACAAGGACGGAACTCCACATGGCCAAATTGGTCATACCCACAAAGTGCCTTGGATACCCATTTCCTATCAACACCAGGAAAAGACTGTTTCCAACCTTCGGGTAAGGGAAACTCATCTGAAAAAATTTCAATACAGTTATTAGCCAAATGATGCCTACATAAGTCCAAACAGAAAAACATGTGAACAGGGGCCAGTCTTGAAGAAGACGGGTTTGACAGTATACACATTATATAAATTAAGTAATACAAAAATAAGAACAGCAGTATGTGTTTTATGAGTAAAGTAATGTCATTCTCTTTTACTTAAATTACGGAAATGTAGACATTTATGATAAGAAAAATTATTATGTTAGTTGAATTAGTTGAATTAAACAAAGCAGTGCAGTATGAAGAAAGATTACTTTAAAGTTTAAAACTATAACCATGACTTTAATTGTGCCAGAAAAGTTGAAAGAGACATAATAACCGTAATATCCACTCCACTACAGTACACTACTACACACTACTACACACGATAAGCTATACATGAACTATTAGGCAATATAAGAGGACAAAGTGGTATATATATATATATATATATATACATAGAAAAGAAGCCGCCACCACACACATGCTATATATCTTACCATTTACCCATGGAGATCTGTTTCAAGGAAGAGAATCATATGCATTTTATCAACACGCAAAATCAACAAAACAGTGTTTATATGTTTATTTCAATAGTTATTATAAAAATTGAAATTCTTTTCAAATCGTGTTTAAAATATAATTTTACTAATGACAACTTATAACAAAATCATAAATAACTAGACTTGAACATACCTGGCTGCTTCAAGCTCTTAAGCAAAGACGACACACTTCGGGACTGTGAGGGGGATGTCAGAGTTGATGAAGGAGGTGATGTGACCGGTGTTGAAGTTGGTAGTACAGTTGTTTCGGACACTTCAACATTCTGACTAGACTCCAGAGCTTCAACTTCACACAACAACTCATCATCATCAAGTTCTCTTTCTTCAAGAGGCTTTGGAACTGCAAAACACCATAAGACTAGTTAGTCCTAAACTTAATAATAACCATAAGATGCATATCATTAACTTATTAAAGACATTGAACAGCTACTGTATAAGTGACCCCCCCCAAATCCACATGAGGTCTAATCTCTTAATTGTTTTATTGCTTTATTGCCCCTAATTGGATAAAGTCTGTTTTTTCACAGTCAGCTAAGTGAGTGATGTAATTAATGAATGTTGTCCAGATTATGTAAGAACAGTTAATACATGATAAATACAACTGAATGCTTCTTCTATTTCTAAATCAAATCATTCTATTTAGTATACATGATATTATTTTTTACAAGATGACTATTATAATCTTTAAAATAACTTGCAAAGAACTTATGTTTATACAGGTACTGCTTGAAAAAAATATATTGGTTAGAAATATTTAATATAATCATACTTGTTAAAATATATATATATATATACATTTTCTTTTTATTAAACATTGAATCCATTTCAGTATCTATATTAGCCATAAATTTAAGTGACTGATTATGTAATTAGAAGCTAGTCTATCAATGACCCTGTCAGTTTTATTGGACTCCCTACTGTGGAATATACAGGACTGCTGGGTCTTAGTCCCATGCCTCACATTCCTGGTTCAATGTCTTTAAGGCCTAAAATAGACTTGTCAATATTTCAATTTGAAACACATACATGTACTACAATGATCAGTAAGGAGGTACTATAAGTAATGGCAATCCTGTTTACCTGATATGGATGGGATGTTTGGCTTAATTCTTTTGGCTGGTGAATGCTGCTGCAGACGACGTGCCACTTCACTTGGCGGTAGTCTTGAAGACACCAAGGCAGATGTTGTTTGCGACAATTTCTGAGATGCTGCCTGTCGTTTTCTCTGTATCTCTGCCTTCTTCTGTGCCAAGGCAGATTTTCCATCAGGAATGCTGTCCACATACAACTGCAACAGAATGTTAAAAGATCTTAGTAACATGTATATTGCATGTAAATTAAGAAATATTTGCCATAACAAAGTAAAACAAGAATATATGTATGAATATATATATATAATCCTGTTTTAATGTCGATGGTAATTGGTATGTCTGTCGACTACCCTGCTGCAATACATAATATTGATACAAAGCCATCTTCTAAATATAAATCAACAAGACAGCAACAATGTAATATATCAAAGAATGCATGTGTAAAAAAGATACATGACTAGAAACGCTCCCTATGAAGTCAATGATTTCTTACTCTTAACTCTCGTTTGTTGTCGTTTAGATTCCCAGCACCAGTGTTCCCACCTTCAGCCTCTATCTGGCATAACAGGTTGACAGTGTAGCCCATAGCATTCTCCAACAGCCAACGGAAGGTCTGACCTTGATATTGTCCAAACTGTATCTCATACAAACCACGCAGTGTCACCAAATCTGGATCAGTGATACCGCTGGCCTTCGCCGTCTTCACAGCCTTTGAAGATACAAGCTGATGTGGTTGTCCCTTCGTCTTACCCGTCTTCTTCTGTCGCTCTTTTATTTCATCACGCACACGGAGAGCCTCGACAGTAGGTGCAAACACGTAATAACTGCCTTCTTTACGCACAACTGGTAAAATACTCATGATACCTACATGTATAAAATACCTATGTTAAGTGTTTGGCTGCTAAATGATATTCTCTGTTCAGATAATCATACAAATTTAACACTTACACACACAAAAAAAACACTTGACAACTGGTAAGAACCGTTTACGAAATGTTTAGGGTACGAATTAACTTGCTCACATTAATGATTAAGTGGGTGGGGTAAATAATATTTCAGAAACCATTGCATTTAAGGATATTAAATAAGAATCAACTCTATTTGGTCAGGACTATATTTTAATGTTGTGTTCCATCACAATCTCCAAACTGGAAATACATAATAAACGGTACATAAATGGATAGCATACCAAATCATAATGAAATACATGACTCAATGAACTCCACTACTTATTACTGAATGATTGGCAATACATCGTAAATGATTAACGTGTACTTACAACGCTATAAAGATCATACAGCCAGGGATAATAGTTGGTTTGTTTATGTATTACAAATGGCGTATTTTTATTAAGGGGGAACAACTGTGTGAAAATATATAAAGGGAAGTAACTGGACATAGTAAATGTTCATTATCATATAGATATATACAAAGTTTATCATTCAGACACCAAGATTTATCAACAAAATGATGAAAATTAATAGAATATAAACAAGAAGTCGTCTATAAAGCAAACTTTGAGCCGTTATGTACTTTGTTGACAAATGATTCAACATTTATGAGGACCCAAGTTTGAAGGTCCGAATTTAAAAAAACAGACATATGTGCGCCTGACGTTCGATTATTAATTGTACAATATACGTAACCGAATCGATAACAACCGAAAACTGAACTCAAATAGTTCAATTGGTAATAATATTTCTCCTGCAAGTTGACGCAATTTCTTTAAAATTCTTTGTTTTTCGCTAAGGTCGAAATATTCGAAGCAGAATATTTTACTATTTAAACCAATTTGCGATGTAAACCTTCCATTTTCAATAAGAACTAACTACGTTATACACACAAAATGCAATACTTACTAACAAAACGTGTAAAATACAGTAATAATGATGAATGATTATAGCGCAAATATTCACAATATTTCAAGATGGCGGATATTTCAGTAGATTTGTTGTATTGTCTGGATAGCAGGTGCGAGTAAAGCAAGATATTTGATTGGTCAAACTTTTGGAACACTTGGAACTTTTGGAACTCACCGGACCAATGAAACCACGTAACTCTTGGAACAAAGTTCCAAAAGTTGGGTCGAAGATTAGCCTGTCGCCTGCGCAAGGATGACACGCAAATTCGTGAAGCGTTCCATATTTTTTTCGAACACTTCATGGCACAGTCGGTCAGCAATCGAAGTAGCATCAAACACGTATACACACAAACAGTCGCTGGCTTAGAATTAGAAGGTTGTAACTACAAAATCAATATTTTGAGGAAACAAGAAAAAACAGAATGACAATCACTCTTTACTTATGGTAAAACAAGCTCTTTCAACTTCAGTTTGGTCAACATGACAAGTGTCGATTTTCCTGAAAATATGCTCAAAAGAAGTGCCTTATGATGTAGAATTTAAATATGTATTAGTCTTATAAGGTCGTAAGTAAGTGCCACTTACGACTTTCTTGCTCTAAGCCAGCGCAATGCCCAACGTTACGAATGCGTAATTTAAAACGTCAGTATAACGTCATCATGAAAGGGGAGCTACTCTTTTGAAAGTACGTGGCTTGTTCGGTTTAGTGCGCTGACTGGCTGGGCAGTGTATGCAAGAGGTTATGTGCAATTCATTTCAAGCGAATATTCATGTGTATGTCTATTTTACAAGTTTGGAGAAACGACAAGGTGGATGTACTGTTTATCTACATGCTGCTCGTTTGTATATATGCACACCTAAAGCATCCATGACGCAAATTCCGAGGCGGAATGGTGTATATATATATCACGGAAATTAACAACATAATTGTACTTGCTCCGGCAGTACATATACTAAAATTGGAACGATACAGAGAAGATTAGCCTGTCGCCTGCGCAAAGGATGGCACGCAATCTTCGACCCAGTGGTTCCAAAAGTGAAAAATTTAAATGAACCCAATAATTAACACCTACGTTCAATATTATGTCTGTAACTTCAATAAATATAGGGCGATTTTGGCGGAAATAGGCTCAAAAGGTGTGTAAATGGTTACTCTTTGTTAGAGACCCCCTTATATTAAAGATCACTGACCATATTATTGCACAAGGATGACACGCAAATTCGTGAAGCGTTCCATATTTTTGTCCAACACTCCATGGCACAGTCGAAGTAGCATCAAACACGTATACACACAAACAGTCGCTGGCTTAGAATTAGAAGGTTGTAACTACAAAATCAATATTTTGAGAAAACAAGAAAAAACAGAATGACAATCACTCTTTACTTATGGTAAAATAAGCTCTTTCAACTTCAGTTTGGTCAACATGACTAGTTCCAATTTTCCGGAAAATATGCTCATAAGAAGTGCCTTATGATGTAGATTTTAAATATGTATTAGTCTCATAAGGTCGTAAGTAAGTGCCACTTACGACTTTCTCGCTCTAAGCCAGCGCAACACCCAACGTTACGAATACGTAATTTAGCACGCCAGTATAACGTCATCATGAAAGGGGAGCAACTCTTTTGAAAGTACGTGGCTTGTTCGGTTTAGTGCGCTGACTGGCTGGGCAGTGTATGCAAGAGGTTACACTTACGGACTTTGAAAACGCACCACTTTTCAGGGGTCAGTATTTTTTGTATAAACTGTTTAGGGTTATTTTATATCAATGGAATAATGTTTCTGGATTAGAACGTTGTCGATAGAGTATATTTTCATCCATTTTTACTAACCGAATCGCTAGTAGTGACCACGTGAACAAATCTCATTTTTAGCGCGTGAGTCTCGTGCGGATGACAATATCCGACCTGTGTAAATGACGATGTGTAAACGATTCATTAGCAAACCAAAAAAAAACAACGCATTTTAAGTTTTCAAAACCAAAGGTTACATTTAATGTCAATCTGAAACTGATGTGTCTGGAGGTACAGACATGTTACAAACCGGAAGTAGCCACCGCGTGGTTTGTGCGCGATTGAATTGTCATGATACAATAAATATTCGTCTACAATAGCGTTTTATGCCAACTGACACCACCGTTGATCTTCAAATAGGGAGTAAAGGCCTAAAACGCCGCCTAATTCGGATAAATTAATGCGCATGCTCCACCAAAAAAACGACTTCCGGTCAACAACCGAGTCTGTCAAAAGAATGCGTGGTGTCAATAGATATGCTAAATCATCAAATAAAAATACCAAACACATTTATTTATGAAATACAACATTTTCACTTAGTACCCTGCCAATTTTTGTTTCATCTAACATTGAACACGTGCTTCAACATGCATTCACTTCCTTCTTGTATTACTATTTCCGGATGATAGGGGTGTTAACTTTGGACAGTATGAATATAACCGTGAGCATAAATAACGAATAACAGTCAATTTTCTTGAAGAAAGCAATATCTGCGTGATGGAATGTCCCACACTTTGATCCCACCGAAACATATGACATGTTCTTTCAAACCTGAGTCCACGGATAAGTTCCATAACCCGATCTGCCCGCAAGGTTGTCCGAACATTTGTTGATAATTAGAGGAACATTCTCCAGAAGCGGATTTAAATTGTAATGAGTACCCGCTGTTGTGAACGCCACAAAACAGAACTTTACACGCACTCTCCATAACTGTGAATTTGCTTTTGAGACTTAAGCACGTGGGTGTCACGTGACTTAGTGACATTGTTAACTGTCGTTTTGAAATTTTTGCTAGATGTTCAAACATAAATTGATCTATCTATAGACATAATTTTAATACAATTAAACAATGTTTACTATTAAATTTCGTGGTTTGAATGAGTGGTGCGTTTTCAAAGTCCGTAAGTGTACTATCAGAAACTAATCGAAAATGACGGTGCATCGCGAGAATAAATACAAGTGTTAGTGTACAGAGTTTTGTAATATAGTTGCTCTCTGGTGTACGAAGTATTGCGGTATCGTGTACAGAATATTGCTTTTAAGTGCAGTGACTATTTGTCACTCAAATTAAATAAATACAAGGTATAATCAGTGTTATTTTGTAAAAATAACTTATATTGTATATACGAGGGTTATTCATTTAATTCCCGGACGATCGCCATAGCGTTTGATTGGAACATACGATTGTAGTAAAATTTCGTTTTGTAAGACTTATTTACTAACTGGATTATTTGACACAACATGAAATAATTTATCCAACCGAACACAAACTATGGTAGTAACCCCACAAACGACTACCCGGCCAAACACAAATTTGTAGTGGTATGTAGAGTGTAAATTAGGTAGGGGTCGTGGTAATATCGCATATTTTAAGCAGAACACGTCAGCGCTTCAGATGCGAAAACGGCGTAACGTCGCCATTTTATACGTCGACTTGGGCCGACTAACGTTACATAAACTTACTAAAACGCTAATATTAAGAAAACCCTTCATTGTACCATGTTGAAATTTCGTATGTGAATAAAGGAATGATGTGAATGTGCAAGTGTGCGTTTTCATTAATATTCGTCAAATGGGTTTTCAGCAATATCGATCGTCCGGGAATTAAATGAACAACCCTCGTATCTGTACCTATTTAGATTGGATTGCATGGACTGCATGAAGTAATTAATGCATCAAGCTAACCCTAGCTCCAAGCCCCCCCCCCCCGAATTTTATGGGAAACTTCTATTAGTAGCTGTGTATTTCACTTACAGTAAAGGGTCATAGCTAGGCAATTGCATTAGACAAACACAAAACTACTACAATGTCCCAATAATTTGAATTTGCAACGTTGAATGTAAGTCATAGCAAAGGAACCTCATTGCAGCATCTGAAATAGTTGAGAGATTGAAAAATAAACCTTGGTGTGTATATATGGATGTGAATGCCATTATTTGCCATTTGACCATAAGCATGACTCTCAAAGAATTGCATACATCTGAGCTAAATATCACGTTTGTACCACTCGCAAGAACACTTTATGCATATAATTCAGCATTATTTATTATTAATCGCATTCATCTACCTGACGGATTGAAATATTTTAACATAATCATTTAAGAATATTCTTATTATATCGTATAACCCATAAGACATGACCTTATTGGTGAGCAGACGTAATAATTCAATAAAACTGTCCATTTACATGTACATACTTGATTTGCTCATTTTATTAAGCAATATTCTCCGTACACTTACGTCGAGCTTATGTGCAATACTCTAAACACTAAACAGCAATACTCTGTACACGCACGTGTATCTGTTTTGGGGTGTATCTTATCGAACAATATTTATGAAATTTGGTCACAACATTTTGGGGTTCAATTTAAACAAAATGGCCAGTTCAAAAATCTGCAATTTGGTAATACAGCCATTGCAGAAGCTTGTACAGTACTGTTGTCAATATTTGCGAGTGAGTAACGGCATAATACTGGATCTTTTTAACCTTTCTATTAATATCTGATATACGATAGTGTGCTATAACGTTACTAAAATGCCCGAAGAAGTTAAAACTCAATCGGGATATGCGTAAGAAGTCAGTAAACTCACCCAGATCTCCTTAAAATTGATAATATTACTCACTTTACTAGCAATATCCGGTGTACGTTATACCGCAGTGAAGAGTAAATGCATGACTTTCTACTGAATATTAGTCAGCTGGTACACAGTAATCGCCTGCTTGACAAGACTGAAAGTCGGTTCCATTGTGTGCTTTGATACCAGCTGCAGTCATGACTAGTGTGACTTTGGTAGCTCTGCCCTGGCTATACAATTTTTACATTAGTTTCTATTTACAAACAAATTTTGATGGTGTTTGTTTGTCATGTACACAATATAGCAGGATCTTGTGTTTAAAATATCACCAACTGTACCTTACAGGCGCGTAGCTAGCCCTCCATTGATGTGGATTCAGGATTAAGCTAGGGGGTCCGGGGTGAAAATTTTGAAAATAATGGTGCAATCTGGTGCATTCTATGCGATTTCATGGTAATTTATGTAGTTTTCAAGAAGTCAGATTTGGTACCATAAATCGGCCAATAAGTTTCGCTATAGTCAGGACAGATTTTCCTGAATATAAATCAAATACAAAGTGAACATGACCTGTTTTATTATAATCACATATATGTGTATATACTTGTCATACACTCTAATAAAACTCCATGTTCCTGTCCCTTTTCAAGCGAACTGGATGATAACGTTCTCAACGTCAATGTACATATGTCTATAGCTATGTAACATAGCCAATCCAGACAGGCGCTCGGTGGTCATGGTAGATCTAATATAGTTTTTTTACCCTTCGCATAATGTTGAACTGCTTCTCTGCTGATGCAGTTGAAACTGGCATGGTAATTAGTACTACCAAGCAAACAAAAATGTCTGGGTGCAAAGTTTTATTTATTTATTTCAATGTTGAATTAAGATCGGAAGGCTTTGCATCAATTAGGGACCATCTTACTTTCACACGGGCGACTTCACGCCTAAAACTTTCACGATCACCGCTGAAGTCGCTTCTAAATGCTTCAAATATAGCATCTTCGGCATCTGGGGTCAGTTCGTGAATCAAACTAGGAAAAAAAGAATGTGCCTTAAACCTATCGTTGGCGATTATCAGCCTATCTTCCAGTTCTACAACCAGATGATCGACAAATGGATAAAATAGGGATCGTTTCCTATACTCCGAGATCGTATCGGCAGGTACGTTACCCCGATGTTGTTGGTGGCGAGCTGTCCTGGGCTTAGAAGGTTGTACGTCATGTGCTGCAGTCATGTCCACTGCTTTGCCGTATAATTCTTCCCATACGGCGTCTTCTACCCTCTCGGCACGGAACGTGGCTATGAGAACTTGGCTTTCCCTAGCTGCTTCGACTAAGTCAATGTTCTTCTTCTGTAAAAGTTTATTCAGAGGCATAACACCTTGAAGCACGAACTCGACAACAACAACAGAAATGATAAAATCGAATCCAAAAATGCTACATCTATAGCTTCGGGCCTTGGAATCTCCTCGCTCCAACACTTCAAGAGAATTTACTACAGTGGTATATGCGGCTTTAAATGTATAAAGAGCATCCGTTCGACTAGCCCACCTTGTCTAACACGAAGTCTGTAAGCGTGTCCGGTTGTGCATTTCTTCTTGGGACACAGCATCGTTTCCCAGCTCTTCCTGGAAGGCAAGCAGACGTTTTGCGGAGTACTTGAATGCAAACCCGATTAGCTGTACAGTATCAAGTAAATTTCTAACAAGAGCTACTTTGCAAGCATGTACGATGGAAAGATTCAAACTATGTGCTTTGCAGTGAACATACATAGCGTGTGGAACGAGTTGTTTTATCCTAGCTTGTACACCACGATGGCAACCTTGACATGTTACTGGCCCCATCGTAACCCTGCATTTTCGTATAATGCAATCCAACAATTCTCTGACCCTCAATGATTTGTTGGACAGAGCTTCTTTAGTTGTTGACTCTGCTTGTATAAACCCTATGAAATCCTCTCGGACGTCGTTTTCCGATTCGGAATAATACCTAACTAACATGGCGATTTGTTCCATGGTGGAAGCATCCGTCGCCTCGTCAGCAAGAAACGAATAACAAACAGCATCGTTACATTGCTTTACAATTATGTTTCTGATAAACTCTTCACACAAAGTAATTAATTCGTTTTCAATTTCAGGGGAAGTGTATTTCACTTTTGAGTTTGAAGCCAAATGAGTTTTTCAATGTCACCCCTAGTATCCTTATCATTTAACAGCGCCATGAAGTTGCTGTTCTTTTCTTCATGACTTCTAAGTGGAATATTATGACTACCACACAAGGTTATTACCTCTATTATCGATCTTAACACAAGTCGATTTCTGGCAGTCGTGTCCGCATGACTTTTAGATAAGTGTGCTGTAATGCTCTCGTGTTTCCCTTGTTCAATTTTCATGAAACTATCAGCACTGGCACAACATTTATGATGACTTGAGCCGTCATCAATATGTCTCTTGACATACTTTCCAAGATTCGACCAATACGATGCTGGTGTATTGATGAATGTTTTTCCTTCGCATTCGCAGATCCGAACAGGAGACATGGTGTGCAGTAGATTGCATTTTCCGATATACGGAATATCTAAGCCATTCGTGTTTCTCTAGATAGCCAATCACTTGAAAATATAGCCTACTGTTTAAGTCAACGGTAAATTTAAAAGCAGCAATAGACTACTTTACTACAAATTAAAAATCTCCAAAATTTTAAAACGTGGAGACCATCACCGATTTTTTATCATGATTCTCAAATAGTCAAATCAAGCGCAAGCAAACGAAGTGACTAGTAGAATATAAGCATGTTTAAGAAGGGCCTAGACTTAAACATACAAAGTGTTTACAATCAACATTAACAAAGAAAGTTTTGTTTAAGGGGAGGTAACTATTTCAGCCATGTACATCGGAGCTGTCTGGAAATAACAAGAGTAATCTACCGTTGACGTTTAAGCTAAGAATATGACCAATCGTGAAAGCTGGGCCATTTCCGTTTGTCTTCGATAAAAAACACATAGCATAAAATTGCACGAGCTAACGAGAAGGTGCAATCGTAACTACTCGGGTATTTCCGTAACTGATAACTTTCGTCAGATAAACGCCGATGAGTTCCAATACAATAACAATACAAACCAATCTTTATTTTAAGTCGGATTTTCATTTACAATCTCCGATTGGAGATGGTGATGTCCAAGAACACACGAACCTATCTCACACACGTGGATATCTCGGAACAAGAACTTAGGTGTAGGGGTTTGATTGTTACCATTATCATTTTACGCTCAATATGATGTATGATTAGAAAGAGTTACATTGGTGTCATTTCCGTGACCTTGACCTACTTGACCATCAATAGGGGTCATCTGTTATTGCAGGCCAATCCCCATCCTCTAAAACCCAGCGGCGACTCCACTCCCGAACTCGCTACATCGACGAACCTCCATAGACCGACCGAGAGGTGCGAAGCATAATAACCCCTCCCTCATTACAAATGAGGACTCGATAAACATCGCGAAATTTTGACCTCGTGAAAGTCTTCTTTTACAGTACCCTGTGTTAATCACACGAGAACTAGCGCCGACGAAACCGTTCGCAAATTGATTATATTTTTATAAGGTAGAATGTTATTACCCTCTGTGTTCGCAGAGAAAGACCAGATTGAGTGTCTTTATAATTAAACACAAGTCATGAACTTTGTATGTACTGCATTTGATTACTCGGTCTTGGTGCTTCGATTAGTTTTATGACATCTCCGTTGTCTTGTAGATCTATACAACCTATTTATTGGATCGATGGCCTTGCAACATTTATGTACCTGGTCCATGTTAATAATGATTACAATTTTGGTTGAGCTTTGCAGATAGTCTTGGTGCGACCTGTGTGGTTTGTAAGTGTGTAATAATATGGACCTTTCGGGAAGGGTAACCCGTTAAAGTGCAAGCGCTTATTTCCAACTGTGTCCTGTGGTTTGCTATCGAAGAGGTGGTATGGTACAAGGAATCCGGGTGGGGTACCGATATGTTTACGAACAAACACAGATTGTTCTTTCACATGCCAGATGTGTAGCACCGATAGCTTACACGCAAGACCATCGTTGGGATCGACGTCCCCGTACGTGCAACGTGCAAACCTTCTACTACCAACTTACAATACAAGGACAACACACAGGAGCAGTACGTGCAAGTACGGTGTCCGTACCATAACTTGACAATCGTCCAGAGTCGTAAGATATGAGCACGTTATAAGCACATACAACTTACAACGCTAGATGCACACAGTCATTTGTGGTCAGGGAAAGACGTGCGTCGACGTTCTTCCTCAGTACTTCCTTTGCGAATACAACGTAAAGGTCGTAGCCTTAAAAAAAGCTAAAAGCATGCACGTCGGGTTGTGACTATCAGGCCTTTAGTAGAGTTTGAGCCAGCAATTAAATGAAAAAAATATTATTGTTCTTCTGCGTTTGTTTCAACGCTGACGTTGCATCTTGTTGTTGTGTGGGATAAATTCGACAGTTACTAGTAACTGTTGTCGTGTTAAAATAAATACTACACAGCAGTTGGTATGGCACGTAGGTAGTCACCTCGAATACAGAATGTCGATCACATACGACTGTTTCTCGGGTGAGACTGTTCTGTTTTGGGCGCTGGTAGAATTTATGTCAATTCCACATGACAGATCCACGGGTAACTGTTTCATTGATAACCAAATATATATAAAAACAAATTGTAAAATTTTTATATTCTATTTTCTTTTTTGTAGAAAACTTTTAATTTTCAAAAAAAAATCGTTTTCAATATTCTTTATCAATGATACAGTTTCCTGTGGGCAGATCCTCCATTGACAGGAGAACATTATTTTATAATTTAAACATGTACTTCCTGAAAATTATCATTTTTATCTCACGGTTAAAGTTTAAATCGATTTCTGATTAAATTGCTATGGGTACGGGACATTGCTGTTCACTTTTATTGGCGGGAGACGAGACTGATAGTATCGGTTATTGTGTAACAGTATTGTCCGGGTGGCGATATCGGTCCAAACTGTAGAAAGCCGATATATAAATTTCAATATGTCATGATAACCAACTTATTTATTTTTCTGAAATAGTTTTTAGTTCGAAATCAACAAACTATATGTATACTATACATACGGTACGGTAGAACAGTAGTTAAAGATTAACCCGCCTTATCTCCCGGTACGGTATTATATATCGCCAAGTAGTTTAAATTAATCACCAAACGGCATAGACTGCGTCCTTAGTTACCGGATTGAGCGATTCGACTTTAACAAGCTGTTCGGATACGATCGCTGTCGGTTATCTCCTCGACAGAAGATTTCTTTGAAATTTAATCACATTTCGGATAAATTTTAAAGGTAAGAAACTTTAAAGTGTACAATATTCACGTACATGTGTTATTTAATATTTCTTTTGTTAATATTGTAGTCAAATATTTTGTATTATAGAGGGTTCTTTTATTAATTTTCAATAGTTGAATTTAATAAGAATGACTATGGAGAGCCTCGAGACGCGTCTTTTAGTGTTCTATGGAAAAACGTTCAATTATTTATGTCATGTGTAAATAGACGTGAATTCTTGTTAAATAAACACAGCCGGAATCAAAGAAAATGTGTATTCATTAATGTGAAAAACTCCTAAACAAGACAATCGACTCCGATATTTAAGATAACGGTGAACCATTAGTTGTATATTCCATTTTATGAAATGCAAATTGTCATACACTTAAATGTTTTCCAAATTGGGGTAAGCGTAAAACGTAAATAGTACAATTGTACAGATTTCAACGTTATTATAAACACTTATATTCAAACAAGGACTATCCAATTTTTACACGATTTGTACCATTACTTTATGCTCCACGATTTTAATTTCGTCGTTTTGAGCGAAACTTGATTTTGAATAAAGATATATATTTTCTAAAGTCATAATGTCACGATTGCTATTTCAATAAATACCAGCCACATACCATAAGCATAACCTTGCACGGAAATAAGTTAAATACAAAAAGCTACGTTTCGTTTATTACTTTAGCTAATGTATTTAACAAAACTGAAAATAAAAAATACAATATGCTCAAATATAAGAAATACAAAATGTTTTTTCTGATGAAAAATTCTCAAAATATTTTAAAATTTTACATTCGGCTTAAAACTTTGTTTATAAAAACGAGCTATTCCATTGAAACCGGGTGTATGTATTTTATTGTAATGGGGCATTGGCCAATTATAGGTAACCTACAACAAAAGAATGGGTTTATCTATTTAATACTCCTTTACGATATCGTATATCCGCCATACATTTGTTCAATACACAAATTGTAATAAAATCCGTACCAACACAATTAGAGAAATACATACTATATGCTAGATTAGTCGTTCTGATATAATAAGATTATTATCATGTGAAACATAAAAAGTCAATCATATCTACAGTGGGACATACATGTACAGTTCATGCTATTGTTACTATATGATGCGTGATACTTAATTAACGCCCCCAGATACTACAATATGGATCAGGTTTTCACCTTTTGAACGATGGATTCTAGCTAGGACCCAGCACTGTACTTTAATAGGCCAGACACTACTAAAATATTTGTTAATGTGACAAAATATACTACGTATTGATAGAATAAGAATAGCTGCTCGTGTTTGAGACCACATAATCACTGATCAACATGCATTGGCCACTGTATAGTAAAGAAACAATTAAGAAATACTAGATTATGACTTCATTTTTAGATGTTGGTTTCTAGCACTAAAGACTAAAGGCAAATAATTCTTGAATGATGGTTATGCTCTCATGATAACAGATTAACGGCTCGTTTGTTTGGATGCTATATTCCTGATCTAGACTAGGTGTTTGTGGTGATTATACCATATTACTCAGAGCACATGCATAAATTATGTTAATCTTTGTAACGAAAGTATTAAGGATTCCGTATACATAGTTCTATTTTTAATGTTAATACAAGTTACAAGTTTAGTTACAAATTATCCTTAGGCTATAACTGGTCGGCCAGTCATTAATAAGCTACTTTATAGTGGTGTTATGGTTGCCTTTAAAAGTAGATGTCAGGAACTATATGGATACATTCTAATACAATTGGTAGAGTACGCCATGTTCCTTCAGATGTAGAGGGGTGCTCTGATAAATAAACACCTCGCTTTTAGTATCCACCACGCAAATGGACCCATTAACGTTAGCTGGTTACAGAAGAGACAATAAGTAATGTGTTTGTGTTAGGTTATAAAGCAAATATAGGTTCTCTTGAAAATGTGACCAATGTTACGAGTAACTGTTAATATTTGTGGAATATTTAAACATGGTAAACACTACCGAAGTATAATATAGAAGTACGGACATATAGATATTTCAAACTATTCGGAAGATTAAAATGTTTAAATATTTTCTTTATGGTTTACATTTGTTTCCAATGATCATTATAGTCACCCAATAATCAATAAATATCCGACTACTAGTCTACTTGAACAGTTTAAACGTAGGATAGGATTCGATTTATGGTAATTATCTGACAATTGTTGTTATAAACTCCTGATAGTGTCAATAACAACAGGACTAGGTGCTAGGACAAGGTGCTACTAGAACTGTAGAACCCGGTTGTATGTGCTAGTTTCAAGGTTCAATGCTGTATTTTACAAGCATATTACAATAAAACATATAATACCGTTTGTAGTACGTTTGTACTTTGTAAAATCAAACAAATTGTGTTAGGATCCGAAGGTAACTGACGACTTTGTAAAGTCTATAGTTCACAGCACCGCACCTCTCTTTCTATTGACGCGCTCTGTACAAACAACATTGCACAGTCTTAAACGTTTTCTATATACTATAGTCAAGGTCATCATATTTTATTTACTTATAGGCAAGCATAATAATAGCAATACCTTCTTATATCGCCCGTCGTACAGTTTTAAGAAGCACGTATACGTATGTTAGCCTACATATTCAGGGCCCCAATGGTGTGCGTGTATGCAATATATAATTGTGTATTCACTTGCACCGTCCCACGGTTGCCGAGTGCTTATAGAATACCAGGATGATGAAAGAGAAGTATTGGTTCACTCAAAGGCCCGACTTTTCAAAGTCGTAAGTTATACTCGTTCGAAGCTAACTGACACAATTTATGTGACTTTACAAATTAAAACCGGCATTTATCAATGGTTTTCCGTTTGTCATACAGAACTTAATGTGACGTTTGGCATATAGCCATGCCATCATTTAAATGATGTAATAACGATCACCATTAGTACATAGAATAACTACATGGCCTGGTTTCAATATGTAATGGCTTTCCTTTTAATCTTTAACAGTTAATTTATTCAAATGCAGTATACATTTTTCAACTACATTTGAAATTGAAAAGAAAAAAGAAACACGTAAAAGCATTCGTGTATATTTGTAAAAATCAAAAGAGTGCGCTTTAACTAAACTCAAGAGTGTGAAATACTGGTATATCAATAGCCATGTGCGAAGCATTTGTAAAAGTTATAATATTAACATGACGACCATGGTAATGTATTCAAACACATTATCCACTTCTAATTTTAGTAATCCCCTAACATATATTCACGAAATTATGAAATCTTTTGAACATGAGGCGAACTCCGGCAATATGCAAAGCTTAGTTTCAATACATGTTGGTTTTGGAAAGCAAATATTTATAGATAAAATTCCTGAATCTAGTTTTTTGTCAACTGCCTTATCATATACAGTCCATAAATGTTTTCCGTAGTTGAATAAAATCCACCGCTATTTCATTTATATCGATATGCCATTGAAATGATTAATTTGAAAATCTCTTCTTTGCAAATGGGCTTATCTAGTGTTAAATTGGTTTAAAACACTCATGCAACATATGGTCCTCAATGGAATGTCTGCATAAATGTGCACCATGCATTTGTGCTGCATGATAAACCATTTTGTTAAACAAATGCCAATATTTTAACACACTTGTATATTTTTATCCCCCAGATGGCATTATAATTATAGATTTCCTGTCCGACTGTCAACAGATATTGAAGTTGATGAAACTCGAATATTTCAAAGTCAGTCAAGCATTGGTGTACTTGGAAACCATCATAAACACATGACAGTGTCAACGCGATGTAGCACTAACCAAAATTTTAACATATGGTTAACGGATTTAAAAACGCGACACTTGGGTATGTTGATATATTTTAGGAAAGCGAGTTCCTATATTAAATATCTTGATATTTCCGTAAAGGTGAATTCAATGTCGCCATTTTGATACCAAATGTATTAAAATCCAACAGGTATTACATAAATTATAGCGTGAATAAGACATTGGTCCAGAAAACGAAAGTAACATCTTTATTGGCGTATCGAGTGCACTGCTGAATAACAAAGTCGAATGTTTAGGCTACGTAAGGATAGTCTTAACTTTATACAAATATTCTAAATTAAATGGAATAAATGACATACGTGTATCCAATTATTTAAAATGTGTCTATATCGTACCAGAACGCAAACTATATTCCCAGAAATAGAAATCTCCTAACGTTGCAATTGGTTATTAAGGATGCGTAATCACACATGGTGTGATTACATTGATTTTATTCCATAAAAATGAATACATTTGATTTCACTGAAATGATCCCTGATTTACACATGTGTAACACTAACATGTCACAACATGATGAGTATTTAATACAGTTCATCAAAGTGTTAAAATAGGCAGTGTCCTCCACCAGCGTTCCTAACAGCAACACATCGATGTCTCATAGAACTGCACAATGTTCGAATGAATGCCTAAGGGATCTGTCGCCATTTCATCTGTAGTGCAACTTGGAGGTCATGTACTGTGTTAAGACGACTTAGCCGAATTCGTGGCTTCAGATAGTACCATAAATGGATCCATTCGACCTCGTAGGTTTTAAATGTGTCCTAATGACATAATTAGCGCTACAAAAACATCGAACTAAATTTAGCCATGGTGCTTTCGTCAAACATAAGCCCGCGCAATTTGAATACATCGATCGGCGCAATACCTATTGCCAAATGGTCAGAATGCGACTTTCGTTTTCTGGATCGACTTATTGATTGTACAATATATTTATTAATACTCATCTGATTTTTATTATTTTGGTACCAAAATGACGGCAATAAATTGATTCTTAACTTGTATTATTCAAATATAGGCATTAACTTGAACCGTTTGCAATAATACAACATACCCCAGTGTCGCGTTTTTAAATCCGTTTAGTATAATTACGACCCCCTGATTCACTTGGTTAGTTTTATGGACAAGGCTATCAACGAACACAATCTTGTTCTCTCACATGGTGACCCTGATACCCGATCATGTCACGTAAGTTGCACTATTTCTGGAATCGGAA
The DNA here is from genome assembly GCA_963678985.1 of Spisula subtruncata. Lineage (NCBI taxonomy): Eukaryota > Metazoa > Mollusca > Bivalvia > Venerida > Mactridae > Spisula > Spisula subtruncata. The sequence goes on from OY787660.1 coordinate 5,129,720, forward strand.
TCATGTTCCGTTCAAGTTTTCATGCTGAGTTTCGTCATAACTCTAGAAGTTAAATACATATCAACGGACATTGTCCTGGAAATGACCTTATTCTTCTACCTTAAAGATAATATTTGCGGTTTTTGAGTCAACACCTTAGAGCGTACGACCATTTAATGAACCACTGTCCACACCTCGTATAGTTGAATTTGTGTTAGATATTAAACCAGTAGTGTGTGATCGGAATGACATTGGTTTCCGCGACTTCCGTATTGTTACCGTTCATAGGAAGCAATTTACTTACAAAACCTTCGTTTATGTGCATTTCTTATTAAGCATTAGAAAAATCTATTTCCATACTCTTTCAGATCTGTTTGAATATAAACTAGAGGCATGTTTCAAGTAAGCCAGACATTGTGTACCTTGATTAATGGAACACTTACCGTTCAGGGCGTCACAATACAAAGAAAAATCTTTAGCAAATCATGCTAGTCAGTAATGTGTGGCTTTTGTGTACTATTGACTGAGCAAATATTTGTTGGATGTCGATCAAATAACATACAATCAAAGAATTACTAAATTAAATATATTGAATAATTTTAACTCGGTAACGAGCGATATGACCTCTCGGGTTTGCCTTATGATATCGGATACAATGTGAAAAATTCTGAAAGAAAAAAACTTTACATGGAACAAAAATCAATGACGTACATGTACACTTAATATGTTATACTTCAAATTCCATTTAGAAAAAAGCTTTGAAATGTAATGCTTTACATCTACAGAGTTTCAATGACGTTTAAAACTCGTTCTCGTGTCAGGTTTTTTTGTCAAATGTTTTAAACTTCACTTAATAACCAGGCGAAATGTCTAGAGTAATTATTGTAACTGTAATGTTGGATTGTGTAAATAATGATTATCCATGTGCGTATATTTGTCGAGCTTTGTATTTAATCATAATTATATCCTAGTATACGTGTAACTGGTGAAGATGTTTTTAGAAACAACAATTCGATATTCACTTCATTGAACTATGCCAAATTTCAATAAAATTGCATAATGACTTTTTAAGATTAAGGTTTATGGGGGTCCAGCATAGTCGCTAACGAGCTATACGAGTTGTACAGAATGTATAGTTTTCACCAGATTACCGAGTCCTCTACGCGTTGTGAAAATCCGTACCATGCTCGTACGAGTCTCGATATCCGTGCAGGCTCCGTACGGACGTCGTGCGAGTTCAGAAAAATCAGCTCGTAGGGAGCTCGTAGGGCAAATTTGACTAGGGTATTACCGAACAAGTACCACCTAAATGTCCATTCACAAACAAGTGACTCCCCCCCCCCCCCCATTATAGTTAAGAGGTATTGGATGACTAAGAATATTAATTTTCTGGTGGAAAAACGCCTGGCAAATTAGTGGGTGTTATGTCACTAAGCCAACCGACAGGATAAAAATTGCATAAGACCAGGATACGGATTATTATGCGGATTAACATATGTTTTTCGTCACCTGAATTGAGCACCCACATGCCTTAAGACGCCAATACAAAACCCTACTATTTAGCCATTGGTTACATATTCAATCAAACAATAGTCAGCTTCAGTAACACTTGATGTACTATCCTATTGGTTTAGGGAAAGATTGATAAGTTGAGGTCGTTATATATTATGTAACTATAGTACATGTTAAAATTTATGCAAATGTGTCTCTTACAACTCCACTTTACATATAACCAACATTCTGATATTCTATTGACAAGTCAAAAATGAGAGAAATCTGTTTTTCCTGTTCTGAAAACATCCGGCAAATAAATTATTTACGTCTAAAAGGTTTCTTTTATGATGGAAATCAATGATAAAATGTTTCTACCATTTGAATTGACATTTGTACCTGATATATACCTACGCAAAATGGATACTTGATTTAAAATTCAGACCGATTTGTCAAAAATCATAGTGCGTAAAGAGGAGGCATATAATACTGTTTTAAATCATTTATCGGGTTGTATTGAAACAGTCTATTGACATATTCGTGTTGCCAGTTCTTTATTACGGTATATGTATGAATACCTCCATTGATAAGCATTTTAGAAGTTGAATCGTTGGTGGAAATCGTCCATTGGTAAATTAGTTACGTTAAGTGGAAATTTTGTTCCATCTTACAGTCTTCATTGCGACATCAAGAGCATAAACATTAACTTGAGGACTAAGTCTAAAAGAATATCTTTTCTGTAAGTAAACATTCAAGTAGGATCTAACTATCTAATGGCTATAATAACTTTAAATCAAGGTCTTTGCTGAAGAAGCCATTGACTGATTCATAGTAACGCGACGTAGGAGACGACATCGTATATAGTACGAATTAGATAAGATATGTCCTTGCATAAAACTGACATGGCTAAGATGCTCATTACGGGTTGTAAGTTGCTTGATCAAAACTTTAAAGAAAGTAAGTACTGGTTGAATAATCCAGGAAGTCAAAGCCCAGTAAAAAAGGTCGTTTCGAATGCAAGAGGTCCTGGCTTCGTGTCAAGTTCCCTGACTTACATGCTGCGACATGCATAGTTATTGATATGTCTCCCTTTAGACTACTTGCTGGACACCCATCATAGTTTGTTCAAGCTACATATGCTGGTTTGACCGATGCGAGGATAGAAGTCATCATTCGAGTGAGGTGGTATATCTGAAAAAAACGTTTGTCCCGTCAATGGACCGTTAAACAATATATTTATTTAAAAATTGACAGAAAACCGGTTGAAAAGTACATATAAGCCCAATGCTTAACATTTATACGGACGTGGCTTGTGTTCATTTTAGTGTATTGATTTGTACCAGGCATAACAATTGACAAAAGTTCAAAAACGCTCAAATGCAATACTACATTATTTTCAAATCACATTTTCCATTAGTTTAAGTATCTGCATTCATTTGTATTACAAAGGTTCTCGTTTATTTCAACTTTTATTCAAATAAAACGACTGTTTGAATATCAATAAAATGAATAATGTGGAATTGATTTTAACGAACATGTTTAACGCTATTTCAGCGAACGTTCAATACGAACTGGAACTTGATGTTCATTTATGGCTCCATGGGATTTTATTATCTTCAATTGAAACTCTTCAGCACTCTTCAATAGTCGCATTGATTGTACTTAAGTATCAATCGTTCGCATTTAATTAGGTATTTAGTCTGTATTTCTTAGAACGTTCACACGAACACGCAACATATGTGTCTATTCTAAGAATACTCTGGTGATCGATTAGTTAGCAGTCATGTTTAAACTGTTAGTACTTGATTTCCTGATTAATCACTGCTTCAGCCTTAAATGTCTTTAGCGACCACTTAATTAATTCATGTAATGCTTCTTGCTTTTATTGTAAATTTAATGATAAAGACTTTTGAATAATGCAATCAAATGTACTAGATACCTTCAATTTGTAGTAATTACTAATTAGATGTCAAAACATCGTTCGACTATCCACGCACTTGGTGTATTGTTATTCGAACAAAATATTTAAACATTAATAAAAGTGGTTGAAATCAGTTAAACGGTGTGGCTGTGAATGCAATAATAATATCCATATTTTACTTTAGATATTCATAATGTGTCTACCGACACAGCAGCTGCTGTATTAGAGCTTGTTTAAGACAGTAGATATTTGACCAAACTAGGGTTCTCTATCATTTAACAAGCATTTATGTAAGGTCTTCAGTAAGGAAACATCGCTGGCTCAGAATGGGAAGGTCGTGGGTACAAAGACGCTATTTTGAGAAAAAAATACTGTTTATGTATGGAAAAACAAACCTTCATGACCAGTGTCACGGAAGAACTTGACCTGCTCAACATGGTCAATGTTACGGATGATGAACTATAGAATAGCAAGCTCAAAGTCATGCCCATTACATTGAATGCCAATCTGGCACCTGGACATCGCGGCAAATACTAATACATAAGTCGAGTGTACAATTAAACATGTCAATCAAAACTTTAAGTAAATATTTGAGTTTAGGCTTATTTCATGTGTACAAAATACGTTATACTGATGGAATACGATGTTGGTTTTGTCATTTGGAAGTCTAAAAATATCTGATGAGTTGACTTTACTGTATATAAAGTTATGAACTGACCGATCTGACTCGATGGTGCGCACCGGTCCAGTTTGGCCAGCAGTTGACCGTTTTGAAGTTTTGTTATTTGATATAGGTTATAATGGCATTAAAATATTCATCGATGTCAATCATATGAAGTTCTATTAAAACATTATTTGACAACTATAAGAGATGAATAAATACATAGACACGAGAAACTATTACTCCTTGCAATTGATGTGAGAAACTTGATCTCACCTTCTGCTTGCTGTTTGCTGACCACAATCTACTTGTTTCTGGTTATTCGCCAAATTGAATCTAGTCTACGTTCTATTGGCTTTTCACCGACTAACTCACATCGTTGGCTATGTGGACTACATGTAACAGATGATCAGCTTATCTTACACTTGCTGCTTGCTGGCCTCACCTTCAATTGGTTGCTCGCTACACTAAGCCTACATTCTAGTGGTGTTTCGTTTGCATCGGCTCACATTCCTTGCCATTTAGATTCGCGCATTAGGTTGTTCACCGGACTAAGTCCATCTACGGTTTTCGTTGGCATTGACTTACATTACCTGCTTATTGTACCTGTATTTCAACTTCAATTGCTTATGGGGAGAGACCAGGATAGCGACAATGGGTTACAACTTATAACATTTTTAATTGTACAGTGTTTTTTTTAACTCATCGATCGGACAATAATGAGGTTCCTTAAGGTGGGGTCACACTATGAACGTTCGTTCCGGTTTTGACTTGCGTATCATAACTCGAACAAATGAGCCTAAATTCGTTCATAGTCTGTACTAACCTTAAGGAGGGGGGTCGTATAGCGACTATTGGTTGCAACTTCTAATATACATTGTGTATTTTAACTCAAACAATAAATTATTGAACAATCTTTAAATGCTCAACTTTAACTCCTTATCATAACGATCGGTATATTTAAATTGTTTGATTATATTTAACATGTTTTAATGAATGAATGATCTGAATGAGGCATGTTTGTATACTTAATATAGGCTAGATCAAGGTTATCAGTACATCTAATAGTTTGCTAAATTTGGTATCCGATTTCATGATACGTTTTATAAATTTAAACTTTACGATGTTGGATGTAGCCCTATACGTACAACTCGGCAATGCTCGGTAAATTCCGGTTTGCAAATACTCGTAAAAATAATTCCAATTTTATTGATCGAACGAAATCGATAACATATTGTCAATCGGAAATGGAATCGCAAAATGTTAATTCGTATATATAAATATTAAATAATAATCTCACCGATCACGTAATTTTAGATCAGGTGACACTTGGATGAACGAAATCATAAATTTCAATTAAATGTCTGTCAATAGAAATTGGTCTACGCGATCTTATTCATTTGATAAAAGCAAACGTTTTATAACGAATGTAATTGCGTTTTAAGTAGTTCTTACAATTGTATATAAATAGTTGTAGCCGATTATATAAGGTGTATATTTACATATAATTAAACACATTGAGTGACACGTGGTGGTCTGCACCGTATGATTCTGAAGAACGCGGCCGAAGTTATACTTGTAATATGCTCTGAGTCTCATTTTTAACGATTCATTTTATTTACTTGAAACACATGAAATCACATTTCAAACAACTTATAGGGGATTTAATTGCCTGCGCGTAGCGCAGGCTATTGAAAACCCCAGACCGGTAATACGGGTGACATGCGTATCTTCGTTGAGTCCATGGAGGTATATGTAATTCCTTGTTTTTACGTAGCTTTACAATGATATCAACACTCAGATCATACCAGATGCTTGAACGTAAGTAGGCTACAATTCGTTCCATGTCAACAACTTGAACAATGCAAATCAACAATTCTATGTCTCAATGTATAGCTTGTCAAAGCAATGTTTATGAGATTATTTTGTTACTGTCAGTGTGTACCAGTACTTATGTACCAGTTAGTTTCATTAACAGCGCCCCAGCCCCGGGGAAAGGGCGCTCTGGAATTTTGAGTTGTCAAAAACAACAGCCCTTCTACGGCCAGCGGGGGAAGCTGATGGTAAAATCTCCCGCATTTCCCCTGACATCTACCGGTAAATATTGTCTTTAGGCTATTGGTTTTCGCAGAATAAATCCTAAATTTCCCCTGCCTTGCGGGGGAAGCTGGATGGTAAAAACATGGCTGTCTCCCTGGCTATCCGCCATGGATCCCTGTGGTCGGGGAACTGGGGATGCAACTGACTGGTGCATTAATTATTTGTGGTGGACAAACTTGTGTACTAGGAGGGTCCATATATTGTTCTTCTTCTTCTTCTTCCGGTATCAATGCAGGACCACAGTTGTGGTATCATCGCATCATTGTTGCTTATGTAATAACATTTTCGATTTTCCAAGCGGATAAGGACGAAAGACAAACATCGGAGGCTGTAAATTATCTATATTCGGAATATAAATAAACCAGCTTAAAGTAGGCCTACAATACTACAATACAGTACAACAAGGTACGTCTTTGATTTTATTGAATTGCAATCAAATTATGACAATTTGATTGATTGACTTGTGTGCTGTATAAAGATTACAATTCACAATGATTGCATGCATTTGTTATCTCCCTTGGATAATGCATAGCAACTGGGGCCCGTGTCTATATCTACAAAAATAGCCTAGCAGTTATCTAATATTTATTAAATACCCATATAGGCAATGCCTTAGTTCATTTTAATGTAAATCAAAAGACTCATAAAACCGATTCTTCTGCTTCTTCGTAATCCTCTTCTTTCTCTTCTTTTTTCTTATTTTTCGTCTTCTGCATTCCTTTTCTATAGCTGATTATATCTTCAGTTTGGTTTTGGCGATGAATTGCATCGGTTTCTGTAGATACTGACATCTCTCCGCGGCTTGACCTCTAGAGACATGTCCGTTGGTCAAACCGGCGCTATGTCTTGTTTCCTCCAGATAGGGACCGATTTGTAGTATACAGAATGGTAAATGCTGCTTTGTCACGACCTTTAAAAACATTCAACTGTCTCCAAAAGGGGGCCATTAGCAATAAGGACATGGGTTTATAGCCGCTACTTTGGTACCTCTTCAAACTCAGTACGGTTATGTTATATAGAATCAACAGAATGATAGACACGAGTCTCGTATATTGTTCGATTGACCCAATACTGATATTTAGCTATAGAAATATTATATAGAGTCATGGGCGTAGGAGCGTCTTCAACATTGGGGGGGCCAAACATTTGGCAACTTGGGGTAAAAAAAATTTTTTGCTCGCTACGCTCGCAAAGTAGCTTTCTTATTTCAATTAGTCAACACGCAATATTTGCACATTAACTTTTCTAGACGCAAACTGTACTCTTAAAACGTCCAAAATACTCCTATATCTATATACTAACTGTGAGTTTAGGGTTCTGTGGTCATTTGATTAAGTAATTACATCTTAACTGGAAGTTAATCCGTTGAAGTTTACACGGGTCCGGGAGCGTAGCCCTCCGGAAATTTTTCTAAACTATGGATAAATCTAGTGCATTCTAGGCGTTCTGATATACCTTATTTCGCATTCAAAAGGGACCTTAATGCAGGGAATTGAGTTCTTACAAAAACACGATTAAGTGTTTGCATCAAATTTAAATTTTAAAGGTGAAAACGTTTGTTTCAAATGCTTTATATATAATTGGCAACGCCCCAAAGTCATATAGGAGGGTTGGGGGACATTAAGAGTACAATTTGTCACACGTGTATTTTTGCAAACAATGGGTGAATAGGTATTTGAATATAAGGAAGTTATTATGCGAGCGAAGCGAGCAAAAAAATTTTTGATACGTTTTAACCAAGAACTGAAGGCAAATTGCCTATAACGAGATATATTAGGTCGTAAATTATAATTTTTCGTCTGAATTATTGGGGGGGCCAAAAGATATGTTGGCCCCCCCGGTCCAGACATTGGGGGGGCCTGGCCCCCCCTGGCCCCCCCTGCTCCTACGCCCATGAGAGTATGAATTATTGAAAAGTGAAGTAGTAATGATACAAAACACTAATAAAATGTACTTTATTATTAATACAATATACTCACGGTGGGGGATCCAACATATCGATACCAAAATGGGTTACGCATAATTTCATATGTCGAACTTCCTGGTCTACATATGTTGTACACATTTCGACGAAACAAATGTAAGATTCTTATTTGTTATTGGTTTATGTTAAAATCAAATTGTTTTGCCCAAATATCTCAATGCAGTGCCACCCTTTATACATTTCCAAACATGTACGAGTATTTATCTTATCTGTACGTGTAGCAATAACGTAGAAAAACTGATTCTCCGTCAGGCGGTGTTGCTGAAAATTCGCCGCAGTTTGATCACCACGAGAAACTCTTTTGTATTTTTACCTCATTTGTTTCATTATTGTTACAGAAATATAACATACCTTTCATTACACACATGTTTAAAATTTAACAGCGATTTGATGGCTAGAAAAATATTTATTGTAAAAAAACAGCATGCTCTACATATGTTGTACGTGTTTTCCATATGTTGGATTGAAAATGTTTAATTTGCCGATTTTATTTTGAGTTTAAATGGATTTCCTGGAAAAAAAATCGAAACTGAAATATGTTTAAGTTATCATGCCACCATCGATGAGTGGTATATTGCTTTTCTGGTGACTGTCCGTTTGTCTGTCTGTCTGTCGTTAGACCAAATGCTTTCCGTTCAATAACTCCAGAACACTTTGCCCTATGATCTTTAAACTTTGCATGAAGGTTGATCGGAAACAGTCGATGACTCCTAGATATTTTGAGGTCAGCAGGTCAAAGGTCATGGTCAATGTGACCTTAACCATTTTTAGACCAAATGCTTCCGTTCAAAACCGAAGAACGCTTTGCCCTTGTATCGTCAAACTGTACGCGGAGGTTAGTCAGTAACAGTAAATAAGGTCAGGGTTTGCAGAAATCAGTTTATTAATAGTACTTGTCTGTTTGAGCGTCGATGAATTCTTGTTGAAATTAGTCGAAGAATCAAGATTACATATAACTGTTGGGTTTTTTTAAAAAAAAGATGAAGAACACTTGGTATCTACACATCCATGTGGTGTTAATAAGGTCAAAATTTAAATCGCCTACCTCGTTTTTATCACTGATTATTTCTTGTAAAAACTTCCTGACTGACGCTGTATCGACCAACGCCAGGTTATCTTACTCAGCGTCATGCATAATCAGATTGATATACAAAAACTTCAATTTCAATGCATTCCAGTAGATTCATACCAACTCGGACTATCACAATTACCTGTCTTTCTAAGAACTAATTTGTCATTTTTACTGCAATCACCTCCTGATATGTAGTGTTACCTTAATTGGCTCAAAGTTCAGAATAAAGTCATTCAAATGTATCAGACAATGTATCGCACTAATGCATTGACCTTGAATTTGAGTTAAAACAATGAGTTACCTAACGGCAATCAACATTTTTATTCTTGGAAGAAACGTGAAAAAAATCAGAATTTTACATAGAAAATAACACCAATATGTAGCCGATTGTCTAATTAAGAAAATTAGTATCAACATGATATGCTTCAGTTTTATAATAAAGAAGTTACGTACAATTCAGCGATTTCGTTTGATTATTGAACATTCGAGAGTTATTGGATTGTATGACTTTTATCACTTCATACATTTATCCACATTTGAAATGAGTAGGCGACTGGTCTATCGTGCTTTGCATACTTCAGAACACCAATACTTTTGCAACTTCAACCTGTTGAAACTAGTCTGCGACATGCTATAACCAGAATTGTACTTAATTAATTATCAATGCTGGTATTATTTTACGTCTGATATATATTTACCATTAATCCTTCCTTGTATTTCGATTTCGGACAAGGCTGGGTACTATGTGGTATAATAAATTAGGTTGCACTTTGTTATTCATGCATTTGTAAGTGCAAATGTACATGTATATTATATGTGATGTTTATCTTTGACGATAGAAACGCTCATAAATATCTGATATGACATTTATACTTAACTAAAAAGTATCTATAGTTCATGATTGAAAATTCATTGTCGTTTCACATAATTGTATATATCAAATGTATTCGTTTTTGCTTTGTAATTTATATGATATTGTTGTACATAAATGTATGTGATTATGTATATCTATTATGCTCTTCAGAATTGGAGGAATAAAAGTTATATATTTCATATCCATTAGATCATTTTTCGCTTCAGTTTTCACAGAATTTCTTTCTGTGATTTATTGGACATGCAGACTGTCCATTTTCATACGAAAGTGTTCTAGAACACCCTATGTAACTATAAGAATCGTATATTTTTCGACGACTGAATCAAAGTACACTGAACCCATCCAAAGTTTTAATTTACAATTAAGGTAGTCTAGTATCATACTTAAAAAAATGCAAGTAATTATTTTGACATTGAATGACTGTTCGAATATAGCTCTATACACTTTAAGTTTGATGATAGGACTGCTCGAACTCTTCATTCCTATATTTCGGGCCACCGATTACTGAACATGTTTTGCCTAATTAGTGTATTCGTAAGTGTGTAGTTTTAACGAAAAAGGAACTGCATAAATATACATAACAGGTCTAGTTTGCAATAAGAAAACATTTTGATTAGTTAGATATGCAGACATTTGCTGAAATGAAAATACATGTAAGTGCGTAAATAAGTTGGTGTAACGAATACGAAATGATATGAAGATAACTTAAACAGATTTGAGTTTGTGTTTTTCCTGGAAATATATTTAAACTCAATATAAAAGCGACAAATTAAACATTTTCAATCCAACATATGGAAAACACGTACAACATATGAAGAGCATGCTGTTTTTTTACAATAAATATTTTTCTAGCCAACAAATTGCCGTTAAATTTGAAACATGTATGTAATGAAAGGTATGTTATATTTCTATAACAAAAATCAAACAACTGAAGTGAAAATATAAAAGATTTTCTCGTGTTGGTCAAACTGTCGCGAATTTTCAGTCACACCTCCTGACGGAGAATCAGTTTGCTTAGTCATTGCTACACGTACAGATAAAATAACTACATGTACATGTTTGGAAATGTATAAAGGGTGGCACTGCATTGAGATATTTGGGAAAATTAATTTGATTGAAACATAAATCGATAACAAATAAGATTTTCGTATTTTTTTCGTCAAAATGTGTACAACATATGTACACCATGAAGTTCGACATATGAAATTATGCATAACCCATTTTGGTATCGATATGTTGGATCCCCCACCGTGATACTATGACTACGCTACAAACGTTAACTTTGTTGAGCCGACCCTTACAAATACCGCAACAATAGGTAATCAGACACCGGTGATTTTTGCTATTCATGTTGCTAATACATATTAACAAAAACTACTACCCATACAACGAGATCGATTTCTTATTGATTGAGACATTGAAAAAAAATGAATTGGAAAATCTTTTGAAAATTTGTATAGTATTGAATATGTTTTCATTCTTCATCAGTCAAAACAAATTCTATATTCGGTATCTGAAGTGATACTTGTCGGTAAAGAGATGTATGACTCGAAGATTAACTTCAAATTATCTGAGTAAATACTATTATCAAAACATCAATATTGTATTGACACTTAAGATAACCTACACAGCCCAGATTTGATAAAGCTATTCCATCCTATGTATTATACATACTACTTGTATAGCAGATTGTCATCCACCCAATGTATAGTTAATATAAGCTTCACAAATACCCGTATTGAATCCTGGATTCACTATACAGTAACACCTCACCTATAACCCTTAACTGGTTCCCGCTTTTACAGTCAAACCTCACATACAACCCTAGATTGGTTCCTGATTGGAATATTAAAAACGTTTGTACAAATCAAACCGTGTGATCAGTCTACTACTTAATCACCTAAATGATCTGATCAACCCCAAAAGACCACACTTTCCAGGTCCCATTTTGTTTTTGAATTGAATGACCCATGTCAGTCTTACTATTTAGGTTTTCTGTATATTGAACTTTTAACCAATTGTATACATGTATGTAGTAATATAGAAGGGGCTGTCAACAGTCCGATATCTGGGTCCAATTGTGATTAAAAGAGGCATTATGTCCCACAGGGGACGAAGAAGATACGCAGGTAAACTGAGAAAATGATTTTCACATTTAACACCAAGACTGTGTAGGTTTGTGACATTTTTGCTGAATTACATGCATGTATAACTTTTAACGAAAATGTCAATCCACTTAAAAAATTCAGTGTACACTTTACAAAGTAGTCAACCACTTGAATGGATTAAACATTATATTTGCGTAACTAAGTACAATGTACATATAATACTTAGCTTACTTTCGAGTGCTCCACAAACGATATTACCTGACACAAGTTCGTATATATTGCTGAGAAACTTCCGAAAGTTCAAATCTAGTCTGAACGTAAGTGACGGTGCAAATACTCACTGGAACAACTTGCTCAACATACTCTCTTGGAAAGTGCAACTGTGATCTTATATCTTCAATTAAACATGGTATTGTTCAACAGAAAAATACCGCTATATTCGACACGACTTTATTTTATTTTCCGCGGTCATCAACCTTATTTGAAGCTTCGGTCGGAAATTAGTGCCTGCCGAACATTTAGTGGTTTGCAATACATGATCCGTATGTGTCCATATGTTAACAGTTATGGCTGCTTAATTATCAAGAGTTTTATGAGTTTCAGTTTCATGTGGCAACGTTGCTACCCGTTGTTGCTTGTGATGATGTTCTTTTAACTATCCTACGGTATTGATTGGCTGGAAATAAATAGATTACCGCGTACTTTGCATCTTTTAATCTAAAAAAGCTTTTAAAAAGTCAGTAAGGTCCTTGGTCTAAAAACAACCTACATATTAAAAGTTTAAAACCAATTTTCTGGTCAGGACGACATTGTTTATGTGGCCAGTATCAATAATTAATTCCAAACCGAGCTATTCATTTCCCCACACACGGACTGTAAATCATTGCATTATTGATGAGAATTCAATTGAATTAAGAGGAGATTTTAATTGCGATACGAATTCAATTGTTAACAAAATGAATATTGGAGCGTTATTGATGCATTTATTGATAGAGCATGAGAATTGGTTAGATTTCTGTCACAATCAATTGATCAGCAACTGTAAATAAATAATAATACTTAACCATTTACCATTTATTCATGGCAAATCTGCATATAAATACAACTTTAGCTATTTACATCGAAAAAATATGGCCTAGGTAAACATAGACACATATAAACATATTTGTGAAGTTTTTAATTTGGAATTCTCTATACAGAGGGGCAACATAATAGAAAGTGATATTCTGACTCGACAACATTTTGTGTACAAACCAATGAAGCTCTATAACCAGTATAAGAATTTATTCCCTGACGGATTACATTGCAATATGGTAATTACGGAACAACCGTCTTCGATCAACAAAGTTGGTCATCGTTTAGAGGCTGTTTCTTAACATGGGTTAAACTTATATAGTAAATACCCGCTAAGGGAGGGAAATTTTGGGGTGTTGTAGAGAAATTCTTGTTCAGATGAGGTCTGCCCTGGGGGGTACACTATTTTAAATCCACTCACATAATATATCAATTAAAATGGGTATGGGGTATTTTGACGGAATTAAGGTTATTTTGGTTGGTCTTGATAGTTTCTGTACCACATGTTGACCGATATATATATATATATGGCTTGTTTGAATTTGACCTGCATGGTGGTTTAATATACATGTACACTTTATATCCATTAACGGCAGTTTGACCGGTACGTTTAATGTTTTAAGATATTAGATTATATTCCATTAGACAGTAGACACTTCTACTTACCATTTAATTCTATACATTTAAATCTGTAATATGTATAGTAGGTAACAATACGAAGTAGTAACTATAAGTCAGTCAATATTATAATGCATGTTAAAAAATTGATTTTATGTCAATTAAATCAGCGCTTCACCTTAAAACAGTACAATATGAATAAATAAATCTTTATCCACGGATTAAGTTACCTATAATTTGCAGGGATTATTTGCTAAACTCGGATTTAAATTAGGTGCAGTAATATTATATTAAAATTCGTATCAGTTCTGATTTTCTTTCAATTGCGATTAACCGAGGATTTAAGTTAACTCCGCTCTGTACTTAAACTGGTTTAATGTGCTTGGTATCAGGCTTGCAGTCCATGGAACTGGTAAAATAACCGAGATACATGAGGGCATTCATTGTTTCCCGGATTTCTGACACCAATGTGGTGTTCGGGCGTTGGGTGATGTTATTCGGGGTTTCCCTGCCTGGTTCCGTAATAACTTTCAATTATCTTACAATACATATGTGTTTTATTTATAGCACAATCATGTAAAAATGTAAATGTATATTTTCAGGATGACTGATGTGTTTAAGCCCCAGCAGGGCGAGCTTGTCACCCGTAGTGCATTAGGAGAAGGATATGCCGAGCCAGTAGATTCGTATAAAAAGTCCACCAACAGTCGACCATCCACACAAGGAGGAGGAGGGTATAGGTTTGGACAACTCAGTCAGAACTCATTCTTCACCAGACATAACCCACATCCGGCTCGTGTTCGACATTTAAAAGGTAAATATTGGTCAGTGGTATACTAATATACATATTTGTGATTTTTATTATGTAACTAGAATAAGCCTTGTATTTTCTACAACGTAGCGAATCAACGCATACGATATGTACCCGTGTTGAATTAGCATGGATAGCATGAACAATAGTGTTATACTAATACGTTGTCCTTCCAACTTTTACGGTACATGCGCCGTGTGACGAATTGGTATAAATTTCAAACTCTCAATTTCAGAAATGTAAACTACTTTGTACAATAGGCAACCTTCGAAAAGTAAATGAGTGCATAATGTATGTTAGTATCCTCAGCGAAATATCACACATAGTGTGTGATATGTGGCTGTTATGCCTTACATAACGGTATATCTGTATCCAGTCTTTTTCACATTGCATGAAAAGATGCAACTGCTACAGTAACTGTTGTCAATTGCAACTGCCAACAGCCAACTGCGTACTCATTTTGATTGCTCGATATGGAAGAATACTTCATGATTGCTTTATCACATTGTCAATTGTAACCTCTTATTATAAGCACAAGCCTGTTATTCATTGTGCTTTACCTTTTCAATAAATTATTTCTCGTGCATTCCCCAAGTTTATAATATAATCAAGTCTATTAAACACGCCATGAGTGTCATGAAACAGCAATAAAAATGCTCGTAAAATAATATCAGCATTGATATTCAATACTGGCGGTCTTTGATTACCTGATACGTCAAATGAAACGAACATGCAACGAGAGTTGTTTAAGAGTTGCATTGTGCACACACCACACACGCAGTGTGATTTAATTATTACAAGAAAAGTAATCAGTATCGCCATTAAATGCATGTTATCCATGCAAATGAAGTATTTGGCAAACAACAGTTTTATAACCGATATACAAGTCGATCAATATACTTCAAAAGCAATTTTTTTTATTAGCAAGAACTTTTTATCAAATTAAGCTCGGTTCGTTCTTTGTATAGAATGATTTAAGTGTAATAAGGACGTGTTTTTTGTAATAAACATCTCCGCAGGGTTGGGTAGGCCTTTTATACTGGCGGCTTATAACTCAGATGGCGAAGCTCTCAACAATGTCCAATGTCCATCACCCGTTTGTACATTGTATACCGAACGTTCGCTAGGCCCCTTCCGTTTTTTCTTCTTATTCGATCAATTTTCATCAATGGACGAGTTCTATATTCCAATATTTACCGTCCACTTCAATCTGTCTCGTAATTTTACTCAACAAAGCTATCACAAATGAGCAATGTAATGGAAGCACTCGAAAAAATACTTGATCAACTCATCAAAAATCAATAGCAGTTTTACATAAAAACCTCAACGTTAACGCGCTAAGTTTGTAAATTACAAAACAAACTTTATCATGAAATGTGATAAATGTGTCTAAATCACTGTTAATAGATCGCATATCTTCCCTCAACTAATCCTAAAATTTAAAACAACCATAAACCAAAATATTTTATCATCTCAATGGAGTTTGACATTGTCACGATAAGGTATCTCCAGAGTTGAATGATGCATGAAATATGGGTAGGGTAGATCTCATATGCAGTGGTATGATCATCGGTGCTGTCATTTACTAAATAAAATTCAGTCAATTAAGATGCTATTGGACAGTTCAACCTAGGTTTGTGAGCTTTTGGTTCCTAAGACAACTGGGAGTTTTGACGTTGGATGACTTCGTAACGTCCTTAATGTGCTCCGTGTTGCTACCAGTCATCTTTTAAATCGTTAATCACCCTTTGTATTTGTTTCTCAGTACAAAATTGAATGCACGAACTTTTTTTATACCTCCTCGTGCATACACTTGTAGTTCTGTAATTCTACCTCGTGCATCGTAATTTGATTTACATATTAACGTAGGACCAGTATTAGCCTACATCAAATATCTTTTAATTATTATATAGCTTCTAAGGATATGTCCTCACCATTTGTTTATACTTTAGTACTACATGATACCTGCAGACGGTTCATGACCTGAGCTTATATTTGATTACTCTGTGGTAAGACGACAAGATTTAATTAATGTTGACAATGGAATATGATAGCTACCGATAGGCTATAAGCACCCCATGCCTGGATCAATGCTCATGATAACGACTTAATATTCGTCGGGCAGGTGTTTTATTAACAGATCTGTAATGTGTGTGTGAAGTAGAGTTTGTGAGGGTATGACAACGATCAATAATGCTCATCATATCACTAGTAGCCACGATGTTCATTTAATCATATTTTACAGTCCGTGTATAGTCAAACGAGAATTGTTATAAATATAACCTCGCCCGTCAGGTTTATGTTTAACTGGGTGTAACTGTGACAGGGGGATGTCCAACCAGACCGGGGCTCGAACCCAGGACCCTTCGCTGAACCGACTGAGTTATCCGGCTGCTTACACAACTTTCTCCCCAATTAGCAATTAAATCCTTTATACACCACTACATAATTAAGTGCACTGTAGTCCCTCATCAGTATAACTTATTGTATCGGCAGTAGAACTATCGTTTGTATGTCATTAGTGTTGCCATTAAATCTATTTGTTCAAGCAAATTGTTTGTCGATGGAAAACGTTAAATGAGACCGTTTTCGCCCCCTCACTTTTTCAGAAAAGGGTTTCTCAGCCACGTTTCACTGTTAGTCAATAAGAGTGCATGGTACAGTAGCCAAATATGCTTATTTTACAATTTGAGTAAAACTTATACATTGTAATACTTATTTGTTGCTCAAATTGTGAAAGATGATCATGTCATAACGTTTATTGACTAAATCTAACATTTTGTCTATATATTCACAGGTCTTCTAGATGTGCCAATATGTGCTGTGAACGATGACGGTTATTTCTCTAACCCAAGATACTCCCTACAGTTCCCGCCAAATTATTTCAACCAGAAGAAATTAAACAATCGTATTCCAGTGAACGCTATCAATGTCAACTCACAGCTTCACCCTATCAATACTGTGACAGGACTTCAATATTTTACTGGGCTCACTAACTATCCATTCAGAGAGAGGGCTGTTCCAAAAGTTGGACTTGGTGAGTATTGATCTATAAAATAAATTATCAAAGAGAGGAAATCGTATGTCCCAAAAGATGCGTTTTATTAGTTAAGTCATGCGTATACAATTTTATGAATAGGCCTGCAGTTAAGGTTTTGACGAGGGGAGATAAATAGAACAAAGAACTACACTGTACAGTCATACAGGAGTTAAGCCACACACCACTGTATGGTTTCATCAAATACCTATATATATATGAACATACATGTATCAACAAATAATTGAACAAATGAGTATGCTTGTTAACATATTGGTTTCACATTTCACCAACTATTCCATATTCAAATACAATTGTAGATTTACTTTCCACCGAGTTGAAGACAGGTAAAGCATGGTTTGCATAGCTAATATTAAGCTAGATATATAATATGTATAATAGATACAACATACAAATTCAGTCGAATAATTTCTCATCGTGTTCACATCATCATTGGTTTTGCTTTGAAGTCTGGCTAGTAAAATATTAGAAGTCATTGAATTATGAAATTCAATTAATAAGTTGAGATTAAAGTAATATACGACTATAAAATACAAATGTTAAGGTGGTTATCTTAATGGAATTTGTGTCACTAGATCTAATAATACGACTAAATGATCACAAAAGATAAACTTTTTGTTGGATCTTGTTCAATATAGTATACATTTAAGATGCGACAGTACGTTCGTGTGTTTCCTTTTATTTATTGTACCATGGGAATGTTGAATTCATTTATATAACGAACCTGTTGGCACTACGTTTGAGACGGAATATGAATAAGTTTCAAGTAAATGCCGCAGCAGTATAAAAGTGACTGTGTACTCTTACCAAACCTCTCTATAATGATGCACCATTTTCTCTCTGCTAGTACCTGTAACGGAATCATGGAGAGACGAGTTGAAATCACTGACAGACGCTCTCAAACAAATTGAACCAGAACCACCGAAAGAGCAGAAAATGCCAGAAAGACCAAAAACACAATACTCTGAGACCACCGGACGCTTGATTCCACCTCCATCACGGGCTATGTCACGTGGGGCATCAAGACAAGCGTCTAGACAAGGATCAAGGATGGGACAAAGAGATATTTTCCAGAGGAACTTACAACATATTGTGGAAGATCCAGACATGGAAACACATGTAAATATCGCCCTTAGTATTCAGCAAATAGATAATTTAAGTATCTGGTTGATTCCCATTGATATTTATTTATTCTCATTTGGTCCGTATTGTTTTGTCCACAAATAACATTTTGACCTAAATTAAGTTGTTCGTTTATTATAACTTTGCTCTGTCAATTTTCTACGGTTATCCTACTATTAATCAATCGTAAAAGCTCGGCCATTTCCGTTTGTCTCCGGTAAATACACCTCGTAAATAAGTGTAGAAATACACCAATAGCGTTCGCCGGAACTTCGCCCTCACTACTAAAGTCAGCTACATCCGCGTGAAAATAACACGTTATGTATCCATCAATACGATGGTTATTTTATATGTTCTGATCAATTTTCTTATTCCTACGGCATAGCAGGGCGTATCGCGAAGAAAATGTCAAATATCTTTGTAGAAAACTAATATCTAGCACGGATTATAAATGAAATTTACGTCTTGTTTATCACATGACGTCATGAATGTTATGACGTTTATTTAGCGTCAACGTAAACGTGACGTGGTGCGAACTTTTATTTCGTAGCGTTCTTTCCTAGTTTATACAACTATAATTGTATTCTTGTTTTCAAATCTAGTATTTAGCAGCTGTCGTCCTCTTTTTCAAGTTTAAACTTTAACATATTTGTTGCCGTATGTACGTGTACATGTTGTATAAACGTAACTGGGGAGCTGTCATTTTCGAATCATGTGACTGAAAGTAGTTCAAAATGTCGCCTTGTTATATCAGAGGTATTTTCCATTGGATAAAAACCGAGGTGATCAGAATGACTATTAATGTGTCAAGGCTGCTTTACTTTCTATTACGAAAACTCTGCACCTATACACCCGAAGACATTTCTGGTATGGATTGTTTCCCACCTATACATATGTTTCTGTCATTTTGCATCATTTACATAGAAACGAGGCATCTTGATAATGCTTACAATATTGCATTTCTACTTTGTGGTCACAACATTATATATTCAAATGTACGTAATTTCAAAATATACAGTAAAAATTGACAACAAACAACCGATGGTAACATAAGACAGCTTTCCATATGACCATCACGTACATTTTACGTCAAAAACGACGTTCTTTTATTGTGACGCTTTATGGCGCCGTCTTAGTAGTATTTATCATGAGTGTTACTATCTTTTTCAGATTATGGTGATGTTGTGTCAGATCTTACAAACTGAAGATATCAATGCTGTCAAAGCTTGGTTATGTTCCGCCGGAGAAAGAGGTAAATACTATAACCATTGTTTCTAAATTTGTACATGGTTCAACACATGTGTAAGTGTTTTGTAAATTGCAATAACATTCGTTTGTAGACCTTATTATCGTGGATTAAAATATCAAAGACAAATTCAGAAAATAAAACATAATTGATAGATCAAATGTTCATTATCAAACGATCGCAGGGGGTACGTCTGCCTTCTCACTATTCGAACAAAAATTAGTCGGGTGACAACTGACAAATGAGTGTTTAACCAGTTTGTAGGCATCTTAGTATTATAACCCATTGTGTTGTTTGGTTTCATCAGAGAAGTCCATGGTGTTAGAGATGATTAAGACAGCTGTAGGTTCCAAAGAGGATTACTTCCAGAGAGAATTCCAACCTGAGTACGTAGAAAGTACTGGTGAAGTCACCAAACTTCCACCAATCAATGAGAAGGATGATGGAAAACCTAAACAAGTTAACAGGTAACATTGGTTTCTAACAAATCATTTAAACTGTAAATACTAACTGAGGCGACATGCTGATGGGGTACATTGTCTCGTTTTTTAGTCTTTCAGTTTCCTTTTTATGCGTATATTATGGTTGTCCTTGTGATCTGTGGTTGTTTTTGTGTGGTCTTTAAACTTCTTGTATGTGTTTTTTGTTGTTCTGTTGTATATTGTTCAGAACTGCTTTCCATGTATAATAAATTACTAGTAGATCTGCTTTAAACAAACATTAGTATGAGTATGTAATACTATGTGTACAATATACCATTGATTTGAACGATTCTAGGCCTTTACAAAAGGCATTATTCAGTATTACCTTTTTCAAATACATTGTACTATATTGGTACCAATATAGCGTTTGTTAGATGTTCCTGAATTATAGAGATGGGTGATTTGGTATCCGGCTTGTTTAGTTTGACATTTTGCTGTTTTCAGACTGACGGTAGATGAAGATGGTAGTGAAAGGATTGAATCGTGGAAACAGCCAGCTTTAGCTTCGTGGTCACAGGAACAATCAACAAACCCACAAGCACAACCTGGTAAGTCTTAGTGCCATATTATCCTAAATAACACTTCACTAATACACCATGGCCATAAAGTGAAAATAAAATTAGTTAAGAAAATTCATACGAGATACGCAGATAAGCGATTTTGTTAAATTATGCATTCCAAAATTTTGATTTTCGGTTGATTTAGCGTTTTGGATTCAATGCTCATATGTTTTAGCTACCTACGTTTTTTAATTTGGATCTTTATAAGTAAATTACTAAGTTTCCTAAAATAGCAGGCTTCGCTGAATACAGATAGATCTATATTTTAAGTTTATGTTGTTAAAATATAATAGGACTGAGGTATGGAAGGGAATATCCGCCAGTACATGCATGCTGTTAAGTGACAATTTTATGTTGTCTTGTTACATGCATATTGCTAAATGACAATCTTTCATTCGTTTTAAACTAACTGCAACAGCCGTGTGTCTTTGTGCTTCTTTCCTTCAGTAAGTGGCACGTGGCTTGAATCTTTCCTTACTCTATGTATATAAATTACATATTCTTGCGTGTAAATGACAAATGCATTCTTTCTATTAATTTGTTTGTGTATCATCTTAAAATGTTAATGCCAACAAATTCTTATTGCTTCCTACGTTTTACTTAGTGAATTTGATTTAATCGTTCCTCCGTTATTATCATACCGACCCATGCGTGTTAACATCAATGATTGCAAATTCAGCAAGGCGAAACCAATTAGCACTAAGCAGCAGCTAGCATGAACTTAAACGAATGCAGTTGTAATATTCCATTCATACAATGCTGGGAACCAGACTTTTTCGGCAGTTCCCGTAAGAATGTCAACCTTGCACGGTGCGTAAACAAAAAACTATACGACGATTTAGTGTTAGCCCAACCGCCAATTTTGGGTCACTTCTATCTGTAGGAAAGGGGTGCGGCTTAAATTATAAAAGCAGGTGTACGGACGGCGCTGCATGACTAAAAGCACTTTTAAACCTAATTATATTTCTAGAGTTATATCACAGGGGATATGTACTAAACATACTTATATAAGGATATCGTGAACAAAAAAAAATGTTCAATCCACTGTGAATATAGTTCCTGGAGAAGTCTATAATGTCCGAGTTTCACCCCTAAAACAAAATAATGCTTAAAATCACCAATTAAATATTGGCCAGTATTGTACAAAGTTAATGGGAGCTAGATCTATATCAAATAGTGAGAAAATAACATATGGAACAATATCTTGTTCCTTGATCATAGTCGATCTAAATACTATACATTTGCCTCCGTAGCTCAGTGGTTAGTGCGCTTGCCATCTTCTCTGGCGACCCGGGTTCAAATCCGGGTAAAGGCACATAGATATGCCGGCCATATTTCAGCAGAAATAAAGCAGGTGATAGATCTAGTCAGGGTTCGATCACTATGACCACTGTGGGACTCTGTCTAAACGACATCCGGTATCTGTAGGTGGTAGATCTAGCTAGGGTTCGATCACTATGACTACTGTGGGACTCTTTCTAAACGACAGCCGGTATGTGAAGGTGGTAGATCTAGCCAGGACTCGATCCCTATGACCACTGCGTGACTTTGTATAAACGACAACCGGCATCTGTAGGTGGTAGATCTAGCCAGGACTCGATCCCTATGACCACTGTGGGACTCTTTCTAAACGACAGCCGGTATCTGTAGGTGGTAGATCTAGCCAGGACTCGATCCCTAGGACCACTGTGGGACTCTTTCTAAACGACAGCCGGTATGTGAAGGTGGTAGATCTAGCCAGGGCACGATCACAATGACCGCTGTGGGACTCTGTCTAAACGACAACCGGTATATGTAGGTGGTAGATCTAGCCTGGACTCGATCACTATGACCACTGTGGGACTCTACATCAAAACTTACTGTGTGTACGCACCTTTAGGTGAAGTATGCCTCTGCCGTAGATTTTCTCAAGATGTACGCCTTCGTTGTTACCAAGTGGTATGAGGGATTATGATCATTTTCACTATATAAATATGTTACTAGTGTATTAGGCCTACTATGTATTCCTCACATGTTTCTTTATAAATGCACCAGTAGTTTGTTATCTGGCCCTTCACCCCAGGGAAAGTGCGGCCGAAAGCAGGTCAATGAGCCTCGGTTTTACCCACCCTTAGTTCCTATAAATAGTGGGAATAGGCAAAAAGGGAACTGGTGTGTCCCTGCAGTATGGTTGCATTTGGTAGGGATCTTATCATGAGTTCGGTCCCTCAGGATGGAGGTTTTGCACATGAATAACCCTACTAATTCAGCTTTCTGGTTGGCCGATTTTCGAGAACGAATTTGGAAGGGCCATCCTTGGGACGGCTAGATAAAAAAGTATCTCGTCGCCACAGTCTAATTAGTAGGACTAACAAATAATATGGAGGGCTCAAGCAAAAGTAACTTATTATCTGATGGTGGGTGGATGGGCCGTGACTGCAAATGACTAGATCTAGTGGCAGTTGTGCATGACAGGTTAAGTTATAATTTACAGTTGAAAGACCATGCCTTAACAAAGCATTTTAGGACTTCACATATATAAAGTTAGATGCAGTATTCGTAATGTAGGCTAGCTAGTTACAATAACATGCATACTTGAGATAATTGTCTACGAAAGCATCTAAAATCAAGAATTCGCCAACAAGCATCATTTAAATAGCATATTGTATAATTATATAATTACCATGACTATGTTACGAACTGAGTACGGTAAGAGTTCAGTTGACGCTTGTACAATTTATAATATATCATAAATGCATTGCAAACCCTGTCTTAAACTATAAGATATAATGCCTCTATACATTAGACAGTCAGAAGTGTCAGTTTTGTTGTTTCAATCCAAGAGTCTGTCGGTCCATTGTAAATAATTCGTTTGAAGAGAAAACTTACCTGGTCATGATTTGCGCGAAAAACGATACAACGGACGGGCAAGTTTTCACTTACTCACCGTTAAACCACGGAAAATACCGAACGTTTAAATTTGCTGTCCTGAGTGATCTCCCTTGTATAGTAATTTGCGCTAGAAGCTAAAATTTCTATTGGTTACCTGTACTGCTCTTAATGTTGTAAAATGTATTATCATGCTTAAATGTTCGCGAAATTACAACTTTAAAGCAGTAACAATTAATCAAGTATAAAAAATACGCACGATCCAAAAGGTTGTTTGTAGTTCGTTAAGTTCAGTTGCAACAAAGTCAAATGCACGTAGTCAAACATAGAATGCAGTAAGAAATAGTAAGAATGAATAATTCAAGATTACAGAAGTCAAAACAAAAAGGTATGTCGCAGTTGGCAATTACATGCAAGAATAAACGATATACATGAAGGGATTGTGCACTTAGCATCAAGAAGCATGAAGTATGAATAACGTCGACAACACTTGTAAGAAACCAAAATGCAGTTGTCAAGTAGCAGAACGCATGTGCAAGTAGATAGCATAAAATTGTCACTTAACAGCATGCATGTACTGGCGGATATTCCCTTCCATACTGAGGTGCCATCCTTGTTTCTGCATGAAAACATGTACACTGCTAACTAAATAATGGCCCTTCACCTTTGGTTCTTATTATGTCCGTTCTGATCAATTGGTAACCATGACACATTTTCATGGTATTGCGTATTTTGCTTTCCAGAATGGGTCGATTTCACATGTTTCCCTGATTTATAAACATGGTACAAACAATAAGTATAACATAGAGTGATTTGCTGTTGAATGTGTATGATATCGGATAATTTACGAAATTTTTCATGATTTGCAAAAAAAAATATGTTCTCTGGCATTAATGTTCTTCGTTCTTCATGCAACATGACTAAATGTGAAGCTTCACTTTTTTCTTAGCACACATATAAATTGTGACACACCACATTCTTTAGCACATACATAATTTGGGGATTTTTTTCTAAGCACAGAAATTCTTGTTACTCGTCACTTTTCCATTTCCATGTACATGTATGCCTTCATTAAGTACAAGTACGACCATTGGCGATTCTATGAAACGAAAAGGTGCTTTGTTTAACTGCTTTATTAAAGCGAGTATTTTGCTAGACTAAATTGCTAGGTGTATAGACGCTATGAACTACTAAAATTCAATTACAAAACTCCTTATTTCCTGATAATAAAATATTATTTAAATAACTTGAAGAATGTTAAAGTAGAGATGCCGATATCAACCGTTTGCTTCCCTTTATTAACAAATACCCGTCACACCATACACTTGAATGAACTTGTTGCAGAGAACATCGGTATATATTTTGTCACATTTATAATCCATTGTATATCAACATCAGCCACAAATTATATTTAGTTTTATTAATGTGAAATGTACATTAGAACTCATGTTTCGAAACAATGCATATGTTTGAAAGTCCGCTTTTATTCTAATCCATGTGTCTGATAAAAAGTTGATATAAACAAACGTATACACGTAATATGAACTATGGCACTGCCTATCTTGGGGATTCAGCTTACCAGTCATGTAGCTATATTACATTTGCACGTGTCCAGTATATGTAAATGGACGTTGATTTGGAAACCTGTTCCACAGTTTACAACATATTGTCCATCGAATAGAGCGTCAGTACGACCAAATTCTAACCATCAATGTATAACCTTAATGTTACTTACTCAAACAGAAGTTTAATTTGTTAAAACTATTCACATTATATTGTAAATGTATGTTTTCAGATAACTTTTGCCCACCAACATCGGATGCATTTAGAAGAACATCAGCTCGCCCAAGAAGCCAACAAAATGTTCGCGCAGTAACACCAAAACTGGCCAGCAAACCTCAAACACCCAATGAACAAGCCGTGCTTAGACTAACAACATCAGCTCAAGGCAATAGAAATCAACTTCCACCAGCCGTTGCCCCAGCAACTGTAGATGACGGATGTCAAAATACATTTTAAGTTAGACATAACACTAGGCGACCGTAAAATAGATACAAATTAAAATAATATACGAAATGAATAATTGAATTCCTGTGCAGATAATTGTTGACAAAAAGTGGCTAAATACATATTTTCTGTTAAAGAAATACCAAAGGACGATAGAAGATTTTCTGCACCGAGCTATACACTTTCCACGCCTTGTTAGCTTGGAAAATGCTTCGAGATTTCAAGAGAGCAGGGCGAGTTTTAAACCCATTTAATGAAACCATCACATAACATGCTTCACGGATCAGTATTATAAGTTAACGATAAAGTTTATATTATTGTTGTTACTTTTATTATTTGTTGTATTTTCTCTATGACCTACTCCTGAAAATTCCGTCCTTGTACAATGTAAACGTATGTATCTGCTGTAAAATGCTCTTTTCTAGATAAAAGTATTATTTTTCAAAGGGAGCATATTATCGTACACACCCTGGTGGCGCAACCTCCCGAACCTCCCAATCGAAATTCACGTCTGTATTCCATATACATTGTTACGTTGGAATTGCTCATGCTGTGTATGTTTATCATACAGTTAGTTTATACATTAATTAATAAAGCACATGTTTCATTTTTACTTACTTTCATTGTTGATCTATTTTATATGTATATTGTAGTGTGATATGTGTTGTTATTGTGAATGTACATAACTTTGTTACTTTATACAGTATTTACACCTGGCTTCTCGCTAAACTCAGTAAAATTGTCATTTTCGATTTCGAAAGATGTGATAATGACTTAGTCCCGGCCTCTATCATCATATTTATTAGGACAGCTGATCGTTCGATCATTCTGTTTAAACTTTTTTAAAACTAGTTGTTTACAATTGTGTTATCATAAAGATTGAAATATTAACAGTAAATTTGGTTTGCTTTAAGTATCATATTTCCTCGTACAACTTGCTGCAATGAAATTGTCTTAAAATATGGGTACTAAGTTTAAATACTAAGCTTTTAGCAATGGTGGCTAATTATTCACCCATTTGCCTTTTGTTGACGCTCCTTCTCTTTGAAATTCATTGAAATGCCTCCGTTTAGATGCCAATATTTCATTGTCGAAATTTACTCACTAAAATATAGGGAGTTGTTTGGACTACATTAAAGTGAATACTGTGCAAGTTGGTAGCACAGGTAACTGTATCATTGAAAACGAAAAAAAAAACGAAAAAAATATTTTAGAAAAATATAAATTTTTCAAAAAAAAAGATTTCCTTTTAGTCTTTATCAATGATACAGTTAACTGTGGTTGGAAGACGTGCGAATGTAATGATGAGAGAAAGGTTCTTGAATGGTTGTATATACTAGTATAATATACCATGCGTGATAGTCTAAGCTGTGATACAATTTTCCTTGTCAATTTATATGATATTTTGTATATTCCGTGCTCTGTATTTTTATTCATTATTCATACTTTTATCAACAAAATAAACTGTTTGCATTAAAATGTTGTGTTATGTTGTGTGTGAATAAATTACTGTATTGCGAAGGTCAGACACCGATGCCAATACCTACTGGTATCAGCCCTGGGCCTCTCCGTGTACCGGTGTCAACGAAGATGATATATATATTATTAAGTAGTAAAAGTAAGCGTAGCCTACACAAGGCTCATCCAAAATTCAGAAGAGTTCCGTCAGTTCAGTGATTTCTTTCAAATGGTACAGATTAGGATCGGCGTTTTGGTCCGAATAAAGGCTTGGTCAACTCGGAAACGGTGATCACTTTACCAGGAGTAAAAGAGCAATCATGACCTGTTTGGAGCACTTGGGGGACATCGGTAGGGAAATCTGCCATAGAGTATAGTCGGCAATGGTTATGGTATTGAGTGCACCACCTACGAGCGCCCAAGACAGTCGCCTTTGTCTTTTTAGATAGTAATGAGGGAAGATAACTCAATAAATATAGGTCACATGGTTATCAGCCTTGTCAGTAATGAGTATATGAACTGTTCTTGTGATGGTGAATAACTATGTTATGAACGTTTCAAGAGTCTGTAATAGATTTATTCTGAAAATAATATATACCAACGCACACGATACCATCGCATCAATAGCTCAACTTTTTTTCTACGAAAAGTCGATCTAATCAGACTCCTGTGGTGGTATTCAATATTGATCTTACTGGACAACTACGTATGTTCGGTTAACGTCTTTGCACGATGTTGTTTCTGTTGAGTGCTGCCTTCCCTGTATGATCTGGTATTATCTTTTAGATATTAATATTTCGTAATAATTGACAAGGTGGAATGCCATCGCCAAAAGGTATTTCTGGTCAAGGTGTATACGTAATTTAAGGTTTCGATTTTAATGAGTTTCTTTATCCTCGCCACCGGGTAATCCATATGGGCGAGGCCCCGAGAATAGTTTTAGTACATTTAGATTTTTTGGGAATAGTGCATGATACAGAAGATGCGCCAATTCCAGAGGCGTAATTTAAGGGAAACAACGAGTTGTCTAAAGGTCAAAGGGAAGCAACTGTATATTCATGATATTGAAATATTTATTTTATTTATCGGAGTTCCCTTAATCATTTAATAACAAACATTACAAACAATAACATTTGTTGTCCATCGACCGTTGAGAAATAATGTTTTACCTTTACCCTAATTATTGACGAAGAGTTATTTCATATTGACGATTAGAAATATATGTTGGTATTTAGGATATAATTGTTTCCCTTTGATTCTAAAAAGTGGGGTGGAATTAAATAATTATTTCCCTTTGACCGTAAGAAATGAGTTTACAAATACAATTTCTCCTTGGTCACTAGAAAATTGTGATAAAATACGTTATATCTCCTGACCTTCAAAAAACTAGTAACAACAAAGAGTTTTCTACTCCTAAAAACAATTACCAATTTTCTAGGGCTCTTTTAAGCTGTAAAGCCGCCCAAGAAACCTTTGCCATTTTAACTTCCCCTGGTCATTTGGCTACCTATGGAAACCTGCGTTCGTGTCTCCCTGGGCAGACTATTTCTCTCCTGTGAGTGTGGCAGCCAACATCGATCTACGGCGCCCAGGAATAGACACTTTCCTCACAAGTACCTTGGTGGAGTGGAGCATGTGGGTTATTCTTGCACAGGGAAATTAACCAGCGGTCCAGACGGAGGTTGAATACGGGACCTCTTGATCCCCAGGCGCGCACTCTACCTTTATATTAGACCAACGATCCCCACAAAGACCTCTTGTCCTTTATTTAAACACTTAGATAGTGTCTCTTTTTCATTTTGACTAGTAAAGTTTCTGCTGATGGTCGAGTTGTTCACCCTTGACCTTTAGAAATTTATTACAAACGAAGAGTTGTTTCCCCTTGACCTTTAGAAAATTATTACAAACGAAGAGTTGTTTCCCCTTGACCTTTAGAAATTTATTACAAACGAAGAGTTGTTTCCCCTTGACCTTTAGAAATTTATTACAAACGAAGAGTTATTTCCCCTAGACCTGTAAAAAGTGCAAGTTATTATGAAGATCTGACCATCAGGACTGCACATTATTGAACATATCTCGCTTCACATTTACCTTTAAACACATATTCCAGTGTTTCCATGTTTACAGTTGAACATTGAAATGACTTCCACCTTACCTTTAGAAATTACTAATGAGGATAGGATATAACTGCATAATAGGAATCCTAGCCAGTTGTTAATGGTTATCTAGAAAGAAGATATAATCTATTCTGTTGTAAAATGCTTAAAAACAAAAATACGGGAGGATTGATCATTTATAACAGCAACCAGGAAATGTACCAAGAAATTTTATTTGGACAAATAAGCATTCTGCAATAATACAACAATATGGTTAACGATATAATATAACGTAATAATACATACCAGTATAATAATATATGAATATTATTCTCTAACAATCATATCAAACATAAAATGAATAGAAATTATAATACAATGTAACATTCATCGTTAAAAAATAGGTTCAATACATACCATATACCCTCGATTAAACACCCCCTGGCAATGCATTTTGCAAAAGGGAGGCTTTTATTTTGAGGTCTCAATTTTACACACAACATTTTGAAGCAATAACAAAATATTGATAACCATCGTGTTAAACATCAATAATTATACAATAAAAATAAATTTTGAAAAAGAATTCTCCAAACAGGGGGGGGAGCATTTATTATTTATTAGGGAGGATCATTTATTCGGGGGTATACGGTACACATGTACAAAAAGTGCATCGGAAATAACCCAATAGAAATGTTTTACAAGTATAAAAAAGTGTGTGTTTTGGAGACCTGGGGCCAATCATATACATAATTATGTGGGCCATAATAAATTAATCGCAAAATCATCATCCAATTTTGCTCATGACATGAAAGAGGAAACCAATTTCACAAATTAAGAATATTCAATTATGTATAATTTACATGCCTATGGAAAGACACTTGATATGAGTAAATAATTAAAAAAGAATACAATTCCTAAAATGATATTGTTTCTTGTGGATTAAGTCCTTACAAAACAAATTGGTGGCTTAGAATGAGAAGATCGATTTTGTACTTACGACCTTCTCATTCTAAGCCAGCGATAGGTGTGCAATCAACAACTACTGCATGATGAAGAAAACACTGTACTTGAATATTATTCAATAATAACAATAATATACTACATAAAGTATCACATACATAACTTATAGGAAAAAAACTCTATATCGATGGCTTAGAATTAGAAGGTGGTAACTACCAAATCGATATTTTGAGAAAACACGGAAAAACTGTCTGACATTTACTCTTTACTTATGGTAAAACAAACTTTTACACCTTCAATTTGGTCAACTTACGACCTTCTAATTCTAAGCCATTGATATATACATATTTTATTGTACGAACTGTATTTACAAAATTAATGTGTTCATATGAGGGTATATTGAGTCAGTGCTCATCTATCATACAGTAATGGAGAATTGGTGATATTTCCAAGAGAAACCTAGGAAATTGTACAGCCTGACATCAGACTCATCACAGATGTAAAATAACAATAACAACAAAGCAGAACAAGACTACATGTGCCTATGCCCTGATGGAAGCCTTGCCTCTAACAAATAGCTATGTCATTCAGGGGCTATAATTGTATTGTTACATGGCTTTGATAATTTAATGTGTTTATGATGGTTAACAAGTATGCTATGTTTGAAAGCAATGCCTTGATGGACTTCTAAAATATTTGATGTCCAACATTTTATAATTGAACGGACAGGTGCATTGCTATATGCCTCCGCAACAGTAGATGCTGGGGCATAAAATTGAAATAAGAAAGTCAATAACAAGTCATAATAGAATGACAATATTACAATATAACATTATCTCAGTACCGAGTCAGTATCAACAGTAACAGAATCACAGGTCCAAGAAATAATATCACAAAAAACTTAGTTTTGACATCCCAAATTTTTCAGTCTATTCGCTATAGAAAACAATGTTTTCTGAAGTCATTATACAGAATAATTGGGGTTTTAAAAAAACTTGGTATTTTATTATACAATTTCTAAAGCAAATGATTTATTTTTATTTTTCAAAGTGGAGTGGTATAAGGGAAGTAAGCAATACTCAAAAAATCTAATTACCCTTGAATTACCCCCCTTTGACCAAGAAAGTACTTAACAACTTTTAGTTTGAACTAACATCCTTTTTATCAACCAAAATATACAGATAAAGAAAATGCCGTTTATTTAGGGGAATAATATACATAATATTTTCTGAGAATTAAAGTTTATCAGAAAAGAACTGGTATCAATAACACTTGAATATTTACTGTAAGAATCACTGACATATTAAAAGAACTGTCGTAAAATATCATTTTAAATATTAACATGCAACATGATAAACTGGTTTGGGATTTATATAATTTCAAAACTTTAAAACAAGCCTTAATAATTATGTAACACTATATACAAAAGTAAATTAAAATTGCTCCCTGTACAAGGAATGTCTATCATATTGAAGTAACTGGATAACAATTAAAGAACTTTAAAACCTGTACATTGGGTATTCACAAATAAAAACTATAAATATCAAGTGGACCTTAATTATACATGTGCGTTATATCATTTATAAACAATTTTTCACCCTATCAAATTCTACATCATGGCTTATAGTACCAACATGCCGAGCATAGCCTTGAATTGCCAGTCGACTTTCTGCTCAATATAGCAGGCATATTGTGTGCCTTTACTTGGATTTGAACCCTGATCGCCAGAGTAGGCAACAAGCACACTTACCACTGAGTTACAGAGGCCAAATGTAGTAAACCTGTGGCACCCAAATTAAGCAACCACCTGTATTTAGCAGTAAGAAGTCAGTATAATTAAATTCAAATCAGGCAATTTTTTATCAATTGCACCTGTATTAAACAGGCACCTGCTTTAAACAGCCTCAATTGGTGTTACTTACAATGGATCCTTACGACAGATTGGAATGGCGCTCCATGTACATATGTTTCAGCCAAGCACTATGGGTCATGCACATGATTGGAACCACATTGCAATCATGTGTTGTTGTGACAATTAAAATCAATATAAGTTTGGATATGTTCATGGTTTTGGTGACTTTCAGATGTTTTTCTTAATACACAATCTATTTTAAAAAGATGCAAGTAAAGTCAAATAACTTTATAAATGTGCAAATATAACATTAAAACTATTGGATCAAATAGGAAATTCTACCCATTCACAAATAACAACTGTTCAAATCAAAGCTTTGGTGTAAATCTGTTCCAAACAGAGCTTTGGTTTTTGTCGATTCCAAACCATTCTCACTTAACCACTGCATGCTAGTCTAAGAACTTGACTAAGAACTGATATATAAGGATGTTGCAAATATAACTTTGGTGTCTATCTGTCAATCAGAGTTTTGGTGCCGATCTGTCGTTGGTTTTAGTCTGTCTCAATGAAACAGTTGCAAACATCGGGTTCTTTCTGTAACTGCAATAGTAATGATGAAATATAAGCTTTATTAGCTTCCTCCACTCTGAACAATTGAGAGAAAGACACACAACTTTAACACAAGTACATACCCTTCATCTGTTACATCACTGTCTCATTACAAGTTCTAGTAATATATTTTAATTGGAGTTATTTCCCTTCACAACGGATAATGTCATGAATGCTCTCCCTTTGACCATTTTGTCTATATTTTTATGCATTGTATTGAAAGTCTATGAATCAATATGTAGCGTTCTCAAGAAATTATGAATGTTGATTTAAACAAAAGAATTCTTGTAATCATACTATATATATAGTTAGGGTGTCCACCTTTGCAGTTGGCGGAAGCAGGATTAGAACTGATGTGGCTGGTTGGTTAGCCACTAGCTAGTTAAAGAATGGTTACAGTAGGCCCATCTCTGCCAGACGACCGGCAATACGAGAAGGGATTCAGGAGGTACTGGGCTAATGAAAGATGTCTAATAAGTCAAAATTGCTAGCCCTTTCAATAGGGAGATGCTATAATAAACAAACACTTTACCTTTTATATAATAAAAGTTGAATATAATAGTATGATACTTACTCAACATTTTCCTCGACTTCACCATCATGATGATCATGACTTCTATCATGGTTTGGTATAGGTGGTGGTGGATGACTGGGTTGTTGTCTAGCTGGGCTGGCGTACCGTGACGGTGATGCTGATGTTGACATGTGAGGATTGCTTGCTATGTGTGAATTCTGCTGGGAGAGAAGTGACGAAGATGAGTCAATGTGACCCATACCTGTACCCGGGGCTGGAGGTGCCGGGGGTACACTATGCATTGGAGGAGGCGGAGGCAAGGGCGGGGCTGGAGGCGGTCCCTGAGGTGCTGGAGGCGGTCCTGTCATACCTCGTAAACCTGTGGTGTTTGCTGGGAGGGTGTTGGCTCGAGCATGCATCTGGGAACTTGTTGTGCCGGGATGGTAGTGTGGATGTGTTGTGATTGAAGGGGGAGATGGGGGTGGGGGGAGTGGGGGAGATACCTGCGGGCTATAAATGGTGGCAGCACCCTCATGCGAGTCCTGAATGGGTCTGCCATATGTGGAATAGACGGAGGGAGAGTGTTGCAACGACGTGTCCCTCCTGGAATACAGGCTGTGTAGCTAAAATATAAATTAGACAAATTAGTTAGGAAACACATGCTAATAAAAGTATATCTCACAAACACACACTATATCAATACTGGATATTGAGGGCTCAGTATAAAAAATTACAACTACCAAAACTGAGTTGTAACAGCTCCACACCGAACCCTCAATACACCACTATTAAAATACATTTTTATGTACTTCTTGCTCATAATGTTACAAAATAAAAAAAAATAATAAAACCTAATAAACTGATGAAAACCTACCTATCTAAGAAATTAAATACTAAATTCAATAGTAATGCATGCCTTTCAAAACGAATTAGATAATGAAACATGTAACAAACATTATTAAACATCTTAATGCAGTGTTTTCCGAGAATTGAACAAAATATGAAGATAAATTTGAATCAACATTTCCAATTAACAACATAAGAATGATATTACTACAAACTTGATAAGGGAACATGCTAAAAACACTAATAGATTTTAAAATCTCAATAAAATGTAAAAAATGTCTATGATTTACTCACAATATCTAAGAATGCCAAAAAATTTCACAAAATAGGATGCAGAAAATTTCTATACAACAAATAGAGAGGAGCTGGGGTTCAAGGAAAATTAGAACTTTTTGTGCACAGAATTTCTCATTTTTTTAAAAAAACTGGAGACTTTTTGCCAAAGCCTGGTATGAATTTCGAAGAAGGACTCAACAGTAGAACAACACAATACCTTGAAAGGAAGGGAGGGAACTCTGAATGAAAATTCGAAAAATACAATATTTGGAAAACACATCACAACATAATGATATTTACTTGTTTAAACATTTGAAATAGATTGCAAAATCTTTTACTCCATTGAAAATTCTACTTTTCATAACCTTGAGAATTATAATATTGGACTAATTCAATAGTCACACAGTACATCTTAGTTCTCCACATGTGGAGATGTTTTGTAGTAAGCAAGTAAGTACTTGTTGATATAAAAATTAATTTTAGACAATTGACAAGTTTGAATGTCCAGTTTTTGACTGAAAGACGGCGTAAATTCAATTAAAAAATTCATTTGTAAGACCAAGTCACCAAAATTGTATCTATGGCCTTAGAAACACAGATTTGTATTTATAGATTGTGGATGCACATTTAGACATTTCTAGATTGCTATGACTTCTGTGGATATAAATCCCACAATGCACTGGACACCTGTAAAACAAGAGAAACAATATAAAACATGAAAAATATCACAATAAAATGTTGGCACAAAATTCAACAAGCAGACGGTCGGTAGGGTGCATGCTGGGATACCGTTTTGACTGGTACCTGTTGTGAGGTATCTGGACCGGTGTGTATATGTTGGTAGATGGCCTCACAGTCTGGGGTCTGTGATAGGGAGTAGATGGGATAAGGTGAATAGGGAGTGGCTGGGTTGAAGGTCGTTTGAACAGGGACCAGGGGTCCGACTACCTGAAACCAAACAGCAAGTGTGTTATAACATTTTAAAATACTGTTAATTGATAATAACAATAATTCCAACCACCTGAAAATCAAAATTTGTAACCAAACAGGAAATTTAAAGTATTATGACAGGAATATTAATGCCATTTTTCTACTTTAAAATATAAATTGAATCACATATGGATTGTAAAATTTGTGACATGTAAGATATTAAATGGATATTTCATAAAATACTTTATTCATGATTTAAGTTGTATAGAAATCTGCATTGAACATAGGCATTGGTCAGATTTTGAAACAAAAGACACAAACAGAGTTTGGACTAGTTACACTATCCTCTTACAGCTAATACATAAGTTGCTGGAACTGGAAGAACTAATATTTATTGTATTTTTCTTATTTATTAATTATTATCAAAAAAGAAGACAACTGAAGTAGTATCATTTTGATATTAGAAGGTATTCATACATTATACCAGTTTGGCTGTTCCCCGTTCTCGTATTAAGTTACTTTCGTACGTTCAACTTTTACAACATTTTGTACCAAAGTTTTTTGACCGATTTTTTGTGAAATATCGTGTCAGCATTACATAACATTGGAGCCAAGATAGATAAGTATTTTGCAAACCAGTCACATAAAACAGCCCAAATAAAAAATACATGTTGATGCAAGTTTCTGCAAACTTGACAATAATTACGTCAAAGCACATAAAACCTCATAGCTATGTCATTGTTTATTTCCTGTCGAAACAAAACTTGCGGGGAAAGCAAAAATGCTGTCTGCTGCAACTTCGTAATGACATCATAAAACATAAAATAAGCTATAAATTTCCTGGCACAAACTCATTAATTACTTTAAGACTGAAAATTTAAACAAATAAAACAAAACTGTAAGGCAAACGTTTAAAGTTGTTTGTTTAAAACCTGGCATCCTTTGTCTGATTCACTTTAAGCAAATGGACATAAACAAGAAACACACTTTTTATTTACTTGTCTCAAAAGCATCACTGGATTGCTATTTTATACAGTTTTACAAATAAAACTTTATAACCTTGGGAAAAGCAAAACATAAAACAATTTACATTGGAATTTCAGGTTAAAAGGAACAGGACCTGTGCCAGGTTTATTTAAGGGACAGGACTAGTGCCCATTTGATATACATATTAATATATGTGCAAAGGATAGTTTTAATAATGATTTTGAATATACCTGAGGGACAGCTGTTCCATGTGGTGGACCCTCATACAAAGATTTTGGTCGTCGTTGGTTACCCGGTGTTTCGTCGTAATGATGTGTATATTCTGACAATGATCGACTGTCCAGTAAATCACCCATACTTTTATACCTCTGGTTTTGACTGTCGAAAGATACATGTAGATTATATTCTGTATTGAGCTTTATATAACAGAGTAAGAAAGTATAAATGGCTAAACCAGTGCTCTACATAACTTAGGTCATCAACTAACATAATGTTCTAGAACTCTTCTGATGACATGTTTTATTATATAAAAATAAACGACCAAAATAACCAGAAAGAGATAAGTATATTCAAGAGGGAGCAAAATTGTCAAATACTTTTAAATAATATCATATTTTTACAATTAAATATAGACTAGCCCAGATAGGGGAAGATGACCGGATATTGCTTTTAAATGTTCATTCCAAGAACGCCTAAATAATGTTGATTCTGCATAATGATTATATACAGTATTTAGATATTTCTGGCAAATCAAAGTTTTGGCGCACCTCATTTTGAAATCTGGACTGATCCTTTCATTGCTGGCTACCGGCTGTGTGAATGAGAGTGGGAACCAACCAAGTCTGTAATAAAATTCAAAATGATGTTGACATAATTCACACTGGGATTGATCATGAATCAGACATTGATCACAATGTTTTGTCAAGCAAATCAATAAGGTCTAAATGGCTGTACACCAAAAGAGGAGATGATATCGCTAGCTTAGAATGAAAAGGTCGTAACTACAAAACTTATATTTTGAGAAAACATGAAAAAACTGTAAAATCTACTCTTCACTTTTGAAAAAATCAGCTTTTGGACTTCAGTTTGGTCAACATGGCAATTTCTGTTTTTCATGAAAATAGGCTTGTAAGAAGTACATTGTGTGTACTTACGACCTTCTCATTCAAAGCCAGGAATATATGATACAGTATTGTTCAGGTATCCATTGCCTACACAAAGCGCTATTAAGCGCCCTTCATTCAATTATCTCCCATTCAATTAAATATAGAAGCCAAGAATTACCTCCCAGGGAAAGCATTATGTGGCCCTTTGCTTAGGCAAAGGATACCTGAAGGAAGTATATTATGAACAATTAAATTGATATAATATAAGCGTAATTATGTGAAAAACGTTATTATTGTCATCCATTAAAGGTTATGACACAATATTGATCATACAGAAATTCCAATACAGCCACCTGTTACCATAGTATTGTCGAGTAATATTGAACTGTCTAACAGTACATAATGTCATAGTAGCACAGCATATTTTTTAAGTCTAATCACTGTATCATTTCTAGGGACTCTATATAAATTTGTATGGCTTACTGTGAGCCAAAGCACCAGTAACTTCTAGTCACTGTATGTATGACTTATTTTAAGTTATTTAGTGACTATACACATGTATAAATCAATGTGGATGACTTCTTGGTGATGATCACGAGTTAGTTTTGCACATGACTGTTCAAGGATACCAAGGGTGGTTTTATTATTGAGGTTTTAAAGTATACATTTAAATAACATAGTAATGAATTTATTTCTACTACGTCTCCTTTTTGTACAATGTATGCATGTCCTTGCATTCTCATGTAATAAGACTCCCTTATGTTAGTCACTACTTAATTAATCATTGATTACTGTACAAAAAGTCTGGGCAATTAATAATCAATTAACGACTGATTAAAACTACTCCCACCTGTTCACTGTGGAATAAACACTGTGTATGTAATGTAACTATGTAATGTACCATGTACTGTAAAATAATTAATATTCGTGATGGATTTAATTTTGTGGATTTCGTGGGTGATCGCAACCACGAAATTAAATCCCTACAAATATTAACTATTTCCATAGTACATGACTTGGTGGATAAGATATCATTGATATTACGTTCCTACAAAAACTACATTAATGGTCTTGTTCACCAAAACCACGAAATTTTGTCCCATTTAAATTAAATTATTTTACAATATTTCTTTATAATGATTTGTATATGGGCTAGTGGCCTAACCATGCAATAAATATTGAACTTGAACTGTAATGTACATCTTTAAAAATATATTATTCAAATGAGACAAAAATATAAAAACTTTGAATTCAGACAAAATTTACTGTTTTCATGGATCCACTAAATTGTGTCTGGCGCTCAATGTTAATTGATTTTAAA
Organism: Spisula subtruncata; assembly: GCA_963678985.1. Classification (NCBI taxonomy): domain Eukaryota; kingdom Metazoa; phylum Mollusca; class Bivalvia; order Venerida; family Mactridae; genus Spisula; species Spisula subtruncata. Next base: position 5,168,711 of record OY787660.1, read on the forward strand.
TAAAACAACTAGTGTTTAATAATTTATTAAAATGAAATAAATAACAACAGCCAATAGTTAAATATATTTTGTAGTACAGTTTGAAAAAAAAAGTTTGAATGTCACTAGTGAAATGGCACTTTTAAGGAGCATTAAATGTGTAGAAACTAGCTGGTTCAGCATTAAAAAATCCTTTGGCTATTTGAACATGCTTGCTGGCTACTTGTTGTCATTTTCATTTTTGTTGAGATTTCAAACCAATTGCCAACTTTTGAAGATTAACTGGCTACATGAAAAAGCACCGAGTCAAATCCTTTATTTGAGGCAATTTGTTTTCCCAAAATGTGCATATTATTCAGGTAATTCCTCCAACTTTCACTGAGGCAGCGCATTGGTGTGTTTCAGCATGGCTACAACCCTTTTTAATATTGCATAAGTTAACTTACTTTTGTGAATTTGCATTTTGTCCATATTGCCAACCATCAGAGTTCTCTCCCATTATCGTGATGAGATCACCCTCAACAAAACTCAGCTGATTCTCAAGTCCCGCAGTAAATGAGTAGAGCGCTTGAAGTTGAACGTTCGGAGGAAGTGGGGCTGCTGTACGGGGTGGCAGCGTTTTTGCTAAACAATACAATTAATCAAATCATGCAGGTATTCTATATTTTTGAAAAATTTAAATGTTACCGTCGGAGTCTTTTTAAAATAGATAATTCCCATGAAATATCAGTTTGTGGCAGCAAATGATCAGTACGAAGCGTTAGAAGCTGAAATTGATGACAGCGCTGTCTAGACCTTTAAAAGGTCACAAAACTACTCTAGAACTTCTTTGTGACAGCTGTATTTCTTAGAAATATAATTTGACTGTAGAAATTCTTATCAGACATCTAGTCATTCACCTTTTTCCTGCCAGACTGGTCAATGCACCTCAAGGGAAAATACAACTGCTACATCTAAAACATTTCACTTACTTCCATCAAAATGGTTGGATTGTCTGTATAGATCATGCGTACTCCGTGATCGTCTGAATTCATTGTTAGGAAGGGATTGTGTCTCATGTGGTTCCCTGTGTAGAGTACCGTTGCTATAGTAACTAGGATCACCGTTCATTGGTTCATATGGCTCATCCTGCAAAATAAAAACAGGACACAACCAATCAATTGTTGGACAATCTATACTTTGTTATGTTTGACACCAAATAAAACAGTAAGCTGGTGACCTGTCTTTTTTATTTCATTGTTCAATGTATCACATCATTCTCATGATTTATGCAAATTTTCATCAAAAACTATTAATATGTGGAACTGTAGCGAACACCTTTAATGGTCACTTTAAACATCAAGAAAGCTGATTTTCTTTTCTTATTTCGTAACTTGTTTGTTGACCGCACCAGCCCAACCTTCAAACGTAAGTGGTGTTCTTACACAAACTACATGTACAGTAAATTTCATCACAATATCTCATTACTAAGCAATGTAAAAATAGTTTTCTATTTAGGTAACAGTGACCTTGACCTTGACCACATTGGTAACACTTTCACAAGTATTTTTTCACCTTTTCTTCATAACTGACTACTGATGTTGGTTGCCTAAGCAAAGCGCTACAGGGAGGTAATCATGCCTTCTTTATTTAATCTAATCGGAGGTTACTCAATGCAAAGGCTTGGTAGCGCTTTCCTGAGTCAATGGACAACTGGTACAAATGATTCTACAATGCACAAAAGCAAACATTTACCATATATTCTGCAATAAGTTGGTCTGCTGCATGAGGCAGTATATGAGGGTTTGCCCCTACCGCCCGCCATTCCGACAATGATGAGTATAAATCTACTGCATGCCTGTGTCCATCTGCATCCAACTGTGACACTGAACATAATCGTTGTAATACAAAACAGTGACATTTTCTTTCTTCAAGTAATGCCTGAAATGACACAAAAAACACTCATCTTAAACCTATGTAAGTAAGTAACCACTTTATTTAACAAGACTGGCACATTCGAATTCCTGATTTTCCATGTGGGTACATATCTTTAAAAGGCAATAACAGAATTTCCATTTTTGTGGGGCTCAGCTTTAAAAGGGAATATTATAGGGAATATTCCCCCAGCAAATACTTGGTGGGGTATAATTAAAAATATCATGCCAAGTCTTGACCAAACCAAACTTAAAAGACAGAACAGATGTGACTTTAATAGAGGATTCACATTTCAGACTCACATTAGTTACACCAAAAACATTTGTTACTAAATTACACTATGTAAGGTAAATTACTGTAAAATCATTAATTTTTGTGGGGGATTAGATTTCAAGGAGTTCGACTTTCACTTTCAACCGCAAAATCAAGTCCCATCAAACAATAATTTTGACTGTTGTATTTATTACCTGAAATGCAAAAGTCTCAAATTAACGTCCCAACGAAATGGGCTTTTTTATCAAAACCATGAAATTTCGTCCCATCGAAATTAAATGATTTCACAGCAAAGTGCAATAAAGCTTTGACAGTATGCTAGGTGCACACATTCCTTTAATTAATGGGTATATAGATATGCCTTTCATACCTTTCAAAAAATCAATTTACAACTTCTAACTCGGCACAAAAGCAAGATCAGAAATCCAGCAACAAGCACCTAAAGCAACAGCAAGCTGCCACAATCAACAAAGCTCTAAATGTTCGCTTTGATCAATAGAAAACCTTCTAGTGACAATAAACATCTGCTGTGGTAAATGTCGAGAGTAATTAATTACCGAGATCTGTACAGTATCAACCATACCACACGTAGACATAAAACCCTTATAGTAGGGCTGTAACTTAATTAGATGCTTCATCTGCAACCCATATTGTCTTTTAATGGATAGTGAATACTCTTAAGACATGTTGGCACGTTATTCAACGATACAAAACATGCAGAAGCATGACAGAATGTCAATCGCAGCTATTTACTTCATTGACAAGAAAAATGTCATATTGAATAATTATACCATATTTTAATAATTCATTAACTAATGTATTGTGATTAATAAATTATGCTACAAAATGTATTGTGACTAATTTTCATCTGAACAACTTTGCACAGTGTCTAAACCATTTTTCTGTAGTAAAATTTCAACAATCAACCAGTTTTCTTGAAATTGACCAAACCATTTCTAACTTTCTGTTCCCCAATCCAACTGACATTTTCTCCACATGTATAGAACATGTCCGATGTCAATGTCTGATAACATGCTTAACTTAGAAAAATCCAACCTAGCTCTTTTTTATGGCCATCTAGCGCTCTAGTAGCACACAGAGGTGGATCCACTGAACCCAGTGATCACTGCACCTTTACGAGGCTAACTCAATAATCACTGAACCACCTGGGGAACTTCTTTGTCAGCAAGAGAAACAGTACCTTTACAGCATACAGTTACAGTCCCTACCAGGCATAGCACTTTCAATAAAAAGACACTTGGAAGAATGCATTTCAGTAAAACATTAACAAGAAGCAGTCATAGACAGCCATATCTTCTGTCTAAGAGAAGAAAATTGTAATGTATGTAAAAATCAACAAAGGACCATAACTCAGACAAAAAATGGCAAAATCAGAATATCATGACAATTTGCACTGAAGCTCCTCATAATACATGTAGTTATTCTGTTAAAGTTTCATCAGATCCTTTAAGAAATGTAGGAGTTGCACACAGAAGCTCGGACAGACAGACTGACGGACAAACGGAATGAAGCCTACCATTACCATATCCCCTTCACCTCGGTAAGGGATTATTACAGGAATTCTAATATCTGATATTTCAGTCCATAGAGATTTTTAAATTTGATGACTGGACACTGAAACCTTGACCAGCTGTAGTTTAGATAAAGACTTAATTTAACATTTTTTGTTTGTCACACACACACTATAAATGAACTTGTTTATTTCAATTAATTTTTGACTTGGCTTAGTGATAATGACATTCTTATAGTCTACCTGGATCACTATGGTTCACATTTTTACATGTATGTGAGCTTTGTCTTCCCTATTTTAAAATTCATAACTTTGTCCAGAGATATTTCCTAGCAACAGAGAAATTTAAATCAAATAAACAAGTCCAGAAGTATTTCAAATTTTCGAAACGGAAGAAAAAACAACAGCAATACCAATTTTTGTGAACAAATTAACTTAATTTCTTCTTCTTCCTGTATTGCACACTATCCCTCTCAGGAGCATCATTGTACCAGGAATGTTGGTCCTGATGTAGAGACAACCAAAAACTATCAAAGTTTAAAAACTGGTAAAATAACTTATAGTAACTGTCTCTCCAGAGTTAAAACTGAGTATGTCAGATGTGGTGACTTGAGCTCTGTACCGGCACAGGGTTGGACACGCCCCCCCCCCTCCCAAGAAGGACTTAATAGCTGTTATATTTGGCTTGTACTTGTGTGGCCTGTGACTTTTCTTGTAAGTTATGTTGTGTGCCTTTTCTTCTGAGTGCTTCCATTCCTGTCTCATTTGTTATTATTGTTTTTAAAGAACAAAGACCTTGGCCTGTCACCAAGTCGTAACAAGAAGACTGGAGAGGCTTTATACTTTATATCAGAGTTCATTTTCCTGAGGATGTCAATTCAATGCAGTTTCTTATATCTTTCTCAGACTATTGCCATAGTTAATTTGCATTTCTCCAAGATAATGTGATGCAAAAAGGGTTACTCTGTCTTAAAGTTTTCTCATTCTGTCGCTGATCCTATTCCTATGGGGTACATTCAATCCATCATTTAGACATGCAAAAACCTGATATGAATATTAAAGACATATCTTGAAAAACATATTGCCAGCAGGTTCAAAAATGAAAACAGACTGCATAGAATTTAGATGACTTCTGATATTGAGTTATCTTTAAAAGCAAAGTCAGGGAATTCAGCAAATTGCTGCAGCTAGTTGCAGACAACTTCCATAAAGGATTAAATAAAATATGTCATGACGATGTGGGGAAACTATGGGATGGGCTTTGACCTAGCAGGATGAGGTGACAAGCATTATTTGTGCAATCCACCTTTAAAGCCTAACAGTACAACATTTGCTTAGAGTGTGGAATGTAGGGGCTCACTTCACAATGATATTACTCTCTGTAAGCATTAGTTAGCAGGCAACACTAAGGATAGTGAAACGTGATTGAACTTGTTTTATGCTCTCATGGTGATGCGAGGTCCAGCCATTGATACCATCAGAAATGAGTTCTAAATTTGTTTCACATTATATAAACCGACAAGAACCCGTCAGCCTTCAGAAATCCGCTATGCATCCTGTTAAAAAATGGACTACCTGAAAGCTAGGATACCCTTCATTGTAATAGATAGTTGCAAATGAAAAGAGAAGAAGGGTGTTTGACACAAAGGGCCATTACTCTGGTGTTGGAGATATATAAAAATTGGAAAGTAATAGGAAAGTTGATACTCACTGTTCTTAAACCTTTTACTCTGTATTGGTCTAACTTTTCCTGACACTTTGATAATGTTCTCATATACTGAAAGTAAAATATGTTTCAATCAATCAATCAATCAATCAATCAATCAATCAATTTGATCAATCAATCAATCAATTAATCAATTCGATCAAATGATATGTCTCCATAGCAAGTGTACAGTATTCAATAGCTATCATTTTAAGTTGCATTTTTTGTTATATAAATCTTAAGCCTTTGCATGCAGAATATATATCAAATAACATCCCCATTTCACACTTTCTTAGGCCCATTGTCCCTTGGTGGAACATAGGCCACTGATAATATAGCTTTCACCTTGTCCTTATTTCAGCCATTCTCTGAAGACCTCTATCCTAATATCTATCATCAATTATTTGCAATAATGAACATGAAGGGGAGGTAATATTACCATTCAACAAGACAGCTTATCAAGGGAGATTATCAAGGCAGATTATTAAGGGAGATTATCAAGGCAGATTATCAAGGCAGATTATCAGGGAGATTATCAAGGGAGATTATCAAGGGAGATTATCAAGGCAGATTATCAGGGAGATTATCAAGGCAGATTATCAAGGGAGATTATCAAAGGAGATTTTGGTCACAAAAAGCTGTGGGTAAGATTTATACACAATTCTAGCTCATCTCTTACCAGTAAGGTGCCAGGTGCATGGAGTAAACAGATAAAATGTTGATCTGAATATTCAATGCTCACAGGAAGAGAATACTATGAATTTATACACAAACCCAACCGCCTATAGAAACACTTTGGTTCATAAGGAAGTTCTTAACAACATAAATGATATATAATCATTCCAATCCAAACTTCCTTCTATACATTGTAAAATAATTACTCACCTGTGCTTCTTTTTCGTTATCATAAACCGGTTTATTTTTGGTTTTCTTTCTAAATTTCTTCAGCGAATCACTGGCTTTGTTGAATGGTGATATCACGACTTTGTGTCCTTGTGAGTACTTTCGTGCATCAGACTGAAAAACAACAAAATAAAATAAAATAAATGTATTACAATTGACACAGAGATAAGATATGTGACAAATTTATAAAAATAAAATAATGCACATTCCGACATTGTCGGTTTCACAAGATCTATCCAAATACATGGAATGCCATAGTAACATATTGCGCTATGTGTTTCGCTGTATAAAAAATGTGGAACCTTTATGAAATGTTCTAACAGTTCAATTTGAATAAAATCTTGAACCTTGTAAATGTTGATAAACAGGATGCAACTGTTCATGCAATTGTCATTATGTATGATCATGTACAGTAAATGCATGTCACGATTTCAATCCAATCAACAGAATAATTTCCTCTACATGAAATACTATTTTCAGTGATCAGCTAATACATAGGCAATCTCAATTGGGTTATTTCCCTTGCCTCATTTTTGTCAAGATAACAGTTTAGTGCACCATATTTTGCTATAATGTTGATGACGCTATAATACACGTCTCATACTGTTTATATAGTTATTGGAAAATATGATGTCACCAAGGGACTCAGATATACAAAGAGCTATCATAATTACACATCTACAGTTTAATTAAAAAAATCATGATGTAGTTCATACCAAAGACAACCTAGAATCAACCCTGATACAGTCATGAAGATTAGGTAGAAAGGGTGACCTCTTGAATGAACAGGTTATCCTTTGGCTTGATATAGTGATTTAGTTTATAATTGTTACCCTGATGATCAAGACTACAGGCATAGAAAATTATAACCAATCTTTAAGAAACTTTATTAGACGTACATACACTAATAAAGTTTCATAAAGATTGGTTAAAATTGTGTAATCCAGCTATAAGGCACCATGTAAATTTCAAAAATCTGACATTTTCAACAAAAACAATTCAGACTAGGAAATCTATGGAATGTGATGAAATTGTAATGTCAGGGGATTACTAATTATTGACCAAGTTATATTAACAAGTTTGTCACATTCATTAGGTACAAGTTCACTATAATATCTGATATCAAACAATGTTATCATAGATAGTGGTAAAACAATAGACAGTGAATGGTAGAGGGAAGTGTGGGCATGGTATATATTGGGTATATATCAACATGTATTATGTCATACATTATTATAATACAGGTACAGAGAAACCTGTCTTGAGTGGTCCTTACCTATCTTGAGTGACCCCCTTAACCAATTCTCAGTATACCACTACCTATTGTCAGTGGCCTATAACATATCTTCTTGAACGGCCCCTAAACTATTTTGAGAAGACCTTATAAATAACCAATCTGGAGTACCTTAGCCATGCTTTTATGGGAATCAATATGAAAATCAGGAATTTAAGTTCATGTAAAAAAAAATTGAAAAAAAAATGACCCAAAAATGTTTGCTTATTGAGAAAAGAAGCCCCACCCTTTAATGGCCATATAGGATCAGGATCAAAATTAGGAATCTCAATGAGAACCATTTAAAGCATGACATCAAGTGAAGTTTCATCAAAATTGGCCAAGTAGTTTATATATATAAGGAGAAGAATGACCTGTTTACCAACTACAGACCAATCATTGCTCACCTCAATCATTATGAGCGCTATGTCTTGCTCAATCAGAGCAAACAAGAGTAGTGATAATCATACTACATGTGTACTTGCAATGAACAATATCCTGTCCTCATTCTTGATAATCTGTCTCATAATAATTATCAAAGTAAATATGTGACACTTGTGATTATATACAGGATACATCTTGCTCTAATATGAAATACAAACGGACACTTGACATGCTGGCAAACAAGAGGGCCTGAAAGGCCCTAGGGCGCTCACCTGTTGCACATTGGTCTAGATATCAGTACAACCTACATTCTGACCATATAAATTTCATAAAGATTGGATTAAAACGGTGACCCCTGGAGTGAACACAATATTTTTCTAAGATTTGACCTAGTGACCTAGTTTTTGATCCCACATGACCCAGTTTCAAACTTGGCCTAGATTTCATAGAGAACAACATTCTGATCCAGTTTCATGATGATTGAATCAAACCCACGACCTCTGGAGTGAACACAAGGTTTTAAGGTTTTTTTAAGATTTGACCTAGTAACCTAGTTTTTGACCCCACATGACCCAGTTTCAAACTAGGCCTAGATTTCACAAAGAACAACATTCTGACCAAGTTTCATGAATATTGGATCAAATTGGTGACATCTAGAGTGTACACAACGTTTTTCTAAGATTTGACCTAGTGACCTAGTTTTTGACCCCACATAACCCAGTTTTGAACTTGGCCTAGAGTCCATAGAGAACAACATTCTGACCAAGTTTCATGAAGATAGGATCAAAATTGTGACCTCTGGTGTGAAAACTAGGTTTTCTAAGATTTGACTTAGTGACCTAGTTTTTGACCCCACATGACCCAGTTTCAAACTTGGCCTAGATTTCATGGAGAACAACACTCTGACCAAGTTTCATGAAGATTGGATCAAAACGGTGACCTCTAGGGTGTACACAAGGTTTTTATAAGATTTGACCTAGTGACCTAGTTTTTGAACCCACATGACCCAGTTTTGAACTCGGCCTAGATTTAATTGAGAACAACATTCTGACCAAGTTTCATGAAGATTGGAACAAATTAGTGACATCTGGAGTGTACACAAGATTTTTCTAAGATTTAACCTAGTGACCTAGTTTTTGACCCCACATGACCTTGTTTCGAACTTGGCCTAGATTTTATAGAGAACAACATTCTGATTAAGTTTTATGAAGATTGGAACAAATTGGTGACATCTGGAGTGTACACAAGATTTTTTTAAGATTTGACCTAGTGACCTAGTTTTTGACCTCAGATGACCCAATATCGAACTTGACCTAGATTTTGTTAAGATGATCATTGTGACCAAGTTTCATAAAGATTAGGCCAAAATTGTGACCGCTAGAGAGGACACAACCCAATTGTTGACGGACGGACAGACGGACGGACGGACGGACGGACGACGGACGAAGAGTGATCACAAAAGCTCACTCTGTCACTTTGTGACAGGTGAGCTAATAAAAACCAACTATCCGGCTCTAATACAAATTCCTTCCTTCTTGGGCAAACTGATACAGTCAAAGTTGACACATGTTAATATAGTATCAAGGTATCTGGGTATAATTGTATAATTGAAGAATACCTTTCACCCCTATCTTGAAAGATTTGGGTCAACCCGCTGTGAATGTGAGTCGACAATATACTGATATGATAAATCAAACGTAGGTGAAAGTCACAGGCCTTTATCAATTAGCAAATATTTAAACAAGCTTTTGAGTTGCTCATTTTACGCACTTAATTGATGCCCACGAGCCAAGCCGAAATTCTTCAGATATTTAAATATAAACAATTCAATGAAAAGGGTAAATAAAATTAGTATTCATATTAATTTTATCTTAAAATTTTAAAATAACTGATTATTATAAATGTTCACACTAATTACATCTTGAAATTACAATAACATTAATTTTATCCTCAGACTATAGCAACCAAACGTTGAAAATTGTTTTATCCCTATTTTGTCTTAAAATTCAAAATAAGTACTCCCATTTATTTTGTATGTCTTATAATTTCAAAACAGCTAAGAAGATAATATTAAGCAAGTTATCAATCAAAATTTAATGTTCGGTACAAATGCTTATAAAAATGAAACAAAATATCCTAGATATTTCTGATAATTTGATTATACTTAGAGCAGATTCATGTGATAATTGAAACAAACGTTTCCATACCAACCAAATAAATACTTTTCTAGACATTATGTTTATATTTAATCGAATCTGTACCATATTAATGGATAAACAAAACAAATATCAAGATCCATTATTTAGAATTAAATAGCACCTTAAATCAGAAAATTAATTTATATATAATACACCACATGTTGAGGAAAGAAATTAAAGTATTATTTACAACATCATTTTATGGGTATTTTTTGTGTAAAACACGTCTGGATTTATCATGTCTTTGGAACTATTATTGTCTTTTTTTGTCAAATAAATCTTGATATTGGAAAAGACTAGAACTGAGGTTTTCTTTTGATTGGATCTTCTTTAAGCAAATGTCTAGTGGTATTTTGTCATTTAAGTCTTTATTTAGGTAACACTAAGTAATGACAAGCTATTGAGTATAAACCTATTAACTGTTTCATATAGGAAACCAAAATGGTTGAAAATCTTATTCTAGAATACCAATCACAGCGGTTACAATACTGCCGTTCCCTAAAACAAGACAGTACCTAATTATTAGACTATCATAAAACAAGCTTTATTATGTATGGAACTATTTTCAAACCTATTTCTGAGACTCCGAAACAATTATACAATTAGAATAATTATCACTTTGTGTTTGAGGAAAGTTTGTTTTCCTGCTGGTTATTGTCTAACACACTTAATGAATGACGACTTTCTTTAGACGAAAATGAATGTGCATCCATACTGCACCAGCACAAAAATGATATAGCATACCAAACTGCAACTGAATAGATCAGCTCTAGACAGAAAATGAATAAAATCAATATGACACTGAAAACTCAATTAATTAAAAAAAATACCATACTGAAAATGGTTGAAACAGTACCAATCAAAAGATGCATAACACCAATCAGAATATGCATAAAGCCAATCAGAAAATGCATAACGCCAATCAGAAAATGCATAACGCCAATCAGAAAATGCATCAGAAAATGCATAACGCCAATCAGAAAATGCATAAAGCCAATCAGAAAATGCATAAAACAGTATCAAAGAGAAAATGCAGGAAGCCATTCAACTCAAAATGCATAAAACAGTATCAAAGAGAAAATGCATAAAGCCATTAAACTCAAAATGCATAAAATAGTATCAAAGAGAAAATGCATAAAGCCATTAAACTCAGAATGCATAAAACAGTATCAAAGAGAAAATGCATAAAGCCATTAAACTCAGAATGCATAAAACAGTATCAAAGAGAAAATGCATAAAGCCATTAAACTCAGAATGCATAAAACAGTATCAAAGAGAAAATGCATAAAGCCATTAAATTCAAAATGCATAAAACAATATTTAAATTAAAGAGCTTGAATCTGAACTGAACTCCACTCTTTATCATACTTTAGAACAAAATTGAAACTAACCAATGCCAGACTGTTTATTTTGTATTTACAAAATTCTAGAAGTTTCATGACACATACTTATATTTTATGAATGCCAAAGTTAATTCACCAGCAACTTTTAATAATAAACAAGCATTAAAATGATGATATAGTATATCAATGTCAGTAATGTTAACCATGAATGGAAGTAAAAGCCTCATAAAAACTGGTTGTCTCATCTAAAACTGAAAGCCACGCCAGCAGAAATTCAATATTTCAACAAAATAAATAATCCCTACAGGTAAAACAATAACTGGTTGCCATGGTAACCATTTATAAATTCAAAATTAATAAATAACAAAAATGTACCATAATAGTGCCAAGGCTGAAAACAGCTCGAAGGATGAATGTATGGTTGAACAAATAAACAAAACACTGTCTATGCATTGCTTTATATTGGACGAAATGATGGAACTATCATTGTTATTATAATATTTTCAATACAACAATAAAGGATTATCCGTTTTCCCTTGTTCAGTTATCCTTTAGGGTGATCAATACTTGTCAGCCATTTTTATAAGAACATAATTCAAAAGATATTATGCATTCGGGTACCACAATTCTGGCTATTTCAAATTTACCAAATGCAAAATATTCCAAAATTTGCCAAAGGAGGCTTTGCATATATTCTAAAAAGATACCTAGCTACATGTCTGAGTTCCCAGACACTTGAGTATAAGTCCCATAAACATAGGAGACAATAAAGCCGAAAATGAAATATAACTAATATGAATTATAACTAAAGTTGGGGAAATAATTATGTTTGATTGATAAAATTTATAATCTAAGTCTGCAGCCAGACTTATACAATCATCAGTATCATGTACAGGGTGTTTAAAAAGTTTTTCTCACTGGTTGTGAATTTTCATAACTTCACTTTTTTGATATCGGAAGAATGTAAACTTTTCAAGGGGGTTGTACCATTGTTCTAATCTCTGAAGTAATAAATGAACCTTAAATAGATTAAAGAAGTAACAAGAGGGCCAAAAGGCCCTAGGTTGCTCACCTGTCATAGTAGGAACCTAAGGTGACCTTGCATGGCATGTAAAAGGTTTTCACATTGTCTAAACCATGCAGGAGCAACATTACATCAGATAACACATACTGTCAGATTAAGTCATATTTGTGACCTCTAGCGTACAGTACATTAGGGTTTTCTATGATTTAACCTAGTAACCTAATTTTTACCACAAATGATCCAATATCAAACTAGTCATTTTGTGACAGGTGAGCTAAAAATATAAAATGGTACATAGCTTAGATAAAATTAAGAATTCATTTAATTTTGAGAAAAACTTTTTTAACACCCTGTACAAGGTTGTTGTTGGATAAATATGGTGGTGTTACTTTCACTTACATTAGGTTTCTTGAAGTCCTTCTCTAGTTTCTGTTCTAGTGGTAATATAAGTTCTGTAAACAAGGATTTTGTCTGAAATAGAGAATTATAAGACATCCTCAGGTACTAGCAGGCAATATAAGACATCCTCTGGAACCATAGCAGGCAATACTTGTCTCAAGTTATCTGCTTGATGAGCAGTTTATAACACCCACAATTCTACTCGAAAGGTAATACAAACACCAGCTATAGAAAATGAAATACAGCTTTTATTTCATGGAAATATCACAGCATTGTTTATTTGCAAGTTGAAATGAAACCGATCAGAGTGATTTTCTCCTGGTTTTAAAAGTATATTTTCTCTGTATGAACCAACACAGTTAAACTGAGACACATTAATCTTCGGCAGTATGTTCATGCGTTTGAGCTCTAGTTTTAGCTAATGTGCCGTAAATGTAATTATTTAAACCTCTTGGTCAAGGATAACCCATGAAAGTGCAAGCACTTATTTCCAATGGGGTCCTGTGTTTTTGCTGAAGGGATAGCAGATGAAAGAAACAGTGGTGTGATACAAGGTATCCGGGCGCGATGCCCTAGCTCTTTCCGAAGAGACACCTTGGTTCTTTAACGTGCCCGGTGTATAGCACCGATACACGCGAGACTACCTCTGGGTTGCTAACCAGTTCATCTCTAGTTGGGTGGGAAAAACAGAAAAGCATTTCAGAAATGATCAAGTGCCCCGGCCGAGGATCGAACCCGGGACCTCTCGATCAGCAGTCAAGCAGGCTATCTGCTCGACCACCGTACCACCCAAATGTTTTAAATTAACAGCCCCAATTGTTGGAAGGACAAGCAAAGACTATATTCACCCAGAGTGTAAATAAAAAGTGTGTTTATTATTCTGTAATTCCGCAATTCAGTAAAAAGGTTGTTTTTTTTCTTTCGTCTTTTTTACACAAAGGCTAAGACTCTCAAGGGTGACTTACCAGAAAAAGCCTGCTTGACTATCTGACCAACCTACTTACACCATTTCAATTCATTACTGATTGATCAAAATAAAAACAAGCTTACAATTTAAATAATCCCTATAAAAATAAATATTTACATAAATTATTCAAAAGTTACCAATTGTTAACATTATTTTAGCCTTTCTTCTCCAAGGAAATTTCAATTCAAACTCATTAAAAAATCAAGTTTTATTGATCAAAGTAACAGCCAGATTTCAATGGTGTTGAAATAGTACTGTTAAGTCTGAAATTTTTTCAAAGTCAAATTGAGCTAATGTTTTATTCTGTGATTGTTAGCAAAACTAAATTTTTGAACTTCAGAAAGAACATCTATACATCTCACTCTGTTTGACTGCCTTTGGCTAAGTTCATGAACATAAATTTTGGTAAACTTTTTATATCGTGAAAAGAGTGAAATTTATTCAAAAATTCTGATTTTAGAGTAATCTGATTAAGTGACAGAGGAGTGTCACATCATGCTGGTCACATACATTACAATCATTGTACATGTGGAGAATAAAGACATCAAAATCACACAAGTGCTTTGAGGATGTTTCGATCATTGCTTAGCAACAGGAATTATGAAATCGCACTGCAGTATGCTGTAGCAATATCGCTGTTGATGTTGATGCTGATGAAGTTACTCAAGAGAAAGAGGACCGACGAGTAGATGATGTGGCTCAAGATGGCTGTCAAGCAGTGGTTGGAACTCAAGAGAGGACTATCAATGATATGTTGTTGTCCAAGAGAGGGTTGTCTATGACAGAGTTGTAATACAAAGGAGATGATGTTGGGTACATGAGGGCCATCACTAAAGAGAGGTTGTTGCTCAAGCAGGCTGCCTAAGGGAACAGGTTTCTCAATATCATTAGAGGACTATTCAAGAGAGGGTGTTGCTCATGAGAGGGCAGTCTATGAAAGTTTATTGTTCACAAGGAATGTCTTGGAGAGATTGTGGCTCAAACTAGTTTGTGTGTGCACTAAGAACCATAATGCCTAAAACTTCACCATTATCATCGATTTTCAACCAATATGAAATATACACCATATACAACAATGCTTCAGACAGCAATTATTTTATCATTTCTTCAATTTAATTTTAGATTTCATTTTGACAAATGGAATTATAAGTGTGGCTTGCATTTCAAGAAGAGAGCTTAATTGAAAATGTAAGCTGGATACAGTTATATAACATTCCATTTTAAATTCACTTATCTTAATGTTTGAAACAATTTAATGATGCACTAGCAATACAGATAATCTAATCTATTGTATAAGACTTAAAATTAGCCAAACCTAAATTTGGCACTCAACATAATGCAGACCACATCTGGTAATTCTAAAAATGAAAATTATCTACAATTGATTGTAGTGGCACAGAGTCGTTATTTATCAACTTCAGGAAGTTCTTGACCAATTAGTCAAACTAGATGAATCACAAATGTAGGTCCAGCAAGATAGTAATAATATACAGCTAAAAGAATAATAAAGAAAAGCAATGCCAAACCCAAATATGGTCCTTAAAACAATGACAAAAATCTATATGGTCCACAATGGAATGCCATGGTCACATATGGTCAACAACAGGATGACATGGACAAATATGGTAATCAAAGCAAAAACATGAACAAATGTGGTCCTCAAAGCAATGAAATGGACAAATATGATCCTCAAAGCTATGGCATGAACAAATGTGGTCCTCAAAGCAATGACATGGACAAATATGGTCCACAAAGCTATGGCATGGAAAAATATGGTATATAATGCTATGACATGGGCAAATATGGTCCCCAAAGCAGAGGCATGAACAAATATGGTCCACAAAGAAATGGCATGAACAAATATGGTCCACAAAGCTATGACATGGACAAATATGGTCCACAAAGCTATGACATGGACAAATATGGTCCTCAAAGCTATGACATGGACAAATATGGTCCACAAAGCTATGGCATGGACAAATATGGTATATTAAGCTATGACATGGGCAAATATGGTCCCCAAAGCAATGACATGAACAAATATGGTCCACAAAACAATGGCACGAACAAATATGGTCCACAAAGCTATGACATGGACAAATAGGGTCCTCCAACCAATAGCATGGACAAATATGGTGCATAAAATATTATGGGCATGGCCAGTATACTAGCATTGACTACCTCCTGGGAAAGCAATATGGAGCGCTACAGACACCAGATGTGTATTTGACAATACATGTTTATTGATGTCATTGAGATCACGGAAATACTTGATTAACTCTGTAGTTCTAAAAAAGTATTTAAGGACTTTGAACTAGTCCCAAGACATTCATGGGTTTCAAATGCAATTTTCTTCTAGTGCATGTAATTAGTACTGGTAATTGATCCTTAATGATGTTTGGGTTTAAAGCCGAAAGCAATGGTAATGTTTGTTTTTTCATTTACTTTAGAGATGACTTTGCATCACAAGCCCTTGAGCAACTTGAACTACCGATATAACAAGTTAATGCAAAGTAGTACAAGAAAGGCAGCACTTTTAACAGAAGCAGTCAAGCACAAAAGGCAAAACAGAAACAAAAATGGAGTTGTATGTACAAATATTCATAACAGGGTATCCAGAGTCAAAAAATAACATTGAGGCAATTTTTTTCTAGCAGATATTTGGGGCAGCATTTTTCTTCATAGACCATGCTTGTTCTGTAATTTATCAAGTTTTTACTGAGACGACACCAATGTGTTAGTGTACCACTAGATGGCCATATAGGCTTGCATAATCATAAAACTGTCTACTTCAATATTACAAACAAAATAACTGATGATTAGTAAAAAATATTACATACACTGTCTTCAAATCTTGTCTGGATTTCTCTCTGTGCTTCAGCAATTTGTAAAATAGCTTCTCCTGAAAATAGAGAACATAAACCAATAAGGAAATTGTTTTCAAAATTGTATTTCAATTAAGTAGACAAGACAATGCGAAATACAAGGAAACTCTAAGGACAATGCATGGTTAGTATTTCCATGGATACATGATGACGAACCATGTTAAATTAAACATTGATCCAGAAAGGTTCATGTCCAATGTTTACATGGATGTGATTAAAGGTGTATCGATTTCATCAAACAAAAAATAATTTATCAAACCAATTTCCTTAGATTTTTGTTATTAAGAACTAAAATGAATATTCTTTTACCAGGAATTAAGGAAAGGCATGATGAGGAAATATTGGACAAACTCAGCATGTCAGCACTGTTATACCTATATATGGCATATTTAATTGTTATCAATATGATAAAATAATATTCCTAGTCAAGAAATTTGTTTCTATATTTAGTTTAGTTCAGATCATCCTCTTCCGGTAAAATCATTAATTTTCATGGGGGATTAAATTTCTTGGATTTCATGGTTTCCCTTCAACCATGAAATAAAATCACATCAAACTATAATTTTGACTATTGTATTTATTACCTGAAATGCAAAAGCCACAAACTAATGTCCCATTGAAAAGCATTTTTTATCCAAAAAAAACGAGCACAAAGTTTCAACCCATCAAAATTAAATAGAGGATCTTGCATGAGTGCTCATTACATACAAGTTTTATTAAACGAGTGGACAAAACTGTAAGACATTAGGCTTTGCCGAGTGTCATATTGTTATTGTCGACAAGTTTAATAAAGCTTGTATGTAATAAGCACGAATGTAAGATTCTATTTATCACATAACCATAGAGAATGCTCATTAATGTTTGTACACTTCATCTAAAGGTCTCATTCAAAATTTAGCATTACAATGCGCGATGTCATGCCGACGTTTGTATTATACTGATGTCACCATTGGATTCAAGGCGTTACGTTACGTCATCCTGAACCAACCAACCAATCATCAAAGTCAATCTAATTTAAATGTTTAATGAATGGGCTGGGATGGCATTACAATATTTTCGTCATGGCTTTAATGCACTCCCAGACTGCAGGTTATGTGATAAATAATTTTACAGTATCTTGGTTCTAGTGCAATATAATGTAGAAGAATCAAAGAGCTGTAACTGTTTTCCAGCAGTAACAAATTAGATCCATATGGTAATATAGTTATAGCTAAACTAATATCATAGTTTAATGAAGCAAATTGTGGCGGCAGCCTTGGACAAGCCTGACCTTCAGTTAATGCACCTATGCTGCAGTTCATGATGCAATTATCTTTGCACCTAAATTAAGGTTGTTAACTTGTTTAGAGAATATCAAAGCAGGAAAAACGTCTTCATTCCTAACTAATTTAACACCATGAGCAGTAATTAACCACAAGAAATTAAAGTTGTACAAAGGTGTCTTAATCAACAACAACATAAAACATTGTCCCAGTAAACTTGTTATAAGCTCATCTATATATATTAAACTTGTGCACAGTTAGTGCAGTTAACACCAGTTTCCCACAAATTTGCTCATTAGAATGCCTTCTTGATGAGCTGTTGATTTTTTCTGCCTTGAATTCGGGTCATTAGCCAGTTAATGAGTGAAAAAAGTCGAACATGCACTAATGATTGTCTCAGTTGAATAAAAAGAAAGAAACAAACAAACATTAAAAACATCTAAAAACTAGACTAAATCTGGGTTTTGACAATTGAGGAGCATTTTAACCACATTGAAGAATAATAAATTGTATTTATACCCAGATTATGTAGAATAAGGCGACATTTAGTTACACACCAAACATCCGGCTGCTGCCTGCTGTCGGATAATTGAAGTTAAACCAATTGTCAGAAAAAATGTTCAACACCAGTTATGGAAATGTAGCAACAATATTCAGTCCAAGCTTCATGTTTTATATCCCAAGGCCTAAGTTTTTAATTGTTAGGTTTAAGTGAAGTTTTTGAAAATTTTATTGTTCGAGGAGAAAATGGAAATGTAACAAGAGAACTAGAAGGGCTTTAGGTTGCTTACCTGCATTTGACATTACGCCAGAGCAGAGATCTCCACCCGACTGTTTGTCGAAGGTTGCTGGGGGAAAATTTTCAAGTTAATCCATTGGACTATGTGATTATAATTTACCGTTAAAATTGATTTAATAATAATAATAACAAATTTATATTCTGTGGATCACATAATTGGCTGACCAATTTTCATTATAGTCCACAAATGTAAAGGGTATTGATAGACAACTAGCGTAATGTCAATTGTGTAGGCAATATAGGCCCGACAAGGGGCCTCTTGTTTAATATTCCAATGTTTCAATAGAATTTTCTTATTTCCTCGAAGCCTAGAGGTTGAAGGCCAGTTAAGCAGGGAAAAAACAAATGACAATGCAGTGAATGCACTATGCATGTATGGTCTTGTTAGTTGAACAACAGAAAAAATTCTTACTACAGAAGTTCATGTAGACCTCACAATAAAATATCTGCAGCCTCACTTAAGACTTAATGTTCAATGTTATTTCAATGGTGACAAGAAAGATAAGACATTGAACAAGTTGTTCTCTTGATTAACTAACTAACTCAAGCTGAGTTGACAGGAGTTTCTACATTTTAGAAAATGTATGAGAATCGTACTAGTAATTTTAATATAGTCAGCTATGATTGTTAAATTAACTTTGACATTGTTGTTTAATGCCTTAGCATGTAAAATATTGATGAAGTTTCTGCTATTTTGGTTAGTCAAACAATCTCGACTTAGTGAGTAACTGGGATGGAGATAAAGGTCAGAAATAAAAAGTCTCCTAGCAGAATGCCCCACATCTACTATTTTGGTATGTAGCAGCATGGCATCAAACCTAATACCCCCTACATGCAACCACTAGGCAAAAGAGAACCATTCTCTATAATAAAACATGCTTGTACAACTTGCTTTGGTGGTGTTAATAAAATGCATGACAATAACTAAACTTGGTGAACATAACAGTTACTTTAATACAAAAAATACTTTCAATACTGGTAAAGAAATGATGCCAGTACAATAGAACAATTCACTTATAACTTACAAAAGTAATAAACCTCAAACACAATTAAAATACAAAGAGCCCATTGATTTCAAGTGGAATGCAAATTAAAACATGTGTAAATACCCAAATTTGTAAAATTGTAACAAAATTAGTTTTATGACTTTGATCTGAATATTGAAGTACCTTAGGTCACACTATGCCCATACGTATCACCCATGTTCAGACTTCAGAGTAGACTTCAGGGTATAAAATTTTACACCGCTACAATTTAGATGGTTTACGCCTACAATAAAAACTTACCCCAGTCAATGGGCTCAGTATTGTTCCATTGAGAGGGTAAACAGTCATTAAGCCATACCAGTCATGTAATTGATCCGTATATAGCATGCAAGATGTCATAAAATCATCGTAAACCAGTCAATATTCAAACATAAACAACACCATTATTTCATTCGAACCAATCAGCGTACACAAATTCAACACAAAATCAAAGATTTCATCAATTTTTCATGGCTGCACAAAATTAAGTAAGATTTGAAGAGAGTGTAATTACTTCAAGACAGGAGAAATGGAAGACAACTTTTTGAAGAGTTTTTTTGTGGATATTGCAGCAAACCTTCTGATAAATGTATAAGCCAGTGCATACCGGTAAATTCAAGTATCAGTTGATTCTAGATCTTTGTCCAGAATATGGTACTAGTAGATAAAATTCTGAGCAAAGCCTAGTTTGCCAGTCAGCTTTCTGCTGAAATATGGCAGGCATATGAGTGCCACCACCTTCATTTAGGCATACCGGTCGTCGGATTAGGCGGCAAGAACGCTATTCACTGAGTTACAGGGGACGCAGGTACATAAACCTATATATGAAGTAAAGGGTTAATACAGGGCTACAACGCTTGACAGAGGGCAATTACATATCAGAGCATTTTTATGGGTGGAACCGTCATATTTACACTTGATAGGTGAGAATAAATAAATAATCATCAGCAACCTGCCACTAACAACAACTTAATTGATGAAGATATATATCTACAATCAAATATATCAGATAACTTCAAAAACATGTACTAGCCACAGGCACCATGTAACCAACAAGTTGCGACAAGGTACGCGTTAACTAGAGTAGCCGACAAACATCAGTCCCCCAGGCAGTACATGCAGATAGCATACTGCAACATTGGACAAAATAATAATATGAAGATGTAATAGAGTCCTAGTTGACACACCTCTAGGACAACTGTTACAAATTTTGTTCTTTTCATGCAATAAGGTTATACCTTACTAACAATATACTTAGTGAGATACAACCTTGTTACAACAAAGGAATGAACAGCTTCAGACTATTTATTTATCATTATAAGGTCACCAGCAAATTAACTTTACCATCATTTTGGTAATTAATGCTGGGACATGCAGGATTGTTAATTACATGTGCAGTTCAGACTTAGCCTATTGTATTATAAATTAGATACTGAGGTGAAATACATGCAATTTGACAGAACATGTACCTTGACCAAGCATACATGGCCACCTGACCCTGGCCTAGTGAAATTACTTTGACATGGCATGCTCGTCCTAACCTAGAATATTTGCTCTGACATGGCATGCTATCGCTGAGTATGGCAAGTTGGCCATCTGACATGACATACTTGCAGCCACAACTTCAAGTCACCCTTTACTTAGTGTGTATTTTAAAAGTATCTGACATGTTTTGCTTATAATACTATATCACAATATATTGCTGGGCAGAATACTGTATAGATGGATTTTTCATTTTGTCGCAATGAAAATACAAGTTCTAAAATACATGCTCCCATGTATGAATTTTACACAAAATAACTTTTTTATGATTCTGATCACTAAATTAGTTATATTTACAGAATCTGAACTAGAAATTATCTGTTTGTACTCGAGTGTGGATGGATGGATAAATGTTAAATTATCTTATGTCAATACTTCATACAATCTCATAATAAAAGTGATAATTATGCTGACGGTCATTAACTAGAAGTAGGTAATGAAAATGGTTATTATTAATATAAAACATTAGATTGGTAATACTATACCTCTCACTTTTTCTCTATCAACATTATACCTGTCAACAACTCCTACATTTTTGTTGTGAGGTTACCATGGCAACTTGTTAGTATATTGATTGGAAACTCCAGGAAAATCACAGAAAACTGATGCATAAAATGACAGGTATAACAATGCCTTGCAAAAATCGTACAATGAAACTGATACAGTAATACTACTGAATATATAGTAGGTTTCTGTAGAAAAAAGAGAGAAAAACTATCATGTGTTTATTTTCTACTAATACTGTATAGATTAGTAGGTTAATTTAGAAAAAAACAGGCAAAAATTATGTTTTTCATGTCAGGAGCAAATATAGTTTTGTTACAGAAACAGGGATCTTCAGTGGTGCTTATCGTCAGCTATCAATTTTCATTTAACTGCAGTTAAGAAACAAATGATTCTATGAATTTGTGACAATTTCAAAAATTGGAGGGGTACGTGAAGCCAGGTTCAGGAATATAGTCATAGAATGACTACCGGGTATATGGCAAAACGGTAGCTGAGAGCTAGAGCGCCAACAATCAGTCACAAGAGTGCCTACAACCGGTCTGCAGGAGGCTCTGGGTTTGAGACCTGATTTAGTCACAATTTTTACCACCTGTTACCTACTGGTACATTTAATTGCAGCACATGAGATACATTATAGCTCCGCCGCATTGGCAAATTGCAGCATAAAATAATGTACATTAATTTTGTATTTCAATGGTATGTCATTCACTAAAATCTGCCACAAAAGAAAGCCATTCCTATTCTTCCATTCCAGGCAAGACAAGGCATTCATATTGTATTGTTGACATCTAGTTAATGGCTTATTAATAACCACCCAAATAAGGATTATACAATAAAAACATATATTATAGAAATCCCTGTAGATCTACGTATAGAAAACAGTAGTAACAGCTTGTTTTACAACACACATGTTCCCGTAACCCCTGTCTCAATGTTACAGAACTGACTTAACCAGATTTTCATCTCCTATACAGTTAGAACAGTATTGAACTAAACAGTTAAAATACATTGATGAATTAATGAATCATACGGTTTCTGAGCTTGTAAAGAATCAGTTATACATTGATGCATTTAATTTTAACTGATACATTTGAAATAGACTAACAAATCCAGGTTCTTACAAATGACCATTTATAAAAGGATGAAATATAAAGTGCATTTTTCAATATCAGAAAAAGGTAACCAAATCAAAATATATATTGTATAGTTTATTTTGGCTGACTTTTTGCCCTGGTGACTCTCTGGTTCTGTTGTTTACCTAATTAAAACTATAAATTGTATGCAGTCTGCCTGTCTCGCTCGTTTTAACTGTACCAAGCAAATATCATACCCCAAATTCTGTTTATCACAACTCGGAGAGATAAATGACCAGCAGCTGTCAATAAATGTATCAACCTCGTCTTAATTAACTTTATAGTACATGATGAAGCTCTATTTGATAGGATTAAAGACAGGAATGATTATATTCTGTATGTCATTATGACATAAATTAATATCATGTTGGCCTGGCCTATTTAAGTACTTGAAGTGAAGGCTCTATGTCCATTGGCATCTCTATCAACAGAAACATCCAAACAAAAATACTTTTTTATTGCAACTCCCTGTGCTCAATCTGGGGTCTTTGTCAAATATGTTAGATTCCATGCCAAACTTCACTTAAATGTAATAACACAAAAAGATAGTTAAATATCGGACAAGTAAGGCACGGTGGTCGAGTGGTAAGACGCTTGACTCCTGGTCGTGAGGTCCCGGGTTCGATTCTCGGCCACGACACTTGGTCATTTCAAAAACGCTATTTAGTGTTTCCCACCGAACTAGAGATGATCCTGGTTGGTAACCCAGGGGTAGTCTCGCGTGTATCAGTGCTTTACACTGGGCACGTTAAAGTTCCAAGGAATCTATTCGGAACGAGCTAGGGTAAGGCACCCGGATTCCTTGTATCTCACCTCTGTCTCTAACATTTGCGATAATGCCCCAGAGTGGGCCCTGCAAATTACATAGAAGAAGAAGAAGAACTCAACAGAAACAGCTATAAAACTAGTGGATGTAGAGAGGTTGTTGTTTAGAGAGGTTCAGCTTTTAAAGAACACTTTTACAATGACAACAGGATAAACAAATATTACTGTTGTTTATTATATTATTTAGTGAGGAGTCTGAGGACTGCACTCAGTTGCTCTGTCATATAAATGATGATGTGCATGTTCTATTTAACCAAGCATAAACCATAAACATATTATGGCCAAAAACACTAATTATTTACAATGCAACTTGCAATTACAATGCACAACATCACTTCCTAAAACTATAAACATTATCACATAAGTAAATAAATGACAAAATCCTTAATCTGAACAATGATAAATATGCCAAGCAGCAATATACGGGGTGGTAAACCGAGGAAAGAAAGAGAAGAAACCGACTAAACGGACACCAACATAGAAGAAGATGGGTCTGTTTTGCATGTAAGTTTTTATCATCAGTTAATATACTGTAAAATCATTTAATTTCAAAGAGTCAAAATTTTGTGGTATTGGTAAAAAAGACCATTTCGATGGGACGTTAATTCATTAATTTTAAATTTCAGGTAATAAATATAATTATTAAAATTACTGTTCAATGGGATTTGATTTCGTTGTTAAAGGTGAACCACGAAATCCATGAAATTTAATCCTTCACAAAAATGAATGATTTTACAGTACATGGCTATCTGTATGTAACGATGTATCCACTTTCTCCCTCCTTTAATGAACACCACCTTGCCAGCCTGTCATATCAACACTGGACAAAAAATAAGATAAATTGAGATAAATTTGTACATTTGTTACAGTGACAGAAATATGTACTGGTTTTACTAGTATATATATGTGTGTAGGTATGTATGTTTGTTGGTATGTTTGTATGCATGTACACACATCATAATATATGAGATATCATCTGCAAATGTGACCATCTCCAATTACTCGAACCATGTTTCATCCATTGCAGTACAGCAAACAAATTTAATGTGGTATTAAATTGATTTTCTCGTTTTTTTTAAATTATACATTTCCCACAAACATGACCAATCAGAAGCTTGTTTACAACTGTTTTCAAAATGAATGAACCCTACCTATTTCCTCCGTGCCTCCTCGGCAAACTTTGGCTGCAGATCCAACTTGTCCAAGTGCATCATTGTAAGCATGAGCTGTGACAGTGACCGCTGTAAATATATACAACATATTGTTCACAAAAGTAAAGTGCCACCTCTCTCGAGCAGCCCTATTTCTCAGTGGGTGCTGCTTTGGAAAGCTTGTACTCTTGTATTCAGGTGTATTTAACTTACATAAAAGACTGACTTAGATTTTCTAATAATGGCTGTTTAAAGCAGGTATTTGGTTAATTCACACAATCATGTTTTAAAGCTTAGCACAATCTCTGCATTATAAGCAACACCCTTTGGGAGCTGAAAACATTGGTCATTGTGTAGAGGTGGTTGCTCTACAAATGTATAACTAATACTAAATGTTGGCTTAGGCAAAATACGAAGGTGTTTTTATAAAAAGGTTGTTGCTCTACAGATGTCTGGAGAGATTGTACTGAATATTTTACATCATTTTCATTTCTGCACAAAGTTTGCCATATTAATAAATAAATTGAGATTTTTTTCTTTTTGTTAATTTAGAAAGGAGAGTTTTTTCTCTTAAACTAAATGTTGACAGATTTACGCATCTCATGTCATGGATATGAGATTTTTATGATTTTACAGAATAAAATGTTTTGTCAGCTTAAAAATGTGGTGCCAGTATCCGCATAGCGAATCGTTAAATTGATGTATAGCTTGTATCTACAACACCTACAAGTATGAAATTTTACACAGATAAATGAAATATATCTACCCAATACTCACCGAAATTTCAGCAACATCAGAACTGAGTTAAAAAAGTTTTGTTCATAAGTTCTATGTAACATATTTGTAGTTTTGTATGAAATATCAAGTTAGAAGACTTGATACTTGCAACAGCCAATTTTACGGTCATGTGATACGCATAACGGTATATTTGCAACCTACTTACTTTAACACACGCCAGGCCCATCTATGAACATGACGAAATACATGTTATTGTTGTACATTGTTTACAAGCGACATACCTAAATAAACCGAATAACAAGGGCCTCTTAAGTCTTGTCTTTATAATGGCAATCTCCATCCCGTCGATCACGGATTGTAACGGTTAAATAATTGATAGTAAATCATCAATGTAATTCCAGATTACCTCGCTGCGTTAAACTGTAAATACGCATGTAGTTTCAATATGTAATAAAGAATAAATATCGTTTAATTGGTGACTAAAAATTATGAAATTCAAAATGGGAGTAGGTAGGAAGTTATTGTAGTTCTGTGAATTATTTTACCAAAATCTGATGAATAGTTTTTCAGAAATCTTTAAAAAACACGATTTTTTTCTATCGCAAACTAGTTATAATAAATTTTAACCAGACTATGATTATTATAACATGTCTTAAAATCACATTTGACCAAATATGGTCGTACATATCTTTTACAATGTATTTATATTTGATTCAATAAGTTGGCCTTATCCTAATGAGTGAACTATCCCACTAGAAAGAATAGCAGGATTACCGTTAACTCAGGTATACCTAGTTAAACCTAGATAATCATAGTTTACCTGACGATGACAGTATATTTACAACCGTTCTCATTTGACTTTGAAAGGACTGTATTTACAGTCACTAACAATGACGACAACAAACAAACCATGTGTCTTTATCTAAACATGAAATAAATGATTTATCATACAGAAGATACCCTATCATCACCATCACGAAACATTGTTTCCATCCAATCAAGTTATTGTGCCCGTATTTGATATCCAAATTTGGCGTGATGATTTCAATGTTAAGGTGTCATGTACCGTATGTTGACAGAGGATGACCGAATACTGATAACAATATGTGACACACTAATACATCCTGTTTGACGCCCAAATCTTGTCTTTACTATCCGTTTACAGGAAAATCTCAATAATAAGACCACCCATGGAACTCTTGACATCTGGCCTTGATCTCCTGAAGCATCTCAACCCGAGCAAGATCTCATCTCAACTAGTGGCATGTGTCTTAACAATACCTGGTCTCTATTAGGAAAGAGTCACATGTATTTTGGTTAAATGTTGTCCAATTAAATATAGAATCCAAAAGAATAAAAATCATTTCTGATTAAATGATATTCTAAGGTAAGTTTTTATCAGAATCTGAATACTGCAGACTTTCAACTAAAAAAACAATGTGTGCACTTATTTCAACCTTAACTCATCCTAGATTTTAAATTTATATTATAAAGCTTTTAAAGACTGACATGTAAATGACCTTAAAAAGTAAATTAACGTCACAACTTGGGAATTACTATGATGAATGACATATCTACAATCATGCCTGCATTTATCATATTTATCTTTTATTCTCTCCTTTATTTAAACAATAACAGCATACATATATATAGGCATACAGTCTGACGAAAGACTGACGTAAGTATCCCCAATGTTCGTACATGTTTACCCTAGTTAGGCACCGAAACACGATGAGAGGCAAAAAATGCATTTTCAACATTTATGTACAAGTGCATTTGAGGTGGAGTGAGAACCACTCAAAAAAGGTGCTTATATTTGAATGAGAGGCGACATTCAAATACTGTCACTAAACAAATAGTACTCCAAGATACTGTAAAACAATTCATTTTTGGGAATAATAACTTTCTCATTTTGCCGGTTGTGGGCATATTCCTGACTACTACAAATTTTCGTGTTTTCTAGTCTGTTTCGATGTCCATACTAATGTTTTGAACCCTTCGCAGCTACTTAATTTCGCGAATTTCTACCACTTACAAACTCCGCGAAATTAAATTGCTCAAAATAATTTCTTGGTTTACAATAGACTTTCACCTGAATACTGATGTTGATGTATTGTTACTAAGCAATGTGTGGGAGTCCCTTATATATGAAGGAGTCACAGGGTGGGTAAAATTGCTACGCCCCCCCCCCTTAGGCTAGTTTGTTTGTAGATTTAAGGTGTAATAAACGTCACATTTAAAACCAAATTGAGCAATTACCCATTAGGAAAGAAAGACTTATAAATTTAAAACACTGTATAATTTAAATTGTTGAACCTGCATGAACTGAAGAAATCACCTTTTACATTCATACCCCCTCTCTAATAGTTGTCTCTATCTTCAAAATGAAGAGTTATACAAAGTACTGACAGCCACAAGCAAATATATGCTACTGAACCAGTTATCGATTGCCTAGCATAATTACAATTCCAGGAATAATTACAATTCCTCATTAAAATTTTGTAAAAATGAACAATACAGCAATTGTCATCGTTCATATAATAATAATTGTGTTCTCATATTGGATTGGTGCACTGGGAATTTGGTGCAACACTATTACAGATTTATTCACTCTCCTATTAACCTTCCGTAAGTTTAGATAAAATATTTCAACAACAAATTGTATGGCAAAATATGCACAAAAGTACCACTGTCCTACTAATAATATACATGTTTGTAAATTGATTCTAATTAAATTCTAATTAGCACATGCGGTTGAGTCGGTTTCGGGCATTAACTGTGACCTATTTCACAAAACTATTAAGTTGGGTGGGTAGTGCTCATTCTCAGTTTGAGTGTCGAATAAACCTAATGAAAATCGGTCAAAGAATAAGATACTTATGGTTGTTTTTAATTTTTTTTTACATATTTTTACTTGAAGACTTAGCCAAAAAGTCAAATGGAATGTTCACCCTGGAGATGGATGTCTTTGACTTTTGACTATAATGCAGGGAGGTTGTCCTTGACATTGACTAGCTAGCACTCAGGTGAGTGTCTTAAGAATGAAGAAAATAAACAAAAATAATATCAGCCGTATAACAGTAAATCTATTCTGGGTATATAATGGCTTCATATCAGTTTGTCAATATTTGTTCTTGATTAAACAAGCCAGAATACTTTCACCAAAAGCCAAGTTTGATGTAAATATATTAAATCTTTGTACAGGTATTTAGATTATTAACTTTAAAAATATGGCAAATACAGGATAATCAATTGTTTGTGACTTATTTGACAAATATGAACTTTATTTGATAAAACCTCGGCACAAACTACTAAAACGTACATAAAATGAAATCCAAACTCAAACATCATAAAATGGGGGTTATGTGTTTTATAAAGTAATAAATGTAAGGCGGCCCTCCTTGTCTGAAGTATGGGGGATATATCCAGGTACATAAGATCAATCACTTTGCAATTTCAATACTTAACATTAAAAGCTACCCCCATCACATTATTTTATAAAGTTAAATCTACAAAAGGTGAAGGTCAAACTGTTGATAAAGAAAGTGAAAGGGTTTGAATGCCACATTTAGTTATTAAACCCTTTTCTCCATAGACTTCTTAATACGCCCTTAATAAGAATTTAATTGAAGCCGTGAAAAGTGTCAACATTTTGAAAATGAACGATCAGGATTCCTGTAATTACCTTGCAAAGCTTTGTAGTATGCTTTCCCTGTCAGCAGTATTTGTCTTACACCGGAACTAAAATTCTCAACGAGGTTCTGAAAAGAAAGAAATATAATAATCATAAAGAACACCAAAGTCTAATTATCTTCTTTTTATGTGTTCCCATGTTTTCTTGTGATCTTTTAGAAATACTGCCAATGATTTAAACAGATTTATAGAAGTTATTTATGAACTTGAAGTAATGGATGTAATATTTCTTCCCTGCAGGAAAGGACCTAGCTCTTAGCAAATTGGATGGTGGATGTATGTTAATAGAGTGTCTTTTTTTTGTATGTATGTTGTTAGAACATTGTGATGGTGTATGTTGTTAGAACATTGTGATGGTGTATGTATGTTGTTAGAACATTGTGATGGTGTATGTATGTTGTTAGAACATTGTGATGGTGTATGTATGTTGTTAGAACATTATGATAGTGTATGTTCTTAGAACATTGTGATGGCGTATGTTGTTAGAACATTGTGATGGTGTATGTATGTTGTTCGAACATTGTGATGGTGTATGTTGTTAGAACATTGTGATGGCGTATGTTGTTAGAACATTGTGATGGTGTATGTATGTTGTTAGAACATTGTGTTGGTGTATGTATGTTGTTAGAAGATTGTAATGGTTTATGTAGTTAGAACATTATGATGGTGTATGTATGTTGTTAGAACATTGTGATGGTGTATGTTGTTAGAACATTGTGATGTTGTATGTTGTTAGAATATTGTGATGGTGTATGTTGTTAGAGCATTGTGATGGTGTATGTATGTTGATAGAGCATTGTGATGGTTTATGTTGTTAGAACATTGTGATGGCGTATGTTGTTAGAACATTGTGACGGTTTATGTTGTTAGAACATTGTGATGGTGTATGTTGTTAGAACATTGTGATGGTGTATGTTGTTAGAACATTGTGATGGTGTATGTATGTTGATAGAGCATTGTGATGGTGTATGTTGTTAGAACATTGTGACGGTTTATGTTGTTAGAACATTGTGATGGTGTATGTTGTTAGAACATTGTGATGGTGTATGTTGTTAGAACATTGTGATGGTGTATGTATGTTGTTCGAACATTGTGACGGTTTATGTTGTTAGAACATTGTGATGGTGTATGTATGTTGTTAGAACATTGTGATGGTGTATGTTGTTAGAACATTGTGATGGTGTATGTTGTTAGAACATTGTGATGGTGTATGTATGTTGTTAGAACATTGTGATGGTGTATGTATAGTGTTAGAACATTGTGATGGTGTATGTTGTTAGAACATTGTGATGGTGTATGTTGTTAGAACATTGTGATGGTGTATGTATAGTGTTAGAACATTGTGATGGTGTATGTATGTGGTAAGAACATTGTGATGGTGTATGTTGTTAGAACATTGTGATGGTGTATGTTGTTAGAACATTGTGATGGTGTATGTATGTTGTTAGAACATTGTGATGGTGTATGTTGTTAGAACATTGTGATGGTGTATGTTGTTAGAACATTGTGATGGTGTATGTACGTGGGGTTATCCAAAAGTTCGTGGACTTTTGCTCTTATTCAAAAACCATTTCATTTAAAGCTACGAATCTATCGTCCCCGTAAACTTGATTTATATTCTACAAGTATACCAAATATCATACGGATATGATTAAAAGTAACATAAATATAGCATTTGTAAGCATGCGTGGTAGGCATACCCGGCGCACGCTCAGAAATGACGTACGACGTCGTCCTCTCGATTAAATCAATTCATGAAGCTCTAAACACTGAGTTTCAGTTGTTCTTCGTTTCCCGTAACCAGCTGTATACTTATAATATGCCAACATACTCGTTCTGTCGATGTGTACTGATTTGTGTCGTTTCTATCACTACAAGTGAACTTTTTCTCTCTAATACATAGCGTGGTCGATTCTTACCAACGTAACGCTCATTCGATGAACGTTGGTTTTGTACATATTAACATGCATCGTCTGTCACATCACCCTGACTTTCTGTTAACTATTTATGTCATTTAAAAACAATTGAATACAATGCAGAAGAGTTCATACTTAATTTGCCAAACAATTCTTGATTTCCTTGCGGGTTCTCATAGCTGTATACAGGCACGGATCCAGGCAGTGGGCACGAGGGCCCGTGCCCCCCCAGTTGGCTGAGATTTTTTTTAAAAACTTTGAATAAATAGTAAAACAGGTATTGAACAGACATCTCTTAATAATATGGGTATTTTTTCGTATGTTCTAGATGAAAAAAGTATTTGTAAGATGGGCATTTTTCGTGCTCGCTTCGCTCGCAGAATATTTTTAATATACATGTATATATTTATACGTAGCTGTTGCATCACAGAAATCAATTACAAGAGAATTTTTGCCCTAGCTCATTATATTACCTTTTGACTGTTAAATAATCATAACTAAACCATTAAGGTTAACTCTCAGAATAAAGAAAAAATGGTATTTCAGGGCTCCCAGATAGGCTTAGAATGCACTAGATTCATCCATTGCATTGAAAATTTTCCCGGGGGAGTATGCCCCCAGACCCCCCTACTCATGTTATAATATTCCAATGACCAAAAGGATGAAAGCTGTTATATACAAATACTGTTTGTGAACACTTACTAATATGCACAAACATACACAATGTACATGTTCACGCTTATAACATAAAAAGTACTATGGATTCCCCCACATCTACAAATGTACACCTTCCTGTGCATTTTCACACATATTAAGCAAATGCCCCCCACCCCCCGGAATCCCGTACATACTTCGTGCCCCCCCACTCAGAAATTTCTGGATCCGGGCCTGGTATATATAATTAAATTATTTTGCGACTGCAAATGATATCTTGTGACGTCATATTTTACGTTGAATTTTATAGGACAACATTAACAGCCATATTCATAAAATGACGAATATATAAGATATTAACCTTTAAAATATAGCAAAATATCGGTATGACATGACTCACCACGAGGACGCATTTTTGTATTTCTAAATAAAGAAACACAGTAACAATCTGCAATAACGCAACGCATTTTACTGGAAAAAATCTGCAGTGCGCCGCTAACGCATTTTTGTGTTACTATGACAACGTGTTACACTCGATACAAAGGGTACTTTACAAAAATATTATGATTTTTTTGTTTGCAATAGGGTAATGCCACTGAATGGTAATTTTCATACTGATCTGACTTAAAATAAAATAATTAGAGCAAAAGTCCACGAACTTTTGGATAACCCCACGTATAGTGTTAGAACATTATGATGGTGTATGTTGTTAGAACATTGTGATGGTGTATGTATGTTGTTAGAACATTGTTATGGTGTATGTTGTTAGAACATTGTGACGGTTTATGTTGTTAAAACATTGTGATGGTGTATGTTGTTAGAACATTGTGATGGTGTATGTATGTTGTTAGAACATTGTGATGATGTATGTTGTTAGAACATTGTGATGGTGTATGTTGTTAGAACATTGTGATGGTGTATGTATAGTGTTAGAACATTGTGATGGTGTATGTTGTTAGAACATTGTGATGGTGTATGTATGTTGTTAGAACATTGTGATGGTGTATGTTGTTAGAACATTATGATGGTGTATGTATGTTGTTAGAACATTATGATGGTGTATGTTGTTAGAACATTGTGATGATGTATGTATGTATAGTGTTAGAACATTGTGATGGTGTATGTTGTTAGAACATTGTGATGGTGTATGTATGTTGTTAGAACATTGTGATGGTGTATGTTGTTAGAACATTATGATGGTGTATGTATGTTGTTAGAACATTATGATGGTGTATGTTGTTAGAACATTGTGATGATGTATGTATGTTGTTAGAACATTGTGATGGTGTATGTATGTTGTTAGTTCATTGTGATGGTGTATGTTGTTAGAGTATTGTGATGGTGTATGTATGTTGTTCGGACATTGTGATGGTAAATGTATGTATGTTGTTAGAACATTGTGATGGTGTATGTATGTTGGTAGAACATTGTGATGGTGTATGTTGTTAGAACATTGTGATGGTGTATGTATGTTGTTAGTTCATTGTGATGGTGTATGTTGTTAGAGTATTGTGATGGTGTATGTTGTTAGAACATTGTGATGGTGTATGTATGTTGTTAGAACATTGTGATGGTGTATGTTGTTAGAACATTGTGATGGTGTATGTATGTTGTTAGTTCATTGTGATGGTGTATGTTGTTAGTTCATTGTGATGGTGTATGTATAGTGTTAGAACATTGTGATGGTGTATGTATGTTGTTCGGACATTGTGATGGTAAATGTATGTATGTTGTTAGAACATTGTGATGGTGTATGTATGTTGGTAGAACATTGTGATGGTGTATGTTGTTAGAGCATTGTGACGATGTATGTATGTTGTTAGAGCATTGTGACGATGTATGTATGTTGTTAGAGCATTGTGACGATGTATGTATGCTGTTAGAGCATTGTGATGATGTCAACATGGTGTTATTCAAATGCCATCATGACTGTTTCATTGTTAGTAGATTGACATGTTTTTTAACAGTAACCTTAGATGTAATTGTAGCTATGCATTTTATAGTGTTATTGTGATGCAAAGGTAATAGTTCCGGTGAAAAGAGTTTGATGTGTTGTTAACTTGATATGCCCAATTTGCCTAGTTGTTTGTATATTAATCCAATAGTCACACTGATTTGACCAACGTGTATTACACCTGCTGTATGACTAGTGAGATGTCCATATCCACTTAACGTTCCTACACGACTGTAGTGTAGTTTCTGATCGATATTGTACAGCTGCATCATTTAATTAATATACGTTTTTAACATCATGCTTCATAGTAATCTACAGGGAAAATATGGCATTTGCCACTATAGTAAATTACTAAGGCGTTATTTATCTTCCAATGTATACCATCGGCCTCCAGTACGTCAACAAATTTCATCTTAAATATACAATGTACTAATAAGGCAAAGAACTGAATAAGATTCACGAGATTGAATTAATACAATTATACTCGTTGTTTAAATGACAAAATCGAACTTCTGATTATCTTAGCCTTGAACAAATAACTTGCTTTCATGAAGATCGTATTCTACGTCACATGTGCCAGATAGCTCAAATGGCTTCGAGTACGCACATTTGTGCTATACTCAACTGGGTCACTGAGATATTCCATAGGCATTTTAATGCACTGGTCGGTCTAAAAACTTAAAAGTATACCAAAATGAGCTGCTTAGTGTATAACTTTGATAGTAATCCAGAAATGCACTTTCAAAAGCAACTTACAAAAATAATATGATGTTTTAAAATTGCGAGTAGTTGACGACGTTTGGGAGAGTCATTGACGTTCTTGATTATAGAAGTACATCGAAATGCTTGATAAGATAATTAATTTGATTGTCTTCATAATATATTAAGTTTTTTTATTTTATGGAGCGGTGGTATTACTTTTTCATCCAGCAAAATTTGTGTCTGAACAATGAAGTCCGTGTATCCAATCAAAATAGGCCTACTTTAAAATTACGATTAAGAATTATTGCCGACTTTCACATCCTATCAAAAGGATTGAAACAGGAAAATACGGGATCAACTTTAATCTTGTTTGGTAAAAATGCTTTAAAACTTCGCTAAATTACGCTTGAATTTAATATCAATTTAACATAGGGGACGACAAACAGCGTGTGTTTTCAGACATCTACTTGAAATTCAGAAACAAATCTTAACTAAAATTTGACCGTCAACGCAAAGGGTAGGTAATCAACCATTTTCAAAATAAGTTCAAGTACAAATATGTACAATATTTCATTTTGCATAACTGAAATAACGTGCATTACTGTTACATTTCACGACGAAACCACATGTATTTTTTCTAAAATTAGTAATACTTGCGATCTAAGAATGATTTCAAAAATACGACAAAACATGCAAACTTCTCGTTCTTATGCATGTTATGGTTGCGAGTGATGATTCTTTTTACCTAAAACATTGAAGTTCCCCGGGGGTCTGTCTACTAATATGAACACGCAATGCGCCTATCGTACCTTTAATTGTAAATAGTTAACGTTAACTTTCTCCCAAGACGCCTCTAGAGTCTAGATCTAAGGCAAAGTCAAACATAGGGCAGATTTTATCTTGCTGAAACTTAACTACTACACATAACTATGGAATGATTAGTAGATTTATTGATTGAGTCCATCACTTTTAATTTAAAATACCTGATAATTAACTATCTAGATTCTAAACTCCACATTACAATTACCTTATATACAGCCTCTGTCAACTTATGAATATCGTCTGTATTACTTTTCATTTTTACTATAAAATATTACTTAATCCCTCTCGAATGGAATAAATCCCAATGCTTTATATAATTCCAATGTTTTATTATATAGACCACATCGCGAGTTTAACACGTTCTCACATCAAATAACAACGATGAAATGCCGCACAGTCAATACCCAATGTCAGATTACAGGTGTTAGTGAGTCTACGTCACTGCATGGAGTTACCTCCCTTTGACTACTATTGATCTATGCAGACGACAATTTTCTACTTACCTTACGGGCGTGGCACCTGGTGTTACCATGGTGATAGTGATAAGATACAATATGATATTGTGACAAAACGTGATATCATATTGATAGCTTGTCGACTTCAGGTTGAAAGTTTAGCGACAAAAGTATGATATTGAGATAGATCGCGTATGTAGGGGAGACCGGGGCTAGTCCGGCCCTTTTTTAGAAAAATAACAATTTCCAGACCGTTTATCTAGTTTGATCTAGTAAAATTTATATTTATGTAAGACTAAGTTAGGCGGAACTGTCCGCAATCACTCCTACAGCGTTTCTCTGTATTTATAGGAGTAATTGTTGCTAAAAGTGACCACATCAAGGTGGCCGAACATGCCCCGTCTCGGGGCAAGTCCGGCTACCCCATGGGGCAAGTTCGGCTAGCAGGGACTATTTGGTACATTATTTGTATTTTAGGGTACCCATTTGAATATCAAAAAAAGGACTTTTGAAAATCTCGTGATGTTTCCTGGACATTATTGACTTGTAGCACTAAAATTAACTGTGTTAGATCACCAATTATTTTTGTAATAATAAGTCACTTCAACTGTGGTTAAGCAGATCACATCAGATCATACCGACTGTCATTGAACAGGTCATAATCAATACTATGCTACTGCAAGTTCTGAATTACCGTAATGTACAGAGAGAACCAGCTAGAACTTATTACATGTATTCATTTTACCAGGCGATAAGAGGTCCAGGATTTCATCCATTGCTTAATTTCTATAAACCAGTATAACCAACTTGCTCCATTCTACCCAGGTCTGTGAATGGATAGGCCTACCTGAATGGTTGTATCTGCCAATAGCGCCGTGTGTAATTCAGACTAACCGCAACTAAAATTATCGGGTTCGTAGATGTCCAGTGAGCTGCACTGAATTCTTGTCTGAACAATAATTTTACATAATGAACTTTGTCATAGCTCTAACATTTCATGTTCATATGCCTTTCCTGTCCATGCACTTAACTAATGTCCAACGCCGCTTCAACAAATAAAATGACGATAAATGCTATGAACATGTATTCCATATATTATAGACTTAGATAAACAGCAACACCCAATCATACAATATTCCGACCAAAAATTGTTATAAGGCTATAGGCCCAACTTGCCCCTTCTACAAGGGCCGAACTAGCCCCGAGCTATAAATATAAAACCATCACGTGACAACTCCTTACATGGTGCATCAAGTGGTACAAATATAGTTCTTTATTAA
Source organism: Spisula subtruncata (assembly GCA_963678985.1). NCBI lineage: Eukaryota > Metazoa > Mollusca > Bivalvia > Venerida > Mactridae > Spisula > Spisula subtruncata. The sequence continues at coordinate 5,205,947 of OY787660.1, forward strand.
AGCCTTTTCATATGTATTGATACACGAATAGAAATTATGTTGGAATCTTAACGGATCACAAGAAAAACAAAAACTGAACTATATGTAAAAAAATTACTCAACAATTGAAAATTTGAAGTTTTGGTCCCAAACCAACACATACCGTTACAAGGTGGTCATATTTGTATGTACACAGATATAATCATCAAGTGTGACGTAACTATATCGATGGCACATCTATACCTTGGTTCAGACGTTTTATACAACAAAATGCCGAACATGCCCCGAGGCCGAACTAGCCCCGGTCTCCCCTACAACTGTGAAAACGTTCAAATATATCCTTACTTTAACTACGAGGGCCCATCAATAATTTCGTGAACTAATTTTATGTTGCGAGTATAAATAACCTTACACACTTTTAGCCTCTAGTCCTTATTAAAGTTACATCCCGTGCACAGTTTGCATTTATTTCATTGCTCGACCCATAACCGGAGCACGTGTTACAGGCCGTCACGTGACATCTCCCGCAACGTTATGTTTATGACGCACCCAGTTTCTCTCGGTGGTTGTATTTCTAATCATGCGGGCTATTTTTGAGTTTTGGAAATGGCCAGAAGTAGTCAATAGTCTTTTCTGAGTTATAGGGTGGGTGCTGTAACAGTTGTATGTTCAGGTCCTAGATTGTGTCCGAAACAACGCTGCGGCTACGGATTGGCGAATTTTTATTATATATCAGAATTTCATATACATTTTTGTATTTGAAATTGTATGTGCTTTCTTTTAATAGCCGATGACAACTGGTATTTAATTATTGCTACAATAGTATCTAATAACAGTAGCTTTCGGAGAAACACAATAATTACAAGTTATTCTTTGTATGTCATAAAATATTATGGTCTATACACTTTACCGACCGCCAATTCTAACAACCAATGGCCGGCGAATATGCTTATCGTCTTTGTTTGCTCCTCTATTGCCCTTTAAGTACTCTCTTCGACAATGAAAATGCACTATTCGATTACCAAGAGTCCATACAAACTGCATGCAAAATTTTCTGAATGTAGAAGACATATTGCGTGAGTAATGTATAAATCTTTAATACAAAACTTGACTCGATCATACCAGACGACGCAATTTTTAATAACGAACGCCAATGACATGACGTTAGAATATTGCTATGACGTCATAAATAGTGACGTCATCAATCACTTTTTATGCTTAATTAATTGGATACTAAATTATCTTTGACCATGCAAAATTTCAATAAGCTATGTCAAAGCGTTATAAAACAGTAGAATTAGTTCACGAAATTACTGATGGGCCCACGTATGTAAGTGGGGTATCATATTTGTTCAGCATTGGTCAGATTTTGTAAGTCATGCAGACGTTGGTGTCACTGTACTAAGTCATATTGGTTTAAACAAGCAAAGTAAATAAAGGATAATTTGCAGGAATATGTTTCATTTCCTTGTTCAGTATAGTCCAAGCTCTTTGACGATGACCATTTCATTTTCATCGTCGGTGTAGAAAAAAGGTATGTTTTCAGAACTATATAGGGATGAACTTTGCTGACGTGCTATTTAAAAGATCGACATCGGAGTAAATAAAATAATATTTAGTTATGGTATCCAGAAATATGTTCAGTGAGTTTGTGTTGGTCATTGCAATGTGACGTATGCTTGTTGTCTGTTATTGTGTGCTCCTTTCTGTGTCTTTCGTGGTCGGCTGTTTGTGTTGAGTGCTGCTTTAATGTCCGCATTGTCATCATTTGTTAAAACACAGATGACCGTATTATGTCCTTTCACTAGGATTAGATACCAAACCGTACAACTGGCAGGGTAAAGGTTAAGTGTTTATTATAGTGTCACCGCTGTTGAAAGGGCCAGCCAATTTGGCTTGTGAGACATGTATCTATCTTTCTTGTGCACAGTACATCGGAGTTTTGTTGCAGTATTGTTTTTGTTAAAATTATGTCCATTTCGTATAAAGGTGACCAAGCTTACTAGATCGACATGAGGTTGCTTAACTTCTTTCAATAGTATTTTGACTTAGGCAGTAGAATATCGGGACAGGGTTGTGTTTTGTAGCTGTTTATTTGTTCTTGTGATGTTTCTGTTCTGTGTATGAAATGCTCTTTTGAAGCCTTCCCCAACTAAGGAACACGATGTATGAAAAAGTAGTTACGTACAGCTAGGTTCTCCAGGTTTGAATTCTTTCAAGTTGTGCACGTATTAAAGATGGTTCTGGTGAGAGGCCATGCTTCTTGGAAGTGATAACTTAATGGCATAACTCTGAAAGGTTTTGGTGTTTTCTGTAAATAGTCAGTGTGGTTGTCCAATCAGCCTTGTGATGTAGTCACATTGGTACTGACGATCATTTTCTGGAATTGTTGAAATAATGCATTCTAAACTTCATATCGTTAGGTGAAGGCATCATTCAGTCTTAAGTTTGAATTCTGTAATAAATACAAACTTTGCATTGATCCCTCTCCATTACTTCTTCTTGGGTGGCCGCCGTCATGTATCAGCTTCTATTTCCGGGATTATGTAGGTCAATAATCAACCTTACAAAAGACGTGATTCAAACCATTCACACCCTTCGTATCAGGAGTCCTCCACAAGACATTTCGATGGCTTAGAATTAGAAGATCGTAACTACCAAATCGATATTTTGAGAAAACACGGAAAAACTGTCTGACATTTACAAACTTTTACAACTTCAATTTGGTCAACATGACAATTTCAGATTTTTATGAAAATGGGCTCATAAGAAGCACCTTGTGATGCTTATTCTAAATATGCATGAAGTGCAACTTACGACCTTCTAATTCTAAGCCATCGATTTTTTCATTGTATATAATATGGTTATAGTGGGCCGTCATGAAAGTCTGTTTTCAAATTTTTTGCTATCCACAGAAAATAATGATATAATATCAGAACTGAGGTACAAAATGTAGTTGAATAAGAACAAAACATAAAACACACTTATGAAGGTTTTATTTCCATTTATGCTGCATCTAATCTATGTGTAACAAAATGCTATGCATGGAATAGTTTTCTCTCATTTACAAATTATACAATTTTGAACACAATTGATCAAATTAAGACATTCAATATCTCATTCATTCCCAGAGTAGGTTTTACTTGGTTTATAGACAAATGACATGCAAGTCGTCAAGTAATCAGCTGACCAGTAATAGTCAAGTATTATGAGGGCTCGGTGCAAAACTACATTAATTTATAGAGGCATGTACCATAGCTTTGCACTGAGTCATCAAAATTTATTCTAGCGGTAAATTACAGCACATGCTTACAAGTTATGGTAGAGGAACAAATGCCAGTTTAGGCCTCTATTTTTGGAGTTACCCTACCATTCATTTTAACAAGCTGAGTCATACCTTAAAATGTTCCTAAATGTTTGTACTTTGTGACTAGGGTAATTTTTTACCATACTCATGGTGGCATTCTGAGAAATCCAAGATGGCGTCCAAGATGGCCGCCCAAAAAGTAAACATCACCTTTTGTCAAATTACAGCCTCTAGGACATTTGATATGGCATTTATTATGGGACTAAGTTGTTTTTACAATAGAATGTATGTTGCATTTGTCATATTAGATGATTTTGGTGGAACATTGGTGTGATTTAATTTTTTTCATCATATTTATCGCCAAATAAAGGCAAAAAATAGGGGGTAGGGGTAAGATTTTTAACTACCCAGGAATTTTTTTACGATACATATAGCATTTCTGTTGTTAAGTTTATGCTATATAGTTCGAGGAATGTCAATATTTACAAATACCGTAAAATAAAGTTACTTTAATGATGACAATTGACAATCAAAGTGGGTGGGGTACGATTTCTTAAAATCTGAAAAGTGGTAATATTTTACCTTTGATACATATTTGAGATACTATACCATAAATTGGTTTAGTGTTCACACTCCTACAGTTAAGAACGTTGGCATTATGTGTTATTTATGTATTGTTAACTAATATTTGATGCATTTACTCAATATTTTTCTTGATTTGGTTCCAAAAAATGACAATTTCCTTAGGCGTAGGGGTAATTTTGGTAATAATGAAAACCCTTCCAGCGATGGCACGAACTAAACTTGTTAACTAACTTTATGAAATTATAAAGATGAATTTTAGCATAAGTGAACTTGTTACAATATTTGTAACAATATGGCCTTTGTCAATATTAATGTCAAGGTCAAATGTTTAATTCTGAAGGATTTTCAGAACTTGCAATATGTATATATTACAACAAAAAGGTACATGTAAAATTTGTTACTAGCAGGACTAAAGTATATATTTAACAAAAATAAAAAATAACAAAATACGAACACTATCTTGGTTCTTTGATATAAGAAAACATTGTTACATTGTGTAACCATTGCATCCCGGAAATAATGTTTCCAATATGGCCGCCATCATCTTCACATATATACAAACAAATATAATGCACATAAGACATAATTTATAATCCAGCCAAATTCGTATTGAAAGTGCAAATAATTGCAACAGAAACATGTTTGCGTTTTAAAAGAAATAGAAATTTATTCATAAGCTGATCAACAGAAAAAAGTCCTTAAAAATGCAGTTGGGAAAGGTGAAAAGTCCAAGATGGTGTCCAATATAGTTGCCACGAATAGTGAAATGCTTAAACTCTAAATAGTAAATGCCAAAGTGATAATTTCATAAATAGATATAATGACCACATACTTGGATTGAAAATGTTTATTAACTAGTGGCCATCATAATGAATTTCAACAGCAACTACAGTAAGTGCAAGGTCAAGGACTTTTTAAGGTCAAAATGGGAAAAAATAAGTATACATATTTCTTCTATATTTGTGTTGACATACTATATATTCCTGCCTTTCAATATGGTATAAACTAAGTTGTTTAGCATGTATTTCTTCAGTAGAAATTGTATGTTTTATTTAGAACATTACAGCTTAGTGATAAAAGCCATTTGAATGAAATAAATGATACCCAAGGAATCTTAAATTGATGGTTCCATATCATCAATATATGTTATTATTACATTAGCTGTGGCAGTATTACCATTAAATGCTACAAAGTATGTACTGAATTTAGTTTTAATTTAAAGTTACTCAAACCAATATCAATTAATGACCATTTCAAGGTTCAAATTCTAGACACCTTCAATTTGTTGGAACTATAGACTTATATTAGGTTATGTGGGACTCATGCATGCTGGAAATAATCATACAATCCCATATATGGGGACTCAAAGTTCCAAAGAGTCATGGTATATCTTATGAGGGACTTGCCAATATTGAAAACTGTCACTATGGGGACTCACCAGTGTAGCAAACAGTATTCCAAGGTCCTATGAGGGACTCGTTAGTATTGAAAGTTGCCATCCTTGGTTCTATGGGGGACTCAGAAGTTACAGAACAAGTTATCGTATGCCATATTGGCAACTCGCAAGTGTTGGCACTTGTCATTCAAGGCCCTGTGGGGACTCGTCAGTGTAGGCTATTGTCATATTACGTCTAAAGAAGGTCTCAACAGCCTTAAAAACTGTCATTCGGGTCTATATGGAGAACCCATCAGTTTTGGCAACTGTCATTCTAGGCCCTGTGGAGGATTCTCCAGTGCTGGGAACTGTCTTCCAAGGCCCTATGGTGGACTCTTCAGTGTTAGCAACTTCATTCTAGGCTCAATGGAGGTCTCAACAGCGTTGAAAACTGTCCTTCTGGGCAATATATTGGACCCATTGGTGTTGGAAACTGTCATTATAGGCCCTTTTGAGGACATTCCAGTGCATGGAACTATCTTCCAAAGCCCTATAGAGGACTCTTAAGTGTTAGGAACTGTCATTCTATGCCTAATGGAGGTCTCGACAGCATTGAAAACTGTTATTTTATGCTTAATGGAGGTCTCCACAGCGTTCACAACTGTAATTCTAGGCCCTATAAAGAACTCTCCTGTGTAGGGAACTGCCTTGCAATATGCACAATGGATGACCCTCCAGTGTCGGGAACCATCATTATAAGCTCAATGGGGAATCACCAGTGTCGGGAACTACCATCTTATATCCTATGGGAGACACATCAGTGTTGGGAACAGCCATTCTGTGTATTATGAGGGCCCCTCCAGAGTAGGAAACTGTCATTCTATGTATTATGAGGGACCCTCCAGTGTAGGGAACTTCCATCCGATGTCCTATGGGAGACACATCAGTGTAGGAAACTGTCATTCAATGTATTATGATAGACCCTCCAGTGTAGGAAACTGTCATTCTATGTAATATGAGGGACTCTCCAGTGTAGGGAACTACCCTCCTATATCCTATGGGAGACACATCAGTATTGGGAACAGCGATTCTATGTATTATGAGGGACTCTCCAGTGTAGGAAACTAACATCCTATTCCTATGGGAGACACATCAGTGTAGGGAACTGCTATTCTGCGTATTATGAGGGACTCTCCAGTGTAGGGAACTACCACCCTATGTCCTATGGGAGACACACCAGCGTATGGAACTGTCTTCCTATGTATTATGAGGGACTCTCCAGTGTAGGGAACTACCACCCTATGTCCTATGGGAGACACACCAGCGTATGGAACTGTCTTCCTATGTATTATGAGGGACTCTCCAGTGTAGGGAACTATCATCATATGTCCTATGGGAGACACATCAGTGTAGGGAACTGCTATTCTGTGTATTATGAGGGACTTTCCAGTGTTGGAAACTACCGCCCTATGTCCTATGGGAGACAGACCAGTGTAGGGAACTGTCTTCCTATGTATTATAGGGGACTCACCAGTGTAGGGAACTATCTTCCTTTGTATGATGGGGGATTCACCAATATATCAACTGTCAATCTGTGTAATACGACAGACTCACAAGTGTAAAGAACTGTCTCCCTGTCTATTATTGGAATTTATCAATGTTGTAAACCATATTAGGATTCACCATTGTTGGGATCTGTCATCCTTAACCATAAGGAAGACTGGTAAGTGTGGTCAGAAGTCAACCAGTGTCATAATCTTGCACATACAGAGAGGGGGGAAATAAAAACATGAACAATTACCTTCATATTAATGCTAATTTGGCTGGATTATGAATAATATAATATATACATGGAGATGATAGCCGCCATATTGGAAACTATATTTTCCGTTGCCATGGCTAAGAAATGTTTTCTTTTATCAAAGAAATAAGCTGTACTTGTACATTGTTAAAGAAAGTGATATGAACATAAGACATTTATTCCTGTACATTTTACCTGTTTGTGTGCATGCATACATATTGCAAAAATTCCTTCAGAATTTGACATTTGACCTCTAATATGACCTTGACATCAATGTTGACAAACCTTGTATTGTTACAAATTTTGTTACAAGTGCACTAATGCTAAAATTCTTCTTCATCATTAACAAGTCCAGTCTATGCCATTGCTGAAAGGGTTTCATTATTAACAAAATTACCCCTACTCTAAAAAATTGTCATTTTTTGGGCCAAATCAAGACAAAAATTGAGAAAATGCTTGAAATATTGATTGAAAGATGCATAAATGAAACATATATCAACTGTCCTAACTGAAGGAGTGAGAAACGTAAACTATTTATGTTATAGTGTCTCAAATATTTATCAAAGGTAAAATATTACCACTTTTCAGATTTTAATAAAATCGTACCCCACCCACTTTGATTGTCAATTGTCATCATTTAAGTACTTTTATATTGTATATTTGTAAACATTTTCATTTTCCCCAATTATATAGCATATACTTAACAACAGAAATGCTATATATGGGTCAAAATTTTCCTGGGTTGTTAAAAATCTTACCCCTACCCCCTATTTTTTGCCTTTATTTGGTGATAAATATGATGAAAAAAATTAAATCACCCCAAAGTTCCACCAAAATCACCTTATATGACAAGAACAACATACATTCTATTGTAAAAACGACTTATTTCCATAATAAATATCATATCCAATGTCCCAGAGGCTGTAATTTGATAAAATGTGATGTTTACTTTTTTGTCGGCCATCTTGAACGCCATCTTGGATTTCTCAAAATGCCACCATGAGTCTGGTAAAAAATGTCATGGATCGTAACGCACAATCATTTAGGAACATTTTAAGGTATGACTCAGCTTGTTAAAATGAATGGTAGGGTTCAACCATTTTTACCTGGAATTGTTCCCCTACCATTACATCATATGGTCACATAATCCAATGAAATCGCTCGAATAATAAAGCAGTTGTAACAGCATATAAGTACCCAATATAAGCAGTACTAACATATCTCCTCATAATGAGTAGAACTATCCGGGATGTTGAATAATCTTCTGTCAACATGTCTCATTTCAATCATTTCTCTATTTGAGTGTGACCAATTATCAGTCATTCACGAAGTCACCAAAGTTGTGTCATCTTCAATAAAATTGGCAACTTATTGCTCAAGTGATACTCATCTTAGGCCAAGAAATCCCAAAATCGAAAGCATGAATGCCAAGTTATCAATGTAGGGAAACAGGTTATGAATGACATAGCTCAACACACAAGTACTAAAAAATGAGCAGGGGCTCATGTCCTCATGTATAAAAATGAGCGTGGGGCTTATGTCAGTAGGGGCTTTTATCCTACACTCGTAATTTACACATAACACTGTGTACGTGCCAACAAAAATGCTACATTAATTCAGTACAGCTCAGTGAAACAAAACATACACCAACATGAAAAGCCCAAACATTTGAATTAATATACAAGTATTTAAAATTATGATGAGTTAGAGATCAGGGTACCACAATGGATGAAAGTTTAAAGAAGAAATATACATTCGAATGCAGCAGAAGAATAGTACATTTTGTATAACCTTTACTTCAAGCCGGTGATGAATTGCTTAGCAACAGAATAACACATGAAAAGTATAAAGTATCGTCAGCTATCCGGCTATCCAGGCCTGTCTAGCCAAATAGTGAGTGATAGAATACATTCATATTTTACAAGCACCTAATAATCATTCACACTATAGCAATAGTCATGAAATATTAAAACAACCCAATGTAGTGTATCAGTCTGTCAGAATAAAATGAACACAAGTTTTTGTGAAATTTTGTCTAATCTGTTCCATTCTCTTGGCGCTCTTCTTTTACAGAACCCACTTCAACTTTTTCCACTTTAATAGAAGCCATGTCACCGAGGGCGCTGGTTACCGTGGTTGCAAGGTTAGATACAAAACTCTGAGTCTCCATCAATGCAGATAAATATTTACGATTGTTGGATTCTGAACTTGACGTGATTTTAGTCTGTACAGACAGTTCTTGTTTCACTGATTTTAATTCTGATGAAAGTTTTGAACAACTATCTTCTTTTCTCTTGAGATCTTTCCTAATTTGCTCTGAAATAGAAGACACATTGATACTTATTTTATTACTAGCTGACTTAGGTGGGTATTTTTTTCATTCAACTGACACTGTCTGAAGTGTTTGATCATGTTTTTCCCAAGCCAGATTGGAAAATGACCTCCCAACTTTGAGGGAGAAGACAGCCCGTCCTACAGCACTTACAAACCCAAGACTATTTTTAGGTTTTAGAGCAGTTCACCTTTAGTTGGTTGTAGAATACAGATTAGAGTTTTAGAAATAACCCAAGCTGACTTAAATTGCAAGTGACCTTCTGCACAGGATATTGACTGCTTTTATGCTTTTAACACAAGGGCACAGGTCTAAGAAACAATAACAGGATATTGACATTCTACATAACTGACAACATCACAGATTTAATTTTTTTTATATCTGTCCTATGTTGACGCCTTGCTACAATCAAACTTGTCAGACATTACCTTTTCGAGAGAATGTGTCAGAGCTCAATACTCTTATAGCTAGGAGAATTTGACTTGACTCTCAAACCTTATAAAACGCATAACTTACAGCTGATATATTGTCTATACTGTAAAATCATTTAATTTCTTTGGGACCAAAGTTCGTGGTTTTGGTAAAAAAGACAATTTCTTTGGGACTTAAATTTGTGGATTTTGCATCTCAGATAATAAAACAATGGTCAAAATCACTGTTCGTTGGGATAAAAGTTCGTGATTGAGGTGAACCACGAATTCCACGAAATTTAATCCCCCACGAAAAATAATGATTTTACAGTATTTATAATTCCGGTTGTATGATTTCATAAGCAGAAGTATCACGAAGACGCTCCAGGTATAATATCAACAAAATCTAAACGATCAATATTGCATAATTTGCTCGCAGTAATTGATATATGGGAGCCTTGTAATATATCCATGCATAAAGGTGAGGCCCCGATCTCCCGAAACATCTCAATTTTGAGAAAAATCTCATCTCACATATAGCCTCGTGCCATTTGGATAATTTCCTAGGGAGGGTGGACTCAAAATTAGTATCAAAAACTGTAAATGCTGTTATTTGTATAATCCAGTTATTTTTAGTGAGTTCTGACTTCAGATTTATTAGAAATCCAGACTCTAATTTGGGCAAAATATCAATTTGAGATGAGATATCTGCTTGAGATGCTTCTGGAGATTGGACCCAGATTCTCAGATCTATACTCATATAAGTCAGCAGGAAAAATGACAAGTCGTACATGCAATTGCAACCTGTATTATTCAATCATGATATCTGCTTCCTCGGTTCCCAACCAGTAACCACACCTAACCAATTCAAATGAACAATTTGGGATAATAAAAATTATATATGACATTTAGACTACTAAGCCAATGCCAAGGTGAGCATAGTCTTAATCCGCCAGTCAGCCTTTTGATGAAACACAGCTATATGATTGCCTCCTTCAAGATTTGAACAGGAGTTGTTGGATAAGATGGCAAGGGCCCTAACCACTGAGTTACAGAGTTGAGCATATACCTTTCCACATGGAATTATGAAGTGCATAATATATCAAGGCAAGAAAGATGCAATGTAAACAAACCTCTTTCTTCTTCTACACGTTGAACTTTCTTCTCAAAATCCACCATAGATTGTTCCCCCTTTGAGAGCCTTTCTAACAGACTATCAATATCTAACATAGCTCCATTATGCATCACCATCCCTGATGCAGCCTCATTATCTGTCTTAGACTTCCTCTTACTTGGTGTAGTGCTAGTTCCTTCCTTACTGGCTGGCGAGGCAGTAATGTTACCTAAAATATTGAAATGTTATAAAGTACTTTGGTAGGAAGACTTATTCATCAGTTAATATGACATAATGCTGTAATACTGCATTTGTTTGGTATTAAATTAATAAACTTCAGTTTAAACTACAAATCTATTGAAAAAAACTAGCTTATAAACATCCAAGGAAAGCTTGAAAAAAGACATTTAAAAATCAGACTAAGTAGACAACACATAACTAACAGAAGAGCACGAAAAATGTCAAAAAGAACTTTGTAAAACTTTCTATATCTGCATGAAATCATAATACTTGAAATACTTCAGATGCAATACGAAAATCTTGAAATCTGACAATTGTGTTTGTTTGAAAATCTGGTTCTAATAAGTTTATTCATTACTTATATGCCTGCCATATTTCAGCAGAAAGCTCACTGGCAAATGAAGGCTATGGTTGCCATCAACTTCGACACAAGCAAGATATTATTTCACAACATGGTTTCAAAAAAGGTATGAGAAAATCCGACAGGGATGGTAGCACTCAAACCAACCAGCCGAGCACAGAAATCAGAAACACCACAACACAACTACCCTGAGCAATGCACACAGAAACCCATGCCAAAATGGCAACCAAATGAGGCACAAAAACCTTACCTGCAGCAAGAGTTTCTAGATTTATTTCAATCTCTTTGAGTTCAGCTGATTTTTCCTCCTCACCAATAGCTTCATCTGTTATCTTACGATAGTTGAATGTATCCCTCGATACCACTTTACTAAGTAACTTCTTTACCTGTAAATACAATAGCTATCTTTATTTATCAGTATTTTAAAAGTAATTTAACCACGATTTACAGGGTTTTCATTAGATGCTGACTAACAATGCTTATTTTGATAATATCATTTTGCATGGGACAATTCTATTGTCAAGCAAAATACTTTTAATTTGAAGAACAACTTTAGTATTAAGGTACAATATTTCAGGTGAGATTTAGCTCTGAGCTTTACTGGCAAAGGAGTGATGACCGGACACAATTGGCCTAAAATACGTCGTATGAACTTATAAATCGACTTTTCCTCAAAAAAATTTGTGTTGACACATACCTGTGTTCAAGGTCGTTGCTAAAAATAGATTACCCAAAAAATAAGACGTCACGTGAACTACCAAATTCGGGGCCGAAACATGTGTACTTTTGCCGCCCTTTTCAACGATGTACAGAAGTAATGACCGGACAGCTTGTTACGAATATTTCTCGATTAATATTTTGAAAAATATGGCCAGGAATGTTTAGAACAGTGTCCTTATTTCGCATGCATGCAAAAATATTCATGATTTACGATATAACAACACGTGACACACAATGTTTTCCTAAAAGGGGGCGTTCTGAGGAAGGCTAAAATCAATAATATACCGTACCGTGTTTATTGACAAAAAAATCGAGAAAAATATTTTCAAACGACTTGAAAGTCTTCAAAATGTATGGACATGATATTAAAATGTTTAATTTTCCGATATCCGAGAACACATTTTATTAATTGCGGTAAAATAAGTGTTGGATTGAAATTTAAAAAAAAATAAAAAATCAGCCGCCGAGGAGATTCGAACTCGTGCCTTCAAAAGTGAAATTTGAAAAATATTTCCTAGGTCGTTAACCACTCGGCCACGGTCTCAACATGAAAAATCTAATTTAATAATTTGACTATAGAAAATCATTGGCGCACGCGCTCTTTCGCTCATGCGCACACACAAATTATTTTCCCCGGCGCTGCTAATGTCAACATCGCAGCAGCGGACGATATTTTTGATAAATAAGTAATGCTTTGTTGATTTTGATAATTTTTTTCTACCAGAACCCTTTAAAACATGATTCTGAGTGTTATGATACAAAAATATACGATTTATTATACTAAACAAAGCGAGGAGACTGTTTGTCCGGTTATTGCTAGCGGCCGGTCATCACTCCTTTGCCAGTAGAGATAGTTGTGACCTGGCCCCAATCTCCTGAAACATCTCAAACTGAGATAAATCTGTCCTCAAATATTGCTATGTGCAGTTTGGATAATTTCCATGTGAGGGTGTACTCATTTATTATTTTAGCAGAAAACATTATTCTTAGATTATTACAGTAACATTTAATGAGTTCGTACTATCAGAAGTTCAGACTCTGATTTGGCCAAAACTGTTTGAGATGACATTTTTACTCGAGATACTTCCGGAGATTGGGGCCAGTTGTTACCAAGAGTCATTGTCATACCTGAGCTCTTGAGAGAGATAATCCTATAGCATGTATAATCTCCTCCATATCCTTGTCCAGTATATATCCACAATGATTCTGGTCAAAGTATATACAAGCTAACAATAAGTCAGCTTTCACTGTTAGGAATTTACGTTTTTCTTTCTTCTTTTCTTTTTCTTTCTCCTCTTTTTCCTTCTTTTTGTCATCTTCTATAAAATAAAATTGTTGGTGCACAATGTCACTAATGTAAACAACAGTTTAACTTTACTCCAAAAGCGAAAACTATTTTTACTTTGTTCCAAAATTAAAACTGTATAATGAGTCACAATTCCATAGATTTTCTGAAGTGAATTACAAAGTAACCTAAAGTCCATTACATTTAAAAGATGATTTTTTGTAATTATTTGATCTCAAACAAGATTTTCCTTTATTCCTTGGCACTAGTCAGAAATATTCAATCTGTTAAGATAGATGAAACAGAAACAAATTAAAGCCATCAACAACAAAAAATGATGAGATGGCAAAATTATGATTATAGTGAAAGTAGGAAGATTAAAGTGAAAGTAGAAAGATTAGAGTGAAAGTAGAAAGTGATCTCAGATGAGATGGCATAAATATATACTAAAGTGTAGAAAGATGAAAGCAGAAAGTGAAAGTAGAAAGTGAAAGCCATAAAGAGAGAGAAAGATTGTATAGTTTGCAGATTAATAATTAACTTGTTTTCCTACTTTTATCTTTATCCTTGTCATCATCTCGTTTCTCGTCTTTTTTCTCTGTCGTTGAACTTTCTTTGCTGTCTTTCTTCTCAGGCTCTTCATCCTACATAATGACAACATCATACATGTTATATATTCATAATGATATATTGTAAATTGGATTTTTGCATTTTGCGAATATTCAATGCACCATGTCGGCATCAATGCACTCAGAATTTGATAAAAGTTGTGTTTTTTATGTATGATAATATATTGTCACGAAGTGTGCAGTATGCATTGAATGTTTGCATTCAAATTGTGAATGATTGCATTCAAATTGTTTAAAATATTGGGACACAATATTGAGTTGGGTATTTCTTGTTTTGCCATTTAATGATTTCCCATATATCTATATAGTGTAAAGTGATAGATTTTTAGTCGTGTTGAACACCTTTGGTTTGCAAATTAGAGTAACCAATATTTCCAGTTCACAAATGTAGTATAGTTACGCAAGCAAACAACCTTGAACTGAACACATTTTCCAGACAAAAAGCACACCTAGTCTTGGCACTGATGACTACTGTCAATCTATATAGCAAAAATCTCTTCTCTTTTCATTCTATATGTCATACATCTTACCATTCATGAGAAGAGTCAACAGGTTTTGCGAAAAAAAGTTATTCTGAGACTGATATAATTATGCCATTGACTAAAATAAGACTTATACCTTTTTATCCGAGTCCTTTTTATCTTTTTCATCAGTTTTCTTTTTCTTTGCAGCTGGTTCCTGAAAAAAAAGAAACAAACCAAAATAAGGTTTGCAGCAAAAAAACACTCTAGACTGAAATTTTAGACCTAGCGGTCTTTTTCAAGAGCTATGATCCTTTAAGAGATATTGTGATCCTCTGTTAGGGTTATAATTATACTAGATTAAACCAAAATATATTTTATTTTATTTTATTTTAGTGTCACTTCTTACTCCCATCAGACACCCTGTTAAGAAAAACAACCAGTCAACAAAACTTTTTCCAATATTTCTACAAATGGTTATTACTGAGACGTTTCAGTGAACTTACATCGTCTTTTTTCTTGTCTTTGTCCTTGTCTTTTTCCTTTTCTTTCTCTTTTTCTTTTTCTTTCTTTTCTTCCTTTGGTTTCTCGGGACAAGCTGACAGATTCTTGTACATCGTAAAACCAAAATCTCTCATCAACATCTCGTTAAACAGTTCAGCAAATAATGATACCTTAAATCATAAGGTATACACATGTAAATATAACTAGTTATAATGACAAATTACAGTTTTGGTTTATAGCAATACACAGAAGAACGCTCAACACTGAACTCCAAAGATCCAGGATGTCATGGAGAGAAAAAGCGGACTGCACATTGCACAAAATTGTGTCCGATGGCAATCTTCGGTCATTGAAATATTAGTCCGGCAGAACTTGAAAGGTACCGTGCAATATCTTCTATACAAAATGTTTTTGCATTTTCTTGTTCTCTGGACCATACCATAACAGAATCCGAGTGATGCCACCTTGTCATCATTGAGCAATTCACAGAATGAGGCCCCAAAGGGGGTATATGATTTTTCATGAATTAATCAGTATAAATACATTATTATTTTATCAAATGTACAGAAGAACACATTTAATTCTGTTTATAGTATGCCAAATAATGTGTTTATTCAGTTTATAAACATTTATAATAGTTAATTGTGAAAATAAGGCCCACTCATAGTTTACACATAAAACAAGGCCCGTTATTAGTCAAACAAGTGGTTTAAATTAGTAAATGATGCATGTTAAACAAATGTTTCATTATACATGTTTATATTATTCGAATTGAATTCAGTGATATTGGTAAATATAAATATAGTTAAATATTAAATTAATTTACTTGAGGCCCTGCCATCATTAAATCAATGTGGCCCCATAGGGGTATAGTAGGGTTTAAACACATATACTTTATAATGTTCAATCAAATGTAACGCAAAACACCTGACATGTAGTTCATGGTGTGTTAAGTATTGCGTTGCAAAACATCCTAAATAATGTTTATATGTTGTCAAATAATGGGTTTATTCAATTTATCAACATCTTTTTGTAACAGTAAATTGTGAATATGGGGCCGAATTCGTGGTTTACACCTAACACGAGATCTGTTATTAGCCAAACGAATGAGTTAAACTAGTAAGTGATGCATGCTCACACATTTTTATATTTGAATATATTTTATATTGAATTTAGTGGCATTGACGTGCGCAAACATGAATTAACAATTAAATTAATTGAATTGAGGCTCTGCTAGGGGTAAGTTTAAATAATGAAATTTATGAAATTCGCCTAGACTATTCGTTATTATGTAAAGTTATTTCACTAAACCTTACGGAATGCAACTTTGACCATAACTATTATTGTTAGAAAAGTGCTATTAAATTGTAATGCACTCAAATTTGAAAAAGACAAATGAGGGAATGAGGGTGCGCGTCCGTGTTAAACAATGAAAAAGAGAAAACGATACATAGACAATGTTCAATTCAACATTTTATTATATGAAAATTGAGACTTGCTTGATAATCAAATTTCAGTAAATTATCTATATTCACATAAACAACTAAATTCTAGATTGGAAATGAAATGATGAATTGAGGCTCATGATGTATCGTTAAACTCGACGTCAGTCAAATTTTCGAATTAAACCACTAACGATGACCCTCATGCACCCCAGACCATTTGACGAAACGAGCATCTCCCATGTGAGGATTCAGACAAAAGGTTTGGCTTAAGGGTGTGGAATTAGACCTCCAAAAACGACAAAAATACTATGTATAATACACATTGGTGTTGGTCAAAATATTGAAAGGTGCATCAGAGTCAGTGACTCTATGCCGCTCCCGGTATTATCCTTATAACAATAGAGGACGGCCATTATGTACATAAAGGTACTCATCGCTATCAACAACGGACATTTCAAACCGATTGAGTTTTCACCAAAATGTAGAACATCACAATGAAGTATTCGCCGCCATCAGGTTTAGCCATTTCTACTCAATATAAATAGAAATACCCGGTATGGTATAGTCAAGCTCTATTGGTTACATATCAGGAGCGACTGTGATCATTCCGGTCCCTTATAGATACATGCGACTACGTAGTAGTGCCATGGGAAACTCTTCATTAAAACGCCCAAACGTGTACTCACCACCAACGTTTACTGTAATTCGAGGCTGAATAGGGTGCTTAGTCATTTAGATCATCCACCATGATTATGACGTACTCACTTTACCAGTAGCCAAATAAATCTACACCGTCCCCATATGGTACTCACCACAACATAGTTTTGCAATTCTTGAATACCCAAAAGACATGCAATTGCAATACATGTATACGTGGTGGTGGTGAACAGTTCATGGATGTGTTGTGTACTCAATGACGCCAGGAACACATGGCCTGGTTCTCACTGGTGATCAGTACTTTAAAGGTTTATATTTCGGGGATAAAGAGTAAGCTATAATTTCATGAAGTGGAATGGTTGGTGGTCGCGTGTGTCTCTTGGGGCCGGGAACAGCAGTAAATAGGGTGGGGAGTAGCCTTTGTGGTTTAAATAGATTCATTTGTGGGCGGTTTATATGCCATCTGGCTTGGTTGGCATTGCGTGAATTGATGATGCACAGTCTGATTGTTCTAACGGGTACTTGTTAATGCCTGCTCTGAGAGGCTGTGAGAAACCCACTGCGATCAAAATCACATTTGGCAGTGGTCATTGATACACATGTAAAGCCAGTATTGATTTGTTTGGTAGGGGTTAAATCCCGCAAAGTGACACAAATGCCTGTAGTCAGTGATTATATGAATACCGCTTTCAGAATGAAAAAGTTGTATGTGGTGGTGATAGAAATACTGGTAAGAAGATAAAAACCACTGGCATTGGGGTTAGAGTAATATTCATGAAGCGGTTCATACAAAATTATGCTTCCAATGCAGTCTATATAAAACGACGATCCCCGTGGTGGGACCGCAGGGGCTTAAATTCAGCACTCTTGGTAGGGGACCACTAGATGATGCTACATACCAAATATCAAGTTCTTTAATGTGATTGCTAATATGCATACACAACACTTTTAGTAATAGTATAAACAGAAATTGTGTGTACTACTATTTCCAACATTTCATATAATGCAATGGTTTGTTAATTGGTCAACTATCATCAGAACTTAGTACAACGTATTCGTCATTTTAGCTGTGGCAACTTCCAGCAAACAATCTGTAGTTGTTCTCTTTTGCATATTGTATTCTGCTGTTTCAGCTGATGATTGCCTTCTCTGTCTGATAAAGTGACACTTTGATCAAATACTACATATGTAGTAATCACTAGCAGAGACCCATGTCCCCGTGTTTGTATTTCCAAAGGTGGTGTTATGTCTTATCTTACATATGTTTATACGTTATTCACAGTTGAATTTACACTTACAAAGGCCTCATGTTTATGGAATGCCATATTTATAAGTGTAATTGATGTTATTAATACTTATCCACGCTACTTAATTCATTTGAATAGTATATTCCATACCTGAGTAATGAACTAAGCGCCACATTCCTAGTACATTCTTTATTTATCCTTTTTCACTCTAGCAGGGTCTCATTTCCTCAATTAGTTACCGGTATTTCAAAAACTTTGATAATTTCAAGTTATCTTATATACTAAAGTGGTTCATGACCAATTGATTATATCTTTTCAAATTTTGATTTACCCTTATTAGGGCCTTAATGCTATTAATTAAAGTATTACATCACTGATTCAGCTAATCAAAGCAGTTGTACATTTGAATTCATCTATGTTGTTTTAATATTTTTTTATTCGCAAATGAAATATGTGTTTTACACGTACACGTATACTTATCTAATACATATTCTGTGTAGGTCTTCTGCCGGGACACATATTAGGTGTCGACCATATGCGGGGCCTCAATTCAACAAGTTACTATGGTTAAGGTATAATGTATGTAACGCAATATTTGACATAACCTGAACTAAATTTCAGGTGTTTTGCGTTACATTTTATTGACTATAATAAACTATATGTGTTTAAGCTGATTATTTCGATAAAAGCCTTATGTATATGTATTCATATACCACCTTTGGGGCCTCATTTGACAAATGCTGACGGGGCCTCAAGTAAATTACTTCAAAGTTTGTACTTACCAATGTCACTGAATTCAATTTGAATAATAGATATAATGAAACATTTGTTTAACATGCATCATTAACTAATATAAACCATTTGCTTGTCTAATAACGGGCCTCGTTGTAAGTGTAAACCACGAGTGGGGCCTCATGTTCACAAATTACTATTAAAAATGTTTATAAATTGAATAAACACATAATTTGGCAAACTATAAACAGCATTTAGTGTGTTTTTCTGTATATTTGATAAAATAATAATGTATTTATACTGATTAATTAATGAAAAATCATATACTAGTACCCCCTTTGGGGCCTCATTTTGAGAATTGCTCAATGATGACAAGGTGGCATCACTCGGATTTTGTTATGGTATGGTCCAGAGAACAAGAAAATGCAAAAACATTTTGTATAGAAGACATAGCACGGTTACCCCAAAATATGCTGTTCATCTGCCGGACTATATGACCAATGGCGAAGTTGAAGGAAGTGTTGACAAACCGTCATTCATCAAGTTCAAAATCAGTATGTCACTCGCACTATATGAGGGAGACATAATTCTTCAACTGAGGGCCACATGACGTATGAACCACTGGTGCATAAGTAGGTTACATAATATTTTGCACACAAATGAAAATATTGTTGAAATAAGGGAACATAGTTAGAACAGTCAGTCATATGACAGTTTCAGTATTATGGATTTAAAATGAAGTCAGTGAAGTACACTTAACATTTGCTTACTTCCAGATGTCTGTCTGATAATTGATATTTCCGAGCTAACAATAATTTTGATTGTCTTGTAAAAACGAAACACAAACTTACCTCAAATGAATGTTCCTTATTATCCTCGGGTCTGTAATCTAAGAGAACACTCAGTGACATAACAGAACAATCAAACTTGCCTCCCTTTGCTGTAGGGTTAGGATAGACCAGTATTGATCGTTTATCAGGTAAGGTATACCGTCGTTCTAATGTCGCTTTCTTTCTCTCTTCTTCCTTCTTTCGTTCCTCTTCCTGAAGACAAGATGATAGTTTGGTGATTTATATTAAAAGGAAATTTAGGGATTTGATATTGATAGATGTAAACTTCTACACCATGAATGCTTATAAAACACATATGCCCAATGGTCAGAAATGTGTAAGGCTATGGTGATCAAATAACAAACAATTCAACATAGGCAGTTTTCGTAAACTACGCGGGCCCATACTAATTATTCATGTAAAGTGACATTGAAATATAACTGATGGTACTTACATCTTTCTTCTTTTTCTCATCATCATCTTCAGTCTCCATCTTAACCTCTTCCTCTGCTGGTTCTTCCTGCTGAAATATACAACATATCAATTGTTAATCATCTGTTCATATCGTAACCAGGGATGTCAATTTTCCTCATTATTCCAGAATTCTGGATTTAGCATTCCTGAATATGCAATGGCTTCTTACCAAATAAAAGTTATTTGATGAAAATATCTCAAGAAATGGAAAAGTTATGTCAAATTTAATCTACTCTGAAGGATTTTCTTTAATACACACCAAGTTAAATATGGAAATAATGCCATTGATGGCCTTTGGTTTGGGAAAAATGTTCGACACCCCTGATATACAAACCCTTCCTGCCAATTACAAGAAATGACAATATCATGCTAACTAGGTTGCTAAATAATGCCTCCATACCAGATTCACAAGACTAAAATTATGTTTAGAGGTCAATGTGAAAGTATCTGTCGGAATTTTGAGCCAAGATCAGATAATCTTGTACCTTTGTTGTTTCCTCAGCTTTTGTTGCTGCAGCAGTTTCTTCTTCCGTCTCCTGTTCTGTCTTGATCTGTTTGGTTAGACGAGCGATCAGCTGTGACTTCAAACCTTTACTACTCAAGTTTCTACATTCTAGCTCCCTACGTAGGTCTAGGATCTGTAGAAATGTACAAAAAATATTTGTTCAGTATGTCAGTCAATTTTGTGGAAAAGTTAATGAGAAGATTTGTAAGAATTTGTTGAGATGAAAAACAAACAAATTTTCAGCTATAAACAAAGGCTGATTCGGTTTTCTTGGACTGTATCCTAACCCCTACTCACTTCCCACATAGCACCAACAACTTCTCCACATGTGGACGAAGTCGACATTGATGTTGATGTCGTGAAAGGTTATGACCTGCCCTACCCAGAAGAGAACCTGGATAAATCCAGTGAATCAACTATTGCACCAAAGTTTATAAGTCTTCAGAATGTTATGTAATGTATGGAATAAATGTTAAATGTTCATTACCTTCATAGTTTTCGGGTCGAGTTCTGAGTGATGTGTCGGATCTTTCTTTTCCCCGAGAGCATCGTCCTCGGCCTCATCATCTTCTTCCTGTCAGATAAACCAAACATCAATGTTATAGACAGGTACAATATGAACCCTACACACAACATTAGCATCAACTAAAGAGTAGCGCAAACAGTCTTATATCATCGCTTCAGGTATTATAAGATTTAGGAGATAATTTGTTGAACAGAAATATAGTTAGATGCCAGCAACGACAGGTACAAGTTTATGTTCCAAACATAATCGATCACAGCAATAAAATGATAGACCACTCATAGCTATAGATGAATACCGCAAGCAAAACGTCAAAGTCTTTCTCCACATTGTCCAAACTTGGCAAAACATAGAGAATAAAAAATGAACGAAAAAAAAATGCAAAGCCCTCAAAACTAGAAGTACAGTCCAAAATTGGTTTCCCATAATTTTTGCAGTATCTGTTATTCTTGCAGGCAAAAAAATCACACCCATATCAATCAGGAAAAAAATGCAAAAGAAAAAAACTAAAATACAGAAAAATGGGAGTATGTAGTAAATTCTGCATCAATCGAGGGTAGGATATGCACCAGCATATTGTGGGCTTGCGTAGCCTATCTCCACTTGATGTAAACTGATAGTTCACCTTAACATGACCCCTCAACGATTCGTTCAAGCTTTCATGGCTATTTGAAACAAAAACAATATGATTATTAAGTTTTATTAGTATATATATATATGCTCTGCCTGTGCAACCTCTTTGCCCTCGAGTTGCGCCAACTTTCTCTGCAGCTGTTTTTTGTAAGCATTCTGTAAAGCCTCCCATTCAAAATGTGTTGGCTCGCAACTCCATACATCGGGGAGGTAGATGATGCTAGTCTCTACTCGAGCAGGCACTAATCTCCCTTTGTGGAACTCTTCAGGGCGTAGATAACGCACCTCAGCTACTCGATACCTGTACAATTTGGGGATAAAAATAACTGCATCAATAGCGATCAATATGTAATAAAAGAAGGTCATGAATGAATGATAGCAATGAATGATGAATATAATGATAATAAGACTTCTGGAAAACTAGTGAGCCGACAGATATGATCAATATAATAATCAAGTTCCAAACTTTTTCTAGAATTTAGTCACACTGTGTAAGTGTTATCCAATTGGAGTGAACTAATATATTTTCAGACTTAACATATTTTAATTTTTAGACTTGTAGAACAAAAGTCAGACAGATTTTAATTTTTAGACTTGTAGAACGAAAGTCAGACAGATTTTACCAACTTTCCAGAAGTCTGAATGATGATAATGCAGGCTAATGATATAATGCATGTCAGAAAATATATGTACATTTGTGCTGATGGTAATGATTCTGAAATAATTAAAAATGACTATGGACAATAAAATTTGATAGAGTATAAATATGATCTGTTGACGCGACTCAGATATTATACACTAATTAGAAATTTAATTAAGACCCCATCAGTCACAGTATAAAATGAGGAATCTTGGTAGGTTTCATGTTGATTAAAAGGACACATTAATCAGAGCTTACAAAAATAGAGCTCATAAATCAGAGCTAATAAATAAGTACACAAATTCACAGACAACTGAAATTTCAAAATGATGTTAGCCTAGCAATATATATAGACTCATTTATTAATTTAGTAACACAACACAATAATTAAAACAGTTTGATGTTTCTAGTAGTATACTGGCCTAAATAACATGACTGTACACATATAACTATTCAGCATTCATAGAATAAATTATAAATAAACAAGGCAAATATTAAGTTGACTGGATAGAGCTAAGGAGTGGCAAAATAATTCAATACTGTTTCATTTTAGTTTTTTACTTTATACCTTTATAAGTCTAAAATATATACATGGGTATTCAAATCAAGTAGTAGTGACAGAAATGTTAGGATGTTTAATTGATCCAAACTTGTCAGTTTCCCCCTTTAAATATAGATCACCAAACAAGCAAATCAAATAAATACAAGTCATGAATTGGTAGCTTAATTCCTAAACACAAAATTATAATTAATTGGTAACTATCAAAAGCATTGCAACACAATTCAGGAAATCAAGAAGGAGTTACAATATGTCGCCACAAAACCTTCGAAATATTTACATCATGCACAATATGAAAAGAAGGAACCAATGTTGCTCAATTTATATGGGATTTTGTTTCAAAGAAGAATGTCGTTCGCATACAATTGAAACATGAAAAACTTTAATAATGAACTCACCATTGTGTGCATGCACTTAAATTTATTCCAGTAAGGGCTTTAGTCGTCCTTATAGCCGTCTTTATCAACACCTTAGGGTCCTCAGCTGGATTGGCCCCATCAAGTGATGGGGACCAGGGACCTCCGATGGCTATTGGCTCGTTTTTACCCTTAACACCAACCAGAAAGTTGATGAGACGTGTTGGATGAACAAAGTTTTCCTGAATATTCTCCGGATCTTGTGACAATGAACAAGACTTGTGATAGAGGTCATCCAGTGATGGACATGAGATTAACATCACCTGTAACACAAACAAGTCAAATATTTAAATGGTCATAACTCTGTGAAATATAATTGGACTGAAATATCAAAATAATAAGAGCGTCTCTTTATGCTTATTATTTCAATATAATTGCATAAATTTTAACAAAATGGATTTTATTTGTAGGGATATTTTTACATGAAAATTATATCTGTATGTACATAATTAAAGAGCAATAACTCAGCTGTTAAGAAATCAGGCTGAGATTGGAGAGTTCACAAGTTACAGGTATAAACAATCAGCCCCCCCCCCCCAGAATCCTGACATGGGCATTAAAATCAAATAACAAAACTACCCTTAATTTTTCAGCCCCCAGCATTGATGCAAACCCCCAAGAGTGAGAGGGGACAACAAGAAAGCAGGGAGAAAATGTGTTGAGAAACACAGGGAAATCATAGAATACCATTACAGAATACCAATAACAACCAGTCATGAATACTATACCTTAGCACTATACAGGTGATCAGCATCTGGAGGATCTAGTACTGCTGTGTTTTGTCCCACTCTGTCTATCTCTTTATGCATGACATGAAATGTACAAGCTTTACCCAACTGGAACGGTCGTAGTAGAGGAAATGCCTCATGCCATGGAAATTCAGAATGGTAAAAGTCGCTGGGAATGTACATGTTATTGTATCTTGTCTTCAATGTAACAACACTGGCGTCTTTCCTGATCAACAAAATAGACATAAATACATCGTAACATGAATCAAAAAGTATATATCAATGCTAGGGCTGTAACGGTACGCTCACCTCACGATATGATACGTACAGTCAATTTTTCTAACTGTTCGGTATATTTCGGTATGATACAATATTCTCTAACAGCAGCTTAAATACTACAATTTTTAAGTGACAATGAATTTGTTGATTCTATAACAGCAATTATTATGTGGCTATCAACTATTTTAAATAAATTTCGACAATATGAGGCATATCTTTATAAAATTAAAACGAGTGCTGCATGGCAATTATACATACTCAGAGGGCTTTCAGACATTTCGTTCTCTGAATATTAGTTTGCTCATAAAAAAGCTTATACCGAACCGTATCAAAATTTGCAACTCTTGTACCGTGAACCGTGTGGGACTGAAGTCTGCAGTCTTTCGTGTACCGAGGTATGCCGTTACAGCCCTAGTCAATGCAGATACAATTAATGCGTATTAGAGCCAATAAGGTTTACTTTTCTACAGTGAGTAGTATATGAACACATTCTTTTTTAAACAAATTGGTAAATAGGTATCTTGAAACTTTTGTTTAATTTCTTTCTAAACAAGGAAAACCTTCATTCATTGACACATGAGATCATAGCTATGTAAGTGGGTGGATCTAATTCATACATTACATCACAACAGTGACACACTTACAAGGTCAAGTGTAAAATCTTTAAATCTGGCAATTTATATATTCACTTACATAGTAAGGAGAACTTTGGGAACCTGGACAACGTATCTCGGTATAATTCTAGGTCGACGACGGACTGGTGACCTTGACCTTCTGACTGATGATGGTGACCCAGATTTACGAGGGGATCTCGATCTCTTCCTTTTCTCTTTTTCTTCAGGTACTTCTTTTTCCTTTTCCTCAGATTTCCTTCTTTCTCTACGTTCCCTTTCTTCTCGACGTCTCGTACGATCACGCTCTCTATCACGATCAAAACCACTTCTTCCGCCCGATCTGTTACGGTCACCTCGACTACCACGACCTAATTACAAAATGACAGACAACTCTGTTAAGATGCATAAGTTTTGAATCATAAGCAGTTTTAACTTGATTTGGTTGATAAAATGAATTGGTATCTCACATTTAAGGTATACCACAGCTCTGTTTTACAGTATTATCAGACAAAATTTGTATTTGTTTTTCATTCTTGATAACAAAAAACTCTTTAAATGCAAACCAACTAATCAAGCAAACGAATAAACAAAAGCTGAGAACAGTTGTGGTTGCAAAGCAGTCATTTCAAGCATAGTTCACTAGGTTATGAAACAGCATAGTTATCTGTTCTAATATTCAAGGGAAGGAAAAACTGATTTTTTTCAGTACATCGTAAGATTGTTACTTTAAAATGGTGAATTTAATCCTACCTGATATTGTATCAATCAAAGCTGGAGGTTTGCTACCTGGCAGACTGGCTCCACCTGTTGTCTGGATAAAAGAAACATGGCAATTTAGAAACTCAGGTAACAGCACTATACATGTATATAAAAATCCAAAAGAAATTATACGTGTTGATGAAGGGTTGCACATAACATTCAGATTTTTAAAGTTATTAGAAGCATACAATGGGTAGTCAAATAAATTTTTCATAAAATCTGGAGCTAAAAGCAAACACTATGAAATGAGACACATTAGAAATTTACCTGATAGTTGAGAACTTTTACACAAGTGGCATTCCATTTAAATGGCATGTTAGCATTATATTGTGCTTCAACAAGTACACGATCTCCAACTTTTGGCATTTGACCTTTAACACACCTGAAAAATTATGAAAGAAAATTGGTAAAATTTAAAAACCTAATAAAACTCAAATTTAAAGTATTTTCCAGAAATTACGCAAAAAGAAATGAGACAAGCCAGCAAAAACACTATATTCAAGGAACTGATGTAAAACGTAGTATAATGTGTTTTTTTTCCCCAAGAATGTGTTACAAAGATTTTGAACCTTGAAATATAATCTATTTTAAATATACTAAATATAATGTTGCTATCAGCTGCACTGAGTGTTTTCCATAATAGCAGTATGGTGTAATTCCTACTACCAGTAGATCCAACAGTATTCAAGAGCAGATTATTTGGATAGAACTTGGAAGACAACCTCAGTAGATAGATTATAGTTACTTGCTAAACTTACGTAGTTTGAAAGAACACATCTTCGTCAACAAATCCAAAGTTATCATGTAGTTTGGTAACGGAGCCAGTGAACACTCTCTGTTTGGGTTGTTGTGCTGCTGCTTGTTGTTGTTGTTGTGTCTTCAATTGGGGATAACTGATAGCTCCCATATTGGCTGAGGCAAGTGATGTAGGCATAGCAATACCTGGCTGAGGTAACATGGCTTGTTGCTGCATCGTCTGAAAATTAAGGATTCAATTATTGAATTAAAGATGCATAGTATTCAAGACGTAAAGCACCTGACTGGAAAAGTCAGACATGAGTAGGCCTACTCATTAGAAATAAAAAAAGTGATGTAGCAAATTCATCTTTGGAGACAATAAGTAGTAATTGTTATTCCCCAACATTATCAAAAGGTGAACCCAGCATTAAAGTAACTCAGATTAAACATTGGCAAGGCTATGAGCATTCTTATCTACTAGTAGTCTAGTACATGTATACTTGACGTGATTAAAAATGGGAATTCAGCAAAGGTCATAAATGCTTAATATAGTGAGAGATAGCTTATTGTAGCAAATATTGTTTTTAGTAAGGAGTAATGTTAGAGGTAATTTTTACCATTTTTCATTAGAGTGCAGAAAAGGAAATTATAAACCTACTTGAACCTGCATGGTAGCTGCTGCCATTTGTTGTGCCTGGAATTGAGATTGGAGGTTCTGTTGAGCTGCCAAGTTGTATACAGCCTGGGTAGCCACACCTGGTGTTAACATCTGCTGTGTCATAGCTGCACCTGCAAATTCTAATGCAAATAAAAACATTTTCTTACCCAGTAAAGCATGATTGAACTTGAATGATAAATTTGTCATGTCACAGATAAGAAATTGATATACCATGCACATTACGTACGGTATCATTACAAGTTCAGCTAGCGCCCAATAAAAACTTTTATTTGATTTTTTTCATTGCAAAATTCAAAGGCTATCTGTACCAATGCAGCAAAGTGACACTTGTAGTTCATGGTCATAGTTGCCAATTGTATTTGAAATCTGCAACAGTCTCTTGAAACAGTGCTTCCTCTGGCTTATATTTTTCTTGCGCCACCACTTTCGCCAAATGAAAAAAGTTGTCGCCACTTATGCGCCACTTTGACCAAAATTGAAATGATGTAAATGATGGACTAAATCTTGTATTTGTAATTTTTGTATATATTTCTGTTTTATGTGTATTTTGATGTGTCCATGGTAATGCCTTAATTGCATTACTTATGTTCCTCTTCAGTGTGAACTTAGAAGTCATCATTGTTACAAATATATTTACAGCATTATTATAACAATTTATTTTTATTTTCTATGTTATTGACAATATGCTAACCATTCATCAGAGAATAGCATGCTTACAACAGTGTCCGATAAATTTCTAATCTGATAAACTGTTCATATACATTGTGGGCTTTCCCTTGCACCAGGCACAATTAATAAATTCTTTATTCTTATAATATTCTTATAACTGAAGCTAAACTTATATTTGTGCTGGCTGACATTTTAATATCATAAGGCCTAGTAAAAATAATGTATTGCTAACATTTCAGTCCAGACTGTAGGCCTATGTGTATAACTATATTAAACTGTGTGCAAGTTTGACTAAAATTTCATGCATCCAGTGCTTTGATTCAGTATGCATATGAATGTCAGTCAGAGCAGAGTTACCTCCCTTGTGGTCCATGCTACATATTTGCCACCATAATGGAGATTTGAAAGACAAAACTGTCTAGGAAGGGTAAAGAAACACACCTGTTGCTAATCAAACATCTGTTGATATGTATTGTAATGTTTCTGTTGACTACTGCCATGTCAAATTCTTATTGTTGTAACAAAATCGTATGTGAAGGTCGCGAAAACATATGACATTTCAAATTGTCCACATTTTGAGTGATTTATAATGGCAAATTCTTTTTACTAAGACATGTTTATGTCTTGCAATGTTCAAGTCTTTAATTAATGCCTTCCAATACAGCTTTTACGGTCCACAGAGTTCATAACCAATTTTGTTGACATCACAGTCGTATTTCATGTGGTCATTTCATGTGACATTCCGGAATATAAGTACGGCCGAAAACAGTCTTTAACATCAACCCGATACGCATTTAAAACAAATTGTCGGCAAATTTTAACATCTATGATGGGATTAACTGACTGATAGCAGCTCTAATTGATTGTTTATTGCAGTCTTCAGTATACATGACTGTATATTGTTGTCTTATGGAAAAAATGGCCGATTTTTATGTTTGTCGCCAAATTGAATTATCTTGCGCCAGATTTTCATTTCTTGCGCAAATGGCGCCATTGGCGAACGCCAGCGGGAGCACTGCTTGAAACAATATCAACCAATTAAAGTTCAGCCAGTCTTAAGTAAGAAACATGCACAAACATGCACTGCTAAGCTTGTCAATGGGTAAAATGAATATATGGCATTGAATGACTCAGTACAGGAAAGCTACTGTCTGCACAGAGCCTTATTTATCACTTCAATACATTTCTCTTGTTCTTTACTGACTACCATAATTTATTGAATTTATGTCAGATACATGTATGTCATGTGTATTATGTAAGTACAATAATGATACATTTAATCATTACTCAATTACATATCATTTTATCATAATTTGATAAACTAATGGCTGTGCTATTAAATCAAAAATAACATACCTGGGCCTGTTCTTGCCCATGGTGGATTTTTTCCTGCTCCAAACTGGGCCATAACTGACTGAAAATAAACAAATTATAATTACTTATTGAAACTACTTTTTAATCTACAATGGTAGTAAGCCAGCTGCTGGGTACTGTTTAATCAAAGCACATACTAAAATCTAGAAATTAAAATTATTGAAGTTTCTTGAACAACTATCAATTGTAGCAAAGGTATCGGCAGTATATCAGTTAATGAACTCCAGTCCTACAAACCATACTAGTTGTAAATTAATTATAAAAGAAAATTAAATTTGAGTATAAGAACTTTGATATACGGATGTTACATGTATGTCATTTAGAAAGCAGATGCCGTGTCAGTGGTTACTCACGTCATAGTTCTTAAAATGCCTGCAATAGTTAGACTTGATTTACTTTAAAAATCAAATGCTGTTATGCACCAGTCAATTCTTATTGAAACCACAGCACTAACACCACATTTTGGAAGGTGGGGATTTTGACTTGCTTGAATTTCAAATCACGGGTAAAATCCCTGCCCCCAGGGCCATGCAGGAAGTAAAAATCCTCACACAATGACCCATTCTAAACTATTGAGACATTGTCCTGGCTATATTGGACATATAATATGTCCCCACTATTTTCACAAATCCCCTTCCTCGTTGGAAAAAAAACGGAACTAAATTCAACTATTCTCCCACCCTTTCCCGGCGTTTCAACTGTCAGACAGGAGCATAATACGACACGGTATGGGGATCGCCTATTTGCAAGGGATTGAACCCAGGACCATTAGCACAGTAGGCGGACACTCAACCAGACTTCCTGATAGTCGCCGACAATCTGTCGGACAAACGGCCTGACGGACATGGAGAAACTGTCAGACCAGACGGAAATCTGTCGGGCTGATTTTTTTCGCTCAAATCAACAAAAAAGCAAATATTTTCAATTTCCTTTTTAGGACGACGTACACACAGTAAGACATGGCTTTCCTCGTTTCTGAGTAATTTCATCGAGAAATCAGCCTTAAATATGCTGTCGGATGACCAATTACCGATAATTCTTTTGATTTTATACATAATTTTCCAAGTTTCCCACGCGAAATTGGAAGAGACTCTTCAAAATAGGAGTATAAGAACGCAGAGTAAGAAAAATGGTTCACATTTTGCGATTGGCTTACAAATTTATAACCGACCAATCAAAATAAGTCTTACAAAGTACATGCCGAAACGTACCCAATGCAAACGTACACCGACCATTACGAACCATCGCACACGCGGTCCGACGGAAAGGTCTGACGCACCAGACTAAGAGCTAAACTGTCGGACAGGTCCAACTGCTATTGGGAAGTCTGCTCAACCACATAGCTGAAGAGTTATCTTGCGGTTTGGATTCTTGGAAATGGTCGCTGCAATCACTACCAAGCATCATTAAGGTTATATTCCATTATTATGTGTATACTGATTATAGTTGATCAATTGACATCATCAGTTCACCGAAGTCCGAACGTATCATAAAACATATCTTGTTTTCTAATAATTGGATAAAATGTGCAAAGGGAGGTACCTCTGGGAGAAGTTTGACCTGGAGCTGTAAACACGACGCGACAGCAATAATGTCCTAAAATCACACCAACAACACAATGTCACCGATGAAATATCAATGTAAGTTATCGGTAGGAATATTTAAAATTCCATCAAAAACAATATTTAAGCAGAAATCACAATAAATACGTTCATAATTTACCTCAGTTTTGTGTTTGTCTTTCAACCGGAAGTTTATGACACGCGCATGCGGTATGTCTAAATACCGAATATGAGTCATATTCGCGAATATGGATTTGAAACCACGAATATGAATGATAATTATTTTATTAAAGACGAGAATTAAGATTTTAATGTTTAAAATGGTTATTTGTATAAAAATACACGTACATGCCAAAAAGTAATAAATTATAAGCATTATTACGCTTTTTATTCAATATTCGTGAACAACGAGCAAAAGTCATGCCCGCGAATATGACCAGAGACAAACGAATATGAGCGGTAATGTCGTCTGCTTTCCATTGGAAATCATCTTTGGTTTCAGTTTTCTTGGGCCGGTTTCATAAAACATCTTAAGCGAAAACTTAAATATGTTTTGCTTTAATTCGAAATTTGTAATATCCATACTTCGCACAATGTATAGTTCTAAATCCGCTACACAATACATAACAAATGGGCAATACTATCGGCTGTATCGTGTTACTGAGATAACTTATTAAATCCATTAAGATGTGTTATACACCGGCCCTGGTGCAATCCATATTCGTTGAATTGTTGGAAATGTACAATGTATCTCAGCATGTATATTCAGTCTGAGTCCCATGATTATGACACATGTACATGGGCGTAGGAGCGTCTTCAACATTGGGGGGGCCAAACATCTGGCAACTTAGGGTAAAAAAATTTTTTTGCTCGCTTCGCTCGCAAAGTAACTGCATTATGTCAATACCCATTGTTTGCACAATAATACACTCGTACATACATTGTACTCTTAAATGTCCACAAGCCTACTATATCTATATAATAACAGTGAATTTGTGAATTTATGTTTCTGTGGTAATTTGGTTTAGTAATTATAGGTAACTGAAAGTTAATTAGTTGAAGTATAAGGGGGTCAGGGGTTATTCCCCCGGGAAAATTTCTAAACAATGGATCAATCTTGAGCATTCTAAGCCTTCCGAGATATCTTATTTGGTGTTAACAAAGGACCTAAATTCAGGGAATTTTAAAAGTTCTTACATTAAAGCGTTTGGACAAAATTTAAATTCCTCGATTTTGAGATTGAAGCTTAATGTGAAAACTTTTGTTTCAAAGGCTTTATATATAATGGACAACCTTTCAAAGTCGTAAACGAGCGTTGGAGGACGTTTAGAGTATAATTTATGTCACGAGTTATTTTTTGCAAACAATGGGTGTTGAAATATTTTGATATAAGGTAGTTATTTTGCGAGCGAAGCGAGCAAAAAAAATTTTTTCCAAGAACTGAAGGCAAACTGCCTATAACGATATAATTTTTTATATATTAGGTCGTAA
Source organism: Spisula subtruncata (assembly GCA_963678985.1). Taxonomy (NCBI): domain Eukaryota; kingdom Metazoa; phylum Mollusca; class Bivalvia; order Venerida; family Mactridae; genus Spisula; species Spisula subtruncata. Next base: position 5,238,604 of record OY787660.1, read on the forward strand.
ATTATACTTTTCGTCTGAATTATTGGGGGGGCCAAAAGATATGTTGGCCCCCCCTGTCCAGACATTGGGGGGGCCTGGCCCCCCCTGGCCCCCCCTGCTCCTACGCCCATGATGTAGACAATAGTAATATACCCTAAAATGTGCTGCTTCCATATCATCCATATTCATATATCGTAACGTTATTGATTGAAGATGCATGTGTAGTTATTGCTTTTCACCGATGTTTTGACTATATTCGATAAAACATCCTCTAATGCAGCATACTCTTGACTAATTGTATGAATATTGTAACATATATGGTATTTAAGTCTTTATGTTGAAGTCCTCGATACATTGAATTGCATAGGGACGTTATTATCGCACATGTTTATCATTTTACTTGTATAATACATGAGAAAAGGGCTCAATTCTATTAAATAGTTTTCCCTAATGTATAGATTTCTAAGATGTTCATGTTTTAATTACAAAGTAAAGTTATAATTAAATACTGATTTTCACCTGTCGATAAAAACAATTGTAGGTAATGCATCTGTTTCATTTTCACAATAATTTTAATTTGATTTTCCCGTCAATCGCACGTGCATGTTTGTATTGCTTTTCAAAACCAAGTCAAATATTTATGTAAAAAAAGAAATTTGTAAATAGGCACTCATGCGCTGATTAAAAAACAACGTTAATAAATCGTTTATCACCGGTCAGACCGAACTAATAAACAACGGTCTCTTCGATGTCAGTAAAACTAACAAGAATAAATAAGAAAATTACAAATTAATACATTATAAACTATCAATCAGTATACTATTACCCTTCATCGTAGAAGTGTATCGGATATTAATGTTAATTGTGGGCCGTCAAAGTTAATGAAAATACTTAGTGTGACATTCATTTAGTATAAAGGGAAGTAATTTAAAATGCATTGCCTTCATGATCACCCTATATTACTATCTAAAAAAAATCAGGTATTAAATATTTCCAAAACAATTAAGTAATTATACTGTACGGGGAACTTACCTTGTACGAATACAATTGATTAAAAATGCAATTGAATCTTTTTTAACTTTAATACATATCCTGGTAGATTTATTATAATTATGGTAATTAATACTACAACCTGCTCGCAAAAGCTATCTTTTCTGGCCTTCTTGATCGATAACCCCATTATCGTTGATTGGTGATGTATGCTACTGCCAAATAAATTACATGTACACAATTATCGGCTAATCCTATTACGTACGGTAGCTGGTTATTTGTTTATTGCTAAAGTGTGACACTTGATAACATACCGATCGTTAATATACTGTATTGTATAATTATACAGGACACTGTATTATGGTTAACGGGTTTAAAAACGCAATAATTTGATACATGAAGAACAACAGAACAAAAGGTGTTGAATCAGATTTTTATAATCGTGATACCAGAATGTCGACATTTAAGTTTACCTTCACGAGGATTCATAATGATATAAAATATAAAAATAAATCCATGAAAAAATCCACATAACCCCACTGTCGCTTTTTATATCCGTTAAATATAAATGGATTCACAGAATAAACATTTTGTTACCGAAGAATCTTAATTTATTTGTATGAAATAATAGAAAACGTGTAAAATTGAAGTAAATCTTGTACTAAACGGATTTAAAAACGCGATAGTGGGGGTAATGCCGATTTTTCAACTAATTATTTACAATCGTACAGACACTCTTTTGTTCCACTTGGTAATTCTTAGCGAAAAATTAAAGTCTTCTACTTTTCATATGCTACCATTGAAATTGTGGTTACATTATTTATTTCAAAATGTCGGCATTAAATTGACAGTCAAGACCGTGTATGATAATTAAATATATTATTTCATATTTCTGGTACAAATCGACATATTCCAGTGTCGCGTTAATAAATCCGTTAACCATAAATCATTTTCCATTATACGCACGATGTGAACCAATATTAAATAATCTACTAATTAATGAACATATAACGTTACATAATATACATGAAATGACCGTGTTGCAGACATGTAAGACATGGAGTCATTATCGCTGCCAGGACATTGACCGCACAGATAGAGATCAGTGGCGTCACAACATCAAACTGCCCTACATATGTATGAGATGCCGTTCCAATGACGATGGTAGCTTTGACTTCTTGATGGGTCTCCAACGCATCGAAAAGGTAAGGGCAAAATGGTGTATTAATGTTATCGTATGAGAATTATTATTTTATTTGTATGAGAATGACCTTATAAGACTCACATATTTGAAATCTGTACCCCAAGGCACTATTGGCCCTACTGAAGCCAAAAACAATGGTTTTACAGTTAACTCTGTTACACCCAGTTAAAACCTAGATAAACACAACAGTTTACCTGACGGACACGATTATGTTTATAACCTTTACCATTCATAATAAATGATATTAAAGGTATTTTGTACGTGCGTTTATATACATATATATTATACATACACCATACTATCGCAATGAACAAAGTAAATTACACTCACTAAAATAAACGAAAAAAACCACCTTTCAATCAGTTTGCGCAATTCTTGAACTTAAGGCAATTTCATACATTACCTTACAGGCATCAACAGGGGGCCATCAGAAATTGCTTAGAGCTGCCGAACGTGAGAATCTGTTCATCAAAAATGTTCCATTCGACACATCCACACACTCAGAGTTCAGGAACCATTCTCAAGACCAGACAGCTAATACACTTCTTACACACTTCCACGCAAACGACAAAACTGCTCTACACAGCACTCCTGATGGTGACTGCTTCTTCAATTCTGTTTCAACCTTAATGTCAGGTAACGAAGGCCGTAGTACAGAAATGAGATATAGATGTTGCCTAGAGCTGGTTCTCAAGAAATCACAGATAATGTTACACTCACAGTATAAAAGACTTACCGTACTATGTCCACCTCTTGAGCAAGATTGCATCAACTGTGCACGCGCGGGCACATATTCATCAATGCACATGTTCATTGCCATGTCACGTCTACTCAACTTGCCCATCAAAGTATTCTATCCTGCAGTCAATGGTATGAAGATATACAACTTCAGAGTTATGAATACACTTCTCAGACCACCGTTCGCTGACCCGGAAAAGGGAACTTTAAATCTTATGTGGTCAAGTACAAGTCCACCAGTCAATCCACCAACACCAAATGACCCATGGAATCCGAACCACATAGTGCCTTTGGTTGATAATGTACAAAAGGGTCCTTTATGCCTGATGAGTGACTTCTTCCACCAGAAAGACTCTATGCATGATCATGTACCTGTACCTTCATTCACCTCACCAAATAAGTACGAGCATCTCACGCATGAAACTATTGACGTTGAAGATGACGTAGACACTGACAAAGAAAACGTACAACCCAAGACATGTCATCAGAAATTAAGAAAAACTACAAGAAAACAAGACAGCAAAACGAAGAGAAAAGCTAGAGCCAAGAGTCAGACCTCGGAAGTCGGTAGTCACCCTGTTAGGGATGCGGCGCTTTGCGCACCGACTGAGAACCACAGGAGTCAGACCTCTGAGATTTACACATCGAACCTTTCTACCATAAACGAAAGTGAGAGTGAAAATATCGAAATGGAAATAGACGAAAATTGTCACAATGACTCAGACATCGGTGAAGATACAAGTTATAAACATGGCCCACTGCATAAATTTATGGACATATATGAAACAATAAATACACTCAGTGGTCCATACACCGTACTCGATAATGTCCCAACTGGCCATAAAGATGGTAACTACTATGTGGTAGACAATGAACATAACAATGCCAGGCGATCAAACGGGAAAAACTCTGAATTTTGGGATGACCGTGGCTCGTGGACAAATGGTGCTTCTCCGACCTTTTCATTTCTTAAGCGTGATGATAAATTCATTACTATTCACAAAAGAAACGGCGTTTACTGTTTGGAAAAAATGAGAGACAAAAAGAAAGTTTACGAACCATTAGAACCTCAGCCTGCATTAAGTGAACTTTTAATAATAAAACGACTGTACAATATACTTAAGGCCAGTGAAAAGGGCCCGAATCAGTTTAAGAGAAGATGCACTTGGGTGCTTAACAGGCCGTCAACATTGTTAAACCTGTCCATGGACACAGCTCTCATAGAGTATATAGGGTGTTTCCCTGGTCGACGACTACACGGAAATGCTACCAAAACTACCGAAAATTACATCAGAACTAAAGACAGTGTTAGGACCATTTTAAGGGGAGAATTAGAAAATCAGTCAGTTAATGTGGTAAAAAATAAAATGAACAGAAAAACAAAAGATGAACATTCAAAACAGAGAAATGTAAAACAGCTACGCAATATCAAATATGAAAAAACAAACTCAGAAATGCCAGCAGGGAACACTGCAGACCACATTATATGCGTAGAAGAAATGGTTAAAACACACGATTTGGTAAACAGTGTCAAACATTTGAAAGGATTGCAGCATCCGGTAATAACGTTATTCAACGAACAACAAATTGTTGATATAAAGCGCTTTTGTGGAATATGACTTTAATTCCTTGTTCACGAATATTGAATAAAAAGCTTAATTATACTTATACTTTATTTATTTTTGGTATGTAAGTGTATTTTTATATTATTAAATCATTTAAACATCAAATTGTTTATTTGTCCAGCCAATTATATTATTACCGCTCATATTCGTTTCTTACTGGTCATATTCGCGGACATGACTTTTGCTCGTTGTTCACGAATATTGAATAAAAAGTGTAATTATGCTTATAAATTGTAAATTTTTGGCATGTACGTGTATTTTTATACAATTAACCATTTTAAACATTAAAATCTTAATTCTCGTCTTTAATAAAATAATTACCATTCATATTCGTGGTTTCAAATCCATATTCGCGAATATGACTCATATTCGGTATTTAGACAGACCCCACGCGCATGTGCGATTGTAAATTTTACGATAGAAGTGAATCTTACGCGACACCGATTATTTGACAGATGACAGCTTATGCAACATAACAAAGTTTTGTACTGATTTATTACGAATTACTGACATTTGCATCAAGATAAAATGTCGTTTTGTTCGTGGTTTGGTGGAGAGAAATTTCGAGATCACTTTGAGAAAGGTAATCAATGGAATTCAATTTTTTTTTGGTATTGGTGGATAGCGATTTCACTGTCAGTGCCACTTGGAATATCACATTCAATGAAGCTCACAACATTACGACATGACCGAGAACATATTATGATTCGGGAGGGGTGTTTGAAACAGTGTTCCGCATGATTGTTGATTGTCGTGACATTGGGTGTACTGTTGTGTCATGATGTGTGTCATTGGTTGTTGACTGTTGTGTCATGTGTGACATTGGTTGTTGACTGTTGTGTCATGTGTGACATTGGTTGTGGACTGTCGTGTCATGTGTGACATTGGGTGTACTGTCGTGTCATGTATGACATTGGTTGTTGACTGTCGTGTCATGTGTGACATTGGTTGTTGACTGTTGTGTCATGTGTGACATTGGTTGTTGACTGTTGTGTCATGTGTGACATTGGGTGTACTGTCGTGTCATGTGTGACATTGGTTGTCGACTGTCGTGTCATGTGTGGCATTGGTTGTTGACTGTTGTGTCATGTGTGACATTGGTTGTGGACTGTCGTGTCATGTGTGACATTGGTTGTTGACTGTTGTGTCATGTGTAACATTGGTTGTCGACTGTCGTGTCATGTGTGACATTGGGTGTACTGTCGTGTCATGTGTGACATTGGTTGTGGACTGTCGTGTCATGTGTGACATTGGGTGTACTGTCGTGTCATGTATGACATTGTTTGTTGACTGTCGTGTCATGTGTGACATTGGTTGTTGACTGTTGTGTCATGTGTGACATTGGTTGTGGACTGTCGTGTCATGTGTGACATTATGTGTACTGTCGTGTCATGTGTGACATTGGTTGTTGACTGTTGTGTCATGTGTGACATTGGTTGTTGACTGTTGTGTCATGTGTGACATTGGTTGTTGACTGTTGTGTCATGTGTGACATTGGGTGTACTGTCGTGTCATGTGTGGCATTGGTTGTTGACTGTTGTGTCATGTGTGACATTGGTTGTTGACTGTCGTGTCATGTGTGACATTAGGTGTGGACTGTCGTGGCATTGGGTGTGGACTGTCATGTCATTTGTGACATTGTGTGTGGACTGTTGTGTCATGCGTGACATTGGGTGTGGACTGTCGTGTCATGTGTGACTTTGGGTGTGGGCTGTCGTGTCATGTGTGACATTGGGTGTGGACTGTCGTGCCATATGTGACATTGGGTGTGGACTGTCATGACATTTTGTGTGGACTGTCGTGTCACGTCTGACATTGGGAGTGGACTGTCGTGACATGAGTGACATTGGGTGTGGACTGTCGTGTCATGCGTGACATTGGGTGTGGACTGTCGTGTCATGTGTGACTTTGGGTGTGGACTTTTCTGTCATGTGTGACATTAGGTGAGGACTGTCATGTCATGTGTGACATTGGGTGTGGACTGTCATGTCATGTGTGACATTGGATGTGGACTGTCGTGCCATATGTGACATTGGGTGTGGACTGTCATGACATTTTGTGTGGACTGTCGTGTCAAGTCTGACATTGGGAGTGGACTGTTGTGACATGAGTGTCATTGGGTGTGGACTGTCGTGTCATGCGTGACATTGGGTGTGGACTGTCGTGTCATGTGTGACTTTGGGTGTGGACTGTCCTGTCATGTGTGACATCAGGTGAGGACTGTCATGTCATGTGTGACATTGGGTGTGGACTGTCATGTCATGTGTGACATTAGGTGAGGACTGTCATGTCATGTGTGACATTAGGTGAGGACTGTCATGTCATGTGTGACATTGTGTGTGGACTGTCGTGTCATGTGTGACATTAGGTGTGGACTGTCCTGTCATGTGTGACATTAGGTGAGGACTGTCATGTCATGTGTGACATTGTGTGTGGACTGCCGTGTCATGTGTGACATTAGGTGAGGACTGTCATGTCATGAGTGACATTAGGTGAGGACTGTCATGTGTGACATTGTGTGTGGACTGTCGTGTCATGCGTGACATTGGGTGTGGACTGTCGTGTCATGTGTGACTTTGGGTGTGGACTGTCCTGTCATGTGTGACATTAGGTGAGGACTGTCATATCATATGTGACATTGGGTGAGGACTGTCGTGTCATGTGTGACATTGGGTGAGGACTGTCATGTCATGTGTGACATTAGGTTAGGACTGTCATGTCATGTGTGAAATTGGTTGTGGACTGTCGTGTCATGTGTGACATTGTGTATGGACTGTCGTGTCATGTGTGACATTGGGTGTCGACTGTTGTGTTATCTGTGACATTGGGTGAGGACTGTCGTGTCATCTGTGACATTGGATGTGGACTGTCGTGTTATGTGTGGCATTGGGTGTGGACTGTCATGTCATGTGTGGTATTAGGTGTAGACTGTCGTGTTATGTGTGGCATAAGGTGTGGACTGTCGTGTTATGAGTGGCACTGGGTGTCTCAAATGACCGAATGCATAATAAACAAATTCAGTGATAGATATTCAAAATCCTGTGAAAAACGTTTGTCTTTTAGTATTTATGTATCTGCCGATTTGGTTGATAATTAAATGGCAATGTCTAACTGTTGAAAACATTTGTTTCATTTTAGGTGTGTATGCATGTGCAAATTGTGGCACAGAATTGTTTCACAGTACCTCCAAATATGAACATCACACACCATGGCCAGCATTCTATAATACAGTCACACCAGACTGTTTATCCAAGAGAAAGGAGGGACATAATGCTTTGAAGGTAATTTTGCACTGTCATGCTCATCTAACATATATCTTCTCATTTCAGGTCTTGTGATTGTTTTATCAATTTGGTTTAAATGTGTTTTAAGTCCCACTGGTTCATGCATATGGAGACTATCCTGACACAGAGCAAACTAGATGTTATATTCTATTTTTAGCTCACCTGTCACATAGTGACAAGGTGAGCTTTTGTGATCACTCTTCGTCCGTCGTCTGTCCGTCGTCGTCATCCGTCGTCGTCCGTCAACAATTGGCTTGTGTACACTCTAGAGGCAACAGTTTTGATCCAATCTTCATGAAACTTGATCAGAATGTTGTTCTCTATAAAATCTAGGCCAAGTTCGAAACTGGGTCATGTGGGGTCAAAAACTAGGTCACTAGGGCAAATCTTAGAAAAATCTTGTGTACACTCCTGATGTCACCAATTTGTTCCAATGTTCATGAAACTTGATCAGAATGTTGTTCTCTATAAAATCTAGGCCAAGATCGAAACTGGGTCATGCAGGGTCAAAAACTAGGTCACTAGGTCAAATCTTGTAAAAACCTTGTGTACACCCTAGAGATCACCGTTTTGATCCAATCTTCATGAAATTTTGTCAGAGTGTTGTTCTTCATGAAATCTAGGCCAAGTTTGAAACTGGGTCATGTGGGGTCAAAAACTAGGTCGCTAGGTCAAATCTTAGAAAAACCTTATGTACACTGTAGATGTCATCAATATTATCAAATCTTCATGAAACTTGGTCAGAATGTTGTTCTCCATGAAATCTAGGCCAAGTTTGAAACTGGGTCATGTTGGGTCAAAAACTAGGTCACTAGGTCAAATCTTAGAAAAACCTTGTGTACACTCTAGATGTCATCAATTTGATCCAATCTTCATGAAACTTGGTCAGAATGTTGTTCATCGTGAAATCTAGGTCAAGTTCGAAACTGGGTCATGTTGGGTCAAAAACTAGGTCACTAGGTCAAATCTTAGAAAACCTAGTGTTCATACCAGAGGTCACAATTTTGATTGTATCTTCATGAAACTTGGTCAGAATGTTCTTCTCTATGGACTCTAGGCCAAGTTCAAAACTTGGTTATGTGGGGTCAAAAGCTAGGTCACTATGTCAAATCTTAGAAAAACCTTGTGTACACTCTAGATGTCATCAATTTGATCCAATCTTCATGAAACTGGATCAGAATGTTGTTCTCTATGAAATCTAGGCCATGTTTGAAACTGGGTCATGTGGGGTCAAAAACTAGGTCACTAGGTCAAATCTTAGAAAAATATTGTGTTCACTCCAGGGGTCACCGTTTTGATCCAATCTTCATGAAATATATATGGTCAGAATGTAGGTTGTACTGATACCTAGACCAATGTGCAACAGGTGAGCGCCCTAGGGCCTTTCAGGCCCTCTTGTTAACAAGTTTGGTGTGTTGCTGTCTGTTATTGAACCAAACCCTCTCAAAGTGGATGCTCTACCACCGGACAGATAAAGTATCTCATTTTGTGAACTTAACGAATAAAGCACTGTTTATTCTCTACCATGTGCAGTTTGTTTGGAATTGACATGAAAATAAGACAAATGCTGTGAATATTTTATTTCATTTTCAAAGTTGTTCTTACTAATTTTCCATTATTGAATTATAAGAAGTAAGAAAGGGAAACAATCTTATTACAGGTAAAAATATAACAGACCATAATGTCACCAAGGGACATCATTCTTAATACCGTATACCTGGTTATTTCTGCGGATGTAATATTTACGTTTTTGCCCCGAAAATAGGTGTGTTTATTTCGGCTTGTTTTAATTTCTGCTGATTCACAAAATGGCAAGAGTAAATTTCTGCGGTTTGCTAAATGGAAAGAATTGATATACACCAGTTTCATTGGCAGTCTGATCTATGTACATTGTAATTAATTATTACAGTCCAAACTGTGGATCGCACTATGACATTTATAAGTATCATTATACATGTACAAACAATGCTCGCTTAAATTATAAACACCTTTGCAACACAAGACAAACTGCAATAAACTATACATTCTAACAATAATCAAGTTAACTTGTGAAAACCCCTCAATTATTATTTTTATCTAGTGGAGATATTATTCTGTGTGAAAATTTTCTACGGATGATAAAATTCTGCGTAGATTTAATTCTGCGAATTGATCTTGGACCGCAGAATGACAGAAATTTCCACACTGCAGAAATAACCAGCCTCAAATATCTGTGATTTCATGTTCTAGCTCATGTCTTATCAGTGTTGTATTTGGAACAAGGAAAGGGGCAACGATCAGCAAGTAGATTTATTAGTAGCCAGTAGCGTTTACAGTCAATGCTGTATATTTCAGGTGTCTTGCGCTAAATGTGGAAATGGACTAGGGCATGAGTTTATTGGGGATGGACCTAAGAAAGGTCAAAGTAGATTTTGAATATTCAGTGAATCGTTGAAGTTTCTTCCGAAGTAGTAGTTGTGGTAAGTGGATTTCTGATTCTATGAAAATTTGTTACTGTAAAATTATTAATATTTATGAGGGATTAAATTTTTTTGTATATTTGTTGATGATCTCAACAATGAAATTAAATCCCCATGAATAATAATAAAACAAAAATTCCTATATTAAATGACTTAGTGGATGAGATATCATTGAAATTAAGTTCCCATGAAATGGTGTTTATTTCCACCTAAACCACAAAATTTTGTTGTATTGAAGTTAATTTATTTTACAGTATTTTCTTGACTGAAAGTGTTCTAGTATAAGTAAATAGAAACTATAAACAAGCGTGTTGACTCGGTTAATTGTTGTGGGTTCTAATTAGATGAAGATAACATTCAACTTACCATTTCAGAGATAGCTGTGTATGGTGGGAATTTTTTTTATGATTGTAGGAAGCACTAAGCATTGTCAGTCTTGATTAAAGCAGTTATTATCAATAACTTGTTTGGGGGTTGAATTGAAATAAATACATGTTAGTGTTAAACTTATATATTGTACTTTATTATAAAAATAAATACTGTTTGAAAATAAGTGTGTTAGTATTTGTAATTCCGTTTGCCTTTATACATTGTGTTAAGCAATATTCAAGCCATATCAGTGCTAATGAATACAATTTATTTAATTTAAACTATCATGTTATCATATTATTTGATAATTTTTTGTTTCAGTTTGATGTTATGATGGTTCCTGCAAGCAGTAAGATCAGAGAAAAGACAATCACAGAAATCAAGAAATGCGCCAAAAACGAGAATATTTTATTTGTACTCAAATGTCACTGTTTAAACTTTGTTGTAATTTTTGGTATTTAAAGTGGATGTGTCCGAATTTTTACCAATATTAAAATTCTGATTTAAAAATCTTAATTGCCATTTTCAGACAAGATATGGGTACATCACCTCTAAGCCCTAGTTTACATACTGAATAGAACATCAACAGTTTTGCTGTATTTGAATTGGCAAACCTAAACATTTTAACCAATATAGTGTTTCTGGCCGGGATGTATAAGTATAATATTACTTAATTTTATTGTCAATCATAATTGTGAAGCAGTAGGATAATTAAGTCAGATATTTTTACATTGCTCTGTCTCGGCCTAAATTCTGGCCACAAACTGTATGATATACCTGACTGTATTGTGATTAATTCTGTTCTCTCCACAGGTAACTGGATCGTTGAAACGAAAATATTTTTTTTCGTTTTCAATGATACAGTTACCTGTGATTCTCTCTATTGATTAGTCAATGATTACGGGTAACACTATTTACAGTAGATTGATACTGTTACATACAACATACATGAGGTGATAATGTTCTTACCTGGTTGCAGGAATCCATTGGGTTGTATTGAACATTCTGGAAACAAGACCTCTTCACTGGACGTATGAAATCTAGGGGCTAAACCCTATATAAAGGAGCGCCCCAAAGATGGATGGTAGTTCCAACTGGAGAGCTTTGTCTTGGAGTATATAGTGTTATATACAACCTTACAGACCTACAGCTGTGTAACAAGATATAGTAAATCCTCAACAATAAGACTACCTTTGAGATCCTTCCAAAATGGTCCACAAAATGAGTTGGTCATAAGTTCGAGGTTAATTAGATAAAGTGTAGTAGAAAAATGTTAAACAATTAGATTTTAAAAATGTGTGCATCTATTTTTTCGCATACTTATTTGAGGTCAACAGCTGTAGGTCTGTGTTATTATAAAATATATTCAGATTTTTTGTTGTTGCTCACAAATTCAACAATTACTATAAGCCTGTGTTAATAGTGGTTTTTATTCTGTATCTCATTCAAGATAAATGGATTAAAATCCTCATGCCTAAATAAACGCAAAAATACTTTACACAGAGGCTTGTCAAGTTTATAATCTTGACTTTGTTAAGTATATGTTAGGAAATGTTGTTAGCAGGCCTATGATAATTGTTCTGTATGTGCATGCATGCTGCTTTTACAGATTGTATCTGCCTTATTCATTCAGTCTTTAATTTATGCAAGTTTTATATCCATAAAAATTGTGTACTTATTTTTATGTATGCAGACATTTTCCAGTTTATATTTGTCTGTATGTCTCGTGAAGTTTATGCCTAGTCTAGTACAATTGTAATTGAATTGTTTGATATGATTAAATGATTTTTATGAGTGAATGCTTTGTACATTTTGTATACAAGATGGTTGCCATGTCCTTTTTTTAACAAATACATTTTACCATACATGTACTAGATGTACTTGGATGTAACAAAAATATTCATGGAAAGTCAGATGTCGGTACACTGACATATCCCATTATCATTTGCATCGGGATAAATGTTTAGAAATGCTATGTGTAATGACTCAGGCTTTTAACATATTACTACACTTTTTAACTCAATTTCCCCCTGACTGCTCAAACTCGACAAAATCATGAAAGAACCTGTGCCATACTATAACTTTTTAATTCCTTGGACATCATTCAGACTTGTGTATCGCAGTGTTGTTAGAAAATGATAGGTTTTATTTGAATCATGTTTTATATTTACAATGTGTCTGTTATGTGGCCTGAGTGCAACTTGCCGCAAGTACTCAGGGTCCTTAATGTTATTGGTGTATGTGCGTCTTTCTGGCTGGCCTCAATCATTGTTGTACTGGTATTCCTCATTATGTTAATTTCATGCTTAACTTCATTATACCATAAATCCAGCCTAAGAAATAACATCACACAATTCAGTTTTGACATCCCCAAATTTTGGCCATTCACTTTAAAAAACTTATAGTGAATGGGCAAAATTTGGGAATGTAAAATCTGTATTTTGTAATAAAACTTCTTAGGCCTGTACATGAATGTATAAATTGTCATTATGAATATGATGGTGTCATAATTACATCTTTTGTTTCCCAGACTGATATTATTTTAATGTTTTGTTAATTTTGTTTTTGTGATCAGAATAAAAAGTAATATCCATAAATGCTGGTTTGTTTTAGATTACCCATGATGTGCCATTTTATGATTTTTGAGGATATACAGAGTATAGGAATACATACTGTTTTTTGTACAATAAGCAATCCTCCAAATTCCTGTTATTTTAATAGACTTTGTTACAGTCAATAAAGCCTGAACATACCTTTGAATTTCCGCAAGTCATTGAAAGCCAGCGATTCCCACCCAAGTAAAGATGAATTAGTAGGTGACCTAGAGGTAATCTTATGTGTACGGGTGTTATCAATACATCAGGCATGTTACAGAACCAATGGCTATTCAAAGAGCTAGGGAAGTGCACCTGGACTCTGTGTATAACAGCTATCTTTACCCTCTAAGTTTGCGATCATTGGCCATCCTGGGTGTGGAAAACCCAATCGACCAATATGACCTCTGGCTTTGAAGGAAGTACCAAGTAACATCACAGTAGTTAATATTGATTTATTTGTAATAATATTCAAAACACAATATATGCAAACAGTTACATATTTTAACGACTTGTAATACATCTACCTTCATCCTTCAATCTACGCAGAAATGTTTGCGATATTAATGAATGACCAGATACTGCTCTGGTACCATTATGTAATTTTGAGAGATTCCACCAAAGATTACAGGAATGACACAGTAAAGAAGAGAAAAGAAATTTTGCTGTCTATACATGCTTACTGGATTTGCATTAAACACTTTTATAAAAAAATCAAATCTGACCAATAGCAAGAAAAAAAACACTTAGCGACTCGGATAATATGTGTATGTTTGTTTATTTTTGCGTAAATGCTGTTTCTCAAAATTTTCCAGTTATATATATATATAACTTATGTACAACAACCCAATCATCTATTTTGCTATATACTGAAACCTAGCCAGGACTTGCACTTACTTTCCATTCCAGAAGGAATATGCAACTTCTCAACATGTGGAGGAAAATCGATGTGGTTGTCAAAATTTTCACGGAAATGTCTGACCTTGGACCTGGAAGAAATCTAGCAAACTGGCCACAGTACCAGATGGGCACAACAAGGCCTGGTACTACATAGTGTAGGTTTTTGTTCAAGACTATTTTGGGCAAAAATAGCAAAGATTTTGTCTCAATAAAAGTGTTTTTCCAGTATAGTCTTGACATTAAACTTGTATGTGGGAGAAGTCCACAGTATCCTAAATTAGGCCAATACGAAGTTTTTAGTACTAACAGAGTAATACAGACTATATCTATCACAAAGATTCTATATGTGTAGAATGTAAGTTACACGTCTCCACTTTATGTAACTGTCCCACACTTTGTTGTATCTGACACATGGATTGGAAACTGGTTTGCATCGCATTCAGGGTACTGTACAATTCTGTGATAAGTCCATCCTACAAGGAAAACAACTTTTAACTACATACAACATGATATTGTTTATCAAAATCAGCAAGCTACATGCTTAATCAATTTCTTTTCAACAGACCTATGAAGCAGCCTATCATTGACAACACAATGAAAATTACAGGTCACTTTTTTCCTTTTTCATCAGATAAAACCTGAAGTAGTACTTAAGTACTATTCCTACTACAGAGAAACATAACCTAGTTACATGGACTGGTCAGCCCATGTTGGCTTAATGAATGTCTTCTACAAGTGACTGTTGCTTGCAGATGTACAAATTAATTTAGGAAACTGGTTAATTGAACAACTGGTAATGTACTTGTAAGAAAACAGCATAAAACCTATAAAGAAAAGTTGAAAGCCTAAATCATAATACAAATGTACCATAATTAAATTGTTTTGTTTGTACTTGTTTCTACTTTTTACATCAGATCACTGTGTAAAGAATTGAATAACATTGCAGTCTGAAAAATTTGCACTTGTTCAGGACAAGTAATTGTTGATTCGGGCAAGTAACTTTTGCAGAAATAATGTACAGAGTAAAAAAGGAAAATTTGAAATTTTACCAATTTGGGCAAGTAGTTTCAAGTTTCAAGAGACTCAACATTGAAACATTATGGGATGCACGATATACTTACAAGTCGCCCATCATCAAATGAGAGTGATTTAGCCCAAGTTATATTTTCCAAGTTGGTAGACAGATCCCCAAGCATTGGAGTTATTTTCTGAAATACTTCACAGGCAAATCTGAAATGATAAGCACATTAATGATTATACAGAAATAAAAAATAAACACTCCCCTGCTAAAAGAATAAATGCAACATGATTCACAATACATTGCAGTATTTTAATGAATTTTAAATTATGAACAAGTACCATCACTGTACCATATTATATGCCCCAATATCCTAAAGGACAGTCAGTGTCAGTCACTGGAGGGCATTGCCTCAGGAGTATTTAAGTTTTTTTATTACATGACACTGAAAACTAAGACGATCAAATTAGAGAATGTAACTGCATTTCATGGTAAGGTAAGCTAATTAAAAAGATTCACATCAACAGAAATATGTTCATTAAGTAGATAACAACCTGTGGTATTGTGCCTCCAGCTTCAAATATTCTCCTTGAAATGGTTGCTGTAAACGTTGAATCAGCTGATCTTTATCTTCTATAACAGATTCTATATGGCTATTCAACCTTTTAATCTTCTCAATTCTCTTTTCTGAAAAAACAAGAGTAATTACATTTCTGATCAGTATTAACAAAAGCAGATATTTCAGTTATAACTTTGTATACTATAGTTTGTGTGAATTATTAGTGCCGTCTGATTATGAGATCATTATTAAAATTAAATAAATTAGCATTTTGACATGATTCCTTATTAACTCACTTACCCAGTATATCCAAGTGAGTAACATCTCCTGTTTCCTTGTCTTGCATTCTACATTGAATACCAAGGTTAATCTGAAAGATAAAAAGCAAAATTGTCAATTTTATTGTCAGAAGTACCCAGTACTTAATATAATGTTAATGTCATTAAAAAAACCTAGCAAATTTTAATAAGTAAAACTTTGTTATCTCAAGGACTCATCGGGATAGGCTCGAGATAAGCACGGTGTTTCACATATCCGAATTTCTAGGGGAATTTTTCTTCTCAATCTGACTAAGTGTTAGAGTGTTTAGAATGTTTTATATAATTAGTTTGTTGTTATTATGATGAGTATTATCATTGTTTATCATGTTTTCACACATTTTAAACACAGACCAAATATTACATACAGTTGTCATGTACTTTACACAATTACTACTCAGTACTTACTTTGTTTAGTTCTGCTCTAGCTCTTCCCATCTTCTTCAATACTTGGATCAGTTTCATTGATGGTAATACATTCTGTGTTTCTGTATCAATACCATCCTCTTCAAATTCTTGTCTCTGTAATGGATTTTATTAAATTTAATGATCATTGTGGCTTTTTGTGCATTTAAATTTTAATAAGCACAAGAGCATTTTCAACATACGTTACATAGGGTAGAACCGAAGAGATATGAAAGAAATTCACACTGGACATAATCCCCACTGTTAATTTTTGTCCATTTTTTACCACACTGCCAATGAAAGGCAGGAATTTTGTCGCATTACCAATACCCTGAGGGCAATATTTAGTTGTCAGGGGCTGGGGAATTACCATCAGCTGTTCCCTGCAGGATGGGGGACTGGTTGGGCTTTGACAACTCAAAAGTAAAAATCCCGCCCATCCCCGGGGTGGGGGCCATGGCTGCAACTGACTGATCAATGCATAATGTTCAATAATTGATAAATTTTTATTAATTAAAAAATTTATGCGGTTTTTTTCCTGTTTAAATGTTGAGAGAAAAAAATAGTACACTTCAGCTTAGTTAGAACTGGATACCATAACTAAATGATCTTTTATTGATACTGACGTCAATCTTTTAGTTATGGAATTGTCCTCTTTTAAAGTCAACTGTTTAAGATAAAAGCTTGGAATGCAAGTTCTTTGTTCGAAATTCACATGTGCATTTTCTAAAAATAACTTTAAACTTAAATTCGCACACAAAAATAATGCTATATTTGCAGACGACAATCGGGGACTCTCGGGAAACCCCAGTAATCTCCAAAATGAATCATGTGGTTTGTTTCGGAACACTTTGGTTATAATCGCATTTCAAATAATGGCAAATTGCAACACAACTGTGAAATTCATAGGATTGAAACAATTAACGGTTTCTTATGGAAAAAAATGTTTTTTAGTGTATACACTACAGTGCTGTCGGGTAATTCTGCGCACCTAACGGTTATTGGCTTTCTACATTTGAGATTATTTTATTTTTAGAATAAATTATGGTGCTGTTTAGATAGACTGAACCTTCATTGACAAATGTAAACAATTCAAAACATCGTACCTGCGCTAAACTAGGTAAAAAAACCTCACAAAACAAGATGACTTCCGGTTTTCATGACGTAAATTTTTTCGGCTAATTCTGCGCAGGTGGAATTGTTTTTTGTATAGTCTGTTTTAAAGATTTGTTTCACAAGAAATTTATCACAGTATCGAAAAAATAAGTCATTAAGACAATGTTGACAAGAAAGGAAAAGTCATCATCCAGTACAAAAGTGCGTTTATTCAATTTATGTGTCACATGGTATGTCAAATTAACAAAAATCTCCGTTGACACTCATTTTGGTTAATTTTTCGTAGAAAAACTTGTCCGATTTCGTTGATCTGATTATAAAACTTTACATAAACAACACATATCTTCAAAAACACTCGAGGACCAAAGGAAAGCAACCCAGCAAAGCATGTAAGAGATAGAAAGAATATGGTTCAATTCATAGGGAGACGATGTTTATTTTGTTGAAAAAATGTGTTTATCATAAACGAACACGACTCAATCTGAGTCGTACAGCTGTTAGGTTTGAAAAAAGAAACATCTAAGACGAAGAAATGGAATAATGATAATCACTGAAAATTTGAAATGGAATAATCATTGTCTAAGAAGCTTGGACTAACTTCCGCTAACTGTTTCTATCCCCATGCCCATTAAATTCCGGAGTCAAGAAAACGGGTTTTATTCTGTAATGTCGTTATTGAGAATGGCAAGAAATAATGGAAACTAGGGTACGTTCTGTCAAGGTACGTTTTGACTTGGACGAAAAACAAGAACAGACATGCAAGTTTGTAGCTAAAATGGGCACTTACATTTGCTATATGGCCAGTCTGCACTCCCAACAGTAAAGCCCTCTTTAAACCAGTCAAAGACTTGTCTTGTGAGCTCCATGGATTCCGAGAATCTGCTATTTGTGCAAAATTTGTGTCCATGTTGACTTTTAGAAAATTTGAATGGAGTTCTCTACTTCGTCACCGGTAAAATCTCCAATTTGAAGAGTTTGGCATAGTTTAAAGTCCAAACTTTTCCGGAATCCGGAAATATTTGGGATGCTTCTGTTATTACCATTCATGTAGTGCATGTTCCAAATATGACGTGTTATTGATTGAGAAATCAACAAATAATCCCATTATCTGATGTTATACCTATTGAAGAAGCAGACATAAGTGACAGGTATTTTTATAATTTCAACACAGTTGCCTTTTAACAAATTATTGAACAAGAGTACATTTTTTGTAAAATTCCAAAATCCCTGACCTAGGCCAGGGACAGGGACTGAGTCAGTGAGTGTGTGGGGCCTGGAAGGCTTGAGCCAGGAGCCCGCTGCTTTAATTAAAACTTTACAAAAAAGTCAAACTGCAGTGCTGCGCGGTACTCAATAGTGCTTTGTTGTGCAACGGTTTGCTATCCGCGAACACTTGTCGGTACAGTAGATATTTCCAAGGATTTAAATACATTTATTGATATACCTCCCTGATATTTCTTTTGCATTGACCGCTTTTTTTATAGAACAGCCCGTTAAACTGAACCTCTACAGAACTACTGTAGGTTGACACAAACTAATTACTAACTACTGTAATTTTGCGTGATGTTTCAATTGATTTGATCTTTATTTACAGGTCAACTATGGCTGAAAATATTGCAAATAATCCTTTTGCTGCATTGTTTCCAAATCTTGATCAAGCACAGACTTTTGTTGCTGCAAAACAGATTGCTCAAGAAAATGGTATGTAAATTTACATTTTCACAACAATTCATGTACACTGTAAATGTAAAATTGTATTAATTATCAATATACAAAATTTACATGTACCAGTTTATTATCTTAATTGATTGATTGGATAGCTATTTGACTGGATAGTTGTTCGATTGGTTAGTTGATTGATTGGTTAGTTGATTGATTGGTTAGTTGATTGATTGTTTAGTTAATTGATTGGGCAGTTGATTGATTGGTTAGTTGATTGATTGGTTAGTTGATTGATTGTTTAGTTAATTGATTGTTAAGTTAATTGATTGGGCAGTTGATTGATTGGGCAGTTGATTGATTGGACAGTTGATTGATTGATTGGTGTATTTAGGTAAAGAACCACTAAATGCCTCCGCGGACCAAGTGGTGATACACTCAAGTAGTCCTTAAAAAAACTTTGGTTTGCCTGTAAATGGAGATATTTCTTGACAAATGTGGATTTGAATGATGAAATTGAGCTTAAATGGTTGGTAAATATGCATGTGATGTAGTAAAACTGTAATATTTGTATTATTCCACTATTTTGGTCTTGATACCAAAGTGAAAGTAGACTAGGGTAAAACCCGGAACTTATAAATCCGGACATGTGTGAAAACGGATAAACCATGTCTGAAGGACAAAAACTTTCTTAGAAGATACATGACCCCCCTTTTTTATTGCATTATTTTGAAGCTTAAATGCCCCTCTTTACAATGATATATGTGGTCCAGGTGGCCATAGACTAAAAACAGTTGAAAATTTGGGCCTACTACGGGCACTTTACATTGAGCTATAGAGCAAATTTATTTGGTGGTTTCTAACCTTTAAGGTAAAAAAAGAAGATAGGATAGTTTTGCAGTCTAATAGAGGCTTTATATTGATGCTTATGGTCAAAGTTATGCTTACTATTTCGATTGCATTGACTGTTTTGTACACACATTCTGTGGTGAACTAAGATACAAATACAGGTTCAATTTGACATGCCAGTATTCCCTGTTGAAGGCCTTGTGGAAGCCAAAATTTTGGTCCAAAAGTCATTTTGAAAAACTTAACCTGCCTCGATTATGTGGCTAATTTTAAACTTTGATTGTCTTGACTCCTTGTTGATATGTACATATGCTGTTTATATTTGCAGAGTTTCAACCAATGCAAACAGAGGAGGATATTAAACAACTCACTAAACAGAAACTAGAAATAAGTTCTCTGATAGAGCAAGTCTTCCTTATAACATTGGATCCTGGTACAGTAGTTCTATGTCACATCTATGCCTAACTAATTCTTTATACATTTTTGTCTCCCAAGCAAATGTTTAGAAGGGTTTACATTTGTACAGTAATCAAGACTTCATGTCTGTGAAATCATTACTTGTGGCGCTACCATAAATTACAGTCGGTAGATCCCTATACCTGAGTTGGACAGGTGACATTCTTCTGCTGGGTTGGTGACAGTGATGACCTCCTGAAGCAGAGAAGTGGTGAGCTTGCTTGTGTGAGAGTATGTTTGTAATGCTCAATAATTAGTTCCAGGAAAACTAGTTAGTTCAACTGGCTGTCTTAAATGAATGAAAATCATTAAAACTGCCAGGGCTAAGAAAACATATTTTTCTACATGTGTATATTTGTTTTCACAGAACCTACAACTGATGATTGTAGACCACCATACTGTGTATATATGTCTGGTGTAGCTGATACATTAGATGGACAAACATGGCTGGATGTGGAGAGTCTAGATCAGGTACATTGTTAAATAACCCCAGAATCAGTAAAAGAATCATAGCATTGTTAATAACTAGAGCCTGTCAGGCTAGCTTAGTTGCTTGAACGATAACAGTCTGTGTCTATCCAAGATCCACATGAAACTTTTTCTGGATTTCCAACCAGTTTATCTCTAGTTGGATGCTAAATACTTAAAAATGTATTTCAGCAAGATCAAAGAAGCACCTGGAACTTCATGATTAGTAGTAAGGGGAATTATCCAATTGACCACTGCCACACCTCTTGAGAAACTTGATTGATTGAAGTCCTTATTGATGTGTATGTGTCTTGTCATCACCCTATCTTTGATGAGGGTGTGTATTGCTCTGCACATTTCGGTCTGTATGTTAATGGTTTCCATTCAATAACTCAAAAATTGCTTTGCCCTTGGATCTTCAAACTTTACATGGTGGATGGTCAGCAACAGTTGATGATTCCTTTTGATTTAAAGGTCAATAGGTCAAGGTTATTAGAGCATACATATGTACTAACATCTCTTGTTTCAGGCTGTGTTTGAAAGGTTGTTGATGGAGAATCCTGCTGGTGAGGTTGTTAAAACAAGGGAAGGTAACTCTAAGTCAACCGAGTCAGCATTTGCTGGAGAACGTCAAGTCTTACATTATCTCTACCAATGTTATGAAAGATGCTGTAATATGAAGAGCAACGTTGGGGTAAGAACTTAATTTCACATTTAATAACATTCATTGATTGTATGACAAATATAGATTGTTTTATATTATTTATTTATTATGCCAGCCTTTGAAAATGTTACTTAGGGTAGCCTAAATTGCTCTTGTTGGTCGGTCTGTCTATCTGAAGACTTAATAGCTTGTGATCAATACATCAAGAACGGTAGGCCTTGAATCTTCAAACTTAAGAGAGAGAGTCTGGTCATCAGCATTAGATGGTCATTATTGATATTGTTGTCAGTTAGATCAAAGGTTAAGATCACAGTGGCCCTCAATAGCAGAATGGAACTGAATGGTTTCCAATCAATAACTCAAAACCTGTTGACTAACAAAATTAACTAAAACAATACTATAAGAATCATCCATGTACAACATTATATACGACATTATAATTCATCTTCATTCACAGAGCCAGTTTGATGCAACATTATACACATGTGAGGCGACCATCTTCCTGAATGCTAAGACATGTATGCAACAAGCAGAGTTATACCCTGATCAAATCCTACATCAACAATTTATTGATCTCTACCTGGAAAATAATCACTTCATCAGCGGTTTGTATTTTAACTTATATACGATAATGGGTTTCTAGTAAAAAAAAAATTGTTTGAGTTTTATCTGTCAATGTTTCGATCAATAAGGAATCTATATATTGTTCTTTTCATGGTGAATATATTTACACATTCCCTGAGAGAATTCTGAAATTCATATCCAAGAAATTTAATTCAATTTCTTCTAAGGGCTTGTTACATTCACTTTATTGATAGCGTTCATTTATGAATAACACTGTCTTAATGTTTGTTTGAATTAAAAGTGCATAATAAACTGATGTGTTTTCTTGCCAAAATCCATCTCAGCAAATTCAAATACTTCAAACTTCTCTTTTATCCCGTGACTAGGATAGTTTAAGTGACTAATATTTGAAATAATATGATTTCAGATAACACATTTGTCAGGGACTTTTTCATGCGTACATCAGCAGAGATTCACAATCACTCAGAGGATGGTACCCTGCTCCAAGTGTTCACACCCGTACTTGATGTTATAAAAAGCAAGTTTCAGAATGAAATGTCATTGATGCATCCTGAAGTATCCAGATATATTAGCCTACTTTCGTTTTTCTCGAGCAGCGCAGTACTTGGCGAGGTGAGTACCAATAAATATCTGGAATTTCATGGTTTTGTCTTAAAATAACAAAATCATAAGGAAAAGTAAAATGTTCATAGCAAGATATTAGAAATGGGTCTCACAATCCAACAGAACATATCCATGGGCCAAGCCAAACTTTCTTTCATGCTTGCACCAGATATGCTTCTCTGTCCTGCACTTACATCTACTTGTCTCTGCCAGACTGAGTCTTTTTCATATGTGCCCGCAAACCAGTGTCTGGCATGTTGACTGTGCCTGATTAGGTCATCATAAGGAAGATGAACAAAGACCAATTTACAATATATCAATGAATATTTTGTTTAGCTATTATATTTTTCAGATGTTTATGGCATATAACTCTATAGAAAACTTGAAGAAAGGTAAAGATGTAGAGTACACACTGCTAGGTTCCATACTAGCACTGACATGTATACCTGAAGGTAATAAATCTACTGATCTCTTCAATGAACCGTCCTCATCACCCAAACAAGATCTAGATATACAGGAGAAAAATGTCTGGCAGGTAAATGTCTTATAATAAAATATACATACAAAGTCTTGCACTCAAATTTCTTATTATTTCTTATTATATTAACTCAAGAATTCAATGCAATCTGGGCACATTAGTAAGGTAGTACAAACAGCAGATTGTATCTATTGGTCTCAAGTTGTATGATCATAATTATGAAAGAAAAGTGCTGCTTTTTGCCATTACGAAGTGGTTATGAAGAGGAGAAACTTGTGTAAGCAGCTGTCATTTGCCCTGGAAGTGAAGGGTCCCGGATTTGAGCCCCAGTCTAGTTGCACTTTTTTCTCTCCCTGTTACCATTACGTCTATCAAAGTGAATGGAAAAATGTGTTTAAATATTTATTGAGTGATGTAAATGTTATTAACAGTTAAACATGTTTATTTTCAGCCTCTTACTAATAATTCAATAGGTGTGTTTACATTGTTGAATTCACTGATCAGACTATCACCATTACTGAAACATCAAGTATTGAGATGGCTCGGAACATGTATAGCAGAAAACTCAGGTATGTTTGGTTATCGTTTTGTTTCCTGTATTATGGACAACTGTACTTTACCATCTCTTCATACATCCTTTTTAAAATTTATTGAATTACAGAGTTCCTCTTCAGAGTTACCCTTCCTTGAGAAACAACCTCTCTTGAGCAAAATATCAATTTACTATCAATGTTACCTCTCCATAAAAGCAACAACCTCTGTACAACAACCAAACTTAATATTTCATGAACATGTTTGCTGTAGAAAGGCTGTACTGTATGTATCTGGCTCATTTGAATGTACTGTACATGTAAAATTCGCCATGGCCTCCAGTTTCCTAAACTTCTTACTCTGAGCTTAATCTATGATCAAATATTGTTTTAAATATTTGAGATTGGTCTCATATTAAGTCTGGTTGAAAATCTGTGTTACAAATCTAAAAAATGTGATATGGTTTTCTATTTTCTAGAATACTGGGGCAGTGCTCAAATTCTGGTTCAAAGGAATGAAGTGCAAATTTACACCATTGCTGATAAGTAACTTTATTTGCTTTTTGCTTGCAGGTCGAGCAAAAATCTGGTCTACTCATGCACCACAAGTACTTACACAGCTTCATTGTAGTGATGGTTTCAGCTTAAACATGTGTTACATTCTGCTAAAAGTATGTCAACCATTTTCTAAACCATGTGACTCCAAACTGCTGAAGATACAAGCGAGTTATGTGAGAGCTATAGCCAGAGATGATGAGGATTCCAGGCAGAGAAACATACATGCTAGAGGTAATAATTTAAAAACAATATTTTTCATGTGGGATTAAATTTATGGATTTCGGGGTTCATCTTCAACCACAAATTCAAATCCTATGGAACAATAATTTTGACTACTGTATTTATTACCTGAAATGCAAAATGCCAGAAACGTCCCGTGAAATGGTCTTTTTTCCCAAACCAAGAAATTTTGTCCTTTTGAAATTAAAAGATTTTACAATAGCAGCTTGTAACTTTCTGTTGATAATATTTCTTTTGTTGTTTAAAGGGAATGTACTGGTGTGTTTTTATGACTAATTTGTAAAAATAAGGGCCCATCCTCTTTAAATCATCTCCCATCTGTTTGATGAATGTGATTATAAGTCATGCTGATGAGGCGTTTGGAAATGTAAATATTATCTTTTTTTACGCTTGTAGTCTGCTTTAGGTAACACGTTGTTATATACAACAGCTCTTTAGCAATGGGAACTTCATCCAATAAGAAATTTGGAAATTCTCCTTTCACCTTCCTTGATTGAGATTTTACTCTCAAAATTAACAACTCAGACATGACTATGTTCATTTTCTATATACCTTACAAAAACTAACCTACCTATAAAAATGTATGTCAAACATCACATTGGCCTTGCACCTTCGTGATTATTTTGTTACCATGTTAGTACACATGTTTTTTTCAAAACATCTCTTTCTTTCAGATTTGATCAAAGAAACCTGTTTGATACCACTGGAAGAGAATGAAAGATTTGCAGCAGACGACAGTTACAGCTTTATCACAGAATGCTTCTTCTTATGTCACCAGGCAATAAATCAGGGTTTCCAGGCAGTACATCAGAAATATCTCAAGATGAACCAGGATTTACATCGTATACAGAGAGCATATGAAGAAAGACAACAACACAGTGAAGACCCGGAACTTATGAGAGCTCTTAAAATGCAGATGGATAAAGGTATAACTATATAATATACCTTCATTCAGTTCTCTGTGGCCACTAATACACACAAATTTATAGACAAACTAAAAACCAATATTTTCATTGTTTGATGTTCAGCATAACAGGATAAACTGACTTTTCTCTAACCCTTGCAGTAATGTTTACTATCAAGAATGAGATGTTGAAAGAGTTATTGACATCATCAGTATCAACCTTAAATAACGAAATAGTAACTTAAACAATGCTATATGAATATGTTGGTGTAAAAATATCAGAGGGTATTTTTCAACAGATTAGATATTGTTAAAAATGGTCTGATGAAATTGGTGGCTTTAACTTAGATTTGAATGTTATCTTTGAATGTTTTATCAAATGCTTTGAGGAGTTAGAACATGTACATACATTTATATTCATGTTAATTCTGGTTTCTTTCTACAGGGATGCAGACATACCTATGCATGAAAGCTGCACTCACTGAACCCACACTGCTGGAAATGTCATTAAACTTTCATATAGCGACGTCCACATGGCTGACACAGGTAGCTGTAACCAGTGAAGTGAAGAGTTTCGAGCCAATCAAATTTCCATTACCTGAGCAGGTACCAACTGCTCTTGGTTATGTGCCAGAATTTATCATGGGTAATGTGACAAACTTTACACAGTTCCTGCACAGGTTCAAGGAAGAAATGTATGAGGTTAGTATATCTTCTATATAGTTTTAACTTTGCAAACTTTGCTGGGTCATTTTAAGACGATGTTTTACCCTGCCTCTTAATGGATAGATAAATTTGATTCATATCTAGCACAAAGCATAAGAAGAATAAGATGTATATGTGGCCTTTATAGTAAAGCGTCAAGTTAGCTAAATGCTTTTAAACAGTCAGACAATGAGATGTAAACTGAATTGTTAACATGCTAAGAAGCAACTGTTAATAGGCTTTTTAGTACCAGTGTTGATCTTTTTAACAGTTTTGATCTCAAAGACAACAAATGACAGGTTCTTTTTATCACATTTCCACAGTTACCGAGTCAAAACAATTTCAGAAAAATTTTTTTAAGCGGGTGACATTAAGTTTTCCGCCAAAAAGCTGGTGACGTCACACATTACTTATCACATGTGTTGGGAGAACATTTTTATGCCCCCGTATCGATAGATCGGGAGGCATATAGTAATTCACCTGTCCGTCCGTCCGTCCGTCCGTCTGTCCGTCCGTCCGTCCGTTCGTCCGTCCAGCCAGGTTAACCCAAATTGACCGTTTCGTCTAGCATTAAAATGGCTGGCTACAAAGTTTTCAAACTTGCATGGATGTTGTATATGACCACTCTCCACGCGCCTGTATCACCTGACTCCATTTTGACCTTCACCTTGACCTAATTTTGGACTTAGACTTATTGAAAGGTAAAATTCTTGGTTAACCCAAATTGACCGTTTCGTCTAGCATTAAAATGGCTGGCTACAAAGTTTTCAAACTTGCATGGATGTTGTATATGACCACTCTCCACGCGCCTGTATCACCTGACTCCATTTTGACCTTCACCTTGACCTAATTTTGGACTTAGACTTATTGAAAGGTAAAATTCTTGGTTAACCCAAATTGACCGTTTCGTCTAGCATTAAAATGGCTGGCTACAAAGTTTTCAAACTTGCATGGATGTTGTATATGACCACTCTCCACGCGCCTGTATCACCTGACTCCATTTTGACCTTCACCTTGACCTAATTTTGGACTTAGACTTATTGAAAGGTAAAATTCTTGGTTAACCCAAATTGACTGTTCTTCTAGCATTAAAATGGCTTGCTACAAAGCTTTCATACTTGCATGGATGTTGTATATGACCACTCTCCACACGCCTGTATCACCTGACTCCATTTTGACCTTCACCTTGACCTAATTTTGGACTTAGACTTATCTCCCCTTTAGTATTTTTACAATAAAATTTTGTCTGGAGCGTATCTTCAAAACTATTTAACATATTGACTTGAAACTTGAAATATAAATAGATGGCAACATTGACAAAGAACCATAACTCTGTCTGTCTTAAATTTTGAATTATCTCCCCTTTAGTTTTTTTTTATAGTCAAATTTTGCTCTGAGTATATCTTCAAAACTATTTAACATATTGACTTGAAACTTGGAATATAAATAGATGGCAACTTGGAGAAGTGCAATGACCAAGAACCATAACTCTGTCTGTCTTAAATTTTGAATTATCTCCCCTTTAGTATTTTAGAATCAAATTTTGACAGGAGTTTATCTTCAAAAGTGTTTAAGATATTGACTTGAAACTTGGTATATGAATAGATGGCAACTTGGAGAAGTGCAGTGACAAAGAACCATAACATCTATATCACCAGATCACACATGAAGTCGATCAAGGCACTGCTTTCAAATGTGGCATATTCATTTACCATCATAAGCCCCTTATAGTTCAAAGCCATGTAACACTATCAAACACTTTAACTGAATAATGGCCCCTGATTGACTTAGCTTTTTATGGAGATGGCTTCCACGGGGGCATAAGCGTTTATTGAACGCAGTCTTGTTCCAATATTTGTTGTCATATAGAATATCACTGTTATCACATGTTATACTTACAGTCTGGTGGCAGTAGTATAGAACATTTGATGACATTGATCCTGGTATATATGGGAAGTAGTGAACGTATGAAGAACCCACATCTGAGAGCAGAACTTGCTGAATCGTTAGCTTCGTTGATGCCACAAAATCCAGACAGAAACAATGGTTCAAGGGGAATGTTAGACAGGTAAGATTTGATGTGATTGTTGTATCCATTTAAAGTATTGAATACAGTCTATTCTGTCTTCAAAACCACCTGCGAATGAAGATAGATGTTACAAGACCTGTCTGCAAAAAATGCCAATTTTATTTAATCTCTGACAATGTTCTATGATATCTAACCTGTTAAGTGATACCAATGTAAATGAAGATAACTTTTTTCTGTTCCCATGGGTAGTATTTACAGTCAGGTTTTACGGTAACATAAGAGTGCTTAGCTCAAGCTGTAATTATAACATTAAATTTTTATTACCTGATACTGTGTACCAAATGTCTGAAATTCAATGTTTGCTTAAATGCTTTACCTTTGAAAATATCCTTTTAATAATCTCATGATTAAATATTACAGGTACTACCGTCAACAGTTGTTTGAAGATCATCCTCTGATAGATAATCTTGCTGAGAAGTTGATACATGTGTTTGTTAGTATTGAGATGACTGGACAGAGTGTTCAGTTTGAACAAAAGTTTAACTATAGACGTCCAATGTATATGGTACTTCACTTTATCTGGGAAAAAGAACGCCACAGAAAAGCTGTGAAGGTAAAACCATATCAAGATGATTTGTGGAGTGGTTTCCTGATTTTAAAGCTCAAACCTTACTGTTTTGGTTTTAAAAAATTGGTTTCTGCTCAATATCTCTCAAAAGCATTTTGTCATTATTGTAACTTGTATATTTAAGAAATAAATTATGAAAAACATAGTATACAGGGTAATAAACAGTAGTTTTGAGATCGGACAAACTAAGGCTTTTGAATATTTTATTTCTATTCTAAACTGATATAAACATTACTTTGGGACAGAATGTGGTTTACTTAATCTGTTTCCCTACATGACATCACGATTGGAATACTGCAAAAAATGATGTCACTTTTATGGTATATCCAATTTTATTCATGGCGTGTTGGATATGTTAGAATGTATTCTTAATGCTCATGTGTTATGGTTATAATCATGTTGTTATGGTTTTCATTATGTTGTTATGGTTATCATCATGTTGTAATGGTTACAGAAACTGGCAGCCTATGCTGAAGAGAACATTGAGAAAACAGATGCTCCATTATTCCTCAGGTTTATCAATCTACTCGTTAATGATGCAATATTCTTACTGGATGAAGCCTTAGATGTAAGTAATAAACCTTTTTATATGCTTCACTTCAAAGTAGTAGTTTATTTTGATATTTAGGCCTTTGTAGCTCAGTGGTAAGCATGCTTGCCACCTAATCCGGAGATCAAGGTTTTAATTCATATTCAGCAGAAAGCCGACTGGCAAATAAAGGGTAAGCTCGGCATAGAAGGTTGGTTGGTTGACCCAATTATTTTGATCAATTATTAAAAGAATGTTTTAACCTGGCTTCCTCAAAGTTGATATGCATAGTTGTTCATGTCTAGTTGATGAGATCTCTATTTAAAGGTCACCTTGACATTAAATATAATTTATATGACTTCTTGGCTGCTAAACATCTATTGTTATCAGTAAGATACATTACACATGTACCTGCTACCAAAACTCACAACAACAGTCTTCTCACAACCCAGACAGCATTCCCATGTGTGCTATAAAACCTATACCGTACACCCTAGGTTTTGAAATTTATGTGATGTTGTATGTAATGTGCCTCTGTAGCTTAGTTCGCTCGCCTTCTAATCTGGAGACCCGGGTTCAAATCCCTAATGGAGGACCATTTATATGCTTGCCATATTTCAGAGAAAGCTGACTTGCAAATAAAGGCTAAGCTCGGTAGCTTGGCATGTAAACCGATAACAACCCAGTGATCAGGGGTAACCTGTAACAGTCGGCGGAAAATGTTATGTTAATATTGGACTATAAATCTATATTTTACCTTGGTTCACAGTTTATGAAACAACTTAAGGAGAAACATGAAAAGCGTGCAAGCAGTGAATGGCAGACAATGACTCCACGGCAACAACAGGAGTTTAACGCTAACATGAAACAACTTGGTATGCTGGCTAGGTATCATAATGTCATGGGCAATACTACTATACTGACCCTGGAAATGATGACGCGAGAAATCAAGTCTATTTTCTGTCATGAAGTTATGGTTGACAGAGTAGCGGC
The DNA here is from genome assembly GCA_963678985.1 of Spisula subtruncata. Taxonomy (NCBI): domain Eukaryota; kingdom Metazoa; phylum Mollusca; class Bivalvia; order Venerida; family Mactridae; genus Spisula; species Spisula subtruncata. The sequence goes on from OY787660.1 coordinate 5,269,039, forward strand.
GATGTTGAACTATTTTCTTCTACATTTGGTGAGTGGCTTAACTGTATGTTGCTATGACTATGTTGTTAGTTTGCATTCAGCTGAGACAGTTGTATGAGTTTCATCATTCATTTTTTCTTTACCAGGTTGGCCAGTGACCTCTGACTTAGAGGGAGATATGGCTATAAAACTGTATTTTGTGAATCAGTCTTCAAAACTGATAGGTTTCAAACAGAAGTGAATCTAGCTCTCAAAATGTATTGTTTTAAAAATACTACTGAAGGGATGGAATTGTGTCTAAATTAGTTGGTGCCATAGGATTATCTGAGAATGTGGTATGTTGATGGAATTAAAAAAACTGTTAAGTTCAGCTATAAGACTACCGAAATGAGGGAAAATTAACATTTTCTTTCTAATTTTATAACTTTTAAAACTACAGTACGGTTGCAAAAATCTGCCTGATTTAAGAATTAATGCAGATGGTCAGTATTAAACAATTGTAGATATTTCTCTTTCTAAAATTGAACCATAATACCACTTTCATTTACAGGTTGGTCCAAAACAGAGAGATTTGAAGGTGAAGGACAAGAATGAATATGAGTTTAAACCAGAGAAGTTAGTGTCAGACATTACCAAAATATATTTAAACCTCAGTGACTCGGATGATTTCTGTAAAGCCGTGTCTGGTGATGGACGATCGTATTCGGAGGAATTATTCCCTAAGACGGTCCGTGTCTTACAGAAGATTGGTAGTTCTCCGGCTCTGATGAGTGATTTTGAAACTCTCCATGAAAAAATCTGTGTAAGTAGAAACTTGTAGTTTTCAGTTTAGCACATTCAGCATGCCATTTCTACTATTTTCGATCGGTAGTATACTTGGACAAAATGGGCACGGTGATGCACTCTTCAGTTAACTTGGCACTAATATACTATAAAACTAATTAAGTGTGAATTAATTATTCAGTTTGATAAAAAGGCAATATTATTCGAACAGAAATTGATGGAATTTAATTCTTAAAAGCAAGATGACCAGTATCCTGGCTTAGAATTAGAAGGTTGTAAGTACAAAATTGATATTTTGAGAAAACAAGAATTTTTTTTTGAAAATTACTCTTTACTTATGGATAAAACAAGCTTTATCAACATCAGTTTGGTCAACATGACAAGTTCTGATTTTCATAAGAAGCACCTTATGATGCAGATCTCAAATTATAAACCAGCTAATTGTCGAGATTTGGTTTTGTTGTTGAGCTGACATGTAGTTGGAGAGACCGATTGATTTAGTGTTAAAAGTCAGTCTGGATGTTCTATAATGGCCAGGCCCTTTGTGCGAGACATTATTTTCTGCCAAAACCCCTTTTACCGGTACTGTCAATTCAATAAGTAATACTAATGAGGGAACTATCCCATTCGAAAGAATAGGGAGTGGATTACAGTTAAATCAGTTTCACCAAATGTCCGTAGCCTAAGCAAAGCGCTACCAGGTATCTATGGCTTTCCATGGGAGGTAATCCATGCCTTCTATCTTTAATTGAATGGGAGGTAACTGAATGAAGGTGCTCAGTAGCGCTTTGTTTAGGCAATGGTCACAAAGTTAAACCTAGACAAACATAGTTTTACCTGAAGGGCCAGTCAATGTTTATAACCGTTATCATTTAACTTTGAATCGACTGTAGTTCATATTGATCTTATTATCTTATCGTTTATTTTAAAACAGGCAATAGGTCGAGCTCTTCAGGAAGAGGAGGAACTAATGGCTGATGCCCCTGAAGAGTTCCTGGATCCTATCATGGGTACATTGATGAAAGATCCCGTACTACTTCCAACATCAGGAAATATAGTGGATAGATCCATCATATCTAGACATATCTTAAGGTATGCATATTTGTATGAGACAGTCCTAGGTATATTGCATACATGCCAGATCTCCTGCATCATGCGCGAGTCTCCAGCAAATGGATCGAAAATCATGCATTTCTTGGAATACTGGAACCTGATATTTTTTGTTTATATTATGATAATGATGACAATTATTAGTTTAAATGTCTTCATGGAGCTGGCATGGTATAGCCTTACAAATTAAAGTGAAAATTGCATAAACACTTCATTCATTTGAATTAAAGTTTGAAAAAGGAAAATCTCCTGCATTTTAATGAAATCTCCTGCATTTCCTACGCAAATCTCTCGCACAGGAGTCTGCAGAACTTGGCATGTATGATATTATCAGTAGGCTTTTCCACTAAAATGAACAGATTGTTAAAGAGAAGAGACTGTTGTTTGATACGTTAAACCTGCCTGGTACACATGACTATCTCTGGGTAACCAATAAGTCAATCTCTAGGGGGAAGCACTGATAAGCATATTATAAATTATCAAGTACCCTGGACGAGAATTTAATTGGGATCCTTTCGATCTGTAGTCAAAAGCATTATCTTGAGACCTTAATGAAAGTGTAAGTCTTAGCATTCTGATACATTGTGACCGTCTTACTTAAATATCATTTGGCATAAAATTGATGGCCTTTGCAGGTAGGTTTTGTAATACAGTCAGGTCTCCATATAAAGTCACCCAAAGAATTCATATACTGACATTATTTTATGGGAACTGTTTAAAAACACTTTGTATCAATTCAGTGTACTGACATATTCCTTCAACATATTTTTTCTTGGGAACTAATAGTATCATTGTATCAAAACCTGACTGTCATGGTCTTTGTTTGTATATCTATCACATTTGAATGTATCCACAAAAGTGGATGTCTCAGAAGTCTTGATTTACTGGCCCCGTAAATGACTGTGGCATTATAATAATTCATATGTTGATTTTTCTACAGTGACCAGATAGATCCATTCAACAGACAGCCATTAACTCTAGATATGGTAGAACCAGCTGAAGATTTGAAGAAAAGAATACATTCCTGGATTGATGAACAGAGAACTAAGAAATCTTGATATTGGAGGCATAATAAACTACTAGAACAGAATATAAGTGACTGACTAACTTGTTACTTGCTGAGCATAACAAGCTGTGTGGGTAAAATCATCCTGGATGTTGAAGGAGTAATATACTGCTACTTGGCTAAATCAGAAACACAGAATATAAGTCACTGTCACTGACTTGCCATGTGCCAAGCATGTTAAGCTGTGTGGGTTAAAAAATTCTGGGAGCTTTTATTACTCATACAAAACTGATCATGCAAACTGACTTGTTACGTGCCAAGCATACAGAGCTGTGTGGGTGAAAACATCCTGGGAACTTACTTTCTCATAACCTCTGCTCACATAGGTCATTGAATGACTTGATGCCTGTGATCGTGTTTGGTAAATTATTATGTGTAAATGTGATTATTGTTATATGTAGACGTGGAACTTACTTCAGCTCTACTATTCAGAACTAACCGGTTGCCAATACAGAGATCACTATCATGCATACTTGTTTGTAAAGAGGGGTCTTCAAGTACTTGTACTGGTTTTACTGGAAAGTTTACTGTTGTGCTTTATATTATTATTATAAATTTCATCAAGGTATTTTGCTCTGAGCATGGTTTTACAGTCCACTGTAATATTTTATTATCTTTTTTTTTTCAATGTTTAGCAATGATTTTCTAGAATTTTTCAGTCATATACAGTGTGCAGTAGGTCACAACAGTTTTCCTGCAATTGTTGCATTAATGACTACACAATGTTAAATTGGGAGGCGTTTTCTTAAATACATGTATATATATCACTGACTTAGAATGAGAAGGTCGTAATAGCTTCTTTCTACCTCATAGACTGATACATATTTGAAATCTGCATCATAAAGTGCTTCTTATGAGTATATTGTCCTGAAAATTGGAACTTGTCATGTTGACCAAAATGAAGTGTGTGTTTAAACAACTTGTTTTACCAAAATTATGTAAAGAGTAATTTTTTTCTCTTCTTTTCTAAAAATATCTATTTTGTACTTACGACCTTCTCCTTCTAAGCCAGCGATATATACATAAGTTAGACAGGGTTTAGACAATCTTGTAGGGAAAATAGTTTTATGGACCCCCTGAGCAAAATAGTTAGTTGGCTTCAATTTCTGAGAAATAAGGCTTGATCAGTCACCCTGAGAAAATGTTCTGGATTCTCAAAAGTATAATACACTGTTATATACCCATTGCTATCTCTTATCACATTATGCTGGTCTCATGGTTGCTTCATTTGATCATCAACATTTTGTTTTTGCGTATTTTATGTTTATTATATCATATATTATGTATGTTAATTCTTAGAGTATGGAATAAAAACTAATGAAATCAGAACTTACAGAAGTGTTGGTTGGTTGTTTTACTGTAAATCCATTTGTATTTGTGGACAATGGATTTTTCTTTGATTCATTGATTCGCAGGATGATTTGAACCAAAAAAAATATACCCAAGATTAACAAGAAGGGTGACGCTCAAACATTTGACATAGAACAGTTACCTTGACCTTGAGTCAACATGGTTGGAACAGACAGACAGAGAGCATTCCTAAAATTCCCTCTCACTCTGTGTCGGGGAAGGTGGTTAAATTATAGTTGCATGAACTGACTTCCATCATTTTCAGTTACACAATGATTGTTTTCAACTCGTACCCCACAACATACTCAAGTTTATACAAGAGCTGTAAGAATGCCATTAACCTGGACCCGATCCCCAGAGCATTCAAGCCGAAATTACAGCTCAAATTGAGATTTTACTGAATTGAGATTAATCTGAAGTTTTGAGCTCTCGAAATTTAACTGTATATTTCTTTTTTGTGATGCCAATTTTGAGTCCAGTCTCCCATGGAAATTAATATTAATACTCGTGACAATATTTGAGATGATGATTTAACTCTGACTGATGCTTCAGGAGATCAAGGCCTGTAGCTAATGGAATCAAATCGATGGGTCCATCTAATGTCCATGACTAGCCTTCCTATCACATATTGGGGCCGTAGTTTTCAAGTTACATGTTTTTGTCAAAAGCTTCAACACAAAACACACTATAAGGATCATGTTTATTTAATTTGTTAAAAACATGCTTCATAACTATAACAACAACTTGTTAGTAACAATCAGATATTTTTTCCTCATCATCATTTGTAGTGTAGGACATTATATCCTCGGCTAGACTGACAAGTTTAGCTAGTTTGTCATGTGAGTAGTTTAATTTGTTTCTATACGCTTTCAAGTCAGTGTCGAGTATTGTGTCGATTATTTCAACTATTTGCTCATCTTTAGTGATAACAAAGTCTGATTTATGTACAGTTGATCCATGTTTTGAGTATTGGCATTCAGTAACTGTACTAGAATCAGTTTCACTGCTTGTGTTTACTCCATTTGATCTGTAACATCTCCGCAATAAAGTGACAAATGACGGCCTATCCAGAGTTTTCAACACATCGGTAAAGTAACACTGAACTACACTGAAAACATTGAGAGACTTTTCACAAACTGTGTCATCATAATCATTGAGTACCTCAACGAGGACTTTGGCTAAATTTTTGTAACATAACACATCTACTAGAAATGTGAATGTACTCTCAACAAACTCATTCCGTTTACTGTCGGGTAATACAGAATTCTTGTCTGGTAACACAGATTTGTTGCTAGGTAACACTGACTGGTCATTGGGAAGAACAGAATTCTTGTTGGATGACACAGACTGGTTGTCGGGTAACGCTTGCTGGTTGGGTACAGAGCCTGTAAATAACATATTGACAAAGTCCAGTCCAGCATTCTTGACCTCCCAGTCAAAATCTCTCAATGATGAAACTATAGTAGTTATCACATTCCCTGGGATTGCTTCTAGGAGACATACATCTGGTGCAGTGACCTTGACCTTATAAAACTGGCATAAAAACTTCATGGCTGCTCGTCTAGCGAATGCCTCGGTGTCTGTGGTGACAATATGAGTGATTTCCTTGATAACATCATCCTGAAATGAGGAACAGGTAGTCAACATGTATACCAAGATCTGTGCTACACACACACTTTTCAGAAATTAAATTATACAGGCAGTTTATACAAAATACTGATTTTCAACATGATAGAAAATGTCACAAACAATAAAAGAGGAGTATAATACAAAGGTATTTTAACAAGTATTTGTCTGACTAGTTTCAGCATTAAATGCTTATTCTTAGCCTTCATCAGGAATTTGTAAGATCTAATTAAAGTAAAACAGCATAAACCTAATTCATTATAACTCAAATGCAAACATTGGTGTTAATAGAAATTAAGTTTTCTAATGCAGAAGGATTCAAGTATGACAAGGTCCATAACTATGCTGGTGTCCCTTGCCTAAGCCAAGCTCTATGTAGTGCTTTCCACTGGAGGAAACCCATGCCTTCTATAATTAAATGAACAGCCCTTAGTAGCACTTTGCTTAGGGAACGGACACCTGATCTAGGAAAAGCGATTTAAACAAACCTGTGTTAATGAAGCAGTTTCCAGCAGGTTTTGGTAAAGTGGTTGACACTGAGTGACACCAAGTAGTGTAGATATTGCTGTAGCTCTTACATAACTCTCACTATCTTTCAGTGCAAGCCAGATCAGGTTGGGAAATCTGTATTCCTTCAGCCATACCATAACACTTTCCTTATCTGAATGAAAACCAATATCATAAGTTAATCAGCTTAAAATTGTCCTGTTCTCTCATGTTAACATTATCTTCTGTATATCAAATTGATGAAATTGATGAAATTGGCAATATGGAATAGGTTGAGGTCATAATAGTGAACTACAATGCAATGTACCGGTATCAACAGCAATATGTCAATGCACTTTGAAGAATTCACAGCTGGAAAAACTTGTATTTAAACGTTCGCACTACAAACACTACAAAGATTGGGTGAATGCATTAGCTCCCTTAACCTACAGAAACATTGAGCTAACATTTAATGTAAACCTATTGTGAGGTGAGTGTATTGTCACACCCATAGTGACTATTAGAACAAGGGACACAATATTTTATTGTGTGTATTACACAAAGTTTGTGAAACATGTAACTACGCCCTCACTGTCATATTTTTATTCATGATAATGGAGAGTGCCTCTACATCAACAATAGAGATAACATTTAATATTCTGCACTAACCTCTGTGTACCTGAATGATCCTTGCAAGGTACTCCAGACAACTGTCTCGCACCTCCCACTGTAATGCTGACAAATGACGTTGTATTATGTCCGCTAGTTCAGACATAATGTTAGAATAGTCATTTCCATTGCCCCAGAGTAAATAATCGAGGAAGCCAACCAACAGTTCTGTACATAAGGAAGAAATCTACAAAAGGAAGTCTGACCTTTTAATTGAAACTTTTTGTACATATAATTGGCCACAAAAAAGTTTGTAAATTGTTAATCGAGTTGACCAATGAAAGAATTGAATTTTTTTAATAATACATTGGAAATTTTGCAAGTTTTAGTATGTAAGCTAATAGATTGGTTTGTCAACCTTCAAAAAAAAGTCTTTGAAAAAACGAATTGCAGGGATCTGGTCAATTAACAGGTCAATTAACAGCATATACAGTGCCCACCAAAAATAAGTATACAAATTGTTATATACTAGCCTATATAATACTATTTGCAGAACATTGAAACACAATGTTTTTGAAGACGGTCCAAGGATAATTTGTGTAATTAAGTGTTAAGACAATACATTGATTGCTACCCTAGATGTAAAATACTAAGTCTCTTTGCATGGCTTCAAAAGCTGTGTTTATTTTAGTACAGAACATTTTCCATCTTTTTGTCTTTCATATTTTTTACTCGTTTAGTAGCGGTAGTTTCTGAGATTACTATAATTGTGACCATCTGATTAACAGATATTGAATAATTTAACCCATTAATTTAATTCTGTATCTATCAAAAAGTGTACACTTATTTTTGGTGGGCACTGTATATTATATATTGTATATCCCTGTGCTGTTAGTTTATAGATGGAGACAATTTTTAAACAAGAGCACTGCCTACGAGTGCTTGACGCTTGACAGATAAATCAATAAACATAGGTCACAGGGTTATCAGCCTTTATGGAATCCTGTTGTGATGGTGAATAATTATGCCAAGTTTCAAGTGGATACCTTTGATAGCCTATGAGAAAATGATTTGGACAAAAAACTTAACCAACGCACACACAGACGATCAGTTCATGTCAATAGATCATCGGATTCCCTTTTTCTTGGAAAAGTTTGGCAAAAAATAACTATTTTGACAGTTTTCTATTATATTTGAACTAAAATTCATACTGATGGGTCACATGCTGTATTCTTGTATAAATCCAGGAGGCATCTACATATAGGTCGTAGCCGCCAGTCTTCCATCAACTCGTGCTCACCACTTTCAAAACTAACCAAACAGAGCTTTTGAACTTTGACATTATTGAACAAGTATGAAGCGATACATGGGTCAGACACCTCGCCCCCATGTATAGTATGTCTCAATAATGGGATAACAACTTCATCCGGTACCTGCAAGGGATATACAAGAACTCAGACCATCGAAAAATAACTACAAGCTAACAATTTGTATTCTATTTTTTACAGAATGTCATACAATCAGACCCATTTTGACCGTCATGATCATCTTGGCAAAATGAATTCCAATATCTACATAAACTAGCAAATGTTTCATGACTGTCAATTTGACGGGCAATCATTCTAATATTAACAGAAACACCATTCTTTTCAAGTAGAAGTTGGATAGTTACCATTTTGGAAACATTTTAGATGCTTCAAGCATGTGACAACAACAAAAATATGCAGGATGGACATATGTCAATTCAACTAATCCGTAAAATTTCACCCATATTGACCAAAATCACCCCTTTACTAACACACTAGTAATCCAATACAGGTAAATAGGACTAACAATTTGACCAGTATGATATTATGTCGCTATGGGGCATGAAGGGGCGTAGCCAAGCTTGAATTGATGTTATACACACGAGCCTTGAAGTTGTTGGTTATGGCTTGGTGCCCTCAAAAAGTTTGAACATTTTGAGCTTGGTACCATTTTGGTCATACCCATTTTTACCAGTTTTTTTCTTTTTTCTTTTCAAATTAACATAATGTTTGTGCATACTTCCATATCGCAGTCTAAGCCCCTGGCATGAGAGTTCTTAGTAAAGAGTTTACAAAATACTTACAATACAGTAATCCAATGAGAGGCAGAGCATACGGACACATACACTCCGTTTCTTCATAGCATCGATCAGTGTTTGTTCAGGGATAACCACCTCTTCTTCTTTCAGTTTGCCAAATAACCAACATGCAGGCTGCAATAGCAACTTGTAACTTTTTTTATGTACTTGATAATCACGATTAATTTCCATACTGAAAATAAGAACACATTGAGTTAGATTTCTGACTCTCAAATTTTTCAAGTTATCATGATACACTGAACTTTGTGCAAGGTGCTTTTTCTCTTAATTTGCATGTAGGTTCAAACAAACCTGGCCTGACCGGTTTTGTATTCATATGTGAAAACAACTGACCCCAACTCCATTGTTCAGATTTTGCTATTCAAATGACACATGGATTATAATTTATAAAGATAAAATCTGTTTGTATCAACAGATTAGTGGAGATCCAGTGTAGGTCTATTAATCATTATAGAGGGGTTGGATTCTTTGTTATTTTGGATGCCTTATTCAAATATAGGTCTTGATGACTAAAGGCAATAAATATAAATGTTACTAATCCCGATGCACCATTTCTGAGTTTCCTTGAATTTATGAAGAAAGGACAATAGTTTCAGGGTTTAGAATCACACAAGAATGCCAAAGTTAATTGCGCAATCCACACACGAAACTTCCTCATCTAAAAATACTTTAAAAGGTATGAGGAAATCGAACAGGGAAGGCAGCACTCAACTTAACAAGCCGAGCACAGACAACAGCTAAACCATATGGAGCAATGCCAACACACAACCCAACAAAATTATTTTATCCCAAATGCTGAAAGAAACGCAGCTAAGAGCTTAGACCTGACCCACACAGAGAATTGCATCAATTAAACTGGAATTAATAGGTCATGAGCATTATCCACTCAACTACCCCATAAAATGACTATAAACAAACAGACTTACCAGCATTGAGCTATTCTTTGTGCCTTGACAATATCACCCTGTGTGATCAACAGTGTAAGCGTTCTGTCTGTTTCGTCTAAAAAGTTGGTCCATCTTTGTGATTTCAAATCTGCATTACTGAAGCAATATATAATTGTATGTACAATACATCCTTTGTAGAGCAACACTCTATGGGAGCAGCAATTACAGGCAGTAGTTTACAGGTTGTTGCTTTACAGAGGTTTAATGTATAGTAAATATGAGCACAGGGAATCTTCATGGTGTTGCTACAGAGAAATTGATGCTCTACAGAGGGAACACAACAATATACTATCAATATACTTGAACTGAAACAACTAAAAATAGATATCAGTGGAGGTTCAAATGGGACCAGTGTGTGTAAAGGAGCATAAATTTTATACTTAATTATTTAATACTTAATTAATATTCAGGGATTTAACTTTACAACATTCCCTCGAATAACCAACTCATCATTACCTATGTTCAATAAATTTAACAATTCTAATGCATCCATTATTCTTTGAACAGGACATTTCACCTCAAAATGACAAACATAAAACACAACTTTCATCAATACCAATATAGTGCCATGCAATATATCTCACTTCACTGTTAAGAGGTAGGGTGAAAAGTCAGATTTTTCCATTACTAGTTTACAACAGCAATTTTTTTAAAACTTTAATGGCAAAAGTGAACATTTGTCATGACACTGATTAACCAAACAACGAGATAACATATTATGAACTTACAATGATTCATGGTAGACTGAGTAAATGATTCTCATTGCAGAATCACTATTATTGTTGTCTAAATGTGTAAATAGGGCAAATAGAGTGGTAAAAATATCTGGATGGTTGTTGAAGATTTTCTTCTCACTTATCGGAGTATAGAGGTTAAAATCTGCAACACATAATTTCTCCAGAAGCTTCAACGGACCAGCCACAAACTGTCTGTGAGATTTCTGCTGTAGCAATTTATCTGAAAGACAAGGGAAGTTTATTCTTTTATTCAGGTTTCACAATTTTTCATTTAAACAAGGCAATAAAAGCACCTAATCAGTTGGTCAAAACAGTATCCTAAATTCCTAATCAGTACTAACTTACCATACTACCAGGCACCAGCAACTCATCCAATATGTGGAGAAAGATCGTCAGTGTAGTAAAAATTTCATGAAAGTGTATTACCTGATGCAAGCTGGAATTAAACCCAGATCGCTAGGTTACAAATCTAGGAAACTAACCAATCATAGCCAGTCAGGGGAACTTGGTTCAAGATTTATATTAGATTTCATCACATTAACAAAATATGCAAATTATGCGTCATTACTGCATAATTTCAGTCCCATTGCCAGTTATATTCTGCATGCATAGCACTTTAAGACATTTGGTAGAAATACCAGACAGTGACAAGAGCATATAGCATTCAACGATAAATAGAGGATAGCCAAAATTAAGAAGGGAGAAAACACAGCTAGAACTCTACATAATGTTTAAAAATTATGATGGGTAAATCAACACAAATATAGTATAATACACACCAATTTCATGCTGGATAACCTCAATAATAGGATCACACTCAGCTGAGCATTCTAACTTCTCTACCAAAGTGTATACTAACTCTATGATGGATTTCTCTAGAAAGATGCTAGGGCAGGAAACAATACATTTTAACCCATCAAAAATCACATCTGAAAAGAAATATTCTATTTTAATATATTAAATAATATTTGTTTATTAAATTTACTTTTAATATATTTCAGTATGAAAAAGGTTAATATCATTAAAAGAGAACTGCACAGACAATATGGCCCTTTGTGGCGACAAGGTTGTATCTATCATTTATTATACAGAAATGCATTATTGTATGTATTTATATATATATACAGCCTTGTTGCTACAAAGGGATGAATTGAGGACGAGCTTCCACGGATTCATAAGTAAGAAATGTACCATTACAATACATTATAAATGGAAACAAATAAATCTTCGGGATCACCCCTAAAGGATGACATATACATGACTTTAGTCGAAGTTAAAGAATTATTATATTATGATTTTAAGATGTAAGAGTTTTATACCTTTACATTCCTCTATTAGCCATCTCAGACCTTGTTCATGTTTGGTGAATGAAATAAGGCTGTCATAGAACGATGTCAGTATAACCGTCTCAAAATCCTTCCCTGAATGGATTTTGTCACCGATAGAGGAAAATATCTTTTTCATTTTATCTGAAAATCTGCTGTAATATTCTTTATCTTCTACAAGCCAACCTCCCATACTGATAGCGAATGATACAATGCCTTCATCATAGTTATCAGAATTCTGTACAATATGCACAACAAACATGTCAAGTTCCATCTTACAAACATCGTCAGGACTACATACTGCAAAGGAGAAAACACAATAATAAGTATTTTTACAGACAAAATGTCAACCTGATGAAGCCTTATAGGCGAAACATTGTAGATCAATAAAGTTACAGTAAATTTAAGTTAAACCAGTGTTTGGTAGTTATTTTTGTTTTGTTTCTCATACCCTGAGAATGCAGCGTTAAAAACTATGCATAGCTTGATCAATATTTTAAACATTTGGCTACAAGTTTTTAGTAGGTTTAAAAATATTGACCAACCTATGCATAGTTTTTTAAACTCACATTCTCAAGTCATTCAGAGTTTCGTTGTTATTTATCGTAATCTTTACAAAATAGGATGGAAACATGGAGAATACTTTTCCTTCTACAATGTATTTCAGTTTCACTACAGTACCGTTAAGTTCTGCTAAAATATTATTCAGACTATGAAGGTGATGATAATAAAAGGCTAGCTTATTCATAAAGTACACTAAAGAAAACAGGCTTTTAGTTGATGTCAGATCCCCTTGCAAAGCATTTATTGAGAAGATTCTAATAAACATTGCATTTCGTCGCATGTCAAAATACTCGATGGAAAAAGTTTCTAAAACAATGAAGGATGCTGGGAATTAGGCACCAAGTTGTTTTCACAGTGATGTACCCTGGTACGTGTGAAACCATTACACTGAGCTTGCTAGGAGGAAACAAAAAAACGAAAAATTAACGACCATTTATTGACAAATTGAGCTGATTTTTCTTGTAAACTGATAGTTGATGACTTACGCACAGAATACGATAAGTTGTGAATTTTACTGCTTGTTAGCGATTCGCTTATGAATTACACACATGATGTGCTCATCTAAGTCTGTGAACGCGTACCGGGTACTCACAGCTATGTTTATATTGGTTTTCGGAAATAACATGAGCCAATTTATTTTAATATTTATTGATTATAAGGACCAATATTATCAGGTATTCTGTGCCATCGTCTATTTTTTTAATATAAATTGCTCAAATTTGGCATAAAAGACAGAATTTATGAAACTCGATTTCTGATCAGGATTATGAACATTGGGTCTCGACACAAGAGACAATTAGTCTAGAGCTAAGTCGATATTGTTAGACTAAGTGGGGTGGGGGTATGGAAACCTCTGACTAATGCATTAATTAATAAAAATTATACTGCGAAATTGAAAGTCTCTTCATTTGGTGGAACTAAGCATATTTATCTATATTTACATAAATATATATAAGTACATAAATTTCAAGCATCAATTCAAAACAATGTTAAGCAATTGCAAACTGCACAGTGGACAGTAAGAAAAATAGCCACATCAAATTCATTCTTACCGTTTTGTTTTAAACTATCCAACAAGTTGTGCATGATTGTATCGTCGGGAGGTTTGTTTCCTTTCATTAAAACTTGTATGACATTCTTTACAACGTTCCCAATCACATCAACATTTTCAGTCTCATTTTGCTCCATGGGCGCCGCCATTTTGAGATACGTATAAAACCCAGACCATCCGGTTTGCCAATACTCAGACTTTTCCCGCCTTTTCCCTTCGAATCTACCACACAACGACACCAGACGAAAAATATGGCACAATACGATGGACTTCTTCAACAAATATCCGATTATGAAAAACATGCAGTTGAAAGGAAGAATCATCTTCGAGAATGTGCGTTATTTGTTCTTTTTTCCTTCTAGATCTCGATGACCACATGATCAATATTCATCAAACTTGAGAAATCCCAGTTTCTAGACTTAATCCTTTAATGGGCCTTTGGTTTCAAGACAACTCACCGTAAACAGATGATTTACCCTTAGGCTAGTCACTGACAGTCTCGAGTAGGCCTAGGACTAATTCTTTAAAATAGGCTATTTTAGATTTATGCAACAATTTTGTAGATTTAGGCACAGGTCACTGTATCGTTGAAAATGAAAAAAACAACGAAAAAAAAGTTTTTTTTTGAAAATTTATATTTTTCTATAAAGGTTTATTTGTTCTAGATGAACCAGAATTTCAATCAATCAAAAACAAAATTTGACTATCAATATCTCCATAAACTAATTACATTCATATACAGCAATGTTTAAAGTACATAGAGCAAAGGAGGCAATTATCGACCCCTTAACGCAATTTTTAGGAAAATAACATTTTATGTTTACTCTACAGATGAAACTTAATGTTATTTCATAAGATAAATGTATATTGGTTATTTTAAACCAATGAAAACGAGTGTAACATGCTCTGGTATGGTTGGATAGTAAGTTTAGAAGGATGCACTATGTCTGCTATTATCGACCCCTTGGAGGCAATTATCGACCCCCTGTCTTGTTGTTTAAAAAGAAATAAAGTCTGCAGCAGACAGAATCAGTATGTTTGATGCATATGTTCCATAAGTATATTGGTATGAATTAAGAAATAGTTTAATACATATGTATGAAGCTAAATATGGTAACCAACAGTATAATCGTGTATTCCATGTATTGAAAGATCTAAATTGGAAATTAATTGGCCATATGCATTTACATCATTTTACAATTAATTGATTAATGGACATAAACAGTAATAAAGAACATACTTAAATGCTCAGTAAATCATTAAATGTCAATCGTCGGTAAAATATACCACATTACAAGGATCAAAATGGAAAGAATCCATCCCGTTGTTACGTATATGACACGTGCAAATAGGTAGCATTTTGTGTTGCATATTTCATCAGAAATGGAGTAAAGTCATGCATGCTTAAACCTGCAGAAAAAAGCCAATGAAATAATTTCTATGAACTTTAGTTTCCCCGCTTCTAAATAGGGATACGTTACATCCCGTCAAATCCAGTTTAAATGATAATAACCGGGTAATATTAATTATTAGTATATGCCTAATGCTGATTGGTCATAATGGACCACAGGCATACTTTCGATATGCATAGTCGTCTCAAAATAATATGCATTTTGGTTTTGAGATGACAACAATATTATTTTTTATTAGTCGTTCATATCTTACGGGAGACAACTAATTATCAGATGACAACGATATCGTTTCAACCAGTCGTTCATATTTTATTTGAGGGGGGTCGATAATAGCAGAACTTGCCAATTTATTCTGCAAATATCGACCCCCCTGTTTGACCTTGGTAGTTAATCTCTGGAAATATAAGAATGTTGTCATATGAATGCTGTTGTTCTGTACTCAAGGCATTTGCGTTGTATCCATGGGTTGTATGCTCTTAAATTAAAAAGCCATGCAGTTTTAAAAGTCTCCTTCCTTAACGGATCACGTAAAAATTTACTATTAAATTTCTTCAAACTCGCATTGCCTCTTATTATCTTTTAAAGCAACGAGGATGCAAAATTTATGACGTATGCATTGTAGGCTATGACGTCATGACCATTTGTCTATGTTTCCTATGGATTAAAGAGAGATTATGGGGAGGGGTCGATAATACCCGACGGTCGACATTACCCGCCCTTGCTCTATATCATGCCAGATCTTATCAGAATTGATCAAATAGTTATAAAAAGTTATACTATAAAATGTAGATACTGTTTCACAGCCGATTCATATGGTGCAATCAACACAAATCCGTATGGCCTTCTCTCACAATGTGTTACACCAGCGACAGTTAAAATATACCGTTAAGCAATGGATTTTATGATATGAAGTTAATTTTTGGCATACATTCATCCCATAACATTGTTTGTGTAAACACACATCCTTTTATAGATAATTGGTATGCATAAAGCAGTTTTTTTATTAAAAACAAAGTGCACCTCTCGAACCGGCTCGTGGATTTCTGTACAAATTGACCTTGATAGAAAAATATAAATTTTCAAAAAAAAATATTTTTTCGTTTTTGTTTTCTTTTTCAACGATACAGTTACCTGTGGATTTAGGTGCTTTTGAATTGGAATGTTGGTTTCTTAAAGATCTAAAAATCTAATCATATTGACGATAATTCAATGAAACCTTTGAACAATCACATAAAAAGGTATGAGGAAATCAGACAGGATAAGGAGCACTCATATTTGTTCGGTAACGTAACTGGTCCGATGCAAGTAGATAGGCATATGCTGCTTTAAGTTCAAGACATTCTACTGATGCACCGACATCCTTTTCATTACTTGAATAATCTAATCTTGCATTTTCACTGTCTGCACTTAGCAAGTGATAGCTGTATAGGCCTACATGTATGTAAGCGCCTACTCTAATATCAAGGTTGTTTCTTATTTGATAGTTTGGGTACCTTGCATTTGTTTGGGTAGGCTTTCAGGAGCACGTATTGATCAGACCACTTTTGTAAGTCATATAACTCTAGGTCGACATTTGGATCTCGAATGCCTATTTCTGACGTAGACCAGACATTCGATACGTAGTCAGTGCTCATCATTTTAATACCAAATGACTTAAAGAAATACAAACTAAATCATTTTAAACTCCAATCCAGTACGTGAAGCCGTGTTGGCGGCACATGCAAAACTGAAGACAACTGAACAGAGCATTGTCAATCTGCAGAAAGAACTGAAACAAAAGGTACGTACATTTAAACGCATTTTACAGTTTACATCTTTGGATGTTTTTAGACTCACGTATGATATACATGTACGAGAACGAACTAGACTGTTGGTTACTGACTTATTCCTCTTCGCCCATAGACCGTCAACACTGACACAAGTCGTTTCTATTGAGGAGGGCGGGTAATGTTCGAGTCCTCTCTTTCTCTCTTTGATGGTTTACCATTACTGGCTTCTGTCTCGTTTTCCTCCAGAGCTATACAGTTGAAGTCGTTTCCAACCACTTTAGTGTCATAACTTTCAAGATTCGACGAAGACAAAAGCAACGCATTGATGATGAAAACTTGGAACTTATGTTCGATGTTCGGTACATTAGGACAGTTGTCGTAGTTTTACAATCTGCACTGTATACGCCATGTCTTGCTCATTCACTATCAATGAAAACATCAATATTATATCTATATACATTCTGACAATGATGAAATATGTTACAAAAGATATAGCATACATGTACCAATTTGTTTTAGACTAATGAATTAATAGACAAAGAGCTGACTTCTAAATTGTTGAAAAGTAGAGAGGATATTTTCAATCATCGTAAGGCAGAATTGGAGAAAAACGTGTACGACCTTGATCAGGAAAAGGTAATATATTTAAATATTCAAATGAGGAGCAGAACGGTTATTGCCAGTCAGCTTTCTGTTGAAATATGGCATGCATGCATATGAATGCCTCCACCTTATTAGACTTACTAGAAGTTACGACATGCAGTACAGTTTTGTTTAAATCACATGACCCTTAACTAAATAAACGTTAATGCATGTACTTTAGTCATTTTGGTCCCATTTAGTGGGATATGGAGACAGGGGTTTGTGGTCGAATTTGTTGAGAATATGGCTATGTAATGATCACGATGACTCTGGGGGAATCCGTTAAAAGATGAATTTGGATACTTTACTTGCTACCATCTGACAGTAATGTTGTGTAATGGTACAACATTGACGTATGCCAGTATGGACGGTGGTTATTCTTACACATATGAAATATACGAGCACTTACAAGTCAACCAAACCTTCCATTTTTGCAGTTAGCTGTTTCCAGCTCCCTCTACGACGAAAGGGAGCAGTTTTGTAAAACAATTGATGAGCTAAATGCTAAGTGTGGATTGAACACATTGCATGGTAAGAAACGAGAACAAGAATTCAACGACGAAATATCAGCGTTTGAAGAACAGAAACAAAGTCTCCAGTCAGGTAAAATATAATGCTGCATTTGTTAATAGTTTAATTATTGCAATTCACAATTACAACCCGGCCATCTTTGTGTTTTAGAACCCTACCATTTTCAACCGGAGGGCACTATAGGTTTGCCTTCCGCCCGTCAGTCAGTCCGCCAGTCCGTCCGTCAAGAAAAAATGTAACCTGTCATAACTCAAAAAGTATTCAAGCTAGCTTTATGAAACTTGGTACGTCGATAGGGACCAATAAGGAGTATATACATGTTTAATTATTTTTTATTCGAGCAAAAATTGTGGTTGTCATAGCAACAGAAACATTGACAACCGGGACACCAGGTAGGGGACGTCTGTATTGCTTGCAATTCCTGATTACTTGTTTAACTTTTTACTTCAAGTATACCAATACCAATGTGAACAGACTAACTGCGTATGTATTAGGATGACTTGGTACCAATATAAATGGAACTGACGGGCAGTTATTGACGTGGTTGTGAGCTTTCGACATTGTGGGTGGTAATTTGACAACAAACATCATCTTTATCAAAACGCAGGAAGCCTTTTACTCAGCAAACCCAGAACATTAATGTCACCCAGTTTAATCAATGTACAAAATGTATGTTTTTATAACAAGATTAGCAAAGGCAATAACAGTCAGTCGAATTTTGATAAACTTTATTATGATTAGTCTGGTTCCCGGTACCTAAATCTTTCATTACATTACAGTATAGGTCCTAAACCACTCTAAGATTTAGGACAGGGAACCAGACTATATTATGATTTGAATAAAATATACATCTAACTACAAGACAGAATCAGAATAAGTTGTATTATTGATCTGTTTTCAGATTTGACTGAAATGAATGAGAAGTTGGATATTATCAATAAAATGAAAGCAGAGAAAGAAGGGTTAGACGAACAACTGGAAAATATCAACCAAACAATTAGAGGTTATTGTAAATTAATTTATAAAGAGAATACAACTTAGGCTATCCTGCTCTTTTACGACTGGGACTTGGCTTTTTTCGTTAGATTATGTGTAAATATTGCTCCGTGTTTTGGTGTGTTGTAAATGTTATCTGAGCTCGGCTGGTTGAGTGCTTCCTACCTTGTCCGATTTGCTCATATCTGTTTTACTACGTATAAGAGCGTATTTTAAAAGGATTCTATATTGCGTTTGGTTGTTTCTTTAGATGAATTATCACTACTTACATAGAGTCAAAGAGAAACAATTGACACTCTTTAACAGTTTACGTTTCTTCAAACATTTCGCCTTTACACCAAGTACTTCACCATACCACAAAAGACACTGTCACGTCTTGTGCACTTTATAGGAATGCCATACCTAAAATGGTATTTATTTAGACTGATGTCGTTGAAATGGACCATCGTCGAAGAATTAAGACTACACATCTAACGGAGTTATATGAATGGGCGTATGTGTACACATACCTAAATAGTTTAAAACTTCCCATCACTTTCACTTAACACACACAAATTATTAATATGTCCTGATATTTCAGAAATGGCATCAGCTTGGTGTTCGGAGGTACAGAAGACAAATGACCTTGAAAAGGAGCATCAGTCAGTGTCCGATACAACAACCAATCCTGACTTTATAAGGTATGTTACTACAACTTGTATAGAACCATGGTCTTACTTAGCCAAAGTAACCATCAAAGTAGAAACTGCTGGAAGTCGCAATCACTGGTGACTATATTATGACCACCTCGTTCTTCACTGCATTGCATTTTACCTTTTTTAACAGAGACGCACGGAAATAGCCGAGCTTTTATGATTGTGGTGATAGGTCAGTAGTATGTACAATCTTCTATTTTTCTCAGGGTATCATTTGGCTCATGAATAAAACTGAAAACTCAACTTGCTCTCGGATGTGAGTTTACAAGCAACAGCTTCATAATTATTTCATTTGTTTCTAGAATTCAGACAGAGTTATGTGAGGAGAGGAAGAAATCTCATGAAATAGAGGAAGAATATAGCAACTTACAGGCAAAGTTTCACACACTTCACCAGAAAATATGGCGCCAAAAACAACAAAGATATAAATAGATGGTGGTTACATTCATTTGTCAAATTTTACTTTGTACTAGTAACTTGTGTTAAATCATGCTCCCTGTCTGATCTTGTTTGCATAGTTGTGTACTTTACAATGGGTGATTGAAGAGCTTTGGCATTCTTAAGAATTTGTCTTTGATTGTAATGAATGTATTCCTGCTTTGGGTACTTTAGAAAGATATTACTTGTATCAGAGTGTTTACCCTATCAATGTGGTATTTCATGAATATTGTTCTATCCTTAGAAAGTGGCGTTTGGACGCTAATTAATGCGCTGTTTTGAAATTACTGGAAGATGTTTTGCTGCCAATGAGCTATTGTAAAGCTATTGGCCATATTATTATTGTGTGTAGTTGGCTGCTTTTGTCACAGTAGGCTTTTTGTGCAACATGTGAGTTTTTGCAAATAGTTCGCCTTTGTTTAAATTATGCTGGATATTACTGTCGGGTGTTCTGTGGTGTTTGAGTACATATACAACATGTATTGCTCATTGATTTCCACACATTCTTGAATTGAGTTATTCTGTTGATAAAATAAAATTGAATAAAGTTGAAGTTTGCTTGACGTCTTTGTGTTGTCCGAAGAAATGCGCACCTCTCCAATGCCAAGAGAGACACATATGTACATTTTTCGAGAACCTGCCTTAACAACTGGCATATCCTTAATTAAAATTAAATAAATTTAATTTTTCACTGCAGATGCATTTAAGTACATGTATCCCAGTAGCGTTCAATAACAAGCACGTGTGTTCGTACTGTCTTTTGACTGCATGACAGTTGAAACGATACAAAACACGTCTCTTAAGAGTAAAGTACATTCAATATCTACGTTCAGCGAGTACATTTTGTATATCAAATTAGAAATTTTAAATGTTCGTTGTACTAGGTCACCAGTCTGTTAATACAAAGTTACAAATGTTCGTCGACAATGCTAACCTTATTTAACAGCCTTGAACAATAAAATTGTATAATTTTCATTGGCAAGCTGCGCCATTTGATTCAAAGATAAACACTGTAAAATGTCATTAATGCTTCCCAACTGCACCATTACGAATTGTGATAAAAGCCTTACCGAGTGAAACGAGCGACGTGCAGACGTTAGTGGGAAATTTGTTATATAAAATTCTACACCGCATTTATCATTTCTATAATATAAAGTCAACAAACAAGCTAGTGTTGTGTCTACGTGAATACCAAATGCATACGAACTTACGAAGTGGGTTTATATTTTCTTTAAAAAAAGAAGTCATTAATTTCTTCTACAGTCTGTCCTATCTTTGAACAAATAACTTCCCGACGTTTATTGATTTTGTAAGGATCAAATTGGATGATTGCAAAATCATTGCTTCTGCTATCTCGACATTACGGAACCTACAGTATGTTTACATAAACAGTGGCAATAGATTCCGATTAATTTGGGCAAAAAAATGAACTAAAATATTCTTCTTGGATTACACCGTGCAAGCAACATGGAAAATATTCTACATACTAATGTATTGATAAATCATTAATGTGCGGACCTGTGTGAATTTGAAAAAATTGAAAACATTCAAAGTGAATTACATCGTACAATGGACATTTACTATGTTAGGGTTGACCGAAACTGCTTGGAATGCACAGTGTATGAATATATTACATATATATCTACTTGTAAGTGTATAACTAAAGAACAGCTAACAGTTTAAAACATGGAAATGCATTTTATAACAATTTGGGGGATTGACGAAACTGCTTAAATTCTACTTTGTAGATATACGTTAAACCGAAAGGACATGCTTTTTGCGACATGGAAACATATTTTACTTGTACGAATGGATGCGCGAGGATACCGTGATGATTCAAATGTATATTATGGTGAAAACATGCATATACTTACGGAAGGACATTTAACAGTTTCCGGCTAGGAAGTTTCTCATATTGTTATATACATTGTAGGAAACACATGCATAATATAGCGGAAGGAAGGACGTGGCCAGGGAATTCTCATAATTATTTCTATATGACTTCACGTCAGACGTTATATCATTGGATGGCAGTGATTCCCCGGCGTGGAATGTCTTGAACATCCATCAGCAGACGTATATATCTATATATTTACAGGTGTTACTGTTTCTCAGAATATCGCTCGGCTGAAACTGGAAACCAGCAGATGATAGTATTAACAGCGTTCGTCTGTCACTGATTTCTGTAATCTATTATACAGACGCGCGCGTTCATGAACGCATCGTAGATCTGTAGACGTCTGTTTGTTTGGCGAACGTGTGGTGACTATTATGGGAATATTATACTGATAATGAATGATAAATATTGAAAAATAAACTTTTAAGTTTTGTGTTTGAAATTTGTCTAGAAATTTCTCACTCGTATATACCAGTACATATTTAAAAAAGGAAGAATTTTTGAACATTTGTTCTTAATAAAAACGGGATAAAAAAGAAAATTCAACATCCTGTGGATATTTAAGCTACAACTATGTGGCGACCAAGGTAGGTAGATGCATTATTTTTTAGCCAAAAAACTCATTTGTATTTAAAAGTGGGAGCGGAGGCATTAATCTTGAAGAATTGTGTAAGCGCATGCACTTCGCAGGGTACTCTTGCCTGCGCTCAAGACCCAACATATGACCGTACATTTGTTCAATTGAGAAAGTCTTGATGATAACTCTTTTGGCACAGCGCTTAACCCTGGTTAGAGCCTTGGTTGTGAGTGCTGGATACTTACATTGGGTTTGCTACGCTTTGTCCTCAATATGCGAAGAAGCGTTTGTATATAAGGTGATACAATGTAATTATTGAGTAGCCATTTCATGTGGGTTTGGTAGTGGTATGGG
This sequence comes from Spisula subtruncata, assembly GCA_963678985.1. NCBI lineage: Eukaryota > Metazoa > Mollusca > Bivalvia > Venerida > Mactridae > Spisula > Spisula subtruncata. The sequence continues at coordinate 5,292,108 of OY787660.1, forward strand.
ACTACAGAAACACGAAACAACAAACATGTACAAATGCATTTATATCGCATAATATACGTTCATAATTCACGTACTGTCATGACCGCGATGTCATTTTTCTTATGAATGGGAAAGCTTAAAAAAGGTATACAAATTAAATACAATTGCATCCAACTCTAATGAATTACTTGTAAGTTACAATTCATGATAATGTAGCATTAAATTAATTTCTACGTCTATTCCATAGATAAGAAACTTGGAACAAGGCCCCCATTTACATTTTCAATTTGCCCAGTCAAAGTTATCTGGTGGTAAAAATGCAATTTAATAATTCGTTTAACCCTAGTATCTGGGTTAAACTAATTTATTTGTCTAGAGGTTTAATAAATTGCCTAATTCAATCGCTGGTGGTCTTGTAAATTGTGAATTAAATTCGCCCTCTGACGGTTCAAGACATTTTTTTTCATTTTAGGTTTATAGACATCTTGTTGCCTTTCGGTACGGGTAACTGTATAATTGATAACGAAAACAAAAAAATAACGAAACATTTTTTTTAAATATAGATCTATTCTTTTCTTTATAGAAACATATAAATTTTACATTTTGTTTTCTTTTTCAAATAGTCTTTATCAATGAAACAGTTACCTGTGGGGATAGTATGTGCTTTGAAACGTCTCATTCTCTACTGAACCAATTCGATTGCTTTTTTGTCATATTACTTATGAACCCACTTGATGACTAACAGAATCTAACACATGTGTTTCTTGACAGATATAATTTTAGTTTTTATACATTTTATCCAACACTATTTAACACAATCTCATGTTTTCTTCAATCTCTCTATTAAATAGTAAATGCAGTTTCTATTATTTAAACATATTATATTTTAAGGCGCGTTTTTTAAATGACATTCAGATTACTCCTATAACACATGTCTTTTGAAAATCGTATCACTAACGTGTTAAATACATGTCCATTTCGAGGAAATCGGTATTCGTTTACAATATTTCTCAAGTAACATTATGTCTGCTTAAAATTCTGCTTTATCAAATTTGCAAAATACTTGTACAAATGCATCTCCTAATCAAAGTTTGGACAGTTCACATGTGTGTACTTTTTTTATTGAGTTGTGCTTCCGTGTTATTATGAATTATGAACAACAAACCCACCAAACACGGAATAAAACTTTAATAGTGGTCATTTATTGTCATGACGATAGTCGTTTCACTTATTTGTATTTGTTATAACATATACAACCGTTAGTTAACATAATACATTCATGCTATGTGTCTTGTCTGTTGTTAAATACCCTCTTCAGACTAAGATATAAATTCAACTATCATAGACTTTTAGTCATTCACTGAGGCAATGACCGGCCAATGAACAAGTTACATGTATTTATATTCGATCTGTGAATGGTTTACTAGTAAACATGTGCGTCCTATTGCTGTAGTTTGTTCGTATGTTACACAAGTTGTTGATCATAAATCAACCTTGATCATATGTACAGTATAAAAAGAATAAGTCGTAGAACACAGCAATTTATTTGTTTAGCAATATGATATAGCCAACCTACATTCTTGTAATAATATGACTTGGAAATATTCTTACAGTCAGGGAAGTTCATGGCAGTACCAAGAGTACCTCTGTATAATGAAGACATATCTGAGATAACCAGAGAAACTAGAGATAAATAAACGATAGGTGGGCATCTGGTTTCAAGGAAAACTTCCAGATTCTCTCACTGTTAACGTCGGAATCCTGCCACCCTTCATTATAAATACACCAAAAACTCATCTACTAATATCAATGTAGACGTGTATGCATTAAATCGTTTTTGTTCGTTATCAAAACCATGCATGCAGCCGCACAGACTGGTTCCTTCCACGTGTTTAATTTTTGTCTCGTAAATTACCTTCTGTGTCTGGGAATCTCCAAATTGAAATAAAATATTTACGAAAAAAAATATGAAAAGATCTTCCTATTTTAAGCGAACTTAATTCTGTTCATATGAAGAACGAATGATACTGGTTATTTTCGGTTGGTTGCGATAGCCTAGGCCCTAAGTCTATAAAGCGAACTTGATGCTTTCACATATGTTTCGCACTGATCATATAATGCGATGGTGCCCTTTAACAAATATACGTATTAGGGGTGCAAACTAAATACGTACATCCAAAGGTCATACCGAAGCAATGTTAGAGTCAGTTAATAGAAGCTGACAAGAATAACTAATAGTTCGTAACTCAAAAAGGAGTGATTGGGTAATACACATTTAATTACTAATAAGATAACTCAATAGTATGTTCACCTGCAGGTGATCTCACGAAATTTTCAAATCAGAGCTTAATCTCATCTAAGTTATTGTCACTTGCCTTTGAGGTAAATATAATTGGCTGTACAAAATAAATGCATTATTCTGAGTTTATTACAGTTCAAATTAGAGCTCAAATATTAGATTATATAAAATTCAGATTCTGATTTTGGCAAAATCTCAATTTCAGTTGATATTTCTACTTGAGTTCCTTTGTGAGATCGGAGCCAGGGTGTTCTTTTCTACTACAAAATGTACTAGTATTCTGTAACATAAGCATCGCTATTGTTTATTTATACTATTTGATGGATTGTAGATTCGTCAGACGGTGTGTAGTGGCTGTGTTTCTGTTAGGAATGTGCGGACACGTGTTGTGGCAGATATGTAAGTATAATATACGTAGTTATGTCTACATTGTATACTAGCATGGTGTTAACTGGTACCTATCCGACTGACACTCAATGCAAGCACCTCAGTACAGCACTCACTAGGGAGACTATGCTTACAACAAGCAGTCATAGCCATATCCCCCGCCGACGAGAAGAAAAGTGTACGTGCCTCCGTAGCTCAGTAGTTACTGCGCTTGCCGTCTAAACTGGCGATGTTGTATATGTAAAAATAACAAAGGTCCATAACTCAGGCAAAAATATCGAATCACAAAAGCCTGAAAGGCTGCGCTGTAGTTCACCATAATAGTAATTCCGTGACAGTTTCGTCAAAATCCGTTCGGAAAAGAAGGACTCGAGGAATTTCACACAGAAGTTTTTTTCTTTAAAAATAACCAAGAACAATTTATCATTAATTGTTAATTCGTAATCTCTTATTAGTTCCACGAGTAAACCAGGCTACTTTGAGAACTGGTGCAAAGGTACATTCTGGTCGGACAATCAATACCACATGGACAACACGCCGTATGAAGCCAGACATACCCATCATGGTGTGGTGGGATTCTGTATATACCGAGGTCGATGAAATCAGACAATGTGGCAACATCAAATGTAGAGTGACCAATAACAGACAACTGAAGAATCACCCGGATACATCGGTGAGTAATTAGCTCTAGGCACTGTGTCCTTTGAAGTTGCCAATCACTTATAAACATGTTTTGAACAGAGCCTGTCCAATTGGTACATAAGTATACATATACTGTATATATACAGTAATTTACCTGCGTCTATTGCATTTTTTCATGTTTTTCTTCATTTATGATTATCGTATACGTTTATGTTTTCGAGTAATTATGACAAAAATATTGACTTTTTCGTTGCACCTGTCTCCACAATAGTCAGACACATGTTTGAAATGAGTGTGTTACATTTTCGTTTTTCCGTTTGCAGGTTTTTCTTTTCTATGGTTCCAATTTCAAACCATACAATCTACCTTTACCACGGAAACCTAATCATCTGTGGGCATTGATGCACGAAGAATCACCGAGAAATGCTTACATTCTTTCACATTATCCTGCACTGACAGTCTTCAATTTCACTTCCACCTACAGCCATCATGCCGATTATCCAATTACGTCACAATGGCTGCCATGTTCTGATTGGCTACAAGACAAAACTTACATGCTTCCAATGGTGGATAAAAATAGACTGAGGAAACTTGGACTGGCACCTATTTTGTACTTGCAAAGTGACTGTGATGTGCCTTCTGATAGAGACAATTTTGTGGAACGTCTGCAAAACTTTATAGCAGTAGATTCATATGGCACTTGCCTCAACAATAAGAAAATGGATAATAAGTAAGTACTGATTCTTTAACATGTATTAAATGTTGATATAGCCTTGAATCATCAATGTTACACGGCTGCATATTTAAAACAGCTAATTTGTTACATGCTAATCATGATATCATCCTATGCAATAGAAGCATCTGTTGCATTCTTTTCAAATAAGCATTGTATGTTTGATCTAACCCATCTGCCTTATCTGGAACTCAATTCACAAGTTTTGTCCAAATTGGGCAAAACATTAATTGTATCAAAATTACGAATACGTGTATCTGCACCGGCATGTTTCATACGCTTCACATGGTTTAATTATTTGTTTGCGATTTCCAGACTTCGTTTCCATGAAAACATGGCTCCTTTGGACGATGAGAATTTCTTTCGATTTGCTGCACGGTACAAGTTCACTATTGCCATGGAAAACTATGTGTGCGATGACTACATAACAGAAAAAGTATGGCGGCCATTACGACTGGGCTCTGTGCCCCTTGTGTTCAGCGCTCCAAACATATGGGTAAGTTTGTATTAAAATGTATTGTAAACTTATTCGCCATCACATGTTTGATGCGTGTAATGATCCTTTCTCCAACTGCCAATGGTGAACCTACTAAACGTCAACAGATCTATAGGTTTTGACTATTACCAAGTTCAGAAGAATACGAGTTGCTCCGTTCAAAATTTTGCCCAAGATTGTTTGTCAAAGGTTTTCAATTGAACATATCGTATAGTGGTATTGGAACTAGCTAGAAGTTGCTGACCAACAACAGGTGACTGATCGGCGATGAACATTGCTTTTGTTCTTTTGCAGTGGTCATTTGGTGATTTAGGTCGGGTCTTCGCAGCGTTTGATTCGGTCAATTGGGATCACCGTTTTTAACTACACGTAGGTTATCATGTTCTTTTACAACGGGAACTTGGGCTTTTAGTTATTTCGTTGGGTTATGTGTGGGCATTGCTCAGTGTAGTTGTGTTTTCTGTGCTCGATTAGTTAAAGCTGAGTTCTGTCTTCCCTCTGTCCGATTTCCTCATACAGTTTTGTATATTTCAGGAGTATATGCCATCCAACAAGTCAGCTATTAATATTGAAGACTTCGAGGATATTGCAGATCTAGCAGACTACATCCATCTGCTCGATACCAACGACAGATTATATAGAGAATATCTAACATTTAAAGATGAAGAAATAGACAATCCAAAACTCAAACAGATTCTAGACGACCGGGACTGGACGTCCTCATCGTGTAAACAAAACAAAATGGCGTCCAATAGTGAAAACGATTCAACCAAAAAACAAACCACGATCTTTTCTGGGTATGAATGTTTTCTGTGTAATCGAGTACATACAATGTTAAATTCGAAAGAGGAAATATCTTACCAAGCAGATCAAACGGATTATGGGTGCCCGTCACCCAGGAAGTTTGACAGACAAGGCCAATATAGTATCCATGACGACAAGTGGGCTGCCGAATGGATTTATGGGAAACATGAAGCAGACGCCATGTTACAAATGTATCAGAATAATCTAGTGATGTCAGAAAAGGAATATTATAAATATGTGAGAAAGACAATGAAAAGGACAAACAATTACTAACCATCTGTCTTAAATGGTTTTGGATATGTCACAATAACCAAAAAGCAAAGGACACATGTTCTATCCCATACCATTGCATGCCATTATCGTCATAAAAAATGTCACTAGCACTACCACCTCCATTGTTTGGCATTTATATATTTCTTAGTTCCAGCTCAAGTACCCAGTGTCAGCTCAATGTCAATTGGTAGTCTCCCAACTCCATATGACAGAAATACCGTTGACCAGTGGAAAAATGAGTGTGGATTAAAAGTGTAACAAACCGTTACGTTGTGTTCGGACATTGCAATTATGATAAATACTGACGTTGTTTTCATGGCTTATATTTCATCATGTGATCTTCAGCCTCAAAGTTGGCATTATAAGTGTTCTTTCCATTGATCTCACCGTAATGTATGTAGACAGCAATCATTTTGTTATGAACTGCTACTGTACTTGTATTTTCTAAGGAGCTCATTTTATAGAAGTCTTTTAACTACTTATCAATCTCATTAAAATCAGATCCTAACATTTTCTCCATTCCATAACGCTGTTGGTTAGATCTCACTGCACTAGAAAAGAGGTCACGTTCAAATGACATATCTAGTGCATGTTGCTTTATGGCTATATAGAGAGTGCACCGACTAAGTCAGTCTACACTTAACATCTCTCTTACTGTAAACTACAGCAGAGATTCTCAGCACTTTCAGTTTGTGAAAGTAGCAATTTGATTGGATGATGTGAAGTTCACATCGACATGACCCCATATGTAGTGTCATCAGATAGTGTAAGTAGTGGAGCTAATATGGTTCTGATTTAAATGAGATTGACCACTTATGGGTCATTGTGTGATCTAAACATTATGTCGAAAGGGTTGAATTATCAGGATAGTCGTTGTCTGAGGGAGGTTGTTCAGTTTCTTGTCTGTGATAATCTTTTACTTGTTCTCATTATGTTGACTGTGCAATGTACTACATGTATATGAGTAACTTACAATTTGACTGTATGTATAAACTATAGTATACTCAGAAATAGCATTACTAGTATTAAATTAAAACATATATTTTCATTTAATCGTTGTGTCTATTTCCACTAGACGAAGACAGCAGTGTTTTGGTCATTTGGGGGTTTCCCTGCCTGGACAGGGGAGTAGAAATGAGGCAGAAGGATGAAAACATTTCTATCCCCTGCTGCCTCATTGGCCAATAACTCCATTGATTTAGGTGAGAAATAAAGGATAGTTTTCTGAAAGCAACTGACTTCTTTTCCACATGCAGAGAACATGGATTGCTGGAGCCAACTGTCTGTCACATAATTATACCAGTACATGTACATAGATCAAATTAAACTGATCCTCATACATTAACAGGAAATATTTTATGCAGAATACACAGGGGTTCTGCTGAAACATAATGCCAAAATCCAGAAAATGAGCCTCTAGTCTGTGTTTGGGTGCCATTTTATAACACTTATTCCAACACCTTGACAGTGCTACAAGCGTTGTTTTTTTAAATTTAGCTTATGGGACTCCAAATTACCATAACTTTGTCAATTCTTTTAATTTGTTCATCAAATTTTGAACAGAAAAGATCATTTTTCCTAATGCAGCCAATCCAGATATCCAGATTATTTTGGAATAGTAGAACCCCTGAATACATCAATATCTTTCAGAAGTCGAGTCGTTATCATAAATTATAGTACCCTATCAGCATTTTCATCCGTGCACCCTTGTGAAAATATTGGTTGAATAATAAAGACAAGAATCAACAGTTAAACAAGAGATGTTTGTAAACAGGTATGCCCCAATGGCAGCCTAATTGTTGAACATTGTAAAGATCACAGTTGACCTTTGACCTTATGACCTCAAAATCAATAAGGTTCAATGTCATCTACCCTTGCTGAACAACCTTCATGTAAAGTTTGAAGATCTTATGGTCAAGTGTTCTGGGATTATCAAACGGAAACCATTTGGTCTACCAACAGAAATGAGCAAAGCAATATACCTCTCATCAAAGATGGGGGGGGGGGATAATTATGCTGGTACAAGGTAAGTGGACCACAATAAATGCTCAAGCTACAGATCATTTTCAAGAAACATATAAAGCACATGATGACAAGAATTTATAACAAATTTATTTATTCATCGACAATTACATACAAAATACAATGAAAGATGAGGAACATGCAATGACAACAGGTATAACTGTAACTGATTCAAAGACAACCTTTCTGAAACAAGGTTGGGGATACTGTACAAAATTGATAAAACCATCAATTTAAATTGATGCTTGTTCAAAAGGTTAAACCTTTCAATAATGATGTTGACTGACTTTAAAAGTACAATATAGATCACTAACACATGATTTGACATAAACAAGAGGGCCATGATGGCCCTATATCGCTCACCTGATTATAAACCCTGCACAATTTTCACCCAAAGGAATAATTTGAACATCTTGGTAGAAAACCACAAGATGATGCTACATACCAATAATCAAAATTCTAGGCAGTGTAGTTTTAGGCAAGAAGATATTAATATGTTTTCCCTATATATAAGTCTATGTAAAACGGTGACCCCCGAGTAGGGCCAATTTTGACCCCAGGGGCATAATTTGAACAAGGATTTTCTAAGATTTGACCGGATGACCTAGTTTTTGACCCCACGTGACCTATATTCGAACTTGACCTAGATATCACTGAGACAAACATTCTGACCAAGTTTCATGAAGATCAAGCTTCAAATGTGCCCTCTAGAGTGTAAACAAGGATTTTCTAAGATTTGACCCTGTGACCTAGTGTTTGACCCCACGTGACCCATATTCAAACTTGACCTATATATCACTAAGACAAACATTCTGACCAAGTTTCATGAAGATCAAGCTTCAAATGTGACCTCTAGAGTGTAAACAAGGATTTTCTAAGATTTGACCCTGTGACCTAGTGTTTGACCCCACATGACCCATATTCAAACTTGACCTATATATCACTGAGACAAACATTCTGACCAAGTTTCATGAAGATCAAGCTTCAAATGTGCCCTCTAGAGTGTTAACAAGGATTTTCTAAGATTTGACCCTGTGACCTAGTGTTTGACCCCACGTGACCCATATTCAAACTTGACCTATATATCACTGAGACAAACATTCTGACCAAGTTTCATGAAGATCAAGCTTCAAATGTGCCCCCTGGAGTGTAAACAAGGATTTTCTAAGATTTGACCGGATGACCTAGTTTTTGACCCCACGTGACCTATATTCGAACTTGACCTAGATATCATTGATACAAACATTCTGACCAAGTTTCATGAATATCAAGCTTCAAATGTGACCTCTAGAGTGTTAACAAGGATTTTCTAAGATTTGACCCGGTGACCTAGTTTTTGACCTCACGTGACCCATATTCAAACTTGACCTATATATGACTGAGACAAACATTCTGACCAAGTTTCATGAAGATCAAGCTTCAAATGTGCCCCCTGGAGTGTAAACAAGGATTTTCTAAGATATGACCGGATGACCTAGTTTTTGACCCCACGTGACCTATATTCGAACTTGACCTAGATATCATTGATACAAACATTCTGACCAAGTTTCATGAAGATCAAGCTTCAAATGTGACCTCTAGAGTGTAAACAAGAATTTTCTAAGATTTGACCTGGTGACCTAGTTTTTGACCCCACATGACCCATATACGAACTTGACCTAGATATCATTGAGACAAACATTCTGACCAAGTTTCATGAAGATCAAGCTTCAAATGTGACCTCTAGAGTGTAACCAAGGATTTTCTAAGATTTGACCCGGTGACCTAGTTTTTGACCTCACGTGACCCACATTCAAACTTGACCTATATATCACTGAGACAAACATTCTGACCAAGTTTCATGAAGATCAAGCTTCAAATGTGCCCCCTGGAGTGTAAACAAGGATTTTCTAAGATTTGACCGGATGACCTAGTTTTTGACCCCACGTGACCTATATTCGAACTTGACCTAGATATCATTGATACAAACATTCTGACCAAGTTTCATGAAGATCAAGCTTCAAATGTGACCTCTAGAGTGTAAACAAGAATTTTCTAAGATTTGACCTGGTGACCTAGTTTTTGACCCCACATGACCCATATACGAACTTGACCTAGATATCATTGAGACAAACATTCTGACCAAGTTTCATGAAGATTGAGTCCAAAATGTGACCTCTAGAGTGTAAACAAACTAATTGTGAACGGACGACGGACGACGGACGACGGACGACGTACGACGGACATCCATCGATCCTAATAGCTCACCATGACCACTTCGTGGTCAGGTGAGCTAAAAATACATAAAACATCAGCGGCCAATGTCCATGGTACTCAATAATCCATAGTGATATCACCATCTCTGACCTCCTTGCCTGTTACCTCCACTCATTTGACTCCCACCCTGAACACTACCACTGTTGCCCGAATATTGTACAATGCCTCTAGAAGTATAATTAGCCATTCCAGAAATATCCTGACCATAACCCATGGCCGCACTTTGTCCATAACCTAGGTTAGAAGTTTGTCCGTAAAAAACGTTAGCAGGTTGTCCAAAACTAGACCCACCAGACTGTTGACCATAATTCATAGAATTCATGGCCGCAGACTGACCATAGCCAGTATTAGCAGACTGTCCATAGCTATCGGTAGAAAATTGTCCATATGTCGTGGTCGAGGAGGACTGTCCATAATTCTGGGATGAACGACGATTACCTGTTAAAGTGTACATGGAAAATTATTACCTGAATCAAAAAAAATATTAAATCATCATACACACCTAAATGTTTATGAAAAAAGTCAGTTAAGATTGATTGCCATTTGTATTCACAATTGCATAAAGTTCAGAGAATTTAACGCGATTCTTAACCTTTTATCAGCAGAATTTAAAATTGGATATATTGTCATTATATCACTCCAGCTGTATGTTTTCATAAGCAGCCGCTATGTGATCAAATTTCATATGTTGCCTATTATAACAAAACTTTACATGTGCAGGACAAAAAAAACTAAACTCTATTAGCGCTGTATCACAAATAAATACTGTAAAGTAATTCACTTTTGTGGGTATTAAATTTTGTGGTTCACCTTAAACCACGCAATTAAACCTCATCAAACAATTATTTTGACCCGTGTATTTACTACCTGAAATGCAAAATCCACAAATTAACGTCCCATCGAAATAGTATTTTTTAACAAAACCACGAAATATCGTCCCATTGAAATTAAATGATATTACAGAAGTTGAAAGTTTGTCTTTACTCAACTATGGCATATTAATTTTCAACAAGTGGAATTATGAAGCCAAATAACTTAAGTAATTAAGAATTACCAGTTGCATATTCCTGTGAGCTGCTGTAATTCTGGTTGTCTCCCCTGCCACTACGATCTAGGAATAGAATAATAAATACATCGATACACACATATTGAAAACAATACGAGTCTAAAAGCTATAGTGCGCCCACGATAATGTGATGTTTACCGGATTGGTCTACTGTGGCAAATTTGTTTACTTAAATAAACATGGATGGTCAATTGTATACTAAAATAACACTGATAAGCTGTTAATTTTCATCTTTATGTTTTTAACAAATATGATGACACATCAATAGTTGTCATTAGTAGAGACCTTAGATAATAGGTAGGTCTTATCTTTACTATGTATGAACCTCCAGAATCAATAAATCAAAACATCAATGCTAGAATTCTATTTTCAATAAAAATGAAGGAAAATTCATAATTCACAATCATTAAATGAGGCACAGATGATATACAAGACCTAAAATATATCATTTTCGATGAAAAACATTTTAAATGAGTACTTTCTCTTAATTTTTTTTAATTATAATTATAGAGTTTCAAAAAACACACCTTCCGACATGTATGGTCTTTTAGCATCTTGATTGTTATAATCTCTATTATCTAGCGATCGTTTACGAGATCCCGCATTTCCTCTTCCTCCGCCTCTCCCCTGTGATTGGTTAGCACGACCTTGACCCCTAGTAGGGGACTCATCATTGTATCGACTTCCCGACCCGGAACTGCCAGAACTGTAACACAAACACAGGCCATCATAACAAACTTTAGGGGGAATTTGAAAAACCATGTCTCACACCAAGGGACATAACTCTAGTAAAAACTAGTAGACCTAAATTTTCGCAAATATATACAATTAGGCTTGGTACCTAGTAGTACTAGTAGTATTCATATGCTGTATAATTGAAATCCGACCTATGGTTAATTTGAACAAGCACATACAAACAAGGCTCACGTGTATACAAGGGCTATAACCCTGTAGAAACTAAATGTTTTAAAGTGATACTATAAAGCAGATATAAATGAACTAGGCTGTACAGCATACATTTGTATGTCTTCTTTTCATCCATTTTGAAAGGGTAAAATCAATTAATTCAATAGTTGTGGCTAATCATTCTCTTTCAAACAGTGTATTTCTTCATCAGAAATAAAGTTTGGTAACTTGACTAACCACTGATGATGTGACAAATAAATATTAAGAAAATTCTTTGACTAACTTTGAGAATTTCTGCTCCATGCGTTCCAATGTGTTCTTTAAGTAAGCCATCATGGCCATTGGGTCTTCCTCTTTCCTGCAATATGATAACAGTTCATAACCATACGCATTTCCAGCCTATTTTAAAAATTCCTTTTTTCTCTGATTGAGACATCTGTAGTGCTTGGTCATTCGGTGTATCTATGCCTTAATAAATAGTCAATTGGTCAATGACAACCAGCTTTGAGGGATGAGACAAGACAGTTTATGTGATACAAGAAATCTGGGTGCGCTAACATAGCTATTTTTGAATAGACTCCTTGATTCTTTAACATGCCCGGTGTACAGCACCGATACATGCCTTACTACCTCTGGAATAATGACCAGTTCATCTCTAGTTGAATGGGAAACGTTGATAAGCATTTCTGCAATTTCTAGACCAATAAAAATTTCTATTAAGTTACATGGGACACTTTTGACAAAACAAATAAAGGTACACAAAATCAACTCATTAAAATGTCACATAGTTACATACCCGCCACCTGATGACTGACGATTTCTACCAGGTGAAAACCGTGACTGCTCTTTATAAGCATTAGATCTGCCAGCCTGCTGCTGAGGTCGGACGGGTTGGTTCCTAGATCGAGCTGTCTGTCGTGATGGTGCGTTGTCTTTAAATCCTCCAGACTGTCTAGGGGATTGATCCCTAAATTTGGGGCTTGTACGAGATTCTTGTCTATTCGCACCTCCACGGGGTGGCTCGTTTCTCGGAGACGCCTTCTGGTCGCGAAATTGTGAAGTAGTTGATACCGGTTGTTTGAATTGTGCTGAATCAGAATTAAATGAATCTCTTCTTTGGTTCCTTTGTTGTACTCTCCCTCTTTCCCTTCTATCCCTCCTCGGCTAGAAATAGAAAAATATCACTAAGCAATAAACACATAATTTACTTCAAAAAGACATCTAGAAATATGTCCATCGAGACGAGTGCCCCCATTGGGACATATAGTAAAAGTAAAAAAGGGCCATTACTCTGGTAAAAATTGCTGCAGCAAAAATTCCATCCTTTACGGTTAACTCGTTTATGGTTGTTAATCTGTGAAAGTTTGAAGAAATTCCACCCAACAGATTGTGAGGAGTTCAATACACAAGATTTGCATTACATATGGACGGACAGCACCAATGCTATATGCCCCCACTAATAAATAAGCGAGGAGGTACAAAAATATTATTGTGGTTGTCACTTTATAAAACAAGAGGAACCAAAAGTTCTTAGTTGCTCATCTGTCGTCAAAGCCCTATGGTTATTCCCTATGGTGAATCCCTATGGTCATCATCATTTACAATGTCTGACTAAAATTCAAATAAGTACAGCCTCTATTACATGTACAAGATTCCATATTGCCTTAACCAACATGAATGTTACATAACACAGCAATGTAATATCGCCCTACACAAACCTGTCCCATTTATTATTATTCTATGAATTCTCAGTGGTTTAAAGTAAAATGGCTTACCTCGTTTCCTCCTGCTAAACCAAACTGTCCACCACGGGCACCGCCGCCGCCAGCACCACCAACTCTACCACCACCGCTTACACCACCACCACCACTACCACCACCACCTGGCTTTTTACCTGGAAAATAAACATACATGCCAATGTACAATTATCCTAAACAACAGTCACAAATATATGAGCATTCGTGAGCAAAAGTAACACTTCATTGAGTTCATTCCAATATGTACAGGCATACTTACAACATCGTTTTACGGCCTCTCCAGAGTGGTCCTCTATAGAGCAACAATCTCTTCTTAGTAACAGACAAACATAACCATTTTGTTCACAACAATTTTATTTCTCCAGACAAATAACAATTTTGTTTTAGTGTCATGATTTTGGTTTTCTATTAAAAGGAAATGGATTTTTATAATAAATCTAGTAGGCAGTTAGCAACAGATTGTCAAACAAGTGAAATATACAAACCACTCAAAATTGGCTGTCGTGGACTTGTCCCTTTAGCCATTGCACCTCGTGACGCTCCAGTACTTGGTGCATTACTTTTTCTATCAGCAAATTTGTTTAATCCCCTGCCACGGACGTCACTTCCAAACCCTCGACCACGAAACTGGCCCCTGTTTGTTCCACGACCGAATGAACCAACAGTCTTAGCCTTGACTTTCATTGCATGATTTTGTATGGCATTTTGCATACTTCTGCTCATTGTAGCAGAACCTCCTGTGGCACGCCCTCCACCTCCTCGGTTAAAAATATTGGGTCCTAAAATGATATACATACATACATTTTTATTCAAATTAATCAAGAAGTTCATGCAAATTAAATTATCAAAATCTTAAAAAGCAATAAAATGGTACCAAATTGAGTCTATTACCAAACCAGTATGATTTATTTCCCCCAAAGAAGGCCGACTTCAATTTGTGTCAGACTCGGAAATTCAGAAAATGTATGATTTTTCTCTATATCTGAAGAAAAGATACAACCAGTTTTGGTAATGATTCAGGATTAAAGAAAGCTGGTCTTATACTCGGGGAAAGACATATTGTGTGTCAATTATTTGTTTTAATCTCTATGCAACTCCCTAGCCATTGGGGTTTCAATCCTACCATTATGAATTACTATTATCAAAAATCCCAGAATTAGATGAAGGCAAAGGTCAATATGTGTAATATGATATTGATAAGTATCGGTAATAATACTTAATATACAGTACAGCGACCTGATCCTGACCTTTAAGCATTGAATCTGTTACAAGGTTCTTGCGTTAAATATATAAATTTTCTAAAGCAAATTGTACCAAAGGAAATGTTCTTTACTGATTATGCCAATAAACTTAGAACTTGAAACTATTGGTTACCAAGTTCTAAGTCAATGGTTCTTTAGATTTGTGTTTGTATTACACCTTGAGTGTCTTTGTGACACATCCCACATATGAAAACATACAACTAGGGTTGAGGATCAAGTCAATACCTCTGCTTTGTAAATAACAATAACACAAAATAAGTTTGAGCAATAAACTTACGGGGAACTAAAGCAGAGAGCTTCAACTGACAGTCTTCAATAGTGACATCTTTGTTTGTCTGTAAGCATTTAATACTAGCAGCTTCTGTCTTGTATTCTAGCAGAACACCACTGTAAACATAGTATCAAACATTTTATACAAGCACATCTTGTCAATGTATCTTGTTTTGAAACTTTTGACCCTACAAGAAATGTTACATAATAGCATATCTAAAGTAAATGAATGCATCAGTATCAATGGATACACTTGCCTGTTAGTACCGTTCAATAACCATTTCACTCCAGAAAAAATGAGTTTGATATTGAAATAAAGTTGTTTTGTCAAAGCAGAAATAGCTGAAAAATTAAAACGAACAAGGAACATTTCTACAAGATTAGTTTAACCTCAATAGAAACTATAACTAGTATAAGCTTCTATTAAATTTCGATTTTCCATTACTGAATTGCAAGGCATGTTCATCTCTGATCTCAAAAACCACCAAATCAACTTATTTAAAATAAAATTATTGAAGAGTGCATTTCAGAGACTCAATTTAACTAAGCATAAAAGAAATGACAGGTTAACATGCTGATATAAGCCTACAAATTAAAGTTTTACAAAATCACCATTCTGCAAATCTATAAATTGTATACATGTGGAGCTTTCCAGAAATAAAAGAACTTATGACAGAATTTCAAGAACAAGTTTCATCAATTATTATGTAGCAAAACTAGGAGACCAGTATGAAATCACATTCATTAAATATCCATCTGTGTGAGTTCACGTATAAGTATTGTACTTAGGGATACTCACATCACTGACGTCTGTCTGGTCCAATTCTTTACATAATATATACAAAATACAAGAAGAGCTTGCAGCTAACCTTCAGTCTTAACATATGACTCTGGCCAGATTAAAATTGTCTTCTCCAGGGCCATATCAAGAGACAACAAAGCACAGAGGGAAATATTTTCTGGAGAAAATTTGAGGCAAGCTATGCTTCTATTAAAGCTTCTACATTTCTATCTCTCAAATTTTGCCTCAGTGTGCCTCTGCATGGTTATAAGCCTGTTCCCTAAGTACTTTCTCAGCCAATATTTTGGAAATAAATTTCTGAATTTATAGTCAAGGTGTGAAGTACTGCTTAACTTTGAGAATTCTGTATAACCTTGACCCAACAAGGTTAGAAGTTGTGTTCTGCCACTAAATTGTGCTCAAACTACAATAGTTTCCCCACAATTTAGCAATAAGCATAGCATCAATAGTTATAATCTCTTTGCCAATTTTGAAAAGGAAAATGAACAAATGCATGCATGTGCACGCATGATCCAACTTGCTCTTTGCAATTTTCTTTAGAACTAAATAGCTCAATTTCAAAGCACCAATGTACAGCAACAGTGATCAGAATCCCTCAGTAATTTGGAGTTTACTAATATTCCAGGGATTCAATCGACCAAGTATTGCTCCTTTGATACCCTGATCAAATTAAAACCATCACGGTATTGGCTAAGTGTTTTTAAGAGATACCTTCACTATAAAACGGAAAGATGCCATTCTTTTCGCTTCAGGATGCCAAGTGGTGCCAATTCAACCAGATTTATTTCAGAATGTTCAATATTTCAATTCTGAAATAGATCAAGTATTAAACAGACAGGGGTCTTTTTGGGGGTCTAACATAAATAAACACAACAGGAAGCAGACACTTACCCGACTTTTATCTCTCCATCATCCGACTCTTCCATACTCAATGTGATTTTTGTGGCCTCAGGGAAAAAAGATCGTATGGTTTCTTCTGTCACATTAGGTGGAACATTTTTTACTGCTATCTGTCGTTTCTTCAACTCCTCTGTAATGTTTAGAATCAAATCACCTGCCAAACTGATCACCAGATCAATCCACTGTTGGCCAGATCAGCCCATTGACTGCAATTTCTTGTTCCAGGAAAGCAATTACTGCAATTCCTTGTTCCAGAAATGTAATTTTTGGCAGATGAAATATTTGGTATAAGCCTGGTTCATACCAAAATGCAAACCGGTGAATACCAGCAGTTTAGGGCCAGTATGTTTCCTATGGGAGTATTTTATTTTGCTAATTACTCTTTCAAATAAAAGCTCTCATTTTGTGTTGTATATTTATGACCAACTGAGATTAGTGCATGGTCATTCAGGTTTTTTACCTGCAAGATCAGCCAATGACCTTTGACTTCGAGGGAAAAGACAGATGTGTGATACTAAGATTCAGGGTGTGATACCTCGGCTCTTTCTGAAAAGACTCCTTTAAGGTTTTTAGAATGAGACTGACTGGTTTATAGCACGAGTACACGTGAGACTACCTCTGGGTTACCAACCAGTTGATTTCTGCATAGAAGCTTTTCAAAATAACCAATTGTCCCAGCAGAGATTGTAAACAGGGACTTCCCGACCCATAGTCAAGAGTATAACCCACTCAATCACTATGTCCCCAATAAATGCTCTCATGTAAGACACATTCCTGAACGTTCCTGACATATTGCTGAAGTAGAAGTTTCAAAGTAGATTATATAGCTTTAATCCACTGTCTCCAAAAGCAGAAACAATGCGTATAAAGTCTCTAAAGCTGCTGGTCACATTACAAAAACATGTTGTTTAAGACCTAAAAGACTTCTCAGCATCAATCTTTGCTGAACAAATGCATGCTTGCAACCACCCTAATCATAGTAATTGACATTATGCCAGAGCAGAGGTTGCTTCGCCATATCACAATGTATTTGCTCAAGGCTTTCAAGCTTATCAATTGGACCAGCATGTGATTATAATTTACCGACAAAATTTTAGGAATCGGTAATTAACTCATTCTACCCTGAGACCTTTTCTCCACTTATCTCCTAGAGATAAATGGCTTATCAACCCCTACAGCTATTATTGATTTATTGGACAAGTGTAACTGGCATAATGTCAATACTCGGCCAAAGCATATTGGCACCAAATTAATAGCAGAATGGATACTTTGGTATTGCAATACAATTATAACAACTGTTTTACACAACTTAGGTCAATGGATACACCCAGTTGCTCTACAGTTGTAACAGTATCAATTGCTTGGTTTCATAAATCATTGACAAAATCAAAACAGATTCACTGCAATCATAAATGGGTTGTGATAAAGTCATTGTGGGAAGTGCACAATCATGTGGATGGACTTGCTTCTATTTTTTGGCATTCCATGAGACAGTCCTAGGGCATGGTCATACTTTTAATCCTTGCCTTATTTGCCAATGACCAGATTTGAGTTAACAGACAGGAATTTAGTGTGATACAAGGAATATGGGCATTCTGTCCTAGCCCTTTCCGAATGGACTGCATTGTTTTTACCACCAACATACCCAGGACTACCTCTGGGTTTCCAACCAGTTCATCTCCATCTTGGTGGGAAACACTGAGAAGCGTTTCTGAAATTCCCTAAAGGCCTAGCCGAGATTCTAACCAGGGTCCTCGGGATTGGTTGACAAAAGCACTAACCACTTGGCCAAGGTTTCATCCAACTTGTTTCTGTAACTAGCCAAATTTGTGATGCGATATCGATCAACCACAATACAGAATCTACTTATAAGCATTTACATATACAAACCAAGGATAAGGCAGTCTAATCAATATCAGAATTGACCCTTTTATGTTCAAAAAGGCCTAATCCGACCTTCCCAATACTGAAGGGTGAAGCTTTCTCTATTCATAGTGGTATTTTGGCTATGAATTGGTGAAATCCAGTCAATGTATATGTAGCTAAACCTTGTAGAACACATTGTCACATCAAATAACATTTCTGCCATTTTATGTTCATTATTTTCGTTATTTGTGTTCCAGCACAGATTGTTAGATGTAGCACTCAACCACACATGCCTGGTTACCAGATAGCATACAACAACCTAGTTCCATAATGTGTCTCATAGTGATAGCCTCATCATTTCAGTAAGTCAACAGGATGAATAAATTATTCTCACATGGGTATATTTCAATCAAGCGCTGATGTATTTTCTACCTCCAGAGTTAACAACAATCAGCAAACAGGATACCTATGCTATTTTAGTCAAGTTTGTGCTTAAGTTTATGTAGCACTGTAGTCTTTTAGTATTTCAGTAGAATCAGTGATTGATATCAGAGAAACAGGATTCGACTACAGTTTAAACAATGCTTTGAAGACTGTGAAGTCATGGAGCCAACAAAAGCATGAAACGTTGGTTAGTTCCGTTTCTCCAGTAAATGTCTTAACTGTTTTTACAATGCAAGGATCGGTTCCAAGAATTTTCCTTGTTTTCTGACCGTGAAGTCATCATTGTCCAGGATCATATGTTCGGTTATTCACTTTTATCCAGTAGTTACAATCTGTGATGTCTTTACAATACGAAACAGATTTTTTATCCACACTAATATTACAGATCCTGTCAATAAGTGCTTCGTGGCGAAGGTCCTTTATCTTGGATTGAGAATTTCAATCAATTCATTCAAATGAATCAACCATGAGGACTCTCATTTTTTGCCCTGAACTTGGCACTGTAGGTTCAAGGTTACCCGTAATTCTCAATCACATTTCTTCCATTATTCCGAATTTTTATTACACTGTAAGTGTACCGGTAATCATTTTTTCTTCTCAGAATTTCCAATCCAATTATCAGTTCCATTCTTCAGTTCCGAAAGCTCTCCTTGATAAAAAGCTTTCTTTAAGAAATCACTAGGCAGTGATGTGTGTTTTGAATATCCAAGTACCGGTAGTACTATCGAAGTTCTCTTCCATTTTCGAAAAAGTCAACGTCTGCATTAAACGATGTTTCTTTCCAGTAATAAAATTTTCGTATTTTTGTCACTGAAGAAACAGTTGACATTCGATGTTTCACAGTTCATGACTTTCTTGAAGGATGATAGACAAAGTCAATTTGATCTTGTCGGATATTCTCAAAATAGTGCATTTCAGCTCAATATCATTCCTGGCTCATGTAACAAGTTTTGCAGACCAAGGTAAGTGTCAACAAACTACATGTATATCCCTCATTCCTGGTTAATGAAACGGGTAGTTATTCATGTTGCTTTGTCTTTCACATGTCAAGCTAAGTAAGTGTCAACAAATTGTATTCATTCATTCCTTGTTCATTACAGGCAGTTGTTCATATTTTGTGTTTCACAAACCAAAACAAGTGTCAACTAACTACATGTATTTTCATCATTCCTGTTTCATGACACAGGCAGTTTCCCATGATTTTTGGTTCATATTCCAAGCTAAGTATAAGATCAATGCAGCTGAGTACAGAGCCTAAACATAGCTTCCATCAATTCACCTCAATATGAAGATGATGTAAAGCAGGCACTCTCGTACATGCTATGCATCGCAGTAACTTCCTAGATGTCATTCCCTGGTCTCTAGTTTAGGTTTCACGAACCAGCAGTCCTTTCCAACAACCAGGACTTTCAAACCTTGTAGAGATGTGATTCCATCATGACAGAAAGACGGACTTTTGTCTCCCCCATGCCTTACTTACCTTGTTTCACTTACACACTATACAATCTATACTTACTCTGTTCCCATCGATTCTTCTGTGTCTCGGCCATGTATGCCTTGCATTCTAAAACATATGAAAAACATTCATGCATGTACACTGTCTTATCATATGAAGCGCACAGTGCAAAACTATGGTAAATTCATCAATTTATAGAAGCATGTACCATAGCTTTGCACTTAGTCCTCCATATTCAGTACATTTGCAGTTTTCATATCAGGCCTAAAAAATGTATATGTTTGTTTCCTGTAACATGTTCAAAAAAAGATGAGTTGGTAGGTAGGGATTTTTTTTGGAAAGGGCACATCATATGGTCCCAACATTCAAATTTTGTCATGGATTTTTTAGTCTGTAGTCCCAACCTCTATCATATAATTAATAATTAAATGATGAAACACAGATAAATTAATACTTTAGTTGTCTACAAACAAAAAACACACACAAATTTGACGAAATTGATACAGGAGATGTCAATAAAAAATTTTGGGTAGGGGAAAAATTAAGAGGGTCGGTAGGGTTACAGGAAACAAACATACTTTTAAGGCCTTATTTAGCTTTCCTGACATATAATATTAGTAGCTTTAATTCGGTGCTATCAGAGATAAGCAAAATATTAACAGAAAAACATACATTAGCCCACTTGGATCGTTTAAAGCCTTTGATGCTATCAAATCACCCCGCCAGTTTTCCTAGACAGCATCCTAACCAGTACTAGCTTACCCTTCTATAAGGTACCAGTAACTTTTTCATGGAAAGGTATGGCCTGCCAAGACCAGGAATCAAATTTAGTTTGATGATTATCCAAACAAAAAATACAAGCTAAATTAAAATATTTTAATTCTTTAGCAAATTACCATCTAGTGCCTTGTTGAATGCATCTGGAAAGGTGACAGACATATTCTTGCCATCAATATGTAGGTTACCCAGGATGCTCGCCACTTTTACCAAGAAGTTGGGCGTCCTGATCTCAAATGGAATACGTACAAATCTGAAATCACATGACATAAAAATAAATCAAAAATAAAATAAATAAAACAAATAAAATCAAGCGCCGATGGCACTGGAAGAACAGGGATTGTTCTTGTCGTCAGAAAAATATTTTTCCAGTCACAAAGCATATGAGGGCATATGCCACCCCAACCCCATATGTATGTTCCAGCATCTAGTTAATACAGTATTACCTCTACTGCCTATACTACTCGCAGTATTTAAACGTTGAGCGTTTATCACTGACCGGATGGTAACCTAGCTTACGTAACATAATACACTCGCTTTCTCAATATATTTACCAAGCTTCCTGCAATAAAGTGCTAAGTCATCATGCAACATTATACACACTGTCTCGGCTTAAGATTAGGCGATAAATTCCAAAGTCATCCCGCAAAATGCGCAATTGGACCTATTTTTAGCTCCCAATCTTATCCAGTATATTTTTAACGCTTACACTGACCAGGAAGCAAGCTCCCTGTTCAAAAATCATTTGGTTAAATGCTGTGGCTCAATAATTGGCCAAAACTAAACAGTATTCAGCAAGAATTTCAAAACACCGACTTAAACCATACCAATATTCTAAGTAAGACAATTAATTATTTAACAGCTGTAATTTATATATTAAATTGATTTTATTTTTTGGGGGCATGCATATGATTATAATAATAAGTGAGCATAGAGGAATTTTTCTTGAATGGTGTGGTTAAATTATCTACGATAATCAAATCAGTATTAAGCAATCAGTAAATCTATTTATCCCTTGTGGCTACTTAAAACAGGTTGTTGCTTAATAGAAGTACATTCATTGACTTGTATGACTCAATGGGATGCGTTCAAGTTTATTGCTCAGACAAACAGCTGACTAAGTTAGCTGACCACTTCAAAAGGTCCAATCATGCATACAAAGACAGACAAAAATGTTCATTTTCACCACTTTATGTAAACATTACAATACAATACAATACAATACAATACTTTATTTTCATGTTTCAGGCCACCAGCCCATAACACACAAATGAACAAATAACATATATCTAATACAGTGCAAAGATATGAATGTATAATAATTGTATATACAAGAACAAAATCATTAAGTATCAAATCCAATTGGTACCGGTAATAATATATTACATTGAAATAATCTCTTTTCTGAGTTGAAAAGCATAATATATATAACAGCAGTCTCAGCCAAACTAGGCCGGACCGACGGACATGTCCGGTAAAAATCGCACAGGTCCGACCTACGAGTCTAATTACACAGGACCGACTGTCCGGTGAATTTTTTACCTCATCACCGGTAGATTTTGACCTCTACGCCGTACCTAGACAATCCGATTTTCCGTTAGAGGTCTGCAAATAGCGGTATACTATACGGCGCATTTCATTGGGCTGTTGAAAGTTGTTTTATCGATACGTCACACATATCGCGAGCAGTAAACTTATTGGTTCCTGGTTTACTGATTATCGTGTATATTTAGCGGATTTAGTGCGGGTACCACACTTGTAAATAAACAATCGGCGACACAAACAGAACGTCTCGATCGTGCGCACAGAATATTCAAGGACAATATAAATCTGGTAGTAATCTTTCTTACATTGTTTCAACCATGGCTTTTAATATGTTGCGATACTTTATGATGATAATAAACTTATGAAGACATATTGAACTATTGTTTTATTTTTTAGAGAATACTGATTAAGAACAATCAAATAATAACCAATCTTTATCATTTACTGCATGAATTATTTAAAAAAATCCGGTCCTGTAAAATTTGGTCCGGTCCTGTAAAAATCTGAACTTTACAGGACCTACTGTCCTGTAAAATTCTGACGTGTTTGGCTGAGACTGTAACAGGCAAGCGCCTTAACAGTTTTTTCATTTTTACATGATAATAACATAATAACATAGTTACCCTGTTTTTTCCCTCAGATTGGATCCATCCGTTCCCTTTTTGTCTCGCAGCTCAAATTTGATTTCAAAATTGTCATTAAGTCTCAACACTTCATGTAATTTCTCTGACTTGAGGTCACACTGTTTTATAGGACCAATGTTCACCTTCAACTGGCGCACTAAAATAAGGAAATAATTATTTAATATAACATAAACAAGTCTTTTTTATCAAGTTTAATGTCAATTCTTAACAATGTTGGAGGCACTCAAATGCCTGTCATATAAGACTGGCTAATAAATGGTCTGCTCAGCGTTTACAAGTTCATTCATATATATGATAGATGTTGTTTTTCCCTGGAATGAATTATCATTCAACCATTACTAACTTGTACGTGTAGCCTCTCCACAAAATGAGGACTGTACCACAGCCATAGTTACGAATGATGAAAATAGCATGGCCATTAAAAGTGGTACACAGATGCAATGAGATATCAGGGCCTCAATTCTATATCATTGATCAGTCAATTGACTTAAAAACATAATTAAGTTTTAATATTCAAACAAAACTGAAAACATAAAGAAGAATTACTTTTATGCAAAGACGCAGGAAACGGTCTGTCAGCCTTTTCTGTTGCCTTGGAAACCGTAGATGACAAGATCACCTTCTCAGATTTCTTTGGTGCTTCTCCATCTGTGTTTTTACCTACAACGATTTAAAATGTTGAAAATACTGCATGAGATAATGCACAAAGTCATGATAGAATTCAATCAGAGATAGGTACCGTCTAGTAAAATATATCCATATTTATTACTTTATCATGATGGTTTTCTGGAGCTGGTGAAATTTTGGCAAGTAGAATAACAAGAGTACTTCAGAACTTATTTGTTTACAATCAGTTGTTTACAATTTTTTCACTATATTTTTGCAATAGCGGATATTACGGAAAATAAAAGCATCAAAAATGAAACCAAACATATAGCACATGTTATTGGTATAAAACATTTATAGTGAAGACTGGGTTTGGATAAAAAGTATACAAATTATTTTCAAATTTATCAAACTGTTAACACTTTGGTTGTAATTGCTTGAATAAATCAGTAACCACATGACCAATAAAACAGAGTTATTGAAATCAAAATGTATTGGTATTATTGCCATATAGTTTACAACCATGTGTAAAAGTCATAATTATTCTTATTTCAGTAAAACATGAAGATGGTTTACTTACCTGCACCATTTTCAGCCACTTTATTATCAGTTTCCACAGGTGTATCAGCTTCGGTAGTGGATTTCTCTGCTGGTTCAGATGTTGTAGGTTCATCAGCAGGTTTCGCTGTTTTCTCTTCCTCAGCAGGTTCAACTTTATCCGATGATGGGGTTACAGTTTTTACAGCAGTGGGAGTTTTAGGTGGTTCCTGTTTAACGACCACAGGTTTTTGTTCAGGTGTTGGGGCTTCATTTTTAACAGCTGCTTCGGTTTTAGCAACAGGCGATGCCTTAGTTTCTACTGGCTTCTTTACATCCGGTGTTTCAGTCTTGGTTGGTGTCTTTACAACCGGAGCTTTTTCAGGAGACTTTTCAGGCTCTGTTTGTTTCGTTTCTTCGGGTGTTGCCTCAACCTCTGCTTGTGCCTTAACGTCAGAAGATTGTTCAGGTTCTGCTGCATCTAAATCTATTTCAATTATATCTTCCTCATCGTCTGCAATGTCATCATTTATCAATACACGATAAAAACATGTATTTATTCAAAGGACATTTCTTTTCATTATATTATTACTTCATCATTATCATATTATTACTTTTTCATTATATCAATACTTTTGTACATTGTTAGTGTTTTGTTTTATGTTCATTTCCTCAAAAATATCTACAAGTACATAAATATATTGGAAAGTTGGAAACTTGTTAGTCACTGACTAATAAATGCTATTTTAGCACACAAAAGTCTTTACTCTTTACAGAATCATATTTAGTATTCAAAACCAGTCCAGTGTGCTTATACAGCCCTAAAGTCAGAATTCTGAGGACCAAGTGATACTGATACCCTTGTGGACTGAAATATTTTTAACTTACCCTCAATAGTTTTTTCAGCAGCATCTTTTGTTGCATTTTCAGCAGATTCAGTAGTTTCACTCTTCTTCAGGTCAGTATCTGTCTGGTCTGTTTCCACGTTTGTAGTATTGTCTGTTTCGGGAGAATCTAGGTTTATTACGGCATCTGCTTCTATCTCAGCCTCTCCACATACATCTGGATCGTCTTCTGTCTGTTTCGTATCATCATCAGTAAGTTTATCACCTTCAGCCATTGTGTCATCAGTCTTAGGTTCTTCAACATCTTCCGTCACCTCCATCTCAACAACTGGCTCAGCAGTATCTTTCGAGGCGGCTGCTGCCCTCCTCCTTGCTGCGGCAGCTCCTCTACCTCGACCACGAGCTGGCATGTTTCACAGAATGTTTTGACTAGCTATCTAAAATGGAAAAGAAGAAACATATTGGAAAACATAAGATTGAGATAAGGCTGTATTTTCATTTTTGTATCATAATTAACCCATTGAATGGCTCAGACCTTGTGGTTTAGTTGTCAAAATAGAAAATAGATGTACGAAAATAGTTTGTGGGCCAGAATGGGGTAGTAAGTTAGTAACTTCTGTGTGAGAGTGGGGATAGTTTATTTACTTTTATTTAATGAATTGCAAGGTCATGTAGTCTGAATGCATGCAAAATGTAATAAGTAAGAAAGAGGCATAACTCGAATTAAAATCAAAACAGAGTTATGGCACTTGTCCAGTAGTGTTGACTAATAAAGGTGAACAAGTGTTGTAAGTTTCAATGCTTTAACAAGGATACGTTGCAAGATATGGTCCCTGTCTGCACCAAAAACATAAGTCAAACAAGAGGGTCCAAAGGGCCCTGGGTCGCTCACCTGTTTGGCCTAGTGACCTAGATTTTGGCCCAAATGACACAGTATCTAACTTGACCTAGATTTTATAGAGATAAACATTGTGACCAAGTTTCATAAAGATAGAGTCAAAATTGTGACCTCTAGTGTGTTCACAAGATTTTTCAATGATTTGGCCTCGTGACCTAGTTTTTGACCCCAGATGACCCAATATCGAACTTGACCTAAATTTTATAATGATGATCATTGTGATCAAGTTTCATAAAGATAAGATCAAAATAGTGACCTCTAGTGTGTTCACAAGCTTTTTCAATGATTTGGCCTCGTGACCTAGTTTTTGACTCAGGATGACCCAATATCGAACTTGACCAAAATTTTATAGTGATGATCAGTGTGATCAAGTTTCATAAAGATTAGGCTCAAATTGTGACCTCTAGTGTGTTCACAAGCTTTTTCAATGATTTGGCCTTCAAAGGCTTGTGACCTAGTTTTTGACCCCAGATGACCCAATATCGAACTTGGCCTAGATTTTATAGAGATGATCATTGTGATCAATTTTCATAAAGATTAGTCTCAAATTGTGACCTCTAGTGTGTTCACAAGCTTTTTCAATGATTTGGCCTTGTGACCTAGTTTTTGACCCCAGATGACCCAATATCTAACTTGACCTAGATTTTATAGAGATGATTATTGTGATCAATTTTCATAAAGATTAGTCACAAATTGTGACCTCTAATGTGTTTACAAGGTTTTTCAATGATTTGGCCTCGTGACCTAGTTTTTGACCCCAGATGACCCAATATCAAACTTGACCTAGATTTTACAGAGATGATCATTGTGATCAAGTTTCATAAAGATTAGGCTCAAATTGTGACCTCTAATGTGTTCACAAGGTTTTCCTTTGATTTGACCTAGTGACCTAGTTTTTGACCCCAGATGACCCAAAATCGAACTTGGCCTAGATTTTATGGAGATGATCATTGTGATCAAGTTTCATAATGATCAGGCTAAATTTGTGACCTCTAGTGTGTTCACAAGGTTTTCCTTTGATTTGGCCTAGTGACCTAGTTTTTGACCCTAGATGACCCAATATCGAACTTGACCTAGATTTTATAGAGATGGTCATTGTGATCAATTTTCATTAAGATTAGGCTCAAATTGTGACCTCTAATGTGTTCACAAGGTCTTCCTTTGATTTGACCTAGTGACCTAGTTTTTGACCCCAGATGACCCAATATCGAACTTGGCCTAGATTTTACAGAGATGATCATTGTGATCAAGTTTCATAAAGATTAGGCTCAAATTGTGACCTCTAATGTGTTCACAAGGTTTTCCTTTGATTTGACCTAGTGACCTAGTTTTTTACCCCAGATGACCCAATATCGAATTTGACCTAGATTTTATGGAGATGATCATTGTGATCAAGTTTCATAATGATCAGGCTAAATTTGTGACCTCTAGTGTGTTCACAAGCAATTGTGAACGGACGACGGACGGACGGACGACGGACGAAGAGCGATCACAAAAGCTCACCTTGTCACTTTGTGACAGGTGAGCTAAAAAGTAACAGGATTACAGGAGCACCACCTACAAGTGCTGGACGCTCAACTTTCTCGTTTTTGATAGTAACACGGGTAGATAACTCAATAAATAAACGGTAGGCCACAGGGTAGCAACCCCAGATTATAAGCATGTACTGTTAAGAATTATGTAAAATTCAGTACATGGTGTAGTAAATATTAGTTTTACAAGATCATGTTTCTTACAACTATAAACATGTATGCATATTTTAAAACAGAAATAAATTACCTTTTTTATTGTAGTGATGTTTTTATTGTAAGAAAATCGATAGTTTAAATATTTTGAGTTAAAAACGATTTTCAACGATATTTTCGTCTATAGATCTGGTAAAATCAAAGTTTCGGCCTGGCGCTATTGGCATACATATTACATGATCACACTACAAGCGGTGGCTTTAGTGTTAATCAATATTCTTGAAACTTCACAACCAATCAGAAGAAGGATTGAGCTTTGCCCCAGATCCTTCATTTTTGAAATCCGAATTTAAATAATGGAGTTCCAGGGTTCCAAAGTTTACGTCATTTTTTACAAAATATAAATCATAAATTCTACCAATGAGGATATAACCCCAAAGAATAGTCATTTTCCTTCAAAATGATGTTTACATCATCAAAATTAGACTACTAATAGTGTCCGCATTAATTTTTTTGTCCAGTAAGTGCGACCAAATCTAAAGAAATCGCCGCCATTTTTTATTTGCCCATCACAAATCAGATTTTTTCAATTTACCGATAAAAAGATCGTCTGTAGGAATTTTTTGGCTTAAATCAGTTGAAATTCTTGTTTAAAATGGATAAAACTCACAAAAAGTATGTTACAAGTCGTAATTTAAATTTAGGGAAATAAACACATGCTTCCCAACTTTCTTTGACTCTCAAGAGGGAGGTTCATGATTTGTAAGTGGGAGATTTGGAGTTTCAAGTGGGAGGGTTTTCGTGACACGATTTTCTTGGTCGCGCACTATACAATTGATGGTGTTTTTGGTGGGTTTTTTTTCCGATTGAGTATACATGGATGTAAATAGCGATATACATAAACTTTAAGCATGTGCAAGTATATAGTATGTCATTATGTTTTACTCATTTCAGTAAGTAACCATAATTGTCACTGACTTTAAATACATCTAAAAAAAAATTTTTTTTATAAATTGCTATGCATTGTTTAGGTCCTTATGTTCCAATAGATGTCATTCTGTCTAAGTTTTTATTGAATATTTGGTCAAAGAATAAGCGTACATTCAACTTAACTAGAAATAAATTGAGCCAATTCTACTGTCAAACAAAACATAATTATAGTATACAGTTTTCCGAAATACTTATCCGAGTACTACTCAAGTTTCGAAAATAGTCAATATCAAACAAAGTATATGAGTATGTATAATGTAGGTATTTGCATGTCAGTGCTCCAGATAATTTTTAGGTGCAATGAGTTGTTCACTCCCTGTTTTCAAAACTAATGAGTGAAACACTCCGGAGACAAAATATCAATGACTTCCGAAGTTCGGATTTAAACACATAGATTGATAGTCACATTCAATATAAGTGAGCAATAAAAATTCCCTTTTTCCAAATGCTTATAATGCTGTCAATATATTGACTAAGTGGAAATAAAATGCACACGATGTGAAAATGAACTGTAAAGCATTTAATTATATTGAATGATCTGCATTCAAAATTATTTTTAAAGTTTGTTTTGTGAATTGAATTACATGGTTAATAGATTTATCTGTAACATCAACTTTTACTAACCGTGAAACTCGCATTTTTCGCGTGTTGTCAATGTGCTTCTGTCACGCATGTATTTTCAACTATTTTCAATTTTATGTTGGAAAGTTTCAATTCAAGCTTTTATTATAGCATCTCCCATGATAAATAATATGCAAGGTCGTACATACTCTCATGTGTTACCACATCTGGTTTAAAATTAACGCATATGAGAGCTACAATCCTGCATATTTACCGATAAAAACTTTTGTTTTTGAAGTGACATTTGTCAGTGGATTTTTCTACCTATACACCGTATTGGTGTGGATAAAACCTAGACAACTGACCGGATTACGGAAGAGTTACTTCCCTTTGACGCATCAGAATCGACCAGAAATGCGTGATCGTCTTTTTCAATGCGTTTTACGACGCACAGAAATAATTTTTAATGCGTTTTTCGTTAATTTCAATGCGTAATCACGCTTTCACGCACCTTATCTGGAGCTCTGGATGCCATGTCTTAATAATAATTATGTACCTGATATAGTTTCAACTTTTTCCACCTTTATTTGCTTCTTCAAGTGATTCAATAATAAATAATTCCCGAATGCTTAATCTCAAATTGCAGAACAGGTAAGTAAAGTAGCATACAAGGGAGAATACTGCGCATGGGAAAATACGGGACCGGTACGGTCAAAACTAGACTTTAAACTGTTCCTTCTTGAGTGAAGATTAAAGTTTTTGACACCTAATTAACTGACAGCAATAGGATTAAGCACCTGTTTATTGATATGCCGCTGGCTAGAGGGCAGTTAGCACCTAAGTCCTTGTTAATTGTGTCCGTATAGGATCATTGAGGGTTTATGATGAGACACTCTGATGACTTCGATTGTTTACACAGGTCAGCGTGTACGATGCCCTTACTCTAGTTATGATTTTCACTACACATTTCATTGTTCCAAAATGGGTCTTACAAACTCCCGAGTGGGTCAATCGTGTTATGGCTTCAAAAACGGGTCAGACCCGATCAAATCGGGAGTGGTTGGAAAGCATGTAAACATCAGGGGGCACCTGTCATTTTTTGCCGACGGTCGAAAAGGGTTATCAGCCTTGTCAGTATGGACTCCTTGATGGTGAACTATGCTATAAAGTAAGTAAGTTTCAAGTGGCTACCATTGATCAATAGCACAAGCAGGCAATCCTGTCACAACAATAGATCAACTTTTTGTCTTAAAAAATCTAGCCAAGAAAGGGGCATAACTCGCAGTAAAATCAAAATAGTTATTCACTTATTGTGTTAGAACAATTGTGTCACTGTATACAAACGAGAGTCCTGCAAGGACATAATGCACCAGTCAGTTGTTGCATCCACTGCTCCCCTCCCCGGTGATCATGGGTGGTGAATGGCCAGGTTTTTACTTTCGGGTCGTTACTTTCTAGCTCATGAGCTTCCCAGCATTGCCGGGGAAATGCCCCGTACTGCCGGGGAAATGTTGAGGGGTCTGGATTCCCATCAGTTGTTCCCGCCCTGCGGTGTTTGACATCACGCAAGCAAACATTACCTGGAGTGGGGTCGTAGATGCAAATCACTGATGCATAAATACTTTGACAAATAACCGGTGAATGCGATTAAGTCCTGTCGGTAAAAATTCACAAAACAAAGGAGGGTTTTGTTGCGCTATTTTGTTCAATAAGGCTGTTTACATGGAATCTGGGATATAAGAATGGGCATAGATACCGAGTGAGCATGTTACCTTCTTAGACAAAGATAATTTCGCCACTGAATATTTATTATATTGTTCTAACCACGAGGATTTGGTTATTTTTTCTAATAACGCGAATTTAACGTCCTTGACCTTTTCACTAACGTGTAGAGCTAGGATATTACTTTCGTATGAAAAAGGATCATTTCATTCGATTTTACTTATTGATTAATAAAACACGAAATATGTATTCTGAAATATCGGACAATGTTGCTATTTCCAAAGACCTAAATTACTTAATTAGGTCTTTGCTATTTCAAAGTCCCTTTTTAATTTTTTTATCAAATTCGTATGTACGCCTGTATAAAATTATTGAAGAGCCCAAAGATGACAAATGCGCGCAAAGACCCATTTTTTCTCTGATGCGGTTACTTCCCTTCCCATATACGATTCAGCCTCTTAGACAAAACAAGATTTTTATATGATCTTGGTCAGAAGACCCGAAGTACAACATGTCCCAGCTATTAAACAACGTATACAAACAATCTGACTCATTTTAAAAAGAAAATACAGTGACACATACCATAGAGGTATGTATTGACTCCAGGTCATTCACTAATGATTAATCGATCCATGGACATACAGTCCCAGTTAGCATAAAAATACTGTGACGCTGTGGAACACTCCACGAGTACGGTTTTAAAACAAGTATAAAGGCTTATGGCAACAGTTCAATATCAAACTTAACTCTACCTATTTAAGCAATGGTTTTAATCTTTCGGTACACATAAACGATGGCGTCACTGTCAATATATCATAACTGGACTATACTATGTAATTATGTCTATATAATTGCATGCCAGGGGAAGCATCACACAAACCATACTTAAGGGCTCCTCATAGCGTAGAAGGGATGCCAATTGTTAGGTGCAAAGTAGCATGTGAATCAGGAAGCTCAATGTCCAATGCGGCTGCTGGCTTTTTAGGCATACCAGACGTTAGCTTTGTTCGTTTAGCCAAAGACGTAAAGATTCCATGGTCGATAAGGGGACGTCAACACATTATTTACTTGCAGAAAAGTTGACTTCCACATCATCGATATTACTCTGCTGCTTGATATAACTTTTATTCCGTGCACAAGAGAAAACTTTTCCTAATGCAGCAAATCCGGAAACGCAGGACCCTAGTATAGAAATACTTTGACTTATCTACAGGGATGTCAATAGAGGCAAATTTAAAATCTGGAAAATCATATGCAGTCAACCATTTTTGACAAACAAAAGACCTTTAACCACATGGTTTCCATATCAGTTTGTTTTAAAAATTCCTTCCAAACCGGTTAAATCGACCATAAAATTGCTATTTTCATCAAATAAATTTTATTTTGGTCAGAAATCGTGGTTTTTTTCAGGATATGTAAATCAGGAATTCCGGAAACTCCGTTACATAGCTATTGGCCTCTACACACCAAGTTTCATAAACATGCATACCAAATTGCATAAGCAGACAGAAGTTAGACCAATATTCCCCACTGGTAGGGACTAATATTCTTCTTATTAACAACGCAGAACAACAAAGTACAATATTACATTCCTTTATTTTCAGGAAAAAAACACATAATGACATTAAATGACAAAGAATAATTAGATGCATTATTATTATGACAACAGAGTTATTTTTCTACAAACAGAAAACAATAACTAACATGATGACAAGGAATAAGTCTAGATTACTTTATTGTTTTGACAGCCGAATTATTTCTTTCCATGATAAGAAAACAAAAGTTTGTGACTAAAGTTGAAACCACAACAACGATTTTTTAAAGACAAGAAATTATTGTTCATTTTTGCGTAACAAAACATCATATATTCTCAGCGTGCGCCCCACATTCCACCGCCTCCACCATAACCACCTGAAACACATAATAAATCTGAATAAAATCATATGACTGCTTATGTTTGTTTTTTGGATATATAACAATGTCTCAAGAAATTAATATGGCGACCAATTCACCTAGCCAGTATTCCTTGACTATGCCGAGTTCTACAGGTACCCATTTCACACAGAATCAGCAACGTTTCTACATGTGGAGGAAAATCGTAATCGTTCTCAAATTTTCATAGAAGGGTCTGACCTGCCAGGAATCGAACCCTGATCAATGTGTTACAAATTCATTGAATACATCAAATACCTACTATAAATAATGAAGAGAAAAGTCCTCCAAATTTTAAGATTACAAGAATTTTACTTAAGAAACAGGAATAAATGAAATATCATTTTTAGATATACTACATAGCTATACAAAATCAAGATTAAATTTAAATAGAACATATCGAGGACTAACTGCAAAACTATGGTAATTTCATCATTATATAGAGGCATGGGCCAAAGTTTTGCACGGAGCCTTCGAAATGCAATTATGCTATTCTGAGAAGAATTCTAAATTTCTTAACACTGAAAACTAGCATACAATTAAGAAGTTGGAGGTTCAACAAATTTGTATATTTCCCCATACTATAAAACACTATCCATCAGCTCTTAATCAATTCAAGTACAGTTTTACACAGAAGTAGTAGTCAGAGAATTATTAGTTACTTTATAACAAACATTATTATTATTTCACAATTAGAATCATATTAACCCTAGAAAAAGATGGTTTGAAAGTAGAAACAGGCAAAATGTTCCTATGAATGCTAGGACAAGATAGGAAAGAAATATTGGGTGTGATGAACTTGGATAAGTAACAGACAAAACATCAGTGATTCGTTCACCTTAATGCAATGGTGTACTGTTATCAGATGTCAGACCAGGTATTTACTGTATACGTTATAAAGTGCAATAACCACTAACCATCACATGGTAGTACATATAATTATTTACAAGCATGGAAAGATTACAAAGAAACAATAGAAAGCTCACTTTCTTGACCACAGCTGACCAAAAACCTGTGTTATGTGCAGCTAGACCAAAACCAGAACATACAGAAAGTTCGCTTTAATGCCCACATTAAAGCTGACCAAAAATCTGTGTTTAATATGTGCAATTATGACGAACGAAATGAGACCAAAACCAGACCATACATACACAATAGCTTTTAATAGACATATTAAACAGAACTTCCTTCATTGGAAGAATTGTAAATTAAAGCCTATAATACACATGTATGTAGTTCCAGTGTATGAAAACTTTTCAACCAAGACCGAACAAATCAGTATATTAGTAACTTGTACCTAAATTAGGTAAGCTAATATCAAACAATAACCTTGTCCACATGGATTAAAAGTGACCAAGGCCTGGTAAATAGCGATTGTCAAGCCTGAAAAGGCCTTATTCGAAGCCTGAAACTCAATATTTTCATATGAACAGTGAAGATTCAAAAACCTGGAATCAGGCCTAGACCTGAAAAATACCAGCATTGTTAATATAACAACTGAGGGGATTTCAGCTGTAACAATATGACCATTCCTTACAACTACCGGTACTTGTATACTAGAGAGAGAAGGTTAGAGCATCCATTTGATGCTGTGCAGAAGAACAAAAGGGTACTCGAAAGAGTGAGATGAAAATTGTAAAAATATAACATTTGTTAAAATGAGAGTAGAACTAGCCTACTACGGGTTATATAAGTCAGTGAAAACCAGTGTCATGATTATATTAGAAGTTCTACACACTAATGGGTTTGGCACAATGTCTTATTGTGGCATTACCTCGCATACCATAAGGTTTTTTGGGAGACCCCCCAAAATCTCCTAAACTGGTTTTGCGCTTCGCACCTAGTTGAAAGTTACCGGAGTATCCTTGGTTACCATAGCCGCCTGCATATCCACTATTATAATCTCTGTATCTGTAGTGTAAAAGAAAACATGAAACATATCATCATAGTATGAAATATCAATACAATGCATGTGAATCAGGTCAAACATTTTATTTTTATTGTTAAAATTCTGCTTACGAAAATTTCAAATGATTAAAGCTCGATCAGTTTGTTTTCCATTAAATAACTGTTTTTCAGAAAATCTGGCTTTCCGGATTAATCGAGCACTGTAGGATCCTCAACGATGTTAATTCAGAAACATTACATATTCCCCCAGTTTTCGTTAAATTGAACAAGCATACAATTACTTTAGTTCCCATAATTATCATTAGCATTTTTATATCCATCAAGTTACCCTCATTCAATGCTTTACAATAATTCACCATATAAAGTACTTACCCTCCCATTCCGCCACCCATACTTCGATTCATACCACCACCTGTCAACAGAAAATGTCTTATTATAATTTTTTTCAACGAAAGAAGAATTGTTATGCAGTTATCAAATACCTGAAACTGAAAAACATGCTGGAACAAGATGGGCATGGTGGTCATGTTTGTCTTTGTCTCTGTACATTGCTCAGCAAAGTTTGATTCCAAGTCACACCCTTCTTATAGTATGATCAGAAAAAGTGAAACTGGGTCAGTTACGAGTCAACAATATCTACACATTCCCTAGGAGATCAAGGGAATTTTCAATGCTGTACATATTGTATACATGTGCCTCCGTAGCTCAGTGGTTAGTACTCTTGCCATCTAATCCAGCGACTCAGGTTCATATCACACATGCCTGCCATATTCAGCAGAAAGCTGACTGGCAAACAAGGGCTATGCTCAACATGCCATGTATACATAACATGTTTTATCGACGACAATGACAAGCGGCAGAGAGGAAAATTTATCTATACTTTCCTTTACGCAGGTAAGATTAGTGTTTACAATCATTCTAAATGAGCGTAAGTAAATAGACACATTTTCTCTCGTACCTCTTGAAACCGGACTGGATAACAAAGGTTTAGGACCTTGATGATAACTGTTTCCACCGCCGCCGCCACCACTGCGGTAACCGCCCCCAGTGCTTGGTCTTTTACGATGCTGCTGTTGTTGAGGCTTCTTTTCTTCAACTGAAAAGGAACAGAAAACTTATGAGAGAAAAATCTATTCAGTTTATGAAATATTCAAACGGTGGTATTCTCTATAATACTATTTTATATAGACCCGCACAGTCCAAATAATTTATGCGGTTCTTTCCAAAGGACTGCCACCATCATATTTTGATATGATGAGCAGCCAATGATATGATGAGCAGCCAATTGTCCACAAAATGGACCTATAATATTGTTGCAAGTATCTTACTTAATCAACAAATAGGATGAGAGTACTCTTCAATTGTTTGTTGCATGCATTCCCCCTAAGCATTCCAGCATTATTGGAATAGTCAGACCAGGAAGGCGTATCACAATTTGCATGCATGTAATGGCAGCTTAGAAAATGAGTATGACATGTGCTTAAAGCTGGCATGTGTATGAGAACCTACCATGATCAGGAGCTGATCGAACAAGTTTTACTTTCTGTCCTTCTATTTCAAGTACATTTTTCTTTTTCAGTGTTTCCAGTGCTTTATCTGCAGATTCAAACTCCATACAACCAAACCTGTAAAAAACAAATTACATGACTTTATGATGACTATCAGTTATATTATACATTGCCCTACATAAAGTTGCAATCAATTTTGACTTATGAGACAGCTTATTTCTGAGCCCATTTTTCAACCTTACTCCCTACCTATAAATGCCACACACAGAGCAACCGTCCAAGTCAGAGCTGATCCCTACTGCAATTCAAACACTTATGACCTCCAGCTGCCAAATGGGATGGCTTACTCAATTGGCAACAAAGTAGTTTTAAAATCGAAACTACATTTAATATATAACATCACAGTATTTCTCTAATATCCATATATATCATATCCATACTAGAAGCCGTCGAAGACAAGTTATTCTCCCCAACCAGGTGTTTGTCACAGAAACGTACAATATTTGAAATGATCTACTCATTAAAACTAAAAGATCTATCCACCAACTTCCAAGTTTCACGATGATACCTCACATACTTTTTTAGTTAGGCACCGGACAAAAAGCGAATGATGAAAAAAATCAAAGGGCAAAAACTCCAAAAATAGTTAACGTAAAGGTGTGGTTCTTGAGCACTGCACTTCTACTCATTGAGATCTATCCAACTCAGAAATTTCATGATTATACCTCACAATTTTTTGAATTATGCGCTGGACAAATATATCGCACTGACAGTCAGACAAAGTGGCAATTATATGCTTCCCGAATTTTCAAAGAGCATCTTTTCATAATCATACAGTTGTAACAAAATAAACAGTTACAGGGCATCACATATCAAGCAAAATACACACCATTGGAAGTTATGTTGTCTTAATGTGATCTCTTTGGCATCAGGGAAAAGTTCTTCCAAACTGGCCTTTCCAGTGTCCTTATCCACCCATGTTGCAAATAGGGATCTCTTAATTTTCTCAGCTGAAAATGGACACAAAATTTATACAGCATGCCCAATTACACAATCAAACTATATCAGTGAGCTCCAACTTAAAAGATCAAAAACATTTGGCAAAATAATATTGTGCAAATGAGTCACATAATGTAGTGCAAACATAATGCAGTTAATTTTAATCAATTTAAAATGTTAAAACTATCAAAAGAGAAAAACAACAAATATTTCACCAAACTCAGCAGTCATAATCATAACGTGAATCCAAGATATGGGTGGAACAGCCATAAATAAAGTTTGGAACTTATGGCTTAACCCATTTGACTATTACTTTAAGAAAAGGTTTTAAAACACAACTAACTATAACTATTTATTATTTAAAGTTGCTGAGACAAGGTAAACATCATAAAATACCTAAACAAAAGACATAGAAGCACAGGACTCGGAGGAAGGTAAAGTATTTAAACTTATACAAGACTTCATCAAGCTTACCTTTTGCTTGCTCTTCAGCAATCTTTTGCTTCTTCTGTTCATGAATCAATGTTCTCACCTCTAGAAAAACACAACAGATGTTTACTTGAATCAATGTTAACCATAAGTTATAATATAGGCCATTTGATATTTCATTTTGTTCTGCATCATGAAGTTTTGTTCTCTGTCTCTTTTAGTACATTTTCAGATACCAAACTTCAGGGATGAATGAATACAGTCCCACTGGTCAACAGTATTTCAGTCATATGTAAACTACCCAGTTATATTCTGACAAAACGGGCCAACCAGCAGTTACCTGAAACAAACTATGCCAAGAGTCAAACGAGAGAGACATGCCAATAATTCTTTTGACTGATTGGTATGTTGCTGCATGGGATCAAACCAGAGGCCTCTTTCAAACTTGAAGTTGACTATGATGCTTTACAACTACTGGGCTATCAAGACGGGATAAAGTATTGCATGCATTTTTCTTTACCTTCAACATGTTTTTTCAGTTCTTCTGGGAATTTAACTGATACATCTCGACTCGGACTCAGCTTCAAGTTTGTTAATCTGTCATATAACACCAGTAAGTATTCTTGTGTACGAATCTCAAATGGTAGTGTAATGTATCTGAAATTGAAAATTGTAAATAAATAACTTGTTCCAAGCGCCATGAAGCTGCATGATGATTAAATCAAATATTATGAAAATAGGAGTTGGTTTATCATCTACATGGCACTATGAAACAGAGAAACTTTTCAGTTGTAATTTATAGATTATTTTTCATTAAGTAAGTAACCACAGATCTTAAGAATCAATAAGAATCACAAAAATGCATTTATTCAACTTTTTTCATATTCACAGTTTTCGAAATTAGCACTTGTCTAGTTGTCGGGAACAAGTAATAATTGTTCATTCGGGCAAGGCCTAAATTAAAGTCTTTGATTCGGGCAAGTAACTTCTACAGTAATTAGAGTATATAAAGTGTAAAAGAATGCTATTTACTGTAAAATCATTAATTTTCGTGGGGATTGTATTTCGTGGATTTCGTGGTTTACTTCAACCACAAACTTTAATCCCAACGAACATTGATTTTGACCCTTGTTTTGTTACCTGAAATGCAAAATCCACGAATTCAAGTGCCAACGAAATTGTCTTTTTTACCAAAACCACGAAATTTCGTCCCAACGAAATTAAATGATTTTACAGTAGTTTTTCCAAACCAGGCAAGCAGTTTGAAATCCTAAACTCATTTAATTCACAGACTGCTGTCAGGCAACAAGGTAAGGTTACTGTATTCAGGCACCAAAGGTTTCCAGGTCTGCATCCTACCTACCCAAGTTTATCAGTTTGGTCAGAGTCCAATATGGAAACGGTATCAAAAGAAATATCAAATCTCTGAGCCATGGCCATTAATTTGTTCATTGCAGGTGTAGACAGATCTTCTTGGCGGATAGGACCAATGGTGAATGTGATCTTGGAAACTGAAAATATAAAGATTGAAATGTCACAACTGTCTGCCAAATATAGCTTTTCCGGTTTATTGATGGGGCAAGTAACTTGGGCAGTTATTATATCATGCACAATTTACTTACTATAAATATTCAAAATATTTGCTAACAAACGTAACACAGACGTGACAGAGCCACAGTGTCAAACTTTGTGATTTCTTGCTCAATTTTCTTAAAATTATTTTCCTTTCGAATCTTTTTTCATTTTTTTTGCATGCATCCAATAAACGACCACAACCAATACAGTATACATTACTTCTTACAATATTACTTTATTAGGCCCCTTTCCTATATCAAAGTAAAAGTCATTTATAACAAAGACCTAAATTACACAGATTGGAAACATTTACCAAGTCTCACGATATCTCGTGGCAGGTCGTCTGAAATCTCGCGAAATCTCGTCCGATTTTAAAACCTTATAGCTCATGTTCTAATACACTTATGAAAAATCTAATTAGTCTGTGCAATAGATTTATTATTCAGCTTTAAAATGATACCTCATTTATTGAAATCACTCATTTAGGTCTTTGTTTATAATAATCAGAGCTCCAGCTAGGATTTTATAGCAGGGCGCATCGCCCGTTCCTAAAATATATCCGCCCTGTTGCCCTTTTGACCGCCCTGCCCTTTTAAATCCTGATATAAGTGTTCTCTCGTAACTTGCCGTCTTACGTAATTAGCCTTTATAAGAACCCCTCTTCCGGACTTAATTATGTCACTGATAGCCATCAGATAAACAGATCCATTGATTGTCCTGGATTATAGACCAGTTTATTGCCCCATTCACACCTACGGATACATGTCATACTGTAAACCTACTCAGCTGGAGACATAATTAGCAGACAAACTTTTGTTTTTCTTGATTGTCAATTTGTGATCGGTGTTGCGTGTAATTTTTACAAGCGTGAGAAACACTCTAAAATATACGTAACAGCCTCCGTTGCTTTAGATCTTTTGTTTATTAAAGTCCATTATGTTTAAACTTTTGATTAACCTGCGGCCTTGAGCCGCAGGTTATATTTGTATGCAACAAGAAAAAATCTCATGTAGGGGCACGTGACCTGTTCTGGATGGTTTACCATTTCAAATAAAAAATCCAAAAAAATCAGCAGTTTTTAAGAATGTCGTGAACCAGACTAAGGAGGGGCACGTGACCTGTTCTGGATGGTTTACCATTTCAAAAAAAAAACCGAAAAAATAAGCATTTTTTGAGAATTTCGTGAACCAGACTAACACCAGTATTTTTTGTATTTTTTCTATTTATTTCTATTTGTATATTTTAAAATAAAAAAGAAATGTACGTTTACAACCATAATTATTTCTTTTACCCCTTTAAGAAATTAAAAATAAGAAAAAAATGTGTTCAGGTCAGGCAGACGCGGCTGCATGAAACACCCAAATCTTACCCAAATACTTATATTTAACCAACAATATGGGGTTGATTAACTATATTACGCATTTTAATGACCAGTGATGACTAAATAAACGTAAACTAGCAAGCTTTTCGGCAAGACTCGTCCCAGTATCATTTCGAACCGGCGTTGCCATAATATTTGCACGTCGTGAGAATCGCTTTATTTTACATTCTGACGCTCTGCATGCACGCATACCCAAATGTACACAAGTATGAACGTTTTTTACGCAAATACTTGTATTTAATAAACTATTTGTCGTAAATAAACTATATTACACATTTGAATTACTAATAATGAAAATAACACAATTTTTAGGTAAATTATACTAAATAAATATACCCAAACACACATAAGCCCACTAAATCAGAGAGGTTTGTAAAATTCCGCATTTTTCGGCGGGGACTTGGACTTTTTAATTGTTTCTTTGACTTACGTGAAGGCATTGCTCATTGTACATGTGTTGTGATGTTACTGATGCGAGTCTTTGCTCAGCTGGTAAAGTGTGCTGCCTCCCCAGTCCGATTTCCTCATACCTTTTTATCAAGCCTTATTAACACTTTAAAAAGTTCTAGTTGCTAAAATCATAAAAAAATGTCTCTCACAATACTGGTCTGTAAAACAATTGGCCGCAGGAACTATTTAACTTGTATCTATTTGTTTGCAACATCAATTACTGATGACAGGACTCGCATGTGTGTACTTGAGTAGTCCAAGAAGGAATAAAAAAAAAAGAAGAATAGAAGGGGGGGGGGAGCAGACAATTAATTGAAAAACTTTATTCAACTAAAAATTCACACTTCAAAATAATTCACAAAATCTGAGAAATATGTAGGAGAAGTCTGACCATAGCATGGAAGATTATGTAACACAGCCCCTAAATTTCAAAAGAAATACCTCACATAAGAGAGAAGATTTCTGTGATTAATGACTCCCTAGAGCAAATGCCAGCATTTTATAGCTTTTGTAACTGATATTTAAAAGGTTAACCCAGGTCAGCAAGGTCAGTCTTCTAGTAGATACTCAGGTATGTACTAAAAGGCCACTTTTGAACTTGTTAAATGTTAATTGACTCATCAATATAACCCATCAATATAAATTAATAAACACACAGTCACTGTTTATATTTGTTCTGTTTTGCCCCTCCTAATAATGGGGGGGGGTAGATTTAAATGAAATTCACTACACAAATTTAGTAAGAAACAAGGGGATGATCGATAAATTCAACAAATATAGCAGTGAGGTATAAACAGAAAAGCTGTTGATCTGGGCTGGTATACCAAGCCATAGCTCTAGATAGATATGTAGTAAAAAATGAAGCATTTTAATGGAAAACTTGCTCAAATAAGTTTAATATAACTTAATAAAAACACCATCAAAATCAGTCTCACAAAATTTAGGAAGGGAAGAAAAACAATCTTGAAGGTCTACAAATCCAAAATTTTCTAGGGGGAGGTCCCCCAAACCCCCCTGGCCGCAGGGGGACACCCCCTCCCGCAACCTCCCCCACTCGTCGCTGTGCGACTTGCTAGTGCCCTTTTCAGGCCCAGCACCCTGCCCTTCTTCAATCCTAGCTGGAGCTCTGATAATGATTTATAACATACTTTTCCTCACAATCCCAGGTTGCTTAGTTTCCTCCTCTGGAGCCATATTACCATTGGAAGCAGTCATTTCGTACGCTATCTGAAATTATGAAAGAAACACAAGAACTTC
Organism: Spisula subtruncata; assembly: GCA_963678985.1. Taxonomy (NCBI): domain Eukaryota; kingdom Metazoa; phylum Mollusca; class Bivalvia; order Venerida; family Mactridae; genus Spisula; species Spisula subtruncata. The sequence continues at coordinate 5,334,977 of OY787660.1, forward strand.
AAAATTTAATTCTTGAAGAAACGGTGAAAAAATCACATCAACATATTTCCAAGTAAACATACTGTCAAAGTTCAAGTTACAACAAACCCCATGCTTACAATTGACAGTGCTCACAAATGTTACAGGAAAGTTGCAAGGCAAAACGCAGAGCACAAAAAAAACACCGATGAATAAATTAACTATAATAATTACGATTAATATTTGGGACGAAACAAAATCAATATTTTGTAAAACACGTCTAGACGTCCATTAAATGGAAATCACTACAAAAGAACGGAATACGAAAGAACTCCCAACCCATGAATATAAAAAAGACATGTTAGTGTCAACACAAGGCAACTTTGATGACAAAACCCCAATAACACGGCGTAAATCGCGTGGTCAGAGTACGAAATGAATTGAGTACGAAAGAAAAGCGAACAATAGGAATCGACGATCAGACACAACAAGCGGTTCTTAAAACACACCAATTTTGGAAAGCTCATTGTGCAGGTTTCTTGGTGCTACTTACATAAATGCGATGTAGTTGATATGTTCCTGGAAAAACTACAAAGAAAATTTGGCTTTTCGGTGATTTCTCTGCGGCGGCGCTCACGTTGTTTCTCGCGAGATTACGAGTTAACCGGAAATTACCGATGAGTTCCGAAACTCAATTTTCTATGCGCGCGAAGAAAAATCAAAATACTGAAGGCACTGAAAAAATGTGGTTTTGAAATATTGAAAATGTCAATAAACTGCTGTTCTCAATCATATCACAGATATATATTAGAATGTGATCATATACTTGTATGAGCTGTGCTGTGTGATTTCCAACCTGAGGTCAAAAATTCACATCTACACATTTTGGTAGGATTGTGTAGAGCAAAGACATAAATGTAATTTAGGTCTTTGTGTAGAGTAAAAGACTTTAAGTATAAACAAATATGGTGATGTCAAATAATTAGTACAGGTCCTATAATAGGCGCCCTATAAGAAAAAGGAAATAAAGTGCACATATTTAATTTGTTTGATCATAACACATAAAGGATGTATTGTAATCTAATTTGATATTTGATTTTTTTGAGTAAATTTATACAGCAAAATAATAAACCAATTCTCAAAATTCTCACTTTTTGTTTATGTTTTACACTATTTTACCCCATTTGGCAAAATATTCTGACACTATAGTTTTAATATCTTAAACTGCAAGGCACTCTGTACCTACGACAATGAAGAATTTTCAAAAATATTTTTTATGACATTGTAATCAATCGACTCCCAAAATTCTCGCTTTTGTTTAGATTTTGACAGGTTTTGCCCCTGAATATCGGATTTTAGGCAAAGGTCTGGAAAAAGATTTTCAATATCGTAGACCACAAGTAACAACATACCTATAAAAATCTATTTTTATCCAACAAAACTGCAAATGTTGATTTGGGCTACTGATTCCAAAACATCATGTTTAGCTTTTATATTTTGTAAGGTTTAACCCCAAAATAATAGACTTTCACAAACATGTAAGGACCTAGATTTTTTAGTATGTTACAAAACACCAATAGTGTGACGTCATCAAACAAAAATATTTTTCGCAATTTTTCTCAGAAAAATATGTGCTCTGAACTAAATATGTGTTTCCAAAAAAAAACAAAAAACAATATTTGATGCAAAGTTACCTAACTTTGTGACTAAGGAAACATCACCCTTTGTTTGAATGAGAATATATACCTCTATCTCATAATCGCGTGTCTTCTCATGAAACACGTGTTTAATTAGCTGTAATATGACATGTTCTTTATAGTCATTTTAATAAAATTACCCCAAACAATCATGCCACAAGTATCCTGCATCAATTGATGCTATTATTTAAGACGACTCGTCATAGTTGTCACCTTGACGACGAGGAACGGTACGTGTGGTAAAGTTTCTGACTGATCTTTTCAACTGTTTTGCATCCTGTTATCATCACTCATTATTTTTATCACCTGGGTCTTTACTCAAACTGAATACGCATTAAGATAAGTATTACTCCAAATTTATTTGATCTAACGGTAAATTTGAAATTCCACCACATTGGGCCCCAATGCAGGTCCGTTTCTACGGAGGCACGGGTTTCTTGGTTAACAGCCAACGTGATTCAGAGTGTCGACATAGACATAAAAAAATCAAAATTTCCATAAGCATTAGTATTTTTTCTTGTTTTAATTATTTAACATTTTTTCTATAAAAAATGATGCAGACGAATTTTGAACTCGAACAGAGGTTGAAGGTTGTAAGACATTTATAGCTAATTACTAGGTAGCACTGAATCTAACCAGCCGAGCACAGAAGTCAGAAACACCACAACACAACAACCCTGAGCAATGCCCACACATAAGCCAAATAAACAATAAAAAAATCCAAGACCCCGCCGAAAAAATGCAGGATGATCCAATTTCACAAAGAAATTATAGAAGAGCTGTTTTTGCATGATGCCGAATGAAACGCAGCCAAGACTCAACCAAGTTCCCCAATTATGCCACAGCTGCACGGCGACACAACAGCACAACCCTATGCCAAAACAGCGACAAAATGAGGCACAACAACCCCGGGGCGTGACCTAGTTTAAAACACTAAGGACAGTGACCTAACGTTATGCGACCTAAAGAGGCACTGCTACGACTTGACCTAGTTTAAACCTCACTGTATCTATCGGAATGCCGACCGCGATATGCCGACATGTAGCCGATATCGGACCTATGTGGGGATGTTTGTAGGGATATTGCCAAATGTTCTTTCGCCATTATGTTGTTATAAATGTTCGGATTTTGATATAAATTGTTACTCATGTTCAGTGGATAACAACAAATAATCAGATAAAATTTCACATGGTTAAATCTAAATGCTAATAAATGACAGTGGTTATAAAGGCTGTCAATTTTAAGTCAAAGTCTGTGTTTCAGTCATACAAGGTTGGTGAATAAGATGACCTTGTTAATGTGTTTTAAGTATTTTCTTCGCAAAACTTATACCATTAACGAAGCAGTTGGTGACTGTGGGTCCTTAATGACATCTTGTATTTATATGTGCATGTATTGATAGAAATGCACGGAGCCGTCGAATGGTGAACACGTTTTCTAATGACAATGAACAATTCTATTCACACTGCTCTACGAAACTGCTATGCCCTATATACAGTTACTAGTATGGGTGTGAGAGGTGTTCCAAATGTTCGTGGAATTAACTCATATCTCGATTTTTTGTTAAAACTAGAGTTTTATCCACATATTAAGTTGAGATTGGCGAAGAAAAATGCCACAAACGCATTTCATGATCGCAGTAGTGTCGGCATGAGCGAACCAACATGGTGATATAGTCTTTTTGGTCAGGGTGCAACGGTAGGGTATTTGAGATAGGAGCGACACCGTAGTTGTATACCAAGGCAGCAGTGTCTTGCAGATAGAAGCGATGTCGTAATAAAAATGTACCAGTGAATATTATGCCCATTCAGGGGATACAGGGGAATTAGACAGACGAATCTTCCTGACCGGTGGGAATTTGACAACCTCACCCAACCCAAATACAAAAATTGCAATTAATGTCTTTGGCCAGGCCTATATCGGGGAATATACTCTGGTCGGTTCAAAGACCCGGGAATTACTACGTGATTACGTATCCTAACCCCGGTGATTTAGACAGTAAGCTTTGTCTCCAGGATGGGGATTCATGCATTTAAATGTCAAAATGCAAATGTTTAATCCCCACCGGGTCGCCACACCCCTGTGCTGCCGAAATATTGACTGGTGCAAAACTCCTAATAGTTGGCATTGATCGTGTTGGAAACAAGATGTACGCGTATCACTGCAGTATAACGTACACCGGATATTGCTAGTAAAGTGAGTAATATTATCAATTTTAAGAGCATGAAATCGAGACCAGGGTGAGTTTAGACACGATATTTTCCTAATTACTGACTTCTAATGCATATCCCAATTGATGTTTAACTTCTTCGGGCATTTTGGTAACTTTATAGCACACTATCATATATCAGATGTTCATAGAAAGGTTAAAATGATCCAGCATTATGCCGTTACCGACTCGCAAGTATTGACAGTAATACTGTACAAGCTTCTGGAAAGGCTGTATTACCAAATTGTAGAATTTTGAACTGGCCATTTTGTTTATACCGAACCCCAAAATGTTGTGACCAAATTTCATAAATATTGTTCGAAAAACAACTAACATACACCCCAAAACAGATACACGGTTTTTATGTACATAGTATTGCTGTTTTGTGAACAGAATATTGCACATAAGCTCGACGTTAGTGTACGGAGAGTATGGCTTAATAAAATGAGTAAAAGTATGTAAACGGACAGTTTTATCGTGATTCTGCGAATCAAAAAGGTCATGTCTCATGGGTTATATTATATAATAAGAATATGTCTTATGGGTTATATGAAATAATAAGAATATTCTTAAATGGTTATGTTAAAAATTAAAATAGTTCCATCCGTCAGGCAGATGCATGCGATTAACAATATGGAATGCTGTTTTTTATGCATAAAGTGTTCTTGTGAGTAGTACAAATGTGATATTTAGCTTGGATATATGCAATTCTTTGAGAGTCATGCTTATGGTCAAATGGCAAATAAGGGCTTTCGCATCCATATATACACACCAAGGTTTATTTTTTAATCTCTCACCTATTTCTGATACTGCAATGAGGTTCCTTTGCTATGACTTACATTCAACGTTGCTAATTCAAATTATTGGACATTGTATTAGTTTTGTGTTTGTCTAATGCAATTGCCCAGTTATGACCCTTTACTGTATGTAAAATACAGTTTCTAATAGAAGTTTCCCATACAATTCGAGGGGTGGAGCTAGGATTAGCTTGTTACATGAACAAATAGGTACATATCTATTCAGTATAAATTATTTTTACAAAATAACACTGATTATGCCTTGTATTTATTTAATTTGAGTGTCAAATAGTCACTGCTCTTATAAGCAATGCTCTGTACACGATACAGCAATACTTCGTACACCCGTGAGTGTGAGCAACTATATAGCAATACTCTGTACACTAACACTTGTATTTATTCTCGCAATGCACCCTCATTTTCGATTAGTTTCGGATACTACGTTAGCAATTTAATCTTTATAACAGGAATGAAAATTCGCTCGATTCAAGTTGAGTATTCTAACGAAAAATATAAACAAAAACATCCAATTTCGACAGATCGAGCTTACTTTCTGTGTGAGTAACGATAAGAGTTTGGTCTTTAAAGCACCCTTTTAAGAAATTCCTGGCAATTTACCGGTTGCACATGCTAGTAAAATTTATGGAGGAGGTAGTTTTGTATAAAATGTACATTAAACACACTCAGAAAAACTAAAAACTGTCTCTGAACTTACTCTTGTCAACACTAGAATGTCGCGAAAATGGATATTATTACTCATCTTGCTAGCAATATCCGGTGTACGTTATACCGCAGTGCGTATACCAAGGCAGCATACATCGGGTGGTAAAAAAGGCCAAATATAAAAAAGCAAGAATTCTTATTATATATTAATTAATATTGATCTATATCCCCTTAAAAACTTTAGCAGTTGAAACTTGATTGTTCAGTGATAAGTTAAGTTTTCTGTTGCGTTAAGCTTTTGGCATATATGCCTTGTAATTGTGATATATGTTTATTGCTTTCCATATATTGTGGGGCGTTTGAGTTGGTTGTTTCTGAATTTGTAGATATTGGAGAGTAGACTTCCCTTCAAATTGCACTCCGTTCGTTACTCCAGTAAGTATTAACTGTCTTGTTTACCATAGCTTTCGACTTATGTTTTGGTATTGTGTCATCAGTTGTCTAGCATCTGGAAGCGTGTATCTCACTGTTGCACGTTTCACTATGTTAGCAAGAGAATGACTTCCATCTGGTGCCATGGCCAGTTGTCTGTCTAGGATTTTGTATTCTACGGATCCCTGAAGGTTGGCGATATTCATGAATGCAGATGTAACCTGACCATTTTTGGTACATGTTAGTTAGTTATGGTCAAAGGGAGATAATTAGGGTATTACTTATTTAGAGCCTGTATCTACTCAAGATTAGTCACAGTGGTTGATTTTGATTGCTAAGTGGTCAAGAGTTTCCCCTCTAAAACTTGGCCAGATCTAACACAGAAGTCTTTGTGTGAAGATATACTTTTAACTGATGTTTTATGGATTGTTGAGATTGATGGATGATACTTTGGACATTTGAATGATATAATACTCACGCGAGTGAACGTTGGTGTGAGGTGAAAGCTTGAATAGACACTTGATCCCATAGATTGGGTGTATGTTTCAGCTACTATACATGTATCAACTACTATATATCAACCTACGTATTATCCTATTGTTCTACCATCTGTATAACGTATATAAGATCTACGATGTATTAAACTATGATATAAACTTAGAAGAGCGTTTACTGATATTCACTGCCAGTCAGGACATATAAACCCACCCCTCAACTTAGTGGTCTCCACCTACACTAAAGAAGGAACACTGGAGACTGCAGAAAGTTACACAGATAGTCTTCTTTTGTCAACCACCGACTGGATGGATTCTGCTGCAATGAGTATCGGTGCCCCTATATTGGCGGTGCGTTCTGGGAGACTCTGGAAATGTTTGACCATGAAGCGCTGTTGCCTGTCCAACTTGTCGATATCACCCTTCTTTGTCTTGAGTATCTCTATACCATAGATAGGTCTTGGGATTGCATGTGACTTCCAGAGTTTGTATGTCACCAGGGGGGTAAGTCCACGACGTGCATGTAACCCTGGTCCGAGCATTGCATAGGTAGTTTGCTTCGCTATATTGAGTCTGTCGTCTATGTTTTTGGCTGTTCTGTGGGTGCCGAGGTGTTTCACCTCCGTAGAATGTTGAATTTCTTTATCATTAAGATATACTGGCTCCAGATGAGTCCCCCTGTTGGGTAGTATTTCTTACTTCCCTGCATTGATAGTGACTTTATCCCTACTAGTCCTGTATTGGACAATGTCAAGCCTTGCTTGGAGGTTTTGTTTAGAGTTTGTCAGTAGGGCTGTATCATCAGCACAGGTGGTTGTTGCTACCCTTATATCTCCGATACGCGCTCCTAAGTCACTGTCAACACGATTTTCAGGATGCTGTTATGAAAACACATAATTATATACATATCAGGTGGTGGAAAGCTTCGCCCCTTGCTTAGTCCCCTGTCCCAGGAGGAACTTTTCTGACAGTTCACCATTCCACTAACCTTCACTGGTGATGCTTTGTATAAGTTCCTTAACAAGATCCACAGATGTCCCTGCATATATCCTGGTGATAGAGTTTGCTAAAAAGAACCTCGTGGTCATTATGTTTGTGCTCAAATCTTTTAAAAAGCAACGATTTTTTTTCACGCTTCGTTCACATAACCACTCTATCAGAAAGATACAGATTTTATGTGATATGCTGTGAAGATATACATTATTTTCTAGCTTACTGTGCTCGCACACTTTCTGTAATGCCCTAGCTATCCTTACAGTCGTTTCGGGTAATTCTGCGCATCGGGTAATTCTACGCACCTTAACTTTCTATTTCTTACAGACTTTGCTGGGTCGTTTTTCTTCGGTCTTCCAGTGTTTTTGTAGATGTATGTTACTTATGTAAGGTTTTATAATCATTTCAACGAAATCGGAAAAGTATTTCTACGAAAATTTGACCAAAATGAGTGTCAACGGCGATTTTCGTTAAATTGACATACCACGTGACACATAATTTTAATAAAAGCACATTTGTCATGGATGATGACTTTTCATTTTTTGTCAACATTGTCTAAATGACTTATTCTTTCGATACTGTGATAAATTTCTTGTGAAACAAATCTTCGAAACAGACTATACAAAAAAAACAATTCCACCTGCGCAATATTAGCCGAAAAAATTTACGTCATGAAAACCGGCAGCCATCTTGTTTTGTGACGACATTTGACCTAGTTTAGCGAAGGTATGGTGTTTTGAATTGTTTACATTTGTCAATGAAGGTTGTTTCTATCCAAACAGCACCATAATTTATTCTAAAAATAAAATAATCTCAAATGCAGAAAGCCAATACCCGTTAGGTGCGCAGAATTACCCGACAGCACTGTACACCGATTCCTGTAACAGCCCCTACATGTAATTATGCCCCTTTCTTATTTTCGTGCGATTTATTCATGAATGAAGTTGCATTTCTTGTTTTCATTATTTAAACCATTTGTTCATTATATTGGCTTATACGATGATAAGCGGTAAGCGGACCTCTTTGTAAGAAGCCAAGTTTGGTCACCGAAAGCAGCACACTCCTCACAGCGCTAATTTGGGATCCGGTCAAAACGTAACCCCAACAAAAACGTAACCCCAAATAACAGTCAAAACGTAATCCCAGTGCGGTCAAAACGTAATCCCTGTATAAGTCAAAATGTAACACTTGATGTAAAAATGTAACCCTTCAAGTATTATATGCATGTGATATATCGTAAAAGCTCGGCCATTTCCGTTTGTCTCCGGTAAATACACCTCGTAAATAAGTGTAGAAATACACCAATAGCGTTCGCCGGAACTTCGCCCTCACTACTAAAGTCAGCTACATCCGCGTGAAAATAACACGTTATGTATCCATCAATACGATGGTTATTTTATATGTTCTAATCAATTTTCTTATTCCTACGGCGTAGCAGAGCGTATCGCGAAAAAAATGTCAAATATCTTTGTAGAAAACTAATATCTAGCACGGATTATGAATGAAATTTACGTCTTGTTTATCACATGACGTCATGAATGATATGACGTTTATTTGGCGTCAACGTAAACGTGACGATGTGCGAACTTTTATTTCGTAGCGTTCTTTCCTAGTTTATACAAATATAATTGTATTCTTGTTTTCAAATCTAGTATTTAGCAGCTGTCGTCCTCTTTTTCAAGTTTAAACTTTAACATATTTGTTGCCGTATGTACGTGTACATGTTGTATAAACGTAACTGGGGGAGCTGTCATTTTCGAATCATGTGACTGAAAGTAGTTCAAAATGTCGACTTGTTATGTCAGAGGTATTTTCCATTGGATAAAAACCGAGGTGATCAGAATGCTATGGGAATAGGTGGCGCCATCTGCAGGGAGTTTGCGAAAGCAGCAAAAGATCAACTCCTTTTCGCTACATTATTATTTCTTCTACTTTTTTTTCAGTTCGGTTCGAAAAATCGTTGGGTTCATTAAACTCCATTAGCGCGGATTTCGAAGAAAAAATAATAAAACGCTAACTTAAAACTGTCTCCATGAAATTATTTGACTGTATCCTTATATAGCACGATGAGCAGTGAAAGCCCGGAAAATGAGTGGGAACTTAGTAAAGAAAACGTGCAGCCTCTGAGGCAGGGAAGGAAAATCTCGAGTCTGAATGCCGGACTGAAGCAACTTTCCGGTGACGAAATCTCCAGAATCAAGGATGAAAAACAGTAATTAATACACCAGTTAATTGAAATTTCGACACATATTCCAAAGATAATCATTCAAACACCAGTTAAAGACCCCAATCCGGGCGCTGCCTGACTCCCAGAACCATGCATGCAGAAAGTAAACTCTTTCAAATTGCCCCCCCCCCCCCCCCCCAAAAAAAACCTGAAGAATTATACTCCTGGCTATCATATATATTCATGCATGTCCCTGCTATTTAACCGAGTAACGAAACTCCCAGCCCTCGCACAGCAGTGTGTGGACATCAGAAACGTAAAAAGCCAGGTGCATTTTTCAGTAGCGCGTCACTTTGTCTATGCTATAAGTATGCATGTTCGCTGATAGTATGCTGTATCTTGTGACATCACAAGGCAATCGCTTTCTTATGCAACAGATTGCGGAGTTTCACACTGTATCGCTTTGCTTTGCAATTGTTTGTCTCATAAGTTTTTTTTTAGTAGTTTGATAGTTTTACCGGATATAAGTTGATTTCCAATAAAAAATGCACCAAATCAGTCTTCACAAAAATACTTTCTAGTACTAGCCAGTCGGGCTACCAACAAGGCAGAACTTACTAGCCCAAGAAGAAGTTCACTTGCCCGAACATTAAATTATTATAAGTGGATTTTTATCTATTTTTTGTGATTAGTTTTTAGTCTGTGTGATATTGTTTAAAATTGCTAATTACATTTTAAGCAAACATAAAAATACTCGCATGTCACGAAAATTTGTGTTCTCAGAATTGTTTTCACTAGCCGTTCGGACTAGTCACCTAGAGAAAGTTACTAGACGTCATGAAGTTCATGAAGAATAGAGACCGTATAGTCATTTGACTATATAAACTATAGTTTTTTCAAAGGTCCTTTTTTCAATTTTCCACAATGTTCATTCCTTCCGGTTCCCCACATAATTTATTTTTCTTCACTTTTCACTTTTCAAACACAGTTCATCCACATATAAAGTCATATGTGTTACACTATTCACACTACTATTTTAAAAACTAGCTTTCATATGTAATGTCCTATGAAGGCTGATTAAAACTATTTACAAGACTGATTCATTAATTAGAAGACCCTACCCATTCTTTTCTACTAGCCCTTTTTATTTGTAACAATCTGCATCAAACTTGTTTTCTACTTTCCACTGTTTACTTAGTCTAGCCTTAAAACAGTTGACTGTGGGTGCGTTTATTACTTCAAGGGGTAGTTTGTTCCATGTGTTTATAACTCTGTAACTGAAGGTATTCAATCTTACTTTTGACCGGCCCCTTTTTTAAACAGTTTTTTGTCGTGTCCCCTTGTAATACCCTGGTTTTGGATTAAGAACATTCTTTCCTTATCTACAATATCAATTCCATTTAGTATTTTGTACACTTGTATTAAGTCGGCTCTAGCCCTTCTGTATTCTAGTGTTGGGATTCCTAAAATTACAAGTCTCATTTTATAGGACAGTTTCGATATAGATTTTACCATTCTAGTGGCCCTTCTTTGTACATTTTCCATTGATACATTGTGTTTTTTGAGTCCAGGTGACCACACTGGTGATGCATATTCTACTGACCCAGCTTTTACTAGCCTTGGGTTTTCGAAAAACAAAAATCGGCTGACTATTAAAAAAGGGAAACAACTCATCTCCTCTAGTATTCTCCTTGATCAACACTTGCTTAGGCTGGTTTGCAACCATTATTGATTAATCAGAATGTCAACATGTGACGGAAGGGTAAAACTACAAATAGGGCTGCATGTGAAGTTTGTAAGAATACCAGTCAATGAAAAATACGAAAAAGACCGGAAATACGAGAAACAGCTTGTAAATTCAGATCTTGGAGGTCACGTGATAAGATGCTGAAAATAGACCATGAAAATTAGATTTTTGTTTTCGTTGATTGCATGTTTTGCCTTAAAGTCATTCTTTCCTCCAATTTAAATTATTCAAAAACTTTTTAGAAACATTTTTAGAATCAGTTTTGTCCTTAGATGGCCGGAAACAGGAGACAACTGGCTATTTTTAGCTTCATGCACTACCAGCGTTTTTCCCTTCTTTATGAAGTACCTAGATAAAAGGTTACTGGTACTTTCCCAATTGGGAATAATGACCATTTTTCCAATTTACAAGTAAAAAATTCCAAAAATATACTACAATAATTTGAAAGAACTTGGGATATGTGTTCGTTTTTCAACAATACTCCTTATAACATACCATAAAACATGTATTAAGACAACTACATGTCAATTAAAGGCTAAACAATTCCCAATGTCATGATTTCACCTATGAAAATTCCCAATTTCAGGATTTTATGTTAAAAAATCCCAATTTGAATGGTACCAGCACTTTTTTGAAGCAAGCCGTTTCTTAGTGAAGTTTTTCCGCTAATCACTAATTATTTAATGTAATGGGCTCCAGTCAAGCCTGGCTCCAGTACTCCCCGCTACAGTTCCCCTCAAATGTGTATTGGTGCCATTACATTTGAGAAAAGTAAAACATTGGTCAATTTGATGTACCGGTACATTATACAATTTTATCTTTTTACAGTGCTTTTGAAGCTGAGCTACGAACCTACACAGGTGATGATCCACTGGAAATCTGGTACAAGTGAGTACGGTAGTGTTTATTTGCCTTGTATTATGGTTAAGAAAATTGTACCGCCATGCCTCTTAAATTGACTAAGAAGTTTCGAGTTGGATCCTTACATTTTGTTTGCAGATTCAATGCTGACATCTGTTGGTAGTGATTCACTGTGACTGATCAGCAAGTTTGAAGCACACATGCTTGAATTCCTAAAATCATTATAAAACAATAAATTTGGAAAGAGCATGCCTTTAAATATTTCTATTGGCTTAAATTTAAGTTCACCAGGGATTGGTACAAATACAATTGTAATTTATTTACCTGATTGCAAGGATTTGCTGTTTTATGTTTAGAGCTCTGCAAATACTTTCAGTCTGTCATTTGGACAAGTGTGGATTTTTTCTATCACTGTAGCAGTCATTTTACTAATTCAATATTTTAAAACTTTGTTGGGAGCAGGCGGTTGTAACAGTTTTGGCATACAACGTCATCTTCCAACATTTTCATCAAACATTCATGATTGTAACCTTTAAAATGTCCAAAACTACTACAAGATCTACTCATCTAGTTCATTTGTTGCATTATCCTAAGGTGTATTTCTAACAGTCTGATTTCAAACTTTCAGATTTATGTCAATCATTAAGACAGTCTGCGAAATTAGCGCTTGTCTGGTTGTCTGGGACAAGTTATTGTTGATTGGCGCAATTAAATTGGCAGTTGGACAAGTAACTTTTGCAGTAATTACATAAAGAGCATATAGGGAAACTATTGAATTTTACCAATTCGGGCACATAGAATTAACAAATTCTAAATTCACAGACTGTAATATTAGAATTTCTGAGTTTCTCTAACTTATTGTTCAATTTGATTACAGATACATATTGTGGGCAGAACAGACATTCCCTAAAGGTGGAAGAGATTCCAACCTTACACCTATACTGGAGAGATGTGTTTGTCAATTTAAAGACAAGGACAACTACAGAAATGATGAGAGATACATCTATGCCTGGATGAAAATGGTATAAAATTCTTACAAATAAATGTGGCTCCTTTTTCTGAGCAGTATTTTTTTGGGATGATTTTATAGCCAAATATGGGCTTGAAATTGTGACTTTCGAATCTGGACAAAGGCATTCTGCCCTCATTCTCTATATATGTTTCTTAAAGTCAAATACAAGACTCTTAGACAAGACAATAACCTCTACTAGGATGCAGGGCTTAACACTTCCACAGGTCCAGTAAAACCCAAGAAGGGCCAGTGAGTCTTGAAGGACCAGTAACTGTTTCTTTTACAAATTTTACTCTTCTTTTCTGTCAGACCAGTGACCAAAATAGTTAGTGTCAAACCCTGGGAGGGGGTTGAGATCATGTCCTTTTAAGTTTGCAGTGCTTCCTCTGGCTTATATTTTTCTTGCGCCACCACTTTCGCCAAATGAAAAAAGTTGTCGCCACCTATGCGCCACTTTGACCAAAATTGAAATTATGTAAATCTTGTATTTGTATATATTTCTGTTTTATGTGTATTTTGATATGTGTCGATGGTAATGCATTAATTGCATTTCTAATGTTCCTTTTCAGTGTGAAGTCATCATTGTTACAAATATATTTACAATTTATTCATATGTTCTATGTTATTGACAATATGCTAAACATTCATCAGAGAATAGCATGCTTCCAGTATGCTTAGCCAAGATGAATATTTTATAACATTTTTTCAAGAGCAAGAAAATAGCAATAAATCCTTATAATATTTCATGAACTGAAAAACTAACAAACAAGAACACTGTTAATTATATTAATGAACCAAAAAACAATAACACTTAAATAAATACACATGCCACATGTTGCTTCAAGAGTTCAAAGTTCTGATAGTAGTCTTACAGTACAATCACAGTAATCACTTTCACTAAAAAAATACGCCTGTCCTTAACCCCTGACCACCTTACAAAAGCTCTATGGAAATCAAAGTCTGATCTAGAGGGGCCATTAATAGAAATGTGCATCAGATTCTCTAAAGAAGAGGTTGAGAGAGAGTTCCTAAGACAGGCACAATTAACCACAAAACAATTAATTAAAAATACAGTCCTGGCTTTAATTATAACAAACACCGACTCGCCGACAAACAGAACCATGCTATTAACTGTCATACTCAATTTCTTTCACCAGGTACCAACTGTGGTACAAACTGCTCTAACGTGCGTGTATTTCGTAGTGATCAAATATTTCAATTTCAATAATACAATCATCTAACCCCTTTAATTGACATTAATTGCCCACGAGACCGCTAAATCAGATTATCGTTGTACAAACAATACCACACTTCAATCGTAATCTTGCACTCGACAGACCCCAATAAACATGTCAAACTGTGTAAACAAACCTGCTCGCTAATTGCTTCACACATTTGCAGTGTGAGACCGTTTTACGGTAAATTTACGACATGTGGTCGTAAAACGGACATTTTGCGACATAGATGTAAACATTATAAAAAAAAAATGGCCGATTTTTTTGTTTGTCGCCAAATTGAATTATCTTGCGCCAAATTTTCATTTCTTGCGCAAATGGCGCCATTGGCGAACGCCAGCGGAAGCATTGAAGTTTGGATCAAAATTAATGCACTTTGTTCCTCATCCTCCATGTTCCTTGAAATCTTGCACTTCTACATTTTCTTTTCAGGCTGATATTTGCAACGACCCACTTGAAATCTACAAGTTTATGTATGATCAGAATATTGGCTGTGAATTAAGCTGTTTCTATGAAGGTTGGGCATGTGTTTTAGAACAACTGGGAAACTACAAAAAGGCTGATGCAATATTTAAAAATGGTTTGGAGAAAAATGCAAAACCTTTTGAAAATCTTCGACAGAGGCATGAGTAAGTTTATGAATTAAAATACTTATTTTGTACTTATTTATTCATTGCTGATTAAAATGACATTTGATTAATTGACTTTTCCTTTCTAAAATACCAATTAGGATAATTTCTATAATAGTTATTTATTTTATGCTGAAACCCCTCACACAACAAACCAGGTTCAAGGTAACATAGGTATTTTTGAGTTGACTTGTCTTTACTTTCTTAAACAAAAAAGAACAACAAAACTGCTTGCTCTAAACTATAAAATGTGTCAAATCGAACTTTACATTTATACTTTTACTTTAATTATATATTTTCTTTGTATTTCAATTATTTTTAACAGTTTCTGCGAAAATACACAAGAATTTTACAAGATTGTCATTCATGGTTATTACGGGATGTGCCTTTCCTTTTGATCCAGCCTAGTTTAGCGGAGACTACTTTCAATTCATATATCATCTGTTCTAATGATTGACATGCATGTATGTACGATTTATTGCAGAGATTTCCAGAAACGTGTAGCAAGGAGAATGCTTAATGGTGCGGATAATGAGGAGGAAAATTCACCTGATCAACATAGACAAGTATTGTCACAACTGAGGACATTAGGGAAACAGAGACAAGCTCCCATCAACAGAACCGGATCTGCTGTACAGGGTTAGTGCATTTGTACTTGTTAGTAAGTCGGTAAACCAAATGGTTTCTGATAAAGTACTAAGGAAATATTTGGTCTGGCATTTTACACTTGACCTGCAATGTGAGAGAAAGGGTGTTAGGGATCCAGGCCCATAGAAGGGGATAAGCTGAAACGGAAATTTTCAATTCATGTCAAATGACTAGTTTCATTGATTATTTGTCATATTTTTCGCATGACCTTTGGACGATTCATTGATTATTTGTCCTATTTTTCGCATGACCTTTGGACGACTCCTATTTATTATGCTCCCCCGAAAATTCGGGGGAGCATATAGTTGCCGCTTTGTCCGTCCATCCGTCCGTCCGTAGTTCCGTCGTTCCGTCCAAATATTTTTGTCCGGAGCCTATCTCAAAAAGTATGTGAGGTATCATCAAGAAACTTCATAGGTGGATAGATCAGATCTCAATGAGTAGAAGTGCAGTGCTCAAGAACCGCAACTCTACATAACCTATTTTTGGAGTTATTGCCCTTTGTATTTTTTCATATTTAGTTTTTTTCCAGAGCCTATCTCAAAAAGTATGTGAGGTATCATCATGAAACTTCATAGGTGGATTGATCAGATCTCAATGAGTAGAAGTGCAGTGCTCAAGAACCGCAACTCTACATAACCTATTTTTGGAGTTATTGCCCTTTTTTTTTTTCATACTTAGTTTTTGTCTGGAGCCTATCTCAAAAAGTATGTGAGGTATCATCATAAAACTTCATAGGTGGATAGATCTTAATGAGTAGAAGTGCAGTGCTCAAGAACCACAACTCTACATAACCTGGTTTGGAGTTATTGCCCTTTGTTTTTTTATACTTTATATATACTTAATTCTTGTCCAGGCCATAACACCAACAGTATTTGAGATATCAATTTGAAACTTCATAGGTGAATATATCTCAATGAGTAGAAGTGCAGTGCTTAAGAACCACAACTCTCTTTTGCATATTCTGGAGTATTTTTTCTGTGACAAACATCCCATGGGGAGCATCACCCGTCACTGACGGCTCTTGTTTTGAGGTCTGTATCAAGTTGTATTTAGAATTTTAGTTTTGTATCATTTATCATACATTTTCAGCGACAGATATGTGAATGAGTAATATGGCAATTTTATAAAGTATTATTGAAATATCAAGCCAAATTCCTAAAAATCCAGAAAATAATTATTCTATTTATTACATTTAGGTAGTGCTGGCATACTAGGTGGTGCAAAATCCATGTCAAATTCCAAGTCGGGGAATATAAAGTCAGGGAAAGTGCAGATATATTGTGATGAGAATAGTGATCCTAGCATGCTTCCTCCACAAACTGGACGGTGGTCAACAGCTCCGAAACGTGAAATCACCAACAAAGAAAATGAAAAGAAAGCTGGTGTTTGGACCAAACAGAAAGTAAGATTGTAAAGTTCTCCTAGCAATTTTAAGATCCCAAAATAAAAAAATTAATAGAAAGAACCCCTTGAAAAATGGCAAAGTTACGGTCAATTTAGTCTGATTTGAAGAAATTTCTTTAATAAACAGATTCAAATATGGAAACAATGTGGTTAAAGGCCACTTGTTTGTCAAAATGGTTGACAGCATCTGACTTTCCTGATTTAAATTTGGCTCTGTTGACAACCCTGAGAATTAGGCTGGTCTTACAAGCAAATTTTAGTGTATGATCAATGATTGCCATTATTTTCTAACATAAAGAATTTGTATATTTCTCCACTATCTGACTTTTGACAGGTTATCCATTTCAAAAGAAGTATAGAGAAATACTTATATTATGATTCTTTACCTGGGAAAGGGGCCTTGTAAAGGAATTTGCTTCTTTTCTGTTTTGTTGCCCTTGAAACCCCATACAAGTTTTTTTATATAATCAGCCAAGATTTTTTTACAAATTTCCATGGACGAGTCCTGGGACTTGATAACTTGTTAATCTACGACTCCAAAAACTGAAAAAAATTTCAAGTATTTCATTAAAAAAACATTAAAGTAACTTAATAAAAGAAATTCATGTGTAAAACTGTCTTCTTTACACTATAAGCTGTTGAAAACCAGGGCACTGTGACTGATTATAATGATTAAAGATAGTAAGCAATCTTCAACATTAATTTTAGAAATCTCAATGTATTTTTTGGACTCGCATAATTTGAATCTTTGCATCCTCACTGATTTTTGTGAGTCCAAGACTCGGGACTCGCAGGTAAAAGATCTATGATCAGGATAAGAATGTATTTACATGTTTCTCTATATTTCAGATGAGCAAACCATCTGTGAGTGTTCCAATATCATCAGTTAGTTCCTATAAATCACTCTCATTCTCTGTACATGAAGATGAAAATAACGATCAAAGCATGAGGTAAGATCTCTTCTATTCTAGTCTACTTGTACACATGGGTCCTTTAAATCCGGAATAATCCAGAAATCCAGATCAGCAGAAAGGTTATTTCATGAAAAAAATCGTAAGAATTGACCATATTATGGCCATTTGAAGTTTTATCAGCTAACTTAGGCAATTGAAAAATGTTTGAAATAAATTTTTGTTTGGTGTAGGGTGTGTTCAAATAATACGGGAAACTGAATTGCAACTTGTTTTCAGGATTGGGCAATATGTCTCTGTACTACCACTGTATGATAGGCATGGGTGTAGAAAAGTTTTCATGTTGCCTGTCTAACTTTAATAGTAAGTTGTTGATTTGAGGGTCTTCTTATAAATGTAAAAAGAAGAAAATTGGTTAAAGTAACTGACAAGAATACTCATAATTGCCAGTTGATTTTGCCACCTACTTGTCACTATTGGTGTTATTCCATCACATTTTCTTCCATGAATGTTGATGATAAATTGTTAAGTCTAATATTATTTTGTATTCCGTGTAGGACGCCTGCAAAAATGCCAGAAATTGACAGTCAGAAAGTGTTAAGGTAAGCCACAGCAGTGTTTGTTTATTTATTCATTCAGATTTAGCACCGTTTCACAACAACTGTTTAGTTGTATACAGCAGCCGATTCACCTAACCAGTTTTTCTGAACTGTATCATAATCAGTCTTAACTTATCCTTGCACAAGGAACCACCAACAAGAAATTGTGGCGGAAGGTTAACATTGCTGTCAAACTTTCATAGAAGGTCATGACATGTAATGACTATTTTACCTGAACTGTCTGTTACAAATCCAACCAAACAACCACTAATCTTTGCCGGAACTTTTGGGTATAGTGTATAGTTTGGGTCCACTCCTTTCAAAGGAATAATCACTGGGTCTGGATTTGGGACTATATATGTGCTTTTATTTAACCTCGCCATCAGTTAATCCATATGGACGAGACCCGCAGAAGAGTTAAGTAAATTTAGTTCTGGGGAGTAGGACATGTTACCAAAGATGCCCCAGTTCCAGAAGCATCCCTGGTTCTTTTACGTGTCTAATGTATTGCATCATTCATGAGATCTAGATTTAAAGTCTCATCTGAAAGACTATTAGAAAATTTAGTTGGTCAGCCCGGGGACTCAAACCCACAACCCCAAGATCAGCAGTCTTGCGATCTACTGATTGAGTTATGCCGGCTGATATGGGATTTAATAACTGAGGGGTATATGTTCTGTCTGTTGAATTGAAGCATGTCTTACCTGTGTTTTACCTCTAGTTCCAGAAAGCAAGAGAAGGATTCTACCAGTAGTTGCCTCAGGACAATGTCTTTGAGTCAGGATAAGACTGAACGACCAATGTATTGTAAAGAAAAGATATACTTAGGAGTTGAAGAGTACTCGTTTGAAGAACTTCGAGCTATACGTTGGATGAAGAAAGAAGAACAAAAGAAGCGTGAGGAAGAACAGAAAGCCGTAGAAGGTTAGTTGCAACTTAGAAATATTTATTATCAAACTTGAATATTTATAGTAAACCAATTATACACATTTTCAAAAATTTATTGTTCTTGAACCAGTGCCTAAAACAGTGCTGTATACCCCATTATAGCTTATAGTCCTTCCATAGTGACTCTCCATGGTAGCATGGATCAATTGGGCACCTTACAGTCTCAGACTAGACATGGAAGGCTCAATAGAGAACCAATCCTACATGTGAGGCAGCAGCGCCAGGTCAGCTGTCCTCCAATGGTTCCCCAGTCACTGGGTATAGTGTCCACTGTGATACTCTGGGTTATAAGGTTCCAGACTATTCAGTTGTCATGTGCATGCAATAATATCAAGGGCTTAGTTCAAACTTATGGTATCGACACCAATTTATATTGACTTTGACCATAGTTTTGCACTGAACTCTCAACATGTTTACACACACCTGTTACTATACAGAAATGCGATTAAAGTTAGAAGAAGAGCGACAACAGTTACTGGACGATGCCGAGAGAGTACGACAACAAAGATTGAAGATTCAACAAGAAGAGGAAGAAATGATTGAAGTAATGAGAAGACGAAGGATAGAACATCAACAACAGATGGAGATGAATAGGTAGTAGTGTTGTTTCCTACTTTCAGGGATGTCAGTTTTCCTGATTTAGCTATGGCTACTGGTGTAAATAAAAGTTAATTAATGAAAATATCTAACAACTGTTTTAGCGGCTTGCTTGCCAATATTGAACTAGAGATTTTTGTAAAACATATATACCCCCATAGCAGCCCAATAGTCCAGAACTTTAAAGGTCACAGTGACCGTTTACTTACTGACCTCAAAATCAATAGGGATCATCTACTGTTGCTGACCATCATCCATGTGAAGTGTGAAGATCCTAGGGTAAAGTGTTCTTGACTTATTGAATGGGAACCATTTGGTCTACCGACAGACGGACATGAGCATAGCAATATACCCGCTCATGAAAGATGAGGTGCATAATAATCCCAGAATTTACCTGAACATAATTGTTATATTTTCAGACAAGCTGAGATACACAGACAGCAAGAGATCCTAGAAGTGGACATACAAACAAGACTTCAGGAACAAATGTCTCGCTCAAATTCTAAATCACAAAAGTAAGGTTTGATGCAAATCATGTTCTCATCAAATAATTGACATTAAGCCAGAGAAGATATTGCTCTACCTTATTGTTTGTGGAAGGTTGCTTGGGGAAGGTTTTCAAGCTAATCCATTGGGGACATGTGATTTAAAGTAATTTGTTAAAATTGATTAAATGGTACTTGATTGACAACTGGCGTAATGTCAATTGCTGCTTGAAATATGTATGGTAATTATCTGCTTCAGCTTGTTTGCTGGTTTCCGTTGCCTAACACGAAGCGATACTGCAAGCCTTCATTCAGTTATCTTCCGTTCAATTAAATATAGAAGGCATGGATTACCTCCAGTGGAAAGCACTACTGAGCGCCTTGCTTGGGCGACGGACACCTGCTATTTCCTTGAACCAGGAAATGTATTATCAGTATGATATATTCATGTTGAAAAAGTAAAATCGGCAACTCATTTCAGCTACTGAGTGTAACGCTCGACTCCCAATCGAAATCTTATGTGATTGAAAGTCCATGAAATTGACACAAATTGTGTACAGTAACCCTGGATCAGTCATCAAGAGAGGATTGATATAAGTTGCTATTACTTGTTTTGTAATCAATGTAAAAATTTAGAAAATTTAAGCTTAAACTTTAAAAAACTTGATGTGTTTATTGATTACAGTTCAGCTCGTCAGTTGATGTTCGAGGATGGTGGCCATGGTAATACAGAGAATGTTTCTCCACACATGATGGCTCAGCTGCTGACTTCAAACCGCAAACAGCATCAACAAGCACCTGCTGCTAACCAAAGTCTCAACTCCAGCGGCAGAACTCCAAATTCATTCGTAAGGATTGGACACCCTACATCCTCAGAGAAAAGCTTTGACCGGGTAATTTTCGTTTCTTCTTCTTTCCCGTTTGCTGGCTGCTTCTCAGTGTAGACTGGTTCTGATCTATATAATATTCACAGAGAGGTACCATCTAATAAATATGTACATTCTATTGTAAAAATCAGGAACCAGGCTATCCCTCAGTACAGGTCATGACATTACAGTGAGCATTGTGATTATTTCCCTTTGATTATGCCCCATTTGCACATACATATTGGAAGGTCTGTGAACCAAATTATTCCTGGTCAATACTATTGAGGCCAAGACACTTTAAACTCATGCTGATCAACCTGAAGCATGAATGAATTTAAAGTTTACAGGATGTCAAAGAAATTAACACTTTGCCCACCAGCATGAGACTTTGCTTGCATATTATTTAATATTTAATGTATTTGTGTGGGTAAGATTTGCTATAAATGACCCTACCTACCTACCTAGTCCTTGTTGCACCCGGAGGCACATAAGGCAAGGAATAGAGCTTTCTACTGTTCTCTATTTTTCGCTTTCTTGTCTTAACTCGCCCCAGGTCAAGCCAGTTTCTTTCATCTCAGTTTCAATTGTTATTCTTTATGTAATTTCTTTTTAAATGACCTACATAAAAATTAGGAGAAAAGACATGTGAACCAAAGAAACCTTGTGTTAATTGCATCGTAACTGTTACAGACAATGAGTGGTGCACCATCACCTACAGTGAATACACAGGAAGCTATGAGATTAGTGATGGGTATGTTTAATACATCTCTAGACATGAACAAGCCAGGTACCGGTGACGATGTAGATATGGAGGAACCAGCACAACCAGCTCTCAGACAAGGTTTGTTTCCTCTATACACGGCTTCTACAATTCCAGAATAATTAGGAAATTCAGATTTGCTGCATCTAAAAGAATGATCTTTTCTGCACAAAATAAAGGTTATTTGGTGAAAAAATCAAAGAATTGACCAAAGTTATGGTCATTTGAAGTTCCACAATCTGTATTTTAACAATAAAACAGTGTTTGAAGCTTTGTTAAGGTGTAGAAATATGGGGGTTCATTTTCTTAATTAGATCATTTGCTACAAGTCGGTGTTGGTTTTGATGCAAAATTCTTAAATGAGAATGAGAAATATTTATATTCACCAGGCCAGATGTGATGAGTGAATTGTTTGTATTTCATTACAGAGACAGCGCAAGCAAGTAGTATCCCATTTGCTATATATGATGAGTCGAATGAAGCACAAGCAGCACCACAGCAACCTCCAGCAGCACCGGCTTTCTCTGTATTCCAGGACACAGATGTCAGGTAGCTTTGATTTACTTGCCTTATAAATACTTATGTGCACAGACAACCCAAAGCCATGCAGAAACGGCGCTATCACCAAGCCACCCAACAGTAGCAGCAACTCTTGCATGCTCATGATTAAATAGATTTTAGTGATTATCTATGAAGTATTGATTGATTGATTGATTGATTAGGGACTGATCATCTCATATATGGAATTAAGGAAGTTTCATACGCAAACTGGCATTGGACTTTTAACAGTGACTGCTTCTGAGAAACTCTATTTTTACTTTTAAGATTTGATGATGAATGGTTTTAGTTTAGAGATGTACCCTTGAACTTCTATTACCATTTAGTACAATCAATCATTTAGCTCTTTTGAAAAAAAATGTTGGTATATCTTCAAGATGTATTTGAAATTGTAGAGCTTTTTGTAATTTGAATATTATATATACTCAAGGCAGTGTCATACAATTTATTTTATGTAAAAAATCCTTCTTATTTCATTTTTGTGTTTAGTTCTGTCCAACAATCTGGGAATATTTCATCAAGGAATGCTAAACCATTGATGCCTCAATCAGATCATGCTATGGTTGAAGATTATCAGAGTAGGAGTCACAGGGGTCAATCTCTGGTAAGTCAACTTCATTCTTTACTTAGGAAATAGATCTTAGTTTTCCGTGATATACCGGCCAATATATCACGGTTTGGAGTTCATATGCGTAGGAATTAATCACGAAGGCCGTAGGCCTGAGTGATTAATAACTATGCATGTGAACGACAAACCGTGATATATTGGCCGGTATATCACGGAAAACTAAGATCTATTTGCATTCTAACACGTGTAATATGCGCCATTTCATATGGACTCATTTTTATTGCAGAGTGATGCGTTGTTTGTCGTGTTGCTATAGACAACTTCCGCTGTTTAAAGTATAAAACCTCCACCCTGGAATATTGTTTTTTGCTCATTTCATTTAAACAGAGGCATAACTAGAGCTCATTCCAAACTATGTATTTCATAAAAACTAAAATGAATCGATAAATAAAATTGCTGTTGCAATAATACGGATATAATTGAATAAATTAAGAAAGAACGCTACGCAAATTAAAGTTCGCACAACGTCACGTTTACGTTGACGCCAAATAAACGTCATAAATTCATGACGTCATTTGATAAACAAGACGTAAATTCCATTCATAAAAAGCGTTATTTATACGTGGGAGGTTATTCAACAGCCAAAAAGTAGTACGGCAAAAACTGTGATATACCGGAAATTTAACCACGGTACAGTCCTATACGTTTACACGGTGCTAAAAATAGACAGTGTTAGAATCAAAGTTTGTAGTAATACAGGGGTCCTGTAATTCTCGGATAATCTGGAAATCTGGTTTGGCTGCGTTTAATTGAAAGAATATTTTTCTGCTCAAAATAAAAGTTATTTGATGAAAAAGAATTGACAATGTTGGGGTCACTTGAAATTCCACAATCTGTATTTTAACAATTAAACAGTGTTTGAAGCTTTGTTAAGGTGTAGGAATGTGTGCTTATGGCACCCGAAGCCGACTTGCGACTTGTTTTTAGGATTGGACTCTATGCCTCAGTAGAACCCCTGATAATAATCAAATGTAAACACCTGTGTACTGTTAGTGGGTACATACCTTTTCAATTCCTTTGCTTCAGTAACCAAAGGATAATATATTTGGAGACCTTTAAGGCTTTAACATAGGTAAACACTACCTAACAGGGCTCGACACTAACACTGGTCCCCTGGTCCGAGGCCAGTGAAAATCAAGAAGGACCAGTGAAAATCTTGAAGGACCAGTAACTGTTTTATTAACAAATATTACTTTTCTGTGCTTGGGGACCAGTGACCAAAAATAGTTAGTGTCGAGCCCTGCCTAAATCTTTTCACAGGAAGTTTTCCACGCCATATTTGATGATCTAAATATAAATATAGTGGGTCAATGTGATCTACCGGTAGTTTTAAATGTGTAAACTAGTTGTGGTTACACTAGCATATTCATTTGAAAAGTGTGACAGATATTATGGACCACCCTGTATTTATAAATGTTTGATTTTGATTTTAAGTCACAGCAAGGTATGCCCCGAAAATTTATAACACATTGTTGATTTTCTTCCACATGTGGAGAAGTTACTGGTTATTTTTCATATTACAGGAAAGCTGGTAGGCTAAATTGTCAGTCTTACATAACTGAAAACTTGTTGAAAAAACCAACATACATAATTATGTTGCTCTGTGTTTCAGTCTCACCCTATGTTTGATGAGTGTGAAGGAATAGAGTCGCATCCTAGAGATGATTTAACATTGGCTCCACTTGGTTCACATCTTAGTTTTGCTGCAGCTGCTAGAGTTGCTTCCACACCATTCAACCCTAACTCATCAGGTAATCACACCTACTTTCTGAACTTGTTTAGACAATATTGTCTGGTCCCCTTTTATGCTACACTTTAGGCAGATGTTCACATTCATCCAATGTTACTTAAATCGTGTCAGAATTGTAAGATTCTGAATTGTAGCAAATTTAAGGCTTTTCCCCAGGAATTAACTAACATATAGAACACTACCTGTACTGATATATATTAAGTTACAATCACAATCCCTATCTAGGGTATGCATATATTTAACAGTTTCCACTCATAAACACTTGGACGTAATTATGATCCTCAATCTTAACAAATGGATTACTGGGAGATTGATGTGTGGGGTAAAAGGTCAAGGTTATTACATTGCCTGCATAATGGTCATTGTTAGTAGCCTCATGTGGCCGTTGTCTAGGGGACAAAGAGGATGTGGAACTAAAGGATGTATATATCATTGTCAATATGCTTGACCCTGGTCACATTTGTGTGAGCTCCAATTGGTCACATTTCCATCTTTCCATGCAAAACTTTGTGTTTTGAAAAAAGAAAATGTTTGTCTTACTATAGGGAGTAGAGGACGGAACAGTTCTATGCTAGATGAGAGTGATATAGAGATGCAGACAGACCAGACAGACCAGGCACCTCCTGTCAGTAATGTACCAGAACCTATGTTAGTCAATCAGGTATCCAGTAATCAACAAGTCAGCCAGGAACAGTCTGTCAATAATTCTATGGCAAATCTCTCATCCAAAAATCTGAGGTGAGTTTGATCAGTAATAATTGTTAATAATTTATAATCAATTACCATCTTAACCTTTTTAACAGTAGTCCCAGCATAATCTGGAAACTGGTTTGCTGCTTTAGGAAGAATGAACTTTCCTACAGAACTGCAGAAAAGAAAAAAAAGCTTTCAGATGAAACTATTCAAAGTATTGATTGAGTTAAGGTTATTTGATATTTATGAGCTTAATTTTATCTGTAGAACCCATGTAGATATGGCTAATGCATTGAAGTATGTCAATTTGAAGGAAAGGCTAAAATGAAGTAAAATTACAATGTTTGTAATTGATAACTAATATATAGAGGATATTTGTTGATTTTGTTGCAAGATCATATAACAAAAGAAAAAAACAAAATGATAATTTCACTGTTATTTTCAATAAAAATCACCATAATATATTGAAAGCAAATGATATATATTTTGTAGTCCAATTATGGAAGGTTCATCGGAGGAATCGAGTGCTGCCAGTCATTCCAGTCATCTACATAATGGTGCACATCAACCAGTGATCAACATGGGTAAGCTTCAGCTGACTCCAGTACTCGACCAATCTGAGGATACAAGAAATCTCTTACAAGCTGTCGATGATAGGAACCTGTCAGCTCATATGATTGATACATCCGTGTATATACCACCTGAAATGGACGAGATGACCGAGCAACTTATGTCCACATCAGTATATATAGTAGATCCTAAAGATCCGTTTGATGCTAAGGATAGAGAACAAGTGCTGTCGTGTCTGAAGACTTCCTTACATCACATGGAGACATACAACACCCTGGAAGAGCGCATGCATGATGTACGCAAGGGAGATATTCTTACATTAGGTAACTATATAGTGCTCTATTATAGATTTAAAAAAATAGTCTTTTGGCCCCTTGGTCCCTTCTGGGAGTCTGGGACATAGGGCCTCTACCACAGCTCCCAGTGGACTCAGTCATCCTTATCTTTTGCAGCTCTGCATACAGTGTTCTTTGCTATGACCGGTCAACCTCTCTTTATCTTAAAATAGCTTAATAGCCATGGTCTAGTTTAAATTCCATTTGCTTTCCTGATAAGACTTGTAAATAAGTTAAGGTTAACTGCCTATGGCATTACTGGATGCCAGCTTACAGGGTTGTCATTAAAAGGCAGCTATTGTTTTGCTCAACTCAATGAACAGCAACTTCCTCTGCTTTAAAGATTAGACCAGCACTATCTCATATTTGACAACATTACTGTTTTGCTGACCTCAAATTTGAACAGCTTGCTCAGCAAAATCTGAACAACAAACATATCAAAATAATTTTAGGTTTGAGAATTTTTATGCTTTGGTACCCCTTTGATCAATGTATGAACTTTGCATGAACTGAAGTACTTAAGTCTTTAATTTGAAAAATCCTTAAAAAGTAATTTTATAGCAGTATGTACTAAAAACACTCTTGTACATTTTAGGCTGTGATGTATACGAAGTGACAGAGAAGATTGGGGAAGGTGGTTTTGGTAAGATATTCCTTGCTGAGGACAATGAACTAGGATTCGGAACACGTATTGTCAGTGGAGAAGCATCAGTCCCTTATGTTGCTTTGAAGGTACAGGATTCATGTCTACTTCAATATTTCCATTGTTTATAAGCAGTTGCTATGTTGGAAATGTTGCCAGGAAATTAACAAGTATATTTTTCTTAACTCCATTAGAGACCCTTAACTAATTGGAATGTGAGAAATTTCATATCTAAGAACAGCAATATTTCTGTAAGGAAAAATGGTAATGGCAAAGGTTTCCATCTACAAAGTGCATGAGGTCCTATAATTCCAGAATTAACAGGAAATCTGGATTGGCTGCATTAAGTGCTGTGTTTTCTTCATAAAATAAAAGTTATTTTAATGAATTAACAAATTTATGGTCATTCGAAGTTTTGACAATAAAACAATGTTAGAAACCTAATTGAGGAATGTTTACTACTAACACCCAAAGCAGACTTGCAACTTATTTTCAGAACTGGTTATTTTGCCTCTATAGAACTCTGATAATGTCTATTTTCTCTAACAGGTTGAACAGCCAGCACAGAAATGGGAGTTTTATATCTGCAATGAATTACATAACAGACTGTCCAAATTGAAGGATCCATTTGACACAGTATGCAGCTTTTATATTTATCTATTTACTTTTATATTCTTTAGTATGGATTATTTTACTACAAAAGAACACTCTGTGGATTAAATTAACTCAACATGTAATGCTAAACCACTTTATGCAGAGCTGCTTGTTTTGTTCCCTACTCACATACTTTTATGGTCAAGTCTAGTGATGCCCCTCCTGTCTTTCAGCTGATTTCAAAACATTGAAACTAAAGTGTTTAAGCTCAAAACATACATGGATTTTGTCAACTTTCATGCTTTTTTCAATGTCTATTTCATTTTTATTTTTGCAGAGACCAGGAATTATGAAGATTTCTAACGGATATTTTTTCGACAATGGAAGCATACTTGTAACCCAGTATCAACCACATGGCACACTTCTGGTATGAATTTGATATTGCAGGGTGTTTTCTTACGTCAGGTGTGGGATTGCGCCATAGCCCTATAATTTGGGAATACATATTTGATTTTGGTAACTTCGGAAATTCCTGTAGATAGTCTGTATCTGTTCATAATGATGGGTGAATGGTCACAAAGTTTGTCTTGTCTTCAGACTTCTCAACAGCTATTCAAATTTCCATAAGCCTTCACCTGAAAAATTGACACCAAGCCTTGCTGTGACGTCGCGTACGATGTTCCGTCTTTTTACGTTTTTAGGGTATGCGCACTGGAAGAAAATTGGTAAAGAGCTTAATTTTCATCGGATTTCTTTCAAATTTTAACTAGGAGTAGTTTTTAAAATGTACTTTTCGGCCATAATTTCAAAATAGATGAACACCTTCCTGAAAATTTATAATAGGCATTTTTCTTGAGATTTTTGTTAGAAAACGTCGTGTAACTGCGTCACATTTGTCTTGATGCAGTGTGCGATATTTCACCTTAAAGAAGTCGATTTAAGGTCAAGTTTTACGGTAAGATACCACATGTGTTCGCAAATGAATAACGAACAAGATGGCATATTACATTTGAGCGTGAGACGTCAAACATAGCTGTTGGTAATTGTTAAATAGTTTGTAAAATTCTGTAACTTTGCCATTTTTTGCGTAAAATATATAAAACTTCTATATAAAAATTCCTCCAGTCATTTTCATTTTCCCTGCAACATATGGATATTTTGTACACTTTAAGAGAAATAATAAGACATCAAACTAGTGGTGAAAATATGGTTGAGAAAACGCAATTTTAGAAAATACAACAATTTTATAAAAATACAAAAACATGTCACAAATTATTTTGACACGACAGTAAAATCCGAAAAAATATTTCATTCACAAATATTTCTTAATGATCGTCACTTTTCTTTTTTCCCGTATCCACATGTTATAGTTATGACCATCATGCAAAGTGTACACTAATTAAAAAATAACTGAACTATAATTTTTATACGCCCGTTGAAAAACGGGACGTATTATGTGAACACCCTTGGCGGGCGGGCAGGTGGGCGTGCGGGCGGCGGCGTCCAATATTTGTCTGTACTCTAACTCAAACAGTTTTTGTCCGATCGTCTTCAAACTTGCTGACAATGCTTATGGGTGTAATATCTAGGCCAAGTTCGATTATAGGTCAAATCGGTGCAGGCCTTCTTGGGTTATGGTCCTTCTTTTACCAAAAAAAATGTGAAATTGGCCTTGTCTGTACTCTAGCTCAAACAGTTTTCATCCGATCGTCTTCAAACTTGCTGACAATGCTTAAGGGTGTAATATCTAGGCCAAGTTCGATTATAGGCCAAATCGGTGCAGGCCTTCTTTGGTTATGGTCCTTCTTTTACCAAAAAAATGTGAAATTGGCCTTGTCTGTACTCTAGCTCATTCAGTTTTCATTCGATCATCTTCAAACTTGCTGACAATGCTTAAGGGTGTAATATCTAATCCAAGTTCGATTATAGGCCAAATCGGTGCAGGCCTTCTTTGGTTATGGTCCTTCCTTTACCAAATAAATGTGAAATTGGCCTTGTCTGTACTCTAGCTCAAACAGTTTTCATCCGATCATCTTCAAACTTGCTGACAATGCTTATGGGTATAATATCTAGGCCAAGTTTGATTATAGGCCAAATCGGTAAAATCGGTGCAGGCCTTCTTGGGTTATGGTCCTTCTTTTACCAAAAAAATGTGAAATTGGCCTTGTCTGTACTCTAGCTTTAATAGTTTTCATCCGATCATCTTCAAACTTGCTGACAATGCTTATGGGTGTAATATCTAGGCCAAGTTCGATTATAGGGCTAATCGGTGCAGGCCTTCTTGGGTTATGGTCCTTCTTTTACCAAAAAATGTGAAATTGGCCTTGTCTGTACTCTAGCTCAAACAGTTTTCATCCGATCATCTTCAAACTTGCTGACAATGCTTATGGGTGTAATATCTAGGCCAAGTTTGATTATAGGCCAAATAGGTGCAGGCCTTCTTGGGTTATGGTCCTTCTTTTACCAAAATAAATGTGAAATTGGCCTTGTCTGTACTCTAGCTCAAACAATTTTCATCCGATCGTCTTCAAACTTGCTGACGATGCTCATGGGTGTAAATATCTAGGCCAAGATGAGTTTAAAGATGATTGTTCAAAAATGTTTTGACATAATATGGGCTTTTATTTCATAATCAATATTTTTTTCACTAGCACAACCAAGACGGGCATATTTTGTGACATTTTGGCATCTTGTTTTGATTTTATAAGCATTCTTCGTTTGCCACCCGGCATGTCACAAAATAGAAAATGGCGTATTTTTCGTAGTTAGCGTCCCAGTAGCTTATATTATGTCATTAATATTGGATGCTGCAACATAATTTCATAAAAAAGAAAGGTACTGTTTAATTGATTGTTATACCTTTATCAAATTGTCAAAATTTCAAATAGCTAGGGTACTTAATTTTGTCCGTGAGAGGTTATATTCGGATGTAAGTCGTTATGTAAACTTTTTCTAAAATGTTACAATTTGAACCATGACTCTAATTATTCATTATTATTTGAACTACGGTGTTAGTAGATTTTAATGAATACTGAAACAAAATTATGATATTCATATTCTGTTTTCATGACAGATTTATCATGTAAAATTTCATAAGTTTCCCAGCATAAATGCTAAAATAATACAATATTTTACATCGGCATTATAGCTTGTAAACTTTTATAAATTTACGCTCTAAACATGACGTCGGACATAACTAACGTCCGCATGTTCTGACACACAGATACATAATTTTATTACACATCACAATGAAAACACACGTGTATGATATACATATATTTTATTCATAATTTATGTTAAACATTACCTATGTTTTGTGAATGAAATCTTATCAGGGGGGGGGGGGGGAATACGAACACATTAATTAAAAATATAAGCAATATTGATTTATTAAAACGAACTAGTTATCAATAACATGTTGCATGACATTCGCTAGCTTATAGAATGAGAAGATTGTAACTACATTTATATTACTTACGACCCATATAGAAGTCTGCTTCACAAGGCGATTCTTATTAGCCCATTTTCGTGAAAATACGAATTTGTCATGCTGAACAAACTGATGTTGAAAAAGCTTGATTTACCATAAGTAAAGAGTTTTTTTTCTTGATTTCTCTTAATATCGATTTTGTAGTTACAACCTTCTCATTCTAAGCCAGCGCATTGTTTCCTACAGAGAGTAATAAAACATATAGAGGTTATTTACAAGTAATAAATTGAAGATGAAGATTACAACTAAATTAGAGATCTTACTGTTGAAGAAAGAACCGTAAAACATTATTAAACCCGTTCTTTTTGTAAATACAAAATACTTTTCCGACGTTCTTTATAAAAAATATTTAATAAAATAACAAGTTATATTGGTATTCTTTTCAGTATTATTATCGTTGATATATACTTAAACAATGTATTGGATTTAATACACATCACTATAGTAGTTTTTTCAAGACAACGCGATGAAAATGACTGCTCGAATATTTTGACGTTAAGTTTTACGCTTTCCATGTGACGCTTCCACGACGCAACACCGTGTGCGACGTCTGTGCATATTGTCAGGAATTTAAAGTCTTGATGAATATTTGCGCCAGAGTTATGGCTCTTTATGAGAGAAAGTAAAAACATTTATTCATTTACCAAAAAATCTTCGGGTTTTCTGTTTAAGCTTGCTCTTTTTGAACAGGATTTTTGATGTATTGTAAAATTAAGTTATCAGGGGTGTCAATTTTTCTGATTTATCCAGAATTCCACATTTATTATGCCAGAAAGAGCAATGACTCGTGACAAAAATCAGTTATTTGAAGAAAATATTTCCTGTAATTGCAAACTTATGGTAAATCAAATCTGCTTTGATGGATTTTCTTTTATAAAAACTGAGTTAAATGTGGAAATACTGTCGTTTAAGGTCTCATGATCGGCTAAGGTGTTCCGCCGCATAGGATTTTCTTCATCTTTAATTTAGCTCTGTTGACACATCATTGTTATTTAAAGCCTTGGTCCCTCTGCAATTTTTTCGTCAACAATGTACTCCCGGTTAAAATACACGAGCTTCGGCTGGCATTAGGAACAGAGATTTCACAAGTTTTCTAATGATTTCCCTGAAGCTTCCCGTAGACCATGATGACCCTTTTCCTGAAGTCTTCCCGTGCTCATTTATTAAATCAGGATTACATTGCGGAGGCAAAAATGCTCAATGGGACCTAGGCTTAACATACAACCTGAGACGACCTAACTAAACCATGTGATATTGCATATATTACAGGATCTTGTAAACAAGTGTAAGCAGAATAACCTCCAGTCAGAATCCTTGATGCCACACATGGAACCAGTTATGATGTACATGACCATAGAATTATTACATATGATACATAACATGCACCAATGTCAGATTATACATGGTGACATAAAGCCTGATAACTTCATGGTCCTACAGTTGTAAGTATCATCTTCACTTAAGTATAGCTTGGCTTATTTGACGTGAGGCTGACCTATTGATTAGCATAATTTAGCAGTTGATAAATTACCTACGTTTTCAACACCAATTGTATGTTTTGATAATCGGGGAGTATCACAAGACGCTCCAGATGTAATACCAAAACAAATTTGAAATACCAATATTGCACCATTTGCTTGCGGAAATTGATATATTCAAAGCAAGAACCTTGTAATATATTCTTGCATAAAGGTCAGGTTCATATCAAAATAGCCAAGCTATAAAATAGCTAAGCTAGGGATAGAGCATCCTTAATAAATGAGTGTTGGGTCCACGTCTCTAGTTAGAACGCTCTCATTGAGTGTGTGACACCTCTGGTTAGATCCTTGTGTGAGTCAAACCAAAATCGCTTGAATGGTACTGGTTTATGCCCAGAAGAGTTAGTTCAAGATAATTGCTGAATTGCCTGATATCAAGACTACCGGGATGTGACTGCTAGTCTCTTTAAAAACAGTATTTTCATCAGAGTGTTGGAAGTAACAGGTTAGCTCGCTGACCTCTAAATTTCCCATGCTTATGATATTGATTAAAATGGTTTGAGGTACACAAATGTAATAAGAAGGAATAATGTATAACCTTTTGTAGGACCGGTCAAGTGTTATTTATATACTCCTTCATCATGGAAGGATCAGTTAGTCTTGCTTATGTGAAATGGCTGCCATATTATAGAATTTAAAACTTGCTAGAAATGACATTAAACACAAATAAACCATCTTTGTAAACTATCTTATGTATACATGACTACATGTATGATTTCAGTCCACATCTACCTAAGAGTACGGATGCTAATGTTGTATTTGGTGGAAGCAGTAGATTTGTACAGTTAATAGATTTTGGTCAGAGTATTGATATGAAGAGATATCCTGCTGGTACGACATTCCTCACTAAAGTAGCTACACCATGCTTCCAATGCATCGAGATGAAGACAAATAGACCCTGGACTTATCAGGTAGGTGCATTAAACAAAATCTGCAGATACTTTTAATGAAACGTGACAAAGAATCTTGGTGCAATAGCCTAGCTCTTTCTGAATAGACTTGGTGGACACATGGGATGATGGGAGATTATCTCTGGGTTTCCAACAAGCTCATGTATTGCTGAGTGTGAAACACAGTTTTTCTCAAAAAGCCCGACGGAGGATCAAATCTGGGAGTAGGGATTATCTGCGTTATTCCATGTCGCCCATGAATTGTGTTGAAATCCTGTTTAAAAAGGAGTGAATTACAAAATGATTTGTGGGTATTTATTTTTGTGTGTGTATAAACTTAATTTTTAAATCAAATCAACACAATAAATCATCATCTGACATCTGTAAAACATAACGATAGGTTTCCTATCTAATAATTTGAAATAGCTACCAAAAACTTGAAATCCACAACTATATAGTTGAACTTGAAATCAGGAATTCTGAGCTTACATTTTTTATACGCCCGTTGAAAAACGGGACGTATTATGTGAACACCCTTGGCAGGCGTGCGGGCGGCGGCGTCCAATATTTGTCTGTACTCTAACTCAAACAGTTTTTGTCCGATTGTCTTCAAACTTGCTGACAATGCTTATGGGTGTAATATCTAGGCCAAGTTCGATTATAGGCCAAATCGTTGCAGGCCTTCTTGGGTTATGGTCCTTCTTTTACCAAAAAAATGTGAAATTTGCCTTGTCTGTACTCTTACTCAAACAGTTTTTGTCCGATCATCTTCAAACTTGCTGACAATGCTTATGGGTGTAATATCTAGGCCAAGTTCGATTATAGGCCAAATCGTTGCAGGCCTTCTTGGGTTATGGTCCTTCTTTTACCAAAAAAATGTGAAATTGGCCTTGTCTGTACTCTTACTCAAACAGTTTTTGTCCGATCGTCTTCAAACTTGCTGACAATGCTTATGTGTGTAATATCTAGGCCAAGTTCGATTATAGGCCAAATCGGTGCAGGCCTTCTTGGGTTATGGTCCTTCTTTTACCAAAAAAATGTGAAATTGGCCTTGTCTGTACTCTAGCTCAAACAGTTTTCATCCGATCATCTTCAAACTTGCTGACAATGCTTATGGGTGTAATATCTAGGCCAAGTTCGATTATAGACCAAATCGGTGCAGGCCTTCTTGGGTTGTGGTCCTTCTTTTACCAAAAAATGTGAAATTGGCCTTGTCTGTACTCTAGCTCATTCAGTTTTCTTCCGATCGTCTTCAAACTTGCTGACAATGCTTATGGGTGTAATATCTAGGTCAAGTTCGATTATAGGCCAAATCGGCGCAGGCTTTTTTTGGTTATGGTCCTTCTTTTACCAAAAAAATGTGAAATTGGCCTTGTCTGTACTCTAGCTCAAACAGTTTTCATCCGATCATCTTCAAACTTGCTGACAATGCTTATGGGTGTAATATCTAGGCCAAGTTCGATTATAGGCCAAATCGGTGCAGGCCCTCTTGGGTTATGGTCCTTCTTTTACCAAAATAAATGTGACATTGGCCTTGTCTGTACTCTAGCTCAAACAATTTTCATCCGTTCGTCTTCAAACTTGCTGACGATGCTCATGGGTGTAATATCTAGGCCAAGATAAGTTACAAGATGATTGTTCAAAAATGTTTTGACATAATATGGGCTTTTATTTCATAATCAATATTTTTTGTCACTAGCACAACCAAGACGGGCGTATTTTGTGACATTTTGGCATCTTGTTACCAAATGATTTAATGGAAAGCGAGAAATTGATACCTAAATCAATGGAACTGTAATGACTGAAGTTTATAGTAAATGTAATGTAATGTATTTCTATGTTACAGACTGACCTGTTCGGATTGGCTGGTACCATCCATGTGTTAGTATTCAACCAATATATGAATGTATATCAGGAAGCTGGTGAATGGAAAATGACTTCAAAGTTCAATAGGTAAGTCAGATTTATTTGTGTTTATGATATAACAATTCCTATTAATTTGGTCCATATATTTTGTATTCTATGTAAGGTTGAACTCTGGAATGTGTTCCTATTACATGCACAAGCTTTTCATAAAATAAACACTTGAAAATTATGAAAACCAACTTGGTCAGGGTTCCCATGGTCAGGGAAAACATAATTTTTTTCAAGGTCGGGAAAAGTCAGAGAATTTTGAAATTAGGGAAATTTGGAAATTAAGCAAAAGTCAGGAAAAAGGCAGGGAATTCTTCATTTAAGATCTCCAGTGTCATTTGATATGAAGAAAATACCTAAAACTAAGAAAAAAATCCTTGCTCGCTATGCTCGCTCAGATGATCTTAAATTATTATTACTTTGTGTTAAACAACAGTCCTTATAGTGCTACCTAACAAATATAACCTCCTTTTCACTGTTTCTATTGTGCTATTTTGCTCTAACATAAAGGCCCAATCGCTAAAAAGGTCAGGGAAAACTGCTGTCTGGTCAGGGAAATCTCAGGGGACTTTGTCTTAGAATATTTGTGGGAACACTGGTAATTTAGTAGTATAGTATCTGCTTCGAGCATTGGAGTTTGAAGGTTTGATTCCAGGTTGCATACTATCAAAGACAAAACAAAACAGTAGCCAGCCGTTTTCATGCTAGACATTCAGCATAAAGAAGGGAAGCTGGCTTCTCATTCTCATACCCTCCGATTAGCGGTGTCAAGAGTAAGAGTCAAGATTAATGTAAAAATATTTTGGAAAAATAGTTTCACAATCAATCGAAAATAAATCAGTGCAAACTATGATTTCTTTTAAATTAGCTTTGCAGCATTTTCTTTACTTAATTACTGCCTGTTATGTCGTCTGATATACAGGGCAGCAACAAAGGACCTCCACCAGAGTCTATCTTTGGCTGGTTTCTCCACTGTTCCCTAGGACTGTCCAATACCTTTTAGTGTCGCTTCAAGTTCAAGACAACTGTGCAGCACCACGTTTTCTTTACTACATGTTTTGTATTTAAAAGTTGAATGCAATGACATTTGATGTAACAATATATTGTATTACGAAATTTGTTATTCTTGAATTGTAGAAATTGGAACACAGAGTTATGGAAGAAATTATTTCAAATCTTGTTGAACGTTGCAAGTTGTGATAACATACCAGATCTGTCGGTGATCAGAAAGGAGCTAGAACATTACTTTGTGAATAATCTCATCGAGAAATACAACACACAATGTGGAGCATTTAACAAAACTATCACTACATAATAAGTTGTTAGATAAAATACAAGGCGTGAGCTTGTAGGAGGGTCTTTGATCCACTTATCAAGTTGATTGAACTTTAGCAGCGGTTCTACAATTCCGGAAATCCAGATTGGGTATGCATCATAATGACCTATCTTTTCTGCACAAATTAAAACTTATTTGAGGAAAAAGTTCAAAGAATTGACAAAGTTATGGTCATTTGAAGTTCCCTAAGCTTAATGATAACAAAAATACAATGTTTGAAGCCTAGTTAAGGTGTAGGGATGTGTGTTTATGGCACCCAGAACAGTTTTTGCGACTCATTTTCAGGATTGGACATAATGCCTCAGTAGAACCCCTGCTTTACACAAATCTAGTAGTGAGAAGAGGCTAATACATCCCATTGCACACAACAGTGAACATATTCTTGTTTGTACAAGATGAATTTCCCATATTTTGTACTAATTTTTTATTTATGTCATAATAGAAGGACACTGGATATACTGTTGTGCCACCCTATAAATAACTTGTATTAAATAATATCTAATTAGTATTTATATATTTTGTACTTAATGTTACATGGATACATACTTTGTAAGTTTGTTTGTGAGAATGTGTTAGTTCTTGCATTGTGTTGATTGATACCACCAAATGTTATGGTGTTCATGGATTATGTGTTCATAGAATAATACCACTAGAATTGGGAAGTTTATTGATTATGCGTTTTCATAGAATATTACCACTGAAATCTTGTGTTCATGGATTATGTGTTCATAGAATTATACCACTGAAATCTTGTGTTCATGGATTATGTGTTCATAGAATTATACCACTGAAATCTTTTGTTCATGGATTATGTGTTCATAGAATTATACCACCAATTACTACAGTGTTCTTGGATTATGTGTTCATAGAATAATACCACTAGAATTGGAGTGTTCATGGATTATGTGTTCATATAATTATACATGTAAAACTGGGGCATTTATGAATTTAATATGTGTTCATAGAATCAAACCACCAATTAATACTAATATTCATAGGAATATATACCAGCACCTGTATAATGGTGTTCATGGAATGATTCTACTAATTAATGTTATTTTGAGTTACACTGCCTATATTGTGTTCATAAAGTGATATTGTCAAAATTATTGTGTTCATAGAATAATACCACTGAAATATTACCATGTTTATTAATGTGTTCAGGCACTCGTGTGCAAAGTAATTAACATTTTCAGTGCTTAAATAAATGATGATATTATGCTTAAATACATGTATGAAGTACTTCATATTGTATTTATACACTTAATCTTATGTATATTTCACTGTCACCAGTGCTCTTTCAAGCTGGCTGTTGCATGCACAGCGCCCTATGTGTTCATTTCATTACTTACCAATGTATTTTCCTTAAATTCTTATTTCTTATTGTAATAAGTTAACTGCACAGTTTATATTAATATTATAAATAAAGGAAATAGTTCATTTAGTACAGAAGTTACAGTATATACATTGCCTTGTAATGCGTTCAGTATTCAGATAATCAAGTTATGTACGGTATATTCTGTAATTCAATTAAATGCTATATATATTTTTGTGTTCCTATGAAATCAGTCCAAATTGAGATTTTGTTGATGGAATACTGGATGATAATCAATAATACATGTAGCAATAAGCTTAGTCTTTATTTAATGATTATGTATTGAATAAAAAGGATAATTTTTATTTTGTTCTTGCCTCATTATTTATGCCCCAGCATCATTATTTTAGCCAGCCAGTGGAGCACTGCACTGTCGCCTACCAAGTATATCTAGCAGTGGCCTAGAAAAAGGGCGTACACTTCGGGATCGAGAGGTCCTGGGTTCAACCCTCGTCTGGACCAATAGTCAATTTCTCTGAGCAAAAATAATCCACATGCTCCACGCAACCAAGGTGTAAATTTGTACCTGTGAGGGCAGTGTCTATTCCTGGGAACCGAAGATCGATATTGGCTGTCACTGGGAGACTCGAGACTCGAATGTAGGTTTCATTATTTGAAAGATGTTGCATTTAAGCCAGTATATGCAGGGAGGAACATGATAGTAAAGAGTTATCCCCCCTTCCAATGTCATTTGCGAATGAAGGTTACCAGATAAATGTTTAATCATGAAACGTGTACAGTAATACTCGCGAGTACTCTCCCTTCCAATTTCTCTGATGCTTGGTGTGCTAATGACACTGAAAACAAAGATTCGTTCGTTTTCAGGGTTCGGCATAATGCCTCAGTACAACCTTTGTATATTTTGTACAGTAGATGTAGTCTTAGTTCTTTGCATTCC
Organism: Spisula subtruncata; assembly: GCA_963678985.1. Classification (NCBI taxonomy): domain Eukaryota; kingdom Metazoa; phylum Mollusca; class Bivalvia; order Venerida; family Mactridae; genus Spisula; species Spisula subtruncata. The sequence goes on from OY787660.1 coordinate 5,374,304, forward strand.
TGAGTTCCAGTATCATTGACCAGTGTTATGGTACTTTGACAATCACAGGTGATATTATACAAACATGCAATGCCATGGTCATTTTGTTTTCTGTTAGGGAAACATTCGTACAAGGTGACACCATCTGCAGCAAACATGAACATATTGCTTCTTGTGATTAAATATAGTGTCTCTAATGTGCATATAAATTCAATTCGTAATAGTCTGAGACACTGTTTATTTCCATAGCAACATAAACATCTTGGTTTAGAAAAATGTGTGGCCACACTCACTAGGTAAGCATACTGTTTGAAAAGGCCACACTAATTTCCACAATTTACACAACTGGAAACTTAACTTAACTGGAAAATTAAGCGTGACTAAACACCGACTCAAATACGCAGTTTATGATGACGCTGCACAAAACATGAGACAATTTAATTAGTACTCGTTTGCTAGTACATATACAATGGGACATGTAATTAATTCCTATCTAACTATAATGTTGCTTAGAATTTTTTATTATATGGCTCAGCTCATAGGCATTTTGTTTCAACTTGATGTAAATTATTGAGTTGACCTAGTCAATGATGACCCCGTATACTGAGGGGTACCTAGTAGGACAAATCATTGAGTTACGGCAAGTTGAGACCAAATGTCTATGGCTCAGCTTTGTCAGATAGTCAGAACAATTACATGAACTAATCTTTGTTTTTTTTGTAATGAAGAGACCCTGTCTGTGTTTTGTCATTGACCCTTTCTCTATGAAATGAGCATTCCACAATGGTTCTAGGGTTGGCGCACAGGTTCGTGAAAAGTGACAAAGATCGCTTATTTATACATAATTAGTATATAGATTTCTCGTTGGTGACGTAGGACACTTCACGGTTCTGTGTGTTTAGTTGGTGCACTATCATGACTATGGTGTTTTTATTTTTAATTCCGCGAATTACATATACACACATTCGAAGCATCACAGTACCAGCAATGAATACTATCGATGTACAATCTCATTAAAATATGTTCCTAACATTATAGTTGCCCCATTCCTATTTATAAATACGATATATAGGCCTAAGTGTAAATTAGTGGAGCGTTATATATGTCTGATCTAAGTCATAGGTAATGGTTTCATTGAAAAAGAAATGAAAAAATTTATATACATTTATAATTGAAAAAGAATGGATTTTTTCTCAAAATTTAGGTTATCTTTAACAAATTTTACAAAAAAAAGAATATATTTTTTTCGTTGTACTCTTTTTCAATGATACATTTACCTGTGATTTATACGAGATTGCTACAATGTACTATAAGAATGTCACAGATTGGAATATACGTTCTTTAGAAGAAAGACTCCCTCACGAGATTACATTAACAAGGTTTCTTATGTGACAGCTAACTAACGGATTCCATACGTATAGAAAATATAAACCATGCTGAGCATAATGTAAAATCACGGCAAGAATTTGAACTCTGAGAATGGAATAGACTAATTTTTGCGATTGGATTGTGAAAGCTACAAATGACACACAAAATATAGAATTTACAAGGAAACTGATAATGCAGAAATCCTATCAAGTATCTGAGATAGGTATAGAATTGGACAAACGACAAACCAACTACAGTAAAACTTCGTTAAGACGAGCATTAATATTACGAGCACCCAGCTTATTTCGAGCTAAAGTGCCAGCGAATTTGCTCTATATATGCTGAGTACATCTAGAAACGCAACACTGCGGTTACTGTCAACACTTTTTCAAAGTTTTTATGATTGACAACCAAACCGTATTTACTTGATGATATTTTTTATGAACAATGCAAGCGTAACAAGTGCTATCGGTGCGATTGAACAGAGTGCTTGTGTGTATAGTGCGGATAAAAAGTAACGAAACACAAATTGGTAAAATCCTAAGTTTTCAGAATCGTTGTACTAAGTGAAAAGTTCAAATATTGATAAATTATTGATTGATTACATATTCTTGACGTCCAACAAATTGTTTAGAAGTGTATTAAACAGTTGTGATCTTTGTCTAGAGTTGGTACATATGGGTTACTGGTCCTGTCGGAGAGTTATTTTAAATAAATGACCTGGACACGGGTGGTTGTAAACGGTGCCAAAGTGCTAGTAGAGTGCCTCCAGATGAAACATTGCGGGTTCATGATAATTTAGCCGAAGTGAAACCTCCAATTTGACGTCCCCGTCATAAGGTGTCCGAGTCGCCTGATTTTACCCATGTTCGGACTATCCTGGCATTTCTATTCCGAAGCCTAGAACTTTTCTTTTGTGATTTTCTTTCCATTGGCAAACCTTACAAAGGATTCGAAGCAATTTAAACCAAAATGTATCATGCGTAAATGGTGCACCTGCAATTCGTGCATTTTGTGATTTTCTTGACGCACGGGAGTTACGTAACCGTGCCGATCGATTACATTTGGACAATAGCCAAGTGTCTACGCGATTATACAATTTTATTACACAAAATTAAAAATTGTATGAACAATGGAAGTAAGAAAAAATCTAGGATGAAAACGTTGCGTTTCTAGATGTTACTGGGCATATAATAGTTATTGTATACTAATCACACCGATATGTCGAGCTCACGGTTTATTTCGAGCATTTGGCTTGTCCCGATTAGTGCTCGAGATAACGAGGTTTTACTGTATAGAGTTTGTAACTTATACTGAGAATTATATCACAATCACAGCAGCAAGAATTCGAACTCCTAGATTGGAAAAGACGTACTGTAATTGTGAAATGTACAAATGAAGTACACATGACAAACCTGATTTAGAACAACTCATGCCGAGAAACATGTGAAAAAGTCACAGCAAGTATTTGAACTCCAAACATGAAAGGAGGCGTAAGCCTGCGATTGGGAAATGTACAAATGACAAACAGGATAAAGAATTTATAATGCATACTGGGAATAATATTAAAAACCACAGCGAGAATTTGAACTCTGAAAATGGAAGAGGCGTACGAACTGCAAAAGTGAAATGTACAAATGGCATACAAATGACAAACCAGATTTGGAATTTATAACACAGCAAGAATCAGAACTCCGAGCATAGATGGAGGCGTAAGTTAGCGATTGTGTAATGTACAAATTTATGAGACACCAAATATAGCATTTATATTTCATAGTATACAGAGAATGATGCTCAAACACAGCAAGTATTTGAACTCCGAGAAAAGAAGAACAGCGATAGTGAACTGTACAAATCGCTGGCTTAGAATGAGAAGGTCGTAAGTACAAAATAGTGTTTTAAGAAATCAAGAAAAATTAATGAGTCTTAAAAGGTCGTGAGTACTTACGACCTTTTCATTCTAAGCCAGTGAAATGACTAGAATTTATAAGTCAAAGCACGCATGAACGATACATGCGTTGTCAAAGTGAGAATAATGTAAAAATCCGCCGCAAGTATTTGATCCCGTGGAAAAAGACGCAAGTTTGTGATTACTAAAAAATGTACAAATGTCAGATGTAAATAGCAACCCAGATTTAGAACATGAAAGTTCAACGTAGTAGTTGTAGATACCTGGCTAATACGTAATTCGTATACGCGTGTTTATAACAATAAAAACAATGGAACATTGGACACTGGACAGGGAATTGAATGTTGTCAGTGCGCAACAGCAACCGTCTCAATCAGAACTCCTCGGCATTTATCAAACGAAAGTGCATATTTTTCTGTTACGGAAATGCCCGACTAGGCCTAGTTACAACAGAAACAGTCCAGCACGAAAGGCACACGGAAGAAAAAAAATCAGACCACGGACACAACGCTTCGATTCCCTACAAAAAAAACCCGAACAAGTACGATGAAATTAAATGAAAGTAATTAACCTTATTCAATGGCCAAACAATATCCTGAAATTGTGTACTGTGGGTTCAAGTATCGGTTTTGGGCAGGCAATGTGCTTCCGTGACATCGAATATGGCCATGTCTTCCACACATGTGGAGAAATGGTCGACTTCTTCACGGTGGAAAATATTAATACTGATTACAGGAAAACAGATTACTACTAGTATGCCAATTGTCCGTCGAATATGCTGAATGAAAATGATGTTAAAACTCAGTGATCAATCAATACATGCTGGTCGAGAGGAACAGTGCTTTTGAAACTCCTGTGCCGAATATAATGTGTGAGGTTCGAATCCTGACAAACGTGTATGAGAGTGATTAACATAAACAATTGTATTATTGAATTGCCGAGCATTGCCTTCATTTGCTTTATGTCTAATGAAACATGGCAGGCATATATATGTACCACCACCCGGATTTGAACCCGGATCGCCAGATTAAACGGCATGCGCACTAACCACTGATTCGAGCTACGGAGGCACATGCATTACTTATTATTTTACAACGGTTGAACCGATGTATTATAATACAGTTAAAATATTAAGTCCGGAATTATGGTCTTGGCGGTGAATATCTATAGATCTATTTTCCATTCTGAAATGGTTACAATATTCAAAATGTATATGACCAGTACGCGATGGGATATGCAATCAACTTTTGACAGTTCATTTAAATCAGTTAAAGACTTTTAAGTGGTTCGATTATATACATGTACAGTCAGTATACATAATACATGTATGTATATATTGGCTCAATACATGTACATGTACGAGTGACGTATGATTGAACCAAATCCCGACCTTAAACTTAAATTGGCTTAAGTGGTAAAATATAATGTAAATTTTGTTTAAACAATAGACACCCGGGGTACGGCACATTTGCTTTCGTAGATAACATGTCGACGCGGGTATCAGATAAGCGGCTATGAAAGATTTCGGCGTTAAGACGATAGTCAATATTTTGTTGTCATGTGTTTAACAAACAGCGAAATATACCCTCGCCATTGCGATTGGTATCGATTGACAAAATTCAATAGTTTTTTTATCAATCGAGCGTGGCGAACTATTAAATACCCGTTCGAACACCGCTTTCAAGTGCTTGGTTTAAGTAAATCATTAAGTTTACAATTTATAATGAGCCTATGCATGTGTCAAAAACATGAATACATAATATAATACATATAAGTTATAGAAGTATATTAGTTTCGACTATATATTTAAAATTTATACACTTAAATCAAGTATTTAAAATCCAATTAAATACTAGTAGTTGATGTTAGTGTTTTAAAAAGTGTATATTAACCTAGCACCTGAGTGGGCTTCTGAAAATTGATTTATTTGAAAAACTTTATTGTCGACCACTATTCTACCGATAATCCAATGTCGCGCTTTAAGTGGTATATGGTTTATTCATGCGAGTAGATATTGTACCTGTACACCGTTACAGGTGTGAGCAACTGTCATAAACGTACGTCGAATAGGTTCTATTGGATCTACTATATATGTGTGGATAATATCTGTCGGATAAAATGGAGAGTGAAATTAAATATAAAAATATTGGATATATATAAATGTGTGGATATTTATTGGAGAGAAGCGTTACGATTCCCCGTCAAGGGGCCATGCCTCCTGGAGTATACACGGATCTGTTTATGGAAGCATGTCACAGACTTTGCGGAAAGTAAGATATTTAATATATATCTAACTTTATAATATTATATATATTCTATTATATATTGGATTTCCTCTCTCAACTTTTAGAACATTTCATGTAGTGGCTTGTTCTTAATAAAATACATTCAAATGTATTATACATAGGTCTACAAGTAAACTTAATTGTTGTGTTTACTAACACTGATGGACCGCAACGGGGTTTAAAACTTTCCGACATGTTTGGTATAGGCCCAAATTTGTATATAAATGAATAATAGTTAACTCGCATTTGAACACTATCCGTATAATAGAGTGCATACCTCAGTTTATCTTAAGCTATGCTACTCGACCGTCATTCTAAAGTGGTGAAAAAAATCACTTAAAACTGAATAAAATCATTTCAAAATTTCATGATCGGTTTATATAAATAGAACCAAAATATGATCTCAGTGTTTAAATGTGTAGTCAAGGAAGTGCTTAAGAAACAAATTTGAATAACAGTTTACTTATAAGTATGTTCTAAAATTCGTAAACCAATCAAACATTTTGAAATGAAAACCATCGTTGTGTGACACAAATGGTCTAGACGAAACCCCTATTGACACTCGGAGTCTCCACTCAACGTCTTAGTTCCCGCCAACGCCCTGCTTTATGAGCCTCACATGCACAGGTAGTCGTTTTGAAGAGTTCTAGAAAGCACATAAATCTCGTGCATCCGGAATTTATAAATTACAGTATATCAATTAACTAAATGCTATATCTCTTGCTTGCGTTTATGGCGTTCAAAATCATAATTATACAGTATAACTTCATTATGTCGAGCAGCGGTATTACGAACACATGGCCTATCTCGAACAAATTTTAAAATAGTATCTGTTTCTATTATCAATACCCGCCCTTTGTTTATTTCGAGCACCCAGTTTATCTCGAACATTTCACGTGTCCCGATCACTCCTTGCGATAAAGAAGGTTTTGCTGTACTTTCAATATACAACATAGAAGATAAAAAATGAAACCTGAAATTGGAGTTGATATCATACTTTGTCGTAAAATGCTAATTTTGAGTCTGACCGGCGTCTGATCATTCGAGTTTAAGTTATTTTAAAAATTCGTTCCGTTTGGTATTATCGTAAACGTTTTATGCTTCGTCAGAGATATAAATAATTTCTAAAATACATTTTTGTATTGGTCTCTGACTTAGTGTGTAGATCTATACCAAGTGTGTGTGTATGTGTTCATTTCGTAATGTTGAAAACCATCGAACGTTTAATCAAGTGACTTACCCAACCAGCTATAGGCTATTGAATAGTTGATCTAATATAGCATATTACACACTTATATCGATGGCTTAGAATTAGAAGGCCGTAAGTGCCACTTACGACCTTTTAAGCTTCATACATATTTTAGAATAAGCATCACAAGGCGCTTCTTATGAGCCTATTTTCATAAAAATCTGAACTTGTCATATTGACCAAAATGAAGTTGTAAAAGTTCGTTTTACTATAAGTAAAGAGTAAATGTCAGACAGTTTTTCCGTGTTTTCTCAAAATATCGATTTGGTAGTTTAGGCCTTCTTGTTCTAAGCCATCGATATACCGTCGTACAGTCAACGCAAAATTATTTACTATTTGTTTAAAGGAATGCCTATGGTGTATTGAATGACTGTTCTATAATAATCCCCGTGTATGGTACGACCTTATTCAGGATTTCTATTGACTGTGAATAACTAATACAACATGTACTCTGTAATACAAGATTATTTGAAAAATCCTACACACAAACATTGTCACAAACAGAGGGATGACTTAGATAGAATACATACCACACGTAAGACTAGGTGGACGTATACATGTAGTTAATAAATCATACTTGCTATTGAGTAACTCATGTGACATCCCTCTAGTGACTGGATTTTAAAATACGTCATTGTTATTATCCACACTTCACAGGTGACGACGTTTTTATGAATTTCCTACCCTAAGTGACGGTCACATTATCTACCAATTTCTCGATTATAAAACTGCCAATAAATTTAAATTATTAGATTAAACTAAACTGTTAGACATTCTCGCCGACCACGTCCTGTATTCATATCAAAATAATCGCGTACGCAACAAGACCATGTTTCCAAATACTAAGAGTGGTGTTTTATATATTTTCAAATTCATGATTATGGAAATAAGGGTTGAAAGGGGCTGACTTATTCTCATAAAATCAGTGATTAGTGAAGTCTCCGTACTATATCACCGGCTTAGAATGAGAAGATCGATACTTTGAAAAAACGAGAAAAAACTGTCTTTTAACTTATGGGGAAACAAGCTTATTCAACCTCAGTTTGGTCAACGTGATAAGTTCCGATTTTCGTGAAAATAGGCTCATAAGATGCGCCTTATGATGTAGATTTCAAAAATGCATTAGCCTTATATTTTTATAAGGTCGTAAGTGGCACTTACGACCTTCTCATTCTTAGCTAGCGATATATCAAATGAAACTATCATGGGTTAACAAACACCCTTACTTAGTCAGCAGCATCGATGCCGACTGAGTGAATGTACATAAATTTTCTTCAAGATTCCAAAGCACTCGTATACAGTTTCACTATATGTGATTACACAAATAAATAACGTGTAGGCTACATACGTATGTTTCGGAATCATCCCATGGATCGATAGGGACCCAATGCAAAGAGTAGACGAATTTACGGGTGGTGGTGAATGTCCCTTTAAATTGCCGGAGCTATCATGTATGGGTATGCATTTAATGCATTTATACATCGCTCGCAGAATAACCGCAAAATAAACATTGCATTTTAGTCTCTCAATTTCATACGAAAGGGACATACCAATATAAACCCCTAACATCAACCCCTGAATTTATCCCTTAATGCTATAGGCTACTTTATTCAAAGAAGATTATTATTAAACACATGCTATGATGCTCTGCATTACGTGTGATTTGTAGTCAGTTATACAGTACTGTTGTTGACGTCACATTTATATAAGTGACAATATATCATTGACGTCATAGTTCTAAGTAGAATGTCACATAGGTACGTCTGGTTAGCGCATCAAGGAAGTTCATTTCTTCGTGTATTAATGTTGATGACCAGTCGCAGAACACTTGTGAATTTGTTAATTGTTCATTATCAGGTAGTTGTTACAATTGTTAACATCATTCAGTTACTAGTACGTGCAAGGGTAAAATTTGTCCACATAACATGATGACGTCGGTGTTGCTTGAGACACTCACCCGAGAGATGTTTTATGTCGAAGTAGGTCACGCGTATCCCTTCTGTGCTAATGTCCAACTGCGTCAGCTGTATACTGGATAAATGAATGACGACGTCGAGTCGTGGACGCGGTCAATGGGTTATTTCGCGAGACCTTTAAACCGGCGATCCTTGTTCAATTCCATGTCATGAAAATGCTCCAACAGTGTCGATTTTATTGTTGCTGGTTCCTTGAGGTAGCGAACGAGTAATACACGTTTACGGCGAAAATCATCACCATTTAAATATACATGTACTATGATATGATACCAGTTTGACTGTACTGGTATCCTAACCCAATTAAATAAACAAAGCCAATGAATACCCAGGTATTCAGGATGGAGTTACCTGCAATTTGGAGCACATTTATATATAAATAAAGTCATAACCATACACACAATGACGTAAACGTACAAAAACGACGAGCAGGGAGCCAGAGGAATCTTCCAGACTCCACACCAAATCCCCTGTATAATAATACTGTCACTTGCTTAAGTACTAGTTTGTGATAATTGTTAATCATGTGGATTATTTTATACCCCGGTTTCTTGCTACGTCTATATATATTGACATATGGGTGGACACAGTTTACTACATGTATATTGACTTATCATTCATATAATCGTATATCCAAGAATAATTCCAGTTTTCTCGATGGGAATAACGTTACTCGTATTACAAGACAGGAATTGTTGCCATAACAATTGACAGGGTTTGTCGATCGACTCTCACGGAAATTCTATGAATGGAATATATCGTGTTTCCAATTATCCTGATTCCTAACATCCACTCATCGAATGAAGAACAAGAACTCGTGAGCATTGATTCAGAACAACAGTTTGATTGACCAGAAAATACAGAAAAACTTACACACCAAACCCGCAAGACGCTCTGCTCAATTAGATTACGGAACTAAAATACAAAAAATGCATGCATTTATCAAGGCCCCAACAGGTCATACGAACTTCACCAATGTTATATATACCGGCCCATATGAACGACCTAGTGGACTGGTGTGTGGCTTCTGAATAGAATATAGTTCTCGTGTAAAGATGTTAGCATCTAATCCAGATTGATCCCATTTGGATCCAATAGTTAAGAAAAATGAAAATTATAAGTGCGATTATGCGATTTAATAACGGTACGTCGATGATGTATCTTTACGTGGTATATGTATTCGATTGATGTAAAGTTTGCACAAGCAACGAGATATTTCAGTAAATTATTACATACATGTACGAGGTCACCATCAATCTTCCATGTTTGCCGTAAGCCTCGCACCTTGACACGCAACGCACTAATGTTGCTATATGATATATTACAGCAATTTCACAGCAATACGATAATATAGAGATAATTCTTGATATATTCCTGTACAGGCCCCAATCTCCAGAAACATCTCAAATTGAGCTAAATCTCATCTCAAGTATTGCCATGTGTCGTTTGGATAACTTTCATGGGAGGATTGACTCAAAACTGGCATCACACCAGCAAATGCTATTTCTATAGTTTATTACAGTAAATTTTAAAGAGTTCATACTTCAGATTTATCTCAAATTCAGACTCTGATTTGGGCAAAATCTCAATTTGAGATGAGATTTGAGATTTCTACTTGAGATGCTTCAGGGGATCGGACCTGAATAGCACTGACTCTCTCCTGAAACTGTATACCTTACAGCGAATGACCGTGGATCTCACAGGAACATTGACTTTCTCCCTCTCATTTTCTCGTGGGTGGATATCATGTTTGTAGTATTTAACATATGATAAGTGTTAACGACTATAGAGCACAGCTAGACAATCAAAAGTCACACGGAAATGGCGACAATATCTAGCCAACCACCCACGCAAGCGTCAAATGTAACAATAACTAATTGTTTCACAGCACAACTTCAAATAAGTTTGTATATAAAACTATTCTACGATTTTCTTGATATTCGTTGAATATCATTCTCGAATCGTCTGCCGGTGTATTTTTTCCACATGTACACGTTTTCATCGAAAAAAATAATTCAAGTTGTCGAGATCGACGAAACCGCGTGTCTGTGATTTTTGCCTGGAACTTGTTTAACCACAAGTAACGTTACATGTACTACATTCTACGATGTAGAATCTTATGTACACATGTATGATGATGTGGAATATAAAACATTACATCTTGCACCGGTAAGTTAGTTCCGGGTACAAGATTGCACCGGGAACATGGGGAAGGTAAGTTCCTGGTACCAAAGCTGTACACATAATTTCTCTCAAATATACTAATCCCATCTGACGTCACCATCTTCATGTTACCGCTCCTGAGATGGACTCATCAGATAATCAATTACATCATCTATGTAAAATACAACAACAAAAAGAATATGCCGACTACAATATATTTGTACACGAAGTTTCGCCGATTGTATCATGTATGTACATACACCTGTTTTTGTAAACAAACCAACACATGCCCTAAGCAATCACGGATTTCGAGACGATGCCAGAAAACGATCACGGATGTCACATGACCGCTCCTCCCCACTTGCTGTTGTTACTGGTACGTCGTGTTAATCATGTTCAAATACATGAGTGGTACAGGGCAAGGAAAAAACTTATTTATACATAGACATGGAACAACAGACGTACGAAATTATATCACAAACAACATACATTTTGTTTTTGACTTCCCCAAATTTTCACCCATTTAATATAAACGTCTTTTGTAGAGAATGGGTGAAAAATTGAGGAAGTCAAAACTTTAGTTTGTGATATAATTTTTAAGACCTGTGGTGGAACACTCAAAGAGTCTGATATAGATGTCACAAGAGAGTTTCATGTATATGAGTTTTTTTAATGAGAGTCGCGAAGAATTTGATACGTGTTGGTTCAATATTTTGTAATTTGGCTCGAATAGGCATCAATAGGCATTCGTGTTTCTCCCATTAGACACTCACCAGATATCAAATTCTCGTGCGACAGAGATGACATCCTGTTATAATGACACTATCTGGAGGCCATTCAAAACATCACATATCTGGGCGGTTCAAATCGTCCCCAGTGTCAGATTTTACGCGTGTTTGTCAGTGCAATAATAGACGTTAGCAAAAATAACCATATTTTCCTGGAAAATTCATCCCTCTGTAATTTTATCGCCTCATGGAAATGCCCACGCATCACCATTTTGCAGGCTGTTTGCATCACTTAGATGTTACGCATGATATTGGTGTCTAAAAACTTTGCGTCATAAATGTCGTCAATGTCGACTTTGTGTATAATAGCGAGTTAATAGTTCAATAAAAAACAAAACAAATTAATAAACAAAAGTACATTCTTGCTCTTTCATATACGTAGGAAGCCAGCTGTACAAACAACACAAGTAGGAAACAAGTCGTCGTGGGCCGACGTTGTCCCAAGTATCAACATGAACCTTGACCGAATGTGACCTACGTCGTTATGCCAAAAAGACCAATCACTTGCTGATATCTGAGTTGCAATACATTGACATACTTGAGCGTATTCTTGGTGAAGAATAAAGGCCCTACATGTCACATGGTATCATGTTAAATATGGGTGGGGGCAATAGTGCATGTACTCGTATATACAGTATTACCCAATAATGATTTCCTGGCATTCTTTGTTCAATGTGAACCATTAATTTCAACTGAATAGTGTCCGGAGATATTAATACATGTCTTACTAGTATCAGGAGCTTGTCAATATATATATTTATAGAACAAAATACTTTATTGTCGTAAACACAATTGTTTCTTGACAAAGAACATGAACATATTCACAAAGCATAATTACATAATATTACATCATACAAAACGCAATAACAAAAAAGTATATATACATATTTTAACTTCCGGTAATCGAAATATACAATTCGTCGTAATAATTGTTATACATCATGATTTGATGGGAGGCTATTTAATGATAAGATATTATTTAGTAATTAAAGTATTTATTTAAGTAAACATAAATGATGTAAATCCTAAAATAAAAACACTTTATATGTTAACACTTTACAAATTTTGATAAACATTATTGTTATTACATATACAAGAGCATGTAAATGAAAAAATAAATAAATATACAATGTACAGGAAACATAAATTCATTGGATTGGACAACCTAATCAGTTAAACAGTATTATTTAAAACAGAATTTCTTATGTCGAATGCTTATAGAGAAGATCCTGCTAGTATGCCGCATTCTCATTCATGACATGAACTTCTCGAACCAAACAGACTTCTGTAGTTTACACTTGTGGAACACCACAGCCAATGATTCGTGTATTGTGATTATTATCATTACATTACGGATGTATTTGCCAAATGTAATTAAGAGTAGCAAAAACTGTGTAATTAATAGTCAATCACACCCGAACGTGCACGTGATTTATAAATAAACCGTGCATCATCTTCTCTCACCACATGGCCACATAAATTACTACATGGACAACGTGTACTCGTCGTGTGCATCTAAACATCTGTGTAACTATACATGTATAAACATTTGGTGACGCAACATATTTGGCTGTTTGAGAGACTAAACGAATAATATAGTATAAACCACCTTATTACGAGTAGCAACACGGATATAGATGCATGCGTGTCCATTTCCGTGTTGTTATCAAAATTGATACAGTTACAGGTGATCATAAGGCAAACACAATAAAAACAAACTGCACGTTACATTGTACTGAAAATTGGCTGCTTCAGAGAAATTTATTAACATGACAGATTGGAATCTCTGTACTTCCACATAAGCTAGTAACGTTAGTTATCAGCCCGTGAATAATGAATGTATCTTAGAGTGAAATGCAGGACTACCATTTAAAATATTAAAGTGCCAATACCAGTGTGTATTATAAGAATTTTGATTAGAAACATTGAAGTGAAAAAAAAGTATTGTAGTACACACTTGGGTGACATTAGCATACCGATAAAAATGTAACACAAGACTAGTGCATTAGTTGTCTAAAATAATGAGTACATATTATTTCACCTCACGCGTTGTGTTCAAGTGCTGCAAAGTTTTTGCGTTGCACATATCAACAATTTCCACGAGTAAATCGTGCTTTATCAGTCCTTTGGATTGGCATTTGTATTGCATGATCTCGATGGTAATTAATATACATGTTGACACGATATTGGCTGTAAAATTATGCTAATAGAAGGTTGGGGCTCAGGTCAAAATGTGCGTAATATAACTGCGTGTAGATTGTACTAACGTCTTTGGACATACAAAACATAATATTGTATTGCAAATACGTTTTCATCTTATTTAAATATAATAAACATCAAAGATATATGTATTCTTGAACAGGGAGCTTGCGACCTGGTCAGAGTAAGCGTTAAAAATATACTAAAGATGATTGCGAGCTAAAAATAGATCCAAGTGCGCATTCACTTTTTCTGACGACAGGAACAATCTCTGTTCTTCCAGTGCCATTGGCGTTTTCATATATAGATCTAGGCCTACTTCATTATGTGGATTGTGTTACATTTTATGATCGTATTTTTATCTGTTAGAGAATTGTCATTTATTCTCGATATAATGAGAAGCGTGTGCAAGAACGTTGTACATGCCATACAATATGTAAGATCAACATTTGAAATGAACAGAATACATTAATATGGCTTTATCTTTCATAAAACGATAGGCCTATTGTACAGATCTAGATTTAATACCCTGATTTTAGATGGGAAATTAAACTGTGCATATTGTGCAGATTAATGGACTGGCGCCGGACATTCAGCGACCTTATTGCCCACAGTTGGTCAAAAATGTAAACTAGATTGTATGCGGTCGTTAGAATCATTTACGATCGACATGAAACTGTTTCAGTGCTTTGATTTTTAGACGCTTGATTTTTTTGGTTATCAAGCGTCTCTTCACTTGGACTAGAAAACCACAACGCTGGCTAATTGAGTCACATTTTCTGTTTAATTTAACGCTTGTCATGATATATATTTGAGTCAAACAAGGTAACTATGATATAAACTATTTATTTCTCAAGTCCTACTTGTTCTGTCGTCAATAGTTCAATAATATACCCCTGTATGTTGTAGCATGGATTCGGACGTAAACTTTCGGATAGTCGATATCCTAACAGTAAGCTACATGGATACCTCTAAGGTGTCAGTTATGTATCAGATTGACAACGTCATCTACAGATAGTATGGTTGCTAAATGGGGCCTTTACTTAAATTTCACTTCCTCTAATAGTGATCAACTTATTAATTGTTTGTGTTCTTCTAACTTCTTCCGACTTCTGATTAATTTGCGAGGCCCATACTGGGACATGTCCCAGTTATCGCAAATGAAAACGGTAGTAAGTCCATTTATGGTACTTCTAGTTTTCCCTGACAGATAGGCCAATGATCTCTAACTAGGCATAAAAGACAGTGGTGTGATACAAGGAATCAGGTTGTGGTACCCTAGCTCTTTTTGAATAGACTCGGGTTCTTTAACATGCGCATATATTGTGTGATTTATATGCCTGAAAGGGCCCATAATTGGTAATAAAATTTATTCTATTCTATAGCACTGAATCTTATACAAACATTACTACAATACAACCAGTTCATCAGTTCTAGAAAGATATTCACTGAAAGTGTTTCAGAAATTCCCCAAGTGATCTGACCCAAGTATTAAACCTGGGACCTCTAATCTGTAGCAAAGATTTTATTCACTTGAAAACCATACATATTGTATTTATCAGATGCTGGAGCTAGATTGCTACCCTATGAATGAAAGTGCACAATGGAAGATATCTTGGTTCTTGGCCTTGTGGTACATCATGCAAGACTACATTACCTCAGGGTCACCAAACGGTTTACCTTTTGTTGGGTGGAAACGCTGAAAATTATTTCAGAAATGACCGAGTACCACTGCCTAGACTCAAACCAGGGACCTCACAATTCTACCACTGTGTCATTATGAATTTTAGAATGATCGTCCTATGCTGTCTCCTCTTAGATGGATGAAGAATTTTTGCATATTGTACAGATGACTTTTTTTTTGACTAAACACTCATAAAACTTAGACAAACGCTATCCATCTCATGAGTATAGGTGTAAATTGTCTGATTTGAGTTGAGGAGGTCTAGGGTTTGATCCCATGTCCTGTCATACTGAGGATAAAATAAACATGATACCAGTGAATTCTTTGTTAGAAGCTCAGCATGAAAGCGAAAAATGGTGAGTCTCGACTTTGTGGCAATGAATACCATCAGGAATGAGGTGTCTAGAGTGATTAGTTGTAAGAACTTGATATGAATCAAATCTATAATAAATTAGTATAAATTAAACGATGATTTATGGACTCATATATTTTATTGTACTTACTCTCTACTCAATTGCTTTTATTCTTATAGGAGGAGTCATTAAAGTAAAAGTCTATGCTTGTGTGTAATGCACAATTTAGCACCTTTATCAGTAAATCATTCTACTTAGTATTAATGTCTCTTTTATCTTGTACTTGAATAGCAAGGTTTGATAAAAGTAAACAAAAGCTTAAACCTGAGAACATAATACTTCTGATGTGTAGTACACATATTGCGTCTTTATTGATACTAGTATCATGTATGTCGGTCACTTAAATGGTACTTTACTATACTTAAGCAGAATTTCCTGTATGAGACAGTATCGTACAAGTTAACATTGCGAAACAAGATTGGATTATTGATTAGAGTGTCAGTCACATACTGTAACTTTAATCATTTGAAATTTTCAACAGCAGGTTAGTTTTTATATCATTGTTCCTTTGATTCTTATCTTACACAAATGCCTTTTGTTAATAAGTGTGTACATGTCATCTTTTGTGCTGAAATGATTATAAGAAATAAGATGAAGGAGTAAATATTTGTTTTAGAGAGCTTTAACAATTTCTTGTTTATTTCTATTTCTTATAGACGCAGCATGGACTACAATGATGTGGACGAGAAACAGCCACACCTTCCAAAAGGAGCTTCTATACCACGGAACCAGGTCGCTGGTCATAAACATGAGGGCAGATCAAAACTAGGTAAATATATAAAGTCTCTTCTACGTTTAACAAACTGCGGTAATACCATAACGATCATATTTATATGTCAGGTATTATGGTGAATTTGCTGGTGTAATTACTAAAGTCAATAGAGTTTTTATTTACTTTAACCTATGTAGTTAGTCTATATAGCCTGCTGTACTTTAATACCTAATATATAAAATTGGAATCAATAATCTGGTGACCTTAGTTGTAATGAATTGTATACAATGTATAGGTTATTTCAGGAGTATTTGTTAATACAAATTAATCTGTCCGCTTATAAAAGTGTTCGGACTCAGTAGTCTATGATAAGTTACTTTAAATGTTTTTTGACATTTAATCCATTGCTGTATTAAAATTGAAAGAACAACTGTATAAATGTCATTGTGTGTATTAGAAGTTATTCATGTATTAAACTTAAGCCAATATGAAAGTAAGCTTACTATGTGTGCACCAATATCCTTAAGAATGTTTTTTTTTTAGATTTCTAAAAAAATGAAGAGAAAGTATTATACAACCACATTTCTGTTCATTTGATGGTAGGAATGCTCAATATGGGGGTTAATAGTAGTATTATCATCTTCATGGACCCACTGAGAGACATTATAAATTATGTGAAGGCCCAAATAATACTAGGGATTCCTGTGCTTAAGCTGTTTATAGCCTGTGGTGCATTTTGGTGTGGATTCAATCACTTCAAAAGTTTCAGAATTGTTGTCAAGTTTCATAAATGACCTGTACTTATCCATATTCTGCAGAATGATGTATAGGCGCTGGCATAATTGACCTAGTGGGCATTATGCTACTATAACTGATCTTGACAATGTCGAATAAGAACTTTATATTTGAAGACCTGTGATTTGATATGCAGGATTCCTTATGTTTTTTTATCAAATGAAATATATCGAGAAGTTCACTCGGTACACACAATAACAACCATCCTTCTCTATTCACATTACACAACACTAACCTCATAACATGTTTGATTGAGCTGTTTCTGCAATACTGTTAAATCATTTAATTTCAATGGGACAAAATTTTGTGGGTATCCCATATTTTTGTGAAGAAGACTTTTATAGGGACATTATTCCTTAAGTCACATACTATAGAATCAAAAATATTTGTGGGAGATTTTATTTTGTGGTTGATGTCATCCATGAAATCTATGAAATTGAAACCCCCACAAATAATAATGATTTGATAGTAAGTCAATAGCCTATGTATAGTTCAATTTTGAACCCTGAGCCATGACCTTTCAGACGAATCTATTTGGGCGGGTAACCAGTGATTTATTGATTTACATAATCATGCTTTAAAGATACTTATTTGTTATACAATATATGAATAGTCAATCTCGCCCGAACCTTTATCGGCGATTGGATTAAACTTTAAAAATGCAGTCACGGCTCATTGCTCGAAATGGAACTATAACATATTACACAAGCATAACTGTGATATACATTCTGTTGTTGCTAACATCTCACCATCAGGTTATGCAATGTTTTGACCAGGTTGACATTCCTACATGTCCTTGTCAGTACATTTTTAATATAATAACGTAACACTGGTCAGCCCATCTGAGTACACACATATTGATCATGTTCTGTGTAATAGATATACTCCGGAATTCAATGCAATCTGGTTTTTCCACACTAATCCCGCGGTACAAACAACTTTTACCGTTATCCATGTTTTCGTTCGATACATATTCATGTATGAACCATTGACATGAGTGATGCTTATTTAGATCACAATAGCATTAGCAAAGGATTAAGGTCAACATTATTTGTACCGCATGTAAATTTGCGGAAAACCCACAATTTTGTACATTCCGGATTGTAGTTAGTGTTGAAGCCTGCTGACTTCTAACTGGACCTATAGCTTGGCCATTATAATACTGGCCTTATTTATGATAAGGAAAGATAATTAAGCATTTACTGATTGACTTAGCTAGCTTTTGACCATCTGTCTGATACAAAATGTTTAAACTCTGGCAATATTTTGTTGCATACCAGTTTACCATGATAAACACATCACATTATTAAAGCTAAGAAACTATCAAACAATTCAACAGAATTATGGCCCCTGAATGACTTTGCTATTTGCTATGGACAAAGCTCCCACTGGGGGCATAAGCGGAGATGGGGCTAAGTCTTATATTTAAAAAAAAAAAATTATGAACAATTTACTTCAGACAGTCTCCTGGCCAAATTGATTCTTTTCTGCATAATCTGTTATCAAGAATTGTAATAAAAAACTCTGTTTAAGACTAGGTTAATGTGCAAGCTATTTCAACTAAAAATATTTGAACTATTTCTCTGTGTAAGCCCAAGTCATATTCTTTTCTTTATTCAAGCTATCGGCTCGGCTGACCTTGTTTAAACATAAATAGTTTTCGATGTTATGTAGTATTATGCTCTCATATATCATGTAAAAAAATTTTTGTCTTGGTGATCGACTTTTGTGAATGTAGAAGGGAGTATACACATTTAGTGTAACTTGGGTAAACATTCCCCAGTATATGTAGTTTTAAACCATTCAGCTGCTAACTAGGTCTTAATATCAAGAAGTTAAATATTGACTTAGTTAAGTCATCAATACATTCTTCAAATACATCACTAATGTAGGAACAATAGCGCAACAATAGCGGGACAATAGTGGGACAATAGCTTGTACTATTTTTTGGTAACGTGATGCAATATGTTGACAGCTGAAACAATGTATACTAGTCCACCGGTGATAATGCTAGCTTTTGTTGACAAAAGAAAATGGAAATAAAATCCATTTCCAATTTTATTCAATTTTGTGCATAATTACTTTGAATATATATGTACTCGTTCAGTCTACACTAAAACAAGCAGACAGTCCCCTATGATGCGTTTTGTTTGTATACAAGGCTAGAGTCATCCTCAGGAAGCAATTTCTATAAATTTCATCATTTAAGGATATTTTACGCCTGTTAGTTACAGTGACATACATTTTATAAACTTAAAAGTAAAATGAAACAAGTTTCATATGACTAACTTGTATGAAATTTTCTATATATCTACTATCACCAGTCCTGTGAAAATATTTTCATTTGATTGTAATCAGTATAAATTTGTGAGAAATACTACTTTTTGGTCAGATGCTGTCACGCCATAGTCACAGGTCATGTTGTAGGTCTATAGACGTCACAGAAATTTTCACCTTTCTTGTCAAAGTCTTAAAATAGATACTAGTTAGTGAGATTTCAGTCTGTGAAATTTCAGTCTGTGAAATTAGCACTTGTCCAGTTGTCCGGGTCAAGTGATTACTGATGTGGGCAAGCACGTTCTGCAAGAAATATGTATAATAGATCATGTAGGAAAACTATTCATTTTTGTTGATTTGGGCAAAAAGTTTAAAATCCTAATTTCACAGACTGAGATTTCATTTAGTCACCAAAACCAAACCTTAAGTTCTAAAGTACAAAATATACTGCTTGTCAAGTAAATCGCGAAATTTTCCCCGAATTTGAAACCAAAAACTATTTATCAAAAGTACCAAAAAACTGAATGTTGACAACTTAATACCAAGTTCAACCAAGCAGACTCAATCATCCTTCATTCTCAACTTTCTTGAAATATAATTGTTCTCACAGTAAATTGTAACTTAAAACTCCCATATTGATTTTAAAGCATACAAATAAAGCAGGTTAAGTATGCATGGAGTGATACTGGATATGTGTTGTAATTAGCATTCTTCGGATGACGTGGTGTTTATAGTGAACAATTGATTAACCGATTATGTAGCAAGAAATAAAGGATATTTGTTGATCAGATTTTATTTCTTCAACCAATATCAGTGAAACCAGTGTGACAAAGAATGAAAAGAAAATTTGATATTTCTAAGTTTCACTTTATTTTATGCTTAAATTTCCACTCATTAGCTTATTACATCATTAATTACCAAGTTCAACAGAATGGTACATCATTATGACATCATTTTTACAGTTTTGAGCCCAGCATCATTGGTTTCATATTTTACTTCCAGTATAGACAAGGGAACCAGCATAAAGATAATGAAATTATCAATATTATTTCTTTGATAAATCTCAATATTTTCATAAAAACTAAGATATTTTCAATATTATTTCACTGATAATTTAAATCTTAATATTTCATTGTAAACCTAAATCTCTACAATAACTGGTGAGTCATGCTGTTGTCGCTGTTGTTGTATTGGGAATGGGATTGCGGTTCATTAACACATTGATCAGCTGATTATGATGATGTTATACTGTCTGGGACAACTTGATACGGCTATCATGGCTAACACTGATGTACGTGGGGGCGTGGAATGCAACAGATCATTCCACTGTTGCTTATACACCAGTACATACAGTGCATTATGGTCAGTCAGCAGCTCTTGGTGAGAAATCAGACATATAAATCATCTGATATGCCATATATGTTGATCCTGTCAGTGATAGTGCTAGACACTTACATAAGTTTCCTACATTTCTTCCCTCTGTTTCTGAGTGTTCATCATTAATACAGTACTGACAACAGGATATATTTGACAGTAAAACTTAACAATTGAGCTAGGACTCTTCTATGGACTAATATGAATAATGAAAACTTATTGAAAAAACAAAAGATTAAAATTTTAAATGACATTTTAATATCGGCTGTCTGGTAATAATGAATACATGGTTGAAAATGTATTTACATCCAGCGCCATATCCAGAGGTCTAAAAGGACCAAGGCAAATTCTGTCTAAAGTCTATTTGAGGCATGTTTTGTTAAAAAAGGTGCATATTTTGGTAATTCCTTGAATTACGTCAGCGTCACCAGGCTACGGCTGTGATTGATGAGGATAGAGTGCCTGTTACTTACAGCAATGATGTCCGAATATGACTGAAATGCTATCATTATGAAGTGGTTTTAAACTAAAGCTAGCAAAAATCAAGCAGTTTTAAAGTTTCATTCACGCACTCAAATATTTTACTTGTTTTGAGCTTCAGGCTTAAGTGAGTTATCAAGATTACAGACTGAAATGATGTGTTACAAGAAAGTACATCAATTATGCAATGTTTTTTTGATTGATCAATAACTGACATGTCTACTCTAAATTTGCATTAACAACTTACTTGTCTGCTCAGTCTCTTAATTTGCATTAACAAAAACAATACAAATGGTTTAAGTAAAATTTATGATACCTTAAATGGGCATTTCGTGGTTTATCATTATATACTGTGCAACAAGATTTAAATTCTGTTGAATTTAGCGCATTAAGCCAGACTCGATGAACCTTATTGATATGTCATTTTGTATTGTACACCACTGTAACAATACATATGAATGAAATCTCGTAGATATTGAGTATAAGCACACCGGTATACTATTTCTCTTATATTGGATCATATTACTTCTTTCTTTGACAAACAAATATATAATAGCCATATGTGGTCTTTAGCAGAACATTAGTATGTCTTTTCTTAATATTGATTGAAAAATGGCTGAAAAAGTGGTGTACAATCTAATATCTACTTGATTTGTTTTATTCTCTCAATATTTAGGTGCTTTTTAATAGAAGGAAATTCACTCATGGTTGATATGCATAGTTTATATACTGTATAAGAAGTTAAGTTAGTGGCATGGAAACATTTGTGAACTTTGTGTGTTACTGAATTTACTGATACTTTCTCTAGTGTTAATTTTGCCCCTAAAAAGATCTCTACTGAGAAATAAATGAAATAAAATGGTTGTTGTCAGCAGTCAGTTGCAACCTCGCCCCACCCCAGGAATGGCGGTTGATGGCCAGGGAAACAATAGTTTTTCACTTTCCAGTTTCCAGCTGTCCCACACGGGGTGGGGGGATGGCAGTGATTTTGACAACTCAAAAGTAAAAATTCCCGCCCATTCCCAACTGACTGGTGCATATTTTTTCTGCATGTCAAATGTCTGAAATTTTCAATTTGTGTCTTGCCAAAATATCTGTTTATACAGTATTGATGTTATACTAATCTTAAAAATTGACCTGACAAAAGAAAATATTGACTATTTAATTTGAAAGCTGTTTGTCTTGATTCAAAATCTTCTAATGAATGATGATTTATTAAATCTGTATTTGGTTACAGGAAGACAAAATCTTCTTGAAGGTTATTACTATTCATACTTAAATATTTAAAGAAACCATTTGTA
The DNA here is from genome assembly GCA_963678985.1 of Spisula subtruncata. Lineage (NCBI taxonomy): Eukaryota > Metazoa > Mollusca > Bivalvia > Venerida > Mactridae > Spisula > Spisula subtruncata. Next base: position 5,397,253 of record OY787660.1, read on the forward strand.
TACATGTTTGTTATGCAGTTATATGATTTACCCTCCATGGCAATTTGCTAAATGGGGCATTTACGTCATTGGGGACTCCAGATGAGGGTCATTACCTTATAATGATTATAATTAATGATTATAATAAATTATATTATATTGGAATATTTGCATATGCGGATTGGCTGTTTAAGTCATTCTATTAATCATTACCCATTGCACTGTATTAAATTTTTTAAAAGTCTGATGGCTGTTAGTGAAATAAAACATAAGTTTGAAATTCAATAACAACTTGCTATAGTATTCCATTTTGATTTTCAATCAATTACAAGTTTAGATAAATATAATCATTTTGTTCAGTGGATTGTTTTGTCTGCAAAGTACTTCTGGTATTCAACCAATCATTTAAAGGCTTCTAAGGTCCAATTTAAATAGTCAATATGGATTTATTTTTAGTTCAATTCATTTGTAAAATTGGTAATAAATTGGCAGGAATCTTATTTTTAATTAAATTTAATAAAACTATTGAATTATATAAGGAAGAGGCTGTCTACTGGACACTCAGGGAGCTGATAGGGTAACTGGGTTGTATGAATATGTCATCTTTTACTTGGTATGCGGTTCAAAGATTCTTATATTATTCATTGACACCTCAAAATAGAATGTTTTAATTTCAATAAAACCATCTCTATCTAGAGGTCTACTTATAGGGTTTCACTTACAGACACTTTGAATTCTCTTCTTGTATTTTCCTTTGTTGTGTCATACTGAAGTTGAAATCAATATGATACTTGTTGTAGTATTTTCTTGGTTCTCAGGATTATTAAAAAATTCTCATTAAAGTGAAAAGTAGAAATTGTGAAACATATTTCAAAATTGTCCTAACAACACTGCGGTATAACGTACACCGGATATTGCTAGCAAGATGAGTAATATTATCAATTTTCGCGACATTCTAGTGTTGACAAGGGTAAGTTCAGAGATGATTGTTAGTTTTTCTGAGTGTTTTAATGTACATTTTATACAAAGCTATCTTCTCCATAAACTTTCCTAGCCTGTGCAACCGGTAAATTGCCAGGAGTTTCTTAAAAGGGTGATTAAAAGACCAAACTCGTACCGTTACTCACGCAGAAAGTAAGCTCGATCTGTCAAAATAAGATGTTTTTGTTTATATTTTTCGTTAAAATACTCAACTTGAATCGAGCGAATTGTCATTTTTGTTACAAAGATTATATTGCAAACGTAGTATCCGAAACTAATCGAAAATGACGGTGCGTTGCGAGAATAAATGCAGGTGTTAGTGTACGGAGTATTGCTATATAGTTGCTCTCTGGTGTACGGAGTATTGCTGTTTGGTGTACAGAGTATTGCTTTTACTTACAGTGACTATTTGTCACTAAAATCGAATAAATACAAGGTATAAGCAGCGTTATTTTATAAAAAAATAACTTATATTATATAGATATGTACCTATTAGATTGGATTGTATGGACTGCATGAAGCAAATTAATGTAACAAGCTAATCCTAGCTCCAAGTCCTCCCTGAATTTTATGGGAAACTTCTATTAGTAACCGTGTATTTCACATACAGTAAAGAGAAATAGCTGAGCAATTGCATTTGACAAACACAAAACTACTACAATGTCCAATACTTTGAATCAGCAACGTTGAACGTAAATCATAGCAAAGGAACCTCATTACAGTATCTGAAATAGTTGAGAGATTATAAAATAAACCTTGGTGTGTACATTTTGTATATATGGATGTGAATGCCCTCATTTGCCATTTGACCATTAGTATGACTCTCAAAGAATTGCATATATCCAAGCTAAATATCACCTTTGTACTACTCACAAGAACACTTTATGCATAAAATTCAGCATTCTTTATTGTTAATCACATTCATCTGCCTGACGGTTGAAATATTTTAACATAATCATTGAAGAATATTCTTATTGTATCGTATAAACCATAAAACATTACCATATTTGTGAGCAGACGTAATAATACGATAAAACTGTCCATTTACATACTTTATTTACTCATTTTATTATGCCAAACTCTCCGTATACTAACGTTGAGCTTATGTGCAATACTCCGTACACTAAACAGCAATACTCCGTACACGCACGCGTATCTGTTTTGGGGTGTATCTAAGTTGTTTTTCGAACAATATTTATGAAATTTGGTCACAACATTTTGGAGTTCAATATAAACAAAATGGCCAGTTCAAAAAATTTACAATTTGGTATTACAGCCGTTCCAGAAGCTTGTAAAGTCCTACTGTCAATATTTGCGAGTGAGTAACGGCAAAATGCTGGTTCATTTTAACCTTTCTGTGAATATCTGATATACGATAGTGTGCTATAAAGTTACCAAAATGCCCGAAGAAGTTAAAACTCAATTGGGATATGGATAAGAAGTCAGTAATTTGGAAAATTTCGTCTCTAAACTTACCCTGGTCTCCATTTCATGTCCTTAAAATTGATAATATTACTCACTTTACGAGCAATATCCAGTGTACGTTATACCGCAGTGAACAATAGTACAGGTATCAAACTATGATGTCATAGATACAATTTGGTTGTATTATTATATGAAAACGTTTATGAAGGCCTTAAATGTATATAACTTTTAGAGATTTTTAAGCAATTGTCTTATTGAGAATTCTAGATGCGGTGGCTGCGGGGTTGCCTAGTAGGGATCTGTGTTTCTCAGCAAAGTTATTGAGAAATCTACTCTGTTGACTCCACAACTTAATAATGTAGATGCGATATTGTGTGTGTGACTATATTACACAGGCTACGGTTTAATGACGCCAGACAAGGGTATACTTAGTTCAATGTTTACCTTCCTACGTCAAGCCAGGTCCTTGATGAAGACAAGTGCTCTTGTAACCTCTCCAAAGTCTTCTTATACTATAGGATAACTGATAAACATTTATATTTTTGATTTGTTGTTCAAATAATGTCTCAGACTGACTTAGTGGAAGAAAAGGGAGGTTTTGGTGGGGGCAGATGAATAAACTCAGTGATTACTATAGCATAGTATGGAGATGTTGACCTGATCCTAACCTTTATGCTAGAATATATTAAAAGATTCTTGCGTTGATTATATCACTTTCCACAAGCAAATCATGCAATGTCGGTCCTTTAGATTTGTGTTACACCTCGAGTGTCTTTATAATACTCCCTCTTAAGATTATTAAAAACGAACAACTGGAATTTGAAATATAAACAAGACATCAGCTGTTACATTATGCTTATAGACATCAGCTGTTACATTATGCTTATAGACATCAGCTGTTACATTATGCTTATAGACATCAGCTGTTACATTATGCTTATAGACATCAGCTGTTACATTATGCTTATAGACATCAGCTGTTACATTATGCTTATAGACCCCAGCTGTTACATTATGCTTATAGACATCAGCTGTTACATTATGCTTAAAGACCCCAGCTGTTACATTATGCTTATAGACATCAGCTGTTACATTATGCTTATAGACATCAGCTGTTACACTATGCTTATAGACATCAGCTGTTACATTATGCTTATAGACATCAGCTGTTACACTATGCTTATAGACATCAGCTGTTACATTATGCTTATAGACATCAGCTGTTACATTATGCTTAAAGACCCCAGCTGTTACATTATGCTTATAGACATCAGCTGTTACATTATGCTTATAGACATCAGCTGTTACATTATGCTTATAGACATCAGCTGTTACACTATGCTTATAGACATCAGCTGTTACATTATGCTTATAGACATCAGCTGTTACACTATGCTTATAGGCATAAGCTGTTACATTATGCTTATAGACATCAGCTGTTACATTATGCTTAAAGTCGAGGTCTGTGTTAAATTCTCTGGACCATATTCACTGATTGTTTAGATGATGAGTACTGTAGATTGCTTGGTATACCAGTAAATCTTATGGGGTATGTAATGAATAGATGTGAACATTTTGATGTCACTTTACCAGCTGCTTTGGTGTTTTATTTCATGTTAAGGTTATTCAATGTGGGTGTGGCCCCTATTTTGGAAGAGAAAAATGTTTGGGCGAAAATTTTAGAAAAGTACTAGATGGCTACATTCCTGAGTGAGATCAGTATTTGGTATTGATGAACACTGAGTGACAAAACTATGTATTGGGTATGTCTTCCTGAGATGTTAGTCAGTCATGTGTGATTTTTTCTGACTATGGCAAGGTCATAACACAAATTGATGGGATATAAGTATAGATGTATAGATGTTTATCATGAAGGTGAATGTCACTTCAATATGACTGGAAGAAATTCTCATAATTACTGATTTATAAATTTCTGACTTGTTGTAAATAATAAATTAAGAATCAATCAGTGTGTGTTTGATGGTTACTATGGTCTGTTGTTGTTGTTACCCCGTGTAATGTCTCTGGAATTGCAAGAATTATTGACGCCTTGTCCACCTTTAAAACTGGTATTGTCCAACCAGATTAAACTGAGACTCCCTGCATAATTTGTTCAAATCCGGAAAATTCTGAAGCTTTCAAAACTTATGCTTACATTATAGCTGGTCTTTTACGGAGATATAATGGTATATGTAGTGAATAAACATACAAATCAAATATACATCCGAGTGTAGCCGGACGTGCTTACGGACTTTGATGAGTCTCAGTTTAATCTGGTCAAGCAGCTATACCACAAGCACCTTCTCTTAGTAAAATGGTGTTAACATTGAATATTTCTACTTTGCCTTTAAGTTACCAGTATTTCCATTCCAATTATTTCTATGCATCATATTATTTATGTCCAATTAGTGCTCTATTAGTTGAGACTGTCGTATGGTTATTAGATGCTTGTTATGATAAATATGACCTTTAATTCCGCAAAGTATTGATTCACAGGGTAATTATTGTGAATTTGCGATAATTTTACTCAAATTAACAGATATTCTGTTGTCCTTGTAGTAATATATTTTATGGACAATGTTCTCAACAGAAAATATTTCGTGGGAACATAATTTCAAGGATACCTTGTCCACCAAGTCATAAACTATAGAAATTATTAATGTTTGTGGGGATTTAAATTTGTGGTTGAGATCATTCACAAAATCCATGAAATTAAACCCCCCTTGTATATTAATAACTTTTTAGTATTGACCCAGGCGAAAATGATGGTCATTTGACTATGAACTACCATGAACTACCATGGTACTTCATGGTCATATAACCATGAACTACCATGGTTGACCATGTTTTGTTAAATGGCACCATGGCTTTTCATGTTCTTCTAACCATGGTCGATAAACACCATGGTCTCCCTGAGACCATGGTCATCCAAAGACCATGGTCTACTATGGTTGGTAGCACATGAAAAGCCATGGTGTCTTTTAACCAAACGTGGTCAACCATGGTAGTTAATGGTAAAATGAATGGTTTAAAACCATGAACTACCATGATAGTTCATGGTCGACCAGGGTATTTCATGGTCAGGGGACCCATGGTTATTTGGTAATTGGCACTTGATGGTCAATGACCATGGTTTTGTAACATGGTCAACCATGGTCTTGGACCATGGTCAATGACCATGGGTTCAAGCTACAGATGAATCAGCTTGTTGCAAATAATGTCAGGTAATATTTGATTTCTTATAGGAAAGCTTAATAAATATTTTGTTGTAATTATGAATTTTTAGCTCACCTGAGCACGAAGTGCTCAAGGTGAGCTATTGTGATCGCAAAATGTCCGTCGTCCGTCGTACGTCGTACGTCGTACGTCGTCAACATTTTGACTTGTAAGCACTGTAGAGGTCACAGTTTTGATCCAATCTTCATGAAACTTGGTCAGAATGTTCTTCTCTATGAAATCTAGGCCAAGTTCGAAACTGGGTCATGTGGGGTCAAAAACTAGGTCACTAGGTCAAATCTTAGAAAAATCTTGTGTACACTCCAGATGTCACTAATTTGTTCCAATCTTCATGAAACTTGGTCAGGATGTTGTTCTCCATGAAATCTAGGCCAAGTTCGAAACTGGGTCATGCCGGGTCAAAAACTAGGTCACTAGGTCAAATCTGATAAAAACCTTGTGTGCACCCTAGAGGTCACAGTTTTGATCCAATCTTCATGAAACTTGGTCAGAATGTTCTTCTCTATGAAATCTAGGCCAAGTTCGAAACTGGGTCATGTGGGGTCAAAAACTAGGTCACTAGGTCAAATCTTAGAAAAATCTTGTGTACACTCCAGATGTCACTAATTTGTTCCAATCTTCATGAAACTTGGTCAGGATGTTGTTCTCCATGAAATCTAGGCCAAGTTCGAAACTGGGTCATGCCGGGTCAAAAACTAGGTCACTAGGTCAAATCTGATAAAAACCTTGTGTGCACCCTAGAGGTCACAGTTTTGATCCAATCTTCATGAAACTTGGTCAGAATGTTCTTCTCTATGAAATCTAGGCCAAGTTCGAAACTGGGTCATGTGGGGGTCAAAAACTAGGTCACTAGGTCAAATCTTAGAAAAATCTTGTGTACACTCCAGATGTCACTTATTTGTTCCAATCTTCATGAAACTTGGTCAGGATGTTGTTCTCCATGAAATCTAGGCCAAGTTCGAAACTGGGTCATGCCGGGTCAAAAACTAGGTCACTAGGTCAAATCTGATAAAAACCTTGTGTGCACCCTAGAGGTCACCGTTTTGATCCAATCTTCAAGACACTTGGTCAGAATGTTGTTCTTCATGAAATCTAGACCAAGTTCGAAACTGGGTCATGTGGGGTCAAAAACTAGGTCACTAGGTCAAATCTTAGAAAAATCTTGTGTACACTCCAGATGTCACTAATTTGTTCCAATCTTCATGAAACTTGGTCAGGATGTTGTTCTCCATGAAATCTTGGCCAAGTTCGAAACTGGGTCATGCGGGGTCAAAAACTAGGTCACTAGGTCAAATCTGATAAAAACCTTGTGTACACCCTAGAGGTCACCGTTTTGATCCAATCTTCAAGACACTTGGTCAGAATGTTGTTCTTCATGAAATCTTGACCAAGTTTGAAACTGGGTCATGTGGGGTCAAAAACTAGGTCAATAGGTCAAATCTAAAAAAATCCTTTTGTATACTCTAGATGTCATCAATTTTATCAAATCTTCATGAAACTTGGTCAGAATGTTGTTCTCCATGAAATCTAGTCCAAGTTTGAAACTGGGTCATGTGGGGTCAAAAACTAGGTCACTAGGTCAAATCTTAGAAAAGCTAGTGTTCACACCAGAGGTCACAATTTTGGTTGTATCTTCATGAAACTTGGTCAAAATGTATTTCTCTATGGACTCTAGGCCAAGTTCAAAACTGGGTCATGTGGGGTCAAAAACCAGGTCACTAGGTCAAATCTTAGAAAAACCTTGTTTACACTCTAGATGTCATCAATTTGATCCAATCTTCATGAAACTTGGTCAGAATGATGATCTCTATGAAATCTGGGCCAAGTTTGAAACTGGGTCATGTGGAAAAAGTTCCAAATTCAATAATGCTTGATTCTACACAAGTACAACTAGTCGGTACTAAACCCATCAGCAGTCAAACCAAAGTATGTATTTCAGGAACTCTACTTTACCTACTACTCACAAACATTTTAGTACAAAATTCAAATCTAGGCCACATAAGTATTTTGAGTTCATACTACAACAATCTTGCTAACAAAGCCAACATTGCAACAAACTCAGGTGAGCGCTTAAGGGCCAATGGCCCTCTTGTTTATTATGTCAAACTAATTCATAAATCTTTCTATTTTTATAATAAGAATGATATTATATTACTTTGCTAACATTTCATTTAAAAGTGTATTTTGGGACTTTAAAAAAAAACATATAATTTTTGTTAAAGGGAGATAATATAAAAGTGTGAGACAATAACATGGTTGACCATAGTCGACCATGGTCAAATGGTCAACCACGGTTGAAAACACTGACCATGTTAGACCATGGTCAAGCTTCAGTTTGTCTTTTCTCACCATGGTTGACCATGGTCAAACGGTTTATCTCTTTTTCTCACCATGGTCAACCATGGTCAGTCTTCTCTTACCATGGTCGATCACAGTCAACCATGGTCGACCATAGTCAACAACGGTGACCATGGTTGACCATGGTCGACCATGCTCCTGACTATCTCTTCAACATGGTATTTGATGGTTGACCATGTTTAAACATGGTCAACCATCAAATACCATGTTGACCATGGTTCAACCATGGTCGCATTTCGCCTGGGGATATATATATGTTTGCTTTCTTTTCAATTTTGGTGTTTTACATTCATACACTTTAAATTTATTCTCTGTAAACAGTGTTGGGTGAAGTCATATATACCGGTACTGAGTTTATAATCACTATGTTGTACTACTTTAATACGCCCTCAACCCTTTTAGCAAACAGATTTGATTTATTGATGGTAAATACTGTGTAAAAACTAATAATGTACTGGGTACAAATAAAGAGTTGTTTAAAAAATATAAGTTGCACCTGTACCTTGGTTACAAATTCTATCAGATTGCTGTCCGATGATGGCTAGCGTAGGTTCTGGCTATCTGAGCAGGAGGCTCACACATCAGCCGCTGCCAGTCATCAGGGCATTATCGGACAAAATCAGGGTGTCGCTCAGCGTCTAAGATATTTTTGGTGTCCATTTGTGTTTTACAGACATCATCCGACCGCATATAAACCAAATCTCTGTATGACTTACTGGGGTACTATAAAATTCAACTTGTATCACTTATTGCAATTAAAAATAAAAATTTAAAAAGTAAAATCAGATCACTGTATGACTATACTATATAATTCAAAGTGTATACTGTATTGCAATTGCCGTAAATCAACTTGTTTGTACTATGTGGACATTTAATATTAATCATCAAACATTGACATGCCAATTACAAGTTTTGACATTTGAAGGAGTTACGTTCACAGACAGAAATTATCACAAATTTATTGAACTTTCGTGTGATAAAGCAGAAATTATTAAAATGCTCGTGAAATATTCTGATTTTGGTTGGTACTTCGAATAGTTTGTACAATTACTTTCTAGTTTAATAAAAATATGGTGATTAAGCCTTTCTATACATGTATAATTTGTTACGTCATTTTGCTATCAATCATATGTAGGCTATGTTACTGTCATCGTTCTATGAACAAAATATTCCAGGTATTCCTTACATTAAAATATGATTTTCTAGTTAATAATTTATCAGGGTTGACTAGGTCTCTCTTTTATATAATCCATGCTGGAATCATGATAACATATTCCCTATTGGTTTGGTTTCATTAATGAATTATTTACACTTCACTTATAAAATCTGAACCGTTTATGATGACAAACTCACAGACTGTATCCAGTGTGTGTGTGTTTTGTAGACAAGAATTATGAATAATATATAAATATAATAATTCTGTTCAAGCAGAATTTTGTTATTTTATAATTTTTTATTGGTTTGTTATTATTTGGAATTCTTTCTACATGCAGTTTATATTGTTTTTACCTCTCTTTTATACTTTACATTTTAGTAAATTAAATCTTTAGTATTATTGTAATTATAACACACAGATTAAGAAAGCATAGTTGGTCACATGACCTCATTGGCATGTCTTGCATACATACACTGCCTCACTTATTGTTGACCAAAGTCTGAGGTGACTGATTGCCAAATGTTGCTTTCAACCTTATATGGACTTTGCCTGGGGTAGAACAGAACTATAAGAAATTTGACACACAAAAAACCCTTAAAATGAGGCTGATTGAATAATACTGTCTCTATGAGTCCTTGGCTTACGGAGGTTTGTGTTCGAGGGAGGTTTGTGTCAACGTGACTGGACCTTTCAGTATGGTTGAAAGACTATAATAAACAAAAACTTAACCTTACCTTTATATTTATTTTCAGGACTATTGGAACATGATGGATATATACTTAAAGCCTTGCAGAAACCCCCTCGCGGGACGAGGGAGCTGGATTTCTACAAGAAAGTGTTTGACAAGGACTGTGCCGACAAAGATGTGCTACAACTACAACAACTTATGCCCAATTATTTTGGTTCTTTTGAATTTGACGAGTACCCAGATGGTAAGTGACATTTGATCTAAGACGCATGTGGCTCGGTAGCTTAGTGGTTAGTGTGTGCGGCGTCTAACCTGGCGACCTGGGTTCAAATCCGGGTGGAGACACATTATATAGATGCTTGCCATATTTTAGCGGAAAATGGGCTATGCTTGGCATTTGAGTTGATTTGATTTGACTACCGTGTAGGAATTCTATATCCCATAACAGTATAGGCTATTGACATTAACTGTGCATTTATAAAACTACCCCGTATGCTCTGCATCAACTTATTAGGGCCCTGCAAATTTTTTTAGTCAAATCTCAAATATAAATCTGAAAATATAACCCACATAATATAAAGTAAAGTATTCTATTTAAAGCTTGTATTTTATTTAAAGCTTTTTCACCCATAGTGTTAAAGTATTGATTTCAGTTTTGTACTGACACATGAACTTTTTCTGCATAGAAGTTTATGATTTATGTATGATCATTTCGCTGGCTTAGAATGAGAACGTCGTAAGAACAAAATCAATATTCTGAGAATACAAGAAATGAACTGACTGAAATTTACGTTTTACTTAATGAAAAACAAGCTTTTACAACTTCATTTTGGTCTACATGACGAGTTCCGATTTTCATGAAAATATGCTCATAAGGAGCCGCTTAGTGCCTTATGATGCAGATTTCAAATTATGTATCAGTCTTATAAGGTTGTAAGTAGTAGTTACGACCTTCTCATTCTAAGCCTGCAAATTGTACATGCACAAAAGGTGATTTTTCCTGGTACTTACTTACTTATTGCCCGTTATGCCTTTTGGTATGTCCTGGTAATTGAACTTCAATATAAGATTGTGGCAGGTTTAAAGTTCACTTGTTGGTTGTGTCTTTTCGAAGACAAAACTGGTACCAGCCATTGTTTCCATGGCTAGGCATTTGGCAAAATTAGACAGGGAAAACTGGTTTCTTTTCTGTCATACCCTCATCGCCATAGAGATATCATCAGCTAAATCACTTATGATGTGTCAAGAATAATTTAATGCATAGTAGAATTTGATTCACAATCCACCTAAAAGTAACATTTGAAGTTGTCATTAATGCACCAGTCAATATCATGTCCGTCTGGGGGATAGCAGCGTGGATACACTCCTGGGGGAATTAGACAGAAAAATCTTTCCAACAGGTGGAAATTGGACAACTTTATGGACTCTGAGTCCCGGGAAATAGACTTTGGTCTGGTTCTAAGACTCGGGACTTATTATGTGATTATGTGTCCCGATCCCAGGGAGTTAGACAGAAAGCATTGTCTCCAGGGTTGGGATTTAGACATCAACAAATTAAAAATGTCTAATTCCCCCTGGGTTGCATGCCGCTGCCCTGGGCGGGCAAAATATTGAATGTTGCATAATACCACCAGTTCTGTAGCTCTCAAGAGACTCTTGTTTCATTCTGCAGTTGAACTGTTACTGGCATTCATTATGTTGGTGTCAATGTCCTATAAGTATCAATGTCTGATTGTAACAAATGACTTGCCAACCTTGTTAGACATCCTTATACTAGAATTGAAAGTATATAATTATGCATCTGAGTTCTAACCAATCTCCAATCTCCAGACATTCAAACTATTGGTCTACTTAGTAGACTCCTAGTAATTCTGAGTAAAAACATATGATGAAAAATGTTGTTATTTAAAAGTATTAGGAAATATGTTGGTATATCTAATCATTATAATGCTTTTAAGTCAAAGTTACATTGAAGTTGTTTATTGCTCTCTGAGAAAACAATGTTGGGTTGGTTCATAACTTGTACAGAATTCCTGATATAGGTCTAAGTAAGTATCAAGCTGAAACTAGTCTGATTGTAATAGATTGTTAAATGTTCCACTACACTCCTATTTTATTGGACAACTTTGATGAAAGTAGGGTATAACTGTCTTTGAATTCAGGGGAGGGAGAATTTCCATATTGCAATTATGTGTTCTTTGAAAAATAATACAAAAAAATTAAACTATTCATAGCTATTTAAAATAATGTAGAATATTGAACCAGGGACATATTTTATAATAAGGAATATATTAGTCTGTATAGATCATACTCCATCCAATTATAAGGCTATTAAAACGTAGATATGCATTCATAATAGCCCCATTTTCTACAATTACTTCTCGATTTATTGATCAAGTTATAAATACTAGCTTGTTATTATGAAAGTTAGTGAATATAGAATTCATGAATTGTCGGTGATTGAGACGGGATTTATTGATCTGGGATTTTAAATCATATTTATAAATGTATTGTGCAGATTTACTTGTAGTTTAGGTATATAAGCCTTTAGTGTATGTATGCATATATAGATTTATGGTACCATGAAAGGTTTATGACCGATATTTGTATACTGGACTAAATCAAGTGATGTCACGGGGTGGCTAAACTTGGTGGTGATTTGATGACCTCAAGAGATTAAGTAATTACCTGGTATTGAAGTTAATTGCCTGAAGACATGTACAAGTCTAAGCATCAGTTTCTGATCATAAAGTCCTACTTAAATCACTATTAATAAGGTAGTATTTTTAATTTAGTAGAAGTCGTAGAAGGAGTGTAGCTATACTTAAGAATATACTTTAAGACATTGTTACTTTGGTTCCTTTAACATTTGTTCTTGGGTTCCATTGTTATTTGTTCATGGGTTCCAATTGTCATTATTTCATGGGCTCCATTGTCATTATTTAATGGGCTACATTGTCATTATTTAATGGGCTACATTGTCATTATTTCATGGGCGCCATTGTCATTATTTAATGGGCTACATTGTCATTATTTCATGGGCGCCATTGTCATTATTTAATGGGCTACATTGTCATTATTTCATGGGCGCCATTGTCATTATTTCATGGGTTACATTGTCATTATTTCATGGGCGCCATTGTCATTATTTCATGGGCGCCATTGTCATTATTTCATTGGCGCCATTGTCATTTTTTCATGGGCTCCATTGTTATTCAAAGACCTGTGATATTAGTACTAATGTTTTCCCTTATTATGATCTTGCATTTAGTAAACCTTTGTTTAAGCCCCTATTTTGCATTGTAAAAGAGGATTTCTTTCCACAGATGACCGTGGTGTTTCATGTTTTTTCTGAAGTTGTCTTAAAATCCTTAATTGGTAATATACAAGTTTAGCAAACAGTTGTTGCATATATTCACAACTCTGTATATATCCTAATATTATGTTTATCCTCGTTAATTGAAGTTTCAAATGTAGGTTGCTGTAATTAATATATTTGACAGATTACATACGACTCCCAACGTTTATAATATCATGTTGTAAACAAACTGCACTTTGATGTTAGATCGTGTTTGTGAATCATAGTTTGCAATCATGCCCAGGGCTGGGTTTGTATTACTGGTGTAAATCATACCCTACTGTACATCCTAGCACTTTCGAGAAACAAAAATATTTAGCTTGCATTATTTTCATGTCAGTTGAGTAGTATGCGTAAAGACTAAAATACAAATATTTTTAATTCGAATTTTATTTTTCAATAATCTCAAATAGCTCGAAAATTTGAAAACAAGTTGTTCTTATTTATTTTTATTGTATTATTTTGTGTTATAAACATTTGAATGCAGTATTGTATTACTAATTTCTTGTATCAAGTAGCATGCTTGATTAAATCAAATATTTAGATTGTCTGATAAGCTTATTGACTACCGGTATTTTGAGGTGCATATAAAATTTGTTACATTTTTTCTAAAATAAACTACAATGTATAGAGCTAAAAATGACTGTTAAAATAGTATTGTGACAATGAATTAATACTATTGTGATATTGTGATATTAACATTATATGTTATAGTGATTTTGTCAAGATTCTTATATGAAGATACTTTCAAAGTGGCCACTTTTAAGGGACTCAGTAAATGTGGGGTGCTGACCAGGTCATGAGATACTTGTTGCCTCATCTGCCAATTTCATTGTTAGTTATTTAGTTCGATCATTCCATGATTGGTTGTCCTTAAGTCTGTCAAGTAAGAGCAATATTGAATGCCACTCCAGTGGTCAATGTGTTTGAGTACTAGTATTATTCTTATATCTTTGAATGGTAAGGTAAATGGAGCTCTCTTGTTGCTCCATTTGATTTAATAAGATGTTTTGTTCTAAAATAAGTTATGACTGTATCGAATGTTTCATTGTTTCATTAAAGTTAGTCATAGACAACAAAAGTCACGTAATTGGCATGATTTAAATCTCTGAGTAACTCCTATTCCTCATGTGATTTTTTTTGCAATTGAGGATATTCAAACACACGTATATCTCTATTCTTGTAATGTTATAAGTATTGGTAATGGTGACATGACTATATTACCCCCAGCCTGGGTGTATGTATGTTTGGACTTTATATACGTCACTCGTTTAAATATTTAAATGCTATTTTTGAACTTGCCAAAATATTTATGGAGTGGTTACTGGTTAGTATATTGAATGAATGGCCGAGATGTTGATCTATTTTCATGACATATCATACAAACCTTTTGTATTTTGATGCTTTGTTTATAAACAGAGCCCGAGTATATTCATAAAGCATGTATGTGTGTGGCGAGTCGTTGGTGATAAATCAAATTAGGAAACATTGATAGATTTAAAATTATTAAGATATGTTTGTACTATTATTATTATACGTAAACTTCTGGATATTTTCCTAGATTTTATAGTGATAATCAGGCGGATCTGATTCGATGCATTGTCTCTCGTTGTTGACGGTAGCTCTGAATGAAGCCTATTACATGTTTATTTCCATGTAGTTGATATTTTTGTAGTGTCCTTAAACTTGGTAGATCAAGGCCAATATTGTACTTTAAATGTAGTTAGTATAAATTGATATTTTCGTGTCCCCTTATACTTGCAAGTTCGTATGTTCATGTGTCTGTACTCTTTTTGGAATAGGCAACAAGTGCGCTATCCACTGAGCTACATAACAGGCTCAACATTGGCCTGATCTTTATTTTCACACTGTCAAATTCCTCTCTGATAACTGATATTCACAATGTTGGTAGAGATGTACACCATTGAGCCACAATACTTTCCTAGAAATAAATTTTATTACTATATTTGTAATTTATGTATTTTCAGTGACCTATCTCAAGCTGGAAAATCTGGTTGGTCGGTTCCGCAAGCCATGTGTTGTTGATATAAAAATGGGTAAAAAAACATATGATCCGGAGGCAGGGCCGGCCAAGGTAGCTAAAGAAATGACAAAGTTTCCACATGTCGAGAAATTTGGCTTTCAGTTTACTGGAATGCAGGTATACCCCTTTTATGGAAATCATGTTTAACATATATTTTAATGTTTTATCGACCCTTGATTTGAGCGATTATTCTGCTGTTCAGTGGTATGTAAACCATATGACAGCCAGGTGTAATAAAACTCTACTGGAATGTCCCCCCAAGAATAACCAGTGTGGAGGAAAATCAACATCGACATTTTGTCATGGAAGAATAATGATGTATGACCTGCCATGGCTGGGAACTGAACCTGGATCTCTGGGAATTAATAATCAAACAATATGTAATTGCTTTCCTGGAAGCTATTTATGACTTTGATATGTACTGGCAGATATTGTCAATGTCATGGAAGCAGTACTTGCTGAACCTGTGAATGGAAAGCATATAGGCGGTCCTCAGTGGAGGGAGGCACAGTGTAGCACTCTAAATACTCGTATAGCTAAGTGGGTGGTTTAGGAGTAGCTAAGTGGGTGTTTTAGGTGGATTGAAAAATTAAAGGATTGCAAATATTGCTATGAACTTTTTGCAATTTGCTAAGATCAGATATCACTGCCATAAGTTTCGATATCAATCATTTAATGGGATTGTGGGTGGGAGGGGGTTGTGTTATTGATATCAAAGTGTTGCTAACTTCTGTACAATTGTTCTTTCACTGTTACTTACATGAAGGTGTATGACATAGTTACATAATACAAACTTTAAAATTGGTGTTTTGTTTCTAAAAAATGATCAGTCATTAATTTTTTGTATTGAATTTCTTGTACATCGTGAACATTTAACTTGTAGGTGGTTTCAATGTTTGACAAATACTAATACATGTAAAACTGTAGTTTTTCTATTGATTGATTAACGAGTCTATTGTTACAATTAATGGGTTAACTGGCCTGATTTTAATCTATGATCGCATGTATGGTCATGACCTTTTAGATTTGTTATTGGATTTAGATTAGTAGGTCTATCATTCATTCAATTCCAATTTTTGCTACACCACTTTTAGTCCATTTTTTACCCAGAACTCATTTTGAGTGTCCTTTCCAATTACAATGTTTGAGTTTTTTATGGTTTAAGTTTTCATTTGAGCTTACATTTAAGTGCATATTATAGGGTAAACATTTGTGTGAATTGCTGCAATTTGCCTTTATGTGTACATGTTCATACGAGTTTTTAAGCAAATATTTTGAATTTTACCTACTTGAGCTATAACTATAAATTACTATATGATCATGCTAGTACATTATAAATGGGTTGGTGTGAACTTCCAAGTTATAACTATATTTATGCTAATATATAATTAACTACTAGTACTAGTTACTAGCTGATCGTTGGGTTTCAATAACCGTAGTATACATGTATATGTGATGGTATGTTACATGTTGTTGCCTAGTATGTATCATCAGTATGCCTGTCATTTAAATGATGAAAATGATAAATTGATGTATAGCTTACTAACTAAGTAAGAATGACAGAAACCAGTTAATGGACAAGTATGTTCACAAAATAAATTCATGAAATTTGTAATTCTCGCATGTGTGAATGTACTGCTGTTCTTCTTCTTCCGATAAATTAGTAGAAATCCTTTCGGAGTCTCTATTACCCAACCCAGTGATAAAAACTGTCACTATTGTTTGTATAGTTTGTCCTGAAGTCTACATATGGCTGAAATATTGCTGACCAGTGGGCTTAAAATAATATTTAAAAAAAACTTCATTCCTGAATAGGAATAAAATCCCAAGAAGTCTTAAAGCTGTGGGATTTATAGGGATAAAGGGCTCCCAATTTATGTCATAATATATCACTTTGTACCTAGAACACAAAACATCCAGAGGATGCCCCTCCTAGCATTGTCAACAAAGGCCAGCTATGTCTCTTCTGTAGTGTTGCAAATCCCTTAACCTTGGACATGATTAGTTGAATTTATTCAAAACTGAACCATTTTAACTTTCTTCAGAATATACCGTAATTGTTTAGGCTGATTTGAGATGTATAGCTTGTTTGCCCAGCTTACCTCCCTGGAATGTGTATTCAACTCATACATTTCCTTTACTAAAACAACATGTTTTAAGTTGAACATAGAAATGTATAAGGTTGCTTCACACATTCATGACCTTTTACCTTCTAAGGAGTTCATAAACTATTCCCCAGAAAATGAAGAAAAAAATAATTATAATTTTCAAGATGAAGAGAAAATCCTCTGATTTGTTAATACTGACAACAGAGATGTGATTTAGCAGGATATTTATCAGATCCATTATATAAGTTTTTATGATCATATTCATCTATTAATGCTCATGTTTCATAAAGTCTAGATAAGTAAATATGAAACCATACAATCTCAAATTCCCTGTCAATACAATCCTTTCTGGAGTATTTTAATGGTGTTTGCTATGGAGATGTAATTTTTCTGTGAAATACTCAGATATCATGTCTATGAATAGATACCGGTAGATAAAAAACAGAACTTATATGGAAGATAGATACAACACAGTGAATAGTAACCTAATAGTTTTCTGCCATGCCATCGAAATAAGATACCATTGAAATTTTTAGCAGACAATTAATGTCAAAGACTTGTGGCTGGATTGCCACATACAGCCACATACAGCCACATACAGCTACATAAAGCCACATACAGACACATACAGCCACATACAGCCACATACAGACACATACAGCCACATACAGACACATACAGCCACATACGACACATACAGTCACATGCAGTCACATACAGCCACATACAGTCACATACAGCCACATACAGTCACATACAGTCACATACAGTCACATACAGCCACATACAGTCACATACAGTCACATACAGTCACATACAGCCACATACAGCCACATACAGTCACATACAGCCATATACAGTCACATACAGTCACATACAGTCACATACAGCCACATACAGTCACATACAGTCACATACAGTCACATACAGCCACATACAGTCACATACAGTCACATACAGTCACATACAGTCACATACAGCCACATACAGTCACATACAGTCACATACAGTCACATACAGCCACATACAGTCACATACAGTCACATACAGCCACATACAGTCACATACAGTCACATACAGTCACATACAGTCACATACAGTCACATACAGTCACATACAGTCACATACAGTCACATACAGCCACATACAGCCACATACAGTCACATACAGTCACATACAGCCACATACAGCCACATACAGTCACATACAGCCACATACAGTCACATACAGTCACATACAGTCACATACAGCCACATACAGCCACATACAGTCACATACAGTCACATACAGTCACATACAGTCACATTCAGCCACATACAGCCACATACAGTCACATACAGTCACATTCAGCCACATACAGCCACATACAGTCACATACAGTTGTGAGAGACATATTGGTTTTGTGCTGGTCATCTGAACGGAGGTCACAAAGTTTTCAGCTCTTGTTTTCTCTTAACCATTTGTAGTATTTCAATGAAACTGTACTTGGTACCAAGCCTAGTAGTGCATTTGTCGGGATGATTGTTTGCAAAAGTTATGGCCCTTTGTGCGAGACTTATTTTTTGTGAAAAAAAACCTTCTATTTCACAATTGTTACTATCAATGTGTCTATCTTCATCAAGACACAATAATCGAAAACATTAACTGCATCACATGGACATTCCTGAAAAGTTGTGGGTGCCATTAAAAGACACATGTGTCAACTTGGGGTATGACCCAAAAACTTGTGATCATTCTGATAATGGTATACCTTTGTCTTTATAATTGAGTAAACAAAAGTATGCAAAAATTTAATTATAATAATGACCATACAAATTGATCAGGCAATGCCTACACAAGCCACATACTGACTGATATCTGAGTGCAAACAAATATAGAACAGTTTATTGTGGGTGTTTTATCATTGTCCATTGATTTATTACGTTAGAACTTTACCCACATCCTTGTCCACCCCCACTCAGTACTGGTATACATCATACATAATGCACTTTGAAAATCTCAGAAATATTACCGTAAACAGTCAATTAATGCATGTGGCACAGGTATAATTAACCAAGTATTAAGGTTTGGCATAATCATGCAACCTGCCTATTTAGGGGTTTTACAGTGTATTACTATACATTGAAACCTTAAAGTCACAATAAGGTTTAAAATGGAAGTATTTTCTATCTAAAAAAGAATATCGAAATATTGAGATATTAAATTATACTAAAAATGGTGCAGAAGGGACCCATACCTGACTTCAGGTCGCTGTTCCTTCTTTGAGAAATAATCAACTGAAAACGCTATTTAGTATTTTGTCCTCCGTACAAAATACTCAATAGTGTTTACGTTTAAATTTTCCGAACGATTTCGAAGATTTCGTCAATAATCGTAAGTATACGCACAAAACCCGGTACACCGGTATCTGCCGGTATCCTGTTGTATATCACGACTGACACCTAATTGAATGGCTATGTATAATTCAACTAAAGGATTAGTGTAGAAATGTGAATGAATATATATCACTTAATATGATCATGGAATTATATAGACAAGCACATTAACTCCATGATATATAACATATCGCTGGTTTAGAATGAAAAGATCGTATCTACAAAATCATATTTTGAGAAAATAAGAAAATCTGTCTGACAAATTACTCTTTACTTATGGTTAACAAGCTTTCATGAAAATATGCTCATAAGAAGTGCCTTGTGATATAGATTTCAGATATGGCACTAACGACCCTCTCATTCTAAGCCAGTGATATAAAATTATAAGGACAAACAAAAACATCTACATTGTATTTTTTATTTTTTTATTACAGATTATGTTGTATCAGACAATAAACAAAATGTAGCTAGCTACAGTTTAATACATATGCATAGGAAAATTAGAGGGCATGTGGATATAACATATATTTTAATTTTCCATTCATATGATCATGTTTGTGCGTTTTACGAGGGGCGTTTCAAAAGTTCCAGGAAAAGTGCTCTATAATGTGTATCGTATCTTCAAATTACTTTAAACTTTGCATCTTAATAGAACAATTCAGTATACATATTGTACCATGAATCAAACGATTTAGGGTGTGTAATACAAAATGGCACTGCTGCCATAGTAACGTCAGTAATGGCTACCCGGGCCTAATTTGACGTCACGTCGTAGAAATCGTCAAACTTACCAACACATTGACTCCAACCAAACAGCTACCAATTCACTACGACCTAAAATTACTGCATGAAACATTTGCGAAGGGCGGTATAACATCATTTGGATCAATTTATGCCATAGTTTAAATAGTCCCGCAGTTGTGTTCAGGTTTATTTGTCGCCGTATTAAAATCGCCCGTCAAATGTCGGTAAATCATTGGAATTTGACCAGTTTTTGTATTTTGGCAGGAAAATTAAGACTTGAAACAGTAGATTTAATAACCACTGCCTGTTAAGAGCGTTGTATGTCACTGGGCAGGATGTATGAATAATATGAGCGCTTCCAGACTGTCAGTTTGGATACCCATTTTCGCTACAGCATGACTGGAGGTTCTTTACACGGGTAATGATGATGCAGTCACAGTAGACTTGCGACCATCTTTCTATGTGCACCAGCTGTTGCCTGGAAAGTGATACTACACTCCTCAACTCATCGTGTGTACAATCCATAATTGTCTGGATAAGCAGTCCCTCGTTCTGTGTGATGGTAATGAATATTGTGTGATCTTCAATGATGTTTGCCAGTTTACGCATACTGTCTGTCCTTATATCTGTATATGCTGGACATCTGACGAGAAAGTGTTCTCGTGTTTCGTCTTCTAGATTGCAGAGCTTGCATGTTGGCGAAACGTTTTCTTGGTTGAATTTGACAGCGTTACTCTGGAATATGTATGTGCCAGTGAGTATTCGTACTTTAATTTCTGCTCGTCGAACTTCATGTAGTTTGGGTGCTATAGTTTCCGCAGGTTGTGGGGGTTGTTGATTACTGGTTTTTGTATTTGGATGTACTTGGTTGGGGACATCTTTGGTAGTTCAACTCTCCAGAGATTCTCCCAGTATGTGTTAGTAGCATTTTTAGCGTTCTTTTCCATTGCTCTTTAGAGGGAACACTATGTATGAGCACCTCAGGTGTTGGGAGTTTATATTTGTCCAAAGCATTGTATACATTTGAAATGAAACTTTTGGTTTCAAAATCTATCATCGTTAGCTGACGTTTAAGAATTTTGTATTCTACAGAATCAGGAATTCCGATGATGTTCATAAATAAAGATAGGTAGTTACAGTCTAGGAGGAGTTCAACTAGTAGGGTATACACAGCAGCAGTCGGAGTCCTAGTAGTAGGTAGACCTTGTAGATGTTTGAGGATTTTCCTCCGATATCTTTCGAGTTTCAGTATTTCTGGTGATGAGATCTTCTGTACTTCTATGCCATATAGGAATCGTGGTACTACGCAGGTATTCCATATAGTTATTGTTACTAGGGGTGACATACCCTTTCTGGCGTGGGGACCAGGTCCTACTATATACGATACCGGAAGGTACTGGAAAATACCGGGTTATAGTGTTCACCCTACGTTATCATAGGTGTGCTATCCATCCATTGGTTATCAGAAACTGGCGAAAAATTCTCGGTAGTCTCCGGAAAGTGACGGAGATGCTGTTAAACGCCGTATTTGTAAACAAACCGGGCTCGTTTTGCCAATCTTCAAGGGAAGATTATTTCACATATAGGACAGTAAGAGCGTGTTTTAATAGCATGATGTGTTAATTATTTATCAGTCTTCAAATCAGTAACAAAGATTTGTGTTTTCTATCTATAGAAAATATGTCGTTCCGGAACCTTATTGTGGCTTTAAACAAACATCAATATATTCCATTCTGATAATTGTTGTATTATAGCCTAGTGATAGGGTGTCCATTTCGAGTGGGAGAGGTCTCGGGTTTGAGCCTAGCTATAGGGTGTCCGTTTCGAGTGGGATAGGTCTTGGGTTTGAGCCTAGCGATGGGGTGTTTATTTCAAGTGGGAGATGTCTCGGGTTGAGCCTTGCGATATGGTGTCTATTTCGAGTGGGAGAGGTCTTGGGTTGAGCCTTGCGATAGGGTGTCCGTTTTGAGTGTCAGAGGTCTCAGGTTCAGGCCATGACATACCAACGTTGGTGAAAATGACTCTATGGTACTCAGTATATCTCATTTGCTTGAAACTCGGCAATGTGGTTTACAGGTTGTTATTATGACCATTAAAATTGATTTTAAAATTTAATTACACACCCACCTAAAGTTTGCTGAGTGGGTGTTTACTGAACAAACACAATTCAAGGATTGCTGAAACAGAAAAATCTATGACCATTTTTTAAATTCTAGTATCTCCACACCAGCTCTGTTAATTAGTGTTGTTTATCAATCAATATAGTGTTATTAAAATGATTTATTCCAGCAATAACTAAACTTGGGTACTATACAATCAGAAAGTCTGTTTAATCTACAGTTTTGACTCATTACTTGAAACAGCATAGAACCTATATGTGTAAAAGCATAGAATTTCACTGTAACTGTTCTTTTATTGGGGAGAATATATATGTTTTATTCATTATGGCTCCTACTAGGGGTGTAACGGTACTCTCACCTCACGATATGATACTTACCGTCAATTATTCTAACGGTTCGGAATATTTCAGTATGATACAATATTCTCTAACAGCTGCTTAAATACTTCAATTTTTAATTAATATAATTTTGTTGCTTCTATAACAGCCAGTATTATGCGCCTATCAACTACTTTAAGTGAATTTATACAATATGAAGCATATCTCAATACAATTAAAACAAGTGATACATGGTGATTATATATAATCAGAAGGCGGTCAGGAGTTTTCGTTTTCTGGATATTACTTTGCTCATAAAAAGCTTATACCGAACCGTACGGAAATTTAGAAGTCTCGTATCGTGAACTGTGTGGGACTGAAGTCCACGGTATTTCGTATACTGTGGTATACCGTTACAGCCCTAGCTCCTACATATATCACATATGGTGTGCGAGAGATTGATATTGATTTTGTGCTGGACGTCTGACCCTGGATGTAACAAAGTTGGGCCGCCCTTGCTCTTCTTAACCACTGGTTGGATTTCAATGAAACTTCAAATTAATGCTTTGTACCAAGCCTAGTTGTACATCAAGGGCCCGGTGCAAAACTATGGTAACTGCATCAATTTATACAGGCATGTACCATAGTTTTGCGCTGATTCCTTGGCATACTATCAGGAATTTTATGTCAGATAAATACTGCTAGAGTTATGGCCCTTTGTTGGAGGGAGACATACATTTTGGTGCTCCCTCCCCCCTCACTTAATTATATAAGTGAGGGCATACAGCATTGGTGCTGTCCGTATGTACAATGGGGGCACCCATATCCCATGGACACATTTATAGTTGTGTCAAAATACCATGTACTTTACAAGGCTCGGTCGACACTTACACTGGTCCCCTGGTCCGAGGCCAGTGAATATCAAGAAGGACCAGTAACTGTTTTATTTACAAATTTTATGTTTCTTTAATTGCTGGGGGACCAGTGACCAAAAATAGGTAGTTTCAAGCCCTGCAGTTTATATTTCAATGTTTGTAAATAGCTATATAAGATATGTATTTGTTCGTATTCGCTCTAAATAGGTTTCAAGTAGAGTATGCATACCCGTGTATATTGATGTATCAAATGACATTGCTTTCTTATTTCAGACATATGATCCGGTGGAGGAAAGAATCAAGTTTTATGACAAGTTTTTCTGCCGTAAACTTGGTGAAGATGAATTATTGTACAAAGGTAATTTTGAAGAATTCATACTACTGTAGTCTATTTTCTCCGACTTATAATCACAGTCAAACTTCAATAAAAGCACCCTCCATTTTGTGCCCTCCTCACTTATCTATAAGTGGGGGGCATATAGCATTGGTACTGTCCGTCCGTATGTAACACACATCTTGTGTTTTGAACTTCTCACAAACCGTTGGGCAGAATTTCTGCTCAATTTCACTGATTAACAATCTTAATGTGTAGTTGACCGTAAAAGGATGGCATTTTCGCGGGGTCAATTTTTACCAGAACTATGGCCTTTTGTTACTTTTACTTTGTTTCCTGTGTCACATGGAGACAATTCTAGTTACTACATACAGAATCAGATTGAGAACTTTCTGTCTTTAATTGCATAAATATGTTTTATTCCCCAGCATCTACTGATCGTTCGTCCCTCTGTCCGTTTGTTCGTCCCTCACAAAATTCGGAATCTCAAATATTTTTGAAGTCCATCAATGCATTGCTTTCAAACTTGGCATACTTGTTTACCATCATAAAGGCATTACATTGTCAACCCCATGTAACACTATCCAAGCTTTCAACAGAGTTATGGCCCCTGAATGACTTAGCTATTTTTTATGAGCAAGGCTTCTACTTATTGTTTTTGTAGCCCTGGTGACAAATTCATAAATCTCAATTCTTCAAAATGACACTATTTATTTATGAATATTGATTTTATAATAGTGTTTGTTACCAAATAGCAGTGAATAACTTTGAATGACTATACCTGTTCAAACAATGGTTGATATGCTGTTGTTCAAATACTTGTTACAATGCATTTCCTGTTTTAGCCTAGACATACTAGACATATTGGCAATACTTCCTGCAAGAGTTCTGAGTGCGTTTAAAAGCTTTCTGACATATGTTAACCATAAATGGTACCAGATCTGTTTGATAATTACTATATTTACAATTTCTGTGAGAACAATGTCACCTGAATATACATGTAGCCTGTCACTGCTAGTGAAAAGCCAATATTAGAGCCTTTCATCTAGCGCAGTTCTAAAAAAACTTGTTGGAAAAAACTCAAGGTGTCAGATTGGAAATGTTGAGTCACTGCAAGGTTTATTATAAGTGAAAAAAATGTACCAGTGTCTGTTGTTGTCAGGGAAATTGTAATGAAACATACATTCGAGTCTCCCGGGGGAGACTATTTCTCTCTTGTGGATGTGGCAGCCATCATTGGTCTGCAGCCCCCAGGAATAGACACTGCCCTCACCGGAACCAATTTACCAGTACACCTTGGCCAGAGAAATTAACCAGTGGTTCAGACTGGGCTTGAACCCGGGACCTCTTGATCACAAAGCGTGTGCCCTGTCTCTAGGCACTAGGGTACTGTGTTATCAAAGCATTTACGGAAATCTTAATCTTACGATCAAATTTTAATTCTTTATAATACCTTAAAAACAAAAATTGTGGATAATAGAGCTGTAATACTTATCAAGGTTCAGCAAATAAACTTCCCCCATTTGCAATTGTTAAAGAATTATACTGAATTAAATTTGAATGTAAGTTTACGATTTCCGTAAGTATGTTGATAAAACAGTTCCCTGCTCCCCTCTACTGATACTAGTTAAATAATACAGTTTTGTATTGCTGGCTGATAATGTGAAGTTTTAGGGCATCAGTATACAGATTTTTCCTTATACAGATACAAATAGCATTGTAAATCATTTATGTTCCAAGAAAAAGATACAAGTATATGAAAATGTCAAGCATATCAGTTGTCTTCATATCAAAATCTGACTCTATATATAGTAGCATATCAATGACCTTATACTGCATATTGTACAATCATTGATATTCGAGGAGGATTTGATTATGTGGATATCTAGGCTTCAAAATTAAATCCCCTCAAATATTGATAATTTCTATTGTATATGACTAGATGGATAATTTACATGTATATCCTTGAAATTACGTCCCCACGAAATGGTCCTTTTCTCGAAAACCATGAAATTTTGTCCCATTGAAATTTAAAGATTTTACAGTAATACCTTATCTATTTCAGGATTAGGAACATATTTCAATATAAAACATGGATTGAGAAAAGATGCTATTCGGGTCTTGTTAGAAAAACTACGAGAAATCGAACATTGGTTTACGACACAACGGCGCTATTCATTCTATGCGAGTTCCTTGTTAATGATATACGAAGGTGATACTCAACAGAATGACTATGACTCTTCGAGTACCAATTATTCCGAACATACAGACTCTACCGATACGTCTGATTACGTGTCGTCTGCAAATACTGATAACACTGAATTGACTTCATCAGAAACAATATCATCAGAAATAGACACGACGTCTTCTGGTCGAACGGATAGTTCTTCACTGACTGCGTCTGTTAGCAGCATCTCCGTGGATACCCATGTGACGTCTGGTAGCGGAGGTGTGAATCATCACGATGCTATATTAGCAGATATTCGTATGATTGATTTCACACATGTGTTTTGTGTCGACGAACAAGATGACAATTATTTGTACGGCCTGAAAAACCTCATCTCAAATATGCAGCAACTTCTGGAGTTATAGCATACGGCTTGCTATAGATACAAGTAGCATCCATATGAACTCTTATACTGCTCAATTTATTTTTATACATATAGATAAAAAGCCATGCCGGATGATATTCCGCATTTCTGTATATATGTCATCCCTTTGGTGCAATAAGGTTGTATCATACTATATAGATATACAGAGTGGATATACCATTTGACTTTTTGGCTAAGTCTACAAGTAAAAATTGGTAAACAAATTAAGTTGCATGTGTAGTGCTCATTCTCAGCCTGAGTGTCGAACTTATCTCGTGAAAATTTGTCATAGAATAAGATACCAAAGGTTGTTTTTAACTTTTTGTTTACATATTTTGACTTGCAGACTTAGCAAAAAAGTCACATGGTATGTCTACAATGAATATAGTATAAAGTGAGATACAACCTTGTGGCGCCAAACGGACAAATTTTGTGTCAGTCTGTCTTGTTATTAATTTTGTTCATGATTTTTATTTTTGAAGAATCTTGATATACACACCTTCCAATCTCCTCTCTAAGTCCTGTGTTCTTGTGTTTATTTTAGTATTATTGGCTTATTTTATATATTTATTTTGTTGCGATGATAATTATGTATATTTCACCTCACAATTTACATATCCTTGCTTTCATTCCTAACTCACCTCAAGTTACGTTTTCAAGTCACTAATCTGAGTATAATCATAATATTTATATTTTGTTACTTAACTACACAATTCTTTATAACAAGGGTCCTACTATTCAAGAATAATTGAAATAAATTGTTTTTTTGCTGCACTACAGAGCACAAAAGTTTTCTGCAAAAATGAATGTTATTGAATGATAATATTTGAATTATTGACTAAGTCAGGGCTCAACACTAACACGGGTCTGTTGGCTTGCCAAGGCCAGTGAAAATCAAAAAGGACCAGTGAAAGTCTAGAGGGAGCAGTATCTGTTTTGTTTAAAATTTTAACAATATTGTTCTGTCGGACCAGTGGCCAAAATAGTTTGGTTCAAGCCCTATAAATAAAGTTATGGTCATT
Organism: Spisula subtruncata; assembly: GCA_963678985.1. Classification (NCBI taxonomy): domain Eukaryota; kingdom Metazoa; phylum Mollusca; class Bivalvia; order Venerida; family Mactridae; genus Spisula; species Spisula subtruncata. Next base: position 5,424,965 of record OY787660.1, read on the forward strand.
TGTGATTTCAGTAGCTGAATTTTGACAAAAGAACAAATTATGTAAAAATGGTTGAACAGAGATTATGTTTGGATGATTTTGTGCTGATGGAACCCGAAACAGACTTGAATCTCAAATATTGTTTTCAGAATAGTAGGATCCATGTATATATGCAAATGAATTATGTAGTATGGTATACATATTACTTGTGGTTCTTATTTAACTTACCAATATTCCATATCACTGGCTTAGAATGAGAAGGTCCGAAGTACAAAATCAATATTTTAAGAAAAAAAATATCCGAAAATTACTCTTTTCTTATGGTAAAACAAGACGTTTCAACTTCAGTTCGGTCACCATGACAAGTTCCAATTTTCATGAGAATAGGCTCATACCTTGTGATGCTGATTTTCAATATGTATCAGTCTTATAAGGTCTTAAGTACTACTTGCAACCTTCTCATTCTCAGCCAACAATATATTTGTTTGCAACCTAATGAACTAGAAATATGCATGAGTTAATCAGACATGAGAATTCTTGTTACTTCATAGAATTCTTTGTAACTTCATAGAATTCCTCGAATATCAGTTTTACCTGGGACCTTATTGAGTAATGGCAATGTTATGTGTACTTTTGTTATATGTACTTAACGCCCACACAAAATCCTCAGTAAAAATGTATATTTACTTGACAATGTTAAACATAATTTTGTTCAAAGTTTGTAGGCATCCGACTATAATAATCTATTACTGAAACAGAAATAAATTTTATGTTTGTCTTGTTAATTGATCATAAAATCGTAAAAAGGTTTCAGAAAATTCTACAGCCTCCAATCTATGTAATGTCTGCTAAATAGAAATATTTACAAAGACGTCATGTGTTTTATTGTTCTGCCGATTGATCGCAACGTTCATCCAGTCAATAATACATTCAAAAGCCAGATTTTTTTCTTCTGACCGAATCAATTAGTTGGCTGACTGAAACCAATAAGATTGTTCTAATCAAGTTATATTGGCATGCCTGTCTTCCTTTTTAATCAATTAACATTAAAAAAACCGGTCAACCTTGAATTTATGGCTTATCAATATTGACTGATTAACAGTTATGGGGAAAATTTATGCTTCCAATTTTATCTGGTATAATGGTCCACCAAATCAATGGGGTCCTATAGAAAAAGGCATTGCAAGGTCTAGCCTGAAACCGCTGAATTATTAACCATTAAATTCTTTACAATTATTATTGATAATTCTTATACCAATTATAGTCTAATAACAGCCCATTATGTAAGGTGGTGAACATACCATTTATACCAACCCTGAATTGATTGCGAATATTTCTTGTATTGATTTTCTGTCTGTGATTACAAAAAAAAAATTTCAAAATATTTTTGTTTGAATATTTTGTGGCACTGTTTACAAATTTTTTTGTTAATCATTGTAACAATGGGATCCAACATTTGTTCAATTATTTTTCACTTGCGGTTCGGCTTCAAATGTGTTGTCACTCACTTGTTGGTTTTCAAATACCGGTTAGTTCTAACATGGTTGAACTTGATCACTAAATTTAATTCCTGCAATAAAGCGACCTCTTTAAATGTAGATGTGAGCAAGGTTTTTTCTACATGTTTGGTAATCAAGAAAGTCACGATTTCACAAAGTTGTTTTTACAAAAATCCACAAAATTTTATTACCATGAAAATATTAGATTTTACAGTATGTTAACATATATCACTACATTTCTTTATTTGGAGTGTTACTGTCAGTGCAACTGTTATAATAAGGGCAATTGGTTAATGAAATTCAGCAAGTAAGTAACGCTGACCACTGTGACTGTGTTTTGATTCAATCCTTCGTTATACGCCTACTTATGATGATGGGATATAGTGCTTCGCGTATGTCTGTCGGTCTGTTGGTAGACCGAATGGTTTCCCTTCAATAACTGAAGAACACTTTGCCTTAGGATCTTCAAACTTCACATGGAGGTTGGCCAGTGACATTAGATGACCCCTAATGATTTTGAGATCAGTAGGTCGAAGGTCAAGAGAATTATGAACTTTACCATTTTCAACTATTGGGCTACCATGGGGGCATACATATTTTACAAACATCTCGTTTCTTATACATTTGTATTACCTCGATGTACTGCTAGCATTCCATACTGAGGGGTGGAAGCGATACTGTTTTAAATGTAAATAAATAACAACCATAGATAGAATCATGTCGCTTTCATTCCTCGATACAGACACATTGGTAAAACTGGTTTCTTCTACAAACAGTTAATTACGGATCTGTGATAGTATGCATGTGGCGTGACTGTTCGCATGTGGCATGTCTGTAAGCATTTTGCATGATAGTATGCATGTGGCATGACTGTATGACATGAGTGAATGCATCTACATAGCATCCAGTTGATTGTTCTCTAATATTGTCTAATTAGTCCCCAACTGGTTTTTAACTGTTTGATTCGGACAAAAATTGTGATACCTTGGCAACAGAAACATTGAAAACTGGTACAGGACTTCTGTATTGCTTACAATTCCTAGTTTCACATACACTTATGTGTAATTATCTGTAGACCATATATAAAATTGGTCTAGAACAAAATATGTCATCCAAAATAAAATAAGATATCTGATTTAATTGGAGAATAAGCATACCCAATCATATTGCCTGTTACTCACCGAAAGTGTAATATGATATCATCTGATTGATTGTCCTTATCCTGAAGTCAAGTAAGATCAATATTAAATACCACACTTGTATAACAAGGTTTTTAGCATTATTATTTGTCTAACCTGATACAAACCATAACCATAGAAAATGTATTAAAGTCTATTACACAGTAATACAAATACTATAATGAGGTACATTCATACAGTAACATGACTATCTGTCTGGCACGATAATAGCAACAACAATAATTATACAGAAGCTATGGATGTCTGTGGTAGACTATATTGATTAGTTTGTTCTTTTAATTGTTAGACTTATTGTTAATCTGTTACTTTGAATATAACAGGGTGTTTGATAGTGTATGTTGTTAGAATAATTAAGTGTTAATGGTTTTCATTTCTTCTGTTATTTTAAATAACCTTGTACTCCATAAGTACGGAAATTAGTGACCCTACCATATCCGATTTCCATCACTAATTATTTTTAAAAAAATGAGTTTGATGAGCAGACAATCCGATGTTAAAAATGGACTTAAATTATAAAATAAGACACAAGTTTTGCTTTTGAATTTAATTGGATAGCCAATTCATCTGTACAAAATATTGTTTTATTTTGTTTGTTGATTCATTGTTATTTTAAAAATTTCAAGGTTGATGAAAAATAGCTCCAGCTGTTATAATATGGTAAATAATAAATAATTAGACGTCATGCAATGTGACTTCAACGGCAATCATTGATTTGGTTTGTTCGTTGTCATCATAACAGCAACAATTTCACTATTGATTAATAACTGTAGTCATGTAGAATTCAACAAGTGCATTCAATAATTCTGATGGTGAAAATTTTTTGTACATGTTTAACTAGGCTTTAGCATGCTGGTTGGCAATTCATGGCCATGATATGACTCCCCCCCCCCCCCCTGTTTTATTTTGTTGGTTATATTTTGGTACATTTTTTTTGTGTTAGAGATATTGGAAGTTCCTCAAATTGTTAAGATTGTTAACAGTGCAAGGGAGATAACTACTTATTTCTGCATGATATTTTATTTAACAATTCAAGGGAAGTAATTTGTGATATTTCATCATGGAATTTTATCACAGTTGTTTACCTTGCATGTTTCCTAGCACATATTGATCAAGCTTCTCAAATTCAGGCACACTCATTCTTTCTGTTGGATGAAAATGATTTTCTAAATCATTTGACAGTATTTATTATAAAATACATTTCAAAAATGACTTGATGAGTTGTTAGTGAACTGTTCTGTATGCTATTGGGTAATTACATTCCAAAATCATATTTCATGAGGTGTATTAGTTGAACAAGTTCATGTATACTTAAAACTATGTATTCAGTAACTAGTTCTGATTCATGTCGAGTGATTGAGTGATTGATTGATTAATAAATTGATTGATTGAATTGGTTGATTGATTTAATTGATTGATGTTATTTATAGTTGCTTCAAATGAACTGTTATGAATGATTTTATTTATACAATTGTAATGATTGGGTCAGTTGATTGATTGCTGGATTGATTAATTGATTGTTGTATATCTGTAGATATCTATTTATTTTTGTATATAGAATGTGCCTTGACAATTTATTACTGGTACATTTAACTCTTTGTTTTATATTGATACATAAAAATGTTTGTATGAGATGCTTTTACTGGCCAATAAAATAAATTTCTCTCTATGAATGAGTTGTTTTATTATTGCACCTGAATGCAAAGTGCTGAAGGTGTACTTTTTGTGGTCGTATTTTGTTCTAATGTAACCCGAAACAGAAAAAAAGTCAACATATCTGAATATGATAGACTTAAGGTTGTTTCAGATATCTAAGGTGAAATCATATAAAACTAAGGGAATTCCTATAAACCTTAGGTAAATCTATCAACTTAAGGAATATTTCCACTTAGGAGCTTTATGAATTCGGGCCCAGACCTATATATGTGTTATGGTATTGTAAATCTATTTTATGTCCTCTCAAGTTCTCAACACACCTTTATGTACTCAATATACGAGGGTTGTTCAAAAAGTACTCGGACTGGAGCCCTCACGGATACAGTTTTAAAAATTAAACAAATATTAATACATAATATTAAATCGAAATTCAGTTGAGAAAAAGTGATATCCGATTTATTGCGTAATTCTGTAATGTTCGTTAGTAATCGTCCATTTTGAAACCATAGTAACGCTCACCCGGCGCAGCCCATCAACAACCACTGATGTGGACTACGTAATGAGCTATATCTTCACTACTATCTTATCGTTTGATGTGAAACATTGCCAAAACACATTTTGTAGCATGATGGACTTAGTCTGCAAAAATGATGACATTTGAACTATAGATGCTGAAATAAATAGAAGTTGAACTCTATGAGGGACAACTTCGGAACGCAAAAGTGGCGTCATCGGAATGTAACGAAAAATTGACAAATAACAGGTTCCGTCAACAATAAAATTATATGCGCTCGAAATAGTAGGCAAAGTATTGTAACTACAATAGGACATATTTCTGTAGTTATTTCTACAGTTTTAGAATGTCACATAATGTATACTGGATGGTTGTTCTAGCGTGAAAGACATGTAAGTAATAGGAAATAAAAAAAACTGGTAACGTCAGTTACCGCGATATTTTCAATATATTAACCTTTTTATTGTGCGGATTCTCGCCCCGATATTTGATATAAAATTCGGAAAAGTACAAGCGATTCTCACAAACGATATGCGTGTATATATCTATGTGTGTTACAAATATGTATTCATTACAAATATCCTTAAAACAGCGTTTTTCATAGCCCTATGAGTGACACTTACGACGCATAAAATAGCGCGACGTCATTTTGTGCGCCGGGTAGGAGTGCGTGTCTAAGTTTAAACACCAGCAACTATCAAACCGCGTATTCATTTACCTTCATTATTGCATTGTTGTAGAAAAAGGTTTGACAATTTATGTGATATATAATTTGATATTTTGTATTAAAAAATGCGGGTTTTATGACAATAATCCTACTACTTTTTGAATGTCCCACGTATATAGATATCTTATACTGATAGAAATATACTATATTTACTTTGTGTGATAATGACTTTATATCACAGTCTGGTCACACTTGTATGATTGGGTAAAAAGTTCACCTGTAGTACTTATGGCGAGATATTTAATAAATACTTGTTGAATGTCGGTCTGTCCCATGCTATGTTTCAAAAAATGCTTTAAACATCTTCTGAACGACTGAATAAACTTCGACCAACTTTCACAATGTTATTCTTGCATGTTTCTCGTTTAGTTCTCCCGAATTGATTGTTTGGGCCTCATTTTGGCATTGACATAATTTTGGACTTAAACTTAGAAAAATGCCAATTTCTTAGATAATCCTTATGGATCGCGATCTACTGATTCATGTAAAGTTAATAAAACTTTTTTATGGACAAGGCCGCTACTGTACAGGGGCATAAGAGTTCATTGAACACAGTCTTATTTATGTAATAACAACAACTGTATTTATTGTGAATGACATATTTGGTTCTAAACTAATGTTTTCAATATGGTCCACAAATTAATGGTCATGGTCTGTCCCGAAAGCTTTAACAGCATAGAACATCTTCTTGAATGTCCTTAATCATTAGGGGCAAAGCTTTTATATTTAGTGTGTAGCATTTTCTAATGATAATCTTATAATGTTGGATAGATTAGTAAGTTCCATAAAAAAGCATGAGCTATGGTATGCTGGGGCCTTATTCAACAACATTAAAAGACTAAAACTCAGACTCATAGTTGACAAGATTTATAATCAATGCCATTTCTTTTCAATTAGATTCAACCATGTGAAATTTCATCAGACTTTTGTTTGTTACCCTCTGAACATGTATGATACCCATTTATATCAAAATCAGTACATGTATAACAATATGAGAGCACATAGAAACTTTGGCACTATGTAGTCTAAGTCTGAGTTCAAGAATTACAGCTTTGGTGAATAAGGCCCCTGGTTTTCAGTTCTGTCATTATATGAACAGGGCAATTCTCTTATGGAAACTTTAAGGTTTTACAAACTTGGGTTGCAGTGGAAATGACATACAAGTCAAAACATGTTCTGACCAAACTTCAAAGAAATGATACTTCCAGAATCAGATGATCCTCTTACACAATCATGTTGATGAAATATGTTGGTAACAACCAAAGCATGGTTCAAATTCAAGGAAAATGTCAGGGTTTTCAGTTAAGCCATTTAAGCCACATGCTCCAATTCATCCAGGTACATAAATGCATATTATAGATGGGTACCTGTGAGGAACGGAAGTCAATATGCTGTGGCCGCCAGCAGTGCATTCAACTGTATGATCCTGCAATGACTGAGAGGGGTGAATGACTTCACCTGCATACTTTTACCTCATACACTATTTCGTACAATAGTAATAAAACCCAGATAAACATTAAAGTGCATGCATCACGTGAGATGTATATAGTACGACTATATGATGTAATATCAACTATCATATAGCATAATATCACACACAGCATGCACACACATGATTGTTATCTAATCTATATAGCTTGGCTATTTTGACCTGAGCCTGACCTTTATGCAAGAATATATTACAAGGTTCTTGCGTTGAATATATCAATTTCCGCAAGCAAATCGTGCAATATCGGTATTTCAGATTTGGGTTTATATTACAAGTCGAACGTCTTTGTGATACTCCCCGATTATGAAAACATTCAATCGGTGTTATAAACGTAGACAATATATCGACTATTAAATTATGCTAATCAATAGGTCTGGCTCATGTCAATGTGGGCAAGCTACAACAACATCCGTTCTTTACTTTGTCTTCAAACAAGATCTCTTCACAAACCAGTCACCAGTATAACAAATTTCACAGGGTAGTCAAAAACTAATATAAAGGTTATAAAACTAATCTGAACCCTTAAACTTCACAAAATCCTTCACAATGGTAGTCACATGGGCAAGTCCTGCTACTTTTTGCTTTGGATCCATTCATCTTGTTAGAAAATTTTCAGGGTACCAGAATACAGTAAAATTATAAATTTTTTGTGGGGGATTAAATTTCTTAGATTTTGTGGTTCACCTTCAACTATGAAATCAATCCCATCAAACACTTATTTAGACCCTTGTATTTGTAACCTGAAATGCAAAAGCCACAAATAAGCCACAAATAAACATCCCATCGAAATGGTTATTTTTACCACAACCATGAAATTTTGTTTCATAGGAATTAAATGATTTTACAGTCCATCAGCCTACACTCAAATCAAGCACTCAAAATAACAGAGTTTTCTACACTATAGTGTTGCTTATGATCCCAGGTGAAGCAAATGTGATTTCATGAGAACTTGGCTGAAGATGGTATAAAGCAGGAGCACTACTTGATTATCCTAAAGCACAAGATGGCAACCCAAGTGCACTAGTTCAATTGGGTTTTCCAGGAGCACTTATTTGTACCATAAGAGCATTGGTTGTAACCCTATGGCCACTTGTTGTAACCCTATGACAGCCTGTTTATACACAAAGAGCACTGTTTAATATCCCTATGACCGCTTGTTGGAACCCTATGACCACTTGTAGGTACCCTAAGACCAATTGTTGGTACCCTATGACCAATTGTTGGTACCTTATGACCACTTGTTAGTACCCTATAACCACTTATTGGTACTCTATGACCACTTGTTCATACCTATGATCGAATGTTTCTACCCTATGACCGCTTGTTGGAACCCTATGACCACTTGTAGGTACCCTAAGACCAATTGTTGGTACCCTATGACCAATTGTTGGTACCTTATGACCACTTGTTAGTACCCTATAACCACTTATTGGTACTCTATGACCACTTGTTCATACCTATGATCGAATGTTTCTACCCTATGACCACATGTTAGTACCCTATGACCAATTGTTGGTACCCTATGACCACTTGTAGGTACCCTATGACCAATTGTTGGTACCCTATGACCACTTGTTGGTACCCTATTACCAATTGTTGGTACCCTATGACCACTTGTTGGTACCCTATGACCACTTGTTGGTACCCTATGACCACTTGTTGGTACCCTATGACCACTTGTTGGTACCCTATGACCACTTGTTGGTACCTTATGACCGCTTGTTGGTACCCTATGACCACTTGTTGGTACCCTATGACCACTTGTTAGTACCCTATGACCGCTTGTTGGTACCCTATGACCACATGTTAGTACCCTATGACCATTTGTTGGTACCCTATTACCACTTGTTGGTACCTTATGATTGGTTGTTAGTACCCTATGACCACATGTTAGTACCCTTTGACCACATGTTACTACCCTATGACTGCCTGTTTCTACTCTATGACCACATGTTAGTACCCTATGAGAACTCATAGGCGGATCCAGGATTTTCGGTTTGGGGGGGGGGGCGTAAGAATTTGCTGGGTCTAGGACATAGTCCTACATGGGCGTAGGGGCATCTTTAACATTACAACACTTCATTCATGGAAGCGGGTTTTGGTTATATCTATGTACTGATATATAACAACTGAGTGTATGGTTCTCTGGCAATTTAGTTATTACGTGGTAACTAGAAGTTGATCATTTGGAATAGGGGGGACCGGGGGCATGCTCCCCCAGGAAAATTTTCTAAACAATAGATCAATCTGATGCATTCTGGGCGTTCTAAGATACCTTATTTGGTGTTAAACAGGACACGTTTTATTATTAAATGCAGAACAGTACTTAGATTAATCGTAATGAAGTGTTTGCACAAGAGCCCGATTTTGAGATCTATGCTTAATGTGAAGGCGTTTATGTTAACCTTTAAGGGCTTTTTATCTAATTGACAACCTCTAAAAGTAATATAGGAGGTGTGAGTACATGCACTTATAAATAGAAAAAATATTTATGGAGTGAATACTATTCCGCAAAGAATGTGTGTTGACCCATTTTCATAGATTTAAGTTAATTTGCGAGCGAAGCGATCAAAAAAAATTCTCAGTAAAAAAGTAATATAAAAATGTTCACGTATGTTATCTGCACTGATTCATAGTTTTACAAAAACTTGCTTTACAAAATTAATGATATTTAGAATCTAATTGCAAAAGTAGGGTGTCCGGTGGAGGCATGCTCTGACGGGAAATTTTTCAAAACGACAAATCAATCTGATGCATTCTGGTGGTCTGATCGAGATACCTTATTGGCTAGTAGATAGGGCATGCTTTATTACAAAACCTGACTAATTCAAGTCTGTAAAGTCTACGTGTTTCATTCATTGCAGAGTGATCCAGTAGCATAATTTTTTGTGGATGCGCCCCTTCTTTCATAGATAGAAGTTAATTTTGGGAAATTTTCACATTTTAATACTTTTTCACGAAGAATAAAAGGCAAATTACATATAACTAGACTATTTCAGTCAAATAAAAATCGTTACTTTGGTGATTTTAGGGGGGGGGCGTACGCCGGGTCCGCCCCCCCCCCCCTTGGATCCGCCTATGGAACTAGCTGGGTCAACTGATAGCCGTGCTACAATACTGCACTGTCATCTTGAGCAATGAAAGAATATGATAACCGACAAATTTATGTACTTGACAACCGCTGTATATATACTTTAATTTTGATGGACAAAATTTGATGGTTTTGGTAAAAAAGACCCTTTTGATGGGACGTTGATTGGTGGAAATTTTGCATTACAGATAATGAATACAAGTGTCAAAATAAATGTTCGATGGGATTTGATTTTGTGGTTGAAGGTGAACCACAAAAACCACGAAATTGAATCCCCCTAAAAACTTAATGATTTTGCAGTATCTGATATCACATTGTCTTATAGATATAGTGATAGGACATTGCCCTGTGTGGTGTGACCTACACGCGCATTCAGTATCAAAATATTTACCAACATAATTCATTGTCGCATATTAGATCTAGTGCAGAAATAAAAATAGGGAACATAAAATAATTATAATTGAAATTGGAATAAAAGCTAGTATAGGTGTGTGTTTAATTATAAACTGAACATATAACATGTCAGAAAAGGTAAATATATTTAATTCTCTCAACAATGAATTATAAAAATCCCAGCATTGAAACATGCGTTTATTAGCCTGCATTCAAATGAAATCCCAGCACTGACACCTAGTTTTCTTGCCTGTCAAACACATTGGAATCTCAGCACTGATACCTAGTTTACTTGCCTGTCAAACACATTGGAATCTCAGCACTGACACCTAGTTTACTTCTCTGTCAAACACAATGGAATCTCAGCACTGATACCTATAGTTTTCTTGCCTGTCATACACATTGGAATCCCAGCACTCACACCTAGTTTTCTTGCCTGTCAAACACATTGGAATCTCAGCACTGATACCTAGTTTACTTGCCTGTCAAACACATTGGAATCTCAGCACTGACACCTAGTTTACTTCTCTGTCAAACACAATGGAATCTCAGCACTGATACCTATAGTTTTCTTGCCTGTCATACACATTGGAATCCCAGCACTCACACCTAGTTTTCTTGCCTGTCAAACACATTGAAATCCCAGCACTGACACCTAGTTTACTTCTCTGTCAAACACATTGAAATCTCAGCACTGACACCTAGTTTACTTGTCTGTCAAACACATTGGAATCTCAGCACTGACACCTAGTTTACTTCTCTGTCAAACACATTGGAATCTCAGCACTGACACCTAGTTTACTTGTCTGTCAAACACATTGGAATCTCAGCACTGACACCTAGTTTACTTCTCTGTCAAATACATTGGAATCTCAGCACCGACACCTAGTTTACTTGTCTGTCAAATACATTGGAATCTCAGCACTGACACCTAGTTTACTTGTCTGTCAAACACAATGGAATCGCAGCACTGACACCTAGTTTACTTGTCTACAAAACACATTGAAATCTCAGCACTGACACCTAGTTTACTTGTCTACCAAACACATTGGAATCTCAGCACTGACACCTAGTTTACTTGTCTGTCAAACACATTGGAATCTCAGCACTGACACCTAGTTTACTTGTCTACCAAACACATTGGAATCTCAGCACTGACACCTAGTTTACTTGCCTGTCAAACACAATGAAATCACAGCACTGATACCTATAGTTTTCTTGCCTGTCATACACATTGGAATCCCAGCACTCACACCTAGTTTTCTTGCCTGTCAAACACATTGAAATCCCAGCACTGACACCTAGTTTACTTCTCTGTCAAACACATTGAAATCTCAGCACTGACACCTAGTTTACTTGCCTACCAAACACATTGGAATCTCAGCACTGACACCTAGTTTACTTGTCTACCAAACACATTGGAATCTCAGCACCGACACCTAGTTTACTCTCCTACCAGACACATTGGAATCTCAGCACTGACACCTAGTTTACTTGCCTGTCAAATACATTGAAATCTCAGCACTGACACCTAGTTTACTTGCCTACCAAACACATTGAAATCCCAGCACTGACACCTAGTTTACTTGCCTACCAAACACATTGGAATTTCAGCACTGACACCTAGTTTACTTGCCTACCAAACACATTGAAATCTCAGCACTGACACATAGTTTACTTGCCTACCAAACACATTGAAATCTCAGCACTGACACCTAGTTTACTTGCGTACCAAACACATTGAAATCTCAGCACTGACACCTAGTTTACTTGTCTACCAAACACATTGGAATCTCAGCACTGATACCTAGTTTACTTGCCTGTCAAACACATTGGAATCTCAGCACTGACACCTAGTTTACTTCTCTGTCAAACACAATGAAATCACAGCACTGATACCTATAGTTTTCTTGCCTGTCATACACATTGGAATCCCAGCACTAACACCTAGTTTTCTTGCCTGTCAAACACATTGAAATCCCAGCACTGACACCTAGTTTACTTCTCTGTCAAACACATTGAAATCTCAGCACTGACACCTAGTTTACTTGCCTACCAAACACATTGGAATCTCAGCACTGACACCTAGTTTACTTGTCTACCAAACACATTGGAATCTCAGCACTGATACCTAGTTTACTTGCCTACCAAACACATTGGAATCTCAGCACTGACACCTTGTTTACTCTCCTACCAGACACATTGGAATCTCAGCACTGACACCTAGTTTACTTGCCTGTCAAACACATTGAAATCCCAGCACTGACACCTAGTTTACTTGCATGACCAACACATTAACATCTCAGCACTGACACCTAGTTTACTTGTCTACCAAACACATTGAAATCTCAGCACTGACACCTAGTTTACTTGCCTACCAAACACATTGGAATCTCAGCACTGACACCTAGTTTACTCTCCTACCAGACACATTGGAATCTCAACACTGACACCTAGTTTACTTGCCTGTCAAACACATTGAAATCCCAGCACTGACACCTAGTTTACTTGTCTACCAAACACATTGGAATCTCAGCACTGACACCTAGTTTACTTGTCTACCAAACACATTGGAATCTCAGCACTGACACCTAGTTTACTTGTCTGTCAAACACATTGGAATCTCAGCACTGACACCTAGTTTACTTGTCTACCAAACACATTGAAATCTCAGCACTGACACCTAGTTTACTTGTCTACCAAACACATTGGAATCTCAGCACTGACACCTAGTTTACTTGTCTACCAAACACATTGAAATCACAGCACTGACACCTAGTTTACTTGTCTGTCAAACACATTGAAATCTCAGCACTGACACCTAGTTTACTTGCCTGTCAAACACATTGAAATCCCAGCACTGACACCTAGTTTACTTGCATGACCAACGCATTAACATCTCAGCACTGACACCTAGTTTACTTGTCTACCAAACACATTGAAATCTCAGCACTGACACCTAGTTTACTTGTCTACCAAACACATTGGAATCTCAGCACTGACACCTAGTTTACTTGCCTGTCAAACACATTGAAATCTCAGCACTGACACCTAGTTTACTTGCCTGTCAAACACATTGAAATCCCAGCACTGACACCTAGTTTACTTGCATGACCAACACATTAACATCTCAGCACTGACACCTAGTTTACTTGTCTACCAAACACATTGAAATCTCAGCACTGACACCTAGTTTACTTGCCTACCAAACACATTGGAATCTCAGCACTGACACCTAGTTTACTCTCCTACCAGACACATTGGAATCTCAACACTGACACCTAGTTTACTTGCCTGTCAAACACATTGAAATCCCAGCACTGACACCTAGTTTACTTGTCTACCAAACACATTGGAATCTCAGCACTGACACCTAGTTTACTTGTCTACCAAACACATTGGAATCTCAGCACTGACACCTAGTTTACTTGTCTGTCAAACACATTGGAATCTCAGCACTGACACCTAGTTTACTTGTCTACCAAACACATTGAAATCTCAGCACTGACACCTAGTTTACTTGTCTACCAAACACATTGGAATCTCAGCACTGACACCTAGTTTACTTGTCTACCAAACACATTGAAATCACAGCACTGACACCTAGTTTACTTGTCTGTCAAACACATTGAAATCTCAGCACTGACACCTAGTTTACTTGCCTGTCAAACACATTGAAATCCCAGCACTGACACCTAGTTTACTTGCATGACCAACGCATTAACATCTCAGCACTGACACCTAGTTTACTTGTATACCAAACACATTGAAATCTCAGCACTGACACCTAGTTTACTTGTCTACCAAACACATTGGAATCTCAGCACTGACACCTAGTTTACTTGCCTGTCAAACACATTGAAATCTCAGCACTGACACCTAGTTTACTTGCATGACAAATACATTGAAATCTCAGCACTGACACCTAGTTTACTTGCATGACAAAAACATTGAAATCTCAGCACTGACACCTAGTTTACTTGCCTGTCAAATACATTGAAATCTCAGCACTGACACCTAGTTTACTTGCATGACAAATACATTGAAATCTCAGCACTGACACCTAGTTTACTTGCATGACCAACACATTGAAATCTCAGCACTGACACCTAGTTTACTTGCATGACAAAAACATTGAAATCTCAGCACTGACACCTAGTTTACTTGTCTACCAAACACATTGGAATCTCAGCACTGACACCTAGTTTACTTGTCTACCAAACACATTGAAATCACAGCACTGACACCTAGTTTACTTGCCTGTCAAACACATTGAAATCCCAGCACTGACACCTAGTTTACTTGCATGACCAACGCATTAACATCTCAGCACTGACACCTAGTTTACTTGTCTACCAAACACATTGAAATCTCAGCACTGACACCTAGTTTACTTGTCTACCAAACACATTGGAATCTCAGCACTGACACCTAGTTTACTTGCCTGTCAAACACATTGAAATCTCAGCACTGACACCTAGTTTACTTGCATGACAAATACATTGAAATCTCAGCACTGACACCTAGTTTACTTGCATGACAAAAACATTGAAATCTCAGCACTGACACCTAGTTTACTTGCATGACAAATACATTGAAATCTCAGCACTGACACCTAGTTAACTTGCATGACAAATACATTGAAATCTCAGCACTGACACCTAGTTTACTTGCCTGTCAAATACATTGAAATCTCAGCACTGACACCTAGTTTACTTGCATGACAAATACATTGAAATCTCAGCACTGACACCTAGTTTACTTGCATGACCAACACATTGAAATCTCAGCACTGACACCTAGTTTACTTGCATGACAAATACATTGAAATCTCAGCACTGACACCTAGTTTACTTGCATGACCAAGACATTGAAATTTCAGCACTGACACCTAGTTTACTTGTCTACCAAACACGTTGGTATCTCAGCACTGACACCTAGTTTACTTGCCTGTCAAACACATTGAAATCTCAGCACTGACACCTAGTTTACTTGCCTGTCAAACACATTGGAATCTCAGCACTGACACCTAGTTTACTTGCCTGTCAAACACATTGGAATCTCAGCACTGACACCTAGTTTACTTGCATGTCAAACACATTGAAATCTCAGCACTGACACCTAGTTTACTTGCATGACCAACACATTGGAATCTCAGCACTGACACCTAGTTTACTTGCCTGTCAAACACATTGGAATCTCAGCACTGACACCTAGTTTACTTGCCTGTCAAACACATTGGAATCTCAGCACTGACACCTAGTTTACTTGCCTACCAAACACATTGAAATCTCAGCACTGACACCTAGTTTACTTGCATGATCAACACATAGGAATCTCAGCACTGACACATAGTTTACTTGTCTACCAAACACATTGGAATCTCAGCACTGACACATAGTTTACTTGCTTATCAAACACATCGAAATCCCAGCACTGAAACCTAGTTTACTTGCTTATCAAACACATTGAAATCCTATCACTTACACCTAGTTTACTTGCTTATCAAACACATTGAAATCCTACCACTAAAACCTAGTTTACCTGCTTATCAAACACATTGAAATCCCAGCACTGACACCTAGTTTACTTGCTTATTAAACACATTGTAATCTTAGCATTGATACCTAGTTTACTTGTCTGTCAAACATTGAAATCCTAGCACTCACACATAGTTTACTTGCCTGTCAAACACATTGGAATCTCAGCACTGATACCTAGTTTTCTTGCCTGTCATACACATTGAAATCCTAGCACTGATACCTAGTTTACTTGCCTGTCAAACACATTGAAATCTCAGCACTGACACCTAGTTTACTTGCCTGTCAAACACATTGAAATCCCAGCACTGACACCTAGTTTACTTGCATGACCAACACATTAACATCTCAGCACTGACACCTAGTTTACTTGTCTACCAAACACATTGAAATCGCAGCACTGACACCTAGTTTACTTGCCTACCAAACACATTGGAATCTCAGCACTGACACCTAGTTTACTCTCCTACCAGACACATTGGAATCTCAACACTGACACCTAGTTTACTTGCCTGTCAAACACATTGAAATCCCAGCACTGACACCTAGTTTACTTGTCTACCAAACACATTGGAATCTCAGCACTGACACCTAGTTTACTTGTCTACCAAACACATTGGAATCTCAGCACTGACACCTAGTTTACTTGTCTGTCAAACACATTGGAATCTCAGCACTGACACCTAGTTTACTTGTCTACCAAACACATTGAAATCTCAGCACTGACACCTAGTTTACTTGTCTACCAAACACATTGGAATCTCAGCACTGACACCTAGTTTACTTGTCTACCAAACACATTGAAATCACAGCACTGACACCTAGTTTACTTGTCTGTCAAACACATTGAAATCTCAGCACTGACACCTAGTTTACTTGCCTGTCAAACACATTGAAATCCCAGCACTGACACCTAGTTTACTTGCATGACCAACGCATTAACATCTCAGCACTGACACCTAGTTTACTTGTCTACCAAACACATTGAAATCTCAGCACTGACACCTAGTTTACTTGTCTACCAAACACATTGGAATCTCAGCACTGACACCTAGTTTACTTGCCTGTCAAACACATTGAAATCTCAGCACTGACACCTAGTTTACTTGCATGACAAATACATTGAAATCTCAGCACTGACACCTAGTTTACTTGCATGACAAAAACATTGAAATCTCAGCACTGACACCTAGTTTACTTGCATGACAAATACATTGAAATCTCAGCACTGACACCTAGTTTACTTGCCTGTCAAATACATTGAAATCTCAGCACTGACACCTAGTTTACTTGCATGACAAATACATTGAAATCTCAGCACTGACACCTAGTTTACTTGCATGACCAACACATTGAAATCTCAGCACTGACACCTAGTTTACTTGCATGACAAAAACATTGAAATCTCAGCACTGACACCTAGTTTACTTGTCTACCAAACACATTGGAATCTCAGCACTGACACCTAGTTTACTTGTCTACCAAACACATTGAAATCACAGCACTGACACCTAGTTTACTTGCCTGTCAAACACATTGAAATCCCAGCACTGACACCTAGTTTACTTGCATGACCAACGCATTAACATCTCAGCACTGACACCTAGTTTACTTGTCTACCAAACACATTGAAATCTCAGCACTGACACCTAGTTTACTTGTCTACCAAACACATTGGAATCTCAGCACTGACACCTAGTTTACTTGCCTGTCAAACACATTGAAATCTCAGCACTGACACCTAGTTTACTTGCATGACAAATACATTGAAATCTCAGCACTGACACCTAGTTTACTTGCATGACAAAAACATTGAAATCTCAGCACTGACACCTAGTTTACTTGCATGACAAATACATTGAAATCTCAGCACTGACACCTAGTTAACTTGCATGACAAATACATTGAAATCTCAGCACTGACACCTAGTTTACTTGCCTGTCAAATACATTGAAATCTCAGCACTGACACCTAGTTTACTTGCATGACAAATACATTGAAATCTCAGCACTGACACCTAGTTTACTTGCATGACCAACACATTGAAATCTCAGCACTGACACCTAGTTTACTTGCATGACAAATACATTGAAATCTCAGCACTGACACCTAGTTTACTTGCATGACCAAGACATTGAAATTTCAGCACTGACACCTAGTTTACTTGTCTACCAAACACGTTGGTATCTCAGCACTGACACCTAGTTTACTTGCCTGTCAAACACATTGAAATCTCAGCACTGACACCTAGTTTACTTGCCTGTCAAACACATTGGAATCTCAGCACTGACACCTAGTTTACTTGCCTGTCAAACACATTGGAATCTCAGCACTGACACCTAGTTTACTTGCATGTCAAACACATTGAAATCTCAGCACTGACACCTAGTTTACTTGCATGACCAACACATTGGAATCTCAGCACTGACACCTAGTTTACTTGCCTGTCAAACACATTGGAATCTCAGCACTGACACCTAGTTTACTTGCCTGTCAAACACATTGGAATCTCAGCACTGACACCTAGTTTACTTGCCTACCAAACACATTGAAATCTCAGCACTGACACCTAGTTTACTTGCATGATCAACACATAGGAATCTCAGCACTGACACATAGTTTACTTGTCTACCAAACACATTGGAATCTCAGCACTGACACATAGTTTACTTGCTTATCAAACACATCGAAATCCCAGCACTGAAACCTAGTTTACTTGCTTATCAAACACATTGAAATCCTATCACTTACACCTAGTTTACTTGCTTATCAAACACATTGAAATCCTACCACTAAAACCTAGTTTACCTGCTTATCAAACACATTGAAATCCCAGCACTGACACCTAGTTTACTTGCTTATTAAACACATTGTAATCTTAGCATTGATACCTAGTTTACTTGTCTGTCAAACATTGAAATCCTAGCACTCACACATAGTTTACTTGCCTGTCAAACACATTGGAATCTCAGCACTGATACCTAGTTTTCTTGCCTGTCATACACATTGAAATCCTAGCACTGATACCTAGTTTTCTTGCCTGTCATACACATTGAAATCCTAGCACTGATACCTAGTTTACTTGCCTGTCATACACATTGAAATCACAGCACTGATACCTCGTTTACTTGCCTGTCATACACATTGAAATCCTAGCACTGATACCTAGTTTTCTTGCCTGTCATACACATTGAAATCCTAGCACTGATACCTAGTTTACTTGCCTGTCATACACATTGAAATCACAGCACTGATACCTCGTTTACTTGCCTGTCATACACATTGAAATCCTAGCACTGATACCTAGTTTACTTGCCTGTCAGACACATTGAAATCCTAGCACTCACACATAGTTTACTTGCCTGTCATAGACATTGAAATCCTAGCACTGATACCTCGTTTACTTGCCTTTCATACACATTGAAATCCTAGCACTCACACATAGTTTACTTGCCTGTCATACACATTGAAATCCTAGCACTGATACCTAGTTTACTTGCCTGTCATACACATTGAAATCCTAGCACTGATACCTAGTTTACTTGCCTGTCATACACATTGAAATCCTAGCACTGATACCAAGTTTTCTTGCCTGTCAGACACATTGAAATCACAGCACTGATACCTAGTTTACTTGCCTGTCATAGACATTGAAATCCTAGCACTGATACCTAGTTTTCTTGCCTGTCAGACACATTGAAATCCTAGCACTGATACCTATAGTTTTCTTGCCTGTCATACACATTGAAATCCTAGCACTGATACCTAGTTTTCTTGCCTGTCAGACACATTGAAATCACAGCACTGATACCTAGTTTACTTGCCTGTCATACACATTGAAATCCTAGCACTGATACCTATAGTTTACTTGCCTTTCATACACATTGAAATCCCAGCACTGATACCTAGTTTTCTTGCCTGTCTTACACATTGAAATCCTAGCACTGACACCTAGTTTACTTGTCTACCAAACACATTGGAATCTCAGCACTGACACATAGGTTACTTGCATGACCAACACATAGGAATCTCAGCACTGACACATAGTTTACTTGCATGACCAACACATAGGAATCTCAGCACTGACACATAGCTTACTTGCATGACCAACACATAGGAATCTCAGCACTGACACATAGCTTACTTGCATGACCAACACATAGGAATCTCAGCACTGACACATAGTTTACTTGTCTACCAAACACATTGGAATCTCAGCACTGACACATAGTTTACTTGCATGACCAACACATTGGAATCTCAGCACTGATACATAGTTTACTTGTCTACCAAACACATAGGAATCTCAGCACTGACACATAGTTTACTTGCTTATCAAACACATCGAAATCCCAGCACTGAAACCTAGTTTACTTGCTTATCAAACACATTGAAATCCTATCACTTACACCTAGTTTACTTGCTTATCAAACACATTGAAATCCCAGCACTGACACCTAGTTTACTTGCTTATCAAACACATTGTAATCTTAGCATTGATACCTAGTTTACTTGTCTGTCAAACATTGAAATCCTAGCACTCACACATAGTTTACTTGCCTGTCAAACACATTGGAATCTCAGCACTGATACCTAGTTTTCTTGCCTGTCATACACATTGAAATCCTAGCACTGATACCTAGTTTACTTGCCTGTCATACACATTGAAATCCTAGCACTGACACCTAGTTTACTTGCCTGTCATACACATTGAAATCCTAGCACTGATACCTAGTTTACTTGCCTGTCATACACATTGAAATCCTAGCACTGACACCTAGTTTACTTGCCTGTCATACACATTGAAATCACAGCACTGATACCTAGTTTTCTTGCCTGTCAGACACATTGAAATCACAGCACTGATACCTAGTTTTCTTGCCTGTGATACACATTGAAATCACAGCACTGATACCTAGTTTTCTTGCCTGTGATACACATTGAAATCCTAGCACTGATACCTAGTTTTCTTGCCTGTCATACACATTGAAATCACAGCACTGATACCTAGTTTTCTTGCCTGTGATACACATTGAAATCCTAGCACTGATACCTAGTTTTCTTGCCTGTCAGACACATTGAAATCCTAGCACTGATACCTAGTTTACTTGCCTGTCATACACATTGAAATCCTAGCACTGATACCTAGTTTACTTGCCTGTCATACACATTGAAATCCTAGCACTGATACCTAGTTTTCTTGCCTTTCATACACATTGAAATCCTAGCACTGATACCTAGTTTACCTGCCTGTCATACACATTGAAATCACAGCACTGATACCTAGTTTTCTTGCCTTTCATACACATTGGAATCACAGCACTGACACCGAGTTTACTTGCCTTTCATACACATTGAAATCACAGCACTGATACCTAGTTTTCTTGCCTGTCATACACATTGAAATCACAGCACTGATACCTAGTTTTCTTGCCTGTCAGACACATTGAAATCACAGCACTGATACCTAGTTTTCTTGCCTGTCATACACATTGAAATCACAGCACTGATACCAAGTTTTCTTGCCTGTCATACACATTGAAATCCTAGCACTGATACCTAGTTTTCTTGCCTGTCAGACACATTGAAATCACAGCACTGACACAAAGTTTACTTGCCTGAATCACAGCGCTGACACGAAGTTTACTTGCCTGTCAGACACATTGAAATCACAGCACTGACACAAAGTTTACTTGCCTGTCAGACACATTGAAATCACAGCACTGATACCTAGTTTACTTGCCTGTCAGACACATTGAAATCACAGCACTGATACCTAGTTTTCTTGCCTGTCAGACACATTGAAATCACAGCAATGATACCTAGTTTACTTGCCTGTCAGACACATTGAAATCACAGCACTGATACCTATAGTTTACTTGCCTGTCAGACACATTGAGATCACAGCAGTGACAAGTAGTTTGGGCCATGTACGAGGGGTGATCAATATATTCGAGGACTTTTCATCTAGCAATTTCATATTGGCAGCAAGGCTCAAAGTCATTTAACATCATTTGGAGTAAGATGTCTCCGACCGAATGCACTAATAAAATTATTTGATTCATACAAATGGCGCGTGACGTTGGACGTCACGCGACGTCATTCCAAGCGTCACCGTTGGAGCAGCACATAGCTCTTTTCTGGACTGATACCCGGTCCCATGTATGAGACTGGTTGTCTTTTATTACTGAAATAAGCAGTTAATAACCGATTCTGGAATGTGAGGTGGAATAAAAAGACTATCTATGCGTTATTGGAAACAAAACTCGGGAAAGGGCGGTTGGCTTTACAAAATTACATTATTTCAATTAAGACTGAAAAATGACCTATCAGGTTTAGGACGCAATATCGAAATAATCCTTTTGATTTGGAGTCAACGATTTTATGTGTTTTAGCCTATACTAGTCTTCGTTTTTGCCAGTTACATTTGATTGAGATCTGTACGTCTTATTTCGCAGAATTTAACGGAAAATGTCCCTAACGTGGTGTTATTTTTGCTGGTTATCCTTACTTTATCGATTCAACCGTTTGACAGAGACCCTACATTCACATAAACAACGGAATCATATGAAAATGGCTAATTGGGAGCGCACAGAATCCATGCACAATTTAGTCAAGTCATTTTGGAGGTATCGCGAGGAATTTATAAGTTTCGCGTTAATTTTCATAGCGTGTCGTTTCTCAGAAATAACGTTACGCCCGAAATGCTCGACGGTGCGCGCTTCACCATGGTTACAAAAATTGACGTCATAAAGTAAATATAGTGACGTTATTATAAATAAAATTAGACAAATCGCGAGATAATTGATTGATCTACATCAGCATGTAATTTCATTACTCTAGTTCCTATAATTCAAAATTGAGAAGGAAAGTCATCGAATATATTGATCACCCCTCGTATATCTATGTGACGGTCACTCTGTGGCAAATTCGGGTTTGAAATGTGGTGTAGAATCTTCATTTGTACAGTATGTGTTCTGCTTTGAACAACAAACTCAAAGAGGACGATCGGGGTTGACCGAATATGGCCAGTTTACTTATTAGAATAGATCTAGAATTTCGTATTTAGTGTTCACGATGATTGATTTACCAAAGACTTTACACTTACGTAATGTCTGAAAAGCCAACCCAAACCCAAACCCGCTCTGCAGTATTAATATCACTTAACACACGTGTCTGCTCTACGGTATTTAAATTAACACGTGCTCGCTTGTTACGTAAAGTATGAAACTTCATCCATAAAATCTTGAACATACACTGTACGAATCCCGATGTACCATGTACTTTAATAAAAGCAAAGAGGGTTTGGACCTCTTTGATATTTTAAAGTACATTTGTACATGGAATGTATTCAATAGACAAAAATGATAGATGTAACCCTACACATGGCATTACATCACCATGATTCGACAATATGTTAATCATTCGACTGTAAAGGTACTTAACAGTCACGTGATCGACAATAAATAACTTGGTACGCATGTACCCGAAAAACGGATTAAAGGCCAAGTCGATCGATGCATGAGGCGTCCTTTAATTGTACGGTGCATGTCCAGATTTGTTTCAATATTGGGTTATAAATGTGTTAAATAATTAAATTAAACTAGCAAACATCGATTGGTATACTCACATGTAGCTACATATTAGTTTAATTGCTACACGTCAGCTGAAATTATTGAGTGACCAACACTGACTTGATCATACTTCCCCTTTAAATTCTGGTTACCTAACCGTCCTAAATGTCACGTGATATAAACAGAACAATGTGAATTACCTCCCCTGAGTTTGTGGATTATCAGAGAACTATAACACCTAGATTTCTTGTGCTAAAGATGACAACTGTTAATTCTCATCCTGTTCATAATCAGGACCAGTTATTAAAGAACGGACAGCCGAAATCATACGGACCCGAGGCTACTCATATTTGGGTGGAAAATGGAAAGCAACAAAAACACAGTGGGGTATGTAATTTTTGGTTCTTCTGCATTTTTATGGGGGGGGGGGGGGGTGAATTGTTTAAACATTAGACAATTTTGTTATTTTTCATTTAATTGCATGTTGATTGTTAATGAATCCTATTGATTGTTAATAAGTTGTTTATTGTTAATTAATTGATCGCTGTATTGTTAATTAATTGATCAGTGTTAATTAATCAATCACTGTTAATTGATCAATCATTGGTAATTGAGCAGTCATTGTTAATAAATCAACCTTCAATTAATTGATCAATCATAAGTGTTATAGTTGACCAGTGATCTTTATAGCTATTTTAGCTCCTGTCCTAACTGTATTTATAAATCATTGTTGATTCAATATCAATAATTATATATGATTATTTTTTAAATATCAATCATTGTTAATGTAATATTAATCATTGTTTATTTGATATCAATCATTGTTAATTTGATATCAATCATTGTTAATTAAATATCAACCATTGTTAATCTTATATCAATCATTGTTAATTAAATATCAATCATTGTTAATTTTATATCAATCATTGTTAATGTAATATCAATCATTGTTAATTTTATATCAATCATTGTTAATGTAATATCAATCATTGTTAATGTAATATCAATCATTGTTAATGTAATATCAATCATTGTTAATGTAATTTCAATCATTGTTAATGTAATATCAATCATTGTTAATGTAATATCAAACATTGTTAATGTAATATCAATAATATTTACAGGCACCATTGCCAACCAGCTCTGCAAGTGGATCTACCCTGACCATACATGATATTGTATACAAAGTGAAAGTAAAAGCTAAAGGATGTTGCAATGGAACCGAGGACAAGGAAATATTGAAGAATATCGAGTGAGTGTGTGCTGTGTAGATTTCTATTTTTTGTTGATCTTTGGTTGGTTGTAACTTTTGTGGATCGGTATATGATGGGAGATACTTATATCCAAAGTGAATGGGTATAGAAATTCCAGGCAGAGGTTATTTTATAATAGTTTGCGAATCAAGTGAGTATTAGTAGGGGTTAAGATCTTGGATCGATGCAGACAATCCTGAGAAATTAGTTTGAGGATTTGTTCATCAGACCCTTGAAGTTTCTTATAAATTGAAGATTTGTGCATATTTCAATATTCACAAAAAAGTGACTTGACCCTAGTTGTAGAATTCTGATACATTTTTAATCTCACATAACTTTCTATTTCAGTGGTGTATTTCGTACTGGTATGAACGCTATACTTGGACCTACAGGCAGTGGAAAATCATCGTAAGTTTCACAAGTTTGTAATGTATATTGCTTATTATTTGAGTTTGTGCCGCCTGACTCGAAAACTTAAAAAACAAAGCAAATTGCAAAAATATAAAACTTTTAAACCTTCTCTTAGACTATTAGTATGCTATGCTATGGTAATTCATTATAAGACTAAGAGTATAATTTAAAATATTGCAAATATTTCACTATTAAAGCTGAAAAAAAAAACCCTTTTGCCAGACATAACCATAAATGCGGTGAATCACAGGAGGGGAAACAAATAATATTATATGTTAGACCACTGACCTAAAATCCAACTCCATGGGTAGACTCACTTTACTATTACCTGTATACATGTTTGTTGAACAGATTGCTTGATGTACTGGCTGGGAGGAAGGATCCTGCTGGACTTTCTGGTACCATGTTACTGGATGGATGTCCACCACCGGAAAACTTCAAATGTATGGTCGGATATGTTGTACAGGTTTGTTTCTATACTTGCTCATTTATACACAAATACTTTTGACGATGGGTTGGGGGCGAGTGGCTGACAGTGTCGTTTACCAGTCTGCTGGTCCCTGGCTTACATCCCTGATGGATCACTAGGAATTTATGAAATCAGTTAAATAGATGCACATGTTAGTTGAATTAGCAAAGGTTTTATAGCTGTCAGACACACACAAAAAATATTGTCGACAAAAAACAGAGATAAATATGTAAATATAAAAAGGTCAGACATTCAGCCCTATTCAGGTTTAAACTTTGACCATTCAATAAAGTCAAATTTTAAATAAAATATATTTGTTTTATGTTTATCGTTTTCGTGTCCCAATTTATATGAATGCTAAGTTTGTTAAAATGTTTGTTTATTTGTCCTATGTTTCATATTTCAGGATGATGTTGTCATGGGAACGCTTAGTGTTAAAGAGAATTTTCATTTCTCTGCGGCCCTGAGATTGCCATCTACTGTGACCCCCGAGGAGAGAGAAAGACGGGTACAAAATGTGATAACTGAACTTGGTTTACAACATTGTGCTAATACAAAGGTATGTGGCGGGCTTTTTAATTCACGAGAAACTTAATTCGTGAAAAACTAGGAAAAAACTAAAACATTGCTTATAACATCTGATGTACTGTAACATTAGTCCAGACTTATTCATTCAATATATTGCTGGCTTAGAATGAGAAGGTCATCAGTACAAAATCAATATTTTGAGAAAACAAGAAAAATAAATGTCTGAAAATTACTCTTACTTTAATATGGTAAATAAGCTGTCTCAACTTCAGTTTGGTCAACATGACAAGTTATGAAAATATTCTCATAAGAAGCGCCTTATCATGCAGATTTCAAATAATGTATCAATCTTATAAGGTTGTAAGTAGTGGTTACGAACTTCTCATTCTAAGCCAGCTGGTATATGTATTTGGTTATCTCTACGTGAGATTGTGAGGAAACCTCTGAATGCACAGAAATCTGCTAGTTTGTTGTCCATTGAAATATCTGATCAATAGTGAATGCACAGAGCTATTGTATTGGTATATCAATTAAGCCAAGATAGCTGCATATACATTTAAATGGCAAATTGATTTTGAATATTGATTTGTACTGCGAGTGAGTTCAGTTGGTATATGAATATTTTAGTTTGTAAGCAAAATGGATAATTGCTTGAGTTCCTTTTAAATCAGATGACAAGATGACTAATTCTATTCTATAATTTGTTTTGTCGTATTGCATTGGTGCATGCGGGTAAAATTATGTATGCGGTAGTGCTGGTGCATGCACATTTTAATAGCACCACTTATTAAACATGCAAGGTCGTGCAACAAATTATAGTAATAAAAGTATGAAAATTGGTTGCCATTAAATGCATGTTATGGAAGGAAATGAGACTGCTTTGGTCATGCATTAGTGGGTTGCTGTAGTAAAGAAAGCGTTCAATGAACTTACAAAAGCGTACTTGCACTCGAAAATTTGTTACTTGTATTGAGTTGATGTTTATTCTTGCCATGTTTAGTAGAAAATTATGCAACAGTCAGTTGCATCCACGACACCCCCACATCCGGGGAATGGCAGGGATTTTTACTCTGGGTCGTCAAAACCCCTGCCATTTCCCCTTCCTGCTGGGACAGCTGATGGGAAAATCTCCTGTATTTCTCAGGCCCCTGACAACTAGATATTGTCCTGGGGTATTGGTTCAAAGAAAAAATCCCCAACATTTTCCCTGCAGTGCGGGGAAGCTGGAAGGTAAAAAGGCAGCCATTTCCCAGCTATCCACTGCCCCTCCCTGGGGATCAGGAGTCATGGTTGCAACTAACTGATACATTATGAACACGCCGATGATATGATATCTGGAACTAAGTGTATCTACATTTATCACATAACCTGCAGTGTGGGAGTGCATTAAAGCCGTGCCGGAAATATCGTAAATTAATGCACTCCCAGCTCGTTACAGAAATATGCAAATTAGCTTGATGGTGATTGGTTAGTTGGTTCAGGGTGATGTAATGTAAGCCAATCCGCGCCTTGAATCGACCCGTTAGCCACCCACGAAGTCCATGTGTCACGCTCTAAATACCACTAAATTTTGTTTGAAACCTCATGGACATATGCAGCATGCATCATCATTTTTCTAAGATATGTAGCGTTTACTAAGGTTATATGATGAATTGAATCTTACATTCGTGCTCATTCCTTACCATTTTCATTAAACTTGTTAACAAACACAATATGACACTCGGCAATGAATGAGCACTCATTCAAGATCCTCTATGTATGGAGAAGTTGGTTGTTGACCATTCCTTATAAATAGAATAGAGTCCCCGACAAATATTAATGATTCCATGATATCTGACTTAGTGGATAATGCATCCTGGGAAATCAGTCTTCACTAGTTCAATTATTGGTCTTTTTCACCAAAACCACAAAATTTTGTCCCATTGTAATTAAATGATATTACAGTATACAGTCTGAATGATAAAGTCCAAGAAATATGGTTAGATGTATTGGGCATGGTATATAACTGAGAAACCGCATGCAACCCAAGTATAACAATAATACAATCTGACTTAAATGTCTAGACGTTTTAAATTGTACGATTGACAGGACTTTGCATCGGCAGATCCAGGATTTCCGGTTGGGGGGGGGGGCGTAGGAAATTTGCTGGGGTCTGGGGCATAGTCCTGCATGGGCGTAGGAGCGTCTTTAACATTACAACACTTCATTCATGGAAGCGTTTTTTGGTTGTATCTATATACTGATATATAACAACTGAGTGTATGATTGTCTGGCAATTTTGTTATTACATGGTAACTGGAAGTTGATCATGTTAAGGTCATTAAGTAGGATCAATCTGATGCATTCTAAGCGTTCTGAGATACCTTATATGTTGTGAAACAGGACACATTTTATTATTAAATACCGAACAGTATTTAGATTAATCATAATGAAGTGTTTGCACGAGGGCCCGATTTTGAGATCTATTTGAGTATTTATGAATGTAAAAAATATTTATGGAGTGTATAGAAACGTTTTCGCAAAGAACGTTTGTTGACACATTTCCATTGAAGTTACTTTGCAAACGAAGAAAGCAAAAAAATATTTTCAGTAAAAAGTACTGCACTGAATCATAGTTTTACAAAAACTCGCTTTACAAAATTAATGATATTTAGAATCTAATTGCAAAAGTAGGGGGTCCGGGGAGGCATGCTCTGACGGGAAAATTTTCAAAATGAGGGATCAATCTGGTGTATTCTGGTGGTCTGAGATACCTTATTGGCTTGTAAATAGGGCATGCTTTATTACAAAACCAGACTTATTTAAATCTTTAAAGTCTACAGTGTTTCATTCATTGCAGAGTGATTCAGTATAAAGGCATATTTGTAGCATCATTTTTTGTGGATGCACCCCTTCTTTCATAGATAAAAGCTAATTTTGTGAGCGGAGCAAGCATGAAATTTTCACATTTTAATACTTTTTCACAAAGAATTAAAGACAAATTACATATAACTAGACTATTTCAGCCAAATAAAAATCGTTAATTTGGCGATTTTAAGGGGGGCGTACGCCGGGTCCGCCCCCCCCTTTGGATCCGCCTATGCTAGGTACACCTGTAATTATATGCGTGTTTACACAGTATGAGAAACAAGGTTATCTATGGATAACCTTTAATATCTGTAAATATGTAACTGGTATCGTTATCTGATATGTAACACTATAGTACATAGATGTCATTTAAATGGAAAAGTATTTGTATTTGGGATATTACATTTCAAGGACGATTTTTTTAGGGGGAAGTTTAACCTGAATGGAAGAAAACACATATCATTCCATTTGTACGCTATATATACAATATCGTATCATTGGAACAATATATTATTAATATTGTTTTATCAATTCATGAGTATTTTTTTTGTGGTTAAAAATCTATCTCTAACAAACGTTTACAAGTTATTTTTCTTCAATACCCTTATAAAAAAATTCAAGTTCATTTTATGTTTCTGTTTTAACTTTGATATCAAGTCACACTGATTTATGTACAACATTTGTTTAAGTCAATTGCAAAAAGAAGCTTTTACAACTTATATTAATCACTAAATCACCCTTGACACTTCATTCTTGATTGGTTTCAATGCCACAAGTTTGCTTCCTGTTTATGCTGATCATATAGCCAGTGAATCGCTGATACCATTTTAATGTTGTTTTTGGTATGACACAGCTTTCAATGAAACCTGCAACCTCCTACACTGAAAGCACTATGTCATGCTCTACCAATGAGCTATCAAAAAAGGTATGAGGAAATCAGACAGGGAAGGTAGTAGTCAATCCAACCAGCCGAGCACAGAAATCTGAAACACCACAACACAACTACACTGTGAGCAGTGTCCACACATAAGCCAAAGAAACAATAAAAAATCCAAGTCCCCGCCAAAGACCCAACCTCACAAAGAAATTATAGAATAGCGGTTTATGCACAAGACCGAATGAAACGCATCCACTTCTGCAAGATCCTCTATTATGTCTTAGGCTGGAATCATTCCTCTATTATAAATAGAATGTACATTAATTTTTCAGGTTGGCAATGAGTTTATACGAGGCGTGTCTGGTGGTGAGAGAAAACGATGTAACATTGGTATGGAGCTGATAATCTCCCCTCCTGTACTCTTCTTAGATGAACCGACAACAGGTCTTGATGCAAACACAGCCAATACAGTCATGTTATTGTTAAAAAAGTTAGTAATATTTTAATACTTAATCTGTTAGCTTCTATAATAAAACAATAAGGAGAGCTTTTCTACCCACCCTGATTTCAGCAACAATATACACAATTTTGTTACCAATTGATAACTTGAGTTTGAAATAAGTTATCATGATGGACCTTGCTGTGTATGAAAACCTTGCTTGGGATTGAAAGTGAATCTGGTGGAGTCAAGGTCACCATTACTAAAAATAGAGAAATTATCTCTGCCAAATTATGCTTGGCTGTCATAAAAATCTGGTTTTCGTGGAATTTTGACGTCTTTTATAGATAACTCGCAACAGTTTCTAGGGCTCTGTGTAAAACTATGGTAACTATATCGATGTATAGATGCATGTACCATAGTTTCGCGCTGAACTCTTGAAACTGTATTGAATTGTCACCTATTTCATGGTCATTTGATTGAACCCTTGACCATGTGCTTAAGACAGGTTTGACTGTACTTTTCAAAAAAAGGAAATGCACTAACAAATGTTTATTAATTTCAGATTAGCTATGGGTGGACGGACGATTGTATTCTCTATACATCAGCCGAGATACAGTATATATAGATTATTTGATAACCTGGCACTACTATCTATGGGAGAGATGGTCTACCATGGACCACCTGAAGAATCTCTACAGTTCTTTCAGCAACTAGGTTTGTGGCATATTGCTGATATTTGTTGGTGATATTTCTCTTTATACACAATTGTGATAGTTGTACTAATCTTAACTCATTAAATATATCACATCACACTCTTGACACAATATCAATAATCATAGTCTCTCAACAGAAAATGAACTAAACAATACACCATATCATGGAAGATCATACTTCATTATTTTTGCTATTAAAAGCTGCACTAAAGATATGCATTCTAGCTTTTTGGTAAACCTTACAATTTCTGTTCAGTAACTCAAGAACACCCTTTCACATTACATTGGAATTAATCATCAGTAGATGCCCCTATTTATTTTAAGGTCAGCAGGTCAAGGATCTAGGTCACTGAGACCTTCCACTTAAATGAATAGACCAAATGATTTCCAACAATTAACTCCTGAAGGGTTAATAAGAATGGTTTGACCCAATATGTTCCATTCTGATTGGGTTGTTGGGTACCATCATAGTTGTCCTTATTGAGAACAGTTATTTAAAAGTCAATGTCACCATGACCTTTGCATTACTGACAATTGTGCTGTCATTGGGGGCATCAGTGGTTAATGAACATCACTTTTCAACTGTATTGGATCAAAGTACTGTTCAAACAATGATCAATTCCTCTTTAAAACTGACTATTAATTTGTTATATTTGTTGATGAAGTGTATGCGTTTCTTGCAGGTTATTCTTGTGATGAACATAACAATCCACCAGATTTCTTTCTCGATGTAATCAATGGTGATCCTAGTGCTATGACTAGTGATATCAGTCAGATATTATCCAGGGCAGGTAATCATGTCATTCTCTAGATATTCACGGCTTTCATTTGATTCTTGGAACTTCATTTCGACTCTCAAATTTGACAAAAGTTTAAGTGTCAAATTTGATATATTTACAATACAGATCATTTTGCAATATTTTTCAGATATTAATGTCGGTTAATGTGTTAGTGAATTTTCTCGAAAATTGTTTTATTCCCATGTCTCCAAATGAACCACTTACATATTATCAACCAATTAAAGCTTGAATGCTATATGTGTTTTCTAATACATGTTTATGGAAACAGTACTTGTTGGGTTTCATAAATTATGTTGCGAGTACAATTTTTATGAATTGTTTTATTTCAGACTTGGAGAAACAGTCAAATGGGGCAGGTAGGATTGTTACATTGTCTTTTACATTTTCCAATAGTTTATATACAGCGCCCACCTAAAATAAGTATACAGAGGTTATTTCTACATTTTCTTGCCTGTATTACATTATTTGCAGAATAGATAGGCAAGAACAGGAATATTTTTTTTGTTTATGAAGTGTTAAGACAAAACATTGATTGATACCCTAGATGTATTTTTTGGTAACTTTGACCCTATGGTTATTCTAATTTTGAACATTTTCATCTTTATTTCTATGCGTCATTATTTACTCATTTAGTAACCGTAGTTTCAGAAATTACTATAGTTTTGTCCTTCTGATAAACATATATTGAAAAATTGAAATAATTATAAATCTGAATCTGTCAAAAAGTGTATACTTATTATAGGTGGGCACTGTATTGCTTGATATAACTCGGTCAGGTTTAACTTTAACCATCTGATTTCGTTCTGATACAGTACAACCCCGATAAATCAACACCATTTGGGAAACGCAAAGTGTTTTTGTTGCAGAGAGCTTTTTGCTCTTGAGCAATACAATTTCTAGTCAATAGATACTGTTCTCAAACAAAATGGTTTTGATGCTTTTCTGGGGTTGATATTCTACAGAGTGTCACTCTGGTGAGGTTGTACTGTATACATACTGCTTTATATAACTATAATTATCATCTCTCCATCAGTCCATGACTTTGTACTTATATTGACCTGTGACTTTAACAATATAATTTATTGAGGTGATATTATGCTGGTCCTATTGTGTACTTTATCATTAGTATGTCAAGATTAAAACAAAAGATCATACTCTGTTTGACCTTACAACAAATATAATTTTACCTTATGATAGATGTATATTGATAATTCAGTTGACTTAGGTATGGTTATATATCTGCTTTGTCACAATTTCAATGAATTATTATTCGGTACTTTCAAAAGGAAACCTAGTGCTTCTGAAAATGCTTACACCACAAAGTGTGTTTATGCACTGCTTTTATACTAGCTTAGCACACGAACAAACCTCAAGAATTTTGGGTGGGCTAACACTTGTGATTGTCCCAAATGTTGAAACCCTGATAACACAATTTATTTATCTGTATGGCAGACTGGGTTCACTTTGTCCCTGTAGCTGGGTGTACAAATCCAATTCTTTGCAGCTAACTATTCTTTGTAGCTTAGTAATATTCTTCTTTTTAATACAACAATGTTGACTAGAATAGTGCATACAAGTTAGTCAGGTCCTGAAAACTTCTATTACATGTAGTATAAAATTAATATTT
This sequence comes from Spisula subtruncata, assembly GCA_963678985.1. NCBI lineage: Eukaryota > Metazoa > Mollusca > Bivalvia > Venerida > Mactridae > Spisula > Spisula subtruncata. Next base: position 5,458,590 of record OY787660.1, read on the forward strand.
TCTTTATTTTAATAAGGACAAAAATAATTTGTCTTTAATGTCTGTACCAATGGCTCAGTTACATAATAGTTCCAAAGCTTCATTGTTACACCAATCTGTCAAGATTTGTTATTTACTTTGTTCTGTCCTATACCAAATACTAGTTGTCGATATGTATAATCTAGTAACTTTCTATTATTCTAATTTGCTGCATCAGATGATTCAAGTAAGGGAATTGCTCAGAATATTTATTCCTATTTGAGTAAAGTTAATAATAATATGGAAACTCCCTATCCAAACGCCCTACATGAATTTGTCAAGGATTCCTGTTACAAACACTGTACAGACATTTGGTGCAAACTCCTTCCCTTATACAAACACCTTGTAGGAATTTGGTACAAACTCCCTCATACAAACACCTTGTAGGAATTTGGTACAAACTCCCTCATGCAAACACCTTACAGGAATTTGGTACAAACTCCCTCATACAAACACCTTGTAGGAATTTGGTACAAACTCCCTCATACAAACACCTTATAGGAATTTGGTATAAACTTCCTCATAAAAATTTGGTGCAAACTCCCTCCTGATACAAACACCTTGTAGGAATTTGGTATAAACTTCCTCATAGAAATTTGGTGCAAACTCCCTCCTGATACAAACACCTTATAGGAATTTGGTATAAACTTCCTCATAGAAATTTGGTGCAAACTCCCTCCTGATACAAACACCTTGTAGGAATTTGGTACAAACTCCCTCATACAAACACCTTGTAGGAATTTGGTACAAACTCCCTCATACAAACACCTTGTAGGAATTTGGTACAAACTCCCTCATACAAACACCTTGTAGGAATTTGGTACAAACTCCCTCATACAAACACCTTATAGGAATTTGGTATAAACTTCCTCATAGAAATTTGGTGCAAACTCCCTCCTGATACAAACACCTTGTAGGAATTTGGTACAAACTCCCTCATACAAACACCTTATAGGAATTTGGTATAAACTTCCTCATAGAAATTTGGTGCAAACTCCCTCCTGATACAAACACCTTATAGGAATATGGTACAAACTCCCTCATACAAACACCTTATAGGAATTTGGTATAAACTTCCTCATAGAAATTTGGTGCAAACTCCCTCCTGATACAAACACCTTGTAGGAATTTGGTACAAACTCCCTCATACAAACACCTTATAGGAATTTGGTATAAACTTCCTCATAAAAATTTGGTGCAAACTCCCTCCTGATACAAACACCTTGTAGGAATTTGGTATAAACTCCCTCATAGAAATTTGGTGCAAACTCCTTCCCTGGTATAAAAACGTTATAGGAATTGGGTACAATCCCTAATACTCGCATTTTTCATTATGTACCATCTAGTAATTTTCTATTATTCTTAATTATACATCAGATGAAGCAAGTAAGTAAATTGCTAAGAAAGTTCTGTAGTTGTATTCCGATTTGAATGTTTAACATGGAAACACCATAATACAAGCACCCTTTAGAAATATAGTAAGATCCCTTATTTCTGTTGGTGTTAGTTGATTTATAAGAGACATCAGTGAATTATTAATGATCTCCCTTTTCCATATATTAAATCCAAGTTAGACCAACTAGAACAGTTAATTTTGAGAAAGAGCTTGCTATTGATAGAATTTGACCTCCGAGTTGTAACCTTCGGGTATGCACTATATAAAGTCTATAGCTAAAATGCAGTAACACCTCAATACTAGTTTACCATTTATAGCTTTTTGCTTGATCCCTTACTGTTAGTAAATACAGGCTGTTATTCCATGCCATTCGTTCAATAAAATGTTGTTTTAAACTCTTAAACATTCATTGATCCTAATTTGTGTATATCTTCTTACTTTATTGTTATTTCTCTCAGAAATGCATGTATTCTTGTTGCTATGCATGATAAACAATACATGGTTTTAAAGTCTAATAGTAATCCACATGATCGGACCAATGTAGTTTTTGAGTTGTAAGGAAATATAACTCACTGATGTCTCTCTTTCTTGTTGCATGCTAGAACTGTTATCATACATGCACATTTGACGTATAGTTTGGCTTATTTGACGCGAGTCTGACCTTTTGTTTACCATAATTTAATATTGGTATATTGCCTACGTTTACAATACATTTCGTATGTTTTCATTATCGGGGAGTATCACAAAGACGCTCGAGATGTAATACAAACAGATGTAATCTGAAATAACGATAGTGCACAATTTGCTCACAGAAATCGATATATTCAAAGCAAGTTCCTTGTAATATGTTCTTGCATAAAGGTTAGGTTCAGGTCAAAATAGCCAAGCTATACCTAATTTAGACACTATTCATGCTCACTCGATGTAAATTGGTAAGATCATATATATACCTTGCATGACCTACAGGAATCTGACATTTGTTTTTTAGGTTATGAAAAGGATCACATTGATTTATTAGATTGAATTTCTTTATGAAGCAAGCATTGTATTGTCGCATAAGTAGAATTAGGGAAAACTGCATATGTAAACTTCATTAATTTCACCCGAAGTTAAAAATTTCAAGCTAGGAAAATCTCTTGCATTTTATTAAAATCACCTGCATTTCCATCACCAATCTTCTGCAAATGGCTCTGCGAAACATGACATGTATGCATTTATCTATTATTGGTTGTTACTTTTGTTAGCTAGTATGTTGCATGTATAAGTCACAACGGGAGATAACACTAGCCTTTGTTTACAAATAAAATATGAGAATTAAATCAATTTTCTGAAATTCATCATTCTGTAATCAATCTCGTGCATGAACACTTTGAAAACATTTTATTTCTTTTAACACCTTAATAGAATAGCCTGTTTACCATGTATAACTCTAACGCGGTATTGGGACATGTGCCACTTAAAGTAAACGGGCAAACCAGGTATAAAACACAAGACTATTGGAAAAGGGATTATCTTTTCAATGCATGCTGTAATTTGAATTTACTTGGATGAATAAAAGTGATGATCCCCTATATAGATGTAATGGTCAGTTATTTCTGTTTATATTGACATTGCAGATTATTGCGTTAGAGTTATAGTGGTTATAAATATTCTCATTTTCATTGGTAAACCAAGAGTCAAGATTAGTGTTATCTCCTGCACACTATATTTTATAATGTTTGTATATTATATTTAGATATCAAAGAAATCACAGTTGAGGGTATGATTATATTTCAACCATGTACACACTATCCAGTATATCGATGGCTTAGAATGAGAAGGTCATAACTACCAAATCGATATTTTGAGAAAACACGGAAAAACTGTCTGACATTTACTCTTTACTTATGGTAAAACAAACTTATACAACTTCATTTTGGTCAGCATGACAAGTTCAGATTTTTATGAAAATGGGCTCATAAGAAGCGCCTTGTGATGCTTATTCTAAAAATGTATGAATCTTAAAAGGTCGTAAGTGGCACTTGCGACCTTCTCATTCTAAGCCATTGATATCGTTCACTATTTTACAACATGGGGATGAATACATTATTTCATTCACATTTAAAAAATGGATTCAAAATTTGCCACATTAGATTATGTTGAATATTTGAAATTTTGCATTAAAACTAGGGATGGCAACAAGTACTAAAATCGGTACTCGAGTACTCGGTCATTCTTCCGATCGAGTACTCGGGTACTCGGAATACAATAAATGTCAATGATATTTTGGAAATAGAAATGTTGTGCCGCAAACGTGCATGTTCAACTTCAAATAAAACGCGCATTTGCCAGTTCGTTCTGTTCAGTTGTAAATCAAATCTAGATGGGTACAAGTCTGAAGAACTATGAAACAATAACAAAAATAAAAACGTATAACAAAAAAACAACAACAATACAGTGGAAAATCAATAACGCTAGAAAATCAATTAAAAACAAATAAACAACTAAGGGGAACTACTCTTATTAACCGATGACATAATATTTACAAACGTGCCCAATTCACAGAGTAATCGTTCGTTCATATACGCGCGAGAGCGATTTAAATTTAAAGTAATATTTTTTATATTTCTTAATCGATTATTACCCCAATAAACAATAACTGCCAATTTAAAATTGATGACAATTACTCTGGTTGATGTCAACGAAAGAACAACTTGCTACGTGTCATAAACTAACTAACAGACGATTATCAGGTCTGTGTTTTGATTACACTTGCAATTAGCAACCTCGTGATGGCAATTAAGGATCGATGACACGTTGTTAATTGTATTTAGTTGACCATATATCACGTGTACACCTTCTTTATTAGACAGGATTTAAATTGATTTTCTAGTACTCGAATACTGATTTTACTATTCGATAATCGGACGTTTGAACGAGTACTCGGGTACTCGTTGCCATCCCTAATTAAAACATCAACATGTAGAGAATGGTTTAACCAAGACAATAAATAAGCATATTATGATAAACAAACATTTTACCATATTACCTGCACACGTCTACCAGAAACCTTTTTCATTTTTTGTTAAGTTTTGTATAGTCATTGTACTGTCATTCTCATGAATCAGTGTATAGCTAGAATGTGTACTGTGTAATTGTGTTATATTGTTAATGTTTTCTGTGCTCAGCTGGTAAAGTTGAGTGCTGCATTCCCTTTCCAATTTCCTCATATCTTCTTGACTTTCCTTCATCACCTGAGATTAAATGCATGGAGGGGAGGGGGGGGGGCATGCATTTATGGCTCACCAGATTTTCCCACCTTTATCCTTGCATTCAGTTATTGGGTTTTTATTCCTGATCAGGGAACATCGAAAAGGAATTGAATCCTTACTTAGTTGAAGTTTGTGATTAAATTTTTGTAAAACATTGGGCAAAGATACATGAAAGAAAAATAAAGAAAAATATTGTAATCTGTGATAATTTATTATAACAGTCATTTCTTAAAATGGTTAGTAGTTCCTAATTTTGAAAACTGAACACCCTGTTTCTTTAGCTCCACGAAAACGTAATGATAAAAAAGTGTAGGAATGTGTATCTGTCTTAGAGGACCTGCTCCTGTTTTTGCTGAAACCACCAGATATATATTCTGTTCTATTCTTGTACATTTGTAGCTGGTTTTCATTGCATATGATTGCTGGTTATCACTAAGTAGAATATACTGTAGTTATGTGATGTACCTCTCACAAATTTGAAAATTCAAACTTGTTCCTTTAATAATCAATAGAGTACATATAATAATACAAGACTGTTATCTCTATTACAGAAGGTCTAGCGGTTCATGAGAAACTGGTTGCAGCATATCAGAATTCACAATGGAAACAAAGGTATATTGTTGTGTGATATTTGTTTTGTTTGTTTGCATTTGACCGGACAGAGACAGTTTTATGTCAGGACTACAAAATTTGCTTGACAAAGGTTGGTTGCCTGTCAGCCTTGAAGCAAATTGGAGCCTACCGAGGCGCGAGTGTATTCGAGAATTGATAAAATACCTTATAACCTAAGAAAGTATAAGTTATTGCCTTTAGTGCCTTTGGATCTGGATACAGCAACACTTGTTACTGTAAAATCATTAATTTTCATGGGGGATTAAATTTCATGGATTTCGTGGTTCACCTAAACCACGAACTTTAATCCAAACGAACATTAATTTTGACCCTTGTTTTATTACCTGAAATGCAAAATCCACAAATTCAAGTCCCAACGAAATTGTCTTTTTTACCAAATCCACGAAATTTCATCCCAACGAAATTAAATGATTTTACAGTATTACAATGTTTAGCAGTAACCAGTGACTTGACTCTTGTATAAGAGGCATACAGAGAAAGGTTGAGATAGGTTGGTTATAAAATGCTTGTCATAACAATGTTTAGCTGCACATATATGAAAAACAAAAATAAACTGCAAATGTACATGTTATATTTCAGAGTAACAAGAGACTTGACCCCTATATTAGATGAATACCAAGACCGAGTGAGGAACAACTCTGTGAAGAGGTTACCACCCGTACAATATGCAACCAACGCTCTTACCCAGGTAAGTGACAATTTCACACCCTTCTCAACCTTCACAAGACTCATTGTGTACAATATTTCTATTTCACGACTCATTCAGGCTACAGGTTATAAGGTAAAAGAAAATTAGTCAACAGCAAATAGTTATATTTTAATAGTTACTGTCTTTGGTATGACATTACTGCAGATGGAACCTGTGAACTCTGGTAATTCAACTTAAAAACACTCTATGAACTCTAAAGGCAGTTATAAGCATTAATATGTTAATAGAATCTTAAACTTTAAACTGGATAACAGTTTTAAAATTTCATGAGTACATATTAACATTTAAGAAAGGTCATTCAAAGGTGCGCTTTACATTTCAGTTTCTCTACTGCAGTCAAAGAACATTACGTAACTTGATCAGAAATCCAGCGGTCTCTGTTTTACAGGTAAGGCTGTGTGTTAAGGGATTTATTCAACATTTTATCACAGTAGAGAAACCTATTGTTTTTGTGCCGGTTGTCTGGATGGAAATTACAAAAATTCCCAGCGCTAGTTCTTTGAAAACCTGGGGCCTAATTCACCATTTCTTTACAATTAGATTAAAGAATGTGAAATTTTGTCTGAGCATTTGTTGTTATCCGCATAACATGTATATATCCATTTATATTAAAATCAGTACATTATAACAACATGAGAGCAACTAGAACATTTAGCAAAATGTAATGTCCGAGTTTTAGACTTACAGCTTTGGTGTATAAGACCCCTAGTCAAATTTCAATGAGGCTTTATCTGAGTATATACAGTATATACTCACAATGCAATGAATGACACCCTGGGCTTCGAAGGGGGGTTATTACGAATGATAAAATGCATCACACACACATAGTTGTCTTCGGTGTCTGAATTTGATTTGGTTTAGTTACTGATGTTTCAGATATTAACAATGGTTATATTTGATATTTCAGATATTAACAATGGTTATATTTGATGTTTCAGGTATTTATGATGGTTATATTTGATGTTTAAGATATTTACAATGGTTATGTTTGCTATTCAAGATATTAACGATGGTTTCATCATTGCTGCTGTTGTTTTTATTTCAGATATTTACGATGGTTATAATTATTTGTTATTCCAGATACTTATGATGGTTATATTTGCTGTTTCAGATATTAACCATGGTTATATTTGCTGTTTCAGATATTAACGATGGTTATATTTGATGTTTCAGATATTAACGATGGTTCTATTTGCTGTTTCAGATATTAACGATGGTTATATTTGCTGTTTCAGATATTAACAATGGTTATATTTGCTGTTTCAGATATTAACGATGGTTATATTTGATGTTTCAGATATTAACGATGGTTATATTTGGTGTTTCAGATATTAACGATGGTTATATTTGTTGGTGTTTCAGATATTAACAATGGTTATATTTGCTGTTTCAGATACTTACGATGGTTATATTTGCTGTTTCAGATATTAACGATGGTTATACTTGCTGTTTCAGATATTAACGATGGTTATATTTGCTGTTTCAGATAATAACGATGGTTATATTTTCTGTTTCAGATATTTACGATGGTTATAATTGTTATTTCAGATATTAACGATGGTTATATTTGCTGTTGTTGTTGGTGCTATATACTGGCAGATTGATGATTCATGTAAATCTGGATTACAAAACAGGTAGTTATACAAATCAAATCAGTACTGAAAAGGTTGACGTTTTTAAAATCATATTGATTCTTAGCTGAAACATTGATTTAAATAAATTAAGCTCACTTTAGCACAGAGTATGTATACATTAAATTCTATATTTATGTAGTCCGATTATAACATTAAATAACTAATAGGGGAGAAACTTGTGTGTAAGAAGCTGGCTAGCTCGGTCAGTAGAACATTTGCCCTGTAATTAAAAGGTCCTGGGTTCGAGCCCTGTCTGGTTGCATATTTTTCTCACCCTGTTATATTTGGCGCCCAATGCAAATAACGCACCTTAAACCCTCAGAATGTTCCACAGAGGTTCTGGTACTCCTGGAATTCGAGGATGAATTCTTCGAAGGAGGGGGTGTATGTAGCCGGTATTTAGAATTAATAGCTAATAGTAATAGGGGAGAAACTTGTGTAAGCAACCGGCTAGCTTAGTTAGTAGAGCATCCTGTAAGCAAAGGGTCCCAGGTTTGAGCCCTGGTCTGGTTGCACATTTTCTCACCCTGTTATATTTATATCATAATGTGTATATGCAAAGACATTTCTATATTCTCCTTTAGCCTTTTATTCCATAAATATGTTTATAATTGTTTTCGCCATTTCAGAACTGGAAGTTTTTTCTTCATCATCATGAACATGGTGTTTGGAAATCTGTCTGCTGTGGAACTCTTCATTAAAAACCGGGCTATATTTTTGTGAGTGTCTGCAGTTTTTATTGTGGTCAGGGTGAGGTTTTGTCATACCGAGATGTCCGTCGTCCGTCGTGCGTCGTGCGGCGTGCGTCGTGCGTCCGTCAACAATTTCTTCAAACGACTTCTCCTCCTAAACCGCTTGGCCAAATTTGATAACACTTAACAGGAATGTTCCTTGGGTGGACCTCTACCAAAGTTGTTAAAAAAATTCCAGTCCGTCGCATAACTAGGTCACACAGGCTAAAAATAGATTTTCAAAAAGGAAACTTCAAAAATCTTCTTCTCTGAAACCGTAAGGCCTAGAGCTTTCATATTTGATATGTAGCATCACCTTGGGGTCCTCTACTAAGATTGTTAAAATTATGTCCCTGGGGTCAAAATTGGCCCCGCCCTGGGGGCCCTTAGTTTTACTTAGAGTTATATAGGGGAAACCTTAAAAAATCTTCTTCTCCGAAACCGCTTAGCCCAGGGTTTTCATATTTGGTATGTAGACTCAGCTAGAGGTCCTCTACAAAGATTGTTCAAATTATGTCCCTGGGGTCAAAATTGGCCCCGCCCCGGGGCCCTTAATTTTACATAGAGTTATATAGGGGAAACCTTTAAAAATCTTCTCCTCCGAAACCGCTTGGCCCAGGGCTTTCATATTTGGTATGTAGACTCAGCTAGAGGTCCTCTACAAAGATTGTTCAAATTATGCCCCTGGGGTCAAAATTGGCCCCGCCCCGGGGGCCCTTAGTTTTACATAGAGTTATATAGAGAAAATTTTAAAAAATCTTCTTCTCCGTAATTGCTTGGCCCAGGGCTTTCATATTTGGTATGTAGACTCAGCTAGAGGTCCTCTACAGAGATTGTTCAAATTATGTCCCTGGGGTCAAAATTGGCCCCGCCCTGGGGGCCCTTAGTTTTACATAGAGTTATATGGGGGATACCTTTAAAAATCTTCTTCTCCGAAACCGCTTGGCCCAGGGCTTTCATATTTGGTATGTAGACTCAGCTAGAGGTCCTCTACAAAGATTGTTCAAATTATGCCCCTGGGGTCAAAATTGGCCCGCCCCGGGGGCCCTTAGTTTTACATAGAGTTATATAGAGAAAACCTTAAAAAATCTTCTTCTCCGAAATTGCATGGCCCAGGGCTTTCATATTTGGTATGTTGACTCAACTAGAGGTCCTCTACAAAGATTGTTCAAATTATGTCCCTGGGGTCAAAATTGGCCCCGCCCCGGGGGCCCTTAGTTTTACATAGAGTTATATAGAGAAAACTTTAAAAAATCTTCTTCTCCGAAATTGCTTGGCCCAGGGCTTTCATATTTGGCATGTAGACTCAGCTAGAGGTCCTCTTCAAAGATTGTTCAAATTATTCCCCTCGGGTCAAAATTGGCCCCACCCTGGGGGGTCACCATTTTACTTAGACTTATATAGGGAAAACATATAAAAATCTTCTTGTCTTAAACTACAATGCCTAAGAGCTTTGATATTTGGTATGTAGCATCATCTAGTGGTCCCCTACCAAGATTGTGCAAATTATGCCCCTGGGGTCAAAATTGGCCCAGCCCGGGGGTCACCGTCTTACATAGACTTATATAGGGAAAACATATAAAAATCTTCTTGTCTAAAACTACACTGCATAGAGCTTTGATATTTGGTATGTAGCATCATCTAGTGGTCCTCTACCAAGATTTTTCAAATTATGCCCCTGGGGTCAAAATTGGCCCCACTCGGGGGGTCGCCGTTTTACATAGACTTATATAGGGAAAACATATTAATATCTTCTTGCTTAAAACTAGACTGCCTAGAGTTTTGATAATTGGTATGTAGCATCATCTTGTGGTTTTCTACCAAGATGTTCAAATTATTCCTTTGGGTGAAAATTGTGCAGGGTTTATAATCAGGTGAGCGATATTGGGCCATCATGGCCCTCTTGTTAATATTTAGTGATGTTTGATCACCCTATTATTTTTATGTATTGTTTAAATTACATAATCTGTATGAGACGTTGTCACGGTGCATTTCTCTGTCAGTAGACCAAATTGTTTCTGTTCAATTACTTACTTTGCCCTAGGATCTTCAAACGGTTGTCTAGCAGCAGTAGATGAACCCTGTTGATTTTGATGTCAGTAGGTCAAAGGTTAATGCCATTCCGACTATTGGGCTGTCATGGTGGCTTGCACGTTTTGCAAAAAATCCTTTGTTTATAAATGTTTGGTCTGAGAAGTTTCAGCCTTTGTCTGTCTGAATATATGTCATATTTATAAACTTTTATGATTTAATGTTGATCTTGTCTATTTTGTTTATTTTAGACATGAGAATGTTAGTGGGTTCTATCGAGTATCGTCATATTTCTTGTCTACCGTGATCTGTGATGTTATACCAATGAGGTTTCTGCCAACTCTTGCCTTTGCAACTGTAGTATACTTTATGTTAGGTAAGGATCTTTACAAGTCATAAACTTTAATGTTATTATGGTAAAATCATGGAATTTTGTGGGTATTGAATTTCACAGATTATTCTAAAACGATATTTTATTGGTTTCTTAAATTTGTGGATTTAAAATTATAATTAGAAAAATTCTTGGAACTCATCAGTTATTTAATGGGATTAAATTTCCCCATCTACGGGTTGGTCATTCGCAAAATCAATGAAACGTAATCAACTATGAAAGTTTATAATTTTACTGTATTTCATTAGAAATACGGTGCTAGTCTAAAACCCTATACCTCTACAAATCAAGTTTATATGGCAAATATGTTAAAACATGCTTAAAGAGGCATTCCCTATAACTAGCATATTTTTCTCTACTATCAAATAAAATGAACTAAATGTACAACGCACTATCAATTATCATAATTTTTCAGAAGAAAGTAAGCTTCCAGTGAATTTATTATTATCTGGTCAAAGGGAAACAACTCGTGACTATTTTGGCTGGTTTTAGAAATATATTTTCATTTTTTCTCGGTAATTGGTGGGAGCTTTTTGTTGAAGATTTGAGGAGTTTAAGCAATAATGATTCTCATTTAATGTATAATATTCCTGAATCGATTTAAACGGTCAAAGTTATAGGGAACGCCTCTTTAAAATGAACAGGGATAAATAAACTTCATCCCTTTGCAGAGGTGTAGTTTTAAGAGGTTATAAGCATGGAATGTAAGGTCAAATCTATATCATTTAATCTTTCTCTTGCAGGTTTTCAGGCAGATTTTGGCAAGTTTATGGTGTATTTCCTGGGGTTGTTTTTCGTGTCACTTTCAGCGTCTGCTATCTCATTCTGTATCAGTGCCTTAGTGAGGATCTTTGCTGTAGCTAACCTCCTTATTGCTATGGCTTATGTTGTCATGATGGTGAGTATTAGCCTTCTTTATTGTAACACTTATTTTTAGCTCGACTATTCGAAGAATATGAGAGCTATTACAGTCACTTGTTCGTCGGCGTCGGCGTCGGCGTTGCATATGGTTAAAGTTTTGCATGCAAAACTTTAACCTTGGTTATATTTCAATAACCAGTACATATATTGGATTGAAACTTTGCACTGGCTTTCCCTGTCATGTAATCAACCATGTTAGATAACTCTTGCATGAATTTAATGCAAATTATGGCCCTTTTTTACTTAGAAAATTTGGTTAAAGTTTTGCATGCAAGTTACTAATAAGGCCATATCTCAAATAGTATCTGTGCTATGGCATTGAAACTAACAACACTTACTAACCATCATAAGGCAATGGTACCGGTCATGGGTAATAGCTCTATTATGATTATTATTTGAGTTATGCCCCTTTTTAACATAGAATTTTCTTGGTTAAAGTTTTGCATGCAAGTTTCATTCAGACCATATCTCAGCTACTATCCATGATACTGCATTGAAACTTACAACACTTGTTTACCATTATCAGTCAATGGTATCAGTCAAGGGCAATAACTCTATTATTTTTTTATTTCAGTTATGCCCCTTTTTAACATAGGAGTTTATTGGTTAAAGTTTTACATGCAAGTTCTATTCACGCCATATCTTAGTTACTATTTATGATATTGCATTGAAACTTATAACACTCGTTTATCATCATTAGTCAATGGTACTGGTCAATTGTAATAACTCCATTTTTAGTTTAATTCGAGTTATGCCCCTTTTAACTTAGACTTTCCTTGGTTAAAGTTTTGCATGCAAGTTACATTCAAACCATATCTCACCTACTATCAATGATATTGCATTGAAAAGTTAAAATTGACTCCTTTAACAAATCATATCTTACTCATATGATTATTTTGTAGAAACTTTGTTATGTCAGTGGATGTATACAATTCCCTTTAAACATACACATTTCTTGAATAGAGTACAGTGCCGCTTGAAGTCTTAAAATCATTTTCACTGACAAATATTTGTTAATAGTCCAGTGTTGAGATAATTGCCATGCCTCAACAACCATTGTACATTAGCTTTCATTGCCATGTAGACAACTAAGTAGCGTAACTCGCGTTTCAATATAATACAAATTTTAAATGGCCTGTTTTGAACTTATATTTTTTCTGACAAATGGCTGCGAATAGTCGAGCGCGCTGTCTAGTGACAGCTCTTGTTGTGTGTATATTTACAGATTTGCTCAGTCTGGCCACTAACTTGAACATTTTCTTTTTTATACCCCGTGCACAACGTATGTAGGGGTTATGCTGTTTTCAGCTTGTCTGCCCATCGGTCTGTCTGTCCGCACACACGAAAGCTACCTTAGGTGGTCGGAGGTGTGGCCTAACACAATAGAAATCTATTCAATTCATTCCGTGACCACTTAATTCTTTTGTCCTTTAAGTGGTTGTTCCTTTGATCTTAAACAATGGAATGACCACCTAAGGTAGCGATCGTGGGGGCGTCCGTCCGTCTGTCTGTCCGTCCGTCCGTCTGTCTGTCTGTCTGTAGACGGATTCTTGTTGACGCACCTTCTCATACAGTTTTTGCAGGATTTCCTCCAAACATTCACTCATTCACAATCTCAACATGTAGACATATGTGAACGAAAGAATTTGCGCTGCCAGAACTATGGCCAGCGTGGGTAATTACTCTGCCGAATGGCGACTGCTCTAGTTTTCCCAGGTGTCGATTTTTAAATGACCCGAAAACTTAATGGTATAGATTAACAATTTTTTTTTTAATCTTGCCTTATTGCCACTAACATAAAATAATGGTATTGATAAATATAACATTCTTTTTACAGGTGTTTAGTGGACTGTTAGTTAATCTTGACACAATACCAGACTTCTTAGAATGGTTGAAGTATACCAGTGTATTCAGATACAGTTTGAATGTAAGTAATACTCAAGTTGAGAATACATTTACTATTGTGTATTGTATCATCATGTGTTTCCAAATTCCCCGCCACACATATTGAATCTACTGACTTTGTTTCATTATGCTCCCCAATCTCCATGCCAATCATTTTCAATCTGTTGGTCAATAGATTAATTGGTTTTTGTTCAATAAATCGGCAATGCTTGACCCGAAAATTCGCAAATTTCACTTAAAAGTTGACCATCGGCAACAAGTGAACTCTATTGCTTTTGTGGTCAGTAAGTCAAAGGTCAAGGCTGTCATGACCTTTGACTTGAATGAATAGTTAGAAATGTTTCTGATGAATAATTCAAGAACAGTTCAGCTCAGGATCTTCACGTTTTATAGGGAAGTTGGTCAGTGGTCACAATCAGTAGATCAAACCTATAGATTTTACGTCGGTAGGTCTTCAATTACATTTGGCTGTCTTAGGGCATGCATGCTTTACAATTTACATACATTTCTTATCATATCTTGTTTCCAAGTCTGGTTGATGTGACACAGTGTTTTGCATTCACAATTCTTATTATAATCACTTGTTTCATTTCAGGCATTGAGCATCAATGAGTTAAAAGGAATGAACTTCACACGGGATTACCCCGGAGAGGAATGGTAATTTCATGTTCTGATAGAATTTTTATTATGCCCCAGCATATAATGATTCAGGAGGCGTATATTAATGCCCTGTCCATCTGTTTATTCATCCAAAAATGTTCACCAAAACTTCCTAGTTTTAGAAACTCAAATGTTTTTGAAGTCCATCACAGCATTTCTTTCAAACTTGGAAACTTGTTTATTGTCAAAGTCATAGCCATGTAACACTATCCAACATTTCAACAGAATTATTGCCCCTGGTTGAGTTAGATTGTTTTAATGGGCAAGGTTTCCTCCGTGGCGTAATCGTTTATTGAATACAGTCTTTTTTGCTTGAAGTCATTTTTCAACATAAAACACTGATTCCACTCACTGTAAAGCTGTGATGGTAGTGAATATTGTAAAATCATTAAATTTCATGGGGAATTTAATTTCGTGGATTTTGTGGTCCTTGAAATCAAATCCCATCGTTCAATTAACTTCCCATCAAAACGGTCCTTTTTACCAAAACCACGAAATTTCGTCCCATCGAAATTAATTGATTTTACAGTATTGCCTGATTATAATCAAGGAGTTCATTGTTTCCTTTTCAGTATCACAGGAGATGATTATTTACGTAGACAGAATATTGCATTTGAGACGGATTGGGACTTGTGGGTCAACTATGTGGCTATGGGAGCAATTGCTGTAGGATTCCTGGTTCTTGCTTATCTACGATTACTTTTCATGAATAAGCTGAAGTAAACATTGAAAAGTGGAGAACTTTGTGGCAAAATAGATCTTTTTGTGACATTTCCGTGACATTTGTGGCAAAGTGGACCATTTCCGTGGTATTTGTGGCTAAGTAGATCGTTGTAGGACATCTTCGTGATATTTGTGGCAAAGTTGATCATTTTGGAATATCTTTTTGATATTTGAGGCAAAGTGGCTTATTTTACTGTAATGATATTGATATTTTTCAGGTCAAGTAACCAATCAATCAAATTAGTCCATGCTAGCATGGATTACGAATTATCAAAAGTTTACTTATTAATATTGTGTTCTTTGATTACATATTTTTACCTTTTGATTAACCATTATTGTGATATTTTGGCCCTGTAAGTCACAGTTTTTACCGAACCTTATACAATTTATCTCTGTATAATATTAGGTCAACTTGATTCTAGAACATCAGGAAAAAACGCTTAATCTGGAGACCAAAAAAAACCTCATTTTTAAAGATCTAGAGATCACAATACAACCTACTATTTATCTTTATGAAACCATACATCAATGCTTGCCTCTTTAAAGTCCAGTTCAATACTTGGCAAACCCCAAGTCTCCTGCAAGGCCAAATTTCCTGAGCATAGAATGTTTTTGTTATTTCCAATTCAACCAATTGTGAGGAAATTCATAGTTTTCATACTTTTAAATGAGTGAATAATCTCCACCAATCTATCGGACCAATTTGTGAAGATTACTCAGGTAAAAACTTACCTTCATCATGTTATAATCACGGTTTACTTTTATGTAACATTAGTGGCAGTTAAGCCAGATTTTTTGTTACTCAAATTTTGGACAAGATTTTATTAAGTAGAACTTTATAAAGATGCTTACCAAAACATTGTTTTGTATCTTTATGATCTTCAATGGTTGATGAACAAATAATTTATATGGTTTATACCTGCGCTTAATAGAAAAAAGTTTGGTCACAAGTTTGGATACATAGTAATTAAATCATGAGTGCAAAGCACTTGCGATTTAATGTACGCATTGAAAAAAAGCCACAAAACTCTGGCCTAAGTAGTCAACTATTTTGAGAGAAGAGAATATAAACTTTGAATGTTTACTTTGTATTCATGCATGACATATTAGACCTATCAAAACATACCATTGATATTACCATACTCTAGATTATACATAATTATAGTGTTATCACTTTTATTTTACAGGTGTGTACATCTTCGTATATTATTTTTAATGCTTTGCTCAACGCTTCATAACAATCAATTTTTACTTAAGTTCAGGGCTCAACACTAACACTGGTCCGAGAAAGTCAAGAAGGACCAGTGAAAGTTTTGAAGGACCAGTAACTACTTTGCTTACAAATTTAATGCTTCTTTTGTGTTGGACAAAAATAGTGTCTAGCCCTGAAGTTGAACATGAAATGCTGTTACTGTTGTCTTGTTATTGAACTTTGGAAATCGAGTTTTACTAATGCTAAAGTCTTAGGACAATCATTCTATTTACACTTACATTGTACATGACATACAGTATCTTTTGTTTTGTTTATGGACTAGAAATCCGAATTTACTAAAGCTGAATTCTTTGACAATCACTATTAAGTTCTATTTACACACATATGTACATTTATATACATCATGCATGACACATTGTATCTTCTGTCTTGTTTATTTACTGTTGAAATCCAGGTTTACTTATAATTTGAGGGGTTGCCTGCAAGACTGTCGTAACTACAGAATTACATACAACAGTCTTTCAGGCAACCCTCTTGCCATGCCACAACTACTAAATGCTGATTTCTGAGACAATCATTGTTTTATTCTATTTACATGGTGCCATGTATCTTTTGGTCTTGTTTATGGCCTTTAGAAATCCTTCTTTCCTATTGCTAAATTCTTCGAATGTCATCGTTGAATATCATACATTGTATATCTTTGGTCCAGTTAATGGACATAAGAAATCCAATTTTACCAATGCTTATTTGTTTGCAACAATCACTTTTAATTTACAAAACATGACAAATACATGACAAATACATGACTTAGTATATTAATTTGGTCTTGTTTATAGACGGCAGAAATCCAGTTTTACTAATTTTTGGACAATCATTATTATATTCTATTTACATTTTACATTACTTTTACAAGGGAAACGTCAAAAATGCTATTTTCTTTAACTCGTTTAAACATGTTAATTAATGAACAAGATTCTTCTAAACTTTAGTTATGCCTAATTAAAGCTTTATTTCGCTAGTGTGTTATCATATACTTGTTACAGTAATGGCTTTATTCTGCTCAAGCAGCAAACATGTGATATTCAAAAATAATGTATGTGACACATTTTGTCATTTGTCTTGTTTATGGACTTTAGAAATCCCGTTTTTATTTGATTCTCTTTGTTGTATGTTCATTGTTTTGTATGACCTTCTTTTATACTTCACGATATGCTGTGTTATAAGATATAAACATATCACCTGTGTAAAATATATATTTATGTGATAAATCTTGGTCAGTAGTGTTGGCACATGTTGTGATTTGGCGCTTTATAGCCTTACTGTTAACAGAATTATTAAACTTTCTTTAGATACAAATTTAAAATTCTGCAAGAGCTTGTATGAAACAAAACCAGGATATGTATGAAGTTATATCATTACCTGACCACTTGACCACAGCAATACCTCACTGCTATACATTCCTCTAATTATTTAACTTGTATATACACAGGTGTTTCTAGATATTATATGGCTTTAACTTCGTTTAATGTTGAAATCCAATTCTGATAATGCCTCCATCTTTGATGAAGGGTTATATTGCTTGGTCTGTCTGTCTGTTGGAAGACCAAATGGTTTCTGTTCAATAACTCAAGAACATTACATGGAGGTTGGTTAGCAACAGTAGATGTCCCTTACCATTTTTGACTGAATGGCTGCCATTGGGGCATTTGTGTCTAACAAACATCTTTTGTTTATGTTATAACATACACATGTTGAGCCAAGTCCTTGCTTTTATTGTGTCTTGCCATGTATGGAAGTGCTGTTAAATGTCGCACATTTATTATTTTGTTACGCTCAGGTGTTTTGTCCCTATATACACATTTGCATTCTAGTTTATCCTTTGTTTTCATGATTTGTATGTTCATGGTGCTCATATAGTTGATTCAAAGATCTCTGTCACAACCGCGTAAACAAACATACACCCCAGTCGATTAATTAAATGTGTATCATGATTAAATTTTACCATCAATAATACACTATAATGATTAAAAAGCTAATAGTCCTATAGCGTAGTGGTTATACTTGCTGCAATTAGCTATTCAGAAATGGAACATTATGGCGGTTTTGACAGACATCTTTGAATCGACAATACATTATAAGTGAACCATATTTAACAATACAATACAATATACGAGTGAAGGCTTAGACTGTGCTCATAACTTTTGAACTAAGTCATGCACTTGTTATATACATGTACATTTATCGTCTGTTAACTTACCAGATATTTTAACCTCACACTAACGCTTAGTCCTTAAATTTCTGTATTATTTGAGGATTTTGGTAGTAGAATTAGAATATATTACTGTATGTTAGGAAGCGGAATCAAAGCATGAAGATTATTGCATCACTCACAATGGCTAGTTTAAAAAAATTCCCATATTGGTGCTTTGTAATCCTGATTGCATTTTTTCGGTTACATCAGTTCCGTTGTACATATAACTTGCAGATGATTTCTCTAGCTTTTTGTATACCAGTAAACAAAAAATGATTATATAAACAACACACTAGTGACTGGTTGCTCCTCGTTTCAAGTATAGTGTGAAAAAGAAAATCCTTTAAAAGTGACTATGCAACAAACCAAAATGGTATATGAAATGCATTTGCCATTTTTAAAAGTAAACAATGGCCAGCGTTACCGACAGCAGACTGTAACAATACACTCAGCCAATTTCTTATTGGTTACTTTTCAAACTCCAAATACATTTTTGTTTTTAAAAATCATCTGTGAGCAGAAATGGTGGCAAAAATTCAAAATCAATCCCCTGACTGAACACACATACTTTTGGTATGTGATTTTGATATTTTACGTTGTTTACAGAAAATGTAAGAGAACAATTGAAAATGCTTATTATTTTATTTTTGGCAGCAGGGAATTTTGTTTAAAAAAAGTAGTCCGTTTCCATGAAATTATGAACTGTGGAATTATGGACAGTGAAATTATCGGGGAATAATCGGTTATTCCGCCATTAACCACCGATAAGCATGAAATAAAATAAAAAATCATCGCAATTAACATTATTGATGGTTTTTAAGGAATTGATTAGAAAAGGAGCCGTGTGTAGGTTTTTGTTGTGTTTTAATATTTATGTCAAATCAACATATCCACCAAATGTTTACTTCTGTTGCTTGTTTATTATGATGTAGATACATAGGCTAGTTGTTGTTGTACATTAATAAAGTTTTACTCAAAGATACACTTGTGGTATATTATTTTATGATTTTTCCACATACCAAATTCCAATCAGATGTTCAGAGAGCACACAATTTGCCTAATCAGGGCATTGTGTGGCATCAATCGTAGTAATTCTAAGATTCTAGTGGAATGTTCATTGCTACTCATGGGTTGACCTCAGTACAATGCCTAGGCATCCTGTACTTATCTGATACAAGGATATAGAACAGTGTCGGAGTGATTTGTGACCTTGGTATTATGCAACATTGTGAATTTAAAGGCAGTTGGCTGTCACATTTGTTAATGTTACATCAATATCACTCTGTGTATGAGAAAGGAATGTTGTTTACCTCCAATTGCGACCTTGGGCTAGAGACCATGTTGTTGTGTAGGACACTAGATTTCATATAAACTTTCTCTAAACATGAGAAAACAATTTCTCCATTTCACCGTCAAGAAATGTTGTTTTACCTAACCTAAAGGACAAGTAAGCCTACAGCAAGAAGCTTCTAATATATTCATGCATAAAGGCCAGCACCATGTTAATAGATTCAAACTCTAATTGAGTTTTCTGTTTGATAAGAAAAACTAATTTCTCATTGTTTTGGTTTATTATATCATTCATGAACACATTTTGTACAGGTAAAACAATTGTAGTAGACTATAACAACATATCAAAAACAACATTGGGAATCAGAATGACATAGTCATTCCCAAACAACACAATCTCAACCTTTGTTTCATGTCAAAATATACAGGAATCGGTAGCTGTCATACCTTTCAAGATTAGAGGTCCGACTGTTTGTGCATGTGTCAATCAGAAGGTATTTCTGAGCGTGAGGTCACCTTGACTCATGACCTGGTCAACTTTACCTTTTCTCAAGAGCACAGTATATAATAGCAGTCATGTATCCAGCAGCAATACTTATACATGTATCAAATTACACTTTCACAATCAAGTCATTTTAAAGGTGTCACAGGTGTCATGCTTATACCGACCGTTTATAACGGAGATAATTAATGTTCATGAAATTTGACGAAATAGTCTGGCACTTTCTGTAGCTACGTACAACACGCGAAACGTCCAAATTCTTGATAACAACTTTAAAAATCTTCACTATCAAATCCTTATAAATGGCAACACTATTTATCAAAGTTTTCTTAATTGTCATTAATACTGTAGAGGAAGAACAAATGCATTAATTAAACCTAGTTTAAACATTCACCTTTCATCATCATTATATTCTTCCTTAATTTCAGTCTTTATTTCAGCCTTTATTTCAGTCTTCATCTCTTTCTTGATTTTCTTGCTATATCTGAGTTCTGATCGACCTGCTGGACATATGTCCTTGTTGAGGCATGTAGAACATTTAGGATTGACAGGTAAACATATCTGCTGACCAAACCCAACCAGTAGATGGTTGACATCACTCCAATATGACCTGAAATAGCAAAATTATTGTATGATATTCAGTTGAACAAGAGATGTTTGTAAAACATGTATGCCCCGATGGCAGCCCAATAGTCGAAAATGGTAATGGTCACAGTGACCTTGACCTTTGACCTAATGACTGAAAAATTGATAGGGGTTATCTTCTGTTGCTGGCCAACCTCCATTTCAAGTTTGACAATCCTAGGACAGACTCAATGAATGGAAACCATTTGGTCTACTGATTGACGTACAGAAAGACGGACAAACAGACGCTTAATGTTAAACCAATTTCTACTGTTGAAATGGAGCTTATACTTCAAATGACCATAACTTAGTCAATACTTCGAATATTTTCACCAAATTACTTATAAATACTACAAGTAAGTTCATTCTGTCTTAGATAGACATTTGAATTTCTGGAATATTCCAGATTTGAATGACGCCTGATCATTACTGTGAAAATACATAATTACCTAGGTAACCAATCCTGTAAAGCTTTTCTTGTGTCTTCTGGTAGTTTAGTTGTTTTCTTGACCCAGCCCAGTCTGTTAGAGATTCTGTGAACATGTGTATCTACACCAATACCTGAAAGTAAAATTGTTAGTGGAACTGGTGTATTTAAAGTAAGTTATAAGGCGACATAGTGGCCGAGTGCTTAACCTTCTGGACTACAGATCAAGCATGTTTGACTTAATGAAGCCTGGTTTTGAGTGACATTAGCTTGCTGAAAAATTAGGAAGACAAAATACAAACAACCAATCAAAGGGCAATAACTCACTGACAATTGGTTTCAGCATAAAATGTCTGCAGTGTGCATGTTTTTATCTTCTTTGGTAATGGACTTAATTGTTGATACCAAGTAATAATTTGACTTTGACAATTGTTTCAAGTACAGAAGTCATATGGAAACTACCAAGTCAGGTTATCCTGACACTCAGCAAACAGCAGTTACCTGAAACTATGTGCATGTGGAGCATCAAGCGATACTATTTTAATGACTTGTGAATGTCCCAACATAGCATCCAACACGAGACGGCTTGAACTTGAAGCAAACACTGTACCACTTAGCTATCGAGGCGGACCAACATACCTTCAATTTGATTCCATGCACATTTCATAACCAGGTAAGCCATCTTTGGTCCCACACCAGGTAGTTTACACAGATTCTCCACGGTTTTAGGGATGTCACCATTATATTCTGTTCTCAATATTTCACTGGTTTTCTTTATATAGTCCACCTTTTTCTGAAAACAAGCATATAATTAAAGGTAATAAAGCTAAAACTATGCTAAATCGAAATTGCATGAATGTAGAAAATGACCAATCATTAAATCGACTGTCTTTCATAACATTGCACAAGCATTAATTTAGAATTGTACCACAAAATTAAAGTAAAGCAAGAGCATAGTTGTTAGAGTGCTAGATTTGTAACAGGTCTGGCAATACAAGATCATCCCAGTTGCGGTAGGTTATTACCTAAAATGTCAATTCAGAGAAGTTGCTAGTTACTTGTGGAAGTGTTCTGGGTAAGTTGGTACTGAAGCATAATGTCCAGGAAATCTGGTTAGGTGAATCAGCCGCCTTATTATAGAACTAAAACATTCATGAAATTAAAACCGAATAACCATGCAGATTTCTCTAGTTCTGCTCCCCAAACATATCTCTAACATTTAATAGAGTGTATTGAGGCAGACAGGTAAGGTTGACTTTGTCAATTTCTGGGTTGCCTCACTAAATAAAGTCTTTATTATATGTTATTATTATTTTCAGTTTTATTTACCCTCCAGAATCCTACAGGGTATATCAGCTCTCCAAGAACTTTATCTGACGTAGACAGGATGTTATCCACAGAACATCCGTGTTTCCGTAACCTTCCAACAGCAGCTGATGTTATCTGATCCTTAGTTTGACTTGACAGCATCAAAGACAGAAGAACTTGGTATCTGTAGACCTGCAAAAATTCATAAAAATATTCAAAATTTAGATTCTACATGAACAATTATCAGTCCTAACCTAATGAGCTTGCAATGATTCAATCCATTACTCGATATACCCTACGCTACTTTGAATATAAAAGATGAGCTAGAATGTGAACACCTGATCTGATTGCATGTGCAAGTGCTATCCCATGTCTAACAACATGCTACCAGGAAGAAGTTTATTTCATGTTATTGTGCAACAGACTTCTTACACGTAGGTAATGCTCTATAGCGCTTTGCTGTCTTCATTTTGTCCAATGCATCAAGCTATTTTTCTAAAAAAAGTGTTTTCAAGCATTCTGTAGCACTTAAATTTCTCTCTGAGCACTATTTGGTAGCGATTTACTATGTCTATGCAAAGACAGATCATTTTGGTAGCGCTTTGCTTTTCTGAGCCAGTAGCATATAAGTTTATGCTACATAGCACTTTTTATATAGCGCTATTGAGTGCTCGGTAGAGCCTTGGTTAGGCAATGGTGGGGTCCTGGTATATATACCTCTGGTGCTGCTCTTTCATCACTGATCACGTCACATCCCATGGTATCAACAGGTGCATCTCTGTCCTTCCTCATTTCACTAACATTTTGCAGCTGAAGTCTCCACATTGGAGGTTCCCAACCAGTCCCCGTCCCATCACCTTCATCTTTCACACTAGTCTTTATTTCATCCTTTTTTATTTTCAGTCGAGCCTTTGCAGGATCAACAACACTATCAAAATTACCATCCTCACATTTTTCCACTTTAATGTTAACATGAGCCCTCTTTCTGCGTACCTTTGAAGCTAATGTAGTACAACCATTAGAATTAGTGGAGTCTGAAACTGGTGCAGATTCCCTAGGTACGTTTTCATTTTGGGACGAATCTTCTTTCTTGGCATTACGTAACAAAACACGCGATCTGGTTAAAGCTGGGCTCGAAAAGTATTTAGAGGTACTCATGATTGATTTTGCCCCGATTCTTCGATTATAAACACAGAAAATCCTCTCAGAAACAAATATAAACAGGTCTAAGAAAGTGTTATATTTACAAAATATCTGTAAAATTAAACAATATCTATAAATTTACAGAAAATCTAATCTGTAAATTTACAGAATAGAGGCCTCAAATTTCAAGAAAACATGTTTAAGTAAAAAATCGCAGTTTTATTTGGTTTTATATTGAAAGTAAATCATTATTAAAGACAGAAAATGTGCTTAATTTTCCAAAATATTGACTTTGAAATATTGCATATTTTTCAATTTTGAAATCAATAAAAAGGACATTTTTTGACGAAATACATGATAATATGTCAAATAAATACCATCCCGATTGAAATAAACACAAATCAGTGCTTACATTCAAAAATATGTAACTTTGATTTTCATAATCTGTAAATTTAAAGAATACAAAATCTATGATTATACAGATATTGTGTAAATTTACAGATAATCTGTAAATATAACACTTTCTTAGACCTGATAAACATAGGGATTTCCCGCAATATTTGTCAATTATCACATTGACCGAGGAGTTCCGAGAATAAAATTCCGGATTTGTCCGGCCGGTGTTGGAGTTTATCCTAACCAAAATAACTCTTCCATTTAGAGGTAACCAACTCGTCACGATGATAGCAGACACTAATCCTCTTTTCCAAACATTTCTGGGAACTTTGTTTACATGGGGCCTTACTGCTTTAGGGGCTGCACTCGTGTTTGTGTTCGACAGCGGACAGGTAAATATTTTAATCTCACGGATCGTCTCGTATCGAAGTAGAGGGCATTTGTCACAGAAATGAGATGGTTTCTCATAATATCGGTGTAGTCAACTTTCCTAAAATTAGTAAAATGCACTTAGTAACATATTTCGATCTGTTATTAATTTGTTGGTATAAAAATACTTTCTTTTTAAATACAACAAACTCCATTTCCAGTTTAAAACCGTGAATACCAGTTGAAATTTACAGGTAGACCTGGACTGGAGCCGTGGCGTAGCCGAGGCGGTGAAGACAAACTATCGAGCGCTTTCTGGTAGCGCTTTACTATGCAACGACATGCTACCAGCGAACATGTTTGCCTATAATGTACCCTTCTTAACACTTTTCAGGCGAGCGTCAGTGAGCACTTTCATAAATGCATAGCTTCGGTTCCGAATGGTAGCGCTTAGTAGTTATTCTTTCTTCCATTTAATTTGCAGGGCCCACTCTGGGGCATTATCGCAAATATTAGAGACAGAGGTGAGATACAAGGAATCCGGGTGCGATACCCTAGCTCGTTTCGAATAGATTCCTTGGTTCTTTAACGTGCCCGGTGTAAAGCACCGATACACGCGAGACTACCCCTGGGTTACCAACCAGGATCATCTCTAGTTGGGTGGGAAACACTAAATAGGGTTTCTGAAATGACTAAGTGTCCCGGCCGAGAATCAAACCCCGGACCTCTCGATCAGCAGTCTAGCGTCTTACCACTAGACCACCATGCCACCTAGTTTGCTACGCAACAGGCAACTAGCTGGAGTGCATGCTGGTAGCACATAATTTTTTCCTTTGTCCGCTACATAGCGCTTTTTTAAATCAAGCTGTTTCTTAGCATAGCGCTACCAAGCTCAATATGACCTTGTTCACTTATAAAATATAAATCATCGGCCTCCAATTGGAATAGTCAGTCAGGCGACTTATGTAGACATAAAGGGAGACAACTCACCTAGCGGAATAACTACGTTTACAGATAACAACTATACCATTCTTCTATCCTCTGTACATAATTACTGCAAACGTTTTTTGCCTAAATCAACGATTATTTGTCCCGGACAAGTGCTAATTAAGTCATGCTGACTGCAAGATAATGAAATCATGCAGGCAAGGCAACACTCAAATGAACTAGCCAAGAACAAAAAAATAAGAAAGGACACAGACGGTGACAGACCACAATAATTCGGCACAATGCCAAACAGACAACTGAACCAGAAAATGAAACTAAACTGTACCAAATTTCAGCTGTCAAACACAGCTTGAAAAAGTGTCTCACTGTTTGGTAATTTATTCGTACATCTTCACTTTTGCAACAGACTGATGTTCAGGATTTGCCTGTGATAAAGGCCTGGATTATTTCAGTACATTATGGTTGGATTTCTTCATGCTGCAGTTTGTTACAAGTGTTAAAATCATATCTTTTCATATCATGATATACTAGTATTGGTTTCAAAATAAACCAAATTTATGTATATTTTCAGAGAAGAATTCTTGATGGAAGCTTAGGATTTGCTGCAGGGGTAAGTAAAGTTAATTAATTGATTACTTGATAGTGGCAATGGTAATGACTAATACCTATAGAGGATGAGACAGATTGATTTTGCGCTGGATGTCCATTTTCCTGGATGGATGCTACAAAGTTTTCTGCACTTGACATACAATTTCGTATTACAAAAGGGATAAACTAAAGATTTGTAAAAGTTTATAGTTTACACAATATTTATAAGAAATACACTTCTTTAGTAAAAATTTAAAAAGGAAAATAAATGATTTAGAAGTATTTAATAAAGACTCTTTCTTACTGGTATTAAAGTATGCAGTTTTGCGAGAGTCTTTAGTAGGATTTCAAAACTCATAATTAAAAAAAAAGTGACTTATATGTTTTGATATTAGACCTCTTCTTTGATAGTATAATATATAATATACAAATTTACAGTCTATAATATTGATTTATTTTCATACAGGTTATGACGGCTGCATCATATTGGTCACTGCTTGCCCCAGCAATAGAGATGGCTGAACGATCAGGTTATTACGGATCTGATGGACAATGGTCATTTATTCCAGTTGCTATAGGATTTACCCTGGGAGCTATGTTTGTGTATGGTGCCGATGTATTTATGCCTTATTTGGTAAGTTTATATTTTATGGTAGGTTTATAATAGATTTCTCTTTTCTGGAATACTGCCTTTCATAATGAAATATTAATTTTTAAAACCAAGTTGTACATGCTGAAATATTGCATAATGCGTACATTGTATCAAATAAAATATTGCTTTGAAATAAATTATTATTGAAAGAATAGCAACTGAAATGACCTATCTAAAGTTTTAGTTGTTGTTTGGGAGAATAATAGAAGTATGTACTATGTAATCAAATTTTTGGCATTGACATTGAAAGTCATACCAGTGATACTGATACATGAAACTGTTGAAGAAAGTACAATGAAATTTTTTTCCAGGAGGAATTTTAATGCAAAGACATGGGAACATGCAATATGTTATATGGTCATTTGATATGTTTAAGTGTTTTATATGTATGCATAGTCTAGCACATCCATACATAATGCATTACAGTAGTTCTAAAATATACTTTTATTATATTTAGGGAGCTGACAGTACAACGAGCCTGGCTCTATCTTTAGATACCAACCAGAAAATGGAGAAAGATGGCAATATACCTGATGATAGTGTACAAATACCTGTCTCATATGATGATGGTATGATTTTGTGTATATATATATAATAGTCAAACCTGTGGCTGTGGAAGCAAAAATAGCTTTGATCACATGTTTTTTTTAAATGTTCCGGAAAAGCAGATGCATATACATGCAGTCTAATTGAAAGGATACTGCTTCTAAAATATTTTGCATATTATAAGACCCTTCTTTATCATGGCATATATAAAGGGCTCATTATATTTCATACTTCATGACACTATGCCAACACATGGCACATTCTGTATGATCATTCATAACAAATCTATACCCTGGAAGTTAATTTGATACAGAGCCTTATAGAAATTATTGCACAAGTTTCCAACAGTGAACGTGTTTCGTTCTTACAAACTATTAAACTTTTAGCAGAGTTATGGTTCTTGATTGAAAACCAGATTTTCATGTACCAGTAATATCAATGTTTCTTGTTATATTTTGAAGGAATAGGAAGTACCGTCCAGAGAAGAAGAGCTGGTGAAGGTGACCAGAGTTTACCTAATACAAGCAATAATATATACACTGAAGATAGTTATAAATCATCAGTTAATTGGAAGAGAATAATGTTACTTATCATTGCCATAACGATACATAATATACCAGGTAATATGTGTTAATGTTTTATAGGGTTTTACACGGTTTCTAAACAATTTTTCAGCAATGTACAGTGACTGATTCACCTTATCAGTTTTCCTAGACTGAATCCTTAGGCCAGTTTTAAATTACCCTTTCATCGTGGAATGAGCAAGTTTTCCTTAGAAAATTAAGAATTATGCAAATTTTTCATGAAAGAGTACTGGAAGAGTGACTGGAAATCAACTCAAATCACAGGTTTACAAATCAAATGCACTAATCACATGACAACAACTTCAGCTTTGGTATGACTGTACATATCATGTGTAGTGTAGAATTTGAACTACTAGCAAATAAGACCAATAACCAAGTCATACATGAAAAAAATTTGCCACATGCTCACAGCATGAAATAACTTCGATGATCTTCTCCACAAAAATGCAAAATCCTATTATGTATTATAAATATAACCTGTGTATGACTAATGAACTTATCTTTGTCCTATGTTATATTTTAGAGGGTCTAGCGGTAGGTGTAGGATTTGGTGCTATAGGGAAAACACCTGCTGCAACTTTTGAAAATGCTAGGTGAGTGTATAAATGTAGAATTGTATATATAATTTGTTGAACTGTTTTTTTCTAGTCTTCAGCTATGCACCAGTCAATTGCATCCATGGCCTATACCTGGGGGATATCTGGAAAAACGGCTGAGTTTTTACCTTCCAGCTCCCCCCACACTGACAGGGAAACGTTGGATTTTTTCTCTTAACCAATACCTAGAGACAATATTAAGTTGTCAGGGGGCTGGGGAAGAACTGGAGATTTTACCATCAGCTGTTTCCTGGGGGCCATGGAAGGGGAGTTGACAACCCAAAAGTAAAAATCCTGGCCCATCCCCAGGTGTGGGGGTGCATGGATGCAACCAACTGGTGCACTATTAACACAATCCTCAAGAACTCTATTAGAGTAATTTGACAGTCGATTACTTTTCTAGTCTATATCTAAGTATTACGGAGATGCATGCACAAGATTTTCATACATAAAGCTAAAGGGCTGGTATTGCACAATTTTCTCATGGAAATTGAAATATTTGTGTGACTCTTTACAATTTATTATTATTATCAATTTTGATTTTAAACACAAGCAATATTTATTGATTACATAGTTTGGAGAGTAAATGCTCATCTTGCCGTATATTCAGAGTGGTTTTCCAAGGTGGAATAGAACAAACACATACAAAAATTAATGTTATCAGTTCCTACATGTTTCAAGCATGTCGTACATATATATACTTTTATCATGGTTTGTTGTTTTTGTACTGCAGAAATTTAGCCATTGGAATTGGTATACAGAACTTTCCAGAAGGTTTGGCTGTAAGTCTACCATTGAAAGGATCGGGAATGTCAACATGGAAATGTTTCTGGTAAGATGATATTCTGTTTCTTGTTTGTTTGTGTATGTACATTAGATGCTTGTAAGTTGTTGTCGATGCACCACATGACCATGTCTAAAACTGTCATCTGCATGTATGGTGTCTTAATTTTTCAACAAGTCAAAAAGGTCTGAAAAAAAAAAAAGGTCCTTGAAAGTCCTGGAAAGGCAACACATTAAAATGAATAAAGTGTGGGAACCCTGATTAACAATGATTCAGTTAATGATCCTCTACAAACAATATCTGTCCCCTATTTAAAGTTGTAACAGCCTTTTAAATTAAATGGAATTTAAATTTGTGTGCAAGTTTCAGATTTTAGTAATTGCTTTGATGAAATAGTACACAGGTGTATGCATATATATATTTATTTAGAAACTTTATTTATAAAACTAAATGTTTTTGGTCACATCATCATGGTCTGTACCAGGTGTTTGTGTGTGTGGGGAGATGGGGGGATGGTGCGTAAGTACGCAATCAGTCATGTCATAGTGGTCTGTACCAGGTTTATATAAGGGTGTGGTATGTAGGAACACAATCTAATATAGGGTGTTTATATACTGTAAAATCATTTAATTTCAATGGGATGAAATATTTTGGTTTGGGTAAAAAAGACTATTTTGATGGGAATTTCATTTGTGGATTTTGCATTTCAGGTAATAAAAACAGAGGTCAAAATTATTGTCTGATGGGGTTTGATTTCGTGGTTGGAAATCCACAAAATTTAATCCTCTACAAAAATTAATGATTTTACAGTACATGTATAATAATAGAGACAATGATCTTGTGATTACCACACCTGTTGTTCCAACGTACCTCGTCACACATCTTCTACCATCACCTGATGCCTCTATCATATATAATATAGGTAGAACATGTAGAATATTTGTAGGCGGTAGCTGTGTATAAAACAATGTGCTTTATTAAAACCTCATTATATATAAATCTCTTGAAATAGGAGAACTATTTCTGTAACAGACACACCTACTGATGTATTGTTTTATAGCTGAGGCCATCAACTTACCGAGGTGAACGACATCTTGGGTTTTAATGAAATCAAATATTGCTCCATTCCATATAATATTATGACGTATTTAGTTTTTCCTGAGACTATCCCTTAAAGGTCAAATACGAAAGAAATTCTTAATTTAACAATAGTAACACATTTACATAGATATATATCATATAAAAGACATGGCGTACTTGTAATCCACATAATTGCAATATTTAAGATGGTTTATAACGATAAATTTGACGATAATAAAATTACTACGTAAATCCAACCTGGTTGTCTCCCTTGATTTTTAGACCGTGTGACGTCATTTTGGACATAAGTGGAACTGTTCCTCTTCAGTTTAACTAAATTTGAATGGGTCCTGTCGAGTTTTTATCGTATTAAATTCATGATCAGTGACGGAAATCACTATAATGTGGTATGTTCTAAGCATTGTATGCGTTGTCATTGCAATCACGTTTTAATTCCCTTCAATATTTAAGAAACAAAACAACGACCACATACCGATGTGGACATTACTGACTTCAACTGCTGGGCGTGTTATACATTACAAACGCAGCAGTGCAAACTGCGCGCTACAGGGGGTATAAATATCACGCTGTTTATACACTTGACACGTGTGTGTATACATCGGTGATTGATTTTGAATATATATACATGTATACGTATATATATATATAGCTGTCACTATTTATTGTATATTTATGTGTAAGTTTTGTAACAGACCATAAGTAAAGCATTCCGTATGAGGAAAAAAATTATGTTCGCAAGAAATGGCTTTAGCTGCGTATTTGTACACGCATGTATATAAGACATATAGATACATGATTTGTAGTACACACGAAATGACGCGTAGTTGGCAGTTTCTGCCGTTAATTGTAAAGAATTTATAAATTAAACATAATTAAGTTACTGAATTCCTAAATTGAGAAATGAACATTATTATTCTAGACAGGAAATTATTGACGAAAAATTGTAATAGGAAAATTTGAAAAAAAGTCTGTAGATAACCGGTAAAGTTAGAGACATTGTCCATTGTTCTTGGATGCCGAGTTAATCCCATTTTATCATTTTCAATTATGGATACAAATTCAAATGAAAATTAGCAGTAACTAAATCGATTGGTACTTTTTTCAACATTGCATACTGCACCAGTCAGTTCCATCATCGCCCCAAACCGTCGGGGATGGACGGTCGTGTTTTTACCTTCCAGCTTTCCGCCGCATGGCCGGTGAAATGTTGGGATTTTTTTCAGCGAACCAATACCCTAGGGACACTATTTAGTTGTCAGGGACCGGGGAAATACCGGGGATTGTCCCATCAGCTGTCACCCGCAGGTCGTGGAAGGCGGGGTGACAACCCATAAGCCCATCCCCAGGAGTGGGGTACCGTAGATGCTACTGACATGTGCATAACAATGACACGTTAGAACAAGTTCGCTGAAAATTAAGTTATTTGGAAATGTAAACTCACGCATTTCCAACACAATAATCGGCGTAATGATCTTTTCAATATTGTTGGTATTGCAATGCACATGTAATAAAAAGCATGGTTTCTTTGAATGACACCTCAGGGTAAAATTTATTAACAACATCCAGTAAAGATGAAAAGTGACAGTATTATAGTGCGATGCTTAAGGCTTACACAGAAGTTTGAACATAATATTTTACCTTTTTGAAGCTTTCCATTACACAAGAAAACATATTAGAGTTTACACGAATCCTAAGCTTGTCATTTTCAAAAAAATTCACATTGATAAACAAAAACTTGGTTTATTACGCACATTCATTGAAGATATTTTTACGCACTTGCTCAACTGACCATAATTAATACTTACATTTCAATTCATGGCGTTATTTTGATTGGCGAATACAAATTGGTTTGTGATAAATTCGCCACGCCCCCTTGCACATGCATGACTTATGATCACCCCAAGAGCTGGACACCGTGTGATCTATATAAAATAAAAAACATAAAATAGACCGCCTGCTTTTGGCGGCCTATAGTGCAGTGTCATATATATGTCGGCCTTTTATACTGATGTTTAGTCTTTAAATGTAAGCCGGTCTAAATGGTAGGATCAAAACGTCTGACCGTGCGTTGAAATTCTGGAAAATTAGGCACGTGTTTGAACTCTCAAACAAGTATTATTAAGAATTTAGTTATATTACGGAAGCAGATTACCAACAGTGGAGTTCGCTACATACATGTACATGTATCTTGTTTGCATTTTGTTAAATCCACGATGCTCGCATTGGGTAAGGACTACTACGTTTTGACATATTTAAAAAAAAATATTTTAAACAATACTGTACATGTATACGAGCACATACGTTGTTCCATACAGTATTCTACAATTGAAGTGGACAGAGCAACATATACAAAGAATAAATATTTAATACCGCTCTTTATTTTTTATATAATATATACCCAGCGTTCTATTTCGGATAGTCTGGCAGTATTTTTTTAATAATTACCCATAAAGCAAAATGATACACAATTTAAACACGAATTTGATTTCAACTTGCGTAACTATTTTTTTTCCGTTATGTACTTTCTTGTTGGTGTACATAACGGGAGATGGATGCGTGAATCTAGGTTTATGCTAGGAAGAATCATAAGTTTACACACAGTTGAATTCAAATGTCAATGATCGATCTATATCGTTTTAGAAAAATGCAATTTATCATTCCATACTAAATTAATAAATTAATGAAACGTTTACCGAGTTATAAACATTTTATATCTGGTATAATACACTGTTCTTGTTTGCATTTTGATTGACAAAAATATATTATTAATACTTGGCCCGTTACAACACGCGTAATGTACACGCGTCTCCAGTTGCATTGACCGTAAACTTATCTATGTACACATACCGATTTAGGAATTTTCTCACATTTGTATACCCAATAATACGTACAGAAACAATTAAATTAAACATCAAATCGGTCAGCAGCTGATTATAATCTCGTTTTTGGCATGTTACAACCCCCGTGGTGTGCATAATGTACCAAGATAACTGTATGACACTTCGTAGATCGACGCTGTGTATATATATGTATAACCCCCGTGGAGAATTATTTTATGATTGTGCTTTATTTTTGACCCATTATTACATAATAGCACATGCATTTCATGTAACTTTAATGCATATTCAATAGTGATCAAGATTTATGCGAATATACACTAATAGTATACAGCCTCTGTGTTAATCAAATGTTCCAAAAATACGTCACAAGCTAAGGGAAGTAACTCGGGTTAGTTTATTCACAAAATAAGATAATCGAAATAAGAGATGACGTTTATTGTGTGTTATAATCATATCTGAAGCATAGAGACTGATGTAATCCTATATTTATACCATAAACTTACTAAAACAGCAAAAAAATAATCTTGCGTATATGACCTTTAAAGATGCAAGATCTGCTGCTTAGTTAATTGAAATACAGAAATTAGTAATAAAAGTTCTAGGTAATAAATTCAGAGAATGTTAGGAAACATATACAGTCTGTCACTTGAACCACAAATTTCTTTTCTAAATTTCCCAAATTATTATATATACTACCAAGGGAGATGATTCCGGACAGTAGAAGTTCCGGACAAACGGTCGTATATGGTATATTTAGTTAATTAATTCATTTATATTGGTATCAAATCACTCAGGTGCGTATTTAAAGGAAATCTGGAAGAAAACAAAAATCAAAATCAACAAATAATTACTCATATACCGAAAATATCGTCTGCTGCTGTGATTTTGACATCAACACGGCCGGGGGGTAAACAAATTTAGTGCGCATGCGCAGTATAGCGCGTGCACAGCGCGAGCGACAATGATTTTATGCTGTTCAATTATTTAGTTCAAATTTCCTAACGAGATCATGACCGAGTGGTTAAGCAGCTCGATTAGTAATTATCTGATGCTAAGGTCCAGCGATCGAATCACGGCGGCGCCAAAAAAAAAAATTTTTAATTTTTTTTTTCTTCCAGCATTTACTTTAGCGCTATAGACGGAAATTTGTCCTCATTATCTGTTGAGAATTTTTTTTTGATATCTTGTCAATAAATCTGAAAAACTTTTTCCACATTTTGTTTCGATTTTCGGCCGGTAAACAAGATACGGTATGTATTGGAATTTAACCTGTCACGAGCGCCCCCTGGTTTGAAAACATGTGCGTCACGTGTTGTCATGTCGTAAATATTGACATATTTTTGCATGATTGTGAAGAAGGAACCCTGTTCTAAATATTTCCTGGTAATATGTTTCTAAATATTCGTCGCGGAATATTCGAAGCAGACTGTCCGGTATATCTACGGTAATATCGTTGAAAATAGCACAAAAGTGCCCCTTTTCAGGCCCCAATATTTTGCTGTTCACGTGACGTCATTTTTCGGGAAACCTATTTTTAACAAAGATCCTGAACCAAGGTATTTGTAAACACAAAAAAATCTAAGAAAAAATCTATTTTTAACTCCAGGGGAAGCTTTTTATGCGATTTCTGTCCGGAATCTTCTCCTTTGCCAGTATAGAAAGCAACCTCTGCAGAATTAAACTTATTGTGGGTGTATGCATAGGCCATTTTTTTCAGATCTTGTTGCCACATAGAGGTTAAATTTATAGTTAACATCGGCATATTAATATTAGGGGGGGGGATTATACTGCTTTGAACGTGTTGGGCGGTCGAGAGGTTGGCTGATTTGTGATCAATAACCCCAGAACGCTTTTCTTTATGATCTTTAAACTTACATGTAGGTTGGCCAGTAACAGTAGATAGCTAACAATTTTAATTAATGAGCTACAATGGGGGCATACATGTTTTCCAAAATCTCAAGACTTCACTCACTCACTCACTCACTCACTCACTCACTCACTCACTCACTCACTTACTTACTTACTTACTTACTCTTGTTACTTACAGGTATGGACAGTTAAGTGGTGTTGTTGAACCGATAGCTGGTATATTTGGAGCATTAGCAGTTGTGATAGCTGAACCAATCTTGCCTTACGCTCTAGCATTCGCTGCTGGAGCTATGATTTATGTTGTAGTGGATGATATCATACCTGAAGCTCAAACTTGGTATGTATTCTCGTATTTGAGTCAGTTATAATTTATGTAAGTTGAATAATACAAAAAAATATCCTGGCCAAGTGATTATATAGCTTTTTCATGCTCAATTCAATTTCGTGCTCACATTTTAAACCTTGCCTGAAAACTGTTTGTGTTCTGACAGGATCAAGATTTCTTGACGGACAGAGGGCAAACTTGTTGGCCCATTTGGTTGAAACCTGTTAGGGGACTAACAAGGTTTTACAATAAATAACAACAAATGAAAACAAACTATAAATAGACCTTAAAAATACTATTACTGTCCAGGAAAACAGAAATTTCTGAATGAACAACCTAGAAAGATCCCTAAGTTAACTTGTATGTTTGCCTTCGTAGCTCAGTGGTTAGCGCGCTTACTGCCTAATCCGGGGACCCGGGTTCAAACCCAGGTGGAGGTTCACATATGCCTGTCATATTCAGCAGAAAGTTGACTGGCAAATAAAGGCCTAGCTCGGCATTATAAAAGTTTACTTGCATACTCACCACCCTACATGCCCTTGTTGAGTTTACTAGGTACTCGTGCAACATCAGGGAAAATTTGCACTTTCTTAATGTCGCTTTGTATTGGAAGGAACTGTTGTTGAGTTTGTCTTAAGTTTGTATTTGAGTTAGCTCCCTTGTTATAAGGTAAATTTTATATAAAGTACATGAATAACCGTATCAAAGCAGGATGTAATATACAATAATATATGGGTTAACGTCATCAATTGTTATAGTACTTGATACAATATAAATCAGGTGATACATATATGGTAGTTTTTATTAACTTGCATGGTCAAATTTTTAATGGTAGCGCAAATCTTCTGAGCTTATTAGAATCTCTGTACAATTTATGAACTAGTACTTGATATGACATACTGTAACCCAAATTACTTTGGCGAATACTAACTTTCGGGTTTTGCGGATAGTTGGCATATTAGCGACTACAAGTTATCGCAATTTTAAACCTTCCACGATGTCCATTTTAATCAGGGCTCTACAAATTTTTTCTTGGTAGAGTTGTCCCGGACAACTGACCATGACAAATTAGAGTTGTCCGAATTTTAAGTTCAGTTGTCCTTAAATTAAAACAAGCAGTAGTCGGGTCGCGTTCATAACTAAAGGCCACATTATTTACTAAAGCGTTTTACCATAGGTAGCCCTATATGTGAGCTCAAGACAAGGATATGCTCTAAGTCTTCAATTCAGGAAGCTACATACTGTTGTCAATGTAAATCATAATATCATATTGTAGTTCATATGTTGAATTTGAACTTATCCAAGTCAGATTCCGACTGCACGTTGACACTACCTAGTAAAGTTTGTTCTGTATATAATTCTTTGTCAGTGTTCTGATGTTGCAAGTATGCACTGAGCTTTGGTTGTGCTGAATACTAAGTGGCTAATCACACTCTGTTTGGCTAGCTGTTTGAATGAGTTAAATATCAAGTTTGGCAGGTTGTCTACACAATTCAAAGCAAGATATTGCAGGGTTAGAGCAGTAAAACAACTCAGGACATGAACTTCCACATGACTTTGAAAGGATTTTTTTTTAGTATTTTGGTGCAATCAATCACTAAATGATTCTTCTACATGTTGCATCATATGTTTGACAGATGCCACACTTTACTACAGTACTTAAATAACAATGGAAAATGATTTTAATTTATTGTTGATAGCTAGTAGCCAATAATACTAAAGAAACATAAACATAATAAACCAAAAACGAACTTGTCCGAAAATGCGTATGTATCCGAAATCGGGTCACTCGCGTGTATCTCGTCGTCTTATTTCCGATCATTTGTGATTTGTACCAGTCAATTAATGAGTCTTAACTCGTCAAGATATATTACATACTTAATTATGATGTGAAATTGAAAGAATACTGCCGTACCGTTCTTGGCAAACCTGTTTTATGCGTCACGATAATTCAACAAGTTAAATGTCCAAAAGTTCCAATTAAATAGTACAGTAAATTACTCTCGGCAACCCGTGACAAATAACTCGCTGATTTTCAATAATATCGTGTCAATTACTCAAATTTAATACCCACAAATATTGCATACATTTCGACATCTGCACATCAAAGACGTCGCTCTTTTACTGAGTCGCCGCGCGGTACGTTTTGAAGTCGTAAGATCTTAGAGCGGCGCCGACTTCTTCAAAGACCTTGACCGAGATTTTCGCAGGTGGTGTCGATTGCTTGCTAATTTTTTACTCGAGTTGCAAGTTTGTTGGATAACTGTTATATTTCTATGTAGGAATGATTATTGCGGAATATACGTGCATTACAGGTATCTGATGATTTTCATTTTTGATACGTCTTTTAGCGAAAGATTTTTATAAACTACTCGTCAATATTGTGCACGTGTGCGGTTGCACATAGACTGTCACTGTACCGAATTTTATCCAATCAAATTAGAGAAGGCGGAGCTTCGACGCGAGTTTGCAGTTGTCTGTTGATTCAAGCATGTATAGAGTAGACCTCCCGTGGTGCTTGATTATCGGTAATTGACACGGATTATCCGACTATCGATTGTTTATTGCAATGTCCGAAAGACCACATGGGGTCGAAATATTTTGTCACCGAGAGTAAATATCGGGCGTAGAATTTGATTATACGCATTTTTGGACAGTTGTCCGATCTTATTGTCCTTTGAAATTAGAGTTGTCCGGGACTAAATTTATGCACAAAGTCAGTTGTCCGAAACGGATTTAGAGTTGTCCCGGACGTCGGACTATAGGATTTGTAGAGCCCTGTTAATGCTTTGAACACTTTCACGGCTATTAAATTTCGCACATTTCTACCTCTCCCAAGCTCAGCGAAATTAAATCTCACAAAATAATATCTTGTTTTACAGTAATCATGATTCCAGGAAGTGGTTCTCTGTAATGTTGCGTAACTCTGGTGTTGATTACATTAACATCTCCTCACTGATTTGTTGTTATTTGTAGACCCAGGAAGTATGTTGACAAAAGAGTTAGCATTATTGGTTTTTACTGTCTATACTGTGGTTACAAAGTTAGCCACGTTGAAATATCAGTGAACTTAGCAAATTTACTAAATACAAAGTTTAATACAATTGTGAGTATTGTATTTGTACATGGAGGTTGTTCAGCAACAATAGATGATCCCTATTACTTTTGAGGTCAGTCGGTCAAATGTCAAGGTTACTGTGACCTTTCTTAGGCTGACATGGGGGCATACATCTTTATCAACTCGATCATTTGCATAGATTGTATTTCTTTCACAAAAATATTTTAAAAAATGACTTGGGAATGTACTCCCTAAATGTCTGAAAATGAAAGAATTGATAACTGTTTGGCACATGGAAAAATCCACTTATACAGTAATGGTACTTGTCATTACTATGTAATCTGTGCTGAAAATAAAGGATATGGTCTGTTCTGTTCTGTTCTGTTCTGTTCTGTTCTGTTCTGGTAGTATGTCACAATTTATTGGCTTAGAATGTAAGTACAAAATCAATATTTTGAGAAAACAAGAAAAAACTGTCCGAAAAATAGTATTTACTGATGGTAAAACAAGCTGTTTGGTCACCATGACAAGTGTCATCGGCAACATTGAAGTCAAAATACTTCCCCAAAGCTTCTAAATAATATCTGGAGTACATCCCTGAGGCAGTGGGACTGAAGCCGAAGGTTTGCAAAACATCACCAATGTTTTGGGGAATAGGTGATGCCTAGTCTGGATTACCTTCCCTAGATCACTATGTTACTAAAACGATATAATACAACAGGGAACCAGACTACGTGGATGCATTGCGGATAACGTTTTATTGCGAAAGTCTCCCCGATCATTCCCCGATGCTTTGGGTACCTCGGGAATGCCACCCGATATATCCAAACATACTACTTACAACCTCATTCTAAGCCAGTGAATTGTAGTTGACAGTCTTTGATAGAATCAGGCAATGAAACATTATCATATTATACAAATAATTGCATGATCAAATAACTTTGTACAGACAGTTCACTATTCAGTTTGACTCATTCTGAATTCCTAGTACACATCCACTGGTGAAGTACATGCTTTAATCACAGTCAACTGTGTACTTTTTGCTGTGTCACAGGTGGCTAATTGTATAGTTTGCGTAAAATCTGTGACACAGTTTAATCTATTATATTCATTGTGTTAATTGTTTGGAAGATCTCCATGTATTAAATAACTTCCTGAATATAATTGCACATTGTCTTTCTTACAGTATCAACATGTCCAATATATAGGACTAGAAGCCTGATATCTGAAACAATATGACATTTTTGTGTTCTAGTAAAATGACAGAACAAATAGTGCAGATTACTTTTCTGTCTGTATGTTATAGCAACATAGTTCATGGAGTTGGTTACTTACAATCAGAATAACTAAACAAGTACCAAATCTCAGACTTATATTCAGACTGAATTGAGACAGAGATTCAGACTTGTTGAGACATTCAAACTAATTTAAGGCAAAGATTCAGACAAGTCATGGGCGGATCCAAGATTTCGGGTTACAGCGGGCGTGAGAAAAAATGGGGTCCAGGTCAAAGCTTTGATAGTATGCCCTGGGGGCAAAGCCCCCCGGAAGCTCTTATATACCATTTGGAAGCCATTTCTTAAGTTATTATAAAGTAGATTGCGCCCCCCCCCTTGGATTATTGATAATAAATTTGATTTGTTAAATGTCTAAAATGTGTGTAATAATGTATATATGGATGTCACCTTGATACTTGTGTATATTTTCAGTGGTAATGGAAAGATAGCATCATGGGGAGCCATTGTAGGATTTGTTGTGATGATGGTACTAGATGTAGGTCTAGGATAAACTATAATAGGTATGTTATCATCCTTTCCTAAGTGCTATACACCCAGCATGTAAAAGAACCAATGGTGTCTCTGGAAGGTGGGATGTTGGATCATCTGAAGAATTCTGCATCATGGTAAATAGACACTGATACGAGTTTAGGACCTGAAAGTGTGAAATAAACAAATCCTGCTAATCGTGTTTATCATGCCATGCGATATCAGACAACAGTATTGTCATGACTTATTGCGTTGAGTTATGGGCCTTATGGCCCAAAATGGCAGGATGCCTGAACTGTAGCATATATAGTATCTATATTCAGGTTCTACCAGCTTGTATGGAGTTACTGCCCTTTGATTACCCAAGTATGTGTGTTTGAAAATTGAACCCTTTCAGTTTGTCTGATGAAGCTGTACTAAGTCCTTCAACCTAACTTTGTAGTACTGGGTAATTATGCCCACAATCTTTGCACATTTTGTCAGTAGATCAAAAGGGTTTCCGTTCAATAACTTAAGAAC
Source organism: Spisula subtruncata (assembly GCA_963678985.1). Lineage (NCBI taxonomy): Eukaryota > Metazoa > Mollusca > Bivalvia > Venerida > Mactridae > Spisula > Spisula subtruncata. The sequence goes on from OY787660.1 coordinate 5,499,292, forward strand.
ACTTTGCCCTAGAATCTTCAAATTTTACATGGAAGATGGCCAGCAACAGTAGATGACCCCTAATGAGATCAGTAGGTCGAAGGGTCAAGGTCACTGTCATTTTCGACAATTAGGCTGCCATGTGGGCATACATGTTTACAAACATCTTTTGTTATAATCATGAAGAATAGTCAGTTTGATTCACATGTTCAAAAACATTTACATGGTGTATATCTTGTCCATAAAAATGCGGCTCTATCCATTATCCATAATTGTGCTATATATCTTTTTGAATTAAATCTATTCATTAGGCATGTTGCAAATGGCGGCTGAGTTATATAAATATTCTTTCGAGCCATTAAATCAAGCAGTCTGCTATGTGAATTAATTGCAATGTACTGTTCCTATCTTTCGTCGTCAACATATTATCCACCAATAACTTGCCCACTTTTGTCAAGTTGAAATTAGTGACAGTTGTACTTTTACATCATGTCAACAATTAACAGAATTAAAAAATAAGACATATCAGTATTACGATGGCTTTATTCAATTACACTGTCTCTACTCAGTGACAGCAACAGGCTATAATTACCACTGTGTATAAACAAGCCGATTTCCGGCAATCGCAATAATGAGTACACATTAAATTATAGGGTACCTCAATATGGAGTACAGTGATTAGATTTTACATGTGCTTTCAATAGCAGAGCAGTAAATGATACAAGTTGAATTATATAGTAATCCAATAAGTCATACAGTGATTTGGTTTATACGCTGTGTACATTTTATGTACATATTGATGCAATAATAACCAACGACTTTTATCTTCCTGTTGGCTATTAAGTTTGCAATAAATTTTCATAAAAATCAAATGATGGTACAAAAATTTTGAATGATAATTCAGGTATAGGAATATTTATTTGACTGCCATTATTGTAATAGGATTTTACTACTGCCATTGTTCACAACATTTCTCCTAAAGTTTGTTGAATTAATTGTTTATTACTGTAAACTTATATATTTTTGCGAGGCATAAATTTTGCAAAATTGATATTTGGTAGTTGAGTTGGAGGGCTTGAATGATTGAAAGATTTACATTTCAGAAATAACTACTTTCTTTGTTATGCTCAGTGATCAAAGTTAATGACATAAATGTTGCAAACTTTATTTATTAAAATTGCAAATTTAGTGAAAATTAATACCGCTTGGAAAATATATAAAGTTTACAGCAATCAGTTAAATCATCTATCAGGTAATATACGGAAATGGATACTTCTTCTTAATGTACATTGTAAGTATGTAATGTTACTTGTTACGAAGATAAGGGGAGGTTGTCCTGTATTCTAATCAATATAAACTGTCCATGTCCTGGTTGACTTATTGACTTAACAATTATACTCCAGGATTTGACATATTAACCTCAAGTGGACAGAGTTAGTACATGCCACACAGTGTTATACAATGTCAGGGATCATTCAACTTGTTGCGTTTTCAATTAAATTTTCAATGATAAGGTTGTTTTGTCACCAAGGCTTCATTAAGTGTCAATCACAATTTGTGTTAGTGTAAACTATTTACTGCCTCAGCTTTTGCTTCCAGTGTGGGAGGTTGACATAAAAAACGGTACCAGAAATTTGCTTGCTCAGCAATAAAGGCCAATCCGGGAAACTGGCTTCTCTTCTCTCTTACCCTAGTGGCGATGGATAACATCAAAAATGCGATGTCGGGAGTGATTTATATAAGTTGGACAAACTTGTTTTACAATCGACCTTAAATAAATTAGTATAAACTATTGAGTCAGGATATGGAGTTCACTTTAATCAACTACCATAGAAGTCCAAGACTTAGTATAGATCACACTTTTATCTACCCAGAATGGTATTACATAAATTCAAATTTGGATGCATCCTTTACACAGATTCCCTTACAGAAATAAATTTAGACATTATCCAAGTCTCTGAGGCCCATGTGGAAGATCAGAAAAACGAATATGCCGCCTCGTTAAATAAAGGCCTTACTTACATCCTTAAACTGATTGACAAATTGTTAATTGCCATGTATTTTTTCATCCTATTTGCTTTTTTACAACATTATTTTATTCTAACTGTCTTTGAATTTTCTCCCAATTTGTTTTTGTCTGTGCCCAATCTACAGAAGCATGCTGTACATTGCCAAATACTGTTGTCTTTTTTTGGGATTATGAGGCTTAATAGATTAAGGTCATGTATCAGTAAAGGGTTAAGTTTGTGGTTAAACTTGTGTGGTTTCATTTGTTTGGTCTGGCCTAGAAAGTAGGTTAGTAGTACTTGACACTACTGCGTAGTATAATCCCCTTACGTATAATACATCACTTAAGTTCCCTATTTGTGAATGTCCGTGTGAAGTCATATCACTTCAGCGACAGGAAATGAGCCCTCAACTAGGAAATAGTTAAACACTATTAATTTAGTTGATTCAATTATAGATTGAAGTTAGTAAGAGCTTATCTGTTGTTAACCATAATGGATTATGATGGCTTTTCCAAAAACTAATTGTCCCAAGGAGCCTGTTTTAGTAATTGTTACTTCCGATTGGTCAGATTAGATAATTGCAGCAATTTGATTGGTTGATATTAGCCACTGGTTGCGTTTTTTATGATGGTGAAATATTAAGTACTGTTATACTATACTGTTGCTTGTGTGTATTGTTGGTGGGTTTAAACTGTTTTTCAACCATTTTTCAGTATACTGGGACAGATTATTTTTCCAGTTTTCCTTCACAGTAACTGTTGCCGTATCAGAACATCTTTCGTAACTTACCCTTCCACAAGGAAACAGCAACTTCTCCTCATGTGGAAGAAAATTAAATTTGTTGTCAAATTTTCATGGATGTATTTTTAGTTTATACTTTGGCAATTATACCATATCACCGTATCCTAAGCAAAATTTAATATAGAAGGCATGGGCTACCTCTTGTTGGAAACGCTATTTAGCCTTTTGCTTAGGCAATGGACCCCTGGTTCCTATTCAGTTGAAATGGTAGGTCATTGCTCCAAAACAAAATGGTAAAAAACACTTTTGGCTGTCTCAGTCAAACAAATAATGAACATGATTTGAACATGATTAAGTCCATGTCAGAAAGAAGTTTATTTGAAATTTTCCCCACTTATTGGGGGACATCTTTTATCAGATTTACTGAAATGACAATGTCATCATATCTAGCTTACTATGTGGCAATATTGCGTAACTAAATTTTATATATTTTTTCGACAGATATATCTAATATGAAGGTAGAGAAAAGTATATTGTTCTTTGGTAATGCATATTTATTAATATAATAACCATATGCAATATATCGATGGCTAAGAACAAGAAGGGCGTAACTACCAAATCGATATATTGAGAAACATGAGAAAACTGTCTGTAATTTAGTCTTTACCTATGGGAAAACACGTTTTTAAAACTTCATTTTGGTCAACATGACAATTTCTGATTTTCATGAAAATAGGCTCATAAGAAGCGCCTTGTGATGCTTATTCTAAATACGTATGAACCTTAAAAGGTCGTAAGTGGCACTTACGACCTTCTTATTCTAACCCATCAATATATACAATTCAGCTTTGTTCGAGTGAACGAATTGTTCGGAATGGCATAGTATATCATTTAAACACTAAATATTTAAAAGGTTGCAACCGTCCTACGCTTTCAAATAAGAGTTGTAACACGTCTGCCTGTGAGACACATTAACTGAGAAACACTGATAATATTTATTGCACTTGCAAATTTGATAAAACTGTTTGATACAGGAAAGAGACAATTGCAGTGAGAGTTCAGTTAATGCATTCTATTGTTTGAAAACTCTCTTTTGACTGAAATACTGCCGTTGACTACTGGGACTTAAAAACAATATTTTAAAAAATATATCTGAAAATATGAATGTGACTACAGGTCAAATTAAAAAAAGATATGAGGATATCGTACAGGGAAGGCAGTACTCAACTGAACCAGCCAACACAGAAAGATTAACAACATAACATGACAAGACACATTTACACGGAGCAATGCCCACACATACCCCAACATTATAATTAAAAGCCCAAGTCTCCATTATTAAGGAGTGTGATGACCTAGTTTCACACAAAGAAATATGACAAAAATAACGGTGATCCCAAGTGACCAAATGAAACACAGCTAAGATCCAACCTAGTTCCTCAAGTCCCTTCTGCAATAGGGCAATATGACATAGTTCGGGGCTGATAAAACTCTCTCTACCAGCAGCTGCTGTTGATACTACTTGTACTTACTTCTTGCCCCATATATTGACCACTGACCTAATGACTTATATCCTTATAATACAGGAAATAACTTACAAGTGACTGCTCTAATTTTTTTATTCATGTTGTACCTTAAGCCTAAAATATACAAGTAATACTCTTTTCATTGTACAAGCTACCTTGAAAACATCAGGACCTGGGCACTGTTTTACTAACAATGCTTAAATGTTGCGTAAATTTACACACAGATATCTATTCTATCTTACACAAATTTATAAGTGAGTTTTACTAAACGATTGCAAGTGAATGTTAGTCGGGACACAATATAACCAATATAACGGGGGCCAAAATGAATAAATATACATAAACATTCGTTAAGATTTGATGATAAAACATGTTTCTGTCAGTTAATCATGGTATAAAACAACAAACTGACATGTTAAAAAACTCCACACTTAATTTCATATTTGCTATTTAGGGTTGGCCAGTTTCTACGTCAAGACTTACGACAGAAAAAGAACTAAAATATCTTTGTAAAACGCATTTACGCAAATATTATTGACGTATGCAATATTTTAGGAAAACTAAAGTTTACGCTAGATCTAGTGTAAATACTTCGATAAAACAGTTCCCAGGTACATATATATATATCATGTTATTATAAACACAAAAACACCTGAATATGAAAAAGTTTCTTAACAGTATTTAAGGTCCCAGATTTTAATATTAAGGGATGAATTGATGTAGTTTCGACCTATTTCACTATTTGTACTGTATAACATTAATCTTATAAAACCTTGAATGTGTCGCGTCTGTAAAGTAATGGTGCTTCATACACCCTAATATGGAATAGACAAATGAATTATGTAGGGATTCCTGTCATTGAGGTTTATATATATTATATAGAGTATCCTTGAGTTGTGATTAAATATATATATTATATATATCATAGTTGGGGTAGCTCAGTGTGAATGGAGGAAAAAATGGTCTTAATATACGACACAGACTTGTTGATCTCCTAAAAAAAGTGGGAGGGGATTATCTATAGAACTGTTCTTTGTCCCCATCCGTTTCTTTGTGGAAATTTCTTTACAGACATTTGTTTACTCCAAAACTTATTATCACCTTGGTCAAATTACATGAAACCTAGTGCAAATGTGTAACTAAAAAGACATTATGACGCTTCCATGTTCCAGTAATGCTGGGTCAAGGTTACCTGTCAATGGTTTGAGCCTTACGTTTTGGGTCCGCTTCAAAACTTTTTTCAATGCATAGGTCAAGTTCAATGAAACTTACAGCAAATGTATAACTAATGAAGATGACATGTAGAACCCATGTTCCTAAGATGCTGGCTCAAGGATAAGGTCACATTGCTATGTCAAATGGTTGGTGCCTAACATTAAGTGTCGGCTTCATAGCCTTTTTAATACCTTGACACATCACAAATCACTCAATGCTTAAGCTAGCATTGTATTTCACAGAATATTTCTTTAGGTATCACAACCTGTGTAGACTGAGTGCTTAAGGTATCACAACATCAGATGACTTAGTGCTTAATGTATGACCTTCTTTGATGACCTTGTGCTCACGTTTTTGCTTTCTTTGATGTCTTTGTGCCTTAGGCATTACTGCCTTTGATGACCTAGGGCTCAAGGTCTATGGGTCTGGACTTCGTATAGCTTAAGTTTTGGGCTGGAATGTACATAGCTAAAACTGTGACTCCGGGCTGGAATGTGTATGGCCCACAGCAGTATAGGTACAAGTGATGTTGTAGAATATTAAAAACAATGTGTGGCCAGGTGTCACAGATGACATAGATAAATAATACATCTAATAAATGGCATACTGATTATAACCCATTTCCGGAATGTTTCCTTTTTTGTCTGACCTTGCCTCCATGTTGTCTGACCTTGCCTCCATGTTGTCTGACCTTGTCTCCATGTTGTCTGACATTGCCTCCATGTGGTCTGACCTTGTCTCCATGTTGTCTGACCTTGCCTCCATGTTGTCTGACCTTGCTTCCATGTTGTCTGACCTTGCCTCCATGTTGTCTGACCTTGTCTCCATGTTGTCTGACCTTGCCTCCATGTGGTCTGACCTTGTCTCCATGTTGTCTGACCTTGCCTCCATGTTGTCTGACCTTGTCTCCATGTTGTCTGACCTTGCCTCCATGTGGTCTGACCTTGTCTCCATGTTGTCTGACCTTGCCTCCATGTTGTCTGACCTTGCCTCCATGTTGTCTGACCTTGCCTCCATGTTGACTGACCTTGCCTCCATGTTGTCTGACCTTGCCTCCATGTTGTCTGACCATGTCTCCATGTTGTCTGACCTTGTCTCCATGTTGTCTGTGTGGGACTGTTGGTTTAATATCATGTTTTATATACACACTATTGTCTGAAACAGTTTTAACTTAGTTTTTGCTTTCTTTTATAATGTCTTTTTTGTTTGTAATTGAAAATTAGAAGACAAACATGGGAGAAACATAAGAAAATAAAAATGGGCTTGTCTGAGCATTTGTGGCTAAGGGTAAACAAACTAGGAGTGCTCAACTGGTGTTTTATTCTGTCGGTGTGTCCTTGTGTGTCATTTGATTTGGGTGTCCATCTGTGTGCTTATTTGTGTGTGTCTGTTAGTTTATTTGGGTCACCAGGGTGTCCACCTGTCTGTTTGTGTGTGTCTGTTAACCCTTAACACTAGGCACCTAACACAGGTCTGATAATGACAAATAAAAATGTAATAAGTGAAACACACGGAAAAGACGGGTCGGGTTTCAAGTATGATTTATTGAATACTGTTCAGATAAGAAAAGAACTGGTATGTGTACACATCTCTAGTGCAGCTTTTTTAGACAAAAATCTAGAGTTGTCTCCCTTGATTAGTTGTCATGTAATTTGTTATTGCATTGTCTCCCTTGATAAGTTGTCATGTTATTTGTTATTGCATTGTCTCCTTTGATAAGTTGTCATGCTATTTGAAATTGCATTGTCTCCCTTGATAAGTTGTCATGCTATTTGTTATTGCATTGTCTCCCTTGATAAGTTGTCATGTTATTTGTTATTGCATTGTCTCCCTTCATAAGTTGTCATGTTATTTGTCATTGCGTTGTCTCCCTTCATAAGTTGTCATATTATTTGTTATTGCATTGTCTCCCTTCATACTCATTGTTAGAAAAGAATATTTGATGGACACAGAATAAGGACACAATGTCGTGCTTCTATGTAGTTAAGGATTATTCTTATTTTTGAGACATGTTGAAGATAAAAATATAATTAACACTAATTAACCTTAAATTTGTAGAATGCTTTAATCTCTTATCATATTTTTTATTTTCTTTAGCTACAAATGTACTAGTAAAGTACATGGATACAAAGTATATGATGTCATTGTCACGCAATGTCAGTAACGTTCAAAAGAAGCACAAATACTTTCTTGTTTCTTGTACAAAATAGGATCTTACAATAAGATATGATGCATAGAATCTGGTAAAAGATACCAAATTACTTGGGAAAAAATCACAATGCGAACATTAAGACTGGTACAATCATGTCCTAGTGATCTGGGTTAATATTAGCATGTACTATATTGATATTGGGACATAATAATGTCACCCAGTTTCTCATTATACCATACTAATTATATTGTATTTTAATGAAAAAAAATTAAATCTGCATTTTTTGTCTTTCTATTCCTGAGTGTTTTTCAGAGTTCAATGTTATCTATGATATTCATTGTTACTTGCATCCAAATCAGGTGAAAATCTTAAGTTAATAACAAATTGTATTGGTTAATGAGAATATACATGTTATACTGTCAGATGTTTCTACATATTTGACACCATATTAGAGTTTAAAAAAGAACACTTTCTAGAAAAGAAAACTACAAGAAAATAACAATAAAGCAGTAACTGTTATAAGATTCAAACCATGAGAATAAATAAATCTTTATTTTGGAAAACCTCAAACATTCAGTTTTTGTCCATAGAGTCACAATAATCAACAACAACAGAGTACTATATCATATTATCAGTTTAATGTTATTTTCTTGTACTTGAACTTTAGTATGATTTGACTTGTTTGTGAGTGAAGGATCGTAAAGACATTGTACAGAGTGATGTATAGACAATACATAGACGCTATGGGGTTTGACATTTGCACTGCAGTAATGAATTGCTGTTTTTTTTGGCACTAACCGTTCTTTATAATTGCCGCTTTCTTTTAAAAAATCTCGAGACGGGAACATATTCTGTTAATTTGTCTGGGCCTTATCATGTTCATTAATCCCCTGAGTGGGTGGGGTAAATGGATGTCGGCTCGCAGTATACCATGAGTGGTAATAAACTGCTATAATTGAAGACTTGCCAGACCTAATGTTGCAGATCTTGGAATGTAAGGGTCAATACACCCTCACAAATGAGACAGTATATTTTGTATTCTAACACTATAGTTTGCCTGTACTGTCTGATCTTACATTTTTATCAAACCTATTGATTGCCACTATTATGATAGAATGTATTCTGTCTGTACACCTAACGGCTGATGTTTATTTCATAGTAAAAAGTAAAATTTCTATTTCTTGTTTTTTTTTCGTGAAGGATTTGCTACAGGTGGTTGTGCAAAGAGCTGAACAATTGGTTGTTTGTTTGTAGTTTACATTGCTTTCATATCAGTTGTTGTTGTTGTTTGCGATCTACTGAGAAAGTCATAAATGCACATGTGTCTTTCGTTTTTTCCCTTTCACAATGCCATTGCCTTCGAACATGTCTTCCTGAATACATGTAGACTCCTTGGTTCTTTAATGTGCCCTGTTGTACATCACCGATGCACACCAATTAATTGCTATCTTTAGACTTATTCCATAACATTTGACCTGCAACCCCACTTATTCCATAATATTCTGTCTGCGACCCTACTTATTCCATAACATTCGGTCTGCAGCCCTACTTATACCATAACATTCGGTCTGCGACCTTACTTGTTCCATGACATTCGGCCTGCGACCCTACTTATTCTATAACATTCTGTCTGCGACCCTACTTATTCCATAACATTTGGCCTGCGACCCTACTTATTCCATAACATTCTGTCTGCGACCCTACTTATTCTATAACATTCTGTCTGCGACCCTACTTATTCTATAACATTCGGCCTGCGACCCTACTTATTCCATGACATTCGGCCTGCGACCCTACTTATTCTATAACATTCGGTCTGCAACCCTACTTATTCCATGACATTCGGCCTGCGACCCTACTTATTCTATAACATTCTGTCTGCGACCCTACTTATTCCATAACATTCGGCCTGCGACCCTACTTATTCCATAACATTCGGCCTGCGACCCTACTTATTCCATAACATTCTGTCTGCGACCCTACTTATTCCATAACATTCGGCCTGCGACCCTACTTATTCTATAACATTCTGTCTGCGACCCTACTTATTCCTTAACATTTGGTCTGCAACCCTACTTATTACATAACATTCTGACTGTGACCCTACTTATTCCATAACATTCGGTCTGGGACCCTACTTAGTCCATAACATTCGGCCTGCGACCCTACTTATTCCATAACATTCGGCCTGCGACCCTACTTAGTCCATAACATTCGGCCTGCGACCCTACTTATTCCATAACATTCAGCCTGCGACCCTTTTCCTAATATAAAGTTATTATTATATTCTCCTGAATGAGATATAGTGTATTAATTATGTACTTAGTCCAATTTTACTATAGTGTACATAGACCAGATCCAATTTCACTCTAATATAGACCAGATAGTGAATTAATAGTGAATTAATGATGGTTATATAATATGTATATAATTAACCTACTTTCTGGATACTGTCTGAGTTGTAGTCTACAGTCAGTAGATAAAAACATCACTTCATTAACAAGTAAAATTACATCATTGTCAATCCTAGACAATCAGTTAGGATCAGTCATAACTTTACAACATCTCCTGCACAACAGTCTTAGACCAGACAATCTCACCAAGTTGTACCAAATTTATTCCTATCAATAAATATTATTAATGCCACAAAAAATGAATAAGATTTACTAGAGCTTTACAGCTATCTGAAAATCTGGCTAATATTTTTGTCTCGGTGTAACCATGTATAATGTTTGTAACATTATGAAATGGGCTGAGAAATTGCTTTCTTTTCTGAATTTTGACTCTTAATTTGTCGACTTATATATTTTAGTCTATCATTCTAGACATTACGTCTAAGTGATGTGAGTCTAATTCCCTTAATTGGCATTTAATTGGCATTTAAAGTAATTGAATAATTTTAGTATTTCGTAACTTCTTAGTTTGTGTGTCCTAGTATATTGGTTCGTGTGTACTAACTACATTTTTGTAGATGCCTTTGTACAAAATGGTGATCCTTCGTTATAATTTCACATTGATGTCTTAAAATTACAAGCTCTGAGATATCACTTTTAGCAATATGACTTGATGTGTCTGATCTGTTCCAGAAGTAGGTTATTGTAATATCATTAGTTTTCGGGGGGGGGGGGGATTAAATGCCACAGATTTTGTGGTTCACCTTTTACCATAAAATAAAATCCCATTGAACACTTATCACTTATTTTGGCCCATGTATTTATAATCTGAAATGCAAAATCCATGAATTAACGTAACATCGAAATGGTCTATTTTATAAAAGCCTTGAAATTTTGTCCCATCTAAATTAATAGATTTTACATTATTGGAACTTAAAAAAAGTTTAAGGTACATTTTAAAAGTGAATATCTCTGTGAAAGCCATCAGTGCTAGACATTTGGTATTTCGATTTGTAGAATTGTCTAGTCATCATATGGCTGGCTTTGTATGAGAAGGTTGTATTAAAGTAGTACTTACGACCTTATAAGACGATACATATTTGAAATCAGCATCACAAGACGCTTCTTATGAGCCTATTTTAATGAAAATTGGAACTTGTCATGTTGACCGAATTGAAGTTGAAACAGCTTGATTAACCATTAGTAAAGAGTAATTTTCTGACATTTTATTCTTGTTTTCTCATAATATTGATTTTGGAATATCCAGATTGTATTATTATATATATTATTGTACAAATTAACTCCTATGTTTAAGTTGTAACTACTTCTATCTTTCTGTCAAAAATACGGTCATCAGTGACACATTTAGTCTAATTTAAGACTAAAGGATTTTCAACGGATGTGAACTGTATATAGCACCACCCATAGCCATCTTGTTTTAAAGATGAAAATACATTAATGTGTTCTTTCCCATGGCTATCTTTTTTAAGAATAAACATATAATTTTAATTACGTTCCTTGATGAAAAGGTCAAAAAGTCCTTTTTTGACATACATGTTAATTTATATAAATGTTCTATTTTTTCCTCCAATTTTATTATGATAACTGTTAGTGTTTTAACAATTTATTTGAGACAATTTTATTTCTATTTTCAGACGAGTGATATAGTTGCCGTCTCAGGGGAGGTTGTGACATTCCTGTGACAAGCCTGTGCCATTTACAGTCTGTGATCCTTGATACGGAATACATTTTGTCATCGGATCGAATTCCCGTTATAATTTTAAGTTTCCAGCAATTGACAAGTTCAAGTATTTTTGGTGAAGGGTACGGAATCCATTTTGTCATCAGATCGAATTTCAGTGAAAATTCCTATTTCCAGCTACAAGCCGAGTACAAATTGGAGCATAAATGCTCAAAAAAATGTTTACGGTTTCACAAGTTCAAGTATTTTTGGTGAAGGGTTTCAAATGTTGCTATAACATGTCAGGACTGACTGGCATGTTACTATTGTTAACATCTCAGGACTGACTGGCATGTTACTATTGTTAACATCTCAGGACTGACTGGCATGTTACGTTGTTATTACTCTGGTGTTGGTTGGTTAGACGTTTGATCTCATATTGAATGTTACTCTCTGTTGTATTCCATCCACGTTAAGGCTGAATATAAAACATGTGTGGTTCAGGTTACAAGATGAAAAATATTTGGGTCGAGGGGTCGAATAATTTTATTTAATTTTTTATCAGGATCATTAGGTCATCAAATATTAAGAAGAATTACAGTTACCTTTACCATTTTTGACTATTTGGTTGCTATGGGGGCATACATGTTTTACAAATATCTTTTGTTTTGTTATTTGTTTTGTTGTTAGAAATGATTTTGAAAAAATAAGATAGTCAGGTTATCTGAACCATACAGTTGTTTTATTTTCAGCCTTGTTAAACATTTTTGTTTTGTATTCATAAATGTCCTTTTATGAGATGTATTGTCAATGCTATATACTTTTAAAATGTAAATGATATAAAAATATACTTAATAGTTTTATACATTCAGAATGATCATATATCACATGAATTTCCTTGTATCTGGGTTAGTATAACCAGTATGTATAACTCTATACGTAACGAGTGTAGTATAACGTTAGAATGACGTCATTTTATCTCTTAAATGACGTCATTTTGTGCTGAAAGTGACGTTGCGTTTAGCGTCGCTTATAAAGCAGAGTTGTTTTTTTAACTGAAAGATGCGCTTTTTCCATGTTATTAGAGTCCTGTGATATAAAGAATCTAATGCTCGTTGTCAATGGATATAAATTTATATTAAACTCATTAAGGAAAGCTCGCCAAAGGCTCGCTTGATAAAATTTTCCAAACTTGTTTAATATAAGTCTATATCAATTGACAACTAGTGATAGATCCTCCATATCTGTAGGATTTTGCTTGGCTACTTATCATTATACATATTTGGTTATGTTTATATAATTAACAGTTTATGTGGTTAAGGTGGAAATATTGGCAAATTTTGAGAATTTATTATTTCATGTAGACTAGCATTAACTTTTGCCAACATATAGAACTTTATTCTGAAAACTGGCTTATATTTTGGCACTCCAAATGTTTGGAAGTCAGAATTTGTTACTTTTTTACCCTCAGAAAAATAAACTTATACAGCACTTTTTGAAATGTTTTTATATGCATTTGACGTCGTTTTTTTACTATGATCGTGCTCAAATTCTTTAAAAAATAACAAAATTTAATCCCCTTGAAGTACTAATGATGTACAGTCTGTCCTATAACTGTTACTATATGTCTTAGTACGAGTAGCACATCCTTATTAGTATGCCAACAATGAAAATGTTCCGACATAAGAAGAAGAAAATTGTCTAGTCAGAAGAGATTAAGTTTCCATATTAATATTGGTTTATTGTCTTCAGTAGAAGATTTATATCAGTTTGACCTTCAATTTTCACATATCGCTGGCTTAGAATGAGAAGGTTGTAAAGTGCTACTTACAAATTTATAAGATTGATACATATTTAAACTCAGCATCACAAGGCGCTTCTTATGAGCCTGATTTCATGAAAATCGGAACTTGTCACGTTACCCAAACGGAAGTTGAAAAATCTTGTTTATCCATAAGTAAAGAGTTTTTTCTTGTTTTCTCAAAATATTGATTGTACTTTCTTGGACAGTGTTTCAAATATCCCATGATGCATCAAAATTAATTTAAATATTCACATGCATGATGTGAATAACAGAATACATCATTCTGTTCAATTACATAGTCAGACTTTCTTGTACTGCAATGTACGATATTAATTTTGAATGAGAAAACTTGAATGATTTATCTAGCTGGGTTTTTTTATTGCACCAATTTAGTTTTTACATTCAAATGGCATAGAGTTTATTATGGCCCCCTCCATCTTTGATGAGGGGGTAAATTGCTTTGCACACGTCAGTTGGTGAGGTCGGTTGGTCTGTCTGTCAGTAGAACAAAATGGTATCAATTCAATAACTCACAAACTTTTTGCCCTAATTTGGACGTTGGCGATTCCATGGTGATTTTGAGGTCAGTAGTCTAGGTCACTGTGACCTTTACCATTTTCGACAAATAGGCTGCCATGGGGCATACACGTTTTACAAACATCTCTTGTTTTTCTTTTCATGTTCAATCTATTGTTTTTGGTCCCTTTAACCCTTGGAAGGAAGAAGGCTCTCAGTATAATATTAGTCACACAAGCATAGTTTAGTAGTTTGAATTTAGTTACAAGTTATCAATATATGTAAAAGTTGTCGATTACACTTAGTCTAGCTTTGATTTATTTTTAAATATTAAATTTATAATCCTAGTCACAATTTTAGCAAGAGAAATGTAGTTCATATTCATCATGGTAGTATTCCTGATACATGGCTTTTCAGTTCCCTGAACAACTTAGCTATTTGTTCTGGACAAGGCTTTCACCGGGGCATATGCATCTAGTGAACACAGTCTTGTTCACTATTTTTCTTGTCACAGTGTTTGTGTGTATGATACTTAAACAATGTCCATAGTAAAATTCTGAGAAATTTGACTGTACCTTTTCATTGATCACAATTTACATACCCTACCCTACCCTACCCTACCCTACCCTACCCTACCCTACCCTACCCTACCCTACCCTACCCTACCCTACCCTTGTTATGAAAGTATTTACTACTCAACGCTGGCTCGAAAATGAAAAAATATGATTTCTTGCCATGTTTTCTTGTAAAAGCATTTCATAATTTTTTTTGAATATTTAGAGAATATTTTCTTGAATACTTTCATGATCTGTGTAGATTATCTAGTGTATGAATGTTTTACAACTGATTGATGTTTCATTATATTTTTGAGATAAAACATTTTTTATCAAAAAAATGAAATATTTCTGTAAATGTATGTGCCAATTTTAATAATTCTTACTCTACTATGTTGTACATAACAATATAGCCAAGAGAATGTTAACCTGACCTTTTTGTTTAAATATATCACTTGGAATTTCAATTCCCAGCAGTTGGGTTGAAATTAAAACAACTATTTCAGCTGGTTCCTACAAAGAATGTGTCATAAACTTTCTAGAAAAAGTGTGCCTTTTATAACTTGTTATACCCCCGCAAACAAAGTTTAAAGGGGGTATACTGGAGTCACCATGTTGGTCTGTTGGTCTGTCGGTCTGTCGGTATGTTAGCATCGTGTACGCTCTGTAACTTTGTCATTTCTTTCTGGATTTTAAAATTGCTTGGTACAAATGTTCACCACATCAAGACGGTGTGTCATGCGAAAGACCCAAGTCCTTACCTCAAATGTCAAGGTCACACTTACAGGTCAAAGGTTATATAGTCATGCAAATCGTGTCCGCTCTGTAACTTTGTCATTTCTTACTGGATTTTAAAATTGCTTGGTACAAATGTTCACCACATCAAGACGGTGTGTCATGCACAAGACCCAGGTCCCTATCTCAAAGGTCAAGGTCACACTTACAGGTCAAAGGTTATATAGTCATGCAAACTGTGCCCGCTCTGTAACTTTGTCATTTCTTACTGGATTTTAGACTATAATTTTAAATAATATTCCTGTGTCAAGGCGGTGATGCGGGGGTATGATTCATCACTCCTGTGATAGCTCTAGTTTATAATATATAGGTCGATCACCCGTATGCAAACACAGGTGAACTTAAAAACTTCAATTTCCCTTATTAATTTCTAATTGTAACAGATGGTGCATATGACCTATTTGTTGAGTTATTGCATTTCTCCTGCCTTGTTTTTTAGACGGAACTACCTCAATAATTTAACTCTTTCTGGTCACATTGTGCATGCTGTAAAATCATTTAATTTCAATGATACACATTTCATGGTTTTGATTTCGTGGGGACGTAATGTCAAGGATATCTTATCCACTAAGTCAGGTACTATAGAAATTATTAATATTCATTAATTCATTAATGTTTTCCTGTTTCTTTTCACTCTCCTGATGTTATGCATCAATTCAAGATAATTTGTAGAAGTACATGCATGCATAGACACCCAATCTGAAGGTGCCCATGAGTAAAGCTCCTGTGACTTCAAATCGGGCGTTTACATCTGCATTCATGTCAACAAATTGTCTTTTAACCCTATACTAACCATAACTCCTCCTAGAATAATATATGGTATCTCCCTTTTTAGCTTCACTATTAGTAGAATATGGGAGCTATTGGTAATGTTAAAGTTTATATACCACCTCAAGTATTTTCAAATCCATTGACATATTGGTTTGGAACTTGGCACACTTGTTCACCATCATGACACCAACCTTTACCCAAGAGAAGGTAACTCTATCAAACATTTTTACTAATTATGCCCCTTTTCGACTTAGAAAATAGAAACAAATTTTACAATATCAAAGGATGTGACTGAGAATATTGGAGTGTGCTGTCAGATCATCAGACAGCTCTTGTTTGTGTCCCAGCGTTTCCTTGTAGAATATGATGTATGTATGTAAGTGATCCACAACTTACTCTCAATCAAAGTGTTTTGTGTCAAATTTGTTTATGCATATTATTTCGATACAGAATTGTTATTTGTTACATAGAGTGTATAATGTGATTATTGTAATTATTGCCAGTTTACTAGTAACATGTATTCTGTTGATACGAGGGTCATTCAACATATTCGTAGACAACCTTTCTCATTTTATTATATTTATGTTTAAATAGTAATTTCTTATATCATTATCTATTACCTACCGTAGACACAAATTTATCTTTGATTATGCCACACAGTATCATGTCATCAGCAGTTGTATTACCATTGTAACGCGCTACCACCCCCGACCGACGTAACGTACCCTTTTCACTAGTTCAACTAGTCATAAATTCCGAATTAATTAAGTTACATTCCTATTTCTTTGCTAGATTATTGCAGGATATTATCATAATATTTTGTGAAACTTTTAAGTTGTTTGGACTTTTGAGATTGAATTAAGAAGTATTTGATCTATGCCTATGACGTTTTCATTTACGTCAAAATGCCGATGAATTTACACAAGGAAATTCATGCAACTATTAAATCGTGCACTTGTCTTGGAAATACACAACAAAAACACATACGCTGCTAATGAGAGCAAGCGGAGAAGATACAGTATTCTGTGTCACTGTGTTTTAGTGGTAAAATCAAATTCTTGAAGAACAGCATGGCATTAAAATTATACAGGGATAGAACGAAATTTGCAAACGTAGGGACGTTTGAGGAAACGCCAGTCAAAATTATCGAGGCATTTCAATTTAGCACACAACCATTAAATCTAGCTTAATCCTTTTACTTTGATTACTTAAAATGTTGTGGTAGATCTATTGAACAATAGACCACTTAAATATTTATGTTTGATTCGATATAAATGACAAAATTCAATTTCGGGTTTACCATTTGAGAAACAGCAAAACGCCAATAACGTCGCTGACGTCAGAATATATTTGCGTTGTGTGGTGGTTGTGGTAAAGTGATAGTTTTGTTTTAGCTATATTTTCTTTACAAATGCGTCGTTTCATGCAATATTTTCTTCACTTGTGTCAGAAAGGCTGTAGTTTAGTGTGATATATTTAGTTATTCTCTGTGTCCATGTGTATTAAAACGACGAGTCCAGTCCACGAATTTATTGAATGACCCTCGTATTTGCATTTTTTAAGAACATTATTATTTTAAATTACAGGTAACCAAGGCCCTTCTGAACAGAACAAGTTATAACAAGAAATAATATTTAATCTTTTTGTGATCACATTGGCATTATTACAGGACAGAAAAGTAGCAAAATAATGTCTCTGTTAATTTATTAAAGTCACATAATCATGAGAAATAAGGACTCAGGAGATAGTTTCACCTGCCATTTATTTTATCCCAATGGTTCTATGGTTCTAATTTAGCCCTTGTGAATACCAAAATTGGATTAAAAACAATTTCATAGTGACATGTTCAAATGGGCTTAGTATACCTTCAAACTTTGTGATGTTAAGTCGTTTTTGCATTATACTCTTGTATAAACGATATATGAAGATGAAATATCTAGAATTATTGCATGTTATGATCTTTACTTTGATATAATATTTCTTTGTTTAGAAAAAGTTACAGGTGGTGGTTGGTTTTAATTTGTTGTTGTTTTACTGACCAAATGTGTTTATGTATAGTCCAGACAAATTTTCTTGGTTAAATTATGCCAATAGAAAGTTAGAGTACCAAGTTGATCTGTTTAAACTATATTTATAAAGAACACTTTTGGGGCCTTTAAAAAATTGATGTTTATATTGTTAATTGCTGTATTGAAGATTTTATCTAAATGTACAGTGTTTATTAGGATTAGTGTGTGTTCTTTTTACCAAATTAGTGTTCTTTATATCCAGGTGCTCTCTGTAAACAGTTCAATACTTAATATTGCCATGATTATCTTTGTAACAAATAGGCTTTGGAAAGGCACCACTCGTCAGCAATATAACAATATGAAAGGTAAAATTACATCTTGGAATGTTCTTAACATTTTTGTAACATTTTCGTTAAGTTTTGTACCAGTTGCATTAAGTTTTGTACCAGTTGCAAAACGTTACAAAAATGTTACAAAAATGTTACAAAAACGTTCCATGACGTAATTCTACCTGGAATGCAGGGCAAGTCTGTCGAGTGGTCATATTATAGTATTTTTATCCTCATAAGTGATGGTGAAAGAGTTTCTATATTTCGCTCACCACTAGTCTATATTTGTGTATTAGTATTAGTCGTGAAGCTATATATGTCTATCTTTAACAGATGCTCAGATGATAAGTTCCTCATGCATTATGTTTGTGCAAGGTGTTGATGCAAGGTGTTGATAATGTATTGCATGCATATAAAAGAGAAACGTTATGTTACTTAATATCATTACATATGGTAAGTCTCAAATGTGTCTGTTATTGCTCAAACATTTCCTCTTTGTAATGCCTGCAGGACCTCTTGCAGACTGTATCCATATACTGTAAAATCATTAATTTTCGTGGGGGATTAAATTTCGTGGATTTCGTGGTTTACCTCAACCACAAACTTTAATCCCAACGAACACTTATTTTGACCCTTGTTTTATTACCTGAAATGCAAAATCCACGAAGTCAAGTTTCAACGAAATTGTCTTTTTTACCAAAACCACGAAATTTCGGAAATTAAATGATTTTACAGTATTACATATGAACACAGAGTATTCTTTTTAAATAAATAAAATGATCATCACCCAAATCCATTTGTCATTAAGGGTAATTCCCCTCACCCATTGGAGTAACAAGGTTGCATGTCACTAGATAGTGTTCAGGGAGATAGAACATTGTTGAACCAAAGGGAAGTTTGTGAGTATACAGACAGAATGCATCATTGCTACTTCCTTCTAGGCATAGTTTGGAGACATTGATCTGATCCTAACCTTTTTTGCATATTGCATAAATATATTATTTTATTACATAGCTCTCATTGGATATATAGATACTCGTAAATTTCCACGAGGAAACTGTGCAATATAGGTCCATAAAGTGTATAGAGCTATATCTAACAGCCATTTAATGTCAAAATAATTACTTGCATCATTTTTAGTATGATACTATACTACCTTAATTGCAAATTAAAACTTTGGATGGGTTCCGTGTACTTTGATTCAATCGTCGAAAAAAACAACCATTCTTATAACTTCAACCGTGGACTCGTATGAAAACGGACAATTCGCATGTCCAATAAATCACAGATAGAGTTTATGTTAAAGCTGAAAAATGTAACACAAACACTTGTATTAAAGTGTATAGAGCTATATCTGACGATATTTTAAAAAAGATATTCAAAAACTGTAAAACAATTATGCTTTCATATCCATAAGATCATTTTTTCTTTGCTCTTCTGCCAAATTATGAAAACATACAAACAGAATTATAAGATTATTATAAGCTGTTAGTTTAGAAGGTCCATGGATCAGGTTAACTTCTCCGTACAGATACAAATACTATTTGTTGGCAGTTGAAGTTCACATTCTGGTATTGTTTTATAGTCCATGTGAAGAATTTGTCATAAGATACACTTTTGTGATCATTATTCAAATTATTTATCTAGACACATGTGTTTGGTGCCTGAACTATTGCGCAATATGTGTAGTACTTGCCCAGTATTCATGCACAGCTCAGCTGTTTATATAATGACATGACTGAGATAAACATCCATTGTACATGCACAGTATAAGCTCTCTGGAGGGACCCTTTGTAGGGGAACAACCTCTCTATAACAATACCTTCAGAATTTCCCTAAGCGGATCATTTACTCTTACTTCAAACTCTTTAGTGCAACAACCTCTATACAAATGCCAATATTTGCAGCTCTCAAAAGTTGTTGCTCTATAGAAGTTGTACATCATATTCCTGTATGCGCCATTTCTTGTTCAGCATATTTCTTTACCTTTTAAAATCTCTGATCTAGAAATTTGACTCAACCACAGAACTGTTATACAAAGATGATACCTGCAAACATGCAGGAAATGTAATTTGTCTCATTTACGCAACAAGTTTACATCTCACCATAAAGTATATAGAGAAATACTATGTTGTTGCACCAAAGGAACAAAAGTCTTTTTATTTCTGCAGGTGATGCCCATCTGTGACATTTGTCATGGCCTTCAAATACTTTTATATGGGGGATAATAATTCTAATAAAACTAGTTTTGAGGCAACTGCTTAACATACTGAAGCACATTAGTACTGGGAGTTATTTCATGCCAATAAGTACTAGTTTGGTCAAGTGGTCATCATAATTATGCACCAGTCAGTTGCCCTGCCTACAATGCCCCAGTCAGTTGCCCTCCCTACAATGCCCCAGTCAGTGGCCCTCCCTACCCTGGGGATGTGCAGTGTAAAGCCAGTTAAATGGGTTTGTTTTTACCATACAACAATATTTAGTTGTCAGGGGCCAGGGACATACAAGCTATTTTTACCATCAGCTCTCCCTGGGCCTGCACGGGAATGACGGGGGATTGTAACAACCCAAAAAGTAAAAATTCCTGCCATACCTTGGTGGGGGCCTTGGATATGACTGAAAAATAAAGCCAATCTGAGAGATGCTTCTCACTTTCTATTGTATTCTAATAATACCCATATTTTCTTTCAAAAGCACAATATTCATATCATATCATTGAAAGATAGGATAAGACAAAGTTTAATTCCAATCAAGGGTCATATAACATGACATATGAATCACAGATAAAACAAAATTGATGCTTTTTTGCAAAAAAGGGAAAACTATCATTTTATACATGAACAGATCAATAGTTGCTACAACTCATCCTTTGAAAATCATTGATATCAAAATCAAAAACTGGTAAAGGTAACACTGATACATTTGTAAGTGACCTCTTTATACAGAAAAGTTCACAGACACTAGTGTGTGTACTTTACATAACACCTGCAACCTAAGCTAATTGCAAGTTCCAAGAAGTCATTTTGAAATGTCTTAGATAATTTATTGCTATAAATATGTGACAATTTGTATATCTGTCTAGTATTTGATATGAAATATGTGAATGCTTTCTGGTGCACATACTGTACTTGTGTAAATTTGTTTGACATTGACCCAGTTAAACAAGTTGATACAAATTACCATATTTTATTCCATTCTAGTGCTAACTTTTTTCTGAATAATTAACTTGTTCTCATATAAACACAATGTACTTGTTTTATCGCATTTGAAATTGTCACAAAGTTCTCAACATGCATTCTTTTACTCCAGACTATGGGTTTTGAGGTCAAGTATTCTGGTACATATTCCTTGCAACCTATGTTTTAATTTTTGCATAAAATTATCATTGTTACAAGCACATAATAAACAACAATATAATCCCATGAACAAATGCCCCGGTGGCCGTACATTTAGCAAAAGGGGGGCTTTTATTTTTGAGTCTTAATTTAAAAAAAAAAAATTGTGAAGAATCATAGCAAATGTCTGTGTTTTGGATGAAGCAATAACAAAATATTGATGACCATTGTATAAAACATCAATAAGAATTTGATTTTTCAGAAAACAAAAGATAATTTTTTTCAGAAAAGGGGGGGGGGTATTAGGGAGGGGGTATTATTCGGGCGAATATTGTATACAGGTTGATCTAACCTATATACTCTGTGAGTTAACAAACCTGTATTCCACCTTCACCATATGGTGGACAAATTGAACCATATTGATTAAACCATTGATTGTATCCTGCCAAATATGTCCAATGTACACCCACTTTCAATAGTTTTCAGATTTATGGCATGTCACCTTTATGCCATGACAAACTAACCATGCAAAATGTAAAAACAGAGATACAATAAAGTTGAATTGGTCATTTTTTTTCCTTTTTGCATTGTTGCATTGTCATAGCCAAAATTACGACAGCCACCATATGATACAAATTTTATGCTATGTATGATTATCAAGAATAATATGATATGTACATGTATGTGTTCCCGATAAGGTTTTCATGGAGGAGTCAATTCTTCTACCTGTTGCAATTATTGTTTATGATTATTTTATATTTACTAGTATATTATATTAATTTGCTAGATTCTACTTATCGCTTATATTCTGTTTAATTGTTTCTTAAATTTTATTATTATGTTTTTATTGAATGGTGATATGTATTAAATCAATTAAATGTAACTATATTGTTGTTAGACAGAATAAATATACACATGCATAACGATTACAATATTTTATTTTCGACCCCACCTCATTATCAATGAACCCTTACAGGCAGGGGCTATTTCTTGTAGAATTTCAAGGGTTGTTAGTTGTCACAGTGACTATGCAAGGGTCTTCAGAGAAAATTCCCCTGATACAAATGAAGTCTATTTAATTCCCAAACCTCTAGTCAACAACAACTCCATGGCAACAACAACTCATGGCAACAACAACTCCATGGCAACATCACTCATGGCAACAACAACTCCATGGAAACAACAACTCATGGCAACAACGACTCCATGGCCACAACAACTCATGGCAACAACAACTCAATAGAAACAACAACTCCATGGAAACAGCAACTCCATTGCAAAATGACTTCATAATTTTTTTTTGATAGCCGAAAGATAAGATTTTATTAAATTATACTGAAACAGTATATTTTCTTTCTGGACACCTTGTACTCAAAAAATTATTAAAAGACATCATAATAGTTGTCTCTTTAAACTTACACATTAGCTTAACCGAACTGACTATAGACAGGATTCATACCATACCTGATATTGTATCTACAACCATCTTATGCAAGTAAAGATTTGGATTTAGCAAAACCAGTCCACAGGCCTCAGAGAAAAACACCTTAAACATCCACCAGTAAGTAACTGTAACACTACAACAACTTGCATCAGTATTTAATGAGGCTAGTTGGACTTCTAGAATCGTTGTCCCGTAACCTCACTAACTCAATGTGAACAGTGTAGCGGTGTACACTAACTGTTCCGATGCTTTCCAGTGTATCGTGTGTCGTTGCTGGACTTTAACTTTACGTCCGCAGTTGTAAGTACAATAAATGTTCCAAGTACAACAAATGTTCCAAGATCACAAAGCCGACTGTAGTTTACTAATTTTAATGAGTTGCAGCAATAACCACAAAGTTTATAGTCACAGAGTTCAAATATATATATCACAAAGTTCACAAAGTATAATTAAATGAAATGCACAAAGTCTGTAATTCACAAAGATACTGACACAAAGTTCCTAGTCTTAGTCTCTATATTATATTCTAAAGTCTTATAAATTCTATTCTCATAATTTCTGATCTAATGATAAAAATAGTTAAGTTCATTTATATAGACTCCCTTAACTCTAGTAGATTTACTCAATCTAAGTAACTAATCAAGTATTGAAACCAAACACATTAGACTGGACATGATAGGTATTTCTCACCTATGATGATTCAATTATACATGTACTTCAAAGCAAAGTATGATAACTATTTAAGAAATAGTCACAAACAACAACAAACAGGATTAACCTAATCAACTGATTCACATAGAACAATGCAAGGTAAACATACTTTGAAAGAAGTCATATAAAATGCATGAAGACATAATGAAGACACACATGAGGTTGAATTACTAAAATAACTTAATAATCAGTTTTGAGATGTTGTAAATGGAAAATAATGATTGGCAATCTGAAATGGATTAGATGATTCAACATTTTTCAAAGCCATGCAAAACAATAACAAATAATAACAGAAGTGTAGCAAAATATGTAATGGTTAATATCAATATTCACTGATAAGCCTTTAGGAGGAAAATTGTCAGATTTTCCCTCATAAAAAGTACAGAGAATAGCCACTAGCTATAGTATTAGCAAGTAACCAAGGACATTTGGTAACCACCTGCGACATGAACAAGTCACAGTAGCCATTTGGTAACCTGCGACATTAGCAAGTCACCATGTACATTTGGTAACGAGTGAAATAAGCAAGTCACCAAGGACACTTGGTACCTACAGGCATTGGTAAATCCCCAAGCACATTTGGTAACTATCGGAATTAACAAGTCTCAGTGATTATTTGGAAACCTGCAAACCTGACGAAAAGTTACCATGGACATTTGATGGTTCTTGCTATTGGTAAGTCACCTTAGCCATTTGGTATTGGTGTCCTTGATACGTCACGATGTACGGTGGTCAACGACATAAGTGACCGATGATATCGGTGAACAATCAAATATCAATTACCTGAAAAGTCAGTGACATTTTGGAAATTAATGAATGTTAGACTATTCGTGTTTGTATAAATGAAGTTGAAACCGTAAAAATACTATAAACATCGTATGAATTTAGCATCGTAGGAGTTGCTGACAATCGGCATACGTATGTTTCACCAATATTGACGTCATCGTGGTTGAAATGTGACTCTTTTTATGATAATTGCAAAGAAATATTATATTTTGACAGGAGTGAGATCTATTCTGAGTAACCACAAACACACCCTCGTGAGATGCTAATGTGAGAATGAAAAGTGCTCTATTTCTGATCCGTTTGTGTTTTATTAATTGTTGGACACGGAGACTGCGTGGCTCCTCCAGGTCACATGTTATTGTCAAAGGTCTTCAAACGACGATCCTTTGAAAAATCTATTAATCGTTTTCATGTTGTATTTAATTCATACAATGTCATCATGGTCATGTAGTAAATAAACCGTGTAAACGAAATGGCCAAACAATTTAATTAGCTCAAAATTTGCCCTAATTGAGATAAATAACATACTTGGCAAAGTCCTGGCCCTGTGATTATAAACATTGGAGTACGTACTCCATGCTCCAACTCATACTCAGTACTCCAATTGGAGCATTTCTTAGTTATAAAACAGCTGTAACTTCTATGTTACTGAATGGAAACATATGAAATGGGAGTTCATTTTCTTAATTAGACCATTTGCTACAAGTTGGTGCTGGTTTCGATGCAAAATTCTAAAAAATATCTGTTTTTCAAGTTTAGGCATGGAGTATGAGTATGAGAATTGGAAATTTTTATAATCACCGGGTCTGGTTCGATTCTCTGAGCATGAGCAGTGTGCTTTTCGATGATGCCACACCAGGTAATGTGTTCTATGCAAAGCTGGCAATTGCTTGTGGAAGTGCAAGTTTCTTATACTTGTTGATAATTAGAATTTGAATCAAATGTTACAGCCCATATTCCACTGAACGTACATGTCCTCAAAAAGCATTTAAGATTTATTGGAAAAGTTTACATTGTGACCGAAATTTGACCGATTTAAAGCACTGTTTACTTGCAGACGTTTGACCAAATAAAAAACAAACACATTGCCTGCAGATATTTGACCGATTCCCAAAACATACTGCCTGCAGATATTTGACCAATCCCAAAACATACTGCCTGCAGATATTTGAACAATCCCAAAACATACTGCCTGCAGATATTTGACCAATCCCAAAACATACTGCCTGCAGATATTTGACCAATCCCAAAACATACTGCCTGCAGACATTTGACCAATTCCAAAAATATTTTGCTTGCAGACGTTTGAGCGATTCCAAACGCTTATTACTTTCGGTCATTTAACAGATTCAAAGCAAGTAGTACTTGCAGACATTGACTAATTCCAAGAACTGATCACTTATGTGGAACCAACTCATTAGTTGAATTTAAATATATAGTTAAGACTTTTTCATGCAACATGCGTGTGTACGTATATGGTTGCATGTATGCTACCATCAAATAAAGCCACAACCTTGCATACCACGCGTATTCTATATCTAATTAGTTCAACTCTTTAATGCCATGCTAGTGTTTAATGTCATTTCCATCGTATATAAGAAAACGTTAATTAATTAATAAATAATACAAACTAAACTCATTGCACCAAACGAGGTGATGCTTGTTTTAGTTTTGTAGTCTGTGAAATGTGTTTTCCAAAATGGCAAGGCTATTGCGTGTCTGTTGTGTGGCATTTATGACTGACATTGTTTCTAGGCAGCTAGTTTTGTTGGCAAAGCCAAAGTAACTTTTGTTGTTTTATTTGCAAAATAAACTGAAGAAAAATGTCACCCGAATATGTTTGAGGTTTTCACATCCATCTCGAAAAAGGACATTGTTTTCAGTTAGGTGTAACATTCAATTCATATTTCGTTTGGCAGATCTTGGTCTATAAAATATAACATACCAGCTCCCCTGAGCCTCTATTAGCAAAGTTCTTTCACCACAAACTTCGACATTATTTCTGGCCAACGTCTCGTACGTGACCCTAGGAAAGCGTAACTATTGTATTATATATAACTTTGTGAAAAGTGACATGAAACCAGGAAATATTACACGCGGCTTGTACAAAAAGTTAAAAACATTCACTCAATATGGCTACAGCGACCCAACAATACGTCATTGCATGTATCATACGCAAATTGTATTAATAGTAAGCGCCATAACTCGTGATGGAACTTTAAAAGAGTCTAGGAAACATGCCACGAACAATATAAACTTTATATAGCTTGGCTATTTTGACCTGAGCCTGACCTTTATGCAAGAATATATTACAAGGTTCTTGCTTTGAATATATGAATTTCCGCACTATCGGTATTTCAGATTTGTGTTTATATTACAAGTCGAGCGTCTTCGTGATACTCCCCGATTATGAAAACATACAATCGTTGTTCTAAACGTAGACAATATATCGGCTGTTAAATTATACTAATCAATAGGTCAAGTTCATGTCAATGTGGGCAAGCTATACAACTATCAATAAGTACAAGAAAAGAGAAAATAAGTGGAACACACGATCCAGGCGGGTCAGGTTTCATTCTTTTGATATAAACCAACGTTTCGGCTATACAATAGCCTTCATCAGGGTACAAATATATAAAAATTAATTCACCGAAGTAAGATTTTGAGGTGCTTTTCGGTATTGTTGACGTCACGTGATTAGATCTTTTTTTAGAAGTATTTTCGATGAGGTACTTTTTAGTGTCATATGTATCATATTTACATGTGCAGTTTGAAGTATTATTAAAAATAAATTTTAGTGAAATGGTTATTTTGAACTTATACACTGGTTTCAAACTATCAATAAGAAATGAAAGCATTTCCACAGAGCTGCCCAACTGCATGCCATCAATAATGACAATGCGTCATGAATGTACTGTTTAGTAAAGTTATTCGTCTTTATTGACGCTGGTTTTAAAAAATATGTATGTTGGTGTTGAACTGTCCATATTTGCATTTGAATATAAATATGCATTCTAGTAAATACGTTATTTTTACACGCCATTTAATATTTTTGCAGAATTGCCGTTGATATTTTTGACATTCCTTTCACGGAACACCAACTCGTCTCTGATACTGTAATGTTTTTTCGTTCTCATTTTCAGCCAACGACTTGGAAGAAAAGGGCTCTGGAAGAGGCCGTCGATTGCAAATTGTTTAATTTACATTATGTCATAATTTATATATAAGTATATCGTTAATAAAACAAAATTAAAAATATATCAAATACTAGAACATATTTTTACAGAAATAGGATAGTTTACTTTCTTTATTAATTAAGATGAATAAATTAATTTATTAACAATTATTGTAATGCATGTTTATTCTTTATAAATGAAACAATTCAATAAAATTCAAATTTATTAGTAAATCGGCACTAACATTGTGACTTTGGCCAAATATAATACAAATGAACAAACAAAAGGAACATGGCAAACATGCAAAGAACAGCAAATACATAAATATAACTTGACCAGATTTAGTAGGCACTCCGGACATATTCCGTGCATATTTTGGACAAAGTCGGTGCAAAAATAAACAAATATTTCTGATAGGTATTGTCGATTCAAAGATCTCTGTCAAAACCGCCAGAATGTTCCATTTCTGAATACCTAAATGCAGTAAGTATAACCACTATGCTATAGGACCATTAGAGTTTTAATCATATAAGTGTATTTATGATGGTAGAATTTAATCCCGAGAAACATGTATAAGTCTAACGCGATATTCTGCAATGTCAATATAAACAGAATTCACTGACCATTACATCAATTTAGGGAGAGCGGAAGTGTATTTTACCTGCTCACTTCTATTCACCAAGAAAATTAAAATAACGGTAAAGCTTGGCCACATGGAGATGAGCCTGACCTACTGATTAGCATAATTTAACAGTCGATATATTGTCTACGTTTACAACACCGAGTGTATGTTTTCATAATCGGGGAGTATCACGAAGACGCTCAAGATGTAATACAAACACAACTCTGAAATACCGATATTGCACGATTTGCTTGCGGAAATTGATATAATCAAAGCAAAAATCTTGTAATATATTCTTGTATAAAGGTCAGGCTCATGTCACAGTAGCCTAGCTATACACATTGAAAAAGATAATTTCTTTTCCAATATCCTTATATGTTGTTGTACCTGATCTGCCTGTTTACTTTAAGTGGCACAGGTCCCAATACCGCGTTAGAGTTATAGTAATCGACCGGGTGGAATGTTTGTTTACGCGGTTGTGACAGAGATCTTTGAATCAACTATACCGACTACGCTTACGGACAATAATACATGCTTCCGTAGTTTAATGAGTGCCTACTAAATCTGGTCAAGCTATACAAAGAACAGCAATTACATAAATATATGCACAGTACAACAGTTTAATTTTCTTTCTTTCGTGATTTTTGTTACCTGTGATTGCACCCGATAATAGATAAGTCGATAAATCGCTGAAGCACGAGATTCACGTGTTATTTAGTGTACACTCACATAGAACACGCACATACACGTATATGTATATGTATTGGATATTATAACAACACATTGTATATGAACAAGCAATATATATATAAAACATGTTCAGCGTTTGCAAACGTATTGGATAAGTAATATTTATCCACTACGGTACGGTTATTTGAACAGTTTGTGTCAATGTGTTTTGAATATTCAAATAAGACGTTTCTGAAGTCTCTACACGTACACCAATTAATAAAGGTAAGATGATTACTAAATTAATTCATTATTTGAACCAAAACCCTAAAACAACTTAGTTACTGACTGACTGACCGAAAGAAACGATCAGGATCATGACAATTTGCTTCGATTAATTCACTTTATAAATAACGTTATTCATTATTTTATTAACACAATAGGTACAATTAGAACAGGCTGTTCCGTCATATTTGTTTGAAATATCACACAAATAATTTGCCTCCGTACTGCATTCCCATATTTTAGGGAAAAGTATTTTTTGACAAATAAATAACCCGTAATTATATGAAATGTAATAACAAAAAAGCCTATGTTATTCACGTACGTACATTCGTAGAAAGCAGGTTTCGCTTGGCATTTGGCATCAATAACACAGGATAAAACATTGACTTAAATTTTAATATGACGGGTAATGGTGTCTGGCGGAATCATTTCTATTCGAAGGTTTGGACTAGTTCTACATATTGCTCATGTTGGCTATATGAATGTTTTGCATAAAAGACAATCAATGAACACTCACGTACATCCCCAAATCGTTAACAGGTTAAGGTAATTTGCATAGCTGAAATTGAAACAAACAATGTGTCAATATGTAATCGTGTCAGAAAACACTTTGATCTTTCAAGTCACCACATGTTATTTTAGAATAAATCGCTCACGAATGTAAGTGGAAACAATATGTCGGTCCTTGACTATGACATTCTCTGTTGTGCCAGGTATACTTTGACATTCTATGAACGAGACGCTATGGACGCTACATTTGTAAATCACAGGTAACTGTATCATTGATAACGAAATACAACAAAAAACGTGTATTTTTTTTGTAAAAGCGAAATATTTGCTTTATAGAAAAATAGAAATCTATAACTTTTGCAAAAAATGTTCTTTTTTTTCGTTTTCGGCTTTATCAATGATACAGTTTCCAGTGGTATAGATGTGCATGAAGAGAAAAATATATGGCAAAACATACATTTATGATCACAGTCAATCGCATATTGTGTTGATGTTTGAACGCCAAAGTGAGCTGTCATTACAATACTTCAAAAACGCCATGGCATGTTCTACAATGTGCTACCATTTCTCAGGTGTGGAAGGACAATATTACGTATACTTGTTCATGTATATACGTCATGCTCACATCAATAACATGTTTCAACTGAAGTATATTATATTTCACAAAATGTGAGACTGCAAAAAGTTTAGAGATAAACTGATTGGAAACCCAGTGATACAGTCAATGACATATAGTCTTGCGTAAATCGATACAAAACATCGAGCACGTGATGAGTCCGAAAGTGAACAGCCGATGAGTCTATTTGGAAAGTACTCGGGCAGCACGTCCGGTTTCCTTTGAACACACCATCCTTCTGCCTTTTCCACGATGGCCAATTAGGCAAGGGGAAAAATGGCCACGCGTTACTACTGGGATAGTATAACACAAAAAACTACTACCTAAATTGACTGCATTATTTATGAAAGCATTTATTAAAATTAAATATACAACAACTGATCAGTAATCTTAACACAAGCAATTCTAAGCATACCATCATCCCTAAATAATTATATAGATAATTGTATTATGTTTTAGCAGACAGTTCGATGCCCTTCGTTGTTTGTTTGTTGTAATCGTCTGTAACCAAATCACCCACATTAATTTTATTCATGAATTCCTGTCTACAGGGAAGGTATGTTTTACATTTCCGAACATGTGTTCTTCTTTTTTGTTTCCCGTGTCAATGTTCTCTTCTTGCACCATTTGTAAGACTAGTGGGTTTGCCTGACTTATATATACACGTACATACCATTTGTAAGACTAGTGGGTTTGCCTGACTTATATATCTTTACAATTTGAAAAACAAGTACAACTGTACCGGCTTTCCTGATAACAATATGTCAGCATTGGAGAAATAATTACAATTCCCAGAGGAACTCGACGATTATGCATGGTTTGTTTTTACATGACGTTTTGTATATATGCATTATCTGTACATTTTCATGTATATTTTTGTATTTATTGTATGAGCTCTCAAACTATGGAGTTAATAAAAGTATTATTATTAGTATTTTGACTATGCATGTTCAGTTTGGTATAATAGCTTAACTAAAGTATTCCAAAATAAATTCCAAACTACCCAAAATAAAATGATAAGATTCGCTTTGGACTTAGATTATAACACGCATATTGATAAGCAACATTTTAAATATTCAGGATGGCTTCCTGTACAGAAACGTGTCGAACAAATTATAATAAGTCAAGTTTTTAATATAAATAATGGCTCAGCTCCCAAATACATGAACGAACACTTTAAGTCACAACTCTCAGTACATACATATAATACACGATTTAGAGAGAAAGGTGCTTTTGCCGTACCTAAAGTCAAGAGCTTTGGATCCAAATCGTTTAGCTTCAACGGTTGTACCCTGTGGAATAAGCTTCCACATATAGTATAACATTAATTGCAGATTATCCAGGGTTAAAAAAAAGCGCTGAAATCACATCTTTTTGACAATATTTAATTAATTATATTTTTTTACTTAGTTTATTTTACATCACACAATCTAAGACGTATGGTTTTATTTCTTTAAATTTTTTCAAACTAATTTCGGTTTATATAATTTATTTTTAATTATATCCATGTTTGTTTTATTATAACCATGTATATGTAAAACCTTTACCGAAATAAATCTATCTAAATCTATCTATCTATCTACCATTTTACCCGTTTGCATAATGAGTGGTAGATATGTTTTATAGATGATTTATAAATTTGTCCATACTTGTATATTTTATGTACATTATGCATTGTTTTAACCATGTATTAGTCATGATTGTACAGCACTTTTGAACGTGTGTATACATGAAAAAGGGCTATATAATAATAATAATAATAATAATAATAATAATAATAAAAATAATAATATATCAACAATCATCATTTAAAGCAGACCCGTATTTCACTCCACCTTTTACACTCGTATGATCGGATTTTAATTAGATTGATTATATATCGAAACCTAACGATTCAATAATGTTCGTTCTTTTTCACATTTCCAGAATTCAGCACTTTACCTACGACCTTCTATTCCCCCGAATAAACAAAAAAAAATTAGATAATTATTCGATTCAAATAAACATCTATTTTTATTTATTTCCCTGGTATTTTTAGTGTGGTTCTCTTAGTGCCTAACTAGACTCTATTAATGTTACAATAGCTCCGTGACAATAAGCAATTCTGTATTTTGTCTTAACAAGTGCGACTCGATGATTTAATGTTTGTGAAACGCAGTTTGGATATCATGTACATTTGCATTATGTATCGGCACCAGTGTTCCTTATCTTTTGCTATTTTCTGTCATTTTGGCAATGTCTATATTGAGCATGTGGTTCAGCTCAAAATAAAGACGCGTTTCGTTACGTGCTTTTATTGGAAGAGCCGTCTCCATTGCATAATTTGGCATAAAAGGATACCCAATGGGGCTGATGCCAGCCCGTGTCTGCACAATTATGCTCGTGTATTTTGAATCAATTTTCTTTCAATATATCGATACTTGCTGAAACTATTAATTTCTTACCATTAAGTTATTTAGTTATAAATTATTTTAGTATATCAATAATTCGTTAAGGCTCACTTAACAAATCTTTTTAATTGTTCACAAGAGTATCATTACGTATTTTCAGCGAAATGTATATTACAGCATGATTTGTTGAGACATTAATCGATCATCGACAAGGATAGGTACTCTTTGACATGAGAAAACTGGACATAAAAGAGAAAATGTTTTTCCATCGTATAAATAATTGCTTTAAACACTTTGTCATAAATTATCAATCAGAGAATTTTTACAATCTGGAATTATTATAAGTATTAATGATAATAATGATAATAGTGATAATTAATGATAATAATGATAATTAATGATAATTATTAATGATGATTTCACAAAACCAAAATAAAAGCAGCTAACAGAAACATTAGAGCCCAGGTTGCTAAAAAAAAGACACACAAATTGAAAGAACATACAAGAGGAAATCCTAATTTCATAGGCCACTTTGACCCATTCCTGCTGGCATTTATGTCGGTCATTAAAACAATTAAAATGGCCGACAGAAATGCCAGCAGGAATGTAGTATACGTTTTTTAAATGTGTTTTTCGAGAAAGGCTTACACCGAAACGTTAAATAAATAAGAGTATAAACCACACTAGTATAAGCTACCTGTTCAGCAATGATTTTAATCTTTAGAGTATATTTTAACGGCTACATCACTCTCAAAATATCCTAACTGGACTGTACATGACATAACACTGATATAATTTCATATAATACCACCCATATATTAGAAAAAAAACACAATGAAGATGGCGGAAAAATAAGACAACGTATCCACTTGATGGTATCAGCTGATTATCGGCGTGTTACAAAGCAAATCTTTCTAAGCCGGAAGCGGGAAATTGTAAATTGTTTTATGAAGAAGTCCCTTTTGTATTACGTATCCTAGTGAAGTAATTTAGAAGATATGATCTAAAGATAGCTGGAGTGTTGTTTGACCTTATTTCACTTATTGTTATTGTTTTGCCATGAAAACTACACTCATTTACTAGTATTTCACTTAATTCGTAGTTCCGGGAACAGAAGCTATGGCTACCAGTAGCAATTGGTTAAATTCTTAAATTAATGTTATTTCTGTATATAGGCTGTCTTTGACTCGCTCGTGGAATTTAATTTAAGAAAACACACATCTACGTGAGTATAAATTCTTCCATTTGTTATTTATTTGTGTAGTATTGTGAGATTTGTTTTCTATCCACTAAAAGTATATCTTGAAGTAACAAGAAACTTATTATGTGATCATTTGGTTCCTCAAAGTATTGTTCGTGTATTTAAAACATTAAAAAGAAATACGTCTTCCAGGAAGTACCTTGAACAAATCGTGTGGACACGACATGATTGTACATTAAAAACTTATGATGATGTAGATAAAAGATTATTCAAAAGAAAAATTGTTCTATTACTGAAAAGGTTTCAAATAGAAGTATGTCTGTACCAATTCTGTGGTGTGACACAATTAATAGGATTTTTTTCATAGAAAATCAGAAATTTAGAAAACTAGTTTGCTATAAATAAACTTCCACCATTTACTGATTATTATGCGAAATATCAAAGCAATCGGTTGAAAAATAAAGAAATATACATTTGTATTATGCATTGAATATACATGTACATTGTACTTAGTACCACTTTTCGTATTGCTTAGCCTACGAGACAAATTTCATTAAAATGTAAGCGTTGAGTAAGAAGTTATGAGAAAAGTCCTATTATTTCTGGAACACCCCTCGTATGTACGACACTCACAAGAACGTGCGACCAATTTGAAGGCAAACACAACACATACAACTGTAGTACATGTAATACTATTCTTATCAAGCAGTATGTTGCAGAAAGTAGTTTTGACATTTTCGATACAATTAAAAAGTTGTTAATTCATAATTCCAAAACATTCCATGCCCTGAGCGGTAGTATCACAGGCAACTGTATCAGAAACACGAAAATATTAGTTTGTTTTATATTTTTAAAAAAAGTTTTGTTTTACTCTTTTTGAATGATACAGTTACCTATCGGTAGTATGTGTACTTGTGAAACAATGCTTTAATAAATACATTATTGTACCATTATTTTATAGCCAACAATATTATTTATGGAAGCAATACTGAAACTAATTGATGAAATCACACTTTTTTATCACAGGACATTCGAATGTTCTACAATGATTTGTATATAATCACTCAATCATTTGATGCTATTCCACAATAGTTTGCGATATGCATAAGGCATGTAATTGGGTCTGACACAAATGTCTTCTGTTTTAATATCTTCAAGTAGGTATAGAAATCCAATTACTTATTTGAATTTAAAAAAGTCCCCAAGTTCGTGTAATACATGTAGAAACAACGGTGGATCATTACGTAAACCATTCCGTCGTCAATGCAAAATCCTACCAATTGTGATGTATTTGTCGTTCTTACACCAACTTTCACGATATCACAATATATTCAGTACTCTGAAAAAATTTACCTTTACAAATTGGTTTGACATTTCAATCGATTTGCTTTTCCTTTCATCGAACTTCTGGTCATTAATGTTATATATATCTTTGGAATATTAGACCGAGTTGCTAGAACTTTATATGAAGTTTTAAATATAAATGCATCAAATTGGCATATGTTCTCATAGCAAGAACAAAACGGTTCTTATAAAGAAACATGCTTTAGTCAAAGATAAGATTACATTTTCACAAACACTTAAGCATTAGTTGTCAACACCTATCGAAGACAGTGTGTGTACATGTTTAATAAAGTATTGTTTTTGTCCAATGAGGGAGCACATAAATTAAGTCTTGAAGTTACAAGTAATGATTGTTGAATGCTGGTGGCACACCTTATCAGACGTCTTATATAAATCACATAAATGCATTTCATTCATTCTTGAACTGTGAAGTCTTATTGTAGATCACTTGTTCCTTGTACTATAATTAGCACTGATAGTGGGTGTCGTACCGGCGGTAATTATTATAACTGCGTCCATCCCTTATTTGTCTACGACATTCTTCCATTTGTAAAGAAGTTGGTCATTGGCTTCTTGAAGAGAAAGTCAGTACTGGTTCAAAATTGTTTATGTCAATAGTTATTTTTGCATTTTAACGCCGAAAGTAGCAAACAACTGATAAAAAGAAAACAGTATATATTCACGAAAGGAGTCTTCAAACAGTGATTCATTATCCAAATCGGTGGATCCTTACATAACTAAGACATTCCGTCAGTAAAAAATTAGCAATTTTGTTATCTCTGAAGTCTAGGTCATTCTGACACCAGCTTAGTCAATTGCATTGTACATTCAGAACTACGGAAATCATTTACCTTTACAAATTGGTCTGATATTTAAATCGGTGTGC
Source organism: Spisula subtruncata (assembly GCA_963678985.1). NCBI lineage: Eukaryota > Metazoa > Mollusca > Bivalvia > Venerida > Mactridae > Spisula > Spisula subtruncata. The sequence continues at coordinate 5,535,741 of OY787660.1, forward strand.
TTTCCTTTTCGCAGTCTTTAATGTTAAATATTCCCCTGACAGAATACGCAGAGTTGCTGGAACTGTACACCAGGAAAGCTTTAAAATAAATGCATTAAAGAGGCACATGCCCCATACAAAAACACAGATATCTTTATATTGAAGCGTATTTGGTCCGATGAAGTCCCAGCCACTTTGTCATTTGTTATCAGTATCCCTTCATACAGTCCTTATATATGTTTCGATAATATTGTGGTATTGTCCTGTACCTAGAATATAACGATTCTTTGAAATGACCGTACATTATATTTTAATCAGAGAAACGTGTCAATTTCTCAACAACGGATTCGATCTATTGTCACTCCTACCTAGGCGGACCGGTGCAGCCTTTCAAATGTGGGGTAAAAGCTAACACAGAATCTTTATAATACAGCTTTATTTTTTAAAAGCATGTGTACAAGGGATATATAGCCCCATGTATGTCCTTCATATTTAAACATTTCTTTTGCAGTACATTATAAATGTATGAATACAAAACATACTAGAGTATCTACTAGTACTTGCACACCCCTGCCACGATGTTCTAACGAGAAGGAGGTTAAATACCGAAGGCGTTATATTTTGTATCTATTAACACGAAATCATGATTATTCTGTTATGTTAGGAACACGAGCTGCTTCCAAAGACAAACATGTCAATAAAAAGCTGTTATGCTTTTAAATACAATACCATACCCGTCACAAATGACGTCAATGTGGTATGATGTACATGAATTAATGAATTCAAAAAGATTATCAAACATGCAGTGTAGGAGGGAGCTCTTAAAAATGATAAAACAAATTTTGTCTGTAAGTTGAAAATACACAATGAAGTGATATCAGAATGCTGGCGGCACACCTTGTCTGATGACAATTACTGGCATTTTATTGCTTGTTCCTGGTTCTATTTATAAGTACAATGTAGAACTCATATATATATCTGATAGTGGGTGTCGTACTATCAGAGGTAATTGGTATGTTTATTTGTCTTGAATTTGATACAGTCTGCAAAACCGTGACGAAGACAATTTGTTTAAGAGTTACGTACTTTGTCATTACGAACAAAGTAGTATAAATGTCACGAAGACATTCTGGCAACAGCGGTTCCAATTATACTCAGCACTGCGGTTATAATTTACCTTTACAAATTGGTTTGCCATACAATCTTTGTGTTGTCCTTTTCTTCTCACGTTTGGTCATTAATTCAAATATATATTTCGGAAAGGTTTCACCGAGTTTCTGGAACTTTAGACGAGGATGTTCAAAAATAAATGCATTCAAATTAGCATGCATCACCTTACCAAGAATATATAGCGATTTTATATGCTCGTAGAACCGTAAACTATAAAACGAATAATAATATGGTCAGTGAATGTGCAATTTTCCCAACCACTTTGTCATTCGTTACCCCTACAAGTACATGTTAAAATGTTATATTTGTCCCATACGCTGGCGACACACCTTTTCTGCCGACAGTTAATGGCTTGTTTGTATGGTCCTCTTTTTAGAGTCCACCGCCCATCCTCCCCCTTTTTCATCATTTGTATCTTTCGGAGATGCTGGATGAGACACTTTTTAATTAGGTCACTGTGCTGTTTGGACATTAGTATAAACGTTTTTGCCATACATATGTTCGCCCTTTTTTGCCCATTATTGTAAACTAGGTCAAGTCGCAAATATTCCTCTTTAAGACGTATTAACGATAGGTCACTGTCCTTTGTGTTTTAAACTAGGTCAGGGGGTGGTTTCCGATATCTGTGCTCGACTGGTTAGGTTGAGTGCTATCTAACCTCTCGAATTTTCTCGTACCCTTTTTTGTTCCAGGTTCTATTTATGAGTACAATATAGAACTGTAATATCTGATAGTGGGTGTCGTATCAGACGTTAGTTCTATTAGTATTGTTCATGAATTTGATAGAATGTACACAATCGTGATGAAGACAATTTGTTTAAGAGTTATACACTACGTTTATTATAAATAAAGAAGTACGTATGTGACCCAGTAACACATATATTTATCCAAATTCGGCATCCTGGGTTTTTAAGAAATTAAATATGTCTGCGATCCCTGTATCGGATGGCGCGAATCTGTCATCCCGCAAGTTCCATTTGATTTCCATTGTGTGTATACTAGAACATGTATTGTGTTCACCCCTAATTTGGCTACAGCTGTCTTCCATTTGTGAAGAATATGAAAGTGCAAGTGTTAGTACTGGTTCCAAATTGCTGGGTTATATCATTAAAACCTTTGTAGTGACCGGTACATACGAAACTAGCGCAGTATTAAACAGTGATTCATTAGGAAGCCGCGATAAGCGGCTTCCTTCTTGATATGCAATGTGAAATTCTCACATGTAGATGCCGATCAATTTGGGGAGAAATAATTTTGAAGAAAATATGAAGAAAATTTCACTAAATGCACAAAAATGATACAAAAACATGTAATCAACAGTTAAACAAATATTACTAATATTATTTTTTTTGCACGAATCCATTTTTTGATAAATACTCAATAAAATAAGTTGACAATAAACACTCCTAAAAGTTTCTAAATGACTTGTCCTAATGTGAAGGGGTATAGCTAAATACCGAAAACAGAAATTCTGCTGAACATAAATCAATTACCGAACATAAGCAATAAAACACAGATAGTCATTTAAACTAACGTAAACTACAATTATGTCAAAAATGATGGACAGAATTACAGATTTTAACTTAATTCATTATGTTTTCACTATTGCCGACGTACGAACAGAATCTCTGTTCGGTAATTGGTTTCTGTTTACGAACAGAGTTATCTGTTCGGTATTAAGCTATACTGCATGAATCGGGTATCATGAGACTGGTACCGCCTGTCTCATTGTCCGACTACGTCTACACTATTTGAAACGTGGTACCAGTCTAGGCGGTATTACTGAATGCCGAAAACAACATTTTGCCGAAACAAATCAGAATTACAGAAAACAAATGGTATTTTCTTTTATTTTGCGGTCTTTATTCTTTTTTAAATTTTAATAGATAAGTATTATAAATATAAGACCTGTGTGCAAATTATTGGTAATCGTTCAATTAATAATCGTTTAATTTTAGTTTTTCTATAATACCGCCACGATCAACATTAGAGTTACTCCCCTTTTCCCGAACGTCGTCAACGTTAAAAATGTTACCGTTCATGTTTTCATAGAATTTTTATTTGATTAATTTTATTTTCAGCGCTTGGTTCAGAGTTTGCTATTTTACGGTCATAGTTGAAGGATAGTAAAGCAATACTTTAGGTTTAAAAGGATATGGGCTCATATGCACAAAGTGAAAACGGTCGTTCCAATAATACGTTAATGTCAGTTTGTCTTGTCTTGTTAAATAGATGTATGCTTATATACGACTATCGTATGTGAACTTTTGACTTTGCGAGTCTAATACTAGTTATTAATGTTTAATTCATTTTTGTTACACGTGCATAAATCAATGGCATTATAATAATAAATTAGTCCTATTTTCTCGGATTTCGAATGAAAGGGCTCGTAAATAAAGTATTTTGTTTCACAACTGATATTAAATTGTATTTAATGCCGAAACCAAACAAGACGTTCTATGATTGTTTGTCGAAAAGTCTCTTGTTGTTATAGTCAAATAGCAACATATAGAATGCCGAAAACAAACGGGAATTTAAGTTTAAAGATGTGTATTTTGCTTTTTTTTGTTGTCTAAATAATCTTACATAATACACGTAATCTTGAATTTTACAATTAATAACGTTAAGTTAGGTAAGGGGTCGTCTTCATATTTAGTGAATTAAGTAACATATACTAGATTTATATATCTCGAGCAAATTGCATTTCCTGTTTATCGCCTTTCTTTATTGCCTTACCGGTGAACCAGCATGATATCAGCAAGAGGCCACCAAGACATCAGCAGGAGATCACTATCAGTGTGTATTTATAGAGTCATAAAACACCGTAACAGTTGATTGAGAGATTGGAATCAAATAAACATGTAGAATGCCGAAAACAAACGTTTTCTCGTATTGTATTGTAAGCCTAGTTCATTTTAATATTTGACCGTATGACAATGACTTGTCTTCAGTGACAAAACAAAAGCAGGACTACCTGTGTTGTTCAGACACATCTACAGTTTTGGTTTGGAGAAAATAAACATGTTGAATGCCGAAAACACACGTTTTCTCGTATTGTATTGTAAGCCCAGTTCATTTTAATATTTGACCGTATGACAATGACTTGTCTTCAGTGACAAAACAAAAGCAGGACTACCCGTGTTGTTTAGACACATCTACAGTTTTGGTTTGGTAACGGAGCACACATTGGTAAAATCGTAATTTTTCAGAATTGTTGTTCTAAGTGAAAATAACCAGTATTGATTTATTATTGAAGTGTGTGAACCAGTTGTGAACTTTGCCTAGAGCTGGTACACGAGGAGTTACTGGTCCTTTCGGAGAGTTGTTTCACATGGATGACATGGACATGGGTGGTTGTAAACGGCGCCAAAGTGCTAATAGAGTGTCACCAGATTGTCGGTTCATGACAATTTAGCCAAAGAGAAACCTCCCATTTGACGTCTCCGTCATATGCATCCGAATCGCTTTATTTGGCCCATTTCGGACTATTCTGACATTTTTATTCCGAAGTCTTAACATAGAAAAAGGAGTTAGGCAAGGATGTCCATTATCCCCATACCTATTTATTATTTGTATCGAAATTATGTCTATAATGATTAATAACAATGCTGATATCAAAGGAATTACAATAAACGGAATCGAAATAAAACAATCTCTATTTGCGGACGATGCTAGTTTTTCACTTGACGGTTCGAAATACTCGTTTGAAAGCCTAATCAAAACACTGGAAGCATTTGCAAAAATATCAGGACTGCAACTAAATACTAATAAATGCAATGTACTGCGCATAGGGTCATTAAGGCACCGAAACACAACATTTTGTAAGGAAAAACAATTCAACTGGACGTCAAACTCAGCCACAGCATTAGGAATAACATTCAGCAATAGCAAACAAAATATGCTCAATAACAATATCAATCCTAAGATCGATGCTTTTAAGCAATGCTTGAAATCCTGGAGTAAAAGAAATATGACGATGATAGGCAAAATTACGGTCCTAAAAACATTTGCTGTTCCAAAATTAACATACCCACTCACTGTTCTAGAAAGTCCCTCAAATGAGATTCTAAAAGAAATTGAAACAACGATGTTTAGCTTTTTGTGGAATGCAAAACCAGATAAAATACAACGAAAACAAATTATTTAAGATTATAAAGATGGGGGATTAAAAATGACTGATATATGGTCACTAAACAAGGCACTAAAGGCAAGTTGGGTTAAACGTATACTAAAAAGGGACTCTAAACTAAGTAAAATTTACAAATCGGACCTTAAAAAATATGGCGAAGAATTAATATTTAAATGTAACATTGATCCCAACGATACGGAATGCTTAGGCATAAAATCACAATTCCTTAAGCACGTACTAAGTGGTTGGTTTAGCATGAATTACAACACAAACCCTAAACAACTATCAAAAGAAATACTGTGGATGAATTCAAAAATTAAAAAACAAAACAAAGAGCTTCTCTTTTACAAAAAATGGTATGATAAAGGTGTCTTATTTTTAGAACATATAATTGACTTTAGAACTAAGAGCATTTACACATTCGATCAAATTAAATGGCTATATGATTTACCCGATACAGAATGTCTAAACTATCAATCACTAATAAGATGTATACCAGATGACATAAAAACGAAATTGAAACAAGAACCAATATCATACACACAAGCTACATACCATATTTCAGTCATAGACACAGACCAAAAAGTTAGTCAGATGGTTTACAAAAGTCTTATTAAAAAAAATAAGCCAACCACTTTAAATAAAGCATTGATAAAATGGGAGAATACTTTTAACAGTTCACACATCCAATGGAATCGTATCTTTCAATGTTCGTTCAGATTAACAATTGACACAAAACTAAGAGCATTTCAATATAAATATCTTTTGAGAATATTACCAGATAATTCATTCCTTCATAAATGTTGTTTGACAACATCAAGCCTTTGTGATTTCTGCTCTATGTATAATGACTCGATTCCACACATGTTCTGGGAATGTCAAAATATTCAAATGTTTTGGAGAGACGTTGGGCTATTTATTGACCAGATATGTAATACAAAAGTCAAATTAAGTTTCGAAGTTATCTCTTTTTGCAACTACTACTCTTCAAATAAAAATAAAAGCACAACCATTAACTTCCTTTTACTTTTAGCTAAATATTTTATTTTCAAATGCAAGAATTCAAAAGAAACACCGCACATTTTATATTTCAAAAATTAAATAGCCGAAAGAAAAAGATTGGAAGAAATGATAGCTATTGCAAAAAATAAAGTTGATAAGCACATTGAGAAGTGGACCTTTTTGTTATTTTTTCATCATTTTTTTTATTCTAAGCCCTCGTAATTCTGTTTTATTTTCTTCAAAATTTCCCCACACATAATAATCCCGTATTATATGCAGTCATTTTATATGTACATTTATATTTACTTTGTGGAAATATCAAAATTTGCAGTTTGAAAAACTATATGTTAAATATGTATGTTCATATATTGTAACTTTATGTATATTGGAAATAAAAGTTAAATCACAAAAAAAAAAAAAAAAAAAAAAGTTTACACTATGGACAAACCGTCGTTGATAACACGAACTGTATGTTACAAAATGATTGTTTTAATACTAAAATTGTTAAATTTCTTTACATATGTTTGTCAATGAATAACCTTTAGGTAATAAAGTCTGAAAAAAATGGTAGACCAATTCGTATTAAAAAAATCCGATATAATTCTTATATCAATTTGTATATAAATTATGTTATTGTTGATTTGCATTGTAGAAATATACTGCCTAAAGTTACTTGATGTACAGGTTGACCTAATGACCAGTCTAGTCACCCAGACTTTATTCGAAGATTGAACTTATCAGGAAAGACAGATCAGGTGAAAAGAAAAAGAACTGCAGTAGAAAGGGTTCAGCGTTCAAAGAAAAGACGAAATATAGAGTTTGAGACATCAGTGCAGCCATTTGAATTAAGGGAATTAAAACAATTAAGCTGTATTTTTTATTATCTTATTTTTCTAGATATCATTAAATGTCAGAACTGATGAAGATAAGTCATCATCAGTAGATGAAGTGCTGTTTGCTCTGTATGCTCGAATGTAATATGTAAATATCATAGTGGTACTATAATGGAATTATTGATTAGTAAATAAGAGTCACACAAATAATAGTACAATGTATTGCCTGTTCAGACAAACTAAATAAATTAAGCTATTGATAAAACTGTACTGTGTTACTCCCCAAATGACTTAAGCATATGCACTATCATTCATGTGGTATTTCCATAGTAACAAAGTTACAAAACAATACTTAGCATCAAAACAAAGAGCATAATTATATATAATTTTGGCATATACTTAGACCACGACCGTGTGGTTAGACATCCGCATTGAAAGCAGGAGACTGAAGTTATCGGTTTGTGATTGAGAAAGTTCTGCAGTTAACTGATATTTTCAATATTTCAAACCCAAACAAATTCAGTGCTTTCAGCGCTTTGATTGTGGAGTGGTCAGGTTTTTCTTCTTTATCACGTTCTGTTATATACGTTTAAAAACCTAGCAATTTGGTTTCACTGATGTCTATGTCAATAAATTACTGTACCCGTACAAATTGGTTTGCCATACAATCTTTGTGTTTACCTTTTCTTGGCACTTTCTTGGCCATTAATGTTAAATATATCGATGGCTTAGAATTAGAAGGTCGTAACCTTTTAAGATTCCTACATATTTAGAATAAGCATCACAAGGCGCTTCTTATAAGCCCATTTTCATAAAAATCTGAACTTGTCATGTTGACCAAATTGAAGTTGTAAGAGTTTGTTTTACCATAAGTAAAGAGTAAATGTCAGACAGTTTTTCCGTGTTTTCTCAAAATATCGATTTGGTAGTTACGACCTTCTAATTCTAAGCCATCGATATCTCGGAAAGGTTACACCAAGTGTTTGAAACGTTATACGAGGATGTTTATCTCCATACTAAGAATGCATATATGTATATACTCGTAAGATTTAAGCTATATGGAAACTACCATTTCCACAAACCAATCAATACCCTTTCATACAGTTTTTACCGGAATATGTTAACAGTATTATATTTGTCAAAAACTAACAGTATAACGTTTCTTAGAAAGGATCATGAATTGTATCTTGACATTTTCTTAACCATATTAAACCGCGCCTTGTCACTAGATTCTAAAGAGAAGGAACTAACAGACAGAATAAAAGCGTCATATTTTTGTATCGAATTATCACGAAATCATGCTTATTTATTTAATTTACGAACATGCGCTGCTCCCCAAGCCCAATTCTAATATGTCAATAAAAAGCTGTTATGCTCTTGAATACATTACCATAGTCGTCACAAATGACGTCAATGTGGTATTATGTAAATGAATTGATGGCTTCAATTTTTGGTATGACATGTAGGATCGAGAAAGAGCTCTTTAAAATGATTATTATGTCTTCTTTATCACGTTCTGAACATTAAGAAGTTTCCATATGCTGTAACTTTTATATAAATCGGTGGATGCGTACATAGTTATGACATTCCGTCTGTAAAAAACAAGCCATTTTGTTAACTGATGTCTAGGTCATTCTGACACAGGGCTTAGTCAATTCCATTGCATATTCAGTACTGTGGATATAATTTACCTTTACAAATTGGTTTGACATTTCAATATTTGTGCTTTCCTTTTCGTTGCATTTGGGTCATTGTGGTTAAATATATCACTGAAAGGTTTATGTTTTTACATTCGTTATCAATATTCCTTCATGCAGTCTTTACAAGTACAGGTTAAAATATGATATGTGTCCAACACTTAAAGTTTCTAAGAAAGGATCGTGCATTGTATTATGACCAGGGAAACTTGCCATTTTTAACCACTTCAGGCACTTCCATCACAGGTAACTGTATCGTTGAAAACGAAAAAAAAAATCGAAAAAAAATTTTTTTTTTAATTTATATTTTTATATAAAGGTTTATTTGTTCTAGATGAACCAGAATTTCAATCAATCAAAAACAAAATTTGACTATCAATATCTCCATCAGCTTATTATATTCATATACAGCAATGTTTAAAGTACTTATAAGCCAGATCTTATCAGAATTGATCAAATAGTTAAAAGGTTATACTATAAAATGTAGATACTGTTTCACAGCCGATTCATATGGTGCAATCAACACAAATCCATATGGCCGTCCCTCACAATGTGTTACACCAGCGACAGTTAAAGTATACCTTTAAGCAATGGATTTTATGATATGAAGTTAATTTTTGGCTCACATTCATCCCATAGCATTGTTTGCGTAAACACCCATCCTTTTATAGATAATTGGTATGCATAAAGCAGTTTTTTTATTAAAAACAAACTGCACCTCTCGAACCGGCTCGTGGATTTCTGTACAAATTGACCTTGATATAAAAATATAAATTTCCAAAAAAAAATTTCCATTTTTGTTTTCTTTTTCAACGATACAGTTACCTGTGACTTCCATATGCACAAATGTAAATTTCGACCGCGCCTTGCAAGTTGCAACTAGATTCTAAAGAGAAGGAAAAGGTGACAGAATGAAACTTCTGATTTTTGTATCAAATTAACAAGATTGTCATAATTATTCCATTAAGTAACCAAAACGCGTTCCTTCAAAAGTCAAATATTTCAATAAAAAGCTGTTATGCTCCTCAATAAATTATCAAACTCTTCATAAATGACGTCAATGTGATATGGTGTAAATGAATCGATTACTTCAAATCTTGTGTGTGGGAGGGAGCTCTTAAAATGATAATACACATTCAACTGTAAGTTGCAAATATTGTTATATTAATGATGGCGGCACACCTATTCTAAAGACCATTAATTCCTTGTTCTAATTATAAATGCAATGTAGAACTCCAATATCTGATAGCGGGTGCTGCATTGGAGAATATTGCTATTTTTATTGTTCTTGAATTTGATAAAGTCCGTGATGAGGACAATTTCTGTAAGAGTTATACATGCATCGTGTTTATTAGAAATCAAGCAGTATATAGGTGACCAAGTCATTCTGACAACAGTCTTGTCGCTACCAACCAAAAAAAGTCCATATTCATCACGGTGGAAATTATTTACCTTTACAAATTGGTTTTCCATGTCAATATTTTTGATTTCCTTTTCATAGCACTTTGGCCATTAATGTTAGATACCTCTCTGAAATGTTACTCCGAGTTGTTGTTATGTATACGAGGGTGTTCATAAACGAATGCATCAAATTTTCATTCATCACCATACAGCAGCGATTTTTATTAGAGTCGTAACTTATATTCTATGGTCAGCAAAAAGTGTCATTTTCCCAACCACTTTGACGTTCGTTATCAATGCCCCTTAATACATTCTTTACTAGTAAAATATAGTATTTGTCCCAAACTTCTTAAAATATAAAGTCTCTGAGAAAGGAGCACGTGCATTGTGTTATGTTCCGAGAAAAATTTCATAACCACATTAAACAGTTCCGTATACACACACAAATGTATTATGCTGTCCACGCCTTGCCACAAGATTCTAAAGACAAGGAAGTAACAGACAGAATGAAAGCGTCATATTTTTGTATCGAATTATCATGAAATCATGAGTATTAATTCAAGTTACATACACGCGTTGTAGCCGAAGCCAAATACAAGTATGTCAATAAAAAGCTGTTATGCTCTTCAATAAATTGGTATACTCGTCACAAATGACGTCAATGTGGTATGATGTATTATGTAAATGAATTGATGGCTTCAATTTTTTGAATAACATGTAGGATCGAGAGAGCTCTTAAAATGATTATGCAAATTTAGTCTGAAAGTTGCAAATAGCTTTTATAACGCTGGTGACACACCTTTTCTGGTGACAATTAATGGAAATTGCTTGTTCCTGGTTCTATTGATATGTACAATGTAGAACTCCAATATCTGGTAGTGGAAGTAGTATCAGACGTTAGTGCTATTAGTATTGTTCAAGTATTTGATATTATGTACACAATCGTGATGAAGACAATTTGTAAAAGAGTTATGTGCTGTGTTCATTACGAATGAAGTGGTATGTAGGTGACCCAGTAACACATGTACTTATTAAAATTAGAAACCCAGGGGTTTGTGTAAAAAATAAATGTGTTAGCAAGCCCTGATCAAGTCATGAGTCATGTCAAGTCATGAGTATTTATTCAAGTTACAAACACGCGTTGCTGCCAAAGTCAAACATGTCAATAAAAAGCTGTTATACTCTTGAATAAATTGCCATTTTCGTCACAAATGACGTCAATTTGGTATTATGTAAATGAATTGATGACTTCAATTTTTGTTTAACATGTCGGATCGAGTGAGCTCTTAAAATGATATAACCGGTAGTCTGAAAGTTGCAAATAGATTTCTGAATTTAGTCTGAAAGTTGCAAATAGATTTCTGAATTTCGTCTGAAAGTTGCAAATATATTATTGAACGTTGACGGTACACCTTTTCTGACGACAATTAATGTAGGTCACTTGTTCCTGATTCTATGTATAAGTGCAATGTAGAACTCCAATATCTGAAAGTGGGAGTAGTATCAGGCGTTAGTGCTATTAGTATTGTTCAAGTATTTGATATTATGTGCAGAATCGTGATGATGATGACAATTTGTTTCAGTGTTATGAACTGCGTTCATTGCGAATAAAGTAGTATGAAGGTGACCCCGTAACACATATATTTATTCAAATTATCAACCCAGCGGTTCGTGTAAGTAATTAAATGTGTTAGCTAGCTCTGTATCAGATGGCGCTAGACTGTCATCCCGCAAGTTCAATTTGATTTCCATGGTGTATAATCGTATACTAGAATATGTTCATCACTGATTTGGCTACGAATGTCTTCCATTTGTGAAGAAGTTAGTCATATGTCTATGGAAGTGCAATGGTTAGTACTTGTTTCATATTTCTTAACTTTTGCAAACCTGGTCCTAAAGAGTCTACATCTACATTATACGTTGTACTGTCAGACTTGACCACTATACAACGGTGCACAAGAAAACAGAAAAACATGAAAGTGTAAGATAGAAGCGGTCCAGTAAAATGAGTGGTAATGCAAAAGAGAAAAGAAAAAAATACAAAAAGGATACACGAAAAATCTTCAGACTGTGATTCATTATTCTAATGTGTTTTGTGGAGTGGTCAGATTGTCTCATTTATCACGTTCAGAAACATATAGAAGTCTCCACATATTGCATCTTACTAGTATATGGAAATCGGTGGATCCTTACATGATAATGACATTCCGTCTCTAAAAAACTAGCAATTTCATTAACTGTTGTCAAAGTCATTCTGACACCAGCTTAGTCGATTCGATTATACATTCAGAACTACGGAAATTATTTATCTTTACAAAGTGGTTTGACATTTAAATCTTTGTGTTTTCCTTTACATAGAAATTTCGGTCATTAGTGTTAAATATATCACAGAAAGGTTATCGCTTTTGCATACGTTATCAATATCACTTCATACAGTCTTTACAAGTATATGTTCACATATGATATTTGTCCAAACCTTAAAATATAACGTTTCTACGAAAGGATCATGTATTGTATTTTGACCTGAGAAACTTGTCCTTTTTTAACCCCTTTAGACAAATGTTAATGTCGACCGCGCCTTGCCACTATATTCTAAAGAAAAGGAAGTAACAAACAGAATGAAAGCGTCATATTTTTGTTTCAAAAGAATATGAAATCATAAGTATTTATTCAAGTTACAAACAGGCGTTGCAGCTAAAGCCAAATACTAGTATGTCAATAAAAAGCTGCTATGCTCTTCAATAAATTGTCATGCTCGTCACAAATGACGTCAATGCTGTATGATGTTAATAAATTGACGACTTCAAATCAAGATTATCTAACATGTGGGAGGGAGCTCTTAAAATTAGAATACAAATTTAGACTGTAAGTTGAAAATACACAATGAAGTGATATTCGAATGATGGTGGCACACCTTTTCTGACGACAATTAATGTATATCGGTTGTTCCTGGTTCTATTTATTAGTAAAATGTAGAACTCCAATATCTGATAGTGGGAGTTGTATCAGACGTTAATGCTATGTGTTTGTATTGTTCGTGTATTTGTTATTATGTACACAATCGTGATGAAGACAATTTGTTTAAGAGTTATGCACTGTGTTCATTACGAATGAAGTAGTATGTAGGTGACCCAGTAACACATGTACTTATCAAAAATAGAAACCCAGGGGCTTGTGTAAAAAAATAAATGTGTTAGCAAGTCCTGATCGAATTATCATGAAGTCATGAGTATTTATTCAAGTTACAAACACGCGTTGCTGCCAAAGCCGAATATGTCAATAAAAAGCTGTTATACTCTTCAATAAATTGCCATTTTCGTCACAAATGACGTCAATGTGGTATTATGTAAATGAATTGATGACTTCAATTTTTGTATAACATGTCGGATCGAATGAGTTCTTAAAATAATATTACCGGTAGTCTGAAAGTTGCAAATAGACTGTTGAACGTTGACGGTACACCTTTTCTGACGACAATTAATGTAGGTCACTTGTTTCTGCTCTATGTATAAGTACAATGTAGAACTCCAATATCTGAAAAGGGGAGTAGTATCAGCTAGGCGTTAGTGCTATTAGTATTGTTCAAGTATTTGATATTATGTGCAGAATCGTGATGAAGAGAATTTGTTTCAGTGTTATGAACTACGTTCATTGCGAATAAAGTAGTATGTACGTGACCCAGTAACACATATATTTATCATATTTATTCAAATTATGAACCCAGCGGTTCGTGTAAGAAATTAAATATGTTAGCTAGCTCTGTATCAGATGGCGCTAGACTGTCATCCCGCAAGTTCAATTTGATTTCCAAGGTGTATGCTCGTATACTAGAATATGTTTCTCACTGATTTGGCTAAGACTGTCTTCCGTTTGTGAAGAAGTTGGTCGTATGTCTATGGATGTGCAAGGGTTAGTACTGGTTTCAAATTTCTTAACTTTTGCAAACCTGGTACTAAAAATGATACACGAAAAATCTTCAGACTGTGATTCATTATTCTAATGTGTTTTGTGGAGTGGTCAGATTGTTTAATTTATCACGTTCAGAAACATAAAGAAGTCTCCATATATTGCATCTTACTAGTATATGGAAATCGGTGGATCCTTACATAATTATGACATTCCGTCTCTAAAAAACTAGCAATTTTATTAACTGGTGTCAAGGTCATTCTGACACCAGCTTAGTCGATTCCATTACACATTCAGAACTACGGAAATTATTTATCTTTACAAAGTGGTTTGACATTTCAATCTTTGTGTTTTCCTTTACATAGAAATTTTGGTCATTAGTGTTAAATATATCACAGAAAGGTTATCGCTTTTGCATACGTTATCAATATCCTTTCATACAGTCTTTACAAGTACATGTCCACTTTTGATATTTGTCCAAACCTTAAAATATAACGTTTCTACGAAAGGATCATGCATTGTATTTTGACCTGAGAAACTTGTCCTTTTTTAACCACTTTAGACACTGCCATATAGACAAATATCGACCGTGCCTTACCACTAGATTCTAAAGACAAGGAAGTAACAGACAGAATGTAAGCGCCATATTTTTGTTTCAAAAGAATATGAAATCATGAGAATTTATTCAAGTTACAAACACGCGTTGCAGCTAAAGCCAAATACTAGTATGTCAATAAAAAGCTGCTATGCTCTTCAATAAATTGTCATGCTCGTCACAAATGACGTCAATGTTGTATGATATTAATAAATTGACGATTGCAAATCAAGATTATCTAACATGTAGGAGGGAGCTCTTAAAATTATAATACAAATTTAAGTTGAAAATACACAATGAAGTGATATTCGAATGATGGCGGCACACCTTTTCTGACGAAAATTAATGTATATCGCTTGTTCCTGGTTCTATTTATAAATAAAATGTAGAATCCTAATATCTGATAGTGGGAGTTGTATCAGACGTTAATGCTATTAGTATTGTTCATGCATTTGATATTATGTACAAAATCGTGATGACGACAATTTGTTTAAGAGTTATGCACTGTGTTCATTACGAATAAAGTAGTATGTAAGTGACACAGTTACACAAATACTTATTCAAATTATGAACCCAATGGTTCGTGTAAGAGCTTCATGTGTTAGCTAGCCCTGTATCAGCGGTATCAGAGGGCGCTAAACTGTCATACCGCAAGTGCCATTGGACTTCCATTGTGTGTATAATAGATCGTATATTGTGTTCATCCCTAATTTGGCTACGGCTGTCTTCCGTTTATGAAGACGTTGGTCAGATGTCTATGGAAAAGCAATCGTTAGTACTGGTTCAAAATTGATTGGCTATGTCTATAATAACTTTTGCATTTACCGGCGAAACTAGCGCAATACTCGAAAGGAGCCTTCAAACAGTGATTCATTATCCTAATGGTTTTTGTGGAGTGGTCAGGGTTTTTTTCTTTATCACGTTCTGTAATATACGTTTAAAAGCCTAGCCATTTGGTTTCACTGGTGTCTATGTCATGCTGACACCAAGCTTGTCGATACCATTGATCAATCAATGCTTGCTATGTGTGCTTTCCTTTTCATGGTAATTAATGTTACATAAATCCCTGAAAGGTAATACCGAGTTGCTTGAAAATTATATTAGTGATGTACAAGTACGAATGCATCAAATTGGCACTTACCCCTATGGCTACAACTTGGCCATTTTTATATTGAAGCGCATTTGTTTGATAAAAGTGTCATTTTCTCAACCACTTTTGCATTAGTGTCTTATACCCCTTCATACAGTCTATACAAGTACATGTTAAAAGTATTTTTGTCAAAAGATTACAATATAACGTTTATGAGAAAGGATCGTGCATTGGGTTTTTTATCAGCGAATGTGTCATTTCTCAACCTATTTAGACACTGCCATATTAACAAATGTAAATGCAGACCGCGCCATGTAACTAGATTCTATTAAAGAGACAGAATAAAAGCGTCATGTTTTTGTATCGAATTATCATGAAATCATGAGTATTTATTCAAGTTACATACACGCGTTGCAGTCGAAGCCAAATACTATAGTATGTCAATAAAAAGCTGTAATGTTCTTCAATAAATTGTCATGCTCGTCACAAATTACGTCAATGTGGTGTTATGAAATTATTTAAATGAATTGATGGCTTCAATTTTTGTACTACATGTACATGTAGGATCGAGAGAGTTCTTAAAATGATAATGCAAATTTAGTCTGAATGTTGCAAATAGATTTTTGAACGCTGGTGGCACACCTTTTCTGGTGACAATTAATGTTATTCGCTTGTTCCTGGTTCCATTTATAAGTACAATATAGAACTATAATATCTGATAGTGGGTGTCATATCAGACGTTAGTGCTATAAGTATTGTTCAGGTATTTGATAGAATGTACACAATGGTAATGAAGACAATTTGTTTAAGAGTTATACACTACGTTCATTACGAATGAAGTGGTATGTAGGTGACCCAGTAACACATGTACTTATTTAAATAAGAAACCCAGGGGTTTGTGTAAAAAAATAAATGTTTTAGCTAGCCCTGTCTCAGGGGGCGCTACACTGTCATTCCACTAGTCCCAGTTGATTTCAATGATGTGTATACTGTATACTGGAACGTGTATTGTGTTCATTCCTAATTTGGATACGATTGTCTTCCGTTTGTGAAGATGTTGGTCAGATATCTATGGAAGGGCAAGTTTTATTCTGGTTCCAAATTGCTGGGTTATGCCAATGATAACATTTGTATGTACCTACAAAACTAGCACAATGCACTAATGTAGTCTTCAAACTGTGATTCAATATCCTAGTGGTAAAAATGCGTGGAAATATACAAATCGCTTGATTCTTACATAAGAGATTGCGCCTTCTGTAAAAATAGCAATTTTGTTAACTGATGTCTAGGTCATTCTGACACGAGCTTAGTCAATACAATTGCACATTCAGTACTAAAGAAATAATTTACCTTTTCAAATTGGTTCGACATTTCAATCATTGTGGTTTCCTTTTCACGGTCATTAATGTTAAATAAATCCATGAAAGGTTACATCCAGTTTCAGTATCTTTATACTAAGGAATTTTTAATCTGAATGTATTAAATAGGCATTTGCCCCGTACAATAACACAGAGATTCATATATTGAAGCGTATTTGGACCGATGAAAGTACCATTTTCAATACCACTCTGATATTCGTTAACCATACCCCTTCATAAGTCTTTGTATAAGAGTATGTTTCAATAATATTTTGATATTTATCCCGTGTCTAGAAACAAACGATCCTAAGAAAGGACCGTGCGCTTTATTTTCATCAGATAACATTTGTTATTCGACCTATTTGTCACTCCTAGGCGGCGCACCCTTTAACATGAGAGGTATAAAGGCTAACTCAGAACCAATCGGGACACCTCGGACAATTCTATCTCGGACGTAAAATAAAACGACACCATTATTCAAACGGTTCTTAAAGGTTTTTAGTGCAGCCAGAACGGTTTTGTAAGCGGGTTAAAATGAAACTTGTGGCACTGATTAAACATCTTGGATATAAATATACTCTTTATCTTCGCATGTTTTATATATATGTATTTATGTTCTTTCAAACGTCATAGCTTACATATGCGATGGATATGTTATGGTTTATTTTATTGCAAACCGCATCACAAATGTGTGACCGAATCACTGTGTGGAAATTTTCCACAAATCACTACACTACATACATCCGAGGGAGCTTCCGGAATTATCACAGAAAGACCCGAGTAGTTACGATCGACATAGAACCTTTATAATACAGTTCACTATTTTGTAAAATGATTTGTACAATGGAGATATACCCCCATGCATACAATTCATGTTTGAGCATCCTCTTTGCAACTTACATGATAAATGTACGGGTACAAAATAGAATATGGCCTAGTACTTGCACACTGCCATATACACAAATGTAAATGTCGACATCGCCTTGCCACTATATTCTTAGGAAAAGAGAAGTTAAAGACCTAAGTGGTTATATTTGTTATCGAATAAACATTTAAATTATGAAAACGCTGTGCTTTCAAAGCCAAGCATGTCAATAAAAAGCTGTTATGTTCTTCCATAAAAACAATTTGGTGTGGTGTAATAAAATTGATGACTTCAAAAAGGTATGAGAAAATCCGACAGGGAAGGTAGCACTCAACCCCACCAGCCGAGCACATATATCAGAAACACCACGACACAACTACCCTGAGCAATACCCACAGAAACACATGCCAAAACGGCGACCAAATGAGGAACAACAACCCGGGTGTGACCTAGTATAAAACACAAGGGCAGTGACATAAAGTTATGCGATCTAAAGAGGCACAACTACGAGTTGACCTAGTTAAAATAATGGAAAAGGTAGGAATGAGGTGGGAAATAGTATTACATATTCCTAGCAACTGCATTGAGCAATGCCCACACATAAGCCGAAGAAACAATTAAAGATCAAAGTCCCCGCCGATAAAATGCAGGAATACCCACATTCACAAAGAAATTATATAATAGCGGTTATTGCCGAATGAAACGTAGCTAATACTCGACCAAGTTCCCCCAAGGCCCCACTGCACGGCGAACCAACCACACAAACCCGTGCCAAAACGGTGACTAAATGAGGCACAATCACCCCTGACCTAGTTTAAAACACCATGGATAGTGACAAAACTTTAATACGTCTTAAAGAGTCATTATGTGACTTGACCTAGTTAACAATAATGGGCAAAAAGAGGGCGAGAATATAAATGCTAAAAACGTTTATCATAGTGACCAAACAGCACAGTGACCTAATTAAAAAGTATCTCATCCAGCATTTCCGCAAAATACAAATGATGAAAAAGGGGGGTGTTGGGTGGTGGACTTTAAAACAAAGTGCAGGATATTAACTTCCAATGACAAATGGAAACAAACAAACACCGACACTGCACAGTGCTGTAAAAGGGAGGGGGGTGACTTGACCTAGTTTACAATAATGGGCAAAGGAGGGCGAAACTATATATGCCAAAAGCGTATATTATAGTGACCAAACAGAACAGTGACCGAATTGAAAAGTTGTGGGTGGTGGACTTTAAAACAAAGGGCAGAGGAAATTACCTTCCAAGGACAAGTCTTATTTGCCAAGTATGTAGGAGGCACCTCTCAAAAATGATAATACAAGTTAGTCTGTTAGTTGGAAATAATATCTGTTAGATGCTGGTGGCACACCTATTCTGGCGACAATTAATGCATATCGCTTGATCCTGGTTTTATTTATAAATACAATGTAGAACTCCAATACAAGATAATGGGACTTGTATCAGAGAATATTGCTATTTTTATTTGTCTTGCATTTGATATAGTCTGCAAATTCATGATTAAGACATTGTGGTATGTCATTTTTCATCACGAATAAATCAGTATACTAGTATATAGGTGACCAAGACATTCTGACATCAGCCTTGCCGCTACCCACCATACTCAGCACTGCAGTAATAGTTTACCTTAACAAATTGGTTTGTCATAAAATATTTGTGTTTTCCTTTTCTTGGCACTTCTGATCATTAATGTTAAATATATCATTAAAAGATTACACGGAGTTGCTGGAACTTTAGAGGAGGAAGTTAAAATATGAATACATCAAATTGGCATTCGTGACCTTACCAAGAATGCAGCGAGTTTTATATGCTCGTAGGACCGTAAGCTATAAAATTTATTATTATATGGGCAGTGAGTGTGCAATTTTCCAACTCACTTGAGCATTCGTTACCCCTACAAGTACATGTTAAAACGTTCTGAATATAAAGATTTCTCCATATATTGAACCTTATATGAAAATCGGTGGATCCTTACATAATTATGATATTCCGTCAGTAAAAAACTAGTAATTTTGTTAACTGATGTCTAGGTCATTCTGACACCAGCTTAGTCAATACCATTGCACATTCAGCAGTACGGAAATAATTTACCTTTACAAATTGGTTTGACATTTCAATCGCTGTGCTTTCCTTTTCATGGAACCTCTGGTAATTAATGTTACATTTGTAAATATATCCTCGAAAGGTTACACCGAATTTCATCACCTTTATACATGTACCAGGGAAGTTAGAATATGAATTTACTTCATGCTTATCGGTGGTTTACGGCGGAATAACGGTGGATTATTTCCCGATAATTTCACGGACGATAATTTTCCAGGTGATAATTTCACTCAAACGGACTCCTTTTTTCATCAAATATCACCGCCGTCACAAAATCAAAAATGAAACATTTCCACGTGTTGCGTTAATCGTTAACAAGTGACAGAACACTTCATGTACAAAAATGTAAAAAAATGACGAAACTGAAGCCATTGCAGAAGAGCTACTCGATGGCAACCAGGCGTGTGCGTGGCGGAAAAAGACGAAACGCAAAACATTTGAGAAATATAGCGGAGTATTTCCATAATTCAAGCTATTTGAAGCATGAAAAAAAAATTAGTATTTTTCGGCGTATAATCGTTTGATAATTCACCGTAACATACAAATATCCTCTATGTATTAAATGAACACTTGCCCCATACAAGAACACAGAGATTCTTATGTTGAAGCATACATGTATTTGGACCGATGAAAGTCCCAACCACATTGTTATTCGTTATCAATAGCCCTTCATACAGTCTTTGTGTTTAAAAATATGTTAAAATTACAGTGTGGTATTTGCCTCATACCTAGAATATAACGATTCTTAGAAAGGACCGTACATTTTATTGTGATCAGAGAAATGTGTCGATTTCTCAACCACTTATTCGACCTATTGTTACTCCTACCTAGGCTGACCGGTGCAGCCTTTCAAATGTTGGGTATTAGTTTTAAGCTAACGCAGAATCTTTATAATACAGTTCACTATTTTATAAAAACATGTGTACAAGGGAGATATAGCCCCCATGCATGCAATCCATATTTAAACATCTCTTTTGCAATACAGTATCAATGTATGAATACAAAATAGAATATCTACTAGTACTTGCACACCACTGCAATATGTAAAAATGTAAATGTCGACCGCGCCTTGCCACTATATTCTAATGATAAGGAAGTAAAAGACCTATCGCTGGCTTAGAATGAGACTTAATGCATATTTGAAATCTACACCGTAAGGCGCTTCTTATGAGCCTATTTGCAGGAAAATCGGAAATTGTCATGTTGACCAAACTGAAGTTGAAAATGCTTGTTTTACCATAAGTAAAGACTGATTGTCAAACATTTTGTCTTGTTACACCGAGTTCCTGTAACTTTATACACTTTGGTTTTCAAACGCGAAATGGATCAAATCGGCATTCACCCCCTTACCAAGAATGCAGTGTTTTATATATGCTCGTAGATTCTAAGAACCTTAAGCTATATGGTCAGAGAAAATGCGCTGTTCCCAACCTCTTTATTTGTCCCAAACGTAAAAATAACGTTTCTGAGAAAAGTATTTTGTTCAGAGAAAAGTGTCATTTTCTTAACCACTTTAAACACTTCCATATTCACAATTGTAAATGTCGACCACGCCTTGCCACGAGATTCTAAAGAGAAGGAAGTAACATACAGAATGGAAGCGTCATGGTTTTGTTCCGAATCAACATGAAATCATATATGAGTATTTATTCCAGTTACAAACACGCGTTGATTCCAAAGGAAAAGACTGTTATGCTCGTCGCTAAAGTGCCATTCACCAATGACGCCAATGTGTAAATGAACTTGATGACTTTAATGTTCGTGAAGTGAACGGTGGTAGCACACCTTTTCTGGTGAAAATTAACGTAGGTCACTTGTTCCTGGTTCTTTGTAGAACTTTAATATCTCGGATAGCGTGTGTTGTGCTATCAGAGCTGTTTTTATTGTTCTTGAATTTGATATAGTCTGCAAAATTGTGATGAAGACAATTTGTTTAAGAGTACTGTGTTCATTACGAATAAAGTAGTATATAGCTGACCCAGTAACACATATATTTATTTAAATTAGACATCCAGGCGTTTGTGTTAGAAAATTAATGTGTGCTTTTTTTATTTAGCTATGCGAAACATTTACCAATTTCACCCAGTGAGAGACATTTTACTGGATAGTTGTAACACGCTCGCACTCAAAAAGGGATTAACTTATATAAATGTAAATATATCATTTACTTTATTGTCAATATTGAAGCTAAAGTTTTTCGAACGAGGTTTCTGTAGCATAGTGTTTCAATGTGCCGAGATGCATCTAAGTGTTAGTATGGCTAAACCAATTCGCATAGAAACTGTTGTGTAATTTTCGCAGGGTTTTCCCTGATTTGCGAGTTGAATTTTATGTAAAATCAAAGACCTAACATTGTTTAAGATGCGTTAATTGTGTTCTGTTTATTATATAAACTCTACTAATATAGTTTCATCTAATACTGACTATACGTGAATTATATTCTCGGAGACCTGCAGCGTCTGTGTGACCACAACGATATCGTGTGCAAATGTTTATACATTACCGGAAGTAGTCTTGATTCAGCGTTAGGATTTTGGCGGCAATGAATGTCACGTGCCCAGTTATTAATGTCCATCAGCATCCAGGTAACTCAATACACGATGTCACTCTACTTCTCTTGTCCAACATGTCTCACAAGATATAAGTTTTGTTTTCTTGAACTGATTGATAAAGTGAGTCACTCAGATTCCGAACATTTATCGAGTTATTGTCTTGAGCAAGTGCGTAGCTCCACTCGTAAGACAAGGTCCTGTCGTTATGCACCAGACAGGCAGTTGCATAAACTATCGCCCGAATGGGCGGTGGATAGCCGGGGAGACGGCAAAGCTTTTACCTTGCAGCTTCCTCCCAACTGCTTGGGAAATTTTGACGATTTTTTCTCGTATTCAATATCCTTCGGCCCCCTCCACCGGAGATGGGCGGGGATTTTTAATTTCATTCTAACAAAGACCTAAATTACCTGTAACTTAGGTCTTTGATTCAAGTTTTCTTTTGGGAGGGATAAATGATTACGAAGCCTCGCAGAAGGCATCCCGAAGATGCTGAGTGAATGTCGATGGATTCCCGAACACCCCAAACTGTTGCCAGTATATGAATATGAGTTCTTATTTTCTTCTGCAAACAGACTGTCTGGTATGTTGACTCTATAATGAGCCTATAATGCTGATTGTATTAATTGTCGAGATTTATTTTTTCTACAATGTCTGAGCATCTTCTGTATATAATATACATATATGCAGCCTGAAGACCTAGACTTACTGGAGTTAATGTATTCATAGAAAAGTCTTGTAGTGACATGGTATAGATCTAGTGCAAATAATGTACATTACATACATCAGATTCTGAATAAATATTTTCATTGCTAGCACACAATAGTTTAGTTATAAGAGTTTCCATTATTTACCGATTGTGGATCGTAAAACATTCGTTGTTTAAAACTGTTGTTTGATTGTTTTTGTCAAGCCCGCTTGCAGTCAGTTAGACTTTGTCACCACTTTTGCGTGAGTGAGGACGGGGTGAATTTACTTTGCCCGCATCCATCCGTTAGATTCGGTCTGGATCACAACGTTGTCATGCATTGACTAATCTTGATAATGTTAAGTATGAATGTTCACCTCCATGAGACAGAGTGCCATGCCCATCCCCCGGGTTCTATCTCAAAGTTCAAGCCAATAAGATTAGGTCTAGTTTGGCGCATTTAGGTTACTGGTTAGTGCATTTTTTCAATGTGCACAGAAGTTCAGAGTTATCTCCCTTGACACTTGGTTTGACAGCGGGGCATTCATGCCCTGTGGATACGTTTCTAAGTTAGTAAAAATTTTGTTCACTTCTTTTAGATATATGTATATCTATCATAAATTGTTTTACAATAATGCAACAATTAAAAGTTCTTGTCACAATATCACATAAATTATGAATGGCATGATATTTTTTTAGAGTCAGAATATATTTAGTCCTGAAACAATTCATTAATCCTATTAAAGTTCATTGATGTCATTATGTAACGATTTCCCCGCACCTTACATGCTTAATAACCACACCTTGTTTTTAGAAATCTAAATAATAATAATAATGGTATGATTTTTTCTAGATATTAAAAGATATAAATATATAATATTTTATTAAATTGTCTTAATATTACTATAAAGTATAAATCATGATATATTTTAAATTGAAGCTTAATCAACAATGTTGGGGGTGGGAATTTCATGATGTTTAATAAACCGAGCTAGAAATGACGAGCTGGAGGGATATTGCTCGCAGTACAAGAGACACGTGTTGGTGAAAATCAATATTGTATGTTTACTGTAGTTATTCTTGATGGGAGGAGCCTATTGGAAATGGAGATCCAGGAATGGTATCGAGACGAGTGATATCTAGTTAGCATGGTTATTTGGATCTATTTTTCTGTATGCTTGAAGTGTTAGCTAATATAAACAGTTTAGATTTGGCTTATAATAGGTTTTTCCATTGTAGTTTTGTAGTTGCAGATTGGATTCTGTGTGTGTCGAGTCTGTAGTTATATTGTTCTGTACTCTGTGTGTGGTGCGGAGATTTGAGATTTGCCCGGTGGATTGCTCTGGCTGTACTGTACGATATATTGGGAGACCTAGGGAGAAGTTGTTATATGGATTGGTGAATATAATGTATGGTAAGTCAAGCCTGGGATGGGATGATGTCCTAAGGTCACGCTGCGAATATTTCCCGACATTTCCGTCGATTTCCCGACATTTCCGTCTGGTCTCTCATTTACAGAGTTTACCAATTATTTGCATTGGTCTCTTGGAGTCTCAACTCTCATTAAACATGGCTGAAATTACTTGCTTAATTATTTAACATCATTAAATGTTTCCTGAGATTAAAATAACACACAAATCATTATTTAACCTAAAATAATTTGAATGCATAGTTTATCTTGTATTCTACTAAATTATGTATGTTAATTAATACATGTATGTACACATACTAACAATTTAAAAATTGTTTCAGAATTACTTCAAATAATGATACCGCTTTAGTCAATTATTTATTTATTATGCCACCGTCTTTGATGAGGATGTATATTGCTATGATCATGTCTGCTGGTCCAATGGGGGCATACATGTTTGACAAGCATATCTTGAATATATATATTATTTTATTTTGATTGCCTATGCGATTAAAAACTCCCTAATCCGAAATCTTCACAAGAGGTATTATAGTACAAACTTCCAACTGACATGATGTCCTTAATTGGGTTGATAAATTAAATAGTAATTTAAGTAATTAAGTAATCAAGTACTAATAGATGTCTCTGCTTTGTTGTAATGTTTGTATACTCATTTATATTGTATGAAATCAGATTTAGAATCAATGTTACTACAGTAAAGTTTTGTTAATAAGACCACTTTGATCATTTTGAAATCAAGCAGATTTTTGCCAGTTTAAGGTCCCAATGTATTAAATTAAGAACAAAAAGGTCCGCTAATATGACAGATGCGCTATTAAGACCATATTTTTGACTGCTCTTGTTTAGTGGAACTTCACTGTATCAGATTTTGGAGAGTGATTGAAATTGTTTTCAAATTATCTCTGTATTATTGCGACATATCTCTTTGTTGAAATCATCTTTTAGACATCAAACTAATTTTGTTTGTTATACATCATAACCTGTTCAGAACAAGCCTGTGTTGAGCGACAACCTCTATAATGCACCAGTCAATATATAATGCAAGCGACACAATGGGAATTAAAACATTTTTTTTTAGGTCTAAATCCCCACGCTGGAGACGATGCTTTCTATTAAAACCCTTTGGTGGGACACGTAATCACATAGTAATTCCCAGGTCTTGGAACCGGACCAAAGTCTATTCCACGGAACTCAAGAGTCGGGAAGTTTCATATGTTCAAATTCCCACTGTATCTCCACCTAGATGTGCTATATAAGGTTTGCAGAAGACTATTTGTTGTCTATAGTCAGTTTCTGCAGGTGTTTTATTACTCTATGGAGGTGTTGTTCTAAGGGGTGTCAAATACTCTGCATAGCTGCTCTGCTATCTGTTGATGTGTTTGTCTGATCATTAAATACATTTCAAGAAAATTAACTGAAGTATATCATTAATCCAATATGCAATCTCATTTCACTATTAGCCCTTTACTCATTGCATCCAACACTCTTCTGATAAGTGATACACAGTGGTCGAGCAGCTAAAATGCTTGACTACTGATTGAGAGGTCCATGGTACAATCCTCTGTTTGTAAACTTGGTCATATCTGAAACACTAATTAGTGTTTCCTACCCATCTAGAGATGAATTGATAGAAAACCAAGAAAACCAAGGGGTAGTATTGTGTGTATCGGTGCTTTACACCGGGCCCGTAAAAGAATCATGGAATCCATTCGAATTCAAGCTAGGGTAATCCTCACCTCTGTCTCTAAAATTTGTGATAATGCCCTAGATGGACCATGCAAACTACATGAAAAAAGAAAGCCAGTATGCTGCCTTTTTGTACAAAAAAACAAATATCAAGAATTAACTCCCTTGGATAGGCTCTGTCAGTCCATTTTCCATAATTGAATTGTCTCCCTTATATTGTCAATATTGGAATATAACTAGTGATTACATAAAATTGGTGCAAATTTAAAATATCTGGACTAAATCCAATTGATGGAACTTATTTTGCCACTATGCATTACCTGCCAGATGTGTGCACACACACTCCTGACAAGGACATGTGTATTAATCAAGGGAGATTATTCTTGACAGTGATTCAAAAAGCTTTACATGGGTTGTAGCTCATCTCTTTATCAGAACATTAGATTGTGCATGGAGTGAATACTGTAAAATCACAAATTTTCATGGTTTGAGTAAAAAAAGGACATTAATTAATGGCCAGGGTGGTGAATACTGACCAGTGTATATGACTGAAATAATATTGGAAAACGTACCAACTCGATTAACAAACTACAGTGTTGTTGTGTCCCCTCTCTTATTAGTTAGTGGCTGTCCTAACGTTAAACTTGTATGTTGAACTCCTCACAAACCTTTGGACCAAATTTCTTCAAACTTTCACAGATAAACAACCTTAATGTATAGTTGATATTACAGGTAGGACTTTTTGCTGGGTCTGTTTTGACCAGAGTTATGACCATTTGTACTTTTACTATACATACCGATAGGGTCATTTGGTCGATTGACACATTTCTAGTTTGCCCTTGACTCTCTTACATCACTCTGTCTGCTTGATTAATTGATTACATGGATTGAGAGAGATTTCCCAGTACAGGTATCCATTCCCTAAGCAAAGCACTACCGGGCGCTTTCATTCAGTTACCCCCCTTCAATTGAATATAGAAGACATGGATTGCCTCCCTTGGGAAGCACTACATAGCACACTTTGCTTGGGCAATGGACACCAATATGTATAGGGATGAACAAAATATATCTAACTTTTTTTATGGCCTGAACCTGAATTAAAAAAAATGTCAATATTTTTCTTTCTTTGTAGATGCTGTTCAAAGTTGAGCCTGCAGTAAGGGATGAGAGGACGGTGTATTTGTGGACTTGGAAGAATGAAGAATGAAAGGTATCATTTACTAGCCTGATATTCATTACTTATACATTCTACAAATACCAGGGGAAATTTATTGCTCCTAGCAGAAAGAATTGTCATTTAACCACATAAAAGTCTCATCTTGTATGAAGATCATGATTGTGTTTTTTTTATGTGAATCTATTTTCCTGCTGTCTGTATGATGTAAGATGAACAGTTTGTGTGCATAGAACTCAGGTTTAACAAAGCCTTGAGGTCTGTTGTAGGTTTTTAGCTCAACTATTTGAGGTAAAAAAAGTGAAGCTATTGTCATGACAGGATCGTCAGCATGTGTTTCTGCGTGGCATGGAACTTGGGTTTAACAAAGCCTTGAGGTCTATTGTAGGTTTTTAGCTCAACTTTTCGTCGTAAAAAAGTGAAGCTATTGTCATGACGGGATCCTCAGCATGTGTTTCTGCGTGGCATGGAACTTGGGTTTATAAAGCCTTGAGGTCTATTGTTGGTTTTTAGCTGGACTTTCGAAGAAAAAAATTGAGCTATCTTTGTGACGGAATTGTCAGCGTGTGTGTCTGCATTGGTTAAGTTTATTGTCATTTTCTCAAGGACTATCAAAGGTATCCATTTGAAAAAAGTTATTCTCCATCATCATCAGTTATCTGTCCTTGTAAGTTGTAACTATCAAAAATGAGAAAGTCGAGTGTCCAGCACTCTGAGGAAATATAACTTTCTTTCAGGCTGTCCATCTATTATAATTGAGTAAAGCAGGAAAAGTTTTAACTAAAATGATAAAGGTTAAAAGTTGACTTTGATTTGAAAATGATATGACTCCAAATTTGGAGTGATAGATCCTGACTTGGGAGTGATCAACTCCCAACATGGGAGTGATATAACAACTCCCAACTTTGGAGTGATCGACTCCGACTTCTAATGAGAGTGACTTGGGAGTGATCAACTCCCAACATGGGAGTGTTATGTCAACTCCCAACTTTGGAGTGATCGACTTCGACTTCTAATGAGAGTGGCTTGGGAGTGATCAACTCCCAACATGTGAGTGTTATGTCAACTCCCAACTTTGGAGTGATCGACTTCGACTTCTAATGAGAGTGACTTGGGAGTGATCAACTCCCAACATGTGAGTGTTATGTCAACTCCCAACTTTGGAGTGATCGACTCCGACTTCTAATGTGAGTTATTAACTCGACTTGAGAGTGATTGACAACAGTTTTACTTGGGAGTGATGACTTCCAAAATTGTTGTTTTACATTAGTGCAATGATATTTAGGTGAGCAATGAGATGTTTAAACTATGCTAGATGACTTTCAGGGGAGCAATATAGAGCCATTTAGAACCTCTTGTTCTATAAAAAATACACAGCTTAAATGTCAATTCAAACTAATGTCTTTCTACGCTACAGGGCTTATTGGGTTACAACCTACCATTGTTTTGTGGTGTGTTCTTCTGTTCTTTTCCATGACGTCTGCAGAATTTTGGAAAATTGTTAAAATCTCCCAAAACTTCATGGATTATCATTTATACAAGACTTTCCACTTTTAGAACATAACATTTATGTGTCTATTGTTACATTATTTATGTCTGCTACATTAACTTGCACAATCGTCTGCTTCATTGTTTTCCATTTTACGTGTTAGTTTTGTATGATTAGATCATTAATGTGTGGAATATTTTAACTTCTGCATAAAAATTGAACAGTTTATGAAGTTTATTGTAATTTGAGGATCTGGCCTAGAAATTGGTCGATTAGAATATTTTAGTTTTCCGGAACATCCTCATTTTATTGCAGTTTTTGCGAAACTATAAGGTTTGAGTTGAATTTATGGCTCTTGAATTATGCCGAGCATGAATTATGCCAAGCGTAGCCTTTATTTGCTTTATTTCTACTGAAACATGGGAGGCATATATATGTACCTCCACCCGGATTTGAACCCGGGTCGCCAGATTAGACGGCAAGCGCACTAACCACTGAGCTACGGAGGATTATGCAATGACCTACATAGTGCTGAGCTTAACAAGGAAACATCAGGCAAAGTTTGTGGCACTGTTTAAGTTACCAATTTTGGAGGGCTGTTTTCAGCTGTTCCACCATTCAAACCAACCTTTGACATTTTAACTTCCCCTTGTCATTGGCTACCTAATGAAACCTACATTTAAATGTCCCTGTGGTCAGACCAATTCTCTTCTGTGGGTGTGGCAGCCATTTTACTTCGATCTGTGGCGCCCAAAAATAGACAATGCCCTCACAGGTACCAATTTACACCTTGGTAGATTGGAGCATGTGGGTTTTTCTAGCTCAGAGAAATTAAGCTGTAGTCCAAATGAGGTTTGAACCCGGGATGACTCGATACTGAAGTGTGTGCCCTACCTCTAGGCCACCGCTCCCCATTGTTTTACTTGAACAAAACATTTGTGACATTTAAATTATCATGTCTACAACCCTGCCTGTTTCTCAATGCCAAACGAATACTCATAATTGCTGAGGTTCAAGTCTACGATCTACGTAGGTCTTACAGTTATCATTTCTTTTAATGCAGAACATAACAGAAATAGACGAAACACGTCTATCCCAAAATACTTTCAGTAGCTATTTAGTTAAAATTAACAAACCAGTCTGAATCTATTTTCAATGCCATAAAATAACATGTAATATACTACATAATACTGTATTCCCCGAATGATTCCCCCCCCCCCTCCTCCCCTCTAATAGTAGCTCCCCCTCTTTTTTGAAAAAAATTGTTTCTGTTTTTTGAAAATATCATATGCTTATTGATGTTTTATATGATAGTTATTATTTTATATATTTTGTTGTTGCTTCGTCAATACAATAAACATTTATCATAATTTTTCACCATTTTCTTTGAGAATATAATTTTTTTCAAAATTGAGACATAAAGGTATTTGCCTAACAATGGTAAAACTCATCATGTTTGAGGAGTATTTCACTTTCTTTGTGAATACAAATGAAGATACATTCCCGAAATGTAATAGAACTAAAGAAGACCTAGAGCTAGCAAATTGTGGTCAGAGAATTTCTGATTTTGGTCAGAGGAAATTCTGTGATTTCGATGAATTTTGATTGCTTGTGATTGGCAACCCTGTTTGTATGTAAAGTGTCTTCCATTAAATAACCATTCTGTTTTATACATTTGGTCAAATAGATGAATAATTGTATACAGTGTGTGCTCAAATGTATGTACAGAGTGTGCTCAAATGTATGCACAGAGTGTGATCAAATGTATGCACAGAGTGTGATCACATGCAGTGTGAGATCCAACATAATTCATGTCAAATACAGTTTTCTTGAAGTTATCATTTTATCCTGAAAACAACTCAAAAGTTGTTATGCTCAACCATGAAATAGCTTAATCTATTTGTGTTCGTACATATTATTCAATTTTAGATGAATATTTTTTATCATCATGCAGAATTTTTATGGAATTATAAGTTATTGAACTTAAGTATTCTATGAAATTTTTGTCTTAAACTAAATGATATGAATTGTCATTTGAAGAGTGACCTATAAACTGACCTTAAATAAGTGAGCTTGAATAATACTTGCAGTTTATAACAATTTAAATTGCAAAAGTTGCTTATAACACTTTAAATTGCAAAAGTTGCTTATAACAATTTAAATCGAGAAAGTTGCTTATAACAATTTAAATCTCAAAAATTGCTTATAACAAATTAAATTGCAAAAGTGAAAGTGAGCAATTATTTATGGTAATTTTGGCAAGAAAAAAGTTCTTAGACATCAGAGTCAGCACTGCCGTTTATTGACTGGATGTTACAGCAGGGACCTACATTTGTGCTTATGCTTGGATTGTATTTCAACTTTAGTGATACTTGATCCCTTTTAGTCTGATGTGCTTTTAAAATGTGTTTGAATGATTTCAAATGTTGTCAGAACTTTGACATTAGAATGTACTTTAATATTAGAAGAGAAAATTTAGAATCTATTCTATGACCTCATGACTTTTGTGTTCTTTGATGAGTTTACTAAAGTGTAGGAAAAAAGTTTCAATTTTAGAACTTTTGTTTGCAGGAGATTGTTCAATAGTTACCTTCCTTTGTAAAGCTCATCTTTAAGCGGTGACTGTCTCCTGGGACCTTATTCACCAACATTATATTAAAGACTAAAACTCAGACTTAAAACTTAAAATTGACAACATTTATAATCACTGCCATTTCTTTGCAATTAGATTTAACCATGTGAAATGTTAACTGATTATTTGTGGTTACCCACTGAATATGTATTCCCATTTATATCAATATCAGTATATTTGAAACAATATGAGAGCGGATAAAACATTAATTTTGGCAATATAAAGTCGAATTCTTAAGTTTTAGACTTATTCTTACACTGTTGGTGAATAAGGCCACTGCATTATTTTATGGAAACTGTTTCTTTTGCATGCATGTTTTTGTCAATGTTAATTTTTCACATCTAGAGCAAGGGCGGGTAATGTCGACCGTCGGGTATTATCGACCCCTCCCAATTATCTCTCTTTAATCCATAGGAAACATAGATGAATGGCCATGACGTCATAGCCTATTATGCATACGTCATAAAGTTTGCATCCTCGTTGTTTTAAAAGATAAACAGAGGCAATGCGAGTTTGAAGAAATTTTATAGTAAATTTTTACGTGATCCGTTAAGGAAGGAGACTTTTAAAAATGCATGGTTTTGCAATTTAAGAGCATACAACCCATGGATACAACGCAAATTCCTCGAGTACTGAACAACAGCATTCATATGACAACATTCTTATATTTCCAGGGATTAAGTACCAAGGTCAAACAGGGGGGTCGATATTTGCAGAATAAATTGACATGTTCTGCTATTATCGACCCCCTCAAATAAAATATGAACGACTGGTTGAAACGATATCGTTGTCATCTGATATTTAGTTGTCTCCCGTAAGATATGAACGACTAATAAAAAATGATATTGTTGTCATCTCAAAACCAAAATACAAATTATTTTGAGACGACTATGCATATCGAGAGTATGCCTGTGGTCCATTGTGACCAATCAGCATAAGGCATATACTAATAATTAAAATTACCCTGTTATTATCATTTAAACTGGATTTGACGGGATGTAACGTATCCCCATTTAGAAGCAGGGAAACTAAAGTTCATAAAAATGATTTAATTGGCTTTTTTTCTGCAGGTTTAAGCATGCATGACTTTACTCCATTTTTGATGAAACTTGCAACACAAAATGCTACCTATTTGCACGTGTCATATACGTAACAACGGGATGGATTCTTTCCATTTTGATCCTTGTAATGTGATATATTTTACAGACGATTGACATTTAATGATTTACTGAGCATTTAAGTATGTTCTTTATTACTGTTTATGTCCATTAAACAATTAATTGTAAAATGATGTAAATGCATATGGCCAATTAATTTCCAATTTAGATCTTTCAATACATGGAATACACGATTATACTGTTGGTTACCATTTAGCTTCATACATATGTATCAAACTATTTCTTAATTCATACCAATATACTTACGGAACATATGCATCAAACATACTGATTCTGTCTGCTGCAGACTTTTTTTTTAAAACAACAAGACAGGGGGTCGATAATTGCCTCCAAGGGGTCGATAATAGCAGACGTAGTGCATCCTTCTAAACTTATTAGCCAACCATACCAGAGCATGTTACAATCGTTTTCATTGGTTTAAAATAACCAATATACATTTATCTTATGAAATAAAATTAAGTTTCATCTGTAGAGTAAACATAAAATGTTATTTTCCTAAAAATCGCGTTAAGGGGTCGATAATTGCCTCCTTTGCTCTACTCCATAATTTGAATCCTTATTTTATCATTGTATGTTAATATCAAAGGGCTATAAACTTTGTAGATGCATTTGAACTATTAGCGCTATATTATAGTGTTGCTATATTCTTAACATGGCTTAATTTAATGATGTCTGGTATGTCGTGACAG
Organism: Spisula subtruncata; assembly: GCA_963678985.1. Taxonomy (NCBI): domain Eukaryota; kingdom Metazoa; phylum Mollusca; class Bivalvia; order Venerida; family Mactridae; genus Spisula; species Spisula subtruncata. The sequence continues at coordinate 5,569,412 of OY787660.1, forward strand.
AGACTATTCATCATATTAGATCTGAACATACTTCCATGTAGAGTTATTACATTCCTTAGGCCATTTCAATGTGAATAAATGTTTAATGCACATACCCTTAAGATGATGCACTCCTAAGGCCAAATAATGCTCATACCCTTATGGTGATGGACAACATCAGGAATGAGGAGTCAAGAGTAATTAACATAAGTTAAAGAAGCTTGTTTTACTTTCTGAATGAATCAACCTAAAAATGAATTAGTATTGACTAAATAAATGTTTTTTTCTTTAAACTTTATAGAGCTTCAATAGACTAGTAGTATTATACGCTCAGCATCTACTTCAAATGTTAAAGTTGTTTGATCCCTGACTGTTACATACAAAGTAGTTTTGGTATACCTTCCATGTTTAACACTCGGCATAGCAAGTTCCAATCGCCTAATATGGGGCTAATGTTGTCCGTTGTCTGCTTGATTAAGAATTTCAATAGCAATGCACATGTTTTTGAGGAGGTATGAAAGTGATTATTCTGTTTCTTTGTCTGTCAACTGGTTTGTCCTTTTGTCCAAATTGTTCAAGTTGTTGTAATGCAAATATTTTTGAAGTCCATCATGACTTTGCCTTCCAACTTGGCATACAAGTTTACCATCATAATCACCTTGTGTTGTCAACTACATGTCTTGTATTACTATCCAACATTTCTATAGAATGATCATTATGACCATACCTGCCAAGATAGTTAAATCCAAAATAAGAATGATGAAGCAAAGTATGTCACAAGATGCATTTATATGTGATTTGAAAGGGATTTATATGCATAAACAAGGAATGTATTAATTCTAATGGTTATAAATATAGGAAAGAAGATCATAAAATGAACAAAATGTACCTTTGTTCAAAGTTAGGTGAACTTGGAAAACCACAAATTGACAACAAATAGGAGTAACTACACTTTATTAGGAGTACTTGGCATGTATTATTATGGCCCTGGATTGACTTCGCTATTGGACAAATGTTTCACAGGGGCATAAAGGTTTATTTAACCTATTTGTGTTAGTCAACTTGGTTTGAGAACAGGAAAATAATGTTTGAGTGATTTTAACCTAGATATTATTCTTTTTCATGGAATTAGACAAAAACTTGAGAAAATACTTGGAAATCAGTCAAAGTAGTTGACATAAACAATAAAAAACTTGTAAAAAGTAAAAGCTAAGATGACAAGTTATTAAGAATAGTTGCATACTTAATTATATTTTACGTTATTAAAATGAGTTATTCCATAATTAAAGTCAACTGCATGCTTTTGAAATTAAGTTGGATGTACCACAATTATGGATCGCAATTATTGTAGACTTAACAAAAATGTTGTTTGGTTGCCTATTGTTGATTGGGACAAGTCGGTTGATTTATGTTGATATTCAGTCAAACCTGACTTTAAAGACCAAGGCACTGTTTTATCAAAGCATTTACGGTAATCATAAACTTACGTTCAAATTTGAATCCTTTATAATTATTTAACTGCTTCAAATTCTGGTAAAGCGATTAATAAAATCATCAGTTAATTAATTCAGTTAATGATTTTAAACAATATATTTCCCTCATCTGCCGATGTAAACGCATTGTAAGGTATTTGAATTTGAGCGTAAGTTTAAAATTTGCGTAAGTCCTTTGATAAAACAGTGCCCAAAAGCGTAGTTTTTTTAAGTCAATGAAGAGCTTATACATATGTATAAATGCTGTTCAACAGTTGATGATGTTGTTATATAGCTTGGAAGTGGCTTTTCATGCAGTAAATATGTTTTATTGATGTGATAATGTTGATAAGAACAGAAAAGGCAAAACTCCACTTCTTTAAAAACGATGCAAAATTCCCCTACCTGAATGCCCCCTTGCCCAAGTCCCCTAAGTCTAGTTTGAGCTCTGAGTTTTACTGTTTAACGTTTGCTTACCCAAAAATTGCTATACTTTGACCTTGTGGCGTGTACAACTCAAGGGATGTGTCCTCATTTCAGCCAATTATCTTTTGATTTGTAATCATGTTTGTCCTTGACCTTCTTAAATTCTTGCAACTGACCTTGACCTTGGAGTATTATATCCTTGACCTTGACAAATGTGAAATTTTATGGTCATGTTCGTTTTAGGTCTGAACATTGCTGACACTTGTGGTTATGTGTGAAACATGATGAAACTTGCAATCAGTTGCATATTCACACAATGTATTGTGAGTGCAGAGTACTGCGAGTTCATCACACTCGGTCGTTTTTTCTCTCGGCCCTCTTGAAATCTTCTTGTACTACAAAGTTATGGTAAAAACTACTTTCTTTTTCTAATCCTCAATAAATTCTGGGAATTTGTTACTGGCTGATGGCAACATATTGTGTTTTATAGAGGATTTATGTTACTATATTTTTTATGACCCGTGTTTTGTTCAATCTGTTGAATGCTAAAGGCAATGCCAAATCAATAAAGCCTTTCTTTGATGTGAGCTACTCAATATAAAAAATTTGTAATCAATTTAGTACTTGGGATTCGTTTAAGATGTCAAACGATATCATACTCGTTGAAAATATTTTCAGTAATTAAAATGCAGTAAGGTTGATGTTGACATAATGTGGCCGGTCATAGAGTTCTAATTATGTGCTCTAATATGTTGTAACATGCTATCGTTGACAGACAATGATGCTGTCAGTCCAATGCAATTATTATATTCCATGTCTGCACGCACTTGTAACAGATCTGACAACGTATTATATGAGTACTATGGCTAGTAAATGCTTGTACAAGTCCAGTTAGGATAAAAATACTGTGACACAGAGGAACAATCCACTAGCACCTATGTGCTGTGAGTTAGTTGCATGTAAGACTTGTAAGTGCTGCATGGTTGTAGAGGACTGTCACAGTCTTAGTATGCATGCAGTGCAATAAGTTTTCATTATAAACAATGTAGTTGTAGTAGAATGCCTTACCTTGACTACCTATATGCATTCCTCCTGCTTGCCTTGTCAATGTTGCTTTTCGGCTCCCAGGGCTTTTTTTCGCTGAATTGTGAAGGGGCCCAAGCCCTTCAGTTTTGTGAAATTTAAGCGCGAAAAGCGTCAAAATTGTGAAAACTTAGCGCGGCAATTTCTCAAATTGTGAAATTACATGTTTCAGTTGTAAACTCACTTTTAAAGACTTGAACAGGATATTATAGCAACCTTATCACTTTCACATTATGTCAAACATGCAGATCTATGATGTTATATTTTATGTCAAGTCAAGTAGAGGAATATTTATGCTAAGTTTGAATATTTTGTTATTTCAAACCCGGCCTAGCTTTGAAAATGATCAAACAATGAATCTATGACCTACTAGAACTTTAAGATATTACTAGATATAGTCAGTTAGTTATTGATTAATTGTTGATCATTTTAATAGAAATGATTCAACTCATGGCAAACACTTAGTATCTATCTTAATGTATGCATAATTTTCAAAGTTGGGGAATCTGCCATTCCACTTCGGCCTTCTGGTCTGAATGGCACATAGGCCTACCAGCCATAGACTCCAATGGCATATAAGTGGGCGTGGTGGTGGTGACAGTTGGCTGGGTCTGGGGATCAAGTAGTCAAACAATCTCGACCTAGTGACTAAGCGTCACAAAGTGAAAGAAAGCCACCGGAGACCGAAATCTTGTCTAGGGATCAAGGTCAGTGGACATACAATTATCAATGGCTGGTTAATTAGCACTGGTTGTCGAGTTGACTGATCTGCTTGTCGAAGACTTTACCACACCAAAATCAAATAAATTTGATTGGTGGTGTAATTTCTTTACGCTTTTCACATAGTATTTTCCGTTTCTGGAAGCCATGACTCATTACTTTCACTTTGTGTGCGTGTTTAACGATGAAGTCGAAACATTGCCAAATGAAAAATAAAATGAATAAACGCCCGCTGTACAGTACGATACGGTATGACTTACCTGTACAACGCCGTCGTTTTTTTCACTTTCTGTTCATTTACACAAGGCTGATTTACGCTATTTTTTATGCCCCCGGAACCGATGGTTCGGGGGCATATTAAAATCGCACCGTCCGTCCGTCCGTCAGTCCGTCCGCACACACGTTCGCTACCTTAGGTGGTCGGAGGTGTGGCCTAACACAATAGAAATCTATTCAATTCATTCCGTGACCACTTAATTCTTTTGTCCTTTAAGTGGTCGTTCCTTTGATCTTAAACAATGGAATGACCACCTAAGGTAGCGAACGTGGGGGCGTCCGTCCGTCAGTCCGTCCGTCCGTCCGTCAGTCCGTCCGTCCGTCCGGATTCGTTTCCGCTCAATAATTCAAGCAGTGTTTATCCGATCTTGACCAAACTTCATGAAAATGTGTAAGGCCATGAGATCTAGGTCAAGTTCGATAAACAGTCAAATTGACCTAGCCGCTTCAGAGTTACGGCCCTTGACACATAGAAAAATGGCGTTTTTTTTGGTTTCCGCTCAATAACTCAAGCATTTGTCATTGGATCTTCACCAAACCTCATGAAAATGTGAAAGGCTACGAGATCTAGGTCAGGTTTGATAACCAGTCAAATTGACGTAGCCACTTTAGAGTTACGGCCCTTGACACATAGAAAAATGACGTTTTTTTTGGTTTCCGCTCAATAACTCAAGCATTTGTCATCGGATCTTCACCAAACCTCATGAAAATGTGTAAGGCTACGAGATCTAGGTCAAGTTCGATAACCAGTCAAATTGACCTAGCTGTTTTAGAGTTACGGCCCTTGACACATAGAAAAATGGCGTTTTTTTTGGTTTCCGCTCAATAACTTAAGCATTTGTCATTGGATCTTCACCAAACCTCATGAAAATGTGAAAGGCTATGAGATCTAGGTCAGGTTTGATAACCAGTCAAATTGACGTAGCCACTTTAGAGTTACGGCCCTTGACACGTAGGAAAATGGCGTTTTTTTTTGGTTTCCGCTCAATAACTCAAGCATTTATCATCTGATCTTCACCAAACCTTTTGAAACATGAAAAGGTGTACGGCCATAAGATCTAGGTCATGTTAGATAACAAGATTTCAAATTGACCTACACGCTTAAGAGTTATGGCCCTTTACACAAAGAAAAATATGTCAATATCACATTTGCCCAATATATTATGACACATCTGTGACGGTGCTGATATCTTAACGTTACGTTACTATCAAAGCATGCACGGGGGCATGTGTCGTCCTATGGAGACAGCTCTTGTTATAATTATAACAATTGAAAATGATCACGGATATTGCCAGACTAAATCAGGCCATTTTGATTATGCCAGCTTCAATATCAAGGTAGATACGAGCCTCGATTTCGATTCAGAAGCTGGTTAAAAATACGGGATTTCCCAATGACGTCACGCAACATTACATGCGCTACAAATAGAAACGGTGGTAAATAAAATTCATAATGTTTCGGTTTGATTGTTTACACTGTGAAGAGGCCGATTTTCACTAAAATAGACGCCGATTTCGGTTGTGAAGAGGCCGATAGAGAATTGTGAAAGGGGCCGATACGGAATTGTGAAGCAGCCGATATTCGGCCCCTCTTATAGAGCGAAAAAAAGCCCTGGCTCCCACTCACCCATCTTCTGAACCAGAATTCAATGGAACAATTTTGTTTACTATATTGAATGACAAGTATACATTTACTATGTTACAACCCACTTATAAAAAGTATTATTGAAGGCAGAGGAAGGATTAAGGTGTAAAAAATAACATAGTTGTAATGTTTACAAGATTAACACCCAGTGGTGGCAACTGATTGATGTAGCCCCCATTAATCAAAGTGCTGTAGCTGCTGACATTTGATTTGATAAAATGATTTTTTCATTGCAAAAGAATGCAATGACTGCGTGTTCAAGAAGTATTTTAACATGTTTGATGTCAGATTAAAATAATCAAAGGGCAGATATGTGCAGTAATGCATGTTTTTACCGTTATTTGCAGCATAATCTTGGCTACTAATGTGCCATCAGTCGCTCTCTACTGGGTGAGGTAGTTTTTGTTAATACCTTTGAAGATTACTTAGTGATACAGTATCTCATCACCGTCAGGAAATTTGGTGCATTTCAACACTTAATAGTGTAAGGCTGAATAATGCATTTCTTTGTTGAATGAAATTAAGAAGATTTTAATGAAAATTTTGCATACATGTTCTGTACTGTTAGATCAAACATTCATTGCAGCAATTGGATTTTCACTTACAATTCTGCAAATCTGGTTGTACAAGGAATAACTCAACAATATGCCGTCTCCATGACAACTTCAAAAGCAAAATGTTGAATCCTTGACAACAACAACAAAATGCTGAATTCTTGACAACAACAACAAAATGTTGAATCCTTGACAACAACAACAAAATTTTGAATCCTTGACAACAACAAAATGTTGAATCCTTGACAACAACAAAATGTTGAATCCTTGACAACAACAAAATGTTGAATCCTTGACAACAACAAAATGTTGAATCCTTGACAACAACAAAATGTTGAATCTTTGACAACAACAGCAAAATGCTGAATCCTTGACACAATTTGAATCCTTGACAAAAACAACAAAATGCTGAATCCTTGACAACAACAACAATATGCTGAATCCTTGACAACAATGACAAAATGCAATTGCAGTGTCCGTGACAACAAACTATCACAATTAATGCAACTGGAACATGTCCATGTGTAACAGAACTATTTTTAAACAGATGAAAATGTTTGACTTAATCAAGGTTTTGAACTCACACAGGTTCAAAGAATACTGATATCATTAGAAGCACTTGAGGGATCATTATTAAATGCCAGTAAGTTATTGAAGATCTTAGTGGATTATTTCTGTAGGTTGTATTCACTGATGAGCTATTCCGGCCAATTTGATTATGTTTGCTAATTCAGTTAAGTGGTCTAGGTCTAACTTTACGGCAGGGACATGGCCTTTCATCATTTCTTTGGGTTGTGTGTGGGTATTGCTCAGTGTACTTGTGTTGTGATGTTACTGTTTTCTGTCGAGTGCTGCCTTCCTTTTTTTAACACCTAGCTTAACTGCTCTAGTGAGAATGAATAAAGGTCAATCTTGGTCCTGAGCCTATGCAGGGATTTCCCTGATGCAGGTTTTCTGCGTCCCTGACGCAACTTTGTGGCTTGGGACCCTCATTTCTGCATTACTGTGCATCCTTGGGACCCTCAATAGGATCCCTCGAATAGACATTTTTATTTCAGCCAGAACATTTTTCTTTCTGCTATTTATTACACTAAGTCTTGTGGTGCATTGAGCAATCTGCATTTGCTGTTTTATTTATTTATAAATTTGATACTCACTAATAATGAGCTTGAAATGCATTACTGTAAAGTGAAGGGACCTCCAAAATTTCTCACGGACTCCCTAAATATAAATTTAAGGGTCCTGCGACCCTCGTATGAAAAATCCTAGGGAAAACCCTGCCTATGTTGGTTTTCTGCTTACTGATCCAGGGTCAGTCTGGGCTCTCTTGTTTAGGTACTTAAGTGGGAACTGATGATGGTCAGTATTGGCCCTCCTTTTAAGGTTGTGCTGAAATAATCTAGGTCCGTTTTAGGTATTACGTTGACCTTAAGTGATTAATAATCAAGGTCTGTTTTGACCTGCCTATTTTGGTTTTCTGCTAGCTGATCCAGGGTCTGTTCTGGCGCTCCTGGCGATGTATTAAGCTGAGTGATCTGGATCTCTCTTGACCCTCTTCTTCATATCCCAGTTCCGAAATAACGTCTTATTTACTCTAAACTTAAAACAGGTGTTCTCATTTTTCGTCTGATTCATTGTCTAAGACTTTTATCTCATTCCCAGAAAATACAATTCTTGTTGAGATTTTTTTTGTTTATATCATATCATAGATCAGACAGAGGAAAATATTACCAAGCCAATGAAATGAAAGAGGCTTAACAGAGAGGTTTATTTTGGTACAGCAACAGGTAGTTCAGGGAGAGCTGTCAGGTTTAACGTTGATTATTTGTAATGGTATTAATCATCTCACCTATAGGTAAATATAAAATTAGGAAATAATTTTTTTATTTTTTCTGTGTGTTTGTTCTGATTATGAAGATTAAATGTGAAAACTATCTGTTAACTGATAGGGGGGTAGGTAAGTGGGTAGGTTAGTGGAGCTTTAGGTGTTTCTGAGAAAATTTTGGGTGTGGCTGGGGGGGGGGCAATGTAACTGATGCTGATTTCCTGTACATCAAGGAATTATTTCATTATGATAACTTGGCTGCTTCACAGATTTTGGTGTGACTAATAAGTTGGAATGTTGTTTGAAGTTTATTTAGCTAATGTATTGATGTATTGAGATATTGTAGATGTACATTGGAACCTTGTATGGTTCCTTGGACTCATGTTGCAGACATCCGGAAACTTGCTTAACATGAGCTGTACATTGGGTCCAGCACTGATTGGAAAGTACTTGACAGGAAAAAAATTATAGGATCGAAATTTTTATTGAAGTTCACAGAGTCTTATTTCCATGTTTTAGCTCTGACAAAATCCATATGATTGGTACAATTTAAAGCTAATGTTAAACCAATGGACAAACACACTATGGCATGAAATGGTACAGTTTCCCAAAAAGGGCAGATTTTCTGCCATTAGACATTCGGTCAAGCTGCATGTTTATGTCAATCAGACCGAACTCATAATGTCTGAACACTAAGACCAGTAACTGTTGGTCTGGCGATGTTTGTGTTGGCTGTAATTGAGGTAGTACTGAGGATTCTGGTTTACAAAGATTTTACTACAATAAACAACTGGGTTCTGTTAATGAAAGGTTGTTATAATTATATAGAGGATTGTGAAGGTCATGCAGTGCTGTTACAGAGAGTGCAAAGAGGTATCTGACACAATCCATGGTAGCAACATACCAAATGTCAATTATCTCCCTTTCTTGACACTGGTTCGCCTTACACTGGTTAGCCCAGCACAGGTTCGCCAAGTGTCAAAATAAAGTGCCTGGGACAATAATAAATTATTATTAGTCTCGAAAAAGGTTCTTGAAAGACAGTCACTTTGAAGAAAGCTGTTTCTAAAGCCAATGTTTGTTGTTTAGTGGTGCATGATCGGAAGGTCACTCACTTCTGAGAGTACTTTTATTATAGAGATATATAGCTAGACAGACTCAGAGATAGCTATCAAAGGGATCAAGTTTCACTGTAGAAAGATGGTACCGTAATATTGTAGTGTCATATTACCAATAGCATCATGCACCAATAAAGTGATATATGTTGTAATGTATTGAACTTGTATTTCCTGTTGCACCATATGTCCTTCGATCTAAAATTTCATGCACTTGGATTTCTGTCTAAGTTTCGTGCACTTCGATTTCAGTCTATTATCTCGTGCGCTTGGATTTCAGTCTTAATTGACATAGATTTGTATCAAAACCTTCTGTCACACATTGCTGCTTGGTTGGATGAGCTTGAATGAGTTGAAGTCTTCATTGAATGCGAGATTGTTTCATAATAACATGAAAGATGGTTGTAAGAATTTGCTCGCTGATGGAATCTTCTTGGAACCTGCTTGCACTGATATTTTCCTGTATTAGTCCGGCAGATAAACAGCATATTTTGGGGTAACCGTGCAATGTCTTCTATACAAAATGTTTTTGCATTTTCTTGTTCTCTGGACCATACCATAACAGAATCCGAGTGATGCCACCTTGTCATCATTGAGCAATTCTCGGAATGAGGCCCCACAGGGGGTATATGAATTTTTCATGAATTAATCAGTATAAATACATTATTATTTTATCAAATGTACAGAAAACACACTTAATGTTGTTTATATTATGGCATATAATGTGTTTATCAATTTTACAAGCATTTGTAATTGGTTTTTTTTTTGTGAAAATGAGGCCCACTCGTGGTTTACACTTACAACGAGGTCCGTTATTAGACAAACACATGACTTATATATGTAAATGATGCATGTTAAACAAATGTTTCATTATATATATTATTCGAATTGAATTCAGTGACATTGGTACGTACAAACAAAGCTAAACATGAAATTAATTTACTTGAGACCCTGCCATCATTTGGCAAACGAGGCCCCAAAGGTGGTATATGAATACAGGTACATCAAGTTTTTATCAAAATAATCCGCTTAAACTAAGTTATTATATTTCATCCAATGTAACGCAAAACACATGAGATGTAGTTCATGTTGTGTTAAGTATTGCATTGCAAAAAATATACCGTAACCATGGTAAATTACGCAATTGAGGCCCCGCTTGTGGTCGACATCTAATATGTGTCCCGGTAGTAGGCCTACACAGAATATTAATAATATAAGTATACTTATACGTGTAAAACACATATTTCATTTGCGAATAACACAATTTTTTTTTAGATCACTACAAATGTACAATAGCTTTGATTAGCTGGTGTAATGCTTTAGTTAATGTCATTAAGGCCCAATAAGGGTAAATGAAAATTTGAAAAGATGTAATATCGTTTAAAAATCAATTGGTCATGAACCACTTTAGTATAGGAGATATCTTGAAGTTATGAAAGTGTGAATGAAATAGACAGGTATTAAATTGTGAAATACCGGTAATAAACTGAGGAAATGAGGCCCTGCTGTAGTGAAAAACTATAAATAAAGGATGTACTAGAAGCACGGCGATTAGTTCATTACTTACGTATGGAATGAACTATTCAAATGAATTCAAAAGCGTCGATAAGTATTAATAACCTCAATTACACTGACACATATGGTATTCCATAAATGTGAGGCCTGTGTATGTGTAAATTCAACTATGAATAACGTATACACAATTTAAGACAATATATAACACCACATTATGGGAATGAATAAATGGGGACACGGATCTCTGCTAGTGATCACTACATACTAGTATTCGATCAAAGTGTTAGATAAATCAGACAAAGAAGGCAATCCTCAACTGAAACAGCAGAACACAATATGCGAAAAAGAACAATTACAAATTGCTTGTTGGTAGGTGCCACAGCCAAAATGACGAATACATTGTACTGAGTTCTGGTCATATTGCATTATATGAAACGTTGGACATAGTATTACACACAATGTCTATATATACTATTACTAAAGGCGTTTCGTATGCATATCAGCAATCACATTAAATAACTTATTGTTTGATTAGGAATAATTAATTCAAACATGTGTTATCTAACTGCATAGGAAGCATCATTTTGTATGAACCGCTTCATAAGCATTACTCTAACACTAATGCCAGTGGTTTTCCTCTTCTAACCAGTATTTCTATCACCACCACAAACACCACATACAGCCTTTCCATTCTGAAAGTTGTATTCATATAATTACTGAATACAGGCATTTGTGTCACTTAGCGGGATTAAACCCCTACCAAACAAATCATTCCTGGCTATACATGTATTAGTGGCCACTGCCTTATGTGATTCCGATCGCTTTGGTTTTCTCACAGCCTCTCAGAGCCTTATAAGGAAGACAATAACAAGTACCCGGTAGACCAATCAGACTGTACATCATCAATTCACACAATGCCTCGCCAGATGGCATACAAACCGCCCCAAATGAATCTATTTAAAGCCACACAGGTTACTTCCCACCGTATGTACTGCCGTTCCAGGCTCTGAGAGTTATTGAGTACACACCACCACCATAAACTGTTCACCGCCATCAAGTATGTATTGCAATTGCATGCCCTTTGTGTACTCAAGCATTGCAATACTATGTGGTGGTGAGTACTATATGGGGATGGTGTATATTTATTTAGTTACTAGTAAAGTATGTACGTCAATATCATAGTTGACATTCCATAACTAGCTGATGGAGGATCTAAATGACCAATCACCCTGTTCAGCTTGGAATTACAGTAAATGGTGGCCGTGAGTACACATTCGGGCATTGGATAGTTTTACTCTTTAATGAAGAGGTTCCCATGACTTTGAGTGAGTCTACTTTGTTGTCGCATGTACCCATTAGGGACCGGGATGACCACTGTCGCTCCTGATAGGTAACCAATAGAGCTTAAATATACCATACCGGATATTACAATTTATATAGAGTTGAAATTGCCAAACCTTATGGTGGCGAATACTTCATTGGAATTTTCTACATTTTGGTGAGAACTCAATCGGTTTGAATTGATGTTCTTGGTAGTGATGAGTACCTTATGTACAGAATAACTCTGCTCTATTGTTATCAGGATAATACCGGGTGCGGCATAGGGTCACTGACGCTGATGCACCTTTCAATATTTTGACCAAGACCAAGGGGTATTATACATTATGTGTTTTTGAGGTCTAATACCACACACTGAAGCCAAACATTTGGTCTGAATCCTAACATGGGAGATGCTCGTTTCATCAAATGGTCTGGGGTGCATGTTGGTCATCGTGTTTAATTCGAAAATTTCCGAGGACCCAGTACCATTCTGCATCATTCCCTTTTCGGAAACCCTCTTAAACATATTGATAGGTGCATTACGAGTATCTTATAGTGCCTTGTTCTAAGTGGTAATATCAAGGTATAACATATGATGTAAAAGAAAATATAAGAGTTTAACGACACATTACGGGCCTCAATTCATCATTCCATTTCCAATCTATAATTAGTTGTTCACGTGAATATAGATCATTTACTGAAATTTGATTATAAAGTAAGTCTCATATTTCATATAATAAAATGTTGAATTAAACATGGTATATGTATCATTTTCTCCTTTTCATTGTTTAACACAGACGCACACTCTCATTGCCTCATTTGTCTTTTTCAAAATGTAGTGCATGACCATTAAAAAAACACTTTTCTACCAATAATAGTTACGATTAAAGTTACATGCCGTAAGGTTCAGTGAAATAACTTGACATAATTACAAGTAGATTGGGCGATTTTTTTCATAAAAATCATCCATTTAAACTTACCCCTATCAGGGCCTCAATTCAATTAATTCAATTGTTGATTCTTGTTTGCACTTGTCAATGTCACTAAATTCAATATGAAATATATTCAAATATAAAAAATGTGTGAGCATGCATCATTTACTAATTTAACTCATTCTTTTGGCTAATAACATGTCTCGTTTTATGTGTAAACTACGAGAGGGGCCTTATTTTCACAATTTACTATTACAAATGTTTATAAATTGAATGTGACAAAATATAAACATCATTTAGGGTCTTTTGCAACGCAATACACTACATGAACTACATTTCCGGTGATTTGCGTTACATTTGACTGAACATTATACAGTATATGTGTTCAAGCTAACAACATATATATTGATACAAAACACCTACTATACCACTATGGGGCCATATTTGCTAAATGATGGCAGGGCCTCAAGTAAATTAATTTAATATTTAGCTATGTTTGTACGCACCAATGTCACTGAATTCAATTCGAATAATATATATAATGAAAAAATTTTTTAACATGCATCATATACTAATTTAAACCATATGTTTGTCTAAAAAAGGGCCTCGTATTAGGTGAAAACCACGATTGGGCCTCATTTTCACAATTTGCTATTACAGATGTTTATAAATTGAATAAACACATTATTTGGCATAATATAAACAACATTTAGTGTGTTCTTCTGCACATTTGATAAAATAATAATGTATTTATACTGATTAATTCATGAACGTTCATATACCCCCTTTGGGGCCTCATTCTGAGAATTGCTCAATGATGACAAGGTGGCATCACTCGGATTCTGTTATGGTATGGCCCGGAGAACAAGAAAATGCAAAAACATTTTGTATAGAAGATATTGCACGGTCCATTGCAAGTTCTGCCGGACTATATGTGATACAATAAATATGCAAGGGTCGTTCATTTAATTATGTTACTCATATGGGCCTTTATACTAGCTTATTACTACGTTGGTGAAGTAAGCAACTGTTTTATTTTAACATTTTGGATTTTAACACCAAATTTGACTGAAAATACAATAATTCCTGAAACGTCTGTGTGTTTAACTGTTGAAACTTATGATCTTTAATTTAATTAAAACTATCCTTTTTCCCCCATTGAAATTTAGTTTAAGGAGCGTTTATTTGGTGTTTTTCCTAGAGTTGTCTCGAAAAACTATGGCTAGATGAAATAGTGCCCTATGTTTTCAGAATGCCAATATTTTCCTTGAAATACGAATCCCATCAATTCCAAAAGCCTGAATAAACATCCCTGAAAGTAATAGATAGGATGAGTTACCTCCCTTCCATTGTAAGGCTTAGTAAGTCAAACACACAGAGGTTTGATGTGGCCTGACCTCAGTATTATAGTTCATTCATACACGGGTCCCAGGCCGGCAATTGTATGAATGAATATTCATTATCCCTTTTATGGCCATCTGTCCATGTGGAAAACAGCATGCTTTTAATGTAATTAGGTAAAATGAAACCCAATATTATTTCAGTTGTATTATGAGTACTGAGTACTCTCTTTTCAGGAAAAAGTGCAGATTTTATGATAAAATTAATGCAATTTCTAGTTTACTGGAATTAGTTTGATGCTTGTTATATTGGTTAAACTTGCAGTCACGTTTCTAGATATTGATGTTTGTTTAAGTATTGTAGATTTAATGTGGGTAGTTCTAAAACAGAAATAGCACAACTGATTCTATTTTTGGCTCGAAACTTAAAATTACTTCAATGATTGTCCTGAAAACAGAACACGTAGATCAAAGATATATAAAGAATAACTGATAAAATTCAATGATCATTTCTGATTGAATTTCAATGATAACTTAAAATGTTACTGATTGAATTTCAATGATAACTTAAAATGAAAGTAAATTTCTTAGAGAGGACAAATATCTTGTGACCTCAGTTTATGCTTGTTGTTAATCAATGATGAATCTGTGTATGCTTTATTAAATAAAGTTACGATGCTCATCCCATACGATTGCATTTAAGAAAAATCAAAAGTTCATCCACTCCTTAATTTTGTTATTTCTTCCTAGTTTTCTGCAGTTGGAGTGCATTTAAGGTTTCCATTTGATGTTTTGCTTATAAATTTCATGTAAATTTAATACAAGTCAATGCAAATTCTTCCTGTCATGTGTTTCTGTCATGTTTTATGGTCTTGCTATTTTGTACATGCATGTGTATAGTAGATCCCCTCAGTAGCAGAAAAACACCCTGATAGAGTAGCTTAAATATTTGCATTGTTATCGTCTGCTTTGGGACAGTAATGAAATAAATGACATTTCCTTCTATTAGCCAAATCGTGATCTCGGCCATTACGCTAATCCAAAATGGCAGCATTTAGTTTCCTAAACTGACAGGAATAATGCTTGTGTAAATTCATGAAAGCAGGCAATCTGCCCACTTCGATTGCCAGCAATTTTCTGCAACTCTAACCGGACAGGTCATTTGTCTCATAGAGCAGACGGTACAGACCAGACGTTTATATTGATTGTCCTGACGAGAGCTTGTATTTGTTATTTGAGATTAAATCATGATTTTGTGAGAAAAGTGCTAGCATTGAGACAAACTGATTGACCAGTAGTCTGGCTAATGATGTTAAACAAGGGGAAACAAGGCACAATAATGCTTCTCGTTTTTACGATAAAACATGATAGGTGGCGCTTCAAAATTGAACTGAAATATACTTTTTCTTCTCGTGAGATAAATTGCTGCATACATCAAGCCCTTTACTGTCTTTTACCCATATTTTCTTGTCTCAATTATGTATGATTGAGTTACGTATCATGCTTTATGACAGTATGCTTTCACAGAATACTTGTTGCCCCCACGATCTTAAGATTATTTTTGGCAAACTTTGTCCTGTGTCTGCTGCATTATTGAACCATCAGCAGAATTTGCAGAGCGAATGTCTTGCACGGAGTAAAATGCTGTCTAAAAGATGGCATCTCTGTATATTGGAGAAGAATATCATCTAGCTTTATTTAGATGTAACATGATACATTGGAAGATTCCATGGCTATGATTGGTTGATTTCATACTGATTTAGGGCTTCTGATTGGTTGATTGCATACTGATCAGGGCTTCTGATTGGTTGATTGCATACTGATTCGGAGCTTCTGATTGGTTGCTTGCATACTGATTAAGGGCTTCTGATTGGTTGCTTGCATACTGATTCGGGGCTTCTGATTGGTTGCTTGCATACTGATTCGGAGCTTCTTTTATTGGATGATTGCATACTGATTGGGAGCGTCTGATTGGTTGCTTGCATTCTGATTAGGAGCTTCTGATTGGTTGATTTCATACTGATTCAGCGCTTCTGATTGGTTGATTTCATACTGATTCAGGGCTTCTGATTGTCAGATATGGGGCCCTGTTTACTTTTTTGATTAACTTTATTTTTCAGCACCATGTAGCCTTCAGTTAATTATTTCAAGTTTGTTAATTTAAATCAGCATGATCAGTATTCTACATGAAAGATTTCACAACCTCTAGCTCAAATTCTCAGTTTGACGCCTTTAAGTAAAGTGGCCCTTAAGTAGTAAAAAATGTCATCCTAAACATTAAAACATTAAATGGCAGGGATGGGCCATCTTGAAATAAATATGTGCATTATGTCTGTAGTTGAACATGTATATTTAGGGTTTTCATTTTTTTTGCTGAACAGACTTGTTTTAAATTTGAGACGGTCAAAAACATTTATATTGATCTATGAAAAGGAGTGTGTTGACAGCTATGATTTGAGGAAGCCAAAATTGTAGTTGTGACAGGAATCTCGGCCTGCTGCTGACTCTTAATGACGACCCTTTGACCTATTGCCGGCCCTTGATTGCACCATGGTTGTTACAGCTTTACCTGAGTTCGGTTACTGGGCCTTAGATTACTCAATATTCATGCGGTACTTCACAGCTTACATCCAAGAGGACTACTCTCAGACTATTGACTTATCAACTTTTAGCAATACCCTTGAAGATTGTTGTATTATTAGACTATAGACAGTTCAACCTTTCTAAACTACTATAATTTTCTTATTAGCTGAAAGAATGTGTTTAAACTTTGTAGAATTATACTTAAAATTAGCGAATGAACAATTTCCAGACAAAATTATTATTTTTTGGAAAAAAAATTATTCCACCATAGAACATGCATGGCTTTAAAGCTCTCCTGAGCATATAATGTTTGTGCTTTGCTGTTATTGTGTGGACATTTTAACACGTGCCTCAAGCTTCTATTATAGCTTGACCAGATTTATTTGACACTCGTCAAAGTCCGTAAAGCTGATCCGGCCATGCTTGCTTTTATTCGATTTGTATGTTAGTTTACTTATATGGTAAACCGTTATCCCCGGACTTTTACAAATTATGCAAGGAGTCTCAGTTTAATCTGGTAGGGCTATACCACAAATTTTTTCTGCTTATGTCTTTTCTATATATAACTATTAACCATGGTTGTATGTTTTCAAAACAGGTGCATAAATGTCAGGATAAGGCTAGTTTTAGATTATCCAGCAAGTCCAGCAATTTAACCTAATGTGTCCTTTTTCTTCTGCAAGAGTTGTCTTACAAAATTACCTTAAAGGGCCCTAAAAAAGTTGTCATGCAAACTTGAGTATAAATGTGTTACAGTGAGTAGCATGAACAGAAAACTAATTTTAAATTTGATCCTATTAAAAAGTACTCGGGTGAGTGGTATAAGGCAGTCATAGCCCTCTTGTAATCTTAATTTAAACCACTGACTGTTACAATTGGAATTATTGCATTTTTACAGTCAGAATTTAAGTGTAAGGCAAAGCTATGGGGTGGTGAATTGTTGTAAATTAGTCTCAATTTTCTGCCTTTCATCTTAGTGTTTTTATTAAAAGCCTCATGCTGCTCTGTAGTCAGAGACACATATTTAACACAGCTGCATATTTCCTGTCTTGTGGAAATCTGGAAATAGTAGAGGAAGAAAAATGTATGAATTTTTACCCGTGATAGTGTTGGTGGTCTGATGTGCCTATTGCTGTCACTCCCCCAGCTGTCCCCATCTTGAAGGGACAGATTCCTGTTCTAAAGCCTTTAAGGCCTGTTGTTTAACAGATTTGTTTAACAGTCATAAATATAAGATGTTCGGGTTACTTACTTATTTAGTCCTCTTTGCATTGATTAGTACATTGGGCCACAACCAGATAACTCCAATGTTCTCTGTCCTTTGCCCAAGTCTTGTCCTCGGGTCCTATCAATTAATATAAGCATCTTTTATTTAGTAACTCTAGTTTGAGATTTTCAACATTGGACATTTTGAATGTTAGAGCGCTCAAATGTTGAGATCACCATGAAAATGAGAGTTCATATGTTCCGATAGTAGGCAATTTATTTCTGTTCTGCTAGTTCGGTATGGCTTGAGCTTCACTTGGATATGTTGACCAGACTTGGCCATTTACCTCTAAAGTTATTCTTGAAAGTCGCAGGTAAAGTAACTGACAATATTGCTTACATTTTAAGGGTCATTCAGATGTTTTTGAGTGACAGGCTTCCTTTAAAGGTGGAGTGTGCTGGACTTATTCAGATAATTCCAAGACAGGCTTTGTCTTGTCAGTCCAAGACATTATCAAGATGAGATCTTGGATTAACATATACAATGAAAACTCCACCATCTTGGAGGCAGATGTTGTCATGCACCCCTATTTCTCTGATATACTGTAACATTCTCATGTTAAAAGATTGGATATACTTAAATTCTGACCTCATTCTGTTAAAACAGATCTGGGTTTGACTCTAACACTGGTATGCTTGCTCGAGTCCAGTGAAAAGGAGGAAGGACCAGTGAAAATCTTGAACGGACCAGTAACTGTTTTGTTTACAAGTTTAGCAAATCTTTTCTTTCCGACCATTGACCAAAAAAGTGTCTAGCTTCAGATACTTCAACACAGATCAAAAATAAGATTGAGACTGTGTTTATTGATCACAGTTTATTTGTTGACATTTTTGAAAATAACATTGTGTTTCTCTGAAATTTCATCAGATAATATGGTCATACTAACTTTAAAATCCTTCAATTACGATGGGATGAAAATTTTTGGTAAAAAAGACCATTTTGATGGGATGAATTCATGGATTTTGCATTTCAGGTAATTAATAAAAGGGTTAAGGTTAATGTTTGATGGGTTTAAATTTCATGGTTTAAGGTGAACCACAAAATTCATGAAATTTAATCCCCATGAAAATGATTGATTTTACAGTATCAGCTAGGAATATTTGTTGACCTGTATCAAATGGTATGTAGTATACTATAGTAGAGAGAATAATTAATGGTAGGGAGATCATGTAGGATGTTTTATAACACATAGATTTATGATGCTGGATGTACTCATGGTGGATGTACTGTTATAGTTGTAGGTCATTGTGTCATACATACTCTAGTGCAACGATCAGTTACAAGTCAATGTTCTAGATATATAAATAAAACATCACCCCTTCCTCCTACTCAACATCAAAGTATGATCTAGAATAGAATAGAATAAAACAGGAAGAGATCATAACAAAACAAAATGATGAGGAATTCCCAGTAGTAGTTCTAACTAAATGAAACTAACTTTTGGAACATCATAGGGATATTGTTATCTGTTCTTTAAAGTACATCCGTATTTGTATTATTTATTTAGGACGAAAAAATTATGTGTTTCCTGTAACATGCTAAAAAAAGACGGGTCAGTAGGTAGATATTTTGTTTTGGAGTGAGCATAATGCTTTGGTCCCAACAACTTAATGTTGTTTCTTATTTTTTCCTGCACCCCTACCTCTATCACATCATTAATAAATGACCAGACATGACTAAATTAACATATTTGTAGTCTAAAAACAAAAACAAAAAAGTATGAAGAAATTGATAATGTTGATGTCAATAAAAAAGTTTGTGCAGGGGTCAAAAAGAGGAGCAGTAGGGTTACGGGGAAACAAACATAGTTTTAGGCCTTAGTTTGTTGTTAAAAGTACATCCCTGTTTGTATCATTATGCGTCTCCGGTTCCTGTCAGTGGGGGGGTGTAGGGTACCACATTGTTATCTTTCCTTGGTATGGGGATAAGCTACGTGTGGTGAATGGGTAATTAACGCCACCGCACATTATTTCCCCTTGATAAGAGAAATAAGTATATTTTCTATGCAAGATTATATTGCTCCAGCTGGGAGCATGTTGCTAAAACCTTTGAACCATTATTTTGAAAAAATGTTCATTGACTTATTAAAGGTGTAATTCAGTCCATTTGATTGGAAATGCAGAGACTATAATTATTCAGTAGTCTGATCAGAGATAGGATCTATATCATCTATCTTTGATCATCATTTTGCTGTTGTGTAGTAATGTTGCTTATAGGGCTATAAAATGTCATGACTTGGCATTTTTAGCTTCATTTTTGGAACAAATAAGTTGAGCTATTGCCGTGACCGGATCATTTGCGTGTGTGTCTGCATTTACTGTCATTTCCTCAAAGACTGTGAAATGTATCCACTTAAAGATATTCACCATCACTGACACGGTTGATAACCCGTTGACCCATATTGATTGAGAGCTTTCTGCCCTTGGTACTTTCAAAATGAAAAAGTGGAGTGTCCAGCAATCATAGGCGGTGCTCTTATTATGCTGGCTGAAAGATGAGCATGTAGACACCGCTTTGTCGACCTGTCTGTGCATGCAGGCTGAATGGTGGTTCAAACATACTGCATTGCTGGCTGTCTGAGAATCAATCCTCACATCCCTTGCATGTTTTGTTTGAATGTTTCCATTAGTGTTAGACCTAGATGGTCAACAGAACCTTATCAATGGGAATGTTTGGGTTCAATCCCTCCCCTGGCTTCATTACAGTGGCATATTGCTGAGAAATTTTGAAATTATTTCCCTTGTGAAAATAAATCCTTTTCAAAATTACTTCCCTTTCAAAACTCCTGTCAGAATTACTTCCCTTTCATGAAAGTTGCCTCCCTTTATATGCTGGCCATGAATATTTGATATTCATACAGTATATTGATCACTGTGTAGTTTTGTATGTGCTAGCATTGTCAATATTTGATGAATTGCTTTGTAAATTGGTTGAATACATTACCAAGATGATGCTGTAAACAGTCCAAATTACATCCACCATGGGGAATAGTACTACATCTGTTTACAGCAATTATTGAAAATATAGTTAACATGACATGATTACCTCCCTTTTACTTGAAATCCTGTGTGAGTACTCTCCCTTTACTTGGCTTAGGCTTTCGTTATTGTGATATATTGTAATTATCATGTTGGGAAGTTCTAAGTATTGTGAAATATTGCAATAATTATTGGGAAAGTTCTGAATAGTGCGTAATATTGTAATTGCTTTGGCTATTTCCGGAGGTCATTGCACCAAGTATCTTTGTGTTATTGTCTAGATACAGTAAAACTGCTATATTAAGAACCCTTAGTCTCTGCATATTAAATTTTCATAGCGGTACAAACTTTTGAACTTGATGTTGTCTTTTCGTTGATGTGATCTTGAATAGAGGTTTGACCATACATTGCAACACCTCCAGAGCAGCCCACTCTTTTGGATCATTTCCATTTTGGTTCATGATGTAAACATTTAGGTCACAGCATTTCTCCCAATTTTGTCTCCCTAGGGCAACCTCTGTACAGCACCCAACATTTGTATTCCCAAAGGATTAAATTGCTCTAGAAATGCCGAGCATAGCCATTATTTGCCAGTCAGCTTTTTGCTGAAATATGACAACCCATATATATTAGTGCTTCCACCCGGATTTCAACCTGCTGGTAGCCAGATTAGACACCAAGCGCACAAACAACTGAGTTACGGAGGCACCCAACATTTGCATTTCCCAAAGGATATAATTGCTCTAGAGAGGTGTGACCTTAGTTTCATGCGGAGGAGTGTAGTTACCACTCCTAGAACTTGTGCTAGATTAGATTACCGCCAG
Source organism: Spisula subtruncata (assembly GCA_963678985.1). Taxonomy (NCBI): domain Eukaryota; kingdom Metazoa; phylum Mollusca; class Bivalvia; order Venerida; family Mactridae; genus Spisula; species Spisula subtruncata. The sequence goes on from OY787660.1 coordinate 5,591,266, forward strand.
TACATGGCTTAAATTACCGTCCAATATTGGGAACTACTCCAAATAAAACAATGTATTAATGTGAACAATGAAATATTTGACAGCGATACTAATTAATGATGTTCACAATGCTAAAACTAACACATCATGCTTGGCTCAAGTTTACTGAAGTGGCTAATGCATGAGTTTGGGATCGCCTATTCTTACCATTTCAATAAATAAAGCCAGAAATTCGTGTTTTTCTGTAATCAAGAAACTATTTTCACATTTCGTTGATACCTTTTCTCCTTAATCAATTGCAATTGAATGCATTTTCCTCCGACCCTCTGACATATTTGTTGTAAATTTCTATGTTCCCTGGTAACATTTCAACATTTCCGGTTGGAGTTGATTACCAAAACATTACAGGGACTTGGGAGATGTGTTGCAGGGGTATTTATTTATCTCGCTGTGGGAGACTTGTAGAAGAAAGGAAATGCCTTATTCTTATCTACAAATTATCTACAGTCTTGGAGCTATTTTCATCTCGTTCATTCATGGTTTTTCATGCCTGAGCAAAGGTCTGGAATTCGCTCTTCGACTGGGAAAACCATATGCTTCCTCTTGTTAATTTCATTCTTGAAATAAACATTCCAGGGTTCTCCCGCTAACATTGGCCCCAAAATTTTCTGAATGGAGAGTAAAAAATAAACTTTCGAGTTTCTTGTATACAAATAGGTTAAGTTACAATGTTCCGTTATGCCCCATGCATTGCTGCAGCTGATTTGCTTCTGTTTAATGCATGTATATTCAGGCCCCAAAATTTTCTGAATGGAGCGTAAAAAATAGTTTCAAGTTTTTTTTTCGTAAACAGATATGCTATATTCTCGACCGGTGTTGCCCAATGCTTTGCTGCAACTGATGCAATGGTCAGGGTTTTCTTTGCAGCTCAACATGCTATTATTTATATCCATATTTCTGCGTCTGCTGCATGTGATCAGCTGATGATCAGCAATCTACGTCTGCTGTCTAGATATGTGCACCACAGGGATGATGAACTGTTCTATATGATTGATGCGTAGATGCAAGTGGATCATGTATGTCTCAATGATTTGTCAGTTTCATCATGTTGGATTTTGAAATTTTTGGATTTTGACATTTTGCGAGATTTTCGTACAGTTCCCTTCTTCTTTATTTATTTGAAATTATTTTGAAATTTTGCAAGATTTTGATACAGTTTTCTCTGTTGCTAAATTTGTGAAGTCATTTTGAAACTTTTGGATTTTGAAATTTTGCAAGATTTTCAAGCAGTTTTCTCCCTTGTTGCTCATTTGAAATCCTCTTTTGAATTTCCCAATTGAACAAAAGCTAACAAAATGACCATTCAAAAAATGACTTTATATTATATCATAATCTGCCATTTGATTGAAGACTTTATTATATGATGTATTGGACCCAATATGACCATCCAGATTAAGACAACTTGTTGGCAAAATCTTACTTTAATTTTGTGTTGTGCATTTAAGATTGATCATCATTTTGCTTCAACTTTGCATTATCCGTAGGTAGTTGCTGTAGACTGATGGAAAAAAATATTAATTTAAAAATCCATTTCAAATAACCAACAAAAATGACATTTTATGTATACCTTGTTATATCCAACTAGAAATCCTTCTTAAATTACATAAATGCCCTTTTAGTACTACTATTCAATGGCTGAAGTATTCGTTCTGTTGGTTAAGCTCCGCTAATACCTTGGTCCCACTGAGCATTGTTACCTCGGTGATGTACTCCTGATTTAATAAATGGGCATCAAGAAAAGGGTCCTCATAGTCTAGGGGAAGCTTTGAGTAAGTCATTAGAAAATTTGTGAAATTCCTGTTCCTGATGCCTCACAAAGCTAATTTATTCACATACATATAGGCAGAACATCACCGATACAAAAAATACTCAGTGGGACCTAGGTTTAAAGCTCAGCTGTTACTGTTTAGTGAAAGTACAGCTTCTCTTAAATCTTAACACTATTTGTGTCAACTAGATTTGTATGAGTTCTTTAGGTCATACCATAGAGAGATGCGAACTATTTTTTAAGGTCATTGCACACATGTGTTCCAGTCACTGAAAGGTTGACCAAGGCAAACTGGTAATGATGAACTGTTGCTTCATGAAGAAACATATAGGATGATTTGTCCAGCCAACCAGTTTATAATGACTGATGAAGATTGTAAATATATGATATTCTTCATACATCATAATTATATAAATTAAACATTATTTAATGTGCCTAGCGTCTAAAACAAAATTCTGGAATTCTTTAAGTTACTACTCATTATTGCTAATTTTCTCATACACACACAGGTCACTGGAGTGAATACTTGAACAGGTCATGTTCTTGCGCCACACGTGCTTCCGTAGCTCAGTGGTTAGCGTGCTCACCATCTAATCCAGCGACCTGGATTCAAATCTGTGTGTAGATTTATCATATGCCTGCCATGTTTCAGCAGAAAGCTGACTGGCAAATAAAGTCTATGCTCGGCATTTAAAAAAAAATTACATAAACCCCTCGATAGTCTTTTCCTCTTCCATTCCCTCGTCAACATGTGAATATTAAGTATAACTTCTGTCTTGTGCTTTCAAATGGTTATTTAATTTCCTGGAAAACTGGTTAGGTCAAAATTTAATGTTTGCGAAAAAATAATGCTACTTCATAAGCATAATAAACCATAGTTCCTTTAAATGAAGTAATTCTTTTGTTGTTGCTGATATGTTATTACCATTTGTCCATGCTTCTTGCAAAAACATAACTTTTCCCATTTATTGTGTGGAATTTCTCATGAAATTTTACTCTGAAAATAATAAATGGAAATCTATTTTCAAATCACAGACAAGTGAAAAAGTGCAATGAATTCCCTGATGAAAGTTGTGTATTTGAAATTATCAAATTATCTGTAAATAGTGTTTTTATTTGCATCTATTGTATAATAATTTCGGAAAAAAGTTCCTTGTTTTGTTTAAAGCAAGGGTCATGTTTTCAGAAAACAGCCACAATGAAACATTCAGGGAGTATTTCAAATTTCCTGGAATTCAAATTTTCCCTGAATACTAAGATACCGCCCAAAATTGCTGTATCTTTGTATACTCTAAATATAGATTGCAAAGATTGAGAAGTATGTTGTAATAGAATTTGGTGAGTTTCTAAATTTATAAATGCTCTGATGGCTATGCCAAATTTTTATCCATAGTAGGTCAAAATGTTTGGGGGTGCATAATGCAGAATGCTTTAGATAGCAATTGCCCTACACTGGCATGTAGAGCATTTTAGCTCTTGGATCTTAAATCCACTTGAAAGAATGAGCTTTCCTTTTAAAACTGAAAGTTATTTGGTGAAAAATTAAAAAAAATGGACAAAGTCATGGTCAATTGACATTTCATCAGCTTAATTTATGCAATACAACTATGTTTTATATTGCTTTTGAGTGATGAGTGTGCTATTGACTATGGAAACAGACATTTCTTGAGCATTATGCCTAAGTAAAACCCCTGATAATCCCATGTCCCCAAGAGATATACAAACCTCAAAAATAAACTGAGCATAATATATAATAATTTATAGTATATACATTAAATAGTTCAAATCTGTTTATATACCTTTATAAAATCAGATATGAATGATATTGCATGTCCCATAAACAGATCACTTGAAAGGTGAGAGGAAAAATCTTTCATTGGCAGTGCTGCACAGTTTACTTGCATATTCCTTATTAAACCTTACAGCACTGTGTCATAGGTTCAATATACTGAATCTAAAAATCAAATTACTTATATTCATGGTGCAATGCAATAATTCTAAATTCTAATTTGTATGTTTCTTATTAGATTTATTGCCGGTGTTCATTGAGCTGTCGTATTTCTGCTCCGAGTATACTTAAAAATGTATCAGACTGTCGCCATATTTGCATACAGCCACTGGTTATTTCTACTTATACTTTTGGTAAATTGATAAATTATTTATGTGCATGTTAAGATGAACTTCAAATTAAAACATGTGCAATAGATTTTGGATAATTTGGAATTAATGCGTCACAAAAATGACCTTTCTACTGCACAGACTTAATGAGAATTTGAGGTTATTGGGATATTTCCAGTTCACCATTCACAGGGAGGCATGGACATGAAATTAAATGGGCAAAATTGGGATATACCAACAAGCAGGGCCTCAAGGAGTGCAATGATAGGTCATTGGTAATACCCTCAAGTAGGGCTACAATGATTTGTGCAATGAAAGGCCATACCCAAAAGCAGGGCTACAATGATTTGTGCAATGAAAGGCCATACCCACAAGTAGGGCTACAATGAGTTGTGCAATGATATGCCATACCAACAAGCATGTCCTCAATGTGTTGTGCAATGATATGCCATACCAACAAGCATGTCATCAATGAGTTGTGCAATGATATGCCATACCAACAAGCATGTCCTCAATGTGTTGTGCAATGATATGCCATACCCACAAAGTAGGGCCTCAATGTGTTGTGTAATGATATGCCATACCCACAAAGCAGGGTCTCAATGTGTTGTGCAATGATATGCCATACCCACAAAGTAGGGCCTCAATGTGTTGTGCAATGACTAAAGCCATACCCACAAAGCAGGGCCTCAATGTGTTGTACAGTGATATGTCATACCCACAAAGCAGGGCCTCAATGTGTTGTGCAATGATATGCCATACCCACAAAGCAGGGCCTCAATGTGTTGTGTAATGATATACCATACCCACAAAGCAAGGTCTCAATGTGTTGTGCAATGATATGCCATACCCACAAAGCAGGGCCTCAATGTGTTGTGCAATGATATGCCATACCCACAAAGCAGGGCCTCAATGTGTTGTGCAATGATATGCCATACCCACAAAGCAGGGCCTCAATGTGTTGTGCAATGATATGCCATACCCACAAAGCAGGGCCTCAATGTGTTGTGCAATGATATGCCATACCAACAAAGCAGGGCCTCAATGTGTTGTGCTATGATATGTCTTACCCACAAAGTAGGGCCTCAATGTGTTGTGCAATGATATGCCATACCCACAAAGCAGGGCCTCAATGTGTTGTGCAATGATATGCCATACCCACAAAGCAAGGTCTCAATGTGTTGTGTAATGATATGCCATACCCACAAAGTAGGGCCTCAATGTGTTGTGCAATGATATGCCATACCCACAAAGCAAGGTCTCAATGTGTTGTGCAATGATATGCCATACCAACAAAGCAGGGCCTCAATGTGTTGTGCAATGATATGCCATACCCACAAAGCAAGGTCTCAATGTGTTGTGCAATGATATGCCATACCCACAAAGCAGGACCTTAATGTGATGTGCAATGATATGTCATACCAACAAAGCAGGGTCTCAATGTATTGTGTTATGATAGACCATACCCACAAAGCAGGGTCTCAATGTATTGTGTTATGATAGACCAAACCAACAAGGCAGGGCCTCAATGAGTTATGCAATGACTAAAGCCTGTGCTAGCTGGTGCATTGATGCACTGTGCTTGTTGTGACAATGTATGCATTGTGCTTGGTGTGGCATTGATGCACTGTGCTTGTTGTGACAATGGATGCATTGTGCTTGATGGTGCATTGGTGCACTGTGCTTGTTGTGACAATGGATGCATTGTGCTTGATGGTGCATTGATGCACTGTGCTTGTTGTGACAATGGATGCATTGTGCTTGATGGTGCATTGATGCACTGTGCTTGTTGTGACAATGGATGCATTGTGCTTGATGTGGCATTGATGCATTGTATTGTGCTTGATGTGGCAATGGATGCATTGTGCTTGATGTGGCATGGATGCATTGTGCTTGATGTGGCAATGGATGCATTGCATTGTGCTTGATGTGGCAATGGATGCATTGTGCTTGATGTGGCATTGATGCATTGTATTGTGCTTGATGTGGCAATGGATGCATTGTGCTTGATGTGACAATGGATGCATTGTGCTTGATGTGGCATGGATGCATTGCATTGTGCTTGATGTGGCAATGGATGCATTGTGCTTGATGTGACAATGGATGCATTGTGCTTGATGTGGCATGGATGCATTGCATTGTGCTTGATGTGGCAATGGATGCCTTGTGTTTGATGTGACATCAGTGCATTGTGTTTGATGTGGCAATGGTGTACTGTGCTGTTGGTGCATTGTGCTTGATGTGGCATTGGTGCATTGTGCTTCATGTGGCATTGGTGCATTGTGCTTGATGTGACATTGGTGCATTGTGTTTGATGTGGCCTTGGTGCATTGTGCTTGCTGTGTCATAGGTGCATTGTGTTTGATGTGACATTGGTGCATTGTGCTTGATGTGACATTGGTACATTGTGTTTGATGTGGCATTGGTGCATTGTGCTTGATGTGTCATTGATGCATTGTGCTTGATGTGGCATTGGTACATTGTGCTTGCTGTGTCATTGATGCATTGTGCTTGATGTGGCAATGGTGCATTGTGTTTGTTGTGGCATTGGGTGCAGTGTGCTTGATGTGGCATTGGATGCAGTGTGCTTGATGTGGCATTGGGTGCATTGTGCTTGATGTGGCATTGGGTGCAGTGTGCTTGATGTGACATTGGATGCATTGTGTTTGATTTGGCATTGGGTGCATTGTTTTTGATGTGACATTGGTGCAGTGTGTTTGATGTGACATTGGATGCATTGTGTTTGATGTGACATTGGTGCAGTGTGTTTGATGTGACATTGGATGCATTGTGCTTGATGTGGAATTGTTGCATTGTGCTTGGTGTGGCATTGGTGCATTGTGCTTGGTGTGGCATTGGTGCATTGTGCTTGGTGTGGCATTGGTGCATTGTGCTTGGTGTGGCATTGGTGCATTGTGCTTGGTGTGACATTGTTGCATTGTGCTTGGTGTGGCATTGGTGCATTGTGCTTGGTGTGGCATTGGTGCATTGTGCTTGGTGTGGCATTGGTGCATTGTGCTTGGTGTGGCATTGGTGTATTGTGCTTGGTGTGGCATTGGTGCATTGTGCTTGGTGTGGCATTGGTGCATGGTGCTTGGTGTGACATTGTTGCATTGTGCTTGGTGTTGCATTGGTGTATTGTGCTTGGTGTGGCATTGGTGCATTGTGCTTGGTGTGACATTGGTGTATTGTGCTTGGTGTGACATTGGTGCATGGTGCTTGGTGTGACATTGGTGCATTGTGCTTGGTGTGGCATTGGTGTATTGTGCTTGGTGTGGCATTGGTGTATTGTGCTTGGTGTGGCATTGGTGCATTGTGCTTGGTGTGGCATTGGTGTATTGTGCTTGGTGTGGCATTGGTGCATTGTGCTTGGTGTGGCATTGGTGCATGGTGCTTGGTGTGGCATTGGTGCATTGTGCTTGGTGTGGCATTGGTGTATTGTGCTTGGTGTGGCATTGGTGCATTGTGCTTGATGTGGCATTGGTGCATGGTGCTTGGTGTGGCATTGGTGCATTCTGTTTGATGTGGCATGGGGTGCATTGTGCTTGTCTGGTGCTTTATATTGTATCCAACCTGTAATCCCATGACTCATTTTAAATACCGTACAAAATTCATAATATATTTGCGAACATTGCACTGAATGTAATGAACTTATATACTTAAGACAGGTATTTTATGTTGATGGATTGGTAGGTGTATTCCTAATATTCCATAATTTCATATATTTAGAGGGTGTGGCACGCTTAGAAATTCTTCAAGCTGCGGGGGGGGGGGGGGGTATTGCCTTCAGCCTTATGTACTACACTTGTATAATATACAATAATGGACGATAACATTGTGTTAATGCTAGTGCTTATCAGGGATTTATATAAATTTCGTGACTGATATTGTTTGAGGATTTTTTTCCTTCGGCACTTGGCCTTTCCACACTACAATTTCTGTATTGTTATAATCATGATATATTGGTATAACTATTGTCTGGGTATAATAATAACTTCAATATGTGCGGACACGGGTCATAATTCATTCTCAAAACCTGTTGGTTGTTAGCCTACCTACCTACGTCATAGCACACTGTCACACAAAGATTATTCATTAAAATTTTACATCGGGTATTCTGATCACTTAAAATGATATTCATTAAAATATGAATTAGACATCTAGAGCAACAATACTGATTGTCTCATTAGTGCTGATTTAGTTTTTGTTCTGTAGAAAACTAAGCATCAAGGCCATCAATAACATTTTGTTTGTAGAAATGTTCTTTCACTACCTATGAACAAAAGTTGCACCTCCCTGAAAATTTTGGTGAAGAAATAAAAAAAGATTCAGACAGAATTGGCATGGCATTTAATATTACTTCAGTAAAAAAACATAGAAAAAATATTTTTCCTACCTACCTTCCTTTCCCAAATGTTAAAGGACATGGGAGGAGAAAACCAACAATATATTATTTCAGGCCCAACACATTATTGTATGTTGAGTGTTGATGGTACGATGTTTCTAAGCATCGTGTTACATAGAACTCAGGTATTTGCTAGGCAGGTAGCCAGGTGTTGTAATCTAACATATCTGGGCCACTATGTTAGTGTTACATGCATGCTGCTTTTCTCTTTATACTTGGCTGCCTTGATCACTCGCTTTTATGTTGTCTAATCTCCAACATACCTGGGGGGAGACAGTTTCTAAAATGTCATAGTTCAGGAGGATACACTAATACTCAAATACCTTGAGGCTTAATAATAAAAAAAGTTTTTTAAAAAAAGTGTGCTTAAGTTTTTTGGTAGAATCTACCTTGTGTTTCATTGATTAATTGAGGATCTATTATTTTATGGACCAGTGTTTCAGTGTTTCTCTGAACACACATGGAATAAATTCCTCCTTGTTTTTAACTTTTTAATATTAATCATGAAATATGTTTATTAGACATACTCAGACCGTTATTAATCAAGTTCTGTGTTGCTTGCAAAGTAAGAACATTGCAATATCATATTAAGATTGGACTTGTTGCGTGCAACTTTAAAACATGTATGATGCAGTTTGTGCACCAGTTTTGAGACTGGCGGATTGTTGTTGGAATGATTTAAGTTTTGCTAGACTGTAATCAACAGGTGGGAACTTTACCTTGTTTTGTTGTTCTGTCTGTTTGCTGTGTTGATTTACATAATTTTATGACTCATGTTTTAAATGATATATTTATAATAAGTTTATACATTTATATCTTTGAGTTTTTATGCCCGAGCATCTACTGATGCAGGCAGTAGATGCAGGCGGCATATAGTGATTGTTCGTCCGTTTGTTTGTCTGTTATAAAATGTTGAAACTAAAATATTTTTTAAGTCCATCAAGGCATTGCTTTCAAACAAGGTATACTTGTTTACCATCATAAACACTTTACATTATCAAAGACATGTAACGCTATCAAACATTTAAACAGAATTATGGCCCATGATTGACTTAGGCTTCCACTGAAGCATTTTTATCTGTCAGAATTAACTTAAATGTTACACAGTAGCCGCTCACAACAGGTTACAGGGGTGTCAAAAATTTACTGATTAATCAATGAATTTTGGATTTACCACTCCTGAAAGAGCAATGACTTCTGACCAAAATAAAAGTTATTTCATGAAAATATCTCAAGAAATGGCAAAGTTATGGTAAATTCAATCTGCTCTGAAGGACTTTCTTTAATAAAAACTGAATCTAATGTAGAAATAAAGTCATTGAAGGCTTCTTGTTTTGCAAAGATATTCAACCACAAATGATTTTCCTGATTTTGAATTTGGCCCCCATTTTGAATTTGGCCCTGTTGATACCCCTGACGGATAAGTAATCCCCACCTTTCTGGTCATATTCTGTTGACCTGATGTGATGTTTAAATACTTCTTTTAGGCCTGTCAATAAAACTATTTACCTTTTTTATAAATTTTTCCTGAACTTTTATTTGACCAAGTACATGTTTGGGACACAGATTGATCATTCTAATTAGCATATCAATGTACCAATTTAAGCTATAGTAAATGTCCTGCATCACTCTGCTACTTCCATAACTGATGGACTTTTCGACTGACCTGCCCTGCATTCATGGTTTAAGAATCAAGTGATAGAATTTTACGTAACATTTTTGTAACAATTCGTAACTGGTACCAAATGTTACAAAACTGGTAACAAACGTTACGAAAATGTTACAAAAATTCGATCACATTATTCTTCCTTGTATGTAGGGCAGATTTTGCTGGACAGACATTCACAAATTAATCCATTGAACCATGCAAACAAGACGCAAGATTGATTACTAATTGACATGTAAATAAATAAAAAAATCTATTGAAGGTAATCAGAAAATTTTGATAAAACTTAAACGGTATGGTCCTTAAATGCCATTGTTTTCAAATTTTGTGAAATAAGGTTCTGTGCAAAACACTGGTTGCCATGGCAATGGAAAGAAAAACTTAAATAAATAAAATAAATTCAAAACAACTTGACCATTTGAGACAAATATTGACTTTGAGGACAGTAGATCAGAGTCCACCTTGACATTGATTGTGACCTTGATAATGTGACCTTGATAATGTGACCTTGAATAGGCATTACCATTTGCGATGAATTTGCAAGCAGTCAGTGTGGGCATGCAATGTTCATCTCCAGTTTGCAGCTCTTGAAGCTCAAACTGCAGAGTATAATTTTCTGTTTCTAATTTTGTCTGGTACTTTATTAACTGTGTGATGATAATGTTTATTTAATGTAATATAATATATGTGTGTGAATTAATGTATTGTGTTCTTGTATGTCTAGACAAGGTATTTATAAACATGAATTCATTTTCCTGGGATGGTATCCCATTAATTTAAAGTTTCATTGGAAAATTCCTTCATGAGGCTAGTTAACTTTCCCTTTGATGTAAATTAATGAAAATGAGGACTGGTTTAAATATTCCATTGTAAACCCTATAGGACTGGCCAGTTTTTTAGCTAGATTGTTTGAAGGACTGGCCAGTTATAGCTAGATTTTTCAAAGAAAAAAAATTGAGTTATTGTCCTGATAGGGTTATGTGCGTCTGTGGGTTGGTTAAGTTTATTGTCATAGTCATTCTCTTAAAGGCTATTAAATGTATCTACTTGATACTTCACCATCACAAGAGCTGACCATACTGACAAGGCTGATAACCCTGTGACTTATCTTTATTGAGTTATCTGCCTTTGTTACTATCATAAACGAGAAAGTTGAGCGTCCAGCACTCTTGGGCTGTGCTCTTGTTAAGAAAGTATGAAATCCCTACTTTATGAGTACATTTATGTGTCAAAGGCATGTCTCTCAATTGTGCCAATGTCATGACCAGGGCATCCAGCTGTGGTAGATCTTTCATTTTATCAGCTTTGTAAAATGTCTTCTTAATATCTTCTTGGCAAAAGCATTCATATGAAAATAAATCAAAACTGTATTTTATATGTCATGAATGATTATTTTTGCATTCAAATCCTCAGACATCATGAAATATACTTTATGCAGCTGCATGATTTGATGTCCAAGGTGAGTTCATGACACGGTCCATGACCTATGTTTATAATCTGAGTGAGTTTTAAAGACTGTGGCAGATAAATATGTTTATTCCTGTTTAAGTATAGTATTGTCAGTCCATCAGTCGGTCCAAGCTTCTGTGTGCATTTCTTACGGGATTTTGAAGAAACTTTCACAGAATACCTCCTATGAGGAGCCACATTGCATATTTCAGGATGTTGTGTTACGACTTTTTTGTCTGAGTTATGGCCCTTTATTGATTATCTTCTCTTCAGTGGGGGATATGGCTGTCTTGTTTCTGTTCAATTAATTAAAGGTGTAGGAAATCATTTGCCAAGCATGAGTTGAAGCAGAGTTGTTGCTTCATGCAACATTAAGTTCTTTTACAATCCAGAAACTCAAGACTCAGCCATTCTTTACTTTTGATGAGATTCAAGTTGTCAGAAATAAATTTCATCAATGCACTTTTATTATGTAATTTAGAATTGATTGATTATTGTGCTATATTTGAACCTTCCCTGAGCAACCCAGGATCTTGGAAACCTGGTTGGCTGTCAGGTACAATGTAATATTATTCCTGTTTTTATTGCACATCAAATATCTGGAAATGTTTCTACATCGATCATGCAATGGTTGTTTATGATTGACTTGAAAACAAAAATATATTATGATTATGCTGGCTTAGAATGAGAAGGTTGTAAGAAAAATATGAGAAAACAAGAAAAAAACTTCTGAAAATACAAGCCTTTTCAACTTCAGTTTGGTCAACAAGACATGTTCCAATGTTCATGAAAATAAGCTTATTAGAAGCGCCTTGTGATGCAGATTTTAAAAATGTATCAAGTCTTCTAAGCCAGCGATATATGCAGAATATTATCGTTACAATACAGGCTATATATGGAATTGTCTATGGTTAAAACACATATCACAATTCATATATTTACTTAAAATTCAACATTAATTCATTTTCTAAAACCATTCCACATGAATCTTTAATGATCAACAAGAGACACAATGCAAATACCACACTAGATGTTTTGCTGGTGTTTGCATTTTGTCATATATTCTTAAATATTGGCAAGTGTTTGAATGCTGGTGCCAAATGTATGTGAAATGGTAATAGTATAATCCTGTTTAGAAATTGACTACTAGGATTACCTGGTACTATTTGGATTACCCCAAAACTTGCTGAAACTGTACTGTATCTCCAACCATACTGTGTATAAACGAGTTGATTTCCGGCAATTGCAATAAGGCATAGGCATTGAATTATATAGGATGGCAATTAAATATAAAGGCATACAGTGATCAGATTTTACATGCGCTCTCAATAGGTAGACTATAATATCCTTTGCAGCTAGTTACTATCATGATCTGAGTGTAGGAGATTCTTGATACTGACCTCTCTTGGTAGCATTGACCATTGATTGCCCTTTGTTCAAGTCCAGAATTTATAGGGGGAAAGTGCATATAGGTGAAATAGGTGCACTGGTTGTTTTACCAGAAATCTGTTGAACTTTGATTGATTCCAAATTTTTACCACAGGTAAGTGTATGATTGATAACGAAAAAAATTAATTAATTTGTTTTTCTTTTTTTCATTTAAGTCTTTCATCAATGATACAGTTACCTGTGGTTTATACTGGAGGATGATTTGTTGAGTGCTAAAATAGAATCAGTATCTAAATTAAGATACCTGAATTACAGGTGATGGTTTTACTGTGCGTACAAGTCTCCAAGTTCTAAAACATAATTATGTTAGCAATGTGCTTGGTATGATTCATAGATTGAATTACTGTAAATCATTTAATTTCGGTGGGATGAAATTTCATGTTTTTGGTAAAGAGGACCCCATTTCGATGGGACGTTAATTTGTGGATTTTGCATTTCAGGTAATAAAAATACAAGGATCAAAATTATTGTTCGATGGGATTTGATTTTGTGGTTAAATGTGAACCTCGAAATCCACAAAATTTAACCCCGCCACGAAAATTAATGATTTTACAGTAGGTTGTCTCAAATATGCAGTAAAACTTACTGGCGGCTTTACATACAAGAGCTTGGAAGTCACAATTGATGTTATTGAGTTATCGGAATAAGGCGTAAATTGCCTCGTCAAGTGCTATTGTTGTATGTGGGGTGATTCAATTTTAGGCGAAATTAGCGAAATTAGTTACAGGGAATAACTTGTATTTACTCAACCAGTTGTACATTATAGAAGTTATGATAATTTTAATTAAAATTTTATGAAACTGTACTTCATTTAAACATTATAGTGAAACCTAGTACAGTAGAACTTTGATGTCTCTAAAGGCTCTTTTGGCTCAACTATCCTAGACACCATAATATATTCTTAAGTCCATATGACTACTTGATGATGTTGTAGTAAACAGTTCATGGTTTGAACCATTTTCAGGTTCCATAGGCAGTTTAAGAGGCATGGAAGTCGGACCAAGTTTAGTGCTGGGTAACATATTGCAAAATACAAAATACTGAAGCTCTATGGAATGAAATCTCCAGAAGGTTTTTGCACCACCTGTCAAACTTTGATGATGTCACCATACCCCTAGTTCTTGATATGAACATGAAAATCATCCAAACTTCATAATTATGTCCCTTTCGTTTTATGAACTGTGGACTTTTACTGGCAGTTTTGAAACATTCAGATTGATCTCCCTTTTGTGTATGTGAAAACTTCTATTTGCTGTCCAATGTCCATTTATATGTTTATTATACTCCTTATGTTTCTCCAATATTTCTATATTTTCCACATTTTGTAATTTCAGAGTGCGGATCATTTTGCAATGCATGTAATGGATTGTGTATAGAAGATGAAGCACCCTGCAACTTGATCAGACACAATGTAGACTGACATCACTGCACTAAGAACTTACACTCGGGTAAGTCTAGTATATTCTAAAATATGTTGAAAAGAATGTTTTATGTATTGAAAGCTTATAAATAAGGCTGACTGTGGGTCAGTATTGCAAATATTAATTTTGATGTCATCCCAAAATGTATAGTCTGACAATGCCACATTGGTGAATTTGACAACACTTGTGTGAACAAATCCAGATATCCCTGTTTGGTAACCTAGAGGTAGTCTCACATTCAAGAGACAAGAAGTCCAAAGGAATAGCTATGGTGCTATCACGCCCAGATGCCCAGCATCATACATCGATCGGTCTCTTACCTTGTAGTCGGGGGGGGGGGGGAGGTTATTGGCCAATCTTGCTGAGAAAATAAGACTGAATGACCACAATCTTAAAACTGAATGACCACAATCTTAAAACTGAATGACCACAAACTTGCCACTGTATAATTCAAATAACAACAACAACATAATACTAACTAATGTATGCTGGTGCTTGGGAGCTTTATTTAGCGGACCATTAACACAGTTGAGTTGACTGTATTTACCTGATTACCTAATTATTATGTTTTTACTTAGTTCTAAGTACTTGCAATGTGAAATTTGTCCGACTGGAGAATGCATACCTGGTCGGGTTTTTGCATCATATATATAGATATTTGGATCAAATATGTTAGCTAGGTATATGATGAAGGAATATATAGAAATAGTCTACCACTTATAATATCGTAGGGTCACTGTACAGAAGCTTAATTCTTAATATATGGTATCAACCAAGGAAAGATTGTTTATTGGTACCAAGGAACAACTAATGAATGAAAGGATAGGTGTACATGTAGACCTAGGTGTTTGGTCTACAGGACTAATTGAATGAACTGGATAGCTGTTTGGTCTACAGCAATAATTGAATGAACTGGATAGCTGT
This sequence comes from Spisula subtruncata, assembly GCA_963678985.1. NCBI lineage: Eukaryota > Metazoa > Mollusca > Bivalvia > Venerida > Mactridae > Spisula > Spisula subtruncata. The sequence goes on from OY787660.1 coordinate 5,606,505, forward strand.
TTGGTCTAAAGGAATATTATTAGGACGTCACAGGACCTTTAACAAAATCAAACATACTCTATATTTTGCAATCAGTAAATCATAAATAGATAGTTTATTTTGAAAATTAGGCAATATGCCCATGATTTCACATGTACAAATACAAACAAACATGCAATGTCATATATACATACAGATATACAAATATACGTATCACAAATTACACAAACAAAACATGAATGTTTACATATTATTAATTTCAATTCCGGTACAAAAGTATGTTATATTAAATTTTCAGTTTCGTGCGTATCGATTAGTCATGTAATATTTTTATCTTAAATATAACATTAGTAGATCATAATATAACATCGGTGTTCTTGGAATAGATTTGACAAGCATCAAACAAGAATGTAGTCCTTGCATTATACAGACCTTCAATTGTATCATAAAATAGCTCTTAAGCCAATACAGTGATAATAGTTGTTATTTATTACAGTGTAAATTTTTCTGGCATAATTTTGTGTTGATTGAGGATGCAGGGATGAGCTGTCCCTTGTGGCATGGTTGTTGATATTTTGCAGATACACTCTAGGGTGTTACAATTCTGCAATAATCCAGAAAATTTTGGATTTACTGCAATAGAAAGATTGAAATGTATGTTAATAATGATTTGATGAAAGAAGTATTGGCATAGTTATTGGTCATCTGGAATTTCATAAGCTGAGTTTTAACAAAGAGCATTGTTTGAACCAGACTTTTAGTGTTGGGTACCCATCTGCAAATGCAGTTGTGGCTTCTGAGGATTGGGCATTGGGTATCAGTAGGACTCGCAGTAATACTGTAATTTGCTAAACGGAATCTTGGTCTCCTCTTTTCCTTGGCTTCAATGAAGTTGTGGTTTCTTTAAATGTTTTAATCATGTCTGCTGTTTATTATATTGCTCATAATTGTTCTGCAAGTCTTGAAATATAGACACTTTGAAAATTTGTTTTCCAATCAGTTTGGACAATGTGATGCAAAGAATTGCCTTATTACTGTAGATAATTGTTGGTCAACTGATTGTAACAAAATTGCACATGCTATAATGAGCACTTCTTGGTCAATGGCCATGTTGTCGTAGCTAGGGGTCAATCATTGAACTTTCCTTCTAAAGACTAAAGTTTGAGGAATTTACGAACATCCCATACGTACAGTCAAATGTACTTATAATTTCTTTCTTTCTTAAATAATTTCAGCCTATTATTCAGTCAGTCTATTATAAATTTTTAGCTGACAGAAATAAAAAATTTGTTACGTCTATTTGAAATCACAATTAGTACTGTACTACAGGTTGGCTTTCAACTTTACAAATACAATGACATTGTACTCTATTAAAATTCTTCACTATTAGTTCAATGTCCAGGTCATTTTGCTACTTGTTTAAATTCTTTAGATATTTGATATGTTTAACAATTTTCATATTAAAAATACATTGAAAATTGTAATTAAATGATTTGTTAAGAATAGAAGATATTTTAACCGTACAAGCGAACTTTTAGATCCTAATTGCTTCAGTCCGTGAGAATTTTTATGGTCAATCGGATTTAAACAAAAATCGAGTTTATGCTTGAACGTCAAACGCATTACCTACCTCAAACATATTACCCGTTTATTTGATCTTTAAGGCCAACCTTGTTAATGTTAGCGTGCAAAAAACTGTTAAGAATTTGTTCTAATTTCAAAAAATAGATAGGTAGATATCATTTTTAAATCACATAATATCATAAATAAAAACATTTTAACAATACACTTTTTCAAATGTAAACAAATTTTATACAATTTCAGAGGCAATGAATGTTTAATTTGGAACGTTTCTTAGACTAGTGCTGTCCAAGCGCATGATTTATTAATTGTAGTTAAAATTTGGGGATGGGGCTCCCCACTTGTAATGATCTAAGGGGTTTTGTATTATAATTAAATGACTTGAGGTATTATCTTGGGCCGGAGTCTGAAGTTAATGAAGATGGCTCCTTGCATGACTTTAATTATTTTTCCTGTATTATAAGACATTCATGCTGTAGATCTATAAGGAAAAAATCTCTGCAAACACATTATTTTTCTAGTCGTCCTAAGTGTCTATTTAAGTGCTTTAAATGTTATATTATCACGCAGATTTCAAATAAATTTGAATATTATAGAAACCATTCAATGTTGTCTGTGTTTAGCTATAGAATTAGATATTCTTACTTACAGTTTATGCAAATACTGGTGATATAAGGTCTTGGTGGAATATCAATATACTTACCATCCGATCATAGGCCGCTGTATAACAGTATTTGTATAATTTACCTTGTATGTATTTACTGGTCACTTCTAACTCCGCTCGTTATACAACTATACAATACTTGACCTACTATGGTAAAACTTGGCTATTTTGACCTAAGCCTGACCTTTATGCAAGAATATATTACAAGGTTCTTGCTTTGAATATATCAATTTCCGCAAGCAAAAAGTGCAATGTCGGTATTTCAGGTTTATGTTTGTATTACAAGTCGAGCGTCTTCGTGATACTCCCCGATTATGAAAACATACAATCAGTGTTGTAAACGTAGACAATAAATTGACTGTTAAATTATGCTAATCAATAGGTCAGGCTCATGTCAATGTGGGCAAGCTATATTTACTGGTCACTTCTGACTCGTTATTCAAATATACAATACTTGACCTACTATGGTACCTACTATGCAATATTGTGAGTTGACTTATATGGTCAGTTGGTCAGCTTATTTGTCACCTATTTGTTGACCACTATATATCGATAAACCCACACTACCAGGCTGGAAAATGGCGTTATTGATATTCTGAATATATTCTGAACAATGCATCTGTTACTATAAGAATTGCTATGTACACATCTATTTCTCGGTCGGAGCATCGTGGTAAAGGGATTACTGTTGATGTAGATAATGGATTAATTCTGTATATATTATTGTATATATATACTCAAAGGGAGGTTATATTGTGGTTTTTTTTTGTGATTGGACAGTCGTACAGTTGACTTATATTCCGACCTATCTCGGGGCACCTTCATGTGATCTTCAGTCTTACCGGCACTACCATGAAATAATTGGCTGTTTTTGGACATAGTTTTGTCAAGTAGAACGTGGAAGAATAGCCTTATATTCTGACCAATCTTTGGGCATCTTCATCAGATCTTCAGACATAGACTAACGCTACCATGAAAACATTGTGTATTACCGTGTTGAGAGTCGTACAGTTGCCTTATTATATATTCTGACCAATCTCGGGTATTTCTGATCTCAACTCTTGAGACTCTTGAGACAATACCATGAAAACATCAGTTGTTTGTGAACACAGTCTTGTTTTACCTTGTGAAAAGTGGTACAGTTACCTTTAAGATTCCGACCTATCTCGGTTAACTCAGTTCTTGAGTCTTAGACTCCAACGCTGCCATGAAAACATGTTTGTGAGCATAGTTTTGGAGACATTTATTACAGAGTTACTCTATAGAATGTACAGTAGTGTTGGAAGATCATGCAGTGAAGTCCCAGGTAAAGTAACCTAGCTATTGTAAAAATAACATACATTTTTATGTAGCTGTACTAGCAGCAGGCATTGTCTAACTGTTACCATCTGGTGCGTTCTACCCTGCACGTTTTTTCCCCTCGGGGAGTGTAATGCATGTTGGGAGATGGTGAAAGTTCTGCCGGGATGTCAATGTTTACACCTCTAGCATCTTTCAATAAACTTGGATAATTACGAAATGTCTCTGCATAAGGCCAGGACTAGTTTATTCCTTGATTATCATCCTGGTTCCTGGCCTCATTTAAATGCCGAGCATTATAGCCTTTAATTGCCAGTCAGCTTTCTGCTGCAACATGGCAGGCATATGAGTGCCTCCACCCAGATTTGAAACCGAGTTGACAGATTAAGCGGCAAAAGCAATAACCACCGAGCTACTGTGGCACATCCTTAAATGTTTTGTGACTGTTTTTGTTTGCTTTAACATTCACGTTTTTGGAGATGTCATTGTGTACCAAAGAGTTTCTGCAAAATGATTTTTGCATTAGGCCTGGCAGATTTACTTAGACTGACATCATTTAACCTCTTCCACGCCCAATATGTTACCTTCAGCACTGACCTTTCTTGTCCCTAGTCCCTTTGCACTTGGTTATTTATAATATGCTTTTCAGTGTTTGAATCTCCCCCTTTGAGAGAGGAATTGGTAGGAAACCCAGAGTCTGAGTCTTGTGAGTATAGGTGCTGTACACAGAACCAAGAAGTATTTTCAGAAAGAGAAAAGGGGTATCACACTCTGATTTATTGTACTCATGTTTTTCTTAGTCAAATGTTATGCAACAAAAAGCATTGCAAGAGCTCAGTCCAAAAATATGGTAAATACCTATATAAATTCCTGTATTTACCATAGTCTTACACTGAACCCTTGATTGTCTCTTGGGCCAGACATCGAATTCCTGAAATTAGAAATATAAAAAAATCATCTCCCACATGGTTCTATTTTAAGAAGCAAAATGGGAGTATAATCAAGCCATTTATTTACTATAGCCTGACAAAAACTGGTTTTCTAGTGATGAACATTCTGGTGCTGAAGTTTTGGGGTATCAATCATGGTTTCTTCAGTATATAATCTTGTAGACTCTGGCTGAAAAAATGTAAAAAAAGTAAATTGCGGTTACAAAAAAATAATCTTTGTACTCTTGTGCTTGATGAAAAAAATCCAAGGTTTTTGTGTTTTAGTGTATAAATGTCAATAGTACTCTTCACTCAAATTGTGAGAGCTAAGTCTTTGGTTTGCACCTTTGCCTTGCCTGTCATAATTGCTAACGAGGAAATAAAAATGTTACCTGTGATAAAGTTTCTATTGATTGATGCACTTCATGATTACATAAAAATAGACTACCACAAGCATCTCTTCTCTCATACCTTCGTGGCAATGTATTATAGAAAATCATCAGGAATTAGGTATTGCGGTTCTACAATTCTGGATTAATCCGGAAACCCAGATTTGCTGCATTAGAAAGAATGATTTTTGTCTGCGAAAATAAAAGTTGTTTGATTAAAAAAAACAATTTGACAAAGTAATGGTCATTTGAAATTCCATGATTTGAAATATTACAATAAAAACGATGTTTGATACCTTGTAAATGTGCAAGGAAGTGCGCTTTTTGTACTAGAAACAAACTTGCAACTTGTTTCCAGGATTGGGCACTATTCCTTAGTCTAAGGACCCTGCAACTCACTATCGAGACTAATTAACACATAAGTTGTTGCACTTGTTTTTACTATCAGCCTAAAATAAATGAATAAACTCAATCATTGAACATAGTTTGAAAAGGCTGAAACTTACGTCACTAGTCACCCTGTATAAAAAATGTCTTGAGTCATTATCAAATTAATGCATACAAGTTTGGTAAAATGCTTCATAACTAATAATGCTATCTGAAAAAATCACATTCTTTCACTTAAACATGCTTACGTTTATTTGAAAAAAAATTTGGCCAGACTTTCTGAAAGTTTTCAAAATGTATTGGACAAGTGTAATATTTGTCAAACCAAAGTCAATCTATCAGACTAATACAGATAAGTACTGACTATAAAATGGAGACCAAATATAAAATAGAGCCAGACATTCAGGCTAATACTTTTGAAAAGTTGTCTCCGTCTAATTATATGACATTACCTACTTGCACCTCAGACAAACACTTTGAGATTGTTGGATTTGTCTGTCAAACCAGAATGTTTACCCAAGTCTGACTGTGTTAACTCTTAAGAAAAAGTCTTTGTTCGGCTTGCTGTCGTTATCTAGCTTTTCCATCCATTCCAAATTTATGCTGGTGCAATTACTAGAATTCACCTTAGAAAAGTACCTTTCGGTTGATGCACATGTCAGCATGTTCCAGCTAGGTATGGGACAGCGATTGTTTGGTATAGAAGAATTAAAAATATTTAGTGTCTCAACAAAGTTAGTAGGGTTTTGCTATCTTTGACATGTGGCTTCAGTGTAATCTACCAACTGTTCCATAAAAATGTTTAAGATCGCTGGGATCCCAATGTTAAAGTGATGCTGTGTGCCTAAATTGTGCCTTGTGCCAAAATCGTCAAAGTATTGGAACTAAGGTTGCGGACAGGATGTTCACAAGCTGATTTGATTGAACATCGACCTGTTTCTTAAACCCATGACACATACACTAGAATTACGTCAAAAGTCTAGCTTACTTATATAAACTATTTGCTATTGATAAGACACTCAGCTTGTCAGCAAAAACCGGGTAGCTTAGAAGGGTAAAAGTGCTGACTTAATTTTCTCATTCTATTCCTTGTATATAAATCCTTTGAAGGAATATTTGCGTTCCTCTGTATTAAGCTGTTTTCATGAATGACTATCAGTATGTCAATATTAGCCTAATGCCTTTTGTTAACATTTATAGTGAAAGAAATTATTCCGAATAAATGGGTTTAGTTTATTTTTAAACAAAAAAGTATTCATATAGGTTTTTCATAATGTTATACTATATTGTAGATTGTTTGAATTGGGTAGAATGGAATGTTAACTTTATCCTGGTTTTTATCATTTTTTTGGGTGGTATAAGACCTGTAACAAATCCAGTGCATGGAAAGTCTGCTGCACATTTTTATCATATGCATATTGTAATTCATGGTTTTTGGTTGAGAGTAACAGATGTGATTATATGTATCCTACACTTTCATGCTATTTAGCTCAGACTTTTATGACAGTTTTTCTCTGTGATTTTTGACATCTTCGAAATCCTCCATTTCTGACTTGCTTAAACTCGACTTAGCTTGACTTTTTGAGAAAAAAAACTTGCTATTGTCGTGACAGAAACGTGTGCGTTGGTTAAGTTAATTCTCAGAGTGATTTTCTCAAAGACTATCAAAGGTATTCACTTGAAACTTAGCAATTAAAGTTATTGACCATCACAAGAGGAGTCCATACTGACAAGGCTGATAACCCTGTGTCCTGTACTTATTGAGTTATCTGCCCTTGTTTCTATAAAAAATGAAAAAGTCGGTCTATTGTCTGCTTTGATTTCTATTGTATGTTCCTTGTCGTCTGCCAGAATGTGGCCTGATCGGAATCCATGATCTCTATGCTTTGCCAGTATTGCCCAAGCTAGTCCTCGTGCAATTGACGGTTTTAGTTGCCCCCAATCAAGCTTTGTTGTGCAATGGTTTGCTATCTTGAATCAATGCTTACTTTGACTTGACTATGCTATGATTTTGGTGACCATTTCCGAGCAAAGGTCTATTGCAAAGAGTATTCAGTAGTGCAAAATCATTTGGCAATAGTCTCCCATGTGCTGTCCTTTCCTGACAATTGTTCTCTACAGAAGTACTTATATAAACCACAGAGAATTGCCAATTAAAGTAATATTGAACAAATAGTAATTCCTGATTTTGTATGGATTAAAAAACATCATCTGTGATGATGTTCTGAGAAATGTACACAGAATCACCAAGATTGTACTTTTAGTTGTCTTAGTTTGGTAATGGTGAACCTCCCCAGGAAAGTACTTAAAGCAGTCTTGGTAGTTAGGTATTCTTAAACATACGACAGAATGATTTACTATTATAATGAACAGAACTATTAAGTATTGAATATAGTTTATATTGGCTTACTGATCTTTCTGATTGAGTTGATCTCAGCGGCTTTTTTGGTATTCATCAGAATATTTATACTTTGTCAAAATTTCCATATTTATTCTGTATTGGCTGGTTCCCATAAGATGAACAATCGGTTCTCAAATTTCCATATTTATTCTATATTGGCTGGTTCCTGGTTCCAGTTAGATGTACAATCGGTTCCCATCTGATGTAGCATCTATTATAATATTCAAATCGTGTCTGAGGAAAGGTTATACTGTCTGGTCTGGGATTTGGTGCAGCCAAGTTTATAAGGTTATATCTCCAAGCATGAAATTTACGAATATTACGAATATTGCTTTATCCAGCTTTTTGTGCATTTTTCTGCCATTTGTTATTAGTTTGTATTTTTGATTTTGCCTCAGTAACCTTTGTGTTATGTGCTGTGTCTGTTTTTAACCATTTGTAATTGATTTACTTTCTGTTTTGTTCTTGACATTTTTGTTGAAGCTTTGTGCTCTGTACCAATATTTGGAATTAAACAAGATTGTATGTTTTAGCCAAATAAGCTGGGATAAAATCTAATGGCTACATACTGCAATAACTGTCTCCGTCAAACTTAAATGAATAAATAAAATTAAATGTCCATGTCCAAAGGGTTTATTTCTGTCTAGGCTGTATGGGAATAAACAGTTCTATGGTAAAATGGTATCTTAGACTTAGTTGAAAAACGCATGATTCAAAAATATTTCCTGGGGAAGATAACTTTATCTTGTGTCTGCATGGTTTCAGCGATGGTAATGCATCACTGCAGGAATATTCATCAGCTTGAGAGGCTGTACCTCTATAGTTCCAGAGGAGTTGTGGTCCTTGTTTAAGAAACTGTCAATTTGTTGGGAGTTTTCCATGTTTTCTTGTTGTGACTTCACTTGTCGATTTAATAGTTTTGGTATTTCTTGCTGTGTGTGGAGTTGTTTAGAGTCTCATTGTCTCAGTGTATTTACATACTGAGGAACAAGGCTTTGTTAGCACTATGGCAGACATTATGGATCTTTGTTATGTTCTATTTATGTTTCTATGGATACTGAAAACACTAGGGACTTATGGGGAAACCTAAGTGCTCTCGGGATTATGGGATGCAGTCTTGTTCATGCTGTATAACATATTTTGTTGGTAGAATTGGTGTCAGAAATTCGATTGTGAGCATCATTTGGGGTGGGATTTAAGGCAGTAAATAGGTTATGTAAATAGCTATCCTCTCCTTGCCGGGACAGTCATTTTCCTCTCAGCTACTGTAAAAGTGTCAGTCTGTCAAGAAAATCTCCATAACTCAAACAATTTTAAAGCTAGGTTTATCAAACTTGGTATGTGGATAGGGACCAATGAGGTGATAATGCATGTCTGTTTTTAAATTAAACAAAAATTGTGGTTGCCATGGCAACATAAACAATGAAAACCAGGTACGGACATGGCAACATAAACAATGAAAACCAGGTACGGAATTTCCGTATTGCTTGCAATTCCTAATTACTTGTTTTCTCCGGATATTTAATTTTGTGGATTTTAGCGATTTTATGGAGTTGTAACTTTGTTGATTACAAACCAAGCACCATGACCTTCTGTTTGAGTGACTGATACTAAATCCCCCTCCTCAAGTTCAAAACCTTTTGTGAAAAAAATGTAAAAAATTGTAAGTTTAGAAATGGAACAAAAAGAATGTGGCCTGGTATGTTAAATATACCAATTAAATAAGGTTTAACTTTCAACCAGTACCTTGTTGATTAAAATTAACTGTTAAAAATCACAACATTTATTAAGCTCGTATGTTGGACTAAACTGCTGTAAAATATATGCTATTTTTATTAGCTCACCTATAGTGACAAGGTGAGCTTTAGTGATCACTCTTCGTCAGTCGTCAGTCTTCCGTCGTCCGTCAACAATTGGCTTGTGTACACTCTAGAGGCAACAGTTTTGATCCAATCTTCATGAAACTTTATCAGAATGTTGTTCTCTATGAAATCTAGGACAAGTTCGAAACTGGGTCATGTGGGGTCAAAAACTAGGTCACTAAGTCAAATCTTATAAAAATATTGTGTATACTCTAGATGTCACCAATATGTTCCGATCTTCATGAAACTTGGTCAAAATGTTGTTCTCCTTGAAATCTAGGTTAAGTTTGAAACTGGGTCATGAGGGGTAAAAAACTAGGTCACTAGGTCAAATCTTATAAAAACCTTGTGTACACTCTAGAGGTCACCAATTTGATCCAATCTTCATGAAACTTGGTCAGAATGTTGTTCTCTATGAAATCTAAGCAAAGTTCGAAAGTTGGTCATGTGGGTCCAAAAACTAGGTCACTAAGTCAAATCTTAGAAAAATCTGGTGTACACTCTAGATGTCACCAATTTGTTCCAATCTTCATGAAACTTGGTCAGAATGTTGTTCTCCATGAAATCTAGGACAAGTTTGAAACTGGGTCATGCGGGGTAAAAAACTAGGTCACTAGGTCAAATCTTATAAAAACCTTGTGTACACTCTAGAGGTCACCAATTTGATTCAATCTTCATGTAACTTGGTCAGAATGTTGTTCTCTATAAAATCTAGGCCAAGTTCAAAACTGGGTCATGCCAGGTGAAAAACTAGGTCACTAGGTCAAATCTTAGAAAAACCTTGTATTCATTCTAGAGGTCACCGTTTTGATCCATTCTTCATTAAAATAGGTCAGAATGTTGTTTTCCATGAAATCTAGGCCAAGTTCGAAACTGGGTCATGCGGGGTCAAAATCTAGGTCACTAGGTCAAATCTTAGAAAAACCTTGTATACACTTTAGAGGTCACCGTTTCGATCCAATCTTCATGATACTAAGTCAGAATGTTGTTCTCCATGAAATCCATACCAAGTTCAAAACTGGGTCATGTGGTGTCAACAACTAGGTCACTAGGTCAAATCTTAGAAAAACCTAGTGTTCACTCCAGAGGACACCATTTTTATCCAATCTTCATGAAACTTGGTCAGAATGTTGTTCTTTAAGAAATCTAGGCCAAGTTTGAAACTGGGGCATGTGGGGTCAAAAACTAAGTCACTAGGTCATATCTTAAAAAAACATTGTGTTCACTCCAGGGGTCACTGTTTTGATCCAACCATGAAGAAATATGGTCAGAATGTAGGTTGTACTGATACCAGGTAGTAGACCAATGTGCAACAGGTGAGCGACCTAGGGCCTTTCAGGCCCTCGTGTTTAGACAGAAACAAAAATGTTCATGTTTAAGTTTTTAGATGTATCCTAATATTTTAGCTTCCCTAAGACCTGCCATCCACTAGACCCCAATGCTATGCGGAAGAGATGCCGATTACAATCTGCTCGATTCGGGAACCCATTCGGAAATATTTATCAATAAAAATAGGCGGAGCTTTGTCGTGATGCTTGTTCAGGAAGTATTCGGGGATCGGTATACATGCTGAAGCCTATATGAAGTAGCTGAATGTATCCCGATTGAATGCCGACAGTTCAGGAGTTAGTCCTGAATGTTTCCCAATCGTGTTGTAAGGATGCGGTAACGTTGGGGAGTACGGGAAGGGTTTACGGATCGATGCGGATAGATTGCCGATAGTGGTTACTGATGTATATAGATTATACCAAACTACTATCTCAACTTGTCGGCAAACTGACGGCATCGCTTCCACTGGCATTCAGGATATAGGGTGACGACTTGACATCCTTCCATGATCAACTGGTGCCTTCAGCAACTGTTCGCCATGTGTTCTTAACATCATCGGCATAGTTTCCTTTTGTAGTTCTCATCCCTTCGGCGTTATCGGGGAGCTTTCGGCATCGATTCAGCTTTTCTTCGGGAACCGTTTGTGATAGCTATATGATCACGAAGCCTCGCAGAAGGGGTGTCGATGATGCAGAGTGAATGCCGATGGGTTCCCCAACATCCTGAATTGTTGCTGATGGTTTCTTGATTACCCCGAAGCTCTCCATAAGCATTACCGAACAAGACCTTGTCGTTCAAATTTTAAAACTTAAAATTTTGATACCGAAGATTTTTCGGACCCTAGGCTACCAGAACCATTGCGTAATGATGCCGAAGGGTTCCAGAACATCCCGAATACATGCCGAACAATCCTGATCCTTCCAGATCAGGTGAATTTCAGCTTCGGGAACCATTTGGGTCTTAGTGGATGGCAGGTCTAAGCTTTGCGCTACTGTTCTGTGGCATCGAGTATTTTTAACTTACAATTCATAGGTCAGTGTTGGTTGTATCCTTATGACCACAATCAATGCTTGTTTTTGGTGCTTCTGTGATCACAAGAAAATCTTTAACACTCCCCAAAAGGTCACAGTTTTGACCGTATATTTATGAAACTTACATGGCCATACTTATGTATGACAAGTTCACAACCAGGTTATCTGGGTTCAAAAACTAGGTCTTTCTGTAAAAATCGTACTGATAGCATAATGATTGCACATCATCATGATTATTGCCGTCGAAATGATCATTACAGTTGTAACATTATGTAACAAAGATTTGCATGAAGTTCCAGTGTGTGTTGCCTAAGTAAAGCGTTACTGAGCATTTCATTCAGTTACCTCCCGTTAAAATTAAATATAGACAGATTACCTGCAGTGAAAGATTGGGTAACACTCAGACACCAGTTCTCACTCAGGTGAGCGATGTAGGGTCACCCTGACTCTCTTGCCTTAATTCATAAGTATGTACTGTACTACATATACAAGATTATGGTATTTTAACAAATATGTTGAATGTAAAGTGATATATTTACCTATTGTTTTTATTATCATGTCAAGTATTTGTAAGAATTTAAAGAATTCGTCTCAATGACAGAAATGTGATAAATTTGATGATAGTTTGTATTGCTGTAGGGCAAGAGGTGATTGAACTGGTTATGTTTAAGTAATTGAATTGTCTACATTACTGAGCTTCAGCTATGAGCAATTTGGTTCATGTAGTAAACTGTCTGCCCCTATATATGCTGTGTATGCATGGCCAAAGATGCCATTACGCATGGAGTTTCATATAAAATGAAGAAAGAAATTGGAGGGATGATTTCTGTAAGGCAATTGAATTTATATGTTTGGAATAAACTTCATTTATGCAGCTTGTGATCCCTAGATCTGGTATCATTAGTCCCCTACCAGTTTTCGACTAGAGTGGGTCAGTCAGTCAAGAAATCTGGATCCTGCCATAACTCAAGCTGAAACTTGGTATATTGATAGGGACTAATCAGGAGATAATGCTCATCTACTTTGGTTTTGATTCAGACAAAAATGATCTCTATTAACCTGAGGTAGGGGAATTCTGTATTGCTTACAATTCCTAATTACTTGTTGATAAAAAAATGATGGCTCTTGTAATGCTAGGTTTTTAAAATCAACTTTATTTTGGGTAAAACCAATGCACTGAAAGGTTTCTCGGTGAAATTCTTGCATACAATATGTTATGACCACCAACAAGCAAAGACCACCTTTTATAGACTATCTGCATAGATCACCAATTTTGTTGTCTCATCTGACAATTTCAATGATATTGAACCTGTTAATAGAGACCACCTGTCAATGATGACAGGTTAGACTGTTCTGTTCTGTATATCGTTGTGTCATAAATCTCAGGTATTTATCATAGGGTCATGCCATGTCCTTAATGTTAGTATAATATGTTATTTTATACTCTCAGGTTTGTATACTAGAAAGGCTTGTGTTACTTATAACCACCTACGTAACTGACAATAAATACATTTTATTACTTACATATGCAAATATTGTATATATCAGATGTATACATTTGTTCTGGATATTCTATATTGATAAATCACTCTGCCATGAAACTTGTGAACTAAATACTTCATATTAATCATTATGGTTATATGAAAATGGAATATTTCAAGGGGGATCAATTGCAGTTGTTTAAGAGTTTGCTTTGTTTTCATTTTTATTTGTAGTGTGGTGTACCTAACCCTTGTTGCTAAGTTACCAAAATATATGTGTAGTCTTGCTGCTAGGTAACCAACTAGTACTTACAGTCTTGTTGCTAGGTAACCAACTAGTACTTACAGTCTTGTTGCTAGGAAACCAACTAGTACTTACAGTCTTGTTGCTAGGAAACCAACTAGTACTTACAGTCTTGTTGCAAGGTAACCAACTAGTACTTACAGTCTTGTTGCTAGGAAACCAACTAGTACTTACAGTCTTATTGCAAGGTAACCAACTAGTACTTACAGTCTTGTTGCAAGGTAACCAACTAGTACTTACAGTCTTGTTGCTAGGAAACCAACTAGTACTTACAGTCTTGTTGCTAGGTAACCAACTAGTACTTACAGTCTTGTTGCTAGGAAACCAACTAGTACTTACAGTCTTGTTGCTAGGTAACCAACTAGTACTTACAGTCTTGTTGCAAGGTAACCAACTAGTACTTACAGTCTTGCTGCTAGGAAACCAACTAGTACTTACAGTCCTGTTGCTAGGAAACCAACTAGTACTTACAGTCTTGTTGCTAGGTAACCAACTAGTACTTACAGTCTTGCTGCTAGGTAACCAACTAGTACTTACAGTCTTGTTGCTAGGTACCCAATTAGCACTTACAGTCTTGTTGCTAGGTAACCAACTTGTACTTACAGTCTTGTTGCTAGGTTACCAACTAGTACTTACAGTCTTGCTGCTAGGTTACCAACTAGTACTTACAGTCTTGCTGCTAGGTAACCAACTAGTACTTACAGTCTTGTTGCTAGGTAACCAACTAGTACTTACAGTCTTGTTGATAGGAAACCAACTAGTACTTACAGTCTTGTTGATAGGAAACCTTCTAGTACTTACAGTCTTATTGCAAGGTAACCAACTAGTACTTACAGTCTTGTTGCTAGGAAACCAACTAGTACTTACAGTCTTGTTGCTAGGTAACCAACTAGTCCTTACAGTCTTATTGCAAGGTAACCAACTAGTACTTACAGTCTTGTTGCTAGGAAACCAACTAGTACTTGCAGTCTTATTGCTAGGTTACCCACTAGTACTTACATTCTTGTGACTAGGCTACCCGCTTGAACTTGCCATTTTGTTGATAGGTTACTGGCTAATAACAAGCTAGTACTTGTTATTTATTTAATTACCAGATAGTTTGTTGTTAATGTGGGGTAACTAACTAGTATTTGCACCCTTTTTGCTGGTTTACCATTCTTGTTGCGGGGTTACAAACTAGCGCTTACAGTCATGTTGCTGGGTAACCAACTAACACAGTAATGTTGCTAGGTTACCCACCAGTACTTACAGTCTTGTTGCTGTGTAACCAACTGGCACTTACAGCCTTGTTGCTAGGTAACCAATTAACACAATTATGTTGCTAGGTTACCAACTAGCACTTGCAGTATTGTTGCTGGGTTACAACTTAGTACTTACAATCTTGTTGCTAGGTTACCAATACACTCTTACAGTCATGTTGCTAGGTTACCAACTAGCACTTACAGTATTGTTGCTAGGTAACAACTTAGTACTTGCAATCTTGTTGCTCGGTTACCAGTACACACTTACAGTCATTTTGCTAGGTTACCAAGTAGCACTTACTGTCTTGTTGCTGGGTCACAACTAAGCACTCGCAATCTTGTTGCTTGGTTACAAATACACACCTACAGTCTTGTTGCTAGGTTACCAATTAGCACTTACTGTCTTGTTGCTGGGTTACAACTGAGTACTTGCAATCTTGTTGCTTGGTTACCGATACACACTTACAGTCTTGTTGCTAGGTTACCAACTAGCACTTACTGTCTTGTTCCTGGGTAACAACTTACTACTTGCTATATTTTTGCTTGGTTACCAATAAACACTTACAGTCATGTTGCTAGGTTACCAACTAGTACTTACTGTCTTGTTGCTGGGTAACAACTTAGTACTTGCAATCTTGTTGCTTGGTTACCAATACACACTTACAGTCATGTTGTTAGGTTACCAACTAACACTTATTGTCTTGTTGCTGGGTAACAACTTAGTTCTTGCAATCTTGTTGCTTGGTTACCAATACACACAGTCATGTTGCTTGGTTACCAACTAGCACTTACTATCTTGTTGCTGGGTAACAACTTAGTACTTGCAATCTTGTTGCTTGGTTACCAATACACACTTACAGTCTCGTTACTAGGTTACCAATTAGCACTCATAGTCTTGTTGCTAGGTTACAAACTATCACTCATTGCAGTCTTGTTAACAAATTCATTCAAACTCGTCTATTTGCTACGTTTCGTTTTAATTTCTGTTTTGTATGATATGTATTTTCATTGATCAAACGAATTTGTCATAAAAACTTGATTTACATAGAATATTTTGCTTGTGAACTACATCACATGTGTAGCCAGTTGTCTGGCTTCATTAATTAGGACAATGTAATTAAAAAGTCTCGTGGCTGAATTTGGGCACACAATTATCGATTTGACTGTTCTGTTTTGATGTATTTCTGTTAATCAAAATCTTTCTTGAATGTTTTGTGTATTATCTGATAATGGAATTTAAATTTATTTTACTTTTTTTGGTGCAATTCTTATCTTTAATGCAATTAAGAATAAAACAAACAGAATTGAAAATCTCTGTGTGAGGTAGATTATGTAATATCACACATTCCTTTTGTTGTAGCATAAGTATGGCATGTAGAAAATGACTCGACTAAATAGTTGGCTATCATGAAGAAAATTTAATAGAACTTACTGTAAAACCAAAAATATATTTTTGCCATATTGGCAAAATTGATGACTTTGCAAAAATGTATGGTCATGAACTTTAACTTCAGCAACGTAATGATTATGACAGAAAGTTCTTACTTTCTGAATTTTAAAAATTGTGAACATTAAAAGCCTCGCAAACAACTCCAGTATAACAAATTTGGGTTAAGCACACGCTTCGAGTGCCAGAGGTCCTGGGGCCGTATTCACCAACGTTGTAAGTCTAAAACTCAGACTTAGACTTAAATTTGTCATTATTCATAATCACTGGCATTTTTTTGAAACTAGATTTAACAATGTGAAATTTTATCAGTCTATTGTTTGTTACCAACTGAACAATTTATATCAAAATTGGTACATTTATAACAACATGAGAGCGAATAGAACATTTGACAATGTAAAGTCTAAGTCTATATTTTAGACTTACACTTTGGTGAATAAGGCCCCTGGCTTCAATTTATATCAAAATCGGTACATTTATAACATTACATGAGAGCGAATAGAACATTTGACAATGTAAAGTCAAAGTCTATATTTCTGACTTACACTTTGGTGAATAAGGCCCCTGGCTTCGATCCCCTGTCGCGTCAAAATAAAGACAAAATAATAATAGTACTAGAAATTTCGTTGCTTGAAGCTCAGCACATAAGGGAAACTGGCTTCTTTTGTCTCATATCCTCGTGGCAATGGATAACTACAACATTGATGTGTGGAGAGTCATTAATATAAGTTGGAAAAAACATTAATTAGTATAAACTTAACTTTTGAAAAATTTATTATCATTCTGCTGAAATATGAAATATGGCAGGCATATGAGTGCCTCCACCCAAATTTGAGCCTGAGTCGCAAGATTAGACAACATGCGCACTAACCACCGAGGTACAGAGGCACATATTTGCAATATTTTTACCTCTCCAAGATTTCAGATTTTACAGTATCTGTGTCCTATATTTATGAATAGTTAGAATTCCTGATACTCAGTTAGTGTGAAGCCGGAAGACTTAATATAGTATACCACTATGTAACTACTGGCTAGATTGTGTGTGTGAGCGTAGAATGATTAATTATACTTATACAAAACTTTGCTTTAAATTGTTTGCCCAGCTTTTTCCATACTGCTTTATTCGTCAGTTACAGGTATGTAGATTATAAGATCTTTAATCTCGAAAAGGTCACTTTCCCATAAATGTCGAACATCATCTTGTTAGGAGGTTTTATGTGTTAATTTTCTCTCCTTCTTTTTTTCAGACTCCAATATGAAGATTGACTTTATTCTGTCTAATCGTGTAATGGCGTGGAAGATAGCATCTTGAACAGAACAGGAAAATGCGGAGATTCACAGGATTTCTTCCATTTATGGTAAGTTTTAATATAATGAACTTTATTTACTAACTGGTGACCTAGCTGCACTTGACAAATGTATAAATGAATGATTGAAATCAATCATAGCATTTTTCATGCACAATTTGTGTAACTGGGATAAATGGAACAAATTGCTTTTTTCTCTGGTAATGATTGATCCCCCTTTTGCCTGCTTCAAGGTAGGTCCAGGGGTGTATTGCTTTGCACATTATAAGTTAGATAGTGTAATGTAAAGCGCCAACTGTGTCTGATTTGAGTACTAGAATCTATTTCATTTGTCTGTATCTTTGCTGGGTCATAGATCAAGGTCACCATAAGGTCAAGGTCATCATGATATCAAGACCATATTGACCTTGAACCTGAAGAACTATTTGGTTGCAAGTAGTTAGGGTATGTGTATGCATCACTACATTGATATACATAACTAAGTTTCAAAAGGAGTATACTGGTTTGTTTGGACTGCAGTATTGGTATTACATGATCTGCTTGATGTCATGCAAAGACTCTCCCTTTGTTGTTGTTTACTTGTAGAAACGAAACTTTTAAATTTTAAGTTATTTTGACGTTGGTCTTCACCACAATTTTCATCATTCAAGTCATGTATGTTTTTTTTTCACTAAATATTTATTGTTAAATGACAAATGTGTAGTGAAGTTAGTAAACAAAATGGTATGATAGGCTATTTCAAGCTTGCTCCAGAATACAATTGTTAGAAGTGGAGGAATTATCTCTGAACAGAAGTCTTAAATTTCAATTATAATTCGAGGATGCTATTCTATGTAGCTGTTATTGTTACAAAATTCCTGTTGTATCATCCTATAGAGCTGTTGTTCATTGTCTAAGCAAAGCCTTACCGAGTACCTTCATTCAGTTACCTCCATTTCAATTAAATGTAGAAATCATGGGTTACCTCCCGCGGAAAGAGCCCAGGGAAAAGACTACAGTTGTTGAAATACAACTGTTGTAGCCTTCTAGACTCTAGACTTGTAGTTGTGACACATGAATTAATGGGTTAAGCTAGGAGCAAGAGATGGTTTATAAGCATAGGAAGCACATGATGTTATTTGTACCGAAGTTAATTGAACTATTTTTGTGTTCAAACAAAATGGTACTTTACGAGTGATCGTTTTTCCGGTTGTTTCAATGATGTATACTTTGATAGTTTGAGATGAACTCGGGTCAGGATACACAAAAATATAATATTGGCCAGAAACATACAAATAGAATATACCGACAGATACTAGGTGACACCAAAATTAGATATTGTCCATCAATAGGTCAATGTTCAGCCTGACTATACATAAACTACATGATAAGTAGATCAGAAAGCTAATAATGGTGATAGATATACACCAACACCATATTCCCCCTGACAAGTGACCCTGTACCTGTCACATTACATTTTCAACCAGTTCAAATTACTTCTCGGAGGGAATTAGAATTGGTATATCAAACAAGCCGAGGTCGGGCACTTTTCTGTGAGTTATAACTCGCCAGAACTCATACAGAACACTAAGTCGGGTTAAGCAAAACCTAACATGTAGCGCTTTCCAGAGGAGGCAACACATGCCTTTTATTTTTAATTGACAGGGAGGTAAATGAATGAAGGCACCCTCTATTTCTTTGGTTAGGAAATGGACACCTCGATCTCCCGAAGCATCTCTGGCAGAAATCTTACCTCAAATTGAGATTTTTCCCACAACAAAGTCTGAATTACTAATAAATCTGAAGTTAGAACTCATTAAAATTAACTGGAATAAACAAAGAATAACATTTGGTGTTTTTGAGGCTAATTTTGAGCCCATTCTCCATTGGAAATTATCCAACAACACATGGCTATATTTGAGATGAGATTTTTCTGAAAACAATGTAAATGGTTTTATGGCTGAAATTTAGTAAGGTCACAGTCACTGTCGTGGGTAACTGGTTTGATATCTGAAAAATGTAACTGGTTTCAATATCATACATTTCTGCAAAATGCATCAGGGATTGCATGATGAAAACAAAATTGCCTAGTCAAGGTTCCTGGAAAACTCTGTATTATACCAGAGTTTGTGAACAATGAGTAATTAATTACCATGGTGATGGTTTGGTCAATTAAGCAATTTGTAAAACTCTTGATATTTGTTGATGTGCAATTGTCTTGGATTTTCTGTTGTGCTCATTAAGGGAGGGCAAGTTTTAATTGTTGGAGAGGCTTACAAAGAGGTTTACTATCTTTAAGATTGCCATGAACTGAAACGAGTGCATCTGGTTTTGATATACAATGCATAATAAAACGGATTGTGTTGGAGAACTAGGGTGAAATTGCTCTCAGAGTACTGCATGTATGTATATCTCTCTAAGTTGTAAATGAGCCATGATATGCATGCCTGGTACCAACTAGCACATGATATGATGTCATCTCCGAAATGATGTCAAAAATTGTGCTATAAACTTGCTCTATGAATACCTTGTGTTGTAAGAGTCTTGTCCTGTGTTCAAGGAAGAATAACTTGATGGAATTCTTGTAATGTTATGAGTTATTGAGAACACAGTTGATGGACTGTATTATTCTGAATGGATCTAGTAGCGACTGTTGCATTCTTACATACACAAGTTGTGAGTTTCAATATTGCATACTAGGCATAAAGTAGAAAGTCACTGAGTGACATTTAGCTATTTTATATCTATGTTAATGATTTCATTATATTAGTTTAATTGTTTTTGTCTAAAAACGGTATTTCCAGTTGAGCTGTGGTAAGGTATTGTATAGCTCTCATGTCGTTGGTATGTGTAATATACCGTCATAAAACTGTCATAGAAATTATATCAGGCCCAGAGATATTATAAATTACTTTGACCTTTCACAGTGTGTCGTTATGATGTATGACTTTATACTTTTATCTTACTAACATGGGTTGTTAAAACCAAATTCCTTTCTTTATATTAATCGAGTACTTCCTCTGATAAAAAATATATTTCAGTTTTAAAGTCATTGTTTATAAGATTTATATGCAAAGAAACTTCTGGCTCATGACCAGAAATGCTTATTTTTTAGCTCACCTGTCACAAAGTGACAAGGTGAGCTTTTGTGATCGCTCTTCGTCCGTCGTCCGTCCGTCCGTCGTCCGTTCACAATTGCTTGTGAACACACTAGAGGTCACAAATTTAGCCTGATCATTATGAAACTTGATCACAATGATCATCTCCATAAAATCTAGGTCAAGTTCGATATTGGGTCATCTGGGGTCAAAAACTAGGTCACTAGGTCAAATCAAAGGAAAACCTTGTGAACACATTAGAGGTCACAATTTGAGCCTAATCTTTATGAAACTTGATCACAATGATCATCTCTGTAAAATCTAGGTCAAGTTCGATATTGGGTCATCTGGGGTCAAAAACTAGGTCACTAGGCCAAATCATTGAAAAACCTTGTGAACACATTAGAGGTCACAATTTGAGCCTAATCTTTATGAAACTTGATCACAATGATCATCTCTGTAAAATCTAGGTCAAGTTCGATATTGGGTCATCTGGGGTCAAAAACTAGGTCACTAGGCCAAATCATTGAAAAACCTTGTGAACACATTAGAGGTCACAATTTGTGACTTATCTTTATGAAAATTGATCACAATGATCATCTCTATAAAATCTAGGTCAAGTTCGATATTGGGGTCATCTGGGGTCAAAAACTAGGTCACTAGGTCAAATCAAAGGAAAACCTTGTGAACACATTAGAGGTCACAATTTGAGCCTAATCTTTATGAAACTTGATCACAATGATCATCTCTGTAAAATCTAGGTCAAGTTCGATATTGGGTCATCTGGGGTCAAAAACTAGGTCACTAGGCCAAATCATTGAAAAACCTTGTGAACACATTAAAGGTCACAATTTGTGACTTATCTTTATGAAAATTGATCACAATGATCATCTCTATAAAATCTACGTCAAGTTCGATATTGGGTCATCTGGGGTCAAAAACTAGGTCACGAGGCCAAATCATTGAAAAAGCTTGTGAACACACTAGAGGTCACAATTTGAGACTAATCTTTATGAAAATTGATCTCAATGATCATCTCTATAAAATCTACGTCAAGTTCGATATTGGATCATCCGGAGTCAAAAACTAGGTCACGAGGCCAAATCATTGAAAAAGCTTGTGAACACACTAGAGGTCACAATTTTGACCTTATCTTTATGAAACTTGATCACAATGATCGTCATTATAAAATTTAGGTCAAGTTCGATATTGGGTCATCTGGGGTCAAAAACTAGGTCACGAGGCCAAATCATTGAAAAATCTTGTGAACACACTAGAGGTCACAATTTTGACTCTATCTTTATGAAACTTGGTCACAATGTTTATCTCTATAAAATCTAGGGCAAGTTAGATACTGTGTCATTTGGGCCAAAATCTAGGTCACTAGGCCAAACAGGTGAGCGACCCAGGGCCCTTTGGACCCTCTTGTTTTAGATATATTTGTCTAGATGCCTTTAAAGAGACTTTTGGGCTTCACTTTCGTGGTGCACATTCCTTAGGGGAGGGGTTGCTCATGTATTATTATTTATTAAGAACTTTTAGGAGAGCATATAGTTGCTGCTTTGTCTGTCCGTCCATTGTTTGGTCATTCCAGCGGATATTTTTGTCCGGAGCTCAACTCAAAAAGTATGTTAGGTATCATCATGAAACTGCATAGGAGGATAGATCTCAATGAGTAGAAGTGTAGTGCTCACGAACCACAACTCTACATGATCCATATTTGGAGTTACTGCCCTTTGATATCATTATTATTTGCAATATCATATTTCATCATTTTGAATCATTCGGAATGTTGTACCTTTCTGTGACAAACACCTGCTTGGGGAGAATAACCCGTCTGTGACTAATAGTTTATTTTAAAACTGTGTTCACCGACATTGCAGCACTCCTGCCATCGACCTTATAAAATGATGATTTATTTGCACTCTTCCATTGACAACAATTTACAGGGTTGCTGGAATTTTCTAAAAAAAATGCTGAAAATGTCATTGAATACTGTTATAACCTAGAGTGTTAATTGTGCATATTATCAACAATGACATTTGACTACCTCACCCTGTGATCTGGGAATGGTTTGTTGTTGACGAGGGTAAGTCATGTTTTATGTACAATCATCAAAGATACTCTCGATTCCAATAACTATCCCATTTGAAAGAATAGCAGGGACTACAGATAACTTGGGTATGCCCTGTTAAATATAGATAAACATAGTTTACCTGCCAGACAATTTATATTTACAACCGTTCTCATCACTTTGAACAGACTGTAGTAGATGTTTACTACCATTGCACAGTGACAAATAAGAGCTTATAGCATGACTGCAAAAGAACTGCCTTTTTGGTGGCAAGTCAAAGTCCTTTCTGTCAAGCATTTTTTCAAAGTTAACTTGCCTGTTGGTGCAAGTGGTGGGAAGGATTTAAGTTGAAGATCCAATGAGTGTTGGCCATAGTCTTGAGGTGTATCATGTAGAAAGTTTGATCCTGTCTTTGGGCAATGTGATCAATTCTGTGAGCCATTGAAGTAAAGTCTAGTTTTTGCTGAGGCAATGTACTCCCAATGGAAACAAATGACTTCAAAACGTATCAAAAACAGGGATTTCACAAGATAGTCTTATGACTTGCACAGAGCATGTAACAACCAGATCATGAGGATTCTTTTCTTTATGTCTTCCGGTGCTTTTCTTTCTTTCTTCCATGTAATTTGCAGGGCCCACTCTGCTCATTTATTAAATCGGGAGTATATCGCTGAGGCACTCTGCGGGACCTAGGCTTTAAAGGTACTGATGTACAAGGAAATCTGCACAAGCAGCCAAATAAAGTTATTTATAGCACCTAAAACATAGTTTACAGTTCACATTCATGGTCAGTTGACCTAACTTTGATGACCCTAGGTCACTAACCTACAGCTCTAGCTACATTGTGACAAGTGGTCATAAATCAGGGAGGATAAATGAGTGTTAATGTATAATGTTCACTTTAATTATCAGGTAGTACATAGTGACACCTTACCACTAGTATGGAATGACAAGTATTTAGTCTCAAGAATTACATTATATGTTGGCCTATACAGCTAGCTTCTTTATATTTTCAGTTGATTTGTGACTGACTGACTCCCTTGATATCTGTGTTAGTATGTGCACTCTTGAACTAGCTCATGTTTGGAACTGATGCAGAGGCACATAGCGATGAATCTATCTGTTTGTTTGTCCGTTACAAAATGCTGAAACTCAACTATTTTTGAAGTCCATCAATGCATATCATTATCAAAGCCAAGTAACACTATGAAACATTAAAACAGAATTATGGCCCCCTGAATGACTTAGATATTTGCTATGGACTAAGCTTCCATCGAAGTCTTGTTCCTTATATATATTGACTGTAATGAGGACTTCCTCGATAATCAGTCCCTTAAATGCAGAATTTTGGTTAATTTAAGATGGTCTGAGTCTGGTTCATCCCCTTGTTATTGCAGCTTTAGGTAGTCGGACATGATTTGAACTGTAGCAGAACAGTTTTTTACTGGTGATTTTCTCGTAAGTTTTGGTGACCATCTGTTTGTTGAATTTACCTTGAATAATTTCATCAGCTGGTCAAAGTGTCAGGTTAACAATTAATTAAATATGACTTTATGTGTAGAGAGAATACAATTATATGACATGTAAAGGACAGTATGATCTGGTCAAGATATGTCCATTGTATCAATTATATAAAACATAATTTCTATTCTGGTACAAACATGTGTATGATAAATGGAGTGAAGTGGAAAACTCACTGAACATGTCAGATATAGTCACTTTGTGAATACTTTGACCATCTCACACCCCATCCCCTGACCAGTTCATTCAACTTGTCTAAAAACAAACAGGCAATTTAGAAAGTTCTTTGAGTTATATATAAAACTTATAATTCCCAAGTAAATTATTTGAAAATCTATGACATGTTTTATACAAGACTATAATTAGCCAAGCATCCTTAAATGTGCTTTTGACCCCTTTGTTATTGTGCAGTATGATTGTTTTTACTGGTCAGAATAACAAATCTGAACAAATCTGATTGGTCAACTGATCAAAATTACAAATCTAATTGGTCAATTGGTAAGCATAAATATTTATGCGTTTCAGGTAAAAAAATTTCAACATTATGAATATTTGCTCTGTTTGTTATATTATTTTGTCTTGTCTTTGAAGTATTAACCTCATAATTTGTTGTTTATAATGTGGCCTCCATAGCCAAAATCATCGGCCAGGGTTCACATCTGGTTGGAAGAACACATATGCCGGCCATATTCAGCAGAAAGCTGACCGGCAAATATTAAAAGGCCATTTTATATGAGTGGGTGTTGGAAAGTACTTTTTTCATATTTTTTATGAGGGACTATTATAACCTGATTAATTCAGATTCACCTAGAGCTACTTGTGTTCATGTATGCCGACACTTACAGCTGACCTAGATAACGCCACTCTACATGACAGTTTAATGTCATTGAAGTATGCTTTGAATGTATCATCGCTGAATACTGTAAAATCATTTAGTTTCATTGGGACAAAATTTTCCATTTCGATGGGACGTTTATTCTTGGATATTGCATTTCAGGTTATAAATACAAGGGTCAAAATTGTTGTTTGTTGGGATTTAATTGCATGGTAGAAGGTGAACCATGAAATCCATGAAATTAAATCCCCCACGAAAATTTATGATTTTACAGTACTAGTCTATGTACATGTATATCTTAGCTTTGAAAAGTGTCTAGTTTATGTTTCAGTATTTAACCCATAGGGCCTCTCAGTATCTTTAATGTCAACTTTGTTTATAAAGTCTAGAGGGAGAAACAAGATGACTGTGTCTGTGTGGTGGGAAACTCATTGTCTTGATAGCATGAAAGTAATGTTCTTGCTCATGTTTCCAGTGAGGCATTGTGTCTTTATTGTCAAAGCACAAACAAGCCTGGTACCACTTATGTTTGGTGCAGAAAAGCCTTACATCTCATAGTATGAACATGTTAGTTTCATCAAAGCACAAACAGTCTTGGAACTACTCACACATAGTGCAGAAAGGCATTGCATCGAATAACATAAACAATGTTCCTGTCACATAGCACAGTTATGGTTATGCTGGCATCTCCTTACACTTAGCACTACAAATATGAAAACAAGCTTGGTAATACACATATATAGCACAAACAAAGTTGACATCAGATAGCACCAACAAGCCTGACACTAAATTGCAACAAACTATCTTGGCATCACATTGCATAAACAATCTTGACATCACATTGCACAACCAAGCGTGGCATCACATTGCACAAACAATCTTGGCATCTTATTGCACAAACAATCTTGGCATCACATTGCACAAACAAGCTTGACATAACATTGCACAAACAAGCTTGGCATCACATTGCAGAAACAAGCTTGGCATAACATTGCACAAACAAGCTTGGCATCACATTGCGCAAACAAACTTGGCATCACATTGCACAAACAATCTTGGCATCACATTGCACAAACAATCTTGGCATCACATTGCACAAACAAGCGTGGCATCACATTGCACAAACAGGCTTGGCATCACATTGCACAAACAAGCTTGGCATCACATTGCACAAACAATCTTGGCATCACATTGCACAAACAATCTTGACATCACATTGCACAAACAAGCGTGGCATCACATTGCACAAACAAGCTTGACATCACATTGCACAAACAATCTTGGCATCACATTGCACAAACAAGTGTGGCATCACATTGCACAAACAAGCTTGACATCACATTGCACAAACAATCTTGGCATCACATTGCACAAACAGGCTTGGCATCACATTGCACAAACAGGCTTGGCATCGCATTGCACAAACAATCTTGGCATCACATTGCACAAACAAGCGTGGCATCACATTGCACAAACAAGCTTGACATCACATTGCACAAACAATCTTGGCATCACATTGCACAAACAGGCTTGGCATCACATTGCACAAACAAGCTTGGCATCACATTGCACAAACAATCTTGGCATCACATTGCACAAACAATCTTGGCATCACATTGCACAAACAATCTTGGCATCACATTGCCCAAACAATCTTGGCATCTCATTGCGCAAACAGGCGTGGCATCACATTGCACAAACAATCTTGGCATCACATTGCACAAACAATCTTGGCATCACATTGCACAAACAATCTTGGCATCACATTGCACAACAAACTTGGCATCACATTGCACAAACAAACTTGGCATCACATTGCACAAACAATCTTGGCATCACATTGCACAAACAAACTTGGCATCACATTGCACAAACAAGCTTGGCATCATATTGCGCAAACAGGCTTGACATCACATTGCACAAACAGGCTTGACATCACATTGCACAAACAAGCGTGGCATCACATTGCACAAACAATCTTGGCATCACAATTCACAAACAATCTTTGCATCACATTGCACAAACAATCTTGGCATCACATTGCACAAACAGGCTTGGCATCACATTGCACAAACAGGCTTGGCATCACATTGCCCAAACAAACTTGGCATCACATTGCACAAACAAGCTTGGCATCTCATTGCACAAACAGGCTTGACATCACATTGCACAAACAGGCTTGACATCACATTGCACAAACAAGCGTGGCATCACATTGCACCAACAAGCTTGGCATCACATTGCACAAACAAGCGTGGCATCACATTGCACCAACAAGCTTGGCATCACATTGCCCAAACAAACTTGGCATCACATTGCACAAACAAGCTTGGCATCTCATTGCACAAACAGGCTTGACATCACATTGCACAAACAGGCTTGACATCACATTGCACAAACAAGCGTGGCATCACATTGCACAAACAATCTTGGCATCGCATTGCACAAACAGGCTTGGCATCACATTGCCCAAACAAACTTGGCATCACATTGCACAAACAAGCTTGGCATCACATTGCACAAACAAGCTTGGCATCTCATTGCGCAAACAGGCTTGACATCACATTGCACAAACAGGCTTGACATCACATTGCACAAACAGGCGTGGCATCACATTGCACAAACAAGCTTGGTATCACATTGCACAAACAAGCTTGGCATCACATTGCACAAACAAGGGTGGCATCACATTGCACAAACAAACTTGGCATCACATTGCACAAACAAGCTTGACATCACATTGCACAAACACACTTGGCATCACATTGCACAAACAAACTTAGCATCACATTGCACAAACACATTCGGCATCACATTGCACAAACAAGCTTGACATCACATTGCACAGACACACTTGGCATCACATTGCACAAACAAACTTGGCATCACATTGCACAAACACACTTGGCATCACATTGCACAAACAGGCTTGGCATCACATTGCACAAACAAACTTGGCATCACATTGCACAAACACATTCGGCATCACATTGCACAAACAAGCTTGACATCACATTGCACAAACAAGCTTGACATCACATTGCACAGACACACTTGGCATCACATTGCACAAACACACTTGGCATCACATTGCACAAACAGGCTTGGCATCACATTGCACAAACAGGCTTGGCATCACATTGCACAAACAAGCTTGTTATCACATTGCACAAACACACTTGCAATCACATTGCTCAAACAAACTTGCCATCACATTGCACAAACAGGCTTGGCATCACATTGCACAAACAAGCTTGGCATCACATTGCACAAACAAGCTTGGTATCACATTGCACAAACACACTTGCCATCACATTGCACAAACAATCTTGGCATCACATTACACAAACACACTTGACATAACATTGCACAAACAAACTTGCCATCACATTGCACAAACAATCTTGGCATCACATTACACAAACAAACTTGACATAACATTGCACAAACACACTTGCCATCACATTGCAAGAATAAGCTTGACATCACATAGCACAAGTGACCTTGACATCACACTGCACAAGTGACCTTGACATCACACTGCACAAACAATCTTGGCATCACATTACACAAACACACTTGACATAACATTGCACAAACACACTTGCCATCACATTGCAAGAATAAGCTTGACATCACACTGCACAAGTGACCTTGACATCACACTGCACAAGTGACCTTGACATCACACTGCACAAGTGACCTTGACATCACATTGCACAAGTGACATTGACATCACATTGCACAAACAAGCTTGGCATTACATTGCACAAACAAGCTTGGTATCACATTGTACAAACAAGCTAGGCATCACATTGCACAAACAAACTTGGCATCACATTGCACAAACAAGCTTGGCATTACATTGCACAAATAAGATTGACATCACATTGCACAAACAAGATTGACATCACATTGCACAAACAAGCTTGGTATTACATTGTACAAACAAGCTAGGCATCACATTGCACAAACAAACTTGGCATCACATTGCACAAACAAGCTTGGCATTACATTGCACAAATACGATTGACATCACATTGCACAAACAAGATTGACATCACATTGCACAAACAAACTTGCCATCACATTGCAGAAACAAGCTTGCCATCACATTGCCCAAAATAACTTGGCATCACATTGGACAAACAAACTTGGCATCACATTGCACAAACAAGCTTGGCATCACATTGCACAAACAAACTTTGCATCACATTGCACAAACAAGCTTGGCATCACATTGCACTAACAAACTTGGCATCACATTGCACTAACAAACTTGGCATCACATTGTACAAACAAGCGTGGCATCACATTGCACTAACAAACTTGGCATCACATTGCACTAACAAACTTGTCATCGCATTGCTAAAAAAACTTGGCCTCACATTGCTCAAAAAACTTGGCCTCACATTGCTCAAAAAAACTTGGCAACACATTGCTCAAACAAATTTGGCATCACATTGCACAAACAAACTTGGCATCACATTGCTCAAACAAATTTGGCATCACATTGCTCAAACAAACTTGGCATCACATTGCACTAACAAATTTGGCATCACATTGCTCAAACAAACTTGGCATCACATTGCACAAACAAACTTGGCATCACATTGCTCAAACAAATTTGGCATCACATTGCTCAAACAAACTTGGCATCACATTGCACAAGCAAACTTGGCATCACATTGCTCAAACAAATTTGGCATCACATTGCACAAACAAATTTGGCATCACATTGACAAACAAACTTGGCATCACATTGAACAAGTGAGTATTGGTATTGTATTACATGAGCATTAAGGGATTGTGCTACACAAGTATCTTTGACATCATATCACTCTTCAAATAACACAGGCAAGTTAACTTACAGCTAACATTTAATGTATTTCCATTAATGGAATTATGTCATTAGTTCCTTGTAAGGCTTATATAACACAATGTAAGCTATACACAGTGCAATCGTTCTGCTCTTCACCCTGAGCCTTAAGTATGCTGTGAACTTTAATTATACTTAATGGAGAATTACTTAAAAGACATTTAAAGTTCAACAGAGGAGCTGGTAATGCTGGTTATACGTTTTGCAAGTAAAGGTGCACTGTATTTCTGTCTGGGTATAACACGAAATGATTGTATCATCGTTTTGCCTCCATTAAAATAATTTATATTATTTTTATAAGGAATCCCCATAAAGAAAAATCATGATGTTAAATTTTTCTCGCTGCTATTTTAAGCCAAAGAATATTTCTTTGAATTGCTATGATAGTGCAGGTGACATTTAGTGTTGACTGTAGGTGTATTGATGCTTATATTTGTCTTTTAATGAGACAAAATTACAAGTTATTTTTTTCATACAATTTTCTCTAAAGATGAATGAAATATACCTAATTGCTCGTAAATGATTTCATATCCTCAGGAAAAACTTAAGGCAACATCTGGATAGATATTCTGAGCATGAGCTTTTTCATCTGATTCTTTGATATAAGATTCATTATTTTCAGAAATAGCTGAGTTTTATATTTTATTGTTTTATCAATATTACGTATGTTACATTAGTTCTATGATGCCATGGAAATAAATGAAAAAATGAAATAAAACGCTTTACTGGCAAATCATTATGTATGATTTTGTACGTACGTAAATGGACTTCCATTAATAGAACTTTAGACCTAGGAAATGATACAAGTCTCTCGGAAAGTCGAGACGAGAATAGAATCCTCCTACAAATCTGAATCCATTACCGACAGATTCCAATAATGAAGGAGAAATAATATTCTCCTGTTTGCTAGTAGCTATAGATAGTGCTGGAGAAATAAAAGGAAGTTTTAGCATAAATCTCAGATATTATTGTGGAGTTTTATTTATAAACAATATCATGACATGGGTTTACTTTTTCTCGTTTTCTCTCCTCGGGTGATGGATAAACTGGAAAACTAGCGTGATAGTCACATGTTTTAGGGAGTGGCTTCGATGATCACGATGATGAATTGATCCCAGTATGTGACACAACATGACACGGTAGGTAATACTGAGGTACTAAGGTCCCAGGTGGCGCTACGCTTTATTACTAAGGGGGATATTAATAGTGTCATGCTCGTTTATAGAGTTTGTTTGAGGATAATTGTGAATGGTTGTGGATAATTGTATTAATGTCGTCATGTTGTCGATAACGATAACGTATTATTCTCGTATTAACCTCGGCATCACCCGCCCACATCTAGGCATGACATTGTATCAGTTTTCAGCTCTCATGTGGTGAAAATAGCATGACACTTGTTAAACAGGGTGTGGAAGCTTGGTTTATTGATTTTCATGATGGTTGTATTTTAATTGTAATCCTCCTGATCTTTATGGGAATATGGTATAGTTTATATTATATAGAGCATATAACTTGAGAATCATTTCATATGTAATTTATTATTTATCAAACAAGTCAAGTAATGAAGCGTTCAATTTATTGAACTAGTTTGATTAATTCAATGTTCAAAAACACAAATGTAATCTTCGTTTATCACATGGCATCAAAGAAGCTACTTCCTTTGACTACTTTTTAAGTAGGTCAATTTGATGAACATCTTAATTTTGGTGTTGTCATGTCCAAGGTATATCATCCCGTCACGCCAAAGGCTTGCACTGGTGTATTATCCATTTTATGTAAATGGCATTATAGCAATGAACCTTGATGTTGATTTGTATCTTCATGTTGGATATTAGTTTTTAAGCTAATGGAAACTGTAATGGGGGTAGTTCATAATTATGATTGAGGACTGTCATGATAGTTGGGTGTTTGTCTGAACATTGCTTAATCAATGCTTACCACCTACCCATCTTACACATAGTTTTCTCCCACAGTGGGACGTAAGACAACAAATTGTCTCCTCTAAGCTCAACCTAGCTGTTCTTTGCTTTAAATATAACATTCTGTGTTCGTCCCATGTAATCAATGCTAGTAAGTTAATGCCTTATGTTTGACATTTCAAGAACTTGTGTAATTATTGATAGCATAATGGGCTGAGAGCTTATAAGCCTCCATGTGTCACTGTCTTGACTAAAGTTGAACCTGTGTTGGTGTATTGTTTGTGAATGCGGCTAGCTGTCAACATACATAGTCTGGCTGTTTGATTATAGGCAACAGGTTTGACACCCTTATGGTATGTGTACATATTCAGGTTGTTGGAAGTATGATGCACTGTCCCAGATTTGTTGGCATTGTCTGTTCAAGCATGAGTTATGCTCTTTGGACTAAGACGAATCCATTCAAAAATGTGAACTTTGGACCTGCTTCATTTAATCCCCTTAAAAAATTAAATCCTGGTTATCACCTGTGAAGTATTTTTCCCCACACCCTATCACACGCTCATGTAGGCCTATATATCCCATATTCTGACCAAAGCAGCATTACTACATATTGGATATATTGACAATGTCATTTCAACTGCAGTCTGGTAATTTGAGCTGAAGGAGTGTTTCTGATGTAGCAAGAAGCCACAGGGACAATCCCTGTCTGGGCTACAAGTATTGGTCTACCAGTCTACAATCCTTGTCTGGACTAACCAGTCTACCAGCCAATGATGCCTTGAAGTATCCTTCTACCAGTCTGCGATGCCTTTCTAGATTTGTTTCACTGTGAACTATATATAGTCAGAGCTCATGATTTCTCATGATTGAGACTTTCTAAGTTAATTAATAAGATTACTGTCTTCATTACTTGACAAAAATGCTTGATGTTCTGTGTAAGGTTGTCCCAATATTCAATGGTATGATCATGTCTCCATATTATATTGTATATAGTCAGCCTCTTTTACTAGACCATTCTGATATAGGGGCACTGATGAGGGTTGGTTTCTTTTGTTATGGCTGAAAATGTTCAATGTGAGTGTAACTGGAATACAAGGGAGGTTGCACTAAGATGTTTGTCCATCTTTTACAACAAGTACTACTAAGTAATTGCATTTGACATCCCACAAATGTACTTCTAAATGAATGTGCTTTGACCTTTTACAAAATAAACTACTAAGTAATTGCAGATTTACCATTTTCTTATAATCACGCAAGTTTTATGGCAATTGTCCTATTTTCTAGGCAGTCCGTAAAATTTCATTAGTCTGGAGGAGTTGTCCCCAATAGCACTTGTGGTCTGACTGAACTGATTGGCATTTAGCTATGTTTTGGATATTTACCGGTTGGAATTTAGCTATGGTTTGGTTATTTATTAATTGGTATTTTTGCTATGTTTTGGATATTTATTGATTGGGATTTCTATTGATTGGGATTTAGCTATGTTAAGGATATTTATTGATTGGGATTAAGCTATGTTTCGGCTGTTTACTGATTGGGATTTAGCTATGTTTTGGATATTTATTGATTGGGATTTAGCTATGTTTTGGATATTCATTGATTGGGATTTAGCTATGTTTTGAATATTTACCGGTTGGAATTTAGCTATGGTTTGGTTATTTATTAATTGGTATTTTTGCTATGTTTTGGATATTTATTGATTGGGATTTCTATTGATTGGGATTTAGCTATGTTAAGGATATTTATTGATTGGGATTAAGCTATTTTTCGGCTATTTACTGATTGGGATTTAGCTATGTTTTGGATATTTATTGATTGGGATTTAGCTATGTTTTGGATATTCATTGATTGGGATTTAGCTATGTTTTGGATATTTATTGATTAGTATTTAGCTATGTTTTGGATATTTATTGATTAGGATTTAGCTATGAGTTCATAACCTCTTTGATTAATTGGCAACTTATCTCCCCTTCTTGGTGAGTTCATAACCTCTTTCATTAATTGGCAACTTATCTCCCTAACTTGGTAAATTCATAACCTCTTTCATTAATTGACAACTTATCTCCCCTTCTTGGTGAGTTCATAACCTCTTTCATTAATTGGCAACTTATCTCCCTAACTTGGTGAATTCATAACCTCGTTCATTAATTGGCAACTTATCTCCCCTACTTGGTGAATACATAACCTCTTCCATTAATAGATAACTTATCTCCCCTACTTGGTGAGTTCATAACCTCTTTCATTAATTGGCAACTTATCACCTCTACTTGGTGAGTTCATAACCTCTTTCATTAATAGACAACTTATCTCCCCTACTTGGTGAGTTCATAACGTCTTTCATTAATTGGCAACTTATCTCCCCTACTTGGTGAGTTCATAACCTCTTCCATCAATTGGCAACTTATCTCCCTTACTAAATTAGTTCATAACCTCATCCATTAGTTGACAACTTATCTCCCCTACTTTGGGAATTCATAACCTCTTCCATTAATTAGCAACTTATCTCCCCTACTTTGGGAATTCATAACCTCTTCCATTAATTGACAACTTTTCTCCCTAACTTTGGGAATTCATAACCTCTTCCATTAATTTACAACTTATCTCCCCTACTTTGGGAATTCATAACCTCTTCCATTAATTAGCAACTTATCTCCCCTACTTTGGGAATTCATAACCTCTTCCATTAATCGACAACTTATCTCCCCTAATTGATGAATTCATAACCTCTTCCATTAATTAGCAACTTATCTCCCCTACTTTGGGAATTCATAACCTCTTCCATTAATCGACAACTTATCTCCCCTAATTGATGAATTCATAAACTCTTTCATTAATTGACAACTTGTCTCCCCTACTTGATGAATTCATAAACTCTTTCATCAATTGACAACTTGTCTCCCCTACTTGATGAGTTCATAACCTCTTCCATTAATTGACAACTTATCTCCCCTACTTGGTGAGTTCATAACCTCTTCCATTAATTGACAACTTATCTCCCCTACTTGGTGAGTTCATAACCTCTTCCATTAATTGACAACTTATCTCCCCTACTTGGTGAGTTCATAACCTCTTTCATTAATTGACAACTTATCTCCCCTACTTGATGAGTACATAACCTCTTCCATTAATTGACAACTTATCTCCCCTACTTGGTGAGTTCATAACCTCTTCCATTAATTGACAACTTATCTCCCCTACTTGGTGAGTTCATAACCTCTTCCATTAATTGACAACTTATCTCCCCTACTTGGTGAGTTCATAACCTCTTCCATTAATTGACAACTTATCTCCCCTACTTGGTGAGTTCATAACCTCTTCCATTAATTGGCATCTTATCTCCCCTACTTGGTGAGTTCATAACCTCTTCCATTAATTGGCATCTTATCTCCCCTACTTGATGAGTTCATAACCTCTACCATTAATTGACAACTTATCTCCCCTACTTGGTGAGTTCATAACCTCTTCCATTAATTGACAACTTATCTCCCCTACTTGGTGAGTTCATAACCTCTTCCATTAATTGGCATCTTATCTCCCCTACTTGGTGAGTTCATAACCTCTTCCATTAATTGGCATCTTATCTCCCCTACTTGGTGAGTTCATAACCTCTTCCATTAATTGGCAACTTATCTCCCCTACTTGGCGAATTTAATATTGTGCAATAAAACTTTTAAAAACAACATCGTAAAGATTTTATTGTGATGTAACATTATTCAACAGCATCTTGAGGTGCGTTCATTTTAGGGTATACAGTATCTGGCTTGTGAATATTTAGGTTGATATAATATCATATAATATAGATAACGAGTAATTATATGAAGTTTTTTCCCATAATTATCTACATATTTTATGTTTAACTTCATTCAAGTGACAGTTTTAATATGAATATTTTAAAGTATTTCATATGACAACTATCTTTAATGCATGATTTGACTTGGAGATTCATAGATAGAGTAAAATATTCTTTAAAATTCATTGCAGAATTTTATGCAAATTATGAATCTGTCACATTCATGCAAACTTGTCAATGACACTTCACCTGCAATAAAGCAAATTAAACTAGAAATTTTTATCTTTCAATAATATTTTGAAATTAATAAATTATTCAAGGTTTCGTTACAGAATAAGTTACTGTCAGGTTGAATTCCATGGTTCCAAGAAATCATATTGCTTGTATTGCCATGGTTACTGGATACTTTGATCTCGCCAATTTGCCATGTGTGCCTATTAGACGATACAGTTAGTCCTTAAGAAATCCTTTGGGTATTTTGCTGAAATAAGATTCTGGGACTCCCATATTTGCATATTTGGGAGAACCATAAATTGTGATATTTTGTTTGATTAATGACATCTGGATAGTTTAACAGAATTCTGTTAGTAGGTCACTGTAACTGCATGCCAGTTCATAAATAAGGGTTCTTGGGGTTCATAAATAAGGGTTCTGAGGGTTCATGAATAAGGGTTCTTGAAGATATACATGTGTTCTGAAGGTTCATAGGGTTCTGAAGTTGTAGAACTTGTGTCAATGATGCTTGAAATAGGGTCCAGGAAATCCCTGATCATGTTAGGCCTACATATTTCCCTGACAATGAATATTCTGAGGTGAAAAAAAGTATGTGTGTATTATTCCAGCAATTACTCCAGCATATTTCAGGCTGATGTCCAGTCTCTATTTGTAATATGATATGCTTCTGCAGGCTTTGAGGTTGGTAATTTCCTCTTGAAAATGTCTTCATGGCCCATTAAATGTGGATAGAAAAATTCAGCCAGACAGTTATGTCTGTGCAAAAATTTGGTGTGTAGACATAGTGAAGGGAGGGAGAGAAAACGTGCTGTTACTTGCCTTAATAGAAAGTTGGGTTTTAGTATGAAGACTTAAGATCGTTTTAAATGTCCCAATGAGTTTAAAATTGGGGTACCTTTCCAGTATAACACTTTACACCTAGATGTGATCTGGGAAAGTGATATTAAATACACAAACCAGGTTAAAATGCTCTTTAAGTTTGGTCAGATTTTGATAAGTCGGGCCATAAACACTCCGGTAGATACAGTGGTATATCGTATGTATGTACATGTATACGTAAAGGTATGCCAGCTTATTGGGGCAAAACCGCGACATCTATGTTACATTCCATGCATACCAAGTTATAATGATATTGCTAGCTTTACTGGACATGGTTTTTGCAGGAGAAGGATTAAGAAAATTTTGGTTTTAAAGATCTGCGTAAAAAATCGGGGCTAAAGTTTACACTATGAGGTGAGTGGGAAAATATTTAATAGAAAATCTTTCTGCACTTTCTTTTAAGACTTTTTACTGATTAACCGTGTGGGATAGATTTTCATAGATTTTTAACATGTAGAAGAATGTTAAAACTTTATACTCGGCTTGATTAAATATTAAACAATTGTTGCCATTTTTAAAACGTGAAAGGTAAAGATGTTGAAAAAAGATGGAACTCTTTCATGATTATCGTAGGTTCCACAGGTAAGTGCTCCGAGTTCTCGATATGTGTATGGTTTATGATCCTAGCTTATTGCATTTTATGTTTATTGCTAAAATATCTACGCAATATGAGTAGGCGTTCTTTACGGTAGCTCTGTGAAGTCATTCTGTGCCTTTCATATGTTACTTTATTACTTGGATTTCTCACTTTGTGAGTGCTTGGCAACCATCAATGAATGGCTAAGATGTAATACTAGTATACAATTCATAAATTCTATGTGTTCCATTCATATTTTATGAGTGAAAGATAAGTTAGTGGATATTTTTTATTGAGATCCTGCACTGTTCGGTGACGTCAGAGACAGATATTTGCATAAATATGGTAAATACCTTCTTTTAGATGTCTCTGACCCTGTGTATTGACTTTTTGCAAGGATTAACCGGTTGTTTGTGATTAGGTCATGTGACGTGATAAAGTCATGTGACGTGATAATTAAGGTCATGTGACATCATTATTAGAATTGTGAATTCATTGGATTTGGCCTTCTTGCGTCATACATATCAGTCAGTATTTTAGCTGTTTGGTCTTGAAAACCTCAATTAACTCCCTTTATAAGTAGGTAAAGTCTATTTATACATGTTCTGGGTTTACTACCTTTGTGCCTGACCTAAAATACCCGAGTTAGTTATCTTAATATCTGAGTTAACTCCCTTTAAACACAAATTAACTCCCTTGATACCTGAAGTTAGCTCCCTAAATATGAGAGTTATCTGGGTTAGCTCCCTTCACAACCGAATGAACTTGGCTTAATTAACTCCCTTTCTAAAAAAAAAAAATTCAGATTGAACAGCTTATACCTCAGACTGATCCTGATATGGAAATACCTGGGTAAATTCCCTTTATACATGAGTGAGCTCCCTTTATACATGACTTAGTACAATGGTTAACTCCCTATTTACCTGAGTTGATCACTGGTAGACCTCAGACAGGTCCTGACCTGGAAATACTGTCTGGGTTAATTCCCTTTATTACCTTTTATAAGTTATCAACTGATACCATTCATGAAAATACTTAGGAATTCACATTGCTCTAGTTATTGGCAATGGTTGGTGTAGTTTATCAGCCGGTACACTGAACTATTGTGAAATACTCATATGAACTGTTTAACATTGTAGCGATAAACAATCCTTCATTTGTCTGACTTTATAAAAAAAATGAATTTAATGTTATTTAATTGTATGTTTTATAATTGATTATTCTGAGAATTATGTATTGGATTTCAAAACCTTCACTTTGATACATGGAAGTACAAATTTGTGGAATTTTTAGCCATTTTCATTGGTTACCATGGATACCTGAAAGGGGGCGTGGCATCAATAGTAAGCGGTTTTATATAATTATGTCATTTATTGCAATATTGAGCTGCTTCTTTGACAAACTGTTACCATAGCAACCAAAATGTATGTAATATATTAAAAAATGATGTGTACAAAATGAGGAATACACCTTTCAAAAATGGTATTTATTTCTTTGATAAATTATGATTATATATTTTATTATTGGTATTTATTTTCACAAATTTACATGAATATTGTTCATTGACAATATTACTTTTTAATTAATGGTCATTTCTTTTTGAATCAGTTCACATAAGTTCACATGGCCAGGTGTGTTCAGACTGTCCTCCTTGTACACGATTTATTGCTTATTTATTCTGTTGGTTTTACATTGTTGTTATACTGATTTTCATAAATTAATTACATTGTAAAATTCAGATCATGTTGAACCTTATAAGTATCAGGTTCTGTGTGCATGTTAAGTGTCCGATGCAGCCCCACCCACTTTTAAAATCCATTGACCTATGAAGTGAGTATAAATCTATTTTTATGACTATTAACATTGTCCCATGTAGGGAGTGGAGGATATTGAAATATGGGTTTATGGTAGTTAATACATTAAATTTACAATCAAAGATGGCCGATGGTCAGGTCAGGTAGGGGGAAGATACTAGACATGCAAAATTTTGTCTGAAATCACATGAGGGGACTTCGGGGCAAGAGTGTGGGAAAAATTGCATGAAGAGTTGAGAAGGCCATGAATATTGTTAGATACTGCATGGTACGCCCTACATTCGCGCTCCATTCCCAAATTTGCTCATCTTGAAAATTGATTGGCGTGAGAATTATAGTAGCTAAGGGGTTTATAATGAGAGGAGATTTACTATAGTAATATTGGTTTTGTATTCACTTTCACAGCAGACATTAAAAATTAATGGGTTTCATTTAATTACAGTTGTCAAAACTACCCGTTTGAATGGACCTCCGTGGTATGTTTGTTTACTGTAAAATTGTGAAATCTTGGGAACTAATTTTAGCGAGAAGAAAAAAGTCACTATTGTTTTGACAGGATCATGTGCTTGTGTGTTGGTTAAGTTTATTGCCAGAGGTCATTTTCTCTAACACTTAATCACTATCAATGGTATCCATTTAAAACTCAAGATAGTTATTCACAATCACTAGGGAGTCCATATTGACAAGGCTGATAACCCTATATTTATTGAGTTATCTGCCCTTGTTACTCTTAGAATTTTCACTCAAAGATGAGTATGGATATTGTGAAGAACAAGAATGTGGAGTAGGCTCAGATGCTCTTGTTCGATGTTTTCTTGCTGGTTCCTGCAGTCCACTAAAACTAGTTAGGCAAATTATATGGCATATCGACGGTGCCGAACCAAAACCCCGTACCTCAATTTTGGTGCGAAAACTTTTTTTGCAGCATCCGCATCTGCTAGACGTCCCGCACATTTCTGTCTTGTCGCCATCTAAATAACGCGATTGGCTCTTTAGATGTTAATGAATCTTAATCGAAAGCTAATTCACAAAGGTTTAAGTTTATTAAAATTTTCAAGCGCGAAAATAGTCAACAAAGAAATGTATAACAAAATTCTATGGCTCAGTATGAGTTACTATCGATTTAATATTCAATATCATAGATGCATATATATATCTCACGTATGCCTAAATCAACATGAAAGTGAAATGCATTTGGTTTTGCTCTCCCACAAAGGTGAAAACTTACTCCCTAGTACTTGAGCCTTTCAATATTTAATGAAGTTTGAATGCCATGTTATATGGAGATCCTTTTGGTATGCATTCTATGAATGACAGTTCATTTTGAAGCACTCTAATGCAAAATATATGTTAGTTAAGTTGAGAATTTGAAATGTCATGCCTGTATATATATGTATATACATGTATACAGGGTGGACGTAACACATTACTGTTTGGCTAAGTCTGCAAGTAAAAATATGTTGACAAAACTTCCGTAGGTATCTTATTCTTTGACCTTTTATCGAGAGATTTTCGATGCTCAAGCAGAGAAAAAGCACTACCCACTCAATTTTGTGAAACAGGTCACAGTTTATGCCCGAAACTGCTCAAATAAATGAATCAGTTGAGCCAGTTTCGGGCAAAAACTGTGACCTCCTGTTGGATAAAATTAAGTTGTATAGATAGCACACATTTTCTGCAATTTATTTATCAATCCATCTACTCAACAGATCCCTTGGCCTTTGACTGATGCTGTCTTTGTTTCGAGGTGTAGCTGTAAAACGGGAATACATGAAATAGTTTCTGTTGGGTAAATATATGGTTCTGTCTAGTAAATTTGTGCTGTTTTTGACGTAAGCCAATGAAAACATGTGTTACAAATGGTTGCACCAATAGAATTGGTGTTAAATCGACTATTTTTTAAACAAGTATTTAAATCACATTGTAGGGTGCGGTACTTGTCCTTGAGGCCCCTAAAGTATTTTTAGCTTGTTTACAAAATTGACGTTTAAAAGGACAGGAAGGAGACCCAGTTAAAGATTTGTTATCGTACCAAAATCTTAAAACTTTTAGCGAATGAATTGACTTAAAGGGAAGTGACCTTGTTTTAGTAAGTGCTTCAAGGGTCAATGTTCTAAAAAAAGTATGAGGCGGATTTATGAATGAATGGGCTACAGGTATTTTGTGGTCCATCAGCAACGTTTTACAACATATTTTTTGTGGTAGGCGGTAAAGGGGGGGGGGGGGTAATTTGGATTTATTATCATTCCGTGTACACCCAGAATCACTTAACCTAACCTCAAGTATATATATATTTTTATCATCCGATGAGATTTATTTTGGTATATTTCTAAAACGCTTAGATGGGGTTTATTTCTGTATATTTCTGAACGCTAATTATTACATGGAGGTATTTTTGTTAATTTGTTGAAAGCTTTGAGATGTTATATTTTGATAAGAATTTTTTTAACGTTCCAATTCTTGCTCCAGTTCTTACTCACCGGAAGCCTCATGGCTTATCAGCTATGGTTATATATTTGATAGCAACAGGCTTGTGAATCTCTCAGCCTTTACTGAAGAGGGGAGTGGCTTGGCATAGTTTTGAAGTGTTGGTACATGAAATCAGGTATACAGTTGTACCCTCCTGAAAGTCGGCCATCTTGACTTCAATTTTTTGTTACAAAAAATGTCCGATTCAGAGTTTGACCTAGTATGAAAGCTTAGTAATCGTATCCAAATGCAAAAATAAACAATGTCTCTGGAAAACTTATAGTACTACAAAAAATATGAAATTAATTTTGCAACAATTATGATTAGATAGAATGCCCAGCCAGTCGCTTATTATGACATAGCTTCAGGATTCTTAGGCTTAAAATTAACATCAATGTTGTAAAAGGCTCTTGCTTTTCTACTTCACATTCTGTAAATTTAGTTTTTATGGTGCATTTATTATAATATATATATACTGGTTTAATCTGATTTTGATAAAATCTTGTTAAGTTTTTGTTTCTGATAAGAATTATCAATGTGTCTGTGGTTGTGACTGGTTTTTATGAATGAAGTTTGATTTTCATTCATATCTCTATTTTTGTGTAGATTTGGGTGAAATATTGTGGTTATTGCATTGGTTGAGATTGATGCATTATTTTTACACAGTTGTTACATTCACTTCACGCTCGATGCACAATGCACTCAAACTCTGTACATTGTTTAAATTAAATTTTAAAACCGCAAAAAAAATGTAACCCAACTTTTTTTTACAAGCGCAGCAAATTTTTAGCTCAGGAATTTTTAGCTGAGCGGTTTTAAAGATTTTACCAACTGGTAAAGATTATAACTTCAGACGAAGATAGATTAAATTTAAACCTAAGTATGTGTGGGTTTTATAGTGAAAATACGGTCAATATCGCTGTCGTGTCCTTACAGTGCCCCGACAAACTATTTCATGAATGCTCAGGTGTGGTGATTGTAGGGCTATAAAAAGACACATCGTGAGAGATTTTGTCTATCTTGATATTGTGTGACTTGAGGCGAAAGTTCTCTCCCTTATGTGAAGTAGGCGAGACGAGACAGTTTCAGTTTAGAAAACTAGGGAAAAAATTATAACAAGTTATACCTATAGGGCATTTTGTTTCTCTTTATAATGTATTATAATAGATTGCACCTATGAATGAAATACAAATTCTATAAAACTGTACCTGATAAACTGTCGGCTCTACAAGCAGTATCAAGTTTATTATATTCTATTTCATGCGATCTGTGTTAATTATTTTCTAAATTATTTAAAATTATTCTAATATATATTTTTTTAGATGTTTTCAAGGTATTTGATATCAAGTCATGGTGAATAAGAGCCAAAGAAGCTTATCTCTGTATGAATTCAGAAAACAGATAGACTTGCTTTGGTTCTGACCTAAAATTGAAAAGAAACTACTACTTTGTATTAAGCTGTAGTTGCTTGTCTTAAGGGTCAAAGGTTTGAAATAGGACTCCTTATA
This sequence comes from Spisula subtruncata, assembly GCA_963678985.1. NCBI lineage: Eukaryota > Metazoa > Mollusca > Bivalvia > Venerida > Mactridae > Spisula > Spisula subtruncata. The sequence goes on from OY787660.1 coordinate 5,649,712, forward strand.
TAAGAGCTGTCTTAGAATAACATTATTCATAACACTGCTGATTTAATTGTTACTTTAATGATTTAAGTACAAAACCAGACTTCACTATGAGGCCAAACAAGTGTGTTTACTTATGCCAAATAGCAGTTAAAACTTCCACATGCATATGCTGCAAAAAATTGAAATATTTTCATATGAGAATAGGAAAGGTAATTTGCTTTAAGTACCTCCCTTATAATGATAGTAATAATAATAGTTATAATATTTTTCTCTCCAAATATTGCATAAAAATCTATGTCATTAAGAAAATATTGCATAAAAAACTATGTCATTAAAACAATTTGCATAAAAATTCAATGTCATTAAAAAATATTGCATTAAAATCCATGTCATTGTAAAGGGCTTAATAGTTTAGGCTCAGGCTCATTTGCTGGTATTAATTGAGGGTTACATATTGGTGATTTAGGATCAGTCTTAGTTTCTGATGTGTTGGTTGAGCAATGCTCCAATTTTGTTCTATGAGAAGTTACTCTGATTGGTCGGTTCAGAGCATAGTCCAAGTATTGACCAATGAGAAAGTTTTAGTGATTTTGAACTGACAATACCAGAAACATGACTTGTGTATTTACTTTATATTTATATGGGTGTAAGAAAACATTACATTTCTACTTGAACTTATACAAATATGTTCAGGAATGTAAAATGTACTTGTTTTTACATCAACTATATCTCTATAATGTATCCTAGCTCATTCAGTTTTATGTTAAACACACAACTTATAAAAAATATTAATACCTGGGAATTGATTTATATCTTACCAAGTGTCACGCAGAGGGTCGTATTCAAGTTATTTTTGAAACAGAATATGAGAAAAAAAATTGTAAAAGGATAAAATTCTGGATTTCGTTTCTGGTATAATATATTATAAATCTGCTATCTATATACTCTGTTAATGTTAATCAAGTTCATAAAATCTACTTTAGTATTAGATGTTCTAGAAAATGGCAAATTAATTTGCATAGATCGACAATTTTATGACATGAAATTATGAAATGAAATATAAGTAATCTGAACAAGAAAAATACATTATATTATAAGAGCTCTCATGAACATGTATATCGGCATACTACTTACTATCTGGCATTTAATTCATGAATGAAAATTTCCAATTTAACCGTTCAAGTATGTTAAGAATTCAATAATCGTAGATTAATAAATACTGTGGCTTGTTATTTTGCGGTTTAAAATATTCAATAATTTTGTATTTAACTATGAGAATTCTGAGTGTCGTTAAACTTTGTATTACTTTGGTCGCATATTGAAAAGCAAACAAATGTATGTGAACATTATTTTAATTAAATTAAGAAGTAGATAATTCAGTATCGCTTTTACTTTTGATTATATTTTTTGCCGACTATTGCGAAATCAAAATGGGCACACAGGTAATACGGTACTATTAATATTTTGTGTTTTTAGCAACCTTGTAAATATTGAGTGAAGTTAAATAAAAGAATAATGCATGTTGCTGCGGAAGTTCTTGGAGCAAGTTGTCTATCACAAGAGAAATCAACGCCCTTCAACAGCTAAAGGTCTCAAGTGTTATATAAAATTCATAAATTCCAGCAAATATATTTTGCATAGTTTCTGCAAGCTCATTTATTCAGCTTTGCAGTTTAGAGTGAGCTCCCCTGTTATGAGCAATTTTAATTAACCCCAATAACCATAAATAACACAAAGCTGTTAGAAGTGAAATATGATATTTATTGCATTGATTAATCTTTCAAATAAAGTTAGTCTGATTGAAGTTTATTTATTAAGGGAGGAATTAATGATTAAGGGGAGGTAATAATGACTTGCTTTGATCTGATTGTTCCCATTTTTTATGCACATAATTTTTTTTTTCAAAATTCTGACATTAGAATTATAAAGGGAAGACTTGCAGCATGGCCCCTATGCAAGGAATCTTGTCATATTATTGAAAGAAACAAGCACAAGGGAAAAAAAAGACATTAAACCGTTATTGTCTTCAATGATCATCATCTGCATTTTTGTCTCCATAGATTTGTCATTCTTTTATGAAAGTTATGAACTGAAATGACAACCTTCGTTTATAATATGGATGTACTTTTTTGCATCGTTGGTGGCAATTGATTTTTTTATTTCGTGCAAATGCTATTGTATTTTTAATACACATTCAAGTAAATATGTTTTGACAAATTTTATTCTAACAGTGAACCTGTAATAATTAAATTTGAAATTTATTTAACACAAGGCAGTGAGGCAGCTGATTGGTTGTTTGTGGTTTTGCAAGGTTGTAAGCACAGTGTTGATTGGTTGCTTGTTATGCATTAGGTTTTAGGGACAGGTATGGATAGGAACATCTGTCTGTATGGGAACATCTGCTAGACTATAACTGTTGTATTGTTACACATATATAGCTCACCTCAACAACACCAAGTATTGTCTTTTCGGTTGCTTGTTGCTATCTGTTTACTGTCTGTCCGTCTGTCTGTTGCCATTGTTAAATCTGTTGATCTTCCGTCCGTCCGTCTGTCCATCTGTATGCTGCTCTAGTAACTGTGCTTCCATACTAATGAAGCTAGGATCTCTATTGAGTATAAAAATTTGAAGGCTCAGTGCAAAACTATGGTAACTTGTTCTGTTGACAGAGGCTTGTACCATAGTTTTGCACTGAATCCTCGTTAGGAGATAGAATTATTAGTTATCTGCCCTTGTGTATAGATATATTAATATTGTGTAGCAGGGGCTTTATGGAGGAACTGCTGCTGCCTCTGGCTTCGTGTATGGCCTAGTTTGGATTCACACTGTATTACTACTGTTCTGTACCTTTTTTATCAATTTAATTCTTATTTTAGTGTTTCATTAAATCAATGGGAGGTTTGCACTGAGATGCAGAAGCATTTTGACTTTGCTGTAATGTGCATTTTTTCCAACTCATGGAAAATGACACAGGTGAGCGGTATGGTGGCTTGATTGGCCCTCTTGTATGGATTTTTATGTCAGTCAGATATTTTGGGTCATGCATTATACCTGTATTTGAGGTTAAAATGCATTGAGCATAATAATGTAGTAATATCTATTCATTGATTGTGAAAGCTTGACATGCAGTTACTCTTTGTTCAAAATTATGAAAATTATTTTTTTTGCACTTTGACACATAATAGAGGATGCAATGCACCGTGCATGTAGCATATGCTCCTCTATATTTTGAATCGGACATATTTATTCTGCAGTTATGTGCGGCCCTTAACGCACTCATGGAAGTAAGGAATTTGTTTTCGATTTGGATAGTTATTTACAAGTGTTTTTAAATTCTATTAAATGTTCGTTAAAATTTAAACATTTTTTTTATCGTTCTCCACTCTGATAAGGATTAATGGATTTAATGCATTTTTGATCTATTTCAAATAATATTTGGCCTATTAAATAGTCAATAATAAACGCTGAAATAAACGCTGAAACGGAACGAAGAATTCAGCCGCGTCAGCTAAAAGTATCAAATATTTTTGATTTGATGATTTTATAAAATTTTATACGTTAATTTTTTTATTGTAATCGCTGTAACGGATCGTTTGTGGTATAGATAATGACCTACGTAGGATTGTGTTTGTTTTGTTTGTATAAATAGTTACATGTTATCAAAGATACTTGCTGACGGAGAGCTTGATAGGATATTGAATGGTACCAATCAGCCGTGGAATTCCAGAGTGTTTGATGCACTCGAAACACACATATTAAATGGTTAATATTATTGCGAACATTATAAGTCCTATGTTCAGGGTTTAATTCAAGATTATAATAATATATACCTAGCGTTATGCTTTAGCAATTTATTCATGAATGACGAATAGTTGAAATTCTTTCTTACGATTATTTATCGTCTATCCTCGTTTATAGTGGAAGGTAGAAGGGAATGAACGAGGGTATCTTTTTGATGTTTAGTATTAACATTTATGTTAATTGCGTCAACTTGAGATCGTCTTTCACGCAAAAAAGTAGACCTTGTGAAACATTTATATGAATGGATTTTAAAGCTTGTTGTTGAGATATGACTAAATGATCATTTACTGTGAAATAAACACCTTATCAGGAAGATTGTTGTTTAAAAGTTGTTGTTATTGTTCAAGTAAGTATAAACGGGATGAGTTAGTGTTGTTGTTTTCACTGTTGTTTGAGTTATTACGGACATGATTTTGTATTAGCTAGTTACTACATTTCTACATTTTTATATACTTCAGATGACATAAAGATATCGTTTTCAACCACAAATATTTGTGGTACATTAAATATAATGTGATATTTGGACGATATTGTTCATTTAAATTTTAAATTACGATAATAATCAATCTTGGTATTTAAAGATGTCTTTATGACACTTTGTGGTTCATCTCTTTACAGGTTTGGCAGTGACACTGTGTTGGATTCTGCTTTGTATCGTGTGATTGTCTGTTTGTTCAGCCTTGGAGACCAGATTTGGAGCCGAGAGTTGGCATTGTTGAGTTCAGACGAGATGCATAATGGCTGTACTTGGAAGGTGAGTTTTGGCATTATTTTGCCCTTGCTTTTTTGTCACATTATAACATTACTGAGCTCTGCCTGAGAACTTGTTGTGGCTTATTGCTGTATGTACCATGCTCGGCTAAGTGAAGGATATGTGTTTATTATTTGGAATTGTTGAGAAAAAGCATCAAATCTGACTGAAGAAACATAAACTGACTGAACCTTCCAGTCTGTGCCCCGTCTTTAAATGACAAATGGCAGATTTCTGTTTTGAGACCCCACCCCCTTCCCATTCCCCCTGATTTGCAGTTGCAAAAATGAACTCCCAAGTTCTAGTAATAATATACGCAAACCAAAAGTGATGCACTGCCCAGGACAGAGTTATCAACTACTGCATGATGATATGTTTTGCTTGTTACTACAATCATGTATGTTATAAAATTAATCACACAATTGTTCATTGATGAGATTTTTTTGTGCAATAGCTTTAAATTCATTCAATATGAAGTGACATTTAATTTTAAGTATTAAAGTCATCCCTTCTTTTCACAGTAGGAATCTGTAGCAGCTATGTATTGTTTAAGCAGACGACATTTTGTTACCACAGTGTGATGACAATCCCCTTACAACATATAGAACGTTATATCACATGATCTTCTGAAACAATATTCACATTCCCCCATTCATAATTTATCATCATAAAAAAATAATTCTCATGGTTGGAAAATCTCATTGAGCAGACGGATTTAGTAAAATGTTGTGGAAAAGGTTTTAGTTCCCATGGAAGCAGTCATGTGACGTAACGCCCACACTCTTCATTCATAAGTACTGTTTATAAATACTGACTGTGATTTACATATAACCAGCTCATGTATTTTATTCTGCTTCAACGATTTTCATGAATGAACGTTGAGCTGAACACCGCGAGAATTCGGTGAGTGTAAAACGCTTTTAAGTGCCTGGCAAAGCATGCGGTTATTATGTATATGTACGTTTGCCGAACTTGTGAGATACTGTATCGGACTGGTACCAGACTTCAGTTTGATCATGTGCTTACTTCAACTCGGTCAATTTGCCTCATTATTTCTTGCCTAGTGACCCATATACTCAAATACTTCACTATATTACAGTACTTGTAAATCTATAATTATAATCGCCATTTCAGCTTCAGCGATTATTCATAGATAGATACTTGTATGATAGTCTCTGTGTCAGGGCACATTCCACATTCCTTCCTCCGGTTTTGTTTGAAAACTCAGTTTCATGCATGACGGAAGAGCAGTTATGAATATATGATCCATTTGCAAATGATGTGACCTACTCTACTTGACAGGCTTAAAATTTACGCAAAAATTAACGATGCAGATGAGAAGTGAGTTTATAGTCTTGGGATTCGTGTCCTCTGGCAGCCATTGTTCTCGTTACTAAATACTTCATGTGCTACTCTTCTGAAAGAAGTTTAAAAAAACCCATAAAGAATGTGGTTTGAAGCATACTTGTGCATTACCATTAAAAAAACATACTTTATAACTTGCATGTTGCAAAAATTTACATTGCAGATGAGAAATATGAGAATACTTGTCTATGGTTCAACTTGATCTCATCTCTTAGTCCCTCAGAGCCCTCTTGTCTACTTGAATATTTTGTGTCAAAGAAATAAAACAATAATGCAAAAGTAGGTTTTAAAGTATATATTTTTGCATTTGTCATTTAAAAAAAGTTAAACTGGATCACTTACATGTTACCTTCTAGTTGTTGGAATCCTGCATTATTAAGGCCATTGTAGTGAACATAACTACATTTTAAATAGATATTGCTTTCTGGCCCTATTGCTTTCTGGTCCTGTAGTTCAGATGTAAATGGATTGAGGTGGAGTTTTACTGTCTGTTAAAAGGTGATGTGTTACCACTTTCTAAGTGTCGGGACTTGGTTGAAAATGTTCGAAAAGGAAAAAAAGAATGTTCTCTTTTATGCAAGAATTATAAAAGTCGAACATGTGTTATTTCTGCTAAGACATCTTGAGTTTTATCATGTCCCCCACCCCTACCCCCACCCAACTGACCCTCTCTAATGGTTTTGTGCTTGCTAACTTGGTCATGTGTTAGTCAAATATTTTGGGAAAATATTATGAAATACAATTCAAACAAGTTTGATTGAAATGTATGGTGTTGTATTAAAGTATTTTAACGATAGTCATCTACATAAATAATTAAATATTTCCAATAACACCATTTTTTACCAATATCGCAGAACTTCAATTCGGATGCCATGTGAACGGCAAAATTTGTTGCTATTTCTCTTCAATGTAATATTCTTGTATATTTTCTAAATTTGGAGTGCGATCTTCTATCACTTGATAAATAGATCCCCTCTAGTGTAAGGTGACAACGGCTTATATTTCCGTTCGATTTGGATTATATTTCACTAGTTTGTTTTAAATCTGTGACATTGTATAGGGGTTGATAGTTCCAATTGTTCACATGCACTTAACTGTTCGATCATTTTAATGTGATTTAGGGATAATTTGATAACAATTTCGATACTTGGAGGAACTTTGGTTATATATATATTTCAATAGTAACGTGCCAAGCTTGATTTGTGATTTGGAAATCGCTCCCCCCCCCCCTTGTGATATGGAAATTTGACTACTGTATGATATTATTTGAACAGGTTCTTTATGGGTTCTATAAATCATACTCTTTATTTGGTACAAATCATGTAAGATAGTATTTGATCTAGATCTTGCTCTATTAATCATTCTCTCGTTTGGGTCAAAATCAATCTCTGCCTCAGAAATTAAGAGTTCACAGTCGAATGTTACTCAGGATGAAATTGTATGCACCAACCAATTGCAATGTTTTAAATTTTGTTAGTTAAACAAAGATTTTGTTTGCTTAGGCCTGACTGTGGCTGTTTGTACCCAAGTATTGTTGTTTGTTCCCCTTGGCTTTTGAACTTCTATGCACCTATGCACCGATGTATTGTTGTAATTTACTTAAACAATTTAATCGCCTTGGCCTGACGGTGCCTGTTTAACATAATATGTGCAAATGGTTTATTCCCTTGACCTTTTAGCCTCTTTGCACCAATGTATTGTTATAAGTAACCCAAACAGTTTACTTGCTGGCCTGATTCTACCTTTTTGCACCCAAGTATTGTTGTTTATTCCCCTCAATGCTCTGATGTATTGTTGTTAGTAAGCCCAACAGTTGATTTCCCTTGGCCTGGCTGTGCCTGTTTGACATTATATGTGAGTTGTATTGTTGTAATTTACACAAACAATTTTCCTTGGCCTGTGAGCCTCTATGCTCCGATGTATTGTTATATGTTACACAAACAATTTATTCCCCTTGGCCTGTGAGCCTCTATTCACCAATATATTGTTAGTAAGCCCAACAGTTGATTTCCCTTGGCCTGGCTGTGCCTGTTTGACATTATATGTGAGTTGTATTGTTGTAATTTACACAAACAATTTTCCTTGGCCTGTGAGCCTCTATGCTCCGATGTATTGTTATATGTTACACAAACAATTTATTCCCCTTGGCCTGTGAGCCTCTATTCACCAATATATTGTTAGTAAGCCCAACAGTTGATTTCCCTTGGCCTGGCTGTGCCTGTTTGACATTATATGTGAGTTGTATTGTTGTAATTTACACAAACAATTTTCCTTGGCCTGTGAGCCTCTATGCTCCGATGTATTGTTATATGTTACACAAACAATTTATTCCCCTTGGCCTGTGAGCCTCTATTCACCAATATATTGTTAGTAAGCCCAACAGTTGATTTCCCTTGGCCTGGCTGTGCCTGTTTGACATTATATGTGAGTTGTATTGTTGTAATTTACACAAACAATTTTCCTTGGCCTGTGAGCCTCTATGCTCCGATGTATTGTTATATGTTACACAAACAATTTATTCCCCTTGGCCTGTGAGCCTCTATGCTCCGATGTATTGTTATATGTTACACAAACAATTTATTCCCCTTGGCCTGTGAGCCTCTATTCACCAATATATTGTTAGTAAGCCTAACAGTTAATTTCCCTTGGCCTGGCCGTGCCTGTTTGACATTATATGTGAGCTGTATTCACACTGCGAACAGGAAATACTAGCCTAATTCTATCATCTGGTTTACATAATGTTATGTCTGACTGCAATATCACATATTTGTACCACTCGGGTTTAACGTTTTTAGTTCAAATGCTGTTGTTTTTCATGTTTGGCTGTAATGTGCTGTTGTGCTCTGGTGCTGTGGTGTTGTAGATCGCGGAATGTTGTTTTTTTACTGTTGAATGTTGCTTCTCAGAGTGTTGTTTTGTTAATGAACAAATGGATATGTTGGAAGCACTTTGGGCAAGTTCTCTATTTTTTTGGCAATTAAAAGTGTAAATATTTTGTTTCTTACGAATGAATAATTGCCTTTATTGCGCTGCTGTTTCTGATATGAGGTTTCTTTTTGTGGCACATGTGATGATTATTGCAAGTAATTGACATTTTATAGTTGATTGAATTAAATATTTTTTTACAATTTCTTGGAATTATGCTAATTTTTCGGTATTTCAAATTTTCATCTAAATGTCATTTTGAACTGCTAGACTGTTTAGTTTTAATATATACGCCGAAATGAGCATGCTTGTTGCTTCAGAACATGACTAGTATAGGTTATATATGCTAGTATTATAGTTATACCTCTTTTAAACATGTTCTAATTAATCTCTGCGGAGTTCATTCCCCTTGTATAATGTTGATACTATTGTTATATTTACCCTGTTTATGTTCGTTCACGTTGATTTTAGCTCACCTTTGCAGGGCATGCTTTAATGAAAATTTTAGATATTCATCGTCCATAATTTGTTAGTTTACTGAATTAGGCAGGTTAATGTTTCTTGAGCCATCCTAACCAGATTAAGATGCAAATTGCAATGGATATAAGATATGCGTTCATTATATGAGTCCATTGGTCATCAGAGTTGTTGCCCTTGATTTATAAATACCGTCTTATGCAGCCTACTCCCTGTATGGAGACACATTTTCAATCATTATCTCTCGGGTCAGAAATTTAGAGGAAAGATGAAATCTTGGATCTTTCGGTCAGAGTATTTTGTTGATTCTGAGTAATTTTTAATTGGCGGAACTCGGAAGTGTAGTAAAAAATTGAAAAAAATTCACTTCACTTGACTCAGAAGTGAAGTAAAAAAATGAAAATTTTCGATTCACTTCTGCCAGGTTTCCATGCTATGGTTCTTTCCATTGTCTGCTCGGGTGCTTCGGCATTGTGTTCACCTACTGCCACTTAGATGTTAAATGTTAAACAATACCTTTTGTGCCTCACACTTATTTATAGTGATTACTTGTGATGTCTGTCACCTATTGTGATGAGTGTTATTTATTCATGTTTTTAGAAAACGGTTACTATAGTGACATACATGTGTATTTTTCTTATTTTCAGAAAATGGTTATTTGGTGCTGAATCATGCATTGTAAATTTAAAGCCTCATTTACTGGTAAGTTTTGCCTTATTTGATATAAACAGATTGTCATCCTACTTATGATAGGAACAATACAGAGAATTTGACATAAACCTCAACCTTGTATTAGCGTAATTTAACAGCTTACATGTATTCTATATTTATAACCTCGGTTTTAGGTTTTCATAAGCGATGAGAATCATGAAGATGCTTGAGGTGCATGACAAATACAAACCTAAAAGACTAGTATTGCAGAAATTGATATATTCAATGCAAGAACGGTCAGGATCAGGTCAAATTCACTGTACTATACAAAAATGGTGAATGTTCTATTTAAATATGTTTCCCCTCATTTATTACTTGACTCATTCATTCATTCGTTCGTTCGTTCGTTCGTTCATTCGTTCGTTCGTTCGTTCGTTCGTTCGTTCGTTCGTTCGTTCGTTCGTTCGTTCATTCATTCATTAAAAAAAAAAATGAATTAGGGTATGTTTGGTAACTCCCAATTATATTTTCTTTGAACATAATTGGGTCATGTTACATAAAATTGTTCAAAGCAAAACTTTTTATTTTTTACCAAGACATGAATGCAAATGAGCTTGCATTAGATCAGAATTGGGTCATAATTATTAATTATATAATTTTCAAAGATAGACCTTATATAAAATCATACAAAGGGAGGCTAACATTGTAATACTACCTTCTAAAAATGTGCTTAAACTTCTTAGTGAATGAGTCCCGTTAGGTCATTGGATATTCTCTATAGATCATATACATAAAGGATCTATCACGAGATGTCAATTGATATAAACTTATATTAAACAAGTTTTGGAAATTTTATTGAGCGAACCTTTGGAGATTTGAAGATGTTTCCTTAACGAGTTTAATATAAGTTTATATCAATATACAACGAGTATTAGATTCTTTATATCACAGGACTCTAATTACACGGAAAAAACTCATCTTTCTGCTGAAAAAATGACTCCTATATAAAAGATGCTAAAAGCAACCCAAAATGACATCATTTAAACGTTATATTACACTCGTTACGTATAAAGTTATACATACTGGTTATACTAACCCGAATACAAGGAAATTCATGTGATATATGAAATTTACACCCTAATCCAATTTCAATAATTTTCCAATTATAAGTATGGAAGGGAGGTAACCCAATCACAGAAATGGAATTTAAGATACCTTAAAAAGGGAGACAATTCTTGATATTTGTCACAAAAAGCTGCACATGAGACAAGTTTATTTCTTGTCATGATGATGCATTGTGTCTACTGAGTAAAAGGTGATAGTCTGACAGACCAACTCAAAGAATGCAATGCTCAACATTCATCAAAAGTACACTAAATCTTAAAAATTCACCTCCCATCAACTATCAACCAATGTACACCGTGTAGTTTTCTTCTCCCACTTCTGGCTTAATAGGATTGCTTTTAAATCACCAATGTAACAAAACACTTTCAAGAGAACTTTTTAAATATTTGTATGGGTTGATCAAATAAGCCATTGATGATTGGGACCATGTCGATATTTCCCCACCCAATGTGAAGTTATCAGACCAGTGTTATTGGAGTGCAATGAAAACAAACTATTTCCCTGGTCTTCACACTAAGTTTAGGTCAAAAGTCCAGACAGAGTTTAAATTCTACTTGACCTCAATGGTATACCCATGAGAATCGTAGTTTGTGAATATTCTAGGTCTTGATTAATGGGCCGCAGTTAGCTAGCTGTATTCTAGTTCAGTGTGTAGGCTAGATTTTACTAGTACGTAGGACGACCCTTGCATGCATGTGAGAGCTGTACAATTTTGTGTTCAGTGTGTTGGATTAGATGTGGGACGGCCCTGGATCCGTGTGAGAATGCTATGTTAGAAGTTTATTACATAAAATCAATTAAAACAAGATGAAAGCCGAGAGAAAATATTTTTTTGAAAGGAATGATTTTAATTTGAAAACAGGTGGCAGCTTTTATATGTGTGCTTTGATAAATATTACAGTCTGGGCTATGTCTGTCTAAAACTTAGGAAGTTTTTATACTTGTTTAAAAGTTCAACATGGATATGTACTTAGATCTCGTTCCTGGACTCCGAATCACACAGGAAGTCGTGGATATATTCTAAGGAGGGATTTTTTGCTGTGTTTACATTGGGGAAACAAGTGATAGGTCTCGTAGTTATTATGAGTCAGTTCTGATGATGGTCACATGGTTTTAGGGGATTTATTTGTCGTAAAGAAATTATACAAGGAATTCTCGGCATCCTGGTTGGTACTCTTTAAGCCGTCTCCATTGGTTACAGGACTTTTAGGAAGTGTAGCAGTATATATAAATATCTATCTATTGATTGGTCAGTGCTGGAATTTTCTATCTTGGTAGCATTTGAGTTGAATTTTTATATGACATGATAATGTAGTTTGGTGAAATTTATGTGGATAATTTTAAACTGATTTTATTAAAATTCATTGGAAACTGGTACACAAATTAATGCTGTAGGATACGGGTACACAATTCCATGGATACTGGTACACAATTCCGAGGATACGGGTATACAATTCTGTAGGATACGGGTATACAATTCTGTAGGATACGGGTATACAATTCTGTAGGATACTGGTACACAATTCTGTAGGATACTGGTACACAATTCTGTAGGATACTGGTACACAATTCTGTAGGATACTTTTACCTAGATCCATGTAACTGTTACTTTTGTTGATTGACTTACTGTGTGGATCAGTTTACAACACATTCAGGTAATTTTGACAGTTCGTATAGTGGTCAGTCTGTCAGTCTGTCAGTGGTATTTGAAACCGGATTGACTGGACATTATATAGGTCAATCTGTGTTAGCTGACCTCTGTGTCACACTGACCACAAGTATGTTACCTCACCTCCGGCCAACTGGACATGGTTTACAGCCAACTTGTGGACAATTATGTTAGTTATTACTGCCAGGTCCAGTAATAGATGTAGAGGAGTGTAGCAAACTGACTGTGATCTGTGGTTAGTTGTTATTTGTGATAGGTTTCATAGGAGTGACCAAATATTGTCTTGAAGTGGTGAACATTGTGTGTAGAAGTGGTGAGCATTGTGTGTGGAAGTGGTGAACATTGTGTGGAATTGGAGAACATTGTACGGAATTGGAGAACATTGTGTGTGGAATTGGTGAACAGGGTGTGTGGAAGTGGTGAACATTGTGTGTGGAAGTGGTGAACATTGTGTGTGGAAATGGTGAACATTGTGTGTGGAAATGGTGAATACAGTATGAAAGTGGTGATCATTGTGTGTGGAAGTGAAAAACACTATGTGTGTGGTCAACACTGTATGTGGAAGTATTGAACATTGTGTGTGGAAGTGGTGAACATTGTGTGTGGAAGTATTGAACATTGTGTGTGGATGTGGTGAACATTGTGTGTGGAAGTGGTGAACATTGTGTAGAAGTGGTGAACATTGTGTGTAGAAGTGGTGAACATTGTGTGTAGAAGTGGTGAACATTGTGTGTATAAGTTGTGAACATTGTGTGTGGAAGTATTGAACATTGTGTGTGGATGTGGTGAACATTGTGTGTAGAAGTGGTGAACATTGTGTGTGGAAGTATTGAACATTGTGTGTGGATGTGGTGAACATTGTGTGTGGAAGTGGTGAACATTGTGTAGAAGTGGTGAACATTGTGTGTAGAAGTGGTGAACATTGTGTGAAGAAGTGGTGAACATTGTGTGTATAAGTTGTGAACATTGTGTGTGGAAGTATTGAACATTGTGTGTGGATGTGGTGAACATTGTGTGTAGAAGTGGTGAACATTGTGTGTGGAAGTGGTGAACATTGTGTGTAGAAGTGGTGAACATTGTGTTAAAGTGGTGAACATTGTGTGTAGAAGTGGGGAACATTGTGTGTGGAAGTGGTGAACATTGTGTGTGGAAGTGGTGAACATTGTGTGTAGACGTTGTGAACATTGTGTGTGGAAGTGGTGAACATTGTGTAGAAGTGGTGAACATTGTGTGCGGAAGTGGTGAACATTGTGTGTGGAAGTGGTGAACATAGTGTGTGGAAGTGGTGAACATTGTGTGTAGAAGTGGTGAACATTGTGTGTAGAAGTGGTGAACATAGTGTGTAGAAGTGGTGAACATTGTGTGTGGAAGTGGTTATCATTGTATGGAAGTGGTGAACATTGTGTGTAGAAGTGGTGAACATTGTGTGTGGAAGTGGTGAACATTGTGTGTAGAAGTGGTGAACATGGTGTGTGGAAGTGGTGGACATTGTGTGTGGAAGTGGTTATCATTGTATGGAAGTGGTGAACATTGTGTGGAAGTGGTTAACATTGTGTGTGGAAGTGGTTATCATTGTATGGAAGTGGTGAACATTGTGTGGAAGTGGTTAACATTGTGTGTGGAAGTGGTTATCATTGTATGGAAGTGGTGAACATTGTGTGGAAGTGGTTAACATTATGTGTGGAAGTGGTGAACATTGTGTGCAGAAGTGGTTAACATTGTGTGGAAGTGGTGAACATTTTGTGTGGAAGTGGTGAACATTGTGTGCAGAAGTGGTTAACATTGTGTGGAAGTGGTGAACATTTTGTGTAGAAGTGGTGAACATTGTGTAGAAGTACGTTTTGAAGTGGTATAAAGACAGTGTGAAAGGGGTGAACATTATTTTGTATATTCCAGTATCAGTTTAAGGGTATTCTATGACTCAGAATTGGACTAAAAAAGTAATCAAATTCAAAACTCCAATTTAATGTGTTTATTTTCTTGTGAAGTTTTAATTTGTTTTTCTCAATAATTAGTTTCCTCATTTCAATCTTGCTATTTGTGGCAGGCAGACTACAGACGACACTTGTTATAACTCCCTTGTAAAGTTTTTTCATCATCTCTATCTATTATTGAAGAAGTTGTTGTAATTACAAATAAGAAAATGATTTCTGAACCAATGTTTTCCTTAGGGAAAGCAAAAAAAATTCTGCATATTGTTGATCAACAGTGACTGAATTACTGTATGTGAAATGGATTTTCTGGAGTAAATGAATGAATAATGAGTGGGTGTTAATATATGATCTACTTTTACTCTCTAGAATGTAATTCCTTATCACTTACAAAGCTTCCTGTCATGTGACCCGTTCTAAAAATAGATTATGTCATTGAATATTACTCCAAGCTCTCTCTCTGTGTGAAGACCTAGAAACTCATTCATGATTGCTGCAGACGTTGTTATGCAGCCGTGACCGTGTGACCTCATTTCTTCAGATGAACTTTGACCAAGATTTCAAGGGGATTGCAAGGGGGGTTTAAAGGCCAATTTTACGCATACTTGTAAATAGTTCTATTTTATGACATTGCATGTTTGAAGGATGATGTTGTTTGCAGACGGATCATGTTGTTTGCAGACGACATTTTGCCAGACACTATAGTGTTATAGCATATCTATAATTTAGACATTTAGACATAGGCTGTTTTATATTTATCATGGTTAAATGTCTGACATGATAATTGCAGACGTAAATCATATTTTCTAGGAAAACGTGTCTCTGTCAAGTCCCTTACAAATGGTGTCAGAAGCGGGATAGTTGTGCTGCTACTCTGTGTCAGTCAGACGAATGGAATTCATCGTATTGCTGCAATTTCTGATGGATTTTGGGCGTTTCTTACAGGTGAGAATTAGAACATTATCTATGCATGTGGCCATGTTTTTGTAAGCAGAAATTTGTGAAATTTCTTCAGTTTTTACTTTTTTCTCGACTGTTTTAACCATTTATCTAAGCAATGTTTTATTTTTGGAATAAACTTCAATTTTTTGCCATTGTTGAAGTAATTATTTATTGTAAAGATTGATATAATGGTTATATATGAGTTTGGTGTTTTTATCAAAATGTCAGACGGGTTCGAAGTTACTCTATTAATGAAAAATTAAGTTTCGTGAAAAAAAATTATGGACAAAATTCATGTTATTTGAAACTGAAGTAAAATTGATTGGCTGTGCATGTATCATTTACAAAACATTAAAATACATCTCTCGATCAGCCAACAAATTCATGCTTTCGGAATGTATGGTCACTAGGTCATCATGCTACACTTGCATTCTTTTACAGTTATAAATTATCATTGATAGACATATTTCCAGAAATCAGCTGATTGCTACTTCAAAAAGGCTGAAACAATGACACACATAAAATTTATCTTAAATAAATATTTATTCACCTACATCATTTTCATATAAGCAAATACTTGTTATTTTTTTCACCCAATTAAGAGACAGGTGTAAAAGTTCCTCAGTCTGTACCCAGCTTATAAATTTATTTCTGTCTGACCTTGCATTTGCTGACTAAGTTTCTCATGGTCATTAAACTCTTGACCTCAGAACACCTCCTGTATCAGTGGGTAAAATTAGGCCAATCCAGAGAGAAAAACGTCAGTCAGTAGGTCTTAGGTTTTAGGTCTTCTTGTTTTACTATTTCATCAGGAAAATACACCATTCTGTATAATTAGGATATGAATGTAGAGGGTGTGTCTAGATAGTGTGAGGTGTATTGTTGAAGTTGTGAGGTGTATTGTCAGGGTTTGTGTGGGTTCAGATTCCCCTATTGTGTATACTTTCTGTCAACTAATTTATGATAACTCTATGATCAACAAGTCTACAAAAGGGTCTCTAAGGGTCCCACTGCTGAGCAATGATAAACAACTGTTTTTAGACAAAGGCTTTATAAAGGGCCTTGGGTAACTGCTTCCTTGGAGAGCTCAATGTATGCAGGGCACTGATCAACTCTCAACTCGTTCTAAAGGACCACATAAAGGGCCTACTGCTGCCTTGGATTGCTCCATGTACGCAGGGCACCGATCAACTCTCAACTCGTTCGAAAGGACCACATAAAGGCCAGCCTACTGCCTTGGATTGCTCCATGTACGCAGGGCACCGATCAACTCTCAACTCGTTCGAAAGGACCGCATAAAGGCCTGCCTACTGCCTTGGATTGCTCCATGTACGCAGGGCACCAATCAACTCTCAACTCGTTCGAAAGGACCACATAAAGGCCTGCCTACTGCCTTGGATTGCTCCATGTACGCAGGGCACCGATCAACTCTCAACTCGTTCGAAAGGACCACATAAAGGCCTGCCTACTGCCTTGGATTGCTCCATGTACGCAGGGCACCGATCAACTCTCAACTCGTTCGAAAGGACCACATAAAGGCCTGCCTACTGCCTTGGACAGCTCCATGTACACTGTGCACTGATCAATCTGTTCTATATAAAACATGGGCTCTTTATAACTGCTCCCTTTGATTGCTGTAAATTGACTGTGAGCTAATGCATTTTCAACCGGTTCAAAAGTGGTGCTGACCATGGAAGTATTTGCTTGCTATGAGTTGGCTGAACCTTACCATGTTACCATGTTACCAGTCATAATTATATAATTATCTACCATACTGAACCAGTCCCGTAGTCTCTGATCCTGCTAATTGCTATAATAGTTTGATTGTCCATGTCTGCTATCGTCCATGTCTCCTATTGTCTTGGTCGCCTATAGGCTATGTCTCCGGCTATGTCTCCAGCCTTGTCCATATTGATGCACTAAATGCTTCCAATAGGCTCTCGTTATCGGCTCCTTTTTCGTGCGTTTCTGCTACTAATAGAACACTTATAGAATATATTATTCTGCATGCAAAATTGTTGCTTTGTTTGCATGCTATTAATATTATTGTAGAAATTAACTCGAAACTGAAAAAAACATGGTTGAAAGACCTTTTAGGCTCTCCTGTTACCCTTTATGTCAAAATGCCATTATAACTTGGCACTGTTCTGTTCATTTTGCCTTAGAATGTTTGGGGTTTTTTTGTGCATGAATTTTTGAGAATGCTTTTATCATAAGCTTAATAGTTTATGATCGTTCCATTTCTACAGTTAATTTCAGTTGACTGTGAAAATGTTTTTGTCTTCGGGTCTGTTTATTAGCGAGCTGTATCGCCGAGCTGTATCTGTTACGGAGCTTTAAGTACAGTTCTCGTTCATTGTTGCAAGGTTTTATGCAGATTGTTAATAGTTAAAGAATATTGTTTCATTATGTAATAGCTATATATATTCTTTGATGTTAATTACAGTTTATATTTGCTATACTCAAGTTCCCCTTATAACGAAGGTGGTATTCCTTTATTGCTGGCCTAATTAGAATGAGAAGGTCGTTATTTTGAGAAAACAAGAAAAAACTGTCCTAAAAATACTCTTTACTTAATAATAATGGTAAAACAATCTGTTTCAACTTTAGTTTGGTCAACATGACACATTCTGATTTTCTTGAAAATAGGCTCATAAGAAGCGCCTTGTGATGCTGATTTGAAAAATGTATCATCATTCGGAGCCAGTGATATGCATGATCGAAGAACATAGTAGCAAAATCATCATGAAGGATGCTGAACAAGTTTACCGGCATGTGTAGATCATCCTCGTTTTATCGTTCTGAAATCTGTTTTTTTTATGCCCACTTAACTTTTTTATGCCAACTTAAGCCATTTCACAATAGAGCTATTAATCTTACCTAACGATGGTATTAATTATTGTGTCAAGTGACTTACATACACCATCTCCATATTGATGATATTAAAGAAGTCGGTGATTGAAACTCGACCCTCTCTGCCGAAGCATCTCATGTTAAACTCTCATCTCAAATTGAGATTTTGCCCTAATCAGAGTTTGAAATTGAGAAAAGTCTGAATCTAGAACTATTTAAAAATACCTATGTAATAAACTAAGAATGATGTTGTTTATTTTGTGTGCTAATTTTGAGTCCATCCTCCCATATATTCCAGACCTGGCTAGAAGAATCTAGGATCCATGAGGATAATGTGTAATGTTAAAGAAAGTGTCTGTCAATCTTAAGGTCATAAATTTCAAGATCAATTACTGATTAAAAGACAAATCACTAATGCTTAGACTTCGCTCTGAAATCACAAAATTTAGTTTAATTAGTCTGGTCAAAGACCTGAATTACACTTTTTAGGTCTTGGGTCTGATAGTGAATGTGAACAATGAAGTTTTCTCTCATACACTCATAGCCTTAGATACTATCAGGAATGAGGTGTTGTGAAGAGTAGTTAATATGAGTTCTACGGTGCAATGTGAAACCAAGTTCAGAGCATATTTGAAAACTCATTTGTACAGGCAGTTTCATCAGCAATGAGTGTGCTCTTGATTGTATGACAAAATCTAAATTCTAGAATCCTGTTTAAATTGTGAATGTATATTATTGTGAAGCGCAATAGAATATGATTTTTATAATTTTTGCGCTATATAAATTACATGTATTTGTAATCCACCTAAATATGTCCCCCATTAACTAAATATAGTGGTGGAGATAATGATATTCCAAGTTTCTTGTAGAAAGAACAGATAAAATTAAGATTCCATATTGCTGCTATTTCCATGGACTTGATTAGCCTAGTTTCGAAATTTTGCTGACTTGGCCAATTTTATATTTTCTTTATTCTATTCCGCAGTCCCATACACAAAGTATTGTTTGTTGCATTTGGCAGAATCCTGTCTAAATAAAGCTGCTATTTCGCTCACATAGCAATTTTTCATGCAAGTTGGATCAATATAGAATTATGATAGTTATGTCTGATTTGAGTATAATAGAATAGCTTTCTTTTGTGACAAAACTATCAATGGTCGATGCTTAATGGCTGAGGCAAGTGGAGCGCTTTAGCGAAAAAAATACTGCATCTCCACAAAATGTTTTATTCGCCGTTCTTTGAACTTGATGCTAATTTTTGGAACCCATTCCTATGGAATAACGGAATAATTCTTGGAACTGCATGTTGCATTTTGGAACACTATATCGCTTATGCAGCATGTTTTATTCCGGGCTATTGACTTGTTAATAATTGTACAGTATGCATTCCATGGGATTCCGCGTATTCATGAATTATTGATGTTTGTTCGTACATATCATTTTTCCTTTCAATATCATGGACATTGTCTTGAATAATTCATCTATAATCATGTTTCTGGTAAATTATGAATTGATAGAGCATAAGAGGCATGATACTGAGGCTCTCTGGTAAATTAATGTAGATGCCGGGACTTAGATACAGCCATACCTGTTGTCTCTGGCCACTTTGTGAATATAGACCACTATTATATGTAATCTTAATTGACATTACGCCAGAGCAGAGATCGCTCCTCCTGCTTGTTTGTTGAAAGTTGCTTGGCTAAGGTTTTCAAGTTAATCCATTGGACCATGTGATTATAATTTACCGTTAAACTTGATTTAAAGGTTATTGATTGACAACTGGCGTAATGTCAATTGTAGAGCCCTTTTGAAAGTGTAATTTACTTGACAAAAGGGATAAATAAATCTTGTATACTATTAATAATAACAATAGTGTTGAAAGGGTGGTCTTATTTTTAAGGTATTGTTGCAAATTAACTCTGTGCTTAAAGTCCACTTTTGTCTTTACTGTGTGTAGAATGGAATATTTTTGCTTCCATCAATTATGTAAGCTTTTATGGCAGTGTCTGACAATACTGCAAGAACATTCCTTTTAGTCACTCCACAATGTTTGTATTTATTTGACTTAAGTACTTAAATAATTTGTTGATATGGTTTAACATATTTGCAAAGTTTGGCTGGTGTCAAGTATGACGCCTGTATGATGCAAAGTTTGTTTGATGTGAAGTGTGTTGTCTGGTGATGCTAAGTTTGACCGTTGTGAAGTGTGTTGCCAAGGTGATACAAAGTTTGGCTGTTGTCAAGTGTGTTGCCTGGGTGATACATAGTTTGGCTGTTGTCAAGTGTGTTGTCTTGGTGATACAAAGTTTGACTGTTGTCAAGTGTATTGTCTTGGTGATACAAAGTTTGACTGTTGTCAAGTGCGTTGTCTTGGTGATACAAAGTTTGACTGTTGTCAAGTGTGTTGTCTGGGTGATACATAGTTTGGCTGTTGTCAAGTGGGTTGTCTTGGTGATACATAGTTTGACTGTTGTCAAGTGTGTGGTCTGGGTGATACAAAGTTTGGCTGTTGTCAAGTGGGTTGTCTTGGTGATGCAAAGTTTGGCTGTTGTCAAGTGTGTTGTCTTGGTGATACAAAGTTTGACTGTTGTCAAGTGTGTTGTCTGGGTGATACATAGTTTGGCTGTTGTCAAGTGGGTTGTCTTGGTGATACATAGTTTGACTGTTGTCAAGTGTGTTGTCTGGGTGATACTAAGTTTGGCTGTTGTCAAGTGTGTTGTCTTGGTGATACATAGTTTGGCTGTTGTCAAGTGTGTTGTCTGGGTGATACATAGTTTGGCTGTTGTCAAGTGTGTTGTCTTGGTGATACATAGTTTGGCTGTTGTCAAGTGGGTTGTCTTGGTGATGCAAAGTTTGGCTGTTGTCAAGTGGGTTGTCTTGGTGATACAAAGTTTGGCTGTTGTCAAGTGTGTTGTCTGGGTGAAACAAAGTTTGGCTGTTGTCAAGTGTGTTGTCTGGGTGATACTAAGTTTGGCTGTTGTCAAGTGTGTTGTCTTGGTGATACATAGTTTGGCTGTTGTCAAGTGTGTTGTCTGGGTGATACATAGTTTGGCTGTTGTCAAGTGTGTTGTCTTGGTGATACATAGTTTGGCTGTTGTCAAGTGGGTTGTCTTGGTGATGCAAAGTTTGGCTGTTGTCAAGTGGGTTGTCTTGGTGATACAAAGTTTGGCTGTTGTCAAGTGTGTTGTCTGGGTGAAACAAAGTTTGGCTGTTGTCAAGTGTGTTGTCTGGGTGATACAAAGTTTGGCTGTTGTCAAGTGTGTTGTCTGGGTGATACAAAGTTTGGCTGTTGTCAAGTGTGTTGTCTGGGTGATACATAGTTTGGCTGTTGTCAAGTGTGTTACCTAGGTGATACATAGTTTGACTGTTGTCAAGTGGGTTGTCTTGGTGATACATAGTTTGGCTGTTGTCAAGTGTGTTGTCTGGGTGATACAAAGTTTGACTGTTGTCTAGTGTGCTGTCTTGGTGATACATAGTTTGGCTGTTGTCAAGTGTGTTGCCTGGGTGATACATAGTTTGACTGTTGTCAAGTATGTTGTCTTGGTGATACAAAGTTTGACTGTTGTCAAGTGTGTTGTCTGGGTGATACAAAGTTTGACTGTTGTCAAGTGTGTTGTCTGGGTGATACAAAGTTTGACTGTTGTCAAGTGAGTTGTCTGGGTGATACATAGTTTGGCTGTTGTCAAGTGTGTTGTCTTGGTGATACAAAGTTTGACTGTTGTCAAGTGAGTTGTCTGGGTGATACATAGTTTGGCTGTTGTCAAGTGAGTTGTCTGGGTGATACATAGTTCGGCTGTTGTCAAGTGTGTTGTCTTGGTGATACAAAGTTTGACTGTTGTCAAGTGTGTTGTCTTGGTGATACAAAGTTTGACTGTTGTCAAGTGAGTTGTCTGGGTGATACATAGTTTGGCTGTTGTCAAGTGTGTTGTCTTGGTGATACAAAGTTTGACTGTTGTCAAGTGTGCTGTCTTGGTGATACAAAGTTTGACTGTTGTCAAGTGTGTTGTCTGGGTGATACATAGTTTGACTGTTGTCAAGTGTGTTGTCTGGGTGATACAAAGTTTGACTGTTGTCAAGTGTGTTGTCTGGGAGATACATAGTTTGACTGTTGTCAAGTGAGTTGTCTAAGTGATACATAGTTTGACTGTTGTCAAGTGTGTTGTCTTGGTGATACATAGTTTGACTGTTGTCAAGTGAGTTGTCTGGGTGATACATAGTTTGGCTGTTGTCAAGTGTGTTGTCTTGGTGATACAAAGTTTGACTGTTGTCAAGTGTGTTACCTAGGTGGTACAAAGTTTGGCTGTTGTCAAGTGTGTTGTCTGGGTGATACATAGTTTGGCTGTTGTCAAGTGTGTTGTCTTGGTGATACAAAGTTTGACTGTTGTCAAGTGTGTTACCAAGGTGATACAAAGTTTGACTGTTGTCAAGTGTGTTACCTAGGTGATACAAAGTTTGACTGTTGTCAAGTGTGTTGTCTGGGTGATACAAATATTGGCTGTTGTCAAGTGTGTTGTCTGGGTGATACAAAGTTTGACTGTTGTCAAGTGCGTTGTCTGGGTGATACATAGTTTGGCTGTTGTCAAGTGCGTTGTCTGGGTGATACAAAGTTTGGCTGTTGTCAAGTGTGTTGTCTGGGTGATACAAAGTTTGGCTGTTGTCAAGTGTGTTGTCTTGGTGATACAAAGTTTGGCTGTTGTCAAGTGTGTTGTCTGGGTGATACAAAGTTTGGCTGTTGTCAAGTGCGTTGTCTTGGTGATACAAAGTTACAAAGTTTGGCTGTTGTCAAGTGCGTTGTCTTGGTGATACAAAGTTTGGCTGTTGTCAAGTGCGTTGTCTGGGTGATACAAAGTTTGGCTGTTGTCAAGTGTGTTGTCTGGGTAATACAAAGTTTGACTGTTGTCAAGTGCGTTGTCTGGGTGATACATAGTTTGGCTGTTGTCAAGTGAGTTGTCTTGGTGATGCAAAGTTTGGCTGTTGTCAAGTGTGTTGTCTGGGTGATACAAAGATTGGCTGTTGTCAAGTGCGTTGTCTGGGTGATACAAAGTTTGGCTGTTGTCAAGTGTGTTGTCTGGGTGATGCAAAGTTTGACTGTTGTCAAGTGTGTTGTCTGGGTGATACAAAGTTTGGCTGTTGTCAAGTGTGTTGTCTGGGTGATACAAAGTTTGACTGTTGTCAAGTGTGTTGTCTGGGTGATACAAAATTTGACTGTTGTCAAGTGTGTTGTCTGGGTGATACAAAGTTTGGCTTTTGAGGAGCATACTGCTTGTTGAGTATAATGCCATGATGAGGTACATTCTTACTAAGCAAAATTTCTTGTAAATAGTAGTTGAAGGCAGGTTGCTGCTTATGAGAGGGTCTTGGTCAAGTAGTTTTTACCATGTGTTACAGATTTTGATTTGGGTAAAATATTACAGCAGTACCATTATAGATGAAACAATAATGCTGCATATTTCGAATATTTATACTCAGAAAAAATCTGTACTACAAAAATACTACAACATATTTTTTGCTGTATGAGGGTTTCCTCCCTATTTTTTATTTCTTTCTGATTACTTTACAAAAGTACAAAAGCTCAGCAGTGTGAAAAAAAACCCTGACTACATATTTCTATTGTGTTATTTTCTGTATGAGCGGTGTACAGGGAAGGGGGGAGGTCATACATTCTGTATCATTACTTGCTTGTCTCTCTAGAACAATGCTTGGCTCCACGTTTCTCTGATTTCCTTCTATTTTGATGTTTATGTTTTGCAAACGATACCTGATGATTGATCCAGCCTTCCTTGTTCGATAAAAAAATCAAAAAATCTCGGAGACTACGCGAGAGATCTTCTCTCTGATTTGCCAATTTTAACAGCAGCAGAGGAGTTTAAGTTCCCTGAAATGGTAGCCATGTTGTACTTGGGGAATTAACTAATGAATTTCTATGCCAATTATCCTCACCTGTACTACTAAGCAGCTTTTGTCATAATTCTGGGTCTTCTATTCTCAACCACAGTGATCTCCCTTAGTTTATTCTGAGCAAATCATTCAAGAGTTCTCTCCCTTTCATATTCAAGATCTATCCGACTCCTTCGAGATTTTTGGCTACTTAGTGGAAGACAGTGGCTGAAGCTTATCAGTTTATGCTTTAACTTTGGTTACAGATGATAATTATATGTAAAGATTCCCCTAGTTAATGTCTTACTATAGTAAATGCCACCAACATTCCAATTTCTGAAAACAAATCTGAGACAATGTCTCATATCTAAGATGGACACTTGAACCTTTGAGACCAGTGGGGTTATTGTCTGCTAAACATAAATGGTGTTTATGAAATGAGTATTCCTTCCTCTTTTTGAAGAGCTGTAATGTTATTCCATCCTCCTTTTAAAGAGATGCAAGGTTATTGATATTTCCTTTTGAAGAGCTCTAAGGTTATTCCTTCCTCCTTTCATAGAGATGCAAGGTTATTGATTTCTCCTTTTGAAGAGCCCTAAGGTTATTCTTTCCTCCCTTTAAAGAGCTCTAAGGTTATTCCTCCCTCCTTTCATAGAGATGCAAGGTTATTGATTTCTCCTTTTGAAGAGCTCTAAGGTTATTCCTTCCTCCCTTTGAAGAGCTCTAAGGTTATTCCTCCCTCCTTTCATAGAGATGCAAGGTTATTGTTTCTCCTTTTGAAGAGCTCTAAGGTTATTCCTCCCTCCATTTAGAGAGCTCTAAGGTTAATCCTCCCTCCTTTCAGAGAGACCTGAGGTGAAGATGTTCCCAGATTTTTAACCATGTAGATAATCTTAAGTACCTATCTTGTCCTCTGCCTGAGTCATAAATAGTTTACTAACCTAATTCTTCAGGTAACTGTGTTTCTGTACTATATATTGTAGATTGTGTTAGTAGTGTTTGGTATAAAGTGTGTCAGGAGTGTTCAATATAAATGGTGTCGGAAATGGTTGGTATAAATTGTGTTGTGACTTGGTCCTTTAAATTGGGTTGGAAATGGTCAGTGTAAATTGAGCAGAAATGGTTAGTGTAAATTGTGTGGAAAATGGTTGGTGTAAATTGTGTCGGAAATGGTTGGTGTAAATTGTGTTTGAAATGGTCAGTGTTAATGGTATTGCAAATTGTAGATGTAAATTGTGTTAGTAAAGATCTGTATAAATTGTGTCAGAAATAGTTGATGCAAATTGTGTCAGAAATAATTGGTTCAAATGGTGTTGGAAATGGTGTCAGAATTGGTCTGTTTAAATGGTGTCGGAATCGTTTTATGCAAATTCTGGCAGAAATGATCAGTGTATAATGGTGTCAGAAATGGTCTGTGTTAATTGTGTCGGACTTGGTCCTTTAAATTGGGTCGGAAATAGCCTGTTAATTGAGTTGGAAATGGTCAGTGGGAATTTTGTCAGCAATGGTTAGTGTCGGAAATGTGCGGTGTAACTGTTGTTTGGTGTAAATAGCGTCAGTAATGTTGAGTGCAAATTGCGTCAGAAATATTTGGTGTAAATTATGTCAGATATGTTTGGTATAATGTCATACAGATTGGATAACTGATTCTGTCAATAAAATACCTAAATCATCTGGATCAGATGTTGTTTATTTACACTAGAAACTTGAAATGCCATCTTTCTGTACCACCTATTTGTACTCTATATGAAAATGTGATTCATATTTAGACTGGTTTGAAGGCTGTGTATATTTTTTACTGTTTTTCTGACTTTTTTGCACGGAGATAAGCTTAAGGGAGGTAACTTAATTAATTAGTTGTTACAAATTTGAATATCTCTGTGTATTGTCTTTTACCTTAGGGTCTATGCATTGTCCTCCTTGATGTACTGATTATAGTGTTGGCCTGATGATGGCAATTTATTCATAATATTCTTTATAGTGTTGTCCTTTACAAAGAAGTGTCCTTTAATATGTTGTCCTTGCTAGAGTACAAAGTTTTGTCCTTTTATGGTATTGTCCTTTACAATGGCTTAACAATGGCTGTCCTTCATAGTATTGTCCTTTACAATGGATGTCCTTCATAGTATTGTCCTTTACAATGGCTGTCCTTCATAGTATTGTCCTTTACAATGGATGTCCTTCATAGTATTGTCCTTTACAATGGATGTCCTTCATAGTATTGTCCTTTACAATGGATGTCCTTCATAGTATTGTCCTTTACAATGGATGTCCTTCATAGTATTGTCCTTTACAATGTATGTCCTTCATAGTATTGTCCTTTACAATGGATGTCCTTCATAGTATTGTCCTTTACAATGGCTGTCCTTCATAGTATTGTCCTTTACTATTGACTATTGATATATTGAATGTCCTTTAGTTTTGTCCTTTACAACGACTGTCTTAAGTATTGACTTAGTCATTAGTCCTTTACAATGGATGACCTAATGTTTTCTTTTATAGTGTTGACCTTTACAAATTACAATTGTATTGTCAGTATTCATTCATTATCTTTAAAGTAAATATTCTGTGTTCAGGACTGTCTATTACTCATATCACAATATTCAAAGTATGCAAGCTTGTGTGATGATGTTAATTTCAAAGAGATATCAATAATTAAAATTGACAAAAATGAAAAAATTGACTGAAATTGTTCAATATGCTTGTTGTTTTACATCAGCCATTCAGGTGTACAGTATCTAGTATAATGCTGACAGGGTATGAGATAATTCCATGCTCTGGATGAATTGTTTAACTCACTAGCACTCTGTTACTGTAAAATCATTAATTTTTGGGGGGATTAAATTTTATCAATTTTGTGGTTCACCTTTTACCACAAAATCAAATCCCATTTGACAATAATTTTGACCCTTGTATTTATCACCTGAAATGCAAAATCCACGAATTAACGTCCCATCAAAAAATTATTTTTACCAAAATAACGAAATTTTGTCCCATCAAAATTAAATGATTTTCAGTATATCTAGCTCGCTTGAGGGACTCAGTGAAATACTATACATTCTATGTATCAATATTTAATTTAAATTTGTTTGATGACTAGTTGTAAACTGGTTAGAAATTTGATTTAATGACTTGACAGGAATTTATTGCTTAAAAGCGTCACAAACATGAGTTAACAAGTTTTTCATGTAAGCGATATATATGATACTGTATAATGTAGATTGATTTACAAAATATGGTTGAGTTTTGTGTTTCATATTTTCTTTGAAGCTCTTGTTCTTTTGATTGGCAGCCCATACATTTCTGGAAAATAGTAGATTTTTTTGTATTTTCGAAGAATTTAGAAAATAATTAACTATTGATCTGAGTCGTATTAAGATTTATTTAAGTATATATTTCAAAATTGATTTTAATTTAAGGGCAAAAAATATATCAAATTAACTTTATTTGTTTGAATTTTATGTTCTGAAGAATATGACCATTTGTGCTAATCTGGTACCCAGCCAGAACATTCAACATCAGTGACAACACTGCAGTCAGCCGGGACTCGCATGGGCTTTAAATTTCCGATTAATTTAAACTTAGTTTTCAATCATGTTAACAATTCTTTTATCATTAATCAATCAGATTGTGTAGTGAAGGGAACTGACATTTATAAAATACAATTGATCTTTGTCAATGGTGATTTTTTTTTTTGTCAATGGTGATTGTTAATATTGTGAATCTTCCTACAGATTTGCCACTCTCTGTGTTTAGCCATATTTGGAGATTTCTGTGTCGGGCCGATTGTGTATTAGCATTTTATATTTTCATATCTGTCTGGAAAACCAGCATAATAGATAACTGCATGATATTCAACAAAATGATGGCTAAGAGAGATGGTGCACTTCAAATTTTCCAATATTTAGTCTGATGATGTTAGTTTGGGATGATGTTAGTTATGACGTTGTTGTTGTTATGCACCAGTCAATATTTGGGGGAGGGGGCTGGTGACACCAAGTCCTGGTGAATAGGCTGTGGTTGGTTCCAACTCCTCGGCATTACAAGTACTATATGATTATATGTCCCTACCCTAAGCATTGTCTCCAGAGTGGGGATTTAAAATTAAAAAAATATGTCTAATTCCCCCTGGGTTGCCTACCCGGTTGAGGTCTTCCACTAATTCAGCCCCCCTTGAATATTAATTATTTTACAGTTCCTTGTAACAAATTGAAACAAAACACAACATTTCATAGATTTGACATTTGGAATAATTCAATATTTTAAAGCTGAGGATTACAGCATGTTGTACTGTTGCAGGTCGAGTGTTATCCTTGAAGGGCAATGCTATTTGATTTCCCTGATCCTTGCTATATTGGTGAAAGGACTGTTGGCCTTAGCATGAAATTAGCTGTGTACAGAAAATGCCCAATAATGATTTGCAGTATAAAGTTCTCTCTGGTATTTCATTCATGAAGGGAAGTGGAAAATATTCTAACAGGATTGACATTTAAATATCAACTGCTGTTTCGAGAGGTTTTTGTATAAATGCCGGAAAAAAGTCAATTACCAGTCTTTCTTTTAGTACAATCCTGTTTATTTATACATTTCTCTTATGTGTTTTCAGTCTGACGTTCCCCTGCAGATGGACCATCCTGATGTTTGTTTGACTGTCTGTCAGTTCCATCCCGCATCCTGATGTTCGTTTGACCGTCTGTCAGTTCCATCCCAATGTACATTCGTCCGCCTGTTTGACTGTCCTTAATGTCGTCTGGTTGCAGTTTGAAGCTTTCATATAAAATTGATGGGAGCATTGGCTTAACCTTTTGGTAAGTGTTTAGTAAATATTTAGTTCATAGATACTAATAATGCCTCCCTTCTTTGATAAGGGGGTATATAGCTTTGCACTTGTCAGTCTGTCCTTCTGTAGATAGTTTGGTATTTTTGAATTTAGGTCATGTGATACATGTCGTGTAAGTCATGTGATACCTGTCTTGTGAGCCATGTGATACATGTCTTATAGGTCATGTGATACATGTTGTGTAGGTCATGTGATACCTGTCTTGTATGCCATGTGATACATGTCTTGTAGGTCATGTGATATATGTCATGTGATACATGTCTTATAGGTCATGTGATATATGTCTTATAGGTCATGTGATACAAGTCTTGTAGGTCATGTGATACAGGTCTTGTAGGTCATGTGATACAGGTCTTGTAGGTCATGTGAAACATGTCTTGTAGGTCATGCGATACATGTCTTGTAGGTCATGTGATACAGGTTGGCTGGAACCAATTGCGTGCAATAATTACATTAACTGGCAGCTATTATATATTATAACATAAGTTATTAATACCTTAAGTGTTCTTCATGAGTTGGAAGTTATTAGGCATTGTTTCCATGAAGTGCTGCATGGTGGAGATCCAGTCATAGTTGAATCAGTGGTGTAGATTTCGCAATCTTGGCTGGAACATGATTTCATCGTGTACTCTCACTGATTAGACGGGAGAGAGTTTCCAAGTTTCCAAGACGTAGTAAACATATATATTGAGTCACCTCCCAATTTAATTGTTAGGGTCATTCATAGGAGGCGTGTAAATCAATTTTGTTTGTCTAAATGGATCCTGGTTTTCTCGAGATGTATAACTCATGCCTATAGTACTGCTTAGTCATTTTCACTTTCAAGCCACAATCAGTCATTGGTCGTATTCTGTTTAAGTTTAAAACTTCAATTTATTTCAAAATGGCACAGCATATGTTAATGATCCCCACCCAAATGTATCATATGTTTTTGTTGGCACTGTATTTAATGCTGGAGGCGTGGTTTTAGATCAAATTTGTCATCCTGTGTTGAAATATGCAGGATCTAAGGCATAGGTTAGGTCTAATATGTAGACGATATTCGTAGGAATGTGGAAATTTGATCTAAAAACTGTACTAGTTCACATTTAATGTCTGCTCTTCAATTTAACAAAAAAGAAGATAAAAAAGATAGTTTAATATTCACATATTTTCATAATTCCTCATTAATCGGCAGCTTCAACTTTACAAAAAAAAGAAAGACATTTTTATATTCGCATATTTTCATAATTCCTACAATTCGTGATACAAATTCCATTTTCGTTCCAACTATTACTGATGTGTTTTGGTTCACAGAAGTTGGGATATATAAACAAAGTGATTTGTTTATTTTACCATTTCTTCTATGTTGACTATGCCAGGTGTAATATCTCTGCGTCTGCAAAACATGAACATGAACAGGGTGATCGTCCTCGGCCTAATGTCTTCTGTTTGGCTTTCTCTGTTACATGTTTTGTAGAAGTGCATACCATGAATTAGAACTGATCAATTAAGAACTGCATTCATACCTGCCAAGCTAGTTAACTCCAAAATAAGAGTGTTAAAGCAAAACATGTCGCAAGATGCTCTTAAATGTGATTAAAAGGGATTTATATTCATAAACAACAAATATGTTAATTCTAATAGATATAAATACGGGACAGAAGATCATGAAATGTATCAAATGTACTTTTGTTCAAAGGTAGGTGAACTTGGAATACCAGAAATTATCAACAAAATTAGGAGTAACTCCACTTTAATGGGAGTACTTGGCAGGTATGAGTGTATTTCCTATTTAAGATTTGTAATAGTAGTACATGTGTTTAATTGCTTCTAAGCTGGGGGTCCAGCTGGTTGTGTTCGGTGCATTGCAGTCAGGGACCTTTGCTTTCAAAATTACTTTTAATTTGTTGATTTCTTCTGTCCCTCATCGACTCGAGTGTCATTTTTAAATAACTGGTATTACGATGGTGAATAATTCATGTTTCTATCAGAGTATTTAACGAAAGAAATAACTAAGTAAAACTAATAATACCAATGTAAGAAGTTAAGAAAAATATTACTTTGAAGCTTATGTAAGGCAGTGTGCCGAAATTTATATAGTAAGAATGAAATGGCTTTAAAGCTTTATATAATGTAAGGTAGTGGGTTGATGAAGTATGTGGAAATATGTTTAAACAGTCAGGGAGGAGTACTTAATTCATCAAATGATTCATTTTTATTTCTCACACCTCTCATTGAAAAGTCAAATAAGGATTTATGGTCCAATAACCACACAGTATCGGGGAGGAAAGCTTCAGTTTAAGTGATTACACAATATCACTTTGGATCATCTTAAATAACTTCAAGCGTCTATAACATAACAATCAGTATATACCTTGTGATCACAAGTTTTTATGAACATAGCTGTCTTTTTTGTATAATTTGTATAAAAAGTTATTACTTTTTGTATATGAATGCATCCTGAGGCAGCCATGTTGGCTGGTTTTTGCAATACTGACACTTCATCTGTATAATTATTAAAAAAAAACTTCCACTACTTTTTGCAATGAAAGCATTTTAATTATGCTGCATGTCTCCCCCTCCATCTTTGTACATGCTAATGGTCTCAGCTCAATTTGGGAAATAAGGTTAGACAGCTCAGTCCCAGGATCCCCAAACTTTACATTGGAGTTTCCCAGGAGCTAGGTCCTTAAAAAGAAATGCCACATAGATTAATTTATCCGTCAATGTAGACGAAATTTACTTCAAATCTGCTCACAATGAGTCAATTTGCATTTGGGTCATATGGGGGTGAAGAATTGGGTCATTTGGGTACAATCTGGTTTTGACTGTTAGAAGACGGCGCAGGGAGCACCTAGGTGTGCGATAAAGGACCATAATGGCCGTCTTGTGATTTGTTTAATCATTGGTCTGGCTTTGTGGATTTAGCTCACTAGAAGATAAATTATATTAGAATGAATAAAGCCTGCATTATAAATTTCTGTCAGTGTTTTTTATCAGCATAGATTTTTAGTCCAATACTAGGAGTGGTAGATTAAATTTATTTTTGACTCATTAAGTGCATTTTTTGGAACATGAAATATTTGACATTAAATTTTACGTATTGTAAAATCATAACTTTCATGGTGGATTAAATTTGTGGACTTTGTGGTTCACCTTTAACTAGGAAATCAAATCCCTTCAAGCTATATTTTTGACCCTTGTATTAATTACCTGAAATGAAAAATGCACGTATTCAGGTCCCATCGAAATGGTCATTTTACCAAAATCACCAAATTTTGTCCCATCGAAATTAAATGCTTTTACAGTATAGAGTATAGCTAGTGTACCAGGTTACCTCCCTCCCCCTCCCAAGATTGTTTAGACCTTCTAGTCGGCCAATAAAAACTATATGATAGCAAATCTTGCCTTCCTCACCTGAGGAAAGATAAGGTTATTCCTGTAGCTTCAAAAAATACCACACCATACTGATAATGCTCTTATAAAATAGCAATCTTGTCAGATCTCAGAATGGTGAATTCTAGTACTTCGCCAAACCATGGGTCATGCAAGCTTTTTTTGGTTTAACTCAGACAGTTGTAACTGCTTGGCCATTTGTTGTATCCCGGCCATTTGGTGTATCCCGGCCATTTGGTGTATCCCGGCCATTTGTTGTATCCCGGCCATTTGGTGTATCCCGGCCATTTGATGTATCCCGGCCATTTGGTGTATCCCGACCATTAGGTGTATCCCGGCCATTAGGTGTATCCCTGCCTAATTTTCCAATGACCTCTGCTGACTTCTAGGCTATCATCACACAATTCCAGATAAACCATGGCTGACCATTTGTAGCATTTAACTGAGACAGTTGTTGTTTATGGCCATTTGGTGTATCCTTGCCTACTTTTCCAATGACATCAGCAGGCTTCTAGGCTATCATCACACATTTCCCGACAAACCATGGCTGACCATTTGTAGCGTTTAACTGAGACAGTTGTTGTTTATGGCCATTTGGTGTATCCTTGCCTACTTTTCCAATGACATCGGCAGGCTTCTAGGCTATCATCACACATTTCCCGACAAACCATGGCTGACCATTTGTAGCGTTTAACTGAGACAGTTGTTGTTTATGGCCATTTGGTGTATCCTTGCCTACTTTTCCAATGACATCAGCAGGCTTCTAGGCTATCATCACACATTTCCCGACAAACCATGGCTGACCATATGGAGCGTTTAACTGAGACAGTTGTTGTTTATGGCCATTTGGTGTATCCTTGCCTAATGTGCCTATGACCTAGGCAGGCTTCTAGGTAATCATCACACTGCTCCAGTTGTGAGCCAAACCATGGCCCTGCTTTTTTGCCAGCTTTGCCAACAACCTCCAGCTATGAGGGAACATAGCTGCAAGCTTATAAGCTTATAGAACTTAGTTCTCTAGGGGTTTAGCAACTCACCAAGCCATGTCTAATGCTCTTTTAGCTCAGTTCACCATTGGCTTGCCATATTAATCCCAAAGGGTTTCGACTCTAAATTTTTTATGCAGGGTTGTTAAATTTTACTGTCGATTAATTCATAACTTGTTATTACTAGATATAATCGATCCTAGTATTGCTCGTAATATTTCTCGTTTAAATAATTGATGATTTGATAGGGTAATCTTGACTTTCCGAACACATTAATGATGTGATCTTAAAGGATTAGTATTTTATCTGATATTGGCATACAAGGGATGGTGTCTAAATAAGTCCAAACCATGAATTTCTAAGAATTGGCTGTTATAGAATTACTGCTCTGATCTGGGACTTGATAAGTTTATGTATCTTCAATATGAGTACATATGGACGGTGCCAAACCAAAACCCTGTAACTCAGTTTTTGCGTGAAAACCTTTTTTTGCTGCATCCGCATTTGCTAGACGTCCCGCACATTTCTGTCTTATTGTGTCCAAACTGTTTCAAATGACTCCAAAGTAGAAGTTGAATCTTGATATTTACAAAACTACTCCTCAGATTATGTATCTTCAATATAAATACATATAAATCAAATGTAGGGTATTGAAAAACTGATTTTGCTGTGTCCCGCACTTGTTACAAAATTGTCTTAATTCGATCTTTTTTACCAAATTGTTCCTCAGATATGACCAATTAATGACAGTGATGAATTCCTGAATCTTCAATATTAGTCCATATTATCCAAATGTAGGGTATTGAAAAAAATAATTATAGTGTCCTGACACTAATGTAACAAAATTTTCCGAAGTACACATGGAGCCTTGCTCATGTGAAGTATTACACCTCAGATATGAGACTTACTATATGATATCGTG
This sequence comes from Spisula subtruncata, assembly GCA_963678985.1. Classification (NCBI taxonomy): domain Eukaryota; kingdom Metazoa; phylum Mollusca; class Bivalvia; order Venerida; family Mactridae; genus Spisula; species Spisula subtruncata. The sequence continues at coordinate 5,684,184 of OY787660.1, forward strand.
TCTTCAGTATAAAAGTACATCAAAATTGTATTGGATATTTTTTACTGTGTCCAGACTTTGTATCAAAAGTCCAAAACAAGTGCATGTGTACTGAGTGAAGCATTGATCTCATATTTCATTGGATTGTAGAAATTCTTCCAGGATGTCCCGTGTCCTGTTTGTGGAGTCTACCAGACTACATGACGATGTCCTGTTTCTGTTGTTGCGTGTTTTGGCTGGTGTCTGGTTATGTAGCTGCTCTCGGATGACTGGTGTGACTGTGACACTGATATTTTTGATATTCACTCTGTGTTGAATGCTTGTGTTCCTTTGCTGCTTGCTACTGGTGTGTCCCAGATATACACATTTATTGTGTCAGTCCCCATATGTTAAAGCCCCTAATAACCTGTCATTCCCCTTGCCAACTTGTAGTTCAAGTTGTTGGTTTGGTTCATCCACTGTCTCCCCTTTTACTTGATAGACTGTACACCCTGCTACAACTGACTTTGCTTGCTAACTTGTTTTTGGTCACTTTAACCGAAACATCGGAATAATAAATAAAATATATAAACTTGATCTGTCTTATCCGTGTATTCCACTTTCCATACCTTTACCTGTCAGTTAGTCACTTTTTGTAAAACTTTTGTAAATAATTCAGTATAGGGTGAAAACCTGGATTTCATAGGATTTGATGCATTTCGTGAATTGATTTTAATGTTTGGCTGCCATTTTGAGAGATTTGTGCTGTTCTGACCATCAGGGACAATGAGTAATTATCAGCATAATCAGAAACAATTACTCAGTCTGATTCAGTCACTCCTGTATCATGGTCAGTCAGTGTATTGGTCAACATTGGGTTAGTCTATGTGTACTTGTTGCGTGGTGGACAGTCTATGTAATTAGATGGGTGTCTGTCAGTGTATTATGGTCAGTCAGTGTATTGGTCAACATTGGGTTAGTCTATGTGTACTTGTCGTGGGGGTCAGTCTATGTAATTAGGTGGGTGTCTGTCAGTGTAATATGGTCAGTCAGTGTATTGGTCAACATTGGGTTAGTCTATGTGTACTTGTCATGGGGGGTCAGTCAGTGTATTGGTCAACATTGGGTTAGTCTATGTGTACTTGTCCGCGTGGGGGTCAGTCTATGTAATTAGGTGGGAGTCAATCAGTGTATTGGTCAACTTTGGGTTAGTCTATGTATACTTGTCGTGGGGGGTCAAGTCAGTGTAATGGTCAAGTTTTTGGTCAGTCTACGTACTTCTCAGCGTGGGGGTCAGTGGGTAAAAAAAAGGAAAAATGATCGCACATCTTTGAGACTGGTTACACTCCTGTACAATTACGATTTTCTTGATTTTCGTCTGCAAGTTGTGTAGACTGTGTCATATTGCCTGTATTGTTTATTTTACTCATTCATTGTGTCTGTAGCATAATGGAGGAAACCAACAAAGATTTATTGGGACGATTTTCTGATGTCTGAGAAAAAACTCGCGTTGTTAAGTAACTTACATACATTGTGGGTAATTTTGTTTATCGGGAAATTGTTACCAAGCACTTGGGTAATATTGAGCATAGAATTGTAGAATTGTCTGTCACAGGATTGCTTGGGATTTCATCATACCCTGAAACAAAAAAGTTTTCAATTAAGATCTGTCGTACTAAGGATCATATAGGATGCTATCGAGTCAAGTTTACTACAATTCAGGGAGCCTCGCTCAGGACGGCAGGATTTTAAAAAGAACTGAGAGGTAACTTATCAATAATGAAATCAAAATGGCTTCTCGTATTGTGTTTCAGCTGCAGAAGTTGTTTGATCCGTGTCATTAAAACGCATGAAGATGATCATCTGTGTCATAAAAGTGCTTGTTGATTCTTAATAGTCATCTGTGCCATAAAAGTGCTTGTTGATTGTCAATTGTGAATTTGATCTTATGATTATATGATTTTTTGTTTTCTAATTGATTAAGTTAAACACTAACAGATGGTTGCTGTTTCTGGTAGCACTGTTATTAATTTCTTTTTGTATGCACTGCCCAGAGCAGATCAAAAATGAGTTTAGGGTTACAGTCTTTTGTTTCTTCATGTGAAGATTCCCTGTGAGCTTTCATAGTTACCATAGATTAAACTCGATCTTAAATAAAATTTACCTGATAATAAAAAAAGGGTTAAGTAACCCAAGTTTTTGAGGGCAAAATTTCAGGTATTAGATGATTGCAGCTTTCAGGGTTGGATGAAGTCCCTGCTCACTGTCCACTCAAAATTCATGGTTATCATTGCTTAATGTTGTGTGTTAAAAGTCATCTTTTGGGTTTGTACATTGCTAATGTCCTGAAAAATCAATTAACTCTTTTGAAGTAGCTTAGTGTTTTATATTGTGGAGTTCCTATTAGTCCTTTCTCCTCTTGGTTATTCATCCCAACCTAGAGTAAAGTTTGTGTTCGCTTCAGTACATAACAATGATTGGAATGGACGGTTAACAGCGGAACCACACATAAAATAACAATGGTTAGTTAATATTTAGTGCAAAAATCTCATACCATGTACACTGTAGGAATTCCTGGAAACAGAAATAGTATTTTTGATGCATTTTTGGCTTATGATCAGTGCTATAGGCTTGGTCTGGCATCTCTGAACACCGCTTGACTGTAAATCTAGGTATAATGTATTCTGTACCACGCTTGTAATAAAGTTTGATAATTTGGGTTCCATATGACATGTTTTAGATGGATGGTAGGGAAAAGTTGGCATACCATTCTGTTTGAAGTGAAAACGGATGCATTTTTATTTCTGCACTTTTATGTTTGTATTTTAACTTTGTATATGAATAAATTATTAGTCATTGCACTATAATCTAATGGTATGTACCTCGGCAATGCACTTTTATGACCAAGCTAATGCATATGCCTGTTAAAATGGTGTGGGTGTAGCTGCAGAGACATAATACCATGGTTTTGAATCTGTATCAGATAATCCAATGTGTCACAAAGTGCTGACTCTGCACATGTATAGCATGGTTTGAATCACAAGTTTCTTCAAGATTGCAGAGGTGCGTTTGTGTTTTTTGTTTGCGTTCCAATGAGAGTTGAAATTGTGTGGTTACTTTGTTTTTCACTGCTTAGTTGGCCCATGACTAGCAATGACTTTGAGGGAAGAGAGAGAATCTTACCAACCAGTCCATCTTTAGTGTAATGGGAAATACAAAAAAAGTTTCAGAAATGACATCAATAAAAGTGCCACGGATGAGATTCGAACCAGGGACCTGTCTGTCTAGTCTATAGCCTAGAGTGTTATCCATTCCACCACCGTGCCACCTGAAAGTGCAGACTAACAGATCGGAGGCATTAAATAGAACATGTTCGGTATGTACGCCAACGCTGGACAATTCTACACCATTTCCATTGATCACGACAGAAATCTCTAGGGATGTGTTATAATGATGTCCATATTCATACTCAGAGTCCTACAGTTATTCTTGTGTTTTCATCAACTATGGTATGATCTGAAAAATGTTGATTTGGATTCCATCAATTCTCCGCTATTATACTACAATAGATCCAGTATCTGTACATGTCAGGTCCCATGATATCATTGGGACATTGCTAACAAACGGTAGTAGTCAGGGGTTAAACATCTGTTTATGGTTTAACCATATGCCAATGTGTAACATTATTGTTATAATGTGTAAAACAGTTCTCTGAAGCAAGAACCTCTCCAGAGCTCTCCAAGCTTGCAGATGTAGAGCCTCCTGAGCTGTTCTCTTAAGCAGGGGCCTCTCCTGAGAGCTGTTCACTTGAGCTTAAACCAAGAGCTGACTCCTTGATCAAAGTGATGTTCCCTTCAGCTAAAATCCCAAAAGCTGTCTTTTAGGGCACAACTTTGAAAGTTGTCCATTTCACCTACAACTTTAAAGAGTTGTCTCTTTGACTAACAACGTGGAGAAACGTCCCCTTAAACAACAATCCTGAAAGATGTCCTCTTGGGCACAAACCTACAGTCTAGCCTCAGCTACTCTCTTGACCATCAGCCTCTCCAGAGCAATCCTTCTGACCTAACAATCTTTTCAGAGTTTTGTACATTGTAATATTGTTTTGCTCAGTTCTAATTGCTTGTAAATTTCAGTTTTTGAACTTCTTGTTTTTCTTCAAAAAACACACAATACTTGCAAGGAGTGGTTGGATCTTGAGTAGGGAAGTAACCTTCCCTTTAATCTATTATTTATCTCGTTAAAATATCTTCAAAAAAAGCCATCTGCTTCCAGATACAGTGTGTCGCAAACTGGCTCACAATTCATCTATACTACCATTTTATGAACTTTTAAAATTCCGGATGCTGTAAATTTAATTTACGCACGCTTCAGTAGGAAATTACGTAGTAATTTGTCTGTTGATGATCGCCGACAATCGTTGGTAGCCTGTTGCCTTCTTGTAACACCGCTCATTATATCGTAGTTCTTCAAGCCAAATTGTAATTTCATAAAACGGTTGCCACTGTTGGTTGCTTGCCAGAGACGTTTCAGCAGACAAATTTATACTTTTTATACTTGTTAATCGGTTTGTATTTTGTATAGTTATATCTATTAGCGAAATGATGGAATGCGCCTTAAAGTGCATAGTAGCCAATGTTGGGCCACTAGTTGTTAGATTGGATCAATATTATGTAAGTCTGGAATGGGAATATTGTCTCGGAATTGTTTCTCTCCCTTGCTCTCTGTTCGGAGATGGTATAACAGACTCAAGTGTACATGCTCCTATATTGCTGGCTTAGAGTGAGAAGGTCGTAAGTATAAAATCAATGTTTTGAGAAAACAAGAAAAAACTGTCTAAAAACTAGTCTTTACTTATAGAAAAACCAACTTTTTGGACTTCAATTTGTTCAACATGACACGTTCCGATTTTCATGAAAATAGGCTCATTAGAAGCGCATTTAATGCGGATTTCAAATTTGTACCAGTCTTATAAGGTGAAAAGTAGTAGTTACGACCTTATTCTAAGCCAGCGATTTGGTCTCTTGCAACAGGAAAGATTGAAGTTGCGAATGATAAGAACTTGCAAGTATTCATTGAATGATGACTTCTTCATATGTTCAGCAGTGTTTTAGAATGTCTATTTAACTTTATCGTTCCCAATTTATCAATTTTTTGCAGATCATTTGTGACCCAAGGAAACATATAGGCTGTGCAACTTGTTGCTATTTGTCAAATGGTGTGTCTTGTCCTGTAGACTGCCATTACTAAACCACTACTGGCATCAAATCCAAGCAGTTGATAAGTTGCTATGTTGTTGCCATTAGCACGCTCAACAAGGCGTGTTCAAACTTTGACTTTCAGTTTCAGAATCAGTTCAGAACTGTTCTGTTACATGACTGCCTCCAAGATCCTGTGTGTTCGCACCAATTATGACAATGTTAAATTGATGCCACAATTGTTGGGATTGATCTTAATGAAGATTGGTCAAATCCAGTCCATACTTATTCACGAACACATATTTTTAGCTCACCTGTCACAAAGTGACAAGGTGAGCTTTTGTGATCGCTCTTCGTCCGTCGTCCGTCCGTCCGTCGTCCGTCCGTCCGTCGTCCGTTCACAATTGCTTGTGAACACACTAGAGGTCACAAATTTAGCCTGATCATTATGAAACTTGATCACAATGATCATCTCCATAAAATCTAGGTCAAGTTCGATATTGGGTCATCTGGGGTCAAAAACTAGGTCACTAGGTCAAATCAGAGGAAAACCTTGTGAACACATTAGAGGTCACAATTTGAGCCTAATCTTTATGAAACTTGATCACAATGATCATCTCCATAAAATCTAGGTCAAGTTCGATATTGGGTCATCTGGGGTCAAAAACTAGGTCACTAGGTCAAATCAAAGGAAAACCTTGTGAACACATTAGAGGTCACAATTTGAGCCTAATCTTTATGAAACTTGATCACAATGATCATCTCTGTAAAATCTAGGTCAAGTTCGATATTGGGTCATCTGGGGTCAAAAACTAGGTCACTAGGCCAAATCATTGAAAAACCTTGTAAACACATTAGAGGTCACAATTTGTGACTTATCTTTATGAAAATTTATCACAATGATCATCTCTATAAAATCTAGGTCAAGTTCGATATTGGGTCATCTGGGGTCAAAAACTAGGTCACTAGGCCAAATCATTGAAAAACCTTGTGAACACATTAGAGGTCACAATTTGTGACTAATCTTTATGAAAATTGATCACAATGATCATCTCTATAAAATCTAGGTCAAGTTCGATATTGGGTCATCTGGGGTCAAAAACTAGGTCACAAGGCCAAATCATTGAAAAAGCTTGTGAACACACTAGAGGTCACAATTTGAGCCTAATCTTTATGAAACTTGACCACACTGATCATCATTATAAAATTTAGGTCAAGTTCGATATTGGGTCATCTGGGGTCAAAAACTAGGTCACGAGGCCAAATCATTGAAAAAGCTTGTGAACACACTAGAGGTCACAATTTTGACCTTATCTTTATGAAACTTGATCACAATGATCATCATTATAAAATTTAGGTCAAGTTCGATATTGGGTCATCTGGTGTCAAAAACTATGTCACGAGGCCAAATCATTGAAAAATCTTGTGAACACACTAGAGGTCACAATTTTGACTCTATCTTTATGAAACTTGGTCACAATGTTTATCTCTATAAATTCTAGGTCAAGTTAGATACTGTGTCATTTGGGCCAAAATCTAGGTCACTAGGCCAAACAGGTGAGCGACCAAGGGCCCTTTGGACCCTCTTGTCTATACTAGTAATGTAATGAATTGTGAGATGAGTTGTTGATTTACCGATTCATTATCAATGTTCTTTTACAGTGTAATTCATTAACTCCTGCCTCAGTTCACCCAGATACCACATTGAATTCCATCTATATATGTATAACAAATTAATTGATACATTGTATTGAAGTGGTATGTACTTCAGTGTAATGGCTGCAAAAAATGGGGGGAAATGATTTGAACTATAATAATGCCCCTTTGGTGTTACAAGGTTGTATCTCACTATATATTTTATAGTCAGATACAAATTTGTTGCATTAAAGGGACAAAACTTATTTTATTCATCTGTCTAAACTGATAAGGAAAATCACGATCCTCCATTCTGCCATACTCTGCAATGTAAATGGAAATTCAAATTAGTGAAAGTGTTGTAACAATAGACGGCCATTGGCTGGCTGTTGTCATTTGGACATTATTAATGGGTAATGTGGTCCTGTATTAACAGATATATGTCTCTGATATGGTCTGCATTATTCTGGTATTGTTGCACACGAGTTACCTCCCCTAGCTCTCTTCTGTATTAAGATAAACTGGTGGAATAGAGTTGCCTCCCTTTCATGTAGAGATAATTTGGTGGTATTCCCCTTTCTGAATGAGGTATTTGGTTGAATGGAGTCGTCTCCCTTTCATGTAGAGATAATTTGGTGGAATTGAGTTGCCTCCCTTTCATGTAGGGTTAATTTGGTGGTATTGAGTTGTGTTTACCTTCCTCATTGATGTGTTTGGTGGCATAGAGTTGTTTCCCCTGTTTGAATGGGATAATTTGTTGATAATGAGTTGCCTCCCTCTCCTGAATGAGATAATTGGTGGTTCCCCTGTCGTTGTATGTACAGAGTTAACTCCCCTCTCTTTATATGATATATTAATGGAGGAAAAGTTATTGCCAAACTGTATGACCTGAGTGGGCTGGATGTTTGTGGTCTGTATGTGGGTGTATATATGGTCAGTGAAGGTATGAATCAAGGCTTGTTGCCAAATAACCACAACTATTGGCTTCAGGCTGATTTAATTACTACATTTATATGACATATCTGTTAAGTGTAACATACAGCTTAAACAGTCTACTTGTTTGAAGCCTTTAAACACACCAATTTTAAAGAAAGTTTACAGTATATTTGTTTGAAACCTTTCGTATACCAAGTTTAAAGAAGATTTACAGTGTAATTGTTTCAAGCCTTTTGCTTTACAAGTTTCAAGAAAGTGTGTTGAATATATTGTGTGAAATCTTTGACCATTGTGAGTGTATGAGGTTACAGACACTTCTTTCATCGTGATACAGTAGAAATGTTGTGGGAATTTTAGAATTTGGACACCTTGGCAAAGAAAATTTGTAAGACTATTTCTGTAACATTTAGTATTAATAACTTCTATTAATTATTAAACTTATTAAGACTACTGAAAAATTCCTCATGAAGGAGAATACATTGTTCTGGAGCCCCAAAACGCTGATACAAACCCCATTGCTCAAAGCTCCATTAGATAGTGTGGTGATGAACACTTGATAAACCTTTGTTTTGAACATTGTTAACTTAACATGAGTGCAGTGAAACCAGTATACAGCCAGCACTTTTAATGATCGGCCATTACATAAAGTAATAATATGGAATTAATGATAAAAAACTGTTTTAGAACTCCTGATGTACCAAAAAGCTGCTTCATTCATTTCATATTCTCTATTTGTCTTGTCTCAATATTCATGCACCTCATGTACATAACCCTATCTCATCCAGGGCATCTTACATAACCATCCAATCCTGTCTTGTCTTCAAACAGACAAAATCTTGACAGAAATTAACGTTTTGTACAAAAGAAAGTCTTTGCTATTGTTCTTAAGTCCCATCAGAGATTCAAGTGGTTTTCTAGCGCGGATATTTCTCTCTGTATAATGCCCCGACATGCAGTATAACATTAATTGTCTACAATAGCTCATATTTGCCTAAATTCTTCACAAAATATATTCCTGCCTGAATATATTGATCCATCTTTGATAGAATGCTGACTGGGCAGAAATTCAGAAATTGTGGGTTAATATCTTGTTTTTCAAAGTTTGGCCTCAACTCAGTTGACTATACTGCTCTTCATTATATGAGAGTCACCAGTTGCTGTTGCTATGATGTTTCCATAATTATGTTGTATATGGTCTCTCCCTTGTGCCAATTTGAAAAATATGGGATTGCCTCCGTGTAAATGCATTATGGGATTGTAGTCACCAACAGCCTCATAGTGTTTAAGGAACTGTTTTAAACCCCTGACCTCCATGTGCTTGTCCGATTGTACTAAATCCTGCTTCTTTCTTTTGGATTGGCTTTTATTCTCGAAATTATGTAACAATATTCTTTGCTTGTTTAAGGAAAGTGCAGTTATAAGTAAAACGCTTTATCTATTGGCCAAAGGGTTTAATGCTTCAGAGGTTGAAATGTATATTTTGCTGCAAAGGGTTAAGAAAGGTTAAGGCTGCAACAAGGGTTGGGACACCACATACAGCAGGCTATACCTTATGCCCCACCTGGTCACAGGAACACATTGGCTAACCAAACAGCAGGGTAACAAAGTCAAATGCCATGTACACAACACAATGTATATTCATGCCTTTTCACAGGGACAGTTCGGCTTGAAAAACAAAAGGGTAACAAGGGGACATCATACACCTTTAAGGCTATGCCTTGCCAAGCCTGCAATGGTCTCAAGATGACATTCAACTATCCCAACTCAGAGGAGTTGTATACATAACATGTAAGGGCAAACAAAAAGTAAGTCAGACTAGTGTATATTTGTTACTGGTATTAAAATAAGAGTTGACATCAGATGACCCAGTGTGCCACATTGTTACATCAGATGACCCAGTGTGCCACATTGTTACATCAGATGACCCAGTGTGCCACATTGTAACTCCAGGAAAAGGTGATTGAACCCATGATGTCTGATTGACAGGATATTAAAATGTGCAATGTGCTCTGGAAATGCTTGCGTTTATATTGGAGTTAGCCTGATGTTTATACAACTGAGGTGCATTTTTCTGTAGCGAAGTATAAATTTGCTATGTTCGGCAACAGTTCAATAATTGTGGAGTCAGCATAGGTGATATATGATATTGGAATAGCTATATTTTGCATATGAATACAGAAAGCTACGATACTTTATGGCAATATCAACGGTGTAGGATCGTTGTGTTGGGATTTGAAGGATGAAACAGGGCTATGCAAATGGAAGTCTGCACATGATTGTTTCATTATGGTATTGATCTGAACGCGGGGTTGGAAGCGAAAGAGAAGCATGATGGCACAGAATTACATGTTTGTCTTGTTTCTAGGATCTCTTGTCTCTCTAGCCTTTCTATTTCTGGCGATAAATTTGAGCTTCCTTTATGCCTATCAATGAATTGATCAATTGTAAGGTTATCTTAAGAAATAGACATTTTGTTAGAGGAAGCCTTTGATGTGTGTATCTATAGTTCTATACTGGGGGATCAGTTATTTCTCTTGAATATTTTTAATTCCCATTTGGTCTTTAATTTAAGGAGAAAAACAGCAAACAATGGGATAGATTTCCTGAGTTTCTTAAAATGATTTTTTACGAGAGAAGTCACTCTATCAGACTAGCCCAGACTAAATAAGGATTGCATGGTGTCATAGGTTTGCTTACAATGTCTTCTGTCGTCAATTAATGAATTTTAATGGTGTTTTTTTTCTCAATTTAATCTTTAATGGTTTTTTTCGTGGTATTTTACATTTTTATCAACTTTTTTTACTTCCTTATATCTCGAAACTGTTTCATCAATTCTTGTAGTAACAGTCTTGATATAATTATATGAACAATGAACTGTACTTTTTTGCATGTTTTATTTGTAGGAACTTAACTTTGTTTGACTTTAATTTACACTAATTAACACCTGCTCATCTTAATTACTGATCTTTAATTGGTGATCTTGTTAATTGCACATCTTGTGTTTGTCAAGCCGTTAACGAGCTCCGGAGCTTCACTGTCATTAACAAATAAAAACATCAATGATTTTCTGAGATTCTATCTGTATTTATAGACTTTTCGATTCCATTTAACTTTAATGGTACATTGGTGAATTCTCATTTTACTAAAAACAATTCAATTATCAAGTCAATTTCATGGATTAATTTATCGTCACTAAAAGTCAAGAAAATGATATCAGTACATAGTGAATTATTTTGGGAATAAAATGGGTTTAATTTAAAGAAAGGAAGGTAACTTAAGAGTTGATGGTACTATATAAGTAATACATATTTACTTCAATACACATAAGTAGATAACAACACTAATACGGTGGTTCAGAATTTAACTGGTGAAAATATTTGGGAAAAACTGTTGTTTTTTTCACCAATTTCACTCCTGAAATTCCCAATAGCCATGTCAAAGCAATTTTGATGAAAATCGTCCCCCAAATGTGAAGATTATAACTTATGACAATTATGATGTTTTTGTCACGCGGTGTCTTATTTCACACCCCAATAGGGAGTTGTTCCCGTTATTATATGACATGCTTTAATACTCGCATATAATAGCACTTCATGTACATTTCATAATTATGATACATTACATCATGTACATTAGTAAAAGCATTTTGTGGGCTTAGTGCAAAACTATGGTACATGCCTCTATAAATTGATGTAGTTATCATAGTTTTGCACCGAGCCCTCGAAATTTTCACTTACATTAGATACGTAACATTAGATCATGTAATAAAACAAACACCATTAGACATGTATACTGTATTACATAAATATAATAGTAAAACAAGTTTTTCCCCCAGTTTATGGAAAAACAGTCTATCCCATAGGAATAAATCAAGTGTTCCTTAAACGGCCTACTGGTATAAAACCACACCGTGAGTGACACTAGCACTAGTGACCCATATTTCAGCGGAAATAACATCAATCTAGTTCATACCAACCCATAATTTATGCATATAAATATTTGGGATCGGCTCTTGGCTGAATTTATTACCATGGAAATATGGTTTTTGCTCAGTCTTCTGACCTAGTTGATGCTTTATAGTATTTTTGCACAATTGAGAGTCGTTCTAAATAATGGGGCTTAACAGCATTGACTGTGCAGTGTACAAGAGCATTGACTATGCTCCTTGACTATTTTATTTAGACCCTTCTGTTGTTATAGCCAATCAATAGCATTTTTGTTTGGGCTGAGTCGCTGACAGTAAGCAGAAAACAAGAGACATGTTTAAAGTTCAGCGTAAAGTGCAAAATAAATGTACTTGACTTTTGCCTTTCCATCAATATATTGCCTCATTGAGAGCGATTTAATTATGACTTTACATGACTACTTATACAAAGGTCATGGTGTGTGTTGCCTGTCACTATTTATTACTGGAACTATTAACATACTTATACAAGTACTGTAAACCAATTTACTTTCGCAAATACAAACTTTCGCATTTTGCCGATCGTCGGTATATTCGCAACTACAAATTTTGCGTTTGTAAGTCTCCTGCGATGTCCATATTAATGTTCACATTCCACATTAATGTTTTGGACACTTTCGAGGCTACTTTAAACTTTGCGAATTTATGCCATTCGTGAACTCTGCGAAATTGAATTGCTAAAAATAATTTGTTGGTTTACAGTATAACTTTGTGTGTTAATGAGGAGGGTCATTATATACAGAATATAAGTTGTTACACATCTTTCACCTTACATAACCAGCTCCATTTCTGTATGACCCCAAAATCAAGGACTTCTAGCTTTATGCATGACAGACCGATAGTTATTTCCAGTTTTGCTTCAAACCAACCAAGGACATCTAATTTTGATAGTGAGCTCCAGTTCTGCCTGACCCTAAAGTCAAGGACGTCTAATTTGATGTAAAATATATCCATATGGGCCACTTGACTTCTTAAGGCTTCTGATTTTCTGATCTGATCTGATCTGAACTTGACTTGACTTTTATTTTCTGAAAAACAGAAGTAGCCATGTTTAAAAGATTTATCAAGCATCTCAGTCATGTCATCAATATTATTTAAAAGTTAATTGAAGGTGTTATTAAAGCAATGTCGTCACAGTATGGTGACCTAGTTTTAAAGTGCATTTTGATCAGGCTTTCATAACAGTTTTAATAAGCTCATTGAAATGAGCATGTGGTCTAAAACAAATGTCAATTCATGAAGTTACATAAAAGTAGGACCAGGTGTAAAGTTGTTGTTTTAGATGTATGAGCCTTTCTGTTTTTGGCGGTTTTATAAGTCTCAAGATATTCATGCTGTTAGAGAGGTATTTGACATGTGGCTTCATGGTTTTCATTGTCATTGTCTCATGAATAAACACATTCTCCGTGTTCAGTTTAGTGCGACCTGAATGGTAATCGTCCTCTATTATATGTAGATAGCAATATACACATTATTGCAAATAAAGCTGGTCATTACCACATGCTTATGGCATATAAAGCCTGTGAAGCCTGTTTGCACTAAGACTTTACCTGATTCAGGTATTTGACCTCTGTTGTATTTGTGCACTTGACTACGGAGTGGTGTTTGTCCTCTACTGCACTTGGTTTGCAAAAGACATATAAATTGCAAAACCTTCTATTGTTTGTCACATAGTAATTAAGGCATGTTATGCCTGTCTGGTGTAGCTCGTTTGGTAGACCACTAAGGTGTAGCTCATTTGGTAGACCACTAAAGACTAAATCATCTACCAGTATAAACTAAGTTTGATAAAGTCTCGCATGACCATTCACATGGCTTAGTGTGTATGCCCTCCACATGTGGGGCAGTTTTCATGACCATTTGCATTTATGGTCGGTTCATGTCCACAGCATATCAAGCAGATTTCCATTAAGTATCATGCTATTCATTGATAGGTCAATGTGTGGGCTATTAATAATGTCAAAGGGAAGAAATAGCAACTATAACCATTCTTATAATCATGAAACGATATTCAAAACTGTAATTTACTTGAAATGTAACACAATGTCATAGCAACTGAACATTATGGTATCTGAATAATTTAAGAGTCTTGTACAGTCTCTATTCTACTGTTCAAAATATGTACATGGATGTGTCTCAGTGTACTGTCTTAAAATCCTGAATTCCATCTAATTCCACGATAGTGTCTTGTGTAGTATCATTAAAGTAATTAATAGCAGGATAATCCTATTTCATGGCAGAGGTTAAATATTTTGTTAGGAAGAATATCAATTTTACAATCTAGCAGTTATGTGGGCTAAATGTCACAAGTACATTAAAGCAAGTACATCCTAGTAATCTCTCCAAAAAAGAAATTGGTCTCCGCTAAAAAGACAATTTATTCTTGTTCCACTGTTTGTAATTATTCAAAAAATGGTTCTTTTTATCTGTAAACTGATCCTCTAGTGTATTCAGTGGTACACCATGAGCCATGATGTGTCTTTATTGTTTCTCCTTCTGATATTCCATATAATACATAAATATTGATATTCACTTCATGCTCTTGAGTATTATTCGGAAAACTTAGGCTCGCCATTTATATACTGCCTTCATTCGCTTGTAGTGAAACAGGTTTTTTGTCCATTAAATGAAGGGAGCACAGCCTTTTATAGTTATATAGTCTATGAAGACTTGATTGGAATATTTTTGTTTCATATGTGGAACGATATTTACGCATACGTGACCAGCATGTGAACAATTATGGTGAGACAGCCTGGCGGTCTGTCTTGTAGTTAGTATTAATGTTTCTTTAACATTATTTTTATAAAATTTTGTAATTTTATTCAACTTTGTCATTTTTAGGTCAATGGTGATGGACAGTACTTACCAAACAGAACGACTGAATTATAGAAACATGGATTAATATGCATAAAGAAACTCGGAAGTTCAGTTAAAAATCTACATAGAGCCATTGTTAGGTTTACTTCAACAGCTGTTAGATAAAATAAAGAAATCTAAGGTAAGTGGAAGGTTTTGCTTATGAATTAAAGAATGTATCTTATAAATTACCATCAAAGTGCAATATTTTGAAGTTTTTAATGCTGTGGGTAATATGTTGGGTATGTGAACTATAATGCTTCATTACCATTGTCATTTGATAGTGCCTCCATGTTTATCCTAGCTTCATTTAAATGGACTACTTTTGTTACCTGCAAGAACGTATACTACCCATTGCATGAACTTCCTGATTAGCATTATGCGAGTCGAGCATTCAAAGCAAGTTTCTATTTTAAAAAATTAGCAGTGAGCACAATTGAAGAGAAATTAAAAATTAATATTTGGGTATCCCCACATCCCCACCTCCCTTCTATTCTCTATTGACACTGTATTACCTCTTAGGCTATTGCAGTATTGAACTAGAAGTTCCTGGAATTTTCATGTTTAACTTTAACAAAGATATAACTCAGGGCTTGTGAAATTTGTTAAATATAATGAAAATCATTGGTAAGAATTTACAATTGAATTATGTTCCATTATGTTGAGAATTGGGTTAAATTAACATGAAATGTATTTGATGATGGATTTGAGGTGTGACGGTGTCTGCCCTTGAATGACATACGGTTCAATAACCAGTTAACGCCCACAAGTATATATTAATTGCTTCGTAGGTCAATGTGACCCTGGTTGATAGGATTATCTTCTAGAAATGTTTTTTTCTCAGTGAAATTATATTAAATTCCTATTTATAACATGTGGTGAAAGAGGGAAGGGCTGGTAATGTGACAATACTTGGTAGATGGCGTCTGGAGACTCGAGGTGACAGATATCTTACTGTATAAATGATCATTGTTTGTATCTTGTTGGTAGATAGTGTTCATCAGTTAAATTTAACTAAAGTTGACTAAAATCTTTCCCCCATTGATCCCTTGCATAGTTAGCTGGTGGCCGTTGCATAAGCAAAGCGCTAATTAGCATTTTTGACGTTTAATCCATGCCTCTGTATTTAATTTAATAGGAGGTAACTGAATGAAAGCGCTCAGGAGGGCTTTGCTTAGGCAACAGAGACCTATTCTATAGAAAATCTGATCTGCCTCGATAGCCTAGTTACAAAGCTTCTGCTTTGACTGCGAAGTGTCCCTGGTTCGATCCTTAGGTCGTAGACGTAATGATGTTATAAATAAATGATACTGGTAATAGATCTGTTTATCTAGCTTGCTTGACATTCCATTCACAAGGGTAGTTGGCTCCATTGCCAGTTAAAGACATCCCTAGAAATAATGGCTTGAAGGACATTGATACTTTCATTTTAAATTATTAAAAGTACACATTAAATGAATGAAATTTGACAGAAATAAATAACTAAGTTTTTTAACAAAGATAATTTGATGACAGCTATAAATAACAAAGTTGTTTAACAAAAGATAGTCTATGCCTTTGTAAATGTGGAGAAAAAGACTCCTGTATTTTGCTTCATTAAGATTGTGAACTAAAAATGGATGACTATGTTATAATGAAGAGATCATATGAGCTGTATTGCATGCCGCTATTTATTGACTTGTCAACACACGATTTGTAACCAAATACTGTTCTAATATTTTCCTGTGACAATTCATGCATGAGGCTAAGAAGGGAACGAGAGCTAACGAGAGCCTCATGTCTGATGCCATGATGATATATGAACTCAATAAACATGAGTGTAGTTTGATCAGCTGTCTACCATGTGACGTTGAGTGGTGGGTGACAGCCCATACTTACAGCTGGGCCCGGCTTGATTGGAAGGGTTTGATTGGAAGGGTTCGCTACCCTTTAAAAAATATTTAAAGATTATTGTGTGTGTTTTGATGGTTGTAAAGTGGTTATTGTTACACTTGTTGTTTTCCAAGTCTGGTTGGATAGGAAGGAATTGCTACCATTTTAAAAAATATTCAAAGATGTTTTGTGTGTTTCGATGACTGTTCATTCTTGTTTTCCAAGTCATTGACCCCCATTTTCCTGTCTGGAAACTCACATGGTCGTTAATGTGCCAGGAATATTAAGATACTGTGTTAATGTAATATTGTGTTTCATGCGTTTCTACAGCTTGTCTATTGATGACCTGTGGGATTTTAAACAGTGTCTTCATTACCCCCTACATGGAATGTTGACTGTAACACTACGTTAGGGTACTGTCGATTCAATAAGGGAACAATCCCATTTGAAAGTATAGCAGAGGAGTTATAATTAACTTATATACACCCAGTTAAACCTAAATAACCGTAGTTTATAGTTTAGCTGATGGACAAGCTTATGTTTATAACCTTTATCATTTTACTTTGAATGGACTGCTCATGGATGATGATTGTATAGGTTACAGTAGGTGGGTTTATTCACCCCCACACATAGGATGATGACTGTAAAACAGGGTAGGTGGGTGTAGTCTTCCATGTTTTTATTAACCACCCTCATAGGACGATGACTGTAAAGCAGGGTACCGTAGGTGGGTGTAGTCTTTGATGTATGGTCTCGCTGATGTACAGTTTTGAAGGCATTGTTTTCATTTTGGCATAGATATAGTTCCTGGAATATCTCCAATGCATATTGGAACAGGATAATGTACTGTGGATATATTATGAGTACTCAGTAAGGTGTCTGTGCAATACTATTGGTAGTACTGAGGGACTGTATTACAGTCAGTACATGGGCACTGGTCTAGGTGTCTGCGACAAGTAATTCATGGTTCAGGCGAGTAACGTGTAACAGAAAATAATCATATAGTATTAACTATTCTCTTTGCTAATTCGAGCAAGTAATTTGAAATCCTAAATTCACAGACTGCAAGGAACTGTGCTTACTGCTAGTGGTGCTATTGACAGAACTTTAAGTGCTTATCGTCGAGCCAGAAACAGTGCTTATTGTTTATTGTGGCGCTAGGTTAAGTGCTTACTGCAAGGGGTGCTACAAATTTAGTTGCGCTCAAAGTACAGCTAGGATAGTGCTTAGTGCTTATCATCGTGCCAGAGACAGTGCTTTGTGTTTATTGTCATGCTGAAGACGAGCTAAGTGCTAATACTGTTGCTTGAACAGTGCTTTGTCTTTATTGTCATGCTGAAGACGAGCTAAGTGCTAATACTGGTGCTTGGGACAGTACTAAATGCTAGTGACACTCTGGACATCTTCCTGCATTAATATAGTGCTCAGATGTTACTAGAGACAGTATTCAGTGCTCAGTGGAAGTGATGCTTAGGGTCAATACTTAAAAAGACAGTTCTTAGTGCTTGTTATCGTTTTGCTTGGGCAAACATATCATCATCATCATTGGCCCTTAAGGGAACAGTTCAGTAATTCTTGTTATCTAAGGTATGTTAATAAGTGTCTGTTATCTTGTAATAAGGTTATAGTTAAGCCTATTATCACATGATGTTATGGTGTTAATGTGCACGTTAATCTGTGGGTAACTTGTACGTTAATCTGGTGGGTATCTTGTCATGGGATGTTAACTTGTACATTAATCTGGTGGGTATCTTGTCATGGGATGTTATGATGAAACTGGGTCAGAGATAATGAAGTCGGTAGGGAATATATAGGTCATGAGAACTGTGTTGTGTTTGTGTCATTTGTAAACATTGCCTTGTTTTTAATCGTTCAATGTGGACTATTTTTGTAAACTGCGCATTGGAAGTTATTCTTGAAGTAAGGTTTACCTGCCTGTGTTCACATAAGTGTTTGGGCTATAAATGTGTCACAAAATATACATGAAACTGAGAATAAGGGGTCATTGAATTCTGGAAGAATTTGATGACTGGATTTATGTGGGTGTTTTTCTTGGGTGCTTTTCCTTGTGTTCATTTGCATAACATGGATGAGTTTAACTGGTATGAAGCGTGTTTAAAGACATGATGAGTGTATGTCATGATATTGGAACATGTGCTAGTATGCAAACACATTCTGAAGATATTCTGTCAACTCTATAATGTGAAGAGGAAGAAATTTTGTTTTTGTGTCGCATTTTCGTCATTATTGTCGTTCTTCAGAAACAATGTCTGGGTTTCCATTTAATATTTTATACAAGAATTCAGCGTGATCGAGAAATTCAGCGTGATCGAGACACAGAAGACACACGGTATAATAGTGTAGGTGTTTGTTCGTTGATGACGTTACAGTATCACTACTCTCGTTAACATTTGTATGCCAACATAGCTATAATCTTTTCATCATTACAATCTTTGTTAATCTTCTTTTTGACATTTATATGTCTTGTAATTTCTTCCTGGTATTTCCCCCGTTAGCATTTTAAACTCTTTAACATATTTCCTGCTCCGAATATGAGATGACTTCACATAATCCCCTCACTAGTTCCTTCTCTGAAGAATTACAAAAATGTGCAAGGGAGATAGCTAAACATGTTTCCTTTTCTAAAGAGTTGAGTTTGAAAATATCCAAGGGAGACAACTTAAGATATTTACTTCTATAGAGTTTAATAAAATTCTATGGTAAACAACCTACTAGGCATTTCCTTCTGAAAAGTTGAGTTAAAAAGTATCCAAAGTTAAAAAATATCCAAGGGAGACGACTGAATATTATACTTTCTCTGAAGAGCATTGTTTTCAAATAACCAAGGGAGAGAATATGTACAAATGTGTAGATATACTCCAAGGGAGGGAACTCTGCAATTATTCATTGTCATAATGTATGAATATGTCAGTAATTCTAAGTAATTCTCGAAACTATTACGGCAAATTTCCTATGTTTTTACCATCAATTCTATATTGCTATGATAATATGATAATGTGCCATGGTATTTATGCCTGTTTACATACTCCCCCCCCCCCCCCCTCACTCCTCGACCTGCCATTCATAAAATATGAGGTAAGGGGATTACTAACTGATTGATCAGTAGGTAATTATCAGTAAATGTCAAAGTAATAACTATATTATCTTAGTGCATTGATTACAGTCAGGGTAATGGAGACCTAGCCAGAGTGTGTGGTACCCCATGTCAATTATTCACACTTAACTCCACCTTTCTCAGGCCTTGCATTTGCTTATATTTGCTTCTAAGCGCTGTCCTGACAATGCTGAAAATGGCCCCTTTTAACTAATGTGAGAGTGTGTGGCACTCTGGTTCTTTTATTCACACTTAAATCCCCTTTTTCAGACCATTATGAAAATGTATTTTGTTTCTTTGCACTGTGCTGACCCTACTGAAAATGGCCCCATTTGAGTATCAGTTGATTAATTCTGAATTGTATCCAGTAAGGAAAGCAATAAATATGGTATTTATTATCCCTTTCAATACACAACAATGTTTTGCTAAAGAAATACAGAATTATCCTTGGCCTTATTTGAACAGAATACTTTCTATTAAAGCTTCATTGAATGAAGCTTCCCTATGTCATCTGTATGAAACACCATGATTTAATTGTCTTTCTTTATCACAATCATCACTTATTTAATAAAAAACATTTATTTGAAACGAAAGTTTTGAAGGATTTATTCCATCTGTCAACTGCTTGTTAATTCTGTATGAATCGCTGTAAGGAAACAAAGCCATGAATCTATTAAATCAATACTAACAAAGAATACTGCAATTACGTAATCATGCATTTTAATGACAGCTAATTGAGCCATAACAATTGCTTATGAATGATATTGTGTTTCAATCGTGCATTAAGTTAGTGTATGCAGTCAGCTCGTGTTACCATGGTGTCTCATTGACTGATCTTGCTGAGGGATACATCGATTCAGTAGACTTGTGGTGATTTATTCAAGTCTAACACGGATTTTCAACAATTGTCAATAAAAGTGGCAGTTTTAAACCTTACCAGTTTTATCCCAACTATGACACTACTTACCCTTCTACAAGGAACTATCATCTGTCCATGTATTAATGTTTTGGACTCTTTTGCAACTACTTAATTTCGTGAACTTCTATAGCATCACTTGCAAACTCCACAATGTTAAATAATTAGAAAAAAATTCTTGGTTGACATTATATAGATGACTAGAGAATGCAGAATTGATATTTGCTTGTTAGGTGGGTTATTGTTGATAAGGACTCTTTAATTTGGTCTCCATGGAATAGTAGAAAGTAGAAGTAACAACCCAAGACATTATATTGTCTTTATTTTGTAGTTTGTCGATTAACTTCGTGTCTGTGGATGCTTATATTTTATCTGATGTCTAAAACAATTGGCTGCCATGGTAACTGTTTTGATAAGCATACATGTATATGTGACCATGACCTTAAATTTACGACTCAAGCCATGGTAGCGATTTCTATTGGCGTATATATATATCATTTGACCATAACCTTCTACTTACAACTCAGGCCATGGTAGTGATTTTGATTATCATACATAAATTTGACCATGAACTTATACTGTTGCAGCTTAAATTTAATAACATGACATCCGTTGGGTGAATTCCAAATTATTCAAAATTTATGCTTATTTGGTGGAGAACAACTGTAACTCTCTTTAATGGTAATTTGAGTTACAATTTCTAGAGGGCTTAGTGCAAAACTTAGGTGCATTCCTCTATAAATTGATGAAGTCGCCCCGTACTTCCCTTCAGTGTAGTTATCGCTTATAATTACCTCCCATTATGGCTAATTATGCACAAAATTCAAAGTCCACAGTGTGTCATTCATTGCGGAGTGAGCATATAAGGCTCGCTTGAAGCATCCATTTTTGTGGCTTTGGTTTTTGTCCTACTTTTTACCATAGTTTTGCACCAAGTCGTAATATTATATTATTATAGGTTTCCACCAAGCCATCGGTTAAGTTATAATTATTTTGCTCATATATTAACTACAATTTGACTTTTGTGTCTGTTTCAAACATGTGTTTGTACTAGAAACATTACAATTAGTGTATTATAAAACAGCTGTCTGTTGTGTTTATTGATTAATATCTGTGATTATGTATTACAATATATGATAAACCTTACAATTATACAATTTACATTGTTAGATTATATATTTACACTATATTTATTGAAAACAACAATTATAAGTCTGTGAATATGACTCATCTGTTACTTTGTGGTGCTGTTTGTATATAAAACTGGCAGTTTGTTTACATAATAAGTCATTCTATTTTTTTTCTTGAATAGAACCAAAATGGGAAGAAACTCTATTTTCTAAATACAAGTCGAGGGAAGTAATCCATATTTGATAGAAGATACAAGGGAGGCAATCCTACTTTGATATTAAATTCAAGGGAAGTAATCCACTTCAGACAAAAGTTACTACGGAGGCAATTTACTTCTGATATAACATACAAGGGAGGCAATCCTCCTTACCTCAAGTAGAACATATAAGGTTTGCAATCCCCTTACAGATGTACACATGTGTAGTTATTCCGGCAACTGTATGCCTTTTGTGCTTTGATTTCAATTTACATTAATAATATAAATTCTGAATGATTCCTCATAGTAAGTTTGTACAAACTTATTTATTACTCATCCAGTGTCGTACCTGTAGTACTTTGATTTCAATTTAAATGTTAAAAGTACTGAATGTTTTCCTCTGAGCAAATTTATAAACGGATGTCCAATAACCCAACTTGGTACCTTTAGCACTTTGGTTTCAATTTACTTATTAAAAGTACTGAATGTTGTCCTCAGAGCAAATTTATAAACAGATGTCCAATAACCCAACTTGGTACCTTTAGCACTTTGATTTCAATTTACTTATTAAAAGTACTGAGTAAAATACTTAATGATTCCCTCGGAGCAAATTGGTCCATACTGATACAAAGTGCCAGTTTATCCAGTGTGTTGTCATATTGTTAAGAGAACAATACATCTGTCTGAGGTTAGCTAGGTAAGATAATGTGAGTTGGCTAGAATTAGCAGGTAAAAAAGGCACATATGTTGTCAGTTGTACTATCCTAGTATCGAGTTTTATATCTCCGTCCTGTGTGTAGGTGTGTACAAAGGTATGTGTCGCACCGTGGATCATTTTTTCAATGAACATCGTATGTGTGTGTTTATGTGGGGGAGCCTATCTGTAGCTAAACTATAGGCAGACTAAAACTTGTTGAGATATGATTGGCTCATTGGAAATTGGAAATGTTACAGTGTAACTTGTACTGCTACTCTCTCAATGCTGTTGCTTCGTGGTAATTGAGCCAGAATAATTTTTACAGTCGCTTATGGATGCTGTAACAGTCTCAAAATAAATGTAACTTTTGGTGACATATTGTTGGTCATAGAAACTAACGACTCGCTGACTTATGGTCTGGATTTTGTGTTTTTGGACATAAAGGATAAACTATAGTGTTTTATAGGACATAAAGATGGATTATTTTATTGGAAATGTTATATATTTGGTGTGTGATACTAAAACACATGGTAGGATAATATAATAGTAATCATGATCATGTGACAGATGTTACAACAACAACATTTAGTGCTGGTTCCCACACAGCTGATGTTACAACAACAACATTTACTGCTGGTTCCCACACAGCTGATGCTACAACAACAACATTTAGTGCTGGTTCCCAAACAGCTGATGCTACAACAACAACATTTACTGCTGGTTCCCACACAGCTGATGCTACAACAACAACATTTAGTGCTGGTTCCCAAACAGCTGATGCTACAACAACAACAGTCAATGCTGGTTCCTATAAAAGGAATACTGATTTAAAGTGATCACATGGTAGACAAGTCACCTGACAGACAGGTCATGTGATAAACAGGTCACATACTTAAATGAGGTGAGCAGTGTTGACACTACTTGTATCTTTGGCATTTCCTTGCTTTCATTTCAGTTCTATAAAAAGGGTCTTTTCGGGTCTTCTTTTGCTATATGAAGGTTGTTGCTATAGAGAGGTTGTTGTCATAGAGAGCATGACTTGTTGTTATGGAGAGATGTTACAAAGTAGGATTAATTGATGTGGAGAGGGTGTTGCAATAGTTAGGGTGTTAATAGGGACACTTCGTTGTGAAAGAGAGCATGTCTTGTTGTTATGCATAGGTTGTTGCAAAGTAGAAAATGTTACAAGGACTGGATGGTGCTATAGATAGAGGGTTGCTATAATGAGCTAGTTTCTCTTGGAAAAGAATTGTTTTCAGATACTCTTGTAATGTGTAAGACATGGTTACTGGACAGACTAGCTTCTTACAACTGAAGAATTCAGTTCCACAATGAAATTAATATGAATGTTTTGTCCTAATATTTACAAGTTCTCGACATGAGGCAGATGTTCTTGTTCTAAATACCAGATTATTTGTCCTGGTATCGAAACTAGGGGGATATTTTGGGAATTCACCTGGTTTATCAGAAAATTTCAATAATGGGTGAAAAACGATTTAAATTTAGGTTGTTTATCTTGAATGAAGTATTATATGAGTGAAAGGTTGTTTCCTGTTTGTATTTATGGTTTATGTTTGATTATTGTTATAGGGATTACATTAAGTTAGGTAAGGGGAGGGATGGGAGGGTGGTGAGAAAAGTGGGCGGGGCAGAAACGGTTGGGGCAGGACAGGGCAGTCAGATTTCGGGGCTTAGGGGAAGAACAGGACAACTGAAAGGGGCAGGGTGGGGCCGGTGGGCAGGATAAATGTGGTGTAAGGGGAAGTGAATATTTTGACAGGTGGAGCCAGGATGGTCAGAATGGGGGGGGGGTAGGGTAAAGAGGGGGAAGTGTCACTGAGATGGTCATAGACTAGGCCTGTCTGACTGGAGGAAAGTATACAGTGCAGTTTGAGGGAGGAGTGAGCAGAGAACGGGGGGGGGGGGGGGGGCAAGAACTACCCACATAAATCATGATAAGGAACGTAGATATAAAATGTATGAGTGTATGTTTTCACCACCTATGTTTCCCCACCAATGGTGAACTATGAGTATTATTATATGAATCAGTGTAAGGAATGTATGGACTGGCCATCTCACCAGAAGGTTTACATTTACCTGGCTGATTGATATGTAGGTGGCTGAATTAACTTGCTACTTGTTTCATACTAGACATTGATAATCAGTGTTTTTTTGGTAGACAAGGGATAGGCTATATCATTTATTGATAATTCATCACCGTATCAAATGTACTAGTTACCGGTTGGTGTGGTATGTCTGTGGTGTTTCTGCGTGGTGTTTCTGGCGGAACATGTTCTGGTACTATGTACATGTGTGTGGTGGGCATGGAACTAGATAAAACTTGAGAAATTGGTGGCGGACTGCTCATTATGAGTGTGAATAAAATCTGTACCATATCTTGTATGAGACTTATTGAAACATTACTCATTACTTGTCTGGAAAAAAAATAATTATTGTATTTCTGTTCTTTTAGATAAATAAGTGGTTTTGAATGGTATGTATCTATTTTGGAGCGTAAAATGTGCTTCTGTTGTGTATATTTTAGTGGGATAAATGCAATATTGACTATGAAAGAAAATGTAAACAATTGAATAAGAGAATTTGTTGCTTAAGTGTGAAGTATAATGTTGTAACAGATTTGATCAGTGAATATGAGTGTATTTCATAGTGGTTATATTGGTTCAACGGCAGATAATTGTGTTTTACAAAAATGGATTGCAATTTTGGGATGAGTTGTTGCCCTTGGTTTTATTTGTAGCTCTTGTTTTAATCATCGGACAGTACACAAAATAAGTATAGGAGATCTAAATCACTGGAAAACTTTAAGAATTTTAACACGAATGTTTAACAGTAAATTTAATTTTTGTGTAACTCCTTGAACTCTTGGTCCTTGATCCACCCTGAAGCATCGCGGCTTTGAAAGTGACGGCTTTGATAGTGTTGATTAGTTTGCTTTAATAATTAAATGCCGTCATTGTCCTGGTCGGGAATATGGAATAGGCTACAGTTGTTGATGCCGTATAAATCTGCATACACATAAATGGTCATTATTACAAAATCATTGTCTGGGTTCTGATGGCTTTTACAAAGTGACTGCTGTAAAATGGGACAATTTGTGAGATATAATTTTTTTTGTAAAATATTTGAGAATTAGAAGCAGTTGGGAAAATGTATGTTTGTGAGCTGATAAGGAACAGGAAAATCTGGAGGTGATGCTTTCTGAAGTAAAAAAGTCTTCAAAATGAAATCTCTAAAATTTGAAAAATAATAAATTCTCAAAATTTTGTAATCGTGAAAATAATGATTTAACCACATAGGGATAATGTCGGGACGCAAGGTAATGTGCACTGAAAAGAATTTACAGGAACTTTGACACATTCATGATATGTAGAAAGCATTTATTATTTATAACACAGAAAGATGAGCGGGATATTCTTGTGTATTTTACATTACCGGCAAGAGAACTTATTGCCTTGCATTCCTGCATGTGTTATGTTCTACATATTTATGAGAGTTTGTGAGCAGATGTGCATGGAATCTTGAGCATTGTTTTACTCTCTTCTCATTCCTGAGTGAAGAATGCGTTCTTCGTGCGTTCTTTGTGCTTCGCTCTATAACATACTCCACGGAGTAGTTTGCCAGGTTGACATCTGATTATCCTTATGTAACACATGATTATCTGGAAGACAATTAAACGATGAGCATTTTGAACTTAAGGTATATACAGGTAAAAAACTCGGAGATATTTATGGAAAATAAGGCCAGGCTATATTAATTGCTTGGTTCCCATTCCTAAGAATTTATTTATTAATGATTCATGACCTAATTATCATATGAAGTTCTTTTCCATGAAGATGGAGGTGATAGGCCAATTTGGCAGGCATAAAACTAAATGACCACGCCCATATGACTGTCTCAGTCAAAACGCAAAAAAAGGAAGAAATAATTTTAATGATATTAAACGAAGCATTCAAGTTATTTATAAAAAGTTGTTCATCCATCCATTGATGAAAAACTTTACTGTGATCAAATAAAAAAATTGATAATCCACTGAAAAGATGTACATCCAATGCTTTGTTTAGTGTTTAATGTTTTATATGCGTTGAATCATGAATGACAGTACTAGATAAACCATACCAGTCGTCTGGCATGGTATCATGATCTTGTGATTAAGCTAAGCTGAGAGCAATGCCCTTCGAAGCAGCATCTTCTTTAATTAATTACAGTAAAACCTCGTTAACTTAATGCATCGATCATTGAAATCATGGAAATCATGGAGGAAACATTGTAGTTATATGTTTGTACTTTGTCCTAGTCATGTCTGTCTCTTTTCAATATATAATACTGTAAAATCATTTTATTTTGATGGGACGAAATTTACCGTTCGATAGGACGTGAATTCGTGTACTTTGCATTTCAGGTAATAAATACAAGGGTAAATAATAGTGTTCAATGGTATTTGATACGAAATCCACGAATTTTAATCCCCTTCAAAAATTAATAATTTTTACTGTATCACAAGGTGCCAGCATCTATTTCTATTCATGTACTTTTAGCTCAAGTATTGATGTAACGGTCAGTATTACGAAATGTTCTAGGTATATGAGTCAATGTAAGAACTAAAGGTGATCTTTTGCCTGGATGACTAACTTGTGGTTATTTCTGGTTACTCAAATTTAAAAGTAAAGTCCTGCAGTCACGTAATTGGCTTTTCATGGAAAAGGCGTATGATGATATATGTAGCTTTCGTCCTTCATCTGTTTGTCTGTCTGTCTGACAAATGGAATTTGAAAATGTAAAATGAAAAGGAAAAAATATATATTTCATATGCAAAATAAACAGAAAAATTGTCTGATGTTTCATAATATCTAAGGCAAACATCAAGATCACTATAATGCTGAATTGTTCATATGGACAATATAAGACTAATGAAGTTTTATTGGGACTATGTAACAGTTCCCAGGGTAATTGAGATCGTAGATAACTATGTCCATCATAACAAGGGTTTCACTGTGCTGAGGTAACTGAAGACTTAATTAACAGAATCGCTGAACACACAGTGTTCCATTATTAATTACCAGCAATACATTATTGCAAAATTGACATGTAACCATAAAATCTGGTGTTTCTACAACAATCAGGGGAGAGAATTAGGTCAGGGGAGACAATCAGGTTATTATGCTGTAGTCATGTGAGACTGCTTGGTTGTTTTTTTGCAGACAGGGGAGACAATCTGGTATTTTGTACTGTAGTTAAGGGGAGGTAATCAACCTACACTTGAATTATCCAATCAATGTAAGATCAGTCTTAAGGAGAAGCAATAAGGGAAAAGTTTGATACATAATTTTTCGAACCAGCCAATCAGATGAGGGGAAAAATTCTCAGAATGGACCAATCAGAGACCTCCAAACTTAGATTAAAACTTCAGGCTGTTAAAGAAAGGTTATCTAGTACTTGGGTGGAGAGAAAGAACTTGTTTCTGGACTTATTAGGATGTTAAATCTAGCCCGGGTATTAAGATCTGTGTCCATAATACATAATAACCCGGTAATCCGGAAATACATGTGCATGGCACACCCAAATTTCACTCCTGGTGATAATTTAAACTTGTATCAGTTTTTTTACGAGCTTATTTTTCCATCAGCTGCATAAAATGACTCCCTATTGACTCTAAAGAAACCAGATTTCCCTTTAAACTTGTTGCATTATCAGTTTAGGTCACCTAATTTTTATCAGCTATTTTTAAACTCAAGCGAAGTGAATGAATGGGCTTGCTCATGTCCTGACCTAGTTTAGCTTGCTCAGGAATGCGAGACATAGTACAATTTTACGAAGTATCAATGAACAGGCATTATGGGTCTTGCGGATGTTTAGTTGATCAATATAGAAAATATTCATCGATTCAACAAGTGAACTAGGGACTAGTTATACATGCTGGATTTTATAGATGGTACGAGTTATGCGAAGTTATGTGCGTAATATGTAATATTCAGGAGGTATAGTCATTTATTATATCACACTTTTATTATATATTCAGAATTCTGTTAAACCGTTTTATCACAAGTTAAAATATATGCAGTTAGGGTTAATGTAAAGCGCTACATCAAAACTTAAAAGATACGCGGCTAAGGTTAATGTGAAATATTAGGCTGTAAAATAAAACATAGACTGAAGTTATCAATGGAGTTTGATAAATGGTGGTGACATTTTGCCTTATTAAACTTTAAAATATTTTTTTTTGTTCTAGGGAAAATGTCGCCTATCATTATAACAAATTAGTTTAAAACTTTGTAACATTTATACATTTGTAGTATATTTGTTATAAACTATAGCAAGGAGTGTTGTTCAGATGGGTTGCATAATGAATGTAAGGTTTTTAATTGCCTATTATTAACTATTACAAAATGATTACATCCTTCAGATCTGTCACTTGATTTGTGTAGTTTTCTGATTCATTCATATTTATAGGGATTTTTTGCTGCTTGTGCGATATATTCATTTGGACTTATTCTTTATTATACTGAGATCAAAAAAAAGTTTGATGTCTCCCAATTGTATTTTGTGTTTCAAAAGTAGCTGTTAACCGAGAAAACTATATGCATTCAATTGACATTAACATTAAATTTCAACAATAATTATCTTAAATCACTGAATTTTAAGAAGTCTATTTTGGGTGTCCTAATAAGTCTTTTCAAAGTGCTGAACTTCAAATAGTATAGTTTGGAGATGTCATTCTTGTGTGGCCTAATATGTCTATTGGTGTGGCCTTATATGTCTATTTGTGTGGCCTAATATGTCTATTGGTGTGGCCTTATATGTCTATTGGTGTGGCCTTATATGTCTATTGGTGTGGCCTAATATGTCTATTTTTGTGGCCTAATATGTCTATTTGTGTGGCCTTATATGTCTATTGATGTGGCCTTATATGTCTATTGGTGTGGCCTATGTGGTTATCTATGTGATATTCCACTTTAAAAAAAATACAGTAATAGGGTAAGGAAATGTCAAAACTTAACATTTTTACTTGTGGCCTGTAAATCTTTTATATTTCATTACATTAGGTGCTGTTTCTACATGACTTAAGACACATTGATTCGATGCAACTAGGGGCCTTATGTGACACCCTATCATGTTGCATACAACCTTTACCATCAGATAGAGGATTGATAGACATGATTGAATGGCATTTATATATAATTTAATATCTATCACTATCTGGGGACACTTAAGAATACATGATATAGTATGACAAGACGTATATTTTCAAAGAGTGTAGATCAAATGACATTGACTATTTGTTTTCCTGTACCATAGCATTAAATGACAATAAAATTATATGTATATTTTATAACTCTGGCATTATTGTTTTAATTGTTTAAAAGCTTTGTACTCTGGGTTATTTCAGACTTTGGATATTCTATGTAATTTTGTACTTTGGATGATTTCATGAAAATTGCTATCATGCATGTGTTTTTTACTTTGGGTAATTTCGTACTTTGGGTAATTTCATAATTTTTGTACTTTGGGCATTTTTGTGCTTTGGGTAATTTCGTAGTTTCCACTTTGGGTAATTTCATGAACATCACAGTTGTTATGTTAGGGCTATATGACACACACTTGCGTGAATGAAGAATATTTGGAGTTTTCAGTGTAGAGGTGGCCAACTAAGGATGAAAGGCCAACTAAGGATTTCATCCGTACAAGTTTTCCATTTTGTAATTTATATGCAGACAGACTGGATTTGCTAAATTATACACATCAATATGGTTGCTAAACAGGCTTGTAGTAAGAGATTGGTTAATTATTTGGCATTAAATGTTATGTTTGACCTTTAATATTGGTCCCTACTCAACAATAAGGTTTAGGGGTTTAGATGGGGATTAGAATCAATATCTCATAAATCATATTGTGAATTAGGGTCCTATTCAAGGTTTTTCTGGGTGTGGACTTTGAATTTTTATCTGAAATTTCACATAAGTTATTGTTTGTTTTCCTGGCATGAACTTCCAGCAGGGTTAAGGGCCCTGTTTGGAAAACTTATGATTTCTGCAAATTTTTATGTTTCATGTTTGTGGATGGCACTGTGTTATTGATAGGTTGCATCATCTGAGACATCTAGGTCCCATTTCTGTTGCGTTGTGAAGAGGTTTTTTATTCACATCAAATCTGCACAAATCTACTCAAGTCTGTACCTGTCTATGCCCAATC
The DNA here is from genome assembly GCA_963678985.1 of Spisula subtruncata. Classification (NCBI taxonomy): domain Eukaryota; kingdom Metazoa; phylum Mollusca; class Bivalvia; order Venerida; family Mactridae; genus Spisula; species Spisula subtruncata. The sequence continues at coordinate 5,714,866 of OY787660.1, forward strand.
TACGCCATTTTGTACTAATATACACCAACCTGTATCAATCTACCCAAAATTTGTACCATTCTACACAAATCTATCCCACTAATATTGTGCCTTCCTACACCAAACTACCCAAATATATATTCCAATCCAACCAATCTACACCAATCATGATTGCATTCAGTCTAGGATATAATGTGGTGAGACAGGCTGGCCATTTTGACTATAAAATTATTCTGGCTATTTGAATTGTTATTAATGAAATATATTAATCAGACATGTTTTTCTTCAGTCTAAAAACTGAATTTCATGTCATTTGTTTTCCAAAAATAAAATCTTTGCTACAAAGGCTCTTCTGCTGTCTTGACAATTTTAAAGTTTTCTGTGTAACAGTATGAATATGTGTATATCTTTAACTACTTGGCATGTAATATTCCCACTGGAACTTAAAGACTTTTGTGCCAAACTACCAAGAAATTCTTCCACTACAATGTACTTATATGCGATAATTGTTGAATATTTTGTGATACATGTTTTCATTGGCTGAAAATGTTGGTTATTTTGTAACGCATGTTTTCATTGGCTGAAAATGTTATATATTTTCAATTTTGTAACGCATGTTTTCATTGGCTGAAAATGTTGCATATTTTCAATTTTGTAACGCATGTTTTCATTGGCTGAAAATGTTGCATATTTTGTATACATGTTTTCATTGGCTGAAAATGTTGGATATTTTGTAACGCATGTTTTCATTGGCTGAAAATGTTGGATATTTTGTAACACATGTTTTCATTGGCTGAAAGTATAGACAGACTATAGTATAAGTCATCTGCATAATTATGGTCATGAATAGTTCCCCAAGACGATACCACAGTATATTATTTTATGACCAATATGAGAAAAACTGATTAATTCTTGAGTGTTGTTTGCGAATTTGATGCAAAATTGCTGTAACTCCTGTTTAGTTCAATCAGCTGCTATCTGAGTTTTACACTATACTAGACATTTGCCAATATAATATAAGTACATTATACTCAGGTCAGGTCATTTGAAACAATATTCCTAATATATTACAATTATTATTGCTTTAAAGCTAATTCACTTTCTATGTTTAGGTCAGTGTTGCTATATATAGCGGTCACAGTGGTGTATTTACCTACTATATTCGCCACACCTTGTTTCTGTCCTGTGATCTATATATGTCCGTTATTTACCGTTTGACGTATGTTATACTTAACATTTATAGATTTACAATAAAATCCAACTAACTCCCATCAACTTAATCTTGTGTGAATAATCACCTTGTTTCTTAGGTTGTATGTAAACAATAATCAGGTTGTATACAAGCCAGTATGGTCATAATATTTCAATTCATGGATATTTTATATTTTTTTCTTCGTTTTTTTCTGGCTAGAATTACGGTAGTTTTTACATGATTCATGAATGAACAAATATCTGCGTCTTGAGTTTTGGTAAGAATGTGATTCATGTGCTAGGATTATTGTCGTGTGAATCATATATCGTCATATAACATGAGAAATCATCGTGAATTTGATATCAATAATCGGGCAGTAATAAATACATGATTTTGTGGATATTAACAGAGCATTTCTTGGAATCTTTTTTCTGGAAGCATTTCTCGATGTTAATTTTTGTTGGTAACTTGCATTTTTATTCCGTAATGGTTACCTTACTTTGGTTGTAAATGGATGTAACCTTTCATGAACAACACCCCTTTGAAGTTAGGAGGTGGATATTTTGTTGTTTAAGTTTGTTGCTGTTGAAATTACATATAATGGCTGTTGTTTACAGGTTCTTGCTCTACAGAAATTCTGTTGTTTCTGAATTCTATCTACTGGAATAGATATGTTGAGTTATGGTTATTAGGGATTGTTGTATGGCTAGTTTGTTGATATCAATGTGTTCATATGTTCATGGTGGCTTTGCAGACTAAGATTTCTTTACTTTCGATTCAATAAGTAATTCTAATGAAAGAACGATCTCATTCAAAAGAATTGGACGGACTACTGTTAAGTCAGGTATACCCTGTTAAACCTAGATACATTTACCTGACAAACAAGCTTATGTTTATAACCGTTTTCATTTAAGTTTGAACAGACTTACAATTTGCTTAGACATTGCTTATACATTCAGTTTGTGCAATAGTTTGTTTATTTATTTCAGTGTTGACTGGATATATGGTGAAACCTGTGGAATATGGAGAATTAAGTGGAATATGGAGAGTTGTGTACAGATCCAGCCACCAGGTTTAACAGAGAATACAAGGACCAGGAATTATCTGAGATATGGACACATTATTGAGGGCCGATCCTAAGACTGTTTGAGGTAAGTTTTTGTTCAACTTTGCATAATTGATTATATTCAATATGTTTCAATTCTTGCTAATGCGACCCTTTATCGAGCATAGCCTATATTTGCCAGTCAGCTTTCTGCTGAAATATAGCAGGTATAGATGTGTGCCTCCACTTGGACTTGAAACCGGGTCGACAGGTTTGGCAGCATGCACTCTAACCACTGAGCTACGGAGGCACACAAAGCTCTGCAAGTTATTTAAATTGAGGACTTTCCTTTTATGCAGGTTAGCATAATTAATGTCTGGTAGATTGCACTACTTCTAAAACGAAAAAGACCATAGTTAGAATCTTAAATATCTAAGGCAGAGTTATTGTCACTGGGTTGCTGGGTCACAACTCAAGAAGATATTCCCATGTTGATTGACGTTTCCCTGTGTTTTGTACGGGGAGACCATTGTCTTGTAAATATACTTTCCTCTGAAGACTTGAGCATGCCATTACAGTCAATGGAAAATAGTACAATTTCTATTCAATACCTTCATAAATGGATAAATTTCATTAAGTTGCATTCATTATCAATGTAAAACTGACAAATTTGAACAAATTACCTTCATACTCTTTGTAATATATGGTAGAAAAATAATAATCAGTGTAAAATAGATAAATTTCAACGAAGTGCCTTCACAACCAATGTAAATTTCCTTCAAAATCAGTATGTAAAATGGATAAATTTAAAAAAATTGCCTTCGTAATCAATGTAAAATGGGACAGATTTCAACAAACTGCCTTCAAACTCAATGTAAAATGTATAAATTTCAACAAAATTCCTTCATACTTCAAGGTAAAATAGATATATTTCAACAAAATGCCTTTGTATTCAATGTAAAGTAGATAGATTTCAACAAACTGCCTTCAAACTCAATGTAAAATGTATAAATTTCAACAAAATTCCTTTATACTTCAAGGTAAAATAGATATATTTCAACTGAATGCCTTTGTATTCAATGTAAAATAGAAAGATTTCAACAAATTGCATTCAAAAATCAATGTAAAATAGAGATAAATTTCTACATTTTGCTTTCATTATAAATGCAATATAGAGATACAATTGCCGTCACAAATTCAATTGCTTGCACAGCTAGTGTGAAATAGATAACATTAAACAATTTGCTTGTATCAGTAGGTTACTATTATAAACAGGTATACAAATGTTGTCAGAGCACCTGGATCAATCATTTGAAGGATGACATGCAGTCAGTGAAGCAACATCTGTTTACATGTTTGACACACTAGCCTACATACAGATATAACACTATGAATACCTCACAACATACTTCAATATGCATATAGCAACAGAAATTGTTGTTATTTCTGGTTGGGTTGATACTAACTCAAGCTACTTCAATATGCATTAAGCGAATGAAAATATAGTTATTTCAGGTTGGGTTCATTTGATATAACTATAAGTTGAACTACTTCAATATGCATTTAGCAACAGTAATACATGTACTGTTCATTCAATAAGTAATACTAATGAGGGAACTATCCCATTCGAAAGAATAGCAAGGATTACAGTTAACCTTCATAAACATAGTTTACCTGATGGACGAGTTTTTGCTTTCAACTGTTATCAATTAACTTTGAACAGACTATAGTCTAATTATTTCTGGTTGTGTTCATTTGTTCATGTCTTGTTAGATTTTTCATATAACTTGTGGAATTCTGGTCCATTTGATGACTGAAATAGTAAAGTTATTTCTGCTTGGTTTCATTTCGTCATGTCTCCTTTTGTTTCGTGCTACAGCTGTTGCATTTGCGGTCCCTAGGAACATGCATGGTCCATTTAACAGTTGAACACAATTACTAATTCGATATAAGACACAGTTAGAAAAGATCAGCAACTTAGATTCTATATGTTAAACTAGGGTAAAATTATATCTGCTTGTATGCATATGATCATGTCTGCTTTGTTTTTCCATACAAACTGTTGCATTTGTGGGCCCCAGGAGCATGTAGGATTGGCATTAAAAGTTGAACACATTAATAATTCGATATTAAGACACTGTTGGAAAGACCAGCCACTTAGATTCTAGGTGTTTAACTAGGGTAACATTATTTCTCCTAGTTTTCATTTGATCATGTCTGCTTTGTTTCATGATACAACTGTTGGAAATGTGATCCCATGGATATTAGTGTTTTATCTGAAATCATTAAATTAATATGGTTAAATTTGAATTCTGTATATATCTTTAACGACGAAAAATTTGGGACAGATATTGTTTGTAGAAGTTCATTAACTGAATCTTGATTAGTATTTAACTTAGCAGCTCCATTTACCACATTTTATAGTTGTAAAAGTATTATAAATAATTTAAATTTTATCATAAGTTTAAGATTTCTGTTAATTCTTTGATAAAAACAATACCCTTACAGGTCTTAAATCAGACATTGACTTGCTATTGACCGTCTGACTTGAAGAATGTGTAGAGTACAGTTGATCATTGAGTGACAATTCCCCTATCAGACCACAGACCAATAGATGGAAAACTAACCTATCTATGTCTTTGTGCGTAATATAAAAGATTGACAGGTTTTCATTTTGCTCGGTGAATTTTGTCCTTATTTGGGGAGAGTTATGATTTTTTGTCCTCAATAGTGGAGAGTAGCACTGTGAATTTTGTCCTTCAATAGTGGAGAGTAGCACTGTGAATTTTGTCCTACAAAAGTAGAGAGTAGCGTATTCTTAATTCCGTTTTGATAGGTTAATGACATTGTGCTGTATAATTTAATACATATGTCTGGATTCTGGTAAAATTTAAATAATTCAAGACAAAAACATTATTTACATATTACACTAGCTTATATGGAGAGAACTTTTTTCTCAGCTCGCTCATTCAATAGTCATGTCTTTGGTGGAGTTGTCAAAATTTGTAGTCTAATGAAGTTCCCAGTGCGCTCATATCTATCCTATATCAGTTATGATAATTATATTTCAACCATGGGTGCATTTGAAATGACTCTTGCATGCCATGAGGGCATTTAACACAAGTTACAGTGAAATTGAGTACTATTTAAGTTTCATACCCAATTCTCGTTTCCGAAGAAGTGGGGTGGGTATTTATCCTTATAAGAAACCTTAATTTGCACATGACAGTTGGGTTGTTGATTCTCGCTCACTCGGGTCCATATCTGAAGAATGGTTTGGTCTGAAATCTTCTTACTTTCCATGCCGAGTGCTCATGTCATACATTGTGCAGCGCCCTTACGATTTAGCGGTCGTCAGTGGTGTGTTTCTCCTGTCATCTTGAACATTTTGGTTTAAATGCATTTTTTTCTAAAATCTCTTGTCAAAACTAAATTAGTTTTCAAGTCACCAGCTTCAATGAGTGACTATTGTACTATTATAACTATTATGATGCTCTCATCATTGCTCATAGAAAAGTTGATTCTATTTCTGTCCAGTTCCATGTTCATCAGGTGTCATTTATAGACCATTCAGGTCATGCATAGTGTATGTATTACAAATATTGGTAGCGACAAGCTTACACGACATACTTGCACTGGTCTGCATGAGGTCATGCATAGTTTGATATAACTAGTAGCGACGAGCGTATAATCTACATCGGTTGCAGCTGCTGTCAGCCCATTCTTTGTATAGATAGCACTTATTGGATTACTATTAAATTCAACTTGTATCATTTATTGCCATTGAAAGCACATGGAAAATCTGATCACTGTACTCCTTATTGTTGTACTATATTATTCAATGAATACTCATTTTTGCAAGTGCCGGAAATCAAAGTGTTTACACACAGTGGATAGAAGCACAGGTGGCAGTATCAGTGTTTGGTTCGCAAACGATTAAAAAAAAAAAAAATTATTTTCCAAACACTGATACTGCCAGCTGTGGATAGAAGTCGTCGTATAACTAAAAAGAACGAGCAACTTGCTGCAGTCATTTTCTGCCCTTCTTCTGTATATACAAAAGTGATATACTGTAAAATATACTGGGGGGGGGGCTAAATTTCGTGGTTTTGGTAAAAATATCATTTTGATGGGACGTTAATTCGTGGATTTTGCATTTCAGGTAATAAATACAAGGTTCAATAGGATTTGAATTCGTGTTTGAAGGTGAACCACGAAATTAACACAAATGAATGATTTTGCTGTAACTTGAAGCACCAATAGTAGACTGAGAGTAGACCGGCTGCGGTCATTTTCAGGCTATTCTGTATATATATAGACATCATTGATATATAAAAATGGATGGTGTGATAAATACTGGTTAATTGTTATGGTGAACATTGATTGTATTGTGCTGGTCATGTTGTTGACAGTTTGATACAATGTTCTCACTTAAACCATTGATTGAGAATAAGGTCATTAATATGTGATAGACAGACAGGGACACAGGGTCGTAGATCGCCTGTAGTTTCTGCTTTGTGCATATGTTCGTACAGACCTTTCATAGTCAAATGAGAGCGGTTGTATTTATACTATTGTCTGGCAGGTAAACTATGTTTATCTAGGTTTAACTGGGTATAGGGAGCTAACGGATCGGTTATTGGTTGAATATGACAGGATTTTTGTTTTATTATATTACACACTAGCCGCTTGTAGCTGATATTGTTGGTCATACTAGGCTTGACATCATTAGTGAATTGTAGGTGGTAATCATTAGTACTCTAGTGATATTAACAACTATAATATCTTAAATGTCACAACATCACATGATCATGGTAATAATGATGTTTCCAGTACTGTAAAATCTTTTAACTTCGATTGAAAGAAATTTCCTGGGTTTGAAAAGAAAACCATACCATTTCAATGGGATATTGATATGTAGATTTCGCATTTCTGGTAATAAGTAAAAGGGTCTAAATTATTTTTGATGGGCTTTGATTTTATGGTTTAATGTGAACAATGAAATTTAATCCCCCATGAAAACATTGACGATTTTACAGTACCGGTATATTGATGTCTGAGGTTGTACTTATGTCATTGCACATTGTCTTTTAATAATATGCTACCACATCCATGCAATATTTCTGAATTGGCATCGTTTGGTATTCAAGTATTGCGGTCAGAAGTTTAAGTCTTAGGAACTAGCCATACTGCATGATTCTATAGTGTCATGAACAAGAAGTACTTAATGCATAGTTGTTTGTCCTTCGATTGTTGATAAAAGTACATATTGTGTGACATCATTTACTTTGGGTACTCAGGAATATTTCCTTCTTACTCTCCATACTTCCAGGTTTACTTTGTAAACAAGTTAAAACATTCTTATATTGCAATATAATATAACAATTATACTATAAGAAAACACTGAGATTAATGAATTCAAAGTAAAAACTATGGGACACTATTATTATATACAAATGTTTAACAATTAAATTTTGATCGTTTATTTAAAATTTAATTAAAAAGAAGGAAAGTTTATTATCAGTTAAATGTATTGAAAAGATCAAGGCAGAAGTGAAGATATAAGATCTATGATGACTGCCCGCCTACTTATTTAAGCGATTTTTTCTGGATAAAGATTTTTTACTTGGCTCAACTGTGACAATTCTGTCACCATGGTAATTGGTAGAAGTGTTACGCACACTGGATATTGGGTGGCGTAAATTGTTTGGAATTATAAGACTGTTGTTGGCAAATTTGATTAAGGTTTACTTTAATTCTTTTACTCAAATGTCGGGTTCAACAAAAAACAAATCATGAGATATTTTCTAGGGGATATTTATCGTGAAGTAAGACAGCATACTATTGTAGGAAAGATGATCATAGATGGACCTAGACTAGAGTGGCAGTTTGCTTGATGTCAGGAGAGAATGCGAATGGCTCGTCACTACTGTGTATAATTGAGTTGATTTTCGGTAATTGCAATAGGGTATACAAGTTGAAAGTATATAGTATGGCAATACATCATACAGTGATCAGATTTTACAATGGGCTTTCAATAACAATAAGTGTTACAAGTTGAATTTTACAGTAATCTTATTTATAAGTCATGCAGTGATTTGGTTTGCACGCTGGAGTCTCTATATGACTTAAATGCTGTTGACCAGGTGTCCATTGCCTAAGTAAAGCCCTACTGAGTGCCTTTCAGTTATAGCTTGGCCAATTTGACAAGAGCTTGACCTTTTGATTAGCATAATTTAACGGTCGATATATTGTCTACGTTTACAAAACTGATTGTATGTTTTTATAATCTGGGACATCACGAAGATGCTCGATATGTAATACAAACACAAATTTGAAATACCGACATCGCACGATTTGCTTGCGGAAATTGATATATTCAAAGCAAGCACCTTGTAATATATTCTTGCATAAAGGTCAGGCTCAGGTCAAAATAGCCAAGCTATACCTCCAGTTCAATTCAATAAAGAAGGCATCAGAAATTGAACCTGATTTAATACTACTCTGATCATGCCGTGTTGTTTTAAGTTCTAAATGTGTTTTAACTTTATGAGGCATAAAATGAGTCCTTCTGGGATGGAAAGACTTTCATGCTAAACATCTGTGATAGGACAGTTCCAGGGTGTCAGGTTATCAAGGTGAACAACTCCTGATTTAATTCCAGGGTGTCGGGTTAATATGCTTCCATCCAATACTTTAAACAGAAGAAAAAATAGGATAACTAGTTATCAGATCTGAGTCCTGAAAGGTGAACAACCCCTGATTTAATTTATTGAAAGCGAATTTGACACTTACAAATCATTTATCAATGTTCTTTAATTTCATTGAGGACAAATAATAGATGTCACACCTCTAAAAGAACATTGATCGAGGGCAAATAATAGGTCTGACACCCTTATAAGAGCATGGCAGCTTTTGTTACTCACAGATAAAGAATTGGGTGAAAGAGGATGACATTCTTTTTCACTTCTTTATAATAAGGGTTGTCTCATTCTTAAAAAAACAAGTGTATTCCTTGTAGCCTATGGTACTCACTCTGTTATTAGATAGATAGATGTGAAAGTGATACATTTGTCTTCCTAAGATATCGCATGCTCAGAAATGTATTAAGATGGGGGTCGATATTGGCAGACAGGTTGGATTTCACAGGTCTGGTGTTTGGTTTGTCAGCATAAATAAAAGCTTTTACTTAATTATATGGTTAACAGTAGGACCATCCTCACATTCTTAGAAGTATCCCCAATTCTCAGAATTATGGAATTATCCCAGGATCTATAGTTGATACATACTGTGTATATTATGTATGTTTATGTGCTTGGACTGAGGTACTACCAGTACTTAAGACACCTTTGTTAATTAGAATGTCATGGAAGATATGTACTAAATGTAAAGACTCAATGGAATGGGACTGACTACTCTTCAATCTCCATACACTAGAATAATACTTCTACTCTTCAATCTTCGAACAATAGAATAAATAGTTCAGGTACTCTTCAATCTCCATATAAAAGAATAGTGCAGGTACTCTTCAATCTCCATATAATAGAATAGTGCAGGTACTCTTCAATCTCCATATAATAGAATAGTGCAGGTACTCTTCAATCTCCATATAATAGAATAGTGCAGGTACTCTTCAATCTCCATATAATAGAATAGTGCAGGTACTCTTCAATCTCCATATAATAGAATAGTGCAGGTACTCTTCAATCTCTAAACAATAGGAAGGTACAGGTACTCTTCAATCTCCACCGATAAGTATACCAGTGGAGTGTAAACTGGAATGATACTGTGAAATGATACACAGCGTTCCTGGCTGAGAAATAAGGATATTATATGTGAATACCAATTATCTTAATAGCTTGAGGAATGGTATAACTCTCACTTTCTTGCTTTCTTCTACATGGGATGTCCTGTCGATGGATAGAAAATAATGGTGCTCTGAACAATTCTTGGACATATAATGTAATGTGAATATGTAGGGCAAAGATCTTATAAAACTGGTTGAATATGTAGAACAAAGGTTAATATAAAAGTGGGTGGTTTATTGATATAATTTAAAAAAATTGTACTTCTTATAGTGCTTCAACAATTTTGGTTATATGTAGAGTAAACCCTCTGATTACTAGACTTGTCTAGTTTCTGAAGAAAATAAAAGAACAGTATCAAATTTGATGGTTTGATTGTCACCGACAATCTGGGTCTTAAAAAAACAGGACAGGTCAATCCCCTTATTATTGAACAGGTCAAAAGTTAGCTGGTCAATAGGCCATGCACTGCCTGCTTTTATGAGTAATTGAAATGAACAGACAGACAGGTCAAAGGTGACCAGGGCAAAAGGTCAATGAGTTCCTGGTTTTCTGAGAAAAAGTAAGAAATAGAAGTTTTCTAGACAGCTAAGAATCAGCTTCTGGCTGTGTCATACCAAGACAAGAAAAAATGATACTTATATTTCTCTAGCAGTTTTTATCAAGATGGGAACCAGCTTTCTACACTCTTACCTTCTTGGCCATGCTAGGAACCAGTCTTCTGTATTTTCTCTAAACCCTTAGTGTTGGGAAGAGTGTTGGGAAGCAGTCTTCACCATATTTTCTCTAAAACCCTTGTGATAGGAACCAGTCTTCTGTATTTTCTCTAAAACCCTTGTGGCTGATGGATATGGCACCATGAGAGGAATGTTTCTGAATGAAGGCGTTAAGAATGATTAATATAAGTAATAGAACTACATGATCTCGGTTTAATGGGGAGACGTCACAGCATGGGCTGTTTGTGATGTTAGAAAGATGAGAGTACCACAAACAACAAACTGTTGCTTGTCAGACAATGTGACCGGAGACAATATGACACATTAACGAAGGTTAGGTGTAGGTCTACCAAGTCTAGTGTGATCATCTGATATTTGTCAAACAATAGTATGCTTACTGATCAGTAAAATTGATGTCCGTCTGCTAATATTCTGTGGCTATGACTTTACTGATTTTACCCAATCTTTCGTCTGAAGAATATATTGATATTGTCTTCTAGTGGAATCAAGATAGCCTGTGTGTATAAGAATATTCTATATTTTGATTCTAAAATCTGGACAATATGGCAAATCAATGAATGTTCAAACTTTTTATCAACTGCAAACACGAAGTGATGAGTTGCCATTAGGCCTGTCATTTAAGAGGTTTTAGTGATTTGTTTCCTAGACTGAAGTCAAGGTCAATTCTGGCTGACCTTCACATTCTGCAGTCAAGGTCATTGTTTTAGTTTCTAGTTTGTGTTCAAGTTTTTGCTCAAAGTTATTGTTCCTTAAAGTTCAATTCTGTGCACAAAGTCATCGATCCTAAGTTCATGTCTGTGCACAAAGTCATTGTTCCTTTGTTCAAGTCTGTGCACAAAGTCATTGTTCCTTAGTTCATGTCTGTGCACAAAGTCATTGTTCCAAAGTTCAAGTCTGTGCACAAAGTCATTGTTCCTTAGTTCATGTCTGTGCACAAAGTCATTGTTCCTAAGTTCAAGTCTGTGCACAAAGTCATTGTTCCTAAGTTCATGTCTGTGCACAAAGTCATTGTTCCTAAGTTCAAGTCTGTGCACAAAGTCATTGTTCCTTAGTTCAAGTCTGTGCACAAAGTCATTGTTCCTAAGTTCAAGTCTGTGCACAAAGTCATTGTTCCTAATAAGGTCTGTGCACAAAGTCATTGTTCCTAAGTTCAAGTCTGTGCACAAAGTCATTGTTCCTAAGTTCATGTCTGTGCACAAAGTCATTGTTCCTTTGTTCAAGTCTGTGCACAAAGTCATTGTTCCTTAGTTCATGTCTGTGCACAAAGTCATTGTTCCTAAGTTCATGTCTGTGCACAAAGTCATTGTTCCTAAGTTCAAGTCTGTGCACAAAGTCATTGTTCCTAAGTTCATGTCTGTGCACAAAGTCATTGTTCCTAAGTTCAAGTCTGTGCACAAAGTCATTGTTCCTTTGTTCAAGTCTGTGCACAAAGTCATTGTTCCTTAGTTCATGTCTGTGCACAAAGTCATTGTTCCTAAGTTCATGTCTGTGCACAAAGTCATTGTTCCTAAGTTCAAGTCTGTGCACAAAGTCATTGTTCCTAAGTTCAAGTCTGTGCACAAAGTCATTGTTCCTAAGTTCATGTCTGTGCACAAAGTCATTGTTCCTAAGTTCAAGTCTGTGCACAAAGTCATTGTTCCTTTGTTCAAGTCTGTGCACAAAGTCATTGTTCCTTAGTTCATGTCTGTGCACAAAGTCATTGTTCCTTAGTTCATGTCTGTGCACAAAGTCATTGTTCCTAAGTTCAAGTCTGTGCACAAAGTCATTGTTCCTAAGTTCATGTCTGTGCACAAAGTCATTGTTCCTAAGTTCAAGTCTGTGCACAAAGTCATTGTTCCTAAGTTCAAGTCTGTGCACAAAGTCATTGTTCCTAAGTTCAAGTCTGTGCACAAAGTCATTGTTCCTTTGTTCAAGTCTGTGCACAAAGTCATTGTTCCTAAGTTCAAGTCTGTGCACAAAGTCATTGTTCCTAAGTTCATGTCTGTGCACAAAGTCATTGTTCCTAAGTTCAAGTCTGTGCACAAAGTCATTGTTCCTTAGTTCATGTCTGTGCACAAACTCATTGTTCCTTTGTTCAAGTCTGTGCACAAAGTCATTGTTCCTTAGTTCATGTCTGTGCACAAAGTCATTGTTCCTAAGTTCATGTCTGTGCACAAAGTCATTGTTCCTAAGTTCAAGTCTGTGCACAAAGTCATTGTTCCTAAGTTCAAGTCCGTGCACAAAGTCATTGTTCCTAAGTTCAAGTCTGTGCACAAAGTCATTGTTCCTAAGTTCAGTTCTGTGCACAAAGTTATTGTACCTTTGGTCAAAGTCGGTATCCATCTATCAGACTATGTCAGTTATATAATTATAGATTTCATTAATTCTTTCAAATGTTCCAGACTTTGTGATTAGTTTCTTTAATTGTCTGTCAATCTTGGATCTTAATGTGTAAGATAGTTTGTCTGTCCAATCACAACTCTTCACTCTTTAGCTAAACTTTTAACTAAATGGTTAAATTTAGCAGTTCCATGGAAGCTGTTTTATTTGAGTGTTCAATTGGTATATTGTTGGTTATTTAATCTCTGCTGCTCCTAGAGTAAGGGTATATTATTGCCTAGGTACAAATAAAGTTTAGGGGCCAATGGAACACAACTTGGATTAGATGCTGTGGGGTTGACGGCTGTTTAGGACCTGGAGAGATCAGCCATTGGCAAGCCAGGGACTTTGGCAAGTGTCTTCAATAGGTTTGTGTTGGACCTGTGGGATCATGCAGCCTTTGGCACACAACCTAGGGTAATAGAGTAGGGGTAATGGGAACATTCCTATTTGCCAGCTACACTTGGTGACATCTCTACTTTACTCGGGTGTCATTGTCATTTCGCTTTGTTCAGTGTGCTTAATGTGTTTTTAAGTACAAACGTTGTGACTGTATCTTTTTACTCTGAATGTTTAAACACCAGGTCCTGTCTCCTCCTATCTCCAATGTCTGACACTATACATTTATATAAACTCTTCATGTAATCCACACTCACGAGTCTGTAGTCCAGTATGGAGAATATGACACGATCCTCAACCATCTATTAGCATAATTTAAGGGGTGATATCTTGTCTATATTTATAACTTTCCCTGGTTGCTTGTTTTCACAAATGGTAAGTATCAAGAAGACACTCAAGGTGTACTATAGCTTGGCAAATTTGACACGATCCTGACCTTTTAATTAGCATAATTCGGCAGCCGATACCTTGTCTTTATCTTTGTTTATATCCCCAGTTGCATGTTTTCACAAGCAGCTAGTATCAAGAAGACACTGAAGGTCAGGTGTAATACAATTTTATTAACATTCATGATACAGTTTTATTATATTCAATGCAAGAATTTTGTAATTTATCAGGATCAGGTCAAACTCTCCATACTATTCTGCCTACAGTGTTTTTTCACATGACTATAGTAGACATAAGTACTCTTAATAATTAGGTATATGTTCCAAAAAATTGTAGTGCTGTACTGATTAATACCTGACAGAAAATTATAGTGCTGTACTGATTAATAACTGACAGAAGTGATATAATACTAAGTGTCTCATTTTTGGAAAATTTCTTCAAGGTTCAATATTTTGTCATGTGACCTTCCTGTACCTTACTGATCTACATTTTATATTAAATAGTTTTGATGCTGAATCTGTACACATATGAAATGTTGGATGATTCAGCTCAAAATGATTGAGCTCAGTCAATTGGTCTCAAAATGATAGTAGCTTGGTCCATTTGTCATACATTTATCATAGCTTGGTCCATTTCATCTCAAAATGATTGAAACTTAGTCCAATGGATTTTAGCACTAAATATTAAGATAGAACTTTGATTTGTATTAGATCTAAACAATCTTAACATCTTGGACATTATTTATTTATGGAGACATGTTGTGAAACACTGCAGGTACTGATGTACAGAGACACGGAGACACATGTCATTGACCTGTTACTTGTAGAAGGATAATTAACTCTTTCTGTTGTTGTCATTATTGTGTGAATTGTTCTACAGTTATATTAAGATGCAGGGAGTGTGGCAGTAGTAGATGTGCTAAGTGTTGAAGTCGGTCAAAGTGCTGTTGAGGTACATAGGTTTATTGTTGGTTAAAGTTGAAGGAGTGGTGTAGTTGACTGGGGTGCTGGCAGTGTTAAAGTCTGTCAAAGTGCTATTGAGGTACATAGGTTTGTTGTTGTTTGAAGTTGAAGGAGTGGTGTAGTTGACCGGGGTGCTGGCAGTGTTTAAGTCGGTCAAAGTGCTATTGTGGTACATAGGTTTGTTGTTGTTTGAAGTTGAAGGATTGGTGTAGTTGACTGGGGTGCTGGCAGTGTTAAAGTCGGTCAAAGTGCTATTGAGGTACATAGGTTTGTTGTTGGTTAAAGTTGAAGGAGTGGTGTACGTAGTTGACTGGGGTGCTGGCGGTGTTGAAGTCGGTCAAATTGCTTGGAGTGGAGTTGCTGGCCAAGAGCTGAGAGTAGCGTAGTTTAAATGTGCAATTAGTGTTGAAGTGAAATGTGATGTTCAAGCTATAGGCAGTGGTGTTGTTGGCAAGGGTGCTGGCAGTGTACAAGTTGATCAAAGTGCAAAAATTGGTGCATGCAGTGGAGTAGGTCGAAGTGTGCTGAGTTTAAGTTCGTTCAGATTTTGGGAGTGTTGTTGTAGGTCAAAGTGCAAGCAGGGAGCGGGAGTAGTGTATTTTAGAGCACAACTAGTGAAAGTGCAAGAAGTGGTGTAGTTGAAGTGCAATGTGGTGTGGTGTTCAGTCAAGTTGGTTAAGGTATAGGATTTGTTGTAGCCGACCTGGGTGCTGGGAGCGTGGAAGGTGAGGTGCACACTGCACAGTGTCGAAGGGAGGTTGAAGTTGCTGGGAGATGTGGGTTGAGTGAGGTGCACACTGCACAGTGTTGAAGGGAGGTTGAAGTTGCTGGGAGATGTGGGTTGAGTGAGGTGCACACTGCACAGTGTTGAAGGGAGGTTGAAGTTGCTGGGAGATGTGAGTTGAGTGAGGTGCACACTGCACAGTGTTGAAGGAAGGTTGAAGTTGCTGGGAGATGTGAGTTGAGTGAGGTGCACACTGCACAGTGTTGAAGGGAGGTTGAAGTTGCTGGGAGATGTGAGTTGAGTGAGGTGCACACTGCACAGTGTTGAAGGGAGGTTGAAGTTGCTGGGAGATGTGAGTTGAGTGAGGTGCACACTGCACAGTGTTGAAGGGAGGTTGAAGTTGCTGGGAGATGTGAGTTGAGTGAGGTGCACACTGCACAGTGTTGAAGGGAGGTTGAAGTTGCTGGGAGATGTGAGTTGAGTGAGGTGCACACTGCACAGTGTTGAAGGAAGGTTGAAGTTGCTGGGAGATGTGGGTTGAGTGTGGTGCACACTGCACAGTGTTGGAGGAAGGTTGAAGTTGCTGGGAGATGTGGGTTGAGTGAGGTGCACACTGCACAGTGTTGAAGGGAGGTTGAAGTTGCTGGGAGATGTGGGTTGAGTGAGGTGCACGAGTGTAATGTAACAGTTGGTCCAGTCTCATCAATACCAGGGTACATTGTGTTACACTATTATGTGTGGGTGATGCAGCTGGAGCGTGTGGTATAGTATGTTGGAGTAGGTTTTGTAGTATACTAGTGTAGTAGATACCATCAGATGGTACAATGGTGATTTGATTTCATACATTGTTAAAATAAAAAAGTCTAGTTGATAACGATATAGTACTGGAGGCTGTTGAAGTATTTGTCTGTCTATAATGTATTGTTTCTGTGTGTATGTATTGTGGCTGGGTGTATGTATTGTCGCTGGGTGTAGATTTACCATCAGGTTTGTATTCTGAGACTGGAGGCGTGTGTATGAACAATGATTATAAATCATACTATCTGTGAGATCTACTGTGTGTGGGATCTCTGTATATTGACTTAATGCCTATCTCAGGTTGCACGAGATCTCATGTTACCCGGGATCTTGTGTTACTCTGTATTATAAACCCATATAAGTATTGTCAATGTATCTTTTCCATGGAGTAGGAAGTTCCATGATTTTGTTACATCTAATGAATGTAACAAGCGATTTGTTATCCAGTTATAACAACATTGATACCTACTCTAATGTGATCTATGACTGATGTTGATGTTGATACAAACAGTCTGATGTTGATCCATTCCTGTGTAATGTTGACATAGTCTGAACAGGGTCTGCTGTTGGCCCAGTCTGATATCAATACAAACTGATGTTGGCATGGTCTGATATTGATTCAGTCTGATGGTGATACAGTCTAATGTTAATGCAATGTGATGTTGGCACAGTCTGATGTTTGGCACAGTGTGGTGTTCGTGCAATGTGATGTTGACACAGTCTGATGTTGATATACAAACTGATGTTGATATACAAACTGATGTTGATATACAAACTGATGTCAAAAAACCAGTCTGATGATGAAAAAAACAGTCTGATGTTGAATATACAGTCTGATATTGAATATACAAACTGATGTTGAATATACAGTCTGAAGTTGCATATACAGTCTGATGTTGAATATACAGTCTGGTGTTGAATATACAGTCTGATGTTGATATACAAACTGGTGTTGAATATACAGTTTGATGTTGAATATACAGTCTGATGTTGATATACAATCTGATGTTGATATACAATCTGATGTTGATATACAGTCTGATGTTGAATATACAATCTGATGTTGAATATACAGTCTGATGTTGACACTGTATGATTTTGATATACTAATAGACGTTAAATATACAGTCTGATGCTGTCACAGTCTGATGTTGAATATACAGTCTGATGTTGACACTGTTCTATGTTTGCACTGCCTGATGTCAAATACAAACAGATGTTGACACAAACTAATTAATGCAATATGCTCGACATAATCCACTGTGTTCAAGTTATGTAACTTAGTGAAAATGTTCTTTTCGTTGCAAAGTTTGTGTTGTTATATCAACTTCTCCGATCGGATGATTTTGTACTTTAATTAGTAGAGTTGGTGATATAACATCACGACTTCTCCCCATGGTGTATGTACCTTTAAAGTATAAATAGTTCAAGCATGATCGTTGTACTGCCAGGGACATATGTTGCGTAATATTGAGCATCTGTTTAATAGTGTGCATCACTGTGACAGATTGGTGCTAATGTCTGAATTGTTTTATAAATGATTAAAATTTGCGGATTTTTATCTTAATGATTGAAGGCTTGTTTCATTGATTAAATGTGTGACTATATGATTATAAACATACTATATTTGGCTGAATGATTGACTTCATGTGGGCAATATTGCATCGGGCTAAATTTGTGTTGCTATAGAACTCCTCATGCTACATAAGAATCCGAGAACCATAATGATTTGATTGTCCTTAAAATGTAACCATTGCAAAACTTGTTTCCAAACGACCTAAAATAGATGAGCTATATAACCTATGTAAGCCTTCAGGGATCCCTAGAATATTAGAAAATTAGCGAACATAGCTACATTGTATAAAATTAATTGACATGTGTTATGGTGCATATGTAATAACTAAAATGCTAAAAATTAATACTTGACAAAGAGCTGATCAATCTTTATGTTCACGTAAGTTTATTGTTAACAAAGGGAAGCAACTCTTGAATGAATAATAAAAACCAGGTCTTGAATGAATTATAAAAAGTGCAAGGGAAGCAACTCTGGATAAATGATATAAAAATAATGCATTTGAAGCAACTGTGGGAGAAAATATAAAAAATATGCAAGGGAAGCAACTCCTTGATAAATTTTGTAAACAATACAGTTAATGCAAGGGAAGCAAGTATTGGAGAAAATATATAAAAATGATGCAAGGGAAGCCAGTCTTTCATAAATTTTATAAAAAGTAATGCAAACAGAATCAGCTCTTGTATAAATAACATTAAACATAATGCAAGGGAAGCAATTCATGGATAAATTATAAGAAAGTTCAATGCAAGGTAAGAAACTCTCGGTTGGGTTATAATATTATATCCACATCATTGATTCCGGCAGATGTTAAAGATTTCCTATGTGGTTGTATTTAATAGTGGCCTGTACTACATACTTGAATATATTTGCTATTGTTCGCTTGATCCGAGAGAGACAGTCTTTTGTCATTGTTATTGAACTATTAGGAAAAGGTAAAGCCATAAACTCAATGTATTTCTTTTATATTTTTCAGGGCAGGGTTAGAAAACATTCACGTTGATCATCAATCATTGTCTGGCAGATGCTTGGATGTTTGACTATTCTGGACTGGTCCACAATTTTACCGATGCTTGGTTGTTTAACTGTCCTAGACTGATTCACAGTATTTATTACTGGATATTTTATAACAAACTGTTGAATGGTGCTCCAGTTTTGTCGTTTGTATAAGGTCTGGGCGTCTAGACGATGAAACACTGTAGTATGACCTGGTCGGGACACAATTGTTTCCCCAGTGAACTTGGAATGAACTGTCACCTATATGAATGTCCAGGTAATGTCTGCTTTTACTCTACTTTATTGCTTTGCACTACAAAAGTCTTTCATATAATAATGAGTGGGGATATTTTATATGATGTTTGGACAATTAATCAATATCAATAATAAAGCCAAAGTTTTTATATTATATGTTTTACTGGATTTTTTTTTCAGAAAATTTTGCTATCATTAACTGGGAATGTAAAATAATAAGAGGGCTGAAAGGGCCTAAGGTGGTTAACCTGCCATTAAGTTAGGGCCACGAAAGGGCCTCTTGTTATTCTTCAATTCCTTTCTCATAAATTTTGTGAGAACCAAATAGAAAAGAAAAAATGCTTCTAGAGCAATCCATGGAAAGTAAATTGCGTAATCTGTTAAAACGTAGGTATACCAATAAGTTTTTAGGTCATACTAATTATTTTAGATCAATTTGTGAAGCACATCTTAACAACTTATATTATATATTTACCACTCTGGACACCTTTTTCCTGATGGTATGCAGTTGTGAAACCAATTGTTAAAGTTATACTTTTCTTTCTGATCATTTCATTCTTGATGGCAGACTTTCTACTCCGTCCTTCTGTTAATACTTTCCCCTACTTCTCCCTACTATTTTGATCTGAGCCCTACTTTCTTTCCACATGGTATCAAATGAGATAAACATTGTAAACTCAATTTGGTTGTCATACCAATAGATGAACTGCTATGAACTTTGGTACATCTTCTAATGCAAAGTGTCACATTTAATGAGATTTTCACAGCTGCTCACAGAATAACATAAAGTTACCTAGGATTATACAGTAGAATTATTATTTGTGGCTACTTATTAAGCATAATGTTATCACATCATACGAAAGGCGAAATCAAAATGGTACCAGATATTACCCTTGCTTGACCTTCGGCATAGAAGGGAAACTGGCTTCTCTTCTCTCACACCCTCATGAGATGGAGATATGTGGTGTCAAGAGTAATTAATATTTACAAGTTGGAAAAACTTATTGTACAATCAACCTTAAATAAATTGGTATGAACTAGCCCAAAGCAAAATGTTCCCTGGTATACTGTTCTAAGAAGATTGTGATGTTTACATACAACTGTTGCAAATTTGGTTTCAAAGGCTAACACACACATGGTCAATTTTAAATCACAAATCGCTGATAAATTGTGCACTCTTGAGCGCTTTGTGATATGTATTGCCAATATCCGCTTGACAATAAATGTAAGAATATGTATGTTTTGTACTACAAGGGAACTAACTAGTATCTGCTTAGTTTTGGCTCTATATGGTCCAAGGGAGAAAACTCTTACAATAATATATCAAAATGTGAGAGTAACTGTATGAGTTGTTTCCCTTTGACCATAAAATTACTTAAGTCTTGAAACTGAAGAATTTACTCACATGATCACATTCGAATGATTGTTAATTGATTATAGATAATAAATATTGTGTCTTTGAATGATATTATTAAGGTTTTTTATGCTATCTATATGATAATTCTTATACATCACGTCATTTAATGTCAATTTGAGTTGCAATTAATTCCAACCATTTTTAAGTAAAATAACTTTAAAAAAGAGTGCAGAGTCACTGGGTTAGTACAAGTGTTACATTCTATCAGTTATGTTACTGATTTATTACATTAATAAAACTCAGCTCAATTCATGAATACAGGTTGTGAAAAATGACTGCTTAATTTCCTTTTAAACATTATGATGCAAATTTTTTCGAAGTTCTAGTATTTCAGAACTTCTATCAAACTGATTGTAACATTGTATAACAGTATATAAAAATTTATGACACCTCCCCCTCCGCATTGCCTTGCACTAAATGATCAATTGATCATAGTAAGGCCAAAAAAACATTACCATTACAGTTCTGGTAGCATTCTGAAAAAATAGACTAGGTAGGATTGAAAAAAAAGAAAAAAAATAATTTATTTTTGTACTCAGAATTCTACCAACTGTTGTTACGGGTACTTCCATGAAGATTCCATTAAATAATTAAAGGTTTCGAAGGGGCAGAAAAGGGTGGATTAGGTTACCAGAACCACACGTTAAAATTGTCATGGTAATGAAGTTTGAAATTGTTGCTGCCTATGACTAATGCAATAGTATATTGCGGAGATTTAATGTTGAATGCTATTCAGACTTTGCATATTTATTCTAATGTCTGTCAAAGGTCGTATACTGATATTAATCTTTCCGTTGTTATATTCTTGCCACCACATTTAATCTTAATCTAAATTTGGTATGAATTTCAGATTATATACATATTTAACCTTGCCAACTCGGTGCAAAGTTTCTCTTAAAGTATTCCTAACGTTTCTTGTGTAACGCTACATGCAGTTTTTTGGGGTCGTAGTTGTCATTAATTTTTGTGCTCGTCAATTCATATTCTCACCAGTTTCATGGTGTCAAAGGTCGGACATAGACTGTGTCACTTTTTGCGGATAAGCGGCAGACTGGATACACGTCAAACATGTTTTTGCATGCTGTTTATTAAAGTCGTAAAAGTACTATCATTCATTTTGTCTATTTGGCAGTATAAACAGTTCTACTTAGCTTGACAAAAGTCTCGTTGCAACCTTACTGATTCAGATAGTGCAATGTACTTGTAACCTCTGTGACAAAATGATGAAAAAATGTATTCAAAATGAGTGTTTGATTGCACCGAGTGAACTTGTTGAATATTACATTGTAAGCTTTTCTTAAGTTGTTAATTGGTGTGATAATTAACAAGCATGTCATTAACGATTTCTTATAGGTGATTATAATTATGAATGCGTAGTAGAGTTCTGTGTCGAGATCCGAATTACATTCATTATATTATTGAAATATCCTGCAAGCATAAAGATGGGCACTTAGAAACGTATGTGTATGCCTCAATTCCATAATTCATAACATTATATTATTAGTTCCCCTGAAGAAGACTAATAAATGTCATAACATTGGGAAAACATTCATTAGAGTTTGCCTTGTTTTCAAAATACTTCAATTTGATCGTGTAATGGTAGCTAAAGCAGCATCTTCGAGTGCTAGAAATCTCTGGTACGATCAAAGACCACACTTTATCAAAATCATCAATATTTTACTGATTTATCTCCCTTGCTTAATACTGGGTATAGTAAGTGCAACATAACTGTTGGTTTGCCCCGTTTCAGGATTATTTGACTGGGCCGTCTCTACATGACTGACTTAATAATGTAGTAATTGAAAACGAATATTTATTCAATTCCATTCAATTCTTGTTGCAAGGAAAAGCAAAAAATAAAATAAAATCCAGAGAAAGTATTTTATTATTTTTGACAGATTGATGAGATTTAACGATATTTCATTGTTTAAAATCAATATTTTTTTATCAAAATCGACAGAATTCACTAAACCATATTTGATCTGTTATTCATGGAATTGAATGTCCAAAATAATTACGAAAACCTTATACTTGTATTCGGCTGAGACGAGCTTTGAATGAAATGTTATGACCTTGATATTGTCACTGTATGTTTATTATCGTTGCGATCATTATCAAAGCACATGACTGATTGGTTATGTCATAATGCTTAAGTTTACCTTTATTCAATTCTGATTAAAAATCGAAACACTTAAAAAACTGCATTGAGTTTAATTTTACCCAGGTCTATGAATAACCAATTAATATTTTGAAGATTGGATATTAAGAAATGTAATTATAATTTTGTAATTATGTAAGGGTGTGGTCGGATGTGTTATTTAACACTTATTAAATATTTTTTTTATTATTTTTCGGTCCTAACAAGCGATGAAAATAATAATTTTAATTTTCGGTCCTGAAAAGTGTTGAAAATGTTCCTATTATATTGTTTGTATATTAAAGCTCCATTTACCATATCACCGTTTCATGTATATGGTGCCTATGTCGTGTCAGTCAATTAATATCCCAATTAGCTAGGTTTTAATTACATATAAATTAAATTTTATCTTAATTAAAATTTAAATATTCTTATTTTCTATGAACTTACAGTATAATATAAAAGTACAAGGTAATTAGTGAATTTGTATACAATAAATCAAAGTATCTGTCAGTACGCGTCTCAAATTTATTAAATTTTGTGAAATATGTAAATTGAATTTCAGATGAATTAAAGTACCATTAATTGTATCTTGACAAGTTACACCTAACAAGTTAGACCTTATGATTGAAAATTAAGTAATTTACCTTCCTTTCTAAATTCAAGCACATTTTTGCTGACGTTTGCAATATTCAGAAAGATGTTCTTGAACTTAAAATAATTTGATATTTTCCTTACAAAGGTAGAGAAATCTTTAGTTACTTGTTTATCTATTAAAACTATGTTGGGTTTTTGGCAAACTTCAAACTTGGACATTTTTCCAATAGTCAAAATAGATATTGGAAGATTTTTCTTGTAGTCCCTGTATATTTATAATGACTGTTTGGCTG
The DNA here is from genome assembly GCA_963678985.1 of Spisula subtruncata. Classification (NCBI taxonomy): domain Eukaryota; kingdom Metazoa; phylum Mollusca; class Bivalvia; order Venerida; family Mactridae; genus Spisula; species Spisula subtruncata. The sequence goes on from OY787660.1 coordinate 5,738,520, forward strand.
ACTAAACGAAGGTGTAGATGTTAATTTCATTTGAAGGATAAAATATTAGATTTCCTCCCCATTTGTGCTGCTGTCGTTGACAAATTAATAATACACTGTTACTCAACATTGTAATACAATGAAATGGATTCCTTTCTTATTATAAATGGAGTAACAAATTTAAGACTGTGTAGTGTTTTGGGAAATAAATTGTTAGAAATTGACAGAAGTAATTACTTCATAGAAATTATGAGCATACAGATGTAATTCTAGCCTACATGTTTTATATTTTATTTGATCGTACCAGTTTGACTTAGCCTCAGTTATCAAGTTATGTTTTACTCAAATAACTCGAATAAATTTACCTTAAGGTGTATGAAAATTCAGGGTTGTGTTCATTTCATAATGCCGTTTCTGTTACATTCGTTTCTTGGATAATTTTTTAGTCAAACAGAAGAATCATTTTGATCCATTTTGTTGGACAGATAATTAATTAGTGAAAAACTGCCAACAAACTCAGGGGAGGAGGGGGGGTGACACTAAAGGGGGTGGGGTGATAAGCTTATAGCCATTATTTATATGAATAAGGTATGCTTTATGATTGTCATTCTATTTGACACTATACTCCATAGGATACAAGACGTGTTCTGTTGTATAAACCATCTCCATACCAGAAAGGAAAAGTTTATAACTGAGCCCCTTATGCTTTGGTCACACTTGAACATTATTTTTTGTCTTCGTGATGTATTCCCGATTTAAATAAATTAGCTTCGGGAGGAATAGCGAACAGGGATATCACAATTTTTCTTTTCCACATGTTGATCTACATAAACTAAGTAGATCAAATAAAAGTTTGACCAGTATTTGAGAACTTCTTTTGAGGATATCAACATTTATAACTCCTCCTATTAGGTGTATAATTAATTCTTAAGTGATAAACGGTTTTCAAATGATGTTTGTTTTTCATTGTGATTACATTATAAACCCTAAGTGGAAAGACAAACACTTGAATTGATGTAGGATATGTTAGAGGTGTACAAGATCTAAGGGAATTCCTGACATCCATTCCGATTTCAGACCCTTGGTTTTTTCAAGATGAAATTCTAGATTTCCTTGTGCAAAATTTTGACATCGTACGACAAAGTTAACTCAATTTCTACAGACTCAGTCGTTGGGTGGGCGGATATGAGAAAAAAAATATCGTGAATGTCGTGAATTTTTCTAAAGCTTGTGGGAGTGTCACTAAAAGGTGTTTTCTTGTTAAATCGAATTAATTGAATTAACATGGGAGTTATATTAAATGCATTCTATGGCGACAATTACAAGTTAAACATTCGGTAAACAAAATTATACAAACAATCCCCCAGACTGCAAAGCACTTCTAATACATTCTGTAGCATTTTGTCACCGTATGAAGAAAAACGAAGAAAAATGTCATTCAAGTAAAGAACCAGTTATGATATTTTTTATAAAAGACCAGACCCACTTCAGACAGGCACTGCATGTCAATTCATCCAAAAAGAGCTTGTTTCCAATCCGGTGGCCTGTAATTTTCATACAGACAAAAATTTGGAGATTTATTGTGTATAATAGTTGAAGACACTGTGTCATGGGGAACAAACAATGACTAAAACACATGTCATTATATCAATTTAATACTTAAAACCCCAGATTTGTTTATTTATGGGTAAACAGTTTTTTTGCGGACTTGTCACAGCTACTTATATTATGTAGAACATTTTAAGGGGCTTGAATTTTTTTCATCGGTTTTGGGCTGAATCTGTGTCAGTAACGTCGACGATGAGCGTCAAGTTTGCCAGCAGTCTTTGTTGCTCTGATGTAGTGGTTAAGGTCTTTGTTACAAGTTTTGTCACAAAAAATTGCGAGTAGATTCATCATATTTTTAAGTAATGAAATGTTCACTATGTGGTCTTTGAATTAATAATTAATTTATATGAAAGATTTGACATCTAGCGGAGTGTGATGTATGCTCAAACTATCTGTCTTCGCAATATGTCAGCACAATCATTCTTACTGTTTCGTTTCAATTTTCTGTTTCATTCATTGAAATAAAACAATGATATAGTCGACCTTCACATTGAAAAAATTATCTTGGTCCATCTGAAGAAAAAGCTTGATAAAACCAATTGAAGGATAACCTGAAGAAAATGTGCATTCATTCTACTAAGTTGAAGTTATGGCATTAATAATGGTCTGACGTTCTTGTTGATGTCAACAGTTCTTGTATCAGCTATTCTTCTATTGTCTTATATAATGAACATTGGTTTGATATCAAATTTGGATCCTAATGAGTTGTGGTAGCATTATTGTGACTGATCCCTAATATCACAGGGTATAAACCAAATCACTGTATGACTTATCTGATTACTATAAAATTCAACTTGTATCATTTATTGCTATTGAAAGCACATGTAAATCTGATCACTGTCTGACTTATTGCCCTGCTATATAATTCAATGTGTATTCCGCATTGAACTTGTTGGACATCCACTCGTTTATATACAGTGAATATGATCTTGTCTGTCATGTTTATATTTATGTTTTACTCCTTTATATTTTCAGATTCCATGGATGAGATGTACGAACAGGTGCCACCTCTGATCAGATCCTTCTCTTTCAACCAATGTATATTTTTTTTACTTTGACTGACCACTGATGTATGAGGGATGTGCAAGTTTTCTGCTCAGGTAATTTGCTTGTTTACTGTATTTGGGCTGTTAATTCTGTTGACTTGAAGTGCTTGCATCTTTCTTCTTGCTTCTCTGCTGTTCCCTAAAAAGAGGTTATTCAAGCCAAGTACAGAACAAATCTATAATGATTTTATTCATGGATCAGCCTTAATATAGCATATACATGTACTAGGGATGCTATTATATATGCTTGGAATAATATTATGTTAAATATGATTACAAATTGTGCATGTTAAGTGCCATGAAAGCCAATGAACCAAAACCAAAAATGTCTGCATTAAACTATGCATTATTTGGTTATTGCACTATCATTTAATGAGAATCTTCAAACAAATGGAAAACAAGAATTTGAATGATAATGAAACATTACACACTTAATAGCATATTTGTTCGGAAGCGCCGTCATACTGTCTGCTATAAGGTTAAGAAATTAGCTGCCACCCAAGTTTGGTAGGAGGACGACTAATCGTAGATTCCAGCATGTGTTTGACCCGGATCATGCCGTGAACCGGCTGACGTCAATGAAATCACGTTAATTACGTGTACGCTTGAATTTTCACTGAATATTATTGACCAAGTTGATTGTAGGCATCGAGAAAGATGTGCGTGTAGAGTTGCATCGGTGCAGTTATGTAAATTGCAATAAAGCTTGTTGACAATATGAGACAATTAACGATCTTAACATCTCTTATGTTATTCTTAACGACAAAGACACCTGACATCGTACTGCGTGTCTATAAATAGAATCATTTCTGTGAAAATAGCACCATGCTAAAAAAGGTGTAAAATTTACAGGATTCAAGACATTGATTGACATATAAAGGTCGTCAGGACGTATGAATTATATGGTACTAAACAACGTGTAATGAATCCTGACTTGTCTAAATATCGTCATTAAATGGTCTGTAGATGAATTAGGATGTATTAGGGACACTCTATTGTCAGCGGTTTTCACTTTGAAATGTTGATGTTTGTGTTTACTGCCAGTGGTGTCTGTTATCGTCTGTTCAAAGTCAAATGAGAAAGGTTATAAATATAAGCTCGTCTGTCAGGTAAACTTTGATTATAAAGGTTGAACTGGGATAACTGTAGTATCCCCTATTCTTTCTAATTGGAAAATTCCCTAATTAGTATTACATATGGAATCAACAGTACTGTCATATTTGTATATTCTGAGGAAAAGTTGTATTCAATAAACAAACTCAGTGATGGTTGGCCGATGTAAAGATGTATTACATCAAATCAGGGCCTCATGACCAATGAAAACATGGGTTAAATTTTAAATGAGTACCTTAGACAATAGCATTATCGAAAACTTGTTATACTGTTGATGAAATAATTAATACTAATGAAAGAACTATCCCATTCGCAAGAATAGTGGAGTCTACAGTTATAACTCGGCTACACACAGTTAAACCTAGATAAACATAGTTTGCCTGGTTGACAAGATAAGGTTTATAACATTTCTCATTTAACTTTGAACAGACTGTCCTTATGAAGATAGAAAAGCTATTGAACTAATAACAGAAGTTTATTTGAGGTCTTTGTTATAGAGCAATAGGAGAAAAAAGTCAAAGCCATTAAAACCAAACATAGACACAAAACTTAAACCATATATGTAATTAAGTTCAGCTATTTACCACGCAAGGATCTCGTTTCTTTTGGAATGTTGAAAACGAAAACAGATTAAAGTCTAAATCGGGGATAAGATGGGATAAAATATCATCTCACAATAATATCATGTATTATTTAAAAAAGTCTTAAGCAAATTTTCCAAAGTGTTCAGCACACATTATTCGCAGCTTCGACAATAACTTTCCTTAATTGATCATAAACAGCAAATACAAGAACAGAACTGCTAGCTAAGCTTATTTTGATAACGAGGTCAAAAGCAGGATATTTTATGCGCATTACTCATCCTCGTTTCTTACCCCTGTAAGATAAGACCCTTGAAAACTATGAATGAAAAAGTTATAAATTACGCCATATAAGGAGATAAACCATCGTATGTAGGTCACGGTTATGAAGATATAAAACAGTCAATAAACCTCGACTAAATATTATACGCAAAAACACACGTCTTTGATAGTCAATCTGGTTCAAAAAAGTATTTAAGAGTTAACACCTTAATTTATCAAGAGCTCTGTAATCAGGTATGGCTGCAATATTTAATTCAAGTTTATACATTTGACATCAACTGTGAAACCTACTTACGAGTATCTCATTCAAGGCTGAACATGTCATATATTCAAAATTAAAACTACTGTAGTTCTCAAAATTAGACCTTGCATTCAAATTAGAACTTGTTCTGAAAATTAGAACTGCTTTGCAGATGCACAAACATTGTAGACTTTTGTTGGAACTGCCAGTGCCCTAAAACTGAGAGAGCTATTGTTGGTCAAGATGTTGTCCCAGTATTTAACTTCATAGAATTTATTTTAATTTATGTCATTGATTGGTTTTTTAGGTCCATTCATAAAATAGACCAATGGAAAGTCTCCATTCATAGACTGATGCAAACTTGTTTCAATGTTCTAGTCACCCCATTGGTTGTTCTTGGACTCTTTCATAAAATGGACCAATCAGAAGTCTCCATTGATATTCTGGTCTCCAGACTAAATTTGATCATATTGAGGTTTGGTCCTTGATGCACTAGTCTAGATGACTTTCTAGTGTGTATTGTGTTGATTAGCCCCTGACGGGTAGGGAACACCTTCCAGGGTAAGCCCCAAATAAAATGGTACATGGATCGTCCCTTTGGTTCTTTCTCGAATAAACTCGGAATACAGGACTGGTTGACTCCTCACTGTCTTCTGACATACAAGATATATAAATCAGACACAAACTCACATTTCTTGCAAACTTGATATCTTCCACCATTGTAGAATCTATTTAAAACAGTTATTTATGAAAATGAGTCATTTTACGATCAAAATCTTGCTGACATGCATGTTTATAACTCCCTATTTTTAACACTTTGATAAATAGGTTACATAATAAGGTAAATGCTTTTGTCATATAAATTTCAGTCTTTGCTTTAATTATTGACACATATTGTTTCATGTTGGGTGGCAGGGATTAAATTTACAGCTTCATACGTTGAATGTCGTCTGCGTGCAATTTTAAACTTTTTTTCCACCAGGATTTTGAACATTAATATAATGTTTTGACGCCAAGATTGCTATTAAGGTTGTAAACAGCCACTCCTTGAGTGAGAAGTTTTGCCATTTATATGCATTTGCAATGTCGTAGGTCAAAGCTGTTATTACGGCATGTTGGCACGCTCTATAGATAGATATAATACAGTAAGTAGGTAAACTTGATGATTCAAAAGCGATGTTAAGATTTTGAGATTTAATACGCAAGATTGTGTATTACCTTTCATTACAAGTACAAAGATTTAAAAACACAGATACCACACCCATGTAAAGTCAATAACTTCAGCAAGGTTATCAGCTGAAAGAAAAAAAATCAAGCGCAGCAAGTTGATGCAAGTTGTTTGATTGATATATTATGCAGGAATTAAATTCTCTGTTAAGAGCCAAGGGGAATTTTTGTTCTTTTTCTGGTAGATTACTCAGTTCTGTGTTTAATTTGAACGTAATCTGATTCATTTTGGGGATTTTTGATTTTGTCTGAGTATTACGACAGTAAATATTGTTCTTTTAAGTCGTCTAAGTACTGGTAGATTTCTACATAGTAAATATTGCGATGGTTGATGGTTAATAATGCGTTCAGTACTGGCATGTTGCTAAGAAAAACTGGTTTTGTTTACATAGGTAACGCCCAGTTTATTTTCGACGGTGATAGTCTTGATGTACCTTCCTGTCTATTTATGTTTGTATGAACTCACCTCACCAAGATTTATTGAGCCGTTGTTGTTACCCGTGTCTGCTGTACAAACAGACGACAGACGTTCGTCCTTGGTTTTCAAAATCAAGACTTTATTAAGTGTTCTAAAGTTAAAACGGATCCAATCAACGTGTTGCAGTTTTTGAGTAGATTCATACGCAGCAATATTGCATTGAGGTCCTTCTGTGCAATTTAGTTAGATACAAAGAAAAAAATGAAAATTCCGTCTACTCAGTTAGATTCAAATAAAGTTAAAAATTCTATCTGCTCAAATGTATGTGGTTGAACTGTTCTATTCACTGCCACCATTGCCATTAATCTGTAAGTGGCCCTTAATCTAGGCAACTGGATCAGTAGGGCTCTTGGTTTCTGCTGGCTTTGAATCAATGATTGGGCGGTTGATCTGCTTGCTCTGGTGAAAAGCGGGCCTAGAACCCAAATGAAAACAAAAGCCTATCTCACAATGATAAATAAAAGAAGTTACGTCTGCTACGTAACCAAATGATTGGTGGTGGTTCCAAACCTCGAGAAACACTAAGCCTTACATGTTGTTCTTCTGTTTAATTGCATTTCCTAATATTGAGTTTGGATAATTGTTAATTAAGAATTATCATTGTACCCCTTTACTTACATTCTGCTATTAATTTGTCCCTTACTCTAAAGGGCAGGGCCTATTTACACACATTTAAAAAAGCATCAGTTTTTGTCATGAAATCTTTGAGACTGTGAAACTCCCACTCAAAGTATCTGCTTTCAAAATCTCAAATTTTATGGGAGGAAAAAACTTCTTCTGTGTACTTAAAAATGGCTAATAGTAGATTCGACTGTAAACTGTAAAATCATTTAATTTTAATAGGACTAAATTTCATAGTTTGGATGAAAATGACCATTTTGATGGGACGTTATTTTAAGGATAACTAACCCACTAAGTCATATACTGCAGAAATTATTAATATTTGTGGGGATTTAATTTCGTGGTCCAGATCATCTACGAAATCCTTGAAATTAAATCCCCAACAAATATTTATGATTTTACTGTAGTATGATTATATAGGTGTAACATACATAACATATTTCTATATACATGATAGTTGAATAATGTTAATTTAATGTGTTTCTAGCTATGTTTCACTAACTAATATATGGTAAGGAATTTGCCTTTAACGGCTATACTAGTAATGTATACCATAGGTTGTTTTCAATCTTAATTCAGAAATAGTATCTATTGCTGTAGGCTAAGCTTACAAGGCAAGATAGATAGATCGTAATATTCTTATTTGTTGACATCCATTTAATGTTGGTGACATTTCAATTTTCTAAATTCCACTCTTTCGTGAATCATTACAGGTTTTCGTGGTCGGTGATGGATGCGCCGTTGCTTGGGGTGATGACCAGTCGTGGCCGACGTAGGAACATGTCGTCGGAAAGATTGCCGACAGCTCTCTCATGATGGTAAGTTGTTATTGATATTTCTTATAATCTTTGTGGTATTTATGAATATACAAATTTGTAAGTATCCTATATTCATGCGTAAATGTTATGTATGTTTGTCGCGTATGCTTCAAATAATTGTATTAATAACTTACTGACATTTGCTTATTAGCTCATATCCAGTGGCTTTATTTTCATTGTCGAAATCTACATGTCTGAACTCTGACTAAAGGGGCCGGGCTAGTAGACATCTCGCGGGGCTAGCTTGTATCTGAGAAGTTCCGTGTTTGTGTCCCTGTACAACACAGAACAAGGTTAATTCAAGGCTGCTTATAGTTTGTGGAAGCTATTTATGAATTGTACAATTTGTGAATATGACTTCATGAACATATTGATAAATGATTTCTATGAACTTGTAGAAGCATTGGTGCATAAGGGCGTCTGAAATTGGACTCGTGTAATAGATTTGTATCTATATACTGTAAAATCATTTAATGTCAATGGGACGAAATTTTGTGGTTTTGGTAAAAACGACCATTTCGATGGGAGGTTAATTTGTGGATTGTGTATTTCAGGTAATAAATATTGGGGTCAAAATTCTTGTTTGATGGGATTTGATTTCGTGGTTGGAGGTGAACCATGAAATCCACGAAATTTAATCTCCCATGAAAACTAATGATTTTTGTAGTATTTACTTTTTCATAAACAATAACTTGTGATTAAATTGAAAGAATGCTGCCTTTGCTTTTCATGTCACTATTTGTACACTTTTTAAAATTCAATTATCTTAGCATTGAAATATTTTACGACAATTGATAAGCAATTATAATACCACTGCTATGAAGGTCAAAAACCGTGGGTTGAATTGGCGTTCATCTACTTTTTTGTACTAACGCATTATATTGAAATTAACATAAGCTACAGAAATGTTATCTTGTCTAAATATAAACGAATATCTGACATTCCTGATTGTGTTAGGATGTGCCTCTGGCCATTGTCCTATACGTTATTATACAATTTTATATAGATCTATATGAAATTGAAACCTACTGTAATTGAGTTATCATTAATGGTTAATGAGTTTGTGGAATTGGTTTTAAACTCTTCGCTGATATTTTATTATTATTACAATTATATATGTTCACTCGTTTGATTTATGTAGCCTTCTCCGTAAAAAATATTGAGGTCAATTTGATATTCATTTGATAATTATGGTATGAATTGAGTTTTAGTCTGAAGTGAGTGTTCCTTACAATTTGTACTGACTTTGATAAGGTTAAAAATGTTATCCTTAAATTGTCGCTGTGCTTCAATTTGATAGTTTGTCCTACAGTCTTCAAAACTTGTACTGAAAATCATGAAATCAGGTAAAATTTGGTTTGGATTGGCAAAAGGTGTTAGAAGCACGGATAATGCTTTGCAACCCCTCTAAAAGTGTTAGGCTTCAATGTATCATAACTATGTTTCTTTATCAAATCCCTCCTGATGTAAGCAGTCATATTTGATGTACATCCCTCAATTCGGCTGTTTAGGTAAGGTCCAACTTCAATTCATCATAAAGTGTTCGGTTTGGATGTATCATAGCTACATTTTCATATCTAACCATCAATACTTGATGATGTATCCCCTTATTTTGGCTGTTTAGGTAATGGTCAGGCTGTGCATTATTGATTGGTTAAGACTCAAAGCTGTACAACGGTAAATAAGGGACTGGTTGGTTGGTTGGTGGTTCGTTTACTCAATTCATCTTCACTTGTCAAGGAATGTAAGTAATTAACTATAAATTAGAGGTCATCTATGTCCAGTTATGATGAGTATTACTAAGACCAAATATCGTCCAATCCTTTAATTGATCATATATTGACTTACGGGCAATATTAATTGATGTATTAATACTAATTAGGAATTTTTAGAAATATTTTTCGGCTTAGTAGACATTGATGATATAATCTATGAATTTTGGAGGTATTGATATCATTTGTGCAGTGGAAATTGACAAGGCAAGGACTAAATTGGTGATTAAATTATCTTTATTATTAATTCAATTGAAATTTTACCATCTGTTTCTTTACTTCTGTCGTTCATTTTGTGCATACTTTGTTAGAAATGATATTTTAAAATACTAGAACATGTAAAATACAAAATCATGTGAAATTTGGCCATTATTGCTTTTTATGCAAAATTGAAGTCGTTTATAATAGTGACAAAATCATGTTTAATAAAAAGGGATGGTGAGAAATTTACATAAGTTTACCTAAATTAAGATAAACATGTTTATATTCTAATAGATATCATTATGGCTTAATTAGATTGACATTAATTGCGTTATTCAATCAAACTGGTGGTTTGCAGTCATATTAAGACGAGTTTGTCATGTTCGCAATTCCACGAAAATTTATTTTACTGTAATTTACCAACTTTATTGCTTTATTCAAATTTATGTAATTTGCATATAAACTTGTTTAATTATGCTGTCATTTTGTTAGGATAATTAAAAGATTTATTTGACGAGTATGTTTCTTTTTCCCACTGTTTATGAGGCATTAAATACTTTATGATTACATATGTCAAATGAACCCTCTCGCTTCGCTGATGAATAATAAATTAACATATTTTAATTAATTGTTATCAAATATTCAATTTGACTTCATAGAAATTTGGTAAAAAAATTGCCTTGTTGCATTTATGGGATTTTTTTATTTTTTGAGTTGTCTCCCTTTGACTAAATTTTGTGATTCTTGGTGATTTAAATGAGTGATTTTAATGGCTTGAAAAGGTAAAAACTTGATGAAGAACAAAGCAAGACAAGTGTTAGACAATATACAAGATCACACTTTTAAGTGTTGAACATTCAATTGTTTTAAATCTTGCATACCTGTTCAATGATAGCAATGGACTGGTTTTGCGCTGAAGTTGTCAATTTGATGGACTGGTTTTAAAGTTTTGTGACAAATTAAACTCCATTTTGGGTGTGGTCGATATGCATTTAAATAATGTACGAAAGAATTAAAGATTATTTTCCCACTCCTTGTCATGATATCTCTAGTTGCATTGGAATATGATCTAAAAGAAATTTGAAAAATCGAGAGTGAAAAAACATGTTTTTGTGTACGTTTGTACGCATTTACTCCGCACTGATCCCACTTCATTGAGCTATATATGACCGTTATTGTGAAGTTTGTCTTATCCTTGTTAAATCTTTTACATATATCATTTGTTAAAGTATAAAAAGTGCCATTCAGTCTGTCAATACAAGCATTGTGTATCCTTTTATTGGATTGCAACAGGAGAAAAAAGAATTTGTGCTAAAATACTAAAGATACCAGCCTTTCGACGGTACTGACCTATATTTTGTGTTTATAAACTACGCAATACAAAATCTTGCTGATCTGACAAAAAATAAATTATGTTCCGTTAAACTTTTGCATAAGTGTGTATATATGCGTAGTATAGGATTTGAGGAATTTTATTTACGTCTAGTAAAAAGATGAATGGTTTTATCAGATATCTCTATCAATGAAACATGAATATTAATATATCAATCACGTTAATACTTATAATTCTGAATGATTTAATCCATAAATTAACGGTATAACATGTAAACAAGTCTGAACCATGTTGCCCGCTGCTGTATTAAACTATTTTCAGGAAAAAAACTCAGTCCTGAATTTGATCCATTATTTGAAGTATTGAAAAATTATGTATTTTCCATCAATATGGAGCTGTTAAAATGGTGCACATTGATAAATATATTCACAATTACGCAGCTTTGCTGTATGAATTATAATGTGAATTGAATATTCTAATAATTAAAGTTTTTACTCGCATCTGATCAATTTTGAAGTAATTTGATGCATGAATAGAAATTGTTGATAATACACTATGTTTTCCTTCTGATGCTGTCTATATAATTACCTAATTGATCGTAAAAAAAATAACAATTCAATAAAATTTTGTTGCAAGTGCTTACATAATTGGCAATTGCAAGCGCTCCCTATCTATCCAGATGCTGTCAAGATTGGACGTCGGGCAACTGAAAAAAATTAGCAAATCGTTTATTTTAATTCAATATTTTAAACATTTCAACAAATCTTAATTTTCTTCACTCGTCAAGTTTTATTTTTTGCACTTGACAGTTTTATTAAACTGGAGTGTCTTTGCCGGTTGCCATATCAAGTAATCTTTGAATAGAATTAATATGTTTTGCTTAAACTGCAGTAATAACATTAGGGGTAGTTTGTACAAAGATACGCTCGTTTATTCAAGGGCATCTTGGATACGAACAAGTGTAAGTTAAACATGCCTAGTTTGTATATGTCTCGAAGGGTTCCATTCGGTCAACTATTGCGTATCGAACTCCGAACACACCCTTTGAAGTCAATTTTGGGTAGAAGTTTGAATTAAAACCGAGCATTTTATATATGATGTAACTGTATGCACTTTGGAAAAAAAAATATAAGTTTAAACATGAAATGTTAGTTGAATTAATTTTGTTCTTGCCAAAATATAAGTTTGACGATAAAACTTAGATCAAGATAATAAATTCAGAGGGTTGTAGGGAAGATTGGGCAAATGCCTAACTATGTTGCCCCTATAAATAAAGCCTTTATTATTATTATAATATATGTGGCTGGAAATGTTCGTTTTTTTCCAATATTTTTGTTTCTTGAACATAATAATGGTATAACCTGAAATATTATGGAAAAATTATACAATTTTTTAATCCAAACGTTTCTGTGGATAACCAAAGTTGGCATTATGATACCTTAAACTTATTAGACATTCTTTTTGGTCAAAGTTATTCTTAAGAAATAAATTGTCTCCATAAATTTTCACAGTTTATTGAGTCTTCATAATTCTTAATACCTTTGGGTCGACATCAGTCAATTAGGTGTTTAAAGCTTGGTATTTAAGGCTTGGACAAATTTGTGAATCATTTAATTTGATTCCAATTCAAGTGTGAATAAGGCCATCGTTAACTTGTCATAAAATAATGAAGATGAAGTTATTTTACTAATGACCAATAGAAAAGTGTGATATTTACGATCCTAACCTGAAGTCAAGTCTTAAATTAAATCCTACTTAAGGTCTTCGAGTAGCTTGTTTAAGTGGGAGGGGTATTAATTATTGGAATCACTATCTATTTGCAGGCGGGTTCAACAGACGTATCAAGTTTCCAGCATGGTCATCAGCCCAGGGACATCGGGTCATGTTAAAAGACTGCTCAGTTAACGGGTCGATATTCGGTGGTAAGTATTTGAAAAATTTAAGGGCCATCAAAATTTCAGATATTTAAACACTAATGACTGATTGAGTAAATTTATATAAGCAGACAGATATATTTGTGAATCAGTATAAAAATATAAATGGTTTTAATGGTTCTACATTAGTGTTGGATTTAAGCTAACATCATCAAAACCAGCCCTATGTAAGCATGTATTTTTCATTGATAATGAAACCAGATACAAGATTACCACTCTAAGATCAACTGCTTCGTAGGTCACTAACCAGCACTTGCACCTAGATAAAATATTATGAACTGGTTTTAAAACTCTGCCATGCAGTGTTTATAAAATTGCTTAATGAGTCTCTAGAACTAATGACAAAGAATTTGTACTTGAAATTCTAAATTAATCGTTGTGTTTCTTGATTCTGAAACAATCAAGGGCCACTACTTCCATATATTACACAGTCCTTGTTTGTTCCTCTTTCTACCCAGATATTTGTTGAAAATCATAATCAAATCAAACCCATTCTGTCATGTCTGTCTTCCATTATTCCCAATAACGTGTGTGGTGGGGAGACTATCTGATTAGGGAAATTGGCTAAACAGGAAACTGTATCAAGGGAGATCACTCTGTGTATTTGTCGCAAAAACTGCACCTGAAATATGTTCCACATTCTGGCTTATCACTAAACAGGAAAGTACAGGGTTTTGGAGGGAATAGTTAGTAATAGTTTTGCTTGATGTTTGGTAGCGGGAGTGGGAGGGTGAAAGGTTAAACACAGTTTTACTTGATGTTACGTTGTGGGGGAGGGTATCTAAATCAGGAGGAGATTGAGTCATAGGACCAAATAAGAATTGTGTCAGGGTTGACATCTGAATAGCATTGTCATTGTTACATCATTGTTGTGGGAGTGTTGTTATGACACGGTTAGTATTTCTTGTCTGAAATACTACCTCTTCCGGTCATAGTAGTATCAAGCCTCGTAGTAAAATACTGCCACGGTGCGTGGGAAGCTTGTAGAAATCGTAGCAGCTCGGTTTCATGGAACACGGGTCAAGTTGCGTATCTAATGTTCGAGATGTTACTGTATATGTTGGCTTAGTGTAGGTTGAGTATACGACACCGAGGAAAATTGATATGTTACTAAAGCAATGTAAATTAATCAGTGTTTAGACTCGTTTATACGGATCATTTGTCGCTTATGGTGATATTCACATGAATTTAGCTGCAATCAAGCCGAAAATGTGGACTTTCTCATGTAGATTATTGTCATGTTTATGTTCATTAGTTAATGATGCAATATGCTCGTGTAACAATAGATCTGGATTGCCTTACATTATTCGCATCTTTTAAAGCTCTTCAACATATTTTTCCCATGGTTTAGCATGTTTTACTTTCACTAAAATTGTCATCGACTTACCAACCAACGGTTGCTGGCTGCATATCGGTGTCGTCTGCCGCTGTGGTTTGGCCTGTAAGGTATATATTGTGTCCGCCCTAGATTGTATTGCAAAACTTTGTGACTAATGAAAAGTATTTATTTTATTTAAACAAAAAAGCTATAATTTTTGCAGTTTCATTGTTATTTGACGTTAATGCATATTGCCCATTAAGAACACATGAGTGACCAGATCTATTTTTAGAACATTTTCCGACTAATTTAACCAGCAACGGTCATTGGACATGACAGAAGAAATGGATCATTTTTTGCTAAATTTGAGAAAATAAACAAAAAAGCTGAAGTGGACCCTTTTATTTAAGGCCTGAAGTATTTATAAAACAGCACAAAAATAGCATTTAACAAACTTCTATTGGAGAGAACATGGTTTAATGTCAATTGTGTCGCTTTGCTCTGTCTGTCTGCTACGTATTACATCATTTTGTCATTAGAAGGTCTTTGATTCATTTTATGTGCTTTTGTATAAAATTTATTCATAAGTTTGTTGCTAAACAACTGATAGTAAAATTTAATAGACGCAATTCGTCATTATCTCTTGATGATTTCTGAAGATTATGCGAACATGTTAAGCTTTTCGTTTTGCGGTTGTTTTTTCTCTTCGATGACATGTTGGCTTTATTTCATGTGTCACAGTACTAAATTGACATGAAATCTCTCGGGTCACGAATGTCTATTACAAGTTCATATAATGACAGTATCAGTAGATTGCGATCACATATTTGTCGTAAAGCACGCGTGATCATTCCTTAATACGAAGTACACCTTTTGTAAAGGTCATTATTTTTGCCTGCTTAACTGTGCGGAATGAATTGAGATCTACAATTACATTTTAATATAAGAAATGTTTTTCTGTATCGGATCTTTCAATTAAAAATTAATTAATTGTCCTCGAGGTTAACGTAAGCATGATCATGACGTTTGTTACTTTTGTCAAACATGGTAGAATTTGATTCACTTACAGATATCCACAATAGAAGGTATGAATCACTGAATAAGATGCTACACTTCATTTCAACTTCAAATTAGTCACTCTGTGTAATGAAGTAAATTAATGGTAAAATATTTAGGTATAGTCTAAATGAGACAATTTTAGGAGGAGGAAAAGGGGGAGAGGAATACTAGGGGGCAAGCAATGTGATGCCTTTCCAGTTAAGCTACCTTGTACATACAGTCTATCAGTGGCAAGATACATCCAGTTGAGGGATTTATCAAATATGATTGCTTATAACAGGTGGATGCTTTATACAGGTGTTTTAATATTTTTTTTTTGTATGAAACGTCTGTTAAATATGTGAATAAAGACCACTGCTACAAAACACATCTGCTTCAAAAGTTGACAAAATTATCTATCATTTGACCATTTTCAATAATATTTACCTTGTTTTAAGAGACCACGTGCTAACAAAGACCACACTTTGCTGTTCTGTCCCATGGGTGCTCCTTAAAGCCAGGTTTGACAGTACTGTATATAGGACAAATTACACAAGCTATTTTTTTTTTTAAAAACTTTCGAACAAGGACCCTGTGCTGTAGATTGACAATAAATGTAAGACAAATACATTAAACAGAACTGGTTCCATTTACTTGAAAGTAACCATTTTATAACTATTGCGTGCTGTAATTGTTTACAACTAGGCCAGATATACTCGACATAATTTCATATCAGGTAGAAAATGCAAACAAAAAACTTGTCTCGTTTTCATTGGCGTTGCTGGGGGTTGTCTGCAAGACTGTAGTATGTCCTTCTTTATTAATATCCAGTTACCACAGTCTTGCAGCCGACTTTTGATTTTCTATTTGTTGAGTTCGCCGGTGGAAAAAGAAGGAAATAGGACCTAGTCTGCATGATTCTGATACCAATCTGCTGCATGCGTTCTGAGAGAAAAAAACAACAACCAGTCTGAAAATAGTGTGAGAAATGACTTGGCTGTTTCTCATACACTGATGCTAACAAATCACTGCATGTAAATCTGTACCGTTTTGTTATGATTTCATTCTAGTATTAGATAATGTGGTCTTTGTCCGTCTTGTTGTCTTAAAAATTTAAATACTCTAGCATATGCTATGATATATCATCACTTCTCCATCTGTCGGCTGAAGACCTCCACAGGACTTCCGATGTTATAAATACATTTGCAGTTTATATATTTTCCTGAAAATGTCACTCTTGTTAACATGATGATCATGAAGATGATGCCACTTGCAGATTATTTTTGAAAAAAAAGGAGAAAAATCATTACTCCACCCATCACTTCATGATTTGAAGGTTGGTCATCCACCCATTGCTTCATGATTTGAAGGTCGGCCATGCCTGTGAAGGTGAAAGTCAAGGTCACATGCAAGGACATTCCACATCAAGGGTGATGGTCACCATTTAATGCCATCTGTTGTTTTACTAATTTTTAAATATTTACACTTGTATTAAGTAATAAATTATGTTTGTTATTCGGAGGAGAATCTAGAATTCGAATGTATCATGAACCCAGATACGTGTGTTGATTTTTCCGATCTCTTAAATGTCATTGAAAACCTTATAAATATGAAGTCAAAGCAATAAGATGTTCTGTCATGATATATTGTTTGTATAAACTTGTCATTGAGCTGCATGCACTGATTATTAATTGACATAAAGGTCACCGATCTTAGATATTGAGCCTAAAGTATTACTTCCAATTTTTGCTATTGCAATTTTTTTTTTCTGACTCGTAAATGAAATGCATTAAAAAAAAGTAAACGACGGTTATTAAGTTTTCATAGAATAATCATATAAACTTGAGCGCATGTAAGAACGAACCCATCCCTGGTTATCTGACGTCAAAGGTCAAGTTTGAAACTTAATTTATTTCCTTAAAGCGATTGATACCAATCTAATCTATAAAATATTGTCGATGCCGTGTGCCTTATCTATAAGTTTACATGACATAATATTTATGCTCCTATCCTCATGTTTTCCCTCATCGTTGACAAGTGCCTCCCCTTCAGTTCCGATGTTACCAAAATATTTATATTTTACTAAGTGTGTATTTTTTTCGTATATTTTCAGATCGTTGGGGTCAACAAAACCTTTCCTAGTCTAGCATTTTGGCCACACACATGTTAACTTGATGACTGATTGTGAACCAAATATATCATCTTGACAACGAAGCAGGTACGTGCATTGATAGCCAATTAATATATGACAGTAATTGAAAACCCTGAAGATCAGTTTAAACTCTCCGCATTTTTATGCCATCTTAATTCATTTATGAGTAATTCTCGCAAAACATTGAATAAATGTAAAATGCATAACAAGTATCGCTGAGCGTTTTTTACCGAAATGGCATTATGACAGTGAACAGTGTTCGGAATTTCTTCAGCGAGTTTTTCACGGCATATTTTTAAAATGTATCTGACATCAACAAAGTGTTTTGCTAAAGGTCGGAGGTGGTCTAAAAAATGAGCTATTTTTGTCCTTATTAAGATTTTTACATATTTTCCTCATTTAAGAGTCTGTTTAACCAATTTAAACTAATCTGTTGGGTGTTGAAACATGGGTTCACCTAGTTGATGTAATTCATAAACTGAATAAAATACATAACATGTACTGGACTTAAGTGAGGTGTTTTGTCGACCTCGGCCGCAGTCAAACTTGATGGCCTGTACAAAAACCCGAGTACAGCAATGTCAAATTTAATCTGAAATGAAACTAAATGAATGTTTTGGGTTTTGTGACGAGGTCTGTTTGCACTGGGACCAAGTACAGTTCATATGTACTCAAGGAATGTTCATTCATTTAGTCCTCAAGTTCAAGTTTCGCTAAAAGTTCAGCAAGTTTCCTTAAATGTGCAAGAAACCCTTGCTCTTGTAGACTAAAACTACCTTGGAGTGTAAACATTTCTTGTTGTAACATAAGACTTTATAAATCAAACAACCTTTTAACAACAGTCATTATTTGTGGCTCCCCAATAAGTGTTTCTCAGGAAAGGCTTCTGGGTCTGAGATTCAAATGAATTAAGTTTGGGGACCAGTCTGAAATCTAAGACTCTGATTGGTTCGTTTTGGGTATGATTTTCAAATTGACCAATGGCAAGGCTGTATCCACAGACTGGTTTTAAATGAAAGATTTAAAAGGCTGTTGCCCTTAAACATTTTTGATTTTGCCGTAAAATTTAAGTTATTTTGGTGTATATATAAGGATATATCAATGTGTCACTTAATGACAGGCCTGGCATCCAGTTACAAAATCATTCACTTAGTTTCAAGCTAAAGCTGCGATATGTTCGATATTTTACACTGTTTACAAGACTGATCTCAATTAACGATGAATAATAACGATACATCAATGTGATTTATACATCCACGTCGTTGGTTAACATGATACCACATACATCAAAATCTTACAACATCCAGAGAGCTAGGGTATGACTAATCTCGCCTTTTTCCCCCAAATTTTATTTTTCGGTTACTAGTACTTGTTCGCAAAATCTTTGCTCTATGTAATGACTTATTTGACATTGATATAAGAGATTATTAATTTATGACGTACAGATACATGTTTGAAAAGACACCAATTTAACAGCTTTATGTTGCCTATGTCCCATGGACTGATTTACATATTTTCGTATTTTTATTCAAGTGGAGAGCCGGAGTCTGTCTTTCTTTAATACTTGTTACATTTACATTTCATGTAATACCATGTCTGTGTTTTACATCTACTACGAGCATGTACACTCGACGGTGATCATGTATCGTTAAGTTCGTTCACGTCACCGAGTACAATATCTATGATAATTTAATACACTGAATGGCGTTTAATATTAATGACACTATAAATTCACAGTTTGATGATTCAGAATTTCGTAGTAATACCTTTAAAATAACGCATCCATCTTCTATGCTACGGTTGTGGTCTTATGTCTTTGGTTTCATGCCTCCTAAATTATATCATGTGTCAATTATGTTTAATACATTTATAACTCTTTACAAAATCTATCATAAATTATCTAATTATGTATTTATAACATAATTGTTTATGTGTGGCATTTCTTGGTATTTCTGGTTCACGGAGCACATGTTAATTATCTCAATATATTGCTGAAACCTACGTTTTTGAAGGACATATTTTGAACCTATGACTCTGACATCCATCTTGGGTTTTGAGTTTTAGAGTGAATGGTATTGTGTACTTAACTCTTATCCTTCCAATAGCTGTTATCTACTGAATAGAATTTGGTCAAATTTTACAGAGATGACTCCTGTAAACATTATTTGAATTGCTCAGGAGCCAAAAATTAATTTCAATGTGTTAAAATTTGTACCCAGGTGAATGACATAGGGCTATTTTGGCCCACGCCAACCTTTTATTTCCACCAAATTTTAGTTATGTTCCAAATATTTGCCAAATTGCTTATCAGTATTTAAAATTAAGCGACAGCAAGTTTTCTGAATCTATGATTCTGCTGGAACAGTTTTTGTGCAGAATTATTGCCCTTGATTTGAAAAGTAGTTTTCATGGAATATCCGAATTTCTTGTTCAAATTATATTGTCTTTTTTGCCAGATTTTTGTGTGGCTGCTGATAGAATGTAGACTGACTTATATTTAAGTGTTTCTTCGGACAAACTGATCCATTTAAACTTTATGAATGATGGGATAGAAATGATAATTATGTCATCTAGTTTATGCGGTCCACAGCTGTAAGGTATACATGTGGCAGGGTGATGACAAACCCTTGCATTTTAAAGTCGCTCGTAAGCCGCTCATTAATCTTTTTTGTCATCTATTGGCGATATAATGTTGTATTTTATGCCTACCGAGAAGCATTAAAGTCCGCGCATAACTGGATCCTCGTTAACATATGAATATTCGAAGGGCTTAATTAATTAACCAGTTTCTGATTATGTGAAAAATGTTAGCTTTAAATTAAGTCATGCAGTGAAGTTTCTGGGTTTAAAATGAAATTTACGTTGCTATAAAAAGGTCAGTGACCCCTATTTGCATGACATAATGTTATATACGTCGCTTTTAAATAATTGATTAAAAAGTCATTGACTGTTGTGTGTGTGTGTGTAATATATTTGCAACATTTAAATCCATCATGAAAAAATATTTGTTTAAGAGTAAGCTTTAACAAGGATCTCCAAGTTTCCTGCACAAGTTGTGAACTAAAATCTTGCAAGAAAAGTCTGGGTACATCCTGGGTACATCTGCTTCTAAATATGCCTTTGTGATTGACCTCAATTTCGTTGGAAGTCAAACAAAAATCTTAAAAAGCATATAGGATCCTTTAGGTTTTGGTCTCTTGACAACTTCTGAACCCCTTGTAAAATTTCATCATTAACAAATAACTCTGAGCAAGGGTTGGACTGACTCTCAATTTTGAGAAATTTCTCTAAAAGCAAAAAAAACTTCAGTGAAAAGATTGAAAAGAACTTGAGAGGATGGTTTTGATGACATTGGTAGTCTAAATATGTGCAGAGAATGATGAAGCATGCCAATCAATTACTAATTAAACTCACACTTGTCACTTAACACATGTATTTGTATATTTACAAAATTCCGAGCATAGTCGTATCGATTGATGACAGTGATTAATGGTGGACATATTTCACGAAGGAGAAAAAATTAATCTGGGAAAAACATCTATATGACTAATCTTGTATAATCATTGGTAAACATTGCGGTAACGTTTTCATAGGCATCTGTTTGTAAATACATTGACGTAAGATAAGTATCACCAATTTAACAGTTACTATTAACTTAAAACAATGGGTATAGGTCACGGTCGCTTTAAGCTATTATGGGCTAACACTGATTTTATCGGTGCATCGGTTTAGCTCATTGCTTCTCAATAACATCCTTACCAGTTTACCTTTATGAAAACCATATCAATTCGGCTTGTCGTTTTGAAAAGTATTGTTTCATACTAATTAGAAATTTATTAATTTGTGCCTGGCAGCTCTCCAGATGTTCGATAAACTCATTGATGCTTATCTGGTACTCAAACTATAACAAGGAAAAAAAACGGATTAATTTTTTTTCAAAGATTAAAAATTCTTGTACACGCGAATGTCACATAAATTGAGGATCATTTCATCATTGCGATATTGTTTTGTCTTGAGTTTATATTGAATGATAGGACGTCATAAAGGATTAAGTTTCATACAAGATATGTCAATATTAGAGATCAACCTTTGATCTTGTTTAAAGCATATTTTATAACAAAACCCTTCGTAATAATCACATTAAAAAGGGCTTACTCATGTAACACATGCAAAGACCTGTCTTTGAGTTTGTTTATTAATTTACTCAATTCTGACTAATGTCATCATTTCTGGTTAGGTAATTATATGGGTACCACAATTGAGCACCACTTTGATTACATTTCGATGTTTGACAATACTTAAAGAATAATGATGCTTCTTGCAAAAAATATAAGATGCTTTGACCCCTCATAGATTGGCTGTCCCCTGCATTGAGCTCGCTTTTCCTTTAGGCTGACACCTTTGAAACTTTCATTGGTCCCTTTGAAATCATGCACAGGTCCCATGGAAACTTTGCATGACAATAACGAAATTTTGCATATAACCATTTAAGTTGCATATTGCTGCTATTTATGTATGGTGCACTCATTTCAATTCAGTGAAGGACGTAAACCACAGAATATATTGATATTCCCACCATAATGCATTATGATATAAGTGACATTAAAATTCATTTTCTCATGAATCATAACCATATTAACCTCAGAAAAGTAACTTTTTAGACAAATTTTGTAAACCTCAAAAAAATTATCCTTACATAATGTTGATCTTATCCAGTTTAATCTATTTTGCACGCATTCTAATACATTAGTAGTTGTAGCAATTTAATTTACATTTTCGTTCAGCTATGTTGGTTAAATTATGAAAATTTCATCTTTCTGTCATATTTGATGTTTTTGAAATAATTATTGACGAAATGATAACGTTGTTGTCATTAAATCGACACATCCTGTACGACGACCCACTGTTGGTGTGACTCAGGGTGATCATAATTGAACGTTAAATGACCGCAATTTATGAATGATCCATATCGGAGAGCAACATACGTTATAACAAATTGTTGATATATAATTACCCAGCTGTAAGGGTCGTTTATCAAGGAGAAGTCAGTGCGTGACAGTCATATTACACAGATTGTTGGGCATTGTTGTACCGCTAACCTATATTTAAATTGGTCACTACAGACATGCACTCTACTTTGGTCGACTGCTCTTTTCTGTGTTGTTCATGCTCTACAGTGAGTGCTATATTGAGTGCTGCCTTACCTGTCCAGTTATGTTTTTCATTAAGTTTAAGTTCAGTACTCATACAGTACTATAGAATACGGAATCATATGCTTCTGAGGAACTTACTACAATTGCTGGCAGACCATTTCTATACAGCCAGTGTTGTTGTATGTGAAAAGAAAATGTGTAGTTTATCTGTTGACAAAGATTGTGCAATCACCACATGTGCATACAAAGCAAGTCCATGATTGCGCAATCCCCACACATGCATACAAAAGCATGTCCATCCCAGGATTCCTTGATGACATTGTATAGGCTGATCAAAGACAAGGTGTACAAGAAGTATTACATTTCCTGTAGTTGACAGTTTTGATCATTATCCAGTCATTATATCAACAAAGTCATTAAGATACAAGATAATGCAATAACATGTGTAGTAACAATACAAAGCACCTGCAACCTGCATTTTACTGATCATTCGTTAAAAACCACATGTCAAATTTAGCTAACATTATTTTTCAAAAATAACATACTGGTATATTGAACTACTTTTGTGGTAGCTAACTTTGATTTTATTGACACTGATGAACCTTGTTGCCATGTTTTATTTGCAAGATATTTAAAATATTTATTTCTCAAAGCAAGAGTACAGGCCCTTTACCTAAAAGAATGCCTTAATCCTAATGTCCTTTGGCAGTTATAAAAGAATGGGACAAATCTAAATTGCTCGTTTTGCAATAGTTACTAAAAACAATTCTATTTAAAATACATCATCAGGATCAATTGAAAATAAATTAAATGTTTCAGTCGTTAAAACACTGTAGAAATTTGCACCAACTGCCCTTATAAATGGCAACTGATAATAATCTTCATGTACGCAAATATTTTCTGACGTGTAACCTTAAAGTGTTTTCTTTTCTGAAGAGCAAAATGATTTTTTTTGGTGTTTTTAATTGGGCGCTCTTTGATCACTGCAACATGACCTACGAAGAAAATCTTCCATCGTTATAATAACAGTTATCATTCCTAGAGTTATCTTAAAGAAAAAATCTGTGGAAATTAATGAGATTTCAATAGCCGAGACGATCAAATTTCAGCCGTTTACGCCTGGACAAGTTTTAAATGAACTCCGAGGTTCAAGAGGCTACGCATAATTCTTGCATGGTCGATGAAGTAAAGTCGTAATTACATTTTGGCGATCTTCTATTACTCAAATGATCTGTATGTTTAAAGCTATTGGTTGCTGACTTTGGACTGGATTACTCTCTGTTCAAATTGTTTTAATAGAATTCAACACATATCATTAATACTCATATATTTGCTATCTTCTAGTTTATAATGATACTGTGAACTATCGGTGGCTTACTTTATTGAGACCATTCACTTGCCTATTGATTGCTTATTGTAGTCATTTGCTTTGTCTGTTAATTAAAGAACATTATGTAATCCTGTGATGAAATGAAATATATTTCTACTACTATTAAACTGCACAATTATTATTCAAGTGCCATTTAATTCTGTCGCTTTAATTTTTTTCGAAAGACAAAGTATTGTATGACATTGGGAAATGCTGTCATTGCATTATGATATTGCCTGTGTGCATGTTAGCGTCTTTGACAGCACCTACCATGCGTCACACCATACCCATAATCGCTTCATAAATCACTCTCACGAATATCATATTTAGCGGCCCCTTTTCATACCCTTTCTTATTCTTGTGTCATAAGTGTTACCCTTACCACATTCTTTTCTATGTTCCACTTTCATACTTAATCAACCTACATCCTTTTGTTCTTAGATTGAAATCAGATCATGGTAGTGGCTGTATTGTTGCGTACCCCAACGCTTCGACTCCTTTCATTTTTTCGCACTCATGTTTTGACAGCACCCGAAAATATTTTCAAGTCGAATAAAACCTGTGACCTGTATCAACAAATCAAGCTTCATAACAATAGCAGCGTACCTAATCAGAGCCGAGATCTCAGCAGTCAAGTTTCAGCGACACTTTGATGGAATTTCGGCTCATTATATTTCAATTCAGCGAATCAATCTATATATCTCAATCTGATCGTATATTGAAATTATGTGGTTGTAATTACTGTTTTACATGCAATGACTCGTACATGTAATAAAAATTAACATTTTTATGGAAATGTACATACACTTTATGAACTTAATTATTGATGAAAAACTGTATACTGGACTTTTATGTCCTTGGACTGGGCCAGTTCTTACAATGTATAATAAACAAAAAAAAATTATGGATTCCATGCTAGTATATTAAAATAGTTAGAAACCTCTTTTGGCTCTCCAATTTGCCTCTGAAATTATTTTAAGTTGACTCTTCAAGTCTGTTTCTTAACATAGGAGAGTGATTATGGCTCTTCAAGTAAGAAAGTCATTTTTGCTCTTCAAATAGGAAAGTCATTTTGGCTCTTCAAAAAGGAGAAACATTTTGGCTCTTCAAATAGGACTCATTTTTGGGCTTCAACTATGAGTCAGGCATCATTTTAAAGCACTCTGCATTACTCAAGTGGCCAAAATTTCAGTGAAATTTACCATCTTTCCTAGTAAGTTTATTTTTGTGACCCTCTCATTTGGATGAAACTGTTTTCATCACATAGCTAAGTATCGTTGGTTTTAAGTGTTTTAGTTGCATGAGGATATGATATTTTAGTTCATGCTCATTTCATGCCTCGTATAATCTATTCAATATTCCAACAGGTGAGCAAATTTTGACCATAAAAGTAGCCACAAAATGGCCACAAATATCTAGTGACCTTTTTATGGGTGGGCTGATACGGACTCATAAAATCTTGTAAATTGCGGGTTTGAACTGCCTGTCAATTGGGTGCATTGAAATACTATACGTAAGTAACGGAACATTGGCTCGGTGATTCAGCTCCCCTTTGTCAAATCGCGTACTCATATTATTACCAGCGAAATCGACATCGGCAGATCTTAAGTATCTGATAGGCATGACCGTTTTAGTTCGATTTCAAAATAATACAAAATTAATTCGCCATCAATTGGTTAATTGCATGGCTTTTGAATTGAAAGGACATTAACGGTTAAAGTTATTTTTCCAGCTCACTGGGTTCGGAGAAGATTATGAAAAAAAACTTTCAGTTTTAAGCATTTGAATAGAAATTTATTGAGTTTAATGTCTTAAGCATCATAACTTTTGTTAACAGTTCATTATTTTATATTTTTCTGTCCAAATTTATAGGCATGCCACATGTGGAATGTTTGTTCGAATGATTTGATAATTAAATTTTCTGCCAGAAATCACATAACAATCACATGACTATGGTGAGGTCACAATAAATGCTATAATGAGGTCATGATAAATAGTAACCTCAAAGAATGATTTAAAAATTCAGCTGTCTGATTGGTTGTTCCTGAGCTAATGCCATCTGATTGGTTGTCCTTAAAATCTCTAAAAATTGACCAATGAAAAGACTGCCCAATGGGATGTCAAATTTTGCAGCCTGGTAGATTAATTGTGCGCTTTGGAACAGACATTGCATAGTTCTGCATTTTTAACAGAATCCTCTATCAGCACAGTAAACATTTGTTAATTTTTAAACTGAATAGTGTCTTCGATGAACAGATTAAAACAAAAGTAGGAATTTTAATAGTGGCTAAACATTACCATGGGAACAAAACTATATTGTTTTCACAAATTCTCAAAATCTTAAGAAAGTAACTACTAGCAATTACATGTATTATGTAAAATAAACCAGTTGAAAAATTGGTGCTTAAACCCCTATGATTGAAATGTAGATTTCAAATGTATTGAAAATTGAAAAAAAGGTTTCAAGGGTCTCAGTTTACCTATTACACTCATTAGAGGTCTTAATGAATCAATTAGCTTTCAGCCGTAATAGAATAATTACTATTTACAGTGTTTTTGATTGTTCTGAAAACCATATAACTTTGCCGTGAAGAAAGTCATATTATTTTCTTAGTGTTTTGTTGAGAGCCGGTTATTGATTCTACTACATTCTGATACTGTTGACGATTAATGTCAAGTGCTTGAAACAAAGAGTTCATAGAATATAAACCCCTGTCTGGACATGGAATTAAGTAATTGAAAACTATTCATTGTTTGGTATTGTGCTTGTCTAATTCTGCCAGTGACTGTGAAAAGGGAGGTAATGCTTTAGGTGATCAAGCAATCAAAATGTTTGTTTCATACACTTAACCTTTAGAAACCCATCAAACAATTGTCTTCAATTAAAGTGATCTAATAATTGACCATTATGCATGTAACACAGTCATGATAATAGTATTCTTGATCATAGTTTACTCTGCTATGTCTTGAATACTCTTTTCATGAGAAAATACAGCTAGTTTTCACTTTTGGCCACTATAGGTGTTTGAAGTACCCTCTTATGGTAGCAGGGAAACTGTTTATAAATACACATGGTCCAGTGCAGCTTCAAGTTTCCTTCAGTAAATACAACACTGTCCACTGAGCTTCTAAACTGCCCATTCTCCAGGTTTTGTTCTCATAAGTAGTTGCACAGTGCCCTAACAATGTCTTGCGGTACATGAACATTAATTAGGGTATTGCCTGCTAGCTCTTGATGCAGTCAATGATTTTCTTAATTCACCAATTCTTCAAATATCAAAATAATTAATACTTCTGTATCCTTCAGCTCTTATTTCAAGTGAGCTACACTTGAATTAAATTTACAAGGTGTGCAATGGAATTGATTTTCAAGTAGATTTTCTCTCCTCCTGTGACCCCTAATTGGTCCTAATAGGACACCTGAGAGCACTGGCGCAGTCCTTTACCCCTTTTCAGAATTAAAGGTCTGGAAAGGGCTTTAGGGTGTATTTTATCTGACTGCTTCTTTTAATAAGGGGGTTGAGTTTCCCCGTCCACTGGGTGGTAATAGAAGACCCCGCCCACTTGTTCAAAATGACCTGACTGGGAAAGATAACAGCAATGCAGATGTTTTGTGCGGTAGAGATAATATTGTTTAACGCTTACTAATTAATTTGAAAAGTGAAGTTTTTAAACAATTGATGAACAATTGGGAAGTACTCTTTGATCTATTGAAATGATGTAATTTTCCAAATTTTTAAAATGTCCACTCATTGTTTGATAAATACCCAACGTTTCATGGGAAAAAGGCAACAGAATGTCAGTAAGTGTCAGTTGTATATCTGCTGAAGTCAATAATTGCCAGTTTGAATTAAGTCACCTTTTTGCTCCATTTAATTGCAAGTAAAAATTGAGTATTTTTATAATTTTATGAAATGTTCAAATTTTTATTGACCATGTTTTTTGTTGTGGAAATTCTTCTCAATTACTGGTTAGACAAAAATGGTGTTAGATTTTATATTATTTTTTGCCCTGTGTCATTTTTCCTCATTATTAAATGAACTTCTATGGTAATTAAGGTTTAAGAACAAGGGGTGTTGCAAAGTATTTAAGACAAAACGAAGGAGTGTTAATGACCTATTTGCACAATAAAGAAAATGTTGAATCCCTAAATTTACTTGAATCCTCTGAAAATAAAATGAAACCTGCAGTAAATGTGCAAGTCTGGTTTCTTTTCATAGTATAGTACTTTAGCACCAATTGCCTTAAAACTGTTATTTGCCCTTCATTACCTCATGTATATGTCATGTACTTTATGATGTCTTTCAAGATTTAAGTGAATATGAAAATTGATACTAACTTTATTTGATTTGGAATGGATAAAAAAGTAAATAAATGTATCATTTTTACAGCTGAACTTTTACTAAATATGCATAAATGACAAATCATGAGTATTTTACTCAAATGTATCATATAATGATGTATAGTATTTAATTGAATGTCTTTTTAATGAGTCATTGATTGAAACCAGTAATTTATTAAATTAGAAAAAAGTGGTAAATAATTTATGAAAACATAATACAGGCAATCTAAATTTACAAATATATGAAAGATTTTGCGGGCTGTTGCTAAAATAATGTATTTTGTATGATGTTTCGCATGAGTCAATGATTGCAAATGATCGTCAAACGTTGTTTGAAGTCGGAAAGATTGTCATAACATGCATTTAGACTTGATTAGGTCATTTTTGATATATTTAATGTGAAAATAAAGCTTATTTTTCTCCATTATTTGTTGAAATCAAGTTTAGCTTAGTTTTCTGAGTATATTTGCAATGTTATTTTATTGTGTACCATGGATCTATAATGCTAAAATTCATAAAATTGATGTGTTTTTTTTGGTTTGTAAAATGATGTTACTTTAAATGTTCTACTTTTCCTGTATCTTCAGGTTGGTGACTTGTATCCTACAATTACATACAGAGCTTGACCATGCTAGCATACAGGGTGTTCACACCTGAAGTCAACAAACTTGCTAGTCTGATCTGTCTGCCAGAGGTCAACATGTTTACTAGAGCCATTATAGAAATGGTAAGAGTTTTGCTTCAGTCTATATAGGTTCTTATGACAAAATGGATCTATTTAGTTTGAGTAAAGTAGCATAGTATTATCCAAGTACTTCCAAGACCAATTTAATTGCTGAAAGATGATCTTTAATTGTCATAACCAAGTATGGTATACATGCTACTAGACTCACTTCAAATGAAAAATGTCTGCATGGCAAATAAAATATTGACAAATTGGACATCGAAGGCAACCTATCTTAGGAACAGCCTCGCAAGAAAGGCACATGAAGGAACACAGTCATAGGAAGAAGCCTGACTGACCGTGCAATCACAGTTTTTCTAACTTTATTCATTTCTGTGTACTAACTCAAGAGAAGCTATGTAGTGGGCCATCATGGACCTCTTGTTCAAATAGCAAGATGTGCTCCTATATCCTGGCAGATCTGGTATTTTAAAGATATAGATCAAAATCTGATTGAAACCAATCGAGAAATATGTTCAGTAATTGAGATCCGGCTTGTCTTTCTCCACTTCAAATGGAATTTGGTCGGAAAAAATTTGCCACTTGTAAACATGCTCTCGAGTCGTATTTGTTGTCAATACATAATCCGCTTGAGCCCATCGTGCCTCCAAAAAGATTAGAGGCTGTACAAATATATATTGTCATGCCTCGTAGAAGTATGTACGTAAACATGGCGGCAAATGATCCGCAAACCTTCGTCCTCTCGTTAATTCTAATGGTACTTGAGAACTGGTAAAAAAGGAAAGTAAGTAATGATAATTTTGAATGGTTTTATCAAAGATAAATAGATTATCAGTATATAAACAGCATGTACCATTTTATGGGTGTGGCTTTTGTAAATTTGAACAAGATCAAGATAGCATTTAAATGTCAACAGAGTAAAAAAATTGTGAAGTAGTATGTTTCAACTGTAATTCCTTGACTTTCTAATTTAGACGGACAAATCACTATTAATAACAGTTTGCATTCTGACTTTTGCTGGAACAGCATTGTTGTGCTACAAGTTTCTAATAATTAACAGCCAGATTAAATAAAATGGCAATATAATGTATCCCCATAGAAAAAATCACTGGGATCCCACCGGGAAAATTGGTCGGGATCCCGCATCCCACACTGGGATGAGAGGTGGGATCCCACTGGGATGAAAGGTGGGATCCCACCGGGAAAATTGGTCGGGATCCCGGTGGTAGGCAGTGTTGATTTTTTACCCTTAAAATCTTGTGCAATTTAACAAAACACGGTTAGTTCTTTGGTATTTCTTACCTTGTCACATGGTCAGATACCATGTTAGAACAGTTAAAGGCAAGAACTCACCAGTTGCTGATAATGTTCAAGCTACAGATGAATCAGCTTGTTTCAAATAATGTCAGGTAATATTTGATTTCTTATAGGAAAGCTTAATTAATATTTTGTTGTAATTATGAATTTTTTATTATGTCAAACTAATTCATAAATCTTTCTATTTTTATAATAATAATAATATATTACTTTGCTAACATTTATTTTAAAAGTGTTTTTTGGGACTTTAAAAAAATAGATATAATTTTTGTTAAAGGGAGATAATATAAAAGTGTGAGACAATAACATGAATGACCATAGTCGACCATGGTCAAATGGTCAACCACGGTTGAAAACACTGACCATGTTAGACCATGGTCAAGCTTCAGTTTGTCTTTTCTCACCATGGTCAAACGGTTTATAAAACATTTTTCTAGCTCAAACTCTTAAAAAAGAATGCAAGTTGGCTAAAAGGAAAAAACAACAGTCAACAAAAATAAGTTCAGTCTAAAATACTATTCAGGTGGGATCCCACCGGGAAATGTACTTGGAAATCCCGGTAGGTTATTACCGGGATCCCACTGGGATGAATTTCCATCCCACTGGGATGAATTTCCATCCCACTGAAATGACAACATCCCACCGGGATTAAGTCATCCCACTGGGATATATAATTAACTACAAATCATAAACCAAAAATTACCTAATGACTTATTTTTTTTATTGGGAAATATGCAATTCGACTTGTATAACTTATTGTGATAACAGGAAGATTGTTTGATCTTGTTTATGCACTGCTATAAAGCTTCCTGTTCAAACTGGCTTGCTTTTGCCAACTTGCATTAATTAAAAGATCTTTAAGTGTAATAAAAAAACCAGTTGATGTATGTTGCATAGTATCATAGATCAATTGTTTTAACACATTTGTTTAATTGATAAAGGTCATTAATTACACACTCATGGGGATAATTTACATAAAACTTCAAATAATCTGTCTAATAATTTGTCAAGGTTTTTTTTGTACAATTCTATTCTTGGATGTGTTATAATTTGGAAGAATAATTGTTATAACGATGGCGTAATGTAAATAAATTTCTTTAATATTAATTAAGCCTTCTCATGCATTTTTGAATATGTCCAAAATTGTCATAATGACCTTCAATGTTGATTGTTTACCTTCATTTATAATGTTCAAAATGATGTTAAAGTAACAAATCAGACGTGAATCTAAGGCAGCACTCTACAAAAATAGCACTAAAGTACGCAAAAATTCTAAAAGTACATAAATAGCTCAAAAAGTACAATAAAAGTACTTTACACAAATAAAAATGCATGAAAGTGGCACCCAATCAAAATGACAATTAATGAGAATTGACATCTTCTGATTGAATATTTATGCCCCTCCTCCTCCACTAAGTGAGATTCGAATAACTTACTGTAATTTGTAAAGTTGTATTGACTCAATAAGTCAATCACAGGTAACTGTATCTTTGATAACAAAAGAAAATAAAAACATTTTTTGTTAAATTTATATTTTTCTTTTTTATTGAAAAAAAAAAGATATTTTACAAAAAATGTTTTAGTCTTTATCATTGATACAGTTACCTGTGGGTTCGATCTGATCTAGCACCATATTTTAGTGTCAGCTGATATGCCACTGTTCTACCACATCAGTGTGATATTCGGGTCAATTTCCTCCTGGTCACTATAGTCCTTACAATTAGAACAATGGTCATTATCACCAAAGTGTCAAGTAGTTATAATTTCCTGGCCTGATAAGCTGATATGGCTTGGTGTTGTTTGATCAGTACTTGTTAGATTCTACTGGATGGTAAGGTGTGTGGGGGACATTTATTGCTGGCTATTAATTTTGTTACATTATTGGCACTATTAGACATAAATAACACATTTTTGTTGGTAAAACTTTATATTTCATCCATTTCCAGCAGAACTATGCTGTCCATGTAGGTAAATGCGCTGAAACCTCTACAAATCCCTATAGATAAAGTTACATTATGGGCACAAACCTCTTTTCAAAATTATAATTGTGCACTAATATTTTCAAATGGCAAGAAAAAAATTAAGATTGCATCATGTTGAATTTGACCTTAGCTTTGTCATGTGTAGGTTTCGAGTTTTGATCTTCATGGGTAAAAAAATTTAATTGATAAATTTTAGGTTGCTTCTGTCTTTATCCAACACATCAAGAGTCATGACGGTCCATGACCCCGACTATAATCTCCACAACCTTAAGGATTTTTTATTTTTTTATGATGCAAAAAAACTTTAATAAGCAATAAAATGATAATGTCGAGAATGGGGGATAATAACTCATAGACCCAACAGTTACTGTTAAACCTTCGGAATGTTAATAAACATCCCATACGCGACAGCTTAGTATTACTGACATGCGGCGGGAAATATTTAAATTACTATTACAATATAAATCAAACTTAGTGAATTTTTTTCACTGCTTGACCTGAGATTTTTATTTTATGTCACACGATAGACACATAGTTATCTAGCTCCCTGATCTGATACCTAACTTCCTAACACTGTGCTTGCCGATGACTCATCCGCTAGTAATGTTGATGACATTCTATGTTTTTTTACCCCCGAAAAAAAATCACTTGAAAAAGGTATCACATTTTAATTTGCAGCAGTAGCATTAATCATGAAGTGCTGTCGTAATTTTTTGTTTACGTGGGATAATAATTCGCAAGTGTCTTTTATTGCAGAAAAATCATTTTTTTTAGAAAGTGTATTAAATTAAAAAAAAAAAATGAAAGAAATTTTATAAAGACTGTGGAAAAGAGTTGACGGAGTTGACTTGACGTTATTGGGGTGTATTTCATTGCTACGTACTGTACATACTCTGACTGTGCTTAGATCGGTATCCATCCGATATCTTAAAATCTAATGGTTTGATTTTAATCTGACCTTCTTTACAAAAAGCCAGCATAGACATTGGTGCTCTCTGTTGACCACGCTTTTGAAGAACGCGTGCAATCAACGGTAGACAATTATTGCCACGAATAAAGAATATATTTTGACAGTTTTGAGTATACAAGATAAGTACACATTCTTTAGATAAGATATTAATAGACCAGATAGGGCTGTCGTACAATTATAATGATATTAAATATGATATTAAACAGTTTTAAAAAATATTGTTAATAGATTTAAAGGGATCAGTTTCAGTTTTAGATATCACATCTTAGTTTTGTTTGATGTTTCAGAAAGATAATATTCAGTCGTACGCCTGTCAAAGTCGTACAAAAATATATATTACAAAATAAATTTTTGATGTATTGGGGTCCAGAAAATAGTTTTTGCTGTTTGGGTGGTCATATGTCATGGGATAGATCCTTTCTCAGTTAACCTTTTAAAATAAGTGAAGAAAAAATCTGGCTATTGTAAAAATTGGGGTCTTTTACATTTGGTGAAAGTGTGGTTGGTTTTAACGATCTGTCTGTCTGTGACAATGTATTAAAGTAACCTACTCAAGTGTCCAGTGTTAATTGTCGTCATTATGTATAATTACCTTGATTGATTATACCTAAGAAACTGCCTGGGAAATATGAAATGGCCTCTAATTCTAACTTTTCTCTCATATTGATTGTCCGTTTAGCTCAATCGATAGAGTGTCTGACTAGTACACGAGGAGTTGCTGGTTAGAGCCCTATATTGGCTAGATATTGTCAGTTCTGAATTGAATGAGTAGCATATTACAAAATACAACTTTTTGCCTGATTAGAGGAGACAGTATTTTAACTGATTTTTGGCAGCATTTCTAACTGGTAAGAAAATGAACTGATTTAGAAGCAATATTATGGCCTGATGAGCCAGGGTATGCATATTGCTACAGCACAAAGCAAAGTCCATACCACTTGAACAGCTGTAGCTTAAATATTTTAGCAAAATTAATACTTGTTCTTTTAAAGTACCATAGGACACAATCTTTGTGTGCAAGTGATCATACTAGTAATATCATTAAGTTGTTAATATAATACTTGCGTATTTCATAATCAATGTAAAAATTGTACCAGCATAGTGAGCTTGACAAAATTATTTGAACTATAGTAGCGCTTAAAAGATATTTATCACTCGTCCAGTTTGTAATCTTAAACATATGTGTCACATTAATTATATTTATACTACCTCTGATGGTTAAAGCAATAAAAATTGTAATCTTACTATTCTGAATTCAGTTCGGTACAAATTTTATTGTTTGTAAAAAATGTGTTTTGTCT
Source organism: Spisula subtruncata (assembly GCA_963678985.1). Classification (NCBI taxonomy): domain Eukaryota; kingdom Metazoa; phylum Mollusca; class Bivalvia; order Venerida; family Mactridae; genus Spisula; species Spisula subtruncata. Next base: position 5,773,381 of record OY787660.1, read on the forward strand.
CAGTGCTATAAGATCCTTTACATTAGAAAATTTATGAAACTATTAATCTGTATGATTTGAATTATTATAAGACGAATATTTTATGGTCCTCTGGTCTTAAATTCATGGTCTTGTCTACATTAAAAAATCACACTCGGTTAGAAATTTGTCACATTGATGAATCACCCGGTGTCACTTTATTACAGAATATTGTTCCACTCTCACACATTTACATAATTCATAATTTTATAATCAAGCGTATGTTGATTAAGTTAATGAAAAGTTCGAGGAGAAAGGAGAAAGTCAGTGTCCCTTTGTGTGTGTGCTTGATTAAATTTCGATGGATGAAAACCGCACAAAAATTAAAAATACCGATACCTTACCACCGAGATACCAATTTTCTTCATTGTATAGACTATTTAATTAACCTGCGGCCTTGAGCCGCAGGTTATATTTGTATGCAACAAGAAAAATTTCCATGTAGGGGCACGTGACCTGTTCTGGATGGTTTACCATTTCAAAAAAAAAATCCAAAAAAATCAGCATTTTTTAAGAATGTCGTGAACCAGACTAATACCATTTTTTTTTTTATTTAGATTCGTATAGATCTATTTTATTTTATTTTAAAATAAATTATTAACCATAATTTACCCCTTTAAGTAATAATTAATAAGAAAAAAATGTGTTTCGAAATGTATTTTAACACGCACTTGACATTTCGTTAGTCTGGTTCATGCGTTCAAAACTATCTCCAAAAAAATGAAGCACTTTGTGCGAATGTCGTAAACCAGACTATTTCACTATTATTTTATTTTATATTTTAAAATAAAGTAATGTAAGTTTATAACTATAATTATTTCTTTTACCCCTTTAAGTAATTAAAAATAAGAAAAAATGTGTTGGCGTGCACCTGCAGTCTGGATTACCTTTCCTATATCATTATGTTAACTATGTCATGCAGGCCGACGCGTCAGCATTAAACAACCAAATCTTACCCAAATCTTAACCAACTAGTAACGTTTTTACCCAAATACTTGTATTAAACTAACAATATGGGGTTGATTAACTTTATTAAGCATTTTAATGACCAGTGATGACTAAATAAACGTAAACTAGCAAGTTTTTCGGCAAGACTCGGCCCAGTATCATTTCGAACCGGCGTTTGTCATAATATTTGCACGTCGTGAGAATCGCTTTATTTTACTTTCGGACTCTTCGTGCGCCGATACCCAAATATACAAAAGTATGAACGTTTATTTACCCAAATACTTGTATTTAATAAACTATTTGTCGTAAATAAACTATATTACGCATTTGAATAACCAAATAATGAAAATAGCACCATTTTCCGGTAAATTATACTAGGTAAATGTACCCAAACACACATATATGCCTACTAAATCAGAGAGGTTTGTAAAATTCCGCATTTTTCGTCGGGGACTTGGACTTTTAATTGTTTCTTTGGCTCAAGTGTGGGCATTGCTCATTGTACATGTGTCGTGGTGTTACTGGTGCGAGTCTTTGCTCGGCTGGTAAAGTGTGCTGCCACCCCTGTCCGATTTCCTCATACCTTTATATTAAGCCTTATTAACACTTTAAAAAGTTCTAGTTTCTAAAATTATAAAAAAATATCTCTCACAATACTGGTCTGTAAAACAATTGGCCGCAGGAACTATTTAACTTGTACTCTTATCAAATCAATCATTTACCACTGACACGGGACGTCAGGCGGTTGTTTTGTTTATCTGTTGAACAAAAATTAATAAAATTGTTATTCAATTTAAGATATTAATGTATATTCAGACGTTAATTGTGCGACCTAGGTCTTTAATCAACTAGCGGTAGTTAAGATGTTTACATTTGATGCGTCTTTTGAATATTTTATAATATATTTGAGGTCTGGCTGACATACATGCACTAGACTATGCAGACCTTAACCACAGTTCATAACATTCTACAGTCTCTTCAAAGTTAAATGAGAACGGTTATAAACATAAGTTTATCATTCAGGTAAACTAGGTTTATCTAGGTTTAATTGGATGTAACTGATGAACTTATCTGTACACCCCACCATTCTTTTGAATTGGATGATTCCCTCATTAAGTATTACTTATTGAATTAATCAACCGTATGTTTGTAATTCAAAAGGATGAAATAGATAAACACACAACTCTTTAAGTATTAATTGACCAAATTATTGCAAAAATGAGAATCTTAAACAGAAATATATTAATTGATGTTCCTCTCATTCAGTTGAATGTATCAACATTTTGAGACGATACCATATCAAATTGTATTAATCATCGTCTTTATAAATTCAAATTTTATCAAAACATAAATTTTGAATTAATTTGACAAAAAAAACTGAGATACAGCATAATGTGAAAGCAAACATGTAATTTAATGTTTTAATTTGCGATATTTACATTCAAAGCCTTCGTTTGCTGATGTATTTCCGTACTTAAGTGAAGCTTGAGAAAATTCAAAAAGGAATTATCGGTAGAATTGGCTCGGAAATTGAAAAGATAACAAAATGGTTTCATTTGGTTTCAAACATTGAAATTAAATCTTTTAAACCAACAAGCATGCTCAACTGAATAGCTGATGTTACTTTTGTATACAAGTTTATTTTGTAATTGATTTTGACAAATTACCAAATATTAGTGTAAATAAGTTTGTATGAGATGAGCTGAGATAGTTATCATTGAAAGAAAATGAGTTTCAATGTAAACATATACTCTTGTAATTATCTCCTTGCCCTTTGAACTGGAATCTTTTGTCCGACTTTTGTACAATATATTGATAAAATCGTTTTCGCTGTCTTGTAAAGAAAAATTAATTTACTAGATGTAGGAAAATAATATTTAGTTATAAAGTGTTATTTCCGATCCCTGTTGTACGTTAGGCTCTGGTAGTGGTAATGATCCCTTACTATTGTGAAAACAAGATTTTTGGCATATTAAAATTTTATTTAAATACCATGTGTAACAATGTATAGAATGTTTACATATGGTAAGGGGTTCTTGTAGGCAGTTGGGATATCTCTTCCTTTTGTGTGAGGTATTATTGATATTGTAGCTCAATTTGTAAGGGCTTCGTACTCAACGGCTCGTGTAGAGGCGAGAAGTCATGGAGGTCGAATGTTGAGCAGCTCGTACGATAACATTGCGGAGACTTCAACATCGCACAATCTGCCTTACATTTTGCAAAGTAAATTCTGACAATTAAAATACTGCTTAGGAGAATTATATTTGAGCGTCGGTAATTAATTCTTCACTGATTTATAATAGTCAGGAGTCCCTACAGGAAGTCATCGGGATCTCTGAATAAAAAACATTTTCAAACATTATTGACATTACTATTATCATATGAACTATGTGACTTGTGTTGTACAACTTGGCTCCGTCACATATTGTTTGTGATGTTATATTTGTATGGTATATTTGAAGATGATTATCAGCTTTAAACTCCTATGAAAATGGACCAAACATAATTCATTGTAATGTAATTTTTATCTTCAATACAAAATTCCAAAATTAGTGATTGTTGCATTAAAATCCTCCTTTTGTCTTGTTATCTAACTTGAAACTTGGAATGTTCTGCTTGTGAGAACTAATAGTATTTCTTTCATTACTTAAATTTTGTATCAATGTACAAAATGCTGACCTGGCTCTTAATTATTGTAGTAACAATGAAGGACCATTTGAACAAAAGTGGTTATTACAATATACTTTGACCCATAAATGTCTTCACACCCATAGCAATTATGGTGCAACCAAAATCACTGATATTGAGCAATTTGAAATACTGTCAGGTATAGCTTCATCATTAATTATTGCATCATTATTGGCATGCTTACAGTCTGGGTCACTGAAAAGCTTTATGATCAGTGTCATCTAGATGCTGGTCAATCAGGGTTAATGAAACGCTTATTGAAAGACAAAGCAACAGTTAATTGCAATTTACAGATGTTTAGCACAGTGATTAAGGTTAGCCATGAGCACATAATGTCATACTCCATATTTTCCTGTCAGTATTTTGGATGTCTCAAGATTTTCACTGAGATTACAAATTAGGTTAGGAGAATTTTAGGAGAATTTGATGTTTTGCTCAAGTCTGTAAATTATCACTCTGAAGAATGCTAGATGCTTACGTAGTTTGGTATTTAATATGGTTCTTTACTGGTGGTCTGGCAAAACATGAATTGTTTGAGGGTGGGCAATGTGTGCTTGTGTGTGTTAGTGCAATATGAGCGGTGATTATAATATAATAATAATTTATATCATTGAAAAACTTCATTTATACCATTGAAAAACTTCATTTTTGTCATTAAAACCTCTAAAGGATACTGAAAAACATGTTTTATTACAATTTTATCATTTCCATCGATATTTTTGCCCGGATTCTTTGTGTGCAAGGAGTTAAAGTTGCAGCATATATCATATATTTCAGTGAAGTTTCACATTTGTCATAATCTATTTTAGACAAAAGTTCTACTCAACTATTTTAAACACATGGCCCATATATGTCTGATTAAATTTTCAACAAATTATGCTTTTTGACATTGAATGCATCTTGAATGCTTTTGAAGGGTAGTGCTGCGCTTAAGTTAGCGTGCCGAAAGTTATACACTTTTTCCATAATGTCATTAACTGCCCCATTTGTTGCGTTTTGTTATATTTCATTGCATTTCTGAAGAATATAATTCTAATGATGATGGGCTGTATGTTTTTTTAAAAAAACTTTATCATTAATTATCTGGAGAATCTACCAACTGACAGCATCAGGAGTCATTATGGTATAATCGGCCGTTCCTGGCAATTAAAACGATGCTAATTATGTAAATTTACACTAATTAGAGATTTGTTATTAGTTTATTTCTAATGAAAATGAAACCTGTGATAAAATAAGGTTGACCCATATTCATATTTCAAATTCAGTGACATTTTAAAGAGCTACAAAAAAAATATTAATACTTTGATGGCTCGAGTATGAATCATTAAAACTGTAATGGGGCTGTCTTGAAATTATGTACTTATAAAAATATTAATTTAACTCATTGAATATCCTAAAATTTTATTACTCAGTGCATCACTTAAATGTATAATAATGAATATTTTGTGAAGCACCTAATTTGCCTTGTTCTTCTTACATTAAACTTTTCTTTGTTAATTGGTTTTTAATTGGTAATATTTTTAGGTAAAACTAGTGTCAAATAATTACCATTTCTATTAAAATGAATTTAAATGAATGAAACATAAATTTCTATATTTCATAATATGACATTTTGAAACTTCTTGTAATATAACCAAACTGAAGTATTTCAAATTATTTACCTTTAATTTCAATGTATAAAACATTATTGGTGTATTTCAATATTTTAAAACTCTTAAATAACTAGTTTGAAGATGGTGTAAACAATTGAATATACATGCAATAACAATCTAGTCCTTATCATAATAATTAAATTGTAGCTGAATAAATTTGTGATCCATATGGTGTCAAGGCTTGAAAAAATAACAACAGTTTGAAAATGAGCCCTTGGATTGTTTGCAATGTTGTTTTCAATGCATCAGAATTTACTGCTAGTGGTATAACTGTGACATGCTGCTGATAGTCGACATTTACTGATATATTACTGTACATGAAGATAAGCTGATAGATTACATTAATCATGTTCTCACTTCAGTATTAATTGCTTAATTACTTTGCAATGTTGTTCTAATATTTTGTAAATGAGCTAACCAACACCAACTGTAGAGCAATACAATGAGTTTACTGTTAAGTTACACTTGCCCTCCCATAGTTTGACACCCTATTCTAATCAGAGCCGACAATTTGATAATTACTGGTGAATTTTCTGGTACCAGTCTAAAATTACCAGTGAATTTTCTGCTACCAGTCAACAAGTGGTTGTTAATTAACTAGAACCAATCTGATTTTTACACCATTTAGATAAATTGACCCAATGATTGAGCCCCTAATTCTAGGGACATGACACATTTTATTAGGGGTCAGAAGAAACCCCTTTGAATGCAGGAAGTCCCTGTTACTCTACTCTTGGCAAGTATATTTACAGCAGGATCTTCTGCCATACTGACAAATGACATGTTTCCTGTGAGTTTGTACTTATAAACTTTAATGTTCCTTGTGTCGTAAATTCTGATCTCTTTGTTGTTTCATTTTCAGACTGGTAGATGTTTGCATTTGTTGGAACACACTGCTGAAAAACACAGGACTAGGGATTCGGCCAATCTTGACCTCCTGAGACATCACAATTTGGCAGTCTGCATTCAACAACTGTGACAATATTTTTTAGAATGAGCCAACAACATATTCTTAGCCGTTGTTGTGTCCCTAAAACGCAAAAAATTGCATGTATCAAGGTATTTATTAAACACTTTTTGAACCAGGCCAAGCTACTATTTTCAGGACTTGTCCAAATTTCTGGCTTTTGATTGTCAATGCTTCTTCATACACCAGTTGCTTAAAATATCTGCCATGCTTTGGAACATACATGCTTCATTAACTTTTCTATTTATTCATCAGCAGTCTTTAAGTGCAATATAGTACAAGACTTTAGCTTAGTAGCTCTGATAAACTGTGGTTTTACACTTGCTTTGGACATTACGTTTGGCATGAAATTTGGCTGAAGACAAAGTAAGCAGTTTCAAAAAACCCAATGGGCACTGTTTGGTGAAAATGGCTGTTAGGACATTGAGGATTAATTTGATCAGGCTTGGTGTGTATATGTTTCTCATTTTGTCCTCAGTTTCTTGTAACTACATGAGAACTTTCATGTTTAATTTGTTGTCTTTGAACATTTTATTATGATGTTGGCTGTCTGTTTTTACTGCATGAATTATATCTGCACTCAGTGTTCCCTAATGAATGATTGACAATACTCATAGTTAATAATTAGGGATCATCAGAAGGGGCCCAATGTAATGCATGTAGGGGTTCTTTGATAGTTCCTTATTGCAGGCTGTGCTAAATGATTTATTAGAGTTGTAAATCGGAACAGTGGTGGTGATAATGTTCCACAGTGACAGACTCTCGACTCTGAAGTGATAGACTCTTGAAGCTGTGAGGTATCAGAATTAATGTGAGATTATTTCTGCCATAAGATCCTTATCAAGGCTAAGTAGGCATGGATTGTGATAACATCGGGATTCTATTACATGAAATACTTGAAATAGGGTCTCGAGAAGGGAGCTGCATGATCTTGATCCCCTTTTATTACTATGACTACAATTTTAGCTGTGGAATGTTTAGGGTGCATGATTCTGCTATGAAGTGTGTCTTAAATTCCACAATATCATGAGATTTGACGTTCAGATAGTTACTGGAATTCAGAAAATCACATATTCTTTCACTTGTTAGATCTTCTTGCCTTTCTGATTGACATTTACATTACATACACTCAATCTTCGTGCATGGTCTTGTTTAGGGGAGTTTTTTGGCCCCTTAATTTATTTAAAGCAAGTTTTTGCTTGTTTTACCGTTATAGAAGGGCTGCTCATTAATCAAATGGGTGGTGTTTTTTTGGAGGGTTGAGTTAAAGTGTATATACAAATGATTTTGGAATGAGGAAAATCTTGGTATGCTTACTGATGATAACTATGATATTTTCTTTACTTTCTGCAAGGAGTTACAAGGTGTTTGGGGCACTGTATTACCTATGTCAAACAGTCACATGTTCTTGTATGGTTGCATATATTGGTGTATTACATGGTTATGATTAAAACATTTGATGTTCCGGCTATTATTTAAGAGGTTAGAAACCACCAAATAGATTTGTTCTATAGCTCAATGTAAATTGGCCATAGTAGGCCCCAATTTTCAACTTTTTGTCTATGGCCACCTGGACCACATATATCATTGTAAAGAGGGGCAGTTAAGCTTCAAAATAATGCAATAAAAAAGGGGGGTCATGTATCTTCTAAGAAAGTTTTTGTCCTTCAAACACGGTCTATCCGTTTTTACGCATGTCCGGATTTATAAGTTCTGGGTTTTACCCTAGTCTACTTTCACTTTGGTATCAAGAACAAAATAGCGGAATAATACAAATATTACAGTTTTGCTACACCACATGCATATTTACCAACCATTTAAACTCAATTTCATCATTCAACTCCACATTTGTCAAGAAATATCTCCATTTACAGGCAAACCAAAGTTTTTTTAAGGACTACTTGAGTGTATCACCACTTGGTCCGTGGAGGCATTTAGTGGTTCTTTACCTAAGAGGCTTTTGTAATGCTTAATAAATTGAGATAATATTAAATATGACAGTTTTGTACTGACAAGGTAATGTGTTTTGAGCAAGCTTAAATAAATACAAGGTCATTTAGTGGTTGGTTGATGCATGAAGGTTTTGTTGTTGTTATTTCGAAATCGTCAGAAATGACCTCCTATGTATATAATTAACCTAATGAATTTTAGGTAATTATATAAAATTTGTGCTGTTTATAAATCAAGTTACCTAATACTCCTCAATGACAATGTTTCAATTTTGAAAGTTAATTAAGAATCGTTTATTTGACTAGTTGTATGATTTATAGCCTCGTTAATGTCCATGTAAACGAAGGCATTGAATATTGAAATTATTTCATGTTATGTAAACAAATCATTGTTATAATTTTATGATATATTTGATGAATAGCATTATTCAGATTCCCCGCTTGTTGACAATCCCATGTGGTTATGAGGTAACCCGCATCAATTTGTAATTAGGGTTTTAGGCCATGCTTGTATGCATATTAGGACATCATGTGGTGTTTTAGTTAACATTTTGTGGTCAGTCATTATAAGTTTTGTGCAGTGTTTGCAAGCAATTTAATAATAGAAAATAAGATAATAACAATTGTCAAGTAGATAGTTCAGGCCATATTGGGAATTATAAGACTCGACCAATATGCATTATTAGGACGTTATGTGATCATACATGCCATATTTTTCTGAGGCCTATGCAGGAGATTAGTGATGAAAATGCAGGAGATTTCAATGAAATGCAGGAGATTTTTTTTGCTTAAACTTTAAACTTAAATAAATGAACTTAATATGCAGTTTTCACCTATTTTACTTGTAGGACATTACCATGTATGCTTCATAAAGCTATTTAAATTAATATTTGTTATCATTTTCATCATGCAAACAAAAAATGTCAAGGTTCCAGTATTCCAAGAAATGCAGGAGATTTGATCAATTTGCCTAAAATCATGCGGGAGTAGAGTCTCAAATGCAGGAGACTCCTGCATGATGCAGGAGATCTGGCATGTATGTGTGATGTTTTGTGGTCAGTCATGAAGTTTTGTGCAGTGTTGGCAAGCAATTTGATTACAACAATTGTCAAGTAGATAGTTCAGGTCATATTGGGAATTATAAGACTAGACCAATATGCATTGGAAGCAGTCTGGTTTGAGGAGTAAATTTCATATTATTTGTTGGTGCCATTTCAAGATTAACATATTCTAAGGCGTGGAAGACTTTGCAACATGCTTAATCATGCTGAGATACTTTTATCTGTCCCATTTCAAGTTAAGTAACGGCTCGTTCCTCAATGACTGCCAAAATGTTACCCAGGTATAAGATAGGTTGTAAAACTAAAAAAAATAACAGCCAATTATAAAAAGTGTTACAATATGATTGACCAATCAGCTTTGTGTAAACCGTCCATGAACTCTCAACTAAGTTTTGAATGGAAAGACTTGTCAAGCTAAGGCACATTGGCATTGCAGTGAAGTATTAAATATGTATGTGTGGTGCATAAGCAATTGCGGAAGCGTCTTTGCATATATCTATATACCGGTAGATAGTACGGAGCCATGAATGAATTTTCCTCATTCTAGAATCCCCGAACGTGTATAATAACGGCATCTTTCCACACACCATTGATTGATTTATCTACAAACATGAATATAAACACTCATGTAATTTATGCAAGTATTTATCATTATTAATTCACCAACCATTTGATTGAATCATTTCAATGCAATGTACTTCCGTTGTACGTCCTAATATAGACATCGTATTACCGTTCATTGAATAGCTTTTAACGAGGGATGTGTATAAATCATGCCATGTCAGGAATTTTAAGTTGTTTTTGATGGAGAATTCTTTGAAACAATAAAATTTGGAATTTGCAACGTGAATTAATTTTTAATCACTTTGTATGGAAATTATCATCTTTTCATGCCTTCAACCCCCTAAATTCAGTAGATATGATTATATCAATTCACACACCCATTCCTTGGCCAATGGGTCTTGAGGGGAGACAATCCAGTTTAAACAAGACACCTGATCAAGGGAGATTACTCTTGATATTTGTCACAAAAAGCTGCACATGTACACATCTATATATCATCTTTTTAACAGAATAGTGTAACCATTAGTTGTCCTTTGACTGAACTGGCCATTGGTTTTTTGTCCTGTAAACATACACTGAACAGTTCTAGGTGCTTAACATATTGAGTGTGCTGTACCTAAATGTGTGTGACTTTCATGATAACTAAAAGATGCACATGTTTAACGATTCTTTAGAATAAATCATATTGGACAGAGTTTGACATCTTTAGTGTAAAATCTCAGACATATCAAGCTTGGATGTATTTATGTTACGAAAAACCAAAAGTACTGGTAGTCTGCATTACAGAACGTTGAAAACTTTTGATGTATGACGTGGACTACATTTATGTTCTCAAATCTGTTGTCGGCTGTCTACTGCAAACACATTCCGCGCATTACTGCAATGTGAACGGTAACATTTTATTCGTAATTTACTTTAATTTTGACCAGGAATATATTAATGCTGATAAAGTCCACCTGGTCATGAAAACTAGTTGTGTGAGAAATTTATGTTAAAATAATCACACATAAATAAGTCATTTTGGCAGTATGTTGAAATGTATGAGGTTTTCTTAACTACAAAATGAGGGGATGGTCTAACAGCTTAGCTCTTACTTTTACCTCCCTATCATTTTTAATGAGGCGGCTATTACTTTTTCCTCCCTGTGAACTTTATTATATTTTAGAATATCTCTCTTCCCTGTCTGATTTCCTCATACCTTTTCTGTAGCTAAGTGGTTAGCACAATTGACATCTAATCTGGCAAATTCAAATCCTGGTAGAGGTACTCATATCCCTGCCATATTTCAGCACAAGCGCAAATAAAGGCTTTGCTCAGCATTTTTTAATATTTGCCGAAAAAAATTGAAAATCAGCTATTTTGGCTATTGCATTCACCTCCCATGTCCCTTATTCACCCAGCTTTGACTTGTGACGTTCATTTATTCTGATTTATTTCGTCACAGAAAACACATCTGGCAATTTTCATCTTCAGTCCTGGACAAAAAACTGTAATTATTGAATTCAACTTGTATAAATATATATAATTTGTGAGAGTACCGATAAATTTACATGAACACGAAATGCATGAATGCAATCAACTTGAACGCAATAAAATTTATGGAATAATATAGTAATAAAATGTGTTAAATGTACTGAATGAAACCTTTACTATTTGTGCATAGAAATATACAGTCAACTTGCCTTGAAAATAATCTTTAGCAATTAAATTTTTCACTTGGTTTGGTTTAGTAAATATTCAGTGATTTTTCGTGTGACAGAAGGTAATAAAAAATCAATTTTGCGAGTTTAAACCTGTAAATGTTATGTAGCTATGCAAACTCCAGATAGAAGTGTAATTTGTGTTAAAATTGTTGTAAGGAACATGTTATGCATCAAATGCCTTGGTGATCATAAGCATTATAAACATTGAATCAACTTGATGGCTGTCACAGTATACTGGGTATCCTCGATCCAAACTTGTTATTTTGGTTATATTTAAGAGTGCATAACATCTGTTTCGCTGATCAGCATTTGAAGATTTATACATCATGTTAAACAAATAAGCCTTTTTCTGCCTTTTCCTTTTTCTGCCTTTTCCTTTTTCTTTTCCATGGACATATCAGAAATACTGCTTTGTGTTGCAGAATGATTGTTTATTGTTGAAATGTTGGTATATTCTTTATAACTGCTGAATGTAGGACTCAAATGTTCAATTTCTCCATACCGCTTAATTGTGCCGTAACATTAAGTCCTTCCGACGTTTGACTCATGAGTTGATGTTTATAATTTTATGTGTAAAATTTGAGCTATATCCTCGTATAAAATTGTTTATTAATTTATTTCATTCAATCAGATGATTCAAGGCAAACATTTCATTGATAAAATTTGTTCTTCACTCCGTGAGTGCTGTGACATCGAGGAACCCGTACGTGTGCTCATGGCGTGTTCATAGTGTTAGTATTGTATACACGTACATACGTCAATGCTCATACCTCTATAATCCGAACAGTTTTTACCCTATTTATCACTTTATCCTATTAGATATGGATTAATGAATTTAAATAGCAATATTATATACCATAGATATAATATATAATGATGAATTTGTGCATTATCAAAGTGCAAGTTGCTTGAAAGGACACGTAACTGTTTAGATACGATATACGTTCGTTCGCTACTTTTTTCGTTAATAAATTTCTGGCTGTTTTCCCACTGTATTAAAATTTCATTCATAAATTGTAAATATGGGAAATACGCTTGGGTTCTTGCAATTATATATCACTGTATGTCATATAAGCAATATATCCTGGATCAAATGGAAAGATAACTGCTTCATTCAATGCAAAAATTGATTTAGTATCTTACATTTTAAAAGGAAAATTTATTTCCAAAATATAAATCCTCAACGCCTCGTAGATTTATGCTTGTTTTGATTCAAATAAGATAAATGTAACATTCGATAACTAACTTTGATCTAGGAACGTGGAATATAAAATTTGTTCTGTAATTACCCTTCAGATACATTAGATAGTTAATTGTCACACATTACACAGAGAGTTGTCATGCTTTTGAGTGATAATTCATAAGTAATCTGTTATATTTGTATCGTTTAAATAATCTATGTCGTAATTATTGTCATTCCGTGATCGTAGTCCATGAGCTGCTACTTGGAAGAAGTCACATTTTCATTTTGAAATAACCTGCTGTTCATTTTCTACCTTCTAAAAGAAGAGTCACAGCATTTGGCATGTAGCATCATATTATTCATATGTTTTCCATTGTTTGGCCCTCTTACATGGTGATGTTACACTTTGCAATGGCTGCATTTGAATGGCCATGCAATATTGTTGTCCAAGTTTGCAATGGGGATGTCGATGTTGGCAATGGTTTTGTCCCGAGTTTGTAATTGTTTTGTCCATGTTTGCAACGGTTTTGTCCAAGTTTGCAATGGCTTTGTCAGAATATGCTTGTAATTGTGTTGTTGAAATATACTGGCAAGGTGTTGCAATGGTGTTGTCTTTGTATTCAGGCAATGGTGTTGTTGAAATACCTTAAGCCACTCTTTGTCACTATATCTGTTCATCCTGAAGTGGTGATTAGGTGCATGACTAAGTCTTTTTACAGGAGAAAGTTCCATGTAGCGTTTGCTTACAAGAATGTTGCAAGTGCATTTTGTATCAAAGAAAGGTATAGTCTGAAAAGATTATGTCATTTGTTCTTTTGTGGCTACAATTTCAATATGATATTTTAGAAGTGTGTTCAGCATGATAATAATGTTAGCAAATTTGAGAGCATGCTGCTTTCTGTTGCAAAGGCTTTACTATGATACACTTCTCCCTGTTGGATATGAAATACTTCCTTTTGGTGTATATTGTTTGCTTTGACAATTCTCCCTGTTGGATTTGAAACCCTTTTCTTTTGGTGTATATTGTTTGCTTTGACACAGCTCCCTGTTGGGTAAGAAATGCATTGTTTGTTGAGACTTTATATCATGAGAATTTGCACAGTTGGTGCAATGTGTGCAACAAGTACAACTCTCTATAATAGGACAATCATTCATTCTTGTATCATGTGAAGCTATAACCACCTAGGTTGTTAGCTGATCATGGTTGCCCTTGCGAAAAGAACCATGGTTTAACCATTTCAATCCATGATGCTTGGTGGACATGGTCAAACCATGGTTCACTGGCAATGGTCTAACAAGATTATGCATCAAATCATGAACATGGTCAAGCAATAAACATAAAATTTAACCAAAGTCTGTTTCGCAGGGATGTCTAGCAAAATGAAGTCAGTGGGTGAAGAAAATGAACTCACATTGTTGTAGAGACTGTGTTAGATAATAGTCAAAAGTGTGCTTTTTCCATGATCCAGTACAAAATGTTTATAGTCAGCATAATGGTTGATAACTGATATAAAGATATTAATCTACGTGATTATTGTGTTATATTTCAATTTTGAACATTAAGACCTTTAGGCCTAAAATAATTTTTTTGGCTTAAATTTCTCTGTCTCCAACCTGCTCAAAATTTGCCCATATCCAATAACCAACAATATTTTATTTCAGGCCTTACTAAAATGAAGGAGGCGGGATTATCATGTGACAGTGAAGATAATTATTTGATCTTTGTAGCGGCTTGACAAACCTCGGCTGAATGGAGCTGCATGTCCCTCACAGTATGATACCCAAGAAATTTGAAACTTAATAAACCTTCGGATTTATTGAATAGAAAAAAATGTGAAATTTACCTTTACATAATAATTGACTGTGGACCTTATAATTGTGAGGAGAGTCTTTGATTATTTCTATTCAAAGTTGCAAGCTTCACAAAATTATTTCAAGTAATAAATAAATGGGGTGGTAATACATGCTTGCATAAGCCAGTTTCATTAATTTCCATTTGATATTAAATGAAAAGATACAATGTGAAATATTAAAATTGCTGTTTGCAGATCTGTAGTTTAAGAGTGTAATAACAGGCCCGTAGGTTTTCTGGGTGTGACTTTGTCTAGTCTGCGTTTGGTGATCAATGTAAAGGGGGCTGTATTGGCTTCCTATGGTAGTCATTGTGAACTTAGTACGAGATCGTTTTCTTATGGACTTTGTGACCTTTTAGGCTTCCCTTTAGACCCGCACTGAAATATAAAATATTCTGGAAGAAAAAATTGACATGCAAAAAATATAGGATTATAAAAGTGTCAAAAGTTATGAAGCTTACACAGATACCATAGAGACCATGTTACTTTGACTTGTACATAATATCAACAATGTTTGTATCCTTTTTCTATTATAATTATCATCCCTTTGGGACTACAAGGTTTTATTTCGTTATATACTTTCATAGAAAGATACAGCCTTGTTACACCAAAGGGACGTTAGGTGGTGTTAAAGTACACATCAGGAAACGTCAAACACAAAGGTCCCTTAATTAACGTTATATCATTCACCAAAGGCACATTGTGACAAGTTTAATTACTGGATGGCTTTTAGGGTCAAGGGCCATGGTCTTTTTACTTCCATCAGTGCTCGAATATGGTAAAAACATGTGCATATGTGTCGAGACCTGAGCTTCAGATACATTTGTATGCATTTTACATTTTAATAGTCATATAAATATTCTTGTTAGGGGTTTGTGAACACTTTTAAGCTTTGATATCACCAGATGCTATGGGGTGGCAATCGGAGGATTCGCTAATAATTCACAGTTAATTGACTATTACTTGCCAGATGTTTAACAATAAATGTTAAATAATAACTTTATTAATAAGCAGTGAAATATACAGAGAGTTATGGATTCTAGCAAGGTGGCACCCAGATTTATTATCAATTTATTAATTTAATTTCTATTCTGTTTATTCAATTGACACATCTGCTGAGATACCACTTGTCGAGATCAAAAGGGAAGCTCACTTTATTTCAATTCATTAATAAGTTAATAAACTAACTTAAAATTACCGGGCATGTAATTATAAGGCTTCATTCAGGGGACCACATTGAAATTCTGTATTCTACACATGGTAGACAGATTTTTATATTTTTTTCTTATTTCAAAACAAACTTTTGAATGATATATTTATAGCTTGAAATAAAATTGAAATGAAAACAGGATAATCTTACATAAACATTCTGTGGTATAAATCAATTGTTATCAAGCCACAGTTTCACTCGACTAAATTTAAATGACAATTTAAATGTGATCCAATCTCTACTGCTGATAGTTGGCTACATGGCTTGATTTATGCCTTCTCAATAGTTGCCTTCTCCATGTACTCTCATTCGTATAAGATGTCCGTGTCGAAACTTGTTGATATATCTGGAAACTTGCCAGCGTATTTTGAGTATTTTGAGCCGGAAAAACAAACTTTGCAAACCATATTTGATGTGCACAGATTTTCTCCACAAACAAAGGTATTCTGGAAGATTTAAATTGTGTTGTCTGCAAACTTAAGTAATCTCCAGATTGAAGAGCTGTTTTCAAAACTAATCTCTTTTTTGAAGAGTATCAGTCACATGACACTTGTGTCTGACCTATCAACTACCAGATACACATTTCAAATGAAACCATATTTACTTTCTTGAAAAATTGGAATTACTTTTGAATGGAAGATCTCTTTGATCCAAAAGTAAATTTGCTCAACAATCTTGACATTTTTGCTTGTAAATCTTTTCGAAAAAAATTATGACTTGAACGGCACACACCTATCATGTGTCAAAAAGACACATCCTTGATAATACAAACTGGCGTAACTTGATCGAAGGTTCAGATCTACCTAAATCTACGCCTTTGTGAACGAGACTCGTCTTTTGTATATATTTTTATCAAGTCTGAAAAGAATGTAATTAAAATGGATTGGAAATAAATGATACTCCACTGATGACAACATTCTCCATATAAATAATGTTCCATTTCAATGCCATCAAATTAGAAAAAAAATAAAGTGTCATTTTTAAATGCCAATCTGATATGTATACACTTAATACATATTGGTTCTTTTCTCTAGTTGTTTATTTACATTTCGTATTGAGTAAACATTAAACATAATTATTAACAGGCTAAGAGTTAATTAAAAACATGGTTTTTCCTTAGACATGAAGATGTATTGCACAAAAATGGTTGCAAGACTTGCATTGGTTTGTTTGTGTTTTGTTTCCTTGGAGATGTTCTATACCAAACATTTTGATTACTTTTATACTCCTTTCCATAACCCTTGTGCTTGGCTGTACTCATTGGCACAAACTCATTTACTTGCCTTTGCTCCTTGCTACCAATCTGTTTTCACTGCTTTTGCGCATTGGCACAAACCAGATTTGTTTGCCTTCGATTTACTCAACTGGTTGTCCAATTAATATTTGATTGAAGGCTATAAGGAAGACAAGTCTATGTGCTTCTTCAAATTGGTAAATTGATTACTGCTGCGCCTAAAACGGTCATTCGGTTGTCTCATTGCAAACCTTTCTGCGGTTGCCATTCTAAATTGATGATTAATCCATGTACATTGAAGTGTAATTTGTTATAAATGTTCTACGCACTTAATTCTTGTTTCAAAACTAAATCATTTGTCAACTTTTGACAGTGTAGTGATTGCTTTGCTTAAATAACTACCAACTTTGGCTTATGAGATAAATACTGTATATTCAGGGAGTTAGCAACTATATCAATTTGTTTGTTCTTCCCAGCATGTTTAGCATATCATTTAGACATTGAGATTTATCGTATACATATGATGTAAAAATTATAAATACTAGAAATTCTTTGTTTTCAACTTTAATACACTCTTAGCTGTTTTAATAATCTCTGATGTTTGCGTTCCCATGCTTGTGGATTATTTATGTGATTGATTTGATGAATCACCCTGAAAATGTTTATTCCATGCTTATATTACTGAGCTAGCTACGTATGTACTGCAGTTTTTGGCTCTTCGAATCTCCAACTATGTTACAATTTATTTTCACATTCTGCAGTCATTGTGTAGATAATATGTAATGTATATTTATCAAGATTACTGTATGCAACATGTGGGAGGTTTGGTTGATATATTTCTAGAAAATGAAAAATGGGAAATTTTCAAAGAGATTTCAGTGTCAACAAGTTTGAAATTCATGTTTGTTGATGTTTCTTCTCATGTCAAACTTGTAGTATGTGAAAATTCTGGCATGATGCGTCCTCACTGGTGTTTATTTCACTGTTGCACCTTCATCAGATTTTCTCAAGATATACAATTGATCCATGAATTTGAAATTTCTGAATTACCTGTTAAGTGACCAGCCTAACTCTCAGTTGGTTAATATTACATATATTATTATTCAAATATAGATATTTCTTCCCTGTCTACTTGCAGATTGATGCTTAGTCCTGTGGCGTTACACCTAGAACCCAACCAACAAAATCACAGTACAGAAGCAGTCCAGTCATACCATTCATATACATTGTATGATATTTTGTCCATACTTTAAAATCATATTATCTAATATTTAAAAAAAAACGATTGTCAGCACCTTCTTACTTATTTGAATTTATATGCTGAATTTATTTATTTGCAAAACGTTATGTCTGGTGCATTGTTTCCATAGCACACGGAAACGAGAGTCACGTGAAACATCACCTACAAACTAGAATGTCAATATGTATGTTTGATCTTTGAAGGGATACATCCAGCATCGCCAAACATGCGCTGGATCAGAATGGGCAATGCCAAAGAAGAAAATGTTGTCGAATAAATTCATAGTGATAAACTTTTGTGATAAAGCAACAGGCAAAGCGGAAGTTGGTTATTATTAAATTGGAATTCAGAGGATAACCCCCCAAGGATACCCTAAATCTGTTGCAAATGGATGAACCACTAAGAGATATCGAGGTTCATCGTTGGAATAAAGTAAGTAAAGGATGGGGAAATGTGGAATAAATCAAGGAATTGATGGGGAAATGTGGAATAAACCAAGGAATTGATGGGCAAATGTGGAATAAATCAAGGAATTGATGGGTAAATGTGGAATAAAGCAAGGAATTGATGGGGAAATGTGGAATAAAGCAAGGAATTGATGGGGAGATGTGGAATAAAGCAAGGAATTGATGGGTAAATGTGGAATAAAGCAAGGAATTGATGGGTAAATGTGGAATAAAGCAAGGAATTGATCGGTAAATGTGGAATAAATCAAGGAATTGATGGGTAAATGTGGAATAAAGCAAGGAATTGATGGGTAAATGTGGAATAAAGCAAGGAATTGATGGATACATGTGGAATAAAACAAGGAAAGGATTGGGTAAAGGATAGGAATAGAGCAATACATTGATGAACAGATAGAGAAAAGGAATAGGAATAAATCCAGGAATAGATAGACAAGTGGCAGATAGATTGAAAAATGGATGTAGAAATAAGGAATAAATCTTGGAGAAATGAGAATATGTTTGTGTGCAGTACCGGTTTTCATTCTGGTCTGACAGGTTGATATACTATCTGAGATCATTTTGAAAACTGATATTGAAGCAATCTAAACCACTACAGAATATGCAAATGAAACAAACTAAACGATTACTAAATATGCGAGGGCTTACTATTGTCTTGTAAGGACTAACAATGGTCCGAATAGTCAAGGGAACAGATTGCATGCAGTTCGCTATTGCAATTGTCTTAAAAGGGTAAAGAGGGCTGACTTGATGTTATCGATGTTGGATCAAGAATGGATTGTATCAGCAATGATGTTGGAGTTTGGACAAACATTCTTGCATGGACTTACACAAGCATGGAGGTTGAAGTTGCTTCTGATGGTTTTTGTTGCTCTGTGCTACTCTAAGCATGTAGCTGAACTTGGCATGGAATTTCTCCGTAGATACATGTGAACGATTCCGGTTTTCATATTGGTCTTACAGATAAATTTATTTTCTGAGATCATTGCGAAAACTGATTTGGTTTCACTTAAGTCTTCAAATGTTTCTTCTTTGCTTTGGATATTATCATGGTGACAGGAAACGATTGGTTGTATTGGCATGGTATATGTAGGCAAGTAAGTTACTGATCCTTCATTTTTCTTACAACTATAGATTATGTATGTGCCAAAATTGTTATATTTTAAAAAAATGTTATAAACCTTCCAATAAAAGAGTACTATATCTTATGGTGTTGCATTATTATATTGACAAATGTCTCCACATCCAAACTTCATGACTGGGAAGCCATATTCTTGACAATTTGTGATGACTGTTTGATTTTAGTATTCAGTTGTGGTGCTTCAACGTACACCCGAGTGAGATGCATTTAGATGTATACTTGGTTTGTTCATCAGTGATCTGCTGCCAAGAACAATTGATATAATATTGTTTCATAGTCATCATTACTTCCATTGTGCCACCATCTTTGATGAGAGGGTATATAGCTTTGCACAATTGTCATGCCTGTTTGTCGGTAAACCAAACTGGTTTCCGTTCAATAACTGAAGACCACTTGGCCCTAGGACCTTCAAACTTTACAGGGAGGTTGGCCTGGAACATGAGATGACAGCTATTGGTTATGAGGTCAAAGGCCAAGATCATCGTGACCTTTACCATTTTCGACAATTAGGCTGCCATGGCGGAAAACGCGTTTTACAAACGTCTCTTGTTCACACATACTTTTGCAATGACATAATGTATCGAAGTGTTTCAAATTTTTCAGTCCATCACCCACATTCTTCAATCTCGTATCATCACACATAGTTACGCCCTGAAATTATATTCTAAATAATATTATTCTGATACACTTATATTTGTGGTTTACACCATATAAGGACAATACAAAATACAACAATATTATACTGCAAGAAACAGAGTGCTTTTATACGCCCATTCAAAACTGGACATATGTCAACTCCCTACATTCAGCTCTTGCATCCACTTGCATGTAGTTTACCGTAGGAAGATTGTTGTACTTTAGCAAGACTGTGTGGGAGGCATCCAGTGTACACTCTAATTCAAACAAGTTTTATCTGTTCTCTATTATCAGTCAATTTGAAAGGGGGGGGGGATAGTACTGTTTGTACTCCTACTGAAACATTTCTGTATGACCATCTTGGTGACTATGTTTGTTGGCACAATAACACTGCCAAGTTTGATTATCAGTCAAATCGTTCAAGTATTTTCGGATTATGATTAATAAAATGAGAAATCAGTCTCTTGCAGACTTCAAACCGTGTTAGTCTTGGTGACTTTCAAGTTACAAATGCCTACTTTTGCACGTTTTAAATACAATTAATCAGTTTTGTTGCACATGTGGTCCTTCGAATTATATATCCTTGTCATCTACTACCACAGCCACCGTGCAAAGATATAATTATGGATAGTCATAAATCCATCTAGTAATAAGAGGAGTTTGAGTTTGTAAGTTTTGTTATCCGTGTAATATGTAATTCATCAAAACTGAATAATGAAATCGAGCAAGAAACCACGAACAAAGTCCGTACCAAACCACAGGATGGCGAGATTCACGCACATGTACGAAATCTATTCGAAACCTACAACCCACCACAGGTGACTAAATTGCACAAACACCTTGATAAATGGTATTTGGCATTGCAAATGTCTCTGACAAAATAATAAGCATTGCCATTGTGCAATTGCCTTGGAATTGGGCAGGCCTTGGAGTTACCTTTGGAAAAATAGCACACAATGAAACAGTATGTGGAAACTTATATGGAGGGTCAAACATAGGTAACGGAACAATTATAAGTCTTAAAAAAGATAAAGTGTTCGTACATAAAAGATGACGAAAAATTAGACAGGGAAGACAGCACTCTACAGAAAGGCCGAACGCGAACGGAAGCGCAAGAAAAAGACCAAACATACGTTATGTGCAATGGCTTTATTTTATTATGCTAAGCACAAAACTGAACAAAGAAAGTGAAGCTAATGCACCAGAAAATTGAGTACCCGCACCCAACCGCGGTAAATGTTTGACGTTTTCACATCCCGGTTGAAAATTAGGGCCACACAAAAGGTGAAAAAAATCACACATTGTCCCCTACCTAAACAAGTGATAATGTAGTGCCGCTAATCTGTCTTGCAACATAAGTCGCGCACTCAACCAGCCGGGTGGGACATCGGAAAGGTAAATCAAGGGATTGCTCCCCCGGGTTTTGAATGACTGGTGCGTAAACCGCTAGCTTGTACTTACTCTTCTGCAAGCTCGTTGCCTGTACACATCAGTTCAACAGTTGGTAAATAATGAAAATGTATCAGTCTGTTGCACTCTCAAACATTCCCGTGTGGTATTATTTGATCAACAAACCGAGAAATTTCAAAAACTTTTATCAGTTCTTCACATCGATGATGTCATGTAAAGATCTGTACGATTCTACTTGGAAATCCAGCTTTTGCTGCGGCCAAATGGTAATTGAGAAATTCCAACATTCTTGACAAAAAATTGTACCTACACGGAATGCTAGTTCTGCTTTAAACTCGTATAAAATTTATTTACGTTACGGACAGAACTCGTATACATGTACTTGATAGTAGTATTCAAATTTGGAACCTACGTGACGTCGGTTCAATCTTGACGGGGTGCCTCTTCTTGTACCCTTTTGCCAGTTCGGTTCGATACTAACAGTAGGCCTACTAAAAGGGTTCTAACTAGTTTTTCTTTTACATATTTTGTATATGTCAACCATCATCTCGACAGTTCAATACACATTACCCTATATATTCACACCAATGGACCGTACTTGAATGTTTTTGACGGGTGTCTGGGGATGGGAATGGTAAACAAAAGAGCTGCCATCAGATTGAAAAAGTGCACGTGTAGGCAAAATCAAGCAAGAAGATGACCCAAAGATGTGTGCCCTAATGAACAAATTAAGCAATCATAAATCAAAAGGTAGACTCTGACGAAAGTGTAGAATGCGGAAGACAGAAACCGTCTGGTGGAATAAGTGATTTACTCGGGTTCATTTACTGTAGTTGACGGAAGACGGGCAAGTTTTCCAGATTGTCGCATCGTTCGTGCAAAAAGAGGTAAACACAAAACCCCAGAAATGTTAGGAAAATATCACAGCTCGTCAAATCCACAACATTTAGATGTAAATCACTGCCAGATGGCTTATAGCTTCAGAAACAAATTTTGACAATTTTAGACAGATCCATATTTTATCCTCCATCGTGGAAAGTTTCGAATGTGATGCAAGTTACATATGAAACACGCGAAGCCGCAGCATCATAGAAAATTTAAAATGCACGGGGTTAAGTACGAGCCCTTTTCAGATTGCAAAACCAAAAAAGGTCGCGGTTGGAAACTTGAAAGTTTGGGCAAAAACTGCTGGGATAGTTAATGAGAAGTGTCAGTATTAGTAGAAACTAGACGAAGCTTTTTGTGGCAATAAAAGTTGAAGTAATCTGTTACGCGGACGGAATGGAGACGTTTGATTAACGAGGTACGGTCTAAAATGAATTCAAATAGTAACCATTAACCATTTCGTCGGTAATGAAGGTATACTGCTTGTTAATATCACTCACTTAATTACCGGGCTTGATAGTTATATCATTTCACCTATCTTAAAGTGATATGCACGACCTTTTTTACTTGTTATTTTAGACATTAAATGTTAATGGTGGTAACGTGTATACGTAAGGTCTTGATAAACAACCACGTTGGAGAACAAGCATATAGACCGCACCGGTGACACTATTAAACCCAAACGATCACTTGCAAAAATTCAAAAATGCGTATTGATACGTTCACGTTACATTCGTTATATTGGAACTAAATAGAGCTCGGAATATGCAACAAAAGCTACCATGTGAAATTTCCTCGAAAGCTGCCTCACTGTTCAAACCTTTCAGTATTGTAGATCATTCACTGACGCTAACGTCTTCATTTTGCCTAACAAACCAACTTGAACATTTCATTGAACGTTTTCTACCTTTTGTTAGTTTTACACCATGGGTGACAACTGGCCTAAATAATTTCTGGAATTAGCTACACAAAGGGGTTTGCTCTTCCATCCTTAACTCAGAAGTTCCAAACGAGGGTCATGTTTCTTTGCTCTGTAAACCAAACATATACTCAAGTAACATTATTGCAAAGATGAAATTGTCCGTGTGCCAATGAGTCAGCCGATGGTGGCTATTTAAGCATATGTATACAATATTGTACCAAGCGACGAACATTGCAACATACACTTAAATCAATCATATTCCAGTACAGTAATGTATGAATTCAACCTTCAATATGTATTTTAATACACCTGTCAATCATAAATGCCGATGTTATCCGTGATACACATAATAATACAAGGCATACCATTGCATGTACGTTACTATTATTCCAAATACATATTACAAGCACGTGGAAATCAGTATTCACTTGCGGCTCAAGCACATGTCAGAAACAGTGATATACATAATGAAATTGACAACTCCAATGCAAATTATGTATCGGCGCAATATGGAAAATCATGATATACATGTATTCGCAAAGGACTGCTTTAAGAACGTGCGCTGTGGTCACAGAATACAGAAACAGTTGACATACCACACTCACACGACACACTGCCAAAAACACAACTGAATGAAAACATGGAACTCAATCCCTCGCGGTTTCAGTTGTCCAAAAGTCCAAGCTTTAGCTGTCTAAAAGTCTGAAGTTCAGCTGATAAAACTTCCACAAATCAATGTAGATGGTGAAATCCTGTACATAGCGACACCAATGATTTTGATGGGAATGTTTAAGAATGAAATGTTAAGATCAGCGGATTAATGGTAAGAAGTTAATAATAAGAGATAGACTAGCTCTTTTTACTAAAAGAAGGAGAATTTCTAAAATTAAGAAATTTCTGATGAGAAATAAGTTCCACATGCAGTATAGAAGCATGTGACAACCGTTGAGTTTGTTTGACTTCTCCATTTTACTTGAATACATACAAAAATCGCCTGACAGTAATAAGCAATGACATGTTTTATCTGTATTGTGATGAAGTACACTAAGAAAACCTCACAAAAATGCTTCAGAAGTGAGAAATGACCTGTATACGAAGTGCACGCCATTTTAACGAACACTATGATACTTTTTGGCTATTCGTGACATCCTTGAAATTTTCTTTGTACAAAAATCGGCAACGAAGTGTTGACGCGCGTTAATCATCATGTACTGCGTTTTGAATCCTCTTGTTTCACCATAAACACGCTCGCATATACTCGAATCATTCGAAAAACATCTACTTACTCGTTAAATTCTCATTTTTTCTCGGACCACACGCGAGATTTCAGCCACTGAAGCATCCTGTCATTTTGATGAGATCGAACGCAGCGCGCGGCAACCAATCGCAACATCGGTTACAAATCGTGTAAGTTCACTTGATATGTTCTCCGTAAAATGCGCCAGAGTCTGACATCGCATGACAAAGGCGAGTTACGAATACGCGCTGGAAAGCATGGCAAGCAGAAAGACGGATATTTATTCGAGAAAATTTATATCAAAATAGTTTTGAAAAGAAATATCATTGAACGCTTCTGCTTGATTACACCAAAGATATGAGGACCATTAATCAGAACGAAATGAGTCAATGAGCGAACGAATGACCGAATGAGTCAGGCTCTAAATACCATTTCTGTAACATTACCCTTTCGGTTTTAATCTTAATACCCCAAAAAATCACAAATCGCTCGAAACCCAAACATTCATAAAGTTTAGATTTTATGTGATTTTTATGTCATTGAGTTATTCATTAATTATGATATATCTTATTGACTATTGAAAAGGTTATCCAAAGTTTTTCTGTACCGTTTTGAATGTATCATACGCCAGAAAAGTCGAACGCTTGAAACAACAAGAAATGACCTTTGCTTAAGTCCGTTAACCATCGAGGCGGGGACGTAATAAAGGTTTCTTACATCTGAGACCTTGGATTCGATTATGTACTTGACATTTAAACACATATGTCATGATAGATTTAATACTACTATTAGCTTACCTGGAGTGCAGCTAGTTCGAGTGTCTAGTCATTTAGCTAAGGCTATCAGTAACGTTTGTTGTTGATGGCGTAGGTTGACTAAGTCATGGCAAAAACTTTGTGGAGTAGTTTTTATCGTAACACGTGTTTGGTGATGTATTCAAATTTGAAGTAGATATAATTTTGCTGCTTTCTTAGAACTGCATTTATTGTGTATTTAGCTGCTTTCTTAGAACTGCATTTATTCATGTATTTAGCTGCTTTTTTATTCATGTATTTAGCTGCTTTTTTATTCATGTATTTAGCTGCTTTTTTATTCATGTATTTAGCTGCTTTCTTAGAACTGCATTTATTCATGTATTTAGCTGCTTTTTTATTCATGTATTTAGCTGCTTTTTTATTCATGTATTTAGCTGCTTTCTTAGAACTGCATTTATTGATGTATTTAGCTGCTTTCCTAGAACTGCATTTATTCATGTATTTAGCTGCTTTCTTATAACTACATTTATTCATGTATTTAGCTGCTTTCTTATAACTGCATTTATTCATGTATTTAGCTGCTTTCCTAGAACTGCATTTATTCATGTATTTAGCTGCTTTCTTAGAACTACATTTATTCATGTATTTAGCTGCTTTCTTATAACTACATTTATTCATGTATTTAGCTGCTTTCCTAGAACTGCATTTATTCATGTATTTAGCTGCTTTCTTATAACTACATTTATTCATGTATTTAGCTGCTTTCTTATAACTGCATTTATTCATGTATTTAGCTGCTTTCCTAGAACTGCATTTATTCATGTATTTAGCTGCTTTCTTATAACTACATTTATTCATGTATTTAGCTGCTTTCTTAGAACTACATTTGATGATGTACTTTCTGCTTTCTTAGAACTGCATTCATTGATGTATGTACCCTGGAAAGGGTATTATATTGTACGGTACTGTTTTAGCCACCCATGAACGCATTAGCAAATGCGAGGACAATGTTTTATCTAATTCTTATAGTAATTTACCGCTCTTAAAAGTTTGGCCGAACTGAATTATGTAACGGACATACGACGAACGACATCTCTTATAAAACAATGTTTGGACAGTTTGCGGACGGTATATATGTTGGACGTCACGGTAGGTGCAATGCTTATAATCAAATGACTACATCAACTATGCTTGAACTATAACCTGTAAAACGTGTTCCGTGCTTATAGAATCTATAACCAGGATGCACTTGTTTTTCAAAGGACACAGTCATGTATTCTATACAAATAACATACAATTGATATTTGCCAAAATACATAGATCGGGATATATATATATTAAATTTTAAAGTGTGCGTGTAATGGAGTATAATTCACTGAACTTAAGAAAAACACGAATTTTTATACCATAACGTACGTACGCACCATTTGTTACATGCTTATGACATATAATGTGAATACTCATTGAAGTGCGCGACCTTATACATAACAATTCATCTATAAATCTGTTTCAATGATGTCTCAGAATGAATATTCGGTTTAATTGTTAGTTAATAAAACATGTGCAAAATATTGTAAAAGACATAACATTTGTTAAAACGCAAAAGAGAAAAGAAAAATTGGTTAAATGAGAAAGAAAAGTGAAATTGTATTTTTATAGATCATGATGCAATCGTATTACAAATACATTTATGCAACAAGGTATCATGGACACGCCTTTCAAATGTTCATTACATGATATTTGGTATTATATATTTATAGATGAAATGAAAATGCATACGTTCATCGTGAATGCACCACACGCATACAAACAATTATTACAAATACGTACATGTTAAAAATGGACGGCTTTTGGAACTTTATCTAGAAAGTGTAAATTGTTATACATTTTGTTGTAACGGTATTGCACCTGTTCAGAAGGGAAAGAAGAACTTATATTACGACAAGAGATTGCAATCCATGATCATGAACGTAATTAAGGTTCTCCCAATTAGTCTATAGAGGTGGCCTAGAGGTAGGGCGCGCGCTTCGGGATCGAGAGGTCCCGGGTTCGATCCCCCTCTGGACCACTGGTTAATTTCTCTGAGCAAGACCCACATGCTCCACTCCACCATGGTGTAAAATGGTACCTGTGAGGGCAGTGTCTATTCCTGGGCGCCGCAGATCGATGTTGGCTGCCACACCACAGGAGAGAAATACTCTCATTTAGATCAGGGGAAGTTGAAATGTCAAAGGGTGCTTGAGCGGCCTAACAGCTGAAAAGAGCCCTAGAAGATTGGTAACTTAACTTATATACTTGCAGCAAAATTGTATCTGATGGCAAACAAGAGGTTTGCAACACATACATGTAAATAGTTAATTTAAGCTGCTTTATCGTCAGGTGATGGTGGCTACGTTCATGTATCAACATGGAACAATCATCAATTGATACAAGCATTCTTTGGTACGCATGCAGTAGTGTGACATGTGCTTGGTCATATTCTGTGAATGACTTCCGTAGTGTAAGCCCTGTTAGGCCATAAGGAAGGGTGACCCGGTGAATTCCATGACACAAGTCAAATATCACGTGAGCGCACGTGTCAGCTCATAGATACCGGAAACCGGATGTTGAAAGTCGTGAAAGTCGTGAATACTTCCAAACAAGGTTGTTGACGAATGACGAAGATATCAATAGGACAAACATTGACATCGCGAAAACCGGTGTCATATCTCCTTTCTGGTGTCGAATGAACTGATCGAGTAGCTAAATGACTCTCACACTCATTAAATATCCGTATTACTTAATCATACTACAGGAAATCTATTTTATTTTCTTGCCTAATTACTTTAAACCCGATTGATGATGCACCCGATAAAAATTTTACTTTCGCGAACGAAGCCCCGAGTTTTGACAGGAAATCTGCGTTATTTAATATCGGCATGTTAGAATCGGACACCGTAAAGTGTAAAACACGAACTTAAACATCCATTATCCATCGGTCAACACTACAAAAGACGGGTATAAGTCAAGGATAAACGGGGATAAAGCTAATGTTAACATTACCGTACAGCCAATTAAATTTTGTTGGTCATAAAACGTTGCATGAAGATGTCAAACTGGGTATTCTTATCTTCCAATATATCCAAAGATCTCAAAAGCTCGTCTTACGTGTGTCAAGATGATATATTCTCTACAGCTTACTACAAGCTATGTGATTGAATGGCTTGCAAGGTAGTTATGGGATGGGTTTTGGTTAGTTTACGGCTTCGGGTTAAACTTAAGTTGTCCTATATTATTATCATGGTAACTCGGGTAAGATTGCCTCGATTTGTTGCTCGGTAGGTTTGGAGCGTTGAGACGTAAATGGCTCCTTATGGCTTGGACAGGATATAATGTGCGCGGATTCGTGTCCCGTGTCGGACCAGTGACGTAATTAACATACCTATTAGTCAAATGAAAAACGCTTAATTGAGAACGGGTTTTAAACAATCTGAGACAGCGATGAGCCGATGGAAACAATTTAAAGGACATACTGACCTATATGTCCAACTATTGCGATTTGCACACATGCACAATAATAAACTAAACTCCTTATTAATCTTTTTCTGCATATGTAAGGACATTCAAAGCTGATGGTTTTGTTGTGTTGTGCTGAATGTTGTAATGGTGTGGGTCAGATTGGCACACGATGGCGCGTCTTTGTAGCTGTTCTGCTTCATTTGTTCAGTTTTGTGATGGTAAGGACTTATGTAGAAGTCAGAGATGCAGGATCACTCGGTGCCGTTATATCACGCAAACCATTACAAGTTGGTGAACGAACAAAATCAAATTCTGCTTCTGGTCTTTGCTTTCTACTTGTCTGCTCCTGTTTTGAATTCAATCAATTGCAACTTTCATTTTACAGTTATTCTGAGTTGAGTTTTGAATGATCAATGAATAGAACTTCAAATAATTGTATTTTTAAGAAGTGTAACGTTACACTCGTTAGAAATGAACGTACTTTCCAATAATGCCAATAAAGTGCAAAGTGCAAAGCTTCACCTTTGCAACCGGAAGCTACATTTTCGTACCGCTTATGAAAATACATAACTGAACATTGTTTTAGTAAAGTCTTAATCAAATTTTCAAATCCATGTTTAACACATATATCACAGGTCATATTGACATTGTTCTATTTGCAAACATGCTACAATATATTTTGTCTTACTTCCGTATTTAGAATTACGGTCACTAGGTCATTGGTGATGGCCTTCATAGACACTTCCGTGGTATTGTGTCAGTTTTAATTTCTAAAGCATTTAATATAACGATTCCTACGCAATATAAACGTCATATTTGAAAAACACACGGCGTCTCATAGCTCTAGCAGACGACAGCTAGTGTTTTGAGATCAGATGACTTTGCAAGTACTCTGGCAAGAATAACGGTCGTCTTAATTAATTTACAATATTAAGAGATTTAAAGTTGTCTCCAGACGACAGGAAAATTAATTGCAAACTTCCACGATGCATGTAAGTAAAATCATAATTAGGGAGGTTGCGGTACCTATGAGTACGAGATAATCTCGTATGCGTTACTACCCACACACGTATCGTAGACATAGACTTCTACTTGTAATTTGGAATATAAGTTCGCTTGCAAATTTGCAAAATTTACGTGGACAACGCAGAACACAAACCTCTGCAGGCCTTATCTCATTTGCCACACGTTCTCACACTCGTAGAAAAAAACAACACAAAGATTGATGACGTAGTACTCTTCCGTACGCGTTGGGGTTAGCAACCTCCCAATAATAATACATCACATTTACTTCAGAGAAACACGTGAATTTACCGGTATTTCGGTGGATTTTATTCTCGTCGTAACATATCACCACTGAGGACATGTGATACGTAATTATCTAACTATAATCACTCACCAGACGCTATCTAACATTTATAGAAACGTTTAAATGTTCATGAATGAACATCAAGTCCATTTTATGTACTGTTAACCGAATGAACATCAAGTTTAGGTTTATGTATTGAAAACTATTTTCTGTCCTAATGACGTTCAATTTGTTATATACGAATACATTTACTGTCTTATACACTTGCATTACCCATCATCTCATGAATCCCATCAGAATACGTACATCCGTATCACTGACTCACTTCCGCCAAGCAAGTTATTGTCAAGTTGTGGCAAAGGGTATTCGGTATGAGTGATTTTCCGAACACGGTGGTATGCCAATGTCTTGGAACTTCATGGGCAGCCCTCACAGACACCTTGTATTGTCTTCAAAATGAACGTTGTTTTCATTTGTATGTGTTATTTAGCAGCATAACATTGTACCTAAATCAATATCTTGAAATTGTCATTGAATGTTTAGGTACTGTGTCGTTAATTACAAAGTTTGGTAAAATATAACATTTTTAGAAACAATTGTGTTATACTGAAAGGCGTTTTGCATACTGATGTTGGATAGTTGGTTCGACAACAAACGTCCTGCAGTTCTGATTTGACCACCATTATTTAAGGAGAAGAGCTTTTACCGGAAGAGGAATTGTCAAATATGGAAACAAAAGGTGAAAGGAGCATTGGTGTATCGCCTTTGCAACATTTGTTACAACCGAGTTGTGTACGGCGGTTTCCCAAGAAGTCTTAACTTTTTTAAAAGCGGTGGTTTCCATAAGGACATACCGAGTATTTAACACAACTTTGTTATTTGTTCGCACAAACTAATACGGAAACAAAGATGTCGTGATATGACAATAAACTATTCGTTGCCATCCAACGAACAATGGTGTAAGATAGCGAGTTTTTAGAATGAAAATAAATTAGGTGCTAAAATGAAAATAGAAGCCATAAACAGAAATCATTGGACATTGTTCGCCTCTCAGATTGTGTTATGTATAAATATTTATTATCATCAAACATTGGGATAAAAGTAATAATGTTTTATCAATGTCCGCGTGATATTGTCATTACGACACGAAAGCAACATAGCTATGCAGAAATGTAGTTACTGGAATGTAGATTAAGACCTTGACACAGATAACCAGTATGAGATCGAATTCCAATTGGATGTACAGCATTACTATTTATTATTATTATTGTGGTTATTATTACTATTTTGCAAACCACGTCTAGAAAAAAAACGAAAATGATAATAAAAAAAACGTGTCTCTAATAGCAACCAAAACTACATGGCATTTCTGTACCTTCACCATTTTCTTGTCAATATTTTGAATTGCATTGATTAAAAAAATGTTAGTGTTGAAAGCAGCAAAAACTGGTAGGTCGGCCATTTTCAATTAAACAGTTGGACAAAAGACCTGACGAAATAATCGAATAAAACGATGCGACGTAAAAGTCCGACAAATGAAAAAAATCTTGACCCGCAAAATGATTGGGCAAAGCATTCTGATGAACGGACAAAATGACAGTACATGCATAAAAGGACTCAACGAAAGAAATTATTAGACTAAACTAAATGATTGGGAGACACGACCAAACGAAAGGGTTAACCCAAGTAAAGATAAGGCAAATATCAAATGCCTAAGCAAGTTTAGTATCGGTGGAAAGGATTGGACATTACAATCTGATGAATTGATCAACCCTAATAGCAGGGAAGAGGCAAATACCAAAAACGCCGAAGAAAAATATCAGAAATAGAGAAATCGGTCGAAAGAATTTGACTATATGATAAGACACATTGACATGAATTATTACACAAACACTGTGCTATAAATATGTTATGTATTGTTTAGAAGTCATGCAAACACTCACAAAGGTATTGAAGCATTACACCTAATTCAAGGTACATCCTGGTGCATCTAATACAATAAATCTGAGCATTTTCTCTTCCTTGTGGTTGTAATTCGAGTGAAATAAATTGAGACATATCAGCACTCTAAGACATACATACTTCATCTTAGTGTCGTATATAAAACACACAAGTGTCGAAAATGTTGGCTTCAAAGGACACACGAAGATATACGCGCGTTTCCTGATGTTGTGGCTTAGCAAAAGTCAACAAATAGCCAGGTTTCATGGCCGAATTGGATTAAGATAATTAAAAAGCATAATGGCTGTCAAAACTTGTGATAAATTTCGTGCGAACACTGCGAAATGTTAACCGCAATCACTTTACTTCCGAAACATTAGTCGTCTCGTTTGCTAACTTTAAAAACATACAGCGTCACTTGACAAATGGACATGAGTTTCGTGTTAATAGTGGGCATACATCACACATACACATATACTAGTAGTAGTTTTAACAGTTAAGCCATGTTTTGGTGGTGACTAAGTGAAAATATCCACACATTCACCAATAAGCAAACATGTAATGCTTACGTCATCATTACGTTTTTTTCATATAACGTTCCCATGGTGATTGAATCATTTGGCGAAATACCGGAAGTTAGAAATGACAATGCAACCTTAAACAAACCGAAGATATCAAACAATCTAGAAAAGGTATCAGCGTTTGGTTCTAGATATTAACTAATACGATTGCCATATTGTTATGTAGTGTTGATTACCGATTACTTTTTTGGTACATGTATCGATATTTAGACTGAAGCGATGATATTTATTAAAGAAATTGATCTGTTTTTGTACTCAAAACAATCGCATTAAAATTAACGTCATATTGGCCATGTCAGCAATTTGTATTATGCTCATGTTGGGACCTTTCGTACTCTTCTGTTGCTTTTGAGTTATGTCTTCTGTACAATTTGGTATAAGGACATGTGGTAATGGTACTTGACGTTATCCTTGTCCTAGTTGAGGTTTACATTCAGTTAATACCCCTACAGATAATCAAATCGTTGTACACCACTATCTTATTGTAGCAAAGTATTTCTATATACCATGTCTCCTAAGTTTAATATTGCATTTCGTTTCGGCAATATGATACGATATGATGGGAGACTAAATAGCGTTGATAAAAATGTTTTTGTATATTTTATGTACATTGTATATTGTTTTAAACATGTATTAGTCGGGACTGTACAGCACTTTTGAACGTGTGTATACATGAAAAAAGGGCTATATAAATATGGTATAATAATAATAATAATAATGGTATAATTTTTTTGGTAAGCAAACTATAGCTCTTTCCTATAACTCAGCAATGGCCATCCATTTCTCTGCTTTTTTTCTGTTGTTATTTGTCTTTGATTCTAATGGATGGCTAACAAGAATGGTTTTGCCACAGCATACTTTTATTATTTTACGTATGCACCAACGGCAGTATCGTGTACACTTATTATTAACAACACGGTATTGGTTTATTGCAAGTGGTTCCTCTTTTTCTGTCAGATCGC
Organism: Spisula subtruncata; assembly: GCA_963678985.1. Lineage (NCBI taxonomy): Eukaryota > Metazoa > Mollusca > Bivalvia > Venerida > Mactridae > Spisula > Spisula subtruncata. The sequence continues at coordinate 5,807,392 of OY787660.1, forward strand.
TTATACCTAGATGTCACCGGTGACATATGTCGCTAGGGCAGATGATAATGCTAAAACAACATAGTTGTCATCTAACTATTAGATATATACATTATATAATAATTAACATTACCTAACCACTAGATAGGTTGGTGATTTGTAATGTTACATCCTCCTAGGTGGTATGTTTAACGGTATATGCTAACTTGTCTTAACCAACCATTCAAGTTCGAAAACAAAATAATGTCTGTTTCACCCTCGCGACACATTCCATTAAGAGGTTTGTAGGTAGAAAACGTTCTGTGAGTATATTTTACACAAGTATTATTGGCTGGCTGATTCTGCCTTTTCTCTCTGTTCTTGTTGCGATTTGGGATGGTACAGTATGGAAAGCCTTGGCTGTCTTATACGTACAAAATGAACTTTGTTGTGCCCAAATAGCAATATATTAAGCCACTTTGTCAATATATGAAGTCAATATATCAATATATTAAGTAAGAATGTCATTATATTATGCCGATGTGACCTTATATTGAGCCAATCTGTCATTATACGATGTGCATTTATGAATATATTAAGTGAAACAGTCGTTATATCGATTCAACAAGACAATATATCATGCCGATGTGACCTCATATTGAGTCAATCTGTCATTATACGATGTGCATTTCTGAATACATTAAGTGAAACAGTCGTTATATCGATTCAACAAGACAATATATCATGCCGATGTGACCTTATATTGAGTCAATCTGTCATTATACGATGTGCGTTTATCAATATATTAAGTGAAACACTCCTGATATCGATTCAACAAGACAATATATCATGCCGATGTGACCTTATATTGTGTCAACCTGTCATTATACTGAGTTCATTTATGAATATATTAAGTGAAACAGTCCTTATATCGATTCAACAAGACAATATATCATGCAAAGGTGACCTTATATTGTGTCAACCTGTCATTATACGATGTGCATTTATGAATATATTAAGTGAAACAGTCCTTATATCGATTCAACAAGTCAATATATCATGCCGATGTGACCTTATATCGAGTCAATATGTCATTATACTGAGTTCATTAATGAATATATTAAGTGAAACGGTCCTTATATCGATTCAACAAGTCAATATATCATGCCGATGTGATATATTGTCTTGTTGAATCGATATAAGGACTGTTTCACTTAATATATTCATAAATGCACATCGTATAATGACAGATTGACTCAATATAAGGTCACATCGGCATGATATATTGTCTTGTTGAATCGATATAACGACTGTTTCACTTGATATATTCATAAATGCACATCGTATAATGACAGATTGACTCATTATAAGGTCACATCGGCAAGATATATTGTCTTGTTGAATCGATATACCGACTGTTTCACTTAATACATTCATAAATGCACATCGTATAATGACAGATTGACTCAATATAAGGTCACATCGGCATGATATATTGTCTTGTTGAATCGATATAAGGACTGTTTCACTCAATATATTCATAAATGCACATCGTATAATGACAGATTGACTCAATATAAGGTCACATCGGCATGGTATATTGTCTTGTTGAATCGATATAAGGACTGTTTCACTCAATATATTCATAAATGCACATCGTATAATGACAGATTGACTCAATATAAGGTCACATCGGCATGACATATTGTCTTGTTGAATCAATACAAGGACTGTTTCACTTAATATATTCATAAATGCACATATAATGACAGATTGACTCAATATATGGTCACATCGGCATGATAAATTGTCTTGTTGAATCGATATGACGACTGTTTCACTTAATATATTCATAAATGCACATCGTATAATGACAGATTGACTCAATATAAGGTCACATCGGCATCATATAATGACGTTCTCACTGAATATACTGATATATTGACTTAATATATTGACAACGTGGCTTAATATATTGCTATTTGGACACAACAACGTTCATTTTGTACGTATAAGACAGTCAAGGCTTTCCATAGTACAGGGTGATTCATATAATCTGATACACTTTCAACACAATTCTATATATTCAGACACTATACTTTATGCTGCCGTATACAAACGTGTCCCAATCTTCAGGAAATAAATCAGAAAGTTTTGTCCACAGGGAGGTTATTGCAGACCAAGCTGTGGTGAGATGGTAGTAACCTACAAAAGATGGTGCAGTTCTTCACCTCATCTAAACATAAAATATAACCATTGCGTTCCTGTGGCTCATTCATTCGCTGTAGGCGATTTAACATTACGAAAGACAGTATGATAAACGAATATGTGAGAATCATAATTAAACATTGTATTCCAGTGCTTTGATCTTGCCACTGCTGATACATGAGATATTGGAAGAAGCTCTGGATACTGGATAGACCTACCAAGGGAGAGAAAGCAAATTGTTCCCTGGAAAATTCTCCTTTTGCAAGTAGGCGTTGTTGTTAGTTGTTTAAACAATGCGCGTGTCAAGCCATCTCAGCTGATAGAAAACTACAATGCCAAACTAGATGGTCGTAGGTACGATTCTCTATCAAAGCGTTTGTGTTCTCCAGGACGATCTGTCTTGTGTGTTAGTTACCCGAAGTCAATGTTATACATGTAGGAAATGCGCACCGCTCGGCATTGCGGGAGAATTATTAATAAATATTGAGTAGTTCTTTAGTCTAAACTACAAGCTTAATTGATCAATAATAATTATTCTTGATAAGAAGTGATGAATCGTGTTGATATAATATACACTGTTTTGTTCCAAATATATTTTTGTTGCCGATTCTTGTAGTAGATTCGTTATAGTTTTACATAATTTGTTGCCAATGGTTACATTTTCCAATGTTCATATTTCATGGCAATGGTTATTTTTGTAGCCAATGGTCAAATGTGTTGCCAATGATTATATTTGTTACCAATGGGTATATTTGTTGCCAATGTGTATATTTGTTGCCAATGTGTATATTTGTTGCCAATGGTGATTTTGTTGCCAATGGTGATATTTGTTTCTAATGGTTATATTTGTTACCAATGGTCGTATTTGTTGCCAATGGTTTTATTAGTTGAAAATGGTTTTATTTGTTGCCAATGGTGATATATGTTGCCAATGGGTTTCTTTGTTGCCATTGGTTTTATATGTTGCAAATGGTGATATTTGTTACTGATGATCGTATTTGATGTCAATGTTTCGATTTGTTGACAATAGTAGTATTTGTTGCCAATGGTAAATTTGTTGCCAAATAATTTATTTATTGTTAACAGTTAAATTTGTTATATATAGTAATTAACTTGCTAGTAGTTAACTTGGTGAAGATCATTTTGATGGTATATATTTTGAGTTGTTGCAGTTGTTGCCGTAACAAGCATGTGTAAAGGTAAACGTACTGATGTGTGAATCTATCTTACTTGGTTAACTGGCTGAGCTACAATGTATATCAACCACGTGCATGTAATTCTCTTTCTTATGTAGTAAACTTAACACGCATATATCACATGTACCATAACGTTTTACATAATTTATTCCCATCCAATTTCGGTAACATAACCAATATGTCCCATCAAAAGAAATATATGCATTTTGTTGAGCCATATATTCTAAGTCATAACGAAACGTGTCGTTATACTCAGCGTGAAGAGGCGATGCACCTGTGTTACATGTCCATAAAAACTAGTAGTATGGTATATACTTTATGTGCTTTATATGCTACATTTATTATACATAAAACGCATTTTTTATTTATTGCCCCCATGATGACATGTGATAATATAATTATATGGACGACAACGATAATCTACGACTATGATAAATACACACATGGTTTAGTCGTACCAAAATTAGTACGTCTCTATTTTGGCCCAGTTTGAGAAAGTTGAATAAATAAACAAACCGGTGTCAAAGTCATTTAGAGAAATATCGGTCCTTGATCGTCAAACTGTGTGTATTCTTATTATAAGAATCATATAAATCATTATGTTTTATACGTGTGATGATCAGCAAACAAGGGGTATTTGTAAAACGCCAATGTTACAAAATGTACTTTGGACTAAGTTTCAGCGGTGTTGGTACCGTTAAAATCTGAGCATTCGCGTGTATCACCCTTCGTTTATATTTAATGATAATGCAACAAGACTTTAGATTTCAAAGATATATAGTATGTCTACTTCTCATATACCTTTATTAGACATTTGAAATTATGTTCTGTGGTCCTCAAATTTTGCACACACATAATCATACAAGGTGTGCTGATGATTGACATCCATTTTGAATCATGGCGTCGCATTATGTAATAAACTTGTTCCGGTTTTGCAAACTTAAATGAAAATGAAAATGTCGTGTAAATCCTACCAAGTTTTAATGTGTTTTAAATGTTATTTTATGGACTCGGCAATTTCGAGAAATGATTTCATGATGTCTTTATAAATGTGCAAACTTCTTGGCTGAAATTACGTCAGTAAAATGGGTTTCACGCCCATTAAAGTCTCGTTAAATTCGTGGTTCAAACGATAGCTGACGAGTATCAATTACATCAATTTTATGTATATTTTTGTCGACAAATTCGTGTTTTATGCCATTTTGTAAATATTAGAAAACATAGTGCGGTTAATAGTAATGCATCTTTTTGTCAAGTAATATCGTTTATTCGGAAGTGTTCACAAAGTGTCACCCATAGCTAATTAAAAGGTCACCTAATATGTCATTAATCGACTTCAACACATGAGTTCGGATGAACAACTTGTGGTCGGACATATAAACGTTTTCGCTTCAGTAAGATGGTACACATATTTAAGTTATTTGTTGATCCTAACCATTGTGGAAAGATCGGTTTTACAGCCCGGAAGACGGGTTATAGCGTATACCAGAAACATAACAATATTTTCTCACTGAAACTTGTACGTACGTTTTTTGACATCTTAACTAGTGTTCCTGTCGAGATTAAGGTCGTTTTTGCAGCACTTACTAACCGCTAAGGTGTTAATGAAAAGTGTAAATAGCTATTTCAAAATATGATTGGCAAGGGATAAAAACCAACATCGGGACGGCGTTTTCCCAGGCTTCAACATTACGTTTTGAGTACGCGTCATATTAGACTTGTTTTATAATGTTGGACCTCATTAACGAAATGTATCCTGTTAATTGAATAGTAATGACACCGTCATTGGTTTATGTTTTATAAATCGTGAGACGGTTGACATTCATAGTCTAGTTTTTCTTGTGAACGCCGCGAAAAATGGTATTAGCCTCAACTATGGGATCTTAATTGGACATACACTTCACTTTGCAACTAAGCGGTCTCATATCTCAACTGTTGACAAATCTTCATGCGATAATAAGCATCATAGCAAGAAACTTAGATGGACGTGTATAAAGTGGCCATGAGTGAGCCTGACATTTCACTAACCGACTTAATTCACAAATCCGAAGGTCAAGTATTCAATGATATTTTAGATGAAGCGAAATGGATAATCTCGTTCACTCTGACTCATAAGACTTTGTTGTTAGTCTTTGTTTATGTTTTGGATGCTAAAGTAATTATACGTACGGAAGCCTGTAAATGCTGCTTGACCAAACCAAACTGGAGTTATGTTTAATATTGAAGAATAAGTATTGCCGATCTTATCGCCTGGTACATGTACATACCGATAGTTTGATATGGTGTGATCTGATTGGTTGTTTCTATCCATAAGTTTAGTAAGGTCAATAATGAATACCACCGATTACTTATTCTCGTCCCTATTCATCGAATTAATTATCAATTCAATATATTATTATATTGCTTCCGTTATTTGTCTGACACCGGAAGTAGTTAGGTCATGTGACATTCAAATTATCAGGAATGAATTCATTAATTAATCAATCGTCTGCTTTGGCATTTGTCGCATGCTTCTTGCCATAGAAAAAATACAAAATTAAGTTTGTATACATGGTTTCGTATGAAATAAGGAAATGTTTAACAAATCTGTCATAGGCTGACACTTTGCCTTACCTCATTGTTCTTTAAGTATCACTAAACATATATTGCAAGTAACTATGTCTAGAGGAATGCACTATTCCGAATGTGTATTGCACAAATAGGTCCGCGTAGCGTAAAGGACGCCTTCCATTTCGCAAGTATAAGGAGGGACACACCAATCATGGCAAGGCTACGCATTTCGTGTTGCAAAAATGAGCCAAAACTATGCCATCGCATTATAGAGGAGCAAACCAGTCCAGAACGAGACCATGTCTGTGTGTTGCAAAGCATTCCATCATAACTTGGAGGAGTATAGTAATAAGGACAAGACTACGCATTTCATTTTTCAAACATTAGACGGGACATACCAATCGAGACAAGGCTACGCATTTCATTTTACAAACATAAGAAGGGACATACCAATCAAGGACTATGCTACGCATTTCATTTTCAAACATAAGACGGGACATACCAATCGAGGACAAGGCTACGCATTCCATTTTTCAAACATAAGAAGGGACATACCAATCGAGGACAAGGCTACGCATTTCATTTTTCAAACATAAGAAGAGATATACCAATCAAGGACAAGGCTACGCATTTCATTTTGTAAACATAAGACGGGACATACAGCTCGATATGTAAGCATATGGCGAACATACCAATCAGGGAAAGGTTACGTCTTCAATATTGCTTACTTGGGCCCGTGTAGTTATGAGGAGTATGTTAAACAACACCAAGTAGGACAAGGCTACGAAAACCAAACACTTTCGCAACATACGATGTATGGAGGAGCACATAATGCATAGGCGGATCACAGCAGCAAGTATAAGACTACGTCTTCCATTTAATATACGGGGTTATCTCGAGTATTGTGGTAACTAGATTATTGCAATAAATACAATCTGTTCTGGACTGGTACACACAGTATAAGGGATCACAATTTAGCGCTATGACCTATTTGTTGATTAAATTAAAAATATATTCAGTACATATGTCTAAATTGGTAATGAAAACCATTGGGGCAATTGACAGTATATATACATACATCTTGTCACAGTGAAGTCTCTTTTGAATTATGTACCGTCTTACTTTATGAAATATAAATGAATGTTAAAACCAAACTAACGTCTTAAATGTACTGTTTAAATATACTACTATATTGACAAAAATCGGCACATGTGCCTTTGGTCTTCTAAGAAACAGTTGTAATAAGTATAAGTAATTAACAATATATATTGAACAACAGTACAATGCAAAAACAATAATTCATTTTAACTATGAAAGCTTGCAAATAAAGGAGAATATTTAACGACTTGTACAATCGTGCGCTTTTAAATTTAACATTTCTTTTAGTCTTTTAGAAATAAAATTAAAATAGAATATTGATGTTCAGATGATGTTCGGTTCGACATTTTGGCGGGACATTTTCGGAGACGTCGGGAAAACAAACGCGACGTCGCTTAGCAAACGTTACGTCACATATAAGTTTTTGTTTGTGCGTCGACTTCCGGTATCGTCAAATACCAAGAAAACAGTGACATTGGGGGTTTGTTTACGTTTATTTTTTTACTATTATAGAAAATTGATTAGTAGTTACAATTAGAATGTGAATTACAGTTCATATAACGCTGTAAATCATTTATTTTCGTCGGCTGGGTCCTAAAATGAGCATACTTAAAACTGAACACCAACAGCGCGTGCGCGCGAGAATCTTTACAATAACGTACCTTTTTCCCCCGTTTAAGTATGAGCAAAATCACAGTTTTTTATGCTATAATAGCAAATAATAGTCTATTGAGAGTAATCGGTAGATTGTTATTAATAATTAATAATCTTCTCGTAAGTATTATTTCTGATTTTGTCTCTTTAAAGACATGTACGCAATCATGTTCGGAGAGTGTGTTTCTTGTTTACATGGAAGTGACATTTTTCATTTATCATTTTGTCTGAGTTGCTCGTCTCTGAAATGTCAATGCTAAGATGGTATGTACGGTGTGACAGCATCGACTTGGCATGTTTCACAATGACAGTTCTAGGTCGAGGTAGCAGTGTACTTTATAAGTTCGATTTAAAACAAGTAACACAACGGCGTAACAGGCGCTTGCATTTCAATATAGAAGATACACTTTCTTAGAAAACACCAAAGTTACTATCGATTTAGAGTTAGTTGAAAAATTGTGATTGTTTGTTCGTGGGTGTTTCGTTCCCAGCCATTTAGGTCAATTGGCTAAACTTCGCGGAAAGAGACAGTTGTGTGGAATCAGGAATCCGAGTATACTATTCTAGCTCTTTCCGAATTGGTTATTTGGCGTGTCATGTGTACATCACCATTGCATACGATACTTCATCTAAGTTACCTTTTAAATTAGTTGATCTATAGTATAAATGTTTGGTGGGAAACTGTGAAAAGCAGTTAAGACCAAGTCCAATTAAGTGTTCATTGGCAGGTCAATGCCGTAAACTCTCACAACCGTTTGTGAGTGAATTAGAAGTGGCAAAAGACAATATATCACTTACGTATGTCAAAAAGGAGTCCATTATAGGGGCCGCTGAACAACACATTGAAATGCCCATTCCTCTCAAAGTATAACTATCGAAACTGACTTTTTTCTTATTCGCGTGGCGCCTGTTGTTTTAAAAATAAATTGTTAATAAAGTGGTTTGGTCACTCATATAGTTTTTGTTATTTTATTCTTTCTGGAAAGGAAGTCATGTTCCTAAGATGTTGATCTGTGTCCATCGAAACGTCCTTCTTTTTAGCGAGTGTGTTTTTTTTCCGAACAACGTCTCTGGTGGGACCATGAAATGTACACCTGGGAAAAAGTTACCAACAGGTCAAGGGAAAGGCTGTAACTTACGTTCTTATTGTTTTGTTGGTGCTATTTTAAATTGATGTCCATATTGTTTTGTTGATATTGTTTCAATTGACTGCGTGAAGTATTATGTATAAGGTCAATTCTCAAGCACCTGCTACATTAAGACGTTATGATACCAGTTCACAAAACAGATCATTTATTTCCCTTCCAGACCTGACACGCAAATTAAACGTAAAAACTAATGCTTCTCACTTTGTAAATTAATGGCCAAGAGGTTGAAGATTAAGCTGTTAAAATTTCACAAATGGCGACGGGAGGAAGGCCATTGAGTGTTATACGCAGGTTTTTATGTTACCCAAATTTAATATTTATGTCCAAAAATAATTTTACATCATGAGAAAATGTGCAAACTAAGATGTTAAGTACGTGAGGTATATAATTACACGAAGAAATCTTGAAATTTTGACGTACTCATACAAAAATGGACCGCACCAATTGATCCAGCTATGAAAACAATGTTGCAATTTTAAGTGCTCATTTGCATATCTATTTATAGTCAGGTTTTAACGCTGAACTCGGAATGCTTCGATTTCTGTCGTTGTATTGTATGATTGAGTACGAACTCATTATCAATATTATATCTTGGGTTGAACAAGTTCTGTGTTTTTATTTCATAAAACAACATTAAACAACATTTCAAATTGTCGTCTGAACAAAATTCATTAAATGGCGAAGATTTTGACAGAAATAAAAATGATTCAATTTGATTAGTCGCCATGTTTTTTTGGACTTATTGATGACTGCACTGGTGTATAGATGAGTGAATCGAAATACTTTTATGATTTAAAATTCATTTCTTGTTATAAAAATAGTGAAATGTTGCGAATCATAAATTCAATTAGATAGTTTTCAGAATATTTACACAAGACGAATGACTATTAGTAAAGATAAAGAGCATGTTTCCCGTAACTAGTGATAGTCTTTTAGGATGTACAATTTATTCAAATTGAAAATTGTTTCAAATTGACAATGTTCCATGCTGTTTTGTTCTGTACGACTCACATACTGTTGGCAACCGACTGTAGGCTGAATGGAGGTACATACATCGAGGGATGCCTGCAATACTGTCGTAAGTCCTTCTTTATATATATGCAGTTACTACAGTCTTGCGGGCACCTCTTGAAATATGCCTGCGATATTTCAATAGAAATAAAGCAAATAAAGGCTATGCTCGGTAGGCTATGATCAATTGGCGTTTGTTTGGTATCGATACAGTAGTAATTGGTTTTCTTCTTTACTTTGCTGCTACCAAGATGTTATGTATTTTTGTATTCCATGGAACAAATACTGTACAGGCAATTATGTTTGTGATTGGATGTTGTTTTCTGTTCATAGTTACACATACGTTTGTATTTCTGTAACAAACATTTTATTTTTAAACAATAGAATGTGGTGTATGCGTATAGTAACCTAATGTTCTTAGGTGGCTATCAATGTATAGTGTCTTCCAATTGCTTAGTACTATATATCTTGCTCCGCCATTTCCTGAACTACTCAAAGTGGTTGTAAGACTTAGTCGGCATACATATATACTGCATCCAGGAATAAGGCGGATACACACCAAACCTCTAGGATAAATTCTGACGACACTCCTGCTGATTCCATGTTTGGGGCTTTACAATGCCCCGTGTTTACATAAAGGTATGCTAATGGTTGCGAATACCTCGATAATAAGACCACTTCAAAATTAGGATAATGTTTTTCAAAAAGATATGAGGAAGTCGGATAGGGAAAGCAGCACTCAATTTAACCAGCCGAGCACAGAAAACATTTACAACAGAATATAACAAATCAGTTGGTCACTGATTTGTTCTTTGTTGAGCTCGTCTACAACCAACCAAAGTTTGGATGGTCCCAATGGTGGTCATGTCAATTTGGTTTTTATTCTAGAGACATGTATATTAATCTGTTACATATTGGTACAAATGGCCTTAGACAAAGCATAGCTAACCCCGTCTTATTGTTTGTCGGACATCGTTGTTGGAGGTTAAGAGTTAAACCCAGTGGATAATTCAAACATGTGCAATACGTTCAATGTCTTTGCAGGAAAAATGCATATTTTCATTGGTCTTTGTTGAACTCGTCTAAAAACAACCAACATTTGCATGGTCCTAATGGTGATCCGTGTAATATGATCTGTTAAATATTCAGTACAATTGCTTTTAAGACAAAGCATAAAAAGCCACGCCTTATTGTTTGTCGGACAGCCACAACATCCAGAGGAGCAATAAAAGTGTGTCTACCCAAAAGTGTTGCTATATAATAGTTGCACTGTATATGTATGGTAGCAGTAACTATTTTTGGTGTTGTTTCCGGTTGCAACTTTTTCTTTGTGCTATTTCATACATCTGCGAACGACCATGTATGATACATTTGTAAATAAGGTGCGGTCATCTTGCCATGTAAGTCTCACTTGATGAGATTTACTATAGGAATAAACCACCATTTGTTGAAGTTCACTGAATCAGATGTGTTAACACCCGATCTGAAGAAACACATTGCATAAAAATTCCGAATGATGTCATTTTACACAAATATTTATAAACAATAAATCATAACAATAAACTGTTTTCATTTAAACTTTATATTTACATGCACACATTTACATTCAATATATATAAAGAAATAGAAATATTTACATTGCATAGTCATTTGAAAATTAACAAAATGTGTATACAAAATAGTGTTTCTATCATTGCATAGTTTCATGAACGGATTTTACAAGGCACAGTCAAATATATATATTCGAAAGTGTGACAATGGAAGACATTATTTCTTTATAAGGCACATTTGGGTGAATAATTCGCGACAATACATTCTTTTTTCCTGGTAATAAATTAAGTTAAAACACAAACATGAAAACAATGGCGCTGAATCAAACAAACAATATTTCGGATATATTTATTTCGGATAAAATGAATTTAAATGGAGATATAAATGGTTAAAAATTATTTCATGTCGGCACAACGTTAAATTAATTCATTAATTAATTATGCAACACATGTGCAAGAATTATCCCCAAATTAAATGTATACATTCATGCTACACACAAGAATTGGTTATGTTAATGACAGAATGCGACCGAATGACGTTCAGTTTCGGATGACCCCGGTCTTGATGACATTTGTGTCAAATAAATAAATGGATTTATAACGACTGGAGAAAGCAATATAGATCTATGTTTGTATAATAATATGATAATATAACATACATGACGGTAGTTATAATGACAATGACAATTCTTTTAGTAGTTATAAGATGAGACGAGACATATTTCTACAACCAAAGCACGGGACATGGCTGACTCTCAATCTGCGATTAATTCGCACATTTTAATCGATCATAAATGCAAATTGACTAAATCTATAAAATCGGGACTAACGTTCTTAATTAAAAGATGAAAAATATAAATGTACAAATAATAATTAAACATAAAATATGAGACGTGACAATAATGAGATAAAATGGGTATGAAATGATGAATGTCAATGAAAATAATAAATAATTTTAGCCACAAAACATTCGCATGATGATTTTTTTCTGGCGGTGCAGAAAAGTTAGGCACATCCTTACTAAAGCTACAAATGTTCACAAATGTGTAATATTCAAAGCTCCCCTTCCTTTCTCAAGACAAAACGTTAAATGTGCGCCTATCGTTCCGTCTTTCCAGTACGCGGCTCCTCACAAAGCCCACTGAACCAATTGTTTCAATGTGTTACATACTATACTTAAGTAAACAGTATGTATGCAGTTTTTAAATAGCACTTTGTCAATGTCGGCACAAGGGCCTATCTATAACCCATGTTCGCTTCATTTCTCCCAAACACGAGAAAATACTATAAAGCTAGACCATCGAGTGTAGTTCAGTTCACTTTCACGTATATCTTTCCCACTGTTGCTCCCCAGGTACAGCAGCGGCAATAGGGTTGAACATTTGGCGGGACATGCCCATGTGAGGATAGTTCAACGAGTGCATGTACTGCGCATGCGTACTTCCGGCAGAGTACGCCATGTTTTGGTGAGAGCCACTGTCATAACGAGACACTGCTGGTGTGCTATAGTCAAACTTATTATCACATGGATATCTAGGTGCGGGACCACGTGGGTGGTTTGGTGGTTCTATCTTAATGCTAGACTCTGTATCTTCCCGAACTTTCGTTGCGTTCGGTTGGTATCCAGGGCTGTGGAGACTTCCGGTCGGTGAAGATGTTTGTTGTTGAGAATTCTGGATGGCGTTTGGTGAGTTAGCTTGGTGGTTTGGTGAGTGTGTATTTGACAGATCGTAGGGCGATGGAATGGCGTTATTTGTGTTACTCGAGTTGACATTACTCGTACTGGTTGTGTTGTTGTTGCTAAGGGAGCTGTAAGCCTGCATACAGGAACCGGTAGACGGTCGGAAACATCCGGACCAGGACGAAGTTGATGACGTAATAGCGTTTCCTTGGTAGCATGATGAGTATTGTTCTGATTGGTTATGACTGGTCATGTGACCTGTATTAGGAAGCCCATTGGGTAGATACTGATCAAGCTCGTGGTCATCGAAAGTGTCTAGTGGCATAACCTCAGGAACACCAAGATCTTGTAAATTCACACGGCTGAAATCGATGGGTTGTGCTTGTGGGTGACCTGGAAATTAATAAGAAAAATACATTAAGTCCATTTTCTATTATCAATTTTATATAAGTATTCATTTATACGTTTGGCAACTCCTTTGTAAGGTATGAGTCAGAAGGTAATAATTGATTTAATAGGACGGATAAAAATATGTGAGTTTGCCACTTTATAAAAAACCGGGTTTTAAATAAAGTTGAAATAAGAAATATTGGTATTTCAACAGCATTTACATGTAATAAGCAATAGATACTTTGTTTGTCTTTCAAACTTTACAAACTCTCAATTCCCATAATAAGGCCGTTTGGTGACTACAAATGTGGCTACATTGTCGAAGGAAAGAAATGTCCCTTTACCTGGCATGTGTCTGGCTCTAAGTCTGTCGTTCATACATTTCTGTAGGTTCATTAATTCTTGGTGGTTTGGTGTAGCGGGTGGGGTCGGTGGTCCATGTGGATTATGTGGGCTGGAACAATCACTGCTGTCATCACTCATGTTTGATGGTGATCCATCTGGCATTCCTTTAAACATGACCCCTTTTGGCAAAGGGTTAGGATTGTTGTTGTCCTGGTTAGGGTTCTTCAGGGGCTTACGACGGCGGGGCTGGTATTTGTAATCAGGGTGATCCTTCTTGTGTTGTACTCGGAGTCTCTCGGCTTCGTCCACAAAGGGGCGTTTCTCTTCTTCGTTCAACAGTCTGAAAATATAGAATGACGTCATCATTAACTTCCAGTTACATCTTCAACTTCCGGTTACAAACATATTAAACTTCCGGTAACAAGCACCTACCACTTCAGGCTCCAAGGGGTTCCAAATAATTTCATCCTACGCAGAAGGGTATGAGATTCGAGGTATGAATGCTCTATTTGTTTATTCCTATTCATTCACTAATTATTTTAAGCGTTTGTGGTCAAATAAGGCAAAAACATTTATAATTTTATAGTTGATTGTGGTTTAGAAAAGGCGAAATAGTCACAATAACAATTATTGCTCTATCATTGTAAGCCTCGTGAGATAAACATCCACGAAAGAGCATTCTCAAATATAAGATACATTCGGAAACGAATTCTGAGTATCTAAGTGTCTTCTGAACTGCATTTGTTTTTTTATTGTATGCATTATTGTTTAAGAATTAAAGACATTATTCTAACTAAAGTGTCGGGGATGTCGACAACTGTTGCAAACTTGAAACTAACTGCCTTGTCATTTAATAGACCATCGTGAATCTTAATATGATGACGAATTATGTCGTCTGGCCAACAACCTTGAAATGCTATGACTTCATTATTTGAAGTTATTTGGTGCTTTACACGAATAAAACATATAATTTTTTATGAAACTTATCGAAACGATATCGACTCAAAGAGCTTTACTTTTTGTTTGGTCTCGCACTGCGCGAGAACTTATCACAACGCAAATCTAAGATTGTGAAATTTGTAGGAAGTTACATGTAGCCGCGTGAAATGTTTTATAATGAATGAAAAAAGTACGAAAAAATGAGAAACCACTTGTTTTGTTGGTATGTACTTGTGTTCATGTTTCAAGTAAGAATTCAAATCTCGCGATAAACGGGAACACGGGATCTTGATATTGCGTACGTACAATGTAATTGTATTACAAAATTGAATCATCGACATATTTTGGGAGCGTTCTGACTGTCTGTTAGAATCAAGCCAGTCGTAACTTCAAAGGTGGTACGTTCCGATGGTTATCAGCGATATACATCTTAATACTAGCGAGGGTTACGTTCATAACAGGTGTGACGGCATTGTACTAGCAGATGTGCATTGCTACCTTAATTTTGATTAATACGATCTGTTTTCCATTTATCATTTTAGATTAACAAAATCGCAATGATATCCGCGAGGTTATGTATTAGACTATCGCGCGATCCGGCTGATATTTGTCTTACTGTTGTGGTATTATTAGAAATATATCCCGTTTGGTTTTAAAGTCGTGTGATATATATTTCGGCGATTAAATTTATTATTTTTTGCATGTCTACGTCGCCATTTTGTCCTTAGTGACACGAGCGTTTTATATATTGCGTGCACAAATTTTAACTGTTTAAACACGTCGTGTAACCGAGACGTTTGCTAGTCGGCACGCTATCACTGTATGCTATAAACTTCTCAATTCCAAGATGGCGAGTCAGAATGGCGCGTGCGGCTAGTCTCCGCTCAACACACCTTAATGACAAGTAATAGTTCCTTCACCACCTTAAGTTGCACTTGTTGACAAAAATATGGGGATTTTTTGTATTTCATTTGCATGAAAAGGAATAATGAAGCGATAAAAAATTGTGGGCTGTTGTTTCCGATTTTATTACAATAAAAATTAGAAGGCAAAAATAACGAAAGGCCCACATAAGGTATCAAGTGTCACAAGTATACAACACGCGAGCCGAAGGGAACGACTTAAATAGTGCCGCAAGTCCATAACATTGCCATAAAGTTGTAAGAGTATTCCGTCTAGAAAATAATAAATGTTACTCGATTTAATCCTGTAATCTGAAACGTGGGTAACTAAAACCGTATTAATTATATATTTTCATTTCTCATTCGTGTAAATTTTATATGCGTCAACTCAGTACGTTCGGCAAAATACAGGATTTATGGCCACTGAGTCCAAGCTTCATGGAGCCGTGGATTGTTCAACAATTAACATAATAAATGAAAAAAGTCGTCGGGAGATTGTTGTAAGGAGAGAACTACAAATTTGACAACACGACTTGCTATCATTTCGACTGGAAATGACAAATTTATTACTGCGAGCGTTAAGACTGCCTCTGCAGACACGAATTATGAGTGGTGTACAATGATATACATTAGCGCTGTCATGATATACCGATATACGTTTGTACTCGAGCACTGTTACACTTTGTTGCAAGTTTGGTTTGAGAATTGTAAGTTGAATTTTAACTATTCGTACCAAAAACAGAAAACGACATCTTCGAAATAAATTTATTCAATTTCATGATGCAATAAGTTGGCGTTTTATGAGCTCGGTTTGCTTATTTGTTGTAAATTAAGTTTTAATTAATTGTTTCGTGAGTAAAATGAATTGTTTATAAAGAAAATTCAACCACGAACTGAATTAATTAGTAGTAAATAGTTTATGAATTTAAATTAACAAATCTATATATTACTTTCATGATGCAATTATACATTCGTCCTGTCTTGACTGTTTTACTGACGGTAAGTTTCACCAAGTTGAGGTATGCGTAAAACTGATCCTGTTGACCTTTAAACTCAAGTTCGTTTTCACGGTTTACGAGTTGAAGTTTTGCACCATGTTAACTTTGCTTCAAAACATATAATATTTACATAAAAACTGTAATAATTACAGGGTTGTTCGATAATATTGAACCATATATCTTTACAAAATTGAACAGACCGCACAAAATATGTGAACATAAATAAATCGAGTATTTTTGTTCTTGTATCAACTTTTCAACAAAGAAATTAGCTAAAAAGCAAACATATTCTGATATTTCTAAGACTAAGGCCCCTTTAGGGGTATAATTAAATGTCGTTAAAAGAAAACAACGAGGATAAAGACCGAGCGTTCCGAATACAATTTATCTAGTACGGTTGATTTAGATTTCAGTGCTTCGATTGGATAGCCCCGTTGATCCTTTTGTGGTTTTCTTTCTTGACAACGTTTACCGATTTCAAGTATCTCAAGATGGTTCTCAATATTCAATACAAAATAATTACATGTTTGCTGTCGGTCAGTGTATGTTTTGTCCCTGTGGTTTAAATGAACTTGTTAAAGTAGCATCTTTGCTTTAATAGCATTCGTTTTTGTACAATTATTTAAATGGACGACTGCGTTTTATTTGTACACTCTGGTACAACCCGAAGGCGTGTCAACAGACCCAAGATTGCCAATTGTCACTTTAAGTGTTTGTCTTTTAGAGTAACCATATACTCCGTAAGCATGTAGCCACAAGGCACTGGTACCAACCAGTAAGCCTGATAATTACACTATGATGAACTCTCCTTAAAAAGCACCATTAATGTTCATCCATTCCTCAATTGAAAACTGTTTTAAAATGATTTAGAATATTTAAGAATGAAGAGCTAATAATTATAAAGCCATGTTAATAAGATCGGTCACATTTATTGGGCATTTTCAATTAGCAGATGAAAAGAAACTATTTTTGAAAAAGTGAGGTGGTGTAATTGATATACATAATATGCAGCCGTGAGTGTCCGTTACGAACTTGCCGACAAAGAAACTAAATTTTTAAAAGGTAATATTTGCTAATGACATGCATATGTTTTGCCTGTACAGCCAGTCTCCGTTACCAACTGGGTGACAATTTGGAGACTATATTCCATTTCTTTCTGAGAATCTCTACGTGTACGGAAATTAAGTTCCATTTATTGCGGACGTGATCATTTAATTAATGTAACGAATGTTACTGGTATCATGATGTCAAACGTGGTGCCTTAAATTTAATTTACAGTAACGGAAATGCGACAATTCGAAAAATTACGTAAGCGACCCAGAGTTCCAGTTTATAGCCATTTTCGTAACGTTGTCACTTGACAAGAGTAATATTAAAGAAGAATATGAAATTGACACTTGAAACACACAAGATGGTAAATTTACGGTGAATAAACCTACTAATTTCCATTTAAATTAATCATAAAACATCTCATTGAAACAAACGTCACTGTAATTTACGAGACAACTGTTTTAGAAAAACGATTGAAGCATAAATTTTGGTAAAATGTGATGAAAATAAAAACGAATGAATAAATCAAAATGTATGCACTGTTTCTGCAAATTGTATGAATTTGACACCTTTGTCTACAGTAGAGTTCTAAATCACTACCTTTCTAATGTGTAAGGCGTAATCATTTCCAGAACCGTTGCGTTGTTGATACTTATTTCCCATAATAATAATATGTTATGTATAAACTTGTTTTGAATCAAAAGTTCATAAGGAAGGAAGGGGGGTTCCGACTTCCGATGTCCTAACAAAATCAAAGAACTTTCATTTGTTAAAACATCAATGAGCCAAATGTACGTAATTGTACACGGCAGCAAATTTATTCATGACGTTTTAGTGGCAAGTTTGGTGTGAACTACACGTGGAAATGACGATTCATGAATATAATTTACATTCTACATTGAGCTATATATAATATTGTACAAGACAGTGTGCTATGCCTTTGACATGTAAAGTCGTATATTAATCAGCTAAGATTTCATGTATTTTATTATATAGCTGCAAGGCAAACTTGTCGCTAGCTTGTCATTCTCACAGAGGAACGTAACGGTTCTAAAATATTCGTAGTTCATATTTTGACGTTGAGTAGAATTTATTCAAAATATTAAAGAACATGTTAATCATGCAGATGAAATTATTTTCAAGTCGGGAATGTCTGATTCGAAATGCGTTAAAGTTTCGCAATTAAGATGGCCTCATATATGTTGAAATCATGCAAATAGTCGAACTATGCTTGTAAAAGAACTAAAGTCTAAAACTGTTTTGAAAGTCAAGGGACGCGTAAGACCAACTTCTAAAGTGAAACTTTACTGTTCAAAGTATACATGCTCCATGAGTGTAAAACAAATGCATTTGATAAAAACTTCAGGTACGCTGGGCGTTGCAAAAAACATCGAAGAAAATGAAAATAAGAAAAATGAATTTGTATAACAAATCTTCATCGACCCCTTTGTTTAAAGATTATATTTAAATACATTCTGTCTTTGCTGTTTCGAGGCGGTTGTCAACGTAGTGTCAATGTCATTGACCTAATTATTTCCCCTGTCATAAATATTGAACTAAATCTTAGTGACTTCGACTCAGGTGATGTTGACAAGTGAACGCGGGCATTCTATCACTTATTGACACTTAACGGTGTCTTAATGCTACGTTTCAAGGGCGATAAATCAATGACAATGGTGTAAATATGTCAAAAATGTAAAAAATTGATGAATTAATCGCTAAACAATGGAAAAACTCCACGAAACAATTCGTCACTTCGACAAATAGTTTTTTTACTGCGCGTGACGTCATAATTGAAGCGTTTTTGAAAATCAAGCTGACGAGAATTAAATTGTGTTCAATATTTATAATTTTCATTCAAAAATGAAGGTTTATTTATTTAAAGTATATTATTTTCGTTGATTCATATTTGATATATCAACTTTCTGTAGTTTATGAGGCTGTACTATTTAGAAGTGGTCGATCAAAATATTTACGAAATCTCGCGGTCCACCAGACGACACCATTTATGTTACTAACGAGGAGTTTGACCGGAAGTTGTTATGTTCCCGAAATATCACAGGGCGACGAGTTACTGAGTGCGAGGTCATGTTTATTTCCGGTACCGCCACTTAACGGTCCACGAAGTGACCAATTCAGACCATATGTCCGAACAACAAGTAACGGTCTAATTTAACCAACTCTGCTATTAATTAAAGCCTAATTGTTGTTAACGTACATGAATTTAGAGGAACAATAAATATCACAGGGTCTCGAAACTACTTGATCCCCGACAAGCTTTAGAGTGGTCTTCCACTTGACACAAGGGTCATCCATAGAATCATAACAAGAGGTACCGAACTTTCTCGTGAATCGCTTGCCTCTCCCCTTATAGATCGCTCTAACACTCTCAGGGTAAATCCGAAATCTTGAGTTCAAATTCTTAACGGGAAAATGTTAAGTGGGCAAGAAATAAATCAGTTTGCTAAGTAAGTGGTGTAAATGTGTTTCCTATATTTATATATGACTATCTTATCATACTAATCCCCTACTAATCATCCTCATATTTAGATATGAAATACCAGCGGTCATGTCTAATTATTTCAAATATTTATGTATCGCTGTCGTCGCGCTATTGTGCAAGTAGTCTCACAGTATATTTTAATAGGTACCAAATATTGCTCTCAATATATTATGTAAGGCATTACATTCTTTTATTTGATTCTAAGAACTGCATTTGGATCATTGAATTCGAAACAGCCAGTTTTAAAATGTAAGCTTATCAGTCAAATTGGCTTCAATTATAATACACAAGTGTACAGATCATTTTGAAACAATTTGAATGTTCTTGAAAATTTGGAGTAAGGAATCATTTCGACTCTTCGGTTTCGAAGGCTGGTGAATTCCCTGGTAATGTGTTGAATGCACTGAATATTAATTGTTACGCAGAGTAAGTACGGTAACCTACCAACATCTATCTCCTCTATCTCCTCTAGTCGTTACAACATCTTAATGAATATTCTTTCATCTTGTACACATGACAAAGTCGTCTTAAATTGATATCGCATGATGTGACAGTCATTTGTCTAACTATTCATAATTTCTGAGTAAGAATTAATGGGCGTAAAGTGAACGCGGTTTATACGATTACCAAAAATCCTACTTTGACTAAATACGCGTTTAATGGTATATAAAATTTGATCTATAAAAAGAATGTCTAATTTATTCAATTTTGAATATACTTGAAGTTTAATCTAATACATACTCGTCGCACGACATCCTGATTTAAGATATTTTACGACATACTCGAGACTAATTATTTTGCAAATGGATCTACGTATATACACTTAATAACTAGGTGAATGTAGTTATGAAGCATTTTCCAGCACTCTTTAAAAACTTGATACAAATGTGTTGGTGTCATTTGCATTTTGTTACTTAAAATTGAAGAGCTATATAAGCAAGCGTTTAAATTTTCGTTTGATAAAAATCAGATTATCGGTCGACGCAGACGATAATAGTTTCATATTCGATTTCTTATCAAGTATCAGTCGGCATTAAAGCGGACGACTCTTGTTTCATAAAAAACAAGGTAATTACTGATTTTCCGTTCCGTGTTTGGTAGGAATCAGCGTACTCCAGGATTTTAAAACTCAAATCTCCGTAACCTTGTGCAGTTTAGATCGGTTATTTCATTTGACACGACCCCTAACCAATTAATAAACCCCGTATCTATTATAAGGTTTTAGTAACAACCTTTTTATCAGGATTAATGCTATCTTCATTCGTGTGAAGTTTATCATATCAGAAATCTTTCGCCTTCAAGAGCACGACCGCTTTCAAGTGTCTAGGTATGGAAGTGTAATTAAAGACGACTAACTTATTCGTGCAATCGCTGTCGTCACGTATGCTTCAATACTATCTATACATAGTGTCGATTAATTACTGATAATTAATTTTTACGCGACTTTCAAGTCTATAGAAAATATCGAAAAGCACTTAGTGCCTATTAAGGACAAATTTGACACGATCGATTTAATTCAAGCAAAATTTATAATTGATAAAAACTTGTATCAAAAATACTAAAACCTGGTGCCAGGACGGGTATTCGCTTTTAACCTTCACTTCCTAGCCTAATTCACTCAATATTCAACCACTTGAAATTCGAACGATTTCATTTTATCTGACAAAACATTGAAAGACGTCCACTTTATGACAAAATATAAGTACCCGTATGCTATGTCGTCTGGTGAAGGAACTATTTGCAAACATTGCGCTTAAATAACATGACGTAAACATTGGAATTAATACGAGTAGTTGAAGAGATTGAAACAGATTAAAACAGACCACTTGAACGTTAATGGCACTTCGGTAATAGAAACAGATAGCGTACTTGATACTTGAACTAAGATATTCTAAGTTTTGATTTTATCATAATTATGCATGTTTATCAAAGCTGATACTCGAAATGCCGCACGACACGGACGGTCAGCATGTTGAGTGATATTTCTGTGCATGTAGGAGAATCACGTGCAGCACGGGATTCATGAAATGGGCAGACTTCAAATCAGAAAAAAGCGGACGTCATAAGACGTACATATAATAAAACAATCGTGTAGTGAAAACTTGAACAGAAAGAGTTGAATTTCATGTTTTGAGATGAATAGTCTATTAACAATGTACAATATAACAAAGATCTGCACAAGTCTTTGCTGCTTATGTACATTTATGTATATTTTCCATTGTCTGTAAAAAGTACATTCATTAATGGCGTTCTTTATGTTTTACAGTTAATTACTGGTCACTCAATAATAGAACGTGAGAAATTGAGTAACGTTAGTAAGTATAGATATATCTAAACATTTGATATACTAGTAATATAAGAACCATCTCTACCAGTGGAAGCCAAAATGAGCTATCAGACATACGGAATAAGAAGAATGATACCTTCTTTTCGTTGTTAATGGTAGATACGATAAATATTATGTATATCATGTTAAAAATGTGAAACACCATTGACCAATCCATCAACAACACGATGCTATAAATTGGCAATAAAACAACCATAAAAACACCATAAGCCCATGAATAGTAAATGAATCGAAAGTCATCAAATAGTAGGCCTAGACCAAGGGATAATGGCAGAATTTAACATTTTGTTACGGTATATATCTTTCTCGATGACATTTCATTCAATTGAAGTATTAGTGCAAAACAGTATCATTCATTAGCTCATTTTTTCTCCCCCTTTCTCGCTCTTTCACGTTCGCTTTTTCTCCAGTACAAAGATCGAAAACGTAAAATGATGTATTGCCTTAATGATACTTTGTGTATACATCTTCCTCAGTGTTTATATGATACCAAACGTTTGTATATCTTCATCAGACGGAAAAATATTATCGAAAAAATGCAAGATGCTGATTCGAAATCAGGCGATAGCGCGTTGATAACCCTCAGTGACGTACAACGTTCGGCGGAGTGAGCTACCTACGTACGCACAACCTTGCGTTAATACGATATGACAGGCGAGAGGTTTTATCATAGATTGATTAACGATTTAACTGGACACTTTAATGAGTCCATGGTGTGAGTTAGTGGCTAATTAACGTTAATTAACAAAGAAAATGCTCCAAATATGATGACCGTTGCGTCTGAGCAAATGTGGTTGAAAAGTTGACGCCGCGTATGTAAGGATACGTATGGTAAAACGTGATGTCTAGTCACTTGTATATGGTTAGGACGTAACCATAAGCGAATATTATAAGAGTCAAATTAACGAAGACGGAAATCAATCCATCTTATCTTTTTTACACATCACCATATTGTCCAAAAAAGCTCAAATATGATAAGTACGTCTGAGATCCGTAAGATAAGTGTTAAGTTTAAGAGCTTCTTGTAACTAGCGTCATACATGGTTTAAGATACTTAAATAATAAGTGAGAATTAATAGTACGAAGTATAATTCTGACAGATGTATTAATGTACATATGCATACCTCCAAAGTTTTCCAAGGGTTTTGCTAAGTTCTGCATTATGAAGATGCGGATATTGGTCGGCAAGCTTCCGACGAGCGGCTTGAGCCCAAACCATAAAGGCGTTCATTGGTCGTTTAATGTGCGGCTTTCTTTTCTCTCCTCCAGGTCCCCTTTGTGGCATAGGGATAAGGGACCAGTCATATCCCTTTAATACATGACTAACAGCTTCTTGGATCTTTTCGGGCAAGGCTTCGCCTTCGACGTCGACTTTCTTTAGATCCGGCGACACCGCCGTCGGACTGCATGGATCACCATGACTATCGTCCGTATCACTCATAACGTCTTGTAAAGTTGTATCTAACATGAATGCTAATTAAATCCACACAAAAATGTCGCTAAATTAAATGTTATCAATTAATTTATCTATAACAGTCTCCGCTAGAAATTCCACTGAAACAGCTTTTCACAACGTTTTATTTTGGTTAACTCAGCTAGTTTTCACAGCAGTTTTCACTCCAATGTTTTACAAACAACTGTTGGTCACAATTGTTATTAATTAGTATAATATCTCAACTATACATAACTTTCTCTAACGTTCGTATCTCAGAAAATGTCACTTCGATTATGATAGCTTATTGTACGTAGCTGAGGTAAAATAGCTACCGGCAGTGAGGCAAGTTAAGAGCATAAACACGCGACAGCCAATCAGGAACAGTTATCGTTTCGTGCTACGCCCCGCCCACTCTCATCGCCAGCGCGGGCCAACGGGTGAAATTTGCTACCTGTCGGAGCCGATTTACATAAAGTTGAGATAATTATTGTACGTTATCAAAGGGTATACGCACTGTCTGTAGGTGTATTAGAGATAAAATGGACACAGATGAACTGTAATTTGAATCAAATGGGTACCAGTAACTTAAGACTAATCTTATAACTAGTAACACCATTTGTTTACGTTTCAAAGTGTCAACATAATTATTCCCGTTTTATGAATTAATTAACGAGACCTGTACCTCTTACGTAATATTTTAAATTTAAATTAGAATATTAATTTGCGTTCAAATTGCTGTGGTGGTTGTTGATGCTGAGGATTCCATTGGAGGTTTCGGCGACATAATTGTCCAATTATATTGATTTGTCGTTTTGTTTGCTGCTGATTCTGCAAGAGGTTTCGGTTACGTCAGCGTCCTCGCATTAACGTGCTGCTGTTGTTGCTTGCTGCTGATTCCGCGGAGGTTTCGTCGACTTCAGCGTCCCATCATATGAAAATGCTGTGGTGGTCGTTTGCTGCTGATATTCCTCGGAGGTTTCGGCAACGTCAGGGTTTAATCATATTGAATGTTTGTGATTAATGTTTGCTGCTGAAAATGTGCGGTAGCTATGGTGCCGACTGCGTCCAATTACATGTATATCAAATTATTGCATTTGTTATTTGTCGCTGACGTCAGCGTCCAATCATATGACAACTCTTTCGGCGTGAGCGGAGATCAGATTTAACAGATTTTCGACCGATGGGAAAAGTCTTGGCTTTCGTGATCTATGCTTTCTCTGTATTTTTCACAGACCCGTCTATATTTATATGATTAATTCTCCGCAGAATGCCGAGTATCATTTAAGCAGACGACATTATTCAAATCGTGCTGCATCCATCCACAAGTATTCACGAGATTAAAGTAGCACCGTAACAAATTACGCAGATTTCTCAATAATTTTCATGGAATGCGTGATTCAAATATAAACCTAGATGAAATAAACATATGAGCTGATTTTAATGCCATAAAATTAACGGTTTTCGGTTACAATACTTCAAGTATGTGGCTGATTTCACAGCGGGGTCGCGAAAATACGTGTTCTTTTTTAAAACTTCATTTAAACGCTAATTTGTGCGTTTAATTTCAATTTTATTTAAAATTGATTCCACGGGTGGCGCACGTTTATTACGGGGGTCAGGTTTTATTAAGGGTGGATATCTATATTAATCTGATTAAAATCTTGTCAGGCGAAATAAATTTTGAAATAACGATTTTATTTCGTAACTCATTTCTCTAAGTCTTTGGAAAGTAGCAAGATACTTTTGTCCTTCACTCGTACGAGCGTATTATTTGAAATATCTTTTTTTTTCAAATATTGTTAAAATTATCAACATTTATAAAAAAAAATAGAAAAAATAAATCGACTCTGACAATCAAGTAACCCCAATGGATTATAGTGGAACATGTTCTGTCCTCCTAACGTCACTATTACTCTAGATGTATGCTGGATAAACTTTGTGGCATCGTATTTTTAGAAGCATTCTGCATGAAAATCCTGATATATGTGCATGTTACATCAATATTACTCGGGCTTTTATGACAATTATGTTAGCAAGAGCTGAATTCAATACACGGTCTTCAGAGTTTTTATCAGTTATGTGTTTAACGTCTTATATCACAGCGTCTGGTCTTCTATACGCCATCAGATGCAGGTTTTTTATGTGCAGCGACGTGAATTTCAACTTAAGTATTTTCACTCTCAGGGTCTGACACCTTAAAGCACGGACAGCGTATTAATTTGCATATTCCGTGCATTTCTCAAAGATTTATAAGAAACTCGCTTCACCGTCTGACGTTCTTAGCGAGATAAAATGCAAAAGAACCGTGAGTTCCTTTTTATGTGTCTTTAATGTTTGAAGTATGCGTGTATAAATTTCCCCTTAACATTAAGTCGTATAGAGTGGAAATAAATGCATAAACCGTTAATATAGGGTCGACACCCAAGAGCAAGTTTCCAGGAACAAATTTGTTCGGAAAAAAGTTTATTCAAATTTCATGATTTTTTTTTTCAAATTTAAAATAGGTTACAGTCGAAAAGTTTTTACGTTGACATTTATTTATTTGTCATTTTTGTTTGATTACTGACTATATTGGTGTCCGTATTTTGGGTTGCTTGCTTGTACTGAATTGTGTTGTGTATGAATTTTAATTAATATAATTGCGAATAAATCATAGAACTAACGCGCAGACGACAGGTAAGTTTAATCCGAATGAGACAAAAAATTGGCACGTGACACTCGTGTTTCTTGATGTTCACACAAATTCTGGAATAATTGTAATGATATTCATGATGCAGCACTAATTCACTGCAGTTTAAATGCATGATTTGAATTGTCTTGAAATGCAAATATATTCGAGATTATTTTTCATACGCTAAAATCTTTGACGTCATACGTTTCGTAAAATGATATATTTTATGTAAAGCTGTCATTATTTGGTCATTATACGCACACAGTTCATGATTGGCTCACCAGGCGCATCACGGATAATTGTCATGCGCCTGTCGGGGCTAGCTTTTAATTAATTAAATTAAATTTTAATTTTTATTTAAGTATAATATCATAAAATATGATATAATATTCAAATGGCTGTATTACCGGATAAACCATATCATTCGGACACCTTTGTATTACGTCAACTGAACAGCCTTGAGTCATAATGCTAATCCGTTAGTTAGTAGGTACATTTGTACAATTTGATGTGAAAACTGGTTAAATAATAGCAATTTGAAACTTGCTTGGGAGTTCTTGTTTTTCATTAAATCCGCATTTTACTATATTTCTCACCATTGTAGTGTTGATTGAGTTACATTGTTGAGGGTTGTGTTACACGTACCCTGAGGGAACGCACTACGGGAGTGGGCTACCATGGACCTTTGACCCCAGGGGTTATATTCCCCGCATTTGTAAATATAGAAGTTTAGGTGCTGGGTTAACGAGTGCGTTTTGTTTTACGATACCAATGTAGATCCCATCTTTAATTATTTGTTTGCAATTAGAAATAATTAATTACCTATACTGAGATTGAATTTCATTTTATTGTACATTCGACGAAACCTGACTTCATTTTAAATAAAGGCATGACGATCTTTGTTGTTTACTACATATTACTGTAAATCTGAATATTGTGTTGAAATATTACATTTTTCTGATACACGGATAATCAAACCATTGACACCATGCAAGAACACGTACATATACTATTTTTTAAAATAATATTAATTTTGCTATTTTACGTGGGGTGATAAAAAACAGTAAAGTGTATTTTCTAAATATCACCGGTAGGATATCAGAAATTACAACAAACAACTTGAAGAAATTGTGATCTAATTACTGTATATGATTATACTGAGTGACCCATGTGACTTAGGTATCTTATAAAATGTAGTAATTGGAGTTGAAAACGTTTGGTCACTATTTCACAATACGTGAATTGAGAGTATTTTTCATAGATAGATATTTTATTCATTGAAAATGTACTGTTTCGCATTATAAACAAACTTATGTATTTTATAAAAATATAAGTGAGCTTCCGGAATAAAATGTGAAAATGGAAAAGTTTTTACAACATTTCACGGACCTAAAACAGTTTCATACATAAACTGCGTTTATTTTAACGTTTGTGCTGACTAATATTGAACTTGTCTCGCCAAAATCTAACGGAACCCACCCCAATTCTCTGGTCACTGGTTGAGTCAACCGAGTTACGAAGTAAGGGACAGTGAGAGAAACAAACGTCAAGAACAAAAACACCCATGACCCTTAGTGAGTTCAAAACGATCAAGTTTATTCGATATTAATCGTGATATGATGTATAATATTACGATTGATTCGCTTTGTACCTCATTTTCATACAATTTCCCACATTTCTGTAACATTGCACGTATACTGTAACTTCATCGCACTAATAATGTACTTTTAATGAGTACACGATTTTCAACATGTACATGTGGTCCAGAAGGCGTTGTAGACACCCCCACATCGATGTATGCAATGTACTAATATGTATACAAGTCATTTATAGCAAACCGGAAGTTGCTGTTTAGATCGAAGGTCGGATATGACAAGATTCGGATAAGTGCCCTTGCATGGTGATCGTAGGTATAAGTAACTCACTATCTATGTTAATCTTTTAAGTGAACGATTTTTATCCTCGAAAATAGCTGATACAGTGATTGCCAGAAAGACAATCAGTGCACTCATTTGTCAATGGCAATAATAAGAATGCAATTGTACTTCGATATGTTTCCAACTTTGTTTAAGCATTGTATTAGAGTATATACGTTTTATTTAGATGTTCCTAATACATTTATCTGTAATACGCATCCATCTCTTTGATATTTTTACAGTTTGGGTAATGGCGATATCTGTCTCTTGTGTAGGTGGCTAGGCGTTGCTGCCGTTACTGTGACTGTGTCTTTAAAGTGTTTGTGAATTACACATGACATTTACGAAACACTTTGAGTAATATTTTATACTAATAAAGTATGAAGTATTACTCGTACTTACAAATGTACTGCAACATTAGTACTAATATGAAAGTGTACATACAATTTACTGACATTTCATTTTTTCAACATTGTACAAATGAGTTCTCAATTTTCCTAGACACACTATGCTTTATGCGGAGTATGAACAAAATGGCAAATAATTCACCTAGAAATAAGAACGTATGCACACGTATGAACATACGTTAGGTAAGTCTCTTACACACGAAAAGAAACAACACGGTGTTCCAGTACTTACAACGTCCAGTGCGGAAGAAAATGTTATGGATTCGAACACATTTGATACTGCGTCTCTGCAAAATTCAATAAAAACGTACTCTTTAAAGCTCCATTGTACAAGCAAAATAAAAGAACAATTGTACTAATTTTATGAATGCCATTGACTTTAGTGACCATGACTGGTATTCACAAGGGAACACTTAATTATTTTGACTCAAGTTAAACTATGAGTTCCACATATTTCCCAAGAAACAAAGGATAACATATGTGTTCTATAGATTTGATTTCGGTAGCTATTTACAATATACTTATAAACAATGTTAATAGTAGGTAATCTTGATTTTCCCGTTTAGCTTATACATGGAAACCGCGGAGAGCACTTTTGACTTATGACTTATGACACCTAAAGGACATTTTGAGATTGTTTTAGAATTTTTCGCAAGATGCTTTCTGAATACCACCCCTGGCAACATAATTGGGTAATGCTTGGTTGAACTATCCACACTAAAAGATAACGTGAGTATGCACAGACTGCAATGGCTCGCATGTTAGTATTGTAAGTGATACAACACGTCATTTATCATGCCATAACCTTGGAAAAAACAATATTCAATTATACAACTGGACACAATGATTATTCATACATGTAAGACTTTTGTAAGTGTCGCCTGATATAAAAGTGCAAAAAATCGAGAAAAGGGTTGGTTTGAGCACTTTGCGGTGAATCCTCAAGTGTTTTGATTAAAATATTCGGACCTCTTTTTTTGAGGATTTTCTAAGTGTCCTTTTCCTCATCAATTTGGTGACATCCCTCGGCATATCGAATTGTTGCCGTCGACAGACTATCCTCCTGTCTTCTAAATGGTAAACACTTAAAATAGCCAACTCACACTTTCACTGAAATCTAAATTCGGCAAAAACCTTGGGATAATATTTCCTAAAACAAATGACACATAATATTTTGATAAGTCGAAGTAATTGTTATTCATAAATACTAGTAGATGTTGGTATACATAAATTCTTTATTTTCTTAATAGTTAAGAACTATTGTTCGGCAGCCTACATATCATAACAAGGCTGTCATATGCATGCATATTCCGGACAAAGACATCTCTGTAATATACACACTACATGTATGCTTAAAGATAATGGTTTTTAACATGACCATCGTCATCAACAAAGGATGCAAATTAAAGAAATGAAAATAATAAAAATCTTGCAGAATCTCTAGCACAACGCGTTGATGTGAAAGATGGCAAATCCACTTTGAGCGGGAGACATTCTGCGGATTCAATTCAGTTATATGTGTTCGCCTTTGCTTAGCCATGTTACACCCGTCTAATTTGCATGCTTTGTCAGTTCATTCCGCGAAACATTGGATGTTCCCCTGTACTATTGGTGGCAGCGATGGCCATCACATGTTGAGTATATGTCCGATACTTGCTGGAAATTAGCCTAGGTAACGCAGGACAAATTATTCATGGAAACTATTTGGTTATATGAATTTTCCGCTGTGTGCGGCGGCAGTTAGATACCACATCAACCACGATGAAAAAAACCCAGCAACAACAACAAAAAAACACCAACAAAAATAGTGTGCAAACATTTCTTTCAATGTTATACATGTATACCTATATACCTACTTGTATGCTACATTCCTCAGAATGCGACTGATCGGAATGTGTCAAGACTGATAAAAAATTTGAGTAACGATGTTTTTCAATCTCACGCTGCGGAAATTGCATTTTATCAAGAAAACGCTTGAAACGTATGTATAAAACATGTCGATTTGTTGTATCAACTTACAGTTTATTGGTATAAGTACCTACCTCGGGGCAAGTCTGCACGTCTATATCCGCTACTACAGACGTGGAACATATAAATGTTAAATATCATAATCACTGTTTAATTAAAAGGCGTTCTCCTTACAATAAAAAGAATAAAAATCTCTTAGCCGTAGATTTATTGTTGAACTACATTATGTACATTGTCGGTTTGGTGTTTGTGCTACACTAGAATTAACACCACTACAACAACAACCTGCAACATTTGCTTGGTGCAACTTTGGTGGTACTACTGACATGCATGCACTTTTGTTCTAAAACAACATTTTCTATGTGTTTTCATACTAGCGTACACTGGTATTCTATTCTATTCTATTCTATTCTATTCTATTCTATTCTATTCTATTCTATTCTATTCTATTCTATTCTATTCTATTCTATTCTATTCTGGTATTGGATAATGAAATTTGCACCAAGTGTGGGACTCGAGCCCGTGCTATATATAAACAGTGTTGTCGCTACTAAATGTACGAATGCCAAAGCATAAGGCCACTAGGTGAATGCCAAATCTTGAATACCGTATGTAACATTACACCATATTACATTGTAGTTAGTTAATTGCTTAGAACTAAATAAATGGTATTGTTTTTATTACATTTTCGTATTCTCCTTTTTATGTGTGTTACTCTACTTTTCTGAGAACATTATAATTTGAGAACAACAGTCTACTTGAATTTCGAAAGTACCCCAAATTCTCACATAAATCTAGTATCGCTAGTTTCACATTAAATTCACTTATATAAGTGTGGGCGACACCACCACTCATAACAACAGTAAAATATAAGTACATGTATATGAAATACTTAGTATCGTACTTTTAACCAACGTTATTACGTAAAACAAGATTTAATAGTACACTAGTACACTCAAGCATTCGGTAAATTGATATACTAACTACAAGGGGTTTCGACACAAAAATAATGTCTTCCACAACGGTACATAACTCTTGCAATATTCACAATATATTTTGATTACATGCAAAATATTTCAAGATTTCAACCAACCCCGCATCCTCATAAATAAGTGGTTAGCCAAGTCCCTAGACTATATAATTATTTCAGATGAAAAATACGCTGGTTGTACGAGAGTGGTACCCTTGGAACCATTTCAAGTTTCTTTGAAATCCGCCGAACAGTGGCTAAAGAGAACAAGCGCGGACAAACGTTGTGTAGGAGTGAAAAATATGGATGGTTAAGAAGTGTATATACTTAATCCAGTTAGGTAAATTTGCGATAATGCACTAGTGTCGGCCCTGAAAATTACATTGAAGAAAAAGGGTACTAGAACAAGCAAATGTTTGACTGTATATAATATTTTCTAATATAATTCGGAAGTAATACCGGTAATCCGTCATCTAAACATAATATTTTCACCGCAATGTTTAGTAGGCGGATCAGATTTTTGCAAAACCCGGATCTAACTATTGCATGAAGTGTACCTTTTTAAGATATCTTGCTAGATAAGAATTCTGAACAGCGTAAAGAAATACATACATTTTCATATTTTTTAGCTTTATAATATGACAGCATGCCATGATTCAGGATGGTGGGTGCATTCTAGTTTTGTTAAATTGTCGCACATAAAATACGTTTGGTTTAATTGTTTAATCCCTATTCGACTTTAATAGACTCTCGTAGTTGCGTGGCCATTCTGTTTTGTCCATGCTTTATTGGCCATTGAGCCCTGGCTTTGATAGCTAATCGTTTCAATTTTGCTACTCAGTTAAAATATGCATGTCATTTATTTTTTGGTTTCATAAAGTTATTTAAGACATCCTTATATATATCATACAAATCTAACATTTTGGCCACCATCGTTATAGTAGCAGTGGTCACTGACTGTTTTAGTACACCAACACCACCAACAACAAAAACAACACCATCAACAACAACACCACATAACTACCCAATCGAGGTTTGACAGGCAGCATCAACAATATCGACGACGACGACGACGACGACGACGACGACGACGACGACGACGACGACGACGACGACGACGACGACGACGACGACGACGACGACGACGACGACGACGACGACGACGACGACGACGACGACGACGACGACGACGACGACGACGACGACGACGACGACGACGACGACGACGACGACGACGACAACAACAACAACAACAACAGCGACAGTTGAAACTATAAAAACTAAACAACAGAAGGCCGGTAGAGCTTTACGGACTTTGGTGAGTGTCAGTTTAATCTGGTGAAGCTATACCATTGCAGAACCGTGTCTGTAAATAGTGTTATACTTAAACGTTGTTTTATTTTATTTGTAGTTAAAGGGAAGCAAGTTGGTGACAGGTTTAAATTTGGTATTGTGTTACGTCTCTTTACACATTGCGTATCATCTCTTATAACTTCTTCTTCCTTTACCACCGGTATGTTAATTAACTTCAAGTATGGGGTATGTGTCCCATAAGCTGACACTACATTATAAGTACATCACCGCAAAGTTCGAATTATAGCCTTGGTGACGAAGCTATCAAGCTTCACAGCGAGCATCAAGCTGATACCAACTTTGGTATGACGTGCCTAGGGATTGGACCAGGGGCATCTCACGACCGAAAGGGACACTCTATCACACATGACGTTTGTACGTTAA
Organism: Spisula subtruncata; assembly: GCA_963678985.1. Classification (NCBI taxonomy): domain Eukaryota; kingdom Metazoa; phylum Mollusca; class Bivalvia; order Venerida; family Mactridae; genus Spisula; species Spisula subtruncata. The sequence goes on from OY787660.1 coordinate 5,841,024, forward strand.
CACGCGACTCGAACAATTAAATAGGGCATGTTTTTCAACTTTGCTCTTCGCAATCAAGGATGCACTTTTTACGTTCTCTTTCCAAACATACATGCACGAGCCGTATATTTGGTACATTTGTTCCCAAGATATAACCATCCAAACAATCGTCTATACCTTGGCCTTAAAACATATCACGTTCGCACATGTATCATTATGCTTGTAAAATGCAATTTCTAGTTTTCAATTAGTTCATTAGGAGAATCATGTAACTAAAGAAAATGTATATCTCCACAAAATACCGTCAATTTCGTACTACACAGTGTATCTAATTTCGTTACCATGGTAATTTAAAGAGAAAGAAAACAATTAAATCTCTATAAATATTGTTATTAAAAAAATAAAGACAACAAGCACTTATGGGAATTGTTTGATCTTCAAAGAAACGCCGAAGTCAAGATACTTCAGATTAGTTTTTCAAAATTACAAAATTTATACGCCATCTCGCTTCGAGCTAACGCTTTATGGGTAGTACATGAAATACATATTAATTATTTTCTAATGAATTGCGGGATAATGAACTATTAAGAAATGTCATGATTGATATTGAAACTATTAGTGATAAATATTTTAGAATAGTTTAGCAATTAAATTAGTTTCGGTTCAGATCAATTAATTTAATAATTGATATTGTTTTGATCTACAAATTGAGCAATACATATAATATTAATGTATTTGTCAATAAATTCGTAAAATTCAGTAACGATTCTGGGTACACATGCTGTAAATGATGATGTAATGAGTTGGGATTGAACTTTGAAAAGAAGAAACACCAACCCAAGAGTTCATGGCAAATGAGTTGGACTTCGTCTGGATGTCAAACACATGGACAACCAGGGCAAACCTGTAGAATATTGATAGAATGGAGTTGATAACAAACATGGGCAAGGAGCAGGCTGTAAAAGTGGTATTTGGTACAAAGAAGGGTGAAGTAATGTGACCGCCTCTTAAATGGCAAGGCTCTTTTGGAGGAGAACAATTTGGCTGACGGCATGTATTCGCTGATAGGGATTTTTACAATTTTATAACCATTATATAAATATTGCGGTTGATATTGGCCCTGAAAACGGTCCATAACAGAATAGAATACATGACAATTAAGTGGTAACGTTATTAATGTGACCTTATTTCCTAACATGAATTAAAATTGGGATGTCAATACAATGTGAATTTAGAATATCCAAAATACGTGCAAAAATGACAAAAAAGTGACAAAAAGGACAAAAATGTGTTTTCGTTGTCTTGTCGAAACAAAAGAGATTCAATAAAAACGATCACCAACATATATTTAGACTGAGTCACCAACATCGCGAAAACAGATGACATTGTACAAAACAATTTTGTAGTCCACGTCTTTACTGATCATGTAAGAAATATGGGGCACATTAGATTCGGTTGCTAGCCATGTATTCACAAAATCCGTTACTCACAAACCCCGAATGTAGTAAACATTTTTAAAAACTCAAATCGGTCCCTCGCAACCGACTCGGTCCGTTATTCGCCGCCATATTTGTTTAAACCCGACCGTTTTACTCTATTTCATGGATGTTCGTCACGATATGTGTGCCTCCGCGACATGGGCGTGCGTTATTAGATAAATAAAGTGGTTATGAGTTTATTTATACAGCTTTGTTAAAAAATGAAGAAGTAACTCATTTTCACACACTGTATTTTGATCAGCTCGTCATCGGACACGTTTTACGTGAGAAATGCTATGTGATACTGACATATGTAATCACGTTTTAACTCTCTTCACAAACGAGATTACGCACATCGTTGCGTTAATCCGATAAGTTTACGCAGATAAATGACAACTTTTCTCAGAATGTTTATTTTGAATTCTGCTATGAATGCTCCATTACGTCATACATGTTGTATAACGGAGCCTATCATAATTGCCTGCATGTATTGAACTTCCGGAAAGTTCTAGTTAAATTAACCTTAAAATTCTGAACGTTTTTTAATACATTTGTAATCCAATCGAATTCGAGTCATTTTCATTTTTCAATAGGTACCCTCTCTGACACAAGATGATTGAATTCCAGGATTTAGTGGAAGAGATGTAATTGCGTGTGTTTGTGACAAAGACAGAACGGGATAGCGACCACACATGACTATTTCTGCAAAACCTTGATCACATGCTATATGTGAGGAATGCACACTTGGTAGTAACATATCAGAGTTCGGACATTCATGCCTGTTTAATCTAGGACCCGAAAAATGCAATTTCACCTTAAACCGTGACAGTGTGCTACAAGCGCACCATATGTTTTAATACATTACGACAATGCACAAACAGAACAACCATTTTAATGTAACAAACATTTTAATATTTTGTACGAATTCAAGAAATGATATATTTGTTATATTTTATTACGTTATTATCAAGTAAAATAATACCACCGCGTCATTATAAAGAAATGAATACTACAAATTTATGATGGTGGGAAGTGCACACACCATTTTCCCATTTATTTATCAACAATTGTACCATACCCATTGCCAACAGACCATTGTTTTCTTCAACCGAACGTCTGCAAAAACGTTACATGCGCATGTAGGGTTCGATCAAAATCAGGATAAAAGAAAGTTCCCGCGGGAAGACACGAAAGAAACCTGAAAGTACGCGGTTAGTGGCGGCCAGTTCTTGGGAAATTGTCTAGAATACCATACAACCAGACGGGTCGGTGCATGTTGCATGAAAACACGACTTATCGCGACATCTCGCGTGATTTGACTGCAAGAAAAAAACTTCGCCGATATCTCTCAAGAGAATACGAGTTCCCGCAGTGAGCTAGTGATAAACTTTTTTTTCAATTGATAAACTTATTAAAACGAATCAACGCCACAAAACACAAACACTTATTGTGGAGTGTTTTTTCGAGTAGACCTGATTTTGCTAAATGGTATTATAACCCCATGGTTCAATTAGTCTGACCCTGTCTTCTTTATAAAACAATTATGTTATCGTAAAATATTATAAATTGCACAAAATGTGTTCTAAAAATGTGAAACATGAAACAAAATCGGAATTAAGGACTAATTCTTGCACATTACCGCCGTATCCTAAATAGAAAGCTAAGACCCAGCAACCAGGTCGTTTAAAGTGGCGGAAGAAACATTTTTTCCGCAGAGAAGTGAAGTGTTTAACGTGTTTACAAGCGCTATTTAACATGTAAGCGCCGTGTGATATGTGTCCAATATTTCAACAAGTGTGTTAAATTATTTTGATAATTTTATTGACAAAATTCGGCACGTAGGCCTACATACATTTCGATATATATGGCACAAAACAGTAACAAACACGAGCAATCACAATTGCAGGCGCACGAAATTTGAAGAGTAATAAACTTTTATATGAATTGTTTCAATGATTCGTTGAAATAAGTATAATGTCGAATGTAAAAATGCGAAATGGAAATCTCGAAATATGATTGGATGTTTCCAATTGTTCGGACCAGAAGTTGACCAATCGCGAGGCTGTATTCTGTGATTGTAAGAGCCAAGTTGGTCTGTGTAATATCAACTTAGTTTCCGAACAAACGGAACACGCTACGAAGTCATAAAAAATAAAATAATACATTTCTCAGAAAGATATGGAGAGAAGTGCGGCGAAAGTTACAAAACCCCAATGTACATTTGTATTCGCTTGCCGACAAAATAGATGCAATACAATATAGATTGGCTCAAACAATCTCAGCTTGAGTGCCAGGGCTTTCTTTACTTATGTTTGATGGGCAGTTATATTGCCAAATCCATCTTTCGGCCTAATGTCTATCAGTACATGTACTTACTTATTTCTCCAAACATCTGTCAGATTCGTAGAAAATATTACCGCGACCATTTTCACAGGGACTACTCTTGGGAAAATAATACCCTATGTTTCGTTGATACGGAATATTTGATGTATAATTTTCTGCAGGTTAATATAATTTACATTATATCTTCGACGTAGGTTAATTTGTTCCCGAGGAAAACGAGTGCGTCACCTAGAGCATTGTTTTGTTCTTGCTATAGTCGCACCACGTGTAAAATTTGTAAATATGCTAAAACCTCATTAAAATGGTGTAAATTTTGAATCCATAAAAATAAAAATGGAAATGAAGCTAAGAATCGTTTTATTTTTATGATAAAATCTTTATCGACTACCTTTCGGTAACGCTAATAACACCAAGTCTTGGCTCACGATTCTTTCTAAATCCTCACAATAAAACCACACGTTGTCGTGGATACACTAGTTTCACGGGTATAATTTTCAATTATATTCAGTACATTCTAATTTGTTTGAAATTGACAGCCAGCGGATAATGTGCCGATAAGCCACATTTTGTGACGTTAAAACAACAATAAATATTTTCCCATTTGATTTTCGGATTGTTCGTTTCAGAACGTAGCAGTGAGAAAAATGATAAATAGCGTATTTTGTCAAGTACCGTGTAGTATTACGTTCTTAGCCTCGCCGTAATCTTGATGTCCACGATTAGATTAAAAATGTTGATTATTTTTTTATATAAATGATAAAAATATTGTGGGAAATAACTAAATGATGCTATAATTAGAATTATAGATGATATCTCGAGTTATTATGTTTGATACATGTAAAGATTCTAAGCAGCGCCGACGTAATGTTTTCTCTTGCTCAAATTACACTCTACTCAACATTATAGATGGCTCGTGAATTATGATAGCATGTTTTGTAGTCCAGTTACATCTCATTAACAACCACAGAAAATTAATACTAGTTTCTGAACGAAATTTCTAACATCACCCAAAGGTGTAAAGATCTTGACTGTTACAAAACATTTGTCTCGGAGACCATGTTATACCTTTTACTAAGCATGCTATCCATCACAACAAGAGTCTGGCAGATGAGAAGCCAGTGACCTTGAACAATAGGCAAGGTAAATACTGGTTCAATTTTGTCTTTGTTTAAGCGGCATCAGAGGCTGAGCGAACCCCGGATCCACTCTAAAACAAATCCTGGACCACTAAGTAGTCGATGGTCAACAGTCCCAAAAGTTTGTTTGTGTTGAAATTGGCGCAATATACCAGAATGGTAGAATAGCAAGATTTTCAGGTAGTTTTGTTCAGAATCATATCGGAGACATGTTTTGCTTTTTTGAAATATCACAAACATATTTCCAACCCACTTACAAAACATGGTTTAACTTGAGGAGGAGACAGCCTCAAGCTGCTTTGTTTGTGACCATTCTGAAATAAAATATAAGTTTACGAACTTTATTTGTCACTGAGACATTTGACACTTGTATGTTTTGGATTGAGTGTATCGGTGTCGGTTTTAGCGTGTTTTTTGGCTCTGAGTGATGTCCACTTCCTCGGGGCTACATCTGTCAAAATTTAAAGTGGATGTCAAAATAGATACTTAAGAAACATAAATTGGATCATTATAAACCGTTAAACTGACCAGTATATCGTTGGTCTGTCAATGCCATGGTTCAGTGTCATGTTCTATCGTGTTAAATTGGGGTGTAAAAATGTTTAAAAGTTTAGATACACGTAAGATTATGTAATTGTTTAAGCTTCATATATCTTAATTAATTGTTTACGTGCGATGGACAGTTTAAATTACAAAATGGAATTCGTTTGAAGAAGGTAGCCCCGTGACTAGACTGGTGCAGTGGTGGGCTGGCATATAGATTTGTTTGAACCAAGCCATTTAGCCTTTTGGAAGCTACATTTTGCCAAATTTTGGTACTTAAACGAGTTAAGTTTCTCGTTTAGTTAGTAATTATTGAAACCTTTCGGCCAAGGATCGCCCATGGAAGTGCAAGTACTTAATTCCAATTCTGTGTTTTTGCTGAAGGAACAGCAGGTGGAAGAGACAGTGGTGTCCGGGCGCGATGCCCGAGCTCTTTATAAAGAGACCCATTGGTTCTTTAACGTGCCTGGTGTATAGCACCGATACACGCGAGACTTACCTCTGAATTGCTAACCAGTTCATCTCTAGTTGTGTTGGAAACACAGAAAAGCGTTTCAGAAATGATCAAGTGCCCCGGCCGAGGATCGAACCCGGGACCTATCGATCAGCAGTCAAGCAGGCTATCCGCTCGACCACCATACCACCTTATTGGTTGTGTGTTAGGCATTGTAATAATAATAATAATAATAATAATAATAATAATAATAATAATAATAATAATAATAATAATAATAATAATAATAATAATAATAATAATAATAATAATAATAATAATAATAATAATAATAATAATAATAATAATAATAATAATAATAATAATAATAATAATAATAATAATAATAATAATAATAATAATAATAATAATAACTTGAGTAGTGATGATATACGGTACATGAAATATTAATGAAGAAGCGCTCAGACCGCCCAAGTCACGAATACTGGTGTCTCTTTGTCCGTGCCTGATTATCAAAGACTGAACACGAACCCTTAAAGTGAATAATTTACTACGTAATTGATTAACCCCTAATAGTCCCCTATAAATCACACGTTTTTTTCGGCCCTTGATTTGGCCCACATTTTAATTACCCTCCCTTGCAATAAACGTTTATAAATTATACAAAATCTGACATTAAACGGGGTATTGATGTTAGCTAATTGGGAAGGTCATATCTCACAGACTACATAAAAATCGTTTATGCTTTTTTGTGTCCAAGACGCTACCGGAAGTGACAGAATTGTGGGAAAAGCTCGTATATTTAGAACAAGAATAAAGACGCGAGGTTAATCCCCTCCCGCCCCCTTGATATCATAGGATTCCCTTAAACACATAATGAGCAATTTGAACTCACTGGATTTTAGGGTCTTTGAGTAAATTAATATTACTTTTCGTATGATCATTAATTAGTAGGCGAGGGTAATTTACTGTACAGAAGTCTATGAGAAAAAACTCTGCGCATGTTAAGGGCTTAATGAAAATATTTTAGTGCTGTTTGATACTTTAGTGGCGCAGGTTTCATATAAACATTAATAATCATTACTTTACAACCTATATCGTCTGCTAAATTATTTATAAATTACGAAGTGGCTAACACACGTTGGTGTCTTTTTCTCTGATTACTAGCATTGCTTGACCCACTGAGAAATTTACGGCAACATCTACAGAGCATAGGGACTGTGCACTGACAGCCTTTGCATGACTTGCAGAACCAATAATAATGGCCCCTGCAATAACTTGTCATAGGTAGCCAATTATAAGGATACCCGAATCGCCAATAACCTTTAAAATATTTAGCACATGCAAATGTATTTCAAGCAGGTTTACTAAGGGATATAGCTGAGTATTCAAATATTGTTATTTTATTTGGAAAACTAACAATAGGGATGAATGACCAGACTCACTCCAAGCCCGAACAACGTTGACCAGAGGGTTTCGCATGGCTAGCATTACCTTGAGCGATTCTGAGAATCAGACGTCAGAATAATAAAAAATCAGTTGCAGTACATTTTACAGTCATTGTTAAATAAAAAAAGATGATACAACATTTAAAAGTGAACGGGTTACTGGCATTTGGAAATATAGTTGCGCCAACGATATCTAATTGGGTGTCTCAGGTGTAAACATCCGTGAAAAAACTAAGTTCTGAAACTAGGTCCTTTGCTAATTCGTGTACTCAATGTTTATAATTCGTGTTTGGCGAAACTTCTAAGAGATCAAAACCAAGATCTCATTATTTTTGACAAATTATGTATTTTGCTAAACACCCAAGGTCCGATTAACTCATCACATGTCATAAAGGGTGTCGAAAAGCTCAACATGTTTTGATTTATTGGTTAAAATACTTAATGTTACACAAGAATTCCCCTCAAGGAGCACATGTCAGCGTTTCAAATTCTCGGCAACGGTTTTACATAGTCCATGTCAGAATTTGTATTGTCAGCGCCCGATAGGACGCTTCTCAAACCATTGCCACTGTAACAGATAACGTCTGAAAAGCGACCTAAACAATATGATGATTTTTATATTCGTTAGCGTTTTATTTCTGTCGCAGAAAAAAGTAGTCCGGGTAATTAATTTTGAATTAATGTCCTTCTGGATTATGTAATAGAGGTTTATTTTCGGCTTTATCGTGACGCCCTCCCTCAGAATCGACATGATTTGTTGTTCGCGCGTGCAGCGTATCTCCGCTGCCACCAAAACATCATATTTTTGATATTGTAATCAAATACACGCAATTATGAAAGATATATCTATATTTTATTATTTCACAGAAAGAGACCGTGTCTGATGCGGGCTTTTAGCCTGCACCTGAAAAATCGAGATTCACGACTAAAGTTTTTTTCATGGGTGGTTCCTACCTTATCACAGCCATCTGAAAACAGACTGTGTCATGCATGTTTACTGCACAAATGGTTTCATGAACTAAGTGTATATGTGTCAGACGAAAAAATCTTGTTTTTAATCGAAAATGTTTTAAAATTTAATTCGTAACAATAACATTATGGCATTTTGATATATTTATCACGAACTTCACCATCAACAAGCAAACAGCAACTTTCAACATGCGCAGTTGCTTCAGCTTTCCTTGTCTAGCTGCCATCTTCAATTATTTTAATACATTCTTCGTAAATATTGTTTAAGAAATTCCGTCACGACTTCATGAAAAACGAGGCACGAGAGAAAGTTCACATCGATGCATTTTACAATAAACATAGATTTATGCTTAAATCTGTACAAACATTAACTTTGTAGCAACCCGAGCATTGCAACAGAAAACGTAACGTGTCCTTTCAAAGCCTAGCATACGCATTGGAAAGGGAAGGAAAACTCAACAGAAGCTTTCTTAACAGAAACAGCCGAGCACAAAATGCACCAAATGGAACACACAAAAAGTAAACACACATACTATAAACACACGGCACTAACCGTTTGAATCGCCAATGTCCAACATTATACAAATGTAGCAAAACGTCCGATAGGAGTTGTCATGCCTTGTCATTTTGGATTCAGCTCCCTTTCGAATACAGGATTTGTGTCGCCTGTATGGTACCTGCTTCGAATGGTTTTGTGGCAATATAAAATTATGTGACTTAATTTAATTCCTTAGAATTGGCTGTGTATTAATGTTCGACAAAAAGCCCCATAATATTACCCGCACAGACAGGATAAACATGGTGTTGTTTCAATGAAAATGTACGTGCATATCTTTGTTTTCCATCAGAAATGCGCATTTGTATTACGTCATTTGTTGCGCATGCTCGATACGTAGAAAAAAGCGGACACAAACGGCGTACCACGTGAATAGAGTCATTAAAGATGTAGTTACATTTTGATTATTATGAATAAAACATTCGAATAGTTCGCATTATTCTGCTGTGAACGGCTTCATTCACAGGACCGTTAGGTGATTATGCGGTTTCTTTTATGAACTAATGGTCGTTGCACCCTAAGTACTTCTAACATATATTGGGAACACACGCAAATGGTAAATTCAACTTATTTCATGTTTTGCTGTATGCTTTTTTACATAAAAATATATTTGTAAGCAAAATGAATCTTCTTCAAATAAGAATCTTCCCGACGCCGACATTTGAACGTCGCGTTTTTATTTCTCTCTGATATTTTCATTATAAAAGAAGTTCACAAGTAATCATCATTATACCCTTAATAATTTGCCTCGTTATCAGAAAATAATGTCTTTTCTCTTAAAACTCATTTCGCTAATTTCCATCCGGATCTTGATCAACTTACAATAAGATTAAAAACTTGCTACATCGTTTATGTGTCTCAATTATAAATCAAACAGAAATATAGAAGATATCAGTCGTGTATCATTTCATTTATTTGCTTTAGATCGTCACTTGCCGTCTCAAACGGGGCAACTAAAGCCCATAGACCACTAAGAAAATCAATTGGTTCACAGCAATATAATTAAACTTTACGCGTGTATTCGTATCAAAACCCGCCGGATTAAAGGATTTACAGCACGCTGGTATTCTAATCTCCGATTATAACAGATCTATCTAATAACGTTAGCAGATATTATCATTTTTGAACAACGTTTAAAATGGTCATCGTCTTCGTAGACATCTGACGGAACGCGTCTTTTGTACATCTATAATCCCTTTGAATATTCTGCGATGGAATTTATCTCAAAACCTATCATTCTACCCGATCAGCAGTAGAACCATTGGCTATAATGTTTAATTACATACAAAAACCGGGGTGAGTTAAGAACTTTTATTGAAGCTTAGAGCATTCAAAGACTATATAACAGAATTGATGGAGATCTTGCGATAAGTACTTTTAGCGCTTTGATCAGTCGTGTTTTAAGAACTTTGTTACACATTGTCTGGAATGCAATGACGCCTTTCCCTAGTCTGATGCAAGTCTTTTTGAACAGAAATATCATGGGTTTGACACGTACACTTAGTTCCCTTCCGTCTTTAATTTTGTTTTTTTGGTGCAAAACCGTACATTTTTCATTCTTGGAAACTTTGTTGACGACCATGGGGTTACACACACCTGTTGAATACGACGCGCGGACCGTGAGAGAAGTGTACCAGTTGTACATATATAAATAATCCATATTATTTATGATTCATAAATCGATGTGAATTTTCTTTCCATTTTTTGAACTTGTGACATGTATAATCTAAAGTATCGAGTGTGGTTTGGCAGTTACATATAATGATGCCATGACCTTGGCGCGAAGTCGCATTTCGCACTCACACGTTGCTGCGTTGTTTGTTTTTGCCTTATTACTCTTATGCAATAAATAATAATAATTATTACTGTATTATACTGTTTATTAGTTTGGACTTAAGTGGAAGAAAAGGCGGAAGTGCATTTACTATTATCAATACTGACCGACGCTTAAAATTTGGGTGATGGCAGGGTTCAAAATTTCGACTGAAAATATCAAGCATTGATAAACCGCTTTCATTGGAAACGTTTTTGTAAAACGTGTTTGTAAAACGTGTTGGTAAAACGTGTTTTCATTGGTCAAATGTTTGTAAAACTTTCTGACTGGTCAACAATTTGTAAAATGTGTTTTCATTGCATAATCGTTTGTAAAAAGTGTCTTTATTGGTCAATCGTGTGTAAAACGTGTTTTCATTTGTCAAGTGTTTTTAAAACGTGTCTTCATTGGTCAATCGTTTGTAAAACGTGTTTTCATTGGTCAATCGTTTGTAAAACGTGTTTTCACTAGACGATCGTTCAAGTTTGAGGACAACCATTCTACGGTGCAAATAGAAACAAACTATTGTGATTATCTGTCATAATGTTGGCAACCGAAGACATGCTTCTATTTTGTCTCCTAATATTCTCACCATTGGTCTTAGTTTTAAGGTTGAATACAGAGCTAGATTAAGAAGCGATACACCAAACTGAAATGTACCTTCTTATAGAAATTAATGTAGGCCGTTGAGAAACGCTGTTTAAAAGAAATTTACCATGTCATAGTTGTGTGTGCCGAGATCTATTTGAGTAATCCTTCAAACTTGTGAGTTATAGCTTCTCCTATACCGCTTGTATTTATTTGTAGTTGGAATGTTTTATATGTAAACATCACAAGTTTTGTAATAATTTCTGGACATGAAATCGTAATAAAAAAGTAAAAACGAATCTTAAGATGTCTGGTGGGAATATTCTACTTCCTCTTGTTGCGTGGAAACTAAACACAAATCTAGGAATATATACAACATTTAACACGCACTGACCAAAGACTTTGAACAATTAAATATTTCCAACAGCCGCTCGATACCCCAAAATCTTTGCAACGCAGCAAATGGGTAAGTGATGGTTTATTTTACGTGAGATGATTTGAGTTTTCAGATGTTTGAGAAATCAAAGAGTTTCGACGGGAAAGGTGCCCTAAAACTCGTGTGGAACGGCGGTTTGTAGGTTCTAAGTAGGGTTATAAAAGTTTAACAATAAAATATAACAACTGAAGGAGGGGAAATGTTATATCATGTTTAATATAAGCTACATTACGACCGCCTTTTATAAGTTTCTGATTTTAGTATCGGCAACACGTGTAGGGATATTGATACATATTATATTTGAAATATTATATTAAGTGTGAAGTACCAGTTCTAGAGAATTCATGATGCTATTTTATGATACCAGATTCAAAAGAATTATAACTTCTGAATAATAACAAGAATGTAAAATATATGACCATTTTATGACATATCATTCTCTGCTCAAAAGTCAATTTCCGTTCATTCCAAAGGACTTTTACCGAATTGCACTAAAATGACGTAACATATTTCCGAGTACCATTCCATATCAAAGCCATAGCAACCAGCACCAAGTCCGTAACAGCTGATTGTTTTTTAAAAAAAAATGTCTGTCAGATGTTCAAACGGGCAAAAAAGTACATATCGTTGCAAGGGTATTTTATGCTTTTGTAAGCAATATATTTATCTACGATTTAAATAGAACTTTGAACATTCTTGAATGTCGTAGACAGAAGATGATGTACAGACCGGATGTACACTGTACATATTTTATTGCAACGTTTTGTAGGCAACAGTTATGCGATTTAGATAAATTTATGAAAACTAAGGGTGTCAGGCATAGAAAAGGATGTATAGGTGGCCGATATTGTATTATACTGCGCCCGATCTTTAACTTTGAAATGACATGCGACATTATGTTATTAAACGTATCTCCAAGTGTTACAACGTTAACAACGAGTAATTTATTATTCTTTAATTCATAAAAACACTGCAATAACTGTATCATATATACGAGTATAAACCACTGGCAGTATGTGCACATTCCAAGTTTTCTCAACAACCGATGGCACGCATGGAATTTACGCGCAATATTTATTATATTTCATATATTTTATTTTTATTTTTATCGCATTGGTTTTGAATATTTTTGCTTAAAAGCCACATAATATGATAGTTTAATGAAACTAGTTCATGTAATTATCAGTTCATATAAAGTTAGTTAAAAAATTAACACTACTAAATTATGTTAAATTATATAATTATGTTAAGCAAAACATGTTTGTATGTACATGTATCACTAGAAAACCGACGACATTTGCTACATACAGAACATTGACGGATCGTAACGAATAAACGGTACGTAAGTTACTTTGGGTCTGGACAGGGTCACTTTAACGCTGACCCGGTATTCTAAATGACGTATATTATTGATCATACTACAAACCTAAACACTAAGGGTATAGATTTAAATTCTTAGACAAAAGAAATGCTAAAAATAGATTTCATTTTGTTTATTTTGAATTGTAACATAAGAACTCGGCATGAAAAACGGAACAATATATTAATACAAAATAAACACATTTCATTGTCCTTGTCAATTAAAATGAAGCAGCAATCTCATTAAAATCAGATCCTTACATTTGCCCCATTCTTTTTCGCTCATCCTAAAGTAGTGGAGCATAAACTGGGTATGCATGATTTTATTGAGATTGAATGAAATAGGTTTGCAACACTTTCATTTTGTTTTCATTTACAAGTTTTGTTTATTTTTATTAAATCAACAACGAAGTTTTCTTTATAAATTTAACTTATTTGGCTGATCACGTGATATGAACTGCGCGGCTGAAAAGATAGGTTTCGATCTATTAATATATTTGGCTTAATGTTGACACAAGTTTTGCTAACACGTGTACGTAAAAGTGCCTCTTCTTACAACATTCCAGTTACATTGTAACGTTGTATTTTAAATCATGTGGTTATTTTAAATGACCAAGTCTTAAATTTTGAAAATTGAACAATTTCCGGAGCTCTTGGCTTAATCCTTAAAAATCTTAAAGGCATGCATATGGAATAGAAGGTTGCTATTGCAAAAGACTCTGTAAAAGAAGTTTTTTATTTTCAACAAAACATGTCCGGAAAACATTTCTTAAACCTGAAGGTTCGTCCGGAATAAATTTAGCAAATTGTGAAGAATACAATTTTAGCATAAATCACGGTCCGGAACTTTTATTTAAATTATTCTTAACGGTCTTAAAGACATGTAACTCATCTAACGTTTTTATTATAAACACTCATAAATACACTATAAGTGCAATCTACTTCTTGACTTGGAAATTTATATTCTACAGAAAAAACACACGCCAATTTACTAACTTAAAATTAATGAAACGAAACTTTGGTTGAGTATGAAGTATATACCCGAGGTCATAGACTACCCGTATGCAAACATTGCAGATCCCATTTTAACGACGTCATGCCACAAGTTGGAACTAACTTAGCGTCTGACTCAAAAGCTTTTATGATTAGAACGTCAATATTAATTTTCATGTTCATAAAAATAACTGTCAACTTATTGAATTGAATAATTTTAAGAAAACATACCGTATATTCGAAAGGAAATTCCGATTTCTAATATGAAAATATAATTCTGATCAATTTAACAGTATTATCCGTGACGGGAACAACAAATTGAATGGCGATATTTTGTTATATCTAACATAAGAACTGTAAATTTCTCTTCTTTATTCTTTCTTTATTGACTTTACTAAACAATAAAACTTCTTTGCTAATGAACAATAAGCTATTTAGGCTGGGAGTTTGAGCAAAGCCTGTGAATTGGTATAATACATAGCATCTATTATTTTCTAAAATGTTTCTTGCCAAATTTAACAACCAGGCGCCCGCAGAAAGGTACAATCAGCCGCTTTGTACACACAACTCTGAATGCTCTCTGTTAGGAGATACAAATGGTTTTCTCTGTTTTAATTGAATAAACGCGGCGATAATGCAAGTAAATTGCATTTTTGCCCAATAAAATATCACGAAATTTATAGTTTGACAGCTCTGTACAAATGTACATGCTTCGAATACTTCTAGATTTGATAAGTGGTCTCGCCCTTACATGTGATACCAATTTGTCAATGTATGTAGAACGGTAAGGACTAGGATTTTATTCAAATTTAGAAATCATTTGCTATTAGTATTTTTGAGTATTTTTAGAATGGCTTTGTCCTTCCATATAATACCAACCTGATCATGAATGCAGAACGATAGCCATTTGTTTGCAACTCAGATTTAATTCAAATTTCGAAAGCCTTTGCAATGTCTTTGGTGACCTTCTGAAGGTCATGCTGGAGGTCACAGAGTGCCGCTCCAAGAACATTCACGACCGTAGGGCATTCGTCTTTTACCCAAACATCAAACGTCAAAATAATTTAGATTTTTTACACATTTTTCTCGTTTGATTACATAGCTTTGACTCCCCGTCACTTATCATACCTACAAAACAAACTTGTATACGTTAATTGGCGCCAACCTTTAATAAATCGGGATACATCGTTTTCTAAGTTTTCGTATCAGAAGATTTAAAATCTCTCCAATTAACTACAAAACTTAACAATTTAATTAGTTAGACGTTTCATGTAAGTATTATCGTTTGTTTATCACCGACATAAATCTATTTCTTTTATTAGTAGCAGTAACATCCTTCTTAGAACTAACCAGATTCTTTCATGGCCTGTCTTTGAGTCTTATCTATCCAAAACTTACGCTGCAAGGTAACTAAAGACATGCTTTATTTCTGTTATTATACCCCCTATCCGAGGCGCTAATCACAATCCGTATTAAAGAAAAGAAGAAGAGAACTCCTTATCAGATTGCATGAGCATTGATAGGAACCAGAGATATCCGTAACAAACTTTATGGAATTCTAGATATTTTCTGGAATTCATCATATTTTATTATTATGTTTGTTATCATTAATTAATTCATTACAATAAATTTTATTATAACGCACTTGCAATTGGAATTATGCAGTTAATATAATATGAGTATACGTGACTACATGAATATGCATTATGTGAATAAGTGATAAGTCAAGTATTGATTTGAACTCGTCGCTGCAGTTACTTCCCTTTCTTTGCTCTTAGAATCAGGCGCTGCCACCATTAGGGAAATTCGTCGACAGTTTGAATGGAAGTTTTGATGATTTTATTAATCAAGAAAGGAACTTTCCGTTAAAAGGCATTATCTAGTGCATTTCGAGACAATAAAAATAGACACTGACACTGAAAAACGACGTCATGTAATTTCATTTCTACGCCATATTGTATTCCTTAGTGATTTGGCGTGGAAACCAATCTAACGAAATCGAGACGAAGAAAGGTCCTGTTAAAAATATTGTCCGGGTTATGTGTGTGCATTGCTCCGTGTAGTTAACTGTGCTCATTTGGTTGAATGCTGCCTTCCCTGTTCTCATATCTTTTTTAATGGAACTCTAGCAAAAGGGTCTCTGAGCGAATCAAATAACGAGTCTTGATGTGGTATGCTGTTGGTTGCATTAACCAGAGCACCTATATAATGTATCAAACACATTAAACATTTTAAAACACATTTAAAGACAGATTCACGACGGACAAATGAGAAAGTGCATGAAGTGTTTATAATTGGCTGGAGCAAAAACTGTTTGAAAACACGAGAAGTGCTGTTACAGATAATGTTGTTACAGCAAGCTAGAATGTTTGTGTGACAGTATGCAGAAGTTTGGGTGGTATTTAAGGTATTTCTCCGACAGAAACTGTTGATAGTATGCAGTTCCACTGGCTATGTTATCGGTTACATCGCTTGCAGTTTTTTATGGCTCTTGTCAAAGTTTTACGAGCTTGATCAAACTAAACCGACGACGTTTTCCACATGCGCACATCTAAAGTCACACCAGTTGTGTTAACGTAATTGGTAGATGCATTTACTGTTCATTAGATACCCAAACAAACCCATAAAGATGTGTAATTTTTTTTTTTGACGAACTTTATGCATCATGGCAATTAAACAATGCAATATTTTACATGTTTTGTCTGCAACAAACTGCTTTTTACCGGTAAAGTGAAGTTTAAATTGTTCTAACCTGACTGATGAACACTGCTCATTCCAATGGAACGTTCCAACGGAATGTACACAGGGTCCTGATGGTTTTATTGAATGTAAGGGTAAAAGTACACAGTCTTTATACTGATTTCAGCATTTTTAGATATAATAAGTATTGCCCTTTGGAATTGATATGAAAACCATCTACTTCAGTATATTGATTATCAGCTTTCAGTATTTTGAAAATATTTAACCTTACCCATGTGAGTGTGCAAAGCATGTTTCTCTGAAACGATGCGGATACAAATTCGTACAGACTAGTAAGCAGTTTTTGGTGCTGAGGATATCATCCAGGTACCGGTGGTTCCTGGACCGACATGCGCATTGTAACTGACAGTATACTGAGGTTCGGGGAGTTGTAATCATTGGAAACTATCGTTGATAGACACAGCAGGACAGATCGTGAGCAAAAGGTGGACTTTGGACTACGCACACGCAATCAAAAGAAACAAACAAACGCCCTTCTCGAGAACTCGGTAAGACACACTACATTGTATTAACATAGATAGAACTCGTTTCACAAGTTGAAAGTAATTAACAACACAATTAATGTAAGCCATACTCTTTCATTTCATGATAAAATGAAATCAACTAATCTGGACTTTTATATGTTTTAGAACGCGCGAGTATACCTTGTGAATGTTTGTACCTAGTTAAGAAACAGGTGGTACCTATAGGGTCCATATTACAGTCGCTGTATACATCGTTTAATCTTGTGTACGAATGTTTGTATGTGATAACTCTAGCATGTAGTCACAAAATGCTCCTGTCAGCATCTTGTCATGTGCTCACTTTTGAAGTTACGTAAATTCACTGAAGAAGTTACGAAAAAAACAACATTAAACGCTTCTAAATTTCATGCCCAAATCTTTTGTTTGTATCAATTTTAATGTTATTTCTGACGGTTAACTGTCGGACTTCTTAAGCCCGTAAAATGTTTCTTTTCAACCTATGTGCGGTGAAATATGCTTATAAAGTATCAGATTTTTATAAGTTTTTTTATATCTTTTTTTTCAAACATTATTTGCTTTTATTTTTTAGCATGCTTGGGCACGTATATATTTTTTTCCCGTCGTTCATCGAAAATGAAATAAACTGTCCTCTTGTTCTCTGTTAAGGCGGTAGCTCAGCAATGTCTTTGAATAAGGTAAACATTTTGCAATGTATTACAAATTAACAATTATTCTTATTATCATTAAATTGCTTTGGTCCGTCATGTGTATATTCAGGAGCACAAACGAATGCTAACCTACCACCTTGATCGTTCCTAGGGTTTGTTTTATTTATCTATACGCAGTTTAAACAGAGAAGTGATTAATTTCGAATGCTGATTACTGCTGTCAGGGATGATTTTATAGTGTTTTATGAGTAAATTTCAATTGCCAGGGGTGTGAAATAACATTTAATGGTCCAAGGGAGCTAATCGCATTAGTACGCATTACATCAAATAGGCGGACGGTAGTTATCTCCCTTTAACACCGTCAAATGTGAACCAACCGGGAATTCAGAAACTGCCCACCCAATAAATATGTACGGCTGTTGAAAATTTGCCGAGATGGTTTGCTTTTCTAGACCAAAGGTATTCAATGTGGAGAAGCGGTTATCATAATCTGGTAAAAACTAAAAACCGATAGTATCATGCATCTGTATTTTGGTAGACATTTCGATGTACATTAAATTGTATTTGTCACATGAAAGAGGAAGCGTAAGACAACACTTAAAACTTAAAGTGTTTAATATGGTCATCCCTATTGAAAGAGCACGTCAAATTTGACTTATGAGACACTTTATGAGACGGTTTTCTGGTGATTTCGTTTGGAACATAATGACGGGGATTTCAGTATGTCCCTGGTGGGCAGGGATTTTACCCGGGGTTTGAATAAAAAGCAAAAATCAGAATGCCAGCCCTTCCCCGGGGTTGGGACGGGGTTTCAATTGACTGGTGCAAATTACTATGAAACAACATGAATACAGTCGATCTCGATGTCCTTGAGTGATAGAGCGTCTTCTTCGAGTGTGGAAGGTACCGTGTTCGATCCCAGGCCACGTTATATCAAAGACGACCTTAATGCCCTGTATAGACACTCAGCATTGAAGGGACACTGGCTTCTCTACTCTCAAGCTATCGTTCGGCTTGCGATCAGTACTATCGACGATGATGTCATAACCATGATCCTTAGCTTACGATGATGTCATAACCATGATCCTTAGCTTAAGGCAAGGGTTCCATTTTTTACCCTCACATTTTAACCCTCAAAAGTTAGGTTTGTTTGAAGAGTCACATTCTTTATTTTTTTCAAAATATCGTCAAATTTAATCAGAGGTGCCAAAACGATTCCTAAAATTCAGAGACTAGTGGAACACCTGTTACGAAAGCTACTGGTTATTAGACCTCACCGGTACCAGTGTCACGGTGCATCCGAGGTGAAATTGTTTTACTACCGTAATTACAGATTCAGACAGTCTGTGTGAATACTGTTGTAGACGCGACCATCAACACATGTTCAGCTGTTCTTGCATACGAACGGAGTAGATTATCCGTACATATGTGACGTACGTCATACAAATCAATGTGTAAGTTGCCTTCCTTGTCCAATTCATTATCTTACAGGTTCTCAACAGGTAGGCTAGATAATGATTTTCCAGAGAAGTTACCGGTTTATTTTTCGAAAATCACACCTAGTTTACCTAGTCATGTGAATATACATGTTGACCTAGGCGTTACCATTTTCAGAAAATTCGAACTAGGTCGACACAATGACATGTACAGCCAGCAAAGGGAGAAAACTATATATGGTTTATATGTCGGTTTTGTTGTTGCAGTTGTCTCCCTTACACCGTTAAATTGTGTAACTAGATAACTAAATTGTGTAACTTCTCCAGTAGTTTACAGAACTACATATCAGTATTTACATCTGTATATCACTGGCTTAAAATGAGAAGGTAACTTAAACTCACGACCTTATTAGAGTAAGGCTGATACATATTAGAAATCGGCATAGTATGAGCTTCTGATGAGCCTATTTTCATGAAAATCGGAACTTGTCGTGTTGACCGAAATGAAGTTCCCATAAGTAAAGAGTAATTTCAGAGATTCTTTTCTTGTTGTCGCAAAACCTCGATTTTGTAGTTACGATCTTCTCATTTTAAGCCAGCGATATACAGACCGCTGCGTGTCATGGAAAATATCTGTCCAATCTAGACCAGTATAGGGCTCTGTCAAAAGTCCCAACAATCACACCAAAGGTGGCTGTATTAGTGTTAAAGATGTTTGAATAATAAGAAAATCTATTTTTTGCATAATCTGACAATTAAATGTGCACGTGCTCGAATTTAAACACTAATCTAATGCAACCAACTGTGGAAAACATGAAACAAAAATTCCTGAAATTAATTTTCATGTAGTTTTATTTGATAACAAATAACAGAACTTGAAAAAACGAAGAACACATATACATGTTATGATGTAAAGATCACAAAAAAAGAAATCTAGTAACAATATTTTGATATAACTCAATAAATTAATTATTTCACATGTTATTATCATGGATTGATTCTCCGCGTTTGTCTATTTTCGTTTTCGGAAAACATAACACAACCTCATTATACATGCTGGATGGTTGGTTATATTTTCCGAAAATGAGACGATCTCATCAATTACCCCACATTCTTCGAGAAGGAGAACTCTACATAATGCAAGCAAACAAAGAATGATAACAATTGTATACAGTTTAACAATAAACAGTCAACGTTGACTAACCAAAACCAGTGACTGCCGACACCACCATTCCTAGATATGTACATGTACATGGCATGTATACATTGATTATAAATAAATAATACCCAGTTGAAATGCCGATTCATGGCACATAACACACTCAAAAGGTTGAACACCCTAAACCGAAATAAACATGAACACAAAACAAATACAGGGCAACCTCTGTTCACCGACCACTTCGAAATAATACAAACATTTTCTCCAACATTGTTCGTTGTACAGAGGCTGCCCTATATATAAGATACTAAAACATTTCAATAGTGTAAGCACCATCATCGAAATCAACAAAAACAAATTCAACTTTTCAAACATTTAAATTAAATGTATGTGTTTACAGTAGCCATATAGAAAATTAATACATACTCACTAGAATTGCAATCGCATGTGAAAGACAAGAACAAATAATTTTATCCAACAACCATTTTCCATTATTTACGGATATTCATAATTCCAACACATTGTTTATGTGATCAAGCACAACCAGTGCCACGTCTCCTTGTAGTTGTACTAGTTAATCTTTGTCATACAAATCACTTAACTTGTAAATATTTTCTTAAAGAAATCACCAACAGCACTGATACCATCCAGGACGGTTGCAATAACTTCTGCTGCACCAAGAGCACCATTGTTTTCAGCAACACGTGGTCTTACAACAGTTGTCATGGGGCAATAACAGTCGGACTTCTGTCTGTCACACAAGTTGCATAATTGTCGACTTGGTACTGTTGCATAGTCATCAATGGGTTGTGGAGTTTTCTGCCTAGCACCATAACCTCGACTTCTATCACTCACAACAGGTCTTGGAACATGTCTAACAAATGGAGGACAATAACAGTCGGACGTCTGTCTGTCACATAGGATGCAAAATTGACGTCGTTGTGCTACTACTTCTGCATAGTCATCAATGGGTTGTTGTGTTTTCTGCCTAGCACTAACTACCCTGCTACCGCCATAATTTTGGCCACCAGAAGAAGTGTACCTACCGAGGTTTGTCTTGTCTTCAAAGTAGTTTTCACTTTCATATGTCGTCTCTCTTGATGTGTAGCCCATTCTGTGTCGTTCCATTGTCGTGTTGTCGCGGGTTACTGGTTTTGTTACTAAAGTTTTAGAGTTTTCCTTGGGCAAACATTCGCTTCTACCCGTATTCGAAATATAGCACCGGTTTATGGCAGGTTGCAGAAGTTGTGCTATGGTGTTTTCACGATCTTCAAGTGACAATTCAAGCTCACTATCGCTACTAGAGTCGTTTCTAGAATCCGTCCACATTGTGCTTGTTCTTGGAATGTCCTGTTTTGAGAAAGCCTGTTTCTTTACTGAGGAATTTTCAATAGTTCTATAGTAACTGTCCGCAGTATTTCTAGTCGCTGAAGTGCCTTGTCCATATGATAACCTTTCTGGTCGCGGAGAAGCCACGAATGCGCGCTGTTGGAATGTTTCCCGGTCGGGGCTTCGTAGCGAAATCGGTTCTTTAGTTGGAACAACAACATTTGCTTTGCTTAGCGTCGGTTTCAAGCCGATGGCTGCGTTCAAGTTGTCCATCCTCGTAGAATCAGGACGGTTATTGTTTAACTGGTGCAACTGTAGGTTCGAAAACCCCTGGCTTAGTGTCGCACCATCGTTAGTTACAGACGCAGTTGGGGATGTGCTGTCGTCAGTGTCTGTTGCATCATTTGACTCCTCGTCGCCTGATGAAGTATAATCATGATTGATGTTACTTTCATCACTATCTTCATATTCAATGTAGTCAAAATCACTGTATTCACACTCGCTTGAATACTCTTCCGCGTCGTGATCGAAGTGTTGGAACGACCCAATGTTATTGTTATCGACGTCTACCTGTTCGGCTTCTTGTTGGCACACAGGCGGTGATGTCAGAACTAGGAGTCATGTATTGTTTTGCCACCTCAAAAATTCAGATCAAATGTATATATATAATGTTCGGCCTAAACTAGTCTTACATATCTTTAAATAATGTGGGTACTTTTTATTTATTCTAGATGAAAAAGTATTTGTCCGATGGTCATTTTTCGTGCTCGCTTCGCTCGCAGAATATTTTTAATATACATGTATATGTTAATACGTAGCTGTTGCATCACAGAAATCAATTACAAGAGAAAATTTGCCCTAGCTCATTATATTACCTTTTGACTGTTAAATAATCATTACTAAACCATTAAGGTTAACTCTCAGAATTAAGAAAACATGGGCTCCTAGATGGGCTTCGAATGCACTAGATTCATCAATTGCTTTGAAAATTTCCCCGGGGGAGTATGCCTCCGGACCCCCTACTTATGTTATAATATAACAATGTCCAAAAGGTTGAAAGCAGGTATAACCAAATACTGTATCTAAACACTTAGTAATATGCACGAACATACACGATGTAGATGGTGACGCTGATAACATTGAAAAAAGATTACTGTAAATTCCCCCACATCTACAAATATACCCCTTCACACTTATTAAGCAATTGCCCCACGGAATCCCGTACATACCTCGTGCCCCCCACTCAGAAATTTCTGGACCCGGGCCTGGGCTACTAATAGTACGTTGGATTGATTTATCATCAATAAAGCTTGGATAATTTAACTTGAGCCTGACCTGATAGGGGTTGTAGGAGTTTGATGACTGAATGCTACATTTTGTAAATCATATTCAACAACCTTTTATGACAATTTGTCGATTAAAGAGGTAACAGGAATTTAAATTTGAACGTAAGTTTAAGATTTCCGTAAGTGCTTTGATAAAACAGTACCGACGGGGTCTATCAGTAGACAGGCCTTAATGTATGTTTTGACCAGGTTGAGTATGGGTTTTCTGAAATCTTCGTTTGACACATGATCATGATGGAAAAGTGTTTACACAAGCTTGAAAGGTAGATTTGGGATAACCCATTTGGTTATCAGGTTGACTAAAAATAGCCAGGTTATCTTTCCCAATGGGGTTACCGCTAAATGTATACATATATAGATCTATCTAACGTTCACTTAGTTTAATTTATTGATTATACTTATTTATATTTAATTTTCTAAAAATAAAGATAGACATGTACATGTGATTAAAACGCTAAATGAAGCTATAAGTAGTACGACCTACTATTTAAGCTAATCTAATTTGATTATTTGGGG
Source organism: Spisula subtruncata (assembly GCA_963678985.1). Classification (NCBI taxonomy): domain Eukaryota; kingdom Metazoa; phylum Mollusca; class Bivalvia; order Venerida; family Mactridae; genus Spisula; species Spisula subtruncata. The sequence goes on from OY787660.1 coordinate 5,864,797, forward strand.
AGCGGTGGCGCGCGCTCCGGCTTCGAAAAGTATCGGGTTCAACTCCGTCGCGACCATTGGATAATTTCTCTGAGCCACAATTACCCACATGCTCCACTCCACCAGTGTGTAAATTGGTACATGTAAGTGTCCATTCCCGGGCACCACATATCGACACTGGCAGCACACCCACTAGGTGAGAAATAGTCTCCACAGGGAGACTCAAACGCCGGTTTCCCGCTGGAAGCTAAAATATCGAAGGGTATAGTTGAACATCTAAACTGCTGGAAAAAGCCCTTGAGAATTGGTAACTTGTAAGTTTTAAGTTGATTTTTTCAGAACTTACTCTGTTTCTGGTATATTTTCTGACACTTTCTTAAATGAGATTTAGTTTACTTGAATGATAATGTGTGGATCACGTAATGAAGCACCAATTCCTTTAAAGTCTCATAAGGCGGCAAGAGCATACTTTCATCAAATTGCGTCATTACACACAACGACACCCCTCATAAAACACTATATAGGTACACAGCAGCTCATAGAAGTAAGCACCAAGATCGAAGTTGGCAGTTCAGTCGATATTCAACATCGAGCGGCACGCGAATAACGCACAGAAACACATATTGGTCACCTTTCAAGTTTAGGACAATATAAACGGAAACATATATATACTGTTCTTCAATATAAGTTTGCAGTTTCAAACTCAGATAGTACGACTTTAAAGATTGAAGTCAGGGTTTATAACTAGTTTGGGGCTGTCCACGAACTTTTGTACGTTTATGCGACGTGTCCGTCTTAAAAACTAAATCTCACAATTTCCTATCGATATTGAACTATCTTGTAAAACCATTCAAGGCTGCCAAAAGCTACAACGTGACTAATGAATTAATACAGCTCGAATAAAAATATACTAGTACACGTTCCTGTGCTGCACAGCAACATGTGGTCATGCTGACCGATATTCATATGACGTTTGATGTCCGCAGTACTAATCGTGAGCTGACACATGTTTTCTGAAAGACGAACACACAATGTGCGTGCTTCCGTAGGTGGTATTTTCATTACTTAAAATCAAATGATGATCACAAAGGGATAAAATAGTTAACTGCACGGTATACATGTGCCTGAAATTGCCAGCACTGGATTTCTAAGACATGTACCTATCTAAATTAATGCAAAACTGTATGATCCAAGAACTTTGATAACAAGCCATTTTCTATTAAGGGGGCAGGGGATATATTATTGGCCAATTTTGAGGTTCCGACAGGCCGCAAACAGTCAAGCGGATTTCTTGAAAACAGCAAATAAGACAAGAAAGTATTTATGTGTCAGTCTCAGGGCCTATGCAACATAAATAGAAAATAACATCAAATTGCAAGGCTAACCCCTAGGGTTGTGGAGTTATGGCCCTTGGTTTTTGCCCCTACCCCTCCAAATTTTAGTCAAAAAAATACAAAAGTGACCAATTTCACCCCATACACCCAATGCAATCCTATTTTTGGTCCCATTTTACATAAATAACATGTCTGAGCTAGGTAAATTCAGCAAGAAAAGTGTCTCCCATACCTGCCGATTTTTTGCTATTTGCTGTCAAAGTTTTTCGCGGTTTCTAACGACGCTAAATTTGAACTTCCGCCAGTGGTGGTAACCTCCATTTTGAAGAGCTACAAATCCTTCAGAGCCAACTGATATTTAGTTTCTATGATTTTTCAAAATATTAAACACCTTCTTTGTACAAAATAAATACAGAATTGGGTCTTTAAAATACCAATTTAATTTTTGGTGCCCATAAATAAGCCCTACACTAAAGATTTGATATTTTGAGGGACCCCCATCACCCCAATATATCCCCTGCCACCTTAAGTTTTCAGATCTATGTTTTGAAACCAAATTTTATATGCACATCTTGTTCTGGGATGAATTTTGAGTAAAACCTCACCCATGAATATGATCTCCATCATGAGTTTAGTGATTTACATGCAATTTACTTTTCCACATACATCCTTAAGATTTGCCAAATTTCAATTTCATTCTTCATTACAAGCTACCCATGGTAATAGCTAGTCCAAATTCCTGTTTTTAAGGGAAATGTTATATAAAATATGAACATAATGACTCTCTGATGTCACGCGCAGGCTTGTTTTCACCAAATCAAGCATTCGGAACACTTATCCGGGAATATTGGTCCACCCGGGCTGTATGAGCCACAAAATAGTTGAATAAAAAATGGTGACCATTGTTCCATAATCACAAAATAAAAGTAAAAATTTAGCTCTAAATGTGTTTCTGCAGAGTAAATGTACTCAATAAACATTATTTTACTATATTTTATCACACCAGTCAGCAAATATGACACAGGATGGACCAGAAATCACAAAAAACAGTGATTATATGCAGCAAGGGAGGTAACTCAGTTCAGCCCATCAAATTTCCAGGTGTTATATTGGTCTAATTTCAAGTTTTTCAACATTTCTACTCAAGTATTTCACCTGAATTAAGCCGGTACATTCTTTTCAACACCAAATAACACTTTCTGTTCAATATTAGACACACTTATGTACTCAAACTGTTACTGAACCCCCAGCGACAAGGCGGAAATCAAGAAAATACCCCAAACCGCCCCCAAATATTCAAATTTCTAGACAATACAGCAATCTAAATGCACTTTTTGGATACATTTGGCAATTTTAATACATATTTAACAAAATCCATGCAAATAGAATACATATAAACAGCTTTTAGTGCTGAAAAAGGGTGGTGAGGGCAAATCTCAGATTTGGCATTTTCTCACATTTTGGATTACCTCCCTTGTTTCAAAGGAAATTGACAACACAATTTGCCAAAAAAATGCCTGAAATTGCCAGCACTGGATTTCTAAGACATGTACCTATCTAAATTAATGCAAAACTGTATGATCCAAGAACTTTGATAACAAGCCATTTTCTATTAAGGGGGCAGGGGATATATTATTGGCCAATTTTGAGGTTCCGACAGGCCGCAAACAGTCAAGCGGATTTCTTGAAAACAGCAAATAAGACAAGAAAGTATTTATGTGTCAGTCTCAGGGCCTATGCAACATAAATAGAAAATAACATCAAATTGCAAGGCTAACCCCTAGGGTTGTGGAGTTATGGCCCTTGGTTTTTGCCCCTACCCCTCCAAATTTTAGTCAAAAAAATACAAAAGTGACCAATTTCACCCCATACACCCAATGCAATCCTATTTTTGGTCCCATTTTACATAAATAACATGTCTGAGCTAGGTAAATTCAGCAAGAAAAGTGTCTCCCATACCTGCCGATTTTTTGCTATTTGCTGTCAAAGTTTTTCGCGGTTTCTAACGACGCTAAATTTGAACTTCCGCCAGTGGTGGTAACCTCCATTTTGAAGAGCTACAAATCCTTCAGAGCCAACTGATATTTAGTTTCTATGATTTTTCAAAATATTAAACACCTTCTTTGTACAAAATAAATACAGAATTGGGTCTTTAAAATACCAATTTAATTTTTGGTGCCCATAAATAAGCCCTACACTAAAGATTTGATATTTTGAGGGACCCCCATCACCCCAATATATCCCCTGCCACCTTAAGTTTTCAGATCTATGTTTTGAAACCAAATTTTATATGCACATCTTGTTCTGGGATGAATTTTGAGTAAAACCTCACCCATGAATATGATCTCCATCATGAGTTTAGTGATTTACATGCAATTTACTTTTCCACATACATCCTTAAGATTTGCCAAATTTCAATTTCATTCTTCATTACAAGCTACCCATGGTAATAGCTAGTCCAAATTCCTGTTTTTAAGGGAAATGTTATATAAAATATGAACATAATGACTCTCTGATGTCACGCGCAGGCTTGTTTTCACCAAATCAAGCATTCGGAACACTTATCCGGGAATATTGGTCCACCCGGGCTGTATGAGCCACAAAATAGTTGAATAAAAAATGGTGACCATTGTTCCATAATCACAAAATAAAAGTAAAAATTTAGCTCTAAATGTGTTTCTGCAGAGTAAATGTACTCAATAAACATTATTTTACTATATTTTATCACACCAGTCAGCAAATATGACACAGGATGGACCAGAAATCACAAAAAACAGTGATTATATGCAGCAAGGGAGGTAACTCAGTTCAGCCCATCAAATTTCCAGGTGTTATATTGGTCTAATTTCAAGTTTTTCAACATTTCTACTCAAGTATTTCACCTGAATTAAGCCGGTACATTCTTTTCAACACCAAATAACACTTTCTGTTCAATATTAGACACACTTATGTACTCAAACTGTTACTGAACCCCCAGCGACAAGGCGGAAATCAAGAAAATACCCCAAACCGCCCCCAAATATTCAAATTTCTAGACAATACAGCAATCTAAATGCACTTTTTGGATACATTTGGCAATTTTAATACATATTTAACAAAATCCATGCAAATAGAATACATATAAACAGCTTTTAGTGCTGAAAAAGGGTGGTGAGGGCAAATCTCAGATTTGGCATTTTCTCACATTTTGGATTACCTCCCTTGTTTCAAAGGAAATTGACAACACAATTTGCCAAAAAAATGCCTGAAATTGCCAGCACTGGATTTCTAAGACATGTACCTATCTAAATTAATGCAAAACTGTATGATCCAAGAACTTTGATAACAAGCCATTTTCTATTAAGGGGGCAGGGGATATATTATTGGCCAATTTTGAGGTTCCGACAGGCCGCAAACAGTCAAGCGGATTTCTTGAAAACAGCAAATAAGACAAGAAAGTATTTATGTGTCAGTCTCAGGGCCTATGCAACATAAATAGAAAATAACATCAAATTGCAAGGCTAACCCCTAGGGTTGTGGAGTTATGGCCCTTGGTTTTTGCCCCTACCCCTCCAAATTTTAGTCAAAAAAATACAAAAGTGACCAATTTCACCCCATACACCCAATGCAATCCTATTTTTGGTCCCATTTTACATAAATAACATGTCTGAGCTAGGTAAATTCAGCAAGAAAAGTGTCTCCCATACCTGCCGATTTTTTGCTATTTGCTGTCAAAGTTTTTCGCGGTTTCTAACGACGCTAAATTTGAACTTCCGCCAGTGGTGGTAACCTCCATTTTGAAGAGCTACAAATCCTTCAGAGCCAACTGATATTTAGTTTCTATGATTTTTCAAAATATTAAACACCTTCTTTGTACAAAATAAATACAGAATTGGGTCTTTAAAATACCAATTTAATTTTTGGTGCCCATAAATAAGCCCTACACTAAAGATTTGATATTTTGAGGGACCCCCATCACCCCAATATATCCCCTGCCACCTTAAGTTTTCAGATCTATGTTTTGAAACCAAATTTTATATGCACATCTTGTTCTGGGATGAATTTTGAGTAAAACCTCACCCATGAATATGATCTCCATCATGAGTTTAGTGATTTACATGCAATTTACTTTTCCACATACATCCTTAAGATTTGCCAAATTTCAATTTCATTCTTCATTACAAGCTACCCATGGTAATAGCTAGTCCAAATTCCTGTTTTTAAGGGAAATGTTATATAAAATATGAACATAATGACTCTCTGATGTCACGCGCAGGCTTGTTTTCACCAAATCAAGCATTCGGAACACTTATCCGGGAATATTGGTCCACCCGGGCTGTATGAGCCACAAAATAGTTGAATAAAAAATGGTGACCATTGTTCCATAATCACAAAATAAAAGTAAAAATTTAGCTCTAAATGTGTTTCTGCAGAGTAAATGTACTCAATAAACATTATTTTACTATATTTTATCACACCAGTCAGCAAATATGACACAGGATGGACCAGAAATCACAAAAAACAGTGATTATATGCAGCAAGGGAGGTAACTCAGTTCAGCCCATCAAATTTCCAGGTGTTATATTGGTCTAATTTCAAGTTTTTCAACATTTCTACTCAAGTATTTCACCTGAATTAAGCCGGTACATTCTTTTCAACACCAAATAACACTTTCTGTTCAATATTAGACACACTTATGTACTCAAACTGTTACTGAACCCCCAGCGACAAGGCGGAAATCAAGAAAATACCCCAAACCGCCCCCAAATATTCAAATTTCTAGACAATACAGCAATCTAAATGCACTTTTTGGATACATTTGGCAATTTTAATACATATTTAACAAAATCCATGCAAATAGAATACATATAAACAGCTTTTAGTGCTGAAAAAGGGTGGTGAGGGCAAATCTCAGATTTGGCATTTTCTCACATTTTGGATTACCTCCCTTGTTTCAAAGGAAATTGACAACACAATTTGCCAAAAAAATGCCTGAAATTGCCAGCACTGGATTTCTAAGACATGTACCTATCTAAATTAATGCAAAACTGTATGATCCAAGAACTTTGATAACAAGCCATTTTCTATTAAGGGGGCAGGGGATATATTATTGGCCAATTTTGAGGTTCCGACAGGCCGCAAACAGTCAAGCGGATTTCTTGAAAACAGCAAATAAGACAAGAAAGTATTTATGTGTCAGTCTCAGGGCCTATGCAACATAAATAGAAAATAACATCAAATTGCAAGGCTAACCCCTAGGGTTGTGGAGTTATGGCCCTTGGTTTTTGCCCCTACCCCTCCAAATTTTAGTCAAAAAAATACAAAAGTGACCAATTTCACCCCATACACCCAATGCAATCCTATTTTTGGTCCCATTTTACATAAATAACATGTCTGAGCTAGGTAAATTCAGCAAGAAAAGTGTCTCCCATACCTGCCGATTTTTTGCTATTTGCTGTCAAAGTTTTTCGCGGTTTCTAACGACGCTAAATTTGAACTTCCGCCAGTGGTGGTAACCTCCATTTTGAAGAGCTACAAATCCTTCAGAGCCAACTGATATTTAGTTTCTATGATTTTTCAAAATATTAAACACCTTCTTTGTACAAAATAAATACAGAATTGGGTCTTTAAAATACCAATTTAATTTTTGGTGCCCATAAATAAGCCCTACACTAAAGATTTGATATTTTGAGGGACCCCCATCACCCCAATATATCCCCTGCCACCTTAAGTTTTCAGATCTATGTTTTGAAACCAAATTTTATATGCACATCTTGTTCTGGGATGAATTTTGAGTAAAACCTCACCCATGAATATGATCTCCATCATGAGTTTAGTGATTTACATGCAATTTACTTTTCCACATACATCCTTAAGATTTGCCAAATTTCAATTTCATTCTTCATTACAAGCTACCCATGGTAATAGCTAGTCCAAATTCCTGTTTTTAAGGGAAATGTTATATAAAATATGAACATAATGACTCTCTGATGTCACGCGCAGGCTTGTTTTCACCAAATCAAGCATTCGGAACACTTATCCGGGAATATTGGTCCACCCGGGCTGTATGAGCCACAAAATAGTTGAATAAAAAATGGTGACCATTGTTCCATAATCACAAAATAAAAGTAAAAATTTAGCTCTAAATGTGTTTCTGCAGAGTAAATGTACTCAATAAACATTATTTTACTATATTTTATCACACCAGTCAGCAAATATGACACAGGATGGACCAGAAATCACAAAAAACAGTGATTATATGCAGCAAGGGAGGTAACTCAGTTCAGCCCATCAAATTTCCAGGTGTTATATTGGTCTAATTTCAAGTTTTTCAACATTTCTACTCAAGTATTTCACCTGAATTAAGCCGGTACATTCTTTTCAACACCAAATAACACTTTCTGTTCAATATTAGACACACTTATGTACTCAAACTGTTACTGAACCCCCAGCGACAAGGCGGAAATCAAGAAAATACCCCAAACCGCCCCCAAATATTCAAATTTCTAGACAATACAGCAATCTAAATGCACTTTTTGGATACATTTGGCAATTTTAATACATATTTAACAAAATCCATGCAAATAGAATACATATAAACAGCTTTTAGTGCTGAAAAAGGGTGGTGAGGGCAAATCTCAGATTTGGCATTTTCTCACATTTTGGATTACCTCCCTTGTTTCAAAGGAAATTGACAACACAATTTGCCAAAAAAATGCCTGAAATTGCCAGCACTGGATTTCTAAGACATGTACCTATCTAAATTAATGCAAAACTGTATGATCCAAGAACTTTGATAACAAGCCATTTTCTATTAAGGGGGCAGGGGATATATTATTGGCCAATTTTGAGGTTCCGACAGGCCGCAAACAGTCAAGCGGATTTCTTGAAAACAGCAAATAAGACAAGAAAGTATTTATGTGTCAGTCTCAGGGCCTATGCAACATAAATAGAAAATAACATCAAATTGCAAGGCTAACCCCTAGGGTTGTGGAGTTATGGCCCTTGGTTTTTGCCCCTACCCCTCCAAATTTTAGTCAAAAAAATACAAAAGTGACCAATTTCACCCCATACACCCAATGCAATCCTATTTTTGGTCCCATTTTACATAAATAACATGTCTGAGCTAGGTAAATTCAGCAAGAAAAGTGTCTCCCATACCTGCCGATTTTTTGCTATTTGCTGTCAAAGTTTTTCGCGGTTTCTAACGACGCTAAATTTGAACTTCCGCCAGTGGTGGTAACCTCCATTTTGAAGAGCTACAAATCCTTCAGAGCCAACTGATATTTAGTTTCTATGATTTTTCAAAATATTAAACACCTTCTTTGTACAAAATAAATACAGAATTGGGTCTTTAAAATACCAATTTAATTTTTGGTGCCCATAAATAAGCCCTACACTAAAGATTTGATATTTTGAGGGACCCCCATCACCCCAATATATCCCCTGCCACCTTAAGTTTTCAGATCTATGTTTTGAAACCAAATTTTATATGCACATCTTGTTCTGGGATGAATTTTGAGTAAAACCTCACCCATGAATATGATCTCCATCATGAGTTTAGTGATTTACATGCAATTTACTTTTCCACATACATCCTTAAGATTTGCCAAATTTCAATTTCATTCTTCATTACAAGCTACCCATGGTAATAGCTAGTCCAAATTCCTGTTTTTAAGGGAAATGTTATATAAAATATGAACATAATGACTCTCTGATGTCACGCGCAGGCTTGTTTTCACCAAATCAAGCATTCGGAACACTTATCCGGGAATATTGGTCCACCCGGGCTGTATGAGCCACAAAATAGTTGAATAAAAAATGGTGACCATTGTTCCATAATCACAAAATAAAAGTAAAAATTTAGCTCTAAATGTGTTTCTGCAGAGTAAATGTACTCAATAAACATTATTTTACTATATTTTATCACACCAGTCAGCAAATATGACACAGGATGGACCAGAAATCACAAAAAACAGTGATTATATGCAGCAAGGGAGGTAACTCAGTTCAGCCCATCAAATTTCCAGGTGTTATATTGGTCTAATTTCAAGTTTTTCAACATTTCTACTCAAGTATTTCACCTGAATTAAGCCGGTACATTCTTTTCAACACCAAATAACACTTTCTGTTCAATATTAGACACACTTATGTACTCAAACTGTTACTGAACCCCCAGCGACAAGGCGGAAATCAAGAAAATACCCCAAACCGCCCCCAAATATTCAAATTTCTAGACAATACAGCAATCTAAATGCACTTTTTGGATACATTTGGCAATTTTAATACATATTTAACAAAATCCATGCAAATAGAATACATATAAACAGCTTTTAGTGCTGAAAAAGGGTGGTGAGGGCAAATCTCAGATTTGGCATTTTCTCACATTTTGGATTACCTCCCTTGTTTCAAAGGAAATTGACAACACAATTTGCCAAAAAAATGCCTGAAATTGCCAGCACTGGATTTCTAAGACATGTACCTATCTAAATTAATGCAAAACTGTATGATCCAAGAACTTTGATAACAAGCCATTTTCTATTAAGGGGGCAGGGGATATATTATTGGCCAATTTTGAGGTTCCGACAGGCCGCAAACAGTCAAGCGGATTTCTTGAAAACAGCAAATAAGACAAGAAAGTATTTATGTGTCAGTCTCAGGGCCTATGCAACATAAATAGAAAATAACATCAAATTGCAAGGCTAACCCCTAGGGTTGTGGAGTTATGGCCCTTGGTTTTTGCCCCTACCCCTCCAAATTTTAGTCAAAAAAATACAAAAGTGACCAATTTCACCCCATACACCCAATGCAATCCTATTTTTGGTCCCATTTTACATAAATAACATGTCTGAGCTAGGTAAATTCAGCAAGAAAAGTGTCTCCCATACCTGCCGATTTTTTGCTATTTGCTGTCAAAGTTTTTCGCGGTTTCTAACGACGCTAAATTTGAACTTCCGCCAGTGGTGGTAACCTCCATTTTGAAGAGCTACAAATCCTTCAGAGCCAACTGATATTTAGTTTCTATGATTTTTCAAAATATTAAACACCTTCTTTGTACAAAATAAATACAGAATTGGGTCTTTAAAATACCAATTTAATTTTTGGTGCCCATAAATAAGCCCTACACTAAAGATTTGATATTTTGAGGGACCCCCATCACCCCAATATATCCCCTGCCACCTTAAGTTTTCAGATCTATGTTTTGAAACCAAATTTTATATGCACATCTTGTTCTGGGATGAATTTTGAGTAAAACCTCACCCATGAATATGATCTCCATCATGAGTTTAGTGATTTACATGCAATTTACTTTTCCACATACATCCTTAAGATTTGCCAAATTTCAATTTCATTCTTCATTACAAGCTACCCATGGTAATAGCTAGTCCAAATTCCTGTTTTTAAGGGAAATGTTATATAAAATATGAACATAATGACTCTCTGATGTCACGCGCAGGCTTGTTTTCACCAAATCAAGCATTCGGAACACTTATCCGGGAATATTGGTCCACCCGGGCTGTATGAGCCACAAAATAGTTGAATAAAAAATGGTGACCATTGTTCCATAATCACAAAATAAAAGTAAAAATTTAGCTCTAAATGTGTTTCTGCAGAGTAAATGTACTCAATAAACATTATTTTACTATATTTTATCACACCAGTCAGCAAATATGACACAGGATGGACCAGAAATCACAAAAAACAGTGATTATATGCAGCAAGGGAGGTAACTCAGTTCAGCCCATCAAATTTCCAGGTGTTATATTGGTCTAATTTCAAGTTTTTCAACATTTCTACTCAAGTATTTCACCTGAATTAAGCCGGTACATTCTTTTCAACACCAAATAACACTTTCTGTTCAATATTAGACACACTTATGTACTCAAACTGTTACTGAACCCCCAGCGACAAGGCGGAAATCAAGAAAATACCCCAAACCGCCCCCAAATATTCAAATTTCTAGACAATACAGCAATCTAAATGCACTTTTTGGATACATTTGGCAATTTTAATACATATTTAACAAAATCCATGCAAATAGAATACATATAAACAGCTTTTAGTGCTGAAAAAGGGTGGTGAGGGCAAATCTCAGATTTGGCATTTTCTCACATTTTGGATTACCTCCCTTGTTTCAAAGGAAATTGACAACACAATTTGCCAAAAAAATGCCTGAAATTGCCAGCACTGGATTTCTAAGACATGTACCTATCTAAATTAATGCAAAACTGTATGATCCAAGAACTTTGATAACAAGCCATTTTCTATTAAGGGGGCAGGGGATATATTATTGGCCAATTTTGAGGTTCCGACAGGCCGCAAACAGTCAAGCGGATTTCTTGAAAACAGCAAATAAGACAAGAAAGTATTTATGTGTCAGTCTCAGGGCCTATGCAACATAAATAGAAAATAACATCAAATTGCAAGGCTAACCCCTAGGGTTGTGGAGTTATGGCCCTTGGTTTTTGCCCCTACCCCTCCAAATTTTAGTCAAAAAAATACAAAAGTGACCAATTTCACCCCATACACCCAATGCAATCCTATTTTTGGTCCCATTTTACATAAATAACATGTCTGAGCTAGGTAAATTCAGCAAGAAAAGTGTCTCCCATACCTGCCGATTTTTTGCTATTTGCTGTCAAAGTTTTTCGCGGTTTCTAACGACGCTAAATTTGAACTTCCGCCAGTGGTGGTAACCTCCATTTTGAAGAGCTACAAATCCTTCAGAGCCAACTGATATTTAGTTTCTATGATTTTTCAAAATATTAAACACCTTCTTTGTACAAAATAAATACAGAATTGGGTCTTTAAAATACCAATTTAATTTTTGGTGCCCATAAATAAGCCCTACACTAAAGATTTGATATTTTGAGGGACCCCCATCACCCCAATATATCCCCTGCCACCTTAAGTTTTCAGATCTATGTTTTGAAACCAAATTTTATATGCACATCTTGTTCTGGGATGAATTTTGAGTAAAACCTCACCCATGAATATGATCTCCATCATGAGTTTAGTGATTTACATGCAATTTACTTTTCCACATACATCCTTAAGATTTGCCAAATTTCAATTTCATTCTTCATTACAAGCTACCCATGGTAATAGCTAGTCCAAATTCCTGTTTTTAAGGGAAATGTTATATAAAATATGAACATAATGACTCTCTGATGTCACGCGCAGGCTTGTTTTCACCAAATCAAGCATTCGGAACACTTATCCGGGAATATTGGTCCACCCGGGCTGTATGAGCCACAAAATAGTTGAATAAAAAATGGTGACCATTGTTCCATAATCACAAAATAAAAGTAAAAATTTAGCTCTAAATGTGTTTCTGCAGAGTAAATGTACTCAATAAACATTATTTTACTATATTTTATCACACCAGTCAGCAAATATGACACAGGATGGACCAGAAATCACAAAAAACAGTGATTATATGCAGCAAGGGAGGTAACTCAGTTCAGCCCATCAAATTTCCAGGTGTTATATTGGTCTAATTTCAAGTTTTTCAACATTTCTACTCAAGTATTTCACCTGAATTAAGCCGGTACATTCTTTTCAACACCAAATAACACTTTCTGTTCAATATTAGACACACTTATGTACTCAAACTGTTACTGAACCCCCAGCGACAAGGCGGAAATCAAGAAAATACCCCAAACCGCCCCCAAATATTCAAATTTCTAGACAATACAGCAATCTAAATGCACTTTTTGGATACATTTGGCAATTTTAATACATATTTAACAAAATCCATGCAAATAGAATACATATAAACAGCTTTTAGTGCTGAAAAAGGGTGGTGAGGGCAAATCTCAGATTTGGCATTTTCTCACATTTTGGATTACCTCCCTTGTTTCAAAGGAAATTGACAACACAATTTGCCAAAAAAATGCCTGAAATTGCCAGCACTGGATTTCTAAGACATGTACCTATCTAAATTAATGCAAAACTGTATGATCCAAGAACTTTGATAACAAGCCATTTTCTATTAAGGGGGCAGGGGATATATTATTGGCCAATTTTGAGGTTCCGACAGGCCGCAAACAGTCAAGCGGATTTCTTGAAAACAGCAAATAAGACAAGAAAGTATTTATGTGTCAGTCTCAGGGCCTATGCAACATAAATAGAAAATAACATCAAATTGCAAGGCTAACCCCTAGGGTTGTGGAGTTATGGCCCTTGGTTTTTGCCCCTACCCCTCCAAATTTTAGTCAAAAAAATACAAAAGTGACCAATTTCACCCCATACACCCAATGCAATCCTATTTTTGGTCCCATTTTACATAAATAACATGTCTGAGCTAGGTAAATTCAGCAAGAAAAGTGTCTCCCATACCTGCCGATTTTTTGCTATTTGCTGTCAAAGTTTTTCGCGGTTTCTAACGACGCTAAATTTGAACTTCCACCAGTGGTGGTAACCTCCATTTTGAAGAGCTACAAATCCTTCAGAGCCAACTGATATTTAGTTTCTATGATTTTTCAAAATATTAAACACCTTCTTTGTACAAAATAAATACAGAATTGGGTCTTTAAAATACCAATTTAATTTTTGGTGCCCATAAATAAGCCCTACACTAAAGATTTGATATTTTGAGGGACCCCCATCACCCCAATATATCCCCTGCCACCTTAAGTTTTCAGATCTATGTTTTGAAACCAAATTTTATATGCACATCTTGTTCTGGGATGAATTTTGAGTAAAACCTCACCCATGAATATGATCTCCATCATGAGTTTAGTGATTTACATGCAATTTACTTTTCCACATACATCCTTAAGATTTGCCAAATTTCAATTTCATTCTTCATTACAAGCTACCCATGGTAATAGCTAGTCCAAATTCCTGTTTTTAAGGGAAATGTTATATAAAATATGAACATAATGACTCTCTGATGTCACGCGCAGGCTTGTTTTCACCAAATCAAGCATTCGGAACACTTATCCGGGAATATTGGTCCACCCGGGCTGTATGAGCCACAAAATAGTTGAATAAAAAATGGTGACCATTGTTCCATAATCACAAAATAAAAGTAAAAATTTAGCTCTAAATGTGTTTCTGCAGAGTAAATGTACTCAATAAACATTATTTTACTATATTTTATCACACCAGTCAGCAAATATGACACAGGATGGACCAGAAATCACAAAAAACAGTGATTATATGCAGCAAGGGAGGTAACTCAGTTCAGCCCATCAAATTTCCAGGTGTTATATTGGTCTAATTTCAAGTTTTTCAACATTTCTACTCAAGTATTTCACCTGAATTAAGCCGGTACATTCTTTTCAACACCAAATAACACTTTCTGTTCAATATTAGACACACTTATGTACTCAAACTGTTACTGAACCCCCAGCGACAAGGCGGAAATCAAGAAAATACCCCAAACCGCCCCCAAATATTCAAATTTCTAGACAATACAGCAATCTAAATGCACTTTTTGGATACATTTGGCAATTTTAATACATATTTAACAAAATCCATGCAAATAGAATACATATAAACAGCTTTTAGTGCTGAAAAAGGGTGGTGAGGGCAAATCTCAGATTTGGCATTTTCTCACATTTTGGATTACCTCCCTTGTTTCAAAGGAAATTGACAACACAATTTGCCAAAAAAATGCCTGAAATTGCCAGCACTGGATTTCTAAGACATGTACCTATCTAAATTAATGCAAAACTGTATGATCCAAGAACTTTGATAACAAGCCATTTTCTATTAAGGGGGCAGGGGATATATTATTGGCCAATTTTGAGGTTCCGACAGGCCGCAAACAGTCAAGCGGATTTCTTGAAAACAGCAAATAAGACAAGAAAGTATTTATGTGTCAGTCTCAGGGCCTATGCAACATAAATAGAAAATAACATCAAATTGCAAGGCTAACCCCTAGGGTTGTGGAGTTATGGCCCTTGGTTTTTGCCCCTACCCCTCCAAATTTTAGTCAAAAAAATACAAAAGTGACCAATTTCACCCCATACACCCAATGCAATCCTATTTTTGGTCCCATTTTACATAAATAACATGTCTGAGCTAGGTAAATTCAGCAAGAAAAGTGTCTCCCATACCTGCCGATTTTTTGCTATTTGCTGTCAAAGTTTTTCGCGGTTTCTAACGACGCTAAATTTGAACTTCCGCCAGTGGTGGTAACCTCCATTTTGAAGAGCTACAAATCCTTCAGAGCCAACTGATATTTAGTTTCTATGATTTTTCAAAATATTAAACACCTTCTTTGTACAAAATAAATACAGAATTGGGTCTTTAAAATACCAATTTAATTTTTGGTGCCCATAAATAAGCCCTACACTAAAGATTTGATATTTTGAGGGACCCCCATCACCCCAATATATCCCCTGCCACCTTAAGTTTTCAGATCTATGTTTTGAAACCAAATTTTATATGCACATCTTGTTCTGGGATGAATTTTGAGTAAAACCTCACCCATGAATATGATCTCCATCATGAGTTTAGTGATTTACATGCAATTTACTTTTCCACATACATCCTTAAGATTTGCCAAATTTCAATTTCATTCTTCATTACAAGCTACCCATGGTAATAGCTAGTCCAAATTCCTGTTTTTAAGGGAAATGTTATATAAAATATGAACATAATGACTCTCTGATGTCACGCGCAGGCTTGTTTTCACCAAATCAAGCATTCGGAACACTTATCCGGGAATATTGGTCCACCCGGGCTGTATGAGCCACAAAATAGTTGAATAAAAAATGGTGACCATTGTTCCATAATCACAAAATAAAAGTAAAAATTTAGCTCTAAATGTGTTTCTGCAGAGTAAATGTACTCAATAAACATTATTTTACTATATTTTATCACACCAGTCAGCAAATATGACACAGGATGGACCAGAAATCACAAAAAACAGTGATTATATGCAGCAAGGGAGGTAACTCAGTTCAGCCCATCAAATTTCCAGGTGTTATATTGGTCTAATTTCAAGTTTTTCAACATTTCTACTCAAGTATTTCACCTGAATTAAGCCGGTACATTCTTTTCAACACCAAATAACACTTTCTGTTCAATATTAGACACACTTATGTACTCAAACTGTTACTGAACCCCCAGCGACAAGGCGGAAATCAAGAAAATACCCCAAACCGCCCCCAAATATTCAAATTTCTAGACAATACAGCAATCTAAATGCACTTTTTGGATACATTTGGCAATTTTAATACATATTTAACAAAATCCATGCAAATAGAATACATATAAACAGCTTTTAGTGCTGAAAAAGGGTGGTGAGGGCAAATCTCAGATTTGGCATTTTCTCACATTTTGGATTACCTCCCTTGTTTCAAAGGAAATTGACAACACAATTTGCCAAAAAAATGCCTGAAATTGCCAGCACTGGATTTCTAAGACATGTACCTATCTAAATTAATGCAAAACTGTATGATCCAAGAACTTTGATAACAAGCCATTTTCTATTAAGGGGGCAGGGGATATATTATTGGCCAATTTTGAGGTTCCGACAGGCCGCAAACAGTCAAGCGGATTTCTTGAAAACAGCAAATAAGACAAGAAAGTATTTATGTGTCAGTCTCAGGGCCTATGCAACATAAATAGAAAATAACATCAAATTGCAAGGCTAACCCCTAGGGTTGTGGAGTTATGGCCCTTGGTTTTTGCCCCTACCCCTCCAAATTTTAGTCAAAAAAATACAAAAGTGACCAATTTCACCCCATACACCCAATGCAATCCTATTTTTGGTCCCATTTTACATAAATAACATGTCTGAGCTAGGTAAATTCAGCAAGAAAAGTGTCTCCCATACCTGCCGATTTTTTGCTATTTGCTGTCAAAGTTTTTCGCGGTTTCTAACGACGCTAAATTTGAACTTCCGCCAGTGGTGGTAACCTCCATTTTGAAGAGCTACAAATCCTTCAGAGCCAACTGATATTTAGTTTCTATGATTTTTCAAAATATTAAACACCTTCTTTGTACAAAATAAATACAGAATTGGGTCTTTAAAATACCAATTTAATTTTTGGTGCCCATAAATAAGCCCTACACTAAAGATTTGATATTTTGAGGGACCCCCATCACCCCAATATATCCCCTGCCACCTTAAGTTTTCAGATCTATGTTTTGAAACCAAATTTTATATGCACATCTTGTTCTGGGATGAATTTTGAGTAAAACCTCACCCATGAATATGATCTCCATCATGAGTTTAGTGATTTACATGCAATTTACTTTTCCACATACATCCTTAAGATTTGCCAAATTTCAATTTCATTCTTCATTACAAGCTACCCATGGTAATAGCTAGTCCAAATTCCTGTTTTTAAGGGAAATGTTATATAAAATATGAACATAATGACTCTCTGATGTCACGCGCAGGCTTGTTTTCACCAAATCAAGCATTCGGAACACTTATCCGGGAATATTGGTCCACCCGGGCTGTATGAGCCACAAAATAGTTGAATAAAAAATGGTGACCATTGTTCCATAATCACAAAATAAAAGTAAAAATTTAGCTCTAAATGTGTTTCTGCAGAGTAAATGTACTCAATAAACATTATTTTACTATATTTTATCACACCAGTCAGCAAATATGACACAGGATGGACCAGAAATCACAAAAAACAGTGATTATATGCAGCAAGGGAGGTAACTCAGTTCAGCCCATCAAATTTCCAGGTGTTATATTGGTCTAATTTCAAGTTTTTCAACATTTCTACTCAAGTATTTCACCTGAATTAAGCCGGTACATTCTTTTCAACACCAAATAACACTTTCTGTTCAATATTAGACACACTTATGTACTCAAACTGTTACTGAACCCCCAGCGACAAGGCGGAAATCAAGAAAATACCCCAAACCGCCCCCAAATATTCAAATTTCTAGACAATACAGCAATCTAAATGCACTTTTTGGATACATTTGGCAATTTTAATACATATTTAACAAAATCCATGCAAATAGAATACATATAAACAGCTTTTAGTGCTGAAAAAGGGTGGTGAGGGCAAATCTCAGATTTGGCATTTTCTCACATTTTGGATTACCTCCCTTGTTTCAAAGGAAATTGACAACACAATTTGCCAAAAAAATGCCTGAAATTGCCAGCACTGGATTTCTAAGACATGTACCTATCTAAATTAATGCAAAACTGTATGATCCAAGAACTTTGATAACAAGCCATTTTCTATTAAGGGGGCAGGGGATATATTATTGGCCAATTTTGAGGTTCCGACAGGCCGCAAACAGTCAAGCGGATTTCTTGAAAACAGCAAATAAGACAAGAAAGTATTTATGTGTCAGTCTCAGGGCCTATGCAACATAAATAGAAAATAACATCAAATTGCAAGGCTAACCCCTAGGGTTGTGGAGTTATGGCCCTTGGTTTTTGCCCCTACCCCTCCAAATTTTAGTCAAAAAAATACAAAAGTGACCAATTTCACCCCATACACCCAATGCAATCCTATTTTTGGTCCCATTTTACATAAATAACATGTCTGAGCTAGGTAAATTCAGCAAGAAAAGTGTCTCCCATACCTGCCGATTTTTTGCTATTTGCTGTCAAAGTTTTTCGCGGTTTCTAACGACGCTAAATTTGAACTTCCGCCAGTGGTGGTAACCTCCATTTTGAAGAGCTACAAATCCTTCAGAGCCAACTGATATTTAGTTTCTATGATTTTTCAAAATATTAAACACCTTCTTTGTACAAAATAAATACAGAATTGGGTCTTTAAAATACCAATTTAATTTTTGGTGCCCATAAATAAGCCCTACACTAAAGATTTGATATTTTGAGGGACCCCCATCACCCCAATATATCCCCTGCCACCTTAAGTTTTCAGATCTATGTTTTGAAACCAAATTTTATATGCACATCTTGTTCTGGGATGAATTTTGAGTAAAACCTCACCCATGAATATGATCTCCATCATGAGTTTAGTGATTTACATGCAATTTACTTTTCCACATACATCCTTAAGATTTGCCAAATTTCAATTTCATTCTTCATTACAAGCTACCCATGGTAATAGCTAGTCCAAATTCCTGTTTTTAAGGGAAATGTTATATAAAATATGAACATAATGACTCTCTGATGTCACGCGCAGGCTTGTTTTCACCAAATCAAGCATTCGGAACACTTATCCGGGAATATTGGTCCACCCGGGCTGTATGAGCCACAAAATAGTTGAATAAAAAATGGTGACCATTGTTCCATAATCACAAAATAAAAGTAAAAATTTAGCTCTAAATGTGTTTCTGCAGAGTAAATGTACTCAATAAACATTATTTTACTATATTTTATCACACCAGTCAGCAAATATGACACAGGATGGACCAGAAATCACAAAAAACAGTGATTATATGCAGCAAGGGAGGTAACTCAGTTCAGCCCATCAAATTTCCAGGTGTTATATTGGTCTAATTTCAAGTTTTTCAACATTTCTACTCAAGTATTTCACCTGAATTAAGCCGGTACATTCTTTTCAACACCAAATAACACTTTCTGTTCAATATTAGACACACTTATGTACTCAAACTGTTACTGAACCCCCAGCGACAAGGCGGAAATCAAGAAAATACCCCAAACCGCCCCCAAATATTCAAATTTCTAGACAATACAGCAATCTAAATGCACTTTTTGGATACATTTGGCAATTTTAATACATATTTAACAAAATCCATGCAAATAGAATACATATAAACAGCTTTTAGTGCTGAAAAAGGGTGGTGAGGGCAAATCTCAGATTTGGCATTTTCTCACATTTTGGATTACCTCCCTTGTTTCAAAGGAAATTGACAACACAATTTGCCAAAAAAATGCCTGAAATTGCCAGCACTGGATTTCTAAGACATGTACCTATCTAAATTAATGCAAAACTGTATGATCCAAGAACTTTGATAACAAGCCATTTTCTATTAAGGGGGCAGGGGATATATTATTGGCCAATTTTGAGGTTCCGACAGGCCGCAAACAGTCAAGCGGATTTCTTGAAAACAGCAAATAAGACAAGAAAGTATTTATGTGTCAGTCTCAGGGCCTATGCAACATAAATAGAAAATAACATCAAATTGCAAGGCTAACCCCTAGGGTTGTGGAGTTATGGCCCTTGGTTTTTGCCCCTACCCCTCCAAATTTTAGTCAAAAAAATACAAAAGTGACCAATTTCACCCCATACACCCAATGCAATCCTATTTTTGGTCCCATTTTACATAAATAACATGTCTGAGCTAGGTAAATTCAGCAAGAAAAGTGTCTCCCATACCTGCCGATTTTTTGCTATTTGCTGTCAAAGTTTTTCGCGGTTTCTAACGACGCTAAATTTGAACTTCCGCCAGTGGTGGTAACCTCCATTTTGAAGAGCTACAAATCCTTCAGAGCCAACTGATATTTAGTTTCTATGATTTTTCAAAATATTAAACACCTTCTTTGTACAAAATAAATACAGAATTGGGTCTTTAAAATACCAATTTAATTTTTGGTGCCCATAAATAAGCCCTACACTAAAGATTTGATATTTTGAGGGACCCCCATCACCCCAATATATCCCCTGCCACCTTAAGTTTTCAGATCTATGTTTTGAAACCAAATTTTATATGCACATCTTGTTCTGGGATGAATTTTGAGTAAAACCTCACCCATGAATATGATCTCCATCATGAGTTTAGTGATTTACATGCAATTTACTTTTCCACATACATCCTTAAGATTTGCCAAATTTCAATTTCATTCTTCATTACAAGCTACCCATGGTAATAGCTAGTCCAAATTCCTGTTTTTAAGGGAAATGTTATATAAAATATGAACATAATGACTCTCTGATGTCACGCGCAGGCTTGTTTTCACCAAATCAAGCATTCGGAACACTTATCCGGGAATATTGGTCCACCCGGGCTGTATGAGCCACAAAATAGTTGAATAAAAAATGGTGACCATTGTTCCATAATCACAAAATAAAAGTAAAAATTTAGCTCTAAATGTGTTTCTGCAGAGTAAATGTACTCAATAAACATTATTTTACTATATTTTATCACACCAGTCAGCAAATATGACACAGGATGGACCAGAAATCACAAAAAACAGTGATTATATGCAGCAAGGGAGGTAACTCAGTTCAGCCCATCAAATTTCCAGGTGTTATATTGGTCTAATTTCAAGTTTTTCAACATTTCTACTCAAGTATTTCACCTGAATTAAGCCGGTACATTCTTTTCAACACCAAATAACACTTTCTGTTCAATATTAGACACACTTATGTACTCAAACTGTTACTGAACCCCCAGCGACAAGGCGGAAATCAAGAAAATACCCCAAACCGCCCCCAAATATTCAAATTTCTAGACAATACAGCAATCTAAATGCACTTTTTGGATACATTTGGCAATTTTAATACATATTTAACAAAATCCATGCAAATAGAATACATATAAACAGCTTTTAGTGCTGAAAAAGGGTGGTGAGGGCAAATCTCAGATTTGGCATTTTCTCACATTTTGGATTACCTCCCTTGTTTCAAAGGAAATTGACAACACAATTTGCCAAAAAAATGCCTGAAATTGCCAGCACTGGATTTCTAAGACATGTACCTATCTAAATTAATGCAAAACTGTATGATCCAAGAACTTTGATAACAAGCCATTTTCTATTAAGGGGGCAGGGGATATATTATTGGCCAATTTTGAGGTTCCGACAGGCCGCAAACAGTCAAGCGGATTTCTTGAAAACAGCAAATAAGACAAGAAAGTATTTATGTGTCAGTCTCAGGGCCTATGCAACATAAATAGAAAATAACATCAAATTGCAAGGCTAACCCCTAGGGTTGTGGAGTTATGGCCCTTGGTTTTTGCCCCTACCCCTCCAAATTTTAGTCAAAAAAATACAAAAGTGACCAATTTCACCCCATACACCCAATGCAATCCTATTTTTGGTCCCATTTTACATAAATAACATGTCTGAGCTAGGTAAATTCAGCAAGAAAAGTGTCTCCCATACCTGCCGATTTTTTGCTATTTGCTGTCAAAGTTTTTCGCGGTTTCTAACGACGCTAAATTTGAACTTCCGCCAGTGGTGGTAACCTCCATTTTGAAGAGCTACAAATCCTTCAGAGCCAACTGATATTTAGTTTCTATGATTTTTCAAAATATTAAACACCTTCTTTGTACAAAATAAATACAGAATTGGGTCTTTAAAATACCAATTTAATTTTTGGTGCCCATAAATAAGCCCTACACTAAAGATTTGATATTTTGAGGGACCCCCATCACCCCAATATATCCCCTGCCACCTTAAGTTTTCAGATCTATGTTTTGAAACCAAATTTTATATGCACATCTTGTTCTGGGATGAATTTTGAGTAAAACCTCACCCATGAATATGATCTCCATCATGAGTTTAGTGATTTACATGCAATTTACTTTTCCACATACATCCTTAAGATTTGCCAAATTTCAATTTCATTCTTCATTACAAGCTACCCATGGTAATAGCTAGTCCAAATTCCTGTTTTTAAGGGAAATGTTATATAAAATATGAACATAATGACTCTCTGATGTCACGCGCAGGCTTGTTTTCACCAAATCAAGCATTCGGAACACTTATCCGGGAATATTGGTCCACCCGGGCTGTATGAGCCACAAAATAGTTGAATAAAAAATGGTGACCATTGTTCCATAATCACAAAATAAAAGTAAAAATTTAGCTCTAAATGTGTTTCTGCAGAGTAAATGTACTCAATAAACATTATTTTACTATATTTTATCACACCAGTCAGCAAATATGACACAGGATGGACCAGAAATCACAAAAAACAGTGATTATATGCAGCAAGGGAGGTAACTCAGTTCAGCCCATCAAATTTCCAGGTGTTATATTGGTCTAATTTCAAGTTTTTCAACATTTCTACTCAAGTATTTCACCTGAATTAAGCCGGTACATTCTTTTCAACACCAAATAACACTTTCTGTTCAATATTAGACACACTTATGTACTCAAACTGTTACTGAACCCCCAGCGACAAGGCGGAAATCAAGAAAATACCCCAAACCGCCCCCAAATATTCAAATTTCTAGACAATACAGCAATCTAAATGCACTTTTTGGATACATTTGGCAATTTTAATACATATTTAACAAAATCCATGCAAATAGAATACATATAAACAGCTTTTAGTGCTGAAAAAGGGTGGTGAGGGCAAATCTCAGATTTGGCATTTTCTCACATTTTGGATTACCTCCCTTGTTTCAAAGGAAATTGACAACACAATTTGCCAAAAAAATGCCTGAAATTGCCAGCACTGGATTTCTAAGACATGTACCTATCTAAATTAATGCAAAACTGTATGATCCAAGAACTTTGATAACAAGCCATTTTCTATTAAGGGGGCAGGGGATATATTATTGGCCAATTTTGAGGTTCCGACAGGCCGCAAACAGTCAAGCGGATTTCTTGAAAACAGCAAATAAGACAAGAAAGTATTTATGTGTCAGTCTCAGGGCCTATGCAACATAAATAGAAAATAACATCAAATTGCAAGGCTAACCCCTAGGGTTGTGGAGTTATGGCCCTTGGTTTTTGCCCCTACCCCTCCAAATTTTAGTCAAAAAAATACAAAAGTGACCAATTTCACCCCATACACCCAATGCAATCCTATTTTTGGTCCCATTTTACATAAATAACATGTCTGAGCTAGGTAAATTCAGCAAGAAAAGTGTCTCCCATACCTGCCGATTTTTTGCTATTTGCTGTCAAAGTTTTTCGCGGTTTCTAACGACGCTAAATTTGAACTTCCGCCAGTGGTGGTAACCTCCATTTTGAAGAGCTACAAATCCTTCAGAGCCAACTGATATTTAGTTTCTATGATTTTTCAAAATATTAAACACCTTCTTTGTACAAAATAAATACAGAATTGGGTCTTTAAAATACCAATTTAATTTTTGGTGCCCATAAATAAGCCCTACACTAAAGATTTGATATTTTGAGGGACCCCCATCACCCCAATATATCCCCTGCCACCTTAAGTTTTCAGATCTATGTTTTGAAACCAAATTTTATATGCACATCTTGTTCTGGGATGAATTTTGAGTAAAACCTCACCCATGAATATGATCTCCATCATGAGTTTAGTGATTTACATGCAATTTACTTTTCCACATACATCCTTAAGATTTGCCAAATTTCAATTTCATTCTTCATTACAAGCTACCCATGGTAATAGCTAGTCCAAATTCCTGTTTTTAAGGGAAATGTTATATAAAATATGAACATAATGACTCTCTGATGTCACGCGCAGGCTTGTTTTCACCAAATCAAGCATTCGGAACACTTATCCGGGAATATTGGTCCACCCGGGCTGTATGAGCCACAAAATAGTTGAATAAAAAATGGTGACCATTGTTCCATAATCACAAAATAAAAGTAAAAATTTAGCTCTAAATGTGTTTCTGCAGAGTAAATGTACTCAATAAACATTATTTTACTATATTTTATCACACCAGTCAGCAAATATGACACAGGATGGACCAGAAATCACAAAAAACAGTGATTATATGCAGCAAGGGAGGTAACTCAGTTCAGCCCATCAAATTTCCAGGTGTTATATTGGTCTAATTTCAAGTTTTTCAACATTTCTACTCAAGTATTTCACCTGAATTAAGCCGGTACATTCTTTTCAACACCAAATAACACTTTCTGTTCAATATTAGACACACTTATGTACTCAAACTGTTACTGAACCCCCAGCGACAAGGCGGAAATCAAGAAAATACCCCAAACCGCCCCCAAATATTCAAATTTCTAGACAATACAGCAATCTAAATGCACTTTTTGGATACATTTGGCAATTTTAATACATATTTAACAAAATCCATGCAAATAGAATACATATAAACAGCTTTTAGTGCTGAAAAAGGGTGGTGAGGGCAAATCTCAGATTTGGCATTTTCTCACATTTTGGATTACCTCCCTTGTTTCAAAGGAAATTGACAACACAATTTGCCAAAAAAATGCCTGAAATTGCCAGCACTGGATTTCTAAGACATGTACCTATCTAAATTAATGCAAAACTGTATGATCCAAGAACTTTGATAACAAGCCATTTTCTATTAAGGGGGCAGGGGATATATTATTGGCCAATTTTGAGGTTCCGACAGGCCGCAAACAGTCAAGCGGATTTCTTGAAAACAGCAAATAAGACAAGAAAGTATTTATGTGTCAGTCTCAGGGCCTATGCAACATAAATAGAAAATAACATCAAATTGCAAGGCTAACCCCTAGGGTTGTGGAGTTATGGCCCTTGGTTTTTGCCCCTACCCCTCCAAATTTTAGTCAAAAAAATACAAAAGTGACCAATTTCACCCCATACACCCAATGCAATCCTATTTTTGGTCCCATTTTACATAAATAACATGTCTGAGCTAGGTAAATTCAGCAAGAAAAGTGTCTCCCATACCTGCCGATTTTTTGCTATTTGCTGTCAAAGTTTTTCGCGGTTTCTAACGACGCTAAATTTGAACTTCCGCCAGTGGTGGTAACCTCCATTTTGAAGAGCTACAAATCCTTCAGAGCCAACTGATATTTAGTTTCTATGATTTTTCAAAATATTAAACACCTTCTTTGTACAAAATAAATACAGAATTGGGTCTTTAAAATACCAATTTAATTTTTGGTGCCCATAAATAAGCCCTACACTAAAGATTTGATATTTTGAGGGACCCCCATCACCCCAATATATCCCCTGCCACCTTAAGTTTTCAGATCTATGTTTTGAAACCAAATTTTATATGCACATCTTGTTCTGGGATGAATTTTGAGTAAAACCTCACCCATGAATATGATCTCCATCATGAGTTTAGTGATTTACATGCAATTTACTTTTCCACATACATCCTTAAGATTTGCCAAATTTCAATTTCATTCTTCATTACAAGCTACCCATGGTAATAGCTAGTCCAAATTCCTGTTTTTAAGGGAAATGTTATATAAAATATGAACATAATGACTCTCTGATGTCACGCGCAGGCTTGTTTTCACCAAATCAAGCATTCGGAACACTTATCCGGGAATATTGGTCCACCCGGGCTGTATGAGCCACAAAATAGTTGAATAAAAAATGGTGACCATTGTTCCATAATCACAAAATAAAAGTAAAAATTTAGCTCTAAATGTGTTTCTGCAGAGTAAATGTACTCAATAAACATTATTTTACTATATTTTATCACACCAGTCAGCAAATATGACACAGGATGGACCAGAAATCACAAAAAACAGTGATTATATGCAGCAAGGGAGGTAACTCAGTTCAGCCCATCAAATTTCCAGGTGTTATATTGGTCTAATTTCAAGTTTTTCAACATTTCTACTCAAGTATTTCACCTGAATTAAGCCGGTACATTCTTTTCAACACCAAATAACACTTTCTGTTCAATATTAGACACACTTATGTACTCAAACTGTTACTGAACCCCCAGCGACAAGGCGGAAATCAAGAAAATACCCCAAACCGCCCCCAAATATTCAAATTTCTAGACAATACAGCAATCTAAATGCACTTTTTGGATACATTTGGCAATTTTAATACATATTTAACAAAATCCATGCAAATAGAATACATATAAACAGCTTTTAGTGCTGAAAAAGGGTGGTGAGGGCAAATCTCAGATTTGGCATTTTCTCACATTTTGGATTACCTCCCTTGTTTCAAAGGAAATTGACAACACAATTTGCCAAAAAAATGCCTGAAATTGCCAGCACTGGATTTCTAAGACATGTACCTATCTAAATTAATGCAAAACTGTATGATCCAAGAACTTTGATAACAAGCCATTTTCTATTAAGGGGGCAGGGGATATATTATTGGCCAATTTTGAGGTTCCGACAGGCCGCAAACAGTCAAGCGGATTTCTTGAAAACAGCAAATAAGACAAGAAAGTATTTATGTGTCAGTCTCAGGGCCTATGCAACATAAATAGAAAATAACATCAAATTGCAAGGCTAACCCCTAGGGTTGTGGAGTTATGGCCCTTGGTTTTTGCCCCTACCCCTCCAAATTTTAGTCAAAAAAATACAAAAGTGACCAATTTCACCCCATACACCCAATGCAATCCTATTTTTGGTCCCATTTTACATAAATAACATGTCTGAGCTAGGTAAATTCAGCAAGAAAAGTGTCTCCCATACCTGCCGATTTTTTGCTATTTGCTGTCAAAGTTTTTCGCGGTTTCTAACGACGCTAAATTTGAACTTCCGCCAGTGGTGGTAACCTCCATTTTGAAGAGCTACAAATCCTTCAGAGCCAACTGATATTTAGTTTCTATGATTTTTCAAAATATTAAACACCTTCTTTGTACAAAATAAATACAGAATTGGGTCTTTAAAATACCAATTTAATTTTTGGTGCCCATAAATAAGCCCTACACTAAAGATTTGATATTTTGAGGGACCCCCATCACCCCAATATATCCCCTGCCACCTTAAGTTTTCAGATCTATGTTTTGAAACCAAATTTTATATGCACATCTTGTTCTGGGATGAATTTTGAGTAAAACCTCACCCATGAATATGATCTCCATCATGAGTTTAGTGATTTACATGCAATTTACTTTTCCACATACATCCTTAAGATTTGCCAAATTTCAATTTCATTCTTCATTACAAGCTACCCATGGTAATAGCTAGTCCAAATTCCTGTTTTTAAGGGAAATGTTATATAAAATATGAACATAATGACTCTCTGATGTCACGCGCAGGCTTGTTTTCACCAAATCAAGCATTCGGAACACTTATCCGGGAATATTGGTCCACCCGGGCTGTATGAGCCACAAAATAGTTGAATAAAAAATGGTGACCATTGTTCCATAATCACAAAATAAAAGTAAAAATTTAGCTCTAAATGTGTTTCTGCAGAGTAAATGTACTCAATAAACATTATTTTACTATATTTTATCACACCAGTCAGCAAATATGACACAGGATGGACCAGAAATCACAAAAAACAGTGATTATATGCAGCAAGGGAGGTAACTCAGTTCAGCCCATCAAATTTCCAGGTGTTATATTGGTCTAATTTCAAGTTTTTCAACATTTCTACTCAAGTATTTCACCTGAATTAAGCCGGTACATTCTTTTCAACACCAAATAACACTTTCTGTTCAATATTAGACACACTTATGTACTCAAACTGTTACTGAACCCCCAGCGACAAGGCGGAAATCAAGAAAATACCCCAAACCGCCCCCAAATATTCAAATTTCTAGACAATACAGCAATCTAAATGCACTTTTTGGATACATTTGGCAATTTTAATACATATTTAACAAAATCCATGCAAATAGAATACATATAAACAGCTTTTAGTGCTGAAAAAGGGTGGTGAGGGCAAATCTCAGATTTGGCATTTTCTCACATTTTGGATTACCTCCCTTGTTTCAAAGGAAATTGACAACACAATTTGCCAAAAAAATGCCTGAAATTGCCAGCACTGGATTTCTAAGACATGTACCTATCTAAATTAATGCAAAACTGTATGATCCAAGAACTTTGATAACAAGCCATTTTCTATTAAGGGGGCAGGGGATATATTATTGGCCAATTTTGAGGTTCCGACAGGCCGCAAACAGTCAAGCGGATTTCTTGAAAACAGCAAATAAGACAAGAAAGTATTTATGTGTCAGTCTCAGGGCCTATGCAACATAAATAGAAAATAACATCAAATTGCAAGGCTAACCCCTAGGGTTGTGGAGTTATGGCCCTTGGTTTTTGCCCCTACCCCTCCAAATTTTAGTCAAAAAAATACAAAAGTGACCAATTTCACCCCATACACCCAATGCAATCCTATTTTTGGTCCCATTTTACATAAATAACATGTCTGAGCTAGGTAAATTCAGCAAGAAAAGTGTCTCCCATACCTGCCGATTTTTTGCTATTTGCTGTCAAAGTTTTTCGCGGTTTCTAACGACGCTAAATTTGAACTTCCGCCAGTGGTGGTAACCTCCATTTTGAAGAGCTACAAATCCTTCAGAGCCAACTGATATTTAGTTTCTATGATTTTTCAAAATATTAAACACCTTCTTTGTACAAAATAAATACAGAATTGGGTCTTTAAAATACCAATTTAATTTTTGGTGCCCATAAATAAGCCCTACACTAAAGATTTGATATTTTGAGGGACCCCCATCACCCCAATATATCCCCTGCCACCTTAAGTTTTCAGATCTATGTTTTGAAACCAAATTTTATATGCACATCTTGTTCTGGGATGAATTTTGAGTAAAACCTCACCCATGAATATGATCTCCATCATGAGTTTAGTGATTTACATGCAATTTACTTTTCCACATACATCCTTAAGATTTGCCAAATTTCAATTTCATTCTTCATTACAAGCTACCCATGGTAATAGCTAGTCCAAATTCCTGTTTTTAAGGGAAATGTTATATAAAATATGAACATAATGACTCTCTGATGTCACGCGCAGGCTTGTTTTCACCAAATCAAGCATTCGGAACACTTATCCGGGAATATTGGTCCACCCGGGCTGTATGAGCCACAAAATAGTTGAATAAAAAATGGTGACCATTGTTCCATAATCACAAAATAAAAGTAAAAATTTAGCTCTAAATGTGTTTCTGCAGAGTAAATGTACTCAATAAACATTATTTTACTATATTTTATCACACCAGTCAGCAAATATGACACAGGATGGACCAGAAATCACAAAAAACAGTGATTATATGCAGCAAGGGAGGTAACTCAGTTCAGCCCATCAAATTTCCAGGTGTTATATTGGTCTAATTTCAAGTTTTTCAACATTTCTACTCAAGTATTTCACCTGAATTAAGCCGGTACATTCTTTTCAACACCAAATAACACTTTCTGTTCAATATTAGACACACTTATGTACTCAAACTGTTACTGAACCCCCAGCGACAAGGCGGAAATCAAGAAAATACCCCAAACCGCCCCCAAATATTCAAATTTCTAGACAATACAGCAATCTAAATGCACTTTTTGGATACATTTGGCAATTTTAATACATATTTAACAAAATCCATGCAAATAGAATACATATAAACAGCTTTTAGTGCTGAAAAAGGGTGGTGAGGGCAAATCTCAGATTTGGCATTTTCTCACATTTTGGATTACCTCCCTTGTTTCAAAGGAAATTGACAACACAATTTGCCAAAAAAATGCCTGAAATTGCCAGCACTGGATTTCTAAGACATGTACCTATCTAAATTAATGCAAAACTGTATGATCCAAGAACTTTGATAACAAGCCATTTTCTATTAAGGGGGCAGGGGATATATTATTGGCCAATTTTGAGGTTCCGACAGGCCGCAAACAGTCAAGCGGATTTCTTGAAAACAGCAAATAAGACAAGAAAGTATTTATGTGTCAGTCTCAGGGCCTATGCAACATAAATAGAAAATAACATCAAATTGCAAGGCTAACCCCTAGGGTTGTGGAGTTATGGCCCTTGGTTTTTGCCCCTACCCCTCCAAATTTTAGTCAAAAAAATACAAAAGTGACCAATTTCACCCCATACACCCAATGCAATCCTATTTTTGGTCCCATTTTACATAAATAACATGTCTGAGC
Source organism: Spisula subtruncata (assembly GCA_963678985.1). Taxonomy (NCBI): domain Eukaryota; kingdom Metazoa; phylum Mollusca; class Bivalvia; order Venerida; family Mactridae; genus Spisula; species Spisula subtruncata. The sequence continues at coordinate 5,895,667 of OY787660.1, forward strand.
TAGGTAAATTCAGCAAGAAAAGTGTCTCCCATACCTGCCGATTTTTTGCTATTTGCTGTCAAAGTTTTTCGCGGTTTCTAACGACGCTAAATTTGAACTTCCGCCAGTGGTGGTAACCTCCATTTTGAAGAGCTACAAATCCTTCAGAGCCAACTGATATTTAGTTTCTATGATTTTTCAAAATATTAAACACCTTCTTTGTACAAAATAAATACAGAATTGGGTCTTTAAAATACCAATTTAATTTTTGGTGCCCATAAATAAGCCCTACACTAAAGATTTGATATTTTGAGGGACCCCCATCACCCCAATATATCCCCTGCCACCTTAAGTTTTCAGATCTATGTTTTGAAACCAAATTTTATATGCACATCTTGTTCTGGGATGAATTTTGAGTAAAACCTCACCCATGAATATGATCTCCATCATGAGTTTAGTGATTTACATGCAATTTACTTTTCCACATACATCCTTAAGATTTGCCAAATTTCAATTTCATTCTTCATTACAAGCTACCCATGGTAATAGCTAGTCCAAATTCCTGTTTTTAAGGGAAATGTTATATAAAATATGAACATAATGACTCTCTGATGTCACGCGCAGGCTTGTTTTCACCAAATCAAGCATTCGGAACACTTATCCGGGAATATTGGTCCACCCGGGCTGTATGAGCCACAAAATAGTTGAATAAAAAATGGTGACCATTGTTCCATAATCACAAAATAAAAGTAAAAATTTAGCTCTAAATGTGTTTCTGCAGAGTAAATGTACTCAATAAACATTATTTTACTATATTTTATCACACCAGTCAGCAAATATGACACAGGATGGACCAGAAATCACAAAAAACAGTGATTATATGCAGCAAGGGAGGTAACTCAGTTCAGCCCATCAAATTTCCAGGTGTTATATTGGTCTAATTTCAAGTTTTTCAACATTTCTACTCAAGTATTTCACCTGAATTAAGCCGGTACATTCTTTTCAACACCAAATAACACTTTCTGTTCAATATTAGACACACTTATGTACTCAAACTGTTACTGAACCCCCAGCGACAAGGCGGAAATCAAGAAAATACCCCAAACCGCCCCCAAATATTCAAATTTCTAGACAATACAGCAATCTAAATGCACTTTTTGGATACATTTGGCAATTTTAATACATATTTAACAAAATCCATGCAAATAGAATACATATAAACAGCTTTTAGTGCTGAAAAAGGGTGGTGAGGGCAAATCTCAGATTTGGCATTTTCTCACATTTTGGATTACCTCCCTTGTTTCAAAGGAAATTGACAACACAATTTGCCAAAAAAATGCCTGAAATTGCCAGCACTGGATTTCTAAGACATGTACCTATCTAAATTAATGCAAAACTGTATGATCCAAGAACTTTGATAACAAGCCATTTTCTATTAAGGGGGCAGGGGATATATTATTGGCCAATTTTGAGGTTCCGACAGGCCGCAAACAGTCAAGCGGATTTCTTGAAAACAGCAAATAAGACAAGAAAGTATTTATGTGTCAGTCTCAGGGCCTATGCAACATAAATAGAAAATAACATCAAATTGCAAGGCTAACCCCTAGGGTTGTGGAGTTATGGCCCTTGGTTTTTGCCCCTACCCCTCCAAATTTTAGTCAAAAAAATACAAAAGTGACCAATTTCACCCCATACACCCAATGCAATCCTATTTTTGGTCCCATTTTACATAAATAACATGTCTGAGCTAGGTAAATTCAGCAAGAAAAGTGTCTCCCATACCTGCCGATTTTTTGCTATTTGCTGTCAAAGTTTTTCGCGGTTTCTAACGACGCTAAATTTGAACTTCCGCCAGTGGTGGTAACCTCCATTTTGAAGAGCTACAAATCCTTCAGAGCCAACTGATATTTAGTTTCTATGATTTTTCAAAATATTAAACACCTTCTTTGTACAAAATAAATACAGAATTGGGTCTTTAAAATACCAATTTAATTTTTGGTGCCCATAAATAAGCCCTACACTAAAGATTTGATATTTTGAGGGACCCCCATCACCCCAATATATCCCCTGCCACCTTAAGTTTTCAGATCTATGTTTTGAAACCAAATTTTATATGCACATCTTGTTCTGGGATGAATTTTGAGTAAAACCTCACCCATGAATATGATCTCCATCATGAGTTTAGTGATTTACATGCAATTTACTTTTCCACATACATCCTTAAGATTTGCCAAATTTCAATTTCATTCTTCATTACAAGCTACCCATGGTAATAGCTAGTCCAAATTCCTGTTTTTAAGGGAAATGTTATATAAAATATGAACATAATGACTCTCTGATGTCACGCGCAGGCTTGTTTTCACCAAATCAAGCATTCGGAACACTTATCCGGGAATATTGGTCCACCCGGGCTGTATGAGCCACAAAATAGTTGAATAAAAAATGGTGACCATTGTTCCATAATCACAAAATAAAAGTAAAAATTTAGCTCTAAATGTGTTTCTGCAGAGTAAATGTACTCAATAAACATTATTTTACTATATTTTATCACACCAGTCAGCAAATATGACACAGGATGGACCAGAAATCACAAAAAACAGTGATTATATGCAGCAAGGGAGGTAACTCAGTTCAGCCCATCAAATTTCCAGGTGTTATATTGGTCTAATTTCAAGTTTTTCAACATTTCTACTCAAGTATTTCACCTGAATTAAGCCGGTACATTCTTTTCAACACCAAATAACACTTTCTGTTCAATATTAGACACACTTATGTACTCAAACTGTTACTGAACCCCCAGCGACAAGGCGGAAATCAAGAAAATACCCCAAACCGCCCCCAAATATTCAAATTTCTAGACAATACAGCAATCTAAATGCACTTTTTGGATACATTTGGCAATTTTAATACATATTTAACAAAATCCATGCAAATAGAATACATATAAACAGCTTTTAGTGCTGAAAAAGGGTGGTGAGGGCAAATCTCAGATTTGGCATTTTCTCACATTTTGGATTACCTCCCTTGTTTCAAAGGAAATTGACAACACAATTTGCCAAAAAAATGCCTGAAATTGCCAGCACTGGATTTCTAAGACATGTACCTATCTAAATTAATGCAAAACTGTATGATCCAAGAACTTTGATAACAAGCCATTTTCTATTAAGGGGGCAGGGGATATATTATTGGCCAATTTTGAGGTTCCGACAGGCCGCAAACAGTCAAGCGGATTTCTTGAAAACAGCAAATAAGACAAGAAAGTATTTATGTGTCAGTCTCAGGGCCTATGCAACATAAATAGAAAATAACATCAAATTGCAAGGCTAACCCCTAGGGTTGTGGAGTTATGGCCCTTGGTTTTTGCCCCTACCCCTCCAAATTTTAGTCAAAAAAATACAAAAGTGACCAATTTCACCCCATACACCCAATGCAATCCTATTTTTGGTCCCATTTTACATAAATAACATGTCTGAGCTAGGTAAATTCAGCAAGAAAAGTGTCTCCCATACCTGCCGATTTTTTGCTATTTGCTGTCAAAGTTTTTCGCGGTTTCTAACGACGCTAAATTTGAACTTCCGCCAGTGGTGGTAACCTCCATTTTGAAGAGCTACAAATCCTTCAGAGCCAACTGATATTTAGTTTCTATGATTTTTCAAAATATTAAACACCTTCTTTGTACAAAATAAATACAGAATTGGGTCTTTAAAATACCAATTTAATTTTTGGTGCCCATAAATAAGCCCTACACTAAAGATTTGATATTTTGAGGGACCCCCATCACCCCAATATATCCCCTGCCACCTTAAGTTTTCAGATCTATGTTTTGAAACCAAATTTTATATGCACATCTTGTTCTGGGATGAATTTTGAGTAAAACCTCACCCATGAATATGATCTCCATCATGAGTTTAGTGATTTACATGCAATTTACTTTTCCACATACATCCTTAAGATTTGCCAAATTTCAATTTCATTCTTCATTACAAGCTACCCATGGTAATAGCTAGTCCAAATTCCTGTTTTTAAGGGAAATGTTATATAAAATATGAACATAATGACTCTCTGATGTCACGCGCAGGCTTGTTTTCACCAAATCAAGCATTCGGAACACTTATCCGGGAATATTGGTCCACCCGGGCTGTATGAGCCACAAAATAGTTGAATAAAAAATGGTGACCATTGTTCCATAATCACAAAATAAAAGTAAAAATTTAGCTCTAAATGTGTTTCTGCAGAGTAAATGTACTCAATAAACATTATTTTACTATATTTTATCACACCAGTCAGCAAATATGACACAGGATGGACCAGAAATCACAAAAAACAGTGATTATATGCAGCAAGGGAGGTAACTCAGTTCAGCCCATCAAATTTCCAGGTGTTATATTGGTCTAATTTCAAGTTTTTCAACATTTCTACTCAAGTATTTCACCTGAATTAAGCCGGTACATTCTTTTCAACACCAAATAACACTTTCTGTTCAATATTAGACACACTTATGTACTCAAACTGTTACTGAACCCCCAGCGACAAGGCGGAAATCAAGAAAATACCCCAAACCGCCCCCAAATATTCAAATTTCTAGACAATACAGCAATCTAAATGCACTTTTTGGATACATTTGGCAATTTTAATACATATTTAACAAAATCCATGCAAATAGAATACATATAAACAGCTTTTAGTGCTGAAAAAGGGTGGTGAGGGCAAATCTCAGATTTGGCATTTTCTCACATTTTGGATTACCTCCCTTGTTTCAAAGGAAATTGACAACACAATTTGCCAAAAAAATGCCTGAAATTGCCAGCACTGGATTTCTAAGACATGTACCTATCTAAATTAATGCAAAACTGTATGATCCAAGAACTTTGATAACAAGCCATTTTCTATTAAGGGGGCAGGGGATATATTATTGGCCAATTTTGAGGTTCCGACAGGCCGCAAACAGTCAAGCGGATTTCTTGAAAACAGCAAATAAGACAAGAAAGTATTTATGTGTCAGTCTCAGGGCCTATGCAACATAAATAGAAAATAACATCAAATTGCAAGGCTAACCCCTAGGGTTGTGGAGTTATGGCCCTTGGTTTTTGCCCCTACCCCTCCAAATTTTAGTCAAAAAAATACAAAAGTGACCAATTTCACCCCATACACCCAATGCAATCCTATTTTTGGTCCCATTTTACATAAATAACATGTCTGAGCTAGGTAAATTCAGCAAGAAAAGTGTCTCCCATACCTGCCGATTTTTTGCTATTTGCTGTCAAAGTTTTTCGCGGTTTCTAACGACGCTAAATTTGAACTTCCGCCAGTGGTGGTAACCTCCATTTTGAAGAGCTACAAATCCTTCAGAGCCAACTGATATTTAGTTTCTATGATTTTTCAAAATATTAAACACCTTCTTTGTACAAAATAAATACAGAATTGGGTCTTTAAAATACCAATTTAATTTTTGGTGCCCATAAATAAGCCCTACACTAAAGATTTGATATTTTGAGGGACCCCCATCACCCCAATATATCCCCTGCCACCTTAAGTTTTCAGATCTATGTTTTGAAACCAAATTTTATATGCACATCTTGTTCTGGGATGAATTTTGAGTAAAACCTCACCCATGAATATGATCTCCATCATGAGTTTAGTGATTTACATGCAATTTACTTTTCCACATACATCCTTAAGATTTGCCAAATTTCAATTTCATTCTTCATTACAAGCTACCCATGGTAATAGCTAGTCCAAATTCCTGTTTTTAAGGGAAATGTTATATAAAATATGAACATAATGACTCTCTGATGTCACGCGCAGGCTTGTTTTCACCAAATCAAGCATTCGGAACACTTATCCGGGAATATTGGTCCACCCGGGCTGTATGAGCCACAAAATAGTTGAATAAAAAATGGTGACCATTGTTCCATAATCACAAAATAAAAGTAAAAATTTAGCTCTAAATGTGTTTCTGCAGAGTAAATGTACTCAATAAACATTATTTTACTATATTTTATCACACCAGTCAGCAAATATGACACAGGATGGACCAGAAATCACAAAAAACAGTGATTATATGCAGCAAGGGAGGTAACTCAGTTCAGCCCATCAAATTTCCAGGTGTTATATTGGTCTAATTTCAAGTTTTTCAACATTTCTACTCAAGTATTTCACCTGAATTAAGCCGGTACATTCTTTTCAACACCAAATAACACTTTCTGTTCAATATTAGACACACTTATGTACTCAAACTGTTACTGAACCCCCAGCGACAAGGCGGAAATCAAGAAAATACCCCAAACCGCCCCCAAATATTCAAATTTCTAGACAATACAGCAATCTAAATGCACTTTTTGGATACATTTGGCAATTTTAATACATATTTAACAAAATCCATGCAAATAGAATACATATAAACAGCTTTTAGTGCTGAAAAAGGGTGGTGAGGGCAAATCTCAGATTTGGCATTTTCTCACATTTTGGATTACCTCCCTTGTTTCAAAGGAAATTGACAACACAATTTGCCAAAAAAATGCCTGAAATTGCCAGCACTGGATTTCTAAGACATGTACCTATCTAAATTAATGCAAAACTGTATGATCCAAGAACTTTGATAACAAGCCATTTTCTATTAAGGGGGCAGGGGATATATTATTGGCCAATTTTGAGGTTCCGACAGGCCGCAAACAGTCAAGCGGATTTCTTGAAAACAGCAAATAAGACAAGAAAGTATTTATGTGTCAGTCTCAGGGCCTATGCAACATAAATAGAAAATAACATCAAATTGCAAGGCTAACCCCTAGGGTTGTGGAGTTATGGCCCTTGGTTTTTGCCCCTACCCCTCCAAATTTTAGTCAAAAAAATACAAAAGTGACCAATTTCACCCCATACACCCAATGCAATCCTATTTTTGGTCCCATTTTACATAAATAACATGTCTGAGCTAGGTAAATTCAGCAAGAAAAGTGTCTCCCATACCTGCCGATTTTTTGCTATTTGCTGTCAAAGTTTTTCGCGGTTTCTAACGACGCTAAATTTGAACTTCCGCCAGTGGTGGTAACCTCCATTTTGAAGAGCTACAAATCCTTCAGAGCCAACTGATATTTAGTTTCTATGATTTTTCAAAATATTAAACACCTTCTTTGTACAAAATAAATACAGAATTGGGTCTTTAAAATACCAATTTAATTTTTGGTGCCCATAAATAAGCCCTACACTAAAGATTTGATATTTTGAGGGACCCCCATCACCCCAATATATCCCCTGCCACCTTAAGTTTTCAGATCTATGTTTTGAAACCAAATTTTATATGCACATCTTGTTCTGGGATGAATTTTGAGTAAAACCTCACCCATGAATATGATCTCCATCATGAGTTTAGTGATTTACATGCAATTTACTTTTCCACATACATCCTTAAGATTTGCCAAATTTCAATTTCATTCTTCATTACAAGCTACCCATGGTAATAGCTAGTCCAAATTCCTGTTTTTAAGGGAAATGTTATATAAAATATGAACATAATGACTCTCTGATGTCACGCGCAGGCTTGTTTTCACCAAATCAAGCATTCGGAACACTTATCCGGGAATATTGGTCCACCCGGGCTGTATGAGCCACAAAATAGTTGAATAAAAAATGGTGACCATTGTTCCATAATCACAAAATAAAAGTAAAAATTTAGCTCTAAATGTGTTTCTGCAGAGTAAATGTACTCAATAAACATTATTTTACTATATTTTATCACACCAGTCAGCAAATATGACACAGGATGGACCAGAAATCACAAAAAACAGTGATTATATGCAGCAAGGGAGGTAACTCAGTTCAGCCCATCAAATTTCCAGGTGTTATATTGGTCTAATTTCAAGTTTTTCAACATTTCTACTCAAGTATTTCACCTGAATTAAGCCGGTACATTCTTTTCAACACCAAATAACACTTTCTGTTCAATATTAGACACACTTATGTACTCAAACTGTTACTGAACCCCCAGCGACAAGGCGGAAATCAAGAAAATACCCCAAACCGCCCCCAAATATTCAAATTTCTAGACAATACAGCAATCTAAATGCACTTTTTGGATACATTTGGCAATTTTAATACATATTTAACAAAATCCATGCAAATAGAATACATATAAACAGCTTTTAGTGCTGAAAAAGGGTGGTGAGGGCAAATCTCAGATTTGGCATTTTCTCACATTTTGGATTACCTCCCTTGTTTCAAAGGAAATTGACAACACAATTTGCCAAAAAAATGCCTGAAATTGCCAGCACTGGATTTCTAAGACATGTACCTATCTAAATTAATGCAAAACTGTATGATCCAAGAACTTTGATAACAAGCCATTTTCTATTAAGGGGGCAGGGGATATATTATTGGCCAATTTTGAGGTTCCGACAGGCCGCAAACAGTCAAGCGGATTTCTTGAAAACAGCAAATAAGACAAGAAAGTATTTATGTGTCAGTCTCAGGGCCTATGCAACATAAATAGAAAATAACATCAAATTGCAAGGCTAACCCCTAGGGTTGTGGAGTTATGGCCCTTGGTTTTTGCCCCTACCCCTCCAAATTTTAGTCAAAAAAATACAAAAGTGACCAATTTCACCCCATACACCCAATGCAATCCTATTTTTGGTCCCATTTTACATAAATAACATGTCTGAGCTAGGTAAATTCAGCAAGAAAAGTGTCTCCCATACCTGCCGATTTTTTGCTATTTGCTGTCAAAGTTTTTCGCGGTTTCTAACGACGCTAAATTTGAACTTCCGCCAGTGGTGGTAACCTCCATTTTGAAGAGCTACAAATCCTTCAGAGCCAACTGATATTTAGTTTCTATGATTTTTCAAAATATTAAACACCTTCTTTGTACAAAATAAATACAGAATTGGGTCTTTAAAATACCAATTTAATTTTTGGTGCCCATAAATAAGCCCTACACTAAAGATTTGATATTTTGAGGGACCCCCATCACCCCAATATATCCCCTGCCACCTTAAGTTTTCAGATCTATGTTTTGAAACCAAATTTTATATGCACATCTTGTTCTGGGATGAATTTTGAGTAAAACCTCACCCATGAATATGATCTCCATCATGAGTTTAGTGATTTACATGCAATTTACTTTTCCACATACATCCTTAAGATTTGCCAAATTTCAATTTCATTCTTCATTACAAGCTACCCATGGTAATAGCTAGTCCAAATTCCTGTTTTTAAGGGAAATGTTATATAAAATATGAACATAATGACTCTCTGATGTCACGCGCAGGCTTGTTTTCACCAAATCAAGCATTCGGAACACTTATCCGGGAATATTGGTCCACCCGGGCTGTATGAGCCACAAAATAGTTGAATAAAAAATGGTGACCATTGTTCCATAATCACAAAATAAAAGTAAAAATTTAGCTCTAAATGTGTTTCTGCAGAGTAAATGTACTCAATAAACATTATTTTACTATATTTTATCACACCAGTCAGCAAATATGACACAGGATGGACCAGAAATCACAAAAAACAGTGATTATATGCAGCAAGGGAGGTAACTCAGTTCAGCCCATCAAATTTCCAGGTGTTATATTGGTCTAATTTCAAGTTTTTCAACATTTCTACTCAAGTATTTCACCTGAATTAAGCCGGTACATTCTTTTCAACACCAAATAACACTTTCTGTTCAATATTAGACACACTTATGTACTCAAACTGTTACTGAACCCCCAGCGACAAGGCGGAAATCAAGAAAATACCCCAAACCGCCCCCAAATATTCAAATTTCTAGACAATACAGCAATCTAAATGCACTTTTTGGATACATTTGGCAATTTTAATACATATTTAACAAAATCCATGCAAATAGAATACATATAAACAGCTTTTAGTGCTGAAAAAGGGTGGTGAGGGCAAATCTCAGATTTGGCATTTTCTCACATTTTGGATTACCTCCCTTGTTTCAAAGGAAATTGACAACACAATTTGCCAAAAAAATGCCTGAAATTGCCAGCACTGGATTTCTAAGACATGTACCTATCTAAATTAATGCAAAACTGTATGATCCAAGAACTTTGATAACAAGCCATTTTCTATTAAGGGGGCAGGGGATATATTATTGGCCAATTTTGAGGTTCCGACAGGCCGCAAACAGTCAAGCGGATTTCTTGAAAACAGCAAATAAGACAAGAAAGTATTTATGTGTCAGTCTCAGGGCCTATGCAACATAAATAGAAAATAACATCAAATTGCAAGGCTAACCCCTAGGGTTGTGGAGTTATGGCCCTTGGTTTTTGCCCCTACCCCTCCAAATTTTAGTCAAAAAAATACAAAAGTGACCAATTTCACCCCATACACCCAATGCAATCCTATTTTTGGTCCCATTTTACATAAATAACATGTCTGAGCTAGGTAAATTCAGCAAGAAAAGTGTCTCCCATACCTGCCGATTTTTTGCTATTTGCTGTCAAAGTTTTTCGCGGTTTCTAACGACGCTAAATTTGAACTTCCGCCAGTGGTGGTAACCTCCATTTTGAAGAGCTACAAATCCTTCAGAGCCAACTGATATTTAGTTTCTATGATTTTTCAAAATATTAAACACCTTCTTTGTACAAAATAAATACAGAATTGGGTCTTTAAAATACCAATTTAATTTTTGGTGCCCATAAATAAGCCCTACACTAAAGATTTGATATTTTGAGGGACCCCCATCACCCCAATATATCCCCTGCCACCTTAAGTTTTCAGATCTATGTTTTGAAACCAAATTTTATATGCACATCTTGTTCTGGGATGAATTTTGAGTAAAACCTCACCCATGAATATGATCTCCATCATGAGTTTAGTGATTTACATGCAATTTACTTTTCCACATACATCCTTAAGATTTGCCAAATTTCAATTTCATTCTTCATTACAAGCTACCCATGGTAATAGCTAGTCCAAATTCCTGTTTTTAAGGGAAATGTTATATAAAATATGAACATAATGACTCTCTGATGTCACGCGCAGGCTTGTTTTCACCAAATCAAGCATTCGGAACACTTATCCGGGAATATTGGTCCACCCGGGCTGTATGAGCCACAAAATAGTTGAATAAAAAATGGTGACCATTGTTCCATAATCACAAAATAAAAGTAAAAATTTAGCTCTAAATGTGTTTCTGCAGAGTAAATGTACTCAATAAACATTATTTTACTATATTTTATCACACCAGTCAGCAAATATGACACAGGATGGACCAGAAATCACAAAAAACAGTGATTATATGCAGCAAGGGAGGTAACTCAGTTCAGCCCATCAAATTTCCAGGTGTTATATTGGTCTAATTTCAAGTTTTTCAACATTTCTACTCAAGTATTTCACCTGAATTAAGCCGGTACATTCTTTTCAACACCAAATAACACTTTCTGTTCAATATTAGACACACTTATGTACTCAAACTGTTACTGAACCCCCAGCGACAAGGCGGAAATCAAGAAAATACCCCAAACCGCCCCCAAATATTCAAATTTCTAGACAATACAGCAATCTAAATGCACTTTTTGGATACATTTGGCAATTTTAATACATATTTAACAAAATCCATGCAAATAGAATACATATAAACAGCTTTTAGTGCTGAAAAAGGGTGGTGAGGGCAAATCTCAGATTTGGCATTTTCTCACATTTTGGATTACCTCCCTTGTTTCAAAGGAAATTGACAACACAATTTGCCAAAAAAATGCCTGAAATTGCCAGCACTGGATTTCTAAGACATGTACCTATCTAAATTAATGCAAAACTGTATGATCCAAGAACTTTGATAACAAGCCATTTTCTATTAAGGGGGCAGGGGATATATTATTGGCCAATTTTGAGGTTCCGACAGGCCGCAAACAGTCAAGCGGATTTCTTGAAAACAGCAAATAAGACAAGAAAGTATTTATGTGTCAGTCTCAGGGCCTATGCAACATAAATAGAAAATAACATCAAATTGCAAGGCTAACCCCTAGGGTTGTGGAGTTATGGCCCTTGGTTTTTGCCCCTACCCCTCCAAATTTTAGTCAAAAAAATACAAAAGTGACCAATTTCACCCCATACACCCAATGCAATCCTATTTTTGGTCCCATTTTACATAAATAACATGTCTGAGCTAGGTAAATTCAGCAAGAAAAGTGTCTCCCATACCTGCCGATTTTTTGCTATTTGCTGTCAAAGTTTTTCGCGGTTTCTAACGACGCTAAATTTGAACTTCCGCCAGTGGTGGTAACCTCCATTTTGAAGAGCTACAAATCCTTCAGAGCCAACTGATATTTAGTTTCTATGATTTTTCAAAATATTAAACACCTTCTTTGTACAAAATAAATACAGAATTGGGTCTTTAAAATACCAATTTAATTTTTGGTGCCCATAAATAAGCCCTACACTAAAGATTTGATATTTTGAGGGACCCCCATCACCCCAATATATCCCCTGCCACCTTAAGTTTTCAGATCTATGTTTTGAAACCAAATTTTATATGCACATCTTGTTCTGGGATGAATTTTGAGTAAAACCTCACCCATGAATATGATCTCCATCATGAGTTTAGTGATTTACATGCAATTTACTTTTCCACATACATCCTTAAGATTTGCCAAATTTCAATTTCATTCTTCATTACAAGCTACCCATGGTAATAGCTAGTCCAAATTCCTGTTTTTAAGGGAAATGTTATATAAAATATGAACATAATGACTCTCTGATGTCACGCGCAGGCTTGTTTTCACCAAATCAAGCATTCGGAACACTTATCCGGGAATATTGGTCCACCCGGGCTGTATGAGCCACAAAATAGTTGAATAAAAAATGGTGACCATTGTTCCATAATCACAAAATAAAAGTAAAAATTTAGCTCTAAATGTGTTTCTGCAGAGTAAATGTACTCAATAAACATTATTTTACTATATTTTATCACACCAGTCAGCAAATATGACACAGGATGGACCAGAAATCACAAAAAACAGTGATTATATGCAGCAAGGGAGGTAACTCAGTTCAGCCCATCAAATTTCCAGGTGTTATATTGGTCTAATTTCAAGTTTTTCAACATTTCTACTCAAGTATTTCACCTGAATTAAGCCGGTACATTCTTTTCAACACCAAATAACACTTTCTGTTCAATATTAGACACACTTATGTACTCAAACTGTTACTGAACCCCCAGCGACAAGGCGGAAATCAAGAAAATACCCCAAACCGCCCCCAAATATTCAAATTTCTAGACAATACAGCAATCTAAATGCACTTTTTGGATACATTTGGCAATTTTAATACATATTTAACAAAATCCATGCAAATAGAATACATATAAACAGCTTTTAGTGCTGAAAAAGGGTGGTGAGGGCAAATCTCAGATTTGGCATTTTCTCACATTTTGGATTACCTCCCTTGTTTCAAAGGAAATTGACAACACAATTTGCCAAAAAAATGCCTGAAATTGCCAGCACTGGATTTCTAAGACATGTACCTATCTAAATTAATGCAAAACTGTATGATCCAAGAACTTTGATAACAAGCCATTTTCTATTAAGGGGGCAGGGGATATATTATTGGCCAATTTTGAGGTTCCGACAGGCCGCAAACAGTCAAGCGGATTTCTTGAAAACAGCAAATAAGACAAGAAAGTATTTATGTGTCAGTCTCAGGGCCTATGCAACATAAATAGAAAATAACATCAAATTGCAAGGCTAACCCCTAGGGTTGTGGAGTTATGGCCCTTGGTTTTTGCCCCTACCCCTCCAAATTTTAGTCAAAAAAATACAAAAGTGACCAATTTCACCCCATACACCCAATGCAATCCTATTTTTGGTCCCATTTTACATAAATAACATGTCTGAGCTAGGTAAATTCAGCAAGAAAAGTGTCTCCCATACCTGCCGATTTTTTGCTATTTGCTGTCAAAGTTTTTCGCGGTTTCTAACGACGCTAAATTTGAACTTCCGCCAGTGGTGGTAACCTCCATTTTGAAGAGCTACAAATCCTTCAGAGCCAACTGATATTTAGTTTCTATGATTTTTCAAAATATTAAACACCTTCTTTGTACAAAATAAATACAGAATTGGGTCTTTAAAATACCAATTTAATTTTTGGTGCCCATAAATAAGCCCTACACTAAAGATTTGATATTTTGAGGGACCCCCATCACCCCAATATATCCCCTGCCACCTTAAGTTTTCAGATCTATGTTTTGAAACCAAATTTTATATGCACATCTTGTTCTGGGATGAATTTTGAGTAAAACCTCACCCATGAATATGATCTCCATCATGAGTTTAGTGATTTACATGCAATTTACTTTTCCACATACATCCTTAAGATTTGCCAAATTTCAATTTCATTCTTCATTACAAGCTACCCATGGTAATAGCTAGTCCAAATTCCTGTTTTTAAGGGAAATGTTATATAAAATATGAACATAATGACTCTCTGATGTCACGCGCAGGCTTGTTTTCACCAAATCAAGCATTCGGAACACTTATCCGGGAATATTGGTCCACCCGGGCTGTATGAGCCACAAAATAGTTGAATAAAAAATGGTGACCATTGTTCCATAATCACAAAATAAAAGTAAAAATTTAGCTCTAAATGTGTTTCTGCAGAGTAAATGTACTCAATAAACATTATTTTACTATATTTTATCACACCAGTCAGCAAATATGACACAGGATGGACCAGAAATCACAAAAAACAGTGATTATATGCAGCAAGGGAGGTAACTCAGTTCAGCCCATCAAATTTCCAGGTGTTATATTGGTCTAATTTCAAGTTTTTCAACATTTCTACTCAAGTATTTCACCTGAATTAAGCCGGTACATTCTTTTCAACACCAAATAACACTTTCTGTTCAATATTAGACACACTTATGTACTCAAACTGTTACTGAACCCCCAGCGACAAGGCGGAAATCAAGAAAATACCCCAAACCGCCCCCAAATATTCAAATTTCTAGACAATACAGCAATCTAAATGCACTTTTTGGATACATTTGGCAATTTTAATACATATTTAACAAAATCCATGCAAATAGAATACATATAAACAGCTTTTAGTGCTGAAAAAGGGTGGTGAGGGCAAATCTCAGATTTGGCATTTTCTCACATTTTGGATTACCTCCCTTGTTTCAAAGGAAATTGACAACACAATTTGCCAAAAAAATGCCTGAAATTGCCAGCACTGGATTTCTAAGACATGTACCTATCTAAATTAATGCAAAACTGTATGATCCAAGAACTTTGATAACAAGCCATTTTCTATTAAGGGGGCAGGGGATATATTATTGGCCAATTTTGAGGTTCCGACAGGCCGCAAACAGTCAAGCGGATTTCTTGAAAACAGCAAATAAGACAAGAAAGTATTTATGTGTCAGTCTCAGGGCCTATGCAACATAAATAGAAAATAACATCAAATTGCAAGGCTAACCCCTAGGGTTGTGGAGTTATGGCCCTTGGTTTTTGCCCCTACCCCTCCAAATTTTAGTCAAAAAAATACAAAAGTGACCAATTTCACCCCATACACCCAATGCAATCCTATTTTTGGTCCCATTTTACATAAATAACATGTCTGAGCTAGGTAAATTCAGCAAGAAAAGTGTCTCCCATACCTGCCGATTTTTTGCTATTTGCTGTCAAAGTTTTTCGCGGTTTCTAACGACGCTAAATTTGAACTTCCGCCAGTGGTGGTAACCTCCATTTTGAAGAGCTACAAATCCTTCAGAGCCAACTGATATTTAGTTTCTATGATTTTTCAAAATATTAAACACCTTCTTTGTACAAAATAAATACAGAATTGGGTCTTTAAAATACCAATTTAATTTTTGGTGCCCATAAATAAGCCCTACACTAAAGATTTGATATTTTGAGGGACCCCCATCACCCCAATATATCCCCTGCCACCTTAAGTTTTCAGATCTATGTTTTGAAACCAAATTTTATATGCACATCTTGTTCTGGGATGAATTTTGAGTAAAACCTCACCCATGAATATGATCTCCATCATGAGTTTAGTGATTTACATGCAATTTACTTTTCCACATACATCCTTAAGATTTGCCAAATTTCAATTTCATTCTTCATTACAAGCTACCCATGGTAATAGCTAGTCCAAATTCCTGTTTTTAAGGGAAATGTTATATAAAATATGAACATAATGACTCTCTGATGTCACGCGCAGGCTTGTTTTCACCAAATCAAGCATTCGGAACACTTATCCGGGAATATTGGTCCACCCGGGCTGTATGAGCCACAAAATAGTTGAATAAAAAATGGTGACCATTGTTCCATAATCACAAAATAAAAGTAAAAATTTAGCTCTAAATGTGTTTCTGCAGAGTAAATGTACTCAATAAACATTATTTTACTATATTTTATCACACCAGTCAGCAAATATGACACAGGATGGACCAGAAATCACAAAAAACAGTGATTATATGCAGCAAGGGAGGTAACTCAGTTCAGCCCATCAAATTTCCAGGTGTTATATTGGTCTAATTTCAAGTTTTTCAACATTTCTACTCAAGTATTTCACCTGAATTAAGCCGGTACATTCTTTTCAACACCAAATAACACTTTCTGTTCAATATTAGACACACTTATGTACTCAAACTGTTACTGAACCCCCAGCGACAAGGCGGAAATCAAGAAAATACCCCAAACCGCCCCCAAATATTCAAATTTCTAGACAATACAGCAATCTAAATGCACTTTTTGGATACATTTGGCAATTTTAATACATATTTAACAAAATCCATGCAAATAGAATACATATAAACAGCTTTTAGTGCTGAAAAAGGGTGGTGAGGGCAAATCTCAGATTTGGCATTTTCTCACATTTTGGATTACCTCCCTTGTTTCAAAGGAAATTGACAACACAATTTGCCAAAAAAATGCCTGAAATTGCCAGCACTGGATTTCTAAGACATGTACCTATCTAAATTAATGCAAAACTGTATGATCCAAGAACTTTGATAACAAGCCATTTTCTATTAAGGGGGCAGGGGATATATTATTGGCCAATTTTGAGGTTCCGACAGGCCGCAAACAGTCAAGCGGATTTCTTGAAAACAGCAAATAAGACAAGAAAGTATTTATGTGTCAGTCTCAGGGCCTATGCAACATAAATAGAAAATAACATCAAATTGCAAGGCTAACCCCTAGGGTTGTGGAGTTATGGCCCTTGGTTTTTGCCCCTACCCCTCCAAATTTTAGTCAAAAAAATACAAAAGTGACCAATTTCACCCCATACACCCAATGCAATCCTATTTTTGGTCCCATTTTACATAAATAACATGTCTGAGCTAGGTAAATTCAGCAAGAAAAGTGTCTCCCATACCTGCCGATTTTTTGCTATTTGCTGTCAAAGTTTTTCGCGGTTTCTAACGACGCTAAATTTGAACTTCCGCCAGTGGTGGTAACCTCCATTTTGAAGAGCTACAAATCCTTCAGAGCCAACTGATATTTAGTTTCTATGATTTTTCAAAATATTAAACACCTTCTTTGTACAAAATAAATACAGAATTGGGTCTTTAAAATACCAATTTAATTTTTGGTGCCCATAAATAAGCCCTACACTAAAGATTTGATATTTTGAGGGACCCCCATCACCCCAATATATCCCCTGCCACCTTAAGTTTTCAGATCTATGTTTTGAAACCAAATTTTATATGCACATCTTGTTCTGGGATGAATTTTGAGTAAAACCTCACCCATGAATATGATCTCCATCATGAGTTTAGTGATTTACATGCAATTTACTTTTCCACATACATCCTTAAGATTTGCCAAATTTCAATTTCATTCTTCATTACAAGCTACCCATGGTAATAGCTAGTCCAAATTCCTGTTTTTAAGGGAAATGTTATATAAAATATGAACATAATGACTCTCTGATGTCACGCGCAGGCTTGTTTTCACCAAATCAAGCATTCGGAACACTTATCCGGGAATATTGGTCCACCCGGGCTGTATGAGCCACAAAATAGTTGAATAAAAAATGGTGACCATTGTTCCATAATCACAAAATAAAAGTAAAAATTTAGCTCTAAATGTGTTTCTGCAGAGTAAATGTACTCAATAAACATTATTTTACTATATTTTATCACACCAGTCAGCAAATATGACACAGGATGGACCAGAAATCACAAAAAACAGTGATTATATGCAGCAAGGGAGGTAACTCAGTTCAGCCCATCAAATTTCCAGGTGTTATATTGGTCTAATTTCAAGTTTTTCAACATTTCTACTCAAGTATTTCACCTGAATTAAGCCGGTACATTCTTTTCAACACCAAATAACACTTTCTGTTCAATATTAGACACACTTATGTACTCAAACTGTTACTGAACCCCCAGCGACAAGGCGGAAATCAAGAAAATACCCCAAACCGCCCCCAAATATTCAAATTTCTAGACAATACAGCAATCTAAATGCACTTTTTGGATACATTTGGCAATTTTAATACATATTTAACAAAATCCATGCAAATAGAATACATATAAACAGCTTTTAGTGCTGAAAAAGGGTGGTGAGGGCAAATCTCAGATTTGGCATTTTCTCACATTTTGGATTACCTCCCTTGTTTCAAAGGAAATTGACAACACAATTTGCCAAAAAAATGCCTGAAATTGCCAGCACTGGATTTCTAAGACATGTACCTATCTAAATTAATGCAAAACTGTATGATCCAAGAACTTTGATAACAAGCCATTTTCTATTAAGGGGGCAGGGGATATATTATTGGCCAATTTTGAGGTTCCGACAGGCCGCAAACAGTCAAGCGGATTTCTTGAAAACAGCAAATAAGACAAGAAAGTATTTATGTGTCAGTCTCAGGGCCTATGCAACATAAATAGAAAATAACATCAAATTGCAAGGCTAACCCCTAGGGTTGTGGAGTTATGGCCCTTGGTTTTTGCCCCTACCCCTCCAAATTTTAGTCAAAAAAATACAAAAGTGACCAATTTCACCCCATACACCCAATGCAATCCTATTTTTGGTCCCATTTTACATAAATAACATGTCTGAGCTAGGTAAATTCAGCAAGAAAAGTGTCTCCCATACCTGCCGATTTTTTGCTATTTGCTGTCAAAGTTTTTCGCGGTTTCTAACGACGCTAAATTTGAACTTCCGCCAGTGGTGGTAACCTCCATTTTGAAGAGCTACAAATCCTTCAGAGCCAACTGATATTTAGTTTCTATGATTTTTCAAAATATTAAACACCTTCTTTGTACAAAATAAATACAGAATTGGGTCTTTAAAATACCAATTTAATTTTTGGTGCCCATAAATAAGCCCTACACTAAAGATTTGATATTTTGAGGGACCCCCATCACCCCAATATATCCCCTGCCACCTTAAGTTTTCAGATCTATGTTTTGAAACCAAATTTTATATGCACATCTTGTTCTGGGATGAATTTTGAGTAAAACCTCACCCATGAATATGATCTCCATCATGAGTTTAGTGATTTACATGCAATTTACTTTTCCACATACATCCTTAAGATTTGCCAAATTTCAATTTCATTCTTCATTACAAGCTACCCATGGTAATAGCTAGTCCAAATTCCTGTTTTTAAGGGAAATGTTATATAAAATATGAACATAATGACTCTCTGATGTCACGCGCAGGCTTGTTTTCACCAAATCAAGCATTCGGAACACTTATCCGGGAATATTGGTCCACCCGGGCTGTATGAGCCACAAAATAGTTGAATAAAAAATGGTGACCATTGTTCCATAATCACAAAATAAAAGTAAAAATTTAGCTCTAAATGTGTTTCTGCAGAGTAAATGTACTCAATAAACATTATTTTACTATATTTTATCACACCAGTCAGCAAATATGACACAGGATGGACCAGAAATCACAAAAAACAGTGATTATATGCAGCAAGGGAGGTAACTCAGTTCAGCCCATCAAATTTCCAGGTGTTATATTGGTCTAATTTCAAGTTTTTCAACATTTCTACTCAAGTATTTCACCTGAATTAAGCCGGTACATTCTTTTCAACACCAAATAACACTTTCTGTTCAATATTAGACACACTTATGTACTCAAACTGTTACTGAACCCCCAGCGACAAGGCGGAAATCAAGAAAATACCCCAAACCGCCCCCAAATATTCAAATTTCTAGACAATACAGCAATCTAAATGCACTTTTTGGATACATTTGGCAATTTTAATACATATTTAACAAAATCCATGCAAATAGAATACATATAAACAGCTTTTAGTGCTGAAAAAGGGTGGTGAGGGCAAATCTCAGATTTGGCATTTTCTCACATTTTGGATTACCTCCCTTGTTTCAAAGGAAATTGACAACACAATTTGCCAAAAAAATGCCTGAAATTGCCAGCACTGGATTTCTAAGACATGTACCTATCTAAATTAATGCAAAACTGTATGATCCAAGAACTTTGATAACAAGCCATTTTCTATTAAGGGGGCAGGGGATATATTATTGGCCAATTTTGAGGTTCCGACAGGCCGCAAACAGTCAAGCGGATTTCTTGAAAACAGCAAATAAGACAAGAAAGTATTTATGTGTCAGTCTCAGGGCCTATGCAACATAAATAGAAAATAACATCAAATTGCAAGGCTAACCCCTAGGGTTGTGGAGTTATGGCCCTTGGTTTTTGCCCCTACCCCTCCAAATTTTAGTCAAAAAAATACAAAAGTGACCAATTTCACCCCATACACCCAATGCAATCCTATTTTTGGTCCCATTTTACATAAATAACATGTCTGAGCTAGGTAAATTCAGCAAGAAAAGTGTCTCCCATACCTGCCGATTTTTTGCTATTTGCTGTCAAAGTTTTTCGCGGTTTCTAACGACGCTAAATTTGAACTTCCGCCAGTGGTGGTAACCTCCATTTTGAAGAGCTACAAATCCTTCAGAGCCAACTGATATTTAGTTTCTATGATTTTTCAAAATATTAAACACCTTCTTTGTACAAAATAAATACAGAATTGGGTCTTTAAAATACCAATTTAATTTTTGGTGCCCATAAATAAGCCCTACACTAAAGATTTGATATTTTGAGGGACCCCCATCACCCCAATATATCCCCTGCCACCTAACATTCGTTTATTATCAAGGACGGTCACTCTGATCGACTTATTCTAAACTTGGTATGAGTAGCTTCCCTTGCACAACCAATGAGATAACTAGTTGCCTTATTCTAAATTGGTTATTTAAATTGTGCTTTGAATTGAAACAAAATTACAGAATTTTAATATTTTAGGTGTTTCTTAATACACAATTGAAAGTAGTTTTAGATGGCCGAAACATGGTTCACTCACATTACGCACAATGAAATGAACAGAGCAGTGCATGAACTTTTTGATACCACCTTGTACACGCACATGATAATTATGTGTAAAAGTATCGTGTTCATATTGATATAAAATAATATTTGAGCAAAAATACATTGTTCTTGATTTGCTTGATATGCCCTGGTTGTCAACGATGTATATAATATTTGATATTATTACCCCTCACTTTTTTCGTAATGTTAATTTCCCATAGACAAACATGTAGTATTCTTACTGTTACGATCAAGCGGATCAATACACCACGTGATTGAACATTTTTTTACTGTCAGCAGGGTGATAGTACTTTTTTGACAGTACTTTTCATGTCACGTGGTATATTAATAAATGCAAAAACAAACATGGCGGCGTATTTCACCCGCCTAACGATGGTTTTAGTTCGAGTTCTCTATACACAGCCACATATTGGGTCAGCAGCCGAGCCAAGATGTTGGATGTTGAATCCTTTAAATAATCAGGTAATTAACTAATTACACACGATTTGAGTACTTGGGGAAACAAGGAACAGAGTCTTTAACTCGTATTATTCATACATTATGCAATGAAATCGACTCCTGTAGAGTTCACCGTAAATTACACCTTGCGAAATTGAAAGTAAGTTCATTCGTACCCGTAACGATTCGTACCTATATCTACCAAAAATAGATTGTGGACGAAAAAAGTTCGGAGTAATAAAATAAATAACACATAGCTTTGAGGGTGACAGTAAAAATGTCAGCCCTCGGAAAGTACTGTTACCCGCGGGCTTCGCCCTTGGGTAACAGTACTTTCCTCAGGCTGACATTTTTACTGTCACCCTCAAAGCTATGTGTTATTTATATACTGCCCGACTTGCAACCCTGCAAAACTTCTTGATATAATATGGCATGGTAGTCATCGATGGATCTATAATTTGGTACTGCCCGACTTGTATAACCCTGGAAGATCTACATCCTATATTCATCTATATTTTATTCATATTCCATCACGAAGAAGAAACACAGACGTGGCAAAGCTCTATGTATATAAATCACAAAATATTATATTGTATAATATAAAACTAGTAAATTATTATTTATGTAAATACCAGTATCAGACTGAGACAACAGAAACACATATTCCTGGATATATATTTACCAACCCTAATGTCATGATGTATCACGATATACGAGAAACTATAAGTATGATTTATACCAATCTAGTAAAAGATAATAACTTTAAAGAAAAACAAGACAATGGATTATAGCCCTCGGTGTACGTACGAACCTCGTCTTCCTTATATGTGTGTCTAAATCAACCTTAAAAAACTGTCAGACGATGTCTAGGCGGGTGATTTGTGTAGAAAACTATATACTTACAAATACAATCTATGTCTCTTCAGAGTGTAATAAAATATTCATATTGTTTATACTTATTTCAGCGCCAGACACGAGTGACTTTTTGCCTTCACATCAACTTTCTATGAATTTTATAATATATTTCCTGTTGCGAACCTGATAAGATCTACAGGAAGATGTACGCTGCCTTTAGCCTATGACAGGGATAGTGCTTAAGTGTCTTTCCCGGTTCGTTGTGTGACCATGAAGTGCTCGATCAGACAGTTACTGTAGGCAGATAATCGCCAATTAACCAAGGATTTATCCTACATACATTTATGTTTTTCAAACGATACGGCTATGATATTTTTCTATATGATGTAGGTTCATGCATATGTGTCATATAGTTACGTTTGACCATCAACATTTCGGAAGACCTACTTTAAGTATATCGTTCATTTTCTTAGCGGGTTTAATCTGATCTGCTTCTAGACATGAATCACTCTTTCTGTGAGAATTTCGAAGAAATATACGTACCGTGGCATTTGCAAATGAAAACTGCAAAATGGCTAGTAGGTACATGTTTATAATACACATTGACGTTATCTGAAGTTAAACATTCACATTATTTCTTACTTTTAGGATCTGTATTTTATATAATATTATAATTTAATGTATATATATTCATTTATATATATACATTTTTATACAATGATGATTATGGCAAAGTTGTCCATACTTAGTGCAAATAGAACCAAACCAAACATGATTGGGGTGTAGTTTGTAGGATTTCTTTTCTTCAAAAGATATAATGCTTATTTTGACCATTTATTAAAAGTTGACCAGACAATATAATCGGTGTACGTCTTTGGTGCCTATGGAGTAGCTAGGTATTTGTCTATGTGATAATTTAATTGACTTCAATCATATGGAAAGTTATTCAAAGTATTAAATTTCCCTTTGCTTTAGGATCATATTTAGTTCATTATTATAAATGCATTGCACAACGATCCGATATCACTATACATGTATCAAAAATTGCTACATCAGCATACCTAAAGGTTAAGACCCCAGTTTTAAGCAGGTTCGTAATAACACCGTTCGACAAAAGCGAATATTGGGCAAAATTTTTACATTTATATATTTTAAATGACCGTCAATTCATTAATTAGTAGATGGTTGGTATCAACACCTCCCCTATATCACAAAATCGTTACATCTAATTTGGTGATTATATAGAATAATTTAAATAATACAAAACGGGTACAACTCTTTAAATAATTAAACGTTGCGATTTTTGCTATATTTAGAAGTATGACGCACGTTGGTAGGGTATATAAGTCAGGTGTTTACTATTACAAGTTGGATTAGTCCCCGCTTTCACGAGCTGTGGTGTATGTTACCTGTGAGCAGTGAGCTCCGTCTCACGTCTACGGTATACTGAAACCATGGTAGACTGGAAGTGGATTTTGTCGATGGAACAAACCCTCTCTTTTCAGACAAAACGCTTACTTCGATACCTCTCAGAATGTTTGTGTTCTGGGTAAAATCCCGGTTTCTAGGTCTCGTCCACAGCGACCCCGCATACGCCATTTTATGGTGCTATGGGGTAGGACGGGGTAGCCTGGAGACCACAGATGGGATACGCTAGGTGACTGTGATATTTGTTACACGGCATCTTTCGTATCTTGTCTGGAGGTCTTCTGTGCAGTCAACAAACCTAGAACTGGATATTACCCGGAAATGACATTATAATAATGAAGGGGTATCGTAGTAAGATGTTGTGTCTGACAGAGAAAATTTATTCCACCGCTTTAATCCACTTGCAGTCGATCCATGGTTGTATATCATAGCTCACATGTAATGTTTACATCTAGATCTAATTGAATCATATTTATTTTATTAATTGTGTAGGCCTAGATTTTAACACTCATCATATGAGATATATTATACTATCTGTACATTGTACATTTTATAGTAAGTTTATATGGTATATTTGTGTAAAAACACGTATCAAAATATAGTTATAGCTTGACCAGATTTAGTAGGCACTCATTAAACTTCGGAAGCGTGTATTATTTTCCGTAAGCGTAGTCGGTACTTATCGGAAATATTTTATTTTGCCCCGACTTTGTCCGAAATATGCACGGAATATGTCCGGAGTGCCTACTAAATCTGGTCAAGTTATATGTTTAATAAACACTGTCAAATAAAACATTGTCGATAGACAAAACATCAAGCCAAGCCCATTGAGTGGTATGGAAACTAGGACTGCATACTGACACTATCCTGACACCGGCGTAACCAGAGGTTACATGAAACTAACTAACTGACTGGAAACATGATACAGTCATGAAGTGTGGTATCAAAGTGGTTACCACCAAACCTGCGTTTATGATCACTTACGAACAAAGACAAGTACAACAAAACTTACAAAACTTGCCTGCAAAAACACCAACAATATCTCGCCCGATCATTTTAAAACTACGCGTACATGTCTTACTCAACTGCGATCACTTTTTGTTGTTTCTGTCGGTGGTTTAACATAGTACATAGTTTGAGGCCCATATGAAATATTGCATTAATGTAAATAAGTTAGCCTCGTAAAATAAAGACTTTACTTACTTACTGTTTACTTACTGTATGTATGTATAGACCATTTTGAAAGAACAACATAATTTTATCAATTGCCTATCGTGTGGATCTATATAACCTTCCTGAATAGTGTACATACTGAATAGTGCATATACTCGTACGTAATATACTCGAAATAAGTTTTAGTTCAATATTTAATCTTAACGACAAAATTGACAGTACATGTATTTATTCATGCATAAGTTAAACTTATTTTACTAACCATAATGTATAGTAATATTGTCATGCTCGAGTTAAAGTATGTTATTGTTGATAGGCGTGCACATGTATTCAAATCATTTGTATCAAAACTCAGAATTTCAATGTTAATATGAGGGTATCAATCAATAGACATTCTGTACATCAATATTATAAACCAAACTTTCCATTTCAAATCCATCTAAACTACATGTACATCAAGTAGTCCATACGAGTTTTGACGTACAGTTATCAAACATAAACTCGTCCATCAGGTAAATTGTGTTTATCTGGGTTTAACTGTGTGTAACTGAATTAACTTTTGAATGTGATAGTTTTCTCATTAGTATTACTTATTTAATCGACAATAAAAAAGAAAACTTTTGAACATTCTCCCTTAAACACTAGGTTCGATTAAGGTTCCATTGACAATTACTGTTTACCTGAATTAGCAGGGAAAACATTAAAATTGTCTAATAATTTTTAGTATGCACAAATTTAATTTAGAAGACCCCACCAATTGCTAACGTTACATGATTACTCTTTATTAGCATTACTTCGTAAATGCGTTAAAACAATTTATTTTACAGTTTGAATTAACTTTTTAATACATAAATTAAGTTTACCAATATTAAATGAGACGGACGTCATGCGTCGTTACCATAGCGACCATTTCTGATTTAGCTTTTAAGAAAAACTTGATTACACTTGCGTAATTGGGCCGTAATCAGAGCGTTTGGTGATTTTACACTGTGGGTCTATGCATATTGCAAGACGCCCAGGGCAATAATCAGCCTCAATTTTCATAATTTAATGGAGTTACGTAATTGACTTCCCTATTTTTCTATTAACAGAAAACCGAAGTTTAAGTGAAAAGTCATCAAATATGCATTGAATCGATATGATTTTACGTCATAGACAAAGCGGTGAAAAAATGCCTTGGTTTCGAATCTCCAGCTGCATTAGCTCTCACTAATATACAGCTAATCAAGACTCTGTTAGTTGTGGTAACCGGAATTCAGAAAATTGAAAAGATTTCGTGTAGAAGTCCAACCCTATTAAGCAGTACAAGCGGGGTAACTCGTACATGCATAATTTGATTCATTCAGCGAGTTGTCGTTCATATTTACTATTTTGTCATAATTATACAAGACGTCGTAGGTACCAGGAATTCAGAATGGAAAACCAAGTCAAGTCCACAACAGAATCTAATGAACATAGATATTTGATATATACAAATGTAAATCACACCCAACGCTAACGCGTATTTAATAACACCACGTTATTTCAATTTGAATCCATCAAGATGCCAGTACTCTTATTCAAAATATCCATGATTACCAATGATAAAAACATTCATCAAAACGTACCGCGTGAACCGCTCATTTATCACATTTTCTGTTTTATTGAGACTTTTTCTGAACAATTGTCTGAAATACAAAGCATTAAAATATACAGTACTGTACTTAACCCTTTCAAATAAATTATTTAAAAAATAGGCAGTGTTATTCAATTTATTTTTTCATTCTTCGAAATCGATAAACAGCGCGGTAGAACCGCTCTGTCGTTAAACAGAATTAGGCTTGTTGTTTTTATTGCCGTAATAGAATTTCGTTTTTAATTTTTAGCCACGAGAAAAAACTGTTCCTGATGAAAACGAACTTGCCAGTAATTAGTAAACAAAGTTATGAAAATCAGATTAAGCTCAAGTCCAATCCCATTAAATGCGGATAAATTTTCGCATCGATACCACGGCTCTCGTTTCAAACAAGAGAAATGTTGTTGAGTGGCATTGTGGTATTTCTATGATGGAAATTTAATATGATTGCACCCGGTAAAAACAAGTTTATATCATAGGATTAGGTAGAGTACGAATAGTTCATCAACAACACAGTATGCATAGTTCTCAAACCTACTCGGTATGCCTAGGGTCACGAAGTTCGTGTGAAGTCCGTACGATGTTAAGAACTCATTTGACGTTGTGTTAGATGTGAGCTGCAGTCCGGTTTTGACTTGCAATATATCTGCAGAACGTGGTATTTAGCCAATTTATTTTTACAAACTATGGTGACCAATGAACATGCCTAACACTAGTATGGAAGCCGGGGACATCCGATATGCGCCACTGTGAGGGATTCTGAAATTCATAAGCGATACTGGTAATACATAATCACATCGGTAGCGTGTACAATAATTACTCGTTTGCATCTGATGTTGCTCTTTTGCAAACACTATTCCTACATAATTTGGTCAGATGTCTATTCCTACGTATGTTTGTAAATATCATAATGTTCTTTGCTATAACTAGTGACATAAAAAATAAACGGTTAGAAACAATTCGTCCGACATGATAGCTATAACAAAGTGCATAAAATTGAGTTTTTCTTTTGTCGATCATCTCGTACGCATGAAGTGAAAAAAATTCTCACTATACAGTGAACTTTTGGTTGCCAGTTGACCATACATTGCTTTTAAATGGCAGCTGGCAAACTGCAGTTTTTGCTTGTGTTCGTGCATAAATTGTATTGCTATTAACGTGTTTTATTATATTTTTATAATCTTCTATCCATCTTAAACATTCATGGTTCAATTATAACAACTGCTGTAATGATAATGTTACAATTGATGTTCTAGTAAATGCTGACGTAATCAGAAATTATAACATGAATGGGTGGGTACATTCTATGAATTGGCTTCCGTGGCCTAAGCAAAGCGCTACCGAGCAACTTTATTAAGCTATCTCCCGTTCACCCATTCATTTAAATGTAGAACAAATATTACCTCCCTTAAAAGCGCTTCGTAGCGCTTTGCTTAGCCGAAGGACACCTGTTCATGACTGATTGGAGAGGCGTTGCATGTTTGCGACAGCGGACCAAAATGTACGAAGCAATACCAGTGTTCTTTATTTCAAGGAAAACTGGTTTAATAGGCCTGACTTCCATGTTCGGCTGAATCAGACCAGGATCCGCAAGTGTCTTAGTCACGGTGCGGATCTAAATCACATGCTAATTGAATGAACTAACTAGTTAAACTAAAACTATGACAATCACATGATTATAAGAGCATACTCATACTACTAATTACATCTTCGTCACAGAAGATGACAATTACCGATGATATAATATGACGTTTTATGTCGAAAACATATCAATTAACATTAATTAACCATCAAATACACTGTACACTAATGATAGTTTCGTGGTATCCTGAACGTATAGTAGGCAACATTAACTAACTACTTTTTCTTTCCTATTGCCATGCTCTTAAACAAGCATCAAATATTCAATAATATCGTATTATATGTTGATCTATATGACCAGGTATTTTACGTTGGAAAGAATGAATAAAAATAATCACAGAGCTGAATGACTACACTGTATTATTTCAGCCTCACTTTATCACTCCTTTGTTACAATAAGTCGTGACAATAAATTTTGCATGAATGGTCAGTCGAACTGTTTATATTGGAATGACATGTACTAGTATTACTAAATATACTATAATATCCATCAATGTCCATACACGCGTGCCATTTTATGCTAGAATGACATTCACAGTGCACTGCTGACGTCATCAGATACTAATATATGCCAGGGGCAATATTTCTGACGTAAATTGAACATGATTAAACCATCAAACTAGAGATGTGAATGAATTATAATATTGTCAAAGTCTAGATCTTTCTCTGCACTATTAACAGTTTGGTGATCAACTGATAAATGGAATATAATTTACACTAGGGTCCGCCAGCACGTACACAGCGATCTCCCTTGACACTGCGCTCGGTTTAGAGAAGAAACATGTTGTATGAATCACTATGAGGACCTTGCAGGGTCTCCTCATTACAACACTGAAACAATTCTCGTAGACAAAAACTATTTCGTTAAAAATGAAAAAAAAACCACATTTCTTTCTGTTTTCATATTTAGATACATAGATAACAATCCATTTTGGATAAAAGCTAAAATAGTTCCGTTAAATGCCAAGGAAGTTATTTAACTGCTTTATAGAAAGTTATTTTTTAGATAAAATATTTATCTTGGCAGTTTTGTGAATACAGGCCTTGTACAAACCATGTTTATTTGGCCTGTTAGCCAGGCTATGCTTGTCTTTGACAATGGCTTATAATGTCCTCCACATTTGGAGAAAGATAATGTGTAATCGGATAAATAAATGGTAGTGGTCCCCAGAAACAAGACAGTAAGAAAAACTAAATAGCTACAAAAAGACGACAACCTACCTCAGACAACCTACCACCCCAGTCGGTCAAACGAATCCTTAGCAAGAGCAAAAAGACAAGAACAGAACAAAAGGACGACCACAAAATGTCAGCTACTTGTGGAAGAGCGAAAAACATTGGTAGCTGATCATCATAGTCGGTGTAACCGCAACGTGATGGGTTTTAAGCTGGCCCGAGTATGAATTTCTCGTAGTCTGATAATAAAACCTATCTTATCTATACGTATATTTGTATATCGATTGCTTTATACTTACACTGATCCATTATTCTTTATAGATCCTCCTAAGTTGACCTACATATATACTATAACATTTTTATGATGAAAGTTATCTTGTTCATTTTACTCAGAGTTTAGAACAATATATTCAAGATTATATACTAATGTTTTATCGTAATGCAGAAGAACTAGAGCAGAGCTACGTTTTCTAGTAGACATATAAGTCGTTCCAACGCTAGCTTCAGCATAGACGCTCGAATCCGGTTGACTGGTACCCTTCTAATACTGCTCGCACACGTATTCGTCGAATCTGGTTGACTGGTACCCTTCTAATACTACTCGCACACGTATTCGTCGAATCCGGTTGACTGGTACCCTTCTAATACTACACGCACACGTATTCGTCGAATCCGGTTGACTGGTACCCTTCTAATACTACACGCACACGTATTCGTCGAATCCGGTTGACTGGTACCCTTCTAATACTACACGCACACGTATTCGTCGAATCCGGTTGACTGGTACCCTTCTAATACTACACGCACACGTATTCGTCGAATCCGGTTGACTGGCACCCTTCTAATACTACACGCACACGTATTCGTCGAATCCGGTTGACTGGCACCCTTCTAATACTACACGCACACGTATTCGTCGAATCCGGTTGACTGGTACCCTTCTAATACTACACGCACACGTATTCGTCGAATCCGATTGACTGGTACCCTTCTAATACTACTCGCACACGTATTCGTCGAATCCGGTTGACTGGTACCCTTCTAATACTACTCGCACACGTATTCGTCGAATCCGGTTGACTGGTACCCTTCTAATACTACACGCACACGTATTCGTCGAATCCGGTTGACTGGTACCCTTCTAATACTACTCGCACACGTATTCGTCGAATCCGGTTGACTGGTACCCTTCTTATACTACACGCACACGTATTCGTCGAATCCGGTTGACTGGTACCCTTCTTATACTACTCGCACACGTATTCGTCGAATCCGGTTGACTGGTACTCTTCTTATACTACACGCACATGTATTCGTCGAATCCGGTTGACTGGTACCCTTCTTATACTACACGCACACGTATTCGTCGAATCTGGTTGACTGGTACCCTTCTTATACTACTCGCACACGTATTCGTCGAATCCGGTTGACTGGTACTCTTCTTATACTACACGCACACGTATTCGTCGAATCCGGTTGACTGGTACCCTTCTTATACTTCACGCACACGTATTCGTCGAATCCGGTTGACTGGTACCCTTCTAATACTACTCGCACATGTATTCGTCGAATCCGGCTGACTGGTACCCTTCTAATACTACACGCACACGTATTCGTCGAATCCAGCTGACTGGTACCCTTCTAATACTACACGCACACGTATTCGTCGAATCCGGTTGACCGGTACCCTACTAATACTACACGCACACGTATTCGTCGAATCCGGCTGACTGGTACCCTTCTAATACTACACGCACACGTATTCGTCGAATCCGATTGACTGGTATCCTTCTCATACTATTCGCACACGTATTCGTCGAATCCGGCTGACTGGTACCCTTCTAATACTACACGCACACGTATTCGTCGAATCCGGCTGACTGGTACCCTTCTAATACTACACGCACACGTATTCGTCGAATCCGGCTGACTGGTACCCTTCTAATACTACACGCACATGTATTCGTCGAATCCGGTTGACTGGTACCCTTCTAATACTACACGCACACGTATTCGTAGAATCCGGTTGACTGGTACCCTTCTAATACTACTCGCACACGTATTCGTCGAATCCGGCTGACTGGTACCCTTCTAATTCTACACGCACACGTATTCGTCGAATCCGGTTGACTGGTACCCTTCTAATACTACACGCACACGTATTCGATATCACTGGATTCGAACCAGCAACTGTAAGGAAATGTTCACATAAATATACTAGTATTGAACCAGATTTCAGCACATGTAAAACACAAATATAATATATTCCGACACAAATTAATATTTAAATACCAAAGTCGATATCTATTTAGATGGAGGTACATGTATAGTAATAGAACGATCGATTCCTCATCATACGCTTGTATTTCCTTATCTCCTGCCATTGGCCAGTCTGACTCTGACCTTGACCATCAACGTCCCTGCATTTAGAGTGCTTGAGTATCGCCAGAATAAGACTTGTACCACGTGTCCTTCTCCAAAAGATCTATTGCAGATTGATTCGGAAATGAGGCTGTGGGACCAGTTCAGTATGAATTGTCTGACAACTGTACCAAATCTTTGATTAACCAAAATCACGCGAGTATCGATTAAGCAAGTAGTGATTTTTGATTCTCGGAAGAAATAATGCACTGGCATCACGAAACAATGCTTCTTGGATAAGCTATTATTTGATTCCTTGATAAGGTTGTTAACATGTCAGATGCTAGCAAAAGTGTTAAAATGATTTCTTGTATCGGTTTGATCAGCTGAAAACTGTGTAATCCCTCGGAATGATTCTGTCAATTATTAGACATTTCACGCTGTATTGGTATCATTTGAAAAAAACTTCCGACAGTTTAATGGCGTTATCAGTGATCCACATAATCGTAACTTCGAAATTGCGTCTCTAAGTTTTATTCTGTTAAAAATAAGAACCACAGTGTTCTGCATAGCACCGTTTCACAATACGGGATTACACAATTTATCTTAACGGGTTTATAACGTCGTTTCTCCATAAGGACTAACGTCGTTTCTCCGTAAGGACTAACGTTGTGTCTCCATAAGGACTAACGTCGTTTCTCCATATGGACTAACGTCGTGTCTCCATAAGGACTAACGTCGTGTCTCCATATGGACTTACGTCGTGTCTCCATTAGGACTAACGTCGTTTCCATATAAGGACTTACGTTGTTTCTCCATAAGGACTTACGTCGTGTCTCCATAAGTCTCCATAAGGACTAACGTCGTTTCTCTACTCCATAAGGGTCAACATCGTTACTCTACATGGGATGACATCGTTTCTCCATGATTGTTAATGTCGTTTCTCTATAAGGGTCAACGTCTTTTTTCCATACGGATAACCATCGTTTTACAAGCATGCACGCCAGTTAGTTGACTTGACCGAATTTCTTGAAATTGGTTATCAACCATCAAAAACTTGTGCATCCGGAAGTTCATGTAACTAACAACTTCTCCGCATTTGAAGTACATGTTCATTGTCGGTATACTAATAATTTGTGTATGCATCATTAGAAAGATAAGACGTTTGTGATATTGTTTAGATCACATGCCAGTTATTTACGAAACCAATGATTCAGTTCAAGTGATTGACTCTATTCACCAGCAAGCAGTATCATCATAAAACGAATCAATTAAATGCCTAGCGTTCATTTCCCATCTTTCAATCAAGAGCTCTTTCCGCTACTTGACAGTTTGTGACGTCATTCACTTTGCTCCGCAGTTTTTTCTGTGAGACAATTTGTGGTTTTAACACAGAAGCGGTTAGATTTTTCCATGAGATAACTATTGTGTGGCAATTACTAAATCACTCAGAATTTAATTAACTTTTTTTAAGGACATCTAGATCAAGTGTCCCTACATAATATTGAAAGGTCATATGGTAAGAGCAGCTTGCAATTGTTTTAATTAAAGTTATGGCAATCAGATTCAACGTAAAGCAGGTATAAGTATGAACTTGGACTAAAACAAGAACAGCAAGAACAGTTTATTAATAGTATATAATGGTACATGTATCGAACTCAGATACAAATGTAGATCGTGTGCATGCATGGACTTTGACTTAATGCAGGACACAAGGGACAATTTTTAAAATACGCTTGTGTCTGTGACAATCATCTGTTTACTAGGAAGTAATTATATATAACTTATTTCTATGTGTATGCATGTTTGAATAAAATTATATAATTTTTTTAAATTTCATAGTATCACGATGATGCCTGAGCATGTACAGTATACATTTGAGCATGTGCTGTATAACTTCAAGTTACAACATCCTTCGTGTTACATAATACACGTAGTATGTTAACTATGAATTTTTGTTGTAACAATATCTTAATACTATTTTATAATAATGATTTCATTATATATTTTTTTGTCACTGCTTCCAAGTAGCGGTTTGTATGTTAGCGGTATGCGGATGTTGATGATCCGTGTACTACAAACGAGTACAGAAGCCATGTTTAATGTGTAGATTATCAAGTTTGTTTATTTGATTTTCCTCATGAAGAAATCGACCAAAGTTCGCACTTACACGCGAACATACCTAGTACACTAAAAGCAAAAGCTATATTTACAAACAAACATAACCTTCCAATTAGAAGCCAATGTGCTCTATAACGTACGTGCGTACACTGCGTAGTACATTACTTATTTCATTCATATCTTGATTCTAGACCGAGATCAATTTCGATAGCGGAAGTTTGGAATCCGTGATGTTCTAATGAGAGGTGCACGAGTCTTTGGGCGTGTTTGATAAATAATTTGTCTAGGTTCAGTCATATCCGAATGACAGCATTTTCTCCGTATTTTATAATTAGCGAATGATTCATATTTAACTTTCTGGTCGTAAATCATAACAACTATGACTTTAGTCAAACTGTGTCATTTCAACCGAACCGTTCATCACGCTGAAGTACGGTATAAATCAGAGATTAGCCACAACGTTTACGTCGCGTACATCTTGGACAAATTTCAAATACGTGACCAAAGCTTAATATTTATTATTTGTATTCATCTGATATCAAAGTACGTGACTATTGAATAATAAAAAGGGTACAAATGAGAAATAAACACTTAGCAAACTCGGTCATTATTGAAAATGCCCTTTTGTGGTGTAGAAAGTAATAAAAACCATAAAATCAACCCCGGGATAAGTCGATACAGCAAAATTGATTTTTGCCCAAGTATACACAATATTTATAGCGTCAAATTGTTTCCTTTTGCTTTTATGATACCATGTTGTAAAGTGATCTCTCTGTATAATGTACCGGACATTAAAGCCGTCTAGTCTTTATTGCACATCTTTGATAGCCGAATAAACCAACCACCGTCAATAAGGAACAATAAGGCAAGAATATATTAATTCTTCGAGCATTGTCGCCGTTCCACTGGATATCAAGTTGCCACACCACCGCGACTTTTTAATAATTAATCTAAACATTGATCAGTAACTAATGTAAACCAAAGGGTAGCCTTTTTAATTTCAATTTAGAAACATTATTACTACTATTAGGACTACACCAAACTTGTCTTAAAGACGGCGAAATTATAACTTATTTATTGATGCACAGAAATCATAATGCCACATATTCGACAAAATTGAATACATTCCTCCCTTATCTATTTCATGATGAAATGGTGTTAATCTACTGATTATTTTACTTGGCCTTTATAACCAAATTTGGTCATATAACTTTGGCAAATTGGAGAAAGTTTGGTATATATATAGGACCATAATATATCTACCAACTATCTACAACTTGACTGAGACAGATTATTTGTAGTTATACAATGCTTTAAGGCATTTGGTGAATTTGCACAATATGTTATACAAATTTATCATCATTTATTTATCATTTATCGAGAACTTACAATACGTCGCTCTGTTTCACACGGCTAACAAACTAAACAATACTACTCGAACGATCAGTAGGCCTTTATGGATTCGGATACAGCTGTACGACGGACTTTTTCCGATTGTTACAATACTAAATAGTGTTTTACGTTGCAACAGCAGTCGATGACTCGACGTCATTATCAGAGGCTTGTTCGATACGAGTAGTATCTCGGTAGGAATTAACGAGGCGCTCGTTTGATCAGCTTTAATATCCACAGCTTATTTTATTCTCCGACCAATGAACACTGCTGAACACTACTGATCGTACACGGCTGGTATTATTTTCTATTGAAGAAAGCTCTCAGTGAAATGTAAACATTACCACGCGTGTGCAGATTACATTTACCGTGTTTCACATGATAAATAGATAGTTTCCTTCTATATAGTGTGTATGTACATGGAAAATACCGACTTGTGGATATTAAAGTTATAATTCGCGTTAAGTGACGTAAACCACAACATCGTCAGATTGTGGATGAACCTATTCGTTAATGAATTTCAGTGATTCTAATTGATTTTTGGCGTGAATCTTGTTTGTATACCGTCTATGGGTGGTGTTATACTCGACAGGTGTGTGGATAAAACACCAGTGTTATTTATATCGTGGAAAGGATTTTAATACTTGTTATTCAGGCAATGTATGTTTAGAATATTTATTTAAAGTCGGATAAAGTGATAAATACGTAGGTATACTCTGTTATAGTGTATTGCATTCGAGCGAAGAAAAAAAGTTTAAAAGGATAAAGTTACTTTTTTATTTTCAATGTATACAGCACGTTCCGCACTGGTTATTCTAAATTTAAATACACTTTAGGAGTAGACTACGTTTTTACGTTGCATCCTATAAATACTAACGTGTTATTCATTCACAAGGAAGCCAGCTGACTATGAGATAGATATATACATTAACATTATATAATACTGGTGGATAGACGCATCAATAAAGACTCTTTTGGTGATTTATTGTCGTACACAATGATAAAGTAGGCTCTTATGTAAATGTTATCTATCGCCAATGTCGAACGTACTACAATTTAAAGCCCTATACTTATTGCTATATAGATATTCATGTATTATTACGAACTATATTTCGTTTGCAAATATTTAAAAATCGATTGTGTTAACGTCGATTCGGTTAATTGCCTATTCAAATATCCAAGCTATATATCGGGGTATATTCCTTAGCTCACCAAACTGGAGTCCTCACATATACGCGGTAGGCCGCGGCGACCGTACCCACCACGATTGCTCTTCAAACGGTCTAAAAGCAAAGGGACAAATGTGGGTATGGCAGAGGGGGCGCTAGATAGGGACCCTCTCACCCCTAACACAAGAGAGGAGTATGATTTGACGGAGAAATGGTTAGATGAACACCCGGATTTCGTGCATGATTATTTCGCCCGGAAAGCGAAACGTAGCATGATAGATGGCTGGCTTATCTCGCACGCGATTAAAAGTGGCCTCGTGCAATCCGACGGAAATTCATCGACGGGATCAAAAAATAATTCTAGGAATAATTCAGGAGCTAATACACCTGTCAGGAAAATATCAGCACAGGAATTTGAACGTGGAGGGACCCTTAATCCAATGATATGTACCGTAGAAGGGGTTCCTACGTTCTTAAGCCCTTCACCGACGGCGCAGTCTCCCTCACAGGGTCGCTTGTTCAGCCGGTCCCGGAGCGAACTGAAGGAACTTGACGAGAAAGAATTGATGTATGAACTTGTGATGGACATATGCAATGATTTAGATATTACCAGTTTGTGTTATAAGATATTAAGTAACTGTTGTACCTTGTTGAATGCTGACCGATGTTCTATGTTCCTAGTACAAGGAAAGGGGACACACGAGAAACATCTAGTGGCTAAGTTATTTGATGTTAACGGCGAAGCTACGTTAGAGGAAATATCTAACGGGAAGGAAGAAATACGTGTACCTTGGGGTACTGGAATTATAGGATATGTCGCGAAAACTGGTGAAGTTGTCAACATACCCGATGCTTACAAGGTAGGTTACCTTTTTCCATAGATTGTATGTAAATTCAATTGGGTCCCTTTTCATAAAATTGTCATATGATACTCAACACACAATCGACTCAAAATAAGAAAATCCCACCTCTACTAATAAAACACTGGATCCGTTTTTAACGCGACGTAAGACAAAATATATAACGTTCACATGTACTAGTATGTGTGTTTTTTACTAGCTTACGTATTTTGAAAACATACCTGAACTATTTTTACTTTACCTTGAGACTGTCGAAATTGACCTAGTAATGATAAAGATAAGGATTCAAACGGTATATTATTTATTCTTGAAATTGTCAGTTTCTTGGCACAGTTTTGCTTTAACGTGATTTTTTTCTGTATATACATGTAACTTACATGAGTTCTGTGATCGTAACGTCGATTTTAGTACACGTGTCTTTTAATTGGGCGGATTTCCTTGAACGTCAATCCCCGGTATTAACCTGGTTTATTTTACCTTTGATATGTAGAGATTCCGTCGATGAAAAAAATCAAATTTCGTCATTGAAAAAGCTTTCTGATAACCTTAACATCAATTTCCGTTCTAAATATTGGAAAGTAAATATGAGGAAAAATCTACAAGATTTACGATCTGCGTTTAACTGTGTTTGTTAACCAAAGTCGTAAATTGTATAAACATTCGGAAGGACCGTCCGTACTTACCGAATTTGAGATTATTCGAATGTTAAATATTTTTACGAGAAATGCTCCCAATAAGCGTCTAGCTTCTGATTAAATCTCATTAATACATTATGTGGTTTGTAAATCGTATAAAATTACTAGTATGTGAAATAAAATTCTGGTCTGTTTAAACTAAATATTTTTGCATAAAACTAAAAAACTAATAAAAATGGAAACAGGCATGGAACATAACGAAGCCTGACTTTTATACGTAGATCGCATACTAGTAAAAAAACCCAGACCCGATTATTCGAGTATTAGGCGAATTGCGTAGATTAAATTGAACCGATTTAAGTTTGACGTAGATCTTCTGAGCGATTTAACATGACCGACATAGCAAAACATAATCCCTTCTATTTGTTTATTCCTTACATTGAAGGTCGTTGTGTTATATTGATATTGTACATGTATGCCGTGTGTTCGTACGTGTTATCCGACTTAAATATCGTGTTGGAACGTAAAGTACATTTTAAAAGATTATTCCAACCAGTTGAAAATACGTATATTACGGATAAATTGACTTGGTCCTCGCCAATTGGAGCTGAAATGTATGTTTTTATCAACGGGCACTATCACGAAGACGCTTTAGGTATAATACCCACACAAATCTTAAGGACCAGTATTGCTAATTTGTTGACAGAAATTTATATATTTAATGCAGGAACCTTATGATGTATGCATGCATAAAGGTTATGATCAGGTTACAATCTCCGTACTATGTATGTGCACTGGTTCATGCATACGTCATATGCACTGTGCATGACACTGTAAGCCGATTAAATCTTATACCCTCAGAACGAGCCATAGCCTTAAGTACTACGTCATGCAGTTTAATAAAACAATATCATGAATATACATGTACAAAACGGACAAATGCCTATAATTCTGTAACAATGAAATTAATACCATAGAGAAAATATGACCAGACAAATGCAAAAACCTGTGCTGTGTAGTTTTATCACGAACGGGTATTACACACGACGCACGATAACGGTAATAAGTTATAATTAATTCATTAGTAGACACCTACTAGTAGTAACTAGTTTAAGTACCACCGTATTCCTATTTGAGGCTCCTCCAGAAACAATTGGCAACTTCTCCTTATATTGAAGAGTGTGCACCTGTCCATCTTGCTGAACCAATTATGTCCGGACCGTACGAATGTGGGCATTCTTACGTTCTACCAAAATGGGCTAACCATTGCGATTGTACTGAATATAATATATGTACAGATTCTTTTCGAAATTTTAACATAGACCAACGTACATGTATATCTAGCAATCCTTACAATCTAAAATACCGGTAGTTTTAATGTTTACTGTCGGAACAATAAAACTGATAGTGCGTAGTCACTATAACCCCGGTGTCCAATATCACTTCAATTACCAAATTTGCTCTGAGACCATTATTTATCCCAACAAGGTCAGCCCTTGCTCAAATAACATGTAGTTATTTTACCCTTTATTATCTGGTAAAATTACTCGCCTTTGGTTAGAACACTGTATCAGAAAGACTAGGGACATTTTCCGCGTTCGTTTTTCTAGTAAATAATTGAATAATTCATATTATTTCATTAAAAATAGCCGGAGAGTACAATTACAATTATCAAATACATTTGACATTCTATAGATTGGCTGGTGTTCTTTTGTACTCTCCGCATTTATTGCAATAAACTGGTACTTTAGTATTCCAATAAAGCTTCTGTGTACTTTTAGTTTGTTTAGTGAGTCTGAGATGCATATAATGCTAATAGTGCACTGGCAAATTCTATGTAATGTAGTATAATAAATTAATAATACCATTCCATTTTACATATTCAATGTTTAGTCGGACCTGTCTTAAACATCCAGTCGAGGTCATGGAAACATAAAATATAACGGTTTAAAGCAGTTGGCTTTTACAAAGATGTCCAACTACTTCATAGTAGTATAAAACAGAAGCTATAGTTCGATTCAATAAAACTGGCCGCTTAAGGCATTGATGTGTGGTTCATACATGCTATTATATGTACAACGTTATACAAATTGAAAATTTTGATTTGTAGAATAAAATCCATCTCCATATTTATTTAGTTTTAATTGCAGGACTGGTTCCATTCACCGGGTATTATTTCTATTATTGAACGTTCGTAGAATACAATTGGTTCCAATTTCATTCTGCAAACTCGGTAAATTCAATATTTGAGTTCAAACAGGTCTCGTTGAATGGGCTGTGCAAATAGAACGTGTTTGCGTAGAAAGTGACCGATTTTACGGCCATACACGGTTAATGCATTTCACTTATTAGCAAAGCAATTTGATGCGGTCAACTGTGAATAATGAATGGAATAGAACAGAACATATTAATATAGAAGAATTAAGTAAATACGTATATATACTCAACCAACTTAAAAACGTTCCATAGAAAGATTGGAGCTATTGATCTTCTGACTCTGTTTAGAAATTTAGGAAAATTTCTTAAACAAAGTTGGCATATAAATAACTTCTATGTTTCAATTTGAATATTTCTTCATTACCTATTGTCTGATAAACACTTGGATAGTGGATACGTTTTTATTTCGCTGAGTATAATATAAAATCCGGTGTGCGTCGGTCATTTATTGACTGGCCTTTAATGATTAATATATAATAGCATTAACGTCTAAAATTCCCAACTGGGGACGCATTCAGTAATAATGATTATCGTATAGAATTTCACTGTCATAGTAATAAACATTACCGTATAGAATGTCACCATAATATATTATATCACCATTGTTTATGGATTTAATTATCTAATTCTAGCAATTGTAAAACCTGATTTAACCGATATGGCCAATTGCCATCAAGGCATGAACTTCGGTTGCTGCCTATCACGTGACTAACCCGTATTTAGCTATAACCTTTCTAACGCAATATAGACGCCTCA
Organism: Spisula subtruncata; assembly: GCA_963678985.1. NCBI lineage: Eukaryota > Metazoa > Mollusca > Bivalvia > Venerida > Mactridae > Spisula > Spisula subtruncata. Next base: position 5,936,806 of record OY787660.1, read on the forward strand.
ATCCCGATGGTTCCCATCGACCTATTAAGCAGCAGCCGGTCACATCGGACAATGATCAGGCAACACAAACCAGTCATTGTTATATAATATACATTTCAATTAAGCAGCCACCTTCTTAAAACATCCATATTTGGTGTATACATTGACTGGCTTTTTAATACAAGTTATTCTGCATGTTATAACAAACCTGTCCATGTACCAACAGGTCATGTGGTTAAATTGAAGCGTATTGCTACGTAACTATAGTGCAGTCATTTGGTCGCTTGGTCATGTCTGGGAACTATTTTCTTCAAGATGAACTTGAATTTAATCACGTACAGACGATCATGTATTTACGATTTAATTCTAGATTCACAACTCCGCACATGCCAAATGCCAAATTTTCACGTTACGCCTTTAAAACATTCTAAAAATACACAAAGTAATTAATCATATTTCTCAGTATAAACACTTCTAAGCCAAGAATTTATAAAATGTGTGTTAATTTTCTGGCATTTAATGAATCTTGTCATCAATTTAGTATACAATAGAAAAGATGAAAACCAAAATTACGACATATTTTACAACATACGTACTACCGTCAAATGTAACGTGGATAGCACGCGTATCGACGTTTATTGCGGTAGTAGTTGTACGAACAGCGTTGAGGTGGGTCAGCGTAACCTGTGTTTAGTTTAATATGTACGCAATCAGAGGTGTGTGAAAGTTGTAAAAGTTAAAACCTCATTATGTGTTGGTTTCTTAAAATGTCACCACATTCTATTATTACTCATATGTGATGATTTTTGTTTTATAGTAAAACGCGCGTTACAACGAATCGACGCCACATTCAATTACGTATAATTATTGAAATAAACTTTGATACGCGCCATATATTTGGAAAATTATGACCATGTTTTTATGTTATACGCGAGATAAGCACACTTAAATGTTTCTTAAAAATAAATTATAACAACCCACAGTCTCACCTTTATGCACATAGAGGAAGCCAAGGTGTTTTTGCATTGCCGGTAAAACACAGCTACGGTAAATCAGTCTAAACGTTCCGAGGAGGAAAACAGTGCTGCAGTTACTATAGTTAACTTTCATGTGTTGTTAAATGCAGAAAAAAAGTTATATAAGAATTGAAACAATAATATTCATTTGTGTTTGATCTTTTATAGAAATATTACGATTTATTAGAGTGTTTGTTTTTTCAAATTCAATAGATATTCAGAATCCATGAGTATACATCTACAACTATTCAACTATTCAATATAGCGCACGGTTACTTGTTCGCGTGCCTTCATTAAGCTTGTGACCATGCTTTTTCACCATAAAAACTGATACACATTCATTATTTCTTTAATCGTGAGAACCGGACTAGTAGTATTAGGGCAATATTTGTTATCATTCAATAACAGCTGACCAGTATGACTTCGTTTGATGTCAAGTGATTTATGTTTTTAATTATTGGCGATACTACAACTCAACTTCTACAGTAGTGGTCAATTCTTTCTAAACCTTCCGCGTTAAATTCGACTTTCAGTGATTCTCTGACATTTAGAATTATTAAAAAATAAAGTTGCAAAGTTGACAGTTTTATAAATTGTCAATCTAGTATGACGTATTCCCTATCGTTTTAAGTTGGGATGCGGCTCTCTCGTTGTATACGCTAATAGTTAGACTAGATTAAAGTGTTAACCTTTAAATACACTGTTTGGGTTATTTTTATTTGAATATAGTAAATTTAAAGGTCTCTCGTCTATGACGTAAGTAAGAAAGATTCGGGGACCCCCAGTAATGTTTACACGGATTAGCTACCAATGTCTCCTGCATTGTCTAAATACACTCTAGCTATTTACAGAGCACATTTTTGAGATATTCCTATCAAGATACGCACTGATTAAGTCAATTTAAGTAGCGCTTCATTGTCAAGATATCAACAATTAAAGCGAGCTACGCAATAGAACTATATCAATTTGTTAGCCCGGCTTAGCAGCTGTCATAATTATTAGTAACCCGTATTAAACACATGACATCAAAGTTATTTTATAGGGTTTTGGAGTAACAAAGTAGTAGGAACTATGTTGAAATCATTGGTTGAATGTACCTACTACTGTAGTCAAGTTGAAGCACCAGCATGACACATTTAAGGACTTGCTAATACTATATGTCATGATATAATGAATTGTTTGGGGAAATGTGAGAAATAGATACCAGTATATCGAGCAGGATGACGAATGAGGGGTTAGGCCTTTAATCTACTTGGATTGACCAACGTGGTGGTCTAAGGATTTACACTGTGTCTATTAAAGTCCGGTTGTCATCGATTAGAAAATTCCTATAACTATACAACAAGTCTTAACTAAATAATGACGATCATTTATAATCAGATAAAACTGTGATTACAATGTGCACTTCCGTGTAGACATGAACAATTGCTGTATATAAACACAATTTCCCTCCAATAATATACGTACATATGTATTATGAATTATTCTTTTTAAATTCAAAGTTTGAAGTAATTTGAACTTATGTTAAACATTATAGAGCACTTTTCCTGGAACTTTTGAAACGCCCCTCGTATATCCTTTTAGAAACAACCTTCCTGCACCAAAGGGACGACTTATAGCGTATTTCCCTTTCAATTAGAATAACAACCTGTACTTCACTTGGCCATTACCACGGGGTTTCATATACTGTTATGTAGCCTTAGAAGAAGTTTCAAATTTCTCTTGCTAGGAATAAAACTTCGAAGAGATAAGTGATAAATCATCCGACAACTGAACATATTAAATATATACATTGTATTATAATTGTCATATAATCAATATAATATAGTTATAATGAAGACACACGTCATTTATATTGTCGTAGTAACCTATAATATTAATAAGACATAAAACATGTCATTTCTGTACTAATGTGGTGATTAGAAGACATAAAAAAAGCCTATTTACTGACTTTGTCGTCAGAACACTATTTTTATTTTACGAATGTACGAATGTATCTAGGATTCTATTTTAATATACTTGAAGGATTGTATTCTATCCTAGTAATAAACCATGCCTGTTATTGTTTCACAATTAGTATAATTATTAGATCAAAGTGTCTGTCGGGTTTCGCGCTGACGTCAAAGGTTGAAACAATTGACGTGATAGGGGTCGATAACCGCTTTGTCATTTTGAACTATCGGGAAACTACACACTCCCTACATTTGCCGTTCTTTTCTGTTCCTAAATTAGAACATCGATAGGAGCCAGGAATCATGTGAGAATTCAAAATAAAATGTCAAATATTGTAATGACACCTCAATAAAATCCCCGACCATTACACATTGAAAATTTGTATTCATTATTAAGTTGACCTTGTCATTTAGGTTGAAGAACTGCCATGAAACATTAGACACTGCGAATAGAACCATGTAACATTTTTGTATTTTATGCAGTTTTGATGTGGTTTGACTCCGGAAGGAATTGTCGACATTGATGTGACTTAAACAACGGACCAACCCTCAAACACTCAAACACACGCCTCTGTTTGCTGTCATACTGTGTCCTCTACGGGGTCGTTTGGCATGGCTTTAATGTTATTATCAATGTTCAATATTCAAAATTATGCGTAAAACAAACCCCAGTGGACTTAACGTAGCTCCCTCTAACCACGTGGACTTGCATAATTATAGCCGAACTGGCATTTAAAGATTATTCACGTAAAATATTTGTCACAGCCATGTTACTTCATGGTTTTGTTGTTATTTTTGGTGTCGTTTTGTTGTCTTTTTGTTGGTGTTTTTGTAAAGTTGAACTCAGCAATGGTTTGATATTGCGCCTACCTGAGGCCAAAATGGAAAAAAAAGAAACAAAGTTCTTGCGTCTACCTGCGGAGAAAATGAAAAAAAGAAAAAAAGTTCGGGGTAATAAAGCACGCTTTTGAGAGGATTTCAATTTTATGGCCCAGCCTCTTTCAGAAATTTTAAATAAAAACTGTTAATCTTTTAATAGCTCGAAATAAGAGTTCAAGATGTTGTCAAAGATAAAAAATGTTAAGTATATTTATAACTGATATTTTGGGGACATTGCTATCAAAGTATAGGTTACGATACAAGTTCTGTATCTACCCGACAGGCGACAATGATTTGACAAAAATATACCAACAAAGTACTCGCATACTAACAAGGTTCGTCTTTGTTTACATGTCGCAATTCAAGTGTTTCGGAGTTGCTTACATGTTATTTTTTATTTGCTGACCTTACATTTGATTCTGTGCAAAGTTTGTTGTTGCTGATGTAGTATTCTTACATATTTATTTCTCTGTAATGTATATATCAAACGCCAACTAATTGTGGCGACAACATGTACATGTATATATTATGTTTATGCCTATAACATTTCTTGCAGTTGAGCTTATTTAGGCCTATTATTAGTGTTCACATACGTCACATTTTGTGTTTACTAGTTTGCTTTTTTATGCATAACGATAATGACATTATGCTTACCCTTTAAACTTTAAATAATAGTGTAAGCCTTTTAATGTGAGATATAGCCATTCTGAAGAAATATAGCATCCCTTTGGATGATGTTTCCTACACCGAACAGATTGTACTTAAAAATTGCATCAATTTTAACGAATTAAGGTTAAAATGGTAATTCCCTACGAGGCATTTGCATTGTTTTACTTACGCAAGCCGATATACTTACGTAAATTGCCCCTTTATATATCATGGACATTGTTTATAACTTTCCCGTAATAGGCATTTGCTGGATTTCCATACGTCTTCATGCATATTTCTTGACTTTAAGCAACTTGCAAATGTTATAGCTAATGTTATAGCACACTTAAGTGCAAAACGACCACATTATCCGGGCAGTTAAAGAGAATTGCATCTGTAATTTTCTGGATTTTGTAAATGATCTTTCTGATGGTTCAATTACGATTTGGCAATTACAGATAATTGCTTGTTATCTTTATATCGAAGTACCTGGTATAATTATCTCATTAATGGATAAAAATCTTATTCTATCTTTTACTAATTTCATTTGAAAACAAACAATGGATACTATATCAGACTAATTTGATTCCGATAGATGCCCGAAAGTCCTTTATTACCTGATATGACCAGGCCCCGTGATTATAAACATTGGAGAACGTTCTCCATGCTCAAATTCATACTCTGTAATCAAATTGCAAATCTGTTTTTGTTACTGCTGTACCTCCTATATGGAAACATTAATTTTGGTTCATTTTCTTAGTATTTGCTACAAGTTGGTGTTGGTTTAAAATTCTAAAAAAAGCTGTTTTGCAAGTTTGAAAGGAGTATAGAGTTTGCGTGTGACAATGAGAACACGTTTATAATCACCGGGCCAGGTCTGAACGACGTCCTGTTTTGAGGAAGTTTGAGGAAGTTTTCTGTAGTTGGTTGCATTGGTTTTTTTATGTTTGTTTTCTTCAAAATGTTTACTTAACCAGGTATCAGCATTGTGAATAATTATGTACTACTGGGTTTGGGCTTTTAGCAGAATCAGGTTTCAGCAGTGTTATGTTCCTTGTTTGAAAAAAAACTTCTTTTCCTAGAATTTTCAACAATTCTTTGATTTTGCGTTCGTGTTACCATTTTGCGATTATGTTTCCCGATGTAAATGCCTTGCATTGTTAGGGTGTATTTAGATTCAATTAATCTTTTTATATCAAATTGAATGCATTGCAACGATGATATAATGTGACTATTCATAATTCTTTAATGAACAAAATGAAACATGATAGAGATTTACACGTGTACATTGTATTTCAAAGTGTATTTCATGTTGTTAAAACTAATGTGAATGAGCTTGTCGATTATTTTGTATATCAGTTATAAAATGAGGCAAACTATTTTCAATCAATTATATAGGATGTTTCTTTAATAACGATGGAGCAACAATAAAAACAAAATAAAATTTCAGTGAGACAATTGCGTACTCTTCCCTCAGATGCGTTTAGCCAATGAAACAAATATACCAGACAAACCCATAATTTTATATGCTGATGATAGAATGCGTCAGAAATCTTTATAAGTAAATAATGTTTCCAATATTCGTCAAATTCCTTCTTCCGTATAGTTTAATGTTCAGCTAATTGTGCATTTAAAACAAAAAAGCTAACAATGTGTGATTTATTTAGGAACAGTATGTACAAATGTCTTCATGCTTACTCAACTGTACGTAATATGTGACAATTATGAAAACGTGTGCACATGTCAAGATATTTCATAGATTGATGTTAATTGTAATTTGGTATATGTCGGTTTTTCCTTGGTTTATTTATTCACTTGAAGTGTTTTCTTGTAAGGCACAACGTATGCTATGTCGTTGTTTTAATGATCTAGTTCTCAGACGTGTTTTGTTTTGTATTATTTGTATGCGCATATGGACTTTTGAATTGTAGTTAAACTCCATAAAACTGACTATAGCAGTTTTTTTTATATTTTCGTATTAATAATGCAAGTGATTTACGTTTCATAAGCTGTTGTACGATGATGCATCAATATACCTGTAGTCTATTGTATTTAGAGTGACTTCGTCTCAGATCATTAAAGTTTAATTGTTGTTGGAAAATCACTTTACGAGTATATATAAATTCAGTCAAATTGGCAACCTCATTATTTTTATTAAAGTTAACTCAGAACTATTATTAGGTAATTCCATGTTGTATAATTGTACATTTTAAATGTTCTGTTCTGTTCTACACTAAACATTTTTATGATGCACAAATGTCAGAAATAACGCACCATTTGTTTCATGTTCTTAACAATTACAACTTACTGGTGCATAAATGCTTACAAGAAAAGTTCCACCATACTGTGTTACAATGAAGCATTGTAGTCAATAGCAACACGCCTCTCAGTCAGTATTTATCCTACGAGATATGACCTTGCTGTTTATTCACCCCATGATTTACAACAATGCTCATGTGTCTCTTTTTCAATAACAACACTTTATTAAAATACATTGTTGGGAAACTAACGCCTAGTGAACTTTTAAAATTCTTAATCCAACTGGGTACTTATTCACCTGAACACTGAAGAATCAAAGTCAAACTTATACTTAAAAATTGCAATATCAAATTGACTACATTTTCTTTTCTAATGTTTTTAAATATTGAAATTTGTCTGTATACGTGTTGTAACGTTCATTTAGCGTTATCTCTATTTATTTCATGCTTGCCGATGGTTTACGGCGGAATAACGGTGGATTATTCCCCGATAATTTCACTGTTCATAATTTCACAGTTCATAATTTCACGGCAAACGGACTATTTTTTAAAATCAAATTTCCTCGCCATCAAAAATAAAATAATAAGCATTTTCACTTGCTCTCTTAATCTTTAACAAATAACACAACATTATATAAACATAAATGTAAAACAAATGGACGAAATTGAAGCCATTGCAGAAGAACTATTTGATTGAAACTCGACGCGTGCATGGCGGGAAAACGACGTCACGCAAAACATTTCAGAGGAGTATTTCCATTATTTAAGCTATTTGAAGCATGAAATAAATAGAATATTAGTATTTTACCGTGTATGGTCGTTTGATAATTCACCTCGTGAGCAGCTGACATATATTTTCACTCGTGGCTACGCCACTCGTGAAAATATTACATCAGCTGCTCACTCGGTGAATTATCAGCCGATCATACACGGAAAAATACAAATATCCTCTATATAATCATGCATACTAGTAAATAAAAAAAATGTTTGAAGTCTAAGTCTGACTTTCCTTCTAAAATTGTCTGTTATGTGATGAGGCCCCTGATCATGCACAGTTTCGTCACACTTGTATAAAGATGTATTTTAACGTTTAAACCATCATTTCGTCTGGTGTTTCCAATTCTATTAAATTACATTCGACGACCGTTACTTCGAATTGTCTGGTGTCATTTTATATAATATTATCACCGTAGATTGCAGACACGATTCTATCTTAACCGTTTGATGACTAATTTATTTTGATGAAAATCTTATAATTGGAATGGATCGTTAAAGTGCCAGTCGTACAATGCGTCTGGATGTCCCGAATGGGCATCTGCAAATATTTATGTATGCTCAGAACATCTAGAAACGCAACGTTTTCATCCTTGAATTTTTGTTACTTTCATTGTTCATACATTTTTTAATTTTATGTAATACTATTGTATAATCGCGTAGAAACCTGGCTATTGTCCAAATTTTATCGATCGGGTTACGTAACTCCCGTGCGTCAACAAAATCACAAAATGCACGAATCCCACGTGCACCATTCACGCATGATTAATTTTGGTGTAAATTGCTTTGAATCCTTTATAAGGTTTGTCAATGGAAAGAAAATCACAATAGAAAAGTTCTAGGCTTCGGAATAAAAATGCCAGGATGGTCAGAAAATGGGCGAAATCAGGCGATCCGGATGCCTATGACGGGGACGTCAAATGGGAGGTTCCACTATCGCTAAATTGTCATGAATCAACTCTGTTTCATTTGGAGACATTTTACTAGCACTTTGGCACCGTTTACATTCATCCATGTGAAATAAGTCTCCAACAGGAACAATAACTTTGCATGTACCATCTCTAGGCAAAGTTCACAACTAATTGATACACTGCTCAACAACTTATTGGACGTCATTGATATGTAATCAATCAATAATTAATCAATATTTGAATTTTTTACATAGAACAACGATTCTGAAAAAATAGGATTTTACCAATTTGTGTTTCGTTACTTTTTAGCCGCACTATACACACAAGCTCTGTTCAATCGCATCGAAAGCACTTTATAAAAACAAAATTACAGTTGCATTGTTCATAAAATACAATATCATCAAGTACATGCAGTTTGGTTGTCAAGCATTAAGAGGTTGAATAAGAGTTGACAGTAACCCCAGTGTTGCGTTTCTAGAAGTACTCAGTATATATTGTATAGTCGAGTGCCGGTAGAAGTGTCAAGTTTCTTTTTATTTCTTCAACGGTGGCACAGATGTTATTGTCTTCGAAGACGATGCTACTCAAATGATTGAACTATTTCTATATGTATATATTGTACTTTGCTTTACTAATTGGATGGAATTTCTGGAAAGACACAGATTTGCATTCGTTTTCTTCAACGGTAGCACAAAGGTTATTACCTTCGACAAAGATATCACTTAAAAAAATAAAGGATTGCTTTCTATATATTGTACGCCTGTATACTAATTGCACAAGTTTTCTCCTTAGACAAAGTCTCCTTGAAAATATATCTACTGCGAAGATGTGTTTCTTTAATTGATTAACATGGTTACAGTATACCTAATTTCATTACATTGTCTGCTAGTATATTACAAATTGCTTTTATGCGAAATTACTCAGTAAAATAAATGGGACATGCTACATTTGTCAAGTTGAACGAAGTAAAGGGGGTGATTTATCTATGCCAGTTTTATTCTGCACATAACGGGGAACCAGCTTCGCTGTGGTAATCTCGTTTGCAATTTGAAGGTCACAGAACAAGCTACTTTTTACAATTGTCATGACTGGAACATGTAACTTAGTGTGAATGTAGCGTGCTAGCGGCCTAGCAGCCTGACAGCCTAACAGCGTGAAGTTTGCAGCCTGGTGGCCTGGCAGCGCGCACAATTCATGGTTGTTACATACTATTAAGATCTAGTACATTTTACGATTAGCGACAAAATTAAACACTGCTTTTTCACTGTTGTGATTTTTCAATGAAACGTGACAGCGTACCTGTTGATTTCTAAATGTTCGAGACATTTTTGTGCTTCTATTTACTCGTAAATGCTCCAGTCACGTTTTATGTAAAGGGAAATGTTTATTTCTTGAACATTTTGAGGTCAAGTACATACAAATGTAATGGTATTGTCATGATATGGAAACTCATGGATGCACTGTATAATATTGCCTTTGTTTTGCTACGCAGTATCATTTTATGTCTCCCGCATAATATCCAAACATTTCTCAAATTTAACAGGATTATACTAGATCAATTTAATGTTATTGACGAACCGGGTTATACTTGTATTCATTTGTACCATTGAATATATTAATGTCATTCATACTCAGTACTAATGCTGATGTATTGTTAACCACTGATGGCGGGAGTAATAAATCATTGTGAACTTATTCCGGTCAGATAGTATCGATAAGTAACCATGGATAATTTGAAGGAGATTAATGATACAAAGGTATTCGTAATAAGCAAGGGTCCGAGTCAATGAGGCGCGTTTATCGCCAAATCCTTTTCTTTAGTAACATTCTATTAGCAACTAAGTGTTTTTGAATTTTCTTTTCAATTTTAGAGTATCTCTTATGATACTTATGAAATTATTTATGAAATTTTATCATAATTATGCTATAAATGTAAAATTGGTCAAATTGTCACAAATAAATTTCTGGTCATCTTCGCTAAATATTGAAAAAGAAAATTTCATTTAAACGTCTATAAAGAGGATGGATCACGAAACTTTTTTTATTGAACTTGAACGGATGGAAACCACTTCAGTACTAATATCTGTCAAACACTATACAGTAGCACATTTAGCGACGAGTACGGTATGATTAACACAGTTGCGAATGAAGCCAGACTAACACCAAACAGGTCCACAACCCCCGAACCGCGTGTCTCATTTCTGACTATAATTTCTATTCTAATAAATTATATTGCAGATACTTCAATAACTGCAATAACTTGTTCTCGTTCTCAAACCAATCATGAAATCTCGGTTATTTCCGCTTGCCTCCGGTAAACCTATACCGAGGTGATCAAAATTGCTCTTCGGCGTATTCTTAACTTAGACTAGGAATAAAACATATGTCTGATAATGTGCTATGGCATCAGCTATTTAGACGTTGACCTTCTCACTAATGACATCGTTGCCATTTTAAATTTAGCAGCTTCGTCAGTTATCTAATGAAGTTCTAAAAGTGTTCCTATTTTAAAGAATAATTTTTCGTTCTGTCACCAGTCATCTGACTAACTTGTCACAACGATTTAATTAACTTCGACAAAACCGAGACAGTTTGGTGTCTGTAGCATTTGGTATATTGTCGGGTCTGTATAGAAACTCAAGTCTTGGATAGCTTGCTAAAATTGCTTGGTGCCACTAATATTCAGAAGTTGAATGGTGAAAGGATTGGCCATTTCATAAATAAAAAAGTTTCGCATTTTAAATGAAACTAAATGATGAAGTGATTCGACTTTTTATAAGTATAAATGTTGACCACGCGGTCGATATTAGCAATGAATTTATATAATTATTATGGTAAAACGGTTCAGCCGATTACAAATACACATTTGCACTTTCCATAGAAATGAAAAGTAGAACGATACCACTTTTTATATAAGTACATTTTTTTGCACTTTCCAATGGTAAAAGAGTCGCTGAAAGCTAATGGTAAAATAATTTCACAAAGTTCGCACTTTCTAATCGCTAACGGTCGCTGATCTTATTTACGGTGTCAATTCGACTTTCCTTCACAAATCTTCACGAATTAAACGGACATTTAGCAGAAACTCAAACTGAGGAACGCTCCCCGAAGACTTGCTGGTAGTGACTTTGTTATTTATTGATAGAAATGAGTCTAGAACTATGGTTAACGTCAATAACTGCATCATCTTATCATCTGCATCAGCACTTTGTAGACATCTAAGGAAAATGTCTCGTATCTAAGAGACTTTAATTGAAGCCAAACCAGTGGTACATGTAACCGATTATTGAAGCATAATGTAAGATTAGCTCGCTCCATTTGTGTTTCTTGAAATATATTTTTATATACTGGTTTATGTAAGTCTATTGGGACACAAATGATCAACGTTTGTTGAACTCTCTGTGTAACATTGTCCTAGTCGTATTCATCACCATGAGGGGCATGTGAGATGCCAATCCCTTTGTCAATTTTTAAAGCGTTTAAATACAGGAAAACGGGTGCCAGTTTGGTTTCGTATTAGGAATGACACTGGCTGCACCACTAAACTAAAGAAGTGGCAAGACTTTGTACCTTGGATATACCAAGATGACATCGTATGGAAATGTTGTTGGTAATTCGATTTTAGTGGAATGACAATACAATGCACAATAGCATACGAGCGGATTCCTCGTTGGATGCCCGGCCCGTTCACGCTTTCCAGTTAGGTCGCATAGATAATTTACAGTTACAAAACAAAGCTGTAATTAAATTAACGAAACAAAGTGCGCGGCTATTTTTTCTGAATAAGTGCAAAATGAAAATATGTTGCCTATCGCTTGCCGTCGAGCAATATTGTGATAAAGTCTAGCGTATCTTAAGCTGTTACGGTATGTTTTTGTTATGATCCATATGGATTATTTGTCGTGTATGATTCATTTATATGAACTAATTATTAGAATGCTTGATAAATGTAGTATAAAAGCTGCAATACTTCCTGCTGCTTATTGTACTTCCAGTCACCTTATAACATCGTTACCATGGCAACCACGGCATCATTCATCAAGCGAGCCACCAATTACTTGGAACATTGACGTCATGCCTTGATGCATGCTGTCTTTATTTAGATAATCTCTGTTTTCGGCCCTCTCTCTCTGTTGTGATTTATTATCCAATTTAGTGCGAATATGTGCTTTTCAGGGACACATGCATGCTCGATTTTCGGCTACGGTATTTTATTATTGCGTAAATAATATGAACTAAGACATCGCCTCAATGAGGGATTAAATATATATTGGATATCTGTTAAGCTATGGTTCAGAAAGAAACTGACTAAATATGAGTTGGATATAGATGTTATACAATTTATACTGATTTGTTATACATTGCGACGAAACGTCATGAGTCTATTTGGCGTACTTTTGGTATGACGTCATTGTCTGTTATTTGTGACGTCATGACGTCACTTCCTGTATTGACGCCGTATATCCAGTACTGTTGCGTATTTCAAGATTACTTCTCTTTGTTTTTTTAAAAATAGATTGTTTTATTTATTGAATATTTTTAAAGACGGTTATAATTTGAAAGAAAATGATAGAGGGCAACCGTTTACAGATTACTTTTTTTCCAAGGACCATTCACCTCGGAAAACTGCCTGAAATTTTTGACCGGAAATAACTTTTTCTGAAAGCATTAGTACCTGCAGAGACTCGACGAAGATACGCACGTGGACATTATTGGTATGGGTATTTACAATAGCCAGCTTCGCTGGCTATTTAATTCCCTATAAAATAAAATTTCGTCTTACGATAGTTTAAGTATTCAGATGTAGCTACTTAGATTCCAAACTTATGTAAAAAATCATCTAAATAATAAATGCTTCACATGTGCTTGTTGTAAGCAAGGTAGGATACTTTAGCCTGATTGGATAGGTTTATGTCATGTTCGATTCCAACGAGGTTTTCTATATCTGTACATAATAAGCTGAGTACTTTAAATTGTATTGGTCAAAGTTCCTGCCCGTTCAATCATATCCGATAATATTCACACGCACATACCGTACGCATGTGTAAAAGATCGAAAGCACAATTGCACAAACACATACTTCAGAGGAATTTAGTTAAAAAACCAATCACCATTTTCTCCGATATAAATCCAATTTAGGAAAACAATAAGAGAGACAGCTATGGTAGTGTAATCTAACTAATTTCCAAGTTGCATGATAGAATCAAAAGAAGGTAATTTCATTGTCGACTGTCTATATAGGCTATTACTAGAAAGAAGTGCGTATAGTTCAAAGATGGCGTCTGAGACCGTGACCTTGTCAACATTCCTATGGTATTAAGAATGACTACATCTAATTTAATCAAGTTTAATTGTTGTTTGGAAATTTCAAGTTCATTTGATATGCAAATTGTACATTATTTATTCTTGAGTTAAGTCAGAATTATTCTCTCTTAGGTAATTACGTACTGCGTGGTGTACATTATGTTTTGTTATGTTCGACACTAAACATGTTTATTATGCAGAAATGGCAGAAATTACGCAACATTTGTTTCATGTTCTTCCCCATTAAAACTTACTGGTAAAGAAGTGTTTCTAGAAAAGTTCCACCTTAAAGGGCCTGTCTCACAGATGGAGCGATTTTATTTTAAAAAACGTATAATTTTCTTACCAAATTAAGTTTTTATATAATAGAACATCGTTGACTGTTGCTTTAAGAAATATTTATTGCAAATAATCGATTTTAACCACTTTCAACATCGCGCACACTTGTGTGTTTTGCCTTTTAAACACAGCGTAAATTTTTCTTTCAGCCTGATTTTTAAGTAATATTATTCACTAGATCGGTCTGTAACATAGACACACTTCAGTATATAGTATTTGGTTTGTTTTTAAATTCGTTTTCATCACATGCGGGTAAATTTCAGGCAATTGAAATGAATGTAGTTTAAAATTCTATACCGTATTAAGACGATATAGAATTTTGGAGGTATAATACTTAAATAATTACAAAATCCTGATGTTTCACAAATTATATTTATATCAGTGTGCTTGTTCATGGGATATACAGGCATTTATGCCAAAATATAGTGAACATTTAACAATTTTATATAAATTTTGCTATATGCTGAAACGTTTAATGTACTACAATGAAAGCACTGGGTCTAATAGCAACACTCCTCTCAGTCAGTATTCATTCTATATGACCTTGTTGTTTTATTCATACGATGATTTACAACTAGAATAATCTGTCTCTATTTCATAATAACAACACTTTATTAAAACGATACCTTGTTAAGAACATAACGCCTGGTGAATTGTTAAAATCTCAAACCACCTGTATACGTATTCACCCGAACACTTTAAGAATTAAACTTAGACTTAAAATTTGCAAAGTCCATATTTACTATATTTTATCTTCTAATGTGTCTAGAGTATTAATCAAAGTACTAAAAGTACTGACAGGCTGGCGAACTGCTAAGGAACAATAGCTTATCAAGTGATATAACATCAAGTGGTTTTCTAAGTCGAAAGAGAGGTAAGTGCTGGACTTAACAAAAACAAAAAATATATATCGCGTTCGTAACGCGTAGTAATAATTATCAACGCCTTTAAACACCTTTTC
Source organism: Spisula subtruncata (assembly GCA_963678985.1). Classification (NCBI taxonomy): domain Eukaryota; kingdom Metazoa; phylum Mollusca; class Bivalvia; order Venerida; family Mactridae; genus Spisula; species Spisula subtruncata. The sequence goes on from OY787660.1 coordinate 5,951,827, forward strand.
TTTTAATTTCATACAATTTCCTTCCATTTCAAGAAGAAACAAATATATTACAATCGAACAGAATAAATGAAACAAGGAAAGTTGAATGTTCTTATCTTGCAAAACTGATTAACGAGGAGGAACTATTTGCATTGAGTGTATAGATTCTGTGTTGTCAGTTTCGGGAGTAAATTCATCTTAGTGGATTTCATTTTTTAGGATTGTAATAGTCTGGCGCGAAATCGCCAGCCTAAAAATGTGTCTATACGAGTGTTACATTATACATTATCTATATATTCATGCATAAGTGAAAAGAACTATTAATTGCTTTAAGCAAAAATCGGAGTTTCCTTCTTAAATTGTCTGTTATGTGATGTAGCCCCTGGTCTTGCTCAGTTTCGTCACACTTGTATCAAGATGTATTTTAACGTTTAAACCATCATTTCGTCTGGTGTTTCAAATTCTATTATATTACATTCGACGACAGTTACTTCGAATTGTCTGGTGTCATTTTATATTAAAATGATCACCGTAGCTTGCAGACATGATTCTATCTTAACCGTTTGATGACTAATTTCTTTTGATGAAAATCTTATAATTGGAAGGAATCTATAAAGTGCCGGTCGTGAAATGCGTCAGGTTGTCTCGAATGGGCGTCTGTAAATTTTCAAGTATATTGTATAATCGAGTTCCGGCAGAAGTGTGAAGTTTCTTCTTATTTCTCCAACGGTGGCCCAGAGGTTACTGTCTTCGAAGACGAAGCTACTTAAATGATTGAACTAATTCTATATATTGTACGTTGCTTTGCTAATTGGATGGAATTTCTGGGAAGGCACAGATTTGCACTCGTTTTCTTTAACGGTAGCACAAAGGTTAAATGTCTTCGAAAACGATATTACGAACTTTAAAAAATGATTGATCTCTTTTTATATATTGTACGCCTGTTTTAGTATTGCAAATAGTTTCTTGGTTGACAAAAACTAATTTTTCTTCAACGGTAGCACAAAGGTTATTGTCTTCGAAAACGATATTACTTTAAAAAAATAATGGATCGCTTTCTATTATATTGTACGCATGTATTCTAATTGCACGAGTTTTCTCCGTAGACAAAGTCTGCTTGGCGAGATATCTAGTGCGAAAATGTGTTTCTTTAATTGATTAACATGGTTAAAGTATAGCTAATTGTATTACATTGTCTGCTAGTATATTACAAATTGCTTTTATGCGAAATTACTCAGTAAAATAAATGGGACATGCTAAATTTGTCAACGCAGTTAAGGGGGTGATTTATCTAAGTTTTATTCTGCACATATCGGGGAACCAGCTTCGCTGTTGTAATCACGTTCACAATTTTAAGGTCGGCAAGAACAAGTCCAATTTTACATCATAAGTGCCATGTCTGATACGTAAAGCCTGGTGTGAATGGTGCATGCTAGCGGCATAGCAGCCTAAAAACGTAAAATTGGTAGAGTCTCGGTCTGGCAGCCAAGCAGCGCAAAGTTTGTAGCCTGGCAGCACGCACAATTCATAGGGACACAATACGCGGCTTTTTCATAGTTGCAATTCCACCGAAGCGTTGCATGATATTGTGGTTGTTTCGCTGCGCAGTATAATTTAACGTCTACCGCGTAACTCAAAACAATTTTCAAATGTAACAGGATAACATAAGATCAATCTAATTTTATCGCTGAACCAGATTATACAATTGCATAATTATATTAATGCCACTCAGTACTAATGCTGATGTAGTGTTAACCACTGATGGGGAGGAGTAATAAATAATCGTGAACTTATTCCGGTCAGATAGTATCGATAAGTAACCATGGATAATTTGAAGGAGATTAACGATACAAAGGTATTCGTAATAAGCAAGGGTCCGAGTCAATGAGGCGCGTTTATCCTTCAAATCCTTTTCTTTAGTAACATTCTATTAGCAAATAAGTGTTGTTGAAGTTTCAATTTCAATTTTGGGGTTGCTATTATAATATTTATGAATTTACTTATGAAATTTTGTTATAATTAAGCTATGAATGTGAAGTATGTTCAATACCATAGAGAAATGCGATAAAATAAATTTCCGGTCATCCTCGCTGAATAGTGAAAAAGAAAAAAACATATAAAATGTATTCAAGAGGATGGATCTCGTAACGTTTTTTTATTGAACTTCAACGGATGGAAACCTCTTCAATATAAGTGCCCGTTAAACACTACACAGTTAGAACATTTAGCGACGAGTACGTTATGATGCACATACTCTCGAATAAAACCAGACTAACACCAAACATGCCCATAACTCGTGAACTGGTTCCACACGTTTCATTTCCGACTCAATCTGCAATGGAATGGAGTAGGACATGTGGTACCAGTTTAGCTACTCCCATTCGCGTTCTCGAACCAATCGTGATAGCTCAGTCATTTCCGCTTGCCTCCGGTAAATATAGACCGAGGTGATCCGGATCCGGCGTATTCTCAATAGATCATTTCATAGATAATGTGCTATATCATCAGCTATTTAGACGTTGACCTTTCTCACTAATGACATCGTTGCTATTTGAAATTTCACAGCTTTGTCAGTTATCTAATGAAGTTCTAAAAGTGTTCTTATTTAAGGAATAATTTTTCGTTCTGTCACCAGTCATCTGATTAATTTGTCACAACGATTTAATTAAATTCGACAAAACCGAGACAGTTTGGTGTCTTTAGCATTTGATTATGATCGTGGGGTCTGTATAGAAACCTCCAGTCAATTTGCACTTTCCAATTATTAAAGGTCGCTATAAGCAAATGGTGAAATTATTTTTACAAAGGTTGCACGTTCTAATTGCTAACGGTCGGTGATCTCGTGTAAGGTGTCAATAAGACTTTTCTTTATAAATCCACTTTAAACTGACATTTAGCAGAAAACCGGGGAACGCTCCCTGAAGACTTGCTTATTGTGACTTTGTTATTTATTGATATGAATGAGTCTAGAACTATGGTTAAAGTCAATGGCTGTATCATCTTATCATCTGCATCAGCACTTTGCAGACATCTAGGGAAAATGTATCGTCTCAAAGAGACTTAAATTAAAGCCAAACGAGTGGTAACCGATCGTTGAAGCATAATGTAAGATTAGTTCGCTCCGTTTGTGTTTCTTGAAATGTATTTTTATATACTGGTTTATGTAAATCTGTTGTGAAACAAGCTGTTCAACGTTTGTTGAACTCTCTGGGTATCTCTATCTTTGTGTTATTAATTAACTATGAGTCGTAGATTAGAAATCAATCCCTTCGTCAATTCTTAAAACGGTTTTGCACAGGAAAAACGGGTGTCGGTTTTGTTTCATCTTTGGAATGACACTGACTACAACATTAAGCTAAGGAAGTGGTGAAACTTTGAAACCATTTGAATATACCAAGATGACATCGTATGTAAAGAAATGTTGTACATTGGATTTGAGTGGAATGAAAACACAATACACACGAGCGGATTGATATGTTAGATCCTCGCTGGGTGTCCGTTTATGCTTTCCAGTAAGGTTCGCTTAGAATCTTAACTGGTTACAAAACAAAGGTGTCCTGAAATTTATGAAACATAGTGCGCTGCCATATTCCCGGAACAATAACAAATCGAAAATATAAATTAGGTTACCTATCGCTTGCCGTTGAGAAATATTGTGATATAATCTAACGGCTCTCCAGCTGTTACGGTATGTTTTTATATTATCCATATGGATTATTTGTCGTGTATGATTCATTTATATGAACTATTTATTTGAATGCTTGATGTATGTAGTATAAGAGCTGCAATACCTCCTGCTGCTTATGTAATTCCAGTCACCTTATAACGTCGTTACCATGGCAACCACGGCATCATATACCAAGCGAGCCACCAATTACTTGAAAGATTGACGTCATGTCTTGATGCATGCTGTCTTTATTTAGATAATCTCTGTTTCGACCCCCTCTCTCTTCGGAGTTATTTATTGTCCAAGCGAATCTGTGTTTTTTTCTTTAGGGACATATGCATGCTCGATTGTCGCCTTCGGTTTTTTTTCTTGCGTAAATATTAAATACATTTTCTTCTTATGGTATTTTATGGGCGCATATTTAGACCGTTAAGTTCCAACCTTATTTAAATCATCTCTTCAATAAGGGCTTCGTATGGACTTGTCATAAGTAAGGTGGGATACTTTAGTCAGATTGGATAAGTTTATCTCACGTGCGGGTCCAACGAGATGTGTTATGTCTGTACACCATTAGATGAGTACTTCAAATTAAATTGATTGAAGTTCCAGCTGGTGCGAGCATTCATATGCACACACATACGCACGTGTAAAATTACACACACACGTTTGAAAGATCGAAAGTACGACTAAACAAACACATACTTCAGAGTAATTTAATTCTCAAAACATTCGTGATTTTCTCCGATATTAATCCAATTTAGGAAAACAATGAGCGAGACAGATATGGTAGTGTAATCGAACTAATTTCCAAGTTGCATGATAGAATCGGAAGAAGATAATTTCCTTGCCGACTGTCTATATAGGCTATTACTAGAAAATAGTGCGTATAGTTCAAAGATGGCGTGAGACACCATGACCTTGTATGGTGTATATAGTGCATGAAAACCAAATTTAATTTGACTTTAACTCGAAACGTCTGTATAATACTGGCACAATTTCACCGAACAATGTAATAATACGATTTATGTACTTGGTACGTATGGCAGAAGCTTTTAATTATTCAGGAAATCTAAAATCTTCTGATTAAATCTGTCAGAAGGATGTCTCGTGACGTCAATGAAGTCTCACGGGACTTGACGAGATCTCAATCGAGGTTACTTGTAGCAGGATAATTTGTTGAAGCTAAATAGAACACTTTCCGTAGATATTGATGATGTACGTTAGTTATGCCTCAGACAGCATGTTTAATAAATATCACTGTAAAGTCGATCGTTTTCGCTGGTAAGGCATGCTGATATATTTACGCAAAATAGTGTTGTCAGAAATGCATTGGTGTTTAATCATAGGGTTTTAATTTCGTCGTTTAAATCAAGAAAATAATCAAGAAAAAAATAATTTCGCAATTTCAGGATGAATTTTTTGGGACAAAAATCTGTTCGGTTTTGACAGATTTAAGTTTTTTTCTCGAAGACTGGTTTTCTCCGATTACACGGCTTGTTACATGTTTATGTTATTGCATGTGATAGAGGATTGTCATGATGGCATAATAAAAGCCACATCTCGTTTGCACTCCAATCGGCTTGCGTTGTATTTTCTGATTGAAGCTGTTCTGCTAGCACCATGTAGTTCTACTATTTAAAGGTATATAACTATATATATGAATATTGTGAAACAGTTTCAAATCTGGCATGGTACATATGATAGAGGCACTCCTTCAAATCCAAATGCGTATTTATTTTCCTTGTGGTCGTTCTTGCAAGTTCACGAATTTCATGAAATCGGTATCAAATTTGGACTGTACAACTTGTCAAAGGAAATATCATTGCACAAAACAATGGTTTTAAATAATTAATTGCTTTTTAGCTCACCTGAGCACGAAGTGCTCACTGGTGAGCTTTTAGGATAGGTGGCTGTCCGGCGTCCGTCGTCGTCCGTCGTCCGTCGTCCGTCAACAATTCCTTTAAATGACTTCTTCTCCTAAACCAATTGATGGAATTTAACCAAATTTCACAGGAATGATCCTTGGGTGGTCCTCTTTCAAAGTTGTTAAAAAATTTCCGGTCTGTCGCATAACTAGGTCACACAGGCTAAAAATAGATTTTCACAAAGGAAACTTTAAAAATCTTCTTCTCTGAAACCGTAAGGCCTAGAGCTTTCATATTTGGTATGTAGCACCACCTTGGGGTCCTCTACAAAGATTGTTCTAATTATGTCCCTGGGGTCAAAATTGGCCCCGTCCCGGGGGCCCTTAGTTTTAAATAGAGTTATATAGGGGAAACCTTTAAAAATCTTCTTCTCCGAAAACCGCTTGGCCCAGGGCTTTCATATTTGGTATGTAGACTCAGCTAGAGGTCCTCTACAAAGATTGTTCAAATTATGCCCCTGGGGTCAAAATTGGCCCCGCCCCAAGGGCCCTTAGTTTTACATAGAGTTATATAGGGGAAACCTTAAAAAATCTTCTTCTCCGAAACCGCTTGGCCCAGGGCTTTCATATTTGGTACGTAGACTCAGCTAAAGGTCATCTACAAGGATTGTTCAAATTATGCCCCCAGGGTCAAAATTGGCCCCGCCCCGGGGGCCCTTTGTTTTACGTAGAGTTATATAGAGAAAACCTTAAAAAATCTTCTTCTCCGAAATTGCTTGGCCCAGGGCTTTCATATTTGGTACATAGACTCAGCTAGAGGTCCTCTACAAAGATTGTTCATATTATTCCCCTCGGGTCAAAATTGGCCCCACCCTGGGGGTCACCATTTTACCTAGACTTATATAGGGAAAACATATAAAAATCTTCTTGTCTATAACTAAAATGCCTAAGAGCTTTGATATTTGGTATGTAGCATCATCTAGTGGTCCCCTACCAAGATTGTGCAAATTATGCCCCTGGAGTCAAAATTGGCCCAACCCCGGGGGTCACCGTTTTACATAGACTTATATAGGGAAAACATATAAAAATCTTCTTGTCTAAAACTACACTGCATAGAGCTTTGATATTTGGTATGTAGCATCATCTAGTGGTCCTCTACCAAGATTTTTCAAATTATGCCCCTGGGGTCAAAATTGGCCCTACTCGGGGGTCACCGTTTTACATAGACTTATATATAGGGAAACATATTAATATCTTCTTGCCTAAAACTACACTGCCTAGAATTTTGATTATTGGTATGTAGCATCATCTTGTGGTTTTCTACCAAGATGTTCAAATTATTCCTTTGGGTGAAAATTGTGCAGGGTTTATAATCAGGTGAGCGATATAGGGCCATCATGGCCCTCTTGTTTTAAAAATTTTGTCTCTACAAGCGATGTTACATACAATTCAATTTGCCAACATTAGTGGTTGCTCGACTTTTACTTGAAATGTAACTGAAATAAATTGAAAGTCGAGTACATGGTAATTTATGTAACTAGGACAAGTGTCAAGGGAAATGAACGCAGTGTCGAATCAAGGGTAAAATGATTTAAATGAAAACATTCTTGAAGCAACATTTTTCTCTGGATTTTTGTTCAAATATTTAATTAAACCTTCCGTTTAATTTGCGTAAGCGACAACAAATATTTCAAGATAATAAATATGGCTACGTTTTTTTTAAAGAGATTGGTATGTGACCTGAATGTTTCATGTAGGGCTTAAATATGGTTAATACTGTATATTTGTAATTTCAAATCTTTCCTTTGGTAAACATTCTTTTTGGCATTGTGCGTTTTCATTGGGATTCGATTGATATAAACAAACTTGGTCAAGAAGAAGCCCTCTTTATAATTGTGTTTGATGGAAATCCTGTCTTGACATAGGAGCATATCCTGTAAGAGCCATCGGGCAAGTCAGTTTTGGACAACGACAGTGGATTTGGTACAGACGCATATCTTTTAAAGATCCACCGAGTGATTCATTTGCCTCGTGTACACATTCTATTTTGCGTTAGTGATTGATAGTTAGCAATTGTAATCTTGGACATACTACAGTATAGCGTTGCCTAAGATGGATATATGTCCATATGCTGCCGGTTGCCATTTGACCTTAGAAGTAGTTATCTTGTTTCTTTCTCAGCCAAGTGGTATTCAGTCATTCATGTGCATTGCAAGAACATTGATTTTTATTTGTTTTTGTAATACATTTGAAAATATGGCCTTTGACGTAGCAATAAAACAGTTGACAAATTGACGGGTTGTTGGCAAATATTGAAGCTCATTATCTGGCCCGTATCAAGTGACCACTAAAAGTCAATTACCGTTACTATTTGGTTACAGCTTGGAAGAATGTGTTTCATGTAAAATTGATTAAGGGTTGTTGAATAAGAATACATACACACAGAGACAGTCATGATTTCTCTTAGCATTTATACGAGGGTGTTCCAAAAGTTTTTGGGCAAGTGGTCTTCCCGAAACTTTCGAAATACAATGTAGCCCCTCGTATTTGCTAAAACTTTTAACTTTATAATTATAACATAATGCTTTGGGAGATGCAACAAGGAATCATCTTAAAGAAATTTCCGCCAAACTTTCGTGTTGAAATATGAGTTCATGCGAATGTTCTTTAATAACATACTATACTATGCTCAGTAAGAGGCCCACAGTGGAAAAAGTGGAAAAGAAAAAGACGTGGCCACGTAATGCGTGATTTTACTATACAGTTGAGATGTTTTTGAAAATGTTGCATTTTGCGCATGCGCAATAAAATTCTATAACTGAAATGGATTGTTTGAGGTAATCTCAGATTGGTGCCACTGATCAAGTATGTTTTGTTTGCCTAATGGGTTTAGCTTACTTAAATGAAGATACAATCGCCGTGCCTTGGATTGGGTAATTGCTTTGCGGCGAGATTTTAATGACAAAACAAATATTCCTCCATTACATCTTAATGGGTTTTCTTTTAAATATAGCAATTCATTATTGCCGACCATTTGTTTTGATCTTTAAATATCACGTGCGACGCGTCATGTATCATATTTTAATCAAATATTAATAACGCGATTAATATTTGCTGACTCTGCAACTTTTCACGTACAATGCCCCACGTGGTATGTTATACAATTTAGCTGATTTTATTGCGGCAATATTTAATTAATTATCAGCGAAACTAGCAAATTATTCATAACACATGTTATAAAATTTCGATATCCCGGATGGAACTACAATGACAATTTCAGGCTTGTAATCAACTTTCCTGGTAGCTATGATGAACAAATTAGAGTGTCTATAATCACTGTCAATGTTTAGTGGATTTCATGTTCCTTGTAATCGTTGTTGTTATTATTTAATTTCATTATATAAAATCTCATCTGCGATTATTTAGAGATTAATAACTGGGTGCGCTGTGGCATTGAGTGATAATATCCCCGGCGCGTCGATAATGGCTCGAGGGCTTTAGCCCGAGTGCCATTATCAAGAGCCGAGGATATTATCACTCAATGACACAGCGAGCCCAGGTATTGAACTGTTTAATACACTTGTTCCGGGGAATGAAAGCTATGAAAGCACATAATGTCAACTGGCCCAGTGATTATGAATATTGGAGTACATACTCCATTCTCCAACTTCTACTCCATACTCCAATTGGAGTATTTCTTAGTTACAAAAACTGCTGTAACTTCTTTATTACTGAATGGAAACGTATCAAATGGGGGTCATTTTCTAAGTTAGATCATTTGCTACAATTTGGTGTTGGTTTTGATGAACATTTCTAAAAAACTGTTTTTCAAGTTGGAGCGTCTACGTATTTCTAACGTAAATCCCGCGTAAATAACGTCACGTCGCGCGTGCGCTCGATCGCAGGGCGATTATCGCTCACGCGATCGATAATATCCTCGGCGTTTGTTAATAATATCCCCAGCGGACCGATAATACGGATTTTGTCAACGCAAAAGTGTTACTATATATAGTAACAGGTGTATTAAATTCCAATAATGCATACATCATGGTGACAAGGTTCATATGTTCTTTGCTTCTACGTAAACCTAGCGGAATCCAACATATTGTCTTGTGGAACGTCGAAGACTTGTGGAAGCCATCACATTTGCTCGCGGAGCACTTTCATGACCGACATTTTGAATTTTATTGAATTTATAGAATGTTGATAACCGTTTATCAATTTTAGTACAAATGTAATAATATACCCATGCTATATATGCATTCAAAACTTTTTCAGCGTCCCATTGATGTATGGCAGTTTCATTCGATACCATTCGGCTATATTGGTGGCACATATTTTACAACATCCTGTATTAGACAAAGTTTTTGCTAATGAAATTTGGTTGTATTGGTAACACATCATGTGACACCCTGTAATAGACCAAGAATCAATTTAGCTTATGACATTGAGTTGTAATGGTAGGTAACACATTACGGGAAACCCTGTATTTGGAATAACATTAAGCAGTTCAATCGATATCTTATTTCTGTGTCAGTACTCCTTAAACATAAGAAAGTAATAGAACTTGAAAGTAACGTTAAGTGCACCAGTTACAGCGCAAACCATTTCTTAGAAAAAAAGTCTTAACAAGAGTGGTTAGGTTAATGCAATTTTGAACTTTGAATGTAATGGATGTTGTACGTATTGGTTTCACTTGACATATGTGCGTTGAGAAAGACTTCTAGATTCAACATGCATGTGTGATTAATGGTTTTCGATCTCTATCGCTTGAAAATAGTGCTTCAGTGGATGAGCATATCGTCCGCTTAAAACTAGTTAAAATCAAACACACGAAGATTTCTGTCTCATTTTCTACTTTGTGTGTTCTCTGTTGTGCTTTTTGTGGTCTGGTATTTTCTGGTTTCTTTGTTTGGCCAATGTTACAGCAATAGCGGATATTGTCCATTCAAACACGTCCATGTTTATGTTTTGAGAACCCTGTCTCATTTCTGTTTTGTGCCTTCGTTTTGTGTTCTTTCTTGTGTGCTCTATTATTTTAGCTTTCTTTCCTTCGTCTTTAAGCATGGCGCTCAATATTATGCCGTACATATTCGGACACTCATTTCCTTCACAAGAGATATTTAGTATTTGTTATAATCGATGTATGTCACCCGCATACTATAACATAAACATCCAGTCTTGCAGCCAATGAGTACCTTATGTAAAATCTCTACTCTACTAAAGTACAAACTGACACTCTAATTTTCAAAAGCAGAGCTACGTGTTTGCTGAAATATGACTAACCCATCGAAATCAGATAAATAAATTGTTACATGGCATACTTGTAAAATGACCTATATAGTTTATAACACTAATTTATTAATAAGTATTATAACAGTTTCAAAGTGTTATTTGTTTTAAGATAACTAGTCATAAACTGAATGTACTATTACAGGTGTCACGTCCTGTGATAGATACACATGCGCAGAAACAACACTGCTTTCCTTTGATAAGGGTAATGAATCTGTTTTGACAACCAGCATTTTCATTGTTCATGCCGTAGCCATATTTCATAATACCGACGATTGAGACTTGAGGGTTGACCCGGAACGGACATTGCACAGACGGCACTAAAGTCAAATACGCTCTAGAAAGCCACACATTGTTTTGCAATAATTGTTAAGCTGCCGTTCCATTGGGAAAGAGTTGTCTCTGTGCCAATGAACTATTATGAGAAACGTATAACCGATGGTGGTTATAGCATTTAGAAATACATTTTTATTATAGTTGTCGTTCAAAAAGATATGAAACAAATATTCTGAGAATACGTCAATGTTTTGTAACTATAGTATGTACTTAGACAATTGTTCATGATGCAGGACGTTGTCTCGAATGTTTAAGTTCACCCTGACACGGTACAAACATCTCCTGTGTTAGTGTGTCAGTCAATCCATTTGTTAACCCATATTTTCTGTAAGAAGAGTGGAACTATTTCAGTAAATTGATGTCAAACGTCACGTAAACCTTATAGAGATCGCATATGTATATAATAACGAACGTGAACATTTTTGTATGAATTATAAGTCAGCAACTGTTCCTTCTGCTGTTTGGACCGTTGTCAAGGACAACCACAGCGGAGATACAATCATCTTTGACACATAATCCGTCCCGCTGTGTTTTAACTTCCATTTGCAATAAAAACAAGAATGAAAATGAGCAGTCAATCAGTACAAAATAAAACACATCAAGTTGTCTCACTAGAAAATTGTATGATTGATACAAGCGTCTTAACCAATAGAGAGTAAAATATATTAACGACTAGAAAGCCAAGTATCTGTGACCACAAGATCCTAATAAAAAATACATTATTATCAAGTCTTGTCTCTGGGAGTATGAAACGAGAATATTTAATGGTATCGTTAACTAATCTATGGAGTACCATTTCCAAATATGTCTATTGGCCTAGTTTTAAAGACACCGTTGACGTCATAACCGATATGAAAATGGACGAGGCTGGAACGCAATGTATTATTGGTTTGCACTTTGCTAGAACTTTCTATATAAGTTCCAAAACCCACGTCGATGACCGAATACTCCTCTCTCTTCCATTAACCAGATGAATTGACAGTTGATGTTATAAATAATTTCCCAGAAGAACGATCATAATTCAATGGCACTATTCCTGTCATCATGCATCATTATGACTGTCATTTTTCCTTCTTCCTTTTGCTCTTGTTTCCGAGTTGTTATAGTTCATGACTCGGGGAATGGTTTGGGTGGTTGTGCTCTGCCTTTAAGGCATTTTCCTGCTTGGCTTTGTCTTATATACTATTTTTGAACTAACATACTTGTATTAAATTTGGGCTAATGCATTTTTAGCAGTGTGCAGAGTATTAATTTATTTTCTCTATTCCTTTTAAGCGATACCATGTATCTTTTTTCCTTTTTCTCTAATGTATTTCAAATAATACAATGTATCAATTTTCTGAAATGCATTTTAAGCAATAGAATATTTCAATTTTCTCTAATGTATAAATTCGAAATCTCCATTACTGTTGTCCGTAATTGACATGTGGAATATGGCTTGCATGGTTAAAGCACATAGTTATATGCGTATGATTGTTACACCTTGTTGGAGGATCTCCATCAATTAATATTCGGCCATTTCCAATATCATTAGTTGTCACATTCAATGCTATAACATACATACATGTATATCAAATGGACACATGCAAGTATTCTGTTCCATTTGGTGTGTATGCGTCTGTTCCTGTATGGCAGCGTACTAACTATTACAGCTTATGCTTCTTGCCAAGTTATTGATTTATTGATGTTGTACCGCAGGCACCTCTAGCTATTCACTGCTTGACCATACCCTTGAGTAATATTTATACAAGCAGATGGTTATAAAAAATTATCTTATATATATACCATATACTCATTTATACTCTGATACGCCATGTGACTGAATTAAAAAAGTATACATTATTTTCGTAAGTGTACACTTTTTGAGCGGTAAGAAAGTTGTTTGTACAAATTATTTACTCAGAAAATAATTGGTCAATCATGACAAATCTGCTTATAACTACATGAATAGTTAAATTAATGACATACTATAAATCAAGAATATTCGTGAGGCATTTGATTGCATGGATTTGGTGGATGATTTCAACCATGAACATTCTTGAAATTACTTTCCCATGAAATGGTCTTTTTCACAGATTCCACAAAATTTTGTCACAATGAAATTAAATGATTTTTTAGTCTAAAGTATAAAATATGTAGTTAGAAAATTGTAAATTTTCCATCCAATGATAGTGTAATACTAGCCTGTACTACTGTAAAATCATCAAGTTTGTGGCATTTTACTTTTATCAATTTCGTGGATAACTAAATGATGAATTCCAATATTCATCTATCAAAATTTAGAGAAATTGATTATTATTTTGTAATCCGCAAAATTGGGAGCCAAATTTATATTCTTGTAATGACCAAGAAAAGTAGAAATTATTAATAGCAATTGGAGCATCGCTCCACCATACTCATACCAGTATGGGAACAAAATTCATTTTATTATTATGCCCAAGAAAGCATTGTTTTTGCAATATTTATAAGTATCTGTAGCAATTGATGCAAATTTCAGTTTAAAATACATGGTACATTTAACTACAAGAAACTTGAATATATACCGAATCAAAATATTGCTATAGTCTATCAGTTGAACTTTATTCTATATATATATACGACTGTGAGCGTCAACATCGAATCATGATTATAACCTTGTTAGATGTATTAGAAGTGTCGATTACCCTTTTTAGAAATAATAAAATATGAATATTTTCATGGAAATATGACAATTGTTAAAATAATAATTAATTCATAAATTTCTACCATTGTGCACCAAATCCTTATCAACGAATGTGGAAAACTAGATGCATATGTATTATAAGCACTTATAAGGTCTATAAACACACTGACACCCGTAAATTTTAATCACAAACTAATTAAACCTATGAATTGACATTTTTGAACAGTTAACTTAATCCCTTTAGGCCAAGCATATTTTGACATTAGAACTATATTTTCGATGATGCAAACGATGCTCTTTTCATGGATTGTGCAATGAACTTTTGGGATAAACATTGTCTCTATGGAGATCAATTTACGTTTTGTCGGAGTATAAGTCAGATAAAGAAATAATTTTTGAGCAAAAGTGTCTTCTTACAAGCGTTATTGTACAGTTCGCCTCGGATAATTTGTTGTTCGTCCTTCCAAAACTGTACAAAAACGCTTGTAAGAAGACACTTTTGATCAAAAACTAGTACTGTATCTATTACATATTCTGCATGCAGTGAAAGGCAATGACATTTCTTGTTCTGGCTGTATATGAAACATCAAGGTGTATGTCAGATATGTAGTGAATGCTGAGTTTGTTTTTGTTCTGACACAATATGGCATATTCAACTTCTCTATGCCTACATCATGACTTTAAGTTATTTTTGTTATTAAGTGTTTGAAGAAACTTCGCACATATTCAAATGTGGCGTACTTCGTGCCTTTACATGAACCTTGTACCATTCTCTCTGGTCAATAAATAGATTTATGGTAATATTTCTTGTCAGCATGTGACGGGTTTGGTCATTGACTGGATGAATGCGTTTCTGATCAGTCATTATTACCCTTGATATATACATGTATAGCATCATGCATACATTTAGAACAGACAACGTCACCTAAATCATATAGACGTTATAGTTCTCAGTTTCCATGACAATATATTACTACTAAATAGAAAACTAGTGTGATACCGAGATCTTAAAACACGTAGTGTCTATGACGTCTATAGTATGCTTCTAGATGTTCGTGTCGGTTTATATTTAAATATGAACCACCATGATATTTCCTTGAATGTAACACTGACGTGCTAACCGAAAAAACCAACCAGGAAAAGAACCAACATTAGATAATCGTAGTGTATGAAATGATAACGTGTAAAAATAACATATATTTTTTGGTCAAATCAAATATAACTATAAATTAGCACATTCTAATGATCCTCTAGACCAATTCAATCTCTTGTTATGAGATCATTCAAACTCAAGTAAATTTTTTAAAGAGATTGTGTGACGCAAGCAACAAACATAATGTTCCATAGAAATGGAAAATTGTCTTAGCGAAATATGATGTTGGATGTCTTGAGTTGTGAATGCTTGACCGATGATTACTATGTTGTTTTCACTGTTTCTCAAATTTCCGTACAAAATTATGATTATGTCAACTTAAATGTCTTCTATTTAGAAATTATAAAACATACCCATCATGATTTTCTCTGAGTATGGTCTGTAAGCTGATACTAGTTAACAAGAGAACAGAGATAACACTTAACTTGTCTAGCAAGACTATATGATAAAGGACATGTTAACGCCACATAAGTACTAAGAAACATAAGATATTGACACTTTTGCACTTGAAAATGTGTCAGGGCAAGATTTTAGGATGGACTGGCATGAATATCTGTTACAAAACGAAAATGCAACAAGAGAAATGTCTAACTTACAGCACAGTAGTTGGGGTCGTCAAATCTTTAACACTATGTGGTTTTAAACCAAACAGTATTTTGGTTCTTTTTATTTGATGGTGGTCTGAGGCAGTTACATGAGTAGAGTGCATGAGGTTGTATTATCTACATGTATTTGGTTTTTCAGTCAGACGCTGATGTTTATTCATAACGTCTAAAATTATTTACGGAAATAATGACAACCCAGCAATGTGTGTCCGCTGAGTCGACACAATGCATTGAATTTCATCAACATAGTAACCGTAAATCATCAACATTCGTTATCTATTATTTGTTAATGTTGAAATTGCACTCCACTCAATTCTTATTTCAGTTCTCCTAAACGAGACGGTATTGCGATAGCATTTTACTTTGAGCCTACCACAAACTTCACACATTTGTTTAAAAGACAGGAATATTTTGGTTTTCTGGTTCTGCTTATATCACCAAAACCCAAGACAGACAACAATTATAATTAGACAACGTGATACAGCCAATGAAAGAGCGGAGCAGATATGCACGCGACCATCTTACAGCCCAATATAATTTGCAAGAACCAAAGTCCTTTTGACTGTTGGTACAATAACCTCTTCTAACAGATAAATGCAATCTAAACAATATTAAAACATATAATAGTCCCCGAGCTACATTGTACCTAACTAGTCTCTTCTAAGATCCCCATTACGGGTCTTCTGATATCTCTACAACATGCACTTCAGATGTACTTATGACAATAACAGTTTTCCGAAAGAAAATTCAGAATTTATTGATCATCTTTTACAAATGAGATGAACATTTGATTGCCAACTAGCACGCACGTGTTCATGATGAAGCCAAGACAAATTAATGTTACAATGTTTGCATGGTTCCGAACACTCATCATGATAATAACATGGGGTATTTAACGTCATTAGCTGGACTAATATGTTGTCGTGTGTGGCGATACTACAGATTGAGAGTACTGCTTCTGAGCCTAATGCTACACTGCTTAATGTCTAAAGATTTCATGAGAAAATGTCATCAACTGCTTCTAAAATAGTTGATGGAGTGATTACGATTGTTGGAATTCCAAACAGCATTCCTCGCGACGTCCGATGTCATTCATAATGCAATGTGACTCCAATGCTCAATGCATGTAATGAAACTGAAAACAATGAGTCATATTTTGCAGTCTTCAGTGTGATCAAACGTGTTTGAAATTCATTTATTTCTTCAACACGTGTTTTTTTTAAACATTAGACTACCTTACTTTAAGTGAAACTGCTTTACTGCTTCATGTACGCCAGGACAATTTAAGAAGTAAAGACATATCATAATTGAGCCGTTATTACACAATATGTTTACGATCCAATTCGGATTTGAATTCCGTTCTCCAACATTCAGTGAAAATAGTTCAACCTTATTTTTATCAGCCAAGACACGTGTATGATTTATACTCTTGTTTACACATGACACATAATAACGTGGGTGTGTTTGTTATCTGTAGTGAAACCAGCTTATTATATAATATTACTTATTTTCCTGGAAAGGAAACGGCGTTGTATTTAAATACCTGTATCATGTATGGCAGTTTAATCACTTAAAGCCTCAATGCTAGAAAATGTTTCCTTAACATAAGAATACGAGAATATAATTTAATAGAAACGGTCACTTAAAACAGTGACAAACATAATTAAATGCATGGTAAATTTCAATTACCATAATATGCACGTTATATGATAAAGATCCACCGTTAAGATGTTTTTATTTTTTTCTGTTTTGTGTTCTTGTTAGGTGGTCTGTTTGTTATTGTTATATTGTGTCAATTAGCTGTTTCACCAATTAAACTACTTAATATGCTCGTCTAAACCATATGAGCCTCCTGGACAAACATAAGCAAAGTCATTTCTGATTTTAAATAACCCTTCAGTGTTAGTCTGTCTTCTTAGAGTCTGGAGATACTAAATCTTGTGAGCTGTGGATATGTTTAGTGATATACATTTGTTAGGAGGAGCTCACCTTTGATAGTGTGAAACAAGCCATAGATTGGCGACAAATATGTCCGATATGTGATATGTATGTGAAAGTTTCTACTTTGAGATGAATTAGACAATCACATATGTTTACATCAAGTATATACAAGTACCATCCAATATTGTAAGCTTTCTCCCTTTATCTCCTTCAAATAAAACTATAACCGATTTTTGCATGTAAAATGGATTTATTGACGTGTCTTATAACTCTATAAAAGTTAGCCTTCCGATTTACATGAGCTCAAGGACTTACAACACAGGCAAATGACGTCATACGTGACCCGAAGAAAGATTTTATTGACAACAACGGTCCTTAAGAGGAACTACTTGATGCTGAAAATAAAAGCTTATATTTTCATCAAAAGATTTACGACGGTTAATGGTGATTCACTCGGTCGGTTGTTATATTTACTTTTAACTGTTTGTTATCGGTTTATTGGTCTTCAATGTGACCCATGGATCCTCGTAAATTGTAATTGATATTCATACATCGGCGATAACCGATTTGACTTCGAGGGACAACTAACAGCATGGATGTGGCTACTTTTGGCAATGTTCAAGTATAACTCTTAAGTGTTATTGTGACATTAGGGTACTAGTAGATGTTGTCATACAAATTATTACATAAATTATGTTGATATTTGGGTTATGTATTACAATCACCAATGACTTTGACATCGTCACCTAGATACATTCACGTATTTTCTTTACAAGATACACATTAAAATATCAAAAAGGCATTATTCTGATGATTCTGCAAATAATCTTAACATGATAAACGTAGACCTTAAGGTCATAAGATGTTTATGAATCGCCTAGCTAATCATTTCAAATAATTGAAAGCCAAGCAAATCTGGAGAAATTAAAGCATTTATAGTTAATATCAGACTAGCTGCTGTAGGTTATTGTAGTTTCCTCGATTTCATTTCATTTTGTGTTTCTAACACTTTCTATAAAAGAAAACTAATAAACCGGATCGCAAAACATCTATTTTATTACATAATGCAATATTGTGGATTCATGTTTAACGACTTGAAGAGAGAACATTAAATGATGTTGAGCATCAAATGTTTCTGAAATTGCTAATTTTCCAGCAATATCGTGTTTAATATGGATCTTGTTGAACCATTAAGTTTGGTATCAAAGAATAATTGCGCAATAGGAACGAACGTATTTCTCTTAAAATGTTTTAAGTTAGCTGGTTATATAAAACTTATCATTTACCATAGAGTTATATCTCACACAAAGCACATGTTGCCATACACGTGGAATGAAATAAAACTAAGCTTCTTCTCCACCTGTGGTTAATTGGTCAGTCAGTTTACAAAATAGTCAAATTGCCATGGTACTAGTAGTTCGCTGTGACTTTATTTATTATCTTTTCTCCTCATCAAACGTACGTATATATGTCCTTATAGGTTCAATTTCTCAACTTAAATATTGAATTTCGAAAATATTCTTATCAAACCATAAAACAGAAACGCATTAATGTTCCCTCTGTAGTATTTCTGATTGTAATTTTGTGAATAATAAATAATATGAGTATTACAACACGCACTGTTGCGTTTACATTTATTAACACTGCTTAAATTATATTTGCTTGAGTTGTTGACAAGACCACTACCATTGCACTTCTTGCAGAAATTGTGCCACTAGTAAACTTCCTCTAATTTTGGGTGTATTGAATTGAATGGTGGTAATCTAGTCATTGAGCGGTATCAGATAAATAACTGTTTTTATATTAGAAGTTATAAAACTTGTGATTAGACAACTTATTAAAATAACTAGTACCTTATCTACATGTTTTGCATTATCACTATTAGTTTGGAAGGTACTGTCCTATAATGCAGCAATGCCTAGTTGCTATATAATAATTATTTATGCTGTTGTTATCTTCTTCCTTTTAATAAGCGTAAATCTTCTTTATCATCATACAATAACTGCCTGGTGAGCAGCTTTTATAGAAAAACATGAAACTCATATTCCATGATATTGCATCTTGATCATTAAACGAAGTGGATTACATGGTTTCCTGTTGTTTTGCAATTATATTTTAAATGTGTCAATAATTTATTAGTAACAATTATATTAATATGTTCTACTTCTGGGTCTTCGTGATGGTGGTATTTAAATGATGAGTATATTTAATTTACTTTAGTTATGTGTATTTTTAAATGAAACTACTGGTATTATACACACGAGATGCACACATATGGATGATTCCGTGTTGTAAATAAGTACATGTATAAAGTTGTTGGTCTGCTTCTGATAGGTGAATATCTGAAATGAAATTGTCGTTCAATATTTCGTTCAACGTCATATCTCACGTTTGAGCAGATATTTCGATTATGCATTCAGTACAAATGTATTTTTATAGGTTAAATATGTAAGACAAATGAATTATTCACCAGCTTAAGTCGAACAATAAGAACTATCGCTTATTTTAATCGGTACAAGTCGTTTAAAGTTTCTTCTTATTTCTGATTTACTGAGTAACATCAACAGTTCAAAAGCTTTACATCTATTTCCTTGTTTTTGTTTGCACGAAAGACTTTGATAACTTATAACGGATATGATGAGTACCAGAAAATATTAGAAGTTCTTTGTGTAAGTAAAGCATATAGCGCTATAGATACGACTGGTACCATGTCATTTCATAGACTGAACGTCGCCATGAGATGTTAGGGTTTGTCAGCCATTTGTTTTGATGTTAAGTGTTCATTGTTTTTCCAACCATCATTTAGATTGTGTATTCTACCGTCGTTCGTCAGTTAGTCAGAGGGCTTGATTGTTCGGGATTTCTGGATTATTATGGTTATTATGCTTATATTTTACATCGGTTGTACGAGATTATTTTTGTTCGGGCAAATAGATGAACACCTTAAATGAGAGTAATCGTGTTAATATATACACCATGTGTCTATGTTATCGTGATTACCACGTTGATATTTGTAAGATGTTTTATATTCTATCCATGCTTTTCTGTACACACACACATACATTGTTTTTTATTTCGTTATAAGACCATTACATTCTACAACCGAACGTCTTATATCAAGCACCTGGCTTGACAACAGTTGTTTTCCAGTTGGTATTGGAATCCGTTGTATTTGTGTATTTGTATGGTTTCAAGAATCGCATCATTTTGGAAAATGTCTATTTTCCTTATCTCCAATTCGTCTGTTTATCAAGAAATAGAATAACACGATTATTGTTTTAAGACAAGATCGTAGACTGATGTGTTTTAGATGATTATTAAACTAACACGTTCTCTTATCCATACCTCTGCGACTTACATCATAATCTGAAACATGATCAAGGAAATGTCTAACAGTAATTTTAGCCTTTTCCTGATTACAAAGGTCACTTACGTAATCCGATGTGCGGGTGCAGTCCTTCTGAAGATTATATTGTTAACTTTTTGAGTATTGTGACAATAATAATTAAAAATATTTCTTGTGCAAAATTCAAATAACGCGAACCTGAAATATACTCATCGAATTTGCGGCAGATAGATTACGCTAAGAATAAGGGAGGCATAAATAATTTACGGCACAATTAGAGTTTCCCCTATTCTAACGGCGTGAGACCGTTATATAAGACACACAATATATAAGAGTTATCAAGGACACTAGGACATTGTTTGATCGGGTTAAATATGAACTAATTGATTCGTGGTCAGACATTTATAATTTCCCATCAGTTTACTTTGTTCCTTTTATTATGTGTTCGACTGACGTCAATACAAACAATATGACCTACTCCATTAAATATAAGTGCCATTGGTCCATTGTCAATATTATAGCGACAACTCTGTGGTTATTCGATGTGTATTTTCTGGCATATAATGATGGACACAATTAGTGATATGTCACGCTAAGACAATCGACATGTATGTCACGTATTCAGGTCAGTACGAATGTAGAATTATGTAGTACAATGGATAGGCCTTATGTCTCTTATGACCCTCATTCACTGGAGTTGCCAACTGTTCTAATAAAACATTTTGTATGAACTGCACGGTATGTACATACATAGAATATAGAGAGTAGTTTACTGTCTTATGAATCAAATCTGACTGTTCTAAAGGAGAGGTCTAATACGTATATGCTTAGCCTGTTACCCAATCATATTAAATTCAAATTAAATATAACTAGCAACTATACATGTTTACAAGCCGATTTCAGATTTCCACATATTCTTTTTCAATTCTTGAATTTAAAATACGGTAAACATTATTTTACAAGCTATTAACTCTGGTCTGTGCTTTCTCTGTGTGCATGTCATCCTTTGTGAATTCAGTGCACTGTATTTCTGTTGCATGCTGCATTGTGTGTTTGTTTTTATATTGTATCTTAATACCATAACGGAGTCTGAGTGGGACTTGAAATTTCAACCTCAAATTTCAAACATGTATGCTTAATAAATTGACTTCGTGTTATATAAACATGCTGAATACCATCGATAATAGGAAAACACTATAGCTAAACAAAGTATTCATCTGTAAAGATTTGAACCTTCATTTTAATTAAATGTCTTAATAAAGCATGATCAAAACGTTTGCAAAAGTCTTGAAATTCGCTATTAATTTCTGAACCATTATAATTACAATGCAATAATACATTTCTATTTTTTTTAAGCGAGGATACATGAACTTTCAATTAGTGAGCTTTCAAAATACTGGTTGGCTTCACATATAATATTATTGCAATTTGATCAAAGTGTATGACGAGCCAAGTGAACACAATGAAAAACTGTTTGAGATGCGATTCCATGAGCAAATATCTACTGCATATAATATGCCGTGGTTTCAAGGTCATTTCTGGAAGTATTGACATATATATTTCAGCGGGTTTACGCATTGTGTCAGACAAGTAAGAAACGTCTCCAAATAAAGGTGTGGATTAACTTATAATACTTTATTATTTTGTTTCTTACATTGGCACTGCCTTGATATCTCGATCGATATACAGTTAATGCATCAGTGTTCTATGTACAAAAAATGTTTTATTTCCTATTATGTCACCCATGTCAACCATGTTGGCAAAGAAAACATCAAAAATTATCAAACATATATTTGAACATGATCACTTGATGAGGATGCATTGGGGACAATAATACAGTGACCAATTGCTGCAAAACAATACAAAAGGTCACAAAATATCGAACAGGGAAGACATGTAGCACTCAACAGAAACAGCGAAACACGAATGGCACAGAAACAGGAACACTAAAAACAAACAAACAAACAAACAAACAAACACCCAAAATATCCCAGATTACAATCCTTGTTATATTCTGTAAAAATGTGTTAACACGTAAAAACTGCTTCTGGAAATTCGCTGCTTTTTCTCAAATCCTCAAACGAAAAACAATTGCCTCCTCGCATTCTATCTAATGGTGGTTTTATGTGATTACCTTCGGATACTTGTGCTAGCTTAATTGGTTAATGTCATAATGTTATTTCATGTCCTTCGTGCATTTCCTGGTTTTCCCTTTTACACCTTGCAAAAAGTAATGCATTTCAAATGTTATCGTACAGTAAAATAACTGATTGCCATGGACATCAAATTTCGTGGTCATTTGGTAAAAACTATTTTGAGGGGTTATAAATTCATGTATTTACAGAAGGAGGGAAGGAGAACCTTTTTCTGTATTTGGAACGCCGAGTAATCAGAAGAATTTAATGTCGTGGCCGAGATCAACCATGAAATCAAAGAACATTTTGCCACCACTAAAATTGATGATTTTGGAGAAATCGCCTACTCAGCAAAAAACTCATAAAAACCAGACATCGACAAGCCCGTTATATAAAACATTCCCTACTCTTTGTGGTGTGTTCGCTTCAGGTGAAAATCGATATAAAAATTGGATTCATTCCTGTTGCCTCAAGGTTGATGCTAAACTAATCTCTGTATTTTTCTAATTCGTTCCTGTCACATTTCAAAATTTAAAACAAATCGGTTAAACTTAAAAATGAAATTCAGGTGGCCTAGCTAACTGACCTATTCATTCATTCATGCCGCTGTCAACAAAAATGTATCAATTCACATGATTTACTTCCATAACGGAAGTTGAACGTATAACATATCAAGGCTGCCTCGTTAGAATTGCTAATTATTGAATATGTTCACAAAGTGTAAACATTTCACCCCATTGAATCCAGAATGATATTATGATACACCCATTGATAAGCTAATGTTTGTCATTTGTAAATGATTTCAAATATTCATAAATTCGCCAATATTGATATGATGATTGTGAAAAGTCAATATTTTGCTAAATATGTTCCAAATGCGATCCATAATTTATTATATACAGAGAATGTCCAAAACGCAACCAATACAATTAAGTTGACTTTGAAGCAATAGAGTAATACATCTTCCAAAGAATCCACAATTTTCTAAGCCGTATTAGTAATGAATAATGTTGTTAATGATACACAGGATGTGTCCAAAAAGTTGTAAGATCAAGTTTTAACAGTTTAAAAGTACAAAATTAATTTTTCTTATCCTTAACTATCAGTACATTTCGTTTTGTGATGTCATACTTATTAGCCTTTCCATTATTATATAAATGATTATATCAGTCACTCATAAAGCAATTACCATAAGGAATATACAGGATAAGTTTGTCCATATTTAAATAAACAAGTTACTAGGTAGAAATGGCATTAACGTAATCTCGTGAGAGTTCTGTCACATCTCGAGATGTCTTTGATCTCAACTCCATAGACTTAATAATAAAGAAGATATGTATAATAAAAATATAATAATGTAGAATTGAACAATGGTATATCTTTTATCAGAGGAAGCAAAAACTTTTATCGACTTGCCTCAAACCATGTGTGGTAATAATTATATTTTCTAATAATTTAAAAATTTCATCATATGCTTATATTAATCTTTAGAAACAGATTATTGTAAACCACACGATAAACGTGTTTTTTCTTATCAGAAATATATTATTTATTTATAAATAAAATCTTTTAATGATTAGGTTTTCAATCTGCAAACAAGTTTTTGGTTCTGATAAATATTATATATACGCTTTTATGACAATGCTTCTAAATGATACATACGATAATTAGTCGTGATCATACGCATAGACGATTATTAAATTTGATACCCCGTGTATCGAAAGCCACGACAGACAATAGAGTACACAATCGCTCCCTACACTAAGTATATTAGAGAGTGTCCTGAAAATTCAGACACCGACCTCCTCACAAAACTGTTCAGGTGACCAAATGAAGACCATTTTTTGGCATCCAAGTATGCCAAAGTTCAGAGCAATTGTAATAGATCACGTCTTCGCTGCACCAGAACGCCAAAAAGAAACATTTCATATTTATTCAAAATGTGTTACTAACAATGACGTGTGCTTGCATTGATATATTCATTTGAATAAAATATATGTGTTTTGCATTAAAGAACGTTTAACGTACCATCCATTGTCGCAGAGTATCTATAAATTATTAAAAAACTGTTCAAAGTTTTGAAAACATTATTTAAACCTGCAAGATATATTTCCTGTTTGCGCTACATGAGTGCTCATCAAATATACTTTGTACAAAACACATTGATTCGATGTATCCAACTGGCGCTGCAAAGTTGGATATATAAGAAATAACTTATAACGTACAATGCTTATTTAAAGACAGGCCATAGCGAATATCACATACATCTTGCATATCGTAATTTTAAAACATTTTCAAATGTTTCTCATTTGTACCAAACAAAGTCATGTATAGCTTCTGGAAGAGGTTGAAACAGCGCGTATTGTATCAGTGTTGTTTCCCTTGTCGTTGTGCTAAATTTTGGTTTTAGCAAAGGCAATACATGTATACCGATAGAAACTGTTTAATAATTGATGTTAACATGGCTCATATTTCGCATTTGTGATGTGTTGTGCGGTTTTCTGTTTTTCCGGGAAAATGTTTCGTTTCTCGATTTCTTGGTAAACACAAACTTAGTCATCGTGGTCCTCAATCGTGCAAGTCGTAACAGGCCAATTATCTGTTTCACTTGTTTTACATTATATATATTTTATTAATGAAATACTTGTGAATATTGTTCAGTAGCACAGGACAAATGCATCGTGGTTATCAAAAGTTGTATAATAGGTTTCGCAATTGACATAAATAACCTTTCAATGGGACCACAGTTTTTGCAATGACGTAATTATTTTGTTGTATGCAGCATAATACCAATTCAGATCGTACTGTGAAAGCATATAATTATCTTGGATAGAATAATACAGCGAAGTGTAGCCGCAACGGTTCTGTAAACATCGCGTTGCAATTTCCTTGCTCGGAGAGCTGAGAATACTTTACTTGTAATAATGAAGTTTAACTGCACACTTCAGTTGATATACACCATGCTAAAACATTTATGTTTAATCAAATACTGACCGAACAGTGGTAAATCTACTAGATATAATTATATTCCATCTCGTTAAATGCTATAGCTTCCAAATTAATTGGCAAAAACTGTTCAAACATAATCAGCAGATGATACAATTCTCGGGACATGAATTCAAAGATAAGATCGTTGAAATCTTTTCTTGGGCTCATATCTTTTAATTTATCAAATGATGTATATTCTATGAAGCGTTCTGTAGGACCGTGTTGATGATTTCCGTTACGACATAAACACGGGCTTTGACATGACGTCACTTCTATTGAACTAGTTTTTATTGCCACGATAATTACACATAGTAACATCGTTTAAATCTTCGTAGGAGATTAATTCTAAGCAGAACTTCGATGCATCGACCAGTTTAGTCTAGAACACCATAGAAACCTGTGAAAGTTTGCTTTGTCTCAGCAAATTGATTTACTGTACCATCATATTGTCTCGATAACATACTTGGTTCGAATCATTGTCCCGGTGTGAAAGCGTTTCGATGCTTCGAAGTTTTTCGTCGGTTTCCTGAATAAACACGGAAGCCAACATCATGATTGTTATGGTGAACGTATAGTAGAAAATAATTAGGGAATCTGATTAGGAAAAACTAATGTCTTGGTTGTATAAAATACGTATATAAAGTACATGTGCCATATGCCTACTGTTCCCGATGTTGGACTTCCACTAAGTGATATTAAAAGACGTCTACGTATGTATCTCATATATATCTGCTTTATTTAAGATGGTTTTACGTCAGATTTATACGACTTACTCTGATTTAATGAGATAAGTTTTAAAAACAAATGTCTCCCAAGGAAGAAATACAATAATACCAGTATTTTTCTTGTATCCAGCGCTGGATTCTGTTTTGAGATGGTCGCCATCGAGCGCGATTCATAGTTGTCACCCTTGTTACCAATCCACCTGATATAACGCTGGCTTAGAATGAGAAGGTCGTAAAACAAAATTGATATTTTGAGAAAAACAAGAAAAAACATGACAAGTTTCGATTTTCAAGAAAATATGCTCATAAGAAGCGCCTTGTGGTGCGGATTTCAAATAAGCATCAATCTTATAAGGTCACCTTCTTATTCTAAGCCTGCGATTTATATATACATAATATTATATAAAATTATTATATCTGGAATAAATCTTTGAGTATCGTGTATACGGAAAACTATAAACACACTATAGACAAAACAAAACACGTGGTACACACGTAGATAAAAACACATGGTACACACGTAGATAAAACACGTGGTGCAAATGTATATAAAACATGTGCTCAGTTTGCATACTTCCGGTGTCTCACTATAACAATGATAACAAAGTGATAAACAAATCAGTTCCAGGTAAATCCAGAAATCACATCCCCTGTATTTCCGTGGATGATTAATCTGGTGTATGTTAATTGATGGTGTTATAGACGATATTCCAGGAGCAAATCATGATATAAACAAACCGTCATCGGTATAAGCTTTATTGCATTCCTGTATTTTCTTTATAAGAAGCAAATGCTTTATTTGCTCGTGTTCGTTGTGTTGTGTGTTCGTGAATGAAATATGACCACCTTAAGTCCAAACACCGAAGTCACAGTTTTAGCGTTTGGTGATATTTGCATCATTATTACCGTCAAGACGATGCGTTTCGTTCTGCATAACGAAGCCATGGTCCATTCAGAAAACATTAAAGAGCATTTTGTGGTCTAGACAATTTTAAAACTAAAATAAAACTTATTATACTTTTCACAAATTTCTCAAATGATTTAAGACAGTGCAGTGTTATAAGGCCATTTCTCAATACAACAACGACCGCCAATAATCTGACAATTACACTGTCTATTTCGTTATGAAAGCCTGTCGAAGTACAATTTCCATTCAAATAAGAAAAGCGCATAAAATAAGTAAAGCGCATATAAAAGTAATGCAATAAATGTCATACAATACTTAATAACAAATTCCCTACAACAGCATATTGTATATCAAAGAGCGTAGTCATGGTGCTCTCGTATGCTATCGTATTCAGCAGATGTGAGAGAGAAAATGAATTCCATAAATCTGACAGTAGGTGATGCTTAATGTTTTAAATTGGAATAACATTAACACTATGTATCACTATCTGCATTAATTGTGCTACGATTTAAGCTTACGTTTGCATGGTGATTGTTAATAAAGAGATGGGATAAAAATAAATGAATGTTATTTATTGTGTTGACATTTAAATGAGAAACCATATGAAGTCTTGAAAATTTCAATATATTTCTTTAGAGTTCTATTCTGTACAGTATCAGAATGGTTTATAGTCGAATATTATACTTTTAGATTCGTATGACAGTAACCATGGAGGCGATGACGTCACAGTTTTTAAAAAAAATCTCATTTAAACGCTCAATCTTTCTCATTCTTTCAGTATTCTAAAGCAAATTGTGTTAACAATTGTATGGGCAGTGCTCAGAAAGTGAAACGAGTGCATTAACTGGTTAGTTCAGTTTATAATTTGCAAAAACCCATCATTTTCTTTTATTTTACGAGACGATTGAACTGCGGTGAATTATTAAGCATCCTATAAGTGCTACATGTATTATGAAGTTCGTTTATATTAGAAAAGTCTGTTTTTGTGGGGTACTCTTTTCAATGTTATTGGCATTTGGACAGAGCAAGAGATGCGCCCGGTTCACTTGCTGGTCATGTCCGTTACCATATAGACACTTTAGCATTTGGTATTAATTTTGCTTCATTTGACATTTAAAGCATTCCAAAGGGAAACCATGACTTCTCCTGACTAACATATCATCAACAAGTAGGAACTATCTATGTCCACATTACTAGTAAAATATTATGTACATGCAGTCATATGGGTATTGTTTTTGTGCGTTCCCTTGGAGTTGCTGTTGTGATAGCTAACATGGTCTTGTATAAGTTATTTATTTTTCTCATTGCTAGGCAATGGCACCGCACATAATATGTTCGAATCCACTATTTGTGTACACTTTACAAAGAATGAATGAAATCTAATGAACTTTTTCACAATCTAGCACCAATAGCACCCAGCTTTTAATAGGTCACCTTCATTGCCAAATCTACATGGAACGAAGACATTAATTTTATAACTGTATACGAAATTTATATTCCTTTCCCACGACTACATTAATGGGTTCTAGTTTTTATTGACTCTATTTTAATACAGATAAATATTCCATCATAAAACTTTATTATACGTCAGGTGAATGGCCGTATTTGTTCTGTGACATTGTATAATAAGTTGATAAAACTTGACACTAGTGTTACTGACCAACTTTTGTAAGTTTATTGAGACACATTCAAATATCGAACTAACTCAATAACAAAAGATAAAGATTATGACAGTATTTCAGGCATATATCATGTACTTTTAACACACTTTGTCACTTGACTTTCATTCATGATATGTAATAACAAATAAATAATTTAAAATGACTTTCTCAATAAACCAAATACTTTATCTGGGTTCATATTTTTCAAAAAAATGGTCGTACACATACGCCCCCCTGTATCCACTGTTCCTCTGGTGAATCTGGAAATGTCCACAGTCCATTATACTCGCTTCATTGCTTCGCTATAGCTTCATTACAATGTATATATCATAGCATTGTCATTATTTAATGCAAATTTTAAACTTCTTGCATACCCCATTAGGTAATATAGTGATTGCTCGGTATGTAAAAGAGAAAGTGGCTAGACAACCACACAGATTCTGATGTATTGTAATATAATGAGATGGTTTGTACTAACCGTCAAAGACAACTCGGCAATTCAATACAAGCGTTCGTGTCCGTTTTTTTATAGAAAAAAAGTTAACAAAACAAAATGGGGGTTGCATTCATTTTAAGATTTACCGTATATATGGGTTCGTAAGACGACCTGGCTAGTAAGTCGCACTTGTGCAAAGGACCGATAAATACGGACTTTTGCTTAGGCCCTCATATGTACACACTATCTGTTCACCTATATCGGAATTTGAATACATAAAGCCTGGTGTCATCGCATATCGACGGAACTATTAGACCACCCGGTGGCGTATGTCCAAATAACCGGTATCAGTTTGACTATATCACGGTGCACCAGGGGCCTTATTCACCAACATTGTAAGACTAAAATTCAGACTTAGACTTAAAGCTGACAACATTTATAACCACTACCATTTCTTTGCAATTATGATTATCCATGTGCACTTTTATATGATAATTTGTTGTTTTCCACATAACACTTACATCGAAATCGGTACATTTACAACAACTTGCGAATAGAACATTTGAATGCATAAGGTCTGAGTCTGAGTTTTAGACTACAACATTGGTGAATAAGGTCACAGTAGAAATAGGTTAGTAAATTTCCTACAATACTATCAGTAGGTCGCGCTGTTTACATTATGTTACAATGACACATTACAAAATGAGAATGCTACCGCTTCTTTTCCATTTGGATATATCAAATTATGGATGTCGCATATATAACTCTACCAGCCAGTACAATAGAATCAATTACAAGCCATTGTCTAGGATTACAAAACAAAAGTCATCGTCCGAACTATGTGACATGACGTCCTCCTGGAAAATTAATTGATCTATAATTCTAATTTCAAGTATTCCAGGTATATCAATGGACTATTAAACATAAAGTAGCTGAAATAATGTGCCGCTCACATCTATGCCTTGGTAGAAACGTCGCAGTTCATTTAGTTATATTAATATTATAAAATCCAAGTTGCTGAACTAAACCATAGATACTATTGAGTAATATGCACTCTAAATGCTTGGTATGATTAAATAACTTGAACTACTAATATTATGATATATACGTACGTACAAGAACGTTTGAATTACAATTGCATTTCAACTGTTCCTAACCAGTTCCAATACGATAATAAGTTTACTACTTTAACGACTGTACTTTGCATTATGCATACAGCGGTCATGTGGGTCGACTTAACATTTTGAACTTGAAATCCACAAGAGACTACCAACTACTTTCCTATCTGGAGAACTCTATCATAGCCAACGGAACGGTAGTCTGGTTCCCTGTCCCACATCTGACAGTAGATAGGGTCCTAAACAGTAATGCAATGTAAGATTTAGGTACCACAAAACGGAATCGCATGATCCTTCCAACACACATATCGCATCCGTACCAACAATGGATGACCGTTTATACTAACAGATGTGATAACCAGTAAGACTAGAACTGTGTGTTTGGCATACTGTTTTCTATAACTTCATTTCGATCTTTGACACGTCATTCTCAAAGGCAGTAAATATTTTATTGCGATGAAATCAACGTCGTTTAATAATGACACTCATCATCAAATCAATAAGACAGATTCTCTCGGATTGCTGCAAGCTATGTCAGTTAATAAAATGAAGGAATCAAGTTTGTCTTAGCAATGCTTTAAGTCAGACTCTCTGTCAATTATTTATTATTTTACTCATTTGATTACGTGGACTTTCCAATCAAATTTTCAAGTCTTATGTCACACTAAGCGTATGAATATTTGTCGTGCTACCATGTTAACTTTCATGGGAAAATATAACGTGCTAAAACCGCGCATTTTCTCGATAACGAAGTGACGTCCATAAGCCCTAAATTAACTTTCCAAGCAAAAAATAAGATGTAAATTGTTAACGGTACAGGCTACCTTGCGTACCTTTTCTACCTTAATTATGACTTAAAATATCGTATAATGTTATCAGTTAACATAAAAATATCTAAAATCATGTGAATATGGTTATGCCTTCCTCTTTGCCTTAATTGTGTCTTGAAATATCGCGTGGTGTATTTCCTTTTGCGGTTTGAGTTCTATACTGATAAATGTCGAGTGTTGAATCAGGCGTACACTATTCTTTACGAAGTTACGTGATCCAACACGGTAATAGCAGGTTACATCACGAACTTTTAGATATAAACTGTTTCTATTTTCTCTGCTTTTAAATCAACATGTCAGTTTGCATTGAAATATTGCAATCATTTTATCTTATTGAACAAGTGGAACTACTTCTAGAGACTGAATAGCCCAGCTTAATAGGTTTCCATTAAATTTAAATTCCTAGTAATTAGGTTTTTAAATCTCTATTCTTGGAAACAGAGATAACCACTAGAAGAATGCTAGTCTGTAATTTATTAGAAATCGTCGCAAATACATCTTAAAACAAGTTGAAAACTGATTATTTGGGTCTATTTTCGGGATTTATGAATGAGAAACAATTGCACATATTGTTTCTATGCGTAGGAGCAGTGATGTTTATACTGTTGAATTACAGTTATTCGAGGTAACTTATGCTTCTTTCATTTCGTGGATTAAGCCCATCCATGGTATCAAATCCCAGTCATTATTTTATTTGTGGTCATATACTTTGCTTAAAAACTTTTAACTATGAATGTATTTCTCATTTTGAAAGACAAATGGTTACAATTTAAATTATATGTTATTATTCGACTTCAAATATAAGGATCAATGTGCTTCTTTTCGACTTTGTGAAATACATGAATATAAAATCTTGTGACATAAAAAAATTAACATATTTGTCAATAAGTTAATACCCTGGAAAACTAGATGAGTTTACAGTAGACAGTTCACTATTGCACTCAGCAATCTTGGAACATGCAAACAACAGGTTGCTTTGTGTTTTCAGACAAATGATTCTATTATATCGATGATAAACGTTTATATTATACTTGCCATAAATTTCTATCAAAAACCCAAATCCTTACAGAAAACAAGTGATGCTAATGTTTTGCCCGTAAATTGAACCATAACGTCTAGAGAAGTTCTCATAACAGTCTTGTTACTGTTCTCATTCAGCCAACATAAGCACAAATTGTTTTATTTCAGACGAGATATACATTTGTAAACAATCGAATTGTGCCCTATGACGTCATAAGTTGTATATTTTATTACTTACAGACACCTCTAGAAGTTGGCATCATCTGGGTTGTAGATATCTATAACAATAACTGCTGATTCTATAAAGTGAATGCCTCGTTACTTACATGTCGTCTGCTCGATGTGAACAGTGTCGTCTGAATCGTTGCAACAGTTTGATTCCAATTTATCACGCGGATATTCCACACGCTAAAGACAAAAATACATACACAAACACAGAAAGAAAATTGTTCGTGTACATGTTTTATAGTTAGTTATGTGTTTGTTTTGAAAGTAGGGTTTCTATTTGGCGATTGTAAACAAATGGTGTACTAAAACAATTATATTTTTGTGTCATTTGTCACCGTATGTCAACTTTCCGAGATGATGACGTTTGTAGGTCAACACTACCAAATGTTGCAATGTCCTTGTGATCTGTATTGATCAAATGCCAAAATGACTTTTAAAATGCCTCGTGGACAGAACTTGTTGATTCACATTTCCTTGAAGTGAAATGCTTTATACACATGCATAAGTAAAAGGTAATTGGAAATTGTAAAACAAGCACCGCCGTCGAATTTTGCAAGCACCTGTGTTATGAAGTAAATTTTAAACAATAAACTACCTGCTAAATAGAAACGCCTGCTTACGACCACTTTTGATATAATGGCAATATAAAATGGGGATGACGCTTCAATATTTAGAGATGAATAAAACATTATATTTTTCTCTTATCACCCTGGATCATATATCGTTAATAAGTATATTTTAATACCAATATGTTCTATCCTATCGCCACGTGATCGTATACCGTTCAAATCATTCTATCCTAGAATAGTGTGATCAAATATTCCATCTACTTGTATACACAAACACATTGCTATACGAGAAACAGAAAAATGTTCTATATAAACACCAGAACCTCATTGAGTTCGTGTTAGAGACAACGCAATACTGCGGTAACTTCTGTCTTGTTGATTTTTGCCGTAGAACACATGTACTCTGGTCAGAACATATTCATAGCAGATACATGAGTGGTGGTCCCATCCGTAAATACGATAACAATGAACGCATCAAGTTCACCGTTTCTGTCAGTGTAAGGTTTTCTCTAGAGATTCTATCCCGTTAAATAGCAGCATTCTTACCATACAAAAACAGAAAATTGGTTTATTTACTCTGGTGCTGGGACAAACAGTTTGGTAACAGTCAACATTCAGTGATAATTGGGCGGCTTGTGTGATGTTTGTGACGTAGAATAAATGACTTCTTTTTATAACATACGAGAAACCTTATCAGCAGCTATACAGGACGGTTTATTGGAGAAAAAAGCCGACTAAATAGATTATTGTCGATATATACAGCACCCAGGAAGCTTATAAGACGACTTGAAATATCTGTTTGCAACAGATAATTTTATTCAAATGACACTGTTATTTATGGGACGGTGTGTAACTAACTCAATGTTCGGAATTATCTTCTGATTGTAATACTTTCCTGCCGACGACAGAATAATACTAAAGAACCTAATGAAGTGACATTTCGACATTACTAGCCTATTGCATGTCTATATATAAAAATGTACGGGTTTGTCAGCACTTACGTATAGACTTCTGTACGGTTTCTGAAGAGTTAAGACAATTGTAATAACGCCGTATGAGTACGCACCCGTAGACGTGAAGTATTAAATTTATCACAAAATAAACTGCAGAATATTGGTTACAAAAATAAGTATGCTTTAGGTTAATGACAACCAGAAGTTCGTTGTCCTAAATAAAATTTACATCTGATCTAGTAAACGTTAACTGTTGACAAATCAGGTAATCACATAATACACTTACTGTAGTGTGAGTCTGCAATCATTTTAAGCAATAAGTTACAGACATGCCAGTGAAATTAAATAAAGGGCATCTGTGAACCTGTACAATAAACCTATATCTTGTTAACTCCAATATATCTCTTGGAATATGTTCCTGGTTTCAGACTCTGAGTAAATACAAGATGTTATTATTTTAGGTGTCTGACAATGATTGAAAACACACGCCGTTGTTATTATACAGCTCTTTTAGATTGCTAGAGAACACAGTCCCTCCCTGCTTCCAATTATACACACGAGTATAACTCCGTCGTAGTTTTACTTTTAGAATTCCCTGTATCACTTTTTTTGAGTCTTGATACAACGTCAGTATTTTAATTCAACTAATCAAGTCCTTTGAGATTAAAACCATTGCAATTTAATTGATACCGTCATAATACATCTTCTAAGCTTAGAATATATTGTGTCCTTGTGTCCTAGAATTTCGTCAAAGATCACTCTCAGCCAGGTAAACAATTAGTCAGTCATGATCGTATAAAATGTAAAGAAAACTTTAAAATATGTAGACGTATCAGTTTTCTGGTCATTCTTTAGAGAATGCGTGCAAACAACTAATTAACAAATAAAAACGTTTGTAAACGATAGCGTGCGCCACCCGTATGACGTTATGCACTCTCTAAATGTGAGTTCTAAAGCTCTTTTAATGTCGCAATTACAGGCCAACATAACTTTGTCTGCCCTTTAATCAGATTCTACAAGACGATCTGTAATAATATGTTTCTAGGAGCAACATAATGTGCTCTACATGCTTGTTAATGAAGATTTACTATCAAATATGCTTTACAACGACAATCAGGTAGTTCCTCAAGACATTTCAAAAATAGATCAACTAGTACATGCCCTATTTTACTAACCTTAGAAACAGTTTTACTTTCATAGCAAAAGTCATTTAGTACTTTATGACAATTATATGAGGAATTCGGAAACAAAGCAGAATCAAAAACCAATAACCGTTACAAACATGTAGGATAGCTGACACTGGCAGCTGGTATAGCATAAAATGGCGAATGGGAAATGGATGCAAATTTTACTCTTTGTACAATCAAAGTACATGTATCAATCACAATATTTAATTATCGTAAAATGTCTATTTTCAGGATCCAAGATTTAATGCCGATATTGATATTAGAATGGGGTATAAAACACAAAGTATCCTGTCAATGCCTATCAAAGATAACGATGGAGAAGTTATAGGCGTGGCACAAGCTGTCAACAAAGTTGTCAACCGTCATCAACAGTTCAACGAGCATGATGAAAAGGTATGACGTTTTTGAGTTCTTTATACATTTATTCTGTGAGGGTTGAAGTCCCATCTTCTCTTTATTAGAGTTTAAATTCTCTACTTTTTATTATGTTGAAGTCCCAGCGGTCGTGTGCCAGTCAGTTTTAGAAGAAAGTGCATCCCCCCAAAAAAACCACATAGCGTTAGTGTACTTTCCATGCTCTCTTTATGTGATGTTAAATAAAATGCTAGTATGTTTCAGTCACACAAAGACTGTCCAATTTAGTTTTAGAATACATTCCTCTATATGCTGCCTCCCAAACAAAAGTATGGTGTTGATTGTATGTGTACCACAGAACATTTAATTAGAGTATATCGTATGGTTTATCTCTCTTAATAACGTTGAAGAAACCTTACGACAGTGTATGATTGTTCTGCATATTTTTCGTTACACATCCCGCTTCATGGCATATCACTATTTAGCCAATATTTTGGTGTGAGGCAGAATTTTGGGATTGTTATACTAAATTAGTTAAAGGCCAATTCATAGAACACGTTACAAAAATGTACATGTATGATATTCGTGATTTTGTATTCGTCCCCACAAGGGTTATAGAGAAAAGAAGCTAGTTTTTGTGTACCATATTTACTGTCAAAGGTACCAGTTATCGTTTTGCTCAACGCTTGGCTTCAGCTGAAAAGTTGGGGTGCCTTCGCAAGCTCTCGTAGCGATGGATACAACCAATGATGAATGCGGTGTCTTGAGCGACAGAGCGTTCATTCTAAGTCACGTGAACTAGTTCACAATCGATCTAAAACGTATAAAGAGCATTTTATATTTTGCATTACTGTCGATTAAACGAATGACGTCATAGGCGTACCTTTCAATGGGGGAATGCCACCTGCGATCTTGAAAGCCCACCCACTCGTCTGTTTGGCTTAAAATTACTTTCTATAACTTTACAATCTGTTTTGTTTGTTTTATATAATGTATGGTTGATGTAGAAAGTTGCTTGTGTTTCAGGTGTTTGCATCGTACCTTGCTTTCTGTGGAATTGGTTTGAAA
This sequence comes from Spisula subtruncata, assembly GCA_963678985.1. Taxonomy (NCBI): domain Eukaryota; kingdom Metazoa; phylum Mollusca; class Bivalvia; order Venerida; family Mactridae; genus Spisula; species Spisula subtruncata. The sequence goes on from OY787660.1 coordinate 5,988,851, forward strand.
AATGCTCAATTATTCGAACGATCTCTCTTAGAAAATCGTCGAAGTCAGGTATGTGTCTGTTTACAATAATAATGCATAAACATGTAATAGTCAACAGTTTCGGCATTACAAAGACAATAGCAAGGCACTCAAATAACAATACAAAAGAATTAATATAATAAAATTATAGAAAATTGGACAGAAGAGGCAGTGCACAGCTTAAACAGTCGAGCTCAGGAAACATACACGCATCACATACCACAACTGAACGATACAATCCCAAAGACACAACATGACGAGAAACATTAGATACAAACATTTATATCAACTAAATCAGTTGATTAAGAGCAAGTCTTCAAACGGAAGATACGTATTAGATTCCTGACTTAGTCATGATTTTTCTGTCCTTAGCATGGACTATTGTCATGTTTGGAGTGGTTGTCAGTTCTGGTTGATAAATAATTACAGACGAATGTGTTTGGTCAGTTGGCTGCTGCATGGCTGACAAAATGTTAAAACCCGGCGAGAATTAAACATATTTCATAAACTCCGATAAAATGCAGATATAATGGATACTGCCGATTTGTTTGTTTTTCACCAGTATATATTCCATCCTGTTTATCAAAGCTTGTCTACACGTTTTGGCTTTTAAAATAACGAAATTATCGAACAAATGCATTGCCAAGAACATGTTTGTGCATTTGTATACCCCACCTTATAGTCTCATTCATGTCTGCGTCGTTATATCTGCCACAAAGTTAAACATAAAGATAATGTCAGAATGCTTTTCTTTACGAGTATACAAATAATTTACTTACTAAACATAAGCTGTCATTTCAGAAGATTTGTTGGCCGAACGAATGCCATCAGAGGTTAATACACTTCGATTAAACTCATAAATGACATATAATTATAGAAATTGCCACTTAACTGTCATTCTAGAATGACTCACGACGTCTCTAAGAGTTAATTGGAAGGCATCGTTTATACATCTTCCATTTATTAAGTTCATATCAGTCGATGTTTTATAAAAACGCACTTTTTCCCTGTGTTTTATTCGAGTTTTTGATTAATTGCATCGGTTTTGTTCAGATGACAGGGCGATGCTGAAGAAAATTGCAAACAAGACTTGAAGTGAAATGACATTTAAAATGATTAAACTTATTATTGAGACACCGTTCTATTATCTTCAGCTGAATTTGTGACAGTATTGTTTGACGTTCTGTATTCACAAACTTAAGTGATTTACCATTGGGACTATGGTTATCGTACTTCACTTATATACTTTTGCGGTGTCTTCATATGCATTGTCAATGTAATGTTGAGAGTCTCCAGTTTCTCTTTCTGTTGGGGTCTTCACTTTTTGTTTCAATGTAATGAAAACTACTGCGTCAGCAATGGTATATATAAATTTGTTAGAATTTACCTTGTCGTATCAATGTAATGTTGACGTTTGCAAGTTTAACCTTAGTGTCATCAATGTTATCTTAAATTAGCTAGTATTGAGTTTGCATCATCCATATTATGATGCATCATCAATGCAATCTTAAAATTTGCAAATGTTTCCTTTCTGGCACCACTATTATCTTGAAAGTATCTTTTTATCCTTCGCATCATCAATATAATCTTGAAATTTTGCAGGTTCTGCTTGATCTTGCTCGGGTGATATTTGAGGAGCAGAGTAACGTAGCAAACCTTATCCAGAAGATCATGATGCATACACAGTCTTTGTTACAATGTGAAAGATGCCAAGTGATGTTAACGGACGATTCTAGCAAGGTAAGAGCTGTTCGCCATTTAGCAACCATCTCAACTTGGTCCTGATCTCCCCAAACATCTCAAGAAGAAACCTCAGCTTAACATGCTTTAAGCAGAATCTCAATTAGAGATCAATCTGAAATAAGTGCACATGGATTTTACTGTAGGTAACTCAGAATATTTATTTTGCTTTTTTTGTGCAAATATTTAGCCCAGTTCACGATGGAAAGACACGTGCCAATATTGCAGATGAAATTTAGCTCATATTGAGATGCTTCGGGAGATCGGAGCCAGGTATAATGCATGGTGTTGTTGTCTGCACGATAAAGTAGTGATGCTTTTAAGGAAGATGACGCCTATCTACAGAGCAACACAGGCATTGGCTTTGTAGGGAAGCGCTACGATGCCAATCCAAAATCGGTGCTCACACACAAAGGGCAAACGGAATGTAGGGTAAAATATTTACACCAACCTGCTTAGCGGCGCTCGTATGTGTTATTAGAGAAACAGAATACATTTAAGCCTGCGCCCGTATTCATAAAGCTCATAAGGGGAATATATAAATATATATATATATATTATAGATTTACCTAAGGGTTTTTAGGAATTCCCTTAGTCTTATATGATTTCAACTTTGATATATCTGGAACATCCTTTAATGCTTAACCAACTGTCTAAAAGAGTGTATGCACACCCAACCATCGTACGAAATGGCGCCCAACCAAACTGTTATTTTTATGTCCAATCTAATCCAAACTAATTTCCTGGTTCCAAAGTTTTTACCCGGTTCTCATTTAAAAGGCAGCTTTATATCACCCACAATCCAATGATGGTATTGTTATGCTGTTATACAATATGCTGTCTTCAATTCGGGAGCTTGACTGATGTCTTGATATTCATTTTGAATTCTGAATATAATGCCATTCAATTGATTTACGTCAATCGAGAACTATTTTAATCATACTTCGGGGAACAATTAAATAGCTTATGATTAATTTATCCGTCAATGTTATCAATCTGCTTGAGCATCTGCAGGAAAAATAAATTAATATGCCAGAATATTGGTAATATTAGACAGGGTCCGTATATTGGTGTGAAATTTATGACGACTAGGTGGAAATTGAATCGATGTTGAACAAATAAGGAAGGAGTGTTTTCTTGAAAACTGATTCGCATCTACATAGATTACGCACAGTAAATTCATGTTGATCATGACGAAGCAAATTGTATGGAATGTCTGGAATATTACACGATCGGTCAATGTTCTAAAAAAATTTAACACACATTGAAAGAATAGTTTGTGCCCGTGATGACCTGAATTAATCACCACTTTGCTCAATTAGCAATGTCAGTACCAGTTTAGATTTTAGATACACTAAATGGTACTTTAAACAGTCGTCTTTTTTATGCTTCTGCGTTTAGCGTATCTCTTTAGTTATATTTTTAGTTATCATGAAATATTGGCTCTTTCCGTGTCTTCGACAAATGTCAAGGTGATCAGAATGTAGTCCGATTGTACGATAGATAAAATAATTGCTACGGTAAATTCGGTATAAATTATAATATTCTATAGAAAAGGAGACTGTTGGTTTCATTTACTATTTAAATATTTGTTTGTAACTGATTCTTCCTCGCTTTACAAATTCGTAATAAAATAAACCGTTTTGCTATTGCTTTTGTTTATTTCATTAAATATCAACTGCTATTCCATTTTTGTATAGTTAATATGAAATTACTTTTCACCCTCCTATAATTCCTTTTTCAAGTCAAACAATAACCTCAATTTCTCCTCTATATTTTGTATTTGTAATATGAGTTTAAATTTTCCTTCGTACAATTCATTTTTCAGGTCAAACGCAAACGTAAACGACGAGCGTCAACTAAAACGGTGATTTCATTTTAGTGGTATTTGTCCTTTGTTAGACAACAAACTCCTCTAACACTCGCTTTCATGTCTAATATACACCAGAAAAACCTACAACCCATATATTTCACATCCATACATACATGTTTCAGGGGCAATGGTTTGTTCAAAAATGTAATCAACAAGTTTTAAATATCGATGGTTCACTTCAACATGTTGAAGCAAAATCAAGAATTGTTGGAAGCAATGTGAATCTGAATTTAATTAAAAATGCTATTTTACAAGGTATTTTATGAACTGTCCATCTAGTTGTTGTAAACAATTCAATTTTGTTATTTTGCTTTAAATGTTTTGTGCAGTCTCAGTCATTTCACATTCAACTGGTCCAATAAAATACCAAAAATAGTGTATGCTGTTCTGATTTTGCCGATGGCTTTGATATTTCATAGAAATATTCACATAGTCTTTACGAATATTATGATGTAAACATCCCAGAACACATCAAAACAGCATTCAGCATTTCATGATTTTAAAGTGATACCATCGATATGTCAATAAGCGACGAAAATAACTTATGGAACAAACAATGGCATGGTATTTCTGTCGTTCTTAGATTTGTGTTCCATATATCAGGTTGTTTATTAATTTTGCGCCAACCAATGCGCCTAGTACATATGTCCATGCAAGAAAAGTAATGGTTTTATGTACAACAACATTTAAAAGCATCATATTGACAGTGTTTATGATTGATTCGTTTCAGTGTATATGAGATTGTCTAATTTTACTAGTGTATAAGATTGTTTAGTCCATACTGGGTTTGCCATTTTGTTAAAAACGGCGTCACATACCAGGTGGTATGGCAACATTGCTTAGCTGCAAATGACGTCATATGTGCCTAGCTAAAATGACGTGTTGAACCGCGTGTAATGGCATCACTTAAACCAATTCAGAGACTGTTTTATTGATTGTTATTTTCCAACAACAACACTCTCAAATGGTTTCAAATGTCATTAAATTATGTAATCAAATGCCAAATAATATTGAAACATTTGCTAAGGCTAAAACGTGCGATTTCGGTCATTGCTTGTCATTTTTAAACGCTTCCTCGAGCAATTTAAGGCTCATATTTATGCAGTAAGGAACAAGCATCATTAATTAGTAAAACTGCCCCAATAACATAATATCAATACTTTTTTGATCAATTACATGTAACAGTGCAAAATGACCGTTTATGATACTTTTTGTTTAAGAAATAGTTTAATGTTGCCCTGAAATTGTATGAACATTAATCATTACATGTACTAACTGTCAATGTGTGACTTGGTTTGTCTTATTAAACCACCGAGGTTGTATCGTCTGTCGATATTTGGTAAATGATGGTAGCAATTGTTTTTTGGAAATAAGACCTTAACTTTATTAACACTTTTTCTATTATTGTCCTATACGGTTACGTGTGTTGTTTAAAGTTTAATATATACCAAATTGAAATGGGAATTGGTAGCTTGTCGTCAGAAAAGGAGAGGAAACATGTAGTACATGAGTTACTGTAGACCATGTTGTCGTCGTAGTAGTAGTAGCAGTAGCATTAATTGTAACTTTTTGCAGTTGTCATTAACGTCGCTGAAAAACAACTCCAACATAGACGGCGTCATCAACGACGTCATTTTCAACATCACTGTGTATATCATCAATATCATAATAACTATTATGGACATCATTACCATATCACCATTACCACCACAGACATTGTTGATTCCTAATTCTTCACGAATAGGTCGATATCCAAATTATTACGATGAGCTTAATTCGGTCTGTATATGGTTTTATTGACAACGAGTAAAGAACGACATGGTGTTTGTTTAACTCATATAATGTTTAACTGAGTCAATTCTAAAGCTTATCAACACCATGTAACCTCCATTGTTAATGGCATTTCATAAAATTGTATTCGGAAAACAAAATAACTAGATCTCAGTATATAGCTTTGCACGCAGGAAATAAAGCGGCCATGGAAGCATAACTTGTAATGTAATAAATGTTCATCATTAAAAGAAAGCTTTCACGTTTTAATGGACTTTATTAATTATTAATATTTATTAGTAGTTTGGTATTTATTATTTGGTCGCTATTACAAATATAATGATTAAAATTTAATGTATTTACTGTCAAAGTTCGCCCCAATCACAGTTTGTTACATTTTTTGCCGGTTGTTCAACTTTGATCATTTCATCGAAACAGTAGATTAATTTACTAATTAAATAATTGACAATAACGATACAATAACGACAGAAAAAGTAAGACTATTGTGGATGAAAAAGGGGCCGTGGGATATAAATATGTTTTAATCACGTTTTAATATATTTTATAATGAATGATTTCAGGGTATGTTCAATCAGGTGTATGATCTAGCTACTGATGACTTCGACAACAGTGAAAACTACATGAGAGAAGGGTGAGTAGCTATTGTCTATTGATTGCTTATCTATTTTAAAATACAGGAAGTTAGCACTTTCACTTTCAACAAAATAGGTATACCCATCCTGGAATTTCCACGGCATTCCAATTATTAAAACATGTCATTGATAGCATTAGACAAACTGTTTCGCCATACAATCCGACGACAAGCATACCCATCTTGTTGACATTTAGGCCGGAGTGGGAGATACGCTACTACCAGGAAATTTACAATCAAATATTTAAGACCATGTAAACGTATACTACGTTATATTCCAAGTGAAGATACGAATATATTAAATAGAACTTCATCAAATAAAAGGAATAACGATATCACTAAATTTCACTTGAATAATTGTATCACTGCAAAATCGAAACCTTTGTCAAAGAGGATGACTCGGTGTCGTCCCTGTCCGATATCCTCTTATCTATTTATAGTATATTGTAGATTCACAATTTCCTTAACAAAGACACATTCTGATCCTTCGATATATCTATATCACTTTTCGTCAAAACACCTATAGGCACATGTAATGATGAATGTTTTGCTATAAATATCGAATGTTTGACATACTGCCGTGCTATTTATTCTAATAACCATCCAGGTGTTGATTGGAATAACGATTGGGTTGGAAGAAGGACGTGGGTGCTAAGTAGAAAACCATAAATTCGAAGGACAGTAGCGGTGTACTCTTAGATTTTAAGAGTATGCTCACTGTTTCCAATTTTCTTGGAACATGCTACTGTTACATTAGCTAGTGGTCTTGTGAGAAGCCGAGAATCGAACCAGCAACATATGCGTTGACAGTCAATGTGCTTTTTTCACTATGGTACAAGTGAACAGGTGTTTGAGAGAATAATGTTTACTGGATATGTTTGATCTTGTCAAGCCGATATTCAATGACGCCTTATACGTGCTACGTGATACATTGTATTTCATATTTCGAAGAAACTTGGATATATTTTCTATTGTCGCTGTTCCACATTTGCCGTACAATATAAAAACATTTGTTCAATGTTTGCTCATACGTAGCATGGATGTGGGTCGTGCAAGCGAAACACGTACACGGAGTTATTGAGTACCGCCATGGTAGAATACTGGTATTCATATCACCAAGTTACATGTTACTGTTCATTGTACATACCCATTGTTTTACAGTGGTTTCTTTTCTTACGGATTACTCAGGTATACTTCAACTACTTCTGTTTGTACACTATATACTATTTTGTTATGAAATAGTTGCACATTCTTGTATCAAGAGCATCTCGTACATTTGACTTTATAATATACATATATCAACTTTATCATAGTCAGTGTATGTTGTGTAAAGCGCTTCTGTATTCTTTGATTATCTGTTTAATTCTTCTCTTGCGTTGTCTACATTTATTTGCATTATGAATTATATTAATAAATGTGCTGTTATTGATAATAACAGTGCAGTTACGGTATGCTAGCATGATGGAAACTTGATTCTTAGGTAGAAAATGGTAAATATGTGCACGTACATAATGTTACTGGTATTAAGCAGACTATTACAATTATATGCTTATTAACGACTTTATATCATAATTCAAATTTCATAATTCGTAACAGTGCGTCTGCTTTTACATTGTCAACCCCGGTTACATGTATGTATGCTTCATTTAAATGAATGGAGTTATAAAACTTGTATAGTAACAATCGAAACAAAATAATGGATAAATGGGCGGACTCATAACACACTTTATGTAGGAACATACTGAACAATAACTCAGTAAAAACGGCGAAAATATCTACTAGTACAGTACGACTTTCGTAAAAGTTCCAGGCAAAACCGTTTTTCGTTCGTTCGTTCGTTCGTTAAACGAGAATTCGTTTCCGTTAAAGCGTTAAGCGTTCACTACAACTGTGCATCGTGAATAACCGTGTACCGATTCTTCCGTCTGCGCATGCGTACCGTAAAACGAGAATTTGAAATTCTATACGTGAACTTACAGCGCATGCACAGCGTGTACTGTCGTAAAAAAAGTGTAGTGTTTCACATATTTGCGCATGCGCCGCGTGAAATGTGTATTCGAAAATATACAACTATAATTTCGCTGATTTAAACGCATTGTTGTCAATATTGATTAAATTAATTAAATACAACCGTTGGCATTAAGAATGAATGTAATTGAATTCAGAACATCAAATTACCGATAAAAATGGATATAACATTCAGTCCGCGACCGTGTGGTTAGGGCGTCACCACACTATATATATATTATAAGTACTTCGTATAAAGCGAATCAATATAAATCTTATCAGCATATGTTAAATTTCATACTAACGTTAGTTTCTTTCATGGAGAGTCTATACTATATAGATCTACTATGAATTCAATTTGATTTAAAAGCTATTCACTCATACGTAAACACAAAATAAAGGCTTAAAAAAATAAACGAGAAATCTCGCTTATACAGACGAATTAACGGTTATGCACGAAAATTATCGGTTATACACGAAAAAAAAAGATTCTACACGAAAAATAACGATTCTACACGCTTTCTCGAATACACATTCCTGAGTAACGAAAATATGCCGATTCGATTGGTCAATCGCTATTGACGTTTATTGTTTCGCGTTAACGTTTTTCCATGTGTACTGCGTTTTTCGTTAGTGATTCTGCACGAAAAACTGGAACTTTTACGAAAACCGTACTGTATCTACAAAACACAAAGTGTTGGTCACTTTGACGTATGAACTCGATATATGTGGCATCTAATTACATTAGTACGTCAAATTTCCATTTGTTACCATGTTCTTACAACGGCTAACAAGACCAGATTAATTTAGCTGAAACATGACTGGCACTTAAATTCTAAACTGTAGACATCTAAACTAGGGTTTAAATAATGACATGATATTTCATTAACAAGTAGTTTATTAATGAAATATTTCTGAACGCGGTTTCGTGTATTATGTTTGTATTTGTGCTGTGTAATATTTGTGTCCAATTTTCATGTTTGGTATTAAATTTACATTATAATAAATATAAGTTAACGATAACGTATGTGTTTGTTTAGACTTATATGAGAATGCAATCTTTTCAATGGTTTCTGGTGGATTTTCTCAACCACGGTAAAGGCATTATTGGTTTAAATGCATTCTTATGCATGTAGCCCGGTATTTTGTGTTTGTTTTGAAAATGTGTTTGTCATTGAAAAGTTGAACGTCATATTACCGGATGGAGCTATTTCAATTATTTTGGTGATTAACACGCACGTTTTTCCTTTTATCATTTGTTTATGGGTGTGGACAGGTACCTCGTTAGTACCGCAAACATGTTGCAATACTACAATATAACTGCTTATCCATATATTCAATATTGTGCAAGCATTCAGGTCATCACGATTTATCTAAATCGGAAATACGTAAGACGATGTTTAAAGTTTAAGTCCGGAAACCTAGTCACTGCGAAATCGTTTTTAATCAAACTCTTGTGCACGAAAAAAAATTGTTTCACATAATGCTCTGTATCTTTCTAATACATTGTAGAGTAAAAGCATTGATGGATTTAACATTTGACGGATGATTTAAGTCCGCAACGTTTCATTGTCCTTTCAATGTATCTTTGAAATTGATTAATGAGTCTGAATTTTAGATAACACAATGGCGCTTTCTCTGAAGAGATATTATTGTATTGGAATATATAAAGATTAGACAATGGACTCGGCTCTTTCATGACGAATTATGAGAGTAATCATCATAGATAAAGTAGAATAGACAATTAGAGACAGTTACATTTTCTCTAGAATTCCCAAGCTGAAAGTGTCTAAATTGTTATTGTGACATATTAAGAATAAATGCTGCTAGGCAGATCAAAAGTAGATTGTCTATTAAAATAAGGGACTAGCAACTTTGGGGTAAATCAAAAATAGCTTTTTTAATGACATACGGAACCGGCATTGTAAGGCAAATCAAACGTAGCTTATTCAATACTACATGTATGAGGGACAGTACACTGAGGCAAAAACATATTTTATATATTAACATAATGGACCAGTACGTTGGGCGTAAATTAAACACAGCTTATTCGTGACAATTCGGGACCAGTACAATGATGCTCATCACACGTACCTTATTTATTACCTTAGGATGGCAGTACGTCTTATTTTTTACTTTTATTTCATTTTTTTTTATTTCTCAAAAAGGGCATTTTCTAGATTACATTACTCTTTTACAATTACAGCGCACACCACAATTGCATACTTTCGTTTGTCTGCATGTTGTCACACGAATATGTATTACTTAGTTATTTATAGAAGCGTGTATACCACAACGTTCCGAATCAGTTTGTACATGTTTGGTTTTAGATACGGACCCATGTGGTTAATGATTTTATTATAACCACTAAAATGTTTGATAATTCTAAAAGAACATCCTCGTCTAACATTAACAGAATGCTTTATATGAAAACGAGTGTTAGCTTTGTTGCAGTGTATAAATGCATGTGCTATTCATATACGCCGTGTATTTATTCTATATTTGATATTTTGAAACCATCACATGTCCGACGAAAAGATGTTCAGTGAAATGCTAGGTTATAACGCAAAAATAAAAGCAATTTGTTATCATAACGAACTAGAAAGTCGGTCGTGTATCGAATTTGTTGTAACTGAGTTTTACTGCTTAATGTATATAATGCTTAGAACTATCTTAGGAGGTATACACGTACATATGTTTTATGTAACTTGTTTTATGTCATTTGTCATTGTGATATCTAGTACAGTTATACCCGTGACTATTACACTTCCGTCAATGATCTAGTTCGAGCAAATGTCTGATATCATTGTTTAGTTAACCGTCTGTGTGTATGATTGTATGCATATACTTGTGGTATGAAAAATAATGACGATTTAGTTGCATGGTAGTATCATTTATGTTTTCTTTCTATTTTAAGGCCTACTGAACCACGGTTTTCAATTCAGATTGGTATTTCCGGTCACGTGGCATCAACAGGGGAGGTAACGGTTTTCTATGTTTAGTAACATTTAATTACAATTTTTACCAATTAACATGTTTTACCAGTTTAAATATTTCAACTTAAATTTCTTGCTACACTTGCAAATCATTTGTTTCCCTTAATATACCGTAAAATCATTTCACTACTATACAAATGTATGATATAGCTTAATGTAACCAAATAATCATTTTGTTTGTTTATACTAAATATTAAATTGTTTCTTTTCCAGCCCCTTAATATACCTGATGTGTACAGTGATTCTAGATTTGATCCAACAGTAAGTTTATCTACATGTATGCGCTAGATATGAAAGCATTGTATCTACATATCAATATATATTCAAAGATATTTCAAAATATTCTTTTACAGTGTACCTTTCGCACATTCAAAATTACTGCAGCGCTTATAAAACATGTCATTGATGCTTTAAGAGCGAGATAAACTAGATGTGTAAACAGTAATTTGGTGCTTTACTTTTTATGTAAAAAAACACCAATATTCCCGAATCCATGTAGTTTTATGTACACGTGTATTTGATAAACGGACATGTTTATATTGGAAGATTCTTGTGATGTTTTATGAACGATATAACTAATATGGCATGTTTACTTATTTTAGGCTGATCAGGACACCGGCTTTAGAACGAAATCCATACTATGTATGCCTATCAAAAACGCCGAGGGCAGGGTGATGGGTGTGAGTCAACTGATCAATAAGAAGGACGGAACACCATTCACTAAAAACGACGAGAATCTCTTTGAAGTAAGATTTGATTGATAATTTTGCTCATAATCAATTTCTCTAAGAACTCATGTCAAGTTTAAAGAAGTCAACTTTTAATTTGACGAATTTCATTTGATTGCGGAGACAAACTTGTGAATAATATTTACTTATCATTAAGTTCGGTTTTCATTGTTCAGTCGTTTTTTTGGAGCGAGTCCTAAGGTCACCTTTATTAGAGTAGTAGCATGCATAGACTCAATTTTTCTCTGAGGTAAAAAGCGACAACCAAAATCTATTTATGGTACTCCAATTTCCAATTAAATTGATACAAATGTGTTCCATTACAGTACACTGTTGTCCCATGACATGCACTGGCATATCATGGACAATGTTCCATTACGTCAATAAGTGTATTTTAGGACATTGTTTGTATTTGTTGTTCTATGTTTTCTCTCATAGGCATTTGCAATATTTTGTGGTATGGGGATATATAATACTCAGATGTATGAAACAGCGATGCGGGCGAGTGCAAAACAGAAAATAGCTATAGAAACGCTATCTTATCACGTATCAGCGCATTCTACTGAATCCAACAAACTCAAGGTATGTATACGTTTATTAATATTTATAACGTTCGGAACGTATCATTTGATCACTATTTTGGACGTTTTGAAACAGATCAACAAAATTATTTGTTGTAGAGTCGTTCACCAATAAAGCACATGCTTGTTTTCAAACAAATGGAATAAATTTCTTTGACATTCTAAACGCTGACAGCTGCTGTCTTTTTGTAGAACCCGTTTGGGAATTTCTGCTCCGAGTTTTGCTTTCCCGCGTAGAGTTATGACATTTCTTGATATTGTTTTAAGCGTTATGAATTATGATACATGCGATATAGATCGGTGAATGACGGAGGTTTTGCGATAGGTTTTAATGTATCGACGTGATGTACAGCTTGTATAATGTATTTTGACCTATTGTTGTTATATTTCCAGAAAGCTGTGGTACCGACATGTTCAGATTATAAATTATTAGATTATTGCTTCAATGACGTAGCATTAGATGATGACGACACATTAAAAGCCAGTATACGGATGTTCATGGATCTGGATTTACTCGAAAAGTTCCGCATCAATTATGAAGTAAGAATCCAGCATTATTTTGATTATTTAATATACAAAATCTAGTAATGATATCTATAGATGTTCAGGCTAAAATTGTATTCTAAAACACAGCATGTGTACACGTTCCGTCGTTATGTAACTTTAGGTGCTTCGTTGGGATGCTAATTTTAGTGTTTCCGTCGGAATGTTGCTGCAAGTGATCCATTGTATGGTCATTTTACGGTATTCGTCCATGCGTTACGGAAGCGACTCGATGTATTTCGTTTAGAAGTTGAAATTTCATTTCGATGAGTGTTTCGATCAAATAAACGGAATATAATCCACTATGAATGTATTACAGTATGGTTGTTCGGCCAGGAGAGTATTTAGCTTATGACAAACATCTCTTTATTCATAACGATCCTTTATGATAATCAGAATGAGTTGGCATTTTCCCTGTGTATCAATGGACTATGATATTATAATGAACACTAATTATAAGTACAGTCTGTTATGTTACAGACTGTGTAAGGAAGACAGTAATCATCAGACGTCCATGTGTTTGACAGTAAAATGACACTAGTTAGGCATCAAATTACATATTTTATATTCTATTCCCGCTACCTACCTTAATCTTGATTTGTGCCCTATTATTTATTTTCCTAAAGCGGAAACGTTTATCGCAAAATAAGAACAAATATGTTGGGTCAAAATTAGTGAAATGTCATTCATTATATTATTAGTTTTATGAAAACCCTACCTAGATATCACCTGTTGAATCCTAAATTGTATTGTTTGTAGAAGGGGAAACAAACAAACAATACATGTTTTCTATTACCCTTTCTTAATCGTGACAATATTGCCTCAACCAATGATCTGTTCGATTGATGCAAAATGTGCATATTTTGCAGCAAACTTGCATATTTCCCTCAGATCGCTACTTTGATAACGTGTAATGTATCTAGTACTTATCGTGTAAATACATTTATCATTCTCATCACCGCAGTATTTAAGTGCATTCTCTAATTCTCATTAATTTTATTACATGCCATGGGAATGTTGGTTCACGACGTTAATTATGTAAGCAAGTTCCATCAATGACGTATTTCTTGTCATGGTATTGAATCTGAGAATTCTTAACAAATAGTTTAAGATTGAATTTTGTTTGCAAAACAATCCTACCATTTCTTTATCATTTAACCACAATAAATGAAAATAATGTTGTCTACGATTAACTCTTATCTTAAATGTACATACATGGTACGTGTGTTTAAACAATCACTTTTAAGAAACATTTGATCGGCTTTTTTTATAAAAGTTGTTTTGATTTGCATTTTCAGACTTTGTGTCGATGGTTACTGTCGGTGAAGAAGAATTATCGAAATGTAACATATCATAACTGGAGACATGCATTCAATGTCGCACAAACAATGTACTGTTGTCTAAAGGTAGGTGTGGAATCCATTTAATAGATGCACGTACATGTATGTTTAACTTAAGTACGAATGACAAACATACTCATATATGCTTACATGTTTATATTCCCCTGATGTGTAAGCGCATTGTCTTAGTCAATCATAATGCAAGGCGTTCCAGATCTAGGAATTTAACAGCAATAATGTTCAGATGGACCATACTCTTTTTGATGAAAACAACGAAATCACTCATATTTTGAAAATTTATAAACTTGAAGTATTGTCGCTGACAAGGTTATTTCAAATTCGAAGTAAAGCTTTATTCTTTAGATTTAAAAAAAGCTGAAACGTTTGTGGGTAGACGTTGCTACGTGCGTCTGTATTATAGCATCATTTTCTGCTAATTTCAGAAAGGTCAACTGGATAATATGTTAAGTGACCTTGAAAGTTTGGCACTCATTGTTGGATGCTTATGTCATGATTTAGACCATAGAGGAACAAATAACCAATTCCAAATAAAGTAAGTATCATTCCGTATCTGTTATATTTGTACTGTATTTATCTTACATGGAAAATCTTCGTTATATGATGTAGGTTATATTTAAGACTTGTAGTCATGTAAATATTGTTTAACCAACTACATCAGCTGCAGTCTTACTTAATAACAATACTTAATCATGATTTCATATTCATATAATGGTCAAACTTAAATAATAAGAAGATGTATGCAAATGGAAAACTATTCAAAATCGTTATATTTTGAAGGCAATGTTATGTTTTATTCACAACAGACCGTTTTACAAAGTAGATGACGTCATAACGTCGTCATGAAAATATCAAACTTTCGGGTTGAGTTTTATAAGTGAATCAGTTAATTTGAATCAAATATAGACTAGATCAGTATAGTTGAGTGACGGCTTCCCTGTCCGATTTCCTCATGTAGTATATGCCCAATGACAATAAAGCCCGTTGTTACAAAATGTATTATGTCATAGTGACGTCTTAATCTTTTAAAAAATTATATTTGAGTTCTAAAAGTAAATTTGATTCGAACCAAATATAGGCTAGATCAGTGTAGTCGAGTGTTGTCTTCCCTGTCCAATTTACTCATATCTTTTATGCAGAAGATACAATTAACATCATAACAATATGAATATTATGGGCTAGCAATTCAAAGGTTCCTGAATGTGGAACGTCAGTTACATTTCTTTGTTACTTCTTCCAAATGTCGTTTGTTATACTTTTCTCGATCTGTTAAAGCATTTATTTAGTTCTGTATCTTTTTTATTTAAGAAACAAACTTATGCATTAGTTGGTATTTTCTGCCTTCGTAGGCCTTACTTTCTATTTTTAGAACAATATCAGCATTAGCGGGTATTTATTTATATTTTTAGAACAATGTCTGCATTAGCAGAGTTATACTCTACCTCAACACTAGAACATCACCATTTTGACCAATGTATCATGATATTAAGTACGGAGGTAAGTCGTTTAATTCTTCCTTCGCACGGTCCGTACAATAATTTTACGTTACGCAAGACTAGTATCTCTACCGGTCGTGGCTGTTCTAACAATTTAATATCCTAATTATTACCAGTAAACGTCACGCCACGATCGGAAACCCTTGGGCCTAACAGACGTAACTCCTGCATAGATATTGAAAAGACTAGTATAGTCACGATTGGTCACCCCTAAAAAAATCGGTATAATGACTGAGGCGGTCCGAGTGGTTACCTTGATTAAAAATGGTCGCCCTGTCCTACGTGTTATGAACGGTATTGATCAATGAAACAACGGGTGCCAGTCATATGTCGATGTAGTTACGGGTTATTTAATATTGTCTTAAATGGGTTTGATTTGTGAACGTGTTCATGATTAATTCCATGGACATCGATAAATCAAGAACCGGATGAAATATTAAAACAAATCATACGAGATTCAAACTTATTATGATTGATGTGAATATTATCATGTATTGTGAACATTTTAGGGCAATGAAATCCTGTCTGGGTTATCTCAGGAAGAGTACGAATCTGTGATAGGGTTACTGGAGTGTGCAATATTATCCACAGACTTGGCATTATACTTCAAGTAAGTTGTTCTTCTATATATCACTGGCTTAGAATGAGAAGGTCGTTACTACTATTTAAGACCTAATAATACCGATACTTATTTGAAATATGCGTCTTAAATTGCTTCTTATGATCTTATTTTCATGAAAATCGAAACTTGTCATGTTCACCAAAATTAAGTTGTTAAAACCTATTCTATATTGACCCCAGACATGGTTGTCCACGCATAGTCTCAGATTTTAAAAATATTTTGCCACTTTTTTGGTATTTACCCATAAAAACGATTTCAGGGCTTAAAACTTCATTTTTCATACAGTTGCTATGGCAACAGAGGAAATTCGATTTTTGCTATTTTTCACATTTTTTAAAAATGAATTTTGCCATTTTTACAATTTTTTAAGAAGGACTCGAGACGACAATGGCCATCACACACCCTAATATTTCATAAAGTATGTTACATATACTTTTGTAGAACTGTTTTACTGTAAAAGATATGATCCAATTCGATCGAAAAAAAAATTGTACTCATTTTGCTGTGACCCCTTTTCTGAAATCTCTGTTTTTCTAAAAAATGAAAAAGTATGGGTTTTCAAAATTAATTTAAATGAGTTAGCACGCGGACCCAGATATCACACATATATTTTTGAAGACAGTTAGTATAGGTGTGCATGGATGTAAAGTTTTTGTCCGGGTGCAAATGAGATATTTTTTGTAAAATTGTGCCAAAGAATGGCTTTTTTCATAAAATATATTTTGATAGATTATAACTTTATTCAAAATATTTCTAATAATCTCCATAATTAAGTGTAACAGGTACATAGGAAGTTTACAAATTACAAAATAACGTGTTTGTCAGTAAAATAATGATTAATTGTCAACACATATCTGAAGTTTGGGAATAAATAGAAATATACACTTTGTAATGGTGACATATTTGGTAAAATATGTCCATTAGATATTCATGTTTCAATTTGGTTAAGAATAAAATAAATAAACATGTGACTGTTGCCTTGGTTACCAAGGAAACAATGTAGAGAAAGGACGTAGTTTTCAAATGAATTCCCAAAAACTTGAGATTAAAGAAGCGCATTTTCTTAATACATTGATAATAAATAATCAAGTGAATTCAGATAGGACAGCTCTTTAATTTTATATGACGCACGGATAAGTTACTCAGATAGTTGCCAAGGTAACCAATCATTAAACAGTGAAAAATCCACTTTTTGACCATATTTTCACAATTTGTAAAATAATGCTGCATGCTAGTAGATATCTGGTATGCACATGGTTTGTAAATCATCCCAATTGAAAAGTGCTACATTTCTAACTGACGTAGGACCACGCTTTCATTGTAGTTACCATGGTAACGAAGCAAGGAAGGCGGAAAAATCACTTTTTACTGTATTTCGTAATTAAAACTGCATATTAGGGGATATAGGTTCTTGGTATAGTGTGTGTATCATCTTAATTGAAGGGTGTTCCATTTCTAACTGACTTATGACCGTGTTGGTATGGTGGTTACCATGGCAACCAGGCATCGAAAAGGGAAATTTCAACTTTTTAACTGTATTTTCATAATTTTCAGAATAATGTTGCATGCTAAAAGGTATCTTGTGTCGATATATTTTGTTAATCATCCTAATTGAGAAGTGCTTCATTTCTAACTGACGTATGACTATGATATTATGGTAGTAACCATGGTTACCAAGTAATAAAGAAGGAAAAGTCACGTTTTACGGTATTTTCAAAAGAATGTCGCATACTAGTTGATATTTGTTATGGATATAGTTTGTTAATGATTCCTATTGAGTAGCGCCCCATTTCTTATTGACGTATGACCATGATATTATGGTAGTTACCATGGCAACCAAGCAATAAACAAGGAAAGTAATGTTTTACTGTATTTCAAAAGAATGTCGCATACTAGTAGATATTTGTATTGAATATAGCGTGTTAATCATCCTTATAGAGAAGCGCCCCATTTCTAACTTATGTATGACCACGTTTTTATGGAAGTTTCCATGGTAACCAAGCCAGAAAGAAGAAAAAATCAGCTTTTTACAGTATTTTCAAAAGAATGTTGCATACAAATAGAATTTCTGGTATGAATATGGTTTGTTAATCATCTTAATTGAGAATGCACTAATTTGAACACATGTTTGCCACGTTATTGTGGTAGTTACCATGGTGACCTAGCCAGAAAGAAGGAAAAATCACGTTAAAGAAGGAAAAGCATGTTTTTCCTTCTTTATTGCTTGGTTTCTATGGTATCTACCATAATAACATGGTCTTAAGTCAGTTTCAAATTGGGCGCTTGCCAATAAGGATGACTATATCCATACCAGATATCTACTAGCAAGAGGCATGCTTTTCAAAACGTAAAAAAGGCGTTTTTTCCTTCTTTTTTTGGTTGGTTGCCATGGTAACTGCCACAATATCATGGTTATATGTCAGTCACAAATGGGGTGCTTCTCAATTAGGATGATTAACGCACTATATCGATACTAGGTATCTACTAGCATGCAACTTTCATTTAAAAATACAATAAAAACGTTATTTTGCGTTCTTAATTGCTTAGTTACCATGGTAACTACCATAATAACGATGGCATATGTCAGTTAGAAATGGGGCGCTTCTCAATAAGGATGATTAACACGCTATGTCCATACCACATATCTACCAACAAGAGGCATTCTTTAGATATTTAAAAATGTGCCTTTTCCTTCTTTTTGCTTGGTTACCATGGTTACTACCAACAAGTCGTTGTCATAAGTCGGTTAGAAATGGGGCGCTTCTCAATTAGCATGATTAACAAACTTTATCGACACAAGATATATGCAACAATTAACATGCAATATTATTTTGTAAATTATGAAAATACAGTTAAACGTGGAAATTTCCATTTTCGATGCTAGGTTGCCAAGGTAACCACTATACCAACACGGTCATAAGTCAGTGAGAAATGGAACACCCTTCAATTCAGATGATAAACACACTATACCAAGAACTTATCTACACTTATATACTGCATTATATGAAACATACAGTAAAAAGTGATTTTTTGCCTTCCTTGCTTCGTTACCATGGTAACTACAATGATAACGTGGTCATACGTCATTTAGAAATGTAGCACTTCTCAATTGGGATGATTTACAAACTATATGCATACCAGATATCTACTTGCATGCAGCATTATTTTGAAAATTGTGAAAATATGGTCAAAAAGTGGATTTTTCACTGTTTAATGATTGGTTACCATGGAAACTATCTGAGTAACTTATCCGTGCGTCATATAAAATTAAAGAGCTGTCCTATCTGAATTCACTTGATTATTTATTATCAATGTATTAAGAAAATGCGCTTCTTTAATCTCAAGTTTTTGGGAATTCATTTGAAAACTACGTCCTTTCTCTACATTGTTTCTTTGGTAACCAAGGCAACAGTCACATGTTTATTTATTTTATTCTTAACCAAATTGAAACATGAATATCTAATGGACATATTTTACCAAATATGTCACCATTACAAAGTGTATATTTCTATTTATTCCCGAAATACTATAAAAAGTAGGTCCTACGTGTTAAAAAAGCGGGTGGGGTATGGTTTTAACATTGTTTTCTTCGGATATGTGTTGACAATTAATCATTATTTTACTGACAAACACTTTATTTTGTAATTTGTAAACTTCCTACGTACCTTTTACGCTTAATTATGGAGATTATTAGAAATTATTTTGAATAAAGTTATAATCTATCAAAATATATTTTTGTTAAAAAATGAAAAAAGCCATTCTTTGGCACATTTTTACAAAAAATATCTCATTCGCACCCGGACAAAAACTTTACGGCCATGCACACCTATACTAACTGTCTTCAAAAATATATGTGTGATATCTGAGTCCGCGTGCTAACCCATTTAAATTAATTTTGAAAACCCATACTTTTTCAATTTTTAGAAAAACAGAGATTTGAGTAAAGGGGTCACAGTAAAATGAGTACAAAAAAATTCTCGAATGACTTGGATCATTTTACATCTTTTACAATAAAACAGTTTTACAAAAGTATATGTAACATAATTTATGAAATATTAGGGTGTGTGATGGCCATTTTCGTCTCGAGTTCTTCTTAAAAAAACGTAAAAATGGCAAAATTCACTTTTAAAAAATGTGAAAAATAGCAAAAATCGAATTTCCTCTGTTGCCATAGAAACGGTATGAAAAATGAAGTTTTGAGTCTTGAAATCGTTTTTAAGGGTGAATACCAAAAAAGTGGCAAAATATTTTTAAAATCTGAGACTATGCGTGGACAACCATGTCTGGGGTCAATATAGAATAGGTTTTAACAACTTAATTTTGGTGAACATGACAAGTTTCGATTTCAGTTAACATAAAGGAGAGACTTGCTTGTTAGTGCCAATCAAAACAGTAATTACTTTCGTGAACGCAATGAGAAACGTAAAAATATAAGTGGGACATGCCTTTTTTGGTACAAACGTTAGTGGAATTATTAACAATGGAATATTTCATTAGGCAGTCAAATTACCAAGAGAAGTATTATTCCCAATGTTGACGGCTACATTACTGAAAGCGGTCATCGAAAACGAATGACTTAACAAGTCGACGCAAAAACAAGAACAAACCCCACTTCGTTTACTTTGACGCTGAAAACGAATTACTGTCAAGTATAATTTTCTTATATCTATTGATGGTGTCTTTTTTATTTCAGACATCGAGGGGATTTTTTCCGTCTGGTTGAGGATGAATCTACAGATTGGGATACTGACGAACATAGGGACTTATTGAGATCCATGCTGATGACAGCCTCCGATGTCGCCGCTATCACCAAACCATGGGAAGTTCAAAGACGGGTATGTTTTGTATAAGTAATTTGTCGAAACAATGGTGACAATGAATATCCACAGAGGAATAAGCTCTTGAATTTACCTTTTTGGGTCCTTAATATGACCAATTATGAGGCGATCTTCTTATGGTCAATTTATGTTTTCATTGTAATATTGATATCCCATTGATGGACACTTCATAGATTGAGGTCCCATTGATGGATAATTCAAATATTGAGGTCCCATTGATGAACAATTCAAATATTGAGGCTCCATTGATGGACAATTCAAATATTGAGGTCCCATTGACGGACAATTCAAATATTGAGGCTCCATTGATGGTCAAGTCAAATATTGAGACTCTATTGATGGACAATTCAAATATTGAGGTCCCATTGACGGACAATTCAAATATTGAGGCTCCATTGATGGACAATTCAAACATTGAGGTCCCATTGTCGGACATTTCAAATATTGAGGATCCATTGATGGACAATTCAAATATTGAGGTCCCATTGACGGACATTTTAAATATTGAGGCTCCATTGGTGGACAATTCAAATATTGAGACTCCATTGATGGACAATTCAAATATTGAGGCTCCATTGATGGACAATTCAAACATTGAGGTCCCATTGTCGGACATTTCAAATATTGAGGATCCATTGATGGACAATTCAAATATTGAGGCTCCATTGATGGACAATTCAAACATTGAGGTCCCATTGTCGGACATTTCAAATATTGAGACTCCATTGATGGACAATTCAAATATTGAGGCTCCATTGATGGACAATTCAAATATTGAGATCCTATTTTTGGACAGTTAAAAAGCGATCAACTAGTTAATTGATACTTTTAAAACACTTATCTAGACGTCTTGAGGTTGGAAAAGCGATAAATAGAAGTACTTGGGATTCAATTTGTTCACTATAGTGAACTAAGTTAACTTCTTGTCTAAAATTTGTACAACTTGTAACCTTCAAAATTTTAGAACGTCATTAACTGGGTTTGTATTTATGGCACAAAAGGCGTTCTCGTGATTTTGTTTCATTGTAAATACACGCAAACATGCAATTAAGCAATAAAATGACGTTTTAGTCATAGTATGTGGATCATGGCGTCTGTCATTTTCCGAAACACTATGAACGTTGGAGTAATAAACATTTTTAAGCTTGCAATAAAAGCTGCGAAGTGAAATAGTTGATGACCAAAGAGTAATGTGATTGGTTATTAAATAACATCTAGAATAGTTGTGCTTGACGTAAAATTTATCGGATTGGTTTTAGTATGACAAAAACGGATGGGTAGGATCAATTGACACGCGATGTTTAGACTACTACTTTGCCTGACTAAATATCCTGCTCGGACTGTCTGATATGTCATTCCACTGATAATGACAGGCTAAACTAGATAATTGGGATTTGTGTAATTATCTGAATTGTTTGGCAAAAAACTGGAATAAGAAATACAATAATTAGTGATTTAATCCCATTTTCAGGTTGCTGAATTGATTGCAAGTGAGTTTTTTGAGCAAGGGGATCTTGAAAAGGCGAAGCTGAAAATTAAACCAATCGTAAGTACTCGTATTACAGACATCACAGTGATTGATAAATACTACAATCACGCACTATGTAATTACCTATAAATCATATAAACGCCATGACTTGTGCTATTATTAGGCTGTGCAGACCAATGACATAAAATATGATAGATGTATACTTTCTGAACTTGGTTCAATACTATTTGACAAAATAGAATATTATACTGAATAAAATCTATATTCATAATGTGTAATCTACAGATACAGCTAATCAACTTAGCGTTGTCTTATATGTAGGTCTACTAGTTTAAACACATTAGTCTCTACGTTTTTACCCGTATACAATACTGTTAACACATTTTCGTGGGTTGATCGTGTATTTCATTGTTTTTCTCAACCTCGAAATGAAGTCCACGCCAATAAGTATTCGAACAAATCCGTAAGTGTAAGCTTACAGTGGTCATCATTTTGTTAGTTGGACAATGAATAAAACATATACGCAATATTACATGTATGTATCATTGCAGGAAATGATGGACCGAGATAAGAAAGACAAATTGCCTGAGATGCAGGTGAACTTTATCGATGCAATATGTATGCCTGTATACAAGGTAAGTCTAAACATTATCAATACACGTCTAATGAATGTACATGTGCGAATTTATATTGCTTTCAAATCCTATCAATAAAAGTTAAATCATTCCAAAACAGCATACCTTAGTGTTACCTTTTTAAACCTATGATTCGAAAATAATTTAGAACGTGCATAGCATGTGTCTTGCAATGTGCGGTGATGATGAAGAAATGTGTAGCATGATGGTGAATATATATTTACTTTCTTTATTATACGTTAGAATATAATTCGAGCATCTACGCATCGGGCATCTTTTTACAGTTTTTACCCTTTATATTTATGTATACATGTGATAAGTTATTGATGTATTATTTCAGGCAATTGCAAAGATATCACACAAGTGTCAACCGTTAGTCGATGGTTGTCAACAGAATAGAGATAACTGGGATAATCTTGCTAAACGATTGGACAAGACACAGGTCGACGAAAACGAACAAGAAACCGTTAAACCCCACAGCTGACATAAACTGAAGTGTGTGCTCGTATAGACGGAACACAACCAGATGTGAGATTTGATGATATTGTGACATTGACATGTAAAATGGTATGTTGACTCACATACATGTTTTCAGTATACAAACTAAACTGACAAGGTTAAGTTACCCATGTTGATTTGTATGGGTAACTTATTTCATGCAAGACATTGGAAAGTTCAGTTGTATGTATCTGTGTACCATATAATTCATCAAACATTGGTTTTGAATGCTTGCTTGTCTGAATATGAGAATGATTAAATGAAAATATGTAAATTATTTTATATGTACGATATTTAAGAATACGGTAGTTTTTATCCTACACTAAACGAGACAATGTTGCCTACTAAATTTGTCCTTTAAATTACTGAATTATAAAGTAGCACTTTGAAATTGTACATACATGTCCTGGTTATGTAAATATTGTTTAGAAATGAGCAATGCAATTCGTTTTCATCTGCCAATGTTCTACTGTTTACAATTTTCTGAGTTGAGTACTATATGAGATATGATATGAGATTTTCATAGAATTATGTTGTTCTAATTTAAGTACCCATACACATTCTTAAGTGGTATGCGGGTATATTCGTTTTAACGTTCGTGTAGCAGCCGTGAACCCTCGGTTATGTCCGTTTGTCTCCTGTATTCTGTGTACATAAAGACCTGTGTAATCGGGATGTTACGTGTAATACTACTCTGATCACCTCGGCCATGTAACAGACTGTGAACTTGGATGTGTTCTAGAGCTAGACTCCAGACATATTTTACCGGAGACTGGCGGAAATGGTCGAGCTTTCACGATTGGTGTAATTCTTGGAAGAAAACAAGACTGGTACCATGTTCGATTTATAAGCGTGATGTAGACGGTGTCGGAAATGATAAAATTGGTACCAGTCTAAAACAACCGGATGTCACTTTCGGATGACCTTGGCTACGTTCGTACATATATGTTCAAGTTGTTTTGCTTATTTCCTTATATACCATACATCACCTTCATCAAACCTTACTTTGTTCAAAGCGCCATTCTGTGATATATTCTTCATCACCAAAAGAGATTTTTACAATTCACACCACGATTTTGATGACGATTTGTGTTTTTTTTCATGGATGTCTTATTTCTAAATTATTAGTCATTGACGTGATAACAATATATCAATGTGTTGTTGCTGTTGTGTTGTTCCTACTTTATTCATGCGTGTCTTTATACCACAGTCATGAAACATACTTTGTGCAAATATCTGTAACTAATGGCAAAGGAGTCGAATTATGTTATTTTGGTTAAAATGACGATTAACAGAATATAGGTTTTCTTGGTATTAATTTTGTATTGGCGAAAAGAGAAACGTACAGTGATCTATAGCCTCTATGAATCCTACTAAAATACTAATTTTTAAATTGACCAACTAGTGGCCCATTGGATCCCAAAATTATGCTAAAGTCCTTTTTTCATGATATTCCATAGCTTTTGTGTTTTCCTTCTTGGATGACGTCATCATTTATTGTTTTGATGACCTCATAATAATAAGTTGACAAGCACCTGAATAGCATAATTCTACTTTTTTTTAAAAAATGAACGATTTTTAAGGTGTGATGTAACTTACTCATTTGTTACGTCAAAATAGTGTTTTTATGGTACAGTGTTTGTATGAATAAACATGTTTGATGTAGATGTTAATGTACATTTTATGTCATGCTTGTCTGTTTCAAGATTATTATTGTTTATTCCATGTTACTTCTTGTATAGTTCTATTATTCATATTTCAGGCATTGTTACGTATCATGTATGAGGGGTGTTCTGCAAGCAAACACATACATCAAATAGTTTTACAATACGATGAAACCTATACAAGTTGACATCCCATTCAAGCCAGCATCTGTCTAAAACCAATTAAGAGTTAACATGTTTTTTCCTGATTTTACAAACAGTTTATGTAACAACTGGTGCATGGCATAGCAATGCCTTTTTGTTGACTGTGATAGATACCATGATTGAAATCCACTGTTTGATAGGCCTCTAGACTGGTCCTCTGTTCCATTGGTCTGCATTGTAACATTAGAGCAGGAACCAGGGTTCACACACGCTAATACCAAGGTTTAAGTTTTTTTGATATAACAGGTACATTTTCCAAACACAAGCTTAAAACGATTTAACTTGTAAATTGCCAATTGAATATTAGTTGAATATTTTATTATGTTTCTCGGTTTTGAATATTAAAGGGGTATTATGGATCCAGTATGTTCGATATTAAACCATGTCTCATTTGCATGTTAGGGACATTGTGGTTTTACACTAACACCTCAACAATATATACAACATTAGCACCCTCAACAATGTTATCGAGGTGTGCTAAAATTGAATTTTCATTATTGAATCGGTCTTGTTCTTATTTTGGCATTGCCTTTTCATTCAGGTGGTGGTATTTAAAAGTTTAATAAATTGAGGATTTACTGCACACTGAAACCGTCATTTACCATGAACTTGTATGTTTTGTCTATTTCATTGTATTAACCACATGTTGTGTTATTTTTTAATTATACACGTACATTAGTTGCTTAGCCACTCAGTGTACCTATAATACTTTTTGTAGATTAAAATATTAAATGATCTACAACTATATTCATTTGTTGTTATTTTCTTCGTATGTTATTTAAGTAAGAGAGGTCGTGTATTTGAATAGATATGTACGAATACAATATGTCTGTCCTAGTTTGTAAGGTACAATGCACAGTGGAGCACGGGTAACGTACACAGGAAGTCATTAATAGCTTGTGATATCATACAAATGCAGGTGCGTATAGTGCAGAGTAACACAAACATATTTTTAGGTAAGAGAAAGTATGAATACGATGCGAGAAGCCAATCCCTATTTGCCAATTTTTAATAAAGTAAATACGGGTGTTAGTTTTGTTTCGTCTTCTGGAATGACGCTGGCTACATCACTAAGCTAAATAAGTGGTAATACTTTGTCATTCTTTGGATATACCAAGAAGTCATTATATATAAAGGTATATGGTATTTAGTGTAATGACAATACAATGCACACGAGCGGATTGATATGTTTTATCCTCGTTGGATGTCCGTTCACGATTTCAAGCAAGGTTCGCAAAGACTCTTAAAACATGTTACAAAATGAAGCTGTATTGAAATTAATCAAACGCAGCGATCTGTAATCTTGCCCTAAACAATATCAAAACGAAAAATATATGTTGCCTATCGCATGTCATTGAGAAATATTGTGATATACTGAGTACATCTAGAAACGCAACACTGGGGTTATTGTCAACACTTTTTCAAACTTTTTATGGTTGACAACCAAAGTGTATTTACCTGATGATATTTAATTCCATGAACGATACACTTGCAACATTGTTTCATAAAAGGCAATCGGTGTGATTGGACAGTGCTGGCATGTAAAGTGCGGCTAAAAAGTGACGACACACAAATTGGTAAAATCCTATTTTTTGAGAATCGTTGTTCTAAGTGAACAATTTAAATATTGATTAATTATTGATTGATTACATATTCTTGACGTCCAACAAGTTGTTTAGAAGTGTATAAATCATTTGTGAACATTGCTAAGATATGGTACATGTGGAGTTACTGGTCCTATCGGAAAATTGTTTTACATCGATGACCTGGACAAGTGTAGTTGTAAACGGTGCCAAAGTGCCACTAGAATGTCTCCAGATGAAATATTGCCGGTTCATGATAATTTTGCTGAAGTGAAACCTCTCATGTGACGTCCCTGTCATAGGCATCCGAATCGCCTGATTTCGCCCATGTTCGGACTATCGTGGCATTTTTATTCCGAAGCCTAGAACCTTTTTTCTGATTTTCTTTCTATTGGCAAACTTTACAAAGGATTCGAAGCAATTAACACAAAAAATCATCATGCGTAAATAGTGCACGTGAAATTCGTGCGCTTTGTGATTTTCTTGACGCACGGGGGTTACGTTACACGATCGATAAAATTTGGACAATAGCCAAGTTTCTACACGATTGTACAATATTATTACATAAAATTAAAAAATGTATGAACAATGGAAGTAAGAAAAAAATCAGGATGGAAACGTTGCGTTTCTAGATGTACTGAGCATATTATCTAGAATATCACCAGCTAATACGGTATGTTTTTGTTATTTTTATATGTATTATTTGTCGTGTATGATCAATGTATATGAAGAAATTATTAGAATGCTTGATGTATGTAGTATAAGAGCTGCAATTCTTTCTGCAGCTTATTGTAATTCCAGTCACCTTATATCGTCGTTACCCAGGCAACCACGGCATCATTCATCAAGCGAGCCACCATGTACTTGGACCATTGACGTCATGCCTTGATGCATGCTGTCATTATTTAGAAAATCTGTGGTTTTCAGCCCTCTCTATCTCTCTGTTCTGATTTATTTTCCAATTTATGGCGAATATTTGCTTGTTTCTTCAGGGACACATGATGCTCGATTGTCGCCTGTGGTATTTTATCCGTACATAAACATAATAAGGAGTATCTTCTTATGGTATTTTAAGTGTTCATATCTGGTTAGGTTCCAAACGTATTTAACTCATCTCTTAAAAAAATGCTTGTAATTAGCAAGGTTGGGTACATAAGCCAGATTGGACATGTTTATGTCACGTTCGGGTTCAACGAGACGTGTTATGCCTGTACATATTAGATGAGTTTTTCATATTATATTGATCATAGTTCCAGGTCGTGCAACCATATCCGACGGTATTCACATGAAAACACGTACCCACGTGTAAAATTACGCACATACGTTCGAGAGATCGGAAGCACGACTAAACAAACACATAATTCAGAGGAATTTAATTGACAAACCAATCGTCATTTTCTCCGTTATCAATCCAATTAAGGAAAACAATGAGAGAGACAGATATAGAAGTGTAATCTAACTAATTTGTAAGTTGCATGATAGAATCCGAAGAAGGTAATTTCCTTGCCGACTGTCTATATTGACTATTAATAGTTCTAAGATGGCGTCTGAGACCGTGACCTTGTCAACATTCCTATGGTATTAAGAATGACTACATCTAATTTAATCAAGTTTAATTGTTGTTTGGAAATTTCAATTTCATTTGATATGCAAATTGTACATTATTTATTCTTGAGTTAAGTCAGAATTATTCTCTCTTAGGTAATTACATATTGCATGGTGTACATTATGTTTTGTTCTATTCGACACTAAACATGTTTATTATGCAGAAATGGCAGAAATAACGCAACATTTGTTTCATGTTCTTCACCATTACAACTTACTGGTGAAGAAATGTTACAAGAAAAGTTCCACATTAATGTGTTACAATGAACGTACTGTTTCTAATAGCAACACACCTCTCAGTCAGTATTCATTCTATATGACCTTGTTGTTTTATTCATACGATGATTTAGAACAATAATAAGGTGTCTCTATTTCAAAAAACAACAACAACAACACATTATTAAAACGATACATTGTTCAAGACATAACGCCTGGCAAATGGTTACGTTCTCAAAGCATCTGAGTACCGATTCACTTGCTCAATTTAAGAATCAAACATAGACTTAAAATTTGCAAACATCATATTGACTATATTTGGAATTTTGTCGATATAAGATTTGGTACATGCAGTACGCGCTATATCTAAATAATCATGCATAAGTGAACAGTTTAATTCCGATTGTCATTCTAAAGTTGTTGGCTATTAATGGCCTCTGATCATACTCAGTTTCGTCAGATTTGTATCAAGATTAAGATTAACGGTTAAACCCTCATTTCGCCTGGTGTTTTCAACTATATTATGTTATATTCAAAGAACGTTTCTTCGAATTGTCTGGTGTCATTTTATATATCACCATAGCTTGCAGATACGTTTCTCTCTTAGTCGTTAAATGACTAATTTATTTTGATGAAAATCTTATAATTGGAATGAATCTTGAAAGTGCCGGCAGTGAAATACGTCAGGGTATCTCTAATGGGCGTCTGTAAATGTTCAAGTATATTGTTTACTCGAGTGCCAGTAGAAGAATAATGTTTCATTATTTTTCTTCGATGATGGTACCTAGGTTATTGTCTTCGAAAACGATGCTACTTAAATGATTGAGCTATTTCTATCTACTGTACGTTGTTTTGGTAATTGCATAAATTTTCTAAGCAGACAATGACTTGCATTCGTGTCCTTCAACGGTCGAACAATTATTATCTTCGAAAGCGACATTACTTGAAAGCAACAATTGAACTATTTCTGTATATACGTATCATACATCTGTTTCCTAATTGCGCATAATTGCTCGGTTGACAAAAACGCATTTATTTCTTCCACGGTAGCACAAAGGTTATTGCCTTCGAAAACGATATTACGTTCAGGAGAAAGTTCAAGTAACTGTCCATTCCTGAGAAATAATGGAGACGAGGCCCCGAAGGGGCCGAGTATTCATTATTTCTCAGGACTGGACAGATACGCGGATTTTCTCCGACTTAAAATACACCAATACAGTCAATAATGTAAATTTGATTTTCTGAAAAGATGCTGTAAATGTCAAAACTGAAACAAACTGCATTTTTCTAAACATTCTCTCCTGATGTACCTCTTATAAATAGAAGATTAAACATATTTACATGACTGAGCGAGAAGATCATGCTTTTTTCATGAAACCAGTGAACTAATGCAATAACTCTCCATTACTTTATAATGGTGTGTAGTCGTTGCAAACACAAGTTGTGAGTTATGTGTAACACGATCAATCAATGGTCATTTACCCAGTGTAACTTGATGTTATAACACGGTGGACATTTTTAAGACTTTGTTTTTGTCAGAGGATATATTTCCGTGCATAAACTATACATGGATATTTATAATTGATATGCAACGTGATGGACATAACTACAATGTTTTTAGCATGTTGTTTTTAAACCTAGCTCTGTATTTGCACAGTATTAATTATTGTACTAAAAAATTGGTATATACAGTATACTTGTGAGGGCAGTGTCTATTCCTAGGCTACCACGCCCGAAAGAGAGAAAAAGTCTCCCCGTGAGACTCGAATGTTTCATTGGGTAGCCCAGTGATCAGGAGAAGTTAATGTCAAAGGGTGATTTAGCGACTGAACAGCTGAACAGCCCTCGTAAATTGGGAACTTAACTTTTTTCTTACACTCCAAAATTCATACAAACTTTGCCTGTTCTTTAATTCAAATTTAGGAGCCCAATCGACACATGTCTTCCTGTATTATAAGCCTTGTATGACCAAAAACAATTAGAAGTTAGCTTTGTACGTACTATTATATTCAAACAGTTTTCATCTGATCATCTCAAAACCTAAGTTGCAATGTTTATGGACATTTTAATGTAGGCCAAGGTCGATTATTTCATTTTCTGTATCATGCTGAAGACGGGTGTCATGATTTAGTGAGAATGTTGGCCCTTTTTCATGTATAAAAGCTGTAATTGGAACTTATTGAATGGTCATGATCACGCGAAAGTGCAATTGCAAATTATTAACGGTATTTAATATCATATCACACTAGCATCATTTTGATTTCTTTATTTCTTGCGCGCATACCAGCTTAATAGCTGAAATTATATTAATTTTAAAAGAACTTTAGTAACAGTGGATTGATTTCATTTTCTAGTTGCGTTGTGGTTTGAGCATTTTTATCTGTCTTTTGTTTTCTTTTTTCAGTGTTCGGCTCTTTCAGTTTTAGCCGCTGTTCCTGCAAATTGTAAATTGCCCTTTTTATGAACACATACATTTTGTAATGCACCAGTCAGTTGCATCCACGGCCCCAACCCCCGCGTATGGCTGTGGTGTTTTACCCTCCAGCTTCCCCCGCACTGCCGGGAAAATGTAAGGATTATTTTCACCGAACCAATACCTTTGGGACAATGTAACCCATAGTAAATTTCCCGACCGATCTATTTGGGATGGCGGGCAATAAATGCAACTCACTGATGTATAATTGTACATTATTTACAATAATTCTCCATTACCTGTTTACACATTTAAAAATAAACTCTCCATTTTTTGTTAACACTACATATGTGTGTTATGTTTTTCAGGTATAGAGAGTTTTCTTAACAATAACTCTCCTATATGTCGTATACACATTTAATGTAATGTGTATACGAAATAATGGAGAGTTATTGTTAAGACAACTCTCCATTCCTGAAAAATAACGGAGATTTTATAAATGGGTTAATCCCCTGGGTGTATTTTAATTTAAAAATAATGGATCGCTTCTATACATTGTACGCCTGTATTCTAATTACAAGTTTTCTCCGTAGACGAATTCTCCTTGAAAATATATCTCCTGCGAATATGTGTTTCTTTAATAGATTAACATGGTTACAGTAGTCCTTATTATATTACATTGTCTGCGAGTATATTACAAATTGCTTTTATGCAAAATTACTCTGTAAAATATATGGGACATGCTAAATTTGTCAACGAAGTTAAGGGGGTGATTGATCTAACTCAGATTTATTCTGCACATATCGGGGAACCAGCTTCGCTGTTGTAATCACGTTTGTAATTTGAAGGTCGGCGAGAACAAGGTCCATTTTACATCACACTAATTATCATGACTGATACATGTAGCCTGATTTGAATGCAGCATGTTAGCTGCCCAGCAGCCTGACAGCCTAACAGAAAAAAGTTTGCAGCTTTGTGGCCTGGCAGTGCGCACAATTCACGGTTGTTAGATACTATTTTAAAAGATCTAGTACATTTTATAATTAGCGACAAAGTTAAACACTGCTTTTTCATTGTTGTGACTTTTCAGTAAACGTGGCAGCGCACCGGTTGATTTCCAAATGTGCGAGACATTTTGGTGCTTCTATTTACTCGTAAATGCTCCAGTCACGTTTTATAAAAAGGGAAATGTTCAAGGAATACATACAAATGTAATGGCATTATCATGATATGCAAACCCATGGATGCACTGTATACTATTGCCTCTGTTTAGCTGCGCAGTATAATTTTATATCTACCGCATAACCTCCAAACATTTCTCAAATTTAACAGGATTATACTAGATCAATTTAATTTTATTGCTGAACAGGGTTATACTTGTATTCATTTATACCATTGAATATATTAAGGATATTTGTATTTTTCCGTGTATGATCGGCTGATAATTCACAGAGTGAGCAGCTGATGTAATATTTTCACGAGTGGTGTAGCCACGAGCGAAAATATAAGTCAGTTGCTCACTAGGTGAATTATCAAACGATCATACACGGTAAAATACTAATATTCTATTTATTTAATGCATCAAATAGCTTAAATGATGGAAAAATACCACTATATACCTCAAATGTTTTGCGTGACGTCGCTTTCCCGCCCATGCACGCGTCGAGATGCAGTCAGGTAGTTCTTCTGCAATGGCTTCAATTTCGTCCATTTGTTGTACATTTATGTACCGAATAATTATAATGTTCTATTATTTAAAGATTAAGAGAACGAGTGAAAATGATTATTACTTTATTTTTTGTGGCGGGGAAATTTGTTTTAAAAAAGTAGTCCGTTTGCGTGAAATTATGAACTGTGAAATTATGAACAGTGAAATTTTCAGATTATAATCCACCGTTATTCCGCCGTAAACCATCGATAAGGATGAAATAAATTAATGCCATTCATAATCAGTACTAATGCTGATGTATTGTTAACCACTGATGCTAGTAGTGAACTTATTCAGGTCACATAGTATCGATAAGTAAACAGGGATAAACCGAAGAAAATTAACGATACAAAGATATTTGTAATTATCAATGGTCCGAGTCAATTCTATTAGCAACTAAGTGTTGTTGAAATTTCTTTTCAATTTTGGAGTTGCTGTTATGCTATTTATTAATTTACTTATGACATTTTTTTAATTATGGTATGAATGTAAAATTGGTCAAATTGTTTAGAGATATGCGATGAAATAAATTTCTTGTCGTCCTCGCTTAATACAAATGTATTGAAAAAGAAAATGTTGTATAAAAGTTATTAAAATTGATGGATCCCGCAACTTGTTTTAATGAACTTGAACGGATGGAAACCACTTCAATACCAGTACCCGTCAAACACTATACAGCTAGCACATTTAACGACGAATACGTTATGATGCACATACTCGCGAATAAAACCAGACTAACACTAAGCAGGCCCACAACTCCTGAACTGGTTCCGCATGCCTCATTTCCGACTCAATCTACAATGGAATGGAGTAGGTGATGTGGTACCAGTTTAACTACCACCATTCTCGTTCTCAAGCCAATCGGGAAAGCTCGGTCATTTCCGCTTGCCTCCGGTAAATATAGACCGAGGTGATCCGGAAGGTTCTCCAGCGTATTCTTAACTTAGACTAGGAATAGAACATTTTCCTGATAATATGCTGTGTCATCAGCTATTTAGACGTTGACCTTTCTCACTAATGACATCGTTGCTATTTGAAATTTCACAGCTTCGCCAGTTATCTAATGAAGTTCTAAAAGTGTTCTTATTTAAGGAATAATTTTTCGTTCTGTCACCAGTCATCTGACTAACATGTCACAACGATTTAATTAACTTCGACAAAACCGAGACAGTTTGGTGTTCGGAACATTTGATTATGATCGTGGGTCTGTATAGAAGCCTCCAGTCTTGCAAAGATTGCTGATATTGTGCTTGGTGCCACTGAAATTAAATAGCGAAATGATTTGTCATTTAATAAGTAAAACGGTTATATTTTCTAATGAAAAGCAATCGCAATGAAATTAAATGATGAAGCGATTCGACTTTTTATTACTATAACTGTTACACTCCCTAATGATAAAGAGGTTTATTGTAGCATATTGTTATATATGCCAAAGATATTCAATCTTTTACAAGTCCAACATTTGCACTTTCCTGTTATTCCCATAGGGACAATGACATAAATGAACTTTTTATATCAGAACAAATTTGCACTTTCCAATTAAAGGTTGCTATAAGCAAATGGTGAAATTATTTTTACAAAGGTTGCACTTTCTAATTGCTAACGGTCGGTGATCTTATTTAAGGTAATTCGCTACCATTGCGCGACGTCATGACTATTTTTTCGACATCGCATCGATTTATATGAAATTTTCATGGCTAAATCTATAAAATCTCAAGATTTTGTAGATAACTGTTTTTTAAAAATCAATACACTCAATATTATACTTATTTAACGTCCCACTAGTGCACGGTGGCGTAAGTGCATTTCAAACGTTTTTTGGAGCGTCGGGTGTAAATGTTATTTGATTGTTAGATAAAAATAATCACTGGAAAGCCGAGCTCACGGCCTTTCATATGAATGTAAATTGAATAAAATATATAACACTGAGCGACAACACTCTCCATTTTTGTTGCAGCGGAGCGCCGTATCACGCTACTTTTATAACGCTACTGGCATTACGTTAAAACAATGTTATGCAACATTTTCGAGGTGAACCTATAATTGCATTATATTAAAACACTGCTGAAAAATTTCTCTATCGATCGACGTAAAAAACTCAAGGGGTTTGACCGCAAAATGTTGACCAAAAATCGATGTGAAATTAAAATTTACCCTATATTTTAGTCCTATTTTGTGCGACGTCGTTAATAACGTTCTTATTAATATCCCGTTGGGGCATTTCTACCTGGTTTTTCCTTTTTACTTAATTCGAGAATTAACTTGCCAAGCAAATGTAATTCTTACTGTATCATTGATAATGAGTAAATCAAATAGACTTTGAAAGGTAAATATATTGTTTTACAAAAAAAGTAGTTTACCATTTTATCAATGATTCAGTTACCTGTGGTGCTACCCACGAATTACATTCAATAAATTTCATGTTTCAGACAAGTCTGGCTTTTTACATTATATCTCATAGAGATTTAAAATGCACACAGTTCCGCACATTCGTGCCGTCAAATGATTTTACAGAAAGCAACATTCATCGAGAATAACAACAACATATACGTATGTTTATGAATTAAAGTTCAAGTTATCAATATTATTGTAATGGGACACGGGACCCCCGTTATATCACATGTATATCATTTTGAGTGGGAATGGATGGGATGAATCGCGGGTTGATGTTAAAATAAAATTCCATTTCTTTAGCCGTGTTAACTAAATGTGGATTATATCGAAGTTGCATAAATCTGGAGTAAAAGACACAGCAAAATGAACATTCATTGCGCTCATATATGCACTGCCATGGGGTCGTTCGAATGTTAACGTATGAAGAAATAGAAGTTTATGACACAAGTTATGCGTTACGTTCGTACGGACAGACAGATGGACGGACACCACCGATGCTATATGCCTCCAAACATAAATAAATGGGACAATGAACGTTACTTACATAAACATTGAAGACATCAATTTTGGACAGTTTTTCCCGACGATTCAATTGATATAATTATAATGATATTTATTTATCTTCATCCTTTGTAACCGTTTTTCGCGACGTTTTGTTTTAAAGCATGGTGTAACATAGAGACTAGAGAGATTTGAAAAAAGACAATTTGACAGGAATAACCATTTTTTTCAAAGTCGGAACTATATAGTTCAACAACATCTCTTTGATATTATCTTCAAAGATTCCGTTACACTACGGACCTATGTTGAGCAACAAGCTCAAAATAACAATAGCATTTTGAAGCTTCCAAAAGGTTTTTCATTTTGGGTGTTAGCCAGATACCGACATGAAAAGACTAGTACTAGCCATCCTCACGGGCCATAATGTATAAGGGGTTAGACAGTTTGATCTGGGGGATAGTACATGAAGCTGAAAATGACTGATTTCAAGATGCGCCGCTGGTTCTTTTATTGCATTTAGCCAGAAACACGGGTGATTTGTTTTACTGAGACTGTTTATGAAGTTAGTTGTAAGTAGAGACATACTTTAATATAGTTGTATTTTATCAGGCTGGAGATGGGATCTAAGTAAGACTGGTTACATGTATATGTTAACCTGGATTGGGCAGGCCTTTGTTAGAAATACACGTATATAACGGAATTTGTATCACAACATTGATCCAAGACAGGGGATGGGTATCACGTTGCTATAATAGTATTTTAAAAATAACTAAACTACCAATGGCAGACTTTTTCAGTGTATAGGGAACATGATTGAAGTTCACTGGCGTACGTACTTTGATTTTTTTACAACCACCATATAAGTTTATACAAATTTATTTCACTCTCGACACCTCATACCTTATGTTATCCATAGCCACAAGTGTATGGCAGAAGAAATGCTTGTTTTCCTCATATGCCGAACATCTAGCTAGCAAGGGCCTGAGATCGAACCCGGGGCTTCCCGCACTCGAAGCGAACGTTCAACCAATAGGCTAACGAAAAGACTGTTAAACCGCCATATTGATAAGCTCAATATATTACGTAATCATTATAAAATTGTGTTGTATTTTTTGTTTGTAGTTACATGCGAATATAAATTCACATAACTCCACAGTAATGTTCTCGTATACTTTTATTGCGGATATGACCTGTCACGACCAGGAATCGAATCCAGAGCGCCAGGTTATGAACTTAGGATCACCGGTTAATTCAAACAATACCAACTGGACTCATCGTTATCACGGCGGATGTGTGTGAAATCCAAACACACTATACGGCGTCTTTGCCTACAAATGTGACGAACAAAAGTGTATGAACGAACACTGGACGATCGCAACACTCCTGAAAACTGTAGCGCAAATAACTACCGTCAAACCGCCAGTGTGACTACATCACAACAACCGTAATCGACTGTGAATAGCAACACTGACTACAAATACGACCGGGGATATTTTTATGGCCGTTAAAATACGAGGTGCAACTACTGTTCTTGCTTGTACAAAATATATTAATCGGAATGAATGCTCACACCGGCAATTTGAGCGTACTTAGAGTCATTTTGGCGTGTATAGCAGATTACACATCTCATTCAAAACTGCATTTATTATACGAGGGTGACCATTCAATAAATTCGCAGAGTGGGATCATCCTTTTAGTACCCAGTGCCACAGAGATATACAGACTACATCAATTTGACCTATATCCCTTCGTACACAAGTGCAGAAAATATTTCATTAAGCAACGCATTTTACAACAAAATATGGCTAGAATAAAACAAAAATACCGCGACCATCACACTGCGCTATTTATAAAATTTTATATACTGACGTTATTGGCGTTTTGCCGTTTGTCTAATGGTTATAGCTTGACCACATTGACATGAGCCTGACCTATTGATTAGCATAATTTAACAGTCGATATATTTTACAACACCGAGTGTATGTTTTCATAATCGGGGATTATCACGAAGACGCTCGAGATATAATACAAACACAAATCTGAAATACCGATATTGCACGATTTGCTTGCGGAAATTGATATATTCAAAGCAAGAACCTTGTAATATATGCTTGCATAAAGGTCAGGCTCAGGTCAAAGCCCGGAATGAAATTATGACAGCGATGAGGAATTAAAACATAAATATTACACTTTAATATTGCAGTATGTCGAAATGAAAACATATCGCACCGTTCGTCTGGTTTTGCGTAAAACGCCACTAAATTTGCCTATCTGCTAAAGCATGTATTGTTTTCAAATTTCAATACCATGCTGCTCTTTAGACATAAGTTTATTAGTCATTTAAAAACAAGGCCACTGCATGTTCAGACTTCACTCTCATAAGCACATTTAGGTGTTTTGGGTGTTTTCTAACGCCCGCAAAAAAATCAAAAGTAGCATGAATTTCTTTGTGTAAAGTCATAGATATTTTGACGATGAAGACCCAACTCGCCTTGACCAAACATTTCTTAGTTCTCAATTCGTACTCCAGCATTCAAACTACTTCAACCTTTCATGAACTGTTATGATAATATCTTACAATAATCTGGTAGAAATATAGTAGTATCGATCAACTCAATCGACATTTATCATAAGTGGAACTAATTAAATGGTTACGTTACGTCAGTCGAGGGTGGTATCGCGGTACAATGGCTATTTAATGCTTTATAACGTATTACTGGTTTGCATTTATGAAGATAAATTTGTATTGACTGTAGGTAATATCTCAATGTTTTTAATAGTTTAAGTATTATATAATAATTTATTATAACAAAATGAAAACGATGGTCCCGAATATTTTGAGAAACATTCGTATTTCACGACCACGACGTCATATGTAACGTCGCACAAAATAGGACTAAAATATAGCGTAAATTCTAATTTCACATCGATTTTTGGTCAACATTTTGCGGTCAAACCCCTTGAGATTTTTACGTCGATCGATAGAGAAATTTTTCAGCAGTGTTTTAATATAATGCAATTATAGGTTCACCTCGAAAATGTTGCATAACATTGTTTTAACGCCATGCCAGTGTCGTTATAAATGTAGCGTGATACGGCGCTCCGCCGCAACAAAAATGGACAGCGTTCTCGCTTCGAATTATACATTTTATTTAATTTATATGCATGTGAAAGGCCGTGAGCGGGGCTTATAAGTGACTATTATATAGAATAATCGAACAGTGTATACATCGGACACTTCACAAAACGTTTAAACACGCTTACGTCACAGTGCACTTGTGAGACGTTAAATAAGTATAATATTGCGTGTATTACTTTTTAAAAAAATATATCTTCAGAAACTAGACATTTTATAGATTTAGCCTTGAAAATTTCAGATAAATCTAAGCGATGTCGAAATAAAATCATGACGTCGCGCAATGGTAGCGAGTTACGTTAAGGTGTCAATTAGACTTTCCTTCACAAATCTTTTCGAATAAAGTAGACATTTAGCAGAAACTCAAACTGGGGAACACTCCCTGATGACTTGCTGGTAGTGATTTTGTTATTTATTGATAGAAATGAGTCTAGAACTATGGTTAAAGTCAATGGCTGCATCATCTTATCATCTGCATCAACACTTTGTAGCCATCTAGGGAAAATGTCTCGTCTAAAAGAGACTAAAATTGTAGCCAAACGAGTGGTAACCGATCATTGAGGCATAATGTAAGATTAGTTCGCTTCGTTTGCGTTTCCTGAAATATTCTTTTTATGTACTGGTTCATGTAA
Source organism: Spisula subtruncata (assembly GCA_963678985.1). Classification (NCBI taxonomy): domain Eukaryota; kingdom Metazoa; phylum Mollusca; class Bivalvia; order Venerida; family Mactridae; genus Spisula; species Spisula subtruncata. Next base: position 6,028,751 of record OY787660.1, read on the forward strand.
GTCTATTGTGAAACAAGCTGTTCAACGTTTGTTGAACTCTCTGGGTATCTCTGACCTGGTGTTATCTATCACAATGAGGGGTATATGAGGAGCCAATCCCTTTGTCAATCCGTAAAGCGTTTAATACAGTAAATACGTGAGTCAGAGTGTTTTCTTCTTTGGAATGACGCTGGCTACATACCTAAGCTAAAGAAGTGGTAAGTAAGATTATGTTACTCTTTGAATATACCAAGATGACATCGTATGTAAATGTTTGTTGTTGGTTTGTTGTTGGTTTGATTGTTCACGGAATGTCAGTAATCGCACATGCATGTTCAGATTGATAGTTTTGAGGCCCACATGGAAGATCGGGTAACTGAATGTGTCAGCCTCGTTAAATAAAGACGTTACTTACTTACTTACTTACTTTCTTACTATTTTGTTGTTGGGTGCCATTTTACGCTATGGAATTAATGAAGCAAATCACATTGCAATTTTCCCTGAATGTGCCTATCCCAAATATGATGATATAGTCTAGTGTATCTCCAGCTGTTACGGTATGTTTTTGTTATGATCCATATGGATTATTTGTCGTGTATGATTCATTTATATGGACTAATTATTTGAATTTTTGATGTATGTAGTATAAGAGCTGCAATACGTCCTGCTGCCTATTGTAATTTCTGTCACCTTATAACATCGTTACCATGGCAACCACGGCATCATTCATCAAGCGAGTCACCAATTACTTCGAACATTGACGTCATGGCTTGATGCATGCTGTCTTTATTTAGAAAATCTCTGTTTTTCGGTCCTCTCTTTCTGTTGTTATTTATCATCCAATTTAGTGCGAATATGTGATTTTTGTCTGGACACGTTCATGCTCGGTATTGTATTCTTGCGAAACTATTAAATAAAGTTTCTTCTTAGGGTATTTTAAGGGTGTATATTAAGAAAGTTAAATTCCAACTTTATTTAAATAATCGCTTTAGTAAATGCTACACATGCATTTGTCTTAAGCCAGGTCGGGTACTTTGAATAGCCAGATTGGATAAGTGTATGTCATTTTCGGTTCCAACGAGGTGCTCTATGTCTGTATATCATTTGACGAGTTTTTCATTTTATATTGATCAAAGTTCTAGCCCGAGCAAGCATATACGACATATTTACATTCGTATATCGTACGTACGTATTAAATTAGGCACATACGTTCGAAAGATCGAATGTACGATTAATCACATAATTCAGAGGTTTTTCATTTACAAACCAATCGTCATTTTCTCCGATATAAATCCAATTTAGGAAAACAACGAGAGAGACAGCTATGGTAGTGTAATCTAACTAATTTCCAAGTTGCATGATAGAATCTGAAGAAGGTAATTTCCTTGCCGACTGTCTATATAGGCTATTACTAGAAAATAGTGCGTATAGTTCAAAGATGGCGTAAGACACCGTGACCTTGTGTCTAAAGTGCATGAAAACCAAATTAGTCTTTAAGTCGAAATGTCTGTATAATTCTGGCACAATTTTACCGAACAATGTAATAATACGATTTATGTACTTGTTGCGTATGGCAGAAGCTTTTAATTATTCAGGAAATCTAAAATTTTCTGATTAAATCAGTCAGAAGGATGTCTCGTGACGTCAATAAATTCTCACGGGACTTGACGAGATCTGAATCGAGGTTACTTGTAGCAGGATATTTTGTAGAAGCTAAGTGAAACACTTTCCGCAGATATTGATGATGTATATTAGTTATGCCTCAGACAGCATGTTTAATACATATCACTGTAAAGTCGATCATTTTCGTTGGTTAGGCCAACTGATATATTTAGTGAATTTAAGCACAATAGCAATTTTGTGGAGTCAGAAACGCATTGTTGTTCATTAAATTATAGGGGATTTAATTGCCTGCGCGTAGCGCAGGCTATTGAAAATACCCAGACCGGTAATACGGGTGACATGCGTATTTTCGTTGAGTCTCAGCAGGTACTAATGCTTTCAAAAAAAGTTATTTCCGGTCAAAAATTTCAGGCAGTTTTCCGAGGTGAATGGTCCTTGGAATATAAAAAAAATAGTAAGCTGTAAACGGTTGAGCCTATCGTTCTCTTTCAATTAATTATTATTTTTAAAAAAATGTGTAATAAATAAAACAATCTATTTTTAAAAAACAAAGGGATGTAAGAAATACCTCTACTCCCCATGACCGTGGACCGTATCACTAGCCAATTAATTGCAAGCGTTTGCGAGATTTTTTCCATGCGTCCGTTTCACATGGAAGATGTTTTAAGAAACATCAAAAATAAAGGTGAAATTTTCATTTAAATAGCCGATTTATCATGACAGTACTCGATCTCCGAGGAAATTGGTCTTTAATAGACATTTTTACGTAGCTTTACAATGATATCAACACTCAGATCATACCAGATGCTTGAACGTAAGTAGGCTACAATTCGTTCCATGTCAACAACTGAACAATGCAAATCAACAATTCTATATCTCAATGTATAGCTTGTCAAAGCAATGTTTATGAGATTATTTTGTTACTGTCAGTGTGTATAAGACTTATGTACCAGTTAGTTTCATCCACAACAGCCCAGCCACGGGGGAAGGGCGCTCTGGAATTTTGAGTTGTCAAAAACAACGGCCCTTCTACGGCCAGCGGGGGAAGCGGATGGTAAAATCTCCCGCATTTCCCCTGACATCTACCGGTAAATATTGTCTTTAGGCTATAGGTTTTCGCAGAATAAATCCTAAATTTCCCCTGCCTTGCGGGGGAAGCTGGATGGTAAAAACATGGCTGTCTCCCTGGCTATCCACCATGGATCCCTGTGGTCGGGGAAACTGGGGATGCAACTGACTGGTGCATTAATAATTTGTGGTGGACAAACTTGTGTACTAGGAGGGTCCATATGTTGTTGCTTATGTAATAACATCTTCGATTTTCCAAGCGGATAAGGACGAAAGACAAACATCGGAGGCTGTAATATATCTATATTCGGAATATAAATAAACCATCTTAAAGTAGGCCTACAATACTACAATACAGTACAACAAGGTACGTCTTTGATTTTATTGAATTGGAATCAAATTATGACAATTTGATTGATTGACTTGTGTGCTGTATAAAGATTACAATTCACAATGATTGCATGCATTTGTTATCTCCCTTGGATAATGCATAGCAACTGGGGCCCGTGTCTATATCTACAAACATAGCCTAGCGATTATCTAATATTTATTAAATACCCTGATAGGCAATGCCTTAGTTCATATTAGGGTTTTAATTTCGTCATTCACAATTTCTTGAAGTCTAATTGTTCGGTTTTGACAAATTTGAGAAATTCTAGTTTTCTCAAATTACGCGATATATTACATGTGTTTGTTATCTATGTCATCAGGTATTTAATTATAGAAATGAATATTGTGACACAGTTTTAAACCAGACATGATACATGTGATAAAGACACTCCTTCAAATCTAAACGCGTATTTATTTTCCTTGTGGTCGTTCTTACAAGGCCATTGTCTTTCATTTGGACAGTACAACTTGTCAAAGGAAATATCATTGCACAAAACGTTGGTTTCAATAGTTAATTGTTTTCACTATATTGTTGCGTTTCTATTTTTGTTTTAATTTTGGCTAAACAAGTGATGTTACATAAAATTCAATGCGCCAACAGTAGTGGTTGCTCGACTTTTCCTTGAAATGTAACTTAAATCAATTGAAAGTCGAATTCAGGACTAATGTATGTAACTAGGACAAATGTCAAGGGAAATGAACGCGGTGCCTAATCAAGGGTGAAATGATTTAAATGAAAACATTCTTGAAGCAACATTTTTCTCTGGATTTTCGTTCAAATATTGAATTAAACCTTCTGTTTAATTTGCATAAGCGACAATAAATATATTTCGAGATGATAAATAGGGCTACCGGGTTTTTAACGAGATTGGTCTGTGATCTGAATTGTTTGATGTACGGCTTAAATATGGCTAATACTGTATATTTTAATTTCATTTTTTCCTTTGGTAGACAAACGTTTTGATTGGGTTTCAATTGATATCAACAAACTTGGCCAAGACGAAACCCTTTATATAATTGTGTTTGATGGAAACCCTGTCTTGGCATAGGCGCATATCATGTTAGAGCCATCGGGCAAGTCAGTTTTGGGCAACGACAGTGGATTTGGTACAGACGCATATCTTTTATAGAACCATCGAGTGATTCATTTGCCTCGTGTACACATTCTTTTTCGCGTTAGTGATTGATAGTTAGCAATTGTAATCTTGGAGTTACTACAGTATAGCGTTGCCTAAGATGGCTTTATGTTTATATGCTGCCGGTTGCAATTTGACCTTAGTAGTAGTTCTCCTGTTTTTTCTCAGCCAAGTGGTATTCAGTCATTCATGTGCATTGCAAGAACATTGATTTTAATGTGTTTTTGTAATACATTTGAAAATATGGCCTTTGACGTTGCAATAAAACAGTTGACAAATTGACGGGTTGTTGGCCAATATTAAAGTTCATTCTCTGGCCCGTATCAAGTGACCACTAAAAGTCAATTACCCCTTACTATTTGGTTACAGCTTGAAAGAATGTGTTTCATGTAAATTGATTAAGGGTTGTTGAATAATAATACATACACACAGATACATGATTTCTCTAACCATTTCTACGAGGGTGTTCCAAACGTTTTTGGGCAAGTGGCGAAGTGTTTTTTTTATCAGGAAATAAAAACAATATCCAATTTTTCCCGAACATTTCTAAATACCCCTCGTATGTGCTAAGTTTAACCATAAACCAAAGCACATTAATTTCAGCACCGAACCATATTACAGGAAATGAAGCTTATTATTTTAATGTGAGAAAAAATCGAATCTCACTCATTCACTTGTCCGCCAACGTTTGACACATTGAATGGTTTATTGTCCAAATGTTTTCACTTGGTATAGATAACACTAACTACAAATTATTGATGGTGTTTTTTTAACTTTTCACTATACTCCTTTAATTATACCATAATGCTTTGAGAGATAGAGCTTTAGACAAATTACTTTCTGATTTTTAGCTGTTCTTACGCTAGTTGTAAAAATAATGCATTTAGGAATCATCTAAAAGAAATTTTGACCAAACTTTCGAGTTGAAATATGTGTTCATGCGATTGTTCAGTAATAGGTCCACAGTGGAAAAAGAAAGAGACGTGGCCACGTAATGCGTGATTTTACGATACAATTGAGATGTTTTTGAAAATGTTGCATTTTGCGCATGCGCAATAAAATACTATAACTGAAATGGAATGTTTTAGGTTGCCTCAGATTGGTGCCACTGATCAAGTATGTTTGGTTTGCCTAATGGGTTTAGCTTACTTAAATGAAGATACAATCGTCGTGCCTTGGATTGGGTAATTGCTGTGCGGCGTGATTTTGACGACAAAACAAATATTCCTCCATTACATCTTAGTGGGTTTTCTTTTAAAGATAGCAGTTCATAATTGGCGACAATTTGTTTTGATCTTTAAATAACACGTGCGACGCGCCATGTATGATATTTTAATCAAATATTAATAACGCGATTAATATTTGCTGACTCTGCAACTTTTCACGTACAATGTCCCACGTGGTATGTTATACAATTATCCTGATTTTATTGCGGCAATATTTAATTAATTATCAGCGAAACTAACAAATTATTCATAACGCATGTTATAAAATTTCGATATCCCGGATGGAACTACAATGACAATTTCAGGCTGGTAATCAACTTTCCTGGTAGCTATGCTGAAAAAATTAGAGTGCTATAATCACTGTCAAGGTTTGATGGATTTCTGGTTGCTTGTAATCGTTGTTATTGTTGTTTTAATTTATTTCACTATAAAACATCTCACCTGCGATTATAGTCCGATAATGTATACATCATGGTGACAAGGTTCATATTTTCCTCTCTTCACCGTAAACCTAGCGGAATCCAACATATTGTCTTGTGGAAGGTCGAAGATTTGTGGAAGCCATCACATTTGCTTGCGGAGCACGTTCATGGCCGACATTTTAATTTTATTGAATTGATAGAATATTGATAACCGTGTTTCATTTTTAGTACAAGTATATATTTCAGCTTCCCATTGTATTGGTAACACCTCATTTGACATCCTGTAATAGACCAAGTACCAATTTAGCTTATGACATTGAGTTGTAATGGTAGGTAACACAGTACCGTAAACCCAGTATTTGGAATAACATTAAGCAATTCAGTCGATATCTTAGTTCATTGTCAGTGCTTCTAAAACATAACGAAGTTTTTTAACTGGAAAGTAACGTTAAGTGCATCACTTCTCAAATTACAACAAAATTATTTCTCAGAAAGAAAATTTAAGCTCTTAAGTATCTTAACAAGAACGGTTAGGTTAATGCGATTTTGAACTTTGAATGTAATGGATGTTGTACGTACTGGTTTCTAAAAGCGAATAATTATGCGTTGAAATTCAAATACTTCTAGATTCAAAATGCGTGATTAATGGTTGTAGATCTTTATCCAATGAAACTAAATGCATTCAGAGGATGAGCATATCGTCCGCTTAAAACTTGATCACGCAATCGACGATGTCTGTCTCATTTTCCACTTTGTGTGTTCTCTTTTGTACTTTTTATAATCTGGTGTTTCTTGTTTGTTTGTTTGCTCAATGTAACAGCACTAGTGTATAGTGTTCATTCCATCACATGCTGAAAGTAACGCTTTGAGAACCCTGTTTCATTTTCAATTGTGTGTGTTCTTTTGTGCCTTTTTGTGCTTTTTGTGTTCTGTTGTTTTTAGTTTAGAAATGCCCTCATCGCCCGACTTACTTAGACATCTTTGAGCACGGCGCTCAATCAAGCCACGTACAAACTTGTATATTGGAAATAAATTCACTGACCAGAATAGTATATTCGTATCTGTTGTTATACAAGTCACTCACGTAAGCTAACGACAGTGCCTTGTGTAAGAACTCTACTCTACTAAAGTACAAATTGACACTTTTATTTTCTAAATAAGGGCATCACATTTCCGTAATACAATACAAGTATTTGTCACCACTAGATCCTAATAAAAAATACATTATTATAAAGTCTTGTCTCTTGGAGTATGAAACGAGAATATTTAATGGTATCGTTAACTAATCTATCAGTACTATCTCCAAATATGTCTATTGACCTAGTTTTAAAGACACCATTGACGTCATAACCGATATGAAAATGGACAAGGCTGATACGATATGTATTATTGGTTTGCACTTTGGTAGAACTTTCTATATAATTTTTAAACATATGTCGATGACCGAATAATCCTCTCTCTTCCATAAACCAGATGACTTGATAGTTGATGTGATAAATAATTTCCCAGAAGAACAATCATAATTCAAAGGCACTACTCCTGTCATTTTTCATCATTATGACTGTCATTTTTCCTTCTTCCGTATGCTCTTGTTTCCGATTTGTAATAGTTCATGACTCGGGGAATGGTGTGCTCTGCCTTTTAGGCATTTTCATGTTTGGCTTTGTCTTATATACTATTTTTAAACAAACATACTTTTATTAATTTGGTATAATGCATTTTAAGCCGTGCAGAGTATTAATTTATTTTCTCTTTTCCTTAATTTAAGCGATACTGTGTATCTTTTTTCTCTAATGTATTTCAAATAATACAATGTATCAATTTTCTGAAATGCATTTTAAGCTATAGAATATTTCAATTTTCTCTAATGCATGGATTTGAAATCTCCATTACTGTTGTCCGTAAATTGACACGTGGAACATGACTTGCATGGTTGTAGTACATCGTTATATGCGTACATGATGGTTGTACTTTGTTTAAGGATCTGAATCAATTAACATACGGCCATTTCCAATATCAACAGTTGTCACATTCAATGCTATAACATACCTACATGTATATCAAATGAACGCATGCAAGTATTCTATTCCGTTTGGTGTGTATGCGTCTGTTCCAGTATGGCAGCGTGCTTATTGCATATTCTTCATGTCAATTTATTGAGTTATGTTGTACCAGAGGCACCCCCAGCTATCCACTGCTTGATCATACCCTTGGGTAATCTACAAGCAGATGGTTATATCTTATATCTATACCATTACTCATATATTCTGCATAAAGTGAATGACAATGTCATTTCTTGTTCTGGCTGTATATGACACATCAAGATGTATGTCACATGTGCAGTGAATGCTGAGTTTGTTCTTGTTCTGACACAAGATGGCATATTCAACTTCTCTATGCCTACAACTTGACTTTTAGTTATTTCTGTTATTAAGTTTTTGAAAAACATATATTCAAATTTGGCGTACTTCGTGCCTTTATATGAACCTTGTACAAAAATGTACCATTCTCTCGGGTCAATAACTAGATTTATGGTAATATTCCTTGTCAGCATTTTGACGGGTTTGGTCATTGGTTGGATGAATGCGTATGCGATCATTCATTATTACCCTTGACCTATACATGCAAGCATCATGCATGCATTTAGAAAAGACAACTTCACCTAAATCGCATAGATGCGAGTTCTCAGTTTACCATTGACATATCGTACATGTATAACATGTTGCACACATTTAGAAAAGACAGCGTCACCTTAATCACATAGACGTTATAGTTCTCAGTTTCCATGACAAAATATTACTTAGTCTAGTAATTCACTACTAAATAGAAAACTAGTATGACACCGAGATCTTAAAACACATGGTGTTTATGACGTCTGAAGTCAGGCTCCAGATGTTCGTGTCGTTTGATATTTTAATGTGAACCATCATGATATTTACTTGAATGTAACACTGACGTGATAGTCGTATAAGACCGATCAGGAAGTTTAGATACGTTTCGATATGTGTTTGCAAGCACAAGTACTTACGTAACATAAACGAGTTGTATGGAATGATTACGTGTAGACATAACATAATATTTGTTGTTCTAGCCGAATTATGTGCAATTTCCTGCGTGTGTATATGTTTTCATGGTAAATGTGTATATAAATATAAACATTCTAATGCTAGTTTAGACCACTTCAAACATTTAAATATAGTTTTTGACGCAAGCAACAGAAATAATGTTCCATATTAATGGAAAGCTGCCTTAGCGAAAGTCGATGCTGGATTTCTTGAAGTGTGAATGCCTGACCGACGAGTTTTTGTTGTTTACACTGTTTCTCAAATTTCTCTACTAACATTATGTCTACTTAAGTGTCTTTTATTCAGAATTTATAAAACTACCCATCATGATTTTCTCATATTATGGTCTGTAAGATGATACTAGTTCTCAAGATTATAGAGATTATACTCAGTTTGTCTAGCAAGAATATAAAATAAAGGACAGGTTAACGCCACATAAGTACTGAGAAACATAAGATATTGACACCTTTGCACTTGAAAATGTGTCGGAACAAGAGTCTAGGATGAACTGGTATGACTGTGTGTTACGAAACGATAATGCTACAAGAGAAATGAATAGCTTACAGCAAAGTAGTTGTGGGTCTCAAGCCTGTAATATTATGAGGTTGGGAACCAAACAATAATTGGGTTCTTTTTATTTGATGATGGTCTGAGGAAATAACATGAGTAGAGTGCATGTGGTCGAAATATCTACACATACTTGTTGGTTTGTTTTCAGTCAGACGCTGATGTTTATTCATAACGTCTAAAATGGTTTATGGAAATAATGACAAGCCGGCAATATACGTATGTCTGCTGAGTCTTCGAAATACATTCTTTTTCACCGTCATCTATTATATGTTATTGTTGGTATGGCACTCCGTTCGATGCTTATACATATTTTGTGTATATGCGCCGCCTCATGCTAAGAAGATGTCTGGTGGTTTCCTTTAAAGGAACAGTTTGTGTTAGATAAGCCTAAACTATGAAACTCCTTTCATAATAAAGATTTAGTTTTAATTAATTATACAAATGTCCCAAACTACCTAACTAGTCTCTTCTAAGATTGCTATAATGGGGTTTTCTGTTATCTCTTCAACATGTACTTCAGATGCACTTATGACAATTACATTTTTCCGAGAGATAATTCAGAATGTATTGATCATCTTTTACAAATGAGATGAACATTTAATAGTCAACTAACACGCATGTGTTCATGATGTAGCCAAGACACATTAATTTACAATGTTTGCATGTTTCCGAACACTCATCATGTTTAATTACATAAGGTATTTAACGTCATTAGCTTGACTAATATGTTGACGTGTGTGGCGATACTACAGATTGAGAGCTCTGCTTCTGAGCCTAATTCTACACTGCTTAATGTCTGAAGATTCCATGAGGAAATGTCATCAACTCCTAAAATTGTTGATTGAGTAATCACGATTGTTGGGATTCCAATCAGCATTCTTGACAACGTCCAATGTCATTCATAATACAATGTGACTTCAATGGATGGAATGAAAATGAAAACAAAGCATAAAATTTGCAAAATGTGTGTTTGAAATCCTTTATGTTTTATAAACATGTTTCTTAAAACCTAAGACCATATTACTTTTAAAGAGACATGGACATCACACTGCTTCACTGCTACGAAAAGGATAATTTTCTGGATAAAGAAATATCATTAGTAAGTGTTTGTTAAACAATATGTATACGATACGATTCTGATTTGAATTCTGTGTTCCAACATTCAGTTAAAATAGTTCAAGTTTTTTATCAGCTAAGACACGTGTATGATTTATACTCTTGTTTACATATGACACATAATGACGTGGATGTGTTTGTTATCTGTAGTGAAACCAGCAAATTACATAATAATAGTTATTTTCCTGGTAAGGTAACGACATTGTATTAAGGTACTTCGCGCTGTTGGTCTAGAGAGAATAGAAATAACCGAATCTTAATGAAACTTTGACAGATTGTACCTTAAGTGACTGCACTTCTAATAACGTAGTTTTTGTAACACTATGACTTCTGTTACCTAGCAACGGAATGACGTCAAACGCCATCTAGCGGTACGGTGTACGCGAAGCCTGTCTGAGCAAACTCCTGAGTAACTTTGCAGTCGTGTATCAGAAAATCAAAATTCAAAATGTATAGTTGAGATGGTGAATTAGGCTCTCGACTGATATGTGGCGTTAATTTGAATAATACAGCGTACACACAGTGTTGGTAAAATATCGACGTCGTAACGTCAAAATTGCGACGTTTTCGACGTTGAATGTTGACTAGAAATCTAAATAAATATATAAACGGTGAGATATACCTTTTTCAAAAAATCACATCGTTACCGGACATGTTTGGTCAACAAATTAATCGAAATATTTTTTATAAAAGTTCGACCTCATTTTTTCAGTAACGGCGCATGTGTAATACCTACCTCGCGACTAAATAACGTTGACGCTCAAGCGTAGTTAACATTATCGTTATCTTTCATTCCATTTTTAACAGGCATTGTTTGTGTTTTTATTGTTGTACCATGCTCTAAATTATATGCTCTTACTCGTATCAATTGACGAAATCTTTGAGCGAGTATTAAATACATTTAATGGACAGTTTGTAGGATAATGACGATATATATAATAAATTTTAAATATGTGTCTTTATATGCCACTCAAAGTCCACAATTTTTGTGTCAAATAAACGCGCGATTTCCTTTATGAATTAAAAGTACGGCAACTAACTTTGCTTCGGTAAATCACTACAGTAACTCTTCAATAGTGGTACATGTCTTCTTGATAGTAGGTATTATAATCAGTGTGTAGAATCACGTGATCAGTTGATTTGAAATGAATAATGTTAAAAGAGGTACGTATTTTAGTGTGTAAAAATGACAAAAGAAAATGGCTAAGCTGGTGCACATATATAGGGACGACGCGAGAGATCTAAACAGGAACATACATCAGCTTTGTGTGGAGGAAAAGGAACCAGAACTGAGGTTTCGCTTGCTAGGGTGTGGGAGAGGTTTGTCGGACTCACAGGAGCTATGATATCGACTGTACAGAAGATTGTCTCAAAGTTGTAACGTAATAGTGCACCCAGGATAACGTGATGTTTTGTTTATAAACATTGACCGGATTGGTCTGTCGTTGCGAAATTGCTTTCTTACATGTAAATAAACCCACACGGTCTATCGTATACTAAAATAACACTGGTTAATCGTGCACATTAGGTTGAACCACCTATGCGGATTATTCCAAAATTTTCCGCGTTTCATGTAATTATGGGCGCCCTATACTCGATTGATACTTACACTGAATCTGACACATTATATGATCTATACAAACAATTCTAAAAATGAAAATATAATAATTGAAAACAACAGTGGATAGAAAAATATTATAATCCTATAAAACATAGCATATAGCATATTAACATAATACACTGTACATAGTTTAGTAAATAAAAAAAAACTTGTTCGTTAGTGAGTTCGAACTCGAAAAGTGTCGATTAAAAGCGATGTACTATGAACACTACACCGTACAGCCAACTGATACGCAAAACATTAACTATTTGTTTTAACGAATATTCTACTGTAAAGGTATTCCAAAGAGTCAAGTTTCGTAGGTCGCTGTACCTCTATACTATAGTGCGCCCATGATAACGTGAAAGACAGTAACATTTGGTAGAGTCCAAGAGGGGGTTTACTCATGTGTGCACGATTTATTAGTGTTATTTTACTACACAATTTACCGATTTTACATTTGTAGGATAAACCGTTCAATGTTTATATTATTGCACCCTGGATAATTTGATGTTTATCAACTTTATAAACATCAAATTATCCAGGGCGCACTATACGAACATTAAATTCAATTATTTAGTGGCAAACAATACAACACCGTGGAAGCGTCACACGGAAAGCGTCAAATTTAACGTCAAAATATTCGAGCAGTCATTTTCATCGTGTGGTCTTGAAAAAACTACTAAAGTGATGTGTATTAAATCCAATACATTGTTCAAGTATATATCAACGATAATAATACTGAAAAGAATACGAATATAACTTGTAATTTTATTAAATAATTTTTATAAAGAATGTCGGAAAAGAATTTTGTATTTACAAAGAGAACGGGTTTAATAATGTTTTACGGTTCTTTCTTTAACAATAAGATCTTTAATTTAGTAGTAATCTTCATCTTACATTTATTACTCGTAAATAACCTCTATAGGTTTGTTTTAATACTCTATATGGGAAACAATGCGCTGGCATAGAATGAGAAGGTCGTAACTACAAAGTCGATATTTAGAGAAATCAAGAAAAATAACTCTTTACTTATGGTAAATCAAGCTGTTTTAACATCAGTTTGTTCAGCATGACAAATTCGTATTTTCACAAAAATAGGCACATTAGAATAGCTTGTGAAGCATATTTCTAATATGTATCATTCTTATCAGGTCGTTAGTAATACAAATGTATTAGTTAGCGAATGTCATGCAACATGTAATGGATAACTGGATTGTTTTAATAAATCAATATTTCTTATATTTTTAATTAATGTGTTCGTATTTGCCCCCCCCCGATAAGATTTCATTCACAAAACATAGGTAATGCTTACAACATAAATTATGAATAAAATATATGTATATCATACACGTGTGTTTTCATTGTGATGTGTATTAAAATTATGTATCTGTGTGTCAGAACATGCGGACGTTAGTTATGTCCGACGTCATGTTTAGAGCGTAAATTTATAAAAGTTTGCAAGCTATAATACCGATGTAAAATATTGTATTATTTTAGCATTTATGCTGGGAAACTTATATAATTTTACATGATAAATCTGTCATGAAAACAGAATATGAATATCATATTTTTGTTTCAGTATTCATTTAAATCTACTAACACCGTAGTTCAAATAATAATGAATAACTAGAGTCATGATTCGAATTTTAACATTTTAGAAAAAGTTTACAAAACGCCTTGCATCCGAATATAACATCTCAAGGACAAAATTAAGTACCCTAGCTATTTGAAATTTTGGCAATTTGATGAAGGTATAACAATCAATGAAACAGTACCTTTCTTTTTTATGAAATTATGTTGCATCATCCAATATTAATGACAAAATATAAGCTACTGGGACGCAAACCACGAAAAATACGCCATTTTCTATTTTGTGACACGCCGTGTTGCAAACGAAGAATGCTTATAAAATCATAAAAAATATAGTTTAATTATTGTACACTTTGCATGATGTTCATAATTATAACATGTGGATATGGGAAAAAAGAAAAGTGACGATCATAAAGAAATATTTGCGTATGAAATCTTTTTTCGGATTTTACCTTCGCGTCAAAATATTTTGTGACACTTTTTTGTATTTTTATAAAATTTTTGTATTTTATAAAATTGCATTTTCTCAACCATTTTTTCACTACTAGTTTGATGTTATATTATTCCTCTTAAAGTGTACAAAATATCAATATTTTGCAGGGAAAATGAAAATAACTGGAGGAATATTTATGTAGAAGTTTTATATATTTTATGCAAAAAGTGACAAAGTTACAGAATTTTACAAACTATTTAACAATTACCAACAACTATGTTTGACGTTTCACATTTCAAATGTAATATGCCATTTTGTTCGTTATTCATTTGCGAACACATATGGTATCTTCCCGTAAAATCATACCTTAAATCGACTTCTTTAAGGTGAACTATCGCACACTGCATCAAGACAATTGTGACGCAGTTACACGACGTTTTTCAACAAAAATCTCAAGAAAAATGCCTATTATAAATTTTCAGGAAGATGTTCAGCTATTTTGAAATTATGGCCGAAAAAAGAACATTTTAAAAGCTACTCCTAGTTAAAATTTGAAAGAAATCCGATACAAATTAAGCTCTTTACCAATTTTCTTCCAGTGCGCATACCCTAAAAACGTAAAAAGACGGAACATCGTGCGCGACGTCTATATAGCTATAGCGCTGTGATATTGACCGTACATTAGCATACTAATTGCGCCGTTACTGAAAAAAACGAGCTCGAACTTTTAAAAAAATATTTCGCTTAAACTGTAGGCCAAATATGTCTGGCTACGATGTGATTTTTTGAAATAGGTATATCTCCCCGTTTATTTATTTATTTAGATTTCTAGTCAAAATTTAACGTCGAAAACGTCGCAATTTTGACGTTACGACGTCGATATTTTACCAGCACTGTGTGTACGCTGTATTATTCAAATTAACGCCACATATCAGTCGGGAGCCTAATTTACCATCTCAACTATTCATTTTGAATTTTGATTTTCTGATACATGAGTGCAAAGTTACTCAGGAGTTTGCTCAGACAGGCTTCGCGTACACCGTACCGCTAGATGGCGTTTTGACGTCATTTTGTTGCTAGGTTACAGACGTCATAATGTTACAAAAACTACGTTATAAAAAGCGCAGTCACTTAAGGTACAATCTGTCAAAGTTTCATTAAGATTCGGTTAGTTTTATTATCTCTAGACCAACAGCGCGAAGTACCTTAAAGTACGCTTATGTCAGTTTAATTACTCAAAACCTCAATGTTAGAAAATGTTTCCTAAAGATATTAATACAAGAGTATGACTTAAAAGAAACGGTCACTTAAAACGACGGTATACATAACTTCAATCGAAAACTTCGCAAATATTTTTTTCCTGCGTTGTGTTCATATAAGCTTGTCTGTCTGTATTGTTCTGTTGTGTCCATTAGCTGTTTCACCAATTAAGCTACTTATTCGCCTTCTATAAGCCTTATGTCACTTAGACAAAAATAAGGAAAGTCATATCTGTTTTTAAATAGATCTTCAGTGTCAGCTTGTCTTCTTAGTGTCTGTAGACACTTATGAACTGTGAATATATTTCGTGACATAGATTTGTTGAGAGGAGCTCTTCTTTGATAGTATGAAACAGGCCATAGATCGACGACGAATTGCGTTCAATTTGTGACATACATGTGACAGTGTCTACATTTAGATGAATGAGACAATCACATATGTTTATACCAAGTATATACAAGTACCATCCAATATTGTAATATTTCTCCCTTAATCTCCTTCATATAAAACTATAACCGATTTTTGCATGTAAAATGGATTAATTGACGTGTCTTATAACTCTATAAAAGATTTACATGAACTCAAGGGCTTACAACACAGGCAAATGACGTCATACGTGACCCGAAGAAAGATTTTATTGGCAACAACGGTCCTTGCGAGGAATTACCTCTATGATGCCGAAAATAAAAGCTAATATTTTCATCAAAAGATTTACGACGGTTAATGGTGATTCACTCGGTTGGTTGTTATATTTACTTTTAATTGTTTGTTATCGGTTTATTGGTCTTGAATGTGACCCATGAATCCTCGTTAATTGTAATTGATATTCATACATCGGCGGTAACTGATTTTACTTCGAGGGACAACTAACAACATGGCTGTTGCTACTTTTGACAATGATCAAGTCCATGTACATGTATACCTCTTTTGTGTTATTGTGACATTAGAGTACAAATAGATGGCATACAGATTATTACATAACTTATGTTGATATCTAGGTTATGGATTACGATCACTTTGATATCGTCGCATGGATACATTCAAGTATTTCCTAGTACACGATACACGTTAAGATGTCCTAAGGCATTATTATGAAGATTTGGCTAATAATTTGGACATGATAAACGATAGACCCTAAGCTAATCGGAATTTTATTATTCGTCTAGCTAAACATTTCAATTTAACCGAAAGCCAAGCAAATCTGGAGAAATTGTATTCATTAATTGTTAAAATTGGTTAACCGAATAAGAATAATTGCACACAAAGTACGAACGTATTTCTCTTTATTGGTGTTAGATATCTGGTTACCATAATCATTTCAACACAAGATTTGCTATCTCCGATTTCTTTCTACACATATTGTTCAAGAGTACGAGGGTCATTCAATAAATTCGTGGACTGAACTCGTCATACACATTGACACAGAGAATAACTAATTATATCATACTAAACGTCAGCCTTTCTGACACAAGCGCAGAAAATATTTTATGAAACGACACATTTTTTAAAGAAAATATGGCTAAAACAAAACTATCACTTTACCACAACCACCACACAACGCAAATATATTCTGACGTCAGCGACGTTATTGACGTTTTGAGATTTCTTAAATGGTAAACCCGAAATTGAAATATGTCATTCATATCGAATTAAACATAAATATTTATGTGGTCTTTTATTCAATAATCCTACCACAATAGTTATGTATTCAAAGTAAAAGGATTAAGCTAGACTTAATGGTTGTATGGTAAATTGAAATGCCTCGATTATTTTGACTGGCGTTTCCTCAAACGTCTCTACGATTGCAAATTTCGTTCGATACCTCTATAATTTTAATACCATGCTGCTCTTCAGCAATTTGATTTTATCACTAAAACACAGTGACACTGAATAATGTATGTTCTCCACTTGCTCTCATTAGCAGCGTAAACTATGTGTTATTGTTGTGTATTTTTCATGACAAGTACACGATTTAATAGTTGCATGAATTTCCTTGCGTAAATTCATCGGCATTTTGACGTAAATGAAAACTTGACAGGCATAGATCAAATACTTCTTAATTCAAACTCAAACTTCCAAACAACTTAATAGTTTCACAAAATATTTTGACAATATCCTGCAATAATCCGGTAAACATATGGGGATGTAACGTAATTAATTCGGAATTTATGACTAGTTTTACTAGTGAAAAGGGTACGTTTCTTCGGTCGGGGGTGGTAGCGCGTTACTACGGTAATACAACGGCTGATGACATGATACTGTGTGGAATGATCAAAGATAAATTTGTATCTACGGTAGGTAATAGGTAAATGTTTATAATGATATAATACATTACTATTTAAACATAAATAAAATAAAATGAGAATGGTTGTCTACGAATATATTAAATGGTTCTTGTAGTTCATTGCGTGTCATATTTACGATTATGTTTCTCTTCAAACGTTAATGTTGCTCCTTAATGTTTTCAAGCTTTATTACATTTAATAAAACAATTTGACATACAAAGCACATGTTACCATACAAGTGGAATGTAATGTAAGTAATATACATCTTAACCTGTGGACTGGTCTGTCAGTTTGTAAATAGTAGGTATTATTGCCATTATGATTTTTTTCGAGTACAACAACGAGTTGAATAATGTTAAAATGCTTTAATAAGTTTAAAAAAACAATTTCCCCCACAAAGCACGTGTTATTATACACGTGGAATAATGTAAAACTAATATATTTCTCAACCTGTGGTGAACTGGTCTGTCACTTTGTAAATAGTCGGTATTATTGCCATTATTATTTTTTTCTCGAGTACAACAACGAGTTGAATAATGTTTGCATGCTTTAATAAGTTTAAAAAACAATTTCTCCCACAAAGCACGTGTTATTATACACGTGGAATGACATAAAACTAATATACTTCTCAACCTGTGGTGAACTGGTCTGTCAGTTTGTAAATAGTCGGTATTATCGCCATTAATTTTTTTTTGCGAGTACGGGAACGAAACGCGCTTGTGTTCTTTTTGTTTATTTCTGATTGTTCTTTTGTGAATATTAGATAGAAAGATTACATCTATTTACACTGTTTCAATAACATTCGTTGACACGACCATTTCTATTTCCCCTCTTGTATATCTTAAATGACCATTAAACTAATTCTACTTGTAGATTATATGTGTTTTGTTTTGCGTTTCTCTCTGATGATAATCTAGTTATTGGTCGATATCAGATACAGAACTATTTTTTATCAGAAATTATCAGACAATTTTATTAAAATAACTAGTACCGTATCTACCTGTTCTGTCTTTGTAATAATAGCTGGTATGTACTGTCTTATATTGCAGTAATGGAACATAATCATTATTAATGTTATGGTATCGTCCTTTATAAGATTATAATAAGCGTAAATCTTCTTTATCGTCTTACATTTACTGCCTGGAGAGCAGCTTTTATGGAAAACATGAAACTCATATTCCATTATATCGCATTTTGGTCATTAACGAAATGTATTACATGTGTTTCCTGTTATTTTGTAATTATCTTTAAAATATGTTCACTAATTTATGAGTAAGCATAGTAATATGTTCTACATAAATTGTTATGTTGTTTCATGTTTTGTTGTCAAGTGTTTTAAGATGCAATTATATTGTAATTCCAGTGGTGTAGCTTCGTCTGAATAAGTGTTGATCTAACATTGTACACCGAAGTGCTTTCATTGGAGGGGATGGTCCTTTCGCTTTCAGTAAGTGCTTTTGACTTGTTTATGACGATATTGTCATTGATAAAATTGTTTAATTGTTGCTAAAGATACCGTAATATCATCTCTAGTTTTTTTATATAACTATATATTTGTTGTTCTGTTACTGGTAGCGGAATGTCTTGTATATCAGAAATGAACTTTCCTTTTTAAACGTATGCAATATTTCGTTCAACGTACACTACAGTAAAATAGTTCGGTTAAGGATGCAGTACAAATGTATTTTCCAGCAATTCATAAGTTTAGTAAGTAAGCAAAACGTATTATTTACCAGCTTAAGTAGAAAAATAAGAGGTACCGCTTATTTTGACGGGTACAAAACGTTTAAAGTTTCTGCTCATTCTTATTGATCGAGTAACAGCAACACTTCAAAAGCTTTACATCTATTTCCTTATTCTTATAACACGGAATACATTGATAACTGTAAATATATAGAATGAGTACCAGAAAATATTAGACTATCTTTGCGTAAGTAAATCATATATCTTTACGTATAAGATTGGTACCATGTCATCTCCTAGACTTATCGACGCCATGAGATGCAGGACTTTGTCAGCCATTTGTTTGGATGTTTAATGTTTATCTGTTATCAACTTTTACCATCATTTATGTTTTATATTATACCGTCGTTCTTTTTATAAGTTGGCCGGTTTGATTGTTCAGGTTTTCTGTTATCGTGATTATCAAATTGTGTTATTTGTAAGATGTTTTATATTCTATCATTGCTTTTCTGTACTCACAAACAGAGATTGTTTTTTATTTCGTAATTAGACCATTATACTCTACAGCCGAATGTCTTATCTCAAGCACCTGACTTTACAACAGTTGTTTTCCAGTTGTTATTGGAATCCGTGTATTTGTGTATTTGTATTGGTTCAAGAATCGCGTTATTTTGGAAAATGTCTATTTTCCTTATCGGCAAGTTGTATGTTTATAATGAAATAGAATAATGGGATTATTGTTTTAAGAATAGATCGTAGACTTATGTGTTTTAGATGATTATTGAATTATACATTCACTTTTTCTTGCTAACTTCTATGACTAACATCATAATCTACACGGACGCAGAAATAACTTTGAAGGATCAAGGTCATGTCTAATAGCAACCGCAATTGTCCTGGTAACAAAGGTCACTTACGCTTACTCATGTACAGATGCAGCTCTTCTGAATGTTATGTTGTTAACTGTTTTGATAGTTAGGACAAAAATAAATAAAATATGTTTCTGTTTTGCAATTATCTAATAACACTGACCTGAAATATACCCTCGAAATTGCGGCAGATGAATTCACTTTCGATATTACGCCAAGAATTAGTGAGGGATGCATAATTTACTGCACAATGAAAGTTTCCACATTGTGAAGGCGTATTTACGTTATGTATGACACACAATATACAAGAGTTATCAAGGACACTAGGACATTGTTTGATCGAGCTGTATATGAACTCATTGATTCTTTGTCAGACATTTATAATTTCCCAACATTTTACTTTGTTCCTTTTATCATGTGTTAGACTGACGTCAATACAAACAATATGACCTACTCCATTAAATATAAGTGCCGCTAGTCCTTTGTCAATATTATAGCGACTACTCTGTGTGGAAATATGTAGTACCATGTATGCACCTTATGTCCCTCATTGATCTGCACGTCGTGTACAATGCTTAGAATGAAAGCGGTTTATTGTCTAATGAACTAACTCCGACTATTCGGGGTTTTGTATACTGTGACGGTACCGACCATTGATGTTTTAGCTATTTTTCCAAAAACAACTCCCCTTGTTTGCTCTTGCAAGCAAAAGTACTTTTCTGTCTGTCTGACTTAAGTATGTCTCTAAGACTGAATGAATTTGCTGGAAAATGTATTAGTTACATGGAATATGACACAGGTGTTTTTGACTGTATTCATTTCATTTTAATGAGACACGTACAATTCTCTACCTTGACTAGGTTAACATAATAAAATATGTTTCTTTAAATAAATCCACTGCGATGTTCTATAGATATAATGTTATACAGAATGTGTCGACATATCATAACCTCATTGCACTGTCAGGTCCAATGTGTCTTTATATACGGAATTAATTTAGTTTAATTCTATTATTCATTTTTTCCATTAAAACAAGTTCTGTCTGAAAACTCATCATACAATATACATTTGTATATGTATATAATGTACTTATCCCGAAAGTTTCCATAACGATGACGTAAATATTATATGGGATTTTCGTGTACATGCCAACTTTTTGAATTACCTCCAACGTGTCCCATTTAATATTTCCACTGTTAGAAAATACAAGACACTTCCGCAGACGAAGTCGAAACGAGAATTTAATCACTTATGAGAGGAACTACAAATTTCCTCTGACACAGTATATGAGTTATATCAACTACGATAATCCTGAATAATCCAATTACGTAATCATACTTTCATTTGCTACAATAGTTTGTGTGAAATCAGTACTCTTGTCTGAACATGTTATGTGTAATTCGATTTCGATGTACTACTTCACACGAGGATGGATGTATAGCTGAACATGTTACTTGACATACATATACAATTACCTACATATTTAATAGCACTTTTTCGAGCGTTATTTCAGCTTCAATATAATTTTTGAGAATAGTAATAAATCAACGTACTAATTCAAGTGTCACGTACTGTGATATTCACGCTTGCGCTGTCATCACGTTTTAACTCCCATGATAGGGGTAATGTTACTATTTTGGCAACTGGCAGCGTCATTGGTTTTGTCTTATCCATAGTTGATAGTACCGACGATTCAGACATGAGGGTTGACCTGGGACGGTCATTGTTATTCACAGACACAGCACAGACACTACTGAGACACACCAAACTCACGATAAGCTTTTAAAAAGCTACAAATTGTTTTGCAATTGTTAAACTGTCTGTTCCATTGGGGAATAGCTGTATCTATGCCAATGAACAAAATCGATTAATATATAACCGAGGGTCATTATATCATTTAGAAATACATTTTTATTATAGCTGTCGCTCGTATAAATATGAAACTAATATTCTGGGAATACGCCAATGTTTTGTAACTATAGTATGTACCTAAAACATTGTTCACGATGCAGTTCGCCCTAACATGGAACAAAAGTTTCCTGTGCCAGTGTGAGAGTCAATTCATTCATTTCCCGATATTTGTTTGTATTAAGAGACGAACTTTTTCTGTAAATTGATGTAAAACAGCACGAAAACCTTAAAGAGATCGATGATATATAGAATAACAAACATTAACATTAGTCTATATATTGTTCGTCCGCAACAGTGCCTTTTGGTGCATGGCGCGTTGTCAAAGACAACCACAGCGGGGATATAATCATCTTTGACATTTATCCTGTCCCGCTGTGTTTTAATTTCCATGTGCAATAAAAGCAAGAATGAAAAGGAGCAGTCAATCAGTACAAAATAAAACACATCAAGTTGTCTCACTAGAAAATTGTATGATTGATACAAGCATCTTAACCAATAGGGAGTAAAATATAATAACGACTAGAAGATTTGTGACCACTATGTCCTTATAAAAAATACATTATTATCAAGTCTTGTCTCTGGGAGTATGAAACGAGAATATTTAATGGTATCGTTAACTAATCTATCAGTACCGTCTCAAAATATGTCTATTGACCGAGTTTTAATGACACCGTTGACGTCATAACCGATATGAAAATTGACGAGGCTGGAACGCAATGTATTATTATTGGTTTGTACTTTGGTAGAACTTTCTATATAAGTTCCAAAACCTGCGTCGATGACCGAATATTCCTCTCTCTTCCATTAACCAGATGTCTTTGCAGTTGATGTTATAAATAATTTCCCAGAAGAACAATCGTAATTCAAAGTCACTACTCCTGTCATCATTATGACTGTCATTTATATAAACTATTGCGAACTTTTGGACATTTCCTGAATATAATAAATTATGGATCGCATTAGGAATGCATTTCACCAAATATGGACTATTCACAATCATCATATTAATATTGGCGCATTTATGAATATTAGAAATCATTTACAAATGACAAACATTAGCTTATCAATGGATATATCGTAATATCATTCTGGATTCAATGTGGTGAAATGTTTACACTTTGTGAACATATTCAATGATTAGCAATTCTAACGAGATAGATTTGAAATGTTATACGTTCAACTTCCGTTATGGCAGAAAATCTTGTGAATTGGTACATTTCTGTTGACAGCGGCAGCGGGAGACTGATATTAAGTGATTGTAATGTTTTCATTCTGAATGAATGAATACATTGGTTAGCTAGACCACCTGAATTTCATTTTTAGGTTTGACCCATTTTTTTTAAATTTTGAAAGGTGACAGGAAGGAATTAGAAAAATACAGAGATAAGTTTGGCATCAACCTTGAGGCATCAGAAATGCATCCAAGTCACCGTCTTAAAAACCTTTTTACATCGATTTTCACTTGAAGCGAACACATCCCAAAGAGTTGGGGATATTTTATATAACGGGCTTGTCGAAGTCTGGTTTTTTATGCGTTTTTTGCTGAGTAGGCGATTTCTCCAAATCATCAGGTTTTGGTGGTGATAAAATGTTCCTTGATTTTATGGTTGATCTCGGCCACGACATTAAATCCTTATGATTACTCGGCGTTCCAAATACAGAAAAAGGTTCTCCTTCCCTCCTTCTGTAAATACATGAATTTATAACCCCTCAAAATAGTTTTTACCAATATCCACGAAATTTGATGTCGACGAAAATCAGTTATTTTACAGTATTGCATTTGAAATGCAGTAATTTTTGCAAGGTGTAAAAGACAAAAACAGGACATGCACAAAGGGCATGAAATAACATGATGCCATTAACCAATAAAGCTAGCACAAGTAGCCGAAGGCAATCACATAAAACCACCATTAGATAAAATGCGAGGAGGCAATTGTTGTTTTTTGGAGTATCCGGGGAAAAAATCTGCGAATTTCACCCGAAGCAGTTTTTACGCATTAACACATTTTTACAGAATATAACAAGGATCGTAATATGGGATTTGTGTTGTGTTTTGTGTGTATGTTTTGAGTGTTCCTGTTTCTGTGTTATTCATGTTTTGTTGTTTCTGTAGAGTGCTGCATGCCTTCCCTGTCCGATATTTTGTGACCTTTTGTATTATTTTGCATCATTTTGCCTTTGCATATGTTCTCCAATGCATCTTTATCAAGTGGCCCTGTTCAAATGTTTAACAAGTGTCGATATTTCCTTTGCCAACACGGCTGTTTCTTTAATACGGGTGACACAATAGGTGGCCTCTTTAAACAATTTAAATACCTTTGGAATAATGTCTTATGTTTGTTTTAACTAAGCAATATCTTATAAATTAATATGAAATATTTGAAGTATTACGAAATGTATTCAGAATAGTGTCCAATTATAAGGGAAAATTACTCGTATGTACAACACTTTTGTTCCCTCTATTGTTTGCCCCTTTAGGATAAATGTTTGAGTTATAATAGTAATATAATAATCTCCGTTGTTTTTTCTTTAATAAATGCACTCAGGATGTCGCCTTTGGTGTCCCTTAATTAATTTCTTTGGGACGATGCTCCTTTGACTTATATTTGATTTAAAGCATCTTCCCAATAGACGCTTCGCTTATGAAATTTCATAAAATAGAAAATCCCCCTACTTTAGTCAGAATGTTAAAGCATAATGTCTTTGATATTCTAGTATTTTATTTCGTCTTCAATGTTATCTCAATGATAAATTGTTTATAGAAATAACCATATAAGCAAGAACCGTAACTCTACCCACATCTCTTTGATATCACTTTTCGTTTATCAAATGCTTCACCGACATTTCCATCAGCATTCAGTGATGCACTATAGGAATATTGATGAATTGATAAGCTTTCAAATATTAATGATAGTGTTTGTTGTTAGTATAACAAAGAAACATTTTTCAAATGAGTAATATGTGTAGCAATCATATTGATGATGAATATCCCTTGGGTTTGTACACAAAGTGGTACGACATTTATCTTTAATTTCAAATATCCTCATCTCAACGCTTGTTATAATAATGAATTGATATTGATCATAGTATCAGATGTGTACATGTATAGTGGCCCAGCCAATTTTACTTTTGAGGAGCCAACCGTCAAGGCATGTTTACAGGCCGATTTCAAATTTAAAAACGGTAAACAATATTTTACAATAGTATCATTTGTGTATAATGGCCCAGCCAATTTGGCTAATGAATAGTCAACTTTGTTAACATGTTTACAGGCCGATTTAAGATTTCCTCACAATTTTTGTCTCATGTTTTAGCTCACCAGAGCACGAATCTCAAGGTGAGCTTTTGTCATACCGAGATGTCCGGCGTCCGTCCTCCGTCGTCGTCCGCCGTCAACAATTTCTTCAAAAGACATCCCCTCCTAAACCGCTTGGCCAATTTCAATCAAACTTCCAAGAAATGATCCTTGGGTGACCCTCATTAAAAATAGCTTAAATCGTTCCGCTCCGATAAACAAGATGGCCGCCAGAGCTATAAATAGAAAAATCTTTAAATGATTTCTTCTACTTAACCACTTGGCCAATTTCAATAAAACTTTACAGGAATGATCTTTGGGTGACCCTTAACCAAAATAGCTAAAATTGTTCCGCTCCGCTAAACAAGATGGCCACCAGAGTTAAAAATTGAAATTTCCACATGACTCAGGTGAGCGTTACTGGCCCCTCAGGGGCCTCTTGTTTAATTTAAACACGGTAAACATTATTTTTGTATGTGCATGTCCCCTTTGTGAATTTAGTGCACAGCTATTTCAGTTGAGTGCTACCTTCTATGTTTGATTTTATATTATATCTTAATACTATAGCGGGGTCTGAGTGGGACTTGAAAGTTCGACCTCAAATTCCAAATATGTATGCTTAATATATTGGCCTCGTGTTATATGAACATGCTGAAAACCATCGAAAATAAGAAAACACTATAGCTAAACAAAGTATTCATCTTTAAAGATTTGAACTTTCATTTTAATTAAATATCTTAATAAAGCATGGGCAAAACGTATGCAAGATCCTTAAAATTTGCTATTAATTCCTGCAACGTTATAATTACAATGCAAGTTTGCATTTCTAATTTCGTTTGCGAAGATAAAATGATAATAAACGGTGTAAACATTCCTAATGAACTTTAAATTAGTGAGCTTGCAAAATACGGGTTGTCTTCTCTGATAAAATTATTGCAATTAGATCAAGGTATATGGCAAGCCAATTATTAGTCTGGCTAGCCAAGTATAGTCATGTGAATTTTCGTATCAGGGCGAGAAAAATGTTCGAAAGGCGATTCTACTACATCATTATAGTTCCACTGTCATTTCTGGAATCGAATTAACATCAATGTCAGCGGGTTTACGTATTGTGTTAGACAAGTAAGAACCGTCTCCAAATAAAGGTTGGCTTTTTACAAGCAATACGCAAGTGTTCATTTCGGTTTTTCCATTGGCGTTTCTATTAGAAAACGTGATTGCTTGGAAATTTCGAGCGATATAACGGTTAACAGGACAGTGTTCAATTAATATGAAAAGGATACAATAAGTATTTTCTGGTGTTACCCTTACAAAATAAACATACGTGTTGTCGAAATATGAACATTTGCCGAACATGCAAACTGGAAACCACTTCATGCAGAGCTAGCAAATTGTATAATATACTGATATGTTTGTGTCATTTCTCCTAGTTCGGTCGTTTCCGTTAAGTGAAGCACTTTTTGTACGATTGCTATTACAAGTATATTTATAAAACATGTGGTATCGGAGCAATATTACTTCAATTAGACATTCATTAATGATGCCTGAAGGTTGATGTCATGTTTTAACTGGCGCAGAGAAAGAATGCTACAAAACGTACATAATGTAAATACAATATCGGACGGGAAAGGCAGCAGTTACAGAAATAGCGGAATAACGGAAGGTACAAAAAGAACACAGAAAAAGAAATATAAAAGATTAAAGACTACAACGCTGGTGACATTCTGTCAGAATGGATAAAGTCTTAAAAAATGCTTCGGGAAATTCGCTGCTTTTTTCTCGGATGCTCGTAACACCAACAATTGCCTCCTCGCATTCTATCTAATGGTGGTTTTATGTGATTGCCTTCGGCTACTTGTGCTAGCTTAATTGGATAATGTCATCATGTTATTTCATGTCCATTGTGCATTTCCTGGTTTTGCCTTTTACACCTTCAAAAATTAATGCATTTCAAATGCAATACTGTAAAATAACTGATTGCCGTGGGCATCAAATTTCGTTATTATTGGTAAAAACCATTTTGAGGGGTCATAAATACATATATTTACAGAAGGAGGAAAGAAGAATCTTTGCTTTGTATTTGGGACGTCAAGTAATCATTGGGATTTAATGTCGTGACAGAGATCAACCATGAGATCATGGAAAGTTTTACCCCCACTGCCACACCGAAATTAATGATTTTGGAGAAATCAACTACTCAACAAACCCCCCATAAAATCCAGATTTATATAAAACATCCCCAACTATTCGTGATGTGTTCGCTTCAAGTGAAAATCGATATAAAAAAGGTTTTTAAGCCAGTGACTTGGATGCATTTCGGAAGCCTCAAGAATGATGACAAACTAAGCTCTGTATTTTTCTAATTCGTTCCAGTCACATTTCAAAATTTAAAAATCGGTCAAACCTAAAAATGAAATTAAGGTGGCCTAGCTAACCAACGTATATATTCAATCAGAATGAAAATATTACATTCACTTAATATCAGCCTCCCGCTGCCGCTGTCAACAACAATGTATAAATTCACATGATTTTTTGCCATAACGGAAGTTGAACGTATAACATAACAAATCTATCTCGTTAGAATTGCTAATCATTGAATATGTTCACAAAGTGCAAACATTTCACCCCATTATTTTCCAGAATGATATTATGATACATCCATTGATAAGCTAAAATAAAAGAAAAATCAATAAAATTGCATATAACATTTTGATTGAAACCAAACAAAATAATCCTATTAAGCAAATTCATAAATGGAACCATGAAATAGGACACGATAACATGAAATGGGAGAATATCTTTTTAACTCCTTTATTATGTACTGTTGACACAAAACTCCGAGAATTCCAATACAAATACTTAATGAGAACTATCCCAAACAACTCGTATTTACTAAAGTGCAAACTACTTCCGTCTACCCTATGTGATTTCTGTTCCATGTTTCCAGACAGCAACATACATATGTTCTGGGAATGTCATGTCATACAAGCCTTTTGGGGAAATATTTATAATTTTTTAAAAGTATATGTTCCATCTATTAATATTTTAAACTATTTTGATAAATCGTTCTGCACAGTGCAAAGTAATGATCCACGCAATAGCATTCTAATAAATTACATACTACTTCTTACAAAATATTTCATTTTCAAATCAAAATGCGCACTAACTAGTCCAACAATAGAACCTTTTAAAGAATACCTGATACATAGGATACAAATAGAGAAAACAATATCAGAAATAAAAAATCAAAGTGAAATGTTTGAGAACAAATGGAGTGACTTTATAATATTATTAAATTAAAAAAACACAAATATGTTTTTATTGAAGTGATGGTGCAAAAAGTATCTATACATTCTACTTTTATGTCTCTCTCTTTCTCCCCCCTCTCTCTCTCTTCCTCTCTCTCTCTCTCTCTCTCTCTCTCTCTCTCTCTCTCTCTCTCTCTCGAAAAATAATTTATAAATCCATTTATTTTTATCCTATTTGTTAATATGTTTATAATGTATGGCATAAATGTAAATGTATTTATAAATGAATAAAATTGAAAGGACAAAAAGAAGTTAATGTTTGTCATTTGTAAATGATTTCAAATATTCATAAATTCACCAATAGTAATATTATGATTGTGAATAGTCCATATTTGGTGAAACACAAATTCCAAATGTGATCCTTAATTTATTATATACAGCGGATGTCCAAAAAGTTCCCAATAGTTAAGGTTTACTATGAAATAATAAAGTAATACCTAAGAATCCACCATTTGAAGTTGAAGTTGAAGCTGAAGCTTATTGGTAATACATGATGCTGTCCATCCATCGTCATTGATTCATTATATACAGGGTGGTCCAAAAAGTTCTACGATCAAGTTTTTTTTTAAAAAAGCCACGACAGACAATAGAGTGCACAATCACTCACTGCACTAAGTATATTAGAGAGTGTCCTGAAAATTCAGAAACCGACCTTCTCACAAAACTGTTCAGGTGACAAAATGGAGACCAATTTTGGCATCTAAGTATGCCAAAGTTTGGAGCAATAGATAACGTCTATACTGCACTAGAATGCCAAAAGCAACATTCCATATTTGTTTCAAAAATTGTTACTTACTATGGCGTGTGCTTGCATTGATATACTAGTATTCAATTGAATGAATATTACTATGTGTTTTCCATTAAAGAACGTTTAACGTACCATCCATTGTGGCAGAGTATCTATAAAGTTTTCAAAAACTGTTTCAAAGTTTTAAAAACATTGAATATTTGAACCTGCATGATATATGTCCTGTTTGCGTTACATCGGTCCTCATCAAATATACTTTGTACAAAATACATTGATTCGATGTATCCAACTGGCGCCGCAAAGTTGGATATATTAGAAATAACTTATAACATACAATACTTATTTGAAGAAAGACAATAGCGAATATCACTTTCATCTAGCATCGTCATTTTGAAACAATTTCATATGTTTCTAATTTGTACCAAACAAAGACATGCACAGCTTTTGGAATTTGATACATGGCGTATTGTATCAATGTTCTTTCCCTTGTCGTTTGGCTAAATTTTGGTTTTAGCAAAGGCAATACATGATTGAAACTGTTTAATAATTGATGTTAACTTGGATTATATTTCGCATTTGTGATGTGTTATGTGATGCGGTTATCTATTTTTCCGGGAAAGCACAAGCTTAGTAAGCACAAGCTTAGTCATCGTGGTCCTCAATCGCGCAAGTCGTAGCTGGCACTTGATCTATTTCACTTGTTTTACATTTAGTAATATTTTTTTATTACTAAAATACTTAATATTATTTAGTAGCACAGGGAAAATGCATCGTGGTTATTACTAGAACTTTTATAACCTGTTTCGCAATGTGAAATAAATATTTTTTCAACGGGACCACAGTTTTCGCAATAACGTAATTATTCTGTTGAATGCAGTTGATATAAACCATGCTTAAACATTTATGTTTAATCAAATACTGTCCAAACAGCGGTAAATCTACTAGATATAAATATATTCCACCTCGTTAAATGCTTTAGCTTCCAAATAAATTGGCAAAAACTGTTAAAACATAATAAGCAGACGATACAATTCTCGGGTAATGAATTCGAAGATAAGATCGTTGGAATCTTTTTTTGTGCTCGTGTCTTTAAATTTCTCTAATGATGTTTTTTCTTTGAAGCGTCCTGTAGAAATGTGTTGATGATTTCCTTTACGATGGAAACACGGGCTTTGACATGACGTCATTTCTATTGAAATAGTTTTTATTGCTATTATAATCCCACATTGTAAAATAGTCAATATTCGTTGGAGATTAATTCTAAGCAGAACTTAGATGCTTCGACCAGTTTTGCCTAGAACACCATAGAAACCTGTGAAAGTTTGTTTTGTCCCAGCATATTGTTTTACTGTACCATCATATTTTCTCGAAAACATAGTTGATGCACACTATTTCCCTGTGTGAAAGCGTTTCGATGCTACGTCGGTTTTGTGTATATATACACGAAAGCCAACCCTCATAATTGTTTAACCATTTAATGGCGAACATATAGTAGAGAATAATAAGGGAATCTCATTAGGTAAGAATTAATTTCTCCGTTCATATATGAGTAGGAAGTACGTATATAAAGTACATGCGCCATAGGCCTACTGTTCCTGATGTTGGACATTCACTAAGTGATATTAAAAGGCGTCTACCTATATATCTGATATATCCGCTTTATGGCTGTTTTACGTCAGATTTATACGGCTTACTCTGATTTAATGATATCAGTTTTGTTTTAAAAAGTCTACCAAAAGAAGATTTAAATGATACCAGGGTTTTTCTTTAAAATCGAGAGCTGGATTCTCTTTTGCGATGGCCGCCATCGAGGGCGATTCATGATAGTCTAGTTGCTTTTGTTAGCAATCGATCTGAAATGAATCAATACAATATAACAATACTATTTAGGCAGTACTAGTATATCTTGAATCAATATGCGAATATCGTGTATATGAAAAGCTATAGACACAGATAGTAAACACGTGGTACATACGTAGACAAAACAAGTGGTTTACACGTAGATAAAATACGTGCTCAGTTTGCAGTTCATACTTCCGGTGTCTCACTATAACAATGATAACAAAGTGATAAACAAATCAGTTCCAGGTAAATCCAGAAATCACATCTTCTGTATTTCCTTGAATGATAAATCTGGCTGATGTTAATTGATCGTGTTATAGACGATATTTCAGGAGCCAATCATGATATAAACAAACTGTCATCAGTATAAGCTTTATTGCATTCCTGTATTTTCACTATTAGAAGCAAATGTTTTATTTGTTCGAATTTCTTTGTGTTCTCTGTTCGTGAATAAGGCATGACCACTTTATGTCCAAACACCGACGTATTTGCATCATTATTACCGTCAAGACGAGTCGTTCCCTTCTGCATAACAAAGTCATTGTCCATTCAGAAAACATAAAATAACATTTTGTGGCCTAGACAATTTAAAACTAAAATAAAGCGTATTATACTTTCACAAAATACTCAAATGATTTAAGACAGTGCAGTGTTAACAGGCCACTTCTCAACACAACAACGACCGCCAATAACCAGACAATTACACTGTCTATATCGTTATGGAAGCCTTGTTAAGTACACTTTCCGTTCAAATACGTAAAGCGCATAAGGTAAGTAAAGCGCATATAAAAGTAAAGCAATAAATGTCATATAATACCGTTTTCTTCACATTCCCTACAATAGCATATTATGTATCAAAGAGCGTAGTCATGGTGCTCTGGTACGCTCTCGTATTCAGCAGATGGGAGAGAGAAAATTAATTCCATAAATCTGAAAATACGTGAGCTCGAGATCATTTTTCAGTAGTTTTTAAAGCTTGCGCTGCTAAACCTGCACCTATTAGAAAAACAGTGAATCTAAGAAAATTAAAATATATTGACATTAATGAATTCAAAAAAGACATTGAATCCTCATATATTTTGGAAAGTGGACTGCATATATCAGACGTTGATGAACTAGTTGAGGTATATACCGATGGGCTTTCATCACTAATTGACAAACATGCGCCCTTACAATCCATAACAATAGTATTAAGACCCTCATGTCCGTGGTACACTGAAGATCTACATGACGCTAGACATCTCAGACGAAAATTTGAGCGAAAATGGCGAAATTTCTAAATTGACAATAGATCATGAAATATATAGGAATCAATGTTCGGTAGTCAACAAAATGTTGATACAATCCAAAGTATCCTATTACAAAGATAAGGTAGAAGCCTGTGGTCGTGATCAGAAAGGGTTATTTAAGATAACTAAACATCTGATGGATGAAGAAAAAGAAGTTGTGTTACCAACTGGTAAACCTGCTAAAATGCTTGCACAGGACTTCAGTGACTTCTTCATTAACAAAATTGAAGCAATACGTACTGAAATAGCCTCCAGTATTCAGTCAAACCAACAAAACGACAGTGTTGAATTCGAAACTTCTTTCGTAGAAGAGCAACTGTCCGAATTTTCTCCAACATCAGAGGATGAAATCCGAAAACTGATAAATAAATCACCTAGTAAATCATGTGAACTTGATCCAATACCAACATGGCTGTTGAAGGATTGCTTGAATGAACTACTACCATTATTAACAAGAATATTCAATGCATCACTCAAAAGTGCTTATGTACCCAAGGCTTTTAAAAGCTCCAGAATAAGACCACTGATAAAGAAGCCAGGCCTTGATCAAAATGTACTGAAAACTTATAGACCTGTGTCAAACTAACCCTTCATTTCCAAAGTTCTTGAGAAGGTAGTCGATGCTCAACTGGACCAGCATTTAGCACTACATGATCTCCACGAGGAACGTCAGTCAGCATACAGAAAATTTCACTCTACTGAAACGGCTCTTCTTCGTGTGCAAAATGACATCCTTTGCTCTCTAGATCAGAATAAAGATGCGGTCCTTGTAATGCTGGATTTGTCAGCAGCATTTGACACCATTGATCACAACACTCTACTAGGCAGACTTAAAAATCATTTCGGTATAACAGGCAAGCCATTAGAGTGGATGAAATCCTATTTGTGTGACCGCTACCAGACTGTCTGTATAGATGGAGAGCTTTCAAAACCTGTACTTATGAACTGCAGCGTACCACAGGGTTCTGTGCTTGGTCCAAAGAACTACACCATGTACACAAAACCAGTCGGTGCAATCTGTAGAAAACATCAGTTGCAACATTATTTCTATGCTGATGACTCACAATTATATATGGCGTTCAAACCAAAATATTGTGTCTCGCGGGATGAAACCCTGCAAAGAATCGAAGCCTGTCTGAAGGATATCTTGCACTGGATGAAAGATAATTTGCTGAAACTAAATGCTGACAAAACAGAGGTAATCCTGTTTGTACCAAAACGGAACGCCAGCACAGCCGAGAATCTCACGGTGACAGTTGGCGACGATGTAATCAAACCATCATCGATGGTGAGAAACCTTGGTGCAATGTTGGATTCACATTTGGACATGGATAAACACGTAAACTCTGTTTCAAGGTCGTGTTTCATGCAGATCCGACAAATAGGTCAAATCAGACAATACTTGACTGTTGATGCAACAAAATCCCTGATTAATTCTTTAGTAACATCGAGATTGGATTACTGCAATTCATTATTATGTGGCACCCCGAAAATCATTCTGAATAAACTACAAATTATTCAAAATACAGCTGCCCGCCTCATTACACGGACACCGCGTTACAATCACATCACTCCTGTACTGAAGGATCTTCACTGGCTACCTGGCTACTCATGTTTTCAAAGCACTACATGGAAAATCGCCTGGTTACATCAGAAGTATGTTGGAAGTATATACTCCACAAAGACAGCTAAGGTCTCAAAATGATTCTGTTCTTCTAGTTGTGCCAAGGACGAGGACTGTGACTTACGGTGAACGATGTTTCACAGCTGCTGCACCGAAACTCTGGAATGCACTGCCAACAGCGCTCAGAGACAGTAAAACTCTACCGTCCTTCAAAAAAGCCCTGAAAACGCACTATTTTACTATAGCTTATTCATCCTGAAGTTTATGGTTAATGGGTTAAGTCTACTGGGTTAAGTAGAGCCCCGTTTCAAAGTGTGGTAAGGTCTTGAAGAAAGTATGTTATTTCTTCGACCTTTTATAGTAAGGTCTTGAAGAAAGTATGCTATTTCTTCGACCTTTGTAACTCATATGATGATAGTAACTTTATGTCATTTGTGAGTCACCCCCCTTTTAAAGGAAGTATCACTATTCCTTTAAGGGTTAAGGACATGTGGTACATGTAATGGTACTTGACGTTATCCTTGTCCTAGTTGAGGTTTACTTGGTTAAGTTGAGCCCCGCCTACTTTGTCGAATAGATCCCTACTTCTAGGTTTAGTAGGGCCCCGTCTACTGGGTTAAGTAGACGCCAGTCTACTGGGTTAAGTAGAGCCCCGTATACTGTCTTAAATAGATCCCTACTACTAGGTTTAGTAGGGCCCCGTCTACTGGGTTAAGTAAAGGCCCGTCTACTGGGTTAAGTAGAACCCCGTCTACTGGGTTAAGTAGAGCCCCGCCTACTGGGTTTAGTAGGACCTACTTGTATATTTTATGTACATTATATACTGTTTTAACCATGTTTTAGTCATGATTGTACAGCACTTTTGAACGTGTGTATACATGAAAAAAGGGCTAAATATGGTATAATAATAATAAATAATATAAAACGTGATGCTCAATGTTTCAAATTGGAATAAAGATAACACTCTGTATCACTATCTCCCTTTATTGTGCTACGATTTAAGCTTTACGATTGCGTGGTGATTGTTAATAAAGAGCGGTGATAAAAATAAATGAATACTATTTATTGTGTTGGCATTTAAATGAGAAACCATATGAAGACTTGAATATTTCAATATATTTCTCGAGCGTTCTATTCTGTACAGTATCAGAATGGTTTATTGTCGAAAATTATATGAACTTTTTGACTCATACGACAGTAACCATGGAGGCGATGACGTCACAGGTTTTAAACAATCTCACTTAAACGCTCAATCTATCTCATTATTTCCGTATTCCAACGCAAACTGTGTGGACAGTGCTCAGAAAGTAAATCGAGTGCATTATCTGGTTAGTTCATTGTACAAAACATGCAAATTTCATTTGCCACAAATGATTATCGCCTGTTTATTTTACGAGAACATTAAACTGCAGTGTTTAGTTTTATAAGAAATATTTAAGTGCATTTTTAAAATACGTTTATATTTTGAGACCTTTTTGGTGGATAGTCGGTTGTGGCCCTTTGCAATGTTCTTGGCATTCGAATAAAACCAGAAGGTTTGTTATTGTTGTGATAGCTATCGTTGTCTAATATAGGTTGTTCGCTTTTCTCATTGCTAAACAATGGCGCCTCACAGAATAGGTTCGACTCCAACTATTGGTGAACACTTTGCAGAGATAGCATTATATTGAATGAACTTTTTTACAATCTAGTACCAATAACACCCATCTGTTATTAGGTCACCTTCATTGCAAAATCTACATGAAACGAAGACATTTGTTTTATAACTGTATATGAAATTTATATTACTTTAATGACTACATTAATGGGTTCTAGTTTTTATTGACTCTATTTTAATACAGATAAATATTCCATCATGAAACTTTATTATACGTCATGTGAATGGCCGTATTTGTTCTGTGACATTGTATAATAATTTGATAAAACTTGAAACTAGTGTTACTGACCATTATTTTGTTGGTGTATTAAGAACATTCAAATATCGAACTAACTCAATGACAAAAGTTGAATATTATGCTAGAATTTTAGGCATTTATCACGTACTTATCAAATCAAATTTTCAAACTCGTTCTAACTTGTTTGAACAACTACATCAATTGACTTTCATTCATGATGTGTTATAACACGTATAGCCTTATTAAAGATGGCTTTCTCAATAAACCAAATACTTTATCTGGGTTCATATTTTTCTCTCAATAAAATGGTCGTACACATACGCCCAAGTAGCCAACTGCCCCCTGTATCCTTGCGTATTTATACAATACATCCATTATTCGTCATTAATTATATTCATGTTTAGTACATTGTTTTATACAATCCTCTTGACATAAAATACATATGCACACCTTATGTATACAAATAATGCAGCAGCTTAGTTTTATTCTGTATTTAAACTTTGCAATTCTATTTTCTGTCTCGTTCATCATAAAACATCTCGAAACTATTGCTATAGTTTACTTTATTGTATTTAAATTATATCTATATGTTATCTTGTTTGCCGTGTGTGCAAATTACATGCTACGGAATTCCGTTAAGGACATGGCCTTTGCATTGTCAACAAAATACTACCGCGTATGACAGAAAGACTGGATTTATAAACGGTGTAAAGTTTATTATTCATAATGAAGACAAGCACACAAAAAATATGTTAAAATGGAATTATACTGCACCGATATGGATGTGTCATTTACAATTTGCTATGCAGAACATATATACTTATTGCGCTAAATCGTAAAAGGAGAATTAAAGCACTCCGCTTCCGTATTTCCGTATATCCGATTCCTCTACACTCTGTTGGCATAGTAAGTGGGCTTCGGAGTACGTTCGTTTTCATTACAAACAGTACGTTCATTTATGCGTAATGAATGGTTTGGTGTGAAACATTTCCTCTGTGTATACTTGTAGAGAAATGCGAGAAGCTTCACCAAGCTCCCAAGTGTCATCAGCATGCATAGAGTTTGTCATTTCGAGAATGATAAATTTGTATTCAGAAATTGTTTGTCCCGTAAATAAAAAATATGTTACACTAATGTGATTGCCTGGATCAACGTATTGTTTCTTATTAAAGAAGATATACAATACAGTCACAATAATAATGCAATGCATTCGGTTATACGTGCATGTATTGAATTATGAACTTAGAATCTCTTTTGATTTAAAGAATAGATTCTACACGTTTGTCATCCCAAATTTTGAGCTAACACGTATGTGTTTACCCTAATGAGTCGATCTTTTGATTAACGCATAATATGGAGCAAAACGGTCATTTGTAATTTTCTTTTCGTTCACTGGTCATTGGACATAACGATCTTTTTTTGAGATGGTCGTATTAGTTTGGTATCTCTTCATTGAGTGATTATGGTAATTTGGCGTTCAATCTGCTGATTTCAGTATGTTCACAAATATGTTATTTAATGTATTAGCATCATCATTCTGCCATTGTTTAAAAACAATACTGATTCCTGAATCCATTGTTTATAAAAAACTTCTTGGTCTTTGATACGTTTTAGTTCAGTGTTATATGTATCAGAAATCAAAAAGACCGATATTGATTTATTCCCCCGTGATACTCTCTAGTGTGTTCTTTCATTTGGATAACTCTTCTTTTATCTATGTTTTGTTTATTTTATAGTGCACGGTGGAAGTTAACAAAATCGAAATGCTCAGATTAAGTAATGGTTTAGCTGGGCGTTTGATTCAGACGACCTTTGTGTTTATAATTTTATATTACCAAGACTCTAATTAGGAAGAGAACTTTCAATGACGTCTAATTAACCACAAGAAAATAACGAAAATGTCAAAAGAATCCGACTGACAGGCCTAGGCTGTTCCCGTACGGAATATGAAAGCCATCTTCTTCGGGACGAAAGTCCAAAGCAAACCGTGTGACCAGTCAACATTAGGCCTTGAGTAAAAAACCTTGTACTATTCCGTTGTTTGATTAATGTTTTTTCAATAGCCGAGGAGTTCCGAAGGGAATCTTGTTTGTTCGTTGGTCGAGCTTTAAATATGAGGGGAGTGGATTTAGCAGATTG
Organism: Spisula subtruncata; assembly: GCA_963678985.1. NCBI lineage: Eukaryota > Metazoa > Mollusca > Bivalvia > Venerida > Mactridae > Spisula > Spisula subtruncata. Next base: position 6,067,120 of record OY787660.1, read on the forward strand.
GATTTCCGATTCAATCTTTTGGAGTAGGACGGTTAAAATGTGCCAGTCTGGGATTCAAAATTTTTTATTAGTGCCTAACATTGCCAGCTTACAAAATTATATCGTACTTCCAGTGAATCTGGAAATGTCCACTGTCCATTGTACACGCTTCATTGCTTCGCTATAGCTTCATTACAATGTATATATCATAGCATTGTCATTATGTAATGCGTATTTCATATTTCTTGCATACCCCATTAGGTAATATAGTGAGTGCTTTATATATGAATGAGAAAGCGGCTAGACAACTGCACAGGTTCTGATGTATTGTTGTAAAATGAGCTGGTCAAAGACAATTCAGCAGTAAGCAATTCAATACAACGGTTCATGTTCGTTTTCTTATAAAATAAATAGTAGCGAAACTAATTGGGGATTGCATTCATTTTAACATTCCAATTTACCGTATATATGCGTTCGTATGACGACCTGGCTAGTAAGTCGCACTTGTACAATGGGCCGATAAAGACGGACTTTTGCTTAGGCCCTCTCATACGTACACACTAATTTTCCACCGAAAGCGGGATTTGAATAAATATTTCCTGGTGCCATCGCATAGCGACGATAGCATTTGACCATTCGGTCGCGTATACAATTCAACTCCAACTAATGTTGCGCAAATAACCGGTATCAATATGACTACACCACGCCGCACCTGAGGCCTTACTTTATCATTGTAAGACTGAAACTCAGAGTTACACATAAATTGACAACATTCATAATCACTACCATATCTATGCAATTATGTACAAACATGTGACATTTTTCTGATCATTTGATACATGTATTCCCATTTACATGGAAATCGGTACAACAACTTGAGAGCGAATAGAACATTCGACAATATAAAGTCGAAGTCTGAGTTTTAGACTCACGACATTGGTTAATAAGGCAACAGTACTAATAGGTTCGTAAATTGCCTACAATACTCTCAGTAGGTCGCGTTGTCATACTGTTACAATGACACATTACAAAATGAGAATATTACCGCTTCTTTTCCATTAGAATTTATCAAATTATGGATGTCGACTGTGTAACTGTACCAGCCGGTACAATAGAATCAATTACAAGCCATAGTCTAGGATTACAAAGCCAAGAGTCATCGTCCAGACTATGTGACATGACGCCCTCTTGGGAAATTAATTTATCTATAATTCTAATTTCAAGTATGCCAGGCATATCAATGGACTATTGAACTCAAAGTAGCTGAAATAATGTGTTGCTCACATCTATGTTCTAGTAGAACATTCGTGGTTATTTGGTTATATTTATACTATAAAATCCAAGTTGGTGAACCTAACCATCGACAATTATTAGTACATGTAGTGTGCACTCTAAAATGCTTAGTGTGATGAAAGAATTTGACCTAGATTTACAGGTATATGTACTGGAATATTCGCAATTTTAACTGTCCCTAAATCTAAAACATAGCATATCATTTTATCGATATAGCGTGACCTTATGCGTACATCGGCCATGCAATTGAATCTGTCAATTTTAGTGGAATCACATTTCACAAGATACTACATGTATATTTCTGGAGAACACTACAACAGCCGACTTAACAGAAGCTTACCTTTCCAAATCTGACAGTAGTTCGGGTCCTAAACTGTAATGTAATGTAGGATTTAGGGACCGGGAACCAGACTAACATAACGAAAGCGCATGGTCCTTTCAACACACATATCAAATGCGGACCCACTAAAGCGGTGTGGCCGTTTATACTGACAGACTAACATACTTGAACTGTTTGTATGGCATACTGTTTTCTATAACTTCATTTCGATCTTTGACACGTCACTCTCGAAGGCAGTAAATATCTTATTGCGATACAATCAGTGTCGTTTAATAATGATACTCATCGTCATATCAATAAGACAAATTCTCTCGGATTGCTGCAAGCTTTGTCAGTTAATAAAATGAAGGAACCTAGTTTATCTTAGCAGTGATATAAGTCAGACTCTCTGTTAATTATTTATTATTTTACTCATTTGATTACGTGAAATTTCCAATCAAATAAAGTTTTATCTTGCACTCAGCACGTGACGAAGTATTAACTTAACAGGCTACAGAAAATCACGTAAATATGATTTTGCGTTCCTTTTCTATTTTATTTATGACTTATTATGAGCTTGGATGAGTATTGGCTGCATTTCATTTGGTCTCATGCATTGACCTCTATTATTTAATTTCTTTGACTTGGATTTTTAATTGTTTCTTTGGCTTATGTGTGGGCATGGCTCAGAGTAGTTGCTAGGAATATGTAATAACATTTCCCAACCCATTCCTACCTTGCCCATTATTTCTAACTAGGTCAAATCGTAGTTGTGCCTCTTTAAGTCGCATAACGTTAGGTCACTGTTCTTAGTGTTTTAAACTAGGTCACGTCCGGCGTTGTTGTGGTTTATTAGGTCGCCGTTTTTGACATGGGTTTTTGTGTGGGCATTGCTCAGGGTAGTTGTGTTGTGGTGTTTCTGATTTATGTGCTCGACTGGTTGGATTGAGTGATACCTTCCATGTCGGATTTTCTCATATTATCAGTTAACATAAACATATCTAAAATCATGAGAATATGGCCGCATCTTTCCCTTTTGTCTTAACTGTGTCGTGAAAACCGCGTGCTATGCTTCCTTTTGTGGTTTAAATTCTTTACTGATAAATGTCAAGTGTTGAATCAGGCTACAGATAATCACGTAAATATGATTTTGCGTTCCTTTTCTACCTTAATTAAGACTTAAATATCGTGAAATTTTAACAGTTAACATTATACTAAAGCAAATAATGTAAACATGGATTTTCCTTCCTCTTCTGCATTAATTGTGTCTTGACATATCGCGTGATATATTTCCTTTTGCGGTTTGAATTCTAAATGTCGAGTGTTGAATCAGGCGTACACTATTCTTGACGAAGTAACGTGATCCAACACGGTAATAGCAGGTTACGTCACGAACTTTAAATCTAAACTGTTTCTATTTTTCTCTGCTTTTAAATCAACATGTCAGTTTGAATTGAAGTATTGCAATGATTTTATCATATTGAACAAGTGGAACAACTCCTAGAGACTGACTAGCCCAGCTTAATAGGTTTCCATTAAATTTAAATTCCTAGTAATTAGTTTTTTAAATCTCTATTCTTGGAAACGGAGATAACCACTAGAGGAAAGCTAGTCTATAATGTATTACAATACGTCGCAAATACATCTTAAAACCAGTTGAAACTCATTTTGGTCTATTTTCGGGATTAATGAATGAGAAACAAGTGCACTCTCTGTTTCATTGCGTAAGAACAGTTATGGCGTACTGTAGAATTACGATTATTCGTGGTGGTTAATGTTCCTTTCATTTCGTGGATGAAGCTCAGCCATATGGTATCAAATCCCAGCCATTATTATTTTTGAGGCTTAAAGCTATTAACTATGTACGCATTAGTCATAATGAAAGACAAATGGCTACAATATATGTGCCATTATTCGACTTCAAAATAACGGGTCAATGTACTTCTTTTCGATTTTGTTAAATCAATGAAATCCCGAGACATATAAATATGAACATATTGTCAATAAGTTAATGCCCTAGCAGACTAGATGAGTTTACAGTAACAATGCTCTCAGCAAATCTCGGAACATGTTAACAACGAGTTGCTTTGTGTTTTTAAGACACATTATTCTATTATATCGATGATAAACGTTCATATTATGCTTGCCATAAATTTCTATCAAAAACCCCATTCCTTACAGAAAACAGGTAATGCTAATGTTGTGTCCGTAAATTGAACCATAACGTCAAGAGCAGGTCTCATTACAGTCTTGTTACTGTTCTCATTCAGCCAACATAAGCATAAATTGTTTTATTTCAGACGATATATACATTTGCGAACAATCGTATTGTGCCCTATGACGTCATAATTTATATATTTTATCACTTACAGACACCTCTAGACATTTGGCATCATCTGGGTTGTAGATATCTATTACAATAACTGCTGTTTCTAAAAAGTGAATGCCTCGTTACATACATGTCGTCTGCTCGATGTGAACAGTGTCGTCTGCATCGTTGCAACAATTTGATTCCAATTTATCACGCGGATATTCCACACGCGAAAGACAAAAAACACAAACACAGAAATATACATTCTCGTAAAATTGGGTAATACATTGTATTGTGCACATGTTTTGTAGCAGTTAGTTGTTTGTTTTGAAGGTAAATTCGTATGTGAAGATTGTAAACGAATGAATCTGTAAACTAGTTGTGTCCATTGTATTGTCACCGTATGATATGATGGCGTTTGCTGGACAACACTACCCAAGATTACATGGCCTTTGTGACAGGTAATTATTAAAAGTCAAACGACTTAAGGCACTCGTGCAAAGTAAATGTTGATTCAAACTTGCTTAATGTGAAACACTTAATATAAGTGTAAAAAGTAATTGGAAATCGTAAAACAAGCACCGCCGTCGAATTCTTCAATCATCTATGTTAAGAAGTCAATTTTAACCATTATACTACCTGCTTAATAGAAAACGCCTACTTACGACCTCTTTTAATATAATTGCAATATAAAACGGGCACGACGTTTTAATATTTAGAGATGAATAAGATATTACATTCTCTTAGCATCTTATCACCCTGGATCATATATTCTGCTACCAATATGTGTTCTATCCTATCGCCACATGATCATATATCGTTCAGATCATTCTGTCCTAGAAAAGTGTGATCAAATATTCCATCTACTAATATACACAAACACATTACTTTACGAGAAACAGAAGCATGTTCTATATTAACACCAGAACCTCATTGAATTCGTATGAGAAACAACGGAAAACTGCAGTAACGTCTGTCTTGTTGATTTCTGACGTAGAACACATGTGCTCTGGTCAGAACATATTCATAGCAGATACATGAGTGGTGGTCCCATCCGTAAATACGATAACAAAGAACGCATCAAGTTCACCGTTTCTGTCAGTGTAAGGTTTTCTCTGGAGAATATTTCCTGTTTAATAGCAGCATTCTGACGATACAAAACGGTAAATTAGTTTATTTACTCTGGTGCTGGGACAAACAGTTTGGTAACAGTCAACATTCAGTGTAATTGAGCGGCTTGTGTTATGTTTGTGACGTAGAATAAATGGCATCTTTTGATAACGTATGAAAAACCTTATCAGCAGCTACACAGGACGGTTTATTGGAGAGAAAAAAACCGACAAAATAGATTATTGTCGATGTATACAGCACCCAGGAAGCTTATAAAACGACTTGAAATGTCTGTTTGCTACAGATAATTTTATTCAAACTACAGTGTTATTTATGAGACGGTGTGTAACTAACCCAATGTTTGGAAATAATCTTCTGATTGTTATGCTTTCCTGCCGACGATCGAAAAATACTAAAGAACCTAATGAAGTGACCTTTTGACATTACAAGCCTATTTCTTATTTATATTTAGAAATGTATGGGGTGTAAGGACGTACGCAGCTAAATGTAGATCTATACACTTCTGTATTGATTCGAAAAACAGATAAAAAGTAGATTAGTTGGTATTAAAATGCTGGTATTGTATCAAGACCTGTTGTAATTACGCCGTATGAACCCGAATCTATGGACATGAATGCTTCAACATAATATCATATGAAGTTCAGAATATTGGTAACCAAAATACGTATGCTTTAGGTTAATGATAACCAGAAGGTCGTAATCCTAAATGACATAATCTGGTAACCAGCTCATCATTTTTATATCTTCCAATTGGCTCAACGGTTAACCGTTCAATATACATATATTTCCCTAACCGTCATTACACCGACCAACAGACTCACCGTCCATCTATATGAACCAGCTTAAATAATAACCACAATGATAATAATAATAGTAATAATAATGATAATAATAACGGCTTTATTTACAGTAGACGACAGTTTGGTTCTTGGCCAAAGTTAATACGGTCCATAAAAATATACGAGGAAATCATACAGGGACGGTAGTACCCAACTTAACCAGCCGAGAACAGAAAACAGTAACAACACAAAATAACACAACTACCAGGGACAATGCTTATACATAACACAACGAAATCATTAAAAGCCCAAGTCAAGACATGTTTTAAATGCACAAGTTAATTATATAGACATTACATTTGATCACGTTAACGTTATCTGTTGACAAATCAGGTAACCACATAATACTCTTACTGTAGTGTAAGTCTGCAATCATTTTAAAAAGCAATAACTTACAGACATGCCAGTGAAATTAAATAAAGGGCATCTGTGAACCTATACAATAAACTTATATCTTGTTAACTCTGATATATCTCTTGGAACATATACCTGGTTTCAGACTCTGAGTAAATACAAGATGTTATTATTTTAGGTGTCTGACAATGATTGAAAACACACGCCGTTGTTATTATACAGGTCTTGTGGATATCTAGAGAATACAGACCCACCCTGCTTCTAAGTAAACATACAGTATAACGCCGTCGTAGTTTTCCTTGTAGAATTCCCGGCATCATTTTCTTCGAGTCTTAATACAACGTCAATATTTTAATTCAATCAATCTTTTTCATTAACTGTATGAGCTTTGAGAATAAAACCATTGCAGTTTAATTGATACCGTCATAATCCATCTTCAGAGCTTAGAATATAGTGTGCCATTGTGTCCTTAAATTACCTCAAAGATCACTCTCAGTCAGTTGCACAATTAGTCAGTCATTATCCTACAAAATACAAAACCTATGTAGATGTATCGGTTTTATGTGCTTTCCATAGAAAATGCGTGCAAACATCTCATTAACAAATATAAACGTTTGCTAACGTTGGCGTGCGCCATCCATATGACGTTATGCACTCTCTAAATGCGAGTTCTAAAGTTCTTTAAATGTTGCAATTACAGGCCAACATAACACTGTCTGCCCTTTAATCAGCTTCTACAAGTCGATCTGTAATAACATGTTTCCAGGAGCAACATAATGTGCTCTACATTCTGATATTGAGAGTCTTGTTAATGAAGATTTACTATCAAATGTGATTTACAACGAACATTTAGTTTCTCATAGAAACTTCAAACGGAATCAGGTAGTTATTCAAGACATTTAAAAATATTTCAACTAGTACATGCACTATTTTATTATCGTTGTTAGAAAATAGTTCTTCATTCATAGCAAACGTCATTTGTACTTTAGGGAAAATGATATGAGGAAACCAACCTGGCACAGAAAACAATAAAAACATGGCATAACACAGTAACACGGAACAATGCCCATACATACATACATCACAGTATTTAATTATCGTAAATTGTCTATTTTCAGGATCCAAGATTTAATGCCGATATTGATATTAGAATGGGGTATAAAACACAAAGTATCCTGTCAATGCCTATCAAAGATAACGATGGAGAAGTTATAGGTCTGACACAAGCTGTCAACACGGTTGTCAACCGTCATCAACAATTCAACGAGCATTATGAAAAGATACGGTGTTTTTGTGTACTTTATACATTTATTCTGTGAGGGTTGAAGTCTCATTTTCTTTTTTTTTCGAGTTAAAAGTCTCTACTATGTATTATTTTTAAGTCCCATCGATCATGTGTCAGTCAGTTCTAGAATAAACTGCATCCCAAACAAAAGTATAGCGTTAGTGTACTTTCCATATAATCTTTCTGTGATGTTAAATTCCAAGTGATAGCATGTTTTAGTCACACAAAGACTGCCCAATTTTAGTAACAAAGAATGGAGTTGATTGTATGGGTACCATATAAAATTTATTGAGAGTATATCGTATGGGTTATCTCTCTTAATAACGGTGAAGAAACCGTATGACAGTGTACGATTGTTTTGCATATATTTCTAAACACAAAAATACGCTACAAAACATGCACATTCGTGATGTTGTATTCGTCGCCAGAAGGGTTATAGAAAAAAGAAGCCAGTTTTTGTGTACCATTTTTACTTTGTCAATGGTACCAATGGCTTAAGCTGAAAAGATGGGGCTTCCCTTGCAAGCCCTCGTGACGATGTTTATAACCAATAATGAATGTGATGTCGGGAGCGGCAGAGCGATCATTCTTAGCCATGTGAACTAGTTCACAATCGACCAAAAACTTATAAAAAGTATTTTATATTTTGTATTACTGTCGATTAAACACATGACGTCATAGGCTAACCTTTCAATGGGGGAATGCCACCTGCGTTCTTGAAAGCCCATCTACTCGTCTGTTTGGCATAAAATTACTTTCTATAACTTTACCGTCTGTTTTGTTTGTTTTATATAATGAATGGTTGATGTAGAATGTTGCTTGTGTTTTAGGTGTACCTTGCTTTTTGTGGAATTGGTTTGAAAAATGCTCAATTATTCTAACGATCTCTTAAAAAAAACGGCGAAGTCAGGTAGGTGTCTGTTTACAATAGGAATGCGTAAACAAGTAACAGGTATCTGCTTGCAATAAGAATGTATAAACGAATAATAGTCAACAGTTTCGGCATTAAAAAGACAATAACGAAGCTGGTATTGTAGACAAAACACAACAAATCAGAGCAAAGCACAGACCACAAGGCACTAAAAAACGATCACAAATAATTAAAGCAATAAAGATATAGAAAATAGGACAGAAAAGGCATCGCTCAACTTAAACAGTCGAACTCAGAAAACATACACGCATCACATACCACAACTGAACGATACAATGCCCAACATACAACAGGACGAGAAAATTAAAACATTAGATACAAACATTTTAATCAATAGAGGTTGCATGTTGTGATATACTTGATATAAGATAACGTTGTATCAACTACATGTAAAGCAGTTGATTAAGAGCAAGTCTTCACAAGGAAGATACGTATTAGATTCCTGATTTAGTTCTTATTCTGATTCTTGTCTATGCCGTTATATCTTCCACACATTAAAACATAAAGATTATGTCTGAAGGCTTTTCTTTACGAGTATACAAATAATTTACTTACTAAACATAAGCTGTCATTTCAGAAGATTTGTTGGCCGAACGAATGCCATCAGAGGTTAATACACTTCGATAAAGCTCATAAATGACATATAATTATACAAATTGCCACTTAACTGTCATCCTAGTTCTGCTATTGAATGACTCACGACGTCTCTCAAGAGTTAATTGGAAGGCATCGTTTACATTGTATACATCGTGCATTTATTCATTTCATATCAGTCGATTTGTTTAAAAAGGCTTCTTCCTGGTTAACGTTCGGTTCCTTTGCGTGACCCACTTTTTCCTGTGTTTTATTCTAGTTGTCGATTAATTGCATCTGTTTGGTTCAGAGATGACAGAGCGATGATAAAGAAATTAACAAGTAAAATGACATTTAACATAATTAGGCTTATTTTTGAGGCGCCATTCGATTGTCTTTAGTTGAAATTGTGGCAGTATTGTTTGACGTTATGTATTCACTTACTTAATTGACTTACCATTGGGACTATACTTATCGTAAATTGTTCCATAGTTCACACACACAAGTTTGTGGTGTTTTCTTATGCATTGTTAATGTAATGTAGAAAGTCTCCAGTTTCTCTTCCATTGGGGTCTTCAATTATTGTTTCAATTTAATGAAAAAAATCGCGTCAGCAGTGTTATATAGAAATTCGTTGGAATTTCCCTTGTCATAGCAATGTAATGTTGACGTTTGCTATTTTTACCATTGTGTCATCAGTGAGATCGTGAATTAGCTAGTATTTCCTTTGCATCATCAGTATTATGATGCGTCATCAATGCAATCTTGAAATTGGCAAATGTTTCCTTTCTGGCATCAATGTTATCTTGAAATAATCTTTCTATCCTTCGCGTCATCAATATAATCTAGAAATTCTGCAGGTTCTTCTTGATCTTGCTCGGGTGATATTTGAGGAGCAGAGTAACGTGGCTAGCAAACCTTATCCAGAAGAGCATGATGCATACACAGTCTTTGTTACATTGTGAAAGATGCCGAGTGATGTTAACGGACGATTCTAGCAAGGTAAGAGATGTTCGCCATTTTTCAACCAGCACAACTTGGTCCCAAGCATCTCAAGTAGAAATCTCAACACGATTTAAGAAGATTCTGAATTAGAGATAAATTTGAAATTCGAGCACATGGATTTTACTGTAATAAACTCAATTGAATCGATGTTGAACAAATAAGGAAGGAGTGTTTTCTTGAAAACTGATTCGCATCTACATATACGCATACTAGGCTATGAAATCCAACATATTGAGTAGATCATGACGAAGCAAATTGTATGGAATGTCTGGAATATTGCACATCCTGATTAGTCAATAGTCCTAAGAAAAAATAACACACATCAAAATAACAGTTTATGTACGTGATGACCTGAATTAATCACCACCTACCCTAATCGGCAAATATCTGTACCAACTTACAAGATTTTAAATACACCGAATGGTAATTTAAACAGTCGTCTATTTTTTGCTTCTGCGTTTAGCGTATAGCTTAAGCTATATGTTCAGTTATGATGAAATATTGGCTCTTTAAGTGTCTTCGACAAATGTCAATGTAATCAGATTTTATGATAGATAAAATAATTGTCTCAGGTAATTCGGTATGTTGTCATTATATCTTTTATTATTCTATAGAAAAGGAGAATGTTCGTTTCATTTATTACCCAATATTTGTTTTTAAATGATTCTTCCTCGCTTTATAAATTCGTAATAAAATAAACCGTGTTTGATATTGCTAATTTTTTTATTTCATTGAATATCAACTGATATTCCATTTTTGTATATTTAATATGAAATTACTTTTCTCCCTGCTATAATTCCTTTTTCAGGTCAAACACAAACCTCAATTTCTCCTCTATATTTTGTATTTGTAATATGAGTTTAAATTTTCCTTCGTACAATTCATTTTAAGGTCAAACGCAAACGTAAACGACGAGCGTCAACTAAAACGGTGATTTCATTTTAGTGGTATTTGTCCTTTGTTAGACTACAAATTCCTCTAACATTCGCTTTCATGTCTAATATACACAAGAAAAACCCATAACCCATATATTTCACATCCATACATACATGTTTCATTGGCAATGGTTGGTTCAAAAATATAATCAACGCGTTTTATATATCGATGGTTCACTTCAAAATGCCGAAGCCAAATCAAGAATTGTTTGAAGCAACGTGATACTGAATTAGGTCTTGAAATGTTTACGTACAAAACTAATTAAGTCAGTGAGAATTTTAAAATAAAATGCTATTTTACAAGGTATTTTGGGAGATGAAATGTAGATCTACTTGTTGTAAACAATGCATGTTCGTTATTTTGCTTCAAATATTTTGTTCAGCACCAGCTATTCACATTCAACAGATCAAATAAAATACCAACATTTTTTCGACAACTGCAATATGGCGTAGCTTCGTTGGTTTCTTTCATAAAACATGAAAGTGTATGCTCTTCTGATTTTGTCGAAGGCTTTGATACTACATAGACATATTCACCTTGTCTGTACAGAACACCACAAAACAGCATTCAGAATTTCAAGATGTTAAAGTCATACCATCGATATATCAATAAGCGAAGAGCTTAACTTATGGAACAAACAATTGATTAGTCATTCTGTCTTTCTCCGATAGGTGTTCGATATGTCACGTTGTTTATTGTTTTTGTGCCAACCAATGCACCTAGTACATATGCCCATGCAAAAAAGTAATGGCTTTATGTACATAAACATTTAAATGCTTCATCTTGGCAGTATTGATGATTGATTACAGTGTACATGTATATGAGATTGTCAAATCTTACAAGTGTATAAGATTGTTGAGTTCATACTGGGTTTGGCATTTTCTTATTTGCTTCTTGTGACAGCTAAAAATGGCGCCACAAATCAGGTGGTATGGCAACATTGCTTAGATGAAAATAAATGACATCATTAACCAAGAAGTTGGGCAACACTGTTTATCAGAAAATTATTGATATTCCAATTCATATGGAAAAACTGACTAGCTTCAATGACGTGTTGAACCGCGTGTAAAGGCACTAACCAATTCAGAGACATTTTATTGACTTTATTTTCCAACAATTATACTCTCAAATTGTTTCAAATGTCATTAAATTACGTAATTATATGTCAAAAAATATTGAAACATTTGCTAAGGCTAAAGTGTGCAATTCTTTCATCGTTTGTCATTTTAAACTCTTCCTTGAGCAATTTAAAGCTCGTATTTATGCAATAAAGAGCACGGTTCACTAATTAGTAAAAATACCCCAATAACATTTATTAATAAAAATATGACAAATTACAAGTAGCAGAGAGCAAAATGACTGTAAATATAATGTTTTTTAAGAAATAGTATATTGTTTATCTAAAGTTGTATGTTGGCGCAATGCAATTATATGTAACAGAATGAGGATATCGTATTTGAAATCCTTACTAACTGTCAATGTGTGATTTGGCTTGTCTAATAAAACACCGAGGTGGTATCGTCTGTCGATATTTGATAGATGATGCTAGCAATTAAGTTGTGGAAATGATACCTTGACACTATTAACACTTTTTCTATTATTGTCCTATACGGTTTATGTGAGGTGTTTAGAGTTTGATATAGACCAATTCTAAATGGGAAAGAGTAACTTGTCCTGAAAAGAAGGGAGAGGAAATATGCAGTACAGAAGTTACTGTAGTACAAGTCTTCGTCGTCGTAGAAGTAGTAGAAGCTGTAATTGTAACTGTAGAAGTTTTTCAGTTGTCATTAACGACATCGAGAAACATCTCCAACATTGACGGCGTCATCCACGGCTTCATTTTCATCATTTACATCATAACAACTATCAACGACATCATCACCATATCATTATCAGCACCACAGACATTATTGATTCCTAATATTCGATTTCGAAAATCTTACGATGAGCTAAATTCAGTCAGTATATGTTTTTTGACACCGAATACAGAACATCATGGTGTTTGTTCAACTCATATTATTAACTCGTGTTGTAATACATGTTCATTATTATAATACAATTGCCCGTTTAATTGGATTACATTAATTATAAATATTTATTTTTTGTTTGGTATTTATTACTTGGTCGTTATTTACAAATAAAATGATTAAATGCATTTACTGTTAAAGTTCGCCCGAATCACTGTTTGTTACAACATATTGGATACACTTTGTTTTATAAATACCTTGAATTTATTTTGTTGGGTATATTACATTAAATAAATATTTTTACAACGTTTTCAACTTTATTGTACGAATATTGTGGATGGAAAAAGGGACGTGGCATATAAATATAGTTTAATCAAGTTTTAATATATTTTATAATGAATGATTTCAGGGTATGTTCAATCAGGTGTATGATCTAGCTACTGATGACTTCGACAACAGCGAAAACTACATGCGAGAAGGGTGAGTAGCTGTTTTTTGTTGATTTATTTGAAAATAAGGAACTTTAACCCTATCGCTACCAACAAGACGGATGTACCCGTCCCGCTTATAGCCCAATCGTTTTGTCAGTAAGACAGTTATACCCGTCTTAGAATTTCAACGACATTCCAATTATAAAGAAATGTACAAGTAAACACGTAAGACGTATGTTTATATTTATATGAGAATACAATCTTTTCAATGGTTTCTGGTGGATTTTCTCAACCATGGTAAAGGCATTATTGGTTTAAATGCATTCTGCAGCATGTAGCCTGGGCTTTTGTGTTTGTTTTGAAAATATTTTTAGATCTAATTTTTGTTTTGAAAAGTTGAACGTCATTATACCGGATGGAAGTGACTATTTCAATTATTTTGGTGATGAAGACGCACGCTTTTCCTTCTGTCATTTGTTTTCGGTTGTGGATAGGTACCTCGTTAGTACCCCAACATGTTGCAATACTACAAAATAAATGCTTATCCATATATTAAATATTGTGCAAGCAATCAGGTCATCACGATTAATCTAAATCGGAAATATGTAGACGATGTTTAAAATTGAAGTCCTAGTCACTGCGAAATTCCGTTTACCAAAGACATTGCCCATGAAAATGATTTGCTTTACATAATGCTCAACATCTTTTCTAATATATTGTAGAGGAAAATCAGTGATTGCTTTAACATTTTGACGGATGATTAAAGTTCGCAACGTTTCATTGTCCTTTCAATGTTTCTTTGAAATTGATTAATGAGTCTGATTTTTAGATAGAACAATGGCGCCTTTCCGGTAGAGAAATGAATATTTTGGAATATGTAAAGATAAGACAATGGACTCTGCTGTTTCATGACGTATTATGAAAGTAATCATCATAGATAAAGTAGAATATACAATTCGAGACAGTTACATTTTCTCTATAATTCCCAAGCTGAAAGTGTCTAAATTATTATCGTAACATATTAAGAATGAACGCTGCTAGGCAGATTAAAAGTAGATTGATTATTAAAATAAGGGACTAGTACCTTTGGGGTAAATCAAACATAGCTCATTTATTGACATACGGAACCGGCATTTTGAGGCAAATCAAACGTAGCTTATTCAATACTATAAGAGACAGTCACTGAGGCAAAACATATTTTATATATAACCATAATGGACCAGTACGTAGGATGTAAATCAAACACAACTTATTCGTGACAATTTGGTACTAGAATACTCAAGTTCTTCACACGTACCGTATTTATTACCTTAGGATGCCAGTACAACTGATTTTTATACTGTTTTCCAATTCTTAGTATTTTGATTTCTCGAAAAGAGCATTTTCTAGATTGCATTACTCTTGCACAATTACAGCTCACACCACAACTGTACACTTCCGTTTGTCTGCATTTTGTCACACCAATATGTATAACTTAGTCATAGTATCGTGTATACCACACGGGTCCGGACCCAGGGGGTTAATGAGTTTATTATACCGACTAAAATGTTGGAAAATCCTAGAAAAAATTACCGCCTAACATTAACAGAATGCTTTATAAGATAACGAGTGTTAGCTTCGTTGGAGTATATAAATGCATGCGCTACTCATAATGTATAACCAAAGTAACGTGTGTCTGGGTTTCATGGTTAATACTGCTATTTCGTTATATCAATAAAGCAAAGTGTTATCATAACGAACGAAAAGTTGTAGTTGCACGGATTTCCTACATAATATATCTACTCAGAAATATTATCATCTTTGTACAATCATATCTTATCATATCACGTCGGATTTTCTCATACCCTTTTTAGGATATTAATTTAGAATTTCTGTAAGATTCAACACCTCTTGTGTTTGAAATTCGTTTATCCTTATACAAACATAATATGTTCATTCCCTAAAATACGCCGTCACCTCCTGATCCCTGTGCATTAAACGTTTCAAATTCCCTGAGTGTTATTGTGTACCTAAAGATTATTATGGGTAATAGTTGGAATCAAGCGTCAGCTCAATTAAAGCCCTGGGAGACAGACTTTTTTCTTCGAAAGTCTTTTTTGGGGTTTCTGTTCTTCAGCTATGAGTGCTTGACTTTTAATACACAGTTGGTTTTTAATTAAATTTACTAGTATGTTGGATTATACAATGCATTAAATGCTTTCTTTTTCAGCCCTTGAATATTCCTGAAGTGTACAGTGATTCTAGATTTGATCCAACAGTAAGTTCATCTATGGGCTAGCTATGTACAAATATATTTCCAAATATCTTTTACATTGTACCTTACGCACATTTAAGATTACTTTTACACATGAACGCAGCTATTGTGAACGACTTTGTTGTGTTAAGAGCGAGACGAACTAGATATATCATCAGTTACTTTACTTTTTGTGCAAAGCAGCACTAATGTTCCCGAATCCATGTGATTTTATATACGTGATGATACCAATGGATGAACCAATTATTCACTAATATTGACATCTTTATATCTGAAGATTATTGTGATGTTATATGAACCATATAACTAATATTTCATGTTTACATATTTTAAGATTTTAGATTGTGTAAGATAGATAATATTCACCAAGCTTACATGTGATTGACAGTATTGTTTGATGGAAATCCTAACTGGATTCCAACTGGTGATTCCTAAATTGTTTTGGTTGCAGAAGGGGAAACAATCAAACAATGTTTTCTATTACCCTTTCTTATTCATGACAATATTGCCCCATCCAATGATATGTTCGATTGATGCAAAGTGTGCATAATGTGCAGCAACCTTGCATGTTTCCACCAGATCACTACTTTGATATCATGTAATGTATCTAGTACTTATCTTGTAAATACATTGATCATTCACATCACCGCAGAATTTAAATGCATTCCATTATTCTCATTAATATTATGACGATGCCATGGGAATGTTGTTTCACTACTTTAATTATGTAAGCAAGTACTGTAAATGACGTATTTCTTTTAATGGTATTGTATCTGAGAACTCTTGAAAAATATTTTAAGATTGAATTTTATTTGCAAAAGAATCTACCCTTTCTTTATCATCAAGTCAACGAATGCTATCTTAAAAGTTATACTTTGTACGTGTATTTAAAACAATTAAATTTTGAATAGGCGTCATTTGATCCGGTATATTTATAAAAGTTGTTTTGATTTGCGATTTTCAAACTTTGTGTCGATGCTTACTGTCGGTGAAGAAGAATTATCGAAATGTAACATATCATAACTGGAGACATGCATTCAATGTGGCACAAACAATGCACTGTTGTCTTAAGGTAGGTGTGGAATCCATTTAACAAGACGCTTGCTTGTATTACTTTTTTAATTTACACGTACCAATGACGACGAAGCGAAAATGATGCCCACATTCCATTGCTCAAATATGTCTTGCTTGCCAAGTCAAACAGCAATTATGACTGTGCTTCACCTGATTTGCTAATGACTAGGTAGTAGCAATGCAGGGATTTGTCGCCTTTGTAATCATACAGCCATAATTTGAAATTTTGTATGATAGATGTATTTAACACTTTCTTCCAGTTTGGCAATTCTACGTTTGAAACATTATGTAATACTCCATATTAAAAAAAGCAAAGCTTGAAAGTTCGAGGACGATGTTAAATTGTTTGATATTACTTGTATTTTCAGAAAGGTCAACTGGATAATATGTTAAGTGACCTTGAAATGTTGGCACTCATTGTTGGATGTCTATGTCATGATTTAGACCATAGAGGAACAAATAACCAATTCCAAATAAAGTAAGAATCGGTCCTATCTTGATATATAGTATTTATGTTTCCTAGATGTTCACAGCCTATAAAATGTCTAGTTGATCACTGTCATACAGTTGGATTTTCATAAATGGAAAGTGCTATGTCCTTTATTTACATTGGCTATCATCATGAAATCCTATTTTGGTGCATATAACGTCCGTTGCTTGGAGCTGTGCCATTTACTAGCTTTTAGTTTACTAATTATATAAAGACTAGTCCCTGGTCGTTAACTGTTGATAAAGTAGCATCCGACTTTTAACTGGATGAAAAAGGTGGTAAATGTGCAGTCGGTTGAGTGGTCACATGTTTGAATGTAGACTGCATATGGACAGTTTTTGTATAATAGGAAGGTGCCTGTTCCACAACTACTTACAACTGTATATTTGTAAATAGAGATCTTAGCAAATACAATTAAAAAACAAATGATATGTGACAGGAATAGTATAGAGTACCACTTTAAAGATTTCTGAATGTGAAATAAAAGTCTCTATGTTCTATTCTTCCTATGATGTTTGTCAACTTTTATCTAGAAGTTTTGTTTATTTTTAGAACAATGTCTGCATTAGCGGAGTTATACTATACCTCAACACTAGAACATCACCATTTTGACCAATGTATCATGATATTAAGTACGGAGGTAAGGGAGGAATAACTGCTTCATTTCTACTCACCTTGTAATTGGATTGATCAGTTAACTGTTTGGAATTGATAAGTGTTACGGTAATTAAATCTAAGACCCTTTTAAGATTACTGACGTCACCGATGACGAAAACAAGATGAGTTACGATTGTACGAGTGTACATTTGTAGAATGTCAGAGGCGCTGCGAGTGTGTTCACTTTTATTAAACTGGTTTCCCGTTCTTAGATAGCGGTGTGATGTTTTATAATAACACAAGAAGTATCATTCTTATCTGAGTGGAGTAAAGGGTTACAGTCCTTATTTATTACTGTCTTGTATGGGTTTGATTTGTGGTGCTTGATTAATTCCATGTCCTTCTCTAAATCAATAAATAAATAACTCAATGAAATATTGTAACAAAAACTAAAGATATTCAAGCTTATTATAAATGATGTAAATAGTATTCATGTATTGTGAACATTGTAGGGCAATGAAATCCTGTCTAGGTTATCTCAGGAAGAGTACGAATCTGTGATAGGGTTACTGGAGTGTGCAATATTATCCACAGACTTGGCATTATACTATAAGTAAGTTATTTCTCTTTACATTGCCATGCTTTGCAAGTATTCCTTGTATACTAGATCAGCATTTAGTAGTCTAAATAATTGAATATAGATTACATGTTTTATATATTTTCATAACTCCCGCTAAGTGGCTCAAAGACAACATTATCATGTCCATGCATATGGGTTTTTGGTGTGAAAACGTAAATAGAGTGTACGCAATAGGAAGTATAAATGTGAAGCACCTTGATTCCGTTAATAAGAAAAATATTCTTCCACATGAAATTGAAGGTTTCATTACAAACAAGTGGCTTTGCCGTACTAGTATTTCAATGCAGAAGAATATTTCGTTAATTTTCCCTTTATTTGTCCATTGTATTTTAGACATCGAGGAGATATTTTCCGTCTAGTTGAAGATAAATCTACAGATTGGGATACTGACGAACATAGAGACTTATTGAGATCCATGCTGATGACAGCCTCTGATGTCGCCGCCATCACCAAACCATGGGAGGTTCACATATTGAGGTCCAATTTATATTTCTAGTATGTGGGTCCCATTTATGGACAATTATCATATTGAGGTCACATTTCTGGACAACTTTCCTCTTGGGGTCCAATCTATGGACATTTCAGAAGCGATTCATTAATTTGGTTTGTATTTATGGCACAAAGGCGTTCTCGTGAATTCGGTATCATTGTAAATACACACAAACATGCAATTAAGCAATAAAATGACAATTTAGTTAAAGAGTGTGGACCATAGCGTCTGTCATTTTCCGAAACACGATGAATGTTGGAGCCATAACCATTTTTAAGCTAGCAATAAAATATGTGAACTGAAATTGCTGATGATCATAGTGTACTGTGATTTCTTTTTAAATAACATCTAGAATAGTGGTGCTTGACATAAAATGTATCGGATTTGTTTTAAAGATGTCGAATACAGATGGGTGGGGATCAATTGACACGCGACGTTTAGACAGCGACGTTGCCTGACATAATATCCGGCTCGGATTGTCTGGAGTGTTTTTCCACAGAAAATGAAATATGCTAAACTGGATTAATTGAGGATTTGTGTTAATTACCTGAGTGGTGTGACGAAATATAGAATGACAATTACAATAATAAGTGACTTAATCCGATTTTCAGGTTGCTGAATTGATTGGAAGTGAGTTCTTTGAGCAAGGGGATCTTGAAAAGGTAAAGCTGAAAATTTAACCAATCGTAAGTACTCTTATTATTGACGTCATGGCGATTGAAAAATACTAAAAGCACGCACTATATTTAGTTTGTTTGCATGTACTCACGTAAGGGAGTTACGAACTAATAACCAATAAATCATATGAGCGCCATGACTTATGCTATACATGTAAGTAGGCTGTGCAGACCAGTATCATAGAACGTGATAGATGAATACTTTCTGGACTTGGTTAAATACTCATTACCAAACTAGAATATTATACTGAAAAATCTATATTCATAATGTGTAATCTACAGATCAAGCTTCTAGTATTCCACATAGCTCAATGTTGTCTTATATACAGTGCCCACCAAAATGATGAATACAGAGTTTTCCCCAATTTACTTGCCTGCATAACACTACTTGCAGAACAGAGAAGCAACAATATTTTTGAAGACCAGGAAATTTTTTTATTTAGTGTAAAGACAATACATTGATTGGAACCCTAGATGAAAAATATTTAGTTTCTCTGCCAGCTTTAAAACGACAACATGATCATATAATATGGCAAATTCAGCCCCTTGAACCCTATAGTTTAATTTAAAATCAGTAAATGTTCATCTTTCTATCTGTTACATTTTTTACTCCTTCATTAACTGTTTTGTCAGAAATTGCAAACCTTGTTACCGTCTGACCAAAAGATATGGAATAATTAAACTAATTATAATTTTGCATCTGTCAAAAAGTGTATCCATATTTTTGGTGGGCACTGTATATAGACCTACTAGTTTGAAAACATTAGTCTCTACGTTTCTACTCATATACAATACTGTTAACTAATTATTTATTCGTTGGTATTTTGTGCATTTCATTGATTTTCTCAACCACAAAATCAAATCCACCATGAATAATTATACCAACAAATCCGTAAGTTGAAGTTTACAATGGTTGCCATTTTGTTAGTTGGACAATGTATACAACATATATGCAAAAGTATATGTATTTATCCATGCAGGAAATGATGGACCGAGACAAGAAAGACAAATTGCCTGAGATGCAGGTGAACTTTATCGATGCAATATGTATGCCAGTGTACAAGGTATGTCTAATACATGTAAAACTCAACGCACCTCTAATTGCTGTATATGTGATTTTAATTGCTTTCAAAAAGATTTCGTTGGTACGCTTAAACGTACAAAGCATGTGTCTTGCAAGCGCGTAGATGATAATGAATTGTGTTGCACAAGAATATATACTAGTATTTACTTTTCTTTTTATATAAGTTATAATGTTCTCTGCATCCACTTCGAGCATATACTAATTTGTTGTCGTTGAACAGTTGTTGGCCCTTTATATACATGTACCATTACATGTGATAAGTTATTGATGGGTAATCTCAGGCAATTACAAAGATATCACACAAGTGTCAACCGTTAGTCGATGGTTGTCAACAGAATAGAGATAACTGGGACAACCTTGCTAAACGATTGGACAAGACACAGGTCGACGAAAACGAACAAGTAACAGTTAAACCCCACAGCTGACATAAACTGAAGTGTGTGCTCGTATAGACGGAGCACATCTTACGTATTGGTACTTGAATGTTAAGACACTCGGTCTGGCCTGATCGTAATCATTAATATATTACTTTATATTTTACTAGTGCATTGCTGAAACCAGATGTGTGAGATATGATGGCATGTTGACATTGACATGTGAAATGGTCTGTTGACTCAGAATACATACGTGTTTTCATTATATAATCAGGTACAAATCACAAGGCTACGTTACCCATGATGATTTGTATGGATAGTTGATTTCATGAAAGATATTGGAAAGTTCAGTTGTATGTATCTGTGTACGATATAATTCATCAAATTTGGTTTGAAAGGCTTGCATGTCCAAACCTATGGCAGGTGTCAAATATGAGAATGATTAAATGAAAATATGTCACTTATTTTATATGTACGATATTTTATTATACGGTAGTTTTTTATCCTACACTGAACGAGAAAATTTTGCCTACTAAATTTGTCTTTTAAATTATTAAATTATAAAGTAGCACTTAGAAATTATACAGACGTGTCCTGGTTATGTAAATATTGAGAAATGATAGAAATGAGCAATGTAATTCCTTTTCATCTACCAATGTTCTACTGTTTACAGTTTTCTTCGTTGAATACTTTAATGAGATTTTCATATAATTTTGTTGTTCTGATTTAAGTGGTATGCGGGTATATTCGTTTAAACGTTCGTGTAGCAGCCGTGAACCATCGGTTATGTCCGTTTGTCTATTGTATTCTGTGTGCATTAAGACCTGTGTAATCAGGATGTTACGTGTAATACTACTCTGATCATCTCGGCCATGTAACAGACTGTGAACTTGGATGTGTTCTAGAGCTAGACTCAAGAAATATTTACCGGAGACTGACGGAAATGGTTGAGCTTTCACGATTGGTGTAATTCTTGGAATAAAACAAGACTGGTACCATGTTCGATTTATAAGCTAGATGCAGACGGTGTCGGAAATGATAAAATTGGTACCAGTCTAAAAAATAAACTGGATGTCACTTTCGGATGACCTTGGCTACGTTGGTACATATATGTTCAAGCTGTTTTGCTTATTTCCTTATATACCATACATCACCTTCATCAAACCTTACTTTGTTCAAAGCGCCATTCTGTGATATATTCTTCATCACCAAAAGAGATTTTTACAATTCACACCACGATTTTGATGACGATTTGTGTTTTTTTCATTGATGTCTTATTTCTAAATTATCACTCATTGGCGTGATAACAATATATCAATGTGTTGTTGCTGTTGTGTTGTTCCTACTTTATTCATGCGTGTCTTTATACCACAGTCATGAATCATACTTTGTGCAAATATCTGTTACTAATGGCAAAGGAGTCGAATTATGTTATTTTGGTGCACATAACGATTAACAGAATATAGGTCTTCTTGGTAATAATGTTGTATTGGCGAAAAGAGAAACGTACAGTGATCTATAGCCTCTTAGATTAATCCAACTAAAAATACTTATTTTAAACTGACCAACTTGTGGCCCATTTGATCCCCAAATTATGTGAAAGTCCTTTTTTCATGAACTTCCATAACTTTTGTGTTTTCCATCTTGGATGACGTCATCATTTATTTTCTGATGACGTCATAATAATAAGATAGCAAGCACCTGAATACCATAATTCTATTTTTTTTTAGTGAACGATTATTAAGGTGTGATGTAACTTATTCATTTGTTACGTTAAAATAGTATATGTATGGTACAGTGTATGGATGAATAAACATGTTTGAAGAAGATGTTAATGTTCGTTTTATGTCATGTTTGTCAGTTTTAAGATTATTATTGTTTATTCCATGTTACTTCTTGTATAGTTTTATTATTCATATTTTAGGCATTGTTACGTATCATGTATGAGGGGTGTTCTGCAAGCAAACACATTCATCAAATAGTTTTACAATACGATGAAACCTATACAAGTTAACATCCTATTCAAGCCAGCATCTGTCTAAAACCAATTAAGAGTTAACATGTTTTTTCCCGATTATACAAATAGTTTATGTAACAACTTGTACATGGCGTAGCAATGCCTTATTGTTGACTGTGATAGATACCATGATAGAAATCCACTGTTTGATAAGCCTCTAGACTGGTCCTCGGTTCGATTGGTCTGCATTGTAATATTGGAGCAGGAACCTGTGTTTACACACGCTTATACCAAGGTTTGACTTTTTCCATTGACTTTTCCAAATGTACCGGGTTCAAATCAGGGGACACATATATATGAAGAAGCAAAGCAAATAATTTCAATTTCATTTTTTTTTAAATTTCTTTTCGATCGTACTGTTAACAGGTACATTTTCCAAACACACGCTTAAAACGATTTAATTTGTAAATTGCTAATTAAATATTAATTTAATATTTTATGTTTAGGTTTTGAATATTAAACGGGTATTATGAATCGAGTAGGTTCGATATTAAACCATGTTACATTCGCATGTTGGGGACATTGTGTTTTTACACTAACACCTCAACAACATAATGTTATCGAGGTGTGCTAAAATTGAATGTTCATTATTGAATTGGTCTTGCTCTTATTTTGACATTGCCTTTTTATTCAGGTGGTGGTATTTAAGAGTTTAATAAATTGAGGATTTACTGTACATTTAAACCTTCAGTTACCTTGACCTTGTATGTTTTGTCTATTTCATTGTATTAACCACATGTTGTGTTATTTTTTAATTATACACGTACATTAGTTGCTTAGCCACTCAGTGTACCTATAATACGTTTTGTAGATTAAAATATTAAATTATCTACAACTATATGCATTTGTTGTTATTTTCTTCATATGTTAATTAAATAAGAGCGGTCGTGTATTTGAATATATATTTACGAATACAATATGTCTGACCTAGTTTGTAAGGAACAATGCACAGTGGAGCACGGGTAACGTACACAGGAAGTTATTTATAGCTTGTGATATCATACAAATACAGGTACGTGTGGTGCAGAGTAACACAAACAGAATTTTTAGGTAAGAGAAAGTCTGAATACGATGTGAGAAGCCAATCCCTATTTGCAAATGTTTAATAGAGTAAATACGGATATTATTTTGTCATTCTTTGGATATACCAAGAAGTCATTATATATAAAGTATGTGATAAAATGGCATTTGGTGAAATGACAATAAAATGGACACGAGCGGATTGATATGTTTTATCAAAGTTAGATGTCTGTAAACGATTTCAAGCAAGGTTCGCATAGACTCTTAAAACATGTGATAAGATGAAGCTTTATTGAAATTAAGTAAAAGCAGCGAGCCGTAACCTTGCCCTAAACAATATCAAAACGAAAATATGTTGCCTTTCGCTTGTCGTTGAGAAATATTGTGATATTATCCAGCATATCTTCAGCTGTTACGGTATGTTTTTGTTTTGATCCATATGGATTATTTGTCCCGTATGATCAATTTATGTGAAGTAATTATTAGAATGCTTGATGTATGCAGTATAAGAGCTGGAATGCTTCCTGTTGCACATTGTTATTGCATTCACCTTACACTGTCGTTACCCAGGCAACCATGGCATCATTCATCAAGCGAGTCACCAATTACTTGGAATATTGACGTCATGCCTTGATGCATGTTGTCTTTATTTAGATAATCTCTGTTTTTCAGCCCTCTCTCACTATTATTATTAATTTTGTGCAAATAAGTGCTTGTTTCTTTAAGGACACATGTATGCTTATTCGGTATTTTATTCTTGCGTAAATATTAAATGCATTTTCTTCTTCTGGTACTTTAAGTGTTCATATCTAACTGGTTAGGTTCCAAACTTATTTAACTAATCTCTTCAATAAAGGCTTGTTATTAGAAAGGTCGGGTACATTAGCCAGATTGGACAAGTTTATGTCACATTCGGGTCCAACGAGATGTGTGATGTCTGCACAGCATTAGATGAGTACTTCGTATGATATCAATCAGAGCTCAAGCTCGTGCAACCACTTTAGGGCATTCACACGCATATACATACGCAGATGTAATATTACGCACATTTGTTCAAAAGATCGAAAGTTCCATTTTACATCGTACTAATTATCATGACTGATACATGTAGCCTGATGTGAATGTAGCATGCTAGCTGCCTAGCAGCCTGACAGCCTAACAGAAAAAAAGTTTGCAGCTTTGTGGCCTGGCAGTGCGCACAATTCACGTTTGTTACATACTATTTTAAAAGATCTAGTACATTTTATAATTAGCGACAAAGTTAAACACTGCTTTTTCATTGTTGTGATTTTCAGTAAACGTGGCAGCGCCCCGGCTGATTTCTACATTTGCGAGACATTTTTCTGCTTCTATTTACTCGTAAATGCTCCAGTCACGTTTTATAAAAAGGGAAATGTTCAAGGAATACATACAAACCCATGGATGCACTGTATACTATTGCCTTTGATTTGCTGCGCAGTAAAAATTTATATCTACCGCATCACCTCCAAACATTTCTCAAATTTAACAGGATTATACTAGATCAATTTAATTTTATTCCTTATACTTGTATTCATTTGTACCATTGAATATATATTGAGGATATTTGTATTTATCCGTGTATGATCGGCTGATAATTCACCAAGTGAGCAGCTGATGTAATATTTTCACGAGTGGCGTAGTCACGAGCGAAAATATAAGTCAGTTGCTCACTAGGTGAATTATCAAACGATCATACACGGTAAAATACTAATATTCAATTTATTTCATGCTTCAAATAGCTTAAATGATGGAAAAATTCTACTATATACCTCAAATGTTTTGCGTGACGTCGTTTTCCCGCCATGCACGCGTCGAGATGCAATCAAGTAGTTCTTCTGCAATGGCTTCAATTTCGTCCATTTGTTGTACATTTATGTACATAAGAATTATAATGTTCCATTATTTAAAGATTAAGAGAACGAGTGAAAATGATTATTATTTTATTTTTGGTGGCGGAGAAATTTGTTTTAAAAAAGTAGTCCGTTTGCGTGAAATTATGAAATGTGAAATTATGAACTGTGAAATTATGAACTGTGAAATTATAAACTGTGAAATTATCGGGGAATAATCCACCATTATTCCGCCGTAAACCACCGATAAGCATGAAATAAATTAATGCCATTTATACTCAGTACTAATGCTGATGTATTGTTAAGTAGTGAACTTATTCAGGTCACATAGTATCGATAAGTAAACAGGGATAAACCGAAGAAAATTAACGATACAAAGATATTTGTAATTATCAATGGTCCGAGTCAATTCTATTAGCAACTAAGTGTTGTTGAAATTTCTTTTCAATTTTGGAGTTGCTGTTATGCTATTTATTAATTTACTTAT
Source organism: Spisula subtruncata (assembly GCA_963678985.1). NCBI lineage: Eukaryota > Metazoa > Mollusca > Bivalvia > Venerida > Mactridae > Spisula > Spisula subtruncata. The sequence continues at coordinate 6,093,549 of OY787660.1, forward strand.
GACATTTTTTTAATTATGGTATGAATGTAAAATTGGTCAAATTGTTTAGAGATATAAATTTCTTTTCGTCCTCGCTTAATACAAATGTATTGAAAAAGAAAATGTTAAAAAAAGTTATTAAAGTTGATGGATCCCGCAACTTTTTTTAATGAACTTGAACGGATGGAAACCACTTCAATACCAGTACCCGTCAGACACTATACAGCTAGCACATTTAACGACGAATACGTTATGATGCACATACTCGCGAATAAAACCAGACTAACACTAAGCAGGCCCACAACTCCTGAACTGGTTCCGCATGCCTCATTTCCGACTCAATCTACAATGGAATGGAGTAGGACGTGTGGTACCAGTTTAACTACCACCATTCTCGTTCTCCAGCCAATCGTGAAAGCTCGGTAATTTCCGCTTGCCTCCGGTAAATATAGACCGAGGTAATCCGGAAGGTTCTCCAGCGTAATCTCAACTTAGACTATGAATTGAACATTTTCCTGATAATATGCTATGTCATCAGCTATTTAGACGTTGACCTTTCTCACTAATGACATCGTTGCTATTTGAAATTTCACAGCTTCGTTAGTTATCTAATGAAGTTCTAAAAGTGTTCTCATTTAAAGAATATGTTTTCGTTCTGTCACCAGTCATCTGACTAATATGTCACAACGGTTTAATTAACTTCCACAAAACCGAGACAGTTTGGTGTCCGAACATTTGATTATGATCGTGGGTTTGTATAGAAGCCTCCAGTCTTGCATAGATTGCTGACATTGTGCTTGGTGCCACTGAAATTAAATAGCGAAAGGATTTGTCATTTCATAAGTCAAACGGTTATATTTAGAAGCGATTCGACGTTTTATTACTATAACTGTTACACTCCCTAATGATAAAGAGGTCTATTGTAGCATATTTTTATATATGACAAAGATATTCAATCTTTTACAAGTCCAACATTTGCACTTTCCTGTTATTCCCATAGGGACAATGACATAAATGAAATGTAAAACGATTCGACTTTTTATATCAGAACAAATTTGCACTTTCCAATTATTAAAGGTCGCTATAAGCAAATGGTGAAATTATTTTAACAAAGGTTGCACTTTCTAATTGCTAACGGTCGGTGATCATACTTAAGGTGTCAATTAGACTTTCCTTCACAAATCTTCTCGAATTAAGTTGACATTTAGCAGAAACTCAAACTGGGGAACGCTCCCTGAAGACTTGGTGGTAGTGACTTTGTTATTTATTGATAGAAATGAGTCTAGAACTATGGTTAAAGTCAATGGCTGCATCATCTTATCATCTGCATCAACACTTTGTAGACATCTAGGGAAAATGTCTCGTCTCAAATAGACTTAAATTGAAGCCAAACGAGTGGTAACCGATCATTGAGGCATAATGTAAGATTAGTTCGCTCCGTTTGCGTTTCCTGAAATATTCTTTTTATATACTGGTTTATGTAAGTCTATTGCGAAACAAGCTGTTCAACGTTTGTTGAACTCTCTGGGTATCTCTGACCTGGTGTTATCTATCACCATGAGGGGAATATGAGGAGCCGATCCCTTTGTCAATCCGTAAAGCGTTTAATACAGTAAATACGTGTGTCAGATTGTTTTCTTCTTTGGAATGACGCTGGCTACATAACTAAGCTAACGAAGTGGTAGGTAAGATTATGTTACTCTTTGAATATACCAAGATGACATCGTTTGTAAATGTTTGTTGTTGGTTTGTTGTTGGTTTGATTGTTCACGGAATGTCAATAGTCGCACATGCATGTTCAGATTGATAGTTTTGTTGTTGGGTGCCATTTTACGCTATGGAATTAATGAAGCAAATCACACTGACATTTTCCCTGAATGTTCCTATCCTAAATATTATGATATAGTCTAGCGTATCATCAGCTGTTACGGTATGTTTTTGTTATGATCCATATGGATTATTTGTCGTGTATGATTCATTTATATGGACTAATTATTTGAATTCTTGATGTATGTAGTATAAGAGCTGCAATACGTCCTGCTGCTTATTGTAATTCCTGTCACCTTATAACGTCGTTACCATGGCAATCACGGCATCATTCATCAAGCGAGCCAACAATTACTTCGAACATTGACGTCATGGCTTGATGCATGCTGTCTTTATTTAGAAAATCTCTGTTTTTCGGTCCTCTCTTTCTGCTGTTATTTATCATCCAATTTAGTGCGAATATGTGATTTTTGTCTGTACACGTTCTTCCTCGGTGTTGTATCCTTGCGAATATATTAAATAAAGTTTCTTCTTATGGTATTTTAAGGGTGTATATTAAGAAAGTTAAATTTCAACCTTATTTAAATAATCGCTTTAGTAAATGCTACACATTTGTCTTAAGCCAGGTCGGGTACTTTGAATAGCCAGATTGGATAAGTGTATGTCATTTTCGGTTCCAACGAGGTGCTCTATGTCTGTATATCATTTGATGAGTTTTTCATATTATATTGATCAAAAGTCCATGTCGAGCAAGCATATACGACAATATTCACATTCATATATCGTACGTACGTATTAAATTAGGCACATACGTTCAAAAGATCGAATGTACGATCAATCACATAATTCAGAGGTATTTCATTCACAAACCAATCGTCATTTTCTCCGATATAAATCCAATTTAGGAAAACAACGAGAGAGACAGCTATGGTAGTGTAATCTAACTCATTTCCAAGTTGCATGATATAATCTGAAGAAGGTAATTTCCTTGCCGACTGTCGATATAGGCTATTACTAGAAAGTAGTGCGTATAGTTCAAAGATGGCGTAAGACACCGTGACCTTGTGTCTAAAGTGCATGAAAACCAAATTTAATTAGTCTTTAAGTCGAAATGTCTGTATAATTCTGGCACAATTTCACCGAACAGTGTAATAATACGATTTATGTACTTGTTGCGTATGGCAGAAGCTTTTAATTATTCAGGAAATCTAAAATTTTCTTATCAAATCAGTCAGAAGGATGTCTCGTGACGTCAATAAAGTCTCACGGGACTTGACGAGATCTGAATCGAGGTTACTTGTAGCAGGATTATTTGCTGAAGCTAAGTGAAAAACTTTCCGTAGATATTGATGATGTACATTAGTTATGCCGCAGACAGCATGTTTAATACATATCACTGTAAAGTCGATCGTTGTCGTTGGTTAGGCCAACTGATATATTTAGTGAATTTAAGCACAATAGCAATTTTGTGGAGTCAGAAACGCATTGTTGTTCATTAAATTATAGGGTTTTAATTTCGTCATTCACAATTTCTTGAAGTCTAATTGTTCGGTTTTGACAAATTTGAGAAATTCTAGTTTTCTCAAATTACGCGATATATTACATGTGTTTGTTATCTATGTCATCGAGGATTGTCATGATGACATTCAATGGCTGCGATTATTTAAACACCACACCTATCTATCAGCTTGTGTCGTATTTTTCATTGAGTCCGTTATGCTAGCACACATGTAGTTCTGCTAGTTACAGGTATTTAATTATAAAAATGAATATTGTGACACAGTTTCAAATCAGACATGATACATGTGATAAAGACACTCCTTCAAAGCTAAACGCGTATTTATTTTCCTTGTGGTCGTTCTTGCAACGTCATTGTCTTTCATTAAATCGGTATCAAGGTTTGGACTGTACAACTTGTCAAAGGAAATATAATTGCACAAAACGTTGGTTTCAATAGTTTATTGTTTTCACTATATTGTTGCGTTACTATTTTTGTTTTAATTTTGGCTATACAAGTGATGTTACATAAAATTCAATGCGCCAACAGTAGAGGTTGCTCGACTTTAACTTGAAATGTAACTAAAATAAATTGAAAGTCGAATTCAGGACTAATGTATGTACAAAATGTAACTAGGACAAATTTCAAGGGAAATAAACGCAGTGCCTAATCAAGGGTGAAATGGTTTAATTGAAAACGTTCTTGAAGCAACACTTTTGTCCGGATTTTTGTTCAAATATTTAATTAATTATTATTACTATTAACAACTTCGTATTTCAAGATGATAAATATGGCTACCGGGTTTTTAACGAGATTGGTCTGTGACCGGAATTGTTTGATGTAGGGCTTAAATAAAGTTAATACTGTATATTTTTAATTTTAAAATTTTCCTTTGTTTGACAAACGTTTTGATTAGGCTTCAATTGATATAAACAAATTTGGCCAAGAAGAAACCCTTTATATAATTGTGTTTGATGGAAATCCCTGTCTTGGCATAGGCGCATATTCTGTTAGAGCCATCAGGCAAGTCAGTTTTGGACGACGACAGCGGATTTGGTACAGGCGCATATCTTTTATAGAACCATCGAGTGATTTATTTGCTTTTTTCGCGTTAGTGATTGATAGTTAGCATTTGTGATCTTGGAGATACTACAGTATAGCGTTGCCTAAGATAGCTACATTTTGTATATGTTCATATGCTGCCGGTTGCAATTTGACCTTAGAAGTAATTCCTTGTTTCTTTCTCAGCTAAGTGGTATTCAGTCATTCATGTGCATTGCAAGAACATTGATTTGTATGTGTTTTTGTAATACATTTGAAAATATGGTCTTTGACGTAGCAATAAAACAGTAGACAAATTGACGGGTTGTTGACAAATGTTGAAGTTCATTCTCTGGCCCGTATCAAGTGACCAATAAAAGTCAATTACCGTTACTATTTGGTTACAGCTTGAAAGAATGTGTTTCATGTAAATTGATTTAGCATTTATACGAGGGTGTTCCAAACGTTTTTGGGCAAGTGGCGAAGAGTTTAATTTGATCAGGAAATAAAAACAATCTCCAATTCTTCTCGAAACTTTCGAAATTCCCCTCGTGTATGGTAAGTTCAATCATAAATCAAAGCACATTACTTTCAACATCGAGCCATATTACAGGAAATGAAGCTAATAATTTTAATGTGAGAAAAAAAATCGAATCACACTCATTCACTTGTCCGCCACCCTTTGACACATTGAATGGTTTATTGTCCAAATGTTTTCACTGATAGATTACACTAACTACAAATTATTGATGGTGTTTTTTCCTGTGTACTTTTCACTATACTCCTATAATTATACCATAATGCTTTGAAAGATAGAGCTTAAGACAAATGACTTTCTGATTTTCGAGCAGTTCTTACGCTAGTTGTTAGAATAATGCAACTAGGAATCATCTAAAAGAAATTTCGACCAAACTTTCGAGTTGAAATATGTGTTCATGCGAATGTTCAGTAAGAGGTCCACAGTGGAAAAAGAAAAAGAAGTGGCCACGTAATGCGAGATTTTACGATACAGTTGAGATGTTTTTGAAAATGTTGCATTTTGCGCATGCGCAATAAAATACTATAACTGAAATGGATTGTTTGAGTTACCTCAGATTGGTGCCACTGATCAAGTATGTTTTGTTTGCCTAATGGGTTTAGCTTACTTAAATGAAGATACAATCGCCGTGCCTTGGATTTGGTAATTGCTGTGTGGCGTGATTTTAATGACAAAACAAATATTCCTCCATTACATCTTAATGGGTTTTCTTTAAAATATGGCATTTCATAATTGCCGACAATATGTTTTTGTCTTTAAATATCACGTGCGACGCGTCATGTATCATATTCTAATCAAATATTAATAACGCGATTAATATTTGCTGACTCTGCAACTTTTCACTTACAACGTCCCACGTGGTGTGTTATACAATTATCCTGATTTTATTGCGGCAAAATTTAATTAATTATCAGCGAAACTAACAAATTATTCATAACGCATGTTATAAATTTCGATATCCCGGATGGAACTACAATGACAATTTCAGGCTGGTAATCAACTTTCCTGGTAGCTATGCTGAACAAATTAGAGTGTCTATAATCACTGTCAATGTTTGGTGGATTTTTTTTTAAATTTCACTATATAACATCTCAGCTTCGATTCTATTCCGAAAATGCATACATCATGTGGCAAGGTTCCTTGTTTGACCGTTAAACTAGCGGAATCCAACATATTGTCTTGTGGAAGGTCGAAGGCTTGTGGAAGCCATCCCATTTGCTTGCGGAGCTCGTTCATGACCGACATTTTGAATTTTATGAATTTATAGAATATTGGTAATCGTGTTTCATTTTTAGTACAAATGTAATAATATAGCCATGCATTAAAAACTTTTTCAGCTTCCAATTGATGTACGGCAATTTCATACGATACAATTCGGCTATATTGATAGCACATAATATACAACACCCTGTATTAGACAATGTATTTGCTGATGAAATTCGGTTGTATTTGTAACACATCATGTGACACCCTGTAATAGACCAAGTATCAATTTAGCTTTTGGCATTGAGTTGTAATGGTAGGTAACACATTACGGGAAACCCTTTATTTGGAATAACATTAAGCAGTTCAATCGATATCTTAGTTCTATGTCAATGCTCCTAAAACATAAGGAAGTAACTGAACTGGTAAGTAACGTTAAGTGCACTAGTACTCAAATTACAGCGAAACCATTTCTCAGAACGAAAATGTAAGCTCTAAAGTATCCTAACAAGAGCGGTTAGGTTAATGCGATTTTGAACGTTTCTGTTTGTAAAAGCGAATACTTGTGCGTTGAAAATGAAATACTTCTTGATTCAAAATGCGTGATTAATGGTTGTAGATCTCTATCCAATGAAACTAAATGCATTTAGAGGATGAGCATATCGTCCGCTTAAATCTTGATCACGCAATCGACGACTTCTGTCTCACTTTCCACTTTGTGTGTTGTATTTGTGCTTTTTGTGATCTGGTGTTTCTTGTTTATTTATTTGCTCAATGTAACAGCACTAGTGTATAGTGTTCATTCCATCACATGCTGTAGTTAACTCTTTTAGAACCCTGTTTCATTTTCATTTGTGTGTGTTCTTTTGTGCCTTTTTGTGCCTTTTTGTGCCTTTTTGTGTTTTGTTGTTTTTGGTTTAGAGATTTCCTCATTGTCCGACTTGCTTAAACATCTTTGAGCACGGCGCTCAAGTAAGCCACGTACATACCTGTATACTGGAAATAAAATCACTGACCAGAATAGTATATTTCGTATATGTTGTTATACAAGTCACTCACGTAAGCTAACGGCAGTGCCTTATGTAAGAACTCTACTCTACTAAAGTACAAATTGACACTTTTATTTTCTAAATTTGGACAGCACATTTCCTTAATACAATGACCTATATATTTTATTGTACTAATTTAAGTATTACTACAGCTTCAATATTATATTTGTTTTAGAGATAAATAGTAATAAAATGAATGATACATTTCAAGTGCCACGTACCGTGATAGACACCAAAGTCAAATACGCTCAAGAAAAGCAACGAATTATTTTGCAATTGTTGAATTGTCCGTTCCATTTTGACAAAGCTGTCTCTATGCCAATAAACTAAAACGAGCAATATATAACCGATGGTGATTATAACATTTAGAAATGCATTTTTGTTAAAGTTGTCGTTCAAATAGATATGAAACTACTACTCTGAAAAAACGCCAATGTTTTGTAACTAAATTATGTACTTAGAGAATTGTTCATGAATGTTTAAGTTCACCCTGACATGACACAAACGACTCCCGTGTCTGTGTGTCAGTCAATCCATTTGTTAACCCATATATGTTTGTAAGAAGAGAGGAACTTCAGTCAATTGATGTGAAACATCACGTAAACCTTACAGAGATCGAAGATGTATAGAATACTAAACGTAAACATTGTTCTATGAATTATAAGTCAGCAACTGTGCCTTCTGCTGTTTGGACCGTTGTCAAGGACAACCACAGCAGAGATACAATATTCTTTGACACTTTATCCGTCCCGCTTTGTTTTAACTTCCATTTGCAATAAAAGCAAGAATGAAAAGGAGCAGTCAATCAGTACCAAATAAAACACATCAACTTGTCTCACTCCAAACTTGTATGATTGATACAAGCGTCTTAACCAATAGAGAGTAAAATATATTAACGACTAGAAAAGTCAAGTATTTGTGACCACTAGATCCTATTAAAATAGAAATTATTATCAAGTATTGTCTCCGGGAGTATGAAACGAGAATGTTTAATCGTATCGATAAATAATCTATCAGTACCATCACCAAATATGTCTATTGGCCTAGTTTTAAAGACACCATTGACGTCATAACCGATATAAAAATTGGCGAGGCTGGAACGCAATGTATTATTGGTTTGTACTTTGCTGGAACTTTCTGTATGAGTAAATAAACATATGTCGATGACCGAATACACCTCTCTCTTCCATAAACCAGATGACTTGATAGTCGATGTGATAAATAATTTCCCAGAAGTACAATCATAATTCAAAGGCACTACTCTTGTCATTATTTATCATTATATATGTCATTTTTCCATCTTCCGTTTGCTCTTGTTTCCGAGTTGTAATAGTTCATGACTCGGGGAATGGTTTGGGTGGTTGTGCTCTGCCTTTTAGGCATTTTCCTGTTTGGCTTTGTCTTATATACTATTTTTGAACAAACATAGTTTTATTAAATTTGGTCTAATGCATTTTAAGCAGTGCAGAGTATTAATTTATTTTCTCTTTTCCTTACATTAAGCGATACTGTGTATCTTTTTTCTCTAATGTATTTCAAATAATACAATGTATCAATTTTCTGAAATGCATTTTAAGTAATAGAATATTTCAATTTTCTCTAATGCATTAATTCGAAATCTCATGAATGCATGGTTGTAGTACATCGTTATATGCGAACATGATGGTTGTACTTTGTTTAAGTATCTGAATCAATTAACATACGACCATTTCCAATATCAACAGTTGTCACATTCAATGCTATAACATACCTACATGTATATCAAATGAACGCATGCAAGTATTCTATTCCGTTTGGTGTGTATGCGCCTATTCCTGTATGGCAGCGTACTTACTTTTATTGCATATTCTTCATGTCAATTTATTGAGTTATTGATGTTGTACCAGAGGCACCTCTAGCTATTCACTGCTTGATCATACCCTTGGGTGATCTACAAGCAGATGGTTATATCTTATATTTATACCATATACTCATATATTCTGCATAAAGTGAATGACAATTTCAATACTTGTTCTGGCTGTATATGACACATCAAGATGTATGTCATATATGCAGTGAATTCTGAGTTTGTTCTTGTTCTGACACAAGATGGCATATTCAACTTCGCTTTGCCTACAACTTGACTTTTAGTTATTTCTGTTATTAAGTGTTTGAAAAACACATATTCAAATTTGGAGTACTTCGTGACTTTATATGAACATTGTACAAAAATGTACCATTCTCTCTGGTCAATAACTAGATTTATGGTAATATTTCTTGTCAGCATGTGACGGGTTTGGTCATTCGCTTGATGAATGAGTTTCCGATCATTCATTATTACCCTTGACCTATACATGCAAGCATCATGCATGCATTTAGAAAAGACAACATCACCTAAGTCGCATAGATGTGAGTTCTCAGTTTACCATTGACATATCGTACATGTATAACATGTTGCACATTTAGAAAAGACACCTTAATCATATAGACGTTATAGTTCTCAGTTTCCATGACAATATATTACTTAGTCTAGTAATTCACTACTAAATGGAAAACTAGTATGATACCGAGATCTTAAAACACATGGTGTCTATGACGTCTAAAGTCGATGTGGATTTCTTGAAGTGTGAATGACTGACCGACGAGTTTTTGTTGTTTACACTGTTTCTCAAATTTCTCTGCTAACATTATGATCATGTCTACTTAAGTTTCTTTTATTCAGAATTTATAAAACTACCCATCATGATTTTTTCTTATTATGGTCTGTAAGATGATACTAGTTCACAAGATTATAGAGATTATACTCAGTTTGTCTAGCAAGAATATAAAAAAGACAGGTTGACGCCACATAAGTACTGTGAAACATAAGATATTGACACCTTTGCACTTGAAAATGTGTCGAAACAAGAGTCTAGGATGGACTGGTATGGCTGTCTGTTACGAAACGATAATGCTACAAGAAAAATGAATAGCTTACAGCACAGTAGTTGTGGGAACCAAACAATCATTGGGTTCTTTTTATTTGACGATGGTCTGAGGAAATTACATGAGTAGAGTGCATGTGGTCGAAATATCTACACATACTTGTTGGTTTTTTTTCAGTCAGACGCTGATGTTTATTCATAACGTCTAAAATGGTTAATGGAAATAATGACAAGCCAGCAATATATGTCTGCTGAGTCTTCAAAATACATTCGTCAACATGTTCACCGTAAATCATCAACATTCGTTATCTATTATATGTTATTGTTGGTATGGCACTCTGTTCGATGCTTATACATATTTTGTGCATATGCGCCGCCTCATGCTAAGAAGATGTCTGGTGGTTGCCTTTAAAGGAACAGTTTGTGTTAGATAAGCCTAAACTATGAAACCCCCTTCATAATAAAGATTTAGTTTTAATTGATTATACAAATGTCCCGAACTACTACTAACTATTCTCTTCTAAGATTGCTATAATGGGGTTTTCTGTTATCTCTACAACGTGTACTTCAGATGCACTTATAACAATAACATTTTTCCGAGAGATGATTCAGAATGTATTGATCATCTTTTACAAATGAGATGAACATTTAATAGTCAACTAACACACATGTGTTCGTGATGTAGGCAAGACATATTAATGTTACAATGTTAGCATGTTTCCGAACACTCATCATGTTTAATTACATGGGGTATTTAACGTCATCAGCTTGACTAATATGTTGACGTGTGTGGCGATACTACAGATTGAGAGTAATACTACTGAGCCTAATGCTACAGTGCTTAATGCCTGAATGTTCCATGAGGAAATGTCATCAACTCCTTCTAAAATAGTTGACGGAGTGATCACGATTGTTGGGATTCCAATCAGCATTCTTCACAACGTCCAATGTCATTCAAATACAATGTGACTTCAATTCTCAATGGATGGAATGAAGATGAAAACAAAGAAACAAATGTGCAAACTTTGTGTTTGAAATACTTTATTTTTTCTATACATGTATCTTCAAACCTAAGACCACCTTACTTTTAAAGAGACATGGACGTCACACTGCTTCACTGCTAGGAAAATGATAATTTTCGGGATAAAGAAATATCATCAGTAAGTGTTTCTTATACAATATGTTTACGATACGATTCTGATTTGAATTCTGTGTTCCAACATTCAGTGAAACAAGTTCAAGTTTTTTTTATCAGCCAAGACACGGGCATGATTTATATTCTTGTTAACATATGACACATAATAACGTGGGTGTGTTTGTTATCTGTAGTGAAACCAGCAAATTAGATGATATCAGTTATTTTCCTGGTTAGGTAACGACATTGTATTAAAGTACGCTTATGTCAGTTTAATTACTCAAAACCTCAGTGTTAGAAAATGTTTCCTAAAGATAATGATACAAGAATATGACTTAATAGAAACGGTCACTTAAAATGACGGTATACATAACTTCAATTGAAAACATCGCAAAGATGTATTTAGTTTTTTTTCCTGCGTTGTGTTCATATAAGCTTGTCTGTCTGTATTGTTCTGTTGTGTCCATTAGCTGTTTCACCAATTAAGCTACTTATTTTCCTTCTATAAGCCTTATGTCACTTAGACAAAAATTAGGAACGTCATATCTGTTTTTAAATAGATCTTCAGTGTCGGCTTGTCTTCTTAGTGTATGTAGACACTTATGAACTGTGAATATATTTCGTGACATAGATTTGTTAAGAGGAGCTCTTCTTTGATAGTATGAAACAGGCCATAGATCGACGACGAATTGCGTTCAATTTGTGACATACATGTGAAAGTTTCTACTTTTAGATGAATGAGACAATCACACATGCTTACACCAAGTATATACAAGTACCATCCAATATTATAAGCTTTCTTCCTTTATCTCCTTCAAATAAAACTATAACCGATTTTTGCATGTTAAATGGATTTATTGACTTGTCTTATAACTCTATAAAAATTAGTATTCCGATTTACATTAGCTCAAACGCTGACAACAAATGACCTCATACGTGACCTGAAGAAAGTTTGTATTGCCAACAACGGTCCTTCAGAGAAACTACTTGATGCCAAAAATAAAAGCTAATATTTTCATCAAATGATTTACGACGGTTAGTGGTGATTCACTCGGTCGGTTGTTATATTTACTTTTAACTGTTTGTTATCGATTTATTGGTCTTCAATGTGACCCGTGAATCCTCGTTAATTGTAATCGATATTCATACATCGACGATAACCGAATTTACTTCCATGGACAACTAACATTGTAAGTGTTTCTACGTTTGACAATTTTCAAGTACATGTACATGCATACCTCTTTAGTGTTATTGTGACATTAGAGTACAAGTAGATTGCATACAAATTATTATATAACGTATGTTGATATTTGGGTTATGGATTACGATCACCAATGTACTAGATATAATTGTATTCCACCTCTTTAAATGCTTTAGCTTCCAAATTAATTTAAAAAAAAACCTGTTCAAACATAATCAGCAGACGATGCAATTCTTGGGCAAGGAATTCAAAGATAAGATCGTTCGAATCTTTTCTTGTGCTCGTATCTTTTAATTTATCTAATGATGTTTTTTTCTATGAAGCGTCCTGTAGGACCGTGATGATGATTTCCGTTACGATAGGAACACGGGCTTTGACATGACGTCACTACTATTGAACTTATTTTTATTGCTATGATAATTACACATTGTAAAATCGTTATATCTTCGTAGGAGATTAATGCTAAGCAGAAACTTCGATAATTCGACCAGGCTAGAAATCTGTGAAAGTTTGTTTTGTCCCAGCAAATTGATTTACTGTACCATCATATTGTCTCGAAAATATTAGTTGATTCGAACTATTATCCCGGTGTGAAGGCGTTTTGATGCTTCGAAGTTTTACGTCGGTTTCGTGAATATACACGAAAGCCAACCCTCATGATTTTTAACCTTTTAATGGCGAACATACAGTAGAGAATAATTAGGGAATCTGATTTGTTAAAACCAATTTCCTGGTTGTATGTGTGTATAAGGTACGTATATAAAGTACATGCGCCATAGGCCTACTGTTCCTGATGTTGGACATCCACTAAGTTATATTAAAAGACGTCTACGTATGTACCTCATATATTTTCGCTTTAGTGTTATTTAAGATGGTTTTACGTCAGATTTATATGACTTACTCTGATTTAATGAGATAAGGTTTTAAAAAACGTCTCTGAAAGAAGAAATAAAATAATACCAGTATATTTTTTGTATCCAGCGGTGGATTCTGTTTGGCGAAGGTCGCCATCGAGGACGATTCATAGTAGTCGCCCTTGTTACCAATCCACCTGATATATCGCTGGCTTAGAATGAGAAGGTCGTAGAAACAAAATTAATATTTTGAGAAAACAAGTAAAAAAATCATGACAATTTCCGATTTTCATGAAAATATGCTCATAAGAAGCGCCTTGTGGTGCGGATATCAGGTATGCATTCGTCTTATAAGGTCACCTGCTTATTCTAAGCATGCGATTTATATATACATATATACTTATTATAGCTGGAATAAATCTTTGAGTATCGTGTATACGGAAAGCTATTAACACACTACAGACAAAACAAAACACATGGTTTACCCGTAGATAAAACACGTGCTCAGTTTGCAGTTCATACTTCCGGTGTCTCACTATAACCATGATAACAAATCTATAATCAAATCAGTTGCATCTCCTGTATTTTCTTGGATGATAAATCTTCTGTATGTTAATTGATGGTGTTATAGACGATATTCCAGGAGCCAATCATGATATAAACAAACTATCATCGGTATAAGCTTTATTGCATTCCTTAATGTTCTCTATTAGAAGAAAAGGTTTTATTTGTTCGGGACTCTTGTGTTCTGTGTCCGTGAATGAGATTTGATAACTTCAAGTTCAGACACCAAAGTCACAGGTTTGGCGATTGGTGATATTTGCATCATTATTACCGTCAAGACGAGGTGTTTCTTTCTGCATTACGAAGCCATTGTCCATTCAGGAAACATAAAATAGCATTTTGTGGTCTTGACAATTTTAAAACTAAAATAAAGCTTATTATACTTTTCACAAAATTTTCAAATGATTTATGACAGTGCAGTGTTACAAGACCACTTTTCAATACAACAACGACCGCCAATAACCAGACAATTGTACTGTCTATATCGTTATGTAAGCATTGTTAAGTACAATTTCCGTTCAAATAAGTAAAACCCGTATACACAATTTAATAAGTAAAGCGCATATAAAAGTAATGCAATAAATGCAATACAATACCATTTTCTTCAAATTTTCTGCAATACAATGTAGCGTATTGAGTATCAAAGTGCGTAGTCATGGTTCTCTGGTACACTCTCGTATTCAGCAGAAGGGAACATAAATCTTACAATACGTGATGCTCAATGTTTTAAATTGGAATAAAATTAACACTCTGTATCACTATCTGCCTTTACTGTGCTACGTTTTAAGCTTTACGATCGCGTGGTGATTGTTAATAAAGAGCGGGGATAAAAATAAATGAATGTTATTTATTGTGCTGGCATTTAAACGAGAAACCATATAAAGACTTGAATATTTCAATATATTTCTCGAGCGTTCTATTCTGTACAGTATCAGAATGGTTTATTGTCGAATATTATATGAACTTTTAGACTCGAATGACAGTAACCATGGAGGCGATGACGTCACAGTTTTTAAAAAATCTCACTTGAACGCTCATTCTTTCTCATTCTTTCCGTATTCCAAAGCTAATTGTGTTTACAATTGTATGGGCAGTGCTCAGAAAGTGAATTGAGTGCATTATCCGGTTAGTTCATGGTACAAAACATGCAAATTTCATTTGCAAAAATCAATCATTTTCTTTTATTTTACGAGAACATTAAACTGCTGTGTTCTGTTTAAAAAGAATAATTTAAGTGTTTTAATAAAGTACGTTTATATTGGAAGACGTTTTGTGTGGATAGTCGTTTTTCGCCCTTTGCAATGTTTTCGGCATTTGAATCAAGTCAGAGGGTTCACTCCCATGTCATTCTACATGGTACTCCATAATTCCACATAATGAATGTTTCATTCGAACAATTGACAATTCCAGTGAATGATGGTCATAAGAGACATAAGTCACATCCATTGTACTACATAATTCTACATTCGTACTGACCTGAATACGTGACATCCATGTCGATTGTCTTAGCGTGATTTGTCACTTATTGTTTCCATCATTATATCCAAGACAATACAGAGTCTAATAACCACAGAGTTGTCGCTATGATATTGACAAAGGACCAGTGCCACTTATATTTAATGGAGTAAGTCATATTGTTTGTATTGACGTCAGTCTCACACATAATAAAAGGAACAAAGTGAACTGTTGAGAAATTATAAATGTCTGACCAAGAATCAATTAGTTCATATACTGAGTTCCAAAAGTTCCGCATCCATTATATAGTGTGTATTTTTATAAGAATCTCCAACTTATTTATGATAATACAAATGCGCACGTGTAGAGCGATTTGTACTTGATATTAATCCACGACATTTATCGCTTTTAAGATATGCATTGATCCATTATAAAACCACATGTGACACAACCCTACGATTCCAAAATACACACAGCGATAAACTACTATTTTGTAGTGGAAGGGAGGTAATAATTGTTAATGATTACCGAAAATTATCTATCTTTGACCACAGACAATTGTTGATGTTGTAATAGCGTTTGTACAACGGACCAAATTTTAAGAAGCAGCCTCCTTGTCATACAAAACGCAAAATAAAAGCAAGTTTCCCATGATTTTAATGTTGGATGGACTACAATTAAGCTCCAACAATGCGTTGTACTTGGTGAAAAGATTATAGCAGCATTACAAGTCTTGGTCAGCGGCATTGACCCTTGACCTGTTGTTACGTGGTACGTCATATACAGGTTTTTCCGGATGGAGACGAAACAGCAGTCTTATTATGATAGAGACATGTCAATTTAATTCGACGCCATGTATTTTTAGTGAAACACCAGCCTCTAGCGTCTTACACACACGAGTACGTTCACCATTATCCATTTTTGCAATCAAATAAAGCGTACATTTCTAACTTATTTGACTAACTTATTGTGTTTTTTCGTAACACAGACACGTTGCAGGTAAATTGGAAGTGAAAATTAAGTCGAAAATGAAAAACTCAAACTATGCGTGCTTAAATAGACGTTTTACCATTTGTGACGGTGTGATCATTCAAGCGTATCGAAACCCAACGGAAATAGGTTCATCATAAGCACCAAGGGTATGCAAATGAACGGTGTTCGTAAAAAGTTCTTTTTAGTTACCGATTAAAAAATATGAATTTTGAACTAAGATGCAGAACTTTTGGAACTCAGTATATCTAGCTCGGTCAAACAATGTCCTAGTGTCCTTGATACATGTAACTCTTATATATTGTGTGGCTTATATAACGGTCTCACACAGTCACAATGTGGAAACTTGAATAGTGCCGTTAATTATGCATGCCTCGCGAAATTCTTGAAATATTGAAGGTGCGTGCATCTGCCACAAGTTCGAGGCGTATATTTCAGGTAAGTGTTATTTGAAAGTGTTACAGAAACAATGTTTATCTTTTATTGTCAAAATCCTCAAAACAGTTAACTACATACTTTTCAGAAGGGGTTCATCTGTTCATTTGTTTACGTAAGTGATCTTTGCAATCAGGAAAAGCTTAGATTCCTGTTCGTCATTTCCTTGATCGAGTGCAGATTATGATGTAAGGTAGAGAGGTATGATTAAGAGGACATGCTAGTTTAATGAGCATTTAATACACATCAGTTTACGATCTTGTCTTAAAATAATAATTGTGTTATTCTATTACAACTTGTAGATAAGAAGTAACAATTTATGAACACCTTACGACTTCTGTGACATACAAATAATAACAAAACAAAACAATAAACATCTCTGATAACATTTTTTTTCTTCTCTCTACTCGTCACTCTTTGATGAAAAAGGTCCCAATCCCTTTTATTACCCCAAAATATCAAATTTATGTAGATAAGTATATTCATTTATAGTATGATTTCTATTTGCTCTGTTCGTTATATATATACATATAATATACAATGTAGTAAGGTTTGTGGGAGATGATTCTCCGACCCCCATAAAACCATTGGACGGGAAAATATATGGTGTTACCCTTCTGTGGCCCGAAAAAAACAACAACAATAAAACTTGTAGATAACTTCATGCAATTTTTAACTTATTCTTACTTGTTTAACCAACTACATCACTTGACTTACATTCATAATATGTAATAACAAGCATGACCTAATTTAAGATGGCTTTCCCATAAACCAAATTCTACGTTATGGTGGGATCAACTGTTTTCTATAAATTGGCCATGCATATATATGTCCCAGTGGCCAACTGCCCCCTATATTATTGACCGCTGTTGCAATACTTATTTATTCATGAATTATTCGCCATTAATTATATTCACGTTTCGTATATTATTTTATAAAATCCTCTTGATATGAAGTACAAATGCACACCTTATGTATACAAATAATGCAACAACTAAGTTTTATTCTGTATATAAACTTTGCAATTCGATTTTCTTTTCTGTCGCGGGTATGCATAAAACATCTCGAAACTGTTGCTACATTGTACTTTATTGTATTTAAATTACATCTATATGGTATTTTGTTTGCCGTATGTACACATTACATGCTACGGAATTCCGTTAGGGACATCGCCTTTGCATTGTCAACAAAATACTACCGCGCATGTCAGAAAGACTAAATGTATAAACGGTGTAAAGTTTATTATTCATAATGAAGACTAGCACACAAAAACATCTGTTAAAATGGAATTATACTGGAACGATATGGATGTGTTATTTACAATTTGCTATGCAAAACATATATAATTATTGCGCTAAATCTTAAGGAGAATTAAAGCACTCCGTTTCCGTATTTCCGTATATCCGATTCGTCTACTCTGTTGGCATAGTTAGTTGGCTTTGGAGAACGTTCGTTTTCATTACAAACAATAAGTTCATTTGTGCGTAATGATGGTTTGGTGTGAAACATCTCCTTTGTGTATACTTATAGAGTAATGCGAGAAGCTTCACCAAGCTCCCTGGTGTCATCAGCATGCATAGAGTTTGTCATTTTAAGAATTATACATTTGTATTTAGAAATTGATTGTCCCGTAAATTACAAATACGTTACACTAATGTGATTGCCTGGATCAACGTACTGTTTCTTATTGACGAAGCTATACAGTGCAATCACAATAATAATGCATTTCCTTCGGTTATAGATCTACATGTATGTGTGAACCCCTATAATGAGTTAATCTTATATCTAAGGCAGAATATGGAACAACAAACTCATTGGTAATTTTCTTTTCGTTCACTGGTCATTGGAAATTAAGATCTTCTTTCTGAGATGGTCGTCTTAGTTTGGTATCTCTTCATTGAGTGCTTATGGTAATTTGGCGTTCAATCTGCTGATTTCAGTGTGTTCACAAATATGTTATTTAAAGTGTTAGCATCATTATTCTGCCAGTGTTTAAAAACAATACTGATTTCTGCATCCATTGTTTATAAAAAAACTTCTTAGTCTTTGATACGTTTACTTCAGTGTTATATGTATCAGAAATCAAAAAGACCGCTACTGATTTATTGCCCTGTGATACTCTCTAGTGTGTTCTTTCATTTGGGTAACTCTACTTTTATCGATGTTTTGTTTTGTTAATAGTGCACTGTGAAAATTAACAATCCAAATGCTCAGATTAAGTAATGGTTAAGCTGGGCGTTTGATTCAGACGACCTTAGTGTTTATAATTTTATATTACCAAGACTCTAATAAGGAAGAGAAATTTCAATGACGTCTAATAAACCACAAGAGAATAACGAAAATGTGAAAGGAATCCGACTGACAGGCCTAGGCTGTTCCTGTTCGGAATATGAAAGCTATCTACTTCGGGACGAAATTTCAAAGCAAACCGTGTGACCAGTCTACATTAGGCCTTAAGTCAGAACACCTTGTACTATTCCGTTGTTTGATAAATGTTTATTCAATAGCCGAGGAGTTCCGAAGGGAATCTTGTTTGTCCATTGGTCGAGCTTTAAATATGAGGGGAAAGGATTTAGCAGATTGGATTTCCGATTCAATCTTTTGAAGTAGGACCGTTAAAATGTGCCAGTCTAGAATTCACACAAATTTTATTAGTGCCTAACATTGCCAGCTTACAAAATTATATCCTACTTCTAGTGAATCTGGAAATGTCCACTGTCCATTGTACGAGGGGTTCTCAATATATTTGAGGACTTTCCCTCTCAATTTTGAAATTTTGGAACTAGAGTAATGAAATTACAAGCTGATGTAGATCAATGAATTATCTCGCGATTGGTTTAATTTACTTTATGATATGGTCATTATTTACCTGATTACGTCACTTTTGTAACCATGGTGAAGCCCGCACCGTCGAGCATCTCGGACGTTACGTTATTTATGAGAAACGACATGCTTCAAAAATAAACGCGAAACTTGAAAAATCCTCGCGATATCTTCAAAATGACTTTACTAAATTGTGCATGTATTATTATGTGCGCTCAAAAATGGCCATTTGCATATTATTCCGTTGTTTATATGATTGTTAGGTCTCTTTCAAACGGTTGAGTCGATAAAATAAATAATAAACAGGAAAAATAACACCGTGTTAGGGACACTTGTCGTTAAATTCTGCGAAATAAGAAGCACAGACCTCAACCAAATGTAACTGGCGAAAACGAAAACTGGTATAGGCAACAAATCCTTAAATCGTTGACTCCAAATCGAAAGGTTTATTTCGACATTGCGTCCTAAACCTGATAGGTCGTGTTCATTCTTAATTGGAATAATCTAATTTTGTAAAGCCAACCGCCCTTTTCCAAGTTTTGTTTCCCATAACGCATCACTACTCTTTAAATTCCATATCATATTCTAGAATTGACTATCAACTACTTATTTCAGTAGTAAAATAAAACCAGTCTCATACATGGGACCGGGTATCAGTCCGGAAAGGGGCTATGTGCTGCTCCGACGGTGACGCATCGAATGCGCCCCTTGTATCAATCAAATAATTTTATTAGTGCACTCGGTCTGAGACATCTGACTCCGAATGATGTTAAATAGCTTTGAGCCTTGCTGCAAATATGAAATTGCTGGATGAAAAGTCCTCGAATATATTGATCCCCCCTCGTACATGCTTCATTGCTTCGCTATAGCTTTATAACAATGTTTGTATCATAGCATTGTCATTATGTAATGCGTATTTCATACTCTTCTTGCATACCTCATAATAATGGCTCATTACGTAATATAGTAATTGCTTCATATATGAAAGAGAAAGCGGCTAGACAACTGCACAGGTTCTGATGTATTGTTGTAAAACGAGCTGGTCAAAGACAATTTTTTCTTATAAAATAAATAGTTAGCGAAACTAATTGGGGATTGCATTCATTTTAACATTCCAATTTACCGTATATATGCGTTCGTATGACGACCTGGCTAGTAAGTCGAACTTGTACAATGGGCCGATCAAGACGGACTTTTGCTTAGGTCTTCATATGCACACACTAATTTTCCACCGAAAGCGGGATTTGAATAAATATTGCCTGGTGCCATCGCATAGCGACGATAGCATTTGACCATTCGGTCGCGTATACAATTCAACTCCAAATAATGTTGCGCAAATAACCGGTATCAATATGACTACACCACGCCGCACCTGAGGCCTTACCTTAACATTGTAAGACTGAAACTCAGAGTTACACTTAAATTGACAACATTCATAATCACTACCATATCTATGCAATTATGTACAAACATGTGACATTTTTCTGATCATTTGTTACATGTATTCCCATTTACATGGAAATCGGTACAACAACTTGAGAGTGAATAGAACATTCGACAATATAAAGTCGAAGTCTGAGTTTTAGACTTACGACATTGGTTAATAAGGCCACAGTACTAATAGGTTCGTAAATTGCCTACAATACTCTCAGTAGGTCGCGTTGTCATAATGTTACAATGACACATTACAAAATGAGAATATTACCGCTTCTTTTCCATTTGAATATATCAAATTATGGATGTCGATTATGTAACTGTACCAGCCAGTACAATAGAATCAATTACAAGCCATAGTCAAGGATTACAAAGCCAAGAGTCATCGTCCAGACTATGTGACATGACGTCCTCTTGGGAAATTAATTTATCTATAATTCTAATGTCAAGTATGCCAGGCATATCAATGGACGATTGAACTCAAAGTAGCTGAAATGATGTGTTGCTCACATCTATGTTCTATTAGAACATTCGTGGTTATTTGGTTATATTTATACTTTAAAATCCAAGTTGGTGAACCTAACCATAGACAATTATTAGTAGTGTGCACTCTAAAATGCTTAGTGTGATGAAAGAATTTGACCTAGATTTACAGGTATATGTACTGGAACATTCGCGCCTTTAACTGTCCCTAAATCTTAAACATAGCAAATATGATTAAAATATCATTTAACGACATAGCGTGACCTTATGCGTACATCGACTTGCCAATTTTAGTGGAATCACATTTCACAAGATACTTCATATCTGGAGTACACTACCATAGCCGACTTAACGGAAGCTTACCTTTCCACATCTGACAGTAGTTTGGGTCCTTAACTGTAATGTAATGTAGGATTTAGGGACCGGGAACCAGACTAACATAACGAAAGCCAACACACATATCAAATGCCGACCCACTAAACCGGTGTGGCCGTTTATACTAACAGACTAACAGACTTGAACTGTTTGTATGGCATACTGTTTTCTATAACTTCATTTCGATCTTTGACACGTCATTCTCGAAGGCAGTAAATATTTTATTGCGATGCAATCAGTGTCGTTTAATAATGATACTCATCGTCATATCATTAAGACAGATTCTCGGATTGCTGCAAGCTATGTCACTTAATAAAATGAAGGAACCTAATTTATCTTAGCAGTGCTATTAGTCAGACTCTCTGTCAATTATTTATTATTTTACTCATTTGATTACAAGATATTTCCATTCAAATAAAGTTTTATCTTGCACTCAGAGCGTGACAAAGTATTAACATTACAGGCTACAGAAAATCACATAAATATGATTTTGCGTTCCTTTTCTGTTTTATTTATGACTTATTATGAGCTTGGTCGAGTATTGGCTGCGTTTCATTTGGTCTAATGCATTGACCTCTATTATTTAATTTCTTTGTGAACCTGGGTCATCCTGCATTTTTCGGCGGGGACTTTGATTTTTATTTGTTTCTTCGGCTTATGTGTTGGCATGGCTCAGAGTAGTTGCTAGGAATATGTAATAATATTTCCCAACCCATTCCTACCTTGCCCATTATTTTAAACAAGGTCAAGTCGTAGTTATGCCTCTTTAAGTCGCATAACGTTAGGTCGTTTAAACTAGGTCACGTCCGGCGTTGCTGTGGTTTATTAGGTCGCCGTTTTTGACATGGGTTTTTGTGTGGGCATTGCTCAGGGTAGTTGTGTTGTGGTGTTTCTGATTTATGTGCTCGGCTGGTTGGATTGAGTGCTACCTTCCATGTCGGATTTTTTCATATTATCAGTTAACATAAATATATCTGAAATCATGTGAATATGGCTGCATCTTTCTCTTTTGTCTTGACCGTGTCGTAAAAACCGCGTGCTATGCTTCCTTTTGTGGTTTGAATTCTTTACTGATAAATGTCGAGTGTTGAATCAGGCTACAGATAATCACGTCAATATGATTTTGCGTTCCTTTTCTACCTTAATTAAAACTTAAATATCGTGAAATTTTAACAGTTAACAGTATACTAAAGCAAATAATGTAAACATGGGTTTTCCTTCCTCTTCTGCATTAATTGTGTCTTGACATATCGCGTGATATATTTCCTTTTGCGGTTTGAATTCTAAATGTCGAGTGTTGAATCAGGCGTACACTATTCTTGACGAAGTAACGTGATCCAACACGGTAAAAGCAGGTTACGTCACGAACTTTAAACCTAAACTGTTTCTATTTGCTTTTAAATCAACATGTTAGTTTGCAATGAAATATAGCAATGCTTATATCTTATTGAACAAGTGGAACTACTCCTAGAGACTGACTAGCCCAGCTTAATAGGTTTTCATTAAATTTAAATTCCTAGTAAATAGTTTTTTAAATCTCTATTCTTGGAAACGGAGATAACCACTAGAGGAACGCTAGTCTATAATGTATTACAATACGTCGCAAATACATCTTAAAACAAGTTGAAAATCATTTGGGTCTATTTTCGGGATTTGTGAATGAGAAACAATTGCACCATTTGTTTCATTGCGTAAGAACAGTAATGACGTACTGTAGAATTACGATTATTCGAGGTGGTTAATATTCCTTTCATTTCGTGGATGAAGCTCGACCATGGTATCAAATCCTATCAATTATAATTTCTGTGGCCGTACCATTTGTCTAGTCATTTTAAAGACCAATGACTACAGTAATGTTATATATGCCATTATTTGACTTCAAAAATACGGATCAATGTCCTTATTTTAGACTTAAATAATTTAAAATCCCGGTACATAGAAAAATGAATATATTTGTCTGTAAGTTAATTCCCAGAAAAAATAAGTTGAGTTTACAGTACTTATGCACTCAACAAATCTTGGATCATGTTAACAACAGATTGCTTTGTGTTTTTCAGACAGAGTTTCCATTATATCGATTATAAACGTTCATATTATATTTGCCATAAATTTCTATCAAAAAATCCAATCCTTACACAAAACAAGTAATGCTAATATTTAGCCCGTAAATTGAATCATAACGTCAAGAGCAGGTCTCATTACAGTCTTGTTACTGTTCTCATTCAGCCAACATAAGCACAAATTGTTTTATTTTAGACAAAATATACATTTACGAACAATCGAATTGTGCCCTATGACGTCATAAGTTGTATATTTTATTACTAACAGACACATCTAGACGTTGGCGAAATCTGTGTTGTAGATATATACATTTATGTATTACAATAACTGCTGCTTTTATAAAGTGAATTCCTCGTTACTTACATGTCGTCTGCCCGACGTGAACAATGTCGTCCGTATCACTGCAACAGGTTGAAACCAATTTTTCACGCCGATATTCCATACACGAAAGACAACAACACACACACAAACAAAAAAGACAATTTATCGTAAAAATTTAGCAGCTATACATTGTATAAGTTGTATATTTTATTACTAGCAGACACCTCTAGACATTGGCATCATCTGGGTTGTAGATATGTATTACAATAACTGCTGTTTCTATAAAGTGAATGCCTCGTTACTTACATGTCGTCTGCTCGATGTGAACAGTGTCGTCTGCATCGTTGCAACAGTTTTAACGCAATTTATCACGCGGATATGTCATACAAGAAAGACAACAAACACACATTAAAAGATACATTCTTATAGATTTTTGTAATTTGCAATATCTCATTACAATTTAATCATTCTTTTTGTGTGTACTTATATCGTTCAAATCATTCAGGCCTAGAAAAGTGTGATCAAATATTCCATCTAATAATATACACAAACACATTGCTTTACGAGAAACAGAAAAATGTTCTATATAAACACCAGAACCTCATGGAGTTCGTGTGAGAAACAACACTATACTATGGTAACTTCTGTCTTGTTGATTCCTGACGTAGAACACATGTGCTCTGATCCAAACATATTCATAGCAGATACATGAGTGGTGGTCCCATCCGTAAATACGATAACAAAGAACGCATCAAGTTCACCGTTTCTGTCAGTGTAAGGTTTTCTCTGGAGAATATTTCCTGTTTAATAGCAGCATTCTGACGATACAAAACGGTAAATTAGTTTATTTACTCTGGTGCTGGGACAAACATTTTGGTAACAGTCAACATTCAGTGACAATTGAGCGGCTTGTGTGATGTTTGTGACGAAGAATAAATGGTATCTTTTGATAACATACGAGAAACCTTATCAGCAGCTACACAGGACGGTTTATTGGAGAAAAAAGCCGACAAAATAGATTATTGTCGATTAATACAGCGCCCAGGAAGCTTATAAGACGACTTGAAATATCTGTTTGCTACAGATAATTTTATTCAAACGACACCGTTATTTATGAGACGACGCGTAACTAACCCAATGCTTGGAAATAATCTTCTGATTGTAATGCTTTCCTGCCGATGACAGAATAATACTAAATAACCTAATGAAGTGACCTTTCGGAATGAAACGCCTATTTCTGGTATATATATAGAGAGAAATCTACGGTTTGTCAGCATTTACGTATAGACTTCTGTACGGTTTCTGAAAACCTTAGACAATTCTGAAAAATTGTATTGTACCAATACTTTATTGTAATAATACAGCATGAGCCCGCAATTGTGGACGTGAATACATGTTTTGAATGCACAAGTTTATTATATAACCTTTCCATCTGATCAAGTAAACGTTATCTGTTGACAAATCAGGTAACCACATAATACTCTTACTGTAGTGTAAGTCTGCAATCGTTTTAAAAAGCAATAACTTACAGAAATACCAGTAAAATTAAATAAAGGGCATCTGTGAACCTATACAATAAACCTATATCTTGTTAACTCTGATATATCTCTTAAAACATGTTCCTGGTTTCAGACTCTGAGTAAATACAAGATGTTATTATTTTAGGTGTCTCACAATGATTGAAAACACACGCCGTTATTTTTATAAAGGTCTTGTAAATTTCTAGAGAATACAGACCCTCCTTGCTTCCAATTAAACATACGAGTATAACTCCGTCATAGTTTTACTAGTAGAATTCCCGGCATCATTTTCTTCGAGCCTTAATACAACGTCAATATTTCTTTAATTCAATTAAACTATTTCATTAACTGTAAATCCATTGAGAATACAACCATTGCCATTTAATTGATACCGTCATACTCCATCTTCTAAGCTTAATATATTGTGCCCTTGTGTCCTGAAATTACCTCAAAGATCACTCTCATCCAGGTGAAAAATTAGTAAGTCATTGCAGTACAAAATAAAAAACCTCCCTGTGGAAGTATATAGATGTATCGGTTTCTGGGCTTTCCTAAGAGATTGCGGGCAAACATCTCATTAACAAATAAAAACGTTTGCAAACGTTTGCGTGCGCCATCCGTATGACGTTATGCACTCTATAAATATGAGTTCTAAAATTATTTTAATGTTGCAATTACAGGCCAACATAACATTGTCTGCCCTTTAACCAGCTTCTGCAAGACGATCTGTAATAACATGTTTCTGGGAGCAACATAATGTGTTCTACATTCAGATAGTGAGATGCTTGTTAATGAAGATTTACTATCAAATGTGATTTACAACGAACATTTAGTTTCTCATAGAAACTTCAAACGGCATCAGGTAGTTCTTCAAGACATTTCAAAAATAGATCAACTAGTACATGCACTATTTTATTATCCTTGTTAGAAAATAGTTATTCGTTCGTAGCAAAAGTCATTTGTACTTTAGGGAAAATGATATAAGGAAACCAACCTGGCACAGAAAACAATAAAAACATGGCATAGCACAATAACGCGGAACAATGCCCATACATAACCTAACGAAAAATAAATAAAAGCACAAGTCCACGCTGTGCAACAGCAGGGTGACATAGTTTCGCAAAGAAATATAAAAACGGTGACACCCCAGGTGACCAAATGATAAGCAGCTCAGCTTCTTTTGCAGCCGGGACCTTTGGGAACTAGGTCGGGTCTTAGCTGCGTTTTATTCGGTCACTTGGGGTCATCGCTTTTGTATTTATTTGTGAAATAAGGTCATCCTGCTCTTCTACATGTACACCGTGAATTTGGGCTTTTATTGTTTTCGTTAGGTTATATGTGGGCATTTCGGCGTGTATTGGTGTTATTGTGATAACGTTTTCTGTGCTCAGCTGGTTCAGTTGAGTGCTGCCTTCCCTGCCCGATTTCTTTATATCAGTTTGGGGACAAACGACGTAAGATACTAGCTAGTACGATGAAAACATAGCAGAATCAAAAATCATTAACCGTTACAAATATGTATGAAAAGCCGACGCCGGCAGCTGGTATGACATAAAATGGCGAATGGGAAATAAATACAAATCTCACTTTTTGTACAATCAAAGTACAGGATGATCATTAATATATGGAAACATAAATAATTTTAATAACTTCATCAGATTTAACGATAGAGAGGTGGTTTGACCCTCATTTCAAAGCTAATGTACTCAAGTTTTTATTAGATGGGGATAATAAATGCATGCTGTGTGAACTTGATGTCAATAACGTCATCGATGAAGCCCTACATTTTTCGCGATTCCAGAAAAATATGTGATACAATCTTTTCACTGAAGACCACATTTCAAATTGCCCCTAACACTCACCGGACATTAACCCTTTGCATTTCTGATTACGGGAATGCCTGAAGGAAGGAGTGTATACTACAAAACGAGTATATTTAATTGATTCAAAAACTAAAATACAATGTCAAATTTGAAGCACCAATGTATAAAATTCAAGAAATTATTGGTAATTTACGACGTCATTTGCTGCTGATTTTGGCAGTTTTGCAGAAATCTGAAAAACGCTTCAATCATCAGCTGAGAAAATAATAAGTAACATTTGAAAATTTATGTCCTGAATAAAACTTACATGTAAACGTTAATCAATGGTGTATAACAACAAATATTATCTTAAAACCTGACGAAGTTATTAAAGTTATTTATGTTACCATATATTATATTAATGATCACCCTGCACATGTATCAATCACAATGTTTAATTATCGTAAATTGTCAATTTTCAGGATCCAAGATTTAATGCTGATATTGATATTAGAATGGGGTATTAAACACAAAGTATCCTGTCAATGCCTATAGGTGTGGCACAAGCTGTCAACAAGGTTGTCAACCGTCATCAACAATTCAACAAGCATGACGAAAAGGTATGGTGCTTTTGTGTTCTTTA
This sequence comes from Spisula subtruncata, assembly GCA_963678985.1. Lineage (NCBI taxonomy): Eukaryota > Metazoa > Mollusca > Bivalvia > Venerida > Mactridae > Spisula > Spisula subtruncata. The sequence continues at coordinate 6,121,623 of OY787660.1, forward strand.
TACTTTCTCTTTCTGTGAGTTTAAAGTATCTACCATTTATTATGTTTAAGTCCCAGCGATCGTGTGCCAGTCAGTTTAAGAAGAAACTAAATCCCAAGCAAACGCATAGCGTTCGTGTACTTTCCATGTTCACTTTATGTGAGGTTAAATGCCAAGTGATAGTATGTTTCAGTCACACAAAGACTGTCCAATTTTAGTTGTAGAATAAATTCCTCTATATGCTGCCCCCAAACAAAAGTATGATGTTGATTGTATGTTTACAGCATAGCATTTAATGATATATATCGTATGGGTTATCTCTCTTAATAACGGTGAAGAAACCGTATGACAATGTACGATTGTTCTGCATATTTGTCTTAACACAACCCGCTTCATGGCAAATCACTATTCTGGTGAGAGGCCGAATTTAGTGATTGTTTTACTTAATTATCAAAACCAATCCATAGAACACGCTACAAAAATGTACATGTATGACAAGGGATATAGCGAAAAGAAGCCAGTTTGTGTGTACCATATTTACTTTGTCAATGGTACCAGTTATCGTTTTGCTGAACGCTTGGCTTCAGCTGAAAAGTTGGGGTGCCTTCGCAAGCCCTCGTAGTGATGGATACAACTAATAATGAATGCGGTGTCTTGAGCGTTCATTCTAAGTCATGTGAACTAATTCACAATCGATCTAATACGTATAAAGAGCATTTTATATTTTGCATTACTGTCGATTAAACAAATGACGTCATAGCTTACCTTTCAATGGGGGAATGCCACCTGCATTCTTGAAAGCCCTCCTACTCGTCTGTTTGGCTTACAATTAATTTCTATAACTTAACTACTGTTTTGTTTGTTTTATATAATGTATGGTTGATGTAGAATGTTGCTTGTGTTTCAGGTGTTTGCATCGTACCTTGCTTTCTGTAGAATTGGTTTGAAAAATGCTCAATTATTCGAACGACCTCTCTTAGAAAACCGCCGAAGTCAGGTAGGTGTCTTCTTACAATAAGAATGCATAAACATGTAATAGTCATAGTAATAGTGTTTGTCACAAGTATATATGACATCCTGTTTATCAAAGCTTGTCTACATGTTTAGGCTTTTAACGAAAGTATCGAACAAATGCATTGCCAAGAACATGTAAGTGCATTAGTATGTAAACATTTTGTATTCTGTTTTATGGATGCGTCTTTATATATTCCACAAAGTTAAACATAAAGATAATGTCATAATGCTTTTCTTTACGAGTATACAAATAATTTACTTACTAAACATAAGCTGTCATTTCAGAAGATTTGTTGGCCGAACGGATGCCAGCAGAGGTTAATACACTTCAATAAAACTCATAAATGACATATAATTATGCAAATTGCCACTTAACTGTCATCCTAGTTTGCTGTCGAATGACTCACGACGTTTCCCAAGAGTTAATTGGAAGGCATCGTTTATACATCTTCTATTTATTTATTTCATAACAGTCGATTTTTACTAAAAAAGGCCTCTTCCTGGTTAACGTTCGGTTAATTTGTGTGACCAACTTTTTCCCCGTGCTTTATACGAGTTTTTGATTAATTGCATCGGTTTGGTTCAGATGACAGAGCTATTCTTAAGAAATTTGCTAAGAAGTAAAATGACATTTAAAATAATTGAGTTTATTATTGAGGCGCCATTCGATTATCTTTAGTTGAAATTGTGGAAGTATTGTTTGTCGTTCTGTGTTCACTTACTTAATTGATTTACCATTCGGACTAAATTTATCGTAAATTGCTCAATATTTCACTCATACAGTTTTGCGGTGCTTTCTAACTCATTGTCAATGTTATATTGGTCGTCTCCAGTTTCACTTTCATTGGTGTCTACAATTATTGTTAAAATTTAAGGAAAACTATTGCGTCAGTAGTGGTATATAGAAATTAGTTAGACTTTCCCTGGTCATATCAATGTAATGTTGACGTTTGTCATTGTGTACCTTTGTGTCATCAGTTTTATCTTGAATTAGCCAGTATTTCATTTGCATCATCAATATTATAATTTTCTTTCTGGCATCAATTATCTTGAAATTATCTATTTATCCTTCGTGTAATCAATGTAATCTGGAACATTTGCAGGTTCTGCTTGATCTTGCTCGGGTGATATTTGAGGAGCAGAGTAACGTAGCAAACCTTATCCAGAAGATCATGATGCATACACAGTCTTTGTTACAATGTGAAAGATGCCAAGTGATGTTAACGGACGATTCTAGCAAGGTAAGATATGTTAGACATTTATCAACCAGCACAACTTGGTCCCGATCTCCCCAAGCATCTCATGAAAAAATCTCTCAAAAAAAAGCTCAACATGATTTAAGCAAAGTCTGAATTAAAGATAAATCTGAAATTAGCGCACATGGATTTTACTGTAATTAACTCAGAATATTTATTTTGCTTTGTGATGACAATATTAAATCCAGTTCACGACGGAAAGACACGTGCCAATATTTGAGATGAAATTTAGCTCATATTGAGATGCTTCGGAAATCGGAGCCAGGTGTAATGCATGGTGTTGTTGTATGCTTTTGATTGTTTTGTTGGACTGCTAATAAAACGGCGGTTATTCAATTATTAACTCTCGCATCGCCTGTTAAATTTCCATTGCACTTTCTTAATACCAGTTCATGTTGCCTATGTCTTGGGTGTCATTTGAAGGCACTTTGTTTATGTCAATGAAGTACGTATATACATATATTTGACACTAATTATATTAATGTAACACCGGAACGTTTTCGGTGATTGTAATGTTGTACAACACTATTCCCAACGTATCCTTGTGCTTCTTATACAACGCTCACTTAACTTGTCCGTCGTTGACATAAATGTTACCAGAAACACCCACTGTAACCAAACTTAGTACAGAAGTGCGTCACAATCAGTAGGTTAACATGATATTACCATATCGACGGTGCCGAACTAAAACCCCGTAACTCAATTTTGGCGCGAAAACTTTTTTTGCAGCATCCGCATCTGCTAGACGTCCCGCGCAATTCTGTCTTGTCGCCATTTGAATAGCCAATCGCGTTACTAAGATGGCGACAAGACAGAAATGCGCGAGACGTCTAGCAGATGCGGATGCTGCAAAAACGTTTTCGCGCCAAAATGGAGTTACGGGGTTTTGGTTCGGCACCGTCGATATACTGGAAGGTATGTTCGACAGACATCTCATGAATTCATTCTTGAATTTTATATTCGCATGCCTCTCTTACTTTCTCATCCATCGATGGTTAATTTTCCTGAGCTTAATTACATTGTCTTTCATTTGTTTTAGAATATTATATATTGCATTAGTATCTAGTAAACGCTTAACCAACTGTCTAAACGAGTGTAAGCATACCAAACCATCGTACGAAATGGCGCTCAAGCAAACTGTTATTTCTATGTCCAATCTAATCCAAACTAATTCCCCGGTTATTTTTTTAAAGACAGCCTCATATCACGCACAATCCAATGATGGTTTTGCTATGCTCTTATATAATATGCAGTATTCAATTTCGGGAGCTTGACGGATGTCTTAGTTTTCATTTTGAATTCTGAATACAATGCCATTGAATTGATCTAATCAATCGGGAACTATTTGAACATACTTCGGGAAACGATTAAATTTCTTATGATTAATTTATCCGTCAATGTTATCAGTCTGTTTGAGCATATGAAGGAAAAATAAATTAATATGCCAGAATATTGGTAATATTAGAAAGGGTCCGTATATTGGTGTGAAATTTATGACGATTAGGCGGAAATTGAATCGATGTTGAGCAAATAAGGAAGGAATGTTTTCTTGAAAACTGATTCGCATGTACATGGAATGCGAATTTCAGGATATTAAATCCAAAAAAGTGTGTAGATTATGGCAAAGCGAATTGTATGGAATGTCTAAAATATTGCACATCGTGATGGGTCAATGTTCCTAAACAAAATATACACACATTAGAAAAATATTTTATGTACGTGATGACCTGAATAAATCCCCACCTACCTTAATTGGCAATATCTGTACCAATTTACAAGATTTTAAATACACTGAATGGTACTTTAAACAGTCGTCTATTTTATGCTTCTGCGTTTAGCGTATATCCTAAGTTATATGTTCAGTTATAATGAAATATTGGCTCTTTACGTGTCTTCGACAAATGTCAAGGTAATCAGAATGTAGTCCAATTGTATGATAGATAAAATCATTGTCTCGAGTAATTCCGTATGTTGTCATTATATGATATTATTTTAATATTCTATAGAAAAGGAGACTGTTTGTTTCATTGATTACCCAATATTTGTTTGTAAATGATGCTTCCTCGCTTTATAAATTCGTAATGTTCAAACCGTGTTTGATATTGCTATTTTTTTTGTTTCATTAATTATCAACTGCTATTCCATTTTTGTATATTTAATATGAAATTACTTTTCTCCCTGCTATAATTCCTTTTTCAGGTCAAACACAAACCTCAATTTCTCCTCTATATTTTGTATTTGTAATATGAGTTTAAATTTTCCTTCGTACAATTCATTTTTAGGTCAAACGCAAACGTAAACGACGAGCGTCAACTAAAACGGTGATTTCATTTTAGTGGTATTTGTCCTTGGTTAGACAACAAATTCCTCTAACACTCGCTTTCATATCTAATATACACAAGAAAAACCCACAACCCATATATTTCACATTCATACATACATGTTTCAGGGTCAATGGTTGGTTCAAAAATATAATCAACGCGTTATAAATATCGATTGTTCACTTCAACATGCCGAAGCAAAATCAAGAATTGTTGAAAGCAATATGAATATGAATTGCTATTTTACATGGTATTGTAAGATGAACTGTCGATCTAGCTGTTGTTAACAATGCAAGATTGTTATTTTGCTTCAAATATTTTGTGCGGCCTCAGCCATTTCACATTCAACCGATCAAATAAAATACAAAAAAAACTTTCGATTGAATAGTCATTCTGTCTTTCTCCGATATGTGTTCGATATGTCACGTTGTTTATTGTTTTTGCGCCAACCAATGCACCTAGTACATATGCCCATGCAAAAAAGTAATGGCTTTATGTACAACAACATCTTGGCAGTATTGATGATTGATTCATTACAGTGTATATGAGAATGTCTTATCTTACTAGTGTATAAGATTGTTTAGTTCATACGAGGTTTGCCATTTTGTTATTTGCTTCTTGTGACAGCTAAAAATGGCGCCACAACTCAGGTGGTATGGCAACATTGTTTAGATGAAAATGACATCATAAACCACGAAGTTTATCAGAAAATTATTGATATTCCAATTCATATGGAAAAACTGACTAGTTACAATGACGTGTTGAACCGCGTGTAAAGGCACTAACCAATTCAGAGACATTTTATTGATTTTATTTTCCAACAATTATACTCTCAAATTGTTTCAAATGTCATTAATTTACGTAATTATATGTCAAAAAATATTGAAACATTTGCTAAGGCTAAAGTGTGCAATTCTTTCATTGTTTGTCATTTTAAACTCTTCCTCGGGCAATTTAAAGCTCGTATTTATGCAATACAGAACACGGTTCACTAATAAGTAAAAAAGTAGCAGAGCAAAATGACTGTAAATATAATTTTTGTTTAAGAAATACTATATTGTTGCTCTAAAGTTGTATGTTGGCGCAATGCAATTATTTGTAACAGAATGAGGATATCGTATTTGAAATCCTTACTAACTGTCAATGTGTGATTTGGCTTGTCTAATAAAACACCGAGGTGGTATCGTCTGTCGATATTTGATAGATGATGCTAGGAATAAAGTTGTGGAAATGATACCTTAACACTTTTTCTATAATTGTCCTATTCGGTTTATGTGAGGTGTTTAGAGTTTGATATAGACCAATTCTAAATGGTAAAGAGTAACTTGTCCTGAAAAGAAGGGAGAGGAAATATGCAGTACAATAGTTAATGTAGTACAAGTCTTCGTCGTCGTAGTAGCAGTAGCAGTAATTGTAACTGTAGAAGTTTTTGCAGTTGTCATTAACGACGTCGAGAAACATCTCCAACATTGACGGCGTCATCCACGGCGTCATTTTCATCATTAACATCATAACAACTATCAACGACATCATCACCATATCATTATCAGCACCTCAGACATTATTGATTCCTAATATTCGATTTCGAAAATCTTACGATGAGCTAAATTCAGTCAGTATATGTTTTTTGACAACGAATAAAGAACATCATGGTGTTTGTTCAACTCATATTATGTTTAACTAAGCCAATAATAATGCTTATCAACACCATGTAACCTCCATTTTATGGCATTTCATAAAATTGTATTCGGAAAACAAAATAATTTAATCTTATTATATAGCTTTGCACGCCGGAAATAAAGCGGCTGTAGAAGCATAACTCGTGTTGTAATACATGTTCATTATTATAATACAATTGCCCGTTTAAATGGATTATATTAATTATAAATATTTTTTTTGGTATTTATTACTTGGTCGTTATTTACAAATAAAATGATTAAATGCATTTACTGTCAAATGTCGCCCGAATCACTGTTTGTTTCAACATATTGGATACACTTTGTTTTATAAATACCTTGAATTTATTTTGTTGGATATATTACATTAAATAGATATTTTTACAACATTTTCAACTTTATTGTACGAATATTGTGGATGGAAAAAGGGGCGTGGCATATAAATATAGTTCACTCAAGTTTTAATATATTTTATAATGAATGATTTCAGGGTATGGTCAATCAGGTGTATGATCTAGCTACTGATGACTTCGACAACAGTGAAAACTACATGAGAGAAGGGTGAGTGGCTGTTTTTTGTTGATTTATTTGAAAATAAGGAACTTTTACCCTTTTGCTGCCAACAAGATGGATATACCCGTCCCGCTTATGGCCCAATCGTTTTGTCAGTAAGACGGGTATACCCGTCTTGGAATTTCAACGACATACCAATTATAAGGAAATGTACAATTAAACACGTAAGACCATGTGTCCGACTGGGAAATAGTCATATTTCAAGTTTAGATTTAGATGCTAAAATATTATATAGAACCATATTTTAACATCTATAACACAAAACAACAAGTATTACGATGTAAGCAAAACATTGTGCTACTGAATAGAACGTTTAGTCTTTTTAAATTTCAAAGACGATCACTCGTTTGGTACTACATGTACATATAATATATTAAACCTTTCCTTAGCGAAGTCACATTCTTGTCCACTGATACATATATATCACTTTTCAAAATTGCGATAGGCACATATAACAATGCATGTTTTGCTACAATTATCGATTGTTTAACATACTGCCGTACAGTATCAGCGTGCGCTTAGATTTTAAAATTATGTACAATAATTCAACGTTTCTTGGAATTGTCATAAAATTTTACAACGTTACTTACGGTTTTGTGAGAAGCCGAGAATCGTATCAGCATTATAAAATCCGACTATGATACAAGTAACCAGACGGGTGTGAGAATACTGTTTACTGAATATGTTTGACATTCTAAAGCCGATATTCAATGACTCCTTGTACGTGTTTCGTGATGCATTGTTCTTCGAATTTCTATTGTAACTGTTTTATATTTGCCGTACACTATCAACACAATTGTTCAAATTTTATGCATACGGAGCATAGATGTGGGTCGTGCAAGCGAAACACGTACATTGGGTCATAGAGTACCGGCATGGTAAAATACTAGTAATCAAATCACCAAGTTACATGTAACTATTCATTGTACATACCCATTGTTTTACAATGGTTTCTTTTCTTACGGATTACTCAGGTATACTTCAACCACTTATTTTTGTATATTATATACTACTTTGTTAAGAGATAGTCGCACATTCTTGTATCAAGAGCATCTCATAATTTGACTTTACAATATACACATATCAACTTTTATCATAGTCAGCGTATGTTGTGTAAAGCGCTTCTGCATTATTTGATAATCTGTTTACTTTTTCTCTTGCATTGTCTTCGTTTATTTGCATTATTAATGATATTAATAAATGTGCAGTTAATGATAATAACATTACAGTTATGTTATGGTAGCATGATGCAAAGAAAGTGTTATATATGTACACGTACATAATGATACTTGTTTATTAACGACTTAATGCCATAATTAAAATTTCATAATTCGTAACAGTCCGTCTGCTTCTACATTGTCAACCCCTGTTATGTAAGCGGTGTAACCTTAGTGTTGGCAAAAAACGGAACGTGATAATGGATAATGCATTTAAATAGACTGACTCATAAAACACTTTTTATAGGCACATACCAAACACTAACTCAGTAGTTACGGGCGAACATATTGAAAGTGTCTTCAAAACGCAGTGTGTCGATCCTTTTTACGTATGAACTCGATATGTCTGGCATCTAAGGTAAAGAACCACTAAATGCCTCCACGGACCAAGTGGTGATACACTCAAGTAGTCCTTAAAAAAACTTTGGTTTGCCTGTAAATGGAGATATTTCTTGACAAATGTTGAGTTGAATGATGAAATTGAGTTTAAATGGTTGGTAAATATGCATGTGGTGTAGTAAAACTGTAATATTTGTATTATTCCGCTATTTTGTTCTTGATACCAAAGTGAAAGTAGACAAGGGTAAAACCCAGAACTTATAAATCCGGACATGCGTAAAAACGGATAGACCGTGTTTGAAGGACAAAAACTTTCTTAGAAGATACATGACCCCCCTTTTTTATTGCATTATTTTGAAGCTTAACTGCCCTTCTTTACAATGATATATGTGGTCCAGGTGGCCATAGACTAAAAAAAGTTGAAAATTGGGGCCTACTATGGCCAATTTACATTGAGCTATAGAGCAAATCTATTTGGTGGTTTCTAACCTAAAGAAGGGCAAAATTCTATTAAATTCATGTTTTCATTTTTTTGCATTCAAATGTATGGAAATGCATCCCAGATAGGGTTTTGACCACTTTTATCTGTTTAAATTGTCTAAAAAAGTGAAAATTTGGATTTTTATCATGAAAATCTAGAAAATTTCAGATTTTTTTCTTCTAAAATTGACATTTGTATGCCAAAATTGACCTTATTTTAGTGTCAGACAGGGGTAATTGTGATTAAATATGAAGAATAGACACATTATTAGGCATCTAAAGCATAATTAGTGTTCAGTGAAACAGTTTTTCACAAATAAAACCCAATTTAAAATCACTATTCATAATATTTTGCAGGCGCTGGCCAAATTTCTCCTTAAAGGCGCATATGCGTGTTTGCCATTTTTTCTAGAATTCATGCACAATTTGTCTAGAATTGATTGTTGTGTGCTGCATATACATAGTAGTATTGAAAAAAGTGCAAAAATCACTTTAATAAGTAAAACTAGGCTGTCTTAAGGTAAAGAACCACTAAATGCCTCCACGGACCAAGTGGTGATACACTCAAGTAGTCTTTAAAAAAACTTTGGTTTGCCTGTAAATGGAGATATTTCTTGACAAATGTGGAGTTGAATGATGAAATTGAGTTTAAATGGTTGGTTAATATGCATGTGGTGTAGTAAAACTGTAATATTTGTATTATTCCGCTATTTTGTTCTTGATACCAAAGTGAAAGTAGACTAGGGTAAAACCCAGAACTTATAAATCCGGACATGCGTAAAAACGGATAGACCGTGTTTGAAGGACAAAAACTTTCTTAGAAGATACATGACCCCCCTTTTTTATTGCAATATTTTGAAGCTTAACTGCCCCTCTTTACAATGATATATGTGGTCCAGGTGGCCATAGACTAAAAAAAGTTGAAAATTGGGGCCTACTATGGCCAATTTACATTGAGCTATAGAGCAAATCTATTTGGTGGGTTCTAACCTCTAAATACATTAGTACGGCAATTTTGTAATTGTGAACACATGTCTGGCACTGAAATTCTAAACTGTAGACAACTAAATGATGATATTTCATTGACAAATAGTTTATTAATGCAATATTTCTGAATGCGTTTTCGTGGATTATGTTTGTTTTTGTGCTTTGTAATACGTGTGTCTAATTTTCATGTTTGGTATTGAATTTACAAAATAATAAACATGAGTTAACGATAGCGTATGTTTATATTTATTTGAGATTGCAATCTTTTCAATGGTTTCTGGTGGATTTTCTCAACCATGGTAAAGGCATTATTGGTTTAAATGCATTCTTATGCATGTAGCCTGGGCTTTTGTGTTTGTTTTGAAAATATTTTTAGATCTAATATTTGTTTTGAAAGGTTGAACGTTATGATACCGGATGGATCTTTAAGTGGCTATTTCAATTATTTTGGCGATGAAGACGCACGCTTTCCCTTCTGTCATTTGTTTTCGGTTGTGGATAGGTACCTCGTTAGCACCCCAACATGTTGCAATACTACAAGATAACTGCTTATCCATATATTAAATATTGTGCAAGCAATCAGGTCATCACGATTAATCTAAATTGGAAATAGGTAAGGCGATGTTTAAAATTGAAGTCCTAGTCACTGCCAAATTGCTTTTACCAAAACTCCACTAAAGACATTGCTCATGAAAAAGATTTGCTTTACATAATGCTCAACATCTTTTCAAATATATTGTAGAGGAAAATCATTGATTGCTTTAACATTTCGACGGATGATAAAAGTTCGCAACGTTTCATTGTCCTTTTAATGTTTCTTTGAAATTGATTAATGAGTCTGATTTTTAGATAGAACAATGGCGCCTTTCCGGTAGAGAAATGAATATATTGGAATAAGTAAAGATAAGACAATGGACTCTGCTCTTTCATGACGAATTATGAAAGTAATCATCATAGATAAACATATTTAGAATAAACGCTGCTAGGCAGATCAAAAGTAGATTGTTTATTAAAATAAGGGACTAGTACCTTTAGGGTAAATCAAACATAGCTCATTTATTGACATACGGAACCGGCATTTTGAGGCAAATCAAACGTAGCTTATTCAATACTATAAGAGACAGTACACTGAGGCAAAACATATTTAATATATTACCATAATGGACCAGTGCAAAGGGCGTAAATCAAACACAACTTATTCGTGACAATTCGGGACAAGAATACTGAAGTTCTTCACACGTACCGTATTTATAACCCTAGGATGCCAGTACAACTGATTTTTATACTTTTTTCCAATTCTTTGTATTTTGATTTCTCGAAAAGAGCATTTTCTAGATTGCATTACTCTTGCACAATTACAGCGCACACCACAACTGTACACTTCCGTTTGTCTGCATTTTGTCACACCAATATGTATTACTTAGTTATAGTATCGTGTATACCACACCGACTAAAATGTTGGAAAATCCTAAAAAAACATCATCGCCTAACATTAACAGAATGCTTTATGAGATAACGAGTGTTAGCTTCGTTGCAGTATATAATGCTATTTCGTTATATCAATAAAGCAAATTGTTATCATAACGAACGAAAAGTTTTAGTTGCAGGGATTTCCTACATAATATATCTACTCCGAAATATGATCATCTTTGTACAATCATATCTTATCATATCATGTCGGATTTTCTCATACCTTTTTTAGGATATTAATTTAGAATTTCTGTAAAATTCAACACCCCTTGTGTTTGAAATTCGTTTATCCTTATACGAACATAATATGTTCATTCCCTAAAATACGCCGTCACCTCCTGATCCCTGTGCATTAAACGTTTCAAATTCCCTGAGTGTTATTGTGTACCTAAATATTATTATGGGTTATAGTTGGAATCAAGCGTCAGCTCAATTAAAGCCCTGGGAGACAGACTTTTTTCTTCGAAAGTCATTTTGGGGTTTCTTTTTTTCAGCTATGAGTGCTTGACTTTTAATACACAGTTGGTTTTTAATTAAATTTACTAGTATGTTGGATTATACAATGCATTAAATGCTTTCTTTTTCAGCTCTTGAATATTCCAGGGGGGCGTTTTATCAACGTGTCGTACGACAATACTATTAGCTTTTTGTCGCAAGTTGTGTCTTACGTCGCCGGATCTGCGACGAAGGCGTTTTATCAACGTTTTGTCTTAGCTACGATGTCGCAACTTGGTCGATTTTTGTCGGAAGTTCTAAGACAGGGTGGAGGCTGTCGTAACTCACAGGTTTTGTCGTAAACCAAAACAAAATGGCTGCCATTCGTCTGCTTTTAGCTCGATGCGAAAGTAATTTTGACATTTTTGTCCCATAAACGTTGGTTCGAATAGTTTTGAGACGATGTGTTACGTGTGAGTCACGAAGTAGGACATGCGGCAACCGCTCAAATAAGCGAAGTGTAAACAAATCTGAAGAAATTCCAACTTTAAAACCTTCACAAGACCAATGTCATGTTGTTAGCTAACAAGGTAGTTATTTGTTTTCAATTTCTTGATTAAAACTACGTTAATTTCTTAATTTGTTTATCTCCATCAAAAGGAATTGTCACAACACCACGCAGTCAAGGGAGATAACTCAAACTTGAATGTATTCTGCTCTATTTCATGATGTTATTTAACTGTAAAAAACTGAAATAATTCACTAAAATATGCTTAAGTGTGTTATAAATAGGCATGTTTATGATGATTATCATAATACTTCAAACTACCAAAGTAAAAACACCTACCCCACCCACTAAGTTTCATAGTGACTATGAAAATCATGTTGATTCATTGAAAACAAATGACCTACATCCATTCAACCAAATAGCACCTGCTTTTTCATCATTTTAACAAAGTCCCTCACTCACCTGTAATGCACCAGTCAGTTGCATCCATGGCCACAACCCCTGGGATAGGCGATGGATAGCCGGGAAAACAGGCATATTTTTACCTTCCAGCTTCCCCCATGGTGGGAATTTTTTCTCCTAACCAATACCCAGGGGAATATTTAGTTGTGTGAGGGGCCGGGGAAATACCAAAGATATTACCATCAGCAGCCCCTCCAGGGCCATGGATGGGCGGGTTTTGACAACCCAAAGGTAAAAACCCCAACCCAACTCCGGGGTAGTGTTGGGGGGCTAAGGATGAAACTGCAGGCTTGGTGCATAACAGTTGGGATAAATGGCAATCAGACTGGGCTCCCACCCTGGACCCTTCCCTAAGGGCGAATTTTCCAACGACTAAGCTAGCCGGCTGCTTACATAAGTTTTTCACTTATAAGTAATTAATTCTTATACACAACACTACATAGGTCATGGGGATATCGGAAAAGTAAATTATTTGGTTTATTTCCCCCCTCACACTCTGGACCCTTCCCTAAGGACAATTGACTGGCGCATAAGTGCAACTACGTCATGTTGTACACTTGTTGATGAAAACAGTATGGCGTCTACTCACATACATACCTCATGCACCCCCAGCAGAAATCCTGGGTCCGGGCCTCAATATATGACATATGTGCCTAAACCAGTGAAATATAATATAGGCTGTATGTCAAATCCCCACACTCACTCGGCTTGGAAAGGGTAAAAACCTGGGACTATTCCCCTACTATTCCCAACTCTTAATTAATTGTAGGATTCTAGCATAATTGGCAAAGATATATAGCCTATATAGTGCATGTTAAATTGTTTTTGTTTGCCAAATATTGCTGAAAAGCCAAAAACTCGAGTTAAATACCGCCTGCAATCAAAGACCACCAACATAAAGGCACTATGTTAAGTATGTCTGCAAAAACACACATTTAACTACCATTATACTCATCCTGTGAAGAGAAACCACCTGTCAACAAAGATTTGCTGCTCTCATGAATGGTCTTAATGAAGCAAAACATCTTTGTAAACTGTAAAATGTTTGCTGTGTGGAGACAAATTTAATTACATGTATTTTATTATATTGCCTAAAAATGAATTTGACCAAAAAATAATGCTGTAAATTTAAAATGCACCTAATTTCTTTATTGCAGATTCATATCCAGATAGAACATACATACTAAAAGATGTACCAAAATGTATGTGGTAAAATGAAAATCACTCATAACAGAGTCATATATAGACAGTATACCAGCATTATGGATAAAAGGTAATTAATTGTCCTGATCTTACTTATATTTGCTGATCAAAGCTTTTATTTTCTTTATTTCTACTGAAATATGACAGGCCATTGTTGTCAAGTGGTTAGCGCATCTGCCTTCGAAGCAGGAGGGCGAAGGTTTGAATCCTGGCGGAAGCTGGGTTAGAACTGACTAGGCCGGTTAGTAAGCCGCCAGCTTGTTTTAGAATGGAAACCGTAGACCAATCTCTGCCTGGTACCGGCAATACAAGAAGGGATTTGGGAGGTAGTGTGCGCATGAAAGTGACAGTGTCTCATAAGCTAAATTGGCTGGCCCTTTAAATGGGGGTGACACTACAATGAATAACCAGTTTACCTTTAATATGTGCTCCACCGGATTGAACACAGGTCGCAGATTACCCTAACGATTGAGCTACAGAGACACATATCTTTAAGAAACTGAATTAATTAATAGTCTTAATCCCAGCATGCATGTACATTACTTCTAGTACATGAAGTTTATTATTAACACATGCTGCAAATAAAAGTATGTGTCAATATTTACTGAAACATATTCATTTTACTTTTAGCTATGCGTTCTGTAAACATTTTTTTAAAACTAAATTAAGCCACATAAATGACTACTGTTTTGTTATGTTATGCTTTCAGCTGAGCATTCATGTAGATTAATGTAAGTCTAATATCATAATAAAAAAATTTTAAATTTAGATAACATGCAATTTAAAATAAATTAATTAATTCAGTAAGTAACTCGAATGTTTATAGTTATTTAGTTGTTGTGGCATATTAAAGATTTGGTGTTTTATTATTAATGTTTGAATATTATTTGTGTATTTTCAGGAAGTGCATCCCTGTTTGTTCAACTGGACGGTGGCGGCTAAAACTATAAAATTGAAAGTACATTGGGAACATGCCTGTGGCCAGTGGAAGTACATTGATGTTATTAAAACATGAACTTTTGAAGCAACACTGCTGTGATCCTAAATGCTCTATAAATATTGTAATGCTTATAATATGCTTTAGAAATTTAGTCTTTTAGCCACAAACATAAAGACAAAGCAACATGTGACAATAATTTTTAAAACCTTCTTAAATGGATCTAATATCATCTATTTTATATTTCCTCAAATATCTGTATTCATTTTTGAGCATTTCTTAACATTATCAGTCTTTCATGTCTTTTTCATTATTCATGTATTTGTATATGCAAAAATCACATGCACATTTTGATTTACAGTTGGTATTTTTAAATGTATCTAGGTATAGAAAAGATAAAAAAATAATATGCATATTTATTATGCTCCCTAAAGGGTGAGCATATATTTTTCATACTTAAATCTTGCACAACTCACCCAGTACTGGAGAAATCAATTTGAAACTTCATATGTAAATAGATCTCAGTGTAGTGCCCAAGAATCATAACTCTTGAGTTGCATATTTTTGGAGTAATAATTCTTCTTTGTAATTTAGCATGCTTAATACAGGTCCATACCATAGCTCATAAAATATTGGAGACTTCAATTTAAAACTTCATAAGGGAAAAAATTACATCAATCATAAGTTAATAACTGTACATTTTTGAAGTCGTTTTCCTATGACCACCCCATGGGAGAAAATTACCCGTCTGTGACGGCTCTTGGTATCAGTATGTTTTTAATTGTTTTCAGTAACATTTTCTAGCCTTACAAAATTAATTGTCTAATCAAACTTTATTACATAAAAAACTTAATTTATTATACCTCACCTTTCATGAGGGAGTATATTGCTTTGCAAATGTTGGTTAGTCTGTCTGTTAGTTGGTCGGTAAATGGTTTGCATTCCACAGCTCAAGTATACTTTGTCCCAGGACCTAGCAACAGTGGATGATACATATTGATTTTGAGGTCAGTAGGTCAAGATCACTGTGACCTTAACCATTTCATAGGGGACAGTATTGCTTGCAATTCCTAATTACTTGTTTTAAATATCTGTTGTTAAGATATGATCGATGCAAATTGCTGTTCAATATTTTCAAATTTTAGTTTATGCTGAAAACTTGATACTTATTTGCTAATGATCGGAGTGATAAATACACAGAAGAAATACAGTACTTGTGTCATTATTTTATGTATTATCAATTATTCTTATTCTGCCCCAATAATCAAAGGATAGTAAACAAAATGCTAGATTATCATCGAGGTTATTATTATGCTGTTCAACAGTGGTGTTTGCTACAGACAAGGTCGCCCTGTCACTGTATCGTATCGTACTTCAGTGTGTACTGTAATGTGCCTACCCCCTCCCCCCGACACAAAGCACACACAAGCTGATCACACTGTGTAAATACTCGCCGAGAGGGCGACTCCAACATAGAAAACGAACGCAAATCGGTACTGTGACTGCCAGATGCTGCTCTGTATAGACCCCTCGGTATATAAAGAGTCGCTTGAATACAGTCCGAATGTCACGGACATAAGACACGGAATCTACGCTTCTAACTACCATGTTCAATCATGTTCCCGAATCCATGTGATTGTATATACGTGATGATACCAATGGATGAACCAATTATTCACTAATATTGACATCTTTCATATCTGAAGATTATTGTGATGTTATATGAACCAAATAACTAATATTTCATGTTTACATATTTTAGGCTGATCAGGATACGGGCTTTAGAACGAAATCCATACTATGTATGCCAATCAAGAACGCCGAGGACCGGGTGATGGGTGTCAGTCAACTGATCAATAAGGACGGAACACCATTCATTAAAAACGACGAGAATCTCTTTAAAGTAAGTTTTGTTTGATAGGATATTAATAAAGATAAGAGTAACCTTGGACAAGGATAAAAGTAACAACAACAACGACATCATTATCAAATTATCAGTAACAACAGCATCATTACTAATGTACCGATTTCATTCACAACAATTCAATCAATTAAATTCAATTTGGATGTATATTATTTGATTGCAGAAGTATGTGTATAATATAAACCAGGCGTTTTGATCGGTGTTGACAGAATTCCTGCGTTCTCGTTGTCTAGCTTTTGTCTTATCACACCGTTGGTCTATATTAAACAAGCGCATGCGCAGAGCCACATGTTGCCATGACGTAGAAACGGAACAACCAGAATTTATTTATGATGTAGCGATTTTCTATATTGCCTTACAGAGATGTCTTAATATTATATTAATTGTATCCTTACCACATGATTGAACTTTTACCTCCTTCTCTCACACAGGCTTTTGCAATATTTTGTGGTATGGAAATATATAATACTCAGATGTATGAAACAGCGATGCGGGCGAGTGCAAAACAGAAAATAGCTGTAGAAACGCTATCATATCACGTATCAGCGCATTCTACCGAATCCAACAAACTCAAGGTATGTATGTCCATAGTTATAACTTTCGGAACGTATCGTACACATTTGATTAATATTTTGGACGTTTTGGAAAGCACCAACAAAATGTTTGTTGTTGAGTCCCCACAGCCTTTAACAAATAAAGCACATGCTTGTTTTCAAACAACTGGAATAAATTGATTTGACATTCTAAACGCTGACAGCTGCTGTCTCTTTGTAGAACACGTTTGGGAATTTCTGCTCCGAGTTTTTTCATCCCGCGTATAGATATGTCAATTTTTGATAATGTTTTAAGCGTTATGAAGTATGATACATGCGATATAAATCGGTGAATGAGGAAGGTTTTGCGATTGTTTTTAATGCATCGACGTGATGTATAACTTGTATAATGTATTTTGACCTATTGTTGTTATATTTCCAGAAAGCAGTGGTACCGACATGTTCAGATTATAAATTGTTAGATTATTGCTTCAATGACGTATCATTAGATGATGACGACACATTAAAAGTCAGTATACGGATGTTCTTGGACCTGGATTTACTTGAGAAGCTCCGCATCAATTATGAAGTAAGAATCCATCAATAGTTTGATTCTTTAATGTACAAAATAACCCTGTCTAAACAGTCAGTGTAAATATTTTTTGTAATACATTAAATTATATATACTTTTCTGGCATACACAATACCTTTATTACAAGACTAATTTCCCAATAGTTTGCCCGTATATTATGGCTTTATGATATTAGCTGAACGACTGGGAAAGTATCTGCTCATACAACGTAATTACATAAAGACTGTGTGTCGTTTAAGATGGTTACACACGTAATGCTCGTATTATAGGATCATAATGAGTGCACGGTCGGTAATATCATGGCGGTGTTGTCTGACTTATAATGAAATTATAATATTATTCGATCATACCAAGTTCGTCACCTTCTGTCTTACTTCGTGAACTCAAAATAACAAAATGTTTCGCTGATAATGATATCAATAGATGTCAAGGCAAATTTGTGTTCTAAAACACAACATGTGTACACGTTCCGTCGTTGTGTAACTTTAGGTGCTTCGTTGGGATGTATTTCGTTTATGAGTGTTTCGACCTAATCAACGGAATATAATCCACTATGAATGTATTTACAGTATTGTTGTTCGGTCAGGAGAGTACATTTGTATTTAGCAAATGACAAATCTCTGTTTACATCGATCCTTTACGATAATCAGAATGATTAGGCATTTCCCCTGTCTATCAATAGACTATGATATTATAATGAACACTAATGATAATCATAGTATGTTATGCTGTAGACTGTTTAAGATTGACAATATTCACCAGACACCCATGTGATTGACAGTAAAATGACCCTAATTAGGCATCAACTTAGAAATTGTGTATTCTATTCCCTCTTCATATCCGCCTAAATCTTCTTAAGGCGGAAAAGTTTATCGCGAAATAAGAACCGATATGTTTGGTTAAAATTAGTGAAAAGTCAACTAGATTTCACCTGATGATCCCTAAATTATTTGGGTTGCAAAAGAGGAAACAAACCAACAATGTTTTCTATTACCCTTTCTTAATCATGACAATATTGCCTCATCCCATGATCTGTTCGATTGATGCAAAAAGTGAATATATTGCCGCAAGCTTGCATATTTCCCCAAGATCACTACTTTGATATCGTATAATGTATCTAGTACTTATCTTGTATAAACATTTATCATTTACATCACCGCAGAATTTAAGTGCATTCTCTAATGCTCATTAATTTTATAACGATGCCATGGGAATGTTGTTTCACAACGTTAATTTTGTAAGCAAGTACAGTCAATGACGTATTTCTTTTAATGGTATTGAATCTGAGAATTCTTAACTTATATTTTGAATTGCAAAAGCATCTACCCTTTCTTTATCATTTAACCAAAACAAATGTTGTACATGATTAACTCTTATCTTAAAAGTTATACATTGTACGTGTGTTTAAAACAATCAATTTTAAAAAGGCGTCATTTGATCCGGTATTTTTATAAAAGTTGTTTTGATTTGCAATTTTCAGACTTTGTGTCGATGGTCACTGTCGGTGAAGAAGAATTATCGAAATGTTACATATCATAACTGGAGACACGCATTCAATGTGGCACAAACAATGTACTGTTGTCTTAAGCCATTTAACATGACGTTTGCTTGTATTACTTTTTTCATTTACTAGTACCAATGACGACGAAGCGAAAATGATGCTAAGATTTTATTGCTCAAAGATGTCTTGCTTGTCATGTCAAACAGCAATTATAACTCTGCTTCACCTGATTTGTTAATGACTAGTTAATCGTAATACAGGGATTTGTCGCCTTTGTGATTATACAGCAATAATTTAAAATTTTGTTCGATAGATGTATTGTACACTTTCTTCCAGTTTGGCAACTCTACGTTTGAAATATTATGTAATTCTCCTTATTAAAAATAGCCAAGTTTGAAAGTTCGAGGACGATGTTAAATTGTTTAATATAATTTTTATTTTCAGAAAAGTCAACTGGATAATATGTTAAGTGACCTTGAAGGTTGGCACTCATTGTTGGATGTCTCTGTCATGATTTAGATCACAGAGGAACAAATAACCAATTCCAAATAAAGTAAGAATCGTTCCTATCTTGATATATAGTATATATGTTTCCTAGATATTGACAGCCCTATACAATGTCTAGTTGATCACTCGTCATACAATGGCATTTTCATAAATGGAAAGTGATATGTCCTTTATTCTCATTGGCTATCATCATGAAATCCTATTTTGGTGCATATTATGTCCGTTGCTTGGAGCTGTGCTATTTACTACCTTTTTAGTTTGCTTATTATATAAAGAGTAGTCTCTGGTCGTTAACTGTTCGCATCCGACTTTTAACTGGATGAAAAAGGGGGTAAATGTGCAGTCGGTTGATTGGACACATGTTTGAAAGTAGACTGCATATTGATACTTTTTGTAAACAAAGTAACCATATGTTAGTGATGGAACAATAAGCAGGTGCTTGTTCCACACCTACTTACAACTGTGTCTTTGTACATTGAGATCTTAGGCCTCAGATGTCCTTCATGATGTAAGCTGCGCTCTTTCTAAAGCGACTTGTTATATAATGTAGGTAACAGTTCTAACTTACATGTACATAATGGTTAACCGACAATCTCAGCTGCAGGCTTACCTAATGACAATACTTAATCTCGGTGTCTCATTCATATAAAACGTTTGAGCATAATGTATTGTTTTACCACCGAAACATCATTAGTTATTATAATTATAATGTTATATAACGGTGTGCTAACAAATATAAAAAATGTATCGTCTAATTAGAAGCATTTAACACATTCATAATTTTGAAAGCAAAGCCATTGGTTATTCGCTTGTTATCTAAGAACAGGGGGTTACAATTATTTGACAAAGTAAGTAACGTCATAGTGTGGTTATAAAAATACTTTCGAGTTCTAAAAATAGATCAATGGATTCTAACAAAATATCACCTACAGCAACATAGAAAAAATATGAGACTCTAATGAATGCTGAAATACAATTAAAAACAAATAATATATGACCGGAATAGTATAGAGTACCACTTTAAAGATTTCTGAATGTGAAATAAAAGTCTCTATGTTCTATCTTTCGTATGATGTTTGTCAACTTTTATCGATCTGGATAAATATTTATCGAAAAGTTTTGTTTATTTTTGTTTAAGAACAAACATATACATAAGTTGGTATTTTCTGCATTCGTAGGCATTTCTTTCTATTTTTAGAACAATATCAGCATTAGCGGGAATTTATTTATATTTTTAGAACAATGTCTGCATTAGCGGAGTTATACTCTACCTCAACACTAGAACATCACCATTTTGACCAATGTATCATGGTATCATGATATTAAGTACGGAGGTAAGGTAGGAATAACTTCTTCATTTCTACACACCTTGTAATTGGATTGATCAGTTAACTGTTTGGAATTGATAAATGTTATGGTTATTAAATCTGAGACCCTTTTAAAATTACTGACGTCACCGATGACGAAAACAAGATGAGTTACGATTGCTCATCTCACACGAATGTGTACATTTGTAGAATGTCAGAGGCGCTGCGAGTGTTCATTTTTATTAAACTGGTTTCCCGTTCTTAGATAGTGGGGTGGTGTTGTATAATAACACAAGACGTATTATTCTTATCTGAGTGGAATAAAGGGTTACAGTCCTTATTTATTAATGTCTTGTATGGGTTTGATTTGTGGTGCTTGATTAATTCCATGTCCTTCTCTTAATCAATAAATGAATAACTCAATGAAATATTGTAACAAAAACTAAAGATATTCAAGCTTATTATAAATGATGTGAATATTATTCATGTTTTGTGAACATTTTAGGGCAATGAAATCCTGTCTGGGTTATATTAGGAAGAGTACGAATCTGTGATAGGGTTACTGGAGTGTACAATATTATCCACAGACTAGGCATTATACTTCAAGTAAGTTATTTCTCTCCACATTGCCATGCTTTGCAAGTATACATTGTATACTAGATCAGCATTTATTAGTTTAAATAATTGAACGTAGATTACCTGTTTTATGCATGTCCATAGCCCCCAGTAAGTGGCTCAAAATTTACTCATATACATGTAGATAAATGAATAACATTAGCATGTCCATGTCTATGGGCTTTTGGTGTGATAAACGTAATTAGAGTGAACGCAATAGGAAACATAAATGTGAAGTACCTTGATTTAGTTAATAAGAAAAATATTAACAACCTCATGCAATTAGAGGTCTCATTACAGACAAGTGGCTTGGCCGTTCTAGTATTTCAATGCAGAAGAATACTTCGTTTATTTTCCCTTTATTTTTTATAATAATTTATGGTGTCCATTGTATTTTAGACATCGAGGAGATTTTTTCCGTCTAGTTGAGGATGAATCTACAGATTGGGATACTGACGAACATAGAGACTTATTGAGATCCATGCTGATGGCAGCCTCTGATGTCGCCGCTATCAACAAACCATGGGAGGTTCAAAGACGGGTATGTGTTCATGTTTTGTATTTGTAATTTGTCGAAACAATGGTCACAATGAGTAGCCACAGAGATATAAGCTCTTGCAACTTCCTTCTTGGACCCAGAATATGGTCAATTAAGAGACATATTGAGATCCAATTTATATTTCTAGTATGTGGGTGCCATTAATGGACAATTCTCATATTGAGGTGCAATTTCTGGACAACTTTCATCTTGGGGTCAAATTTATGGACATTTCAGAAGCGATTCATTAATTTAGTTTGTATTTATGGCACAAAAGGCGTTCTTGTCAATTCGGTTTCATTGTAAATACACACAAACATGCAATTAAGCAATAAAATGACAATTTAGTTAAAGAGTGTGGACCATAGCGTCTGTCATTTTCCGAAACACGATGAATATTGGAGCCATAACAATTTTAAGCTAGCAATAAAAAATGTGAAGTGAAATTGCTGATGATCATTGTTTACTATCATTTCTTATTAAATAACATCTAGAACAGTGGTGCTTGACGTAAACTATATCGGATTTGTTTTAAAGATGTCGAATACAGATGGGTGGGGATCAATCGACACGCGACGTTTGGACAGCGACGTTGCCTGACATAATATCCGGCTCGGATTGTCTGGAGTGTTTTTCCACAGAAAACGAAAGGCTAAACTGGATTAATTGAGGATTTGTGTTAATAACCTGAGTGGTATTACGACAAATAGAATGACAATTACAATAATTAGTGACTTAAGGTTGCTGAATTGATTGCAAGTGAGTTCTTTGAGCAAGGGGGTCTTGAAAAGGCAAAGCTGAAAATTAAACCAATCATAAGTACTCTTATTATTGACGTCATAGTGATTGAAACATACTAAAATCACGCACTATATTTAGTTTGTTTGCATGTACTCACGTAAGGGAGTTACGTACTAATTACCAATAAATCATATGAGCGCCATGACTTATGCTATACGTAGGCTGTGCAGACCAGTATCATAAAATGTGATAGATGAATACTTGTTCAACGTTTGGACAAGACACAGGTCGACGAAAACGAACAAGAAACAGTTAAACCCCACAGCTGACATAAACCGAAGTGTGTGCTCGTATAGACGGAGCACATCTCACGTGTTGGTATTTGAATGTTAAGACACTCGATCTGGCTTGATCGTAATCATAAATATATTACTTTATGTTTTACTAGTGCATTGCTGAAACCAGATATGTGAGATTTGATGACATTGTACAGTGTGGCACTGACGTGTGTACTGGTATGTTGTCATAGAGCTCATACATGTTTTCAGTATACAAACCTGTACATATTACAAGGCTTAGTTGCCCATGATGATTTGTATGGGTAGCTGATTTCATGCAAGACATTGGAAAGTTCAGTTGTATGTATTTGTGTACATTATAATTCATCAAAGATGGTTTGGAAGGCTTGCTTGTCCAAACCTTTGGCAGGTGTCAAATATGAGAATGATTAAACGCAAACATGTGAATTATTTTATATGTACGATATTTTAGAATACGGTAGTTTTTATCCTACACTGAACGAGAAAATGTTGTCTACTAAATTTGTCTTTTAAATTACTAAATTATAAAGTAGCACTTTGAAATTGTACATACGTGTCCTGGTTATGTAAATATTGTTTAGAAATTAACAATTCAACTCCTTTTCATCTACCAATGTTCTACTGTTTACAGTTTTCTTCGTTGAATAATTTAACGAGATTTTCATAGAATTATGTTGTTCTAATTTAAGTTACCAGAGACATTCTTAAGTGGTATGCGGGTATATATGTTTGAACGTTCGTGTAGCAGCCGTAAACCATCGGTTATGTCCGTTTGTCTCCTGTATTCTGTGTGCATAAAGACCTGTGTAATCAGGATGTTACGTGTAATACTATTCTGATCATCTCGGCTATGTCTAGAGCTAGACACGAAACATGGTCGAGCTTTTTATTGATGTAATCCTTGGAATAAAACAAGACTGGTACCATGATCGAAAAATAAATTTGTTGTAGTCTTATTTCTAAATTATTAGTCATTGAAGTGATACCAAATATCTATGTGCTGATTAGGTTGTGTTGTTCGTACTTTGTTCATGTGTGTCTTTATACCACAGTCATGAAACATACTTTGTGCAAATATCTGTAACTTATATCAAAGGAGTCGAATTATGTTATTTTGGTGCAAATGATGGTTAACAGAATATAGGTCTTCTTGATATTAATTTTGTATTGGCGAAAAAAAAAGAAACGTACAGTGATTTATAGCCTCTATGTATCCTACTAAAACTACTAAATTTACAACTAACAAACTGGTGGCCCATTTGATCACAATATTATGTGAAAATGCTTTGTTCATGATATTCCAGAAATTGTGATCTCATTTTAGGATGACGTCATAATACATTATTTCGTTGACGTCATTATTACTTTTGAGTAAGCACCAGAATAACAAAATTATAAAAAATTTTAAACCGACCGATTATTAAGTTGTGTTTGTAACTTACTCATTTGTTACGTTAATATAGTGTATGTATGGTATGTATGAATAAACATGTTTGATGTAGATGTTAATGTACGTTTTATATCATGTTTGTCAATTTCAAGATTATTACTGTTTATTCTATGTTACTTCTTGTATAGTTTTATTATTCATATTCCAGGCATTGTTACGTTTCATGTGTGAGGGGTGTTCTGCAAGCAACCAAATACATGTGGTCTTTCTATCCATAAAACTCTTTTTACAATACGATAAAACCTATAAAAGTTGACATCCCAGTCAAGCAAGCATCTGTCTAAAATCAACGAAGAGTTTACAGTTTTGTAAATATGGTCTTCTTTTATCGATTAAACAAGCAGTTTATGTAATAACTTGTACATGGCGTAGCAATGCCTTATTGTTGACTGTGATAGATACTATGATAGAAATCCACTGTTTGATAAGCCTCTAGACTGGCCCTCGGTTCCATTGGTCGGCATTGTAATATTGGAGCAGGTACCAGTGTTCCCACACGCTAATACCAAGGTTTGACTTTATCCATTGACTTTTCCAACCAAATGACCCTGGTTCATATCCGGGGGCACATAGATATGTCTGCCATATTTCGGAAGAAGCAAAGCAAATAATTTCAATTAAAGTTTTGTAAATTTCTCATTCAATGGTACTGTTACCTGTGATTAAAACAGGTGCATTTTATAAACACACGCTTAAAACGATTTAACTTTTTAATATTATTTTAATATTTTATTATGTTTCTTGGTTTTGAATATTATAGGGGTATTCTGAATTCAGTATGTTTGATATTAAACTATGCCTCATGCGCGTGTTGGGGACATTATGTTTTTACAATAAAATCGCAACAATGTATACACCATTACGACCCTCAAAAATATTCTCGAGGTGTGCTAACATTGGATTTTCATTATTGGTCTTGCTCTTATTTTGACATTTCCTTTTTGTTCAGGTGGGGGTCTTCAAGAGTTTAATAAATTGAGGTTTTACTGTGCATTGAAGCCTTCATTTACCATGACCTTGTATGTTTTGTCTATATCATTGTATTAACCACATTTTGTGTTATTTTTTTGCTCAGCCACTCAGTGTACCTATCATACTTTTTGAAGATTGAAATATTAAATTATCTACAACTATATTCATTTGTTGTTATTCCAAGATAAAATTTCAAAACAACAACTGGCAGCAGTAATAACAATTTAATTTTATAATTATCTTTATATACAAAATGACTAGCGAATATTGTTTATAATACATGTAATATATATAGGCTTGCCTTATTGCGATTATGAATTAAATTAAAGTGGCGAAGAATGGCCATGTTGACTTGTACTCTAACAGGTAACGCTGTTAGAGGTGAAAACGCCTTACGCAAGGTAGCAACCGAGGGCATATAAGATTTATTATCAAACTTTAACATTAATTTACTGTAACAAGAAACCGAGTACACTCCGATTACACATAGAAACCGAGTACGCTCCAGGTACTCATAAAAAATACCGAGTACACTCCGAGTACCCATAAAAGAGACCGAGTACGCTACAGGTACTCATAAAATACCGAGTACACTACGAGTACCCATAAAAGAGACCGAGTACGCTACAGGTACTCATAAAAATACCGAGTACACTCCGAGTACCCATTAAAAAAAGACCGAGTACGCTACAGGTACTCATTAAATACCGAGTACACTCCGAGTACCCATAAAAGAGACCGAGTACGCTACAGGTACTCATAAAATACCGAGTACACTCCGAGTACCCATAAAATACCGGGACGTACGCTCCAGGTACCCCGTAATAAAACCAGGTACGCTCCAGGCACCATATAAAGAACCATGTCTACAGTAAGTATGTATTTTAACCAAATGTGACTTATCTAAACAGATGAGACCTTTTAAGAGATGCCATTTTTCTAGTTGAGTCAACGCTCGGACAAGTCTTAAACGCTCATAAAAAACTACAGTCAAGTGACTGAATTTTGTAACCACAGGAACCTCAGTCTCGACTGGTAACAGCTGTCGAAACCGAGAAAAAACCCATGGAAATGCAAAATATATGTTTTGTATTGATTCATTTTTAATAAAAATAATAGATATGCCCTCGGTTGCATCCCCACTACAGAATTTTACGCCAACATGACAATGTATGTAATAAATGATAAAATATCTACTATAATTAGATAAATGCATGAGTAAGGCAAGTGCTATATCTAGATATGGTTATTAATTGTTTATTGGCTATTAAATCACCGTTAAGACACAGTTCTGGTCACTGGTAGAACGACTACTATCACGTCCTTTGCTACAAATGTACTTTCCGAACTTCACATTATAGGCTTCATGTCTTTTCCTTTTCAGCATCTAATATATACACATTCACGACACTAAGAATATCATATTAAACACTAATATTATCATAATTAACACTGATACCATGGTAATCACAACACAAAAACACATTATCAGCATTATTCCCATACGTAAGAATCACCTTGCACACGAAGAGTTCCTATACGTGAATTCCATGAAGACTGGATGCTATCTGATGCCGGATCTGTCCTCATAGTTACCATATTGAACCATCTTGTGTCGTATATTGTGTAGTTTACTTCCAGTACAACCTCAACGTGACCATGTGTCTGTTCTGGCCAACATACGTATGCCAATGTTACTGACTCTCTCAATATCAAACTGAAATAACAACAAACGGATCGGCAGAAAAATGACTCATACAGCATAATAATAGTAACTGCTATTTGCCATTAAACATAGTTAGACTATTAACATTGATAATTAATAATAATGACTGATATTGCCTGAAGGGTGCGGTAGGGTGGGGTAGGGTGGGTTTAAAGTTCGTCGTTTGCTGCCGAACAAGCAAGTGAGCCGACGTGGCAATCATGTGAGTTCACGCTCAGTGAATATCGTATTCTCGCGAGAATTACCATGGAAACGATAGCGTCGCCTGGTAGCGATAAACGCACCATGTGTATATAATACCCGGAGATCCCGTGAAATTCCGCCGTAATAAATTTGATTAATGCATAGGTGAATTAATCTTTATTATTCCAAGATAAAATTTCAAAACAACAACTGGCAGCAGTAATAACAATTTAATTTTATAATTATCTTTATATACAAAATGACTAGCGAATATTGTTTATAATACATGTAATATATATAGGCTTGCCTTATTGCGATTATGAATTAAATTAAAGTGGCGAAGAATGGCCATGTTGACTTGTACTCTAACAGGTAACGCTGTTAGAGGTGAAAACGCCTTACGCAAGGTAGCAACCGAGGGCATATAAGATTTATTATCAAACTTTAACATTAATTTACTGTAACAAGAAACCGAGTACACTCCGATTACACATAGAAACCGAGTACGCTCCAGGTACTCATAAAAAATACCGAGTACACTCCGAGTACCCATAAAAGAGACCGAGTACGCTACAGGTACTCATAAAATACCGAGTACACTCCGAGTACCCATAAAAGAGACCGAGTACGCTACAGGTACTCATAAAAATACCGAGTACACTCCGAGTACCCATAAAAAAAAGACCGAGTACGCTACAAGTACTCATAAAATACCGAGTACACTCCGAGTACCCATAAAAGAGACCGAGTACGCTACAGGTACTCATAAAATACCGAGTACACTCCGAGTACCCATAAAATACCGGGACGTACGCTCCATGTACCCCGTAATAAAACCAGGTACGCTCCAGGCACCATATAAAGAACCATGTCTACAGTAAGTATGTATTTTAACCAAATGTGACTTATCTAAACAGATGAGACCTTTTAAGAGATGCCATTTTTCTAGTTGAGTCAACGCTCGGACAAGTCTTAAACGCTCATAAAAAACTACAGTCAAGTGACTGAATTTTGTAACCACAGGAACCTCAGTCTCGACTGGTAACAGCTGTCGAAACCGAGAGAAAACCCATGGAAATGCAAAATATATGTTTTGTATTGATTCATTTTTAATAAAAATAATAGATATGCCCTCGGTTGCATCCCCACTACAGAATTTTACGCCACAAAATGAAAAATATATAATTAAGCTTCGATATCCCTATTTCTTATTTATCTATTTTTTATCGCGAATGGCGTCATTATAGAATTCCAAACCAACGTCGGACAAGTGTATACCGTCATCGCGGAAGAAACCGAGTGTAAGAACGTCGATGTCGACCGTAATATGCCCGTTGGATTGTTTTCGGCCCATCTGGTTCACCCGTTTACGCTTTTTCTCTATGGCTTTCAAACTACAGGCGTGTTCTCCCCAGGTAACTCTGGGGAGAATGACAACCCATATTATTTTTACTTCTGGAAATGCTTGATGAACATAAGTAACAGCCTCTATTATTATCTTAAAAATACATTTTAAGGAATGTTGTGTAAGATCATTGCCACCTAGATGGAACAATATAACTTTAGGACAACTCCTAAACAGGACGGGAATTTGCAAGGAGCTAATTAAATCGTCCAAACTCATACCCCGCTTACACCACCAAGCCATGGTAAGGTTGTCCGGCAACTTCAAATTCGGCATTCCTCTTTCGGCGGCTCGCACCCCAGCCCAATATGGAATTGAATCCCCGATAAACCATACGTCTGTAAAGACATTATTAAAGCCTGTCAGTTACGATAGTCCTATCACCATAGCGACACTAGCTATACCGTGCATGATAATTGTATATATATAATACCATGAATATAATCACCCGCTAGACAAACCTGGCCTAAAGTACGGTTAAACCCGTATGTATGTGTTATAGGCGGGGGAGTGCCACCTTCCCACTTTCATAATGGCTGACTCCGACAGTCCCATTAAAGCTAATTGCGTAGCCCTGCCTATGCGAAAACTATGGGTTTTAACATTTGAGTGGTTATATTGAGAACGGTCAATACATTTTTTCAGCACTGCTGCAAATTGATATCTGTTGGCTACTGCCCCGTTACTATGAATGAACAGCGGACCGGTTTGACTCGATTTATAAAAAAGATATTTCTGTAACGAATGAACAGGACATATGCTTCCATCCCGCTCACACGGTAACTTTAAAATCACCGGATTACCACGTTGATTTGTTTTAAACCTACTCATGGAAATCAAAACATGTTTGTTTGGTATATCAAGAGTTACGTCTCTTGATTGTAACATGTTAACTTGACCCTTGGTAGAGACTAATTCTCCTACGCGAAATAGGCCAAAATATGCCAGGCAAAACATAGCCTTAAATAACTGATATTCGTAAGCATCATGACAAATCGTGGGTAGAAGCTTACATATTTCCTTTAACATATCCATAGTGATCGGGGCTCTCGTATCGAATGTGCGGCGTGATCTATGACAACCCTCCAATAGCTTTTTGACAATAAAGGCTTGAGAAAAATCTGGCCAATTATTAATTTTATGAAAGAAAGCCAGACCAGAAATATATGTTGCTATTGTTCTAGCTGACAAGGCCTTTTCAAAACAATACGTAATGAACAAAACCACCTCGTTTAAAGGGAGTGGCCAGTTATTTGGTAAGTTATACGAGCCCCTGAATGACTGAAACTTGTTCCTTGCCGTAGAATAGGTCGAAGCGGTATTTTCCGCTATTCCTGCACTGGCCAAGTATTTAGATCTGCTTCGAAGATGTTCCAAAGAAAGTTCGGTATTACCGATGGATATAGATCCGCCTCTGGAGCTAGCTTCCTGAACCGTGAGAACTGAAAACGAGATAGTGAATCACTTATTTCGTTTTTTGCCCCGCTGATGTGTGAAGCTTTTACCCAACAATTATAATGCAAACATTGTAACGTAAATACCCTCATTAACATCATGACTGCGGGTGATTTAGAGGTCATGGTATTTAATATATGGACTACTGCCTGATTATCGCAGTAGAAACGAATTTTCTTGTTACGTAGCTCATTACCCCAAATAAAAATTGCCGCGACAATAGGAAACAGTTCAAGCACTGTAATGTCTTTGGTAAAGCCATTTTCATGCCACACGTCCGGCCATTTCGCGTTACACCAATGCCCCTTAAACCAAATACCAAACCCTATAGCACCCGCGCTATCTGTATGAAATTGCTCGTCATCATTAGACACCCAAAAACGGTCGTGAAAGACTGAGACACCATTATGTCCACTGAAAAAACGCATCCACATTTTGAGATCAGATTTCATTTCCTTATTAACACGCACGTAATGATACATATGTTTTACGCCGCATGTGGCATTTATAAGGCGCCTACAAAATGGCCTACCTATAGGAATTGCCCGACAACAGAAGTTCAAAGACCCTATAAGTGACTGTATGACCCTCAAACAAACCTTCTTTTTGCGACAGAACGAACTCGATTTTTTGAACGACTTCCGTTATTTTATCGAGAGGTATCCGAACCTCCATTTTTATTGAATCTAGCTCTAAACCTAAGAAAATAATAATTTGAGTCGGGCCTGCTGTTTTCTCGTCCGCTAGCGGAACGCCCAAGTTGTCCATAATTGATTTGAATAACACCATCAACTCTTTACAAGACTTGTACGTTTTTTCGCCCCCTAAGAAATCGTCTAGATAATGTATTAGGTGGCCCGATTTCATTTTGGTTTTAACGCAAAACTCAAGGAAGGTTGAAAATTTTTCAAATAAACTCGGGGAAATACTACAGCCGAATGGAAGAGCCTTATCGAAGAAAATTTTATCCTCCACCATAAATCCCAATAGTTCGAAATCCTGTGGGTTAATTGGTAGCAAACGGAATGCATTTTTTATATCCGATTTAAACAAGTAACAATTTTTTCCCAGTTCCTGAATGATATGAATTGCTTGGTCGAATTCTGTGTATTTAACCGAACATAATTTC
This sequence comes from Spisula subtruncata, assembly GCA_963678985.1. Lineage (NCBI taxonomy): Eukaryota > Metazoa > Mollusca > Bivalvia > Venerida > Mactridae > Spisula > Spisula subtruncata. Next base: position 6,153,378 of record OY787660.1, read on the forward strand.
GGGTCAATGAAATCGTTGATCGATGACCCCTCTGGGTAAGAAAGATGATGTATCAGCCTAAACTCCCCGGGTGTTTTCTTTGGTACCACGCCGATCGGAGATATTTGAATGTTTTTCATCGGACTAACGTTAAACGGGCCAGCCGCACGACCGGCATCGATTTCTTTTTGTACTTTTTGTAGGCAATCTCGGGGAATTGTCTAGCCGACACCAAATTCTTTGAAAAGCGTGTCCCACGTGGACCAGTATAATTTAAACGAAAGCCGTGTGTAAAACCTTCTAATAGTATTAGTGCATCACGGGATTTGTAATCAGACAACCAGTGGTTTAAAGATTGGATATTAATAGGTGAAGGAGCTAATTTCGTCGGATTATTCATAAGCGACGGTATGTTATTATTTACTATATGAACCGCGTTGACCACGGTACTGGTTATATCCCCGCCCTCTGTATGGGCGGCGGCCTCGAAAGGGATTTCCAGTAAAACCTTGTTGGGTATTATGACCCGCATAATATGTTTGCGATTGACCGTAAGTACCCTGTTGGTACCCGAAACGTGAAGGACCTGACTGAGTACCTGTGTGACAGTTCATTATGTTATGCGTGCCAACACAATTAATACATGCGTGGTTATATTTACAACTCGGCCAGCTACATGAGCCTTTATTAAAAGCTACACATATGTTCTGCGATTGACCATGTTTCCGCGACTCGACCCCAAATTGTTTATACCTATATGTATCTTGCATTGAAGGCAAACACCTAGACCACAAGCCTTGATTAATCACCGACCACGACGACGGTGTGGTGGCCTGACGAAGGCGAAACTGCTGGTCGTATATTTTCCAAAATTGTCCCCCCTGGCGGGACGCACATTCTCGTATAACATAAAAATAGTGCAACATTTCATGTATCTTTGAGGGGTGTGTGGACAAATAGATAGACATATAGACAATAAACGCGTCTGTCCAGCGTTCAATAGTTCCGATATCATCTTTACATACCGTGGGCCGGACGGCAATCGTACCGTCGGTATTTAATTTGAGCGTACTACCGGAATATAGCTCGGCCAGTTCCACCGCACCCTTTATGAGCAAAGAAAGATTGACGTACTCGCCTTTACAGATTTTTTGTTTTAGAGTAGGCGGTACATGTAACGTAATATCGTCTTGGGCGACACGTGTCAGCTCGTGACCTTCAAAAAGCATGTTTTCAACATTTTGTGTTTCATTAAACGTGAACATATTAGCACTGGGTTGCATTACAGGCGGCAAACATGTACCGTTATATGGCAACGCCCCTACATCTAAATTTCCTAGAGGCAGGGTCTGAGCATTACCGGCGTTAGACAAAATACGGGTCTCCACGGGACTAGTATTAGTGATGCTACTGTTCGAACTAGCATTAACCTGGTCTTGTTCCGCATGAACCTGAGCCTCACAAATAATTTCATTAAAATCTATAACGTTATGATTTATACCTCTCGCTGGCCCCGTCCCGTCATCCAACGCCGGTCTAGCTCGCTTAGCACTGGCCCTAGTCCTCGGCCCCGTTGCTTCTGCACCGCGCCTTCTCTTTGCACCTTGTCCTCGACCCGGCATCATAAAGTATTGCTAGATAGCCAAAGTTTTAATTAATTTTCTTTAAAGTTCGTCGTTTGCTGCCGAACAAGCAAGTGAGCCGACGTGGCAATCATGTGAGTTCACGCTCAGTGAATGTCGTATTCTCGCGAGAATTACCATGGAAACGATAGCGTCGCCGGGTAGCGATAAACGCACCATGTGTATATAATACCCGGAGATCCCGTGAAATTCCGCCGTAATAAATTAGATTAATGCATAGGTGAATTAATCTTTATTATTTTCTTCATATGTTGTTGAAGTAAGAGTAGTCATGCTGATGCTTTAGAATTTGAATAGATGTGTGCGAATACCATACACGTACATAGGTTTGGTTTAGTTTGTAAGGCACTATGCACAGTGAAGCAAGGATATCGCATACAGGGAGTCATAAATAGATTGTGACACCATACATGTACAAGCGCATGTACATATGGTGCAGAGTATAACTAACAGATTTTCAGGTACAGAGAAAGTTTGAATAACCAAAGGTCCGGATACAGGACATACGGTGCAGAGAAAGTTTGAATAACCAAAGGTCTTGATACAGGACATACGGTACAGAGAAAGTTTGAATTACCAAAGGTCCAGATACAGGACATAATGTAAAGAGAATGTTTGAATAACCAAAGGTCCGGATACAGGACATATGGTACAGAGAATGTTTGAATAACCAAAGGTCTTGATACAGGACATATGGTACAGAGAATGTTTGAATAACCAAAGGTCTTGATACAGGACATATGGTACAGAGAATGTTTGAATAACCAAAGGTCTTGATACAGGACATATGGTACAGATAAGGTTTGAATAACCAAAGGTCCGGATACAGGATATATGGTACAGAGAATGTTTGAATAACCAAAGGTCTTGATACAGGACATATGGTACAGAGAATGTTTGAATAACCAAAGGTCCGGATACAGGACCTATGGTACAACGAATGTTTGAATAACCAAAGGTCTTGTTACAGGACATACGGTACAGAGAATGTTTGAATACTATACAAAGGTCTTGATACAGGACATACGGTACAGAGAATGTTTGAATACTATACAAAGGTCTTGATACAGGACATACGGTACAGAGTAAAAGGAGATGAGGGAATACTATACTATAGTTTGGTTACCAGCATATCAATAACATCCTTTTTATTATATGTACAAGGTAAGGCTTTTAACGAAAGTAACGAATGTAAACTGTCAAGAACATTTTTTGGCATTTTTATATCTTCACTTTTTCCTATGGTATTCTGTTTCATTTCTGTGACGCTGCATCTTCTACAAAGCATAAAGTTAAGAAAAAGTATGCGGGCTTTTGCTAACAAGTTAATCAATAATTTACTTACTGAACATAAACCGTCATCTCCGAAGATTTGTTGGCCAAACCGATGCCATCAGAAGTTAATACCCTTCGTTAAAACTCATAAATGACATGTAATTATACAAATTACCACTTCACTGTCATCCTAGTTTGTTGTTGAATGATTCACAACGTCGTCTCTCAGAGTTGCTTGTAAGGTTTCATTAATACATCTTAATTTAATAATTTCATAGAGTCGACTTTTTAAAAAGTCTTCTTCCTGGTGAACGTTCGGTTCATTTAATTGACCCACTTTTATTCTTGTGTCTTATTTGTGTTTTTATTAACTGAATCGGTTTGGTTAAGATGACATAGCGATGCTGAAGAAATTTGCTAAATTGAACAATGACATTTAAAATGATTAGGCTTATTATTGAGGCGCCATTCGATTTTCTTTTGCTGAAGTTGTGGCAGTATTGTTTGACGTTCTGTATTCACTTACTTTACTGATTTGCCAATGGGACTACACTTTTCGTATTTTTTTCAATGTTTCACTCATAACTTTTTTAAACAGTGGTGTTTTCTAATGCATCGTCAAAGTAATTTTAAAAGTCTCCAGTTTTCTGCGTGCCAACAATTTAAAGTGGAAATGCTCCAGTTTTTTTAGTCAGTAGAGTATAGGTTTACCCTCTGTCCGTCCGTCAATAAAATCTGAATCCAGCCTTTTTAAGATATGTTTATAAAACATTGTATGTGGATAGGGATCCATCAGAATATTATACACGTCTAATTTGTTTTTGATTTGCCAGTTAACACGACTTGGTCCCGATCTCCCCAAGCATCTCAAGTAGAAACATCACATCAAATTGATTTAAGCAGATTCTGAATAAGAGATAAATCTGAATTTTAAGCACATGGATTTTACCGTAATAAACTAAGAATATTTATTTTGCTATGTGATGACAATATTAAGTCCATTTTACGTAGAATATTATAACATAAAGGCACGTGCCAAAATTTGAGATGCAATTTAGCTCAGATTGAGATATTTCGAGAAATCGGAGCCAGATGTAATGAATGGTCTTGTTGACCGCTTGATAATAGTGGTGGTGCTTATCTGGAAAGTGATGCCTATCTAGAAAGCAACACAGGCATCCAGCTATGAAGAAACACACTACATTTGTATGATGCCAATCCTACATTGGTGCTGAAACACAAAGGGCAAACGAAACGTAGGGTAAACTATTTACGCCAACCTGCTTAGCGGCGCTCGAATGTGTCATTAGTAAAACAGAATGCACTTAGGACAAGCGTGTAAATCGAACACAAGATTTGAGGAGCATTTGTGTTTTTATACCATACATTAATCATTTTAGACAATACCGGCGGTATAACGTTCAACTAATGAGTTATGTATGATGATGTGATTATGACACACGCATCCTAGTTATATGAACCTAGTACTATCTTAAGGCCTCGTCACACAGAACGCAATATTAACATTGACTTGCGAATAATGGCGAATAATAATAGCACAATCAGTTCTCATTAGTATGTGTATGTTTTACACCGCTCATGGTGTTCGTTTGAAAACGTTGTGACCTTTTGCGACGTTCCATGGAGTTTTGGCTTTCGGAAAATTTACGACCAATATCGGTAAGAATATGTTAAAACTAACAATCATGTGTTCCAATGTCATGAGACTGCACAATAATTCAATTTATATACATGTATCTTTATTTTTGTTCATTTTGATTAAAATTAAACATTCAAACTAGTAAATTGCAATAATGGAAGAGAAAGTTTCGTTTATCGCATTTCTAAGTTCTAACCTAGAAGATGTTATTCATATTGTCACGTTCACCAATGTAAGACACAAAATATTTCCACTGGATGATAAATAATAATACTAAGTAAGATACACCTGCTAAAACATTGGAACTATATAATTGCTTGTATAACAACGATGCCTGTTTTGCGACCCATGATTATTACAGTCTTAAGAATAATTCTGATTGGAAATAAAACATTAAAATAATTCCCCTTAAGACATATTAATTCTCCATTAATTCTCCACTGCTAACAGACACTAATAAAACGTCGATTATTACATTTGTTACTTCACCAGTTACTCTCAGATATTGTCAATTATAATAACACTTTCCTCTTCTTACTTTCTAATATCGCCTATGTCTTGTCTTTGGGTAACCTTTGTAGACGATTTGTTGATCTCAATGGCGCATGTTTATGCTTATCTTTAACACAAGCATATATTAGATCACACAAAGGCAGTCTTCCCAAGTATTCGATGACAAATGCGACTTTGTACTCTTTGTTGACTAGTCGCATTTATTTGTGTTTTGAACGACGAACAACGATATTCTCAACTTTTCGTCGGTAGCGTCTTTAATTTAATCTTAGTACATCGTTGACACTCTAGTAATGGTAACTAGAGACCCATATTGTTTCAAAACTTCGTAGGCAGCTTGATTATGACCTGTAGATGTGTCGTATTGCTTTGTTGGTTAGCATCGAAAGATCACATATCACATACACATGTGGACCTTTAACATGGAATGACGAGCAGTCTGGACTGCCAATGCTTTTATTATGTATTCTCTCTTCTTTCGCACGCCGCTCCATTGATAGTTAATTGTTCTGAACTTAATTGTTGTTTCTTTCTTTTGTATATCGCATTAGAGTTAACATTTAACTAACAGTCTACATGAGTGCATGCATACCCAGCCATTGTACCAAAGGCGCCAAATCAAACTATTATTTCTATGTCCAATCTCAAGCAAAATAATTTCCCCGTTCTTTTACAAAAACAGCATCACAGCACGCACAATCCAATGATAATATTGTTCTGGGTTATATAATATGCAGTCTGCAATATTGGGAGCTTGCCAGATGTCTAGATATTCATTTTGAATTCTGAATACAATGCCATTGAATTAATGTACGTCAATCGGGAACTATTTTGATTATACTTCGGGGAACAATTAAATATCTGATGATTAATTTATCCGTCAATGTTATCAATCTGTTTGATCATCTGAAGGAAAAATATATTAATATGCCAGAATATTGGTAATATTACACAGGATCCGTGTATTTGTGTGAAATTTATGGCAAATAGGCGGAAATGGAATCGATGTTGAACAAAAAAGAAAGGAGTGTTTTTCGTGAATTTCGATGCAGATCTACATAACATAAACATTTGAGGCTATGAAATCTGACCATTTCACAGTACAATAGTGTAGATCATGACCAAGCAAATTGTATGGAATGTCTGGAATATTGCACATCATGATCGGTCGATGTTCCTTATAAAAATAAAACATATTTTGAAAGAATATTTCCAGACATGCGTCCGTTCAAGCGACTGTGCATTGACTACTCCCCTCACATATTGAGTTGCTAAGCGACTGTAACATTCGACTGTGTGGTACATGTACACTTCATAACTACAAGCCGGTTTGTGTTCGTGATGAACTGAATTAAGTACCACCTACCTTAACTAGCAAACATTAATTGCAATTTACAAGTTTTTAGATACACTGAATGTTATTTTAAATAACCGCCCACTTTAAACTTCCGCGTTTTGGCGTTTGTGTTAAGTTATGTATTAAATTATCATGAAATATCGACTCTTTCAGTTTTTTAGACAAATGTCAAGGTGATCATAATTTAGTTCTATGTTCTGATAGATGAAATAGTTGTCTCGATTAATTTCATATGTTGTCATTATATCGTGCAATATTAAATGAATAAGGAGACTGTTTGTTTAATTTATTACCCAATATTAGTTTGTCAATGATGCTTTCTCGCTTCATGAATTCGTATGAAGATAAACCGTGTTAGATATTGCTCATATATTTTTTATTAAGTCTCAACTGTTATTCCATCATTTCTATATTTAATATGAAATTACTTTTCTCCCTTGTACTATTCATTTTAAGTTCAAACACAAACGTCAATTTCTACTTCATTGTTTGTATTTTGAATAGGAAATTACTTTTTATGCATTTTAGGTCAAAACAAAGTTAACGTAATGCTCTACTCCATTGTTGGTCCTTTGTTAGACAAATAATTCCATCCAAATACAAACACACGATTTCATGTCTAATATACACAAAAGAAACCCACAACTCATATATTTCACATCCATACGTACATGTTTCAGACTTCATAGTTGGTTCAAAAAATACAATCATCGCGTCTTTAATATCATTTCGATGGTTTTACTTTGAAATGCTGAATCACCCAAAACCTAGATTTTTAAAAGCAATACGTCTCCGAAATTCGTCGAGGAATGTTTTCGTAAAACACCGTAATTTGATCATTGAACGTGTAAATTCTAAAATGCTATTTTACGAGGTATTTTGGAAGATGAACTGTAGATCTACTTGTTGTAAACAATGCAAGTTCGTTATTTTTCTTTAACTATTTAGTGCCGCCTCAGCCATTTCCCAAGCTACTGGTAAAAAAACGAACTTGAACCTTTCGACAACTACAATATGACATAGCATCGTAAAACATGAAAGTGTATGCTCTTCTGATTTTGTCGATGACATTGGTATTTCGTAGAATTATTCGCCTCGTCTTTCCAGTAAATATGATGTAGATATCTCAGAACACCAAAATTGTGAGTTCAGTTTTTCAGTGCTGCAACCGATATGTCAATAAGCTACGAAATTAATTTATGGAACAAACAGTGATATACAAATACTATTTGGAATCCTTGTATTTCTTTTTTACGCCATGAATTAGTTTGTTTATTGCGAGTTTGGCGCCAATCAATGTGACTTGTCCATGTGTCCGCGCAAACAACGTAACGGCTAATGTATAGCAAAATTAAAAAGCTTCGTCTTGGCATTGTATCTTTATTTTAACAGGACAAGTAAACCGGGTATTTTATGTAATAATTAAAAACTAAAAAGACATACATTAAAATCAGTTTTCTTCCTATATATAATCTGCGAGTCGAGACCAACGCGGCCAAATCATCTGGCATGTGACGTCAATATTGTCTGTCGACAGCTAGTGTGGAAACTGCATACTTTTAATTTTTTATTTCAAATTCGATTCCCAAAACTTTACATAGCACCCTGTGAACATTTCCAACTGTCTGGCTGTACGAATGTTTTGTAATGGCGTCTAATAGATTGTATTTGGCGATACATCAAGTCAACCATATTTCTTTCTTGATTAATTAGAAATATTTCAATGTTTCAAGTTTTTGGATTAGATGAATGTTGATTTGGTATGATTGTATTAAGACATCTATGGTGGTATTGTCAATTTGAGATGAAACGTTCTTCATCCTAGTCTAGTGGTAGTATTTTCATGTGAGCCTACGTGCGAGAGGTACGTCTACAGCAACATTATCAAAACATCTTGAGTGTAAATATGTAATAACACTTTCAAATTGTTTCAATTGTGATTAAATTATGTCAAATAAAATTGAAACATTTGCTCAGATTCAACTATACAATTCCGTCGCCGTTTGTTATTTTTAAAGGCTTCCTCAAGCAATTGTAGCGCTCGTATTTATACGTACATAAAAGTTGTCTTCACCTATAAAAGAGTTCTGTGTGGTGTAGCGTAACAGTTGTCATAAAAATATTTACGAGAAAGTTTGAAGTACCAAAGATCTGGATACAGGACATACGGTACAAATACTTTTGAATACAATACATAGGTCTTGGCTAATGATATACGATGCAGATTAAGATAAATACCACGCAACGAGTAACAAGAGATGAGGAAATAATATACCATATTGTGTTTGCCACCAGTAGATAAATAACCTCCTTTTTATTAAGTATACAATGTAAGGCTTTTAACAAAAGTAACAAATGTAAACTGTCAAGAACATATTTTGGCATTTTTATATCTTCACTTTTTCCTATGGTATTCTGTTTCATTTCTCTGATGCTGCATCTTCCACAAAGCTTAAAGATAAGATAAAGTCTGCAGGCTTGTGCTAACAAGTTTATCTATAATTTACTTACTGAAAATAAGCTCTCATTTCCGATATTTGTTGGTCCAATGGATGCCATCAGAAGTTAATACACTTCGATAAAACTCATAAATGACATATAATTATTCAAATTGCCACTTAACTGTCATCCTAGTTTGCAGTTGAATGATTCACGACGTCTCTCAGAGTTAATTGATGGGCATCGTTTATACATCTTCAATTTATTTATTTCATATCAGTCGACTTTTTAAAGAGACTTCTCTTGGTGAACGTTCGGTTCATTTACGTGACCCACTTTTGTTCTTGTGTTTTATTTGAGTTTTGATTAATTGCATTGGTTTGGTTCAGATGACAGAGCGATGCTGGTGAAATTTGCTAAATTGTAAAATGGCATTCAAATTACCATTGGGACTAAATGTATCGTAAAATGTTCAATGTTTCTCTCATACATTTTTAAAACAGTAGTGTTTTCTAATGTATTGTCAATGTTATTTTAAAAGTCTCCAGTTTTCTGCGTGCCATCAATGTAAAGTGGAAATGCTCCAGTTGTTTTAGTCAGTAAATTGTAGGTTTACCCTCCGTACGTCTGTCCGTCCGTCAATAAAATCTGAATCCAGCCTTATCTCAAATAGTTTTCAAGATATGTTTATGACACTTAAAATGTGGATAGGGATCCATCGGGATATTATGCACGTCTAATTTGTTTTTGATTTGCCAGTTAGCACAACTTGGTTCCGTTCTCCACAAGCATCTCAAGAAGAAACCTCACCTCAAATTGATTTAAACAGAGTCTGAATTAGAGATGAATCTGAATTTTGAGCACATGGATTTTACCGTAGTATAGCTAATTTGCGATAGAAAAAATCGTGTTTTTTCTCTGTAATTACTACACCTACAAGTATGACATTTTGCACGAATAAATGAAATATATCTACCTAATACACACTCGAATTTCAGCAACATCAGAAATGAGTTTAAAAAGTTTTGCTCATAAGTTCTATGTAACATTTTTGTAGTTTTGTATGAAATATCAAGTTAGGAGCCTTGATACTTGCAACAGCCAATTTTACGGTCACGTGATACGCCTTACGGTATATTAACGTATTTGCAACATATTTAATATAATACACACAAGGCCCGTCTGTGAACCTGTCGAAGTACATGTTATTGTCGTATATTGTTTACATGCGACACCCCTAAATAAACCGAATCATTCGGGCCTCTTAAGTCTCGTCTTCATAACAGCAATGTCCATCCCTTCGATAACGGATTGTAACGGTTAAATAATTGATAGTAAATCGTCAATGGAATACCGAATTACCTCCCTGCGTTAAACTGTCCATGCGCCTGTAATTTCAATATATAATAAAGAATAAATATCTTTTGATAAGTGATAAAAAATTATGAAATTCGGAATGAGAGTAGGTAGGAAGTTATTGTAGTTCTGTGTAATTTTTGACCAACATTTGACGAAGAGATCTTCAGAAATGTTTAAAAAAAACGATTGTTTTCTATCGCAAACTAGCTATAAACTAAGAATATTTATTTTGCTATGTGATGACAATATTAAGTCAAGTTTACGAAGAATATTATTACATAAAGACACGTGCCAAAATTTGAGATGAAATTTAGCTCAGATTGAGATATTTCTAGAAATCGGAGCCAGATGTAATGAATGGTCTTGTTGGCTGCTTCATAATAGTGGTGATGCTTATCTGGAAGATGATGCCTATCTAGAAAGCAACGCATGTATCCGGCTATGAAGGAACACACTACATTTGTATGATGCCAATCCTACATTGGTACTGAAACAAAAAGGGCAAACAAAATGTAGGGTAAAATATTTACGCCAACCTGTTAGCGGTGCTCGAATGTGTCATTAGTAAAACAGAATGCACTTTAGACTAGCGTGTATATCGAACACACCATTTGGGGGAACAGTCGTGTTATGTGACAATCATTAATCATTCTAGGCAATGCCAGCCGTAGAACTGATGAGTTATGTTTGCTATCTGATTATGACAGACGAAACCTAGTTTTATGAACCTAGTACTATCTTAATGGCTCGTCACGCAGAACGCAATATCACCCGCAGTTAACTTGCGAATAATGGCGAATATGACTTCATAGCACAATCAGTTCTCATTAGTATTTGTAAGTTTTACATCGTCGATGGTGGTCGTATTAAAGCGTTTTGACCTTTTGCGACGTTGCAATGAGATTTGGCTATCGTCATATTTACAAACAATTTCAGTAAGAATATGTAAAACAAACAAAACTTGTTTATTCAATTTGAATACCATTATTTTTGTTAATTTTGGTTCAGATTAAAAACGCAGTAAATTGCATAAATGGAAGAGAGTTTCGTGTACCGCAATTCTAAGTCATAACCTTAAGGATGTTGTTCATATTGCCATGTTCGTCAATGGAATGAATAAAATATTACCCCTGAAAGATAAATAATAATAATAATTTATAGACCTGCTATAACATGGGAACTATAGAATTGCTTATAACTATGATGCCTGTTTTGCGATCCATGATTATTACAGTCGTAGTAATAATTCTAAGATATAAAACATTGAAATAATTTCCCTTAAGACATATTAATTCACCATTAAGAATGCTATATAAATATATTCATTTGACTCTTTGTTCGAGTGAGATGGGATGTATTATGACTTCTGATTATTCTGTTGGAAAGCAAACATGCTCTAATAAAACGTCGATTATTAAATTTGTTACTCCACCCGTTACTCTCAGATATTGTCAATTATAATTACACTTTCATCTTATTACTTGTTCATGATGTCTACGTCTTGTCTTTGTAGACAAAAATTGATCTCAATGACGCGTGTTTGTTCTTATCTTTTACACAAGCATATATTTGTCCAACACATAAGCCGTCATAAACACAGGTATTCGGAGGCAAATGCGACTCATCGTACATTATCCCAATTCATTTGTGTTTTTGACCGACAAACAACGATATTTTCAACGTGATAGTGTGATACTTCTTTATCGTCTTCCAAATCATCTTTAGCTTATTAACAGTACATCGATAATATTCGTTTGTCATAAAACATCGTAGAGACGGGTCACGGCCTGTAGATGTTCCGTATTGCTTTGATGATTAGCATCTAAAGATCACAAAGCACATGCACACGTGGACATTTAACATGAATGACAAACGGACTAAATTGCCAATAGGCGGAATTCATGTCCGCCAGACAGTTTATACTTTAATTTTGGAATGCCGCTATCTCTCTCTAATCCATTGATGGTTAATTTTCCTGAGTTTGTCTTTCATTTATTTAAAAATATAATTAGAGTTGTTACGAGAAACTAGTAAATGTTTAACTAACTGTCTTGATGAGTGCATGCATACCCAGCCATTGTACCAAATGGCACCAAACCAAACTTATTTGCTTGTCCAATCTAAAGCAAAATATTCTCCCCGTTCTTTTACAAAAATAGCCTCATATCACGCACCGATCCAATGATGATATTGTTCTGTTCTATGTAATATACAGTCTTCAGTTTCGGGAGCTTGACATTTGGAATCCTGAATACAATGCCATTGAATTTATTTACGTCAACCGGGAAATGTTTTTATCATACTTCGGGGAACAATTAAATATATTCTGATTAATTAATCCGTCAATGTTATCAATCTGTTTGAGCATCTGAAGGAAAAAATAAATTGATATGCCAGAATATTGGTAATATTACACAGGGTCCGTATATTGGTGAGAAATTTATGACGATTAGGAGAAATGGAATCGATGTTGAACAAAAAAGAAAGGAGTATTTTTTATTAATGTCGATTCAGAGTTACATAAGATAAACATTCGAGGCTATAAAATCTGACCATTTCACAGTTAAAGTGTGTAGATTATGACGAAGAAAATTGTATGGAATGTCTAGTATATTGCACATCATGATCGGTCAATGTTCGTAGGTTATTTCCAGACAAATGTCTGTTCAATCGACTGAACATTGACCCACCACCCTCACATATTGAGTTACAATGCGACTGTAACATTCGACTGTGTGGTACGCGTCATAACTACAAGTCGGTTTGTGTTCGTGATGACCTGAATTAGGTACCACCTACCTTAACTAGCAAACATTAGGTGCAATTTACACGTTTTTATATACACTGAATGTTTCTTTACACAATGGCCCACTTAAAGCTTCTGTGTTTAGCGTTTCTCTTAAGGTATACTTTCAGTTATTATGAAGTATTGGCTCTTTCAGCTTCTTCGACAAATGTCAAGGTGATCATAATTTAGTTCTATGTTCTGATAGATGAAATAATTGTCTCGGGTAATTTGATATGTTGTCATTATATCGTGTAATTTCTATGAATAAGGAGACTGTTTGTTAAATTTATTACCCGATATTACTTTGTAAATGATGCTTTCTCGTTTCATGATTTCGTAATAAAATAGACCGTGTTTGATATTGCTCATACATTAGTTTATTAAGTCTCAACTGATATTCCTTTTTTTTATATTTAATATGGTATTATTTTTATCCCACGTACGATTATTTTTTTAGGTAAAACACAAACGTCTACTCCATTGTTTGTATTTTGAAAATGAAATTATATTTCCTTTCGTACAATTCATTTTTCAGGTCAAGCTTAAACGACGAGCGTCAACATAAACGGTGATTTCATTTTAGTGGTATTTGTCCTTAGTTAGACTACATATTCCTCAAACACCCGCTTTCATGTCTAATATACACAAGAAAACCCACGACTCATATAATTAAGAAATAAAAATCTGTTCGCGTTTATTGTCGTTGAATAAAACACGGGCAGGAGTTCGGATGCGGAAAAATTAAATCACGAGTGCGTAGCACGAGTGATTTAATTTTCCGCATCCGAACGTGTGCCCGTGTTTTATTCACCGACAATATACAAGAACAGAGTTTTTATTTCGATTCTAAATACGATAATATCCCGCACTATTTAACTGCGCGCATTCCATTTTCACCCATTTGACATTGAACATAATTCCACGATGAAATTGAGTGGCTTATTAGCTGGTACAATTACCTCCCTCGTTAATGAAAACGACCTTCGTAGTTTTCTGAAGGAAATACCACAATTTAAACATTGAAACAATTTTAATAACACGAGTACAAAAATGTAACATGGTTTCTATTTCATAAAATGAAAAATATAAATGGATTGATTATCAGGAGCTTTAATAAAACTTGGTTTCTAGAGTATATTGGAGTTTCTAAAAATAGATGCGTCATAGATGTAACACTGGATTCTCGTGCAACTCGCCTTGTCATCGTGACTCGTAGTAAATTTTACTATAAAGTTTACGCTCATTCGTTCATAAATATGTCAAGTGATACTGGGCGTAAATAGAAACAGCCAATTTGATAGGTATGTTTTATGGGGGCAATAAAACATGGCTCGGTTCGTTCTTTGTGTATTGGATTAATCCGCGAATCGTGTTAGAATCCACATCCATACATACATGTTTCAGGGGCAACGATTTGTTTAAAAGTATATTAAAGGCGTCTTAAATATCGATGGTTTTACTTCAAAATGCCGAAGCAACAAGCGCAAGATATTTCAGTATGATTATGAATTTCTTCGTGGAATGCTGTCATAAAAATGTAACGTTTGAATTCTAAAATGCTATTGTGCAGAGTCTTTTTAGCCATTTCACATACTTCAGGTCAAATAAAATACCAAAATGCTGAAGTTGCAACTTTCGACAACTGCAATACAGCATAGCTTTGTTGTTTATTTCCATGAAACATGATAGTGTATGCTCGTCTGATTTTGCTTGCTTTGGTATTTTATAGAACGACCCGCCTCGTCTTTACGATCATTATGATGTAAAAATTCTAGAACACCAAAATTGTGAGTTTTTGTGCATTTTGAAGTGATGCAATCGATATGTCGAATACATGAATAAGCGACGCAATTAATTTATGGACCAAACAGTGAAATACAAATAATGTTTGGGTCCTAGTCTTTTTATCTTTCTTAGAGTTTTTGTTCCATCAATTAGTTTGTTTGTTACGAGTTTGGCGCCAACCAATGCGACTGGTACAAGCCATGTGTCCATGCAAACAACATAACGGCTTTATGTTCGTGTATAACAAGTTAACAACATTAATTAGCTTCGTCTTGTCAGTTAATCTGTATTTTAACTGAATAAATGCACCGGATATATTATGTATTGATTAAAAAATAAATTTACATAAAAACAGTTGTGTTCTCTGCGATGCAAGTCCAACGCGGCCATATCATCTGACATGTGACGTCATTTTAGTCTGATGTCAGCTTGGATTAGAAAGAGCATATTTTGCATTTCGAATTAAAATTCTGTTGACGAAATACTTTACGTAGCACCCTGGGAACGCTTCTGTCTGTCGTGCTGCACCAATTTCTTGCTATGGCATTTAATAGAATGTACTTGGCAATACATCACGTCAGCCATATTTCCTCCTTGTTAGATAAAAATAATCCTGTTCTTGGATTAGATGAATTTCGATTTGATATGATTGTATGAACGTCTAGTGCATGGTTGTGTCTGATTTTCATAGATTGTACCGACATTTGTATGCTGGTACTGATTTCTATCTGAGATTGGGAACTGGAAAATAACAAAATCAGGGAATTTCTGAACACACGGTAGATGTTTTATATACAAATCCACTTAAGGTCGGTTATGTAACACGTTATACAATTTGGTTCAATTGACTCTGAATACATCTTCCAGGATTGCCTTGGGTATTATACTTCTAGCATGTGGGTATGAGAGAAGAAATTTAAAGCCATTGTTTGTTTTTTCTTCTACTTTAAAGCTTTGTACCAAGTAAGGAAATGATGGTACCATCGTCCTTGAGCTGACACAGCACGTTTTACAGTGGTTCAATATAAACGAATTATCAAGTATAGCGACTATGCGTGTCTTTTATCATGACCCTTTGAGTTTTTCTTCACTCTTCAAATATTGTGTGTTCGGCACATATTTAATCAACTAAAAATAGCACACCCTTCGCAGTACTGAAGTTATCGATCTAGTGTTAATATACTCATTGCACTCGTTCGTCGCGGTTAATATTTTACAAATTATTATTACAATTATGTTGCATTATTTAGTTTGTAAACGCAATTATGAAATAATTACTGAAGGGTTGAACCATACGTTCTGTAACTTGTCCATATTCTCTTTCTTCATAGAATTGCTATTTACGTATAAGGTACATGTAATAACAAAACTAGGAGTTCGACTTTACAAAAGAAGATGTTTGTACACAAAAACCTTGATAGTCACATATAATTACTTGGTGTGGGTTCCTGTTTGTTAAAGGTCGAAGTGGACACGTGGTTTACGGTATAGTTATCCATTGTCTGTATCATAGTCAATGTTTTGTTTGTGTTTCCCATTGTAACAACAGCATACGTTTGTCAAGTGACGTTGTGTGGCGTGGCGTTTGTTACATTTAATAAACAAACCGTTACCGAAATGGTCTTTAACAACGCCTGTCACATAATTCATGTATTATTATATAATATTATTTGTTTATTGCCTCGTAATTGTTTGTTGTTATTGAAAATCTAATATAGAATAAAACCTCGGACAACCTTGAACAATAGTAAGAATTAGTTCCAACATTTAGGACATGTGTTTGAAATTTCTGATCTGCTGACAAAGCCTACGGCATCATCCTCATTAACCCATCTGACAAAGCATCCCTTAAACATCTCCTAATAACATATGTGGTTTGATCGAATATACATGGAATTCAGCGTTGCCAAACCCATATACAGCTAACACCGAATACAGCTCATGTGGATAATGGACATTACTTAACATACGCGTACTTAGTAAACTTAAAATATTTACATGATGCACATTTAACGTCTTCATATGGCTACCAACATCACCAGTTCCGTCTAATAAAATTAGTAGATATTGCTCTAACTGTAGCAGTAGAAATGGTTGTAGTAGTCATTATTGTATTATCAACTTGTGTTGTATTTTTAACTATACACGTACATTAGTCTCTTAGCCACTCAGTATACCTATAATACTTTTTGTAGATTTAAATATTAAATTATCTGCAGCTATATTCGTTTGTTGTTATACTCTTCATACGTAGTTGCTGTAAGAGTGGTCATGCTGATGTTTTAGCATTTGAATAGATATGTGCGAATACTATACACGTACACAGGTCTGGGTTAGATTCTAAGTAGGTGCATAAACTACGGAATACCGTTAGGGCCATCGTGGTTATACATTAAAATCCAGAGGGCGACAATGCGATAGTGCTATAGTACGATGGCGACAATGCGATAATACGATGGCGACAATGCGATAGTACGATGGCGACAATGCGACAACGCGATAGTACGATGGCGACAATGCGATAGTACGATGGCGACAATGCGACAACGCGATAGTACGATGGCGACAATGCGATAGTCATATCGTACTATCGCCATCGTACTGTCGCATTGTCGCCATCGTACTATCGCGTTGTCGCATTGTCGCCATCGTATTGTCGCATTGTCGCATTGTCGCCATCGTACTATCGCATTGTCGCCATCGTACTATCGCGTTGTCGCATTGTCGCCATCGTACTGTCGCATTGTCGCCATCGTACTATCGCATTGTCGCCATCGCGTTGTCGCATTGTCGCCATCGTACTGTCGCATTGTCGCCATCGTACTATCGCGTTGTCGCCATCGTATTATCGCATTGTCGCCATCGCGTTGTCGCATTGTCGCCATCGTACTGTCGCATTGTCGCCATCGTACTATCGCTTTGTCGCATTGTCGTCATCGTACTGTCGCATTGTCGCCATCGTACTATCGCGTTGTCGCCATCGCGTTGTCGCATTGTCGCCATCGTACTGTCGCATTGTCGCCATCGTACTATCGCGTTGTCGCCATCGCGTTGTCGCATTGTCGCCATCGTACTATCGCGTTGTCGCCATCGTACTATCGCGTTGTCGACTATCGCCAATCGGCTACTGAGTCCTAGGTTTCATCGACTCAATACAAGGAATAATCCTGTGAAGTTTGACTAACCTTGCTCAATGTAAGGTCATGTGACCTTGACCTTTTGCCTACTAACCCCAAAGTGTAGGTTTCATCTACTTAATACAAGCAATCATCCTATGAAGTTTGAATACCTTAGGTCAAAGTAATCTCCAGTTATTGAGCCAAAATCCTTTTCTATCATAAGGTCACAGTGACCTTGACTTTTCGACTGATAAGTATCATCTACTGAATATAAGCAATAATGCTATGAAGTTTCACTTCCATTGGTCAAATTGTTCATTAGTTATTTAGCTGCAACTGTGTTTTAATGTAAGGTCACAGGGACCTTGACCTTTGATCTACTGATCCCAAAAACATTAGGCTTCATCTACTTAATACAAGCAACCATCCTGTTAAGTTTGACTACCCTAGGTCAAGGCAATCTCTAGTTATTGATCAGAACAAAAAGGTCTACGGACCGGCCCATCAACATTTGCAAAACAGTATACCCCCACTTCTTTTCAGTTATTATTCACAGAGTTATCTACTCGCGCCTTTTGATGGGGAGTGTGATCATAAACACGTATGCAAAGTTTCAAGGCAATATCTTGAAGGACTTGAATTTAAGGACAATTTATGTCAAATATCTAAGGTCTAGGAAATGTGGTTCTGGTGAAGATTTTTAGTTTTTCCCATCCGAATCCAGAGATGCCCCGAGGAGGGGTCTATCTGATCCCTGGGGTTATGATTTAATCAAACTTCAAAATTGGTAGAGGTCCATTAGACCATGCTACATGTCAAATATCTAAGCTCTGGCTCTTGTGGTTCTGGAGAACAATTTTCGAGTTTTCCTATACAAAACCATATATGCCGCGGGGCCAATCTTACCCGGTGGTCATGATTTTAACAAACTTGTCCCCTAGACAATGCTTCACACCAAATATTCAAGCTCTGGGCCTTGCTGCATCGTAGAAGATTTTTTTAAAATTTGGCTGCCATGGAAACCAGAGTTCCTCATGAAATTCCATTTTTGAACAACTTTGAAATGGGACCACCAAAGGATCATTTCTACCAAATTTGGTACCAATTGACCCAGAGGTTTAGGAGAAGTATATTTTGTAATTTGAGGCAAAAGTTTGACGGACACATGGATGGACAGTCTGATGACAGTTTCCACAAAATCTCAAAAGCTCACAATGTCACAGTGTAACAGGTGTGCTAAAAATTGGACTGGTACGAAAATTTTAACCAACGACAACACCGTGGTAAGAAGAGCTCCGCTATTCCTTGAATAGTCAAGCTAACTAGAACTCCACACAATGAGATCTATATATGTATCAAGTTTCAAGACAATATCTCAAATACTTTTAAAGATATGCTCCGGACAAAAAAATAAGTATTTTAAATACCAAAGGACAATTACTCAACAAGAGGGCCATGATGCGACAATGCGACAATGCGACAGTACGATGGCGACAATGCGACAGTGCGATAGTACGATGGCGACAATGCGATAATACGATGACGACAGTACGATAACGCGATAGTACGATGGCGACAATGCGATAGTACGATGGCGACAGTACGATATGACTATCGCATTGTCGCCATCGTACTATCGCGTTGTCGCATTGTCGCCATCGTACTATCGCATTGTCGCCATCGTACTATCGCGTTGTCGCATTGTCGCCATCGTACTGTCGCATTGTCGCCATCGTATTATCGCATTGTCGCCATCGTACTATCGCACTATCGCATTGTCGCCCTCTGGATTTTAATGTGTAACCACGATGGCCCTAACGGTATTCCGTAATAAACACCATTCATACCATGTCTGTTTCGCTACATTTTCCACAAAGAATAATATCAAGATAAAGTCTGCGGGAATTCTCTTACAATTTAACAATAATTTACTTACTAAACATAAACTGTCATTTCCGAAGATTTGTTGAGCCAATAGAATCCATTAGAGGTTAATACGCTTCGATAAAACTCATAAATGACATATACTTATACAAATTGCCACTTACTGTCATCCTAGTTTGCTGTTGAATGACTCACAGCGTCTCTAAAAGTTAATTGTAAGGCATTGATTATACATCTTCCATTTATTTATTTCATATAAGTACTCAGTACACAATTATAAAAATGCTTCTTTCTGGTTAACGTTCGGTTCATTTGCGTGACCCGCTTTCTTTCTTGTGTTGTATTTGAGTTTTGATTAATTGCATCGGTTTGGTTCATATGACAGAGCGAAGATGAAGACAAATGCTTACAAGTAAAATGACATTTAAAATGATTAGGCTTATTATTAAGGCGCCATTCGATTATCTTCAGCTGAAATTGTGGCAGTATTGTTTGACGTTCTGTGTTCACTTACTTAATTGATTTACCATTGGGACTACACATATCGTAGACGTTTATAAACACGAGGTTCGTTGTGTGTCAACAACCTAATGTTAAAATGTTCCATTTTTCTTTTCACCATGCCACTTTAATGTAATATTTAAATTATTCAGTTTCTCTCAAATGTTGAAATTCTGCAGGGTTTCCCTTAAGTCATCGATGTAATGTTGACATTTACTAGTTAATTTTAGTTTATGTCTGCAAAGTAATGTTGATTACTACAGTTTGTCAATTACGTCATCAATGGTGTGTTGGAATTTTCTAGTTGAGCTGTTCATCTTTTTTGTCTTCAAAGTAATGACACATTATGCAGTTAGTGCTTTCTGTCGTCAGTGTTTTATTGAAATTCTCCATTTATTTAGTTGTGTCCTCAGTGTAGTCGTGGATTTTTTCTCCATTTTATTCTTTGTGTATTCAATGTTATCTAGAGTGTTTCCATGTTTTCCTTTTTCTTATACAGAAATGTTCAAAAGCTTTCTTTGCAACACCAATGGTAGTCTTGAAATTTTGCAGGTTCTTCTTGGTCTTGCTCGGGTGATATTTGAGGAGCAGAGTAACGTAGAAAACCTTATCCAAAAGATCATGATGCATACACAGTCTTTGTTACAATGTGAAAGATGCCATCGCGTCATCAATACGAGAGGTGCCCCACTTATATTTGAACAGTGTAGAACATCTCATATTTTCAACATGGTATTGTATATTCGAAAAGTCTTTATTCAATCGTATACATCAATGTTTCATAAAACATAGTCACCCATTGTTTTTGTATATGTAATTAAGTTAGAACCAAAAATTCACATTTTTGCACGGGCATTTTTTTTTGAGCTTTTTATGACTGAAGAAATCCCACCAATGTTGTGAGCATGTATCGAGTGTAACAAATGTTGCTTTATCTTTAAGATTCCAATTCCTTGGATGCAGCGTTTTTTTACTTAGTTTTTTTTACTATTATCGCGCATTAACATGAAATACGTGTTCTTGAGGTAACGAATGGTGTGATTGTGTTGGTGTACGGTGCTGGGCATTGGCCAAAACACCATGATTTGGACATTTTCGCCAGGAAAGCCGTATGGGGTACATTTGTCCTAAAACGGTTTTGAACACAAATGGCGTACTATCGTGCGCTGATTTGTCCGTTTGTAGAAGAGATATGAGTTATATTTGATTAGTTATAACGAACAATAACACATGTAATAAAACAGGCTGCTAACCCATGTAACTTAACGAATGTCAACTTCTTGGTAGGGTCGTAGATATTTCTCATATAGCAGTCTGCTCGTGTACCGTAAATATCTCAATGTTAATTGTATTGTCTTATCAGAGGTGACAGGGTTATCGATATAACCGTCCTGTTGTAGTATATTATGATGGTTAAAGACGATTGCCTCCCTTTAATTTTTTGTTTTGTTTTTGCGCTTGTGCACACCAATAATTTCGGAGTCTGGCTTGTAATATTTTCGAAATTTCTGTTCTGGTAGTTACAATGGATACTCCTTACTTCGTTGAAAACCATATTTTAGTTATTTGGTTGGTCCTCCTCATCATACACCCATTGAGTACGTTTATCAAAGAAATAGTCACTTTTTAGCATTTTTTAATATTATGTGTAATTTCACGTATGGGCGCAACATGACAAAAACCACCCTTCTAATGACGAGTACTACTGATTAGCTTCACAAAAACGGTACACCAATGTTTCTTTAACTTCTTCTTGGCGATTCGTTGGGCGTGTTTAGCCTTCAAAAAGCCCAAATCAACATCCTCTACAAAATTGGCAATTTCGGTTGGAATCTTATTGCAAATATCAAAAAACAATTATTGTATATGATGCCTGACACATTACTTCTCACTTTTCAAAAAAGATATTTCATTTCTATCGTGTTAGATTAAAGATATCAGACATTCAGTACTGTTCAAATATATGTGGGGCACCTCTCGTATAATCTTGAAATTTTGCAGGTTCTGCTTGATCTTGCTCGGGTGATATTTGAGGAGCAGAGTAACGTAGCAAACCAGAAGATCATGATGCATACATAGTCGTTGTTACCATGTGTTGTTTCTGTTGTGATATTCCTACTTCGTTTGTGTGTGTCTCTATACCGGCCATAAAACAAACTACATGTATCATATGGCAAATCTCTTTTAATATTATATAATTCTGCCAACATATTAACTGATGTATGCTGTTGTATGTATATATAAGTCTTAGGAGACATATGATGTCATATTTTAGTGCTTTATATTTAAGACATACATCTAGGCTTATTGGTTTTTATCATAGAAGGTTTTTAATATTCTAGATGTGTTGTAAATTTATTACTAACAGTCTCTTATATATCAAACATGATTGGTCACATTCTTGTATTATTGCATTTTTATAATTTCTTTGTAAAATTGTATTTTATATATGTAATGTGAATGAGACTTGAATAAATAATTGAATTGAATTGAATTGAATTGAATTGAATTGAATTGTATCTGCAATAGCTGTTACTGAAGGAGCAGCATTCTATGATTTTGTGGCAAGTTGCAGTTCATGAAATATACATCTTGGTCCACATAGAAATGTATGTTTCTATTGACACGTTTCAAACATTTGACGTCACCTGGCGTAATTTATACTAAAAGCACGTAAAGATCAAGCAATAATGCTGAATCATTAAATTCAACAGAACATGTCCTTTGCTTTACTTGGATCAATATGAAGTCGAGCGTGGTAGTAACGTTCAATTGACATTTATCATCCGAATTAAAACTCCAATTTAGCAAACCTCACTTAGGATGGTCAATCATATCTTTTTTATGGTACGATCACACTTTGGTCACAGGGAAATTGATTTTGATGCATTTTATTTCAATTTGTGCATGTTGTACGGGTATTCAACCGACAACCATGTACCATAGTAATTATTTATGTTATTCCGCCACGAACATGCCAACCGAGGTATGATGCTTGCGCATGATAATGCTCCCAGTAATACAGCCCGGGCGACTCGCCAACTAGTGCGTCAGATAAATTAATTCCGCACGATGAAGTTGCCATATTGTAGCATTTAAAACACTTCTATGATAAGTTGGGGACACGCATCCGATCACGACGCCAACACCAGATCGTACATGAAATCAAAGCGGACCTTCTGCAACAATGGAATTCACTCCCAAAACGAATCAAATCAATCAATACGTCAGAGATGACAGGCTGTCATCCGGACATATTGGGGTCATACTCAAGATTGATGTGCGGTTTTGTTGTTTTGAGCAATGAAATAAATGGTCGTATTCTTATGTGTTGCTTTTATATTCTATAATGATAATTTGGCATACGTATTTGTGTAATATGCTTTAATTTATTGTCGATTCAAAGATGTCTGTCAAAACCGCCAGAATGTTACATTTCTAAATAACTAAATGCAGTAAGTATAACCATTACGCTATAGGACCATTAGAGTTGTAATCATATACATGTAAGTGTATTTATGATGGTAGAATTTAATCTTGAGAAACCTGTATTAATCGACCGGGGTGAATGTTTGTTTACGCTGTTGTGACAGAGATCTTTGAATCAACTATATGTGAAAATTACAAAGTGTGTACCAGTGTATACATAACAAATGTCTGGTTAAACACCTTTACAAATGCTCATAAATACGACAGAACATGGTCGGCTTTGTCTTCAATGTACTTCTGTGCATAGTGTTCTATCATAATTTTGTAAAACAAGTTATAACCACAGGTGGCAGTATAAGTGTTTGGAAAAAAAAGAAAAAAAATGAAAATATCCGTCGCTGAGCTAATTAAAAAAAATGGTTCTAATCGTTTGCGGACCAAACAGTGATACTGCCACCTGTGGTTATAACATGTAGATACAAACTAGACAAGACTTATTGTCTAAAGTATGATTATGGTTTATGATAAGTCTATATACAAGTTGAATTACAGTTTGATCATTACATTGTCGAACAGATATAAACAGTATTTTGACAACTTGATTTTAACCCGAGAGACGACTCGTTTTTGAATATAACATTAAATACGTACATGTATCTAATATAAGTACTAGTAGTTCAAACTGTTATCAATTCTGGATGTACAGTATAAGTAGATATACATAAAATTATATTTGATAGAGAAATTGTTAATTATGTATATACATGTATTTACGCAAATGTATATTGATCCATACAAGTATATATATCTATAAAGTATAAACATTTATTCTGAAATGCAACGTTTTCAATACGTATTCAGATCAATATTAACACTCATGTAGGTTTGAATATAAAATACGTTTTAACTCGAGCGTGAATATAAACTTTAGCGCAGTCAATTTTGTCGTTCATACCAAATATTGAACTAAAACGTATTCCGAGTGTATTACGTACGAGTATATTCATACAATATTCATGAAGGTTATGTTCGCGATAGGTAATTTATCAAATTCAGTTGTACTTACAAAGTCGTCTATACAGTCAAACCACGTATGTTAAAACCACAGACAGGAACAACAAAAAGAGATTGCAGTTGAGAAAGACACGTACTACATTGTATTGAGATATAATTTGTGGGGTTTTTTCAGGCAAGTTTCGTAACTTTTGTTGTGCTGGTCTTTGTTTGCAGGTGATCATTAACGCAGGTTTATCGGTAAACTCTCTGGTACCAAATGTCATGACTGTATCGTCTATCCAATACATGTAGTTAGTTCCAGATAACTGCTGGTTCCGCCGGTGTCAGGATAGTTACATTATGCAATTTGTCTCCCCTGATATGCTTGTATTGGACATGACGATTATCAAAATTCACAACAATAATAATTATAAAATACATCTCGATGTAAATATTACCTGTGAGCGTTGATAAACAGCCATGGATAGACTGCAAGTGGATTTAAAGCGGTGGAATAAATTTTCTCTGTCAGTTACAACATCTTACTACGATACCCCTTCATTATTATTATGTCATTTCCGGGTAATATCCAGTTCTAGGTTTGTTGACTGCACAGAAGACCTCCAGACGAGATACAAAAGATGCCGTGTAACAAATATCACAGTCACCTAGCGTATCCCATCTGTGGTCTCCAGGCTACCCCGTCCTACCCCATAGCACCACAAAATGGCGTTTGCGGGGTCGCTGTGGACGAGACCTAGAAACCGGGATTTTACCCAGAACACAAACATTCTGAGAGGTATCGAAGTAAGCGTTTTGTCTGAAAAGAGAGGGTTTATTCCATCGACAAAATCCACTTCCAGTCTACCATGGTTTCAGTATACCGTAGACGTGAGACGGAGCTCACTGCTCACAGGTAACGTTCGCCACAGTTCGTGAAAGCGGGGACCTAATCCAACTTGTTTTAATAAACACCGGGCTTATATACCCTACCAACGTATGTCATGTTACTAAATATAGCAAAAATCGCCACGTTTCATTATTTAAAGATTTGTACCCGTTTTTGTTATTTAAATTTTGCGTGTAACGAGTTTGTGGTGTAGGTGAGGTTTTGATACCAACCAACTACTAATTAGTGAAGTAGAGGTAGTTTAAAATACATAAATACAAACACCATGCCCAATATTCGCCTGCTTGACTACTTTTGTCGAACGATTTTAGTAAAAATTGACTTAAAAGTTAAAATGGTGGTCTAAACCTTTTACAGGTATGCTGATATAGCGATTTCCGATATATACATGCAGTTATATCAGATCGTTGTGCAATTCATTAATAAGTTCGTGAACTAAATCATGATCCTAAAGGAAAAAATAATAACTTTCAATAATTGTCCATTAGATTGAAGTCAAACTTAACCCCATAGACATATTTTCTCAATTTTCTGAAACGCTATTTAGTGTGTTCCACCAAGAGATGAACTAGTTTCAAAAGGGCCTTAATTGAAAGATTATTTACCCCATCTGGTAGAAAAAGTTCATTGATATTTTCGAATAATACATACATTCAGGCTTCAGAAAAAGGTGGATGCCAGATCTGAAAGTGGTGCAGATATTTTTAACAGGGGCAACAACTCTTGTTTCCGAGCTAATTTATGAATACACATGACATTCTTAATTTTGGTGTGATTTCTTTGTTTATGTATATATTACCATATATTTGGGTGGATATTATTCAATTAATTTTGTGCATCAAATGGACATATATAACTGACCAGTTTGAGGTCAATGTCATCTCAAGGTCAAATTGAGAAAAATAGCTAAAAATTTATATTTCACCTCAGTTCTTTCTTCGTATAGCATATGTTTGGAATCAAATTTCGATATTAAAATGATAGCCGTGTTGGTAAGCACATATTATTTCATTCAAAGCCATTTGTTTAATGAAAATAGTCATTTCCTTGTCAAAATAGCCATTTAATACATATGCATGCTGGCCGAGAAGGCATTCTTTCGACCACCCCTGGTATTCTATGATCTAATATGATTAAATAGTTCATATATATATTGCTACATAGTTGCGTGGATATTATTCATTTGATTATGGACATCAAATGGACAAACATTATTGACCTTTCTTGGGTCAAGGTCAAGGTCAGTTCAAGGTCAAATCGAGAAAAAAGCCAAAAATGGACATTTCAACTCTGATTTTCTTCTTTTAGCATTTGCTATGAATGTAAGTTTCTTATTTAAATGATGACTGTGTTGGTTAGTTCATATTTCTTTCATTCTAAGCCATTTGTTTAATGAAAATAGTTATTTCTTTGTCAAATTAGCCATTTAATACATATGCATCCTGGCCGAGAAGGCATTCTTTTGACCACCCCTGGTATTCTATTATCTAATATAATTTAAATTTTCATTGATATATTGCTACATGTCTGCATGGATATTATTCATTTGAATATTGACATCAAATAGTCAAACATGATCAACCTTGTGGGGTCAAGATCAGTTCACTGTCAAATCGAGAAAAATAGCAAAAAAAGGTCATTTCTACTTTGTTTTTCTTTCGTATATCACATGATATGAATCTTAATTTGCTTATTAAAACGATAGCTGTGTTGGTTAGTTCATATACCTATATTATAACTCATGTGTTTAATGAAAATGTTCATTTCCATGTTCAAATATCCATTTTGTGCATGTGACAATTTACGAAAACTTTTACGACAGCCCCTGGGATTCTATAATCTAATATGATTTATATGTTTAATTATGAAAGAGTCATATTTTCGTGGATACTATTCATTATATTATGGACATCAAATGGACAAGCATCCGAAACCACTTTGGGGGTCAAGGTCGTTTCAGGATCAAAGTGAGAAAATAACTAAAACTTGATTTTTCCTCTCTGTATTTGAATTCAACTTTATTAGGAAATTGAAAGTTTGATTTGTCTCATTGTACACAATACAGCATAAACGACCATTAAGTTTGTTTAAGTTCAAGCAAGTATGCAAAACGATCTATAAATGCTCGCAATAGCAATATACCTGTCTATTTTATGCCAGTCTTGGAATATTTATATACGTTGTTTTTCACAGGGGCATTGCTTGGAAGGGTTGTCATGTAAATGCATATCATTAAATACATCAGGAGACTCTTTGGAGACCCATTATGAACTACTTTTTCTAGCTCTCTGGGGCACAATGGCTGTTGTTCACATTCACCAGGACAATATGGCGTACCCACCAATACATTATACAGCAATACGTACGGCCTATGACAGGTGTATCCAGTAGTAGTTAAATATCAGGCATGAAATGACTGAATAACATGGTGATGAGTACATGATAGGCCTAGGATGTCAGTTGTTGCGCGTACTAATGCACCAGTCAATGTGTTGCCCGCATGGGGGATACTGGGAGATTAGACAGACGCATCCTGACCGGCGGGAATTTGACAACATCATCGACTCCTAGTCAAAATATTGAATTGTGCATAGCACATAACTAAGCATTCGATGCCTGTATAGTGCAGTGGTGTGTATTGTATAACACATAAAGTCTAGCTATAATCTAAGGTGTTATTGAGTTTCATTACGGTCTGTGATGAGATATTTCGTTTGTGGTAGCTAGTACAATTGGTTATGATATGTATATTTCTTACAGTGGTATGTACCAACATAGACATCTGATACCCGTACTTAGTAGTAATATGTACGACATAGATCCTGTGAAGTCTGCAACTGGCAGTGTTTTGAACCACAATATCTTCTATGTGGTACTCATCACCATTAAGTGCCGACAGTTCTGGTCCTATGGAAAATACTAGTACAACACAACTCATATAGTGTAGTCACCACTGCAATGAACAAAGTAATTTAGCACTGCAATAAGTAAATAATGTCACAGATACGTGAATTTAACACAAGGGAATAAATTTACCCCAGACAAAGTAGTACCAGCATCGATCGTGTACAACAATCTCAGGCCTAATAGCGTATATTTATCCACTACGACATAATATTCTAGAAGCCTTACGACATCATACGCTGTACGCACCACCACATAATTCAGCCATACCTGGTTCTACAGGACACCCATAAATAGAAAGTAGAACCTTTCCAGTTCATAATAGATAGACATGGCTACTTGATATTGATACCCCAGACCCTCGGGAATAGATTCCACAGCATTGCATGTCATTACCAGACCATAAGGGTTGCTCCACTCCGCGGTGTACTGTCATTTTCAGGTTATAGTATACAATGTACTTAGTATGCGGTACTCATCATTGCCAACTACATGTACATATATAGCTATCCAAAACCACACATCATCAGGTCTTGAGCCAAATATCATTTGATACTGTATGATACTTTGCACACAAAACAGCCTGTGACACTCAGGGTGTCCAAATAGTACTTTAACAGTTTCTTTGCCAATTTATTAAAAGTCTTCGTTCTCCTTTCACAAAGCAAATTTCACTTAGTGGGGTACATACGAGTATCTATCATTGGTTTAGCAATTCTGGATTTCAACTTCAGTTATTGAATGCCAAATGATTGGTTTAGACATTCTGGATTTCAAGCTATGTTATTGAATTCAAAATGGATACTCAAATAGTACAATCATATCTGGCGTTATCTGATATGCTTCACTGCAAAATATAGGCTCTACCGGTATGGCTTATGCGTGTACCCACTATCACTGAGTACACCTACCTCACACCACCTCACTACCATGTAAGCCATTATAGACTTGACCAAAACGGGTTACCAATCGCTAATTTGTGCAGCTATCCTTATCCTATGAGGTAATTATTACCATTTGCCAGATCGGTCAGTCAATGCTCCATCGAATTTACACCACAATCAAATACCGCCACACCAATATCAGACGTAAAGGGGTTCTCACAACCATGCAGTACACCCATCCTGGTCCATATAGGTTGACTAATATATTTGGTACACCCATACCATTCCTTATTCTTGGTACAAAGAAATTTGTAATCAATGGGAGATCTAATGGTGGCGAACAAACTCTAAATAATGTCCAAGGTCCAATCGTTCTGGATTTATTGGTCGGAAACCATTTGGTATATTCATTCATTTAAAGACAATGGTGGTCCTGACCTGCTGATATCAGGATCATTGCCATCTGCTGTCTATACCAACCAACTTACCAAAAGGCTAAGGATAGTAGGATCATTCATTGGGAAGGCGTTTGCTCGGAAACCTTGAGATCTTTCGACAGGCCGACACACAGATTAACGCGTGTTAAGCTATATACATTTTACTTCCTCATTAAAGATTTTCATGACACTCGCAGCTAATAGAATGGATATCAATTCTTTATTACACACTCAGACAAACTATTACATCTACAAGCAAACACAGGTACAAAATGTTCCATATTGCTTGTAAAAAGAACGAATGAGCCAACATATAAATTGTTACTGCATTATTACACAACACAGTTTTACCTTGAAAGGGCATTGGTCTTGACCTTGAAATGGTCTGTATTTTAAACAACTTTGAATACGATATTTTTATATTACAATGTCCATTCATATATACAAATTTACCGAAACATACATGCTAATAAGAACTGGATCTGAGACGTAATATCATTTTTGAAGTTATTCTTCTAAATTTGACCTTGAAATGACCTTGACCACAAACTTATTTAAGATGTTTGTACATTTGTTGTTCATAATCAAATGAATATACATGATGTATGTCTCACTACTTACACAAACACATACATCACATTATATCAAAGAATGTCAGGGGTTGTCGTGCAAGGTTTTCGTAAGCTGTCATATGCAAAATAGATATTTTCACACAAAAAACGAAATTGTTTATTAAATAAATGTCTTATAATGAAAGAATATGAACTAACCAACACGGCTAATGTTTTAATCAGCAACTTACATTCATAGCAAATGCTAAAAGAAGAAAATCAGAGTGGAAATGTCCATTTTTGGCTTTTTTCTCGATTTGACCTTGAACTGACCTTGACCTTGACCCAAGAAAGGTCAATTATGTTTGTCCATTTGATTTCCATAATCAAATGAATAATATCCATGCAAATATGCAGCAATATATACATGATCAATTTAATCATATTAGATCATAAAATACCAGGGGTAGTCGAAAGTATGCCTTCTCGACCAGCATGCATATGTATTAAATGACTATTTTGACAAGGAAATGACTATCATTAAACAAATGGCTTATAATGAAGGAATATGTGCTTACCAACACGGCTATCATTTTAATATCGAAATTTGATTCCAAACATATGCTATACGAAGAAAGAACTGAGGTGAAATATAAATTTTTAGCTATTTTTCTCAATTTGACCTTGAGATGACATTGACCTTGACCTCAAACTGGTCCGTTATGTATGTCCATTTGATGCACAACATTAATTGAATAATATCCACCCAAATATAGGATAATATATACATAAACAAAAAAATCACACCAAAATTAAGAATGTCATGTGTATTCGTAAATTAGCTCGGAAACAAGAGTTGTTGTCCCTGTTAAAAAAACCTGCACCACTTTCAGATCTGGCATCCACCTTTTTCTGAAGCCTGAATGTATGTATTATTCGAAAATACCAATGAACTTTTTCTACCAGATGGGGTAAATAGATTTTGAATTTCTGGTCACCAGCTCCTAGACTAAACTGATTTGAAACCCTTAGGCAGTCTCGCGTGTATACCATCGGTGCTTTACATCGCACACGTTACAGAACCCAGGGATCTAAAAGTACGAAACGAGCTAGGGTATCGCACCCGGATTCCTGGTATCTCACCCCTGTTTCTTAATGTGCTGTAATGTCCCAGAGTGGGCCCATCAACTTATTTGGAAGAAAAAGAAGACACCAAAGACGCACACCGAGTTCATTACTGTTAGGAAATGGTCAAAATAAGCATATCGTCGTTAAAATAAACGTCATTTTGTTACTGTTGTGATTCCCCAACTTATGTCTTACATCTACACACTAGTAGGGTTTGCATCCCAAGCATTTTAGGTCCGGTACTTTTTGGAACTTGGTATTCATGTTACATTGAAGACAAATTATTACATTGGCATAGGTGCTACATCGCAGAAAACGTGTGATTCATATCTAGCAAAGCATCTCGGATGTTAATCAAAATTTGTTAATTTTATAAGCGAATTTCATCCGAGATGAAATACATTAATTCTGTCTTTCGACACATTTATGGTCATTATATTATCACCATATGACTCCCGGCGAAACCACTGCTTCATATTGAAATATGTCATACGCATATTTGTTAAAACATATATTTTTCCTTTTAGTCTTTATCGATGATACAGTTACCTGTGTTTTCGCCAGAACAGCAGCTTGGCACTAACCCTGTCAGTTAGAGCCTGTAAAACGTATCAGGTTCGCAACAGGGAATATAATTATGAGACAGTAGATATTAAATCAAGAACTCACTCTTGTCTGGCGCTGAAATAGGTATAAACAATATTAATATTTTATCAGTCTCTGAAGAGACATAGATTATATTTATAAGTATGTGTTGTTCTACACAAATCACCCGCCTGGACATCGTCTAAAAGTTTTTAAAGCTCGAGTTAGACACGATTACGCTCAATGCGAGGTTGGTACGTACCACGAGGGCTATAATCCAATGTCTTTGTTTTCTCTCTAGAATTATTATCTTTTACCAGAATGGTATAAATCATACTTACAGATAGTCGTATATCATGACATTAGGGTTTGTGTATATATCCAGGAATATGTGTGTCTGTTTCCTCAGTCTGGTGATATTTACATAAATAATATCATAGATCTACAATATAATATTATGTGATTTACTAGTATATACCTAGTAGCGCTTTGCCATGGCTTTGTTGTTTCTTCCTGGTGGAATATGAATAAAATATAGGGTGT
Organism: Spisula subtruncata; assembly: GCA_963678985.1. Taxonomy (NCBI): domain Eukaryota; kingdom Metazoa; phylum Mollusca; class Bivalvia; order Venerida; family Mactridae; genus Spisula; species Spisula subtruncata. The sequence continues at coordinate 6,186,047 of OY787660.1, forward strand.
AGGTCTTTCAGGGTTCTTATACAAAAATATATAAGGCATATACAGTCCAGTTAGGATAAAAATCCAGTGACGGAATGGACCAATCCATTAGTACGGTGTAAAACAAGTATAAATGCTAATACCAACAGTGCAATACCAAACTAAACTCTACCTGTTTAAACAATGGTTTTAATCTTTTGGGTATGACGTCACTGTCAGATTAGCCTAGCTGGACTATAGATATATTATACATGTACATGTAGTATCAAACAATGCGAATATCGGCTCCTAGGGAAAAGACAATTGGCTGTGGGTTTATGTCATGTTCATGCTTGAATTGTATTTATCGTTTAGCGGTGTGTCTGTAAAAAGTTTTAAAATTGTGCAATTTTACTCGGTCTAATGGACGGATGTAACACTACTACTGCACTACTACATCATTATACGAGTGACTCGGTATACTGTTAGTCTGGTGTCATTCCATTGTAAGCCTGCAAACTTGTTTCCCTAGTTCACTAATTACGTCGAAATTGTGATCGTACGCAAACTTGTACGATTCGTAATTATTCGAGCAACGGATGCCCTGGTCATTTTTATGAAGATATATACTAACGGACTTTGAAAACGATCCACTTTCCAGGCGTCGGTATTTTTGTATGAACTATTTAGGAATATTTTTTACCAATGGAATAATGTTCTAGGTAAGAACGGTGTCAGTAAAGTAAATTTTAATCCATTTTTACCAACCGAATTGCTAGTAGTGACCACGTGGCCAAATTTCATTTTTTGCGCGTATTTCTCTTGCGAATGAATCCGAACTGTGTAAATGGCGATGTGCAAACGATTCATTAGCATACCATAAAAACACATTTTCAGTTTTCCAAAAGCAAAAGTTTACATTTCACGTCAATCAGAAACTGGTGTGTCTGGAAGTAAAGACCGGCTACCGGAAGTAGCCATCACGCGGTTTTTGCCCGATTATATTACTATGATACAAAACATATTCTTCTTCAATTGCGTTTAATGCCAACTGACACCACCTTTGAACTCCTTATAGGGATTAAAGACCTAAAAAGACACATAATTCTGATAAATTAATGCGCATGCTCCGCCAAAGAAACTACTTCCGGTCAGCAACCGTGCCTGTCAAAAGAATGCTTGGTGTCGATAGATATGCTTATTCGTCAAATGAAAATATCAAACACGTTTATTTATGAAATACAACATTTTCATTTAGTACCCTGGCAATTTGTGTTTCATCTAACATTGAACACGTGCTTCTACATGCAGTCACTTCCTACTTGTATTACTATTCCAAGATGATGTGGGTGTTACCTTAGACAACAGACATAATGTATAACCATGTGCATAAATAACAAATAACAGTCACTTGTCTTGAAGAAAACAATAGTTGCGTGATGGAATGTCCTAGATTTTGATCCCACCGAAAGCATATGACATGTTCTTTGAAACATGATTTTACGGATGAGTTCCAAAACCCGATCTGCCCACAAGGTTGTCCAAACCTTTGTTGATGAACAGAGGAACATTCCCCAGAAGCGGATTGCAATTGTAATGAGAACCCGCTATTGTAAACGCACCAAAACATAACTTTACTCGCACTCTCCCTAACTGTGATTTTGGTTTTGAGACTTAAGCACGTGGATGTCACGTGACTTAGTAACATTGTTAACTGTCGTTTTGAAATTTTGCTAGATGTTTAAACATAAAATGAGCAATCTATAGACAAATTTTTTATGCAGTTAAACAATGTTTGCTATTAAATTTCGTGGTTTGAATAAGTGGTGCATTTTCAAAGTCCGTAAGTGTACTAATTTTACAATGTGTATTCTTACAGTTTAATGTTGAAAATGTAGCAACGGTCAATTGAAACAACAGCCTCACCAGGGCGGTATTGCGGGAAAATAATCCTGTGCTTGCATTGTCGATGCCCCAGCAATGTTGGGTGTAGGCGAGGCTTTTGTTGCACGCCAAATAGAGGGTAATTAGGTTCAGGGCTCTTACCCGGGATGTGAAAAGCAAAACTAAAAATTCTCACCCGTCCCCGGGGTTGGTGGTCGGGGTTTCAATTGACAGGTGCAAAAGGTATTGGTGAGAATTTCAGTAATTTTCAATCCTCCATAATTGACCAACGAAAAAATGATGAAAAACTTGATTAACCCGAAAACCTTTCCCTCCGCAAATGATCAGTATGGTATCTGATTTGCCTCAATCGTAATATTGACACCAATTCCTGATATCTAGCTACAAAACCTGATCATTTAGACAAGGATCTTTTTCTGCTAATGGAATGCAGAGGAAATTACTTCCGCCATGGAACACGCTTGTGGCAAAAGAAAACATTAACTTTTCTGTTCTGCGTCACAGTTCAACCAAGAACCAATTACGGGAACATAGAAGTGAAGATAAGCTGCAACTTAAATGCCGGAGGACAGCAAAATCAGTTAGAGTGATTTGCCATAAGAACCAGGGGAGAGAACTATGTGCTAGTGAACGGGTTCACTCACTAGATTACATGTGGAGGGAACTCTGTTTAGACTTTAGACGGTAAGAGTGACTTCCCCAGAAAATCGGGAGAGGGAACTCTTCACTAGTGGAGTGGTTGCTTCACTTGAATTTTCGGTTGGTAAGAGTTACTTCCCCTGAAACAGGGTGGTAACTCTTTTGACTTTAGCCGATAAGAGTGAATTCCCTAAACTCTGCGCTTGTGGAGGAGTTGCCTCCCATGAAACAGGGGAGGGGCTATGTTTTGACTTTTTTAAGTCGGTAAGAGGGACTTCATCTGAAACTCAGGTGATGGTAGTGGATGCGATGTCTCCCTTTAAAACAGGGGAGGGATCCGTGTTTTGCCTTAAGAATTACTTCCCCTGAAAATCAGGGGAACTCTGTTATATGAGGAGTGTCTCCCTTGAAAACAAGGGAGGGGATTCCGTTTTGACTTCTTTCGTCGCTAAGAGTGACTTCCCCTGAAAATAATTGAAGGGAACTCTGCTAGTGGCTGAATTGCCTCCCTAGAAAACAAGGGGGCTACGTTTTTACTTATTTAGTCGGTAAGAGTGACTTCTCCTGAAAACTATGGGAGGGAACTCTGCACTAGCAGATGAGTTACCTCCCTTGAAAACCAAATTAATATTGTGGCACGGTGTCTCAATATGAGAGTAATGACTCAGGGAGGTCTTTTCGTCCATATCCCCTAATAATGAAGGTGGTTCCTCCGGTTTGGGCGAATATTGAGCACCCGTGGGTACAAGCAAATATTACCTCTAGAAGTTTGGACTGCATCAAGACGTAGTTGGCACAAATGACTGAGAGATATATACGTGCTGATCTCTGGCAAGCATCATGACTCCTCCGATGCCAACAATGTAGGTTAAAAAAAGTTAAAGTTAAGTTACCAATTTTCTAGGGCTCTTTTCAGCTGTTAGGCCGCTCAAGCACCCTTTGACATTTTAACTCCCCTGGTCATTGGGCTACATATGGAAACCTACACTCGTGTCTCCCTGGGGAGACTATTTCTCTCCTGTGGTGTGGCAGCCAACATCGATCTGCGGCGCCCAGGAATAGACACTGCCCTCACAGGTACCATTTTACACCATGGTGGAGTGGAGCTGTGGGTCTTGCTCGGAGATTTTAACCAGTGGTCCAGAGGGGGATCGAACCCGGGACCTCTCGATCCCGAAGCGCTCGCCCTACCTCTAGGCCACCGCTCCCCAGTTTACCTTGGTCAATATCCATAGAAAAGCATATGTAGAAGTTGCTAGTTCCTTGTGGAAGAGCAGCAAATACTGGCTAGAAATAATCCAGGAAAACTAGTTATGTGAATCAACAACCGTATATAAATGACAGCAACCTGAATAAACACAAAGAGTCCTTCAACAACAAACCAATCCTTTAGATCTGACATGAATCGGTAATAAACAAGAAAACTAAACACTAGTTAATTCTTTGACAAGTTTTTATTTAGTCGTTTGACATGGATGATTGAAATTTGGGACTATGAAATATCTGACAATTTTCTGTGAAACAATGTGATATGGGAAATACACATAAAGTATGCAACATTCTACTAGGTAATGTATATAGCTTAAACTTTATTCTGTGTGGACAAATCATGTGGCATGTGATGTAATTTTTGGCTATAACGCAAGTAGAAATATGTCAATAGAAAATTAAAACAACTGTAAGTACTTTATTCTTGGACTAATTTTAACGAGACAACCTGGATGCTTGAGCCGAGACCTGGCTTGATATTTTCCAAAATTCCCTTGCTCCAACAATTGTAATTGACATGGATAGAGTGTCACGTTAAAATGTCAATGTCTTGTTAAAATCAGTCAAAGAATAAAATACTTAACTTTTAACCTTGTTCAGAATCCTCTATGTGCATGCTTAGTCAATATTTACCTCAAATAACACATGGTATGTGTACAATGATATATATATTATACACTGGGTCATTTGTTCAAACTTTTGACCACATGGAAAAAACACTTTTACTGGAAACATTTAACACCACGAAAAGTGAAAGCAGGGTAGCTTGTTAACATAATTTTCAAGCTAGACACAATGAGTAAAAACTATTTTTCTATTACATTGTGTCATCAATTAATAATATAACATAATTAAACATACTTCAACAAAAATTATAAATAATGTTACACTAAAATTTGATTTTTTTACTAGATCATACCACAGACATCTCGAAGCCTTTGTTTTAGTTTGCAAGAATTTTTCGAAAATTTGCTTTCTAAGAGAGAATGAAAAGATGAAAAGAAGGCCAAAAGGGCCCTAATAGTTCAATTCAAAGAAACTCATGTTATCTTTCCATTACCTTCTCTTTACTGCAAAATATCCGAAAGCATTTCCAGTAAACCTAACAATAAGAAGAACAGTTGCCTAAATATTCAGACTTCGTATTAATTTATACTCAGTCTAGTAAATGTTTCAATACAGTTTTGAGAGGACTAGAGCAACTGTTATAACTTATAACACATAATACAATGCTGTACATGATAATTATAATGTATGCAAATGAGTCAAAAATGAGAAACATAACATCATGGTTAATATAAACTGTCAAGTATGCTATTCTACCAATATATATCATTTCGGGAGAAAAAATCCAATTGATTAAATTCATGCAAACTTTTTCAGTGAACATACTCATTACTAAAAAGATGAATTTTAAAGAAAACATATTTTCTTGAAAACACATTTTCTTAAATGATATAACTAGTACTTAAAGCATTTTTGTGTACTTAGAGGACATGAAAATTATAGTTCTCCCCTTTTGTCAGATGGAAAAACAATTTAAAAAAGAATGGTAGATTTGGTATTTGAGCAAACTAAAAAAAATCAGCCTCATTTATAAACATATTCAAACATTCATGTAGACATGAGATAAATGTAAATCCGAAATAACGATAGTATTCTATGAATACAATTTAACATGAAATTTTATATAACTCGAAAAAATTATGTACATTATATTGAATATATAATTATTATGTAATATGTATATATAATATAAATGTATACATATGAAATTCAACTGTAAATCCTGAGTAGACGTGACTTAAAATAAAGTAAGACGTCACATTGTTATAACCTATTTGCAAGCATTAATCCTTCTACATTTAGCAATAATCCTTCTTCATTTAAAGTTTTTTCACTCGCAATTATGTCTGTGTTTTCCAAATGGTTATAGAACCGATCCTGAGATGAGGAGAAATGTACTGCGGTGTAGAAAGGGCACAGGAAATATTATATTTATCAAGTGTACATGTAATAGCAAACATGTTGAAACATGACAAATGAAGTATTTCCTACGTCCGTTCAATGCCACCTTTGAATGACTTTCAAATTCCTCCTTGTTATACTAAATATAAACAAATACTTAACACTTCAATACATGAACATATAGATCAACCTTAGTGGTTACTTGCATGAAGGCCAAAAATAAGCTAATGAATAAATTACTAGAACATCACCCCTCCTGTCCTGTACAGTACTCCCCCCCCCCCCCATTTATAAAAGATCATCTTTGAAAACATATAAAACTTTTAAACGAAGGAATAAGTAAATACGCCACATTTAAGAAAATAAAATCCTCCCAGGTTTAAATAAATACTTGAATGATAATCTAGCAAATAATCTATAATTATTTAACTTTAAAATCAATAAAGAATTGATTTATAATTGATTAAAGTGTATAGAGCTATATTCTAACAGTCATTTAATATCAAAATAATTACTTGCATCGCTTTTAGTATGATACTAGACTACCTTAATTGCAAATTAAAACTTTGGATGGGTCCGTGTACTTTTGATTCAATCATAAAAAAATAGACGATTCTTATAATTTCATAGGGTGTTCTAGAACACTTTCGTATGAAAATGGACAGTTTGCATGTCCAATAAATCACAGAGAGTTTCTGTTAAAATTGAAGCAAAAAATGATCTAATGGATATAAAAGCATAATTGTTTTTCAGTTTTTAAAAAAAATATCGTCCAATATAGCTCTATACACTTTAATGTTAGTTTACTGGAATTTACATTAATGTACAGACAATGGCCTACAGCATTTAGAAACCATCCCATGTTAAGCTGATTGTGAATAAATTAATCAGTTAATGTTAGTAGAAATAGAAGAAACTAGAAATAACAAAATATTACTCAAAACCCAGTTAGGTGGAGAATTCATTTTTTTTAATTATTCAGACTGCACTAAATGGAAAAGATAGCTCTACGATACTTCAATTCTTACGACCAAATAACCATCTTCAAGCATATTTAGATATATTTATATCTATACAAATTTGGCTGGAAGAGTTCTACAATTAGGAAATATGGCATTTATTATGAGATATAATCTAGATTGAACCATGACTTATTATGTCATTAACTACGTCCCTATGGAGAATTGTTGAGATGCTACCATGTAATCTTCTACAGACCAAATAAACAAACTCATTATTATTCCATATAATCTTACCCGAGGGAAGCTGCTCTGTCCATGTAAAGCTCAATCATGTTAAGGAATGAAATAATTGAATCAATAAGACAAAACGCCACTTAGGGGCAACAAGGTTGCATCTCTCTATATAGCAAGATACAACCTTGTTGCACTATATGGACGATATAATGACGGATGAGGATTTAGCATGCTACAACAACTATGATGATATTAAATTATTATTTCTTGACTGATATGCATATAAATCATGAGTACTAAACATTACATCTTTGGGTGGGAAATTTGGAATACTTAGGGCTTCTCAATGGCACATCTCCATCTCAAACTGAAGGGACACAAATTGTCCCTGTTTGTCTACACATACATTTATCATATCAATTTAAATACTAGACAAAGGGAGACAATACTGCCCAAACTTTGTCTCAAACTACTGTTCTCTGCTTTGTTCCAAAGGTCTTGTTTGCAGCCTATGCTCCAAATGGCTCAAACTATTGTTTAAAGCTATGCTCCACAGGGGAGTGACAAAGGCTACTGTTTGCAGCCTATGCTCCACAGGGGAGTGACAAAAGCTACTGTTTGCAGCCTATGCTCCACATGGGAATGACAAAGGCCTAAACAAATTTAGGAACTGCTTGAAACACAGAAGGAGGACAGAAGTACATCTCAAGCGCTTCTTCACTTGACAATAATTACCAATACTCAAAGCAGGGGCCATGTAGAAATCTGAATTCACATTTATACTGATTTTAAAATCACCAAATACACTATGTAGAATTATGAGAAACATGTTTGAGATCTAAAAAACTAAAGTGCATACTTATACATTACACCAGTGCAAAATTGGGTGGGTGGGGAATCTAAAGAATGGTAAATGCTCATGTACAAAGGACAAACACAAGGTCATATCTCTGTCACACGAGAATCTGATACCTGTAGAGTGTCTATTGGAGTCAAACAAAAAATTAGATGTCTATTGAGTCAAACGTTTGACACAACATGCTTCCTTAACTTCATGTGATTCCCATAGAGACTAAACAGGCATCGAAGTTTCGAGTGATAAGAGACAGGACACTGTGAAACATACAAATATGTTATTTGATAAGTGAACTATACTGAATCATGGACATAATCATGTACAGTAAGCTTAGTCACTACCTCACTGTTAAGATATGTATTAATCAACTAGACTTGATTTAGTTTTAAACATGTATATAACAGAATACACCAAAAAATATCCTAAAATATGAACACAAAACGTTTAGACTTTAGACTATATGTTTTTTTATGTAAAATAAATTATACACACAGCATTAAGTAGGAGTGTTAAAATATGGAATAATTACCCTGTGGAACAACAAATTATTCAAACCATTAATTCCTGGAAATCATTTGACTACTTCCTTTACTTACAAAAACGAAGTGGCAACTGTTTGCGCCTAAAATTTTCCGGAAGTACAAAAAAATTTTCATGAAACTTTGACTGACATTAATAGTCAACATAAAGAAGAATATTTGTTGACGTTGTTACTATTACTAACTGTTGATTTACTAACTGAAGTAAATATTAACATATTGTCAACGGTTAGCAAAATATGTCATAAACTAATATGCATATAATCCACATAAAAATTATACACAAAAGATCAAACAAACAGCTAAATGTCGAATATTAACTTTTAATAGTCATCAATTTTTTTATTTATTGAATACTAACTGCAATGTATATAGTTTTGTACATGTGTTAAGTCTGTCTTAATATTTAACAACAAATATGGCAATCAATAATATGATTTGTTAGTTTTTTACTGACCTATACTACTTTACACTTTTCAAAAGGCAAAATATTGCCAAGGGAATGTAAATTTCAATTAAAGATATATCTTTTAAAGGCAAAAACGTTGGGGAACATAAAATGCAATATGTATACTACAAGTTTTGAAGTACAAAAATTTGTGACCGATCACAAACAGTTTATAACCACAGGTGTCACACACATGTTTTCACAAAATCCCTTATAAGCCTATTTTTTATGTCATTTTTTAAAAATAATTTGTCCTTTGACTGTCAAAAGAAGCTATCAGCATTCTTAAACTTATTTCATATGCTGATAGGCCCTTTTGATTGTTAAGAGACCAGTATTATACCATATAAGGGAAGAAATGAAAACATGTGCCGGGCAACAGTATCTTTAACCCAATATCACACACAGAGTCACAGACACACAAAAGTACGAGAGGTGCCCCACTTATATTTGAACAGTATTGAATATCAAATAGTTCGATGCTTATTATATATATACAAAATATTTCTATATCATCGTGCAAAATAACGTGTTATGAAACATATACAACTAATGATTATTACTTTATTTCTTAGTTTGCACTCAAATCTACAATTTTGTAGGGGGTATGGTGTTTGGCTTTTTGAAGACCGAATATTCCGATCGATGCTGTTTGCATTTCCCGCCTGTAATAAACGCAGCAATATTCCATAGACTAAAGGGTTTGTGGGTATATGTTCATTAGACGTTGGCCTTAACTAATATTGCGTAATATACTTCAAATGTGTGTTCTTAAGGTACAGAATGGTGTTTTTGTGGAGAGAGTTGAAGCTCCGTGTTGACAAAACACCATGCTCCCCATATGGTCTCCAGGAAAGTTGTTTTGAAAACATTTTGACCAAATATGGTTTGGAACCTAATGTACACAGCAATGTGCATTCACCTTTGACTTTTTAATAAAACATATGTGTTCCATTAAGCCAGTATAGCAAACAACAGCATACGTCATGCAAACGTTCGGAAACATGTGAAGCTTAACGAATGTCAACTTATGGGTAGCCATATCAACATTTATCATATAGTAGGCTGTCCGTTCATGGTATATTTCTCAACGATAAAGCATTGCCTCTACAGAGGTGACAAAATTGTGGCATTAACGGTGCCGTTGAAGTATACACAGCGTTTAAGACATTTGTCTCCCTTATGTTGTTTTTGTGGTATTGAGCAGGTACACACCGATTTTATCCCGAGTCCGGTATGTATAATTCTCTAAATGAACAAATCGAAAGTTCCAATGGGTACTCTTAACGTCGCTGAAGTCCCAATTTGGTTTTTGGATATGCCTTACTTATCAAATAACCAAAGTTTAAGATTTTGGCAGGTATCATCATTTTTTGTCAGTTTTTAATATTTTCCGTAATTTCGTTAAAAACAGCAACAATGCTCAAAACATCCTTCCTGTGACAAAAATTGCATATTTTCTTCACAAAAATGGATTATCCATGCTCAACCAACAACTTTGAACTGTTTTTATGGCAGTGGCTGACCTTCAAAACGCAAAACACCATACCCTCTACAAAAGTGTCGTTTTTTGGTTCATTCTATTTATCAAACAAACCAACCAGTTAGTGTAAATGTTACCTAACACATATGTTTACACAGTACAAAAGAAATATTTGATTTATACCATATTTTCATGAAAATATGTAATGTTCAACACTGTTCAAATATAAGTGGGGCACCTCTCGTATACACAATATGGCAGCATGATTATAACAACAAATGGCAGACAAATACATAATGAATGCATATCTGACAAGAAAAAAGAAATTGTATAATATATTGTCATCATATTACTTATGAACAACAGTTGTCTGATTTTGATTGTTGCCAAAATAGTAAACATAAATTATGAATTATACATCATAGGTAAAACAAATTCGTTGTCATGTAGCAAACTCATTTAGAATGACTTGCTTATAGCTCTAACTTAACAGTGACATTACTTATGAAAATTTTGATAAAAATAGTCTAAAAGTAAATGGAAATTTAATTGAGAAAAATCCATACTCGGAAAAAATATCTGTTAAAGTACATCAACTACTAGTACCATCATAATATTATTTTCTGTATTTTTTTATCAACACACTTAAGTAATCAGATGAACAGGAAAGGTGCTCTTTCAAAAAGTTGATATTGAACAGTTTGAAGTCAATTGAACCAGTATTTGATCACTAATCAAGACTGCGAAATGTCTTTAAAGGCTATGAGCAAGTCACTATAAATTAAAATAAATATTATAAATGTTTCCATGGACAACATATCCCTGACACTTACCCATACCAAACATGAAAACATGACACATTAAACCTCATTTAACTTTACCTTAGTAATATAACTACCCCAATAAGAACAAAGTTTCATTTATTGCTGCTTTGCTCTCTAAACCTCAATATAAAGACCAACTAAATGAATGGACCAGTTTTTTAGTAATTAAAATCAGTATGCCAGTTACATAAAAAGATAAAGACATTGTCATTATGTTTTCTTGTCAATTTGGCTCAATTCTGCAGGACAAATTATAATAAGCATTGAAAACTCTTTGGTGAATTAAATGATAATTATCTACTTGAAAATGCGCATGGCAAGACCAATGATACGACATTTGACAGGCAAAAAAACTACTTTACCCCAGTTAAGGACCACAAATACACCAAAATCAGTCAACACTGACAAAGGAATAAGGGGCACGCAACAGGAACCGACCAATGTAAATCTGCCAATTATCGAACTTTGTACAAAATAACAGATTTAATACACGTATAACAGCAAATAAAACAATTCAACACAGTTCCATTGGAATATATCAACAAATACCGAACGGTTCATACAAAATGTATGAAGACAACTAACCGTGATCAACACATTGTATTTTTTTTTTGTCAATTTGCTTTTTTTTTTCATGAGTAACTTTGGCATTTAAATAAAAATTCATGATCTTGACTAGGCATGTTATCTGTACAAGTATATAGTCATAGAATATCTGTAATAGGAATGGCTTATAAGGAATATATCTTGAAAAAGTTTAAATACAATTTCTAATTAGAAAAATGAAAACCCACCAAAAACTAGATTTCCATAAAAGGCTTATAACTCGGTAGAAAGTAGACAGTTATCAATGATTTTTGGGTATTTGTGTTTTCTTTTTTGAATGCAAAACCTTGTGAATCTGGTTATTAATACTATGTGAACTTTCAAAAGGAAGAGTTCAAATTATTTAATAAAAGCTATTTATAAGCAAATAAGTCTTAGAAAGTATCAGAAATAACTAAAATGTTGGAACAGCGTTTAGCAATATAAATTTTTTAATTACTTGAGGAACATACTTTAATTTCTCTGTATTGCATTGACATGTTCAAAAAATAGAACATTTGACAGAAGTGAAATATCAGCCGAGAATTAGGAAGAATTCAATGAACTCTGATCAATACAAAGGACAAAAAAAATTTATGATGACTTTTGTAATTTTCACATATAAACCAACTTAGTAACAGAAAACAAAAATATCTAACACAACAGGAGGGATTTTTAACAGAAAGTGAATGATGAAACATGTTTATAACAATTTTATTACTGATTTTGCATAATAAAACAACCAATTTGGAGGGGCGTTACAACATTAAACAAACATCCATACCAAATTTGTCACCATAGTTTACAACATTATTCTCAATGTATACAAAATGTACAAATATATAACTTAATTCTGTTTAAGAGTAGCATCGCTTATGCAGTCTACATAATTATGTCAGCTTTGTGGAAATTGTATAATTTTTGTCATTTTATTTCAGGGTTTTTTTTACGAAAAACAATATCAAGTTTCATTCAACCAATTGATAACAAAATTTCAACCAGTTTTTTTTTATATCTTTTTATTTATAAATTCATTATTTCTAAATCCATACTGAATAAAAGCAGATATTGTTTTTCATAATTTTGTTTTAATTTATCAATAAATAAATATGCTACTCAATAAAATTTGCTTCACCATCAGGTTGCCTAAAATCTTAACAAAACCATGACATTGGCAGATCTCAAAGTTGAAAAAATGTCAAAATTTTGACAACAGCAATTACTCGTCTTGGTCTAAACAAAAATGAACAGTTACCCAAATTACACCAGCCAAAGTACACAATATATCCCAAATGTTAATAACCAAAATTTACACTATGTTCAATCAAACATACAGGAAAAACTATGCCATATCTTTTATACATTTTTTCTTTTGTACATTACAGTTAATGTTTCTAATAATAAACTGGCAAAATATAGCCACTTCTATGACCAACTCTGCAAGAAAACTCTTACAATATATGCATAATTGACCAGACACAGGATGTTTCTTACATATAAAAATCGAGAGTTGAATTTGAATGAAAGAAAATGCTGAGCATAGCCTTTAGTTGCCAGCTAGTCTGAAATATGGCAGGCATATGAGTGCCTCCACTAGGATTTGAACCTAGGTCACCGGATTAGGTGGCAAGACTGCTAATCACTAAGCTACAGAGGCACACATAGGATTGCATTTTTAGTGTAAAACATTAGCAGTAATGCAAAAGTTTGTATAATCCTGTTGATTCACTTTTGACAAAAACCTCCAAAAAACAAATGGGCTGGGCATTCTTTACACTGGTGCCTGGTCAGTTAATCATAAACATGAAGAATTTACTTACAAAATCAGAATGAAATGCCATTACCACCAAACATTTAACCAATAAATATAACTAGCCTCATGTTTACAAAGCATACATAGAACCTAATACATTCGTTCGGTCTACTCTTAAACTAAAATATATGATACAAACAGAATAGTTTATTATTATATATACAGTGAAGACATAAAATTTAATTTTAATTAACAATCTACGAATCAAGGTCGTCATAAGCTGACTGGAGTAGCCAATCCATTCATAATCCTCTGCCAAAGTTCTTTCCGACAGAATTTTGTTCGTCGTAAACTCTGTAGAAGTTCCTGGAATTGTACCATACCTCCTGGCGTGATGTAGAATACATTACGTGCACTACAAATGATACTAACAAAGTCATCGTACTCGGACGCGTTAATATGATGTATCCGCTGATGAGCACACTGTATAAACCTGCAAATATACAATCAATGTATTACAAGTTTGTCCATTCAGAAAGATCTCAATCAAAGGGACGTAGCTCTGGCAAAAATCATCTCACTTAAAATTCCTGTCAGTATGCATAACTGGTACCAAACAGGCTTTGATACTAAACTTTTACGACTGATGTCCCAAAGGGATCCCTACTTGCAAAATTTGGTGTCCCTCACCACATTTAAATGGACAGAAAGTATAAGTGCTGTAAATCAGGGATGATAAAGAACAAGGAGTCTATTTATTGCATTGGCCCATCTTGCAGGGAAAGAACAAATTCTCATGCAATTTAGACCTCAGGCAAATGCAAACTAGTCAAAGACAGGTCCAAGTGGAGAGATTATTGCAGCCTTATTACCCACCAGGGACGATGAGGAATGGGGTAAGGTAAGGCGAACGTAAACATACAAAGAAACTGTTCATGCTACTGATATAAATCAAGATAGTACTTAGTACTACTTACATTTGAAGACATTTCTGTACAAGAGGATGGAGAATACCGGATCTGAGATGACTTTGTACTGCTACAGGATTATTTCTGGCTAGAACCTGTGCAGCTTCTATAGCTATATCATACAATAGGAATGGACTGACTACTGCATTCACAACACTGGCAGTAAACTGCTGCAAATAACTAGTACCTGAAACAAGAGTGGGAAAATAAAACACATTATTTTTATATTAACCTTATTAGATTCATAAACAAAGGTGACAATCCTGTCAATATTTCCCACCGATATTTCCAACAATTCCCTACATTTGTACCTGTGAACTTTCAACAATCTAACTCTGGTAAAAGCAAAAATGTCAGTCTTAATAAAATAATGATAACCATAACCTGCGTTGAACATGTAGCTTCATTTAAACTTTGGTGTCTTTATTGATTGTTAAATAAATATTATAATTTATCATCAGAAAAGTGCGCCAACACTTACCAAGTTTCATAGAGATGTTAAGTAACCATTTGACGTCATCACCGTTTGGTGGATTTTTGGCATATTTTGTTTGTGGCCGATCATCGTGTACTCGTCTTGCTAATGTTTCCATAGCGAGAATTCCAACTCTGAATGCAGCATGAAGATAATGTGCTTGAGTTGGATTCAAGATTGGATTAGTCCCTGAAGCATGTAGATGATTAACATCCTCATTCTGTTGCTGTGGTAACGGCAGCGAGGCCTGGGCCGGTAGAATTCCCTGAATAGAAGCAACCTGACAGTTCTGACTAGGTAACATTTGAACCTGTTGTCCCGGAGTGAGAGGGCGGTAATGGTTCGTTGATGAGTATGATGTGTTCTGTGGCATGTTGTTAAACTGCATGGGAGGACTGTTGTATGTGAATGTAGCCACGTACGGATGGATGTTCTGAGCGTGCATGGGGATGGATTGTGACGAATACGGTGGAACAAATGGCTGTATTTGTTGTACAATGTTATATGTAGGTTGGACAAACGTTTGTTGATGTGGTATAGGATGGTGATGTGGACTAGGCTGGGGAACAGATGGAATGGCAAATGGTAAAACAACAGCTTGTGTAGCCAACTGTCCACTATGTGAGAATATCTGAGCAGATGATACCGTCACTTGATTCATTTGACTGGCCGATGGCGGTGTATTACTATATGGCATAATGGGAACATTAGCCGGACTCGAACGTTCAGCATGGACTGGAGAGTGAGATGCCGACACTGGCACAGTAGGTGCTGACTGCGGTCGACTTTCACGTCCATTTCTGTGATGTGGCTCGTGTGCTGCTTGGTTGGCAGCTTCCTCAGATAACTCATTCCATCTCTTGGCAACATGGAATAACACTTCTGGATACACCCCACCCCCTTTAGCAGCACTCTCTACAGCTAAACATGCTTTCTCTAACATCTCTTTACTTTGTTCTTTACACTGAAACAATGCTCTCTGAACTTCCGATGGATTCAGAGCATGAGCTTGTGGCAAGCAGGATAGTGCTAGCTCCGCAGCAGCTCGCATAACATTATGGTCACGCCCTCTAGAAGCACGATCAGCCAATGAAGCAACTTCAGGTGGAGTCAGATGACCTTCCCAGGTGTCTATCAATATATGTATGGCTGCACTACCAATTTCCATTGCTTGTCCTGAAAACATAAAATGGTATAAAAGTTACCCACTACAGTCAAAATTCACTTAAACACATGCATATGACTAGGACTATGATGACTATAATATATACACATGTGAAAAACAGATGCAAAGATTATGACTTTCTCTATTTGCCCATTTGAGACTTGAAAGATGTCTTAAGCTGTATCAAAAGAGGTATTCAAATTTTTTTATGGTTACCACTCGATAGCAATGCAGGTAAAACTTTATGGAATATCATAAGGTAGAATTACCAGCAATCCATGAGACATGTGAGGAGTATGTACGTGACAACCAGTTTGGTGCTACACAATTCTGTAGACCCAGTGCGTATAAACCAATCTGGAATGCACACAGTTGTAGATTCCTATGTGGACCTGTGTGTTGATTGGTATTTGATGGCTGAATAAACTGAGACGTTGAACTACTTCCACCAGCTTTGTTTAATATTGTTTTGGCTAATTCCCACATCCAATGTGCCGATGCTTCGCTCGGTTGATTCGGAACGGTTGGCATGATTCGACTTTTCCCCTTGTATCTATAAAATAAGTATGAAATCATATAAGTCAGCCTTAGACATTGTACATACTTGTCAAATAATGTGGTCTTCAGAAGTGATACCAAACGCGATAAAATTAATATTTTTTACAGTATGCCTCATTCCTGTATTATCATGGTTCTTAATCAGCAAAACTGCGCATGCGCAGTGTGCATATATTCAAAAGAACTAAAAAATTTACCCAAACTCTTCCTATGGCTAATTCCCACACAGTCCAACTCCAAAATTAATAGTAAACAAGTTTGTTTACAAATTCACGCACATTTTACATAGTGACTTTCAGAATCGAAATATTCCAGAAAGTTCCTATTGAAAGCGTGGCTAAATTTAGCTGTTCTAAAAATAGCTCTTAGGCAATGAATTTCATAAACAGAATGCATGATTTGTAAGCTGGTTCCCAGGTGAAGGTCAGATGATGCAACAAAAAATGGAAGCTGATTAAAATTCACCGAGATATCTTCACTAATTGAAGCAATGTGAAAAAAGGTATTCTCGAGTTTGCAAAACTTCACTACTATTGGACTATCGGTGATTTAAGGCTCAAGTTAGAATTTTCAGCAGTTCTAGTTGCATTTTCTTGCACAAATCGGACCAATGTTTCCATCCATGAAAATTCGGACCCTCACTGTTTCGCCAAATTAATTATTTACATTGCCAAGGAATCAATAGGTAGCCACGGTTTTATAGGAATAAGCCATATAATGATATTATAAATATTGGCTCCAAGTGAATTTCAAAGTAAAATTTACAGAGACTGTTGACACAGTACTGAATTTGTGAAGTCCAAACGGAAGATACGTGATTGGCATTTTAATCAGAAATGCATTATCTGTATTAGTCAGCCTGAGAGTACAATAATGATCATTGGAAGGCTCTCCTTATCCTAGGAATGGGCATATTCAAAACTTCTCCTTACCTTATTCCTTTAAGATTTGGAGTAGAACTACGGGAATCCAGTATAAACTGGGATGTTGCAGCTATTTTACTGTTTATCTGACCTTGTGGACTGAAACAACAAAACAAGGATGTGAAATTTAAAGTTTATGACAATAAAAACAAGACTGCCTTCAATAAACGCTTATGCCCCAGTGGAAGCCATTTCAATAAGTCTAAATCCATAATTAGGTCAAGGTGGAGGTCAAAATGGAGTCAGGTAATACAGGCATGTGGAGAGTGGTCATATACAACATCCATGCCAGTTTGAAAGCTTTGTAGCAAGCCATTTTAATGCTAGAAGAAATGGTCAATTTGGGTTAACCAGTAAACGGACGGACAGGTGAATCACTTTATGCCTCCCGATCTATCGATACCGGGGCATAAAAATTCGTTATTTTGTGGCAAAGTTTACTTTGCTCTCTTGATATTTCTGTACATAACTATCAGTTCCTTTCTCTCATCTGGGCAAAGGGAAGCAGTGTCAATTACCTTATCTTTATGCCAATAATGGATTGTCTGTTGACTGTATGTCTTAACATTGTAATTGTAAGTTACAATTAGTACAACAGCATGATACACACTAAACATGCTGCTAAAGAATGATCACATAACAGTAAAGTTAATGTAACACATGGAGACCTTAAACAGGAACAAACAAAGGTTTAACTTACCTATCATCTCTGATTTTGCCCCTAACATCTCCCTTATCTCCGGAACTACTAGAGCCTAGTGAGTCACTGTCGCCACTAGAACCACTGTCACTACCCGGACCTTGAGGTTTACCCCACCCACGCCTAACCAGTGTGGGAGAGTTATCACTAGAGGTTGTCTCTGGTGCACTACTGTCTATAGCAGCCATACCTACAATGGAATAAAGAGTTAACAAAATAAAGGTAAGCAAACTTTTTTTTAATAATGACGAGCTTAGCCTTTATTTGTCAGTCAGCTTGCTGCTAAATATGGCAGGTATATCTGTGCCTCCACCCTGATTTGAATCCGGATCACCGGATTAGGCGACAAACGCGCTAAGCACTGAGCTACAGAGGCCACACTTCCGTATAAGTACTAAATAGATATAGTAAGTAATTTTAATTCATTACCAGTTTATTCTGAAGTCAGATTTCTAGTTTGGTTTGAATCATTCATTAGTGTTATAACTTTCTTAACCGTAACTAAACAGTTTCAGAAATACCAATGACACTAAACAGTGTTATTAATAGCAACCCCAGATGATAAGCATGTTCTGTTAAGAATTATGTAAAATTCAGTGCATGGTGTAGTAAATATTAGTTTTACAAGATCATGTTTCTTACAACTATAAACATGTATACATATTTTTAAACAGAACTAAATTACCTTTCTTATGGTAGTAATGTTTTTTTTGTAAGAAAATCGATAGTTTAAATATTTTGAGTCAAAAACGATTTTCGACAATATTTTCGTCTATCTGGTAAAATCACAGTTTCGGCCCGGCGCTATTGGCATACATGTTACATCACACTACAAGCGGTGGCTTTAATGTTAATCAATATAATTGAAACTTCACAACCAATCAGAAGAAGGATTGAGCTTTGCCCCGAAACCTTCATTTTTGAAATCCGAATATAAATAAAAAAGTTCTGGGGTTCCAAAGTTTACGTCATTTTTTTTCAAAATATAAATCATAAATTCTAACAATTAGCATATAACCCCATAGAACTCCTTCAAAATGATGTTTTAATCATCAAAATCGGACAACTAATAGTGTCCGCATTAATTTTTTGGTCCAGTAAGTGCGACCGAAATCTCAAAAAATCGCCGCCATTTTTCACTCGTTTTTACTGCAAATCAGATTTTTTCAATTTACCGATAAAAAGATCGTCAATAGACATTTTTTTGGCTTAAATCAGTTTAATTTCTTGTTTAAAATGGATAAAATATGTTGCAAGTCGTAATTTAATGAAATTTAGGGAAATAAACATCAGCGGGCACCTGTCATTTTTTGCCGACGAAGGAGAATTGTCTGGTTAAAAATCGTCTTTTAAAAGCAATTGATCAAGTCTTGAATGATTAATCTTACTTAATTATATCAATTAACACCAATATTTAGTTTCACTGTGATTTATTTATGATAATATGGCATATATTGCTAAAAAATAAAATCACCACCCCCCCCCCCCCCACCCACCATAGTTAGGCTAGGGAGGAGTGTTGAAATTTTTTTCTGCAATATTGCATCAACTTTATGAGAGCCTCAATCATATTAATGCTCCTTTCATTACATTTATATAAGCAATGATTAAGATTCTCATTTGGTGGCAAATTTCACTGTACTTTATCAATAAGTTTCAGGTGGATGCTGCAACTGACTCACAGCAGGCTGGGCTAGCATAGTAGGCAGAGCTATAAGCTAGTAATACCGGGGTCATGGGTTTCACTTACAAGTTTACTTAAATGGTAGTTGCTGTGAATGGTCCGAGAACGATGTCTCGCGGCTCACTCGCAGCTCAGTTAGGGTGTCAATAGTGGCTTGGCATAAGGTCCCATCCAATAAATAAAAGGGGAACAAATATAGTGACTGACTCCCAGCCCAGCAACCCGCTAGTTAAGTTGGCTGAGCTTCAGTAGTACGGAAAAGTAACACCGCAGTCCTGGTTTCGCCTCAATGTCAGGTGCATTTTTACTCCTTGTTGTACTCAAATATGGAGGTAACACTTCACAATTTAATAGATCTATTAGATTTCTAGTAGTCTACACCTCATTGAACTGAAAACAATTATCAAGGGAATAGTGAAATGCCTATCTGAGACATTTATATAGCTTTATGGTTGTATGCCTAACCATCTGCTGACACGCTGAAATCTTGTTCATGTTATAACTATTTCTGAATAGTCAATGTCAAGTTAGCATTGATATAATTATTAGTAAACTATATTTCATTATTATAGTGCAATTCTTATTAATATTTCCTGTAAGTTATTAGTATGCTAATTCTTTGTAAAGTTGTATAGTCTTATCCGGTACTACCAGTACCTGTATAATTCTGATCAATGATAAATGTGTTGAAACTTTACATAAGTTTCATCTGTAGCTTTTTACTTAATGGTATTACATCTAATCTGATTGCAAAATTGAAATCAGCATACCAGAATACATTATTAAGCCAAGTTTCATCAAGTTTTCTGAAGAATTAAAAAAGTTACAGCAATTTGTTTAAAAATGGTGAAATTTTCAGTTCCGTGGAAAAGCGATTACAAGTCTGTCTTTTAGAAGGCAAAAATTCCTAAAATTGACTGTTTTTTTCATGGTTTCAAATTGACATAACTTTTGATCCAGATGACATACCTAAATAATTCAAACAGTCCTCCAGAGCTATTAATGAGTTCTTTAATGTGAACTAACAATTATTTATTTTTGTGGACATGCAAAAATTGACTGGGGTTGCTAGTGTTATTCCAGCATGCTGAAATTCACATTCTAACACGATTCGCGGATTAATCCAATACACAAAGAACGAACCGAACCATGTTTTATTACCCCAATAAAACATACCTATCAAATTGGCTGTTTCTATTTACGCCCAGTATCACTTGACATATTTATGAATGAATGAACGTAAACTTTATAGTAAAATTTACTACGAGGCGAGTTGCACGAGAATCCAGTGTTACATCTATGACGCATCTATTTTTAGAAACTCCAATATACTCTAGAAACCAAGTTTTATTAAAGCTTCTGATAATCAATCCGTTTATATTTTTCATTTTATGAAATAGATACCATATACTCGTGTTATTAAAATTGTTTCAATGTTTAAATTGCGGTATTTCCTTCAGAAAATTACGAAGGTCGTTTTCATAAACGAGGGAGGTAATTGTACCAGCTAATAAGTCAATCAATTTCAGCGTGGAATTATGTTCAATGTCAAATGGGTGAAAATGGAATGCGCGCAGTTAAATAGTGCGGGATATTATCGTATTTAGAATCGAAATAAAAACTCTGTTCTTGTATATTGTATATAGTGCCCGTGTTTTATTCACCAACAATAAACGCGAACAGATTTTTATTTCTTAAATAAAATCATTGGGATTTGAATATAATTAAATGTAATCGACGATTCATCCAGTATTTAACAAGGAAGGAAAATGAGTGTACCTTGAGATGGCTTCTTTTTCAGTGCCATACATCTAAGCTTGGCTTCCAAAGCTTTATAGTTATCTCCCTCTTCTTCTACAGCAGAACTGTCTGTATCTCGACTGAAATTGTAACATTATACCTTCATATATGGTAAGAATTATTCATTTGTGCAGGTATTACATTTAGTGGATTAAGGTAAAATGATAATTTGATGGATTCTTAAATTTGAGAATTAAAAAATATTAAAAGCAAAATCTGTAGTTTGATTTCTCGATCTCGTTCATCTGAGAAAACAATGAAAACTAATAAAACATTTAATCACTACATACCTCTGGCCATATGTTATAGTATATGTTGCTTTAGGTCTAGCACCGGATGCACCGAGACCTGAGCCACCAGCTGCGTGTCCACCTCGGTCTGATCCATCATCTGTTGGTGGGAACTCATCCAGCTCTGAGGCACGGGTACCACCTTGTGCCCCGCCGTGTGTACCAACATGGTGTCCGGACGGTCTAGAATGTCCGCTTGCGTCAGAACTAGATGGGGCTGAGGAGGCAGGTGGAGTACTGCTGGCAGTATGTCGTGGTGTCAGATACGTGACCAAACTGGGAGCTTTGTATGATGGATGGACTTCTTTGTCAAGTAATTTATCCATTATCTACAACCAGACAAGGTATAATCCATCAATTCAAAAATAACATGGATACTATAAATACATGAAATCAATGATCATAAAAGGTTGTTTCTACAGAAACGACTAGGGAGTATAAGTATAACTTGGAGAATTTCACCTAATCTTGACCTTTATGCATGTAATATTACAAGGTTCTTGAATATATCAATTTTCGCAGACTAAATCCCTCTGTAGGTACAAACTATAAATGGAGATTGAACACAGGCATAGAATATATTTATACTGACCTTGCTGAGTTTAACTACATCATCCTTGTAATGTAACAACATAGACAATGCTAGTTCTCCTCGTTGTTTACGTGTACTCTCACACAACAATGGATGATCTGCTTCCGATACATTAGCTTTCATACCTATAAAAAATACCAGTAAGTTATTTACATACAACAACCTACATTTTCAAATCATAGCAAGTGATTCATTTTCAAATAGAAAATAAATTTGCATCATTGAATTCACACGACGAAGTAAGAACCATGTAAGTTGATCATACAAACACTTAAAAGGGTTAAAAAATATTAAACCATATCAATGGTTGAATAGTTGAAAGAACTCCACAACTTTGAAGCAACCCATTCTAATAATTTTGCTTTAACCTTATTTTTCAGTGGTTTCTTAACATGAAACATTTGTTACAAATTTCTTCAGTCCACAATTGGTCAAAGGGAAGCAACACAGTCAGGATATTATACATACCAAGGGAGGCAACACATCCATCAAATCCAAGTTTCTCATCTCCAGCAGTTCTACATATAGGGGCACCTTGACGTGGTGAAAATGGTAGTGATGATGTCATTGGACATGCTGAAAAACAGACAAATGACAAGTTTAACTACAGACTTTTCCCACTCTGGGACTTGATAAAGACTATTTAGTCAAAATATTGATAAAAGAGTGGTTAAATTATTGTTTAGTTAAAGCCGATGAATTAAACAGAATAGCGGAGCCAGAAATTATCCTCAGGGGGTCACACTAATTATGTTTCTCAAGAGTAAGTTATTTTTCTTGAGAGTGTTGTCCTATTCATACACCCTGTCAACTTTGTACATAAATACTACATTTATTTAAGATAACCTAATAAACAAAATCACCCCTGTCAATGAGTCAATCTTTTGCATATTTTCAACCAAAAATGAGGAAGTCAACATAAAAAGATTCTAAACTCTTGGATAACTAGCAGATGAATTTAATAGCAACTCCTAGTCCTATGATAACAAAGAACAAAAGCTGGTCATTATTACCTCCAAGACAAAGAGCATCAAATATGAAGGTTGCGAGGGTTAAAGGCAACAATGCCTCTCCTCGTGTTTTGATTGTTCCGTCTTTAAGTTGATCTGCTCTTTGTCGTAGTATTGACATCTCCAATGGTCCCAATGGAATTTTCTTCAACAGTGTTAGAAGCTCGGTCTCCTGGTAGGCCAACTTAACCTTAAACAATATAACAAAACTTTTATTCAAATTTTGAACAAAAAAGTCAAAAAAAGTTTTATTTAATTTTCGACAATTCTTCCCCTGTTTTTTTTGGTATGCAACTTAACCTTAAATGATAACAAAATTATTATTCCAATTTTGTAAAAGTTTTGTTTATTTTTTCAACAATTCTCCCCCTGTGGGACAGTCAGTACAAATAAATTCATCGATAAATTGATTCAAGTTGCGTTGGAGACCTCCAGACAATGCAATGCATACATTTCACACAGCAATTATGGTAAAGATAGTTGTAATTCAAAGGGAAACCAGGATGACAAGAGAATCTGCATATTATCAACAATTCTCTATAGATAACCATGACATGCAGCAGAAAGGTTACTTGAAACATGATGTTTGTACGCCCGGACACAGAGGACAGCAGCTGTTAGATTAAGTCAAGATTGAAGACATCCAACAACTTGAAGATCAAAATCAGGTTTAAATTAAGTTCAATTTGAAATATATGCTTTTATAGCCTGATGCCTTCCCACAATAGCATGTCTGCAGAATTTACTGAGAGAACAAATCAAATGAAACAAGATATTTGCAAAACATGCATGCCCCCATGGCAGCCCTATAGTCAGAAGTAGTCGAGGGCACAGTGACCATGACTTTTGACCTCAAAACCAATAGGGGTCACCTACTGTTGCTGTTCAACCACTGTGTAAAGTTTGAAATTTCCATGATGTATTCTTGGCATGTGAAGTGACAGCACAGCCATTTGAATATAACATAGATACCAAACAAACTCACTTGTAAACATCTTAACTGATGAAAAGGTTAAAGACTTATGAATCATGCAGTCTCATTTTCACCATTGGGACAATAATTTAATGAACATTTCAATCCTGGCTGAGCTGTGAAAAACTTATTAGCACACTCCAGAGCTCGTATTTACAGGTTTAAGTTTCATGATAATAAGTTTAGTTTGAGAAAGCAGCCATGGAAGCTTAAATTTACAAATACAGTAAACTTTGTTTTCTCGAGAGGTGATTGGGACAGGTGAAATGCTCAAGATAGACCGTGTGCTCTTGATATCGATACTCATCATAACGAAGTTTTGTTGTAATAAGATGATAGCCGTTTTGATACTCTTATACATAAAGATCTCAAATAAAAAGTTTTAAAAGAATACTTTAAGGATTTTTGCCACAAAGGCCAACGCGTACGTCTTTAACAAAGGGCAATAACATATGCAAAATCATGTAATTCCTGACTAGGTTTGGTATAAGTATTCATGCTAAGTTTCATTGAAAGGTTGACCAATCATTAAAGAGAACCAATCAGAGTGAATACATCTCTCCAATGATATCCAGAAATATGTCCAGAAGACACAGATGACCCCACTAGCAATTTGACCATATCAAGGGTCATAACTTAAAAAACATTTGGTGGGGGTATAATAAAATGAAAAAGTTTGAAGACTATAATGCCTGGACATAGGGAAAATGGTGCACTTATCTACAGTAACCATGGCAATACTCACCTCCATACTTTTACAAGAAGCTGGTGGGCGTGGCATCTCCAGTACAAACATACCCATCTGAAAGGCTAGATGCCATGTCTCCATTTCCTCTAGTAATACACTACACAGGAATGCAGCCTTAGATAATGTAGTACTAGTCAACATTGTTATACCTGTCAGAGCCTTCTTTCTCTTCCCTAAAATAAAACAAGAGATGTTTGTAAAACATGTATGCCCCCATGGCAGCCCAATAGTTGAAACTGTCACAGTGACCTTGGACCTACTGATCTCACAATAATAGAGGTCATCTACAAAAATTGTTGCTGACCAACCTCCATGTAAAGTATGAAAATACTAGGGCAAAGCGTTCATTTTGGTCTACCAACTCGGACAGACCAACTAAACAATCTATGCAGGCTTCATGCTGTTCTCAACAATTTGTTAGTTATCTTCTGCAGCCTATTCACCTAGCCAGTTTTCCTGGACTGCTCATAACCAGTAGTAACTTTCACAAAGGAACAGCAATTTCTCTGTACGTGGAGGAAATGTATATGTGGAGGAAATGAACATTGTTGAACCAGTAACTAGTCAACCAACTTATCCCCCCAACAACAATGGTTTCAAATGAAAACCTGCTATAGTGCGCCCAAGATAATGTGATGTTTACAAACATTAACCAGATTGGTCGCAAAATTGGTTACTTGAATAAACACATACCGTCCATTATATACTAAAATAACACTGATAAATCAAGATCACTTGAATTTTCCATGTGGCTTATTCCAAATTTTTCCACCTTCCATGTATCTTGGGTGCACTATAGGCTTTACAATGTGATAAGAATTTTTTCACCAACACTACCAATGGAAACATGTAAGCCATGAGCATGCAACTGATTACAATCATTACATGCCAAATTTGGAAACTCTGTTAAGAAATAACAGCTCTGTCCATAAAGGGAAAATTATAGATTTAATCATGGTAGAGAGGTCAAAATACTCAAGGATAAAATTCATTCATAATTGTCTATCTATGAATAAAATATGAACATACAGTATTGATATTAAAAGATTTCTGGAACAAAATGATAATGTTGATCAAGAGCGGTTATTTCTCGATGAAGGGCTGGTCTTTAGATGTTGCACGGTACAGTCAAACCTGTGCTGGTGGCAACTGGAATCAAGCAACTATCAATCATATTTGACTTAACTGCTGGACTTGACATTAACTATTTAAGTCACTGGTCTGACAGATAAGAAATTTAAAATTTGTAAACAAAACAGTAACTGGTCCTTCAAGACTTTCACTGGCCTCAGACCAGTGTAAGTTTTGAGCCCTGTACTGCCATCCACTGTATTCAAAACATCAGAGAAATATTTTACCTTTAACATTGGGTACAGCAGCACACTCGGCCAGAAGATCAGGTGGGTTTTCTAGAAGATCTTCAGTCAACTGTTGTGCTAACTTACACGCTTCCTTTGTGTGTCCATGTGCATGTAAAGCCTCAGCTCGATCAAACAATATCTGTCAAATATAAAATACGTTGGAGTGTGATATTCCAACATGATCAACAAGACTTGAAGAGAAAACTATAACATCACAGACATAGAAATACATGTAAAATAAGCTTAAACAGGTGAAGTAAGAAATATTGTTTCAGTTTAGTTTGAATATATCTCAACTTCGCAAGACATTAAACGATTACAACAGCTGTTACAAATACAGACAGTGCTAGACTATTTCAAGCTTTAGCAATGAAACTACTAGGATTTGAAACTACATGGTGTGAATACTGTGCAGACTGAAAATCAACAAATTTATTCCAGTCAGACCTCTTGAAAACTATTTTCATTAATTTAAAATCCATTATATTGTATCCCACATTCACATGATTTTACAATTTACACAGACTGATATAATAAAGATGCTGGTACATACAAATATGAAAAATTCATGATTTTATACAATCATACTTACATCTTGTCTATTTTCTAATCCTTTCACATTAGCAAAGTAATTAGGTTCTTCGGAACCCTTTTCTTTCCTCTTTTTCTCCATCTCTGTAGCCTTGGCTCTGTCGTAGAAATACAATGAATACTCGTCCCCGGACATCTGAGACTCGGACGAATGTTCAGTATGCAACACAGGAAGACCGGCCCCATCAAATCTACCGTTTATACCTAACTCCATCAAACTGTCCACTTCATTGTCCGGACCAGTAGCTTTATTGTCACAAGCCTGCTGTAGTTCTCTATTACTGAGAGAATACAAACCGAACGATTCGGCATCTTCTAATGAATTACTTCTTGAGGCAACTTCTTTCATTTCTGACCCTGAGTCTGAGTCTCTAAACAAGGAACTGCCCCTTTCAGGTTCACAGAATCCTTCCGAACCCGAACTCATGGCCCCGTCATTATTATGTCCCTGTCTACTAGGATGCCGATGTCGTTTATTTTTCATGTCTTGTGGAGAGTGGTGTTCGTGTAACATATTTGTTGCCTGTGCTAAAGTAGTCATGTCATCTGTGCTAATTAAATTTTCAGAACAAACAGCCATCGGTTGAACCCTTGATGGCTTTTTGGCATCTGGATCTAGGTTCCTATTGAATCTGTACGGTAAACTAAGCCTTTGTGAATCTGAATAAGTCACACCAGGTATATAATAATCACTCCAATGCATTACACAAGCTTCAATACCAGGTTTAAAACCAGTAAAATTCTCAATTTCAGACTTCTTCAAACTTGCCCCACCACTGCCTGAAGAGCCATTCCTTGCTCTTTTGACTTTTTCAATTGTAGAAACATGCCATTCTTTGAACTTAGAACACATGTCATCTTTCTGTATGGGACTCAGTCTTGGGTTTAGTGCGGCCAGTTTCCACAAGTTTACAATCTCGTCACATAGACTTGAGGCTGCATGCTGAGTGATACTGGCACTACTGTTACTACTGGACCTAGAACTGATCTGGTTGTTGTTGTTATTTGAAATCTTTGTCAAAAACCACCAGATCAGAATCTGAAATTACATAAAAAAAGAACAACTGAGACTGTATATAGAATGCTACACGGAAGTTAAGTTTGTTATTTATTCGGGTTAATACCATTTCTCAACAAATTTTCAATTAATAGTACAATATGGCGGCCAATGTATCTAACCAGATATGTATCCCTACCAGTTCTAATTTATCATTTCACCACAAGGAACCAGCAGCTTTTCATATATAGAAAAAATCAATAAAGTTTTTTAATTTTTCATACGGTAAGATGTGCTCCAAGCTGGAAACAAACCTGGATTGGCGTTCCCTGACCCGAAACTGAAATTCCCGGACCAAAGTTTACACATGTATGAAGTGAACCTCAGGACAAGAAATTACATTCTGTAGTCACTCTAGTAGTAGTATCAATGCAAAGCATTGTTTATTTTCTAATAAAATTGAGTCTAATGTAAGACTAACCTGTTCACATTGTAGAACTTCATCTGTTATGATCTCCAGCAATGGTAGAGCATTGTGGTCACTTCTACGGAACATTTCTCGTGCTATAGAGAGTAGATTCCACATGCCTTCTGGTTCCCGGCCTCGTAAAGGTCTCAACAAACTCTGCCACTCAGCTGCTGCAGGTGGCGCCGTCTGAGTCAGGAAGTTGACATCACTGAATACAAACATACAACAAATCTTCAGTAAGTTACAGACAGAATTATCAACACAAAAGCATGAAGTAAACAATCTGAAATAATGCCCAAATGTCCTCGAAGAGCAGGAGAGTTGATTGAACAAGAGGGCTTAATAAAGATTATTACTGTCAGAAGGTTTACAAAGACAAAATAGCCATACAGTAGATTGACTCTTAAATAAGTTGAATGAAAGGAGGACTTTGTTCTAAGCTCTAAGCACACTGAATTTTCGCCATGTCTGGATAGGGTGGGTCTTTATACTCCGTATCATTACATAAATTAAGATTTTCAGTCAAATTTTGGGATTCTCTTCGGTAACATTTCATACATCAGGGCTAAGTCAAGCATGATCAGTGTTTCTTTTACTTTCTCAGTCAGTAATATCAAGCAGTGGTGCAAATGGGGATCAGACTCTGGTCCAAGCATGCATCCTATGTGTGTAGCTCTGGAGAAAAGGGTTAAGCAGACTACTAAACAGAAAATGTTGTTACTGTAACAATTGTATTTAATTTACCTGAATACAACCGGAGATGGAACACAAAATTTAACTAAAGTCTTTTTAATATTCTCATGAAGTTGTTTTTCATCGAGACACCAGGAGGTTTCCTCGTTGGCCTCTGCACCAGCTGTAGGATCAGGTGCCCCGCTAATTGTATTCATCTCACATTCCTGATCTGATATCAACTTGTCTAACAAACCTTGTGCTATAGGAAGAATCTGAAACATATATACATAGAGTGTTGAAAGTCGATATGGAAAACAGAGAACATTATGTTTAAGTAGATAAAATTGATCAAATCTAACACAAGATAACAGCCATTAAAACTACGGGTTGTAGAAATGATTACCAAAACGAACTCAAATTGAACTACTGCAAAATAATTCATTCTTGGGAGTACTGATTTCGGTTTAAAAGGATGTTAATTGTTGGGTTGCAAATTGGCACATCCTATATTTAACGGAATAACTACAAATTTAAGAACTAAGAAGAGTGCTTATTTGCGCAATTTTTTGGTTTTGTAATAAATGTAATCTGCAAAATTCATGAAAATTAACTTGCCACAAATTATATTGTTGTTACAGTATTGCACAGTAACAGTAAATGTATTGAGCACATTAATTCATAGACAGAATCACAATACCAACAGCAATATATGAGCCATCCATCATTCTAGTAGACACATTCAACATAATGAATGGAGGTTTCAGACATTCTTATTATTAATTAAATTCTAAAATTTTCCCATTTTTACCCATATTTTTGCGCAAACAGACTGTAAAATCATTTAATTTCAATGGGATGAAATTTTGTGGTTTTTGTAAAAGATACCATTTGAACAGGATTCGTAGGATTTTGCATGTCAGGTAATAAGTAAGAAGATGACAGGTCAAAATTATTGTTCTCTTTAATTTGATTTTGTGGTTGAAGATGAACCACAAAATCCAAGAAATTTAACCCCCCACGAAAATTAATGATTTTACAGTTTAAGACAGTTGTATGCAAGAATACCATGACAACCAAATACAATTATATAGATATAATAGACTATAAAGAGAAATGTTCAAACCTCTTTAGGCATTTCAACAATGAGGTACTGGGCAAATTTCTGTAGTTGATCCCTCTGTAACTGAGCTAGACTCTCTGATACAGGTACCCTCTGTGTTACTGACCCACACTAAAAATAAACAACATGGATTCATTGTTATGCAGACTGATATTTTTTGTGAAATAATATACTTGTACTACTCAAGCAAATAAATCTGGTCCTCTTACACTCTCTTGTCAAACATGTACTGGACATTTGGTCCAGGACTGATTGGAAAAGTACTAAAAAAGAAAATATCAGATTGAAATTTTGAAAAAGTTCACAGTCTTATTTCCTTGTTTTAGCTCACATCTGATAACTTCGGCAGCCGAGGCGGATAAACTTTTACTCACTCCACGGCACTAACCTATTATTCTATTTATCCGGTCACTATATCTGCTTTAAAAAGGGAATAAAAGTCGTGACTATTTAGTTGCCTTTTCATTATTTGTGCGTAACGTCACGTTCGTTCACAGACGTCACGACAAAACAACAACGTCGGAAATCTTGATAACGTCATATACACGAGGTTAAGTCACAGAACAACTATTGACCGACCAAGGCTCATTTTAAATAGGAAAACCTCATCCTCGGGTACAGAGTTTCAGTCGGCGATTCCACTTTAAGAAGAAGTCCGTCAGATCACGTGATTAGGTGTCCAGATATTGCAAGTCACATGACCACTTGAAGGTTTATTGAAAGAGTTATCTGGCACCCTGTTATCAGGCCGATTTTGTCGGAAGTAACTGGATGAATTACAAAACATGGTGAAAATTCCTCCTGATGGTTATATATAAAACCGGTTGAGGAAATAAAAATGTGATACAGCAGAAAACTTGCTGTCAACTATTACATAGAAGATATTATTTTACCTGATGTATTCGGAAAAGACATACAGCAACCACATGGGAACACCAGAATGCATTACTGTTACATGTACATGTACACTGTGTGATCCTACGTCGATCAAACAATATAGCCACCTTACAGCTGCCCTTCTGTTGGGTCAGATTGTGCGGTGGATCTACTGTCGCACTCAGGTGAAATCCTAAAATACAAAGTACCATTTGTTACATCAACTGATAAAATGCTGAGAGAAAACAAGTTATTCTCTATTCCCCTTTTTCTAAAATAACTTATTTTGGGTCATAGACCCTTTTCGCCCTGAGCATTCAAATCATGTCATTTGTATGGGCCAGAAAGAATGAAAATAAAATATATAATTTGTATTACAACTTTTGATTTTATGCATAAAAATCACTACACTGATAGTTAAACAAGAGGGTGGTGCTGATGAGGAAGGTAGGGGGTATCTGTGATTAAGTGGGTATATTCCCTAATTTTCATCACTTGCTTGTCCAAGCTGCAGGTTTCAATGATGTAGAATGAGAAAGTTATCAAGCTGAAATATAAGTCAGTGTTTCTAACGCTGTGTTTAAACAGCCCCAGTATCAATTAAGGTAGGGTTTTAAGTACATATAGATAGACATACACTTATTGTAAAAACAAAATATCCTTGGCAAAATTTACACATGTATGATGAATCTGTCTTTGAAATTTTATGCTGTCCATTAATTGGTTTGAGCATGTGTGCAAGCAGGATTGGTTACATTTTCACATCTCACTTTGAATACTACAGTTTAAAGAAAAACACCCTTGATATTCACAACTGACAAGCATATTAATACTTGTAGTAGGTTGAACTAGTTAGACCATATTTCAAGTAAAACATGAATATTATTGACTTAGACATAGGATGCAAACTCAATTTTGTGTTCTTTCTAAAATACCCATAAAATGACTTTCAAAGGTATCAATTACATGCACTAGTAATTGTACACACCGTTCAATAAAGCATTGCGACAAAGTTACCAGTCAGGGTGGCCACAGAAAATGAAGAATGAAATTCCCTGATTATTCCCTGATTTTTCCCTGACCAAAAGGTTATTTTCCATGATTTGAGTGTCGTTTGCGACCATGGTTTAGTCAAGGCTGTTTTATTATTTAACATAAAACCTAAAGGCAAAATAGGATATGGTGCAAACTTTATCTTACTATTTCTTTTTGAATCTACCCGAAAAGATGTTTATATAGATTAAACTTATTTTGCGAGCGAAGCGAGCACGAAAATTCACATTTCATACTTTTTCACCAAAACAAACGGCAAATTAACAACTACAACCCTATTTGATTTCTCCAATTTTGTAAAATTCCCTGATAATTCCCTGATTTTTGCCAAATTTTGAAATTCCCTGATTTTTCCCTGCAGGGAATTTATTTTGGGCATTTTCCCTGTTTTCCCTGTTTTCCAGAGTCTGTGGCCACCCTGCCAGTGTCCTGAATGTCAAAGACTCAAAGAAAATGTCACAAGAATAAAACGGAATGTCACAAGACATATAAAACGTGGAAATGATTGTAATCTTCTTTTAAAATACTGAGAGTCTCTCAGAGACATACGAGAACACAGAGGCATAAAATGGAGTTGGACACAAAGAATTGTTCTATAATCAATTCTATGTGTTGACTAGCAATTCCTAGTTTTCACAAAACTCCATTAATATTATAAGTAACAGACAGGTGAACCAGGTCTTCACATACAGTAAGTGACAGTCTTCAATCAATATATTACACACAGAAATTGTTTTGGATTTTGTTATGTTTTTAGCCACTCTGACTTTAAACACGTTCACTTTAGCAGAGAAACTAACACTCTTCATGAATAATAATGGAAACACACTGGGCAGGATTTTGTGTAAAGTCATCAAGAAAGTCCAATTGTAAGCTCTCCGGTTCTCTGTAAAATGCATGGTTAGCAATAAATCTGCTAAACCTTGCTTCATTCTTTATTTATAATTCTTAGTTAGTCAGACATGCAAACCTTGGTCTTACACGTAGTCATGTAATTAGCTTAGAAGTTAAAGCTAACTACGAAGTACAAATACATATTAAGTAAAAGGCTAGAAGCCAGAAATTTTAAAAATTCTAAAATATTGTCAAACCACAAATAGGAAAAATAAAGAAAAAATCACCAATTTTTGTCACTATTGGTCACGTACACTACACATTCTGAAGTTCCTGAAAAAATCTTGAATAAATTTACCCTTGCCAATGTACCTGCAGAAAAGGTGACTCAGACTTAAGATTTAACTTACCGATTTGTAATGCATTCTTGACTGCTTTTCCTTTATACAAATGATCCCCTTTCTGAAACTCTTCGGCACTTCCATTTGCAAGACAGGAGTACAATCTAATAAATATAAAATACAAAGAGTCAATACTGTAAAATCATTGTACTTCGTGGATTTCATGGTTCATCTTCAACTACCAAATCAAATCCCATTGAACAATAATTTTGACCTCTATATCTATTACCTGAATTGCAAAATCCACAAAATAATGTCCCATCGAAATGGTCTGTTTTACTCAAACCATGAAATTTTGTAACATCAAAATTAAATGATTTTACAGTACATTGTTTTTTCAATTAAACTTGCTTATTTAATATTGATTTGTGAAAACAAGACTGCAACATATGCACAAATTGCAAGTAATACAATCTCTGTCTGACACATATAAATGGAAACAATTTCAGCCCAAGGATTACAAAACAACAGTTGATGATACTTAACTTAGTTTGAGAAGGATATATCAATTCCTACAAGTTTTTACCTGACTCTGGGCCATGAAATCACATTCCACGCATATTATAATGTGCAATGATTTGGTAGAGAATCGTCACAATTTCACACAAAAGGTGAATTTTTGGGACTCAGAATATGAAATCAATTAACTTAACATAATTGAACTAAGACCATCTCCCTTAATTGAATTAAGGGAGATGGTCTAAGTTCAATTATACTCTTGAGTGGAATTTAAACTCACAACCTTAAGATCTAGGACCAAAGGCTACTCGTTGTACCCTCACTTCAACAAACTTGTCTTTTGACAAACAGTAACATTCACTATGACTGCTAAATGGAGAAACTGTTGGTCATCTATACTAGTGGCAACTAAAAGGAAAACTGGCTGGGTCAACTGCCTGCTGTAAGAATTGTTTAGGCAAATTCAATTAAAGTGATTTTCCTGTAACAAACCAGTTATCTTCTTCACTAATTGATCTGATATTACAGAGACAGATTAGGTCAAATGGTTTTACTGGATAGCTAATTGTTTAATCATGCAATACTGAATAGATATTGGGCTTGATCAGTATTACATTGTGAAGGTCAAGGTTCCAAGTAAAGGTTGCAGTTTACTGAACATTTTCTAATCCTTGAAGAAAATGTTGTACACTCTAACCGACCAATTGCCAAATTACTTCTAGGTGCAGACACACTTTTGTGAGGAAAAAAAGAATGGAGCGAATCAAGCTTGCTGATTGGCCGAAAAGTCAAGCAAGCACTAAATTTAATACAAATGTAGTTCAGTGGTTAGT
This sequence comes from Spisula subtruncata, assembly GCA_963678985.1. Taxonomy (NCBI): domain Eukaryota; kingdom Metazoa; phylum Mollusca; class Bivalvia; order Venerida; family Mactridae; genus Spisula; species Spisula subtruncata. Next base: position 6,221,025 of record OY787660.1, read on the forward strand.
TTGTTTGGCATCTAATCTGGCAACCTAGGTTCAAATCCGGGTGGAGACACCTATTATAGATATATATGCCTGCCATGTTTCAGCAGAAAGCTGACTATCAAAGGCTAAAGTCGGTAGAAACGTACCTGATATCTTCTTCACTATCTGGGAAGCTCCAGTATGTTATTCTAAGCTGTAGTGGTTCGGGTATAGGTTGTGGATACTTCTCTACTACACCATATGGTATATTACACGCTACTGTACGGGATGCAAGCTCAACCAATGACATCACCTGCCGCTCTGTGAAATATAAACAATAAAACATTATAGAGCCGTCATCAATAGTATGTTATTGATGTATCGACACTATTTATAGCCGATCGATTCTAGAGATGGACCAAGTATCTGAACATTAAGTTCAATATTCAAATCCAAAGTTCATCGTCAGATTTTATTTTTGAACTATTGACATATATATCGGTTAATAAAAGGGAGCACCCAAAATCATGCACAAAACTCTTCTCCAGTTCTAGGTTACTTGGAAATTAAAAAACTGTCAAATGGGTTAAGTCTAAATTCATTCTGATACTTTTACTTTAAAAGCTGAATCTATCTCTAATGCATACAGGGTGTAGAATGACCCTTAACTAAGTTTATAATGACTGATCAAATTGAAGTATCAATGTATCATAGACTTGCCTTCTGATATATATTGGAATCTTTGAGATGCCTCAGATCAAATCAATGACAGTTCCATAATACATACTTACAAGTACTGTAGGGTTAAAAACCTACATAAACACACTCATACACCCATATAGAGAGTACTAAAGAGCTCTGTCAACTGAATTTTCTGTAAAGCAAGCAATTACGATGCCATATAACATCTCTAGTAGCTGGCAATTACAGAATATTGAATGAAAGATCCAGTGATAACTGATCACTAGATTGAGAGAACGGTGAGAGAGCTGGTCTACTCCATACCATATCATTAACAATTTAACAGGTAACTTCTAACATAATGATTAGCTATACCCATTGATTATGCCCCATACATTTAACATCACTATACCTAGCCAGTATCTTTCAAAAGGTAACTTCTAATATAATAATCAGCCATAGCATACCCACTGTATATGCCATGTACATGTTTGTTACCACATTATACCAAGCCAGTATCTCAAAGTATTTCTGACATAGCGATTTATGCCATGAACAAGTACAGTAACTGTCGATTCAATAAGTAGTACATTTGTACTCATTCGAAAGAGTAGGACTGAATACCATTAACTCAGTCACACCCAGTTAAACCTAGATAAACTTACTTTAACTGATGAACGAGCTTATGTTTACAACCATTCTTATTTTACTTTGACCGACTGTACATGCATGTAACCCCACATATCTTTACCCACCCAGTATTTTCAAAAGGTTACTTCTAACACAGCCATCAGCTTTGCCATTCTTAATGCCGTGTACATGTATGTTACCACACTAATCTATACTCAGTCAGTATTTTTTATATCATTATTTACAAGAAGCATTGATCGACCATCCATCAATCTGCCTGTATTCAATCCAATTACACATGGTACACACTACTATATTTCATACAGAAAGTCCTAATGAGCTGCTGCAGAAAATGCTTCCAACCAAATATACTGGTACTCAGACATTTCAGCAATTTACTAAGTTTCCAGCTAACTTTCACAAGTAATTAAAGAATTTGTTGATACACCAGCTTTTTCAAATAAGGCCCATCACTGCTAACTTTAACAGGAAATAAGGGTCTCCCAGAGTTTTTGGCACATTTTCAAACAGAGCGTTCTAACGCACATAACTATTGACAGCTCAAAAGGCGTATAAATTTAAGACTTTGGTTTGCTGGTGGGGCATAAAGTTGAATTAGCCACCTTTCATGACAGAGGCCTACAATGGAGTACATTCAGAACATTTTGACCATTGAAGACAGTCTTCATGCTGACAAATACAAATAATAAGTTTCATGACCTTCAGGTGCCATATCACATAATTATGCAACAAAAAAGGTTGATGTCTGCCTGTCAAATTCATCATTCAAATCAAAGACAGATTAATTTTTTCAGTTGGAAAATCCAGAGATAACTGTACATGTATCGTTGAAAACGAAAAAACTTTTTTTTTTAATTTATATTTTTCTTTCAACGATACAGTTACCTGTGGGAAAATCTTGCAAACTAATCAATCCTAGCATCAAAATGGAACTTCAGGAAGAACTTATTACTTTACCATCACAATATATAAACAGTTTACTCATCTCTATTTATAATATATAGCTTGGTCACATTGACATGGGTCTGACCTATTGATTACCAAAATTTAACAGTCGATATATTGTCATTTTAATACAACACCGAGTGTATGTTTTCATAATCGGGGAGTATTCCGATGACGCTTAAAATGTAATACAAACACAAACCTTAAATGCCGAGATTGCGCGATTTTCTTGCGGAAATAGATATATTCAAAGCAAGAACCTTGTAATATATTCTTGCATAAAGGTCAGGCTCAGGTCAAAATAGCCAAGCTATAACAACATCAACATACCAGTAAATGACAAGTATTCATGATATAGGCACAGTAAAACAGAGATATAGACATGATCACAGGTAACTGTATCGTTGAAAAAGAAAACGAAAACAAAAAATATTATTTTTTTTTTAAATTTATATTTTTCTATCAAGGTCAATTTGTACAGAAATCCACGAGCCGGTTCGAGAGGTGCAGTTTGTTTTTAATAAACAAACTGCTTTATGCATACCACTTATCTATAAAAGGATGTGTGTTTACACAAACAATGTTATGGCCTGGTGCACGGTATTGTGTCCATTTTGAAAAAAATAGATGTACAAGCTTAATTCTCAAAAACTATTTACAGTGTTTCAAAAAATATACATGTATCAATTGGATTACACTAAGCTGCAGGTGTGCACAAAATTTCATGAAGAAATCTCTTTCCGTTTGAGATTTATGAAACTTTGAAGACCCCAAAATTGCCCGATTTTAGGTGTAATGTGTTAGCATCAGATTTTTCATGCATTTTCTAAGCAAAACTATGAAAAACCCAACAGTTGATAGTGCTCTAACATGTGTTTTTCCATTAAGGAATTTTGTGCTTGTCAATTTGGTATAAGCTATAATGTTCTAGTACAAGTACTTTTAGATTTATGTATGAAAAACCAAAATAGGTACCGGTGTAATGGTCCCAATTATTGAATTTTGTAGCCTTCTAATTCTCTTATCAAAAGCATTTTAGAAAGAATAAAAAACAATTTATTTTACATTATTCTAAAGGTAACAAGATAAACATAATGATGATGTAGCAGAATTTCCATAAATCATTACTGTATTTTATGATTTTACAAAAAAGTGAATTTTTTGTAAGTTGTGTCAAAAAAGTGTAATGTCCGTCCCCCTGTCAGAATTTTAAGAATTTGAAGGAAAATATTGTAATAAAACATACTATGCAATGCATTTAATAATGCCATCACCATATAAGTTCATATTTAGACTTAAATCCTAAGTGCGATGGAATTATTGAGAAAATAGAAATTTTATGTGTAATGTCCGTCCCTGTAATGTCCGTCCCCCTAATGTATGATGTTGCTTCGATGTGAATAAAAGTTATTTTATGCAACTTATTTCTGAAATAAATGTTCCTATGATTAAATGAAACTTAATTTAGTTCAGAAATGAATAAATATTTTTTTAATATTTATTTTTTTCCTCATAGGGCCATATTATGTAATATTTCACTAAAAATGAACAAAAATTTGAGTTTCTTTTGGTAATATTTCGGTACAAAATCCATTATTTTCATACAAAATGTTTTATAATCATGGGTCTGTATGCTTTATAGTCTAAGTGTTAAAATCTAATAATTTGAATGGTACAGGTGTGTATAAAATCTAATAATTTAACCGCATGGTTATCTGTAATGGTTGTCCCTGTAATGTCCGTCCCCTACCTACATAATGCTGTTTTGATGCAGATAAAAGATATTTTATGTATGTATTTTTAGAAAAATATGTTCCTCTACATAAAATCAATGAACACAGATTAGAAAACAAACAAATTATGTTTAAAATTTAAATGTAGAGACATATTTAGAGTACTTTTCATTTAAAATTTACAATATTAGTACACTTTTTTTGGTAATATTAGTTTATTAATTCAACTGTTTTCTTCAAATTGATTTATAATGTTTGTCTGTTTGTTAAGAGTCAATGTCACATTATCATTTTATTTAAATGGTGTAAATATGTTTTAAATAGAATAATTTAGAAAGGTGATTTACAGCACAAAAGAGGGACAGACTTTTCACTAATTTCGGCTGGTGTAATAAATAGATCTAATAATTAAACATATATTCAACCAATTCAGAGACTTTAATAAACTTAAAAATTACAGCAACAAACCAAAACACAGAAACATAATCCATGCCAAAATTGTTTTATACAATGAATTAATGACAGACAATAAACAATACAGATCCCCACTGTGCAGTACCAGATAAGAAATCCAGATTAGACCCTAATCAGTGTACACGGTGGGGTTCCAATAAGGTCCAATATACAACCAATCAGTATTTGCTCTCACCATCTGTCACATTTTATACAGTAGCTTTGATTGTGATCAGTAGCTTATTGTAATATATGTTTGCTATTTAACATTTAAAATTGATGATTTAGTTGTACATTATAATATGTTTGATATCAAAAGTAAAATACTAAATTATGCACAGTGCCAGTTTTAACAGTATGTGGTATATTGCTTATTTAACTAGTTATACTTAATTATAAGTCAAATTTTAAAATGTGATTATCAAGTATACTGAAATAGTAAAGAAATAATAACTTTTCTCCTTTATACCAATTCTTATAGACCCATGATTCACAGTGTTACTATTCAAATCTGGTATATCACCCAAATACTTAATTTTCTTGAAATTTCATTCAATAGTGTGCAAATTTTATTTAAGATTATTAAAAGATACTAGTACAATGCTTTAATATCATATTAATTAATATACTATTCACCAGAATTCAATTTATTCATTTTTGATGATATAAAATAAGCATCCAGTACAATCTGATTATGGCATGATTTTTACAACGGAATTAAATGCTAAAATACTTCATTAAATAGAAATTAAATTATATTTTTTTATATTAGAAAATTGATTCTACATGTCTTTAATAAGTATACACATTTAAAATAACATATATCAATCATATATTATGTTTTACAACTAATTGAAACCAGAAAGTCATAAAGGGATAATTAGGTTAAAAATAATGAGACTAAATTTAAATTATTGCTCATCAATGGCAAAATTCAGAATTACTTCAATAAAAAATTATTTAATTACTAAAGTATACTATGTTTTTCATAAATATGTAAAATAATTACATTTTGGAGGTATATTTTGCGTTAAATGGTCTTTTAAAGATAGCCTTTCTACTATTTTGTAATGTCCGTCCCCTCTCAGACACAACATATTTAATTGTAAAAATTACAAAATTTAAGCAAAAACTTATCTTTTTATCAATGACACATGTTTATATACGTCCCATAGTACCTAAAAAAGTAAATTTTATAGAAATACAAGAACTTTATTTTTTGCATTAGATGCTAACAAAAGTGGGACATTTACTGTGCACCAGGCCTTATGGGATGAATGTAATCCAAAAATTAACTTCATATCATAAAATCCATTGCTTAAAGGTATATTTTAACTGTCGCTGGTGTAACACATTGTGAGGGACGGCTATATGGATTTGTGTTGATTGCACCATATGAATCGGCTGTGAAACAGTATCTACATTTCATAGTATAACTTTTTAACTATCTGATCAATTCTTATAAGATCTGGCATATAAGTACTTTAAACATTGCTGTATATGAATATAATTAGTTTATGGAGATATTGATAGTCAAATTTTGTTTTTGATTGATTGAAATTCTGGTTCATCTAGAACAAATAAACCTTTATAGAAAAATATAAATTTTCAAAAAAAAAATCGTTTTTTTTTCGTTTTCAACGATACAGTTACCTGTGGACATGATCACATCATATAAGATAATAATAATAGCTAGCTGTTATAATGTCTGACAGTCTTATAGTCATAACAATAATATTATTTACATCATCATAATAGTTATAATACCACCAGGTGTGAGTGTCTGAGAGACAGGTGTTCTAGTTGTATGACAAGCAACTGGTTTTTTAAAAAAACAAAGGTACATCATTTATGATAATCAGTGTTGTTACATCAACTAAATATTGGTGTGTTGTGATGTAGTCACATTGATACTGTTTATTTGTGCAAACTTTATGGTTTGTTGTTGTACAGATACTGTAGCTGCAGGAGTGACCTCATTATGTGTTTAACATCAGGGCTTTCACTAACCTCCAAAAATGAAGAGTCAAAATGGCTCTTGACTCTCAATTTTCAAGAGTCAACAAAATATTGCACGAAAACTTGCATTATAAACTACTGTATAGAAAATTTGACTCTTCAGCTTAAATTTTCAAGAGTCAAAATTGGCACTTTTGTCAAATTGCAGTTTCAAGAGTAAAATGAAAGCCCTGGTTCATACTTCATATTGCTAAGCAATGGTGCCAACATTTTTTTACAATGCCATGACAGTACAGTACATATTTGAACCCCACTAATAAAAGCAAACCATTGAAAACTATTTTGTTCGAAATCTTTGTTAGACCTTTACTCCATTGGCTCTAATTACATTTACCAGAGCAACAGGCTTCACCACCTCTATACAGGTTACTGTAATAGGAGAATGATTTTGAACACAAAGCAGCATATTGATGGGAGCATGAAAAGGTGGTGCCAATCACCATGAAGTTAAGGTCTTACATGTAGGGACATGGGATAACTAAATTTCAATTTAACTAAAAAATTCAAAGCACCATGTTAGCAATAGTTCCAAGCTTTATGCCTAGGTCACGCTGAGACTTTTTGGCATCAGCGATGTATTCCTGATTTAATAAATGGGCATCAAAGGCATCGGGAAAACGGTCCACATGGTCAAGGGGAAGCCTCGAGATAGTCATTAGAAAATTTGTGATATCCCCGTCCCTGTTCCCAATGACTCACAAAGCTTATTTATTTAAATCGGGAGTACATCACCAAAGCAAAAAATGCTCAGTGGGACCAAGGCATTACCAATTCCGTTCATGTACTCAGATACTGGTACGGATACTGGTAGTAGTTTAACATTGAACTTACATATACATTTCACTTACAGACTCGTACATTTCATTTATGTCAGACATCCTTCCCTCAAGCAACAATTACTGCTACTTGAAAATGTATTGTCCTTGTGATGTAAAATCAATCAAGAACAAATCACTTTGAAACACAGTTTCATTAGATGTTGAACCTTTCAGATCATTTTGATAGTTTTGTACTGTATTTTGTTATTTCTGAACTAAATTACAAGTCTTATGATTAAACTAAATTTGACCGATTTAACTTGGGGCCAAAATCACTGTTTTAAAGCAAAGTTATGAGTCTTAATATAATTTAAACTAAATTTGACAAATTTAACTTGGGGCCAAATTAACATTGTGACTATCAAACAATTTGAGGGTCAAAAGGATAACGTTAAGGGTTATTAACTTATAGGAAACCCCTTGGCTATATTGATGATAACTGATACAGTATACAGTAAAATCATATAATTTTGACAGGACAAAATTTCGAGGATTGGTAAAACAAGAGGACCAAAAGGGCCCTCCATAGGGCCCTAGGTCGCTCACCTGTTTCACATTGGTCTAGGTATCAGTACATCTTACATTCAGACTATATTTCATGATGATTGGATCAAAACAGTGATCTCCATAGTGAGCACATGTGTCTCCAGAGTGAGCACAAGGTTTTTCCTAAGATTTGATCAAGTGACCTAGTTCTTGACTCCACAAGACCCAGTTTCAAACTTGGCCAATATTTTATAGAGAACAACATTCTGACAAAGTTTCATGAAGATAGGATCAAAACTGTTGCCTCTAGAGTGAACACAAGCAAATTTTTGACGACTGGACTACAGACGAAGAGTGATCACAAAAGCTCACAGGTGAGCTAAAAAGACCATTTTGACGGGACGTTAATTCGTGGATTTTGCATTACAGGTTATAACTACAAGGGTTAAGATTATACATTTGCACATACATTTTAAGGAAACTGATTCAGTTCAATGTAAAAGTACTGTTTTACCTATTATACTGCAGTCATCTCAAATGAAACATCAAGAACAGGCTCCTCAAAAACTGTTAGTCCTCCAGTCTTGACTGACAAATTTTGATTTGGACAGACAGAAAATCCAGATGTTTTAATTAGAATTTGATCAAATTTGGACAGAAAAATTTAAAAACTTTTTACAGAGCCAGCAAGAACATGCAAGTTCACAAGCAGGTACTTTATTTGAAACAAGTTAATCAACACATTTACTTAATATAAATACTAACTGAGCTCACAGCAATTAACAGTCGTATATACTGATATGTACCAACATGTCTTTGCATGTATGTCAAAATGTCAGTTAAAATACAGCAGTTAATGATGAATTATTAATTTATTGAATATGTTCTATATACATTTATTCTGTAAGTATAACCAATGCAATGAATCAGTAACATATACCTAAACCAAGTAATTATATTTATATAAGTCACTCAATACTTTTTTTTTAATTGCTCATTTTTACAGAATAAGCCATACAGTTATCAGAAGTTACCTGTCACTGTGTGCTGTTCATTATGTTCATATTAGTCAAACAAGTTGAATTTTATATTCGGCCAATAAGTCATGTATATACAGCCCTTTGGTTTATAAGTACACCATACAATTGACTATTTTCTGTTTGAAAACAAGTTTTACGAAACAGGATTTTGAACTTACAATAAATTTAACCTGAAGGAACGTTCAACATCATGTACAAATGTATAATGTTGATGAACTGGTTACTCACAAAGAGAATATGAATAAATAGAACACCATTGATATTAACCACACAAACCCAATCCTTGTCAATTAAGTGTACCTGTACAATATAATGTGAAATGTCAAATATTAAGTAGTAGTAAACTAGTACTGTACCGCAAAACATATGGTCTATCAATTTTCATATTGGTAGTAGAAACTTTTGTAAGGTTTTGAGGATGGAACTTATCAAGATGAAATAAACCATAAACTAAACAGCTGACACACTGACGAGGCACTCAACAGTGACAAGTACCAACCATGTTATGAATATGACTTACCACAAACATCAATAAGTTTTACTACAATGCTAAAAAACCTGGCCATTAAATTTTGATTAATCATTTTACAATCAATACTTTAATAAACAGCATAAAAGTACCATTTGAAGATCTGAGACTTACAAATTGCATAATCATAAGACTCAGACAAAGACAGTCTGGCTATTATAGATGACATACACCCCCTATACTTGTTGGAGCATATAGTCATTTGTCTTTTACTCAGAACTCTAGGCGATAAAGATAAGACTATGTGCAGAATACACTTTTTTTTCACTTGCAAACTAACTTCTAAGCCATGTTGCTGACTCCCTTCACTTGCTCAATTTTCCTAGGATCCTGAGGATGAGTGGGGGCTCAAAGTGTCAATACTTAGCCCCCCCCCCCCAATGCCAAAAATCCTGAATGCACCCCTTACAGTGATACATTATTATGATACCAGATAAACAAAATTTACATGATTCGAAGACAATCTTATGTTTATAACCATAATCATTTAACTTTGTACGGACTGTAGATAAATGAGACAAAAACATTAATTATGTTACAAAGCGACAATAAAAAGTATTTGAAATTAATTTGACAGAATGTCTTGCATAAGATAACAGGATATTACACATGTCTGGAAAAACATTAAAGTATGTTCTACAACTTAACAAAACGACTATTTACACTAAAGGCAGATTAATCTTGAGTTAAGTCATTGACCCAATGGTGATTATTAATGTTAAGCAGACTGGTCAATGGCCGATAAATTCTTGATCTTCTACGCATACAGCACACTGTCACCAAACAATGTTTAATGAGCCAATGACTCACAATGTGACAGAGTTACCACACAAAGGAAAAAATTCTATCTTCCATTTGATCAGTAACAGCTTTAAAAAAAACACTCAATAGATATATTATAAAATGGATATTTCAAGTACTTTTTTGTAAAGTCACTGGGCAATACAATGTATGGGTCATACAAACTTACAAAGACAGTCGTCCATATTTATGTATATACTACATTATACAGTTTATGAAAAAAAGATAGGGTCGAGAAACCTAAGTTTCATTGTTAACTTTGAAACTCTTTAAAATTGTACCGGTACTTCACTTTAAATACATTTACACCATCAGGATATCCTGACATGTCACTGCTAGGTTACTTATACTATTCAGGCCAAGTAGGATTAAAGTAAATCTTATAACTGTTACAATACTCTGAAAACAGGCTATAATTTACAACACACAAAAAAAACAGGATCTTTTTATTGGTTTAGTTTGACAAATAAGCACAATATAGCTAGACTGTGACCTGTATACAAAATTGCATTAAAACGGTTTGAACCACTTTCAAGATTATTAGATACAATAAAGTCAAGTTCTCACCAGCCTGCAAGAAAAACATAAAATGATATGATAGTACAGTACAACCTGTCCAGAGCAGCCGTCTGCAGAGTAACAACCTCTCTAAAACAACACCTTCAAAATGTTTAATATTTAGCTAACATTTACTATAAACATAACCTCTGTATAGTAACAACCTCTTAACAACAACCAAATTATATATGCAGCTCTCAAATGGTGAGGCTCTACAGAGGCAGGGCTTTCATTTGACCCTTGAAATTGCATTTTGACTCTTGAATTTGACAAAAGTACACATTTTGACTCTTGGAAATTTAACTTGAAGAGTCAAATTTACTATATTTGCAATACAAATTTTCTTGCAATATGTTGATGACTCTTGAAAATTGGGAGTCAGGAGTCATTTTTACTCTTCACTTTAGGAGGCTAGTGAAAGCCCCGAGAGGTAGTACAGTACTACTGTACTTTATCCATGAAATATTGAAGTGAAGTTTGAAGATTTATGTATGTCGGCTGAGGATTGTTATTACCTTACGAGCACAGACAGAATTATTAACATGTTTCTCTTAGTAAATGCATCAAGATTTTCATATACTGTACCATTAACATGTCATAAAATACAAAGTAACTGAGAAGCTTAAGTTCCACAAATTTCATAGTCCTAAGATATATTCCCCAAGCGATACTACATTCATTTCCTACACATTCACAATTGTCTACCATAATACCTTTGTGTCAAAACATGGAATTCTTGAAATTTATAAGTTTATCTAGACAAGTACAAAGTAAATGCATTTTCATAGAAAACACATTTTCGAAGAATGGCAACTTTTTAAACATACCATCTTAAACGCATACTTCCCACGTCTGTCAGCTACACCCTTGAATTATTAAAAGGGCCAATCTGTGTCTAATAATTAATACAGGGGTGGTACAGTATTCACAAAGAATCTTAAGCGAAAACTTAGAATTACCCCAAATCTTACAATTTACTTAAGTGTATCAGCTAAACAGGAAAAATAAAATTATTAACTTTTTACAATTTGTTTTGAAGCGTTATCTGAAGCTCTTCAAAAATTACCAAGAAAATATGTGCAGTTCAATTTATAAACTTTTAAAAGTAAAAATATTAAAGTTTTCCTTTATGATGCTTTGTAAATACCAATCCTGATCTATACATGTATGGTCTTTTCATCCACAGCAGAATGAGATGTTAGTTCAACTTTGACAGACAGTTTCTATCTTTCTGGAAAAGTTTGATTCCACTGAAAAAGCTTCAATAATATGCAACCTGTCACAGTCTGAAGGGGAAAAACTTGTGTAAGCAGCCAGCTAGCTCAGTCGGTAGAGCATTCACCCTGTAAACGAAGGGTCCCGGGTTTAAGCCCATTATAGTTGTGCATTTTTCTTCCCAATGTTACATTTGGTGCCCAACGTGAGACTGTGACTGTATTTGCTCCGAGAGCATGTTACATTGTTTTCTAGACCTGTCAGAAGTTTGAGGACAATTTTTTTTGTTCGGAGAGTGGGAGTCTGAACCTTTTTATTACAAAGGAGAAACTTACTGTGTTAGCTGGACCCTAGGAGTAGGATGCCGCCAGTGCCAAAAAATCGTGTCAAACCCTGTGGTGAGGAAATTCCAGACTTACAGATGGACAGGGGGGATAAATCTACTTGAGGGATCAAAAGTGTACCTTGATTCCAAAACCCCTTAAAACTATTGTGTTACTCTAATGCACTGGTCAATTGAAACCCTGGCCCCCATAACCCAAGGGAAAGACGGGAATTCGAATTCCAATTATCCAGACTGGTCCGCCGTATCACTATCAGGATCTCAACAGACGCTTATGATTATATACCGCGCTCCGTAAAAACAAGCGTTTACCGATCAGACTCCAGTCTATTACCTATTTTCGCGACTGAAAACAACAATATTCTAAAATACGATATCGACATTTTTCAACTATGACAGACGATCGTCCTCTGTTGAAGCACGATAACTTTTCTATCTGCAGTTCTGGCAGACCATTACCGTGTTTTCATGCTTCAATCAAGGACGATTGACACAAAATCGCTCGTTCAACTGTCTTTGCTGGTGCAAAACTTTGGATTTGACTAAATTATTAACACTTATACACTTAAAATGTTGTTTTGCTATTATAAATTCATTCTCATTCAACCAGCATATTTTTTCAATTACATAGTAATAGTCTAGAGACTTGACTATAAACTGATTCACGAGAATGTACAAATTTTTAACTATGGCTTTTGTGTCTTTCAAAACCCACTACTTATGTTTGTTTTTTTAAATATTCATGGTCCTTATTCCACATTGAACATTTGACCCCCATTTTATTCGGGCAAGTGAATTGCATTTCAGTGCTTTTTAGATGTTGTCTGCCTGAATGGGAAAGTGATTTTCCAATGTAGACAAAAATATAAAAAGACTCTAAAATGTCAATAGTACGAAGTGAATTCAGTGTTAAGCACCTAACTAAATATTATATTTTGAAGTATCTTTTTTGTCTAAATACACCTTTAGTCAAATTACCCATCAAGCAAGTCAAAATTTGACCATTTACCCCCATGCCTTCAAATGTGGGGGTAATTACCCAAATGGCCAAAAAATTATCTACAATGCTGCCAAGGCCCCTAGATTTTTGGCTGGGCCCCTAGATTTTTCAAGAAATTCCCTATATATACACTATACAATAATCAAAGAAAGTACTTTGTTGGGCTACCAAGTCGAAAATGTCAGTTTTTATCCCTGTAGGTCCCAGCTATTGTAGCATAAAACAAAAGCCCCACACTCACCTAGCAGTGCTGAGAAATCAGATTTATTTTCTGCCCCTTCCCTAGGGTTGGGTTCAATTGACTGGTGCATAAAGACTTAATCAGACACTGATCGAACACTTTTCTCCTTAGATTTTTTACTACCCACAATGCCGCTTTTGGCAGTTTTGGAATAAGCCAGTAATTACTGTTACATGACAGGAACAGACATTATAAGAGAGGTGTGGTGCAATGAATCAAGACCTGAGCACAATCCTAAACTCAGGACTTGGACCTTTAATGTCAGGCTTCCTGTTAGCCATCGGTCGGGGTCTGATGATTTGTACCTGTCTGATGATTTACATGTGTCATCAACACGGTACATTTGCATTGGGTAAGTTTTTTCTGGGTACATTGCCATGTGTCTTTTGTAAAACATATCTTGAATGGTCGATAATAATTTGTAAGCCAATCACAAAGCAGGACACATTTTTCTAACGTGGCATTCTTGTAGTTTCGTTACTTTTGCGAAGGAAGGGTAGAAAATGTGTATCAAATCGTATGAATTATCGGTAAATGGCCACCTGACGACAATTCTAAAACTGATTTCATGGTGGGAAACACAGAAAAGCACTGGTGGCATGGTGGCATAGTGGATAAGACACTTGATTCCTGATCGAGAGGTCCCTGGTTCGATTCTCGACCGGGACACTCAAGTCATCAGTGATTTACACTGTGCATGTAAAAGAACTGAGAAATCTATTAAAAACGAACAAAGGTATCGCACTCGGATTCCTTGTAAGTCGTATCTCAGTCTCTAAAATTTTCGATAATGCCACTAAGGGGGCCCTGAAACGGCAAAGTGCCAAGATTCGGACCAGGGATCACTCAATCACCCATAGTTTCACAGCACCACGCCAAAGTTACAACTGTTCACCAATTTGTACCATATGGTACACACCGCCGGCCAACGACACACACAGCTGTCCACATATGATCATAATGGCACAGGCAAGGATCAAACAAATGACCTCATTGTCTTTACTTCAAAGCATGTCACGGGATTGTCAATTGCAATCAATAAACTAATTATTTTATCAAAATTCCAATGTTAAAATGACAATTTAACTTGCAAATGAAAATATTAAGATGAAAAATAGAATAATACCTTGCGTTTTTACAAAAGGTGGACTGGCTTGTCCACCATTTTGACGTTTCCATCCCCTCCAGTTGTTGTTTAAGCTTTCCGTCTCACTAAGCCAAGAACACATGGACTCTTCCTCAAATCGCTCGCTATCATCAAATGAAAATCTGTCCACATCGTTGTCCCAATCATACATGAAATCCATGATTAAACCAAAAAAGAAATTTGCAAAACGATACAAGAAATTAAAATCGACCGACCCCGATCAAATTTGTTGCAGCAGACGTCCGAAATTAATTTTGATTTTGCCAACATGGGCGCTCATTTTGGCGATTCGTTAACGTAGGTTGTTGATTCCATTTCTAATCTTTGGTTCTGATACGTTTTTGTAGGAAATTGCTGCTCAATTAAGGGAGAATTTTTGCTAGAATTAGTCTCTTTGTTGAAAATTCATGTTGATCGTCACAACAATAACAAACCTACTCGTCAATGCTCGTTACATTTCGGCTATTTCCGTGTATGAAGTCTCGCAGGTACTCACAACGAGAAGAGAAAAATAAAAGAAGCGAAATGGAAAATTAAAAAACGAACTGGAAAAAATAAAGGGCCCATTATCAGATAACATTTACCCAAGCTATTTAATTCTATAAATTGTTAATAAACATTAAATTAAGAGATTCTAAACTAATTACTGAAAATACCTTTCATATTTCATTGATCACCAAAGTCAAATACCTAAATTAATTTCACTGTTCTTGTTTTTATAAAAAGGGATGAGCAAATCGGACAGGGATGGCAGCACTCAATTTACCCAGCCAAGCACAGAAATCAGTAACACCACAAGTTATGATATAAGTTAATATTTTATTGTGATAAAAATTTCTTAGTATGCGCATGCTTCCAACAATAGCAAAAGGATCCTCACGTACAGTACACCATTGGAATACAAGGACAGTCACTGGCATACTCATCAACATGGAAACTTTTAGAAGTTCAAGTTTCAAGTTTATTCAAGTTTCAAATTTTTTCAATACACTCATCACAAAATACTTAAACGAATTTCTAATTGGCCACCCAATAAAATATTATATTATGCGATATATTCAGTCAATATTTCTACAATTGTGGTTATTTTCATTCCATGCACTTATCTATCAATTTCAAGAAATAAATCACGCATGCATGTATAAAATCATTCATGCGGAACAGTTAGTGCAAAATGGCTAACGTGCACGTGGTTCACGTGCCCGACATGTTTGATTTTTGAAATCAGTCAAAATATATTCTCTGTCGATTGGCTTAATGAAAGGTATAAATACTGACGAGAATAAGTAATACGGGACGCGCTGAGGCCGTTAGAATGACGAGTACCAGCACCAAAATTCAGACATGTACGTCAAAACGTCTTTTTGTAAAAAGTGATATTTATAATAACGTGGGGTTTAACTCGAAATACTACGAGAAATATATTTTCTATCAATAAAATTGAACAGTATCGGGGTTTCGATTATTTATATTCATCTAAAAGCATTTTTTTTAAACTTATTTATAAAAACACGTGGCCAATCAGAAATTCGTTAAATGTTTGCATGCAAATGACGTCATGAGCACGTTCCACATGGCTCATTTTCACAAATTATAGTGTTTAAAGAAAAGTTGATCTTCAGGGAACAAATTTATACCAAATACGATACTATTCCAAGCTGTGCACGAGGCCAACGTGCAAAAAAGCAATTTCGCACCAACCGTTACGCATGGATGATTTTGTATATAAATACGCCATTTCTTTCCAGAAATAGATAAGTAAGTGTGTGGAATGAACAAATAACACAGCCTAAGATTTATTGATATACTTTATCAGATGATATAATATTTTTTAGGGTGGCCAATTAGAAATTCGTTTAAGTGTACATGTGATGTGAGGTACTAAATACATGTGTCAAGGCTGTGTGGTCGAAAACTAATAATAGAGTGGAACAATGTGGACGAAGAAGAGTAAAAATAAGACGGAATCAATGTTACAATATAAGAGCTGTCTTGTATATAAAAGATGGTTCAGTTGAATTCAACAATATAAGGAAGTATTAGCCACGTGGCTTGAAAAAGATTCTAATATATTTTTTTACATAAATTTCGTAAGATTATTTAACCTTAGAGGTTCTGTATCATTCATAATACTGTAATAGGTTCGGATATATTTATTATGTGTAGATCAAAACCTTAAGGATATCCGGGTCTAATAAAGAATCTCCTCTTGAAGAGTTCTCAATTTCAGTAATTTTATTAGTCTGGTTCCCTGTCCTAAATCTTACAGTGGTTTAGGTCAGGCAGCAACCAATAATCGATAACTCCAGTGGTCAAATCAAAATGGCGGACGTACGTTAGTTTAAATAGGCAATTTTAGAATATCCCCCTAAAGTGTATGATTTGTATGTGTCATTTTGATGTGACTTTGCAGAGTAATAGAAAAAATAATGGTCTTTGCATGGATAGAAGTTTATTCGCTACAACAGCACTGATATCTACAAAATAACGTTTATAAAACGATTAAAATATTTTGTAGCAGGGTTTTAATAGTCCATTAATTTTTAAATTTTCAATTGACCAAGTTAGCACAATCGGTAGAGCCACTGACTTGTAATCAAGGGATCCCTGGTTCGATCCCTGTACAGGCCAGTTATTGTTTTCCTTTTTAATATTTTGCTTAATTTGTGTAATACAAAAACTTTATTTTCTTATCACGTTCCTTATTCAAGTATAAACTAATAGCGAATTACGTTACATATAAAAAAATAAAAAAAAATAATGACAATACTGGTATCGAACCTCCATCATCAATGTTACTGGTTTGACGCTTTACCAACTGAGCTAACTGGGCATTTGTTATCAGGGGCGATTTATATGCACTATATACACGCTGGTACAGAAATGTTTTTAATTAACTTTGCGTTTTTTTGTACATATCAGTTGTGTCATTTTCATGAAACAGATTTAATTGAATAGAACATACATTTTCCCATTAATATACAAAATCTCATCGATATGACACAAACATAACACACACTTTTTGGGGATATTCTAAAATTCCCTATATAAGCTAATGTTCAACCGCCATCTTGTTTTACACATGGAAGCGACCATATTTGTTAGATTGCGCCGGACCTATACTGCAATGTAATGAAAGATTTAGGTACCGGGAACCAGACTATAATTTTATGACAAATTGACTGATTTCCTGTAGGTCGTGGGTTCAACCCCCACTAGAGCCAAAATACTTTTTTTCTTTTTTTTTTAATTTTTAGTAATAAGACAATGTTTTGGCTTTGTAACATCACTTTATAGTGTAATTTGGAGAAAAATATTTTTTTTTCCTTTTTTTTCTTTAATTTTATAGGAATTAATATGTGGTAAACATGAAAATCGGGTTACTAAGGATTTCTGAAATATATATTTTCAAAACCGCTCGGTAAAACCTTTTGAATTTTTGTTAAAACATTACACACACATTGAAGTAATTTTTGAAAAAAATTCAATGGTGCCAATTGTTTAGATCATATTTTATTTCCATTTATCTATAGGGTACTTACTGGCAATATGCAAAAAAATGCCTTAATTTCGAGGAGGGTGGGGCTACATTTTTATTTTTATCTACTTCATTATTAGACCAAACATCATTTTTACACTTTTGATTGAAGAAATAATCATTATCATTAGATTTAAACAAACTTTTGTTTTTATTGTGTTATCTGTTGGAGATGTTTATTTTATTTGTCATGCGGTTGCCTCCATTTTTTTGTGCAGTACGTTCTTACGCTGGGTGTAGGAAAATTAAAATAGCAATTACTCTCTTAAATGACAATACATGTGTTTTAAAATTCACATGCAGTTGTCTTAATTGGTATAAAATAGAATAAAAACATTTAAAATGCATTCCTCAACATTAAAGAAAAAGTTTTTACACCCGGACATCGTTAATTGGAAATGTCACAGGTTCGATTCAACGAACTGTAAATAATTTTAAAGTTCCTATTTGCATTGGATTTACACTGCTCTCACTGCGTTTTTATCATTTATTAGTTTTATTATTCCTGTTCAATTTGGTCGACATACATTCGATAGATTATGATTAGGTTGAAAAGATTCAACATGTGTATCCCGTTACCTCCATGTCAGTGAACCGGAACGGTTGTAACTATTGTTTGTAGAGGGCCATCAAAGAGCAGTTTTGTGAAGATTACCAAAATCCATTTCATGATTTAAGATGAGGTTCCACATAATGATCATTCTGTTCATTCATGTTCAATTTGGACATAAGCCATTATGTGTTTTAGTAGTTGACATCGATAAATGTAAGCACGCGATCAGCGTTGTTATTGCTATTGTCTTTGATCCGTGGCTCAACCATATAGTAATGACTTGTTTTGGTCACTTGAGCTCATCGCTTTGGCATATCTTTATGAAACTTTGTATAAGTTCTTCAGATATTTGACAACTAGGACTTGGGTACTTTTATTTTCTCGTTCGGGCGTATGTGTGTGCATTGCGCCGTGTAATTGTGTCATGTGATGGTTTTTATGTTTTCTGTGATCGGCTGGTTAAGTTGAGTGCTGCCTTTCCTATCCGATTTGCTCATACCTTTTTACATATCTTGTGGACCGGAACGTTTGATAATACCGTTTAAAGATGACCATCCTGAGGGACATTCCTGTTAAGTTTGGCCAAAATCTATTCCAAAGTTTAGGAATAAATTAATAGTGCTCGGTTGACGACGGATATTCAAGCACCCTAAACGTTCTCATTTTATCGACAGCAAGATCATAACATTAGTGACGTCATTATCGTTACCCGGGTTTGTCTTTATTGTTGGCCCCAGATATACCTTATTTAGTGTTCTGACCACTAAAATATTCCGATTTTATGGCGTGTTCATTATTTTACGTTTACTAGTATAACAAATCTAGACATTCTAAGCAATAGTCTAAGCTGATTTTGATAAACCCAGTTTTATGAGCACCTGCGTTAGGAATGGGTTTTCATTAAAAACATTCTCAACAAACTGATATTTTGAGTTTTGGTATGCGTATTTATATATTCTTGAACTGTGCAATCACACTTTCAAATAGTAACAAAACAAAAATATTGTGCAATTTAAGTCCCAATTTGTTAATTTGTTTCTTTCCTAAAACGGGTCCCATATCGTATTCCATACACTCTTACAAACACGTATCAGTTTTATCGGACAGTATGGGCATAACAGGGTACATCTGACAATAATTACTATTTCCGCTGAGGATATAACATTTAATCATAGTCCCGTACAATTGTGTGTTCTTCCTCTTCAGACAATTTAGAGGGTTCGTTCTTAATGACATCATTATGACGTATATGACGTCACTAACTATTCCTGCATTGCCACGTGATTTAATTCACCAAACACTGATGAGTATAATTGAACTGATTTGGCTGAGTTATAGCATTTCAACAAGTGGTCATGTATTTTGAGACCCTGTGTATAATTAATGCGCTGTATAAATTTATCACAAAACTAATAGTCCTTAACAAACGAGGCAGCCATTTCATTGTCATAGTTATCACCTTCACGATATCCATGCATATACTATTGTAACAGGAACCATATATACGCCGAGCGGTCGTGGTCGTATGTAGGCCTGCGTGTGCGTGTGTAGATCTATGCAAAGGAAGGGGTGGGCCAGGGCTGTGGGCACCTGTGAGTGGATCTGACTGGGTCTGTTGGACGGATTTACAAAGCGTTCTATCAAAGTATCGAACAGCAGACGACAAGTAGAATTTCAACGACAACAATTTAATAGCATGAAATATAGACTCAATGAAATAGATATAGACTAATATTCTTATTACAAGAACTGATCTAACATCCAGAAAGGATATACTAAAGTGTACTTAATGAAAAGTGACCAAATATAGCTCCGTTAATACAGGTCCGTAAATAAATGATCCTAAAGTCTATTTACATTTTCCGTCCGGAATCTTTACAATGATCCTCCGCCTTCAGTACTGTATAGTAGGCTACTGTAGAATTTCCCGAGCACCAATAATATGTAGAAAAGAAGACTTATGATGTATTTACTGATATTACTTAGATAAATTTTGATGGTGAATTTTGATGGCAGTTCCGTCCAGGTTCCGAAAGTTAAAAGCTAAAGAACGCTGTCGGCATTCTCTTTTATATCACCCGCGGTGCTTTAGTGGTGACGTGGCACCAATCCACCAATCAGATCCGACCACCCTTCCTTACGTATGTGAAGCTCGTCCAATCAGCGAACTAGCGGAATTCCTACAGTTTGTGCTCCTCCGCCGTACACAAAACTAGATCCGCTAGTCCTGAGATCCTCCAATGGAATTACTGGCGGAATCCACATCTTAAGTATTCCGTCACTCCGCTAGTAAAATACCAGTGCGGAAATCCGCAAACTTAATGTTAACAACTCAGGGTACAAACCAAAGTGTTCTAGTGTCCTAAAGCGCACAGTTCGACTATATCGAAGGTCGCATAGGGATTTCCCAGGAATGTCAGGTATATTCCTGCAGGCTATAAATAGTAACAAGTTCTCACGGGCGCAATGTGTAAACACACATGCAATAATTGGAATATAAGAATCAGGATCATTGTCAGATATAAATATGTAAGTAAATGCATGCTCCAACAGTGTTATACACTGTGTGAAATGACCGATGCTAATTTCTGCATCATCGTCGCTGCACATAGCGAGTATCGCTAATGTCACATAATTCCGCGACCTTGTAATGGAAGTGTAATCTCGAGGTTCCCGTACGACCAAATACGCGGCGAAAACGCCATACTTAAGTATTTACAAGCTATATTAAAGACATAAGAACATGTACATTACATAAATAAGGCCCAGACATGAGACTTGGTAGCTCACTAATGGCTGTAAGAGTACCTCTTATTACACTGCCCCCTCCTTATTAAACAAATAATCCTCCCGGATTATGCAAAGCTTGAATATAACGTAACAACATATTATCCAGTGACTCCATGTTAATAAATGCAAGCAAGCGTGATATGTAACATAAGATTCAATAACAATTAACATCCATACATATATAAAATACAGGATTCCAATCAGATCCTTAACAATTAGTACAGGTAGACTAATACCAAGAATTACAACACAAAAATGCATGACATGCAATATCATCTTATAGTCATGAACTTAAAGATCTTAGTATACAAGGCTGGGTTCTAACCAGACCTTCTTAAAACTGGATTCCAACCAGATCAATCAACCTATTACATTCAAAAGTCATAACAACTGTTATACCACAAAACAACGCATGAGTCATTGACATACTACAACATCTTATAGTCATGAACTTCAAGATTTTAATATACAAGGCTGGATTCCAACCAGACCTTAAAAAGACCAAGTGCAACCATTAAGGCAATTAAGACAAAAATAATGCCTTGCATACAACAACATCAAATAAATACATATTTTAAACAGCAGAATTATCACTTCACATAAAACACTGTAAAAACCAACCCCAAACCCAACTTCATCTCTATAATCTCAACTTTAACCCCAATTTTTCAGTACTGTCAATCATCTCGTCTGTTTCTGTCCACCTGTCCGCCAACTCTAACGTCCCGACAATACTCCTTCCCACTCTCCCCTCCGGAATCTCTCCTTTCGCCAAACCCCTTAAATACTGAAAGTTATACAACCTTATCTTGGCATCGATCCTTTCTGTTGCTTTATCTGAATCTATTACCTTAGCAGTTCCTTCTAGACAAAGAAAACTGTATTTGTCGATTAAGAGCTTCCTGGATAGCATTGGATAGGCTTTATGTATAATTTTCTCATAGAACACAGCAACATACTCCAATGCCATCAGCCTCTGGTCTTCTCCCATTCTCCTCCAATGGATTGGTGGCCATGATATACTTGGGAAACTTCCCAGCTTCACATTGAATGACGTGACGCTTGTCCGGTCCCTCTTGGCTGGGGGACACAACGGCATACACCCCCTGGCTAACAACCGGTATGCCCTCTCCTGGAGACCCACTACTACCCCTCTGTACACAGAGCCTGAGGTGTTTGATGATCTGGAAGACGACCCAGAAGACTGGCTCAAAGTGTCCAAGCTCTCCTTTGCTTCATCATTTTCTTCCACTTGAGCTTCATCCTCATCTGCCTCCTCATCCACTTGAGCTTCATCCTCATCCTTCTTCTCCTCATCCACGGCCTCCTCCCCCAGTTCGATGTCATCATGGTAATCCGTTAACCCATCAATCATTGCCTCTGCTTCTCTCGTTTTTTTCTTTGCTGTCTGATCGGTGTTATCCTCTTGTCCCTTCCTCTTCCCTCCCTTTCCAACATCCTCGCTACCTTCATTCCCACTATCCTTATCCCCACTGTCCCTTACATTGCCTTCACCACCATTCCTTGTTTCAATATCTATCCCATGCCTTCCTTTCTCACGTCTATCCTTATCCCCAGTGTCCCTTACATGGCCTTCACCACAGTCTGTCAGATCCTTACTACAACTATCTCCACTGGCCACTGGTACAACACTCCTCACCTGACTATCACCACCGTTCCTTCTTTCACTATCTACCACATGCGTTCCTTTCTCACGTCTATCCTTATCCACAGTGTCCCTTACATTGCCCTCACCACAGTCTGTCAGATCCTCATTACGACTATCCCCAGCTTCACTGGTCACTGGTACAACACTCCTCACCTGACAATCACCACCGTCCCTTCTTTCACTATCCATCACAACTCCAGTCTGACCCTGCCTGCTTATCTCGACTACCCTCCTATCTCTCGACTCGCTCCTACCGCTCCTTGCCAATCTACCCCCTTCTTTCCATCCCTTGTTCCATGCGTCTGTCCTTTCCTTTCTGTCCTTATGTCGTTCTGCCCAATTCCTTATTGCGCTCCTGGCGTAGTAGGCTTCATCCGACTCGTACGGAGTAATCTGTCCCACTGCCCTCACATAGTCCTTAGGATATATGGCAAAGTAAAAACCATTAGACCGGGTGAGTACTTTCTTTGGTACATGAATGTCCAGATGTTTAGAGGTAAGGTGCACCTCCAGGTCCGATACCCTTGTAAATGTTCGATCCTTCCTTGTACACGTGCACCACGGGTAGACGACTGTTAGCACTCTATGGGCCGCAGACGCCAAGTGACTATTCAATCCAGTTTTGTTGGCAAACATTGCCTCGCACAACCAACACTTCTCCCTGAAATATAAAAAAAACAAGTTGCAAGTCAATATGTCCTATGCTCTGTATCATCCACTCACAGGATCCTTTGTCATTTTATAATGAAGGCCATGGTCCGGGGTATCAGAAGTATGAGGTGGGTTAAGTTCCTGGAGAAATAACTCGAGTCCATGCCCTTATTTATCCGTTTATTTATTTACATATTTGTTGTCCATTTATCTTACAAGTATACAATTGTTAATGATTTACATATACATGTATATACACTCCAACGACTGCGTCGTATATACACTATTTATCACAATACATTTAACAAAAAAAAAAACACTGTTCCAACCGCGAATATGTTATTTGAGTAAACACACGCGAGCCATTACACTGTATCCCCGAGGGTCCATCGAAGTATCTTCTTCCCTCTGTATGGATGTAACCTATCTATGTGATAAGCTTTAGGCTTACCCCTAGGTGTACGTTTCACTAAACACACTAGATCATCCACGACTCTAGTAACTAAATATGGTCCCTTCCACTTGTTTACTAATTTGGAACTTATTCCAACCTTCCTAGTTGGATCATGGAGCCATACTTGTTGTCCACTTGTATATGTAACACGCTTAGATTTACTATCATAGTGCTTTTTTTGATACATTGAAGCTGCCTTCAGATTGTTTCTGGCTATTACATGACACTTGCTCAAGCTGTCTTGGAGATCCATCACGTAGTGGTCACTATCCCTCAAACTATCTTCTCTTTGAGGTCGTCCAATAACTGCTTGCATTGGTAGAACAACTTCACGACCAAATACCATCTTATTTGGTGTAATTTTTGTGCTGCTTTGGGGAGATGAGCGATAGGCCATCATCACTTGCTGTAGACATATGTCCCAATGATTTTGATGCGCTTTGCAATATGGTTTGAGCATGGAAATCAGCGTTCGGTTGAATCTCTCCACTAAGCCATTAGCCTGAGGTCTCATCGGTGAAGCATGTGTTTTCTCAATTCCAAGTAGCTGACACACATCTTCCATCACTTTTGACTCGAAACATCTGCCTTGATCCGAATAGATTTGTAGAGGAGTTCCAAATTTGCATACGAAATGGTCAATGAATGCTCTGGCCACTGTTTTCGTCTCCATATCAGGCAGTGCCACACTCTCGGTCCATTTAGTAAACCAGTCACTTATGACTAATATATACTTGTTTCCACTGCTAGTTAGGGGAAGCGGTCCTAATATATCCATCATCACCCTCTCTAAAGGTTCGCCAACAAGATATTGGCCTAGGGGTGCTTTGTTTGACTCCCTTGACAGTTTCATAGCACTGCATTCATCGCACTCTCTAATGTACCGCTTTATACTTCCAGTCATTCCAGGCCAGTAAAACGCTTGTCTTATCCGACTCAGTGTCTTGTCAACGCCTAAGTGTCCACTGGTTGCAATGTTATGATGATATTTGATCACTTCTGTCTGCTTATCTATCGGCGTAACTAGTTGATAGATGTGCCCATTGTCACCGTCAAACTTCCGATAAAGAAGATCACCTTTTATAACCAGACGGTCCCACTGTCTCCACAGTGTCTTGAATTCAGACTTCGCTGAAGATATATCAGGCCAACTTGGTCTAGATGCATCTTCCTGAATTTTCAACTGGATTATCCCTATATTATCGTCATTCATCTGACTTGTTGCTAGCTCGGTAGGACTCCAACCATCTAAGAGAACCTGGTTGTCAGTTAACTGTGAATGAAGATTATCTGCTGCCTTCCTTGTGACAACCCGTATTTCCTCCACTTCCGTTGCACCATCCACAACTGCATTACTCATTTCAAATTCTGTTTGTAACTGCTGCTGGTGTTTACATGATTTGCATGGTAATCTCGAGAGGGCGTCGGCATTTTGGTGGCTTGACCCCTTCCGATGAACTACTGCCAATTTGTATGTATTGAGCTCTTGAAGCCAGCGAGCTATTTGACCAGTTGGTACTTTCAGTGTTCTCATCCAGCTGACAGCTGAATTATCTGTCCTCAGTAGAATTTCCTGACCATACAGGTAGCTATGGAAGTGTTTTAGTGCAACCACAACAGCTAGAAATTCCTTTCGCGTGATGCAATATGCTCTCTCGTGAGTATTCATGGATTTGCTCATATATGCTATCACCTTCTCTTGTCCATCTTGGATCTGTGATAGTACTGCTCCTAAACCAAAGTCTGAAGCGTCGGTGTCTAGAATAAACTTTGAACCAAGTTCAGGGTATGCCAAAACTGGTGATGTAACTAGTGCTCTTTTCAACTTATTGAAAGCTGTTTCACAGGCGTCACTCCACTGAAACCGTACATTTTTCTCACAAAGCTTGTGTAGTGGCCGGGCAATCTCCGAGAAGTCCTTCACAAATTTACGATAATACGATGCTAATCCTAGGAAGCTGCGTACATCCTTAGAACTTTTAGGCGTAGGCCAGTCTTGCACTGCTTCCACCTTGGCTGGATCAGTTTCAATACCATCCTCACTTACCACATGTCCTAGAAAGTGGGCAGATTTCTGAAAGAACTTGCATTTAGACGGCTTCAACTTCAACTTCGCCTCACGCAGTCGTTGAAATACATGCTCTAGACGATCCAAGCACTGGTCAATGGTCTCTCCCGGAGTAATAATGTCGTCCATGTACAACAGGGATTCTACCCATTGTATACCTCGCAATACGTTTTCCATCAATCTTTGAAATGTTGAAGGGGCGTTAACCAAACCAAATGGCATCACATTGAAGTGATACAAACCCTGACTACTGGTTGAAAATGCTGTTTTTATCTTATCTTCTTCGTCCATCTCTATCTGCCAAAATCCTGAACAGAGATCCATACAACTGAACCATTTGGACCCGGATAAGGCGTCAAGACAGTCATCAACTCTAGGTATCGGGTAAGCATCCTTGATTGTCACTTCATTTAGGCGACGGTAATCGAGGCAAAATCTAGTGGAGCCATTTTTCTTCGTCACAAGAACAATCGGTGAGGACCAGGGACTGTTTGATGGCTCTATAATACCATTTTCCAGCATTTTATCCACTTCTTGCTTTTCTACTTCACGTTTGCCATATGGCTGTCGCCTGACTGGTTGACGGATAGGTACTGATGCCCCTGTGTTGATCTTATGCTTGACCATATTTGTACATCCTAATTCATTTGACGATTTTGCAAATACATCATGATACTTGTGCAATAATGCTGCAAATCTATCCCTGTCTGCTGGTTCTAAATATTCTACACTATTTTCAAACATTTCCGTCAGATGGTCTGGTAGTTTAACTGCACCGTTTGTATTAGTGTCTGGTTTGCCAGCATTGGTCACTGTGGCGCACCCTCTATTTTCCGTTGAACTTTCATAAGACCTCTCCAATATGGGATGGCAGTAACCTACTTCTTGTCCAACATCTACTGTTATATCTACATCAATATCATTGAGTATCCCAACGACTGTTTCATCATCACGTGTGTTAATTACCCCGCCTATGATCTTTACAGCACTTGGACATAGTACATCTGTCTCGCCTACGAATGCATTTTCAGGAAGCATAGCTGCATTCGGTATCTTCACTGGAACAAGAATACACGTGTTAGCTGGTATGTCCATTTGCTCCTTAACTAGTAACCGTCCCACTTGACTATTACCAGCTCCTGTGTAAAATTTAACTACATGTCCAGATTTGGTCAACAATTCATGTGTCTCCAAGTTCCACATCTTAATATGACGCATAATGAAATCTTGTCCTAATATCCCGTCTAAGGTTATATCACAAACAATGATGGAGATATTTGCTGAGAAACTTCCAAGTACTACTTCTGCATCAATGCGCCCAAAGGTTTTAATCGCTGTACCATCCACACCTTGAATGTTGAGATCATGTTGGTACAATGGAAACATGCTTTCTCCACCACACCATTCATATGCATTATTAGACATTAAGGTAGACGTAGCTCCACTGTCCAGCAAAAACTGTATATCACTATTACCTAAATTTGCCACAGTATATAATCCATTATCCCATGGGTTGATTTTCTTCTTCACTTGACCAATCAACGCAGATAATCTATCAATCTTATGTGAATTACTATTCTAGAAGTGTTGTAAGCGGCCATGCTAAGGCGTTGTCATTTACATCGAGCAGAAAAAGTTTCAATATTTTCGATTGATTGGACTAATTTATCGATAAATAAACGCTCATTCATCATAAGTTAGTTATACTCTACATATATTGTGATTTTCAAAATCAAAATGGATAGAATAAGTGAGAATTTAACCTCGCGGGAAAATTTTTCAATGGACAACAAAGAAAATGGCGGCGAAAACGATACGAGTGCGCCCATAGTGTTTATCCGTGAACGTAGTGTATTCGGTGAACGAAAAGTAAACTACAAAGAATGGATAAAACACGAAGAATTGTATAAATCAATTGGACAAGTGATCAATGTGTCCCACATCACCGGATTACAACGTGTAAACGGTATGTGGCGGATTTACTTGGACAATTTAGAAGACAAAGCACAATTAGTTGCAGAAGGTATATATTTAAGAGCATATCATGTACCCGTTCTAATAACCAATCCCCATAGACTAGATGGAGAAGAAACAATTAGAATACGGGTACAAAACATACCCCTATCTGCAGATGACAATATCATCAAACGGGCATTAACAATTAAATGCATCGACATCATAGACTTAAAAAGGGAAAAATTGAGAATTGATGGTAAATTAACCAACTGCGACACTGGGGATCGTTTAGTCACCGTGAAAAAACTCTCATTTACCACCCCTCTCCCACGATTCATGGAATTTGGACAGTTTAAAGCCAAAGTGATACACAAAGGGCAAACACTAACCAAAACTCTTAAATGTAAGAAGTGCTTACAAGAAGGTCATCGAATCGACGATTGTGTTGGTGACTGGAAATGTCTAAAGTGTATGGAATTTGGTCATAAACAAGGCGATTGTGAAATATCAGACTCAAGCGAAAGCGAAACTGACCAATATAAACAAAGTTTTCCCGACACTACACAAGTACTAGAAAATGACACATTCCTTTCTACACAAGAATCGGACGATGGAAAACACACAACAACCAAACAGGTGAAATCTACACGCAGGGAACTTCGTGCACGATCACAGACGAAAAAACAATCAAACTTAGACACATTCGTGAAAAGTATGTCAGTCAATAACGGTACGCCATCAAGAGACAGAAGTAGGTCAGCCGTCCGCTCACCGCCACCTACTCCACTCGTAAAACAACAAGACAAAAAGAAACCTCGTCGGAACAATGATAATACCAAACTTTGATGATTGTGTTAAAACAAACAATTATTCAGCCTAACGACTGCTACATTCGTTTAACGGACTCTGATTTAGATAAAATGAACTCAAATATTGCAAATATGATGGTAACACTACGCTATGCATGCATATTTAGCATAATACTTATAATGTTTACAATAATTTAATTTTATTACGATAATTATTCCCTTTCAGATGATTGTCACTGCTATTATTATTATACATCGTCTTTTAGTAATCGATAGAATACTATACCTGAACTATGTCAACATGAGTATGATCATATAATATCATGTTGTTACTGCGAGATTACTCGTAATGAAAACATACTCCTTTTAAACTTACAATCGTACAACTTACTCATGATATTTAAAAAAAATATATTTTCGAACTTGTATATTATAATGACATGCTTACTATATTTACTACAACATATCTTTATTACCTACATGCATGTTATGTATCTAATTTAAACACAAGTCCGCGATCAACAGATATACTCGGTCTACAAAATAACCCAGTATACCTCTGTTCGCAGATTGTTGTTCTAACGGATTTATACTATACGGTATATACTATCCAATACTATAACCTATCGAACACATTGTCCACGCATATTCTTTTTTCTCCTACGATTGTTACTATTGTATACATACATTATGTTGTCTTTAAATAAGTATAAATATACATTATATACTTGTTGTACAGTATGGATAATTAGCATGTTATGTTTTTTTGAACATGAGAATTACGCATACTATACGTCCAATATCACGTCTTTAGGTCATTACCTAAATATGTCTTTTCACACTATTCTAAGTCCTTATATCTTTACTCCAAACTACGTCTTTATGTCTCTATCTCACGTTTTTTTCACATTAGAGTTCAAGAATCATATACCACACAATCAACGTAGCGTCCACTAAAATCCATTTTTTATCACTAAACACACAAGGATTAAGAAACATAAACAAACGAAATAGACTAAAAGAATACTTGAATCAGCAGAAAGTAGATGTTCTATTTATACAAGAAACACACTACACGGCTGAAATCACAAATAAACTAAACGTCGAATTTAATGAATGGGATTCTTTCAACGCTTACGGTACCTCGTCGAGTGCTGGGTGCTCTATTCTTATTAACAATAAATTAAATTATGATCTTATCGAATCAAAAACATGCATTAATGGAAGATACGTTTTTATAAACATCTCCATAGAAGACAACACATACACGTTAATTAATATATACGCATATAATAATAAAAATAACAGAAATAAGTTTTTCGAAACAATACACCAGTTAATCAATACTCACTCCCAAGGTTTTATCATCATCGGAGGTGATTTTAACGAAACACTCACCGAAAAAGATAGAATCTCTAAAACAACACAACCGAAACCATGTAAATCATTAATTAATCTAATAAACAAACTCAAACTATGCGACATATGGCGGGTTCTAAACATAAATAAACAGCAGTATACATGGAGAAGAGCCAATGGTTACGAAAAAAGCAGAATTGATTTATGGCTAACTGACGAAAATTTAACTCCCGCTATCCTTAGTTCAGATATAAGACCTGCTACTATAACATTCACCGATCACCAAGCAATATCATTAAAACTAAATAGTCAATCTAAACGTGGTCCAGGCTACTGGAAATTTAATAACAGTTTCTTAGAAGACATTGAATACGTTGAATACATAACAGAACTTATAGAAAATTACACTAAGTCAAGAGAACATGAATCACAGCAGACTCTATGGGAACTCTGTAAGATTGACATCCAAAACCAAACTATAGCATACGCAAAAAAGAAATCAAAATATAAGAATAATAGAATTCTTAACCTAGAAAAACAGCTCTCAGAACTATACGAGCAAGAACCAAAAACAAATAACATAAGAGAAAACATAAGAAAAATTGAACTAGAATTACAAACATACTACGATGATAAAGCTAAAGGCGCGCAGATAAGATCTAAAATATTTCAACTAAACTTTTCAGAAAAAAATACAAAATATTTCTTGAATCTTGAAAAGTCAAGACAATCGAGAAAAACACTCCATACGCTAATAGTAAACGATCGTATTATTACAGACACCAACACAATACTGCAAGAAGAGGTTAATTTTTATAAAAACTTATATTCGTCCAATAATAAATGTAAAGAAGACATTGATAACTATTTAAACACAACGGAACCAGAGTACATCTTAAATGATAATGAAGCAAATCTTTGCGAAGGTCTTTTAAGCTTAAAAGAATGCGAACTTGCTGTAAATAATATGCTAAACAATAAAAGTCCAGGTCTAGATGGTCTTACCTGCGAATTCTATAAATACTTCTGGAATATTATTGGAAAACTAGTAACAAACTCATTAAATGAAGGGTACATGAAAAATGAACTATCTGCATCTCAAAAATTAGGTGTGTTATCTCTATCATATAAAAAAGGAGATCCACACAGCTTAGAAAACTGGAGACCAATAACTCTATTAAATAACGATTATAAAATTGCCGCAAAAGTTTTAGCGAACAGAATACAAAAAGTAATACATAAAATAATTAACACCGATCAACAAGGTTATATTAAAAATAGATTCATTGGAAATAATATTCGACAAATTCAAGATGTTATAGATTACGCAGAAAAATTACAAATCGATGGCGCAATTCTATTTTTAGATTTTAGAAAAGCTTTCGACACTGTTGAATGGAATTTCATGTTTAGCGCATTGAAACATTTCGGCTTTAAAAACATGTTCATAAACTGGATTAAAACAATGTATTCAAATATAAAAACATGCATTTTAAATAATGGTTGGAGATCACAATGCTTTTATTTACAACGTGGAATAAGACAAGGATGTCCTATCTCGGCATTAATCTTCATTGTTGTCGTTGAATTACTGTCGATTAACATAAGAAACTCACCCGATATTAAAGGTATACAGTTAAATGAAATAGATAATATAAAAATCTCTCAGCTAGCTGACGACACAACTTTATTCGTAAAATCCGAACAAGAAATTAATCATACTTTTACAATTATCGACAAGTTCGGCAAATTATCAGGGCTACAATTGAATAAGAACAAAACAATAGGTCTCTGGATAGGCTCTCTTAAAAACTGCAATCGTTCTCCCGGTGGAATACAATGGCAAAATAAACCTATTAAAGCATTAGGCGTTTACTTTGGAAAAGATCAAACTGCATGCAATAAACTGAATTGGAACGAAAAAATAGAATCATGCAAAACGTCAATTAATAACTGGAACAAAAGAAAGCTTACTTATTTTGGTAAAATACAAGTCTTAAAATCACTTCTGCTACCAAAGTTTACTTATCTTTTCCACTCCTTACTCATTCCAGATAATGTTATAAAACAAATCGAAACTATGTTCTACAACTTCCTGTGGAACGGTAAAAGAGATAAAATTAAACGAACGACAATCATCGGTGATAAACGACTCGGTGGGTTGGAAATGATAGATATTCAGTCATATATAAAATCAATAAAAATAAAATGGATACAAGGTCTGTGTGATAAAAACAACACAGCGAAATGGAAATTGATACCAAATGTGTATTTTAAACCGTACGGTGCAAATTTTCTGCTATTCCACATGAATTTAAACAACAAAAAGTTACTAGATTTAAAGTTACCAAAATTCTATGAAGACATTGTAAATGTATGGTTAGAATTAAACAACAAACATAATCAAGAAATCACACATTTCCGAGAAATACGCAAAGAAATAATATGGGGAAACAAACATATAAAATATAATGGTAAAAGTCTCGTATTCCCAAACTGGATAAACTCTAACATTCTTTTTATTAATGACCTGCTCGACGAAAACGGTAATATAAACTCACAAACAATTCGCGATAAACTTATAAACACACGCAACTGGATATCGGAATACAGCAAACTTTTACAATCAATTCCTAAATATTGGAAACAATGCCTAAAAACCACAGATTCAAGACGAACTCTAGTAAATACCTCTCTTGAAATAAAAATAAATAATTTAAAACTTGAAAATACTAAAAGCAACAACATATACAAATACCTCATCACATCTAAATTCACTAAACCATACACGCATAATCATTGGGAAGCTGTACTAAATTTACATATTGACTGGTCTAAAGTATATTCCTTTATACATGTCATTCCAGATAATAGAGTTAAACAATTTAAGTATAGAATTCTTCAAAATATATTTACTTCAAATGAACTAAGACACAGATGGAAAATATCTGAAACGGATAAATGCCATGTATGCGACGTTACCGAAACATATAACCATCTGTTTATTGAATGTC
The DNA here is from genome assembly GCA_963678985.1 of Spisula subtruncata. Lineage (NCBI taxonomy): Eukaryota > Metazoa > Mollusca > Bivalvia > Venerida > Mactridae > Spisula > Spisula subtruncata. Next base: position 6,254,504 of record OY787660.1, read on the forward strand.
CACAAACTAATAAACTATGGATTGAGATCCAAACTGTCTTCAATATATGTGGTATAAACACAAACATACGAACCCTTAAACATATAGTTATAGGATACAAAATAAGCAACGCCAAATATTTCTATATGAATCAAATACTATCGCTAATAGGTTTCTGCATCAGCAAAGCTTATTTTCTGAGTGACAATTGGACCAAAACAAACAACCTATACAATATCTTTACATATGAATACAATACTTTGGCTATGTACCTCAAACAGCAAAAAGTCAAAGACCACTTCATAACACTATTTAACAAACACCTTCCCTTAGTCTAACCACACTTTTGACATTCACTTACTTCTATCTTTACTACTTGTATAAATTTTGATGCTTAATATTTTAAGCATTAAAATATTGATTTCTTCATTAAACTTATAACCACACATCGAGTTATTCTAGTCTACTTTCGCTTTCGATTTCATAATACAGCTAGACTAACTCAATGATGTGATTGGCTTAAACAGTATACGCACTATATATACCATAATACTATTTAACAGCCAATTACGTATATATATATATATGTATAATTAATGTATAATATGTATAATATGTATATAAGTATAATTTATGTATGTACAATTTCTAAATTGTCATATGACACATGTGTTTTAGATGAACTTTAAAAATACCATTCACTCCATTAAAATATTCTTTTCTTTTCAGTAACTAGAGTAGTTCAATATCAAAATGTTAAAATAGTCTTTCAAAAAGCCACAGAGCTTGTTTGTAATTATATATATGTGCTATTATAATAAAATTTTCCTTTAAAAAAAAACAAAAACTATTCTCAGGTCGAATTTCTCTAGTCTCCGTCACATCACGACCTACTGAGATGACGGATGGTAGTTTTCCCGGTTCTGAGGATACTGCCTGTATTGCTTGTTCCTAGTAGGACAATTTCTAACGAAATGATCACTGGCACCGCATGAGAAACAAGACTTATCCCTGCTATTCTCTCTGCCCTTGTGGCTGTTCCCTCTCTCCAACGTATCCAAACGTTTCTCAATTCTGATGATTGCATCCTTAAGTTCATCCATACCATATGAGATTGGCTGCAACACAGGCTGTCGTTCATTGTTTTGCTCCAATGAAGTACTACCGACCCCGCGAATATGAGTCACCCCTACATCTACACTCGTCTTCCCCAGCACCTCCTCGTACCTCTCGATTACCTCCACAGCCTCCCTAATACTCCTGCACCCATTATCCATTAATTTGCATCTCATCTCTAGAGATACATTCTTAAACAAATGTTGCAGCGCGAGCATTTCCTGAGCCTCCGAATCGAGCTTTGTGTACGCTTTCTGTGCATGAAGACGAATATCATCCCCGAATGTAGCTATTGACTCATTATTCCCACGGGTCCTATTCTGCATCTTTGAGAGCCACCTTGTTTGCTGCCTCCTAGTCCCGAACCGCTGTTTAAGACGCCTTGTCAGTATTATATAAGAACGTTTTTCAGGAGCAGGTAGGGAATTATAATGTAACCGTGCTTGCTGTTTCAATGAAGTAGCCAGATACAGCAGTTTCTCCTTGTCTGACCACTGTCCTAACTCTGCACAGTCCTCAAAATATTGTATGTAGGATTCCCAGTCCTCCTCACCAGTGAAAGGATCGGGTTTTATATGTGGTGGTGACCTCCGTCTACGAGGTGCTACTACCTCACCAGCACCATAACCATGATCACCATTATTTACCCCTAAATCACCCTCATCATCCTCATGATGATTCATGTTAAAGTTTACTTCAGAATCAGAATCCTGGACCTCAGCCATTATTTGTGATGTTATTTGAGCTTTTCTTATTTAATTATGTACTGGATCCGACCCTGTATTGTATTCCACTTAAAATAAGTTGAAATTCACCAATTCAAAATATTACTTACAACTCAATTACGAGTTCTTAATTATCTAATAACTTCCGCTAAATACCCGCATAAAATCGGCAATGCGTCGTAGTATAAACGTCAAAATACACGACGATCAACCTGTGAGAAAATCCGTTAAAATAGTTCCCCAATACTACCGGGTTCCGTCAATCCAATTGACTCCAAAACTCCGCCTGATTATCACCGTATAATCCGCCTGAAATTACGTTAACAGACTCAAAACATTAAACGTATTTTCTCACCGTCTTCACTTCCGTAAAATTACCATGAAATGCGCAAGTATTGCGATAACCAATACGTAAAATAATCAGTAAGTTTAGTCTTCTTATCCACGTAGATTCTCCGTTAAAATACCTGCCGAAAATCCGTAAGAAATCGCCGTGAAATCCGTTAGAACTGGCGCTGACGGATCCGTAACAAAATGTTCCGTTAGTTAGATGCTATCCTATCCGTCAAGATTATCCGTTGAAATATCCGCCAAAATTGCCGAAAATCCGCAAGTGATGACGCTAACGGATCCGTGAAAAATTCCGTAAGTTCCGCTATGCAGTCCGCCGGGATTTTCCGTAAAAATGCTCTCCAAAATCCGCTAGGAGTGGCCGGGAAATCCGCTAGAAACGCCGGGAAAATCCGCTAGAATCCGCTAGAAATGGCCGGGAAATCCGCTAGAAATGGCGCTGACGGGTCCGCAAGAAAAAAAAAAAAGGCTTACAAGTCGTCTGGATTCCCGTAGATCCGTAGGTCTACGCGTCTGCTAAATCATAAAAGCCCGTAAGTATCCTAGTGACGAATCCGAAAATGAATCCTCGAGTTCGTCTGCAAAAATCCGTTAAAAAGTTTCCGTAAGATTATTCCTCAGTAGATCCGCAAGTATTCCCTCCGGTAGATCTAATTCGCCAGTGGGGTTCCTAGAGTTAACAGTTTATTAACATCTGACACTTTCTGACACCATTGTAACAGGAACCATATATACGCCGAGCGGTCGTGGTCGTATGTAGGCCTGCGTGTGCGTGTGTAGATCTATGCAAAGGAAGGGGTGGGCCAGGGCTGTGGGCACCTGTGAGTGGATCTGACTGGGTCTGTTGGACGGATTTACAAAGCGTTCTATCAAGGTATCGAACAGCAGACGACAAGTAGAATTTCAACGACAACAATTTAATAGCATGAAATATAGACTCAATGAAATAGATATAGACTAATATTCTTATTACAAGAACTGATCTAACATCCAGAAAGGATATACTAAAGTATACTTAATGAAAAGCGACCAAATATAGCTCCGTTAATACAGGTCCGTAAATAAATGATCCCAAAGTCTATTTACATTTTCCGTCCGGAATCTTTACAATGATCCTCCGCCTTCAGTACTGTATAGTAGGCTACTGTAGAATTTCCCGAGCACCAATAATATGTAGAAAAGAAGACTTATGATGTATTTACTGATATTACTTAAAGAAATTTTGATGGTGAATTTTGATGGCAGTTCCGTCCAGGTTCCGAAAGTTAAAAGCTAAAGAACGCTGTCGGCATTCTCTTTTATATCGCCCGCGGTTTAATACTTAAGAACGCTTTAGTGGTGACGTGGCACCAATCCACCAATCAGATCCGACCACCCTTCCTTACGTATGTGAAGCTCGTCCAATCAGCGAACTAGCGGAATTCCTACAGTTTGTGCTCCTCCGCCGTACACAAAACTAGATCCGCTAGTCCTGAGATCCTCCAATGGAATTACTGGCGGAATCCACATCTAAAGTATTCCGTCACTCCGCTAGTAAAATACCAGTGCGGAAATCCGCAAACTTAATGTTAACAACTCTGGGTACAAACCAAAGTGTTCTAGTGTCCTAAAGCGCACAGTTCGACTATATCGAAGGTCGCATAGGGATTTCCCAGGAATGTCAGGTATATTCCTGCAGGCTATAAATAGTAACAAGTTCTCACGGGCGCAATGTGTAAACACACATGCAATAATTGGAATATAAGAATCAGGATCATTGTCAGATATAAATATGTAAGTAAATGCATGCTCCAACAGTGTTATACACTGTGTGAAATGACCGATGCTAATTTCTGCATCATCGTCGCTGCACAAAGCGAGTATCGCTAATGTCACATAATTCCGCGACCTTGTAATGGAAGTGTAATCTCGAGGTTCCCGTTCGACCAAATACGCGGCGAAAACGCAATACTTAAGTATTTACAAGCTATATTAAAGACATAAGAACATGTACATTACATAAATAAGGCCCAGACATGAGACTTGGTAGCTCACTAATGGCTGTAAGAGTACCTCTTATTACACTTCCCCCTCCTTATTAAACAAATAATCCTCCCGGATTATGCAAAGCTTGAATATAACGTAACAACATATTATCCAGTGACTCCATGTTAATAAATGCAAGCAAGCAAGCGTGATATGTAACATAAGATTCAATAACAATTAACATCCATACATATATAAAATACAGGATTCCAATCAGATCCTTAACAATTAGTACAGGTAGACTAATACCAAGAATTACAACACAAAAATGCATGACATGCAATATCATCTTATAGTCATGAACTTAAAGATCTTAGTATACAAGGCTGGGTTCTAACCAGACCTTCTTAAAACTGGATTCCAACCAGATCAATCAACCTATTACATTCAAAAGTCATAACAACTGTTATACCACAAAACACCGCATGAGTCATTGACATACTACAACATCTTATAGTCATGAACTTCAAGATTTTAATATACAAGGCTGGATTCCAACCAGACCTTAAAAAGACCAAGTGCAACCATTAAGGCTATTAAGACAAAAATAATGCCTTGCATACAACAACATCAAATAAATACATATTTTAAACAGCAGAATTATCACTTCACATAAAACACTGTAAAAACCAACCCCAAACCCAACTTCATCTCTATAATCTCAACTTTAACCCCAATTTTTCAATACTGTCAATCATCTCGTCTGTTTCCGTCCACCTGTCCACCAACTCTAACGTCCCGACAATACTCCTTCCCACTCTCCCCTCCGGAATCTCTCCTTTCGCCAAACCCCTTAAATACTGAAAGTTATACAACCTTATCTTGGCATCGATCCTTTCTGTTGCTTTATCTGAATCTATTACCTTAGCAGTTCCTTCTAGACAAAGAAAACTGTATTTGTCAATTAAGAGCTTCCTAGATAGCATTGGATAGGCTTTATGTATAATTTTCTCATAGAACACAGCAACATACTCCAATGCCATCAGCCTCTGGTCTTCTCCCATTCTCCTCCAATGGATTGGTGGCCATGATATACTTGGGAAACTTCCCAGCTTCACATTGAATGTCGTGACGCTTGTCCAGTCCTTCTTGGCTGGGGGACACAACGGCATACACCCCCTGGCTAACAACCGGTATGCCATCTCCTGGAGACCCACTACTACCCCTCTGTACACAGAGCCTGAGGTGTTTGATGATCTGGAAGACGACCCAGAAGACTGGCTCAAAGTGTCCAAGCTCTCCTTTGCTTCATCATTTTCTTCCACTTGAGCTTCATCCTCATCTGCCTCCTCATCCACTTGAGCTTCATCCTCATCCTTCTTCTCCTCATCCACGGCCTCCTCCCCCAGTTCGATGTCATCATGGTAATCCGTTAACCCATCAATCATTGCCTCTGCTTCTCTCGTTTTTTTCTTTGCTGTCTGATCGGTGTTATCCTCTTGTCCCTTCCTCTTCTCTCCCTTTCCAACATCCTCGCTACCTTCATTCCCACTATCCTTATCCCCACTGTCCCTTACATTGCCTTCACCACCATTCCTTGTTTCAATATCTATCCCATGCCTTCCTTTCTCACGTCTATCCTTATCCCCAGTGTCCCTTACATGGCCTTCACCACAGTCTGTCAGATCCTTACTACAACTATCACCACTGGCCACTGGTACAACACTCCTCACCTGACTATCACCACCGTTCCTTCTTTCACTATCTACCACATGCGTTCCTTTCTCTCGTCTGTCCTTATCTCCACTGTCCCTTACATTGCCTTCACCACAGTCTGTCAGATCCTCATTACGACTATCCCCAGCTTCACTGGTCACTGGTACAACACTCCTCACCTGACAATCGCCACCGTCCCTTCTTTCACTATCCATCACAACTCCAGTCTGACCCTGCCTGCTTATCTCGACTACCCTCCTATCTCTTGACTCGCTCCTACCGCTCCTTGCCAATCTACCCCCTTCTTTCCATCCCTTGTTCCATGCGTCTGTCCTTTCCTTTCTGTCCTTATGTCGTTCTGCCCAATTCCTTATTGCGCTCCTGGCGTAGTAGGCTTCATCCGACTCGTACGGAGTAATCTGTCCCACTGCCCTCACATAGTCCTTAGGATATATGGCAAAGTAAAAACCATTAGACCGGGTGAGTACTTTCTTTGGTACATGAATGTCCAGATGTTTAGAGGTAAGGTGCACCTCCAGGTCCGATACCCTTGTAAATGTTCGATCCTTCCTTGTACACGTGCACCACGGGCAGACGACTGTTAGCACTCTATGGCCCGCAGATGCCAAGTGACTATTCAATCCAGTTTTGTTGGCAAACATTGCCTCGCACAACCAACACTTCTCCCTGAAATATATGAAAAAACAAGTTGCAAGTCAATATGTCCTATGCTCTGTATCATCCACTCACAGGATCCTTTGTCATTTTATAATGAAGGCCATGGTCCGGGGTATCAGAAGTATGAGGTGGGTTAAGTTCCTGGAGAAATAACTCGAGTCCATGCCCTTATTTATCCGTTTATTTATTTACATATTTGTTGTCCATTTATCTTACAAGTATACAATTGTTAATTATTTATATATACATGTATATACACTCCAACGACTGCGTCGTATATACACTATTTATCACAATACATTTAACAAAAAAACATAACACTGTTCCAACCGCGAATATGTTATTTGAGTTAACACACGCGAGCCATTACACTGTATCCCCGAGGGTCCATCGAAGTATCTTCTTCCCTCTGTATGGATGTAGCCTATCTATGTGATAAGCTTTAGGCTTACCCCTAGGTGTACGTTTCACTAAACACACTAGATCATCCACGACTCTAGTAACTAAATACGGTCCCTTCCACTTGTTTACTAATTTGGAACTTATTCCAACCTTCCTAGTAGGATCATGGAGCCATACTTGTTGTCCACTTGTATATGTAACACGCTTAGATTTACTATCATAGTGCTTCTTTTGATACATTGAAGCTGCCTTCAGATTGTTTCTGGCTATTACATGACACTTGCTCAAGCTGTCTTGGAGATCCATCACGTAGTGGTCACTATCCCTCAAACTATCTTCTCTTTGAGGTCGTCCAATAACTGCTTGCATTGGTAGAACAACTTCACGACCAAATACCATCTTATTTGGTGTAATTTTTGTGCTGCTTTGGGGAGATGAGCGATAGGCCATCATCACTTGCTGTAGACATATGTCCCAATGATTTTGATGCGCTTTGCAATATGGTTTGAGCATGGCAATCAGAGTTCGGTTGAATCTCTCCACTAAGCCATTAGCCTGAGGTCTCATCGGTGAAGCATGTGATTTCTCAATTCCAAGTAGCTGACACACATCTTCCATAAACTTCGACTCGAAACATCTGCCTTGATCCGAATAGATTTGTAGAGGAGTTCCATATTTGCATACGAAATGGTCAATGAATGCTCTGGCCACTGTTTTCGTCTCCATATCAGGCAGTGCCACACTCTCGGTCCATTTAGTAAACCAGTCACTTATGACTAATATATACTTGTTTCCACTGCTAGTAAGGGGAAGCGGTCCTAATATATCCATCATCACCCTCTCTAAAGGTTCGCCAACAAGATATTGGCCTAGGGGTGCTTTGTTTGACTCCCTTGACAGTTTCATAGCACTGCATTCATCGCACTCTCTAATGTACCGCTTTATACTTCCAGTCATTCCAGGCCAGTAAAACGCTTGTCTTATCCGACTCAGTGTCTTGTCAACGCCTAAGTGTCCACTGGTTGCAATGTTATGATGATATTTGATCACTTCTGTCTGCTTATCTATCAGCGTAACTAGTTGATAGATGTGCCCATTGTCACCGTCAAACTTCCGATAAAGAAGATCACCTCTTATAACCAGACGGTCCCACTGTCTCCACAGTGTCTTGAATTCAGACTTCGCTGAAGATATATCAGGCCAACTTGGTCTAGATGCATCTTCCTGAATTTTCAACTTGATTATCCCTATATTATCGTCATTCATCTGACTTGTTGCTAGCTCGGTAGGACTCCAACCATCTAAGAGAACCTGGTTGTCAGTTAACTGTGAATGAAGATTATCTGCTGCCTTTCTTGTGACAACCCGTATTTCCTCCACTTCCGTTGTACCATCCACAACTGCATTACTCATTTCAAATTCTGTTTGTAACTGCTGCTGGTGTTTACATGATTTGCATGGTAATCTCGAGAGGGCGTCGGCATTTTGGTGGCTTGACCCCTTCCGATGAACTACTGCCAAATTGTATGTATTGAGCTCTTGAAGCCAGCGAGCTATTTGACCAGTTGGTACTTTCAGTGTTCTCATCCAGCTGACAGCTGAATTATCTGTCCTCAATAGAATTTCCTGACCATACAGGTAGCTATGGAAGTGTTTTAGTGCAACCACAACAGCTAGTAATTCCTTTCGCGTGATGCAATATGCTCTCTCGTGAGTATTCATGGATTTGCTCATATATGCTATCACCTTCTCTTGTCCATCTTGGATCTGTGATAGTACTGCTCCTAAACCGAAGTCTGAAGCGTCGGTGTCTAGAATAAACTTTGAACCAAGTTCTGGGTATGCCAAAACTGGTGATGTAACTAGTGCACTTTTCAACTTATTGAAAGCTGTTTCACAAACGTCACTCCACTGAAACCGTACATTTTTCTCACAAAGCTTGTGTAGTGGCCGGGCAATCTCCGAGAAGCCCTTCACAAATTTACGATAATACGATGCTAATCCTAGGAAGCTGCGTACATCCTTAGAACTTTTAGGCGTAGGCCAGTCTTGCACTGCTTCAACCTTGGCTGGATCAGTTTCAATACCATCCTCACTTACCACATGTCCTAGAAAGTGGGCAGATTTCTGAAAGAACTTGCATTTAGACGGCTTCAACTTCGCCTCACGCAGTCGTTGAAATACATGCTCTAGACGATCCAAGCACTGGTCAATGGTCTCTCCCGGAGTAATAATGTCGTCCATGTACAACAGGGATTCTACCCATTGTATACCTCGCAATACGTTTTCCGTCAATCTTTGAAATGTTGAAGGGGCGTTAACCAAACCAAATGGCATCACATTGAAGTGGTACAAACCCTGACTACTGGTTGAAAATGCTGTTTTTATCTTATCTTCTTCATCCATCTCTATCTGCCAAAATCCTGAACAGAGATCCATACAACTGAACCATTTGGACCCGGATAAGGCGTCAAGACAGTCATCAACTCTAGGTATCGGGTAAGCATCCTTGATTGTTACTTCATTTAGGCGACGGTAATCCAGGCAAAATCTAGTGGAGCCATTTTTCTTCGTCACAAGAACAATCACTGAGGACCAGGGACTGTTTGATGGCTCTATAATACCATTTTCCAGCATTTTATCCACTTCTTGCTTTTCTACTTCACGTTTGCCATATGGCTGTCGCCTGACTGGTTGACGGATAGGTACTGATGCCCCTGTGTTGATCTTATGCTTGACCATATTTGTACATCCTAATTCATTTGACGATTTTGCAAATACATCATGATACTTGTGCAATAATGCTGCAAATCTATCCCTGTCTGCTGGTTCTAAATATTCTACACTATTTTCAAACATTTCCGTCAGATGGTCTGGTAGTTTAACTGCACCGTTTGTATTAGTGTCTGGTTTGCCAGCATTGGTCACTGTGGCGCACCCTCTATTTTCCGTTGAACTTTCATAAGACCTCTCCAATATGGGATGGCAGTAACCTACTTCTTGTCCAACATCTACTGTTATATCTACATCAATATCATTGAGTATCCCAACGACTGTTTCATCATCACGTGTGTTAATTACCCCGCCTATGATCTTTACAGCACTTGGACATAGTACATCTGTCTCGCCTACGAATGCATTTTCAGGAAGCACAGCTGCATTCGGTATCTTCACTGGAACAAGAATACACGTGTTAGCTGGTATGTCCATTTGCTCCTTAACTAGTAACCGTCCCACTTGACAATTACCAGCTCCTGTGTAAAATTTAACTACATGTCCAGATTTGGTCAACAATTCATGTGTCTCCAAGTTCCACATCTTAATATGACGCATAATGAAATCTTGTCCTAATATCCCGTCTAAGGTTATATCACAAACAATGATGGAGATATTTGCTGAGAAACTTCCAAGTACTACTTCTGCATCAATGCGCCCAAAGGTTTTAATCGCTGTACCATCCACACCTTGAATGTTGAGATCATGTTGGTACAATGGAAACATGCTTTCTCCACCACACCGTTCATATGCATTCTTAGACATTAAGGTAGACGTAAGTCCACTGTCCAGCAAAAACTGTATATCACTATTACCTAAATTTGCCACAGTATATAATCCATTATCCCATGGGTTGATTTTCTTCTTCACTTGACCAATCAACGCAGATAATCTATCAATCTAATGTGAATTACTATTCTCAGGTCGAATTTCTCTAGTCTCCGTCACATCACGACCTACTGAGATGACGGATGGTAGTTTTCCTGGTTCTGAGGATACTGCCTGTATTGCTTGTTCCTAGTAGGACAATTTCTAACGAAATGATCACTGGCACCGCATGAGAAACAAGACTTATCCCTGCTAGTATCCCTGCTATTCTCTCTGCCCTTGCGGCTGTTCCCTCTCTCCAACGTATCCAAACGTTTCTCAATTCTGATGATTGCATCCTTAAGTTCATCCATACCATATGAGATTGGCTGCAACACAGGCTGTCGTTCGTTGTTTTGCTCCAATGAAGTACTACCGACACCGCGAATATGAGTCACCCCTACATCCACACTCGTCTTCCCCAGCACCTCCTCGTACCTCTCGATTACCTCCACGGCCTCCCTAATACTCCTGCACCCATTATCCATTAACTTGCATCTCATCTCTAGAGATACATTCTTAAACAAATGTTGCAGCGCGAGCATTTCCTGAGCCTCCGAATCGAGCTTTGTGTACGCCTTCTGTGCATGAAGACGAATATCATCCCCGAATGTAGCTATTGACTCATTATTCCCACGGGTCCTATTCTGCATCTTTGAGAGCCACCTTGTTTGCTGCCTCCTAGTCCCGAACCGCTGTTCAAGACGCCTTGTCAGTATTATATAAGAACGTTTTTCAGGAGCAGGTAGGGAATTATAATGTAACCGTGCTTGCTGTTTCAATGAAGTAGCCAGATACAGCAGTTTCTCCTTGTCTGACCACTGTCCTAACTCCGCACAGTCTTCAAAATATTGTATGTAGGATTCCCAGTCCTCCTCACCAGTGAAAGGATCGGGTTTTATATGTGGTGGTGACCTCCGTCTACGAGGTGCTACTACCTCACCAGCACCATAACCATGATCACCATTATTTACCCCTAAATCACCCTCATCATCCTCATGATGATTCATGTTAAAGTTTACCTCAGAGTCAGAATCCTGGACCTCAGCCATTATTTGTGATGTTATTTGAGCTTTTCTTATTTAATTATGTACTGGATCCGACCCTGTATTGTATTCCACTTAAAATAAGTTGAAATTCGCCAATTCAAAATATTACTTACAACTCAATTACGAGTTCTTAATTATCTAATAACTTCCGCTAAATACCCGCATAAAATCGGCAATGCGTCGTAGTATAAACGTCAAAATACACGACGATCAACCTGTGAGAAAATCCGTTAAAATAGTTCCCCAATACTACCGGGTTCCGTCAATCAAATTGACTCCAAAACTCAGCCCGAGTATCGCCGTATAATCCGTCTGAAATTACGTTAACAGACTCAAAACATTAAACGTATTTTCTCACCGTCTTCACTTCCGTAAAATTACCATAAAATGCGCAAATATTGCGATAACCAATTCGTAAAATAATCAGTAAGTTTAGTCTTCTTATCCACGTAGATTCTCCGTTAAAATACCTGCCGAAAATCCGTAAGAAATCGCCGTGAAATCCGTTAAAACTGGCGCTGACGGATCCGTAACAAAATGTTCCGTTAGTTATGCTATCCTATCCGTCGAGATTACCCGTTGAAATATCCGCCAAAAATTCCGAAAGCAAATTGCCGAAAATCCGCAAGTGATAACGCTAACGGATCCGTGAGAATATTCCCGCTAGTTCTGCTACGCAATTGGTCGGGGGTTTCCGTAAAAATACTCGTCAAATTCCGAAAGCAAACCCGCACGTTATGTCGCTTACAGATCCGTAAAATTTCCCGTATGTTCTGCTATGCAATCCGTCGGGATTTTCCGTAAGATTACTCGTCAAAAATCCGAAGCAAATCCGCAAATTATGCTGCTTAAGAATCCGTAAGTTCCGCTATGCAGTCCGCCGGGATTTTCCGTAAAAATGCTCTCCAAAATCCGCTAGGAGTGGCCGGGAAATCCGCTAGAAACGCCGGGAAAATCCGCTAGAAATGGCCGGGAAATCCGCTAGAAATGGCGCTGACGGGTCCGCAAGAAAAAAAATATCGGCTTACTAGTCGTCTGGATTCCCGTAGATCCGTAGGTCTACGCGTCTGCTAAATCATAAAAGCCCGTAAGTATCCTAGTGACGAATCCGAAAATGTATCCTCGAGTTCGTCTGCAAAAATCCGTTAAAAAGTTTCCGTAAGATTATTCCTCAGTAGATCCGCAAGTATTCCCTCCGGTAGATCTAATTCGCCAGTGGGGCTCCTAGAGTTAACAGTTTATTAACATCTGACACTTTCTGACACCATTGTAACAGGAACGATATATACGCCGAGCGGTCGTGGTCGTATGTAGGCCTGCGTGTGCGTGTGTAGATCTATGCAAAGGAAGGGGTGGGCCAGGGCTGTGGGCACCTGTGAGTGGAGCTGACTGGGTCTGTTGGACGGATTTACAAAGCGTTCTATCAAAGTATCGAACAGCAGACGACAAGTAGAATTTCAACGACAACAATTTAATAGCATGAAATATAGACTCAATGAAATAGATATAGACTAATAGGCGATTTAAATAGCCCCGCGTAGCGGGGCTATTGAAAATACCCAGACCGGTAATGCGAGTGACATGCGTATTTTCGTTGAATCTCAGCAGGTACTAATGCTTTCAAAAAAAGTTATTTCCGGTCAAAAATTTCAGGCAGTTTTCCGAGGTGAATGGTCATTGGAATATAAAAAAAATAGTAAGCTGTAAACGGTTGAGCCTATCGTTCTCTTTCGATTAATAATCATTTTTAAAAAAATGTGTAATAAATAAAACAAACTATTTTTAAAAAACAAAGGGAAATAAGAAGTACTAAAAAAACACGGCCCGTAGAGCGTCGTGTTTTAAACACATCGACAACCAAGGGAAGTCATTCTCGGTGGGTCTCGGTGCTACTAAAAGCAGTCGAATGCCGTCTAATGCCGTCGAAGGCCGTCGAAGTAGGAAAAAAAGGTTTTGAGGCATGTTAAGGTTATGTTTTGGGTCATTTATATGTATATGTACATATGTGTAACTAATTAAAACCAAAATACCTTAAATATATGTAAAATGATGACTTTATACCACAAAATCTATATGACGACCAATTCACGGGAGAGAACTACAGTTGGCTTAAACGAGAGTCGTATCTTGAGAAAAGCCGTCGAAGCGGGACTTAACCATTTTAACACAACTTAAACGATATAATATTGTCATATAAGTCTAGATATATATTTTATTAACTAATAAAAACCAAAATATATCAAACATTGTGTAAAATGATGACTTAATTCACCAAAAACCATGCCACGCCGAATCCACGGGAGAGAACTTCGGTTGGCTTAAACAACAGTCGTATCTTGAGAAAAGCCGTCGAATCGGGATTTAACCATTTTAACACAAATTATACGATGTATCGTTGTCATATATGTCTAGATACATATTTTAGTAACTAATTAAAACCAAAATAAATAAAATTGCATGTAAAATGATGACTTTATTCACCAAAAACTTTGCCACGCCGAATCCACGGGAGGGAACTTATGTTGGCTTAAACAGACGTCGTATCTTGAGAAAAGCCGTCGAATCGGGATTTAACCGTTTTAACACAAATTAAACGATGTATCGTTGTCATACATGTCTAGGTATATGTTTAGCAACTAATTAAAACCAAAAGAAATTGTATGTAAAATGATGATTTTATTCATCAAAAACTATGACACATCGAATGCAAAAGAGCCAAATTATGAGCCTCGTGTTTTGTTTCTTAAATCATGGGTACTTTGCCTATAATATGGTAAAATTTCGTCTAAGGTTTCAAATTTACACTTGAGATTCCGATATTATTACAATAACATCATATATGTTATAAGATTGAATTAGAAAAGTCGAAAACCGTCTAAATATTAACAACACTTTTTCTATGCGATTTCATATAGTGATTTTATCTGTTTGTTTATAAATAGGTGTGAAAGATAATATATATTGATGTTTATGAATCTGAAAGGTTTACTTATATGCAGTATATATAAAACATTTATTGTGTTTCATTTATATCTTTTCAGATACCAAATGGTGTGTGTTTGAACGTCTTTGCAGATACCAATGTCAGCCAGACATGAAGAAAAAAAAACAAAGCAAAGATCTTCATTGCCGGGAAAGGATTGTTTTAAACATTAACATGCATCGACCCATTTGTAAAACGTTTAATGTTTTAAAATACTGATTATTTTTATAACTAGACATGTACATACATCTGAAAAATATCAAAATTCAGAAATAATTAGTTTCACTTTCTTTTGTTGATCCAGTATAAATGTCACTCTTTATTTGTTTGTCATGGTCTAAATCGGTGGTAACAATTATGTAATCTCCGATTGATCACTATCTTTAATCAACCGGATGCTAATCCCAGCAGTAGGTCCTAGTGACAGCTTTAATTACCGCGGGGCAATAACATTCTATACACAGACTGTCATTTATTTGATGGTGAGAAATATACAGGTCACTTTGGTATTTTTTTACACAGGATTTGACAGAAGAAACAAAGTGTTGGTCCCATAGTTTATAAATGTGTTTTTATTATAATTATTTTATGTTTCTTGTATAGAAAATTTGACGATTGATAATAAAATAAATAAATGAACCATACTTAAATAAATATCATATGTATGAATGTGTGTTAGTAGTATTAATATAATATCCCAAGATGAAATCTTATTTCATTTGAATATGCTTGTTTCAGTTTCATCTCCATTTCAGGGTATTCATTCTCCGCCGAGAACACAGTCTGGGAACTTGACTAACCACTGATGTATGAGGATGATTCTAACTAGTGTGTTATAGATGCATCCATGGATTACACAATATAAAACCTCGAATCTGCCGACAATCGTTTATCACTTTATTAGAACATACAATATGTTTCACATAAATTTATAATATCAAATTTACAAGCTACATTGAACAGAACAGACTACACTTTTAATATGTTGGTTAGTAACGTCTTGTCTCCGTCAATTCTTTTCTTCATGGTAGTATTTATGGTCTTTTAATTGGTTTGACCTCGGTATCTGAAATAATACAACATTCTAAATGAATCTCATACGAGCCGCGTGCTCCGTGTAATCGGGATTTATATTAGTTTTTCATTTAATTAGCAAGCTGGTATGGTCATCATTAATACTTAAATATATAAAATGAGGTTACGTATTTAGTGTATTCTCATTATTAAGCAGACTAGTCACTAAATATGTTATATATAAATTTCTTAAATGCCGATCCCAAACACTGTTCACACGCAGTACTACACATATTCATACAAACCATCATTTGTAAATACAGCTATATTTGGTCTACAGAGTATTTTTTTACTTTATGTATACATATGACATCACACAATAGATGAGTCGATTATATCTCCTTGTTCTATGGATCTCGACCTGAAATGAGATATAATATGTTTCAACTGCAAAACCAATAATTTAATACATTTATCCACAGACAAATAATTATTATCTGTGATTCTTTATATCTAATGCATAGCGTATATCATACACGAACATAATGCAAATAATCAGCAAAATGATAATTCTTATCTAAATATACACCCCTTAATAAACAAGTGATAGATTTTCCTTGCCCGGGGGCATCGTAATAGTTAGGTAGCAATGTTAGACACATTCACCTCATTTCAGGATTTTTGGTTAAAAATATGTATCAAGAAAACATAGATCAACACATCATGTAATAATTCTGAAGTTAAAATGTTTAAACCGTGTATAGTAAGTATTCAACGGCCTGCTAATTTTGACACTTGAATATGGTCATCGTAGTTTAGGTGTTATAATGTCGCCATGTTACATATTGTTTGGATTATTTATACACATCTAGATTACAAACACAATAACACATCATTAACTTGGTTTAAAAAATGCATTTCTCAAGATTCGACTCTTGTTTAAGCCAACCGAAGTTCCCTCCCGTGGATTCGGCGTGGCATAGCTTTTGGTGAATAAAGTCATCATTTTACATACAATTTGTTTTTTTTTCGATTTTAATTAGTTACTAAATCATATACCTATGCATATATGACAATTATACATCGTTTAATTTGTGTTAAAACGGTTAAATCCCGATTCGACGGCTTTTCCCAAGATACGACGACTGTTTAAGCCAACATAAGTTCCCTCCCGTGGATTCGGCGTGGCATAGTTTTTGGTGAATAAAGTCATCATTTTACATGCAATTTTATTTATTTTGGTTTTAATTAGTTACTAAAATATGTATCTAGACATATATGACAACGATACATCGTATAATTTGTGTTAAAATGGTTAAATCCCGATTCGACGGCTTTTCTCAAGATACGACGACTGTTTAAGCCAACCGAAGTTCCCTCCCGTGGATTCGGCGTGGCATAGTTTTTGGTGAATAAAGTCATCATTTTACATGCAATTTTATTTATTTGGGTTTTAATAAGTTACTTAATTATATACCTAGACATATATGACAACCATCCATCGCTTAATTTGTGCTAAAACGGTTAAATCCCGCTTCGACGGCTTTTCTCAAGATACGACTCTCATTTAAGCCAACCGAAGTTCTCTCCCGTGGATTCGTCGTTTTTAGTTTTTGGAATATAAATATCTCATTTTTCATATTTTTTCGATTTTTTCGGTTTTTATAAGTGACAAATATGTATATACATACATATAAGACCTTAATATAACACCTATATGCCTCAAAACCTATTTTTTTCTACTTCGACGGCATTCGACGGCCTTCGACGGCATTCGACTGCTTTTAGTAAGACCTTACTAGTAATTAATTATTAGTAAGTAATTACGGTACCGTAATCCTAGCCACTGCCTTTCCGAAAATCCAATGTAAACATAACTGTGAGTATCCGGTACGCGTATACCGCCCGTATCGATGAGCGCAACACGTGTGTAATTCATATGCTAACGTTGTGCGAATCGCTAAGCGAGCAGTAAAATTCATTTAACTTATCGTATTCTGTTCATAAGTCATTAACTATCAGTTTACAAGAAAAATAAGCTCGATTTGTCAACAAATCTTCGTTAATTTTTCGTTTTTAGTTTCACCGAGCGAGCTCAGTGTAATTGGTTTCACGCGTACCAGTGTACATCACTGAAAACCAAACAGTGCCGAAGATCTCCCAGCATCTTCCATTGTTCTAGAAACTCATTTCATCGAGTATTCTGATTGGTCGATAGGGGAATGCGATGTTTGTTTTTGGTGCAGATAACGAGAAAAAGGGTTGATCTTCGTGGACATGCTATATATTTCATGGTATTTACAACTTTTCATTCATCTTTTCAAGTTGCGCCAAAAATTTGATCGCAAACCCCCCCCCCCATATATATGACACTTTAGTGCTCATCTGCACTGGAGATAAAGGTCAGAAATTAAAAAATCTCCTAGCAGATTGCCCCACATCTATTTCTTCTTCTGATCATATATCAAATCAAAATGAAGGTCCAGCTTCCTCAAACAAAACATATTGTTCTAAAAAGAGAAAATTATATGAGTATTGCTCTGCTTTGGACAGTGAAACATCAAACAAAAAAAATCACCTGGTAATTCAGGACAAACAAATTGATATCTGTAGAAAATTAGGTATCTGGTTCCATGTCGATACTCCAGAAAATGAAACTCGGTATCAAAGAACGAATCGGAGAAACAAAATTAACAGCTGCATTAAAAGGACAGAAAAGAAATTAGGTGTCCAGTCTGATAATATTCCTGATGCACCCCCACTGACCGAAAATCAACAATTTAACAAAGCCATGGACTGTATAAGAGCCTTTGAACTGGAACAAATGTCCTATGATTTCAACACATGCTCCATATGTAATGAAACTAGATTAAATTTTCCACTCAACAAAAATTCTGCATGCAAACGATGTGCAAGAGACAAATCTGTTTTAAAAATGTTTTCCGCGCAGAATAATGTGGATCCAGGTTTAATGCCTGAAGAATTAAAAGGCCTCTCCGTTGTTGAGCAACAATTGATATGCAGGAATTCACCTCGCATGAATATTCATATGCTGAAACATGGTGGAATAGCATCAGGTGGTCACTGTGCATGATTGTTTATATTTTCTACTTCAAATTTTGTTCATGCTGTCATCACAAATGATAATAATATCTTACAGTGTCAATACTAAGTACACTCTGCCAAATTAACAATTAATGTCATTGTCATATAATTGGTAGCTAGTTGTCAGCAATATGTAACACTCGTAAGGGATTTATTTGACAAAAACATAGCCTGGTGACATTGCAACACGTATTGTTCATCCAAATGGTCAAATGTATGACGACTGGTTCACCACCAGGCAGTCTGGGTTCAAGTCCCAGTTTGGATTATATAGTTGTTGTGTTGCCTAGCTAAAACTTAGTATAAAAAATATGTTTGATATCATATTTTAAAAGGGAAAATAGGGAGAGGGCTTAACTAGTTGCTGATAATTAGCGCCATATATTAACATCTAAATTCAGCTTATAATTTTTTACTGTATACCTACAAACATACCCAATCAGAATTCAGATATTCAATATTTATTAAATCCCCATTTAGGCGGTGCCTTAGTTCATATTATTCTTATTACAAGAACTGATCTAACATCCAGAAAGGATATACTAAAGTGTACTTAATGAAAAGTGACCAAATATAGCTCCGTTAATACAGGTCCGTAAATAAATGATCCCAAAGTCTATTTACATTTTCCGTCCGGAATCTTTACAATGATCCTCCGCCTTCAGTACTGTATAGTAGGCTACTGTAGAATTTCCCGAGCACCAATAATATGTAGAAAAGAAGACTTATGATGTATTTACTGATATTACTTAGATAAATTTTGATGGTGAATTTTGATGGCAGTTCCGTCCAGGTTCCGAAAGTTAAAAGCTAAAGAACGCTGTCGGCATTCTCTTTTATATCACCCGCGGTTTAATACTTTAGAACGCTTTAGTGGTGACGTGGCACCAATCCACCAATCAGATCCGACCACCCTTCCTTACGTATGTGAAGCTCGTCCAATCAGCGAACTAGCGGAATTCCTACAGTTTGTGCTCCTCCGCCGTACACAAAACTAGATCCGCTAGTCCTGAGATCCTCCAATGGAATTACTGGCGGAATCCACATCTAAAGTATTCCGTCACTCCGCTAGTAAAATACCAGTGCGGAAATCCGCAAACTTAATGTTAACAACTCTGGGTACAAACCAAAGTGTTCTAGTGTCCTAAAGCGCACAGTTCGACTATATCGAAGGTCGCATAGGGATTTCCCAGGAATGTCAGGTATATTCCTGCAGGCTATAAATAGTAACAAGTTCTCACGGGCGCAATGTGTAAACACACATGCAATAATTGGAATATAAGAATCAGGATCATTGTCAGATATAAATATGTAAGTAAATGCATGCTCCAACAGTGTTATACACTGTGTGAAATGACCGATGCTAATTTCTGCATCATCGTCGCTGCACATAGCGAGTATCGCTAATGTCAAATAATTCCGCGATCTTGTAATGGAAGTGTAATCTCGAGGTTCCCGTACGACCAAATACGCGGCGAAAACGCCATACTTAAGTATTTACAAGCCATATTAAAGACATAAGAACATGTACATTACATAAATAAGGCCCAGACATGAGACTTGGTAGCTCACTAATGGCTGTAAGAGTACCTCTTATTACACTATGTATATTCTTGGTCAGAATTTCTATTTCTGTGAATTGTTAAACTTGGTCATATCGGGTCAAAAACTTAGTAAACGGGCCAGTGTTGGGAAAACATTGTGTTCACTAGGGGTCACAGTTTTGATCTAATCTTCATGAAACTTGGTTGGTCAGAATGTAACACCCATTCACTAAGGCGAGTGTTACTGTGACCTTAGGTCACTCTTGTGTCACTTTATACCATTATATTCATGATTACATGTTATTTCCCTTATAGTTATATGTACAATAAAAAATCAAGTATTTCTTATGGTATGTCGTATTTCTTACACGTTTGTGTATTTAAGTGTGACGTATGCTAGAAATGGCCCATAATAGGATTTTTTAGTATTCTATCCCATCGCATTACAAGTCAAATAACAAACACTGTTTGATAAGCACCACTCTATATTACGTCCAAGATGTTTCAAAAACGACTCTCGAAATTCTTGTTTTATTAAGAATAGAAAAATAACCACCAAACACGTATAAACGGAAATGTATCGTTAACCTTATTACTTCACGACGTGAACAAACTGTTTAAGGTAATTGTGGCGTTTTCAGTTGAGCGGTAGTTTAAACAAGGCTAATACGACACTAAAACATCTAACTAGTAGTAACCACCATGATCAAATATTATGCAAAGGTTTAAAATAATGTTTCAGTATCTTCTTCTGTTTTAAATTGAGATAATTTTGAACAGTAATTATAAATTTATATTACATTTGTATTTGTAAAAATGCTGAAAAAACTATTGACGAAACATAAAAATTATTTATTCCAACTTATTTTAAGGGTATTCCCTACCCTTTTCTGTACATAGTAAGGTATATAAAACCTGTTCATGAACAGTTTTGCTCTGCTAGTTTTTACGATATTCTTAGTTTTGGTGGAAAACCCTAAAAACTGAAAAATGTATTTTACCGAAAACATTTTGATTTTAACAGCATAAAACTTGGCATATATGAAATTTCGCATAACAAATAGTGAAGTTTATTATAGACTTTGTAAGATAAATGTATTTTAAATAGTATTTTGAAATTTGTATTTTTGTTTTTGAAGACAACGTGAACAATCGTTGAACAACATAGAGTTTTCATCAAGAACGGTTTAATCTTGATTGGGTGTGTAATTTCATGTGTGAAAGGGTTCAGTGTCAGTTCTGAAGCCCAGAATTTTGATCGTCCAAAAAAGCTTCTGTTTACTTTATATTCCTGTTACAAATTGACAAAATTTCAGAATATTGGAACTTTAAGAATAATTATATTGTTCCTTGTGTCATATATTCAGCAATTACAGTAACAATTATAGAAGTTTTGTTGCAAATTTCATGACGATTGTTCGGCTAGATTTTTTTTTAATTTCAGGTATTCCCTTGTGTTGATGTAATCGGGTTCCCTGGTGTAATCCGTACTCGCCCGTACTCAACATTACTAATATATGCTGTGCTATAAATAGAACATGGAACACGTTCAGTGTTGATGTCGATGTGGCCGTTGATAATGCGGCACATCATCGTCACCTTTACCTGCTTGCGTTTGTGCTCTAAGGTCCCCCATCCCAGGTATCCACTGGGATTCTCAACTCGTGCGCATGCACCAATGGCATCGATATACGGGTTTTGACTAAAATACGAAAGGAGGATTTTCGCCGAAATTACAATGTCCGTGGTCGGCGAATGGAGGCTTCAAATTGGCTTAATTTAATACAATGTCATTATTTATTGATAGGAACAAGCTAAGCCAATTTGAAGCCTCCATTCGCCGACCACAGACATTGTAATTTCGGCGAAAGGAACTTTACCAATCAAGTTAGTTATATCATAGCCTCCTTTCACCAACTGTTGACAATACAGTATAATATCGGCGAAAGGAGCTTTGCCGTAGCAACTAAGTTATATTCTGGCCTCCTTTCGCCAAAGCAAAATATAAAATATCGGCAAAACTTATTAGACCCAAGTTAATACAAATAATATTTTACCACTTAAAAGTCTGTATAATTATTTAAAAGAATATCTTATAATAAAAGTTCTTATATGACATAGGTAGGCCAACTGATTGAAAATACCATTTCGAACATTTTTCAACCGTTTCGCTGAATACCATTTCGTTTCAAAAAACGTCGTCCACTTCCTTTTTTGTCAAAAACATCCGAAATTAACTAGGTAGGGAAAAATAAAATTGAAATCATGCCTAATCTGAATACAATTTTATGAAAAATGTTAATGGGCTTATAGTTTTGGCTAGTCCAACCCTTTTCCAATCTCTCTGTTACCTGATTTTGTTGGCTAACCCAGTTAATTCACAGTAATCGACCCATTTCTGAAGCCTATACGAGTCGCATTTAGTTTTCGCGATATATTCTTTTGCAGAACAGTTGTATTCTTCTACGTTGTCTTCAGTAAGCATGTCAATAACTACAAGTGTTATTTATCTCTGTCAAGTTCTTTTATTGACTTGCTGCCAAATTGGAATGTTGCTTAGAAAGTTACTGGCAGACATTATCTCTTGAGTTCTTGGACCAGAGGCAGAATGGACTGTGGTGTATTGCACGGCCAACTCTCATGCATATTCGAACCAATATTACGTATCTCTCAGTCAGTGACGTCCACGCCCAAACCCACGGGGAGAGGCAGGGATTTGTACTTTCTGGGTTGTCAAAACCTGTGCCAGGACGGGGGACAGCTGACTAACATCTCTCCCGAGATTTCCATGACTACTAAATATTGTCCCCAGGGTATTGGTTCCAACATTTCCACGACAGTGCAGGTGAAGCTGGAAGGTAAAAACACATTGGTTTCCCAGCCTATCCACTGCCCATCCCCAGGGGTGGGAAAGCCGTGGTTGCCACCTACTTGTACATTATTCCATATCACAAACCATACTGCTAAAACTATCATTCATGGAAGACACAAATACCTAGGTCTTTGGCCTCGGAAGGCTTGACTTAACGCTGAATGTAACTTTATTATTGTTGCTTCTTCAATAGGTTCTTGCTGACAAATATTGACTCGGACCAACAAAAATTGCGGTAGCTTTAAAATGAAGCAGAACTCTCAGGCTGCTGTATTTTCATAAAATTCATTCCAGCAGTTTGACATTATCTGTCCAAATATACAACCATTTCTCAGCCTAGTTGTCACACCTGCTTAGCCAGTTTCGGGTTCAATCAGCACATCGGGCACATGTATATTCTTCCTGATTGGCAATTAAAACAGGGGTTCTACAATTCAGATTATTGTGCAGCAGTCTCATGTTGGGCAAACTGTTTTTGACGTAATGTCCGGGATGATTTAAAGATTGACCAGGAAAGCTTAAATAACAAATTTGACCGCTCAAATATTTGAAAAAGGACTGGACGGTAGGACCAACTAGGACAGAATTATTCCTGGTACAGAGAAGCGTCTGTCCGGCACTTCGAAATTCTCCCTTCAAAGTGTATCCATATTACAAGATATTAACATAAGTCTCTAACAAATGTAATTATATATTTCAGAAGGATGGCGCCCAGAAAGGGAAAGGTTGCGAAGCAAGAAGAACAGGTTACTCTTGGACCCCAGGTGAAGGAAGGGGAAAATGTATTTGGAGTAGCCCACATTTTTGCCAGCTTCAACGACACATTCGTACATGTCACTGATATTTCTGGAAAGTATGTCATTTGAATTTTCTAAATGAGATTCATTTCTTTAATGCAATATCATTTAATGTAGTCCAGCTAAAAGGATTTATTTGTGGATTGTCATTCACTCAATCATGTTTAAAACACTGTTGTTACACAATAAACATTTACTGCAACAGGTTGCTTGGATTTATCACTTAAATAGGTATGATCTGCTAAAATGAGGTTAATTTGCAAAAAAAAAAAAATATCACAATTTAGTATTTTATGTATTCATGTACAGTCTTAATTTTTTTAGAGATACTGCAATAAATGATCTGAATAAAATGTGCACAAGAATTCAATTCTGTCCCACTTTTACCATTCATTACTATCAACATTGATGCCATGTTGAAATTTACTTCCTGAAGATTAATTGCTTCCAGTAGTATCGCTGGAACACAGGTATGACTATACAGTCTGTGAATTTAGAATTTGTAACTACTTGTCTGAATCGGTAAAATTTTATTGTTTCCCTATAATTCAATATTCTCAATGCTTAATTATGCAAAAGCAAGTTGCCCGACTGCAAAAGTTAATAGCCCAAATCAACAATTACTTGTCCCGGGCAACCGGACAAGTGCTTATTTCGCAAACTGCAGTACTGAATAGACATGTTAACTTTGTAGGGAAACCATTGCTCGTGTAACAGGTGGTATGAAGGTAAAGGCTGACAGAGATGAAGCCTCTCCCTACGCTGCTATGTTGGCAGCTCAAGATGTCGCTGAAAGGTGTAAGACACTCGGCATCACAGCTCTTCACATCAAACTTAGAGCCACTGGTGGTAACAGGTTAGTGTTGATTTAATCCCTAGCTTTAAATTTATCTTGCTTCGCGCATGTTTGTAGGTCCATCTGCAGACTAAATTGTTTAATCATAACTAAACTAAAAGAAAGCTTGAGCTTCGCATCTTTAAATGTGGAGGTCCAAAAGTCTGTTAATTAATATTGATCTCGCCATAACCACAGGTGGCAGTATCGGTGTTCCGTCCGCAAATGATTAAAATATAAATAAAAAAAATGTATAAAAAATCTGTCACTGAGCTATAAATATACTATCAAGGTATAAATGGTACTATATGTCTATATGCCAATGATTGTGGAACATTCATTGCATCTCGTTGTTTCAGCACAAAATATGGGCGCTGAAGGAAAATCGATACACAAGTCATTCAAATAAACTATAAGATGTTCATTCTTACCGAAAATCTCATTCACTTGTATCTTATAACTGCGAAACAGCAAAACAGTGTTCCCTTCCTTATTGAACTTGGCTTGGGGTCAATGAATTTACACACTGGATACCCGCTCCACTCACAGTATCGAAATTATTGTTAGGAACCATCAGTCTTCCAATTTGGCCACTAGCCTGAGGCTAGTAAAAATCGGGTCGGGCTTTTGTCTCTAGGTGACTAGTCCGAAAGGCTAGTGAAAAAATTCTGAGAACACAAATCAAATGACAAGAAATATCCAAAATGATATTTCGATGTGGATAAAACCCGTACACGGTCAGAACCGGAATGTACGGTTCCGGTTTTCGTGAAGTGGTAGTAATTTTATGTTTAGATAGAAGATGTTTGATAGTGAATCTTTAATGCTAAAATAATGAATTGAAACAAAAATAACCTTCTCAAAAATATAGGCCTGTTATTTGTTTTACTTCCCTTTATGCATGTTTGCTAAAAATGAAACAAGTAAAATTAAAAAATATCACACAGATGTATAATAAAAAAAACAATTGAATAAATCCAATTCTAATAATTTAATGTTCGGACTAGTAAATTTCTTCTCGGGCTAGTAAGTTCTGCCTTGTTGGTAGCCCGACTGGGCTAGTAGTTTTACAAGTTTTTCGTGAAGACTGAACCATATCTTTTTTTAGATGCGATCTTCCACAATCTTTGGACATAGACATATAGTATGCTTTATACCTTGGTAGTGTATTAGCTTAGAGACAGGTTTTTTTTCACTTTTTATTTTATTTTCCAAACACTGATACTGCCACCTGTGGCCATAACATTGAACAGTTTCCTGGCTCGCTTTATGAATCTTGATTTATGGGTGGGCACCAATAAGGAGATTATGCGTGTCCAAATTGTTTTTGATTCAGACAAAACTTTGTTGATATTGATATGTACATTGTGAAAATATTTCAAAATCTTAATCCTGTCTCAGTTTCCTAGCTAGGTTCATGAACTTTGTATGTGGATAGGTGCCAATAAAGTCAAAAAGTGCATCTAAATATTTTATTCCAACAAAAAGTGTGGTTGCCATGGCAGCAGAAACATTGAATTAATTTTAAGGGTTGCTGATACTCCTCATTTAATTTTTTTTAAAAGATTGAATTTAATACTAGGACTAAGGTGAAGTATATTACAGGGTTGTTCTTATTTGTTACAGGACCAAGACCCCAGGACCTGGTGCACAGTCAGCCCTCAGAGCTTTGGCCAGATCTGGCATGAAAATCGGTCGTATTGGTATGTTGTCGTGTGCATTTATTTATTGTCCACTATGAATATGTAGATTGTAAGCTGTTTTGAGATTGTCTAGTCAATGTCATTATATTACCAATATTTGTTTAAATGGCATGTCATGTTGCCAATAACATATTTGAATAATATTCAATCTTAATGAAAATAATACATACTGTAATGCTCTTTAAAAAGAGCAAAATGTCTAGATTAAGTTCAATTATATTATAATACTCAATGCTTAGAAGAGTTGTTTCCCTTTTGTCATTAATACAATCTTAATTGAGCTGCTCTCGACTTGAAGTTAAAGTACACTTTCAAATCAATCTTGGTATGCCAAATTATGAAAAACTAGCTGAGTTTGGGTTTTAGTTAAATAGTTCAGGGGTCCTACTATTCTGGAATTATTGCACTAAAAAAAAATTACTGTTCTGCAGAAGTCGAGTTATTTGATGGAAAAAATCTTGTTGATCGAGTTATGGTCATTTCAGATTTTATTTGCTCAATTTTAGCAAATAAACAATGTTTGAAACAGAATTTCTGTATTGGTTTATGTGCTTATGCACCTGAAACAGAACTTAGCCTTATTTTCAGAATTAACCATTTACCATCAGTGGGGAACCCCTGATGTATTTAAATAGACCAAATTCAATTATGGATTTCAATTAATAACTAAGGAAAGCTTTAGCACAGGGTCTTGAAGCCTCTTCAAACTTTACGTGGAGGTTTGTCATTAACTGTAAATCCTTATTATAAATGACATAAAATTAGATTCGCATCATTCTTTCAATTGGGGTGACTGCTATGCATTGTAATTGAAGTGCATTATAATAATACTACTTAAACCCTTTGTTCTGGTTACTCAGTCCGTTAACATATCTTAAAAGTGTTTTGTTTATTTTACAGAGGATGTTACCCCCATTCCATCCGACAGCACCAGAAGGAAGGGAGGTCGTCGTGGACGCAGATTGTAAATTTGTTTTTGCTCTGTAGCTATACTTGCAGCCAATTAAAAAAAGAGAAAAACAGTAATTGTATGACTTGTAACATTTGATTATAACAAAGAAGTCCATAGTCTGAGTTGCAGTGTTTGTTCATCATTGACCCCACAGTTTGATAGACATTACAGCGGATTTGTCCTACACTTTCATAACTCCTACCTTCTAATACTAGGCTGGCTGCTCATCAACTGGCCTTGTTGGAGTATACTTCTACAGGCTACTGGGATCGAACCTAATCTCTGCCTAAGAGTATTTTAGAATCACTTGTTAATGAGCCGGTGATGTACTTACTCAGATGCTTTTTATGCCCAAATTGATGTATATTTAGTGAGGGGTATGTTACTTTGCACATGTCTGTCAGTAGACTGAATGGTTTCCATTTAATAACTTCATTTTGCCCTAGGATCTTCAAATTTTTCATAGAGGTTGGTCAGCTACAGTGGACCATCTCTTGATTTTCAGATCTAGGTCACTAACATTAAACATTCCGAACTATTGGACTGCCATGGGGACATACATGTTCAACATCTGTTGTTCAAGTCTTTAGCAACCATCTGAGGCAACATATTCATGTATGGAAGACAAAGCCATACTGGCAACACCAGAAGTCAAGCCATGAACTGTTCAGCATACATTTAATCAACCTGCCTGCAGATTGTCTGGGTGACAAAACTGACTTTTGAAGGCCTTCTTAGCATCTGAATGAACACTCATCATCTGAATGAATTAATTCTCAGATGTTCGACAAATTAAACCATCTTTACTGTATAGAGGAAAGTTATAAGCATAGGTATACATAAACTAAACCTTACATGAACAAAGGCCTGAACTGCTCTTTTACCTGATCCAAACATGCACAATCTGTCAATTGCCTTTCTTTAGTATAGCTAGGCAAATTTGACACAAACCAGACCTTAATTTAACAGTCGATATATTATCTGTATTAGTAAACTTGGTTGTATGTTTTCATAGTAGGAGAGTATCACAAAGATGCTCGAGATGTAAGGCATACACAAATTCGAAATACTGATATTGCACAATTTGCTTGAGGATATTGGTACAGTCAAAGCCAGAACCTTGTAATATATTCATGCATAAAGGTCAGGGGGTCCGGTCAATTTTGTCGAGCTGTATGCATGTTTCTTTCAATGTCCATGAACTGTTTTTAGCTCACCTGTCACATAGTGACAGAGTGAGCTTTTGTGATCACTCTTCGTCCGTCGTCCGTCCGTCTGTCAACAATTGGGTTGTGTCCTCTCTAGCGGTCACAATTTTGGCCTAATCTTTATGAAACTTGGTCACAATGATCATCTTAACAAAATCTAGGTCAAGTTCGATATTGGGTCATCTGAGGTCAAAAATTAGGCTTCTAGGTCAAGTAATAGAAAAACCTTGTTTTTCATTGTATCAAAGGGAGTGTACTCTGTAATTATACTGGTTGTGATCATGTAAGAGTTGTCTCTCTTACTATATTTTAGTTGTAGAACTACGAAATGTGTACTTGTTAGCAGCTTTGAGGCTTTAATTTAAATTAAATGCAGAATGTTGATATTAGGGTTATCATCGTTTACAGTGATTGTATGTTTACAAACTATTAAACAATTATTAAGCTGTAATTATAGTCTTATGCAACCTTACTAATCGTTTTACATAGACTTATATAGGGAAAACATATAAAAATCTTCTTCTCTAAAACTACAATGCCTAGAGCTTTGATATTTGGTATGTAGCATCATCTAGTGGTCCCCTACCAAGATTGTTCAAATTATGGCTCTGGGGTCAAAATTGGCCCCGCCCCGGGGGTCACCGTTTTACATAGACTTATATAGGGAAAACATATAAAAATCTTCTTCTCTAAAACTACAATGCCTACAGCTTTGATATTTGGTATGTAGCATCATCTAGTGGTCCCCTACCAAGATTGCTCAAATTATGGCCCTGGGGTCAAAATTGGCCCCGGCCCGGGGGTCACCGTTTTACATAGACTTATATAGGGAAAACATATAAAAATCTTCTTCTCTAAAACTACAATGCCTACAACTTTGATATTTGGTATGTAGCATCATCTAGTGGTCCCCTACCAAGATTGTTCAAACTAGAACCATCACTGTCGTGATCAGGGCCCTGTTGTTATCATTGTCAATAAGTATTGCAAGTTTCATTTGAATATCTTGAAAAGTTTTTGAACTATGGCCAATGTAAAAGTTTTGAAGTCGAAAAAGGGGCACAAGCCAAAATTTATTAAAGCTAGAGTTGTTGCCCTTTGCTACACATGTGCGTATTGTCACTGTCAATATGTATAGCAAGTTTCATTTGAATATCTCTAACCTTTTTTGAAGTAATGTAGAAAAAAAAGATGAAAAATGAGGAAAATTGTAATTTTACAAAGGGCCATAATTCTTACAATATTGTAACTGGAGTAACATAACTTGGCATACAATAGTGTATTGTTGCTGTGACCTTATGTTTAAAGTTTGAAGTCGATACCTTTAAGGGTTTGCAAGTTATTAAGAAAAAACATTTTGAACTATGGCCAATGTTAAAGTTTTGAAGTCAAAAAAGGGGCACAAGCCAAAATTTATTAAAGCTGGAGTTGTTGCCCTTTGCCACACATGTGCGTATTGTCACTGTCAATATGTATAGCAAGTTTCATTTGAATATCTGTAACGGTTTTGAAGTAATGTAGAAAAAAAGATTAAAAATGAGGAAAATTGTAATTTTACAAAGGGCCATAATTCTTACAATATTGTAGCTGGAGTAACATAACTTGGCATACAATAGTGTATTATTGCTGTGACCTTATGTTTAAAGTTTGAAGTCGATACCTTTAACGGTTTGCAAGTTATTAAGAAAAAACATGAAAAATGTGGACGGACAGACGGACAGACGGACAGACAGACGGACAGGGTGATTACTATAGGGCACCTGCAAAAATTTTTGCAGGGCCCTAATTATGCCCCTGGGGTCACAATTGGCCCCGCCCCGGGGGTCACCGTTTTACATAGACTTATATAGGGAAAACATATAAAAATCTTCTACTCTAAAACTACAATGCCTAGAGCTTTGATATTTGGTATGTAGCATCATCTAGTGGTCCCCTACCAAGATTGTTCATATTATGCCCCTGAGGTCAAAATTGGCCCCGCCCCAGGGGTTACCGTTTTACATAGACTTATATAGGGAAAACATATAAAAATCTTCTTCTCTAAAACTACAATGCCTAGAGCTTTGATATTTGGTATGTAGCATCATCTAGTGGTCCCCTACAAAGATTGTTCATATTATGCCCCTGAGGTCAAAATTGGCCCCGCCCCGGGGTCACTGTTTTACATGGACTTATATAGGGAAAACATATAAAAATCTTCTTCTCTATAACTACAATGCCTAGAGCTTTGATATATGGTATGTAGCATCATCTAGTGGTCCCCTACCAAGATTGTTCAAATTATGCCCCTGAGGTCAAAATTGACCCCGCCCCGGGGGTCACCAGTTTCTATATTTACGCTCTACCTTTGTTAGTCTAAATTGTGCAGGGCTTCATTTATAATCAGGTGAGCGATATAGGGCCATCATGGCCCTCTTGTTCTACCTTGCGTCTCATCTGACTCGCAGAGCATTTATTTGTCAATGATGCAGTAACCTGTGATCCGTATTTAACGGTATTATCTGAAAATATCATCAATCCATTTCATCACATATGCAAAATATCTGCAAGAAAAAATTGGATGACCCTTGTCAAATTTTTAACAGTATGAAAACAATATGGACAATATCACTTACAAGCCGAGCCATTTATGAAAGGCTTTAAAAGCACACAATATAAATAACACAGAAATAAGTTAGTGAAGTCTTTATTATGAATGATTTTATATATAAAGATATAGCATAAAAAAGAATACATTTAACAATCTGAAAAAATATACACAGTATAATAAGAGCAAATTAAGATCTTATAGCTAGATGCTGCAAAATAAACAATATAAACTCTGAAAAATATTATACACAACTCAATCGAATTCAAATGTTAGTCTGCCTTCCTTAGCATGGCATACAAAACCATGCTTTTGGTACACTTTAAAATATGTTAAGAAGGCTCTAAATAAAATATTCTTACAAGGTATTGTAGATTCAAAGATGTCTGTCAAAACCGCCATAACGTTCCACATCTGAATAGCTAATTGCAGCTAGTATAACCACTACGCTATAGGACCATTAGCTTTTTAATCATTTAAGTGTATTATTGATGGTAGAATTTAATCCTGACACACCTTAAATAATCGACCGGGGTGAATGTTTGTTTACGCGGTTGTGACAGAGATCTTTGAATCAACTATACCCAGCATACAAATTAAATTGGTAAATCTTGTCCAAAAATTGTTTCAAAATAAAGTGACCAAAATTTTTTAAGAAATACCGTAAAATTAACAACGGAATTATCAGAATATCGTATCAAGCTCAAATTTTATAAAAAGCTGGTTTCTTGAAGTATGAAAAACATATCACAAAGCTACACACAGACGGTCTAATTTGTCATTTTTATATTCTACTATGACCGTGTGTGTACCAGCAATCAATGACACCTGACTGATCAAGCAACAAAATGCCTCATGAACACAACCAACTACAAGAGGGAACATAAAAGCAAGCATTCAATATGATGTGTACAACAAATCTATATAATTATTATAAATAAACCAGTAGGAAATTAATTTTGGGTGCCAGGGATACATGAACTTCAGTATGATTCTGTCTGAAAAAGTTAAATTATCTCTAAATTTTATCAATTAACTCAAATTTTATTTTAAATTTATATATATATATTGAAAGAATTATTTATATTGTTTGGCTTAATTAAACTGGAACCCATTAATTTTCTCTAAATTTCTAAGTGTATGTGAATTTATAAAAATATTTGAGACATAATGGGCATGTCTTTTCTTTTCCATAAAACTGATGTCGAAGTTGACATTAACTTTATGTTATTTTAAACATGATTATCAAAGCTAGCTCTTCCATTTGTTACAAGTAAAGCATATCACACTTTTCTTGCTACAATTCATAAGTTATTAACAAGATTTATACTTATTTTTTCTGGAGTAAAACATGAAACAACCAATATAAACATAGAATATATTGATAAAAAAAATTCTACAAAATATACAGAAATTATAGTGAAAGAATATAACACTTGCACAAGGAATGATAAAGACAGTAAGGCAAGCACTTTCTAACTTTCTAGTCAAAGTAAACATAAAATCCACACAACACTAGATGAGCAGACTCCAGTATATTTATTAATATTCATTAAGAAGGCAGGCTGGCTATACTTAGTTACTAACACCAAGTATAGGAACAATCCACGATTCTACTCTATCGTTTATATATATAACATTCAACATACTTAACTAATTAATTTTACTAATTAATATTACTCCTTAAACAAAATAAGTGACATGAAATATTGAACGCATGATAGGTTTCTTTGTGAATCTACAAATAATCAACCAAGAGTTTTAATATTACTGCTATCGCAAACTATCTAGAAAAGACTTTAAAGAGATTTGTGCTAGCTTTAACTACAGAATATCAAACCAGGGTTCCCATACAGGACTGCATGCAAAAGAATATGGCAAGCAAAAATTTATATGCATGAAATGAGCAAAACAAACTGCCAAAAAAAGGAGTAAATTAATGTATTGGAATTTGCAACTAAATGGGGTAAAGCTAAAAAAAATACCTACACCAAATTTAATAATAATATGTTGTAACATTTCATTATCTAATAATCTTATAGCAGTCTGTCAGCGTGGATTTTATCCAGAACAATAAATAGACACACACATATATCACCCCTCGATCATTTGACACCAAGTTTTGTTGATAAATAATAAGTCACATTGTTATAAGTAAAACAACACTAAACTGAGACTCATAAGATTTGAATGAGCCTAAGCTCAGAGTCTCATTTCAATGTAGTTCAGACAATACTGACAATAGTTAACAACAAAGTACCGGTACATAGTGCTTATGGTAAGAACCTTCTCTGGTAAATAAATAAAAGCGCTAGAAAATCATCAAATGCAGCTTTGAATTTTACACCTCCTATGGTAAAAAATCAAAGCGCTAGAAAATCATCAAATGCTGTTTTTAAAGTTTACACAAGTACTAGTATTACACGAAACACCATGCATGATCCATTGATTATACAGAAATACAAACACATTTTACTTACATAAACATGATGTTCTAAAATTTAAGGCAAATGAAGCAATACGTATGCCACAGTTTACAGGCAAAATGTACAAAATGTATATAACATGTTAAGTATACAATACATGTATATAAAAAACATACATTAGAAACCAAATATTAACTATACTGTAAAATCACTTATTTTCATGGGGGTAAATTTCGTGGAATTCGTGGTTCACCTCCAACTATGAAATCAAATTCCATCAAGCAATAATTTTGACCCTTGTATTTATCACATGAAATGCAAAATCCACGAATTAACATCCCATCAAACTGATCGAAGTGGTCTTTTTTACCAAAACCACGAAATTTTGTCCCATCGAAATGATTTTACAGTTACTAGTACAATGTACATGCACCCTAGATGTGTTTAAATGTAATTGGTCAAACATTGATCCTCTATAATATTGTCGTTATTTAAAATGTGCGAATATAATGAAAATGTCAAGTTGAAGTGAAAACAGTTATTTTTTTCAAGATCTTTTGTAAAACACTCGGGGAATTCAACTCGGTCTGCCCTGGAAAATTTAAAGTAACGTCGTTTAAGAGCAATAAAAAATTTAATCATTATTACGTGAGATTTCTTGGTAATATATTTACCGCATGTATTCATTTTAGTAAATTTTTAATCCTATTTTTAACTGTTAATTAATTTGCGTTTTTGCATCACATAATCCGGAGCAGACCATTCACTGGTCATTCTTAAAGTCATCACAACACAAAAGAGCCAAGAAATCTCGGAGAAAAACAAGAAATCTCAGAAAAACGGAACTCTGAATTTACAAAAATTCAAGCAAGCATTAGGCCATTGCTTCATATATATATCGACTGAGTATAGACTTACGCGGTACAACACAGAACGTTCCCAGAATAAGATTTCGTACAAATCACACGGAAACCTTATTTTGGCTAAAATATATAGATAAGCTTCGTACAAAAAATGACGATAAACATGTTTTACACTTTAACAATAATGCTATAACAAGAATCAGTCAACACACACTGATGTATTGTAACTCTAACAGAACTTTGTTCACAAAGTAGTACACAATAACTATTTCTTTGCAAATTCTGAAAAGTTCTTTTATATGGCAAAAGAATGATTGTTTACACATAAAAATACACTGCATTTTTCCACACTGAAAGGAAAAGAAATCATGAGGCAATACAAATAACAAAATTCAAGGCAATAGTTTGTATAACTTCATAATAACGTACAATTCACCCGATAGCTCTGCAGGTTCATTGAAGCTATCGTTAAAAAATGCATTTCTACACATAATGTGTAATAACTATCCATAAGTTTCTTTAACAAATTATATTTCATTATTTTAATTTCTTTAACACTTGAAAAGCATGATACTGGATTTGGGTAAAATATACTAATGTTTTTTACTTAAACAAAATTTCCTCATTTAGTTTCTAAGGTGAAAGAAAAATAATTGTGTGTTTAGGGGACTGGTCTCGAAAAAGGCAGGCTTTGAGGGCTATTTCATCTTTTTTCTGTTTTGTTTATTACGCCTGTAACAACAGACAGACAGATGGAAACAAAAATATAAGAAAAGGTATGGTTTGTTTGACCTAACACACAATTATTTCTTTGCCTAAGATCATAGTCTTAAGATCTAAAGAAGTCATAATTTCAATGTGTGCATGGAAGCAAAGATTAGGTGAATGTTCTAATATAGATGGCTGGTCCAGGAGATGTAAAGAAACAGTGACATAGTACATCTAACAAGAACTACATGTACACGTAAACTGTTTATATATTCCCCCTACAGTATAATCTTAACAATTCAAAGTTTTTATAAAAGCTTGCACTTCTTCTTTTTTGGCTTAGGTTTGGGGCATAGTACTGCCCTTATTGCCTCGTCGAATACGGTCTTTAGGCCTTTCTGGGTAAGAGCAGAGCATTCCAAGTACTTAACACCGTTAATTTCCTTCGCCATAGCGAGGCCCTGTGGATACGTCAAGGGAGACAATTTCTTCTCCTTCAGTTTTTCGACAGTTTCTTTGTCTTCTCGTAAATCAAGCTTGGTACCAACTAAGATGATTGGTGTATTTGGACAATGGTGACTGACCTCTGGATACCACTATAATAGAAACACATGCAGCTAATATTAAAAACACACACCAAAAAGCTACAACATGAGAACTGTGTAAACCTAAACACAGGAACATTACCGGTAACTATGTCAAATAATGAAATCAGTAGAGGTTAAGAGATTTTGTTCACAGAGACAAATGCTTAGATAACGAAACTATCAACGATAATCATCATGCTCAGTCAGGATTTTCCGTATATTTTAATGTAGCCAGTGATAGTGTGATTCGACAGTCTTCGAATTTGGCCACTAGCCCAAGGCTAGTAAAAACTAGGTCAGGCTAGTAATTGTCGCTAGGTGACTAGTCCGAAAGTCTAGTGAAAATTTAAAATACATTTTAATAATTTAATGGTCTGACTAGTAAATTTCTTGTTCTGCCTTGTTGGTAGCCCGACTGGCTAGTACTTCCAAAAGTTTTTCGTGAAGACTGAATTTGACCGTTAATTTCTTACTATTTTAAACATTGAATTAATTCAATTTGCTCAGTTTGAGAAAAGTAGCCGGTGGTAAAATCTGGAGTAGTCAGTGAAATCACTGACAGCTGTCAGAGGCTTGTGGAGAACTTAGCTCAGTGTATGAGAAGCAGAAATCTACCATGTCTAGTTGGTGCCATCATTCATCAATAATATATCGCTGGTACAATTTAACAAACAAAATAATGGCATAGTCAGAACTTACCTTTGCCCTGACGTTTTCAAAACTGGCAGGACTGATCAGAGAGAAGCATATCAAGAAGACATCCTGAAAGAAGAACACAAACAATTATATATTGATTATTGAACAGCCTTACTATCAATTCTAAACCATACATGCCAGCCTAATGCACATCTCAGGCAAAAAAGTTTTCATCCGGATGATATCTAAATGTCTCGCCACTTGCTGGGTTTTGACATTACATATATATAATAATACAACCTCTTTTGTGCAACACATTATGTGAGCAACAAAAATTGGCTGTTGTACAGAGGTTGTTACTTCTCAAAGATTCAATTTATAGCAAATTTCTTCGAGAGGTTGGTACTCTACAGATGGTCATTCTGGAGAATTTGCACTGCATGACTGCATCAGTTAGAATGTCTGACATTACATGGTCAAAAGTTGCATGGTAAAGTAATTTGGTCAATATCTACAGTCACGTGCCAAATTAAAGTTCACAAAGCGCAAAAATCACAAAATAAGTTGATGAATTTCTTCAGTTAGAAGAACATAACAATTGTAAAATAAGAACAATTAGACTATGTTTACTATCCTTTAGTAGGATAATCAATTTCTGATAAAACCGCCAAGCACTTTACTCATTTCCACAGTCCATTTTCGGTTGCTAAGCAATTCTAGAACACCACTAAAAATTGATGGTTAGTCCATTTGACAATGTTGTCATGGTAACACAGGCAAACTGAAATATTTAAATTATTGTTGACTTTTACCACAATAGATTTTACCTTAAAACAGTTTTTATTTTAAGAAAATCGGAGTTATAATATGAAAAAAACAAACATTTGAATTTTGTTTTGATATATTTTAACGAAAAAATGACAAAATTTGCATGGGAGTCAATGGGAACTACATTTTTTGTTATTCAACTTCGAGATTTAATGACTTTACATTTTACAAACTTACATTATAGGAACAAATGAAGTTGATATTTTAGAATGTCAAATACTCCTCTATAT
Source organism: Spisula subtruncata (assembly GCA_963678985.1). Lineage (NCBI taxonomy): Eukaryota > Metazoa > Mollusca > Bivalvia > Venerida > Mactridae > Spisula > Spisula subtruncata. The sequence goes on from OY787660.1 coordinate 6,292,005, forward strand.
TTCTGTATGGTTGGCATACAAAATACTAAAACTATGTAACCTTGGCAACCAGGCTTATTCCATCAATGAAGAATTTTCACTGATGTTCTTAAATTGCCTAGTAACCAAAAATATGATAAATGTAAATTATTTTCTGAACAGAATCAAATCATGCTTGGACTATTCCATCATATGATACCAACTTATTGTATACTAGATTTATATTTATTGTGTCATGAAATTTCAAAGTGAAAAAATCTGTCAAATTTTTCATGCAATTTTTACTTTGTGAACTTTAATTTGGCACCTGACTGTTGTATATACTAGTAGCCTTTATATAGCAAGTGTTACTTGTTTGTTTATTTTATTTTACCTATCATAAGATAAATTATATTGTATAGTATTGTATAGTATATCAACAACAATGTAGTATTGTCATGAAACCAAGATTAAAACCTTGTATGAGTCAACTAGTGATTTACACGATATAGTGATTTACATGCTGTAGTCTGACATACTGACCAAGATAAACAGTACACCACCAACTCTCAGTAAGTCATTTATAATGTAAGTAATCAAATCATTGTTAGTAACTTCTCACTACTGTACAAAGACAGAATGCGTCAAACATTGTTGGTAATGAAGTTCAATGTTCAAGCAGAGGAATATTGTTGACTCACTCTTGTTTTATTAGGTCATTTTTATAACTCATAAAATAATAAGTTAAGTTACCAATTTTCTAGAGCTCTTTTCAGCTGTTAAGCCTCACAAGCACCCTTTGACATTTTAATATTCAGTACACATATAAAAAATTATTATTGAAAATTAAAAAATAATCATTTCAAACTACATGCATTATTAACCAGAGTGGCAATTGATATCTTAAAAAAAATTAACATCAAGTGGTTTAAATATTTTTCAAATGTGAAAATAGCAAACTACACAAAGCTTGATGTTAGCATTGGATCAAGGCATCACTACCAATTTATTATGTTTAGTTAATGTAAGTAAAAGTTTATCTCATTTTATTTCAACTAAAATGGGAGTGTTTTTTTTTCGTTTTTTTTTTCAACCAGAATAGTCAAGTACAAGTAAAAGTAATGCATATCTTTAAGCCAGAATCAGAATAGTCAAGTTACACTTAACTGATAAATAATTTCAATGACCTTGCACAGATAAACAAACATAGCGTACATAACAAAACAACCTGTTCAATCAATTATACACCCTCAGGCGTATTATGACAACTTCATGTCATAGTATCAATAGCTGGAGCGAAAATACAGTGCACATAAAACTGAGGTCAGGTTAAAGTAATCTACCTCAATAAATAGGATCGTGATATATAACGATAGGGGAAACAACTAGATGAGATGGCGGACAGTTTATCTCATACCAGTTTATTGTAAAACATTTTTGTTTATCATTTAATCAACATAAGTCGCATAATCAAATGCTATATAATTATAATTAATATTTGACCCTTAAAATTTAAATTAACCATTTCACCCCTAAACTTTTCTGTTTCAGTAAGTGAATTGGTATCCCAGGATTTGGGTTGGTCGGTCAATGCTGCATATACTATAGGACACCATGGAATAAAAATTTATAAAATGTTACTTAATTGACAAACCAAAACATGTTTGGCCCCAAAAATGGTCAAATGATGTTACTATGTTTTTTCATTACAGAATACTGTCTCATACAGATGAAACTCAGACTTACAGTTTGAGGATAAGAGAGTGGTCGTAATCTGTCGTAATCTTCCTGACCAGCTGTATCCCATAATCCTAGATTGATTGGTTTCCCATCTACCATAACATTAGCAGAATAGTTGTCAAACCTAGATAGTAAACAAAAACATAATATATTATATCATTCATCATTACAGTGCTGGCATAACGGACGGTCGATTGAGTAACGGACAGGACGGCAGGAAATACCGGGAAATACCGGGAAATACTGGGAAATTGGACAATACAAGTGGTCGATTGAATTGGTCATATGAAATTATGCTTTCATACATGCATCTTTATCTATATACCTAGTGTAAATTACTGTAAAGGTTATCAACTTTTTATTTGTTTTAAATTCTAATTTTTTCATGCAAGTTCTCTTCAATGGGTTGCTTGAAACTCATGCACTTTGTGTAGAAAATTGTCCATAGAACATCTTTATTTTATATTGTAGGGTACTAGGGTTATGTCCAGTTGTGTAAACACTCTCCAGACTAGTCCTTTGTTAACTGCAAGAATATGACATAATATAATATTATTGCATAATCTGTTAGTTGTCAGTTTCACACTTCACACTTAGTTGACCTGATTAAACAATGTGCATTAGTTTAATCCAATTTATGCAAGTCTAAATGATTTTCAATATTAATTATTTATAACAGTCTCGCTCATGCACATTACAACTTTCATTTTAAATTGAAAACAATATATTAAATAATTATTATTAAATATTTCAATTAGACTTGTAACAAGTGTATTTGATCTATATGTTTAAATCAAAACTTAGTTATTAAAGAATTATTGTGTTTTAGATTTTTTTTTCACATTGAAATTGAATCGACCAATCCAATCGACCACTTTGACCACCAGTTCATTCGACCACTTGTAGATCATACTCTCAAATAAATTGAGGATCTATTGAATGTTATATAACTGAATAAAGAACAACAAGTGAAAACCTGAGAGTTCACTTGCTTCATAATGCATTTAAAATAACCAGTACACAAAAATTTCCCAATTGACCATTCATTTGACCAGTATTTCCCACATTGAAATTGAATCGACCAGTTCAATTGACCACTTGTGAAAATGAATTGACCAGTTCATTTGACCACTTGTAGATCATACTCTCAAATGAATTGAGGATCTATTGAATGTTATAGAACTGAATAAAGAACAACAAATGAAAACCAGAGAGTTCAATTGCTTCATAATGCATTTAAAATAACCAGTACACAAAAAAATCCCAATTGACCACTCAATTGACCAGTATTTCCCCGAATGGACACTTGGGGAGTATTGGACAGGACGGGATTTTTAATTTAGCCTATAGATATAGATGTATGCTGAGTAAAAGGTTGAGAAAAATGTGCAACCAGACCGGGCTTAAACCTAGGAACCTCCGCTTACAGGGCGAATACTTTACCGACAGAGCCTACCAGCTTCTTACACAAGTTTCTCCCCTATTAGAATTTAAATCTCATTCACACCACTGCATACACCCCTCCTCAAAACAATACATCCTCAAACTCCTGGAGTTATCAGAACCTCTGTTGGATGTTCTAAAGGTGCAAGATGGGTTATTTGCGGTGTGCACCTAATGTAACAGGGTGAGAAAAATGAGCAATGAGAACTGAAATTTCAAATGACCTTTTCAACTTTTGTCAATACTTTAGAATTTTCGCATTAAATAAAGTTCTCTTTTTAGCAGAAAGTGAATTCTATCTATTAGATAAATCAACACATAAGATATAAATAACTTACACAGTTGGGATATATTCCCCGGGGAAGGCATTCGTCGTGTAACTGATCAGCAAGCATGTTTTACCAACAGCTCTGAAAGTAGAAATAATACAAGTTTAGATAAAAAATATTACAAGAAGATAGAAGAATTATATGCACAAAAATTTAAAAGATGTATTTACTTTAATACTGGTTTTGATTTTTATATCAGTTTCTACATTCTATACTTCAGACTTTCTAAGCCTTTAAAGTTTTGTTTAAAACTCCTGTGTCTCCAAACTAAAGTGTCATTTGACCCATGGTCGGTGCCTCTGCTCCGCTACGTACATCTCGTACCGAATGTGGGTATCCGATGATGCATTTGACTATGATTCATTAGTTTTTATAATTTTAAGCAATGAACTCATTCAAACTGGTTGTGTTTAAAGCAATGTAACCGGTGGTTAACGCTTTAGCTTTACACTTAGTGACTAGTCAGTGAAATCACTGATTTCTGGGGCTTGTGGAGAGCTCTGCCCAATGTGCAGCTTGACTGCCACACAGGTCAATAGTATTTATGACATGTATGTAAAAAATATAACATAAACATTATTTATTTGTTTGCATATACAGACAAATACACAATTTACGACAAACATTAAATTGAAGCAGGAAGAAGGAAAACGTAAAGATACACTCAATAGATAGCAGTAGTACTCAACTTCAAGTATCAACTCTTGAGGTTAATAATGATATATTATTGATGATAACCTAATAACCTACAGTCATAAATATAGGCGGTTAGATGATCTACTAAATCAGATTGTATTTGTTTAAAAAATGTACATGCATGCACTCACATAGTGATGACATGTACAGGTACAGTTATACAGATATGTTTTTGAAAAATTGTATTCGTTGAAAGCATTGATGACATATATTTTAGGGGACTATAAGTTTGCCATCCGTCAGTCAGTCTGTCAGTCAAGAAAATCTGGATCCTGTCATAACTCAATCAGGCTCGTACCAGGGCCAACATCAGTCCTGGAGGCAGTTCAGCAATGCAAAGCACAATTCATCAAAGAGAGACCTGGGTTACATAATAGTTAATACATTGCGGAATGCCACATTAAAATTAAGTTCAATCAGTCCAATGTAATGCCAAAACTGGTGATGGTCTATAGATTCAATCATGCCCGGCTGTCATGGACTTGTTGAGCACTAGGCAAGATCTACTTTCATCTGGAAGTAAGTAAGCATGTATTTGGCACTACGAGTACTTGCTCCTTAAGTCCTTTTCTGCCACACAGATGTTGTTCTGCATTTCTTCCCCATGGTTATCATTCCAACTATGGAGCCAGCGCCCTGCGCAAGCCATCATGGTCACACAAGTTTCTAAACTGTTTTAAATCATTATTCAACTTTGTAAGTTTGAACTGCCATCTGCTGACAAGCCCTTTCCATTATTGGTAGATGTCTGTCATGAAGGCAGACATGAAATTAAGGCAGTGGTGATACACAAGGAATACTGACCAGTGTGTTACTCTATTTTGTTTCGAACAGATTCCTTGGTTCTTTACACTTTAACGTGCCTGGCGTAAAGCACCCATACAAGCGAGACTATCTCTGGGCTAATCTCAAAATTATTACTTATATTAGATGGGCATTGGTTGACCGTTGGAAATACAGTTAAATTTAATAGTGCCCCAGCCAAGGATCGAACCAGGGACCACCCATAGAATGACCTGTACAAATATTCACCAAGATGAGGCGTCAATTTGGAAGAAGCACCCTGATTCATTTAACCAAGTTCATGCAACTGTAACCTTCCTTTAAGTAGGACTAGGAGTTAATTAACCAAACCTGCAAGGAAAAGAATGACACTCCTGTCTCTGTCAATCACAAACAAAATGAGATGATGAGTGTGAGTGGTGTCGGGCTAAACCCGGCAACCTCCTTAACATCTGAGTGGCTGTCTAACCTCTCACACCTATATATTTTGTTTCAATGTTGAAGCAGACATTTATGGTGGCTTAGTCACCCGGTGTCTCACAGGTGACAGGGGCTCACTTCCTGGTGCCTACAAAAATCTGTTCTACTAAGGAAAGTAATCGCCGATTTCACGATACAAATACATGCATCAATAAGCATACATATAGGAAAAATGCTAGGAAGCGTAAAAAAGCAAATGCCAATAAAAAATAAAACCAGCGAAGCAGAAAAAGTTCACCAACTAGTGGAATTTTGAGGAAACGAAATAAAAACAATTTCCTACCCGTCTCCGACAACCACACATTTGATCGCTTGCATATTGTTGTTGTTTATTTAAATCCCCGTATATACAGATGTGTTAGGTGTAAATGTTATGGACTATATGACGATATTTTCCCAGCCAACATGTATTTATAACTGGTCCAAAATGGAGGCGAAAATTTCTTTATATACTAGCCCCCAGCAATGTTGCTAAATTTAGAGCAAGCCGCTTAGAGCATCTAAAAATATTATTTATCCGCAATGTTTTGGATATCGAGAGTCCCTAGGTAAAACTCAAAAGGTTTCTGAATAAATATGTTTATGCCGCGACACATTGATACGGGTGTGCGGATAAAATAGTAGATAGTGCTTTTTAAAAAATGGTACTATTTTAAATAGACGCATTTAATTTTGATCTATTGAACAAGTTCGTAAGATTAGAGTAGAGCTAAATACATTATATGTACGGTTTTGCCAATTTCTGCGAATTATTATTTCTTTGCACAAATATTTGGAGCCAAAAAGTTATATATAGGGCTATATATATGGTCCACTAAGAAATAGTACAGTAGATATACACACTCGTATTATATATATTGTTGTGTGAAACGACCAGGTACTTTAACTAGTTTATTTCCCTTTTTGCATATGTATACTGTATATGATAAGTTTTTCTTCACATGCAAAAATTAGTTTTGGCGAAAGACGTTCCGTTCCGATCGTCTAGCTAAAAGATACATGTACTGTATAGATATATGTCTATATTTAGAAACTAAAATATACGTTTGAAAAAAAGCTAAATATAGACCATACAATAAATAGATTAATATGCCTGCTGATACGATAATTCAGTAAAATATCCAATGAGAAACGAATGTACGTTATGATTTCACCGCGCATTGCATATATAATAAGTACGTATAAAACGGGGTATATACATATATGTAGCTTTATTTCCTATAGAAAGACTGGCACAAAGCAAAGAGGTCCAATTCTTTGGACATCTTTGCACAAAGAAACCCATCCCTGAATTGTCTTAAGAAAAAAATTGTACTTCTTGTATATTTAAATTGTTTTAAATGAGTACAGCTATAGATGTAATCAAGTATGTCATATGAAATGGTATATAATAATTGAGAATTCAACAACAGCACGTATATTGTAATTTTTTTTATATTGTATTGACGTTTCGGCCGAAGCCTTCTTCAGAATAACAATAACAAAACAAATGAAATGATATGAAATGATCAATCAATACCAACATTATAAAATCGCAGATATAATATGAATATATAGTGATGAGATACTGTGTATATAGGCAGATCAGGCAATTTGAAGATTACCTTTACTACTTTCCATGACCGGGAAATGGCTGGGAAACTTTTGAATCAAAACGGATGAAACACTTTAATCTTAATTAGTAATAACTATTTTTCTCTACAAGTTCCACATAACCGGGAAGATCACCTATTCCTATAGGTAACTTCAGAGCAATGCTTTTTCAGGGATATTTTCCCCGGGGACACCATGACATACATGAGGATTTCCCAGCGAGAGCATTATCCCTAACATTGATCTGAAACAATGTGAGACAATATATGATAACTATTTCCTAATATACAAACATACTTTAGATCTTCTTATAATAAATTTAACCCACCAAAATACATGTACAGAGCAGTTCGTGTGTACGTTTTAGACTGATGCTCGGTCAATCCTTGTTCAATGTCCAGGCATAGTGTCTTATTATGGGACCTTGAACGTGGGTACGTAGGGCGATTTTACCGAATGGTTGAAAGATATTAAGACAATTTAGCCAAGAAAGAAACACAACTATAGCAAACACGAAGCTTGCATCTTAACGGAGTTATTCCCCTGTTACTCTTTTTTGTTTTGTTTTTATTCAAGGACCGAGGGGAACCGTGTGGGTGCAGTTTTAATGCTTTTAAGCTGTTATTAAATAGGTTTAGCATTAGCATATTATTTCGAAATATGGGTTAAATGTATATAAAAAGGCTCGATAATGAAATCACCATGAGCAACTTAAAACATGTCTTTGACTTGGCCTTAATATTGAAGTAAGACCATAAAACTGAAGATTTAAAGGTAAAATGAGTAATTTATTAAAAAACATTCCCTACCTGCCGACCGTATTTTTTTTGAAGCCGGTAACGGAAACAAACAATTTTTGCCTTAATAACATTTAGTTAATTACAAATACACGGTGCCAAGTGATTAGCATCCTTACGTATTCACCAGTGGACATTCACTTTCCCAGACATGGTTCAGATGTTAGAATAATAAGCTTGTTAGATCAGAAAATGCATGGAAACATAATTACAAAATTAATTGTGTTATCTATCATTATAAGCAGCTTGCCGAGCCGATTATTTCAATTTAGTATATCAAGTCATTGGAAGATGAAAAACATCATAATACAATTTTATCAGCTACATGTTCCTTATCAGAGCTATACTTTGTGTGTAAAATGCATACACAGCCAATGCAGTGATTTTGCAATAACCATGATGATATTGAGAAGAACACCGGACAAAATCTCGCCATCCTTTGCATGAATAAAGCAAAGACAGTACAAGAACATGAGGTCCAAATAGTTGCGAACGACGGGGCCCGGCGGATGCCCTTCGAGCAACGAGGACATCAAGTAACCAAGTCAATTATCAGAATTTATTATTAAACATGCAGTGACTTTAAAATGCAAAGTAGTTAATTTTAATGACAATGACCGGAACAGACGAGGATGCATAATGGCCGTAATAATATCACATTTGGAATCCTTATCTAGAAAGAAAGAAAGAAAGAATGGGAATAAATGTATATAAATTCTCCGGATTTATAACTCCTCTAATTAGTTTTGATTAATTAGATGACAAATGATAAACTTCCTGTAGCAGCAATGACTATAATAAAGGCATACCATGTTGTTGGCCTGCAGCTAATTTGTCTAGGAGTTTCGTTATCTTAAAACTTTTTATTTCTCCTGTTTTTGTCATGTAATTATTAAAAATCTCCAGAGAATATTATGTACGTGACAATAACAGGGAAAAGACAAGTTGTGATCGATTTTGTTGAAAAAGTTATTTCCGAGCATAATATTTTCTCAGCGACACAAGGACAATGAGTAGCTGGTTTGTTTTCAAGAGCAAAGTTGTTTTTCTCTAAATCATGAATTTGTTCCAGGATTCATATTTTGAATTGCTAATTACATGTACTGGAATACTGACTGCAAAAAAGGATATTAGCTATCAGAACAATTTTGAATCCCGCGAAGAATGTAGGAGTCTGGTATTATAAGGCGATTGTCGTCACGGAATAGTTCTGAAAACTATAGTCGGCGTTAAAGAAGTTTCTAAATACTGATTTTGTACATATAGTAGAACTGAGATCTCAATAGCGACTGTAGTGTTACAGAAATTTTATGGATAATTTATTACCAATTATCAATATTTCATTTGGATAATTGTCCGAAATAGTCCATCTAGATTCTGTTTCAGTGATATTGTTTTTTTTGTGTACTTAATAATATGACAAAAAATTTACACCGAGTGGTAGGGGAATACAAGCGAAATACTACACTTTTATCAAGCATAGATTTTTTTGGTTTTAACTTTTAATAAATACATATGAGTTTTATATGAAGTTAAATAAATCGGCTTCAATAATGGATTTCGGAATAGAGCTTTATTTGGTAATAATCGGGTTCATTCTGTGTTTTGGTCTGTTTAGTAACATTCTTGTAATTGTGGCAGTTATAAGATACCGGAAGTTACGCACGGTGACGCACGTGCTGATATGTAATCTGGCTGTCAGTGATATATTACTGGCTGTTGTGTTCTTACCTCAGAAGTTACATGATATCTCACATCCAGATGATTATGACGAGGGTGAGTACACGTTGTCTTATACTACATGTAGAAAATCTATTGTGCTTTCTTATTCTTAATGCCACCCTTATTTGTCTTGTGACAGAATATTTAACATACAGCGCACATCGTCATATATCCCCAGAGTCTGCAGAATTCAATCCAAATGAGACATGGCTTTTTGGAATTTCATGTACATATGCAATATATGTTGGTTTTTTTACTAATCACAAAATTATTTCTTTGTATGATGCATACTGATAGTATGAAAGTTATGACAAACGTCTACGTAATTCTGGGATACCCCTCGTATATATAATTTACTTTTTTCTTGACATACTCAGTATTTACTTTTCTAATCTCATATTCCTTACAACACAAATAAGAAATTATTTATCGACTGAAACAAACGTTTTATAGTACCCGATCATTGATGATTATTCTACGTTCACAGATTTACATCGGAAAACAATTCTAACAAAATGAGGGAAACAATTAAAAAGTGCAATGAGATCAATCGAATAACAGCCTGCAGACATTGAAATTAAGATAAACAGGAACTATAAATGCGGTCTACTTGTAGAAGTTAATCATTCATTTAATCAATTTATGTAGAGTGTAATAATCCAATCATAAAATTACTTTGCTGACACGACATACGCATTGAGGCAAATAAACCCCACCAAAGAACAAGCATAAAAGGCTGCAAAAAGTTCCATAGACATATCAGCCAATTTGTTACATATGGGAAGTAACTTGGCCAAAGATCCATATTACCCTCAAAATACTCAAAGAACACGAATGTTGCTGATAGTTTCATCGATAGATTAGCACTTTTTAAAATTATGGGAAACAAATCGGATGTCAAACTAAAATAAATATTGATGATACACTTGTTGATCCAGCTAGATCTATGTTTTATCTTTGTTTTAGGTTGCAATTGTTCAATATAATATAAAATAGTGGAAATGGATTTTCATACTGTAGCATGTACATGTATATACAATTGTAAGTGAAGTCCGTACATTTTTTTAATATACATTCTTGCTTTGAAGGGTATCTACCTTACAAATGCGATTTCAAGTACTTACTCAGTGTGTCTGAACACCTCTCACAAATTTGCTGGACCAACATAATCATTGTGTACATTATTTATCCTTTGACAAGCTGTATTGATATAGCAACATGTTGTCTATTTCAGGAGTGTTTTTATGCAAATTCATTCAAAGTTTCCCCATATTTGTGATCACAAGTTCCTGTTACACATTGGTATTTATCTCATTCGAACGTCGTCGCGCCATATTGGAATCCAACAAAGTTCAGATGACCTTGACCCAAGCGCTTAAACTACTTCCGGTTATTTGGATAAGCAGCTTCATCATTGCGTTCCCGACCATGTTGGAGTACACGGTCATTACAATTCACTCGGACAATATCACAGACGCTGGGGTATGCAGCAACTCGTACGTGCCTCGGACGTTAACAATTATAAACTGTTTAACCGTAGCAACTTTGAGTTTTGTGATTCCATTGATTTTGATGTCTTATAACTATACAAAACTGATCCTGTTTGTTAACCGGAAGTGCAAACAAGTGAACCACAGTTCGGATAGGTCAACGATTCAGACTATTGGTACTTCAACGGCGTTGCAGACTTCTCATATATTTAGAAATCGACAGAAAATCATAAAAATGTTGTCACTTATGGCATCAGGATTCGCAATCTGCTGGATGCCTTTTGTCGTTCTCTTTGTATATAGGGTAAGTACCAACGCTTTCTGTTCCCTCAGTTTATATTCAAATTGTTATGATTTATAACCCAATTGCCTTGCCCAACCACGAATACGTTCGACACACCTATGCATCGGTTAGACGTACTAGGTATAATGTATCGTCGTATTAATTAAGTACTACGTAAGCGGTTCATAACGTAAATTCGAATGAATATCAACGTTTTTAAGACTGATACTCTTATCAGAGAGGAAACTCATTTATATGAGCAAACATCTACATGTATAGATTGGTAGCTAAATACTATAGTTTCAGCATTCAGGCCGATTCTGACTGTCCTTCCTATTTAGTTTGTCATCTAATGAGATATCAAGCTGTTCATTGTACTGGCGGGAAAGTAACTGTCGGATACACAAATTTTATATACCAATGGAAAGCTAGGCGACAAATTTAGCCATATTATATACTAAATAAATCTTTGAAAGGTTAGCTTTCAATTGGTATATAAAACTATCAAATGGCATCAAGCATTTTCTTACAGCTTTCTTTTGAAAATGTATCAGATATAACCAATCACCCAGTACATGTACGTATGTATGTTTGGTGGTTCATATATCGCTGGCTTATAATGAGAAGGTCGTAACTACTACTTACGACCTTATAAGCCTGATACATATTTGAAATCTGCATCATAAGGCGCTTCTTATATTTATAATCTTATTTTCACGAAAATCGGAACGTGTCATGTTGACCAAAATGAAGTTTAAAAAGCTTGAGTACATTTCAGACAGTTTTTTCTTGTTTACAAGATATCTAGTTTATACTTACGATCTTCTTATTCTAAGCCAGCGATATGCACGGTTAGGTTGATAAGTTTTGCTCATATTCGTCACAGTTGTAGCCTACTGATATTACTGTTTTTGTATTTTCAGAAATTGTCTGGTAAAGATGCGAGTCTGTATTCTAGCAGTGAAGTTACTCTCGTGTTGAATTCAATGCTCGGTGTGAACACTGTTTACAATGTAATTCTATACGTGATTTTCAACAAGATGTTCAGGCAAACATTCAAGCGAATGTTACGATGTGATTGGAAAGATGACATGACGTCAAGTATTGTTCAAAACTGATTGATTTGATTCAATAAATCATTGTGGATAATCTAATTCGTCTGGACATTTCAGGCGTAAACATCACGTGTCGCGACTCAAGTAAAGTGGAGTTTATATCTATTCGTGGTTTTAAACAACAACATTGTATTATATCTACCTGAAACTAAACATTTAACACGAGACAAAAATGGACAACCGAATAGCATTTATTTTGTGGCCTCCGTAGATACGTGGTTAGCGCCTAACCCTGGCGAACCGGGTTCAACTCCGGGTGGGGCGCACCTATGCCTGTCATATTCAGCAGAAAGCTGACTGGCAAATACAAATATGGAAACATTGATTTGATATATATTAATTTTATATAAAAAATATTATCATTTTTTCTGAAATATCTCCACGATTTTGGTGAACACTGCATGCCACACATACGATGGTTCGTTGCATTGTTGATTTGAATGCATTTTGTAAGAATACAACAAGATCGGGACATGAATGCACCATTGTAGCAAAAGTCATTTGCAGTGCGTATGACCTACCAACCTCAACAGCGACATGTTAAGTCTGCGTATAAATACATGTTTTTAATACCGGCATTTATTGTTTATTTTTCAGTTGTTTACCAATGGAAAACAACACGGTTAAATGTTCGTTAAAATTGCTTTATTACAACACGACGATAGATAACATGTTACATGAATCACGTGATGTATACTCATCAAATTACCCAGTATTGATTACGTCATTTTAACCAACTGCTCCCGCACCATTTAAACCTCTGAAGAAGAAATCATAGTTTTACGTAGTGGTCTGGTGACAATTTGGCAAAAAAATCAAGGGGGTCTGCCATGAAAGGCAACAAGAGATGTTATATACCAAAATGTTCAGGAAGGTCTGCTGCTTCAAAAAAGGCGGGAGCCTTTCATGGGACGATATAGCATTTTTCGTAATCCAAGATGGCGTCCAAGATGGCCGCCATAATTTATGAATACACATGATAGTATATTATGTAATGTGATTTTTTTTATTTAAGTATTAACTGACAGGTTTAAGCCTGGATATTATTCATTTGATGATGTACATTAACTGGACATACTGAACTGACCTCTAAACGGTCAAGGTGAATGCCATTTCAAGGTCAAATCATGAAAAATAGCTGAAAAATAGATATTTCCTCTCTAACTTTCTTGTATTAGCAAATGTTTTGTATTCAAGTGGGCATTAAATGTGATAAAATAGTTTGTAAACATATATTCTTTAATTATCAGTTCAGTTTTTAATTCAAAATACTAAATCTGACATTATTATGCATGTACACGTTGACTGAGTAGGTGTTGTTAGATAACTGCGTCCGTAATTTAAAATTCTAAGTTTTCTAATAAAAAGTTGTCATTCTAATGGTACATATATAAATAAGTGTTTGTATCAACATTGCTTGTATCTAATTTATAATTTACTTTAAATGAACTTGAATCCGACCACAAGGTCCGACCACAAGGTCAAGGTCATTTCAAGGTCAAATTATGAAAATAGCATGAAAATGAATATTTCTTCTCTAACTTTCTTGTTTTAGCAAATGTTTTGTATTCAAATTGGCTTTAAATGTGATATTATAGTTTGTTAATATATATTCTTTAATTATTAGTTCAGGTTATAATTTAAAATATTAAATCTGACATTATTATGCATGTACACGTTGACTGAGAAGGTATTCTTAAGTAACTGCATCCATAATTTAAAATTCTGAGGTTTCTTATATAAAGTTGTCATTCTAATGGTACACATATAAATAAGTGTTTGTATCAACATTGCTCCTGTCTATTCTATATTTTTTCTAAATGAACTTGAATCCGACCACAAGGTCAAGGTCACTTCAAGGTCAAATTATGAAAATTAGCGAGAAAATTGATATTTTTTTCTAATTGCCTTGTTTTAGCAAATGATTTGTATTCAAGTTGCTATTTCAAGCGATAAAATACCTTATAAGTAAATATTCTGTAATAATTAGTTCAATTTGTGATTCAAAATATAAAAAAACTGACATTATTATACAATGACACGTTAGCCGAGATGACATTTTTAGATAAAAGCTTCCATATTTAAAATTCTAAGTTTCAAATACATTTGTATGGTTCAAAGTTTTCATTCTAGTAGCATTATTGATTTGATTATTGATTTGTAAAAGCATTACTGTAGCGGTGTCATAAAATGTACTCTAAATGAACTTGTAACCAACCACTCAAGGACAAAGTCAATGCCATTTCAAGGTCAAACTACAACCTTTGAAGTACTTGAATATTTGATATTTTGTTGCAATAAAATGAGATATGTTGCATTTTTGTAAATGGGATAGTAGGTATATTAAGTGTAATTCATTTCATAAGAAGACACATATTTTAATAGAAATTCAAAAATCAAATCAAATTTTGTGACTGAAAATTATTTGGTGGAACATATTTTACGCAATTTATACACAAATATACGTAATGTACAAACAAGTATCAATGGATAACTTATTTATCAGCCTGGAAGAACAGTGTGTGATGTTGAGCGGCCAAATTAATGCCAGTTTAACTATGTCAACAGCACATTTATAACATTTAAATAAAATTCTTTGGATGGGTTACAAACTGGGGTCCAAATATATCATACTGACCCATTTCGGCACAGATCTGTAATTATCAAAAAGTTGTATTTCAATTTGTAAGTGTGGAAATATACTCGAAACAACACATACTGGTAGTTTGTTTCTTTTAAAATTATGAAGTATTTTGTCAGTGTATTTTGTTGCAGATTACGATAGGCTAAGTGTACATACCATTTCATTAGCAGTTTGAGTAATAAAAATTTATGATTACTATTAATTTCACAAATCAGCAAATTCAATGGAAATTTCAATATGGCAATCAAACGTTATTGTTTTATCTTGAGAAGTGCAAGTATGCTTCAAAAATATTTTCAAATCATTTCTTTTATTATACATACTGTAAAAAAGCAATAGTAACAAAACTGCATAGAGCAATATCCCCTAACCTTTGGGGGACAAACACAAACACATCATCCTTTCCCAAAAGGGGATTCTATACACTAAAAGATACATGTATAGGCATCCCAGACCCTACTTAACAGTTTCTACTACCAATAATTTAGCCATCATAGGCTGTAAGGTGTACTTACATCAACTAAATACAGTCGTACCAATCCCTACATGGTATTAATCATGACGGATAACAGCAAAACCAGGTTGCATGCCCGAATCACCACCGAGTACACTTATTTCCGGATCTAAGTGTTCTCAAACCACTGCATAGTGAACTCAGGCCCTATATTAACTTAAAAATGGCGCGTCCAAACAGTTCGTACAAAACAGAGTACTTAAAATTGTCCATTAAAACCACTACTATAGGGCTTTAAATGCCACCAGCAATATCTGAAGACCTATGGGATACTGAAAACGAGAGTACAGCCGTCATATGCCGTACATGTATGCGGTACTCCCATCATTAATATGATTGGATTTCACATTTATAGTATTGAATTTCTCTCAATGGTTTCTCAAAATATCCGAATATAGCCATACAGCCGTATCAGGTCATAGGTGTTACTTGCCAGTACCAATCAATGTCATATCTGCCCAAAATTGGCTGTTAAAACCACTGAGTATGGCATTTAAGACCGTAAGGGTTACTCTGTACCACTAAATACAGTCATATTGGGTCCAGAGGGGGAACTGTTCCAACTGAAGTGGTGCTCACAACCACTGAGTTCAGCCATATTAGATCATACAAGGTACTCACCACTACTGAATTCAGCGAAACAAGGTGGTTTGGGGAAAATATGGTTCAAAAGTACAGCCATTCAAGGCTCAACACCACCATCAGATACAGTCATACTATACTCATACCATTGAGTATAATCATATTAGTACATATACCTGGCCCGATGTGGTACTTGCCACCACCTGTAATAGCCATATAATGTCCAAATGAGTACATGCACCAACTGACTACAGCCATTCCAGATCATATAAGGTACTCAATGCCACCAATTACAGCCACACCAGAATTTAGGGACAGTCATTATGGGCTCTATTGAGTAATCGCCCCCACTTAGTGAGATATTAAGCTGGAATGGTAGTTTCATCCTCTAAATGCAGTCCTACCAGACCCTAACTGATACAATCCATTACCAAGTACAACCATCCTAGGCCCTATTAAGTGCTCACAACTTTTGTGTACAGCCACACTATGCCATAGATATACTCACATACACTGAGGTAAGTCATCCAATGTCCTGTCTGTTACTTAACACTGTAAAGTCCAGCCATCACATGCCATATATAGATTTCAACTCCACACCTTTCAGCAATTCCAGAACCTTGTCGGTACCAACCATAAGCCATTACAGCCAAATACAGCCATAGCAAAATTAGGTACCTACCACTACTAGTTACCAAGCACATAGGGAAACTCAACCACCACAGGGTACAACTGTGTAAAGCCCAATAGATACTTACCTGTAGTCTCATCATGTCCGAGTAAAGTCACATCAGGCCCTTACTGGGTCTCATGGATATATGCAATACGTGTCAACCCTGCATGCGATAGTACCTCACACATAATCATGTCCAAATATATATATGACACACCAATTCATACCCTGGTGGCAATGGATAACATTAGGAATGGGGGTATTGAGAGTGATTAATATAAGTTGAAAACTTGTTTCACAATCGACCTTAATAAATGAATATAACCTTGATCTGTGGTTTCATAAAGTTGACTGGAACAGCCATTCGTAGCTACTAGTTAACTAGTCTCTATTTGACGGAAGTGTCCTAGTTGCTACGTGTACAACAAACGAACAAGTTTCTTTATAAGATGTGTTACACACACAAGCATCACTGACAGATATAGAAATATTAGCCAAGGGTTTAAAACCAATGTCGAAAGCAGACATGGAAGGCCGCACTCAACTTATCCAGCAGAGTACAGAAACAGTTAACAGTACTTCCAGGAATTAATGTTCTGTCCCGATATTGTTTATATATTTTGTGTTTCCCTTAAATATAGACTTCTTCTAATGAAATAAATTACATTTAGAGTACCTGCTACCACATCTATAGTAAAACGATAGATGTAGATCTACAACATTTTGCATATATGTATAATTTGCCACTAAATATCAAATCTTCACTCTTCAGGTACGTTTGTAATTTGACATTGAAATGACATTGACCTTGAGTGGTCCTTTTCAAGTCAGTTTAGAATACATGTAAAAGTTTATAGGAATAACATTTAAACAAACATTTAATAATACATTTGTATCATTACAATGAAAAATTTATATTTGGAAACTTGGAATTTTAAAAATGGAAACATTTATCTAGAAATGTCATCTCGGCCAACGTGTCATTGCATAATAATGTCAGTTTTTTATTTTGAATCACAAATTGAACTTATTATTACAGAATATTTGCTTACCAAATATTTCGTCGCATTAGATCTATATACCAACTTGAATACAAAACATCTGCTAAAACAAGAAAAGAAGAATGAAATATCAAATTTTCAAAATTTGACCTTGAAGTGACCTTGACCTTGTGGTCGGATTGAAGTTCATTTAGAGAATATTGTAGAGTAGATACCAGCAAGGTTGATACAAACACTTATTTATTCATTTACCATTAGAATGACAACATTATATAAGAAAACTTTGACTTTTAAATTATGGATGCAGTTACCTAAGAATACCTTCTCAATTAATGTGTACATGCATAATAATGCCAGATTTAATATTTTGAATTATAACCTGAACTAATAATTAAAGAATATATCTTTACAAACTATAATATCACATTTAATGCCAATTTGAATACAAAACATTTGCTAAAACAAGAAAGTTAGAGAGGAAATATCCATTTTCATGCTATTTTTCATAATTTGACCTTGAAATGACCTTGACCTTGTGGTCGGATTCAAGTTCATTTTAGGTAAATTATAAATTAGATACAAGCAATGTTCATACAAACACTTATTTACATATGTTACATTAGAATGACAACTTTTTATTAGAAACTTATAATTTTAAATTACGGATGCAATTACCTAAGAATACATTCTCAGTCAACGTGTACATGCATAATATTGTCAGATTTAGTATTTTGAATTGAAAACTGAACGGATAATTAAAGAATATATGTTTACAAACTATTTTTTCATATTTAATGCCTACTTGAATACAAAACATTTGCTAAAACAAGAAAGTTAGAGAGGAAATATCTATTTTTCAGCTATTTTTCATGATTTGACCTTGAAATGGCATTGACCTTGACCTTTTACTGGTCAGTTCAGTATGTCCAGTTAATGCACATCATCAAATGAATAATATCCAGGCTAAAACCTGTCAGTGTATACATTAATAAAAAAATCACATTACATAATATACTATCATGTGTATTCTTAAATTATGGCGGCCATCTTGGACACCATCTTGGATTACGAAAAATGCTATATCGTCCCATGAAAGGCTCCCGCCTTTTTTGAAGCAGCAGACCTTCCCGAACATTTTGGTATATAACATCTCTTGTTGCCTTTCATGGTAAGGTAAAGTTGAAAATAGAGCACTTTTATCATAATAGTCACCAGACCATAGGTAGAAATACGAAAATGATTTTCATAAAATAATTTAGAACAGAAATATTTCACAACTTTACAAATACAACCGATCAAGATCGTCGGCAAGCACTTGGAAATCCCCCTTCATGAATCGGACTAAGGAATTGATAATTTATCATTATATTTCCACTGGAATGTTTGGTTTTCTGTATAAATATTATGTGTTGCAAAGTTATATATCACGCTCAAAATTACGATATAAAGTCCAGGAAAGACTACCAACAATGCAATGTTTATCATAACTGTCTATGGTTTTATACTCCTTATGGTCCTTTGTGAGCTTGTAAGGTATCTTGCCTTTGACACCAGGTTATAGCTGTTTTCTTTTATTAATTTAGTAACTTTATAACTAAATATTCGAGTAAATGAATATGCGAGCGCCCTAAAAATATTTCCCGTTACATCGATGATTTTATAACAAAACTGTGATGCTGGAATTAAGGTGTTACGCATTAGTACACAATAACCAATGCTCGACAAACTTACTGTTTTTCACAAATAGGCTGCATATGTGCCACGCAATCTTCGTCATGCCATTGGTACACTGAGGGTAGCATGCACACACAATCGGTGTTCCTTGTAGAACCTGCACCTTGTTTTGGAGAGCCTAACAGAAAACAACGTTCATCATGTAACATTACAGTCTGCCTACATATATAATAAGAGGGGCATTCAATAGAGTAGTATAATGGGTACCTTCAATTATCTCTGGAACGCTTCATATCAATGAAATAATTGTGTCATTTTCGATTTGGTCAGAAAATTCAAGGCTCTTGACGTCGATATGGATATCGACGCATGTATTCCTTCAATGTCACGGACGCGGTAACGCCACAAAACCAACGAAATTATCGTAAAAAAATCGAGCATCGCTGAAACATAATTATGTGACAAAATTTTTGCTTGGTCTACCACAGACTTGTGCCAAAATGTTTTATATTCCAAAGAAACGATACAATTGAATGAAAATACGACCGGCAACATTGCAATTAAAGACTATCGACATGTAGCTTAGAATATATGTGTTATGGACCTGTTGTGATTGTGGGGTAGTTAAGTACACACACAATGTACCATGCTTGAGTAACCACTGATTGGGTGGGTGTCCAGTACACACACCAAGCTTGAGTGACCACAACCAATCAAGGCCAATGTCAACCACCTGACTTCCCAAGCATGATTCTTCTATTCTACATGTATATCTTTGATAACCGGTCTCCCGGAATAGATGTACTTTAGCTACACTCTACTCCTCAGTGAGCTTTCTCTCTATAGTTACTAAGTAAGTAGCTATAGGGAAGTTCACAATAGACCCATGCTAAAATAGAAACATTGACACAAAAACTGACAAACACCCATTGGCTACTCCTCTTGATAATATAGGTCACATGAACATGTTTGTTGTAACACATACCTGGACTCCAGTCAGTATAATTTGGTGCAGTATTTGTATCAATCCAGCTATATTCCCCCTCTATGTCTTTATCGTTCAGGCCAATCCACCATGGATGTGCTACAAGAACCAACCATTAATAGTTTAATAATGTTGAATTCACAGACTCTCGGTGCGTTTTGGGATCGTACATTTGTTTTGATATCACGATTATTAAAATCGCATTTTTGCAAATATCTCTAACATTTGTTACATTGTAAATACTTATTGATTCAGAACCGATGTAAGAGTTTTTTTGTAAGTTTTGGCTTCTTCAAGCAATTCGCTACTGCACATGCGCATGTCATGACCGTCGTGACAAGCCATTATCAGATTTAAAGAACATGTAACCTGTCCAAGACGGGTCGTCACGTTCACTGTCCAGTGCCCTACTAAATGCAATATATGGACTGACATGCTAAGTATTGCTCTTTATTTTGTACTGCAGGTCAAACTGAATACTGTTTTATATAAATGTATGATGTTTTGATATTTAACCGCTGCCAATACTCACGTATGTGATTGGTTAGTTTATGTACAAGGAAGTTACGTTCATTCACGTCGCCAACGTTCACCATATATGCTCCGTGTTGTACGCAATAATGCTGAAACAAATATTACAACACGATATGATCTACTTTCAGTTAAACATGTAAGGCTCAATATACTAGAATGTATAATAAAAGGGTCTTCCATTGAATTTCCATACACGTTTATAAGTACAAACGTTTCTTAGCAGGTTCTACTTAATACGAATTAATTGAAATTACAGTATTGTAATCTTCATATATATTCCGTAGGGAAATAAGAATTCAAAAGCTTCGGTTTTTTTCACATCGTTTATATTACGGCCTATGGGGTACATTAGGCCGTAATATAAACGATGTAAAAAAACCGAAGCTACAGTATTGTAGATTTCCATAGTCTACCGCTGTTCGAATGATGGCTGATTTACGTCATAATATGGATATAGAGGTCGGATTACTTATGATAATTATTAAATACATATATTCAACTAGAGATAAACTGGTTAGTAACACAGCTGTAGTGTCGTGTGTGTCAGCGCACAAATGGCACGTGAACGAACCAAGGAGTCTATTCAAAATAAGCTGGGACATCTGATTATTATTATTATTATATTCCTAGATGTGTTTTGTCTTTTCACTCGATGTTAAAGGTCATTGGTCAATTTGTGACCACGCAGTTACGACTGTCTTAGTCGAACGCACACACGTATTTTACTGAATACATTATGTACATATACGTACATGGACATACAGGGAGTCCAAAAAGAAAGTATACAGTTTCGGGGTATTTTTATCAATTCTTAATGTTCTGCTATCGCAAAGAAATTTTGCACATGGTTTTTCTGGTACCAGTTTGAAAATTGTAACTCGAATATTTTTTTTAAAATGCTAATTTCCAAAAAATACCGTATTTGAACCGTGACGTCAATTTGACGTAATTTATGACGTTTTCATAATTTCTGTCCGTCTCATGTTTCCCGATTTGCACCCATTCTTTAAAAGTGTTGATCACATTTACACAGATTTCTACAAACCGGACTTTTTAAATAGCATTTTGATGTTGATCAAAAGAAAAGTTGTGTATAATATGAACTAAGGCACTGCCTAAATGAGGGATTAAATACACATTGGATAGGCCTATCTGCTAAGCTATGTTTCAGATAGAAACTGACTAAATATGAGTTGAATTTAGATGTTATAAAATATACAAAGATAGTTATTGATCAGCAAATGATCACTTTTCCTCTTTAAATTTAAGACCAGAAATAATAATTTTTCAAAATTTGAGATTGGCTATGTATCTGTGGTTTATGTTTGGAATAAATATAGGTATACCTAACCTGGAGTTTTTCCTATAATTATACTGATTTGTTTTGCATTGCAACGTAACGTCATGAGTCTATTTGGCGTACTTTTGGTACATATGACGTCATTTCCTGTAATTTGTGACGTCATGACATCACGTCTTGTATTGGCACTGTGTATCCAGTACATTAGCGTATTTCTTACTTCCCTTTGTTTTTTTTTAAATAGTTTGTTTTATTTATTGAATATTATTAAAGATGGTTAAAATTCGAAAGAAAATGATAGGGGCAACCGTTTACAGATTACTATTTTTTTATTTTCAAAGGACCATTCACCTCGGAAAACTGCCTGAAATTTTTGACCGGAAATAACTTTTTCTGAAAGCATTAGTACCTGCAGAGACTCACGGAGATACGCACGTGGACATTATTGGTATGGGTATTTACAATAGCCCCTATTAGCATTTGATTGTACCTGGATTAAGACCCGGGCTGTGTGCGTGCCATTCCACACTGCAGTGATATTTGCTAGAAATTATTTTGACACCAAATGTTTCTTGTAATTCACCCAACACTTTATATGCATTGCCATGTTTGGCTTCACGTGCATGCACCATACAGTATTCAAAACAAATGATTCACTGCGGAGTTCAGACAAAACTTGCTTAACAAAGGCAAGTAACAGAATGGATTTGCCTCTTTCTATTTGGCTGTTTGAATCGCAAGTGAATAGCCTATTTAAAGCCAACAAACATGCCCGTGCTCGTGAGACACATCATATATAAAATATCAGTGTAGAAATTTGTGAAAGGCAATGAACATTTCCCAAGAATACGTGCAAGACGGGAACCACCAGAAATACAAAAATTGTGAAAACGTCGTAAATAACGTCAAAATGACGGCACATACAGAATACGATAATTTTAGAAAATTTACATTTTTTAGAAAAATAATAAGCTACAAGTTTTAAACTGATGTCAGACAAAAATTTCACCTTTTTACTAAACATGTGCTAAATTTCTTTGCGATAGCAAATCGTTAATATTTTATTAAAATGCACTGAAGTGTATACTTTCTTTTTAGACACCCTGTACAATATTAAACTATGAAAAAGTGTACCTCTGCTCTGCTGTATGGCATATGTTGGTCATATCCAAAGAAATAACATGAACCTTGAAACGGTGTCCAGTTGTCTGGACATAGTGTGTGTCCAGCAGATATCTCTACAGTATAAATTGATTAGTGTCAAGGACTATAATGCCCAATGCATGTACCATGAATAATGTTGTTGGAACCGAGCCACACATGTACTAAACATTTAAAGCATGTAAAACCCCACCGAAAGACCTTTCTTGACAATGATGTTGTTTCGATATTAATGGCACGATATCCTTCCATGTACGACTTCTCGTTATTTGAAAGAAAATGATGATAACAAATAGGACGTGGAAGTTCATTCGTGTCAGATATCAGAATGAGGGAGTGTAATACACCGGTCAGTTGTATTCCCGGCCCCACCCCAGAACAGTCTAAAATGTTTTCATTCAGATATAAGCTATAACTGTGTTAAACAAGATACTCTTTTCGTTATTGTCAATCAGAGTACTTTTCTTAAAAAGGTCACCATAGCAACATAGTATGTAATTTCGACATAACTCTTGGGAAATTTTAAAGCTAAGATATTGTACTACATGGGAAAATTACTTAAAGTAGTAATTTTCTCTCTTGGGAAATTTTAAAGCTAAGAAATTGTACTATATGGGAAAATTACTTAATTTTCTTAATTTTAAGCTTTTTAAAACCTTGCTCCATAGTGTAATTACAGTATGTCAAAATATCATGGTTTCATGAAGAACGGCTCAAATACATGTATATATACTAGAATACAAATAAATAACAAAAGAATAATATTATTCATCAAGTGATGACTACGCTTTTACATAATAATAGGCTTGTATTCGTGAAAATACATAAAATGCAATTTCCATTTACATAAACATAGCAAAAGTAATATACATTGTACATGCTTTTGTATGTATTTACATGGTACTCGTGTGTTCCCTCAATACGTGATCTACATGGATTCATATAGAAAATAAGATATATACGATGTATAACACTACATAAATAAAGTTTCTATGGTAAGAAAATGAACTGAAATTAGACAAATCTACCTTGAATAACCATACATCCAACACAACAAAGTACTAGGCTAATTGTTCGTAACATCATTGCCATGTGTTTTCTGTCAAAATATCTACTGGAGCAGATGAAATACCTAAATGACCATATATACGACACTATACGTACATGGAAGTGATAAAGACTTAAAAATATAGAACAATCTGTAATTGTTATCAGTTTGCACCGAATGTTTTCGAGGTCAGCACTAAAAAGTCTTGTAGAACTCGGTGAAAGGTTCGGGAAGAGTTTATGAAGAATCAGTCCTGGTATTGTTCAGTCCTGTGTCTGATTTCAGGTTTTGAATCCTGAAATTTCTTTTTTATTGATTTGGAAAAATAACATATTATGAATGGTTGAAGTGGTCAGAATTGAAGTTCTATCTGGTAAATACAGACTGAGTAAGTAAATGAGTAATTAAATACAATGTTACGATAGAAATACGACTAAAACATGTTGATACGATCACAGGGAATGTCCTTTGATGCTAGGCTATGTCATGTTTGTTATGCTACGAATATGTTGGTGCCCACTGGTATTTTTGTCAGGTAATGTGACGTTGAGCGAGCCGCCTTATCGTAACTTGCTACTTAATTATCCATTTACTTATATAGCACCCGACAGAACTGCAACTTCGCCCGATTAGCATTATCACTAATTACAATGCACCAGAATTTCAAACGCTCTTCACAAAATCCGATTGCAATATTACATCTGATTGACTGCATGCATAGCATGCACCGAATATACTGCGACATGTCGCATCGCCCTCACATCGGCGTACACATATCTCATAAGCGCGAGATACTTCTTAATAACTTGTCTGGTAGTGTCTTATCAATGCTGCACATTTTATAACTGGCTCCATATTTAGAGCTTAACTTTGCGCGATTTATTACAATCGTAATTAAATCAGTCTGGTGCTTTCCATCGCCTTGTAGTGGATGTTCGTGTACTTTAGTTTCTCAGTCTCTTGTCCTTTTACACTCGTGGCAATGGATACCATCAGGAACATCGGCATTGGCATTATGCCAGCATGGTTGGAACGTGAATTCGGCTACACGTGCTGCGATTCCGGATGGATTACATTTTAATTTGGTCACTGTGCTCTTTGGTCACTATGGTAACTGCTTTTAGCTTATATATTTTTGAACTACATGTAACAAGATATACTAGTAGGCGACATTGTCCCCCCTTTACTGTTGCGGTTTGTCCTGTTTCAGTGAAAGCAACCTTTTAAATTAGGTCACTATGCGGTTAGGCCGTTATGTTTATTGTGGTTTATTTTTTGTGGTATATAATTATATATACCTGTCAGGATTTTAGGCCTTCATTTACCTATTAATTTCCTTTGCCCTCCTTTTAATGTCCACCCCCTTCCCCTTATCACAATTTGTATTTGGCGGAGTGCTGATGAGTTGTTTTTTAATTAGGTCACTGTGTAGTTTGGTCACTGTGGCAAATGTTTTTTGGGCATTTATATTTTCGAAGTACATGTAGCTAGATATACTAGAAGGCTATAATATTCCCCTATTTTGTTGTTGCGGTTTGTCCCTTTTGTTGGGATAAGAACTTTTTAAATAATGTCACTTTGCGGTTATGTCTTGTTTTGTTGCTTGGCATATTCTGGAGCATTATGCATCTAGAAGTATGTAATGTTATTTCCCGCTCCTTTGTCCATTATTTTATACTAGGTCAAGTCGTAGTTGTGCCTCTTTATGTCATATCAACGCTAGGTCAATGTCCTTGATGTTTTGAACAAGGTCACAGGGTGGTTGTGCCACATTTGGTCGCCGTTTTTGGCATGGGTTTGTGCGGTTAGGTCGCCGTACATTGAGGCTTTGGAGAGCTTGGTCGGGTCTTGTCTGCGTTTCATTCAGTCCCATGCAATTACCTCTGTTCTTAAATTTCTTTGTGAAATTGGGCCATCCTGCATTTGCGGCGGGGACTTGTACTTAATTGTTTATTTGGCTTGTATGTGGGCATTGCTCAGTGTGGTTGTGTTGTGGTGTTTCGGATTTCTGTGCTCGGCTGGTTAGGTTGAGTGCTACCTTCCCTGTCTGATTTCCTCATACCTTTTTTGTAAAGTTAAGAAGCCGACAATACTTGTCCATCCAAGGTATAAAATATGTACATGTGTATTACGAACCAGTCATTTGGGGATTGGTAGGTCAATTTTGGATGGTGATGTCTCTTACGTTTCGGTGGTTGTGTCTCCGCATACCCACATGAGGATCACGACCTCCCAACTACCCATGATCGCAGACATGTCCTTCCAAAACCCCATACAGCGGCATGTTTTTGCAAAATATGGCTACTGCGGTAAACTTGCACTTTGAATTGTACGTAGTCTATGTACAGGGTGTCTCAAAATACATATCCGCTTGTTGCGGACATATCACTCCGTAATGTATTGCTTTACATATCTGATTTATATATGTGATCACAGGGCATTCAAATCAATGTAGAAATTACGAAACAATTATCCAAAAAAATGCATACGAAACCTATAGAATGCATTTTGAATAGCTACCCCAATTCGGTAAAAACATCAGTTTGACGTCGTTTGTCGATTTTAATGACGTTCACATAACTTTGAGTCGGATGTGATGTTTCCATTTTCTCCACAGATTGATATTTTGAGTTTCGATGTAGCTATATATCTTGAACTGTATAATCGAACTTTCAAATAGTATAAGAAGAAATAAATATTTTGGATATTTTGGTTACTTTTTCCTGATTTCAATAAAAGTAGCATAACCAAATTCATTCTCCTACCAAGGCAGTTTCTGGTGATTGATACTTCATTAAGTACTATTTTTTACTTTCAAGTTACATGATATGACTATGTTCGGACCATTGGAGATAAGCTAGACATACCGCTATATATTCAACCCAGTATGTCCATTCGAGGCGTTTGGTGCATCTTTTATGACTATGATATGTCTAGAAATGTGTGAATATCAAATTTTGAGTCCTTATTGTCTTTAAAATGTGTTCCTCCCTTAAACACGTCCGATTTTCCGATTTCATTTTCCAATGACCCCTGGTCAGTTTCACAGTCAGTGTGTGCATAGTAGGGTACGACTGACTATGACTATGCCCACATATGATATAAATTTTACCGATGTTACCGTACAAACTATGCTATCTGCCTCTTCGGACATTTTAGAACGTTCGTTGCCAATGACGTTAGTATAACGTATATGACGTCATCAACTGTTCGAGTATTGACACATGATATAATTCAACACACAATTTTTAAATTTAGCTTTCATGTGAGACTATGATTATCAATTTACTTACATATTTGACAAAGTTATGACCCTTCAACAAGCGGACATGTATTTTGAGACACCCTGTATGTATCCATTGCTACAAGAATAATAATTATTTATTCATCGTGGTTGAGGTCGTCCAATAATCTACATATTTACACGAATATTCATGAGTTTGCAGTATTTATCGACATGGAAATAACAAAGGGAGACAGAGTCATTGGCGTAGATCAGTAGAAACATAATTTTGTTGTGTGGAACTATACACATTGTCTTCTGATCTTTGGGTCTGATATTGGCAATTATTCGTAATCTGTTATTTTTGAGTGTCAATAAAAGGGAAATTTCAGGATTCAAAACCTGAGGCACAGGACTGAACAATAATAGGACAGGTTCTTCGTATACCGAACATTTGACTGAATTATACAAGTGCTGACCTCAAAAAACACTAAGGTTACAACAAATTTTAAACTGATAACAACTACAGATTGTCCTATAAAGGTCTTTATCATTTTCATGTATATTGTCATACATATGGTCATTTAGGTATTCCATATGCTCTTGTAGCTCTTTCAACAGAAAACGCATGTCAATGATGTTACGATTAATAAGCCTTCTTTGTTTTGTTGGATGTATGGTTATTCAAGGTAGATTTGTCTAATTTCAAGTTTCTTATTGCCATGGAACATTATTTATGTAGTGTTATACATCTCATATATCGTATTTTCTATATTAAACCACACGAATCACGTATTGAGGGAACATACGAGTACCATGTAAATATATATAATTTCTTTTGCAATGTTTATGTACATACATGGAAATTGCGTTTTATGTATTTTCATGACTTCGAGTCATTATTAGGCAAATGTGTAGGCACCACTTAGCTGAGGTTGAAGTAATTTCACATGCATATTATTATTCTATTGCCATCTAGATCTACTTGTCTTCTAGTAAATAAAATAATTATATTTTTCGTATGGCATTTTTTATTGCAAAACAATAAACTTTTGTCACTGTGCATTATCGTTAGAGGCTTCCTAGAGGCGTGTTATCAACCTTGTGGTTCGTACTAAGATTTTGGTGGTTTTCTGTTGTACACACCCTATTGAACATTTGAAGTTATATACATGTATAAGGCCCCGATCTCCAGAAACTAAAAACAGTGCTTTCTGTTTTGTGTTGCACATTTTGAGACAATATTTGAGATGATATTTAACTCAGATTGAGATGATTATTGAGATCGAGACATGGCCAATGGCTGATAGCATGATGGGTATCTTTTGTTAATAAAAATGAGTAATGATTAATAAGTTCTCGCAAAGACCAACTACAATATTGACAGTAAATGTCCATACGAAGCTTCCATAATCGACATTCTGATTACCTATGAATTTATGCTATGCGAAACAAGAGAAAACAGTAATGGATTATACAATGTATGCTGCTGTCTCGTATCTCCGTGCTCCTTAACAGTTTCAGCGACGCATGCGCACTAGCCCATACAAGTTTTAAAATTGTTTGCACCATTTTCGGAAGAAAAAATGTTAACTTAACTTTTAAGAAAAAGAAAATTTAAAAATGATCACAAAAACTCGTAAAATCATAACTTTTTTATGTCTAGGTCGATGCTCTGAATCCTGGTGACTGTTTCCCATGAAATCCGTGCCTCCCTAAAAACGGGTCTGTATTGGGACCCAAAGTGATGGAATTTCAAATTTGTAGTTAGATTAGATAAATTTGGAGTAGTGCTTATCAAAATGCGTATTCAGTGTGAGTATTAAAGCCTTAGGTGATAAAAATAATGCGTAATGAAAACGGGATGCAAAAAAATTAACAAAAGTTGAAAAATATCAGTTGGAATAATTACTAGGTGTATCGTTCCTGGTCGTCAAGGTGACTCCTTTGGCGTGTCGTCCAAAATAATGGCATCAATTGATGTAGGATATTTGTAGGATGATTTATTTAGATAATTTGACCAAAATGACTATGTAGAACATATACAAGAGTTGAATTCAACTAAGCACGGTTTTCATGAGAAGGCACGAAATTATGAGATAGAGGAAGACTGTCAACTAAATATTGAAACTATGCTTGTCCCAATAGAGTTCCACATGTGACATTCTGATCACCTATATATCGATGCATTGGTTACTAGAGAAACGAATTATTCGTCCTATGACACAAAGAACAACTAAAGATATTAACAACAAATGTCCATTTGTGGCTACAGTATTCGAACTTCTTTGTGCATCATATTACATACGAGAGAATGTACCAGAGAATACTGAAAAACCTATGTATGATTTTACCGTAATCTATAGACATGAATTAGTTGACACGACAAGGGATTAATTATGTCAGATCTTATCTTCCTTATAGCATATATGGGATTAAACATTTTTAATTGATTAGTAGGCTCCAGGGTCACGAGATAACTCAAGTTGATATGGAACTCAAACTCAATTACGAAATTCAACATTATATTAATTTCAGGTTAACAACAAAAACTAGCTTGATTATAAGACTGCCTTTGGTGTCCTTGCATCAACAGGGCGTTACAGGGTCGACTTTCGAGATCCTTGACTCCGCATGGCCTTCTTATTATGTTGTATTTTTAACGATTCTTTCTTGTGTTTCGTGTTCAGATGTATCTCCTGAGTGTTAAACTTCATCATTCTGATTTCATGAATGACCTTTGTTCATGTCTCATTTGTTAAATTCCTTTTTTCAAATAAAGAACAAACGTGCACAGATTGGCATCCTGTCATTACGATCGAGACATTACCGGTGTATTAGAAAAAATCGATTTAAAGAAAGCTATTTCGGTGGGATTTTATATGCTTTAACTTTTAAGCACATGTATACTTAACGGATTTAAAAACGCGACACTGGGGTATGTTGTTTGGTAGCAAACAATTCAGGTATATGCCGGTATTTGAATAGTACAGATTAAAGGTAAATTTGTTGCCGTCATTTTGGTACCAAGATAATAAAAATCAGATGAGCATTAACAAATGTATTGTACAATTAGTATGTCGATCCAGAAAACGAAAGTCGCATTCTGGCCAATTGACAGTACGTATATAGGGCCAATTGATGAATTTAAATTGCACTGGACCCAGACACAAGCTTCAGTCTATTCATTTCATGCATCAAAATGGGTTACAGTTATAAGACAGCCGACCGGCTATGTACGCTGATTTAAACCCAATTGAATCTGAAGCGAGGAATTTAGCTACGCCGACTGAACATCGTACTGAATCTTAAAGTTGTACTGCAAGCAGAATGGTTTCCTCGGGCATTTTAGAACATTAATGCAGGTCTACGTGACAACGATGTGTTGCTGTTATGAATATTCGAGGCTGAGGCTACTGTAACACTGTGATGGACTGCATAAATTCTAAATATGTTAAGACATGATATTTGTGGGACGTGTATAAGTTGATAATGATAATTTCAATGAAATTAAATTTACACTTTGGATTTTGTTGCATTTAGTATCAAAATGACGGCATTGAATTACCCTTTACGAATGTATAAGGTATGTTTGATAGGAATCTTTTTTCCTAAAATATACCAACATAACCAAGTGTCGCGTTTTTAAATCCGTTAATCATACATGTGACTCGGTCCGACAACACTTTTCCTTAATGCATGTACATGTATTGGGCATAATTATAGCCATTGACAAAAGTCCTTGTATTACTGTTACAGTAGAGATAACCGGACATACACTATGTCCGGACAACTGGACACCGTTCCAAGGCTCGTGTTATCTGTTTGGATATGACCAGAGAATGGCGTACACCGGAGCAGAGGTACACTATTTCATTCGATGCCGCCAGGAGGCGGCATCGAGTATGAAAGGGTGCAAGCAGATGTCCCAGGAGGATACAAGATTTGATTGGTTATAACGCTGTTGGACTCGCCTGTCAGGGGTAAAATAGGATGATAAATGTTCGGTAGGTACTAAAGTCCAAGTCCCAGGAGGATACAAGATTTGATTGGTTATAACGCTGTTGGACTCGCCCGTCAGGGGTAAAATAGGATGATAAATGTTCGGTAGGTACTAAAGTCCAAATCAGTTCGGAACGGGTGTTTATATAACGGCTACATATGTTGCAATTTGCGGGTCTTAGCAGGGGCTATTAAAAAGTAAAAAAAAACTATTTGCGCGGAGCGGCGATTTTCCTTTCGAACTTTTATGGAACATGTTAAATACTTTCATGTCTGTCAGATATTTTTTAGTTATGATTTTCGATTTTTTCCAGTTCTTAGGTTTTGTCTTAATCTAAATTTGATAAATGCAAGTGTTTTTTTAATCTCTATGTTTCTTTATTTATGTATGTCAGAATAGTTTGTTTTGCCAAAATTTAAACGGGTAAATATAGCTTGCCAACATTGAACTGACACTTCTTATTTACAAAATATTCATATGCGCTCCTATACTCCTGCCAAATGGAACTAGTTCTATGCATATTTTAAACTATGTTGAACGTATTAATTCGCAATAAATTTACTTATCAAGCTCACAAACCACGAAATAACAATGTCCTTTAGTGTCAGTTTCACGTTGTCAGGCTATACCACGTTATTGGAATACACTTTGTTATTTTATGAAACATGCTAAATGCCATCTGTGAAGCATTAATCAATATTATAATGGTGCTCATATTTCTAAAACATGTTATGTTCATTTGAATAAATATTTCAATAGAAAATAGAATGTTTTCATGTTTTCTATTCTTTCCTGGTGTTTCACTGCCTTCAAGTTTTTAACCAGGTTTTCCAAAGGAAAACTCTGGTTATTAGATTGCTGAATGTCGGCGGGCCTTAACAATTTCTTCTGTGCACAACTCCTCCTACATTTCTTCATAGATTTCAACCAAACTTTCAGAGAATGATTGTCATCATGTGACCTGGTGCATATTATCAGGGTTTTATGATTCAACCAATTTTGACGGAGTTATGGCACTTGAAACAGAAAAAATTGGCCGCTTTCCTTATGTCGCACGGTACTCAAAGTACACGACATAGAGTCATGAAACCTTCACAGAAATGGTCAGGATGTTTTCTCTACACCTGGGGTTTCACTCCCCTTTCAGTTTAGTACATCCAGAGTTATTAGCCATTGAAATGGTGTAAAATAGCCATTTTTGACTTGTTTCACATGCTACTCAAAAAGTATTTGACCTAGGATCATGAAACCTTTATAGAAATGTTTGACAGCATGTACTCTAGTGCACCTGGGGTTTCACTCCCCTTTCAATTTAGTACAACCAGAGTTATTGCCCTTGAATTAGTGAAAAATACCCATTTTCAGCAATCTTAAGTTTTTGCAGCGTACACTCAACACATGAGAATAACTTCCCTTGTGCATCACACATCACGCCGGAATTTTAGTTTGTTTACAAGTTTCTACCAATACCTTTTACTAAATAAAAAGATTTACTTAAAAAGAACTAGCGGCATCGTTGATGCCCAGCATCAACATTTCACTTGTATTTGATTAGTATATGTCCATGTACATATCGATGGCTTAGAATGAGAAGGTCGTAACTACCAAATCAAAACTGTCTGATGACATGTCCCGATTTGTACAAAAAATAGGCTCATAGGGAGGACCATGTAATGCAGATTTCAAGTATGTTAGAGTCCTATAAGGTCGTAAGTAGTAGTTACGACCTTTTTATTCTAAGCCATTGATATGTACATGTATATGTACATAATGTATTCAGGAAACTACTATAATGTATTTGCTTGTGCGCATTCGACTAAGAACTGTCGTTACTGTGCGGTAATCCGTTTTTTCCTGCAAACTTGACGAATGACCTTCGACAATCAAGTGAAAAGACAAATCAGGGCGAGGTGTCCCAGCTTATTTCGAATAGACTGCGAGATTAGTGCACGTTCCCTTTAAGCACCGACATACACGAGACTACGTATGGGTTACCAACCAGTTCATCATGAAATGACCGATTAAGTACTCAGACCTCTTGATCCAAATCATGACTTAATTAAATCTGCCAGCATTTGAATGTAGCGGTAGGCTATCGAAATCTTATTAAGTCTAAAAAGAATCGTTTGTACAGCAATTTAGTGGAATTAATTTGTAGTATACCCACATTCGAGTACTAAAAGTATACATGTATTGAGCCTTACATGTTTTAAAACTGAAAGTATTATAATCATATCGTGTTGTAATATTTGTTTCAGCATTATTGTGTACAACACGGACCATATTTGGTGAACGTTGGCGACGTGCATGAACGTAACTTTCTTGTAAATAAACTGACCCATTCATTACGTAAGTGTTCGCAACGGTTTAATATCGAAACATTATACACGAGTGTGTAACATCATTTTTTTCGTGGGGGATTAAATTTCGTGGATTACGTTATTAACTTTCAACCACGAAGTCAAATCCCATCGAACAATAATTTTGACCCCTGTATTACCTGAAATGCAAAATCCAAGAATTAACGTTCCATCGAAATGGTATTTTTTTACCCAAACCACAAAATTTTGTCCCATCGAAATTTAATTATTTTACAGTATGTAATATCCAGTCTGTTTTACCGGCATTACAAAACGAAGAGCAATATTTAGCATGTCAGTCCAGAGTTTGCATTTAGTAAGACACAGGACCGTGAACGTGACGGCTATCCGTGCTGAACATGTTACATGCTCTTGTAAACGTAATAATGGCTACTGTCATGACCTGCGCATGCCCAGTAGTGAATTGCTTGAAGAAACCAAAATAATAATAAAAACAATCTTACATCGGTTCTGAATAAACAGTCTTACACCGGTTCTGAATCATTAAGCTTAAATTTAGTACCAACTCTTAGAACTATTTCGATAATAATCATCCCATCGAAAGTACAAACACAGGCTCTAGGAGCGATTTTTGGATTTGACATTTTTTTAAACAAATTGTACGGTACCAAAACGCACCGAGAGCCTGTGAGTTTAACATGGTTTGTTCGTTTAGCACATCCTTGGTGGATTGGACTGAATGATCGAGACATAGAGGCCGAATATACTTGGATTGATACCAATACAGCACCAAATTATACTGACTGGATTGGAGGTATGTGTAACCAACAATACAGCACCAAATTATACTGACTGGATTGGAGGTATGTGTTACCAACAATACAGCACCAAATTATACTGACTGGATTGGAGGTATGTGTTACCAACAATACAGCACCAAATTATACTGACTGGATTGGAGGTAAGTGTTACCAACAATACAGCACCAAATTATACTGACTGGATTGGAGGTAAGTGTTACCAACAATACAGCACCAAATTATACTGACTGGATTGGAGGTATGTGTTACCAACAAACATTCGTATGTCATGTAACCTATACATGTATAGCTAGAGTAAGGACCAAGGGGTGTGTTTGTCGGATACCCCTCCACATGGTAGAATCATTAGCAACCTATTATTTATTGAAGTGGATGATCTCGAGGGATCGAAAACGATGGTCATGAAATGGAGTTTATTGTAGGTCATTAAGAAAAGGGGCTTGCTAAGAATTTTACGCCCCTTTGTGCAGTTAGAACTAGCAGGTATTATGAATGAACGTAAATGCGAACACATATACACATGTTATTTTCCAAAACGAAATGACCTTGTCGTCTCTCTATGAACAGTTATACACACGCTACACGAGGTAATACGTTCCTACACTTTAAGTAGGCTGCATGCATTTCTTTTATTGAACGTCTTCTATCCTTTTGTATGATTTTTGTGATCATTCGTTAGTTTTGTATCCGGCTCATTTGCCTAACTGATGCGAGACGCGACCTTTGTCTGTGGTGTGTTTCTGGTGTGCTCCTATACAGCTAACGGCTTCTTTACACTCTTGTGTATTATGAGTGTTGGTTGGTTTATCTCCGACTTTTTGTTTGACCTTTGACCTTTTACGATTCACGAGATGGTTGTACATTTTACGGAGTCCATCTGAGTTAAAAGTTAGACAAAATTAAGTACGGACACAATATTTGATACCTGTACAACGTTTTAGACGGAGCTAAATTTCTTGAGATAACTTTTGCCATTTCAAAGAATTTAATACTATGATAGTTTACTATATGTAATTGCCATTGTATCACTACGAGACTATTTTCAATAAATTGTACAGATGTGTTTTTTTTGTTTTTATCTTCGACGCATTGATATACGTACATTGTATTTGTCTTAACATTGTTTTCTTATAGGCTCGCCAAAACAAGGCGTAAGCACTACACATAACTCAGATTGTGTGTCCCTACAACCCCCAACGTACGAATGGCTTGATACCGACTGTGTGGCACCTTTTCAACCTATTTGTGAAAAACAGTAAGTTTGTCGAACATTGACCACTTACATCTTACTTCCAGCGTCCCAGTCATGTTATATCAAATGTAAAATTATAACCAACTTTATTTAAGTTAACGGTTTCCTTGAATCATACCAGGTTCTATCCCATTAACACATCCAATTCATATCCAATGGCAAATTGCTTGCGTCAGCTGGAAAGATACTGACAGATCATTGATGCCATTGTTAAATGTTGTTGTTGTTGTATTTCTTACTTTCTATTATTTATGATTAATTTTTTGTAAACATGACCGTTATTATTATATTTATTATCATTATTAATTAATTAATTAACATATTAATGCAGAAAACTTCACTTTCCAGTGGAAATATAATTATTAATTCTAATACATCAATTCCTTAGTACGATTCATGATTCGTGTTATTTCCAAGTAGTCGCCGACGCTCTTTGTCGACGGTTTTTGCAAAGTTATGAAATATTTCTCTTTTAAATCGATTTATGTTATGAAGTTTATTGTATATATTTTAAAACGATGCTTTCTTTCTTCAGAGGTCTAAATGGCGAGGGAGCGGTTGGTTAAAATGACGTCATCAATACTGTGTAACTTCATGGGTTCATAGGTCTTGATTCATGGTACATGTGATCTATTGTAATAAATCAATTTTAACGAAACTATGACAGTGTTGTTTTCCTTTGGTAAACTACTTGAAAAAATGTATTTGTACGCAGACTTGACATGTTGCTGTTGAGGTTCTTCAACATTCCTATAGATATATTGGAGTAGTCGCACACGGTCATAGGAGCATAATAAACCTACTGCCCATAATTCGGTGAAAAATGTCGATATACAAAACCCTGACTATACTATAAGCACATCACAACTACTTCGTTTAGAAATAGAGAAGTTGCACACAAAAGAGAAGAGTGTCTTTGTAAAATTCACTAAAGAACCATAACTCTATCAAAATGGTTGAAATACATAATACTGACGATATGGACTGGGTCACCCTAGTAACTCTGTCTTCTAAGAACGTTTCGTCCAAGTTCCTTAAGAAATGTTGTCCTGGGAAGTTGCACTCAGCTGACTGACGAAATTACGTCAACCATTACCATTCTGCCTGATTCGCCTTCGGTAGGGATAATAAGGATTGCCATAAGTCTTCTCTTTCGTTGCCGTTTACCGGTTCCTATCATTTGGAACGCCTTCTTTCCACACTATTTATATCTTGGAGATATTGACCTGATATTGACCTGATATTGACCTTTTACACATGAATTAATTACAAGGTTCTTGCTTTTAAATAAACTTTTAAACTAACTGTTGTAATCATATACATGAAAATGTTGGTACCCAAACCAAATGGATTTATGCCAATGACACTGCATGGTGTTTTTCTAAATGTTGACTAATGAGCAATCAAATAGAGTCTACCTAAAGAAGCGTACAGAACACTGTTAGGTACATTTTCTGTAGGTGTACAATTCCATTGTTACCAGGTGTTTCAGAGGTAAAGTATGTACATCTCCAGATAAACCCTTGACGTATACACCAAAATATACTGTCTGTAACGGTATACACCTTTATAGTGAAACGACAAATTTTATGTACAAAATGAACTTGTATCAAAACAAATATAAATCACCTTTTGTGGTATAACCAACCGTTCGTGGTGTCAAAAAGATACGAGGAAATCGGTCAGGGGAAGCAGCACTCAACCAACAATGCCGATCACAGAAACAGTACTTAGCAACACAACTCAACCACGCGCAGCAGAGCCCACACGACCGAAAGCCTAAGTTCCTGTCGCAAAAATGCAGGATCCCTATTTCACAAAGAAATAATAATAAATGGTAATCCCTGGGAAGTGACCGAATGAAACGTAGCTAATACACGACCTCGTTCTGTTGTCTGGTGTACTGGATTTGAAATTTTCTACACTCTCTGACCCATGTGACCGAGGAAGTATGTACTAAATATACGACACACTTATAGCACTAGCACTAAACTGTCCTTCAAATGTCCTTATCAGCTGTAGACCTATATAAAATTATGTATGTATATATTTGTTTGGTCATAGGTCCTCACATATTTCCGTAGTGCCTTCAAGTGAAAAGGCACGAAAATGAAGACATTACTTTGCTTCTTGGGATGCATGGTTATTCGAGGTAGGTTTATAAAATTGTGTATAGTTGAATTACGAAAATAATTATGTCAGTTTTACGTTAGTATGTTTTTTCCTTATTAACCCATAAACAAATTATGAAGAAACTTACGCGTCGCGTGGTGAGAAATACGTCATGTGTGGTACACGAATTTCATCAAATATTGAATTATATATGAGCCGTTCTCCAGTAAATCGGGCTTAGTGACAAACTTGTGTTAATATACGGTTAGAAAGGGGAAATTTTTGTGAACAGTTTCTGAAATTTTGAACAAATTGTTCCAAACACTTCAAAAGTTAAAGACTTTTTAAACCAACCACTACCGCCTACTTTATTAATTACGTCGCGAACGCCATTCTCTACGTTTTTGACGTACGTAAACTTACATTTCAAAGACGAGTATGTGATAATATTTTGACGTAAACTTTTAAATTGTGGTACATTTTAGAATCATACTTTTATCTTAATAAAACTTGTCAAATTTGTTAGTGTTTGGTTACAGGGAAAAATAGCAAGGGTTTTAGTCACCTAACCCTTGCTATCCATGAGTACTTTTTAGAAACCGATCACCATAGCAACGACAGAAGTTATTTTAACAAAAATTTTAAGAAAACATGAAGCAAACGGATAGTACATGTACTTTACTATCCAATTTCTTAAATATGAAATCAAAGGACACGCGTTTTTTCTCATTTTAAACATTTTTCTTAATCTTAAGCCCAGTTTTCCTGGAGAACAGCTCATAATAGACAAAAAGTAACGCAACCTAGTACGAGTGGTGTAGGTTTCGGGCAAAAACTAAGACTTTTTGCAAAGCAATATTCAGTGGTATGGATAGAACTCATTCTAGGCTTGAGCATTGATGGTATCATGTTGAAATACGCGTTAGGTACTTGATACTTAAAAGGATTTTTATACTTCGTTTTTACATATTTGTACGTGTGGCGTTAGCTAAATATGACGCTGCATTCCACGTGGTATGTGATTCCTAATTAATTAGTAATTAATTATTATGTCAACGAAATGATACCTTTATTGACTTGTTAGCTAAAATTTACACTACACGAATTACACGTGGTTAAATTTAAATTTGGTGATAATAAAATACTCTAAATTACCAAGAAACTAGATAGACATTTGTAACTACAAGAACTCAATAATGGACGTTATTTAATCATATACATTACTTGTATACTGTAGAGATAACCGGACACACACTATGTCCGGACAACTGGACGCCGTTCCAAGGCTCATGTTATTTCTTTGGACATGAACAGAAATTGCCCTACACTGATGCACAGGTTTGTTTAATCATTATGAAGAATTTACATACACACATGACCATATAGGCCTGCCAAGATAGCTTAATCCAAAATAGGAGCTATTAAGCGAAACAATGTACAATATGTAATGTAATGTGATTTAAAAGGGATTAAGATGCATAAACAAGGAAGTTTTCCATTATAGGGTTCTAAATATGGGGCAGAAGATCATGAAATGAATGAAGTGTACTACTCGAGATAAACTGGGTGTTCGAAATAACAAAAAGGACATGTATTGAAGATACAAACGGGTGTTGGTTCAAAATTTGTTAGAGATAGACCGGGTGCTCGTGATATCGATGCTCGTCATAACGAAGTTTTACTGTAGTTTATTTCACATGACTTGACTTTGTTTCAGCATTTCTGTATGCAACACGGATCACATTTGGTGCACGTAGACAATGAACATGAACGTAACTTCCTTCGCAATATACTCACCCATCTTATCCGTAAGTATTAATTAATTAGCAACCGACTCCGATCGTTAAGGTTATCCAAATACAAACTGTAGTATGAACTCTTCGGGGTTGATAGTCGCGGATCCAGATTCAAATTCTGAGCTAGTTTGAAATAAGAAAATGTCATTGGTCAATTCCTGCCCATGCGCAGTAGATTTCAATTGCTCTGTTTGTGCGTTTAGTTTGTTTTACAGAAAATCTGGTTTGGCCATGAACGGGGCAATGACATAACCGCACTATTAGTATTCAAATGAATGACATTTTATTTAAAACACGAAATCATGATACAAGTGGTGATCAATATATTCGAGGACATTCGTTTTTGAAATTTTGGAACTAGAGAAATGAAATTAAGTGTAATTAGTAATGTATGGTTATTGTAGCATACCCATGGTGGATTGGACTGAACGATCAAGACATTGAGGGAGAATATCGTTGGGTTGATACAGATACTGCACCTGTATATACTGACTGGTTAGCAGGTAGAAGAAATAACCATCTAAAACTTACCCCAGTTATTTTGCAAATGTGAACAACTATATCTTATTTTTTATGTACATGTGCAAACATATCCATTATATTGATATAACCAATAGTCCACTTTGTACGACAGTTTGAAGTATGCCTGTTTCTCTAATCCTGAGACGTCAAAATATTCACAATCCTGAAATATAATGTCCATTGCCTAAGCAAAGCGCTACGAAGAGCTTTACACGGGAGGTAATCCATACCTTAATATATTTTCAATTGAATGGGAGGTAACAGAATGAAGGCGCTACGTAACGCTTAGTAACAGACAACTGGTGCAAGTTTCATCAGCACAAGTACAAGCACCAAACATGTGTTTTAAATATAGTTATACATGTATTGTTAAAATTGAGAATATATGGCGATAAGAGGCACATGCGGATCACTGGACATGTATATAATGTAAAGCATATAGAGATCTAGACAGGGGACATCTACCAAAGTGCGTGCTTTTGAAGAAAATCATGTATATAAGAACTACATAGTTGAACCAAGACATAGCTGACTAACCTTTTTACTGTGCGTTTACCTTCCAGGAAATCCAAAACAAGGTACAAGTAGTACACATAATTCAGACTGTGTTACCATGCAGCCCTCCGAGTTCCATTGGTTTGACACCGACTGTGTTGCACCTTTTAAACCTATTTGTGAACAACCGTAAGTCAACATTTTCGTGTACATGTTAAAATTTTATTATACGCACTTTTACGAGAAATGCTTCTTTTTGTAAATTTCGGCGAGCTATACCAACTTGGGGAGCGGTGGTCTAGAGATAGGACGCGCGATTCGGGATTGAGAGATCCCGTGTTCAATCCCCGTCTGGACTACTGGTTTTAAAAATTTCTCTAAACAAGAATAACACACATGCTCTTCTTCACCAAGAAGTAAATTGGTACCTATGAGGACAATGCCTATTCCTGGGCGCCGCAGACTGATGTTGGCTGTCACATCCACAGGAGACAAAATAGACTCCTCAGAAAGAATCGAATGTATGTTTCATTATGTATCCCAAAGTTAAAATGTCACTGAGTGGTTCAGCAGCAGCCCTCGATAATTGGTAACTTATTTGCTCGAGGTATACCGGAAATAACATTATATTAAAGATACAGAAAATGGATTATTCGAATTCTTTGGGAATGCAATACATCTACCTTGTTGAATTTCTTTTGTTTATGTCACATGAAATACGACTGTCGATTTTGTTGAAGCCTTGTACAAGAAAACCTTACTGACTCCTCTTTATTCTAGTGTATTTATTTATTCCACAAATACAAATGCACGTTATTATTTATTTTTACATGTTTTCTATTTCAGAGGTTTAACTGGTGAGACAGCAGTTGGTAAATGATCGCGTACACTCATGGATATCTATCTTAATTCATATGTATACCCATCTTCGAGTTGCAATAAAATTGAAATGGAACTTTCGGGTACATGCCCGGTAATGCAAATGTAAGCCTCTATACGTTTTTGCATTTCAAATTATATACATGTAGTTGCATGTGGTCATTCTTGTACACCCAGCATATTTTACATTTGATAGTTTGGAGACTTGACTAACCACGGATTTATGACGATGCGTATAGTGACCTGAGTTATCTTTTATAATTTCTGACAAAGAATTAAACAATCCACTCACTTTTGTATTTACAAGGGTTTATTGTTGTGCAAGACAATGAGTCTTGCTAGAGTTATACCATACTAGTATCCTTCTATAACACCAGTTGATTATAAATCTGAAGAAAACATAGCAGAAACTTTAGCCCATAGGCACATCTTCCAGGACCAAACCATGAAGAAATGACCGAAAGCTACATAGGATGGTACAGTTCATAAGGGAATCCAAATAAACAAGTCTTGGCATTTTCGAGAAACCAGGTTTCCTGGTACAGTTCATAAGGGAATCCAAATAAACAAGTCTTGGCACTTTCGAGAAACCAGGTTTCCTGTCCAGTGTCCACCTAATGGGGCAGTCAACTTGCTGTGTTGTGTATGTCTTCATGCAAACCTTTTTTCTATTTTAGGAACGATTACCTTGACTCCACTTACCGTATACACAATCTCCACACAAGCTTGCTAAATACAAAGTTTCATGAAGATATGTTAATCCAAACTCAAGTTGACCAAAAACAGTTTTTCTATTTTTAGTAATGGTGACCTTAACATTGAGGTTCACATAATAACAAGCAAGAAAGGTTTGTTTGACAAAATCATTTTATTATTTTTGTCTTGTTTGCAGCATTGACTGATCTCCCTTGTGCTTTGGCCCCCAGTCATATATGTACAAGGTAATCAGCGCAAAGGGAGAGAACTCCTTCAGCTCTCTCCGTGCCAGAGGCGTAAAGAACACCTGGGTATCACAAGTTATGCTGTACAAAAATAGGACAGTCACAATCGCATACACAATCATCTAATACAATCTGTATAGACTAAAAACCAACATTTGAGCTAAAAAAACACTCCAGACCAAGGGGAAGCAACTCTGCAGGTGATACAAACTCCAGAGTTGTTTCCCTTTGCCAAGATAAACCCCCAGCTCAAATATGTGAAGTACAAAGTATTATCACAACTATAACAAAGACAAGCGAGAACAAGAGTTACTTCCCCTGACATGTGATCTACTTCATACAAAATCTTAAGTCAAGCCTTAATGCTCCATTATGGTGAAAAAGCTCAAAAGCTTGAGTCTAAACAATGGTATACAAAATTTAAAATACATTGTATAGCTAGATAAAAAGTCTGATAAAGACAAAAAAAAGTTGACCACAGGCTTCCAGGATATTCTGTTAACATAACAGGTTTAGCACTTCAAAATTTGTTTAATGTTTTTTATGTATACGAGAAAAAGAATAGCTGAAAACGCCCAATGGACAACGGGGTACAATCAACAAATAAATACAGCCTTTGTAATATCTGCATAATTGTAGCCTTTTTCCACACAAAATCTGTTTAATCTCTATCACAGAAAACAATAACGTTGAAATTCAAAAACAAAGAAACTTATAAAGCCAGGTTAACAATCCAAGTACAACTGATAAAGTTGAGGAAACAAAACAGAGCATTATGTTTTGGAATGTATTTTCATACCTGGAAGCCGAAAAAAATAATATTTTGTTCATAATCGCAACACCAATGAAAAATCTTACAATAGTATGTACTCCTGAAATCTTCATAAACACACAAATATACTTACACATCTGTACAAAACTTATCAAAACATAGATAATTTGCATTATTGCACATTGTACTTAATCACATGTTCATAAAGGCCATGTTTAATATACAGTGTTGAGTCCATACAACTATACTTAATACAAGTATTCAAATTTACTAATTAAAGACTCCGTCACACATAATCCAATATCCCTGATGTCAACTTGCGAATAGCACTCCAGCAAAATTTGTTCTCATTAGTATTTTTATGTTGTACATCGTTGGTGGTGTTCATATTGATGCGTTTGTGATCATTTCTAGGGCACAGTGCAAAACGATGGTTTATGCATCTATAAATTGATGTATTTACCATAGTCTTGCACCGAGCCCTTCATTTGTACTGTTGCTTTGTTCTTCAGAACATTTTCAAAAAGGTTTCAGTAAATATGTTTTAAAAATGATACATTACTCTATTCGTCAGGTTTTGTCAAATGAATATGTTATGTGTGATGGGGCCTTTATATCCACATATATCTTTACTCATGTACAGACAAACTGGTGATCTCAAAAATTAACTCATAACAAAAATGTACCCACGATCTACAGCGGAATGCAAACAGACTGTACCTTACAATGAAAATATCAAATCATCCATAGAGCATCAGCTTCATTGTTTATGTTGCTCCAGAGAAACGACAATAGTTCTACATAAAATTAAAATACAAGATGGCAACCCCATAATGACTAATGATTCCAATACACTGTGCTTCAAATCGTACTACCATTCCCCATAACT
This sequence comes from Spisula subtruncata, assembly GCA_963678985.1. Lineage (NCBI taxonomy): Eukaryota > Metazoa > Mollusca > Bivalvia > Venerida > Mactridae > Spisula > Spisula subtruncata. The sequence goes on from OY787660.1 coordinate 6,336,576, forward strand.
GCACCACTTGTCAATATCTGTCCACAATTATTGAAATGACATCACTTCAGCATCAATCGTTTAAAAAATAGTTAATAACAAATTTTGTCCAATATTGAATTGAATCATTAAAGAGAATTCAAAGAGAAATAAATGCCCATCATAGAGAATTTCAGTAAAACTCCTTCTTCTGATTCAATGTATATAACAAAATCTGCAAGCCTCATTACAAACTTATCATTCCACCGGTCTACGTGTCTGTTATGGAGTCTGTTATCGTAAATTAATATCATCATTACAAAAGCACCAATTTAACAATTCAAAATAACAATATACTGATACTCAACCCAGTTAGTAATATAGAAAAATCTCTTTTGTTTCATATCGTTGATAAACTCACAAAATGTATAACATTGTCTCTTCCGTTGCATTCACATACATACAATATCAATGCAAAAATATAACAAAAAGTTTCTAAATTGCATTCATATGTGTTACATATGGATTTTCAGACAGATTTATCTATGCACCCCTGTTGCATAATCATTAACCACCATAAAACAGCTAACATTGTTCAACAGCCACCCATTAAATACATGTATTGACATAGCAATATCAAACAAGCATTCAAATCAACAGTATTAATTGTGCGAACTTATTCACTCGGAGCTCACAAATATGGCGCACATTTCCATCAGTTAGATTTAGTATACATCAGATTTATTATTCTAACAAGTTAAATCCACACAGGGTTTTCAGTATAATTTCATTTAACTATTGCTGATACAAAATATTTTTAACAAGGGCAAATATATATGCCCCCAAAGATTTGATGGGGTGGCATAAAAGTTTTTATAAGTAGAAGACTAATTAACTATTACTAAGAAAGGGTCCTGACCAAAACCAGTTGTTTTTTCCTGTCAATCTGTTATCAGTTATAATAATAAAAACCCTGCAAAAACGAAGACACACTAGTATTTACAAGTTCCAAGTGAATATAACCAAACAATATGACATGACACGATACAGAAGATAAATAAATATATATATAATCTATATAACGTATCCAACTATATCCTGTACCATGACAGTGTTATGAAGACAAGTTCTTGTTATATAAGCACCAACGACAACACATCCATGAACAAATTACCCTCTATCAACTTTGGTGAATTACTAAGTTTCCTGTCTCATTTTAATCATTCAAATTAAATACAGTACAAATGTGTAACATTGGACAGGATGGGATGTAGTTTAATAGGTAATCTATATCAGACAGAATTCCGAGAGAAAACCATTTAACTCCATCCTTTAAACAGGCAATGTTATCATGTACACATTTTGAGAAACCAGATAGAAAATCTTACCCACTTGCATTTGGTCAAACAGTGAAATGGTCGAATTACTTAAATCTAGACTGCATCTAACGTCATTAAGTAATGCATTTAATTGAATATGTATCAGTTATGATGAAAAATGAGATGTGTACAGCAATGCCTATTGCACAACAAAATGCATATTAGTTGAAAATACATATTGAATTTAATGCAAAACTTAATTTACTGGCACAACTATTTTCAAACTTCTCAGATCCAAAACCAAAACATACCGTTACATTTCTGAATAACACAAGCTATATAGGCAGACTAGAACAAACCAGGTGTATAATAAAACCTGTTTTATAACTCCCGTTCATTGACACAGTATAAAAGACTATCTCAAATGTAATTGTAAATAAATGTAGCATCAATCCTAGTATAGAGAACACAGTAATACTAAACTTATTTTCCCAACATACGCATGTATAATATGTCATGGAATAAGTGTTTTATACCATCTATCATACAAATACATGTATACGGATACATGAAATAGAACAGTTTATCAATCATGTTCAATGTCATTGTACACGGTTATTCATACATAGCAAAAGTTGCATTGTAGATCACTGATACTACTGTTTCAAACTAGGAGCATTTGAGGAACCATTCATTGCATTCTTAGTAATTAAACTTTGAATTATGTGATAGTCCTTCTGTTTGTGTTGATTCTGATTAAAATAGGGTAAACATTAACAGTACATGTGTTTCCAATAACTGTATGTCAAATCAGAGTTATACGATAGCAGTTTTACAAGCACTAAGCCTTTACTCAATAGACACCCAATCTAGTTACCTTCAGTAAATAGACGAACCAAGATTACACACACCATCTGCATACAGGTTTAACTGTCAACTGACTCAACCTGTATCCTGATGGGGTGTGTCAAGGTCGGGCCATAGAGTGAAGGGTTGAACTAGAACTTAGCACAAGATTATGTTCTTGCAATCGACTAGTACATGTACATCACCTAGGTACAGTTTTCTTACAGAAATCTTGAAACTTGCATTCAGATTTAAATTCTTAACAAATTGCAGTTCAGGGTTGTTTAATATGAAGTATAACTCACTAAACAAGATCCTACAAACAATGTCTGTCCCCCAAATGTGTAGACTTTGAAGAAATCATTTAAATGAGAATGTAAATTTGAATGCTGCGAGTTTAAGGTTTAAGTGCTTTGATTAAAACTGTACCCTGGAACATACTTATCCCAAACTACTTATCAGGCCTGGTAATTAGCATTCATTCTCTAACCAAAAATTCCCTGTTCCAAAGCCTGCCATTCCCCTTTTCAATATAGACAAAGAAGGAAAATCAGGCTTCAAAAACCTGAAACCAAGCACAAGCCTGAAAATACCAGGCCTATAGTTATGCAGTTTCAGTTTAACAAAAGCAGATCATATTAATATTCTCATATTTCGCCAGCAGTATATTATTGAAGCATTCATATAGACACTAATTAATGATTGTTAACAAGGCAGAAATGACATACACACTCGAGTAGAAAACTCATAATCACCCGAACTTGACTAGTTACAAATAATGCAGCATACAAGCGGAGAGCTCACACAAGTCTGTAAAGTAGCGTCAGAAAAATTGAAAACAGGGGTTTCATCAATCATTCAACCCTTGATTTGACTTTTTGACCTTTAAAATTTACAAAATCCCCGCAGGTAAAGATGCATATTTCTTAACCTCTCTGCACTTTATGAAAGTATTCCATGACAGGGGTAGTAAAGAAATTTAGTTTTGTTTTAGAAAAACAGTAGGAAGTAAAAAATAAGGAAACACTTTTTTATCAATATGTTGATATAATAAATGGATGAAAGTGAAAATTCTGAAAAACTGAAACCCTAAAAAAATCCACTTTATATATGGGAAAATAAAGAAAAACAAGACTTTGGTACATTCGAAAACGTGAAATTCAGGCTTACGCCAGAAAACTTCCTCCCATGATAATACACTTGTCGTAACATAAACAATCAGCTGCCATTAACAGATTCACAGTCAGATACTGTCATTAATGTAATGATTTCATTGAATGAGCTTAAAGTGAACAGGTAAACAAACTACATGACCGCGAAATTACGTCATAATTCCAATGTTAACTTTAATAACTTCGAAATTATGCCCAGACATGTTTTATTTTCAATAAAAAATGGTCTAGCCACAATTTTTATACGTTTAAAGTTAAAACAGAGATCTTTAGTCCAAATTAAATGTCATGACAAGCAACAACAATCACCAGCATCATCATTACACACACATATATATCTGTCATACTATCAACACTGTATAAAATACTGTTCAAGGATGAGATATTGTATCAGAGTGTCCTTCATTGAGATCACGCCATGTTGAGTAATCATATCATGTAAACTCATGCTTCAAGCATTTGTAGATTCTTCCATGCTTTACTTTGAAGTCCCCAAAGTGCATTGACCTAGACCAGAGGTTGCAGCCCCCTGTCCATTGAACAAGGTTGCAGCCGAAAGTCTGTTGCAATTTGTTGCAGTCCTGTTTGTTAAACTTAGCCAGAGGTTGCTATTCTATATCTGTTGAAAGGCCAGAGGTTGCAGTGCTGTGTCCATTTAACTGGGTCTGAGGTTGCAGTCCTTTGAATGGCCTAAGGTTGTGATCTCATTTCCCTTTAACTAGGCCGGAGGTTGCAATCCTAACTAGGCCCAAAAGTTGGTATGGCGATAAAGCACAAGTTCACACAATTTATTCCTTCTATGGCAAAAGTCACTCTGATATCCATATAATAGCCATACTGTACAATAAGACTAACACAATGGGCAAAATATAATGAAAATAATCCATGCTTTGTTAACTTTGGAACAAGGATGGAGTATCCATGAACGTTTTGGCATCCACTTGATCATCAATCAATCATGATAACTAGTAGGAGGTATATACCGTACATGTATGTAATACAATCCAGAGTATTTTTTTGATTTGTCATCTACGATTATTTTCGATCAATCAAGGAGCAACACTGACTTGCTCAGTTCAGCACAAAGTGAATAATGAGCAAGGCACTTGAGATTCTAATTTCATTGTAAAACACGGCACAATCGTGCACTTTCACCACAGGATGGAGCATCAAGTCATAACCAGATCACGGACGTCACTAAGTGCCCCGCCTTTTATCATGATTATGAAGTCAACTTAAATTCACTGTTGTCAAAAATAACATTTAAAATCCATCGATATTTAAAAGAACTTTACAACAAAAAAGTATCTCGGATGAAAAAATGCTTAAATTCTGGACCGCTTGACTTAGTTACCTGTACAAGTCGGTCCAGATTTCAAGCGTTTGATCAGCACAGATCACAGCTGATAATACAAGCATGTTGATTGACTGGGATTGGATGATTCCCATGACAACAGAACTGAATGAATGTGAGCACAAATAAGCTTGCAGGCATGTGTAGATCACAAAGGTAAAGCAAGTCTCCCTGCCGTCAATCGTCACCGCGTCTCACCCGGTAGTGATAACACTTGAATCTGTAGCAGAGCACATCAAGTGCTGGTATACAACTTCTAGTCAATTCAAGTCACGATCTTCCAGATATCTGTATTCAAACTTAAACATTTCCTTTTTCCGTTGGCCCCATTTCTCGTAGTCAAAATAAATATATGTGCCCTGAAAAAGGACAATAGAAGTTAACTAAAAATGCATCCATCGACATGGGTGCCCCCATAAGGGTAGAGTAAAAGTAACAAATGGCCAGAACTCCGGTAAAAATTGCCGTAGCAAAAATTCCATCCTATAAGGTCAACTACAAATCAAGGTTGTTAATCTGTGAAAGTTTGAAGAAATTTCACCAAATGGTTTGTTCACCACACAAGATTTGCTTTACATACGGATGGACCGACAGCACCAATGCTATATGTCCCATACTTATAAATAAGTGAGGGGGGGGGGGTCTTATTTAATTTATTCAGGATTAATGCCAATTCTCAAAAAGTTTCCGGTAACATATGGAGGGTAGGGGTGTAACGGTACGCTAACCTCACGATATGATACATACCGTCAATTTTTCTTACGGTTCGGTATATTTCGGTATGATACAATATTCTCTACTGCCAAGGGAGATGATTCCGGACAGGAGAAGTTCCGGACAAACAGTCGTAGACGGTTTATTTAGTTAAATAATTCATTGATATTGGTATCAAATTACTCAGGTGCGTATTTAAAGGAAATCTGGAAGAAAAAAAAATCAAAATCAATAAATAATTACTCATATACCGAAAATATCGTCTGCTGTTGTGATTTTGACATCAGCACCGCCGGGGGGTAAACAAATTTAGTGCGCATGCGCAATATAGCGCGTGCACAGCGCGAGCGACAATTATTTTAAACTGTTCAATTATTTTGTTCAAAATTCTGTAACGAGATCGTGGCCGAGTGGTTAAGCAGCTCGATTAGTAATTATCTGATGCTAAGGTCCAGCGATCGAATCACGGTGGCGCCAAAAAAAATTTTTTTTTTTAATTTTTATTTTTTCTTCCAGCATTTACTTTAGCGCAATAGACGGAAATTTGTCCTCATTATCTGTTGAGAATTTTTTTTTGATATCTTGTCAATAAATCTGAAAAACTTTTTCCACATTTTGTTTCGATTTTCGGCCGGTAAACAAGATACGGTATGGATTGGAATTTAACCTGTCACGAGCGCCCCCTGGGTTGAAAACATGTGCGTCACGTGTTGTCATGTCGTAAATATTAACATATTTTTGCATTATTGTGAAGAAGGAACCCTGTTCTAAATATTTCCTGGTAATATGTTTCTAAATATTCGTCGCGGAATATTCGAAGCAGACTGTCCGGTATATCTACGGTAATATCGTTGAAAATAGCACAATAGTGCCCCTTTTCAGGCCCCAATATTTTGCTGTTCACGTATCGTCATTTTTCGGGAAACCTATTTTTAGCAAAGATCCTGAACCAAGGTATTTGTAAACACAAAAAAATCTGAGAAAAAATCTATTTTTAACTCCAGAGGAAGCTTTTTATGCGATTTCTGTCCGGAACCTTCTCCTTTGCCAGTACAGTAACAGCTACTTAAATACTTTAATTTTTAAGTAATAATGATTTTGTTGCTTCTACAACAGCAAGTATTATGCGTCTATCAACTATTTTAAGTGAATTTAGACATTATGAAGCATAATCTCAATACAAAATGTACAATCAAAACGAGTGATACATGGTAATTATATATAATCAGAAGGCTGTCAGGTGTTTTTGATGTCTGGATATCCTGATAGACTGTTCCTGATATCATTTTGCTCATAAAAAAGCTTATACCGAACCGTACCGAAATTTAGAATTCTCGTATCATGAACCGTGATGGACTGTAGTTCGCGGTATTTCGTATACCGCCCTAATGGAGGGCCAGTTCAATTTTCCAAACCAGTATAATTTATCCTATCACAAAGAACAAGAAACATCTCTACATGTGGAGGAAAATCAACACGCTGTAAAAATTTCATGGAAGGGTGTAACCTGACGACCTACAAATATACAGTAGACGCCACTGACAGGTGCATGTCTATAAACTCTCTGTCCAAATGCAGTTTGAGGCTAAAAAGTTTAACTACATACTATCCTGGTATTTATGACAAAACTGAATCGACCAGACAAGTGTACATATTTTCACATAAAAGCTTTGATAAATATTTTTTATTGATCGTAATAGTACAAACCTGTTCGTAATCTTCGTTAATCGTCTTTGGTTCTTCATGTCGTTGAAACCACATCAAATATTTTGTATGAAATCGCCAGGACTGCTTTTTCAATGCTTTTGCTGCCAAATATTGAGCCTTGGTACCCTTAACAAACAAAACAAAGAAGATTTTAGAAATCATGGAAAATGTATTCCAACCTAAAGGTTGAACATTTCATAAAACTGACCAGTACTGTACATAAAATCAAGATATTCATATCAACTGCTGCCTAATCTGGCGACCCAGGTTCAAATCGGGTAGAGGCACACATATGCCTGCCATATTCAACAGAAAGCTGACTGGCAAATAAAGGCAATGCTTAGCATTTATGTTCATTGTACATCTCTTTTACAAGACAAAAGTTGTCTATAAATACATACACTCCCAATATTAACAACAGATGAAAACATGAAATTGTTTGTGATCAACTAAAGACAAAAAGTGTCTGGTCAACAGACTTTGCCCTTCAAGGGAAGAGAAAGTTGTACTATACATGGAATCTGGGTGTGATACTCTAGCTCATTCTGCACACACTCCTATCCTTATAAACATGTCTGGTGTATTGCACCGATAAAATCATTTGTTGGATGAGAAACATTGAAAATGCTTTAGAAATTTTCAGTCCATCACCAGGGATCTCAAGACAAGACTGGTAGCCTATAGAGTGTTATTGAAATAGGTATTTAAGAGCAACGTCTACGAGTGCTGGACACTCGACTTTCTCGTTTTTGATAGCAAGTGAAAATTGTAAGAGTAACAAGGGCAGATAGCTCAATAAATATAGGTCACTGAGTTATCAGCCTTGTCAATATGCACTCCCTTTAAGATTATGAATAACTATGTGGAGTATCAAGTGGATACCTTTGATAGCCTTTTGAGCAATAAACTCAACCAACGCCCATGCAGACAATCCCGTCAACACAATAACTAGACTTTTCTTAGACAAATCTCACTATTAATAAAAGTTAACTTACCTCCATGTAATAAAAAATAAAAAACAAAGTCTCGGTAGAAAGTCTTTGAAAGAACTCGACAGAATCTACATGTGGGGGAGGTATCTGTGGATAATAGGGTGGTGTAGGAACAGGGTTCCGAGGCAAATACAGCCTGTAACGATAAAATAGTAGTCAAACTGTATCAAGGGTATAAACAAAATGTACATTTAAATACGGTAAAATCATTTATATTTGCGGGGATTTAATTTTTTGGATGACCTCATCCAGAAAATAAAATCCCCCACAAATATTAATGATTTCTATAGTATCTGACTGAGTGGAGCATGTGTCTTTGAAATTAAGTCCCTACGAAATTTAGTTTTTTTTTCACAAAAATTATGAAATTTTGTATCATTGAAATTAATATTTTTAAGGTAGTCTTTATAAAGAGTTTTGAATTCAACAATGTTCTTCTACAAAAAATGAGAAAACAATTCTTCTAAATGAAAAAAATATTATTGGTTTGCTTTGCTGATAGTTTCTAGTAGGCAAAATATTGAACTGTTTGAATTATATTTAAGTTTGATGACTGTTAACCAGTTTTCTTAAGTTGAGGACAGCAAACCCATATTTAGTCACAAGGTCAATGTTATCTTGACCTATGACCTACAGCCATTTAAGATATTGGACTTCTGACAAAAAAAGTTATAAAGTTCAAAAGTATCCCTGACATTTAGAGTGCAAAAATATTAGCACATTTGAAAATATGAAAAACCAACACTATACTTACCGTATTCTTTCAGAATCTGACGGATGTGGCAGATGATGGAATGCTGCCTCTTCCAATGTGAGTTGGTGTAAATGTTCTTTAGAAAGGGGCACTGGACCAAGTGGTGCGACACCTAACAACCGGTTGAGAAATATAGTGGTGGTCGGTGGCGAGGATTGATTCGTCATACCATCCTGAGGAACGGGACTCTGTTGTGGTGACAACTGTGACACTGAACTGTTGAATGGCACTGTAAAATATATAAATAAACTGAGACACTGAACTGTTGAATGGCACTGTTAAATATATAAATCAACTGTGACACTGAACTGCTAAATGGCACTGTAAAATATATAAATCAACTGAGACACTGAACTGCTAAATGGCACTGTAAAATATATAAATCAACTGTGACACTGAACTGCTAAATGGCACTGTAAAATATATAAATCAACTGTGACACTGAACTGTTGAATGGCACTGTAAAATATATAAATAAACTGAGACACTGAACTGTTGAATGGCACTGTTAAATATATAAATCAACTGTGACACTGAACTGCTAAATGGCACTGTAAAATATATAAATCAACTGAGACACTGAACTGCTAAATGGCACTGTAAAATATATAAATCAACTGTGACACTGAACTGCTAAATGGCACTGTAAAATATATAAATCAACTGTGACACTGAACTGCTAAATGGCACTGTAAAATATATAAATCAACTGTGACACTGAACTGTTGAATGGCACTGTAAAATATATAAATCAACTTTGACACTGGACTGTAGAATGGCACTGTACAATATATAAATCAACTGTGACACTGGACTGTTGAATGGCACTATAAAATATATAAATAATATGTGACACTGAACTGTTCAAAGGCGCTGTAAAATATATAAATCAACTGTGACGCTGAACTGTTGAATGGCACTGTAATATACATATATATGAGCCGTTCTACAGGAAAACCAGGCTTATTGACAAAATTGGGAAAATGGTGATAATATATAGTTAGAAAGAGGAAACTCTTGTGAACAGTTTCTGAAAATTTGAACGAATTATTCCACAAACTAACAAAGTTAAAGACTTTTAAACCAACCACTACCACCTACTTGATAAATGACGTCGCGAACGCCATGCTCTACGCTTTTGACGTAACGTAACGTAAACTTGCATTTCAAAGATCCAGTATCTGATATTTTTTGACGTAAACTTTTAAAATTGTGGCACATTTTAGAATAATATTCTGATTTTAATAAAACGTGTCCAATTTGTGAGAGTTTGCTTACCAGGAAAAATAGCAAGTGTTTTCGCCACCTAACCATTGTTTTCCTTGACATGAGTACGTTTTAGAAACCAATCACCATAGCAACAACAGAAGTTATTTTAACAAACGTTTCAAGAAAAAATGAAACTAATGGAAAGCACTATACTATTCAATTACTTAAATATGAAATCAAAGGACACGATAATTTTCTCATTTTAAACATTTTTCTTAATCTCATTGCATAATTACAATACAATGTCATTAAGCCCCTTTTTCCTGGAGAACGGCTCATATATATTATAGTTTATATTTACTATTTTTATATAATAAAACTAAACTTTTTCTTCAAATCCAGCTACTGACTGCTGAAACAAAAGACAAAAATTTGGAAGGTTTTTTTTTTAGATAAAAATATTACATCTCCAACTGAAGGGCAATTTCTGTGCATCATGAATAACACTACAGTAAGTAATTTTGGTAAATAGTACAGACAGATCGGCAAACAAAATAATGGCAAAAAATAGCACTATAAATACCATTACCTTTTGTGTCCGATGACGTTGAATCTGTTGATGATGGTATCTGGTTTTCTAGACCTGCATTCATCACAGCCTGCTGTGCGATAGCCTTCAGAGATGACATTTCTTCTGATAACATATCCTAAATAATAACATTATATAGTTTTAACATATTTTACTACACCAGTGGTGATATGCACTTTGTATCATACAAAAATTCATATGATATGGGATAACAAGTCGAGCCTCAAGCTCAAGTTCCTAAACTTATTTACTGCTTTCCCCTAACATTATATTGTATTGATACATGATATCCAATTCTTACACTGGAATGTTCTGACATGATAAACATTTAGCAGTACATCATATTGTTACCAGTACATGGTTCAAACTTTCCAATCCTAAAACCACATAAAAACAATGAAAGGTTGTACCACAACAGAAAGTAACATGTGATGTAGTGATTAGCACAGAAAAAATTGTTTTAATTTATAAAGTCAAGCACCCCAACATATGCTGCAGAATTAAAGATACATGAATAAAATGTCACTAGAAAATGAGTTCTCAAAATAGCTTCTTACCCAGTAATTTGCACATTTTATTTTTATATACCAAAGGTTATTACTTTTTATCGATTCATGAAAAGGTACTGTTAATATTGTAACATGTAAACAACTGAAGAATTGCGAGCAATACCAAAACAAGAGCACCGCCTACTAGTCATGGACGCTTGACTTTCTCCGTTTTTTATAATAACAAGGGCAGATGACTCGATAAATAAAGGTCACAGGGTTATCAGTCTTGTTTGTATAGACTCCTCTTGTGATGGTGAATAACCATGCTAAGTTTCAGAGGGATACCAGACCTTTTTCTTGGTATTGTCCGAGGCCTTTATTCTGCCTCAAAATTGGTTCCCAATTGCTGAAAAAAAATCCCAATTGCTGAAAAAAATCCCAATTGAAAAAAAAATCCCAAAATAATGAAACCAAAATCATGAAAGCCAAGTAAAGTGTTTCTTTAAGTTATAACAATGAACTATTAACTAATACACAAATGAAATTGTTGGTGTCAATCACTTGGAACAGTAAAGTTTATTCTATTTTTAATGCCCCAATTCAATCATGGACCAAATAATTCTAATTTTTGCAATTTATTCGATTAAATTGCTTCCCAATTTCGAAAATTTAGCGACGCAAAATTCCCAAATTTGGCGACGCAAAATTCCCAAATTTGGCTGGGGCCTTTTTCCCAAAAAGGCCAGAAAAAGGTCTGGATACATTTGATAAATTAAACAAAATGACTCTTGACAATAAACTTAACCAACGCACACGATCCCGTCACAACAATAGCTCAACTGCTATTCTTCGAAAAGTCGAGTTAATAAACCTAGTCCCATAGAAAACCGGTAGGGGACTAGCAAGGTCATTTTTTCATTAAGTCAGTAAGTTACGAAAATCAAAATATTGTGTATTGTAAGAAAGACAATCTTGACTCTTTAAATCTTTGAACAATTTATGAAAATTAAAACAAAATACACCATCTTACAAAGTTACAGACCTTTTAAACTAACCACTGTCGTCTACTTTGTGATTGACCGTCACCTTGCAAATTTTCATGAATCACAATATCTCATTCCTAGCTTAAGTTATTTTGTGGCAAGTGATTTCTTTATTATAGTAATAATGTGACTTTGATCACATCAGCCCCACTTTAAATCCTAAGTGGCTTCATTACACAAACTAACTGTATTGCTTAGTTCATTGACATACCTCAGATATAGGTATACTAGAAATAACCTGAAAAAGAAAATTGCCAATGCCGAGGATAATACAATAGCTCTGCTTATTCTTTGAATAGTCAAGCTAAACCAACTATGTCACCAAAATGTAGTTTCAACACAAGATTTGTAAATTGAAGTAACTTTCATAATCAAATAAAGTTTCCGGGGACTGTAATTACAATTTGAAGAACTACCAGTAATTGAATCAAATATCTGAGAAAAATCAGTTATTATTCCCGAAATGTTTGCAGAAGGTCCTCAGTTACCCTGCCAAATACTGCTTTTAACATATATTTGCTGATATTCGTATTGAAAATGGTCCCAGCATACCTAAAAGTGAATTTCCAAAATGATTTTCGTCGCAGTGTACACCGGTATAATAGAAATGTAAGCATTACCTTAGGTAATACTCCACCAGCACTCAAGGGTCCGTTCATCACACCAGGCAATATCTCTGTTTTACTCGTACTCTGTAAACTGTTCATTGCGTTTGCCTGAGATGAGCTTTGTGACGATGATAGCGATGATGATAATGACGTGATTATACTATTGTTGTTGCTGTTCACTGCACTAGAAGCAACTGGCGATGATAAGATTGGCGGTGATATCGACTCCTTGCCGTGTCCGTTGTTGAGCAACGGCGCCCCGTGAGGCGGCATGGAGGGATTTCCTACACTGTTTAGCGAGACAGAGTTCACTGAAGTATTTATTGAGGATGTTAAACTGTTCACTAACACACTGCTTGATACGCTGCTAGTCAGTCCTATTACATGGTTTGTTAATGAATTTGATTGGCTCTTTGAAGAAGATTCTGAAAAGAAGAATGAATGTACTCATTATACATTTAGTCACACATAGATCTATTCACAAGAAATCTACTACAATTGCAATTCATATTTGATGTTAGCAACGTGATTGAATTGACACCATCTGTACTATCTAATATAGAACATACATGAATACAAACAAGAACATTACTCGCATTAAACCTTGAATTGTGACACGAAACTAGTCACTACTTATTGACAGAATATTTATACACAATCCTCGATTATAAAAATTCCTTACTGACTACCATTTCTTACAAATTGCTGCACAGTCTTTATAGAAACCTTAACATAAACAACAATAATTATTTATACTATAAGTACACATAGATCTATGTAAGTACAATCAACTACATCAATATATATGAGAAAGTTTTATTCAACCAAAGTTTGTTGTATGACTATCGTAAATAAATACAGTTTAAACTAGATCAACAATATAATCTAGAAATGTGTCCATGGGACAGTGGTACCCCCATTAATATATTAAAAGTAACCAGGGGTTATAAGTTATAACTCTGGTAAAAATCTTTTACAGTCAACTACACATTAAGGTTGTTAATCTGTGAAAGTTCTAAAATATTCTGACCAAGCAGGTTGTGAAGAGTTCAACACGCAAGATTGGTGTTGTGCACATACAGCACCAATGCTATATGCCCCCGAGGCCCCCACTTATGAATAAGCAGGGGGGGGGGGGGGGGGGGGCACATCAATGAAGACCTCTAACCTTGCATGTGCCATTGACTCAAATCAATTAATAAAACCTGCACTAAATGATATTAAAGTTCACAGGACTTTCTACTCCATACATTTCTCAAGCATAAACTGAAGCAATAGAATCAGATACTTACACAAGAATGACAAAAGAAACACAAAACAAGATAACATTGTACACATTCAAGTATTTTAACTTTACTTAGGAACTACACTAAGGTTTTCAGTATGCTTTGGAGGCCAAGGACCCTCTTTTACCCAAGATGAGCCAGGATGCCAACCCAGCTGCTTAGCTAGTCTACCAAATTTTGTTGTACATCCAATAATAACTGGATACACAATAATTTGTTCATTTGAAGCAACAAGGTTGTATTTCACTATATACTTTCTAAGTGAGAAACAACCTTGTAGCGCTAAAAAGGACAAATAACATTCTGCACAGATAATATTTATACATGTATTATGGTTATTTTCTAGCCCAGGTACCCATCATTGTTTGATCATGCAATGCGTATGGTGACTATATTATGTAAGCTCAGGAAGCCAGCAACATGATAGAACACTAACATGCAATATACAAGTTTATGGTACAACTGACAAGCATTTTAAAACAGGTATATTTTACTGAATCATGGGGTCCATTTGACTTGCGATTCTTGTCCCTTGAAATTTACAAAGTCACATTTTGACACTCATGTTTTTTGTTTGAAGGGTCTTTTTTCTCTTTAAATCAAGGATATCTTGCCTACAAAATGGTATCAATATGACCCTTCAGATTCTGAAAATCGTGGAACCCCTGAATAATGTTAGAATTTCTTGATGTTTAAGAATGATATGACTTATTGTAATTAGATATAGCACATTCAAAGGCAATCCACTTAGATCCTGGCTCATTGTAACTAACCACATTTGTTTAATTAATGATTAGTGTGTGGAATGTGTTAGAACTTACACTATCAGTAGTTCAGCTAGAGGATACATACATCCACATGTACACAAAATGTAACATTGGACAAATTGTTGACTGTTGACAATACTAGTAATTGTGCATTACTCGACATGTTACAATTCACAATGAAGATAACATATTTAATTCACATTTTGTGATCATGGTAAACTATTAATACTCTAGACACATTGTGACATAATGAAACAAGATACAACAAAGCGATATTAGCTCTTAGTCAATCACAGCCTATGTGAGAGACAAACACGGGTTCAACACATTTGTAGAAAAATATACGGTGGCCAATTCACCTTACAAGTTTTCCTGGACTTTATCCAAACCTGTACTAACTTACCCTTCCACAAGGAACTGGCAACTTTTCTACATATCGAGGAAACTAGACATATCTTTTTACTCATCTTAAATGCATTTCACTGAGAGGGATTTTCCACAGTGTTATAGATAATATATCATTTAATGCTAATCTTTTACGTAATTATACAACTTGAACAATGTACATAGCATATGAAGACCGACCTCCGCATGACGCCAAAATGACCATATCTGCTCCAAAATAAGAAGATTGAATTTTGACATAAGTTGAACCCATTTTTGAAGTTTCACTAATTATAAATGATCTCTTACATTTTCACTTACATGCCCAATATAATTTTTTCAGAGACTAATTTCAGCTAACAGAAAGGAAAGGGTAAGTATCACTTGATGCTCCATTTAAAATTTAAATGGTTATGAATTAAAATTCATGCAACATTATAAATTCTCAATAAAAAACTTTGTTAATCATGTACGTTAAATTACAATTCGAGAAAAACACAACACAGTAAACTGTTAAATGGACAATTAAATTTATGTAATTTAGGAGGCACAACATAACTGTATAAATACACACAACACAATTTTATGTTGAATGGACAATTAAATGTAATTTAGGAGGCAAAACAACATCACAAACCATCAGTTATGAGTTTCAGTAAACAACACACGTTTCATTTAAATCCATCATGATAAGATAAATGAATGAGTTATGGACGACAAGATGGGAGGTTTAATGGTCATGACAAGATGGGAGGTTTGGTGGTCATGCATGAAGTCTTACCGCTAGTCTGAGAAGAAAGTTCGGTAAAGTTAAGTTGCCTCATAGTCAAAGGAGCTGTAGAAGAAGGGGTTCGCTGCCATACAGAGGGTGGCACATTATTTTGTATTCGTGAAGATATAGGGGAACCTACAATATAATAGCAGATACATAGGTTGTACACAGCTCGCGAGATATTCCAAGTATTGCTTATATAGTCAAACGAATCACACATTACTAGAATGAAGACATAGATCTATGTTAATTTATGTTTATTCAGTTTTAAAGCCATGCCTCAACAATTTTTCAGTTATGTTCAGCAGATTCACCTTACCAATTTCACTGGACTAACCAGTACTAACTTACCCTTCCACAAGAAACCAGCAACTTCTCCCATATGTGGAGGAAAATTGACACTGCTGTCAAAGGGTATGGTCTTCCTCGATTGGTATAAAGACATAGATCTATGTTAATTCATTTCAACTGTCAAAGAAAATTGACATCCATTTGTTTTGATATAAGATTAAAACAGACCTGTGTTTAAAATTGTTAGGATCACTGAAATAAATTTAAAAGAACTTGGAATATCTCTTTAAATAAACAGTACAACCTCTCGAGAGCAACACACATTGGGAACCACATAATTTGTTTGTTATACTACAGAAGTTTTTAAGTTGTTAATTTAAATTTAATGAGACAGCCATAGTGACCATTTGGTTATTTCCCTGCCCAATCGGCAAATGACTTCCCGTTTCAAAGAGCTATTGAGATCTATGTTAAATCAGTAGTAAAGATAATTTCTGTAACAAAACAATAGTTTTGCTATCAAGAGGTTGTTTCTCAGAGAGGGGCTGCTCTAAAGAGGTTGTACTGTAAATAGATGTTTACAATACCCGATTAGATGTCTAATGCATGCAAGTGAGTATAAACAGTATTGGTCAGATAGGAGTTCTCCCAACAGTCAGTAATTACTACAAGTTATTTAGAAGTATAACAACTACTGAAAGGTTCATGTATATTAAGCACATCTTTTTCTTATCAAATCAATATCAGTTTTCTATAATTTAAAAATTGGGAATAGTTTAAAAATGTCATGAATGCAACATATAATAGAACTGTACATAATCATTGTGCAAAGCTTTTATTGAATTTTGAGAAATTAGAAATATTTCAAACACTTGAATACAGACAATAAGATGCAGTCAGACTTCTGATGGTATTTATGACAGGAATATACAATGTAGTATCTAGTAAAGTCTAATAAAGGGGAGCTAAATGATGGTAAACTAACTAGCATAAACTCTCACAACCCACTTCATTAAAGATATTCCATTACAGTAAATTCAGGGCTTTTTTCCCTAAAAATTACTAAATGTCATATAAATTTGTCAATTTTCTTTAAATAAATTATGGGTATTTTGGCTATAAAATGGTGAAATTAAGTTTGAAAATGACCCAACACCAAGAGGGTTTCCAGAAAATTAAGTAACATAATAATCAAGATTATGGTAAATAAATATACAAACATATTTCATGGTCCTTTTATAATCTTACTTTGTGATGCATCTCAAGTGGGTTGTGAAAGCATATGTCTGGAAATGACGGACGACGTTGGGACCTACTGGAGGTAAAGACTGCTGCATAATATACAATATACTAGCGATGAACACCCAACACCAGGCAGTTACATGTGTATTGAGTCGTGCTAACATCTGCATGTGCAGGAAAATACCTGAATTACTGTGGTGTCCATCATTCCATCCTTGAGTGGGCGGTGTTGCATTTGGCAAGTGATTTGAATTGTTTTCCAAGCTATTGACTGAAGATTGAGTGTGACTGAAAATATATTCATAGCTACTGCTATGACAAAATATTTTGAATTACACAACAAGTACCAACAGTTTCACAATCAGCACAGAATTATCAACAACAAAATAGAAATTAAAGAATAGTTACACAGGTTATAGGTCTTCACAGTATCACTACTGTCACCCAAGTCATCAATATCTTAATTAGCATTACCCCCAGTTGTCAATCAATAACCTTTAAAGCAATTTGAACAATAAATTATAATCACATGGCCCAATGGATTAACTTGAAAACGTTCACCAAGCAATCTTGGACAAACAATCAGGTTGATCGATCTCTGCTCTGGTATAATGTCAATTACCAGTGTTGTAAATGATCTTTATATTTTAATTGACTTGCTAAAACTGGCTGTTCCTAGGACAGATGTTTGACACAGTACTTAGTCAAGACCTTTTCAGTGACAACAATAACACCTTTTTATTATAGAAAACAAATAGATTTCCTACAACATATTACAAATAATATAAGATAACCTCACTTACATTTTTGTAGGTGTATTAGGAAGTTTACTTGAATTCGAACTTATCGATGATGATGACGATGATGTTGCACTATTGTTTTTATTTTTCTGAAAGTGACAAAAAATAATGTAGACATAATCTACAAAAACAATCTTTTCAAGATAATCAGCAAATAATGAAATACTCATCTACAAAGATCATCAATTTTTATTTTTTAAACATCATCAACCATATACCAGTTTGTCCAACATATTAAGAGATCATCCGTCAACAATGATAACTTAAGTCTTTCGGATGAGACTTTGAACCGAGGTCCCATGTATGCGTGCTATACACCTGGCATGTAAAAGAACCAGGGATGCTTCTGGAATTGGGGCATCTTCTGTATCATGCACTTTCCTCCAAAAGACTAAAAGTACTTAACCTCTTCTGGGGGCCTCGCCCATATGGATTGTCCGGTGGCGAGGATAAATAAGACCATTTAATAGAACAACGAAAACTTCTATAGTAGCTGTTCTGGCGGGTTGTCTTTACAGAATACAATCCATAATGTGTGACCAAAATTATTCTGAACAAAAGTAGTGGAATCCAATATGCTGATAAATTAAAAAAGGTTTGTCATACAAAAACAACACCAATATGAACCAGAAATACTTACCATATCTTCCGCAGATTTATGCTTTTTTCTTTCATCATCCTGGAAATAGAAGATATCATACAACCTTAAGACAGTTTCCTTATATAAACTTTATTCTACATGCACTTTAAATAGTTTGTAAACATTAATTTTTCTATTGAATTTAAAATATACTTACTTCACATTTTAAATCTTAACACTTCTAAAGAGTAATCAGAGTGTAACATTTTTTGTTTCAACAATCAGTATATCAGTTTTTTCCTTATCGATATTCAAACAAGGATGCAAATGACTGGTTTTAACATTGCAGTTCATCACAAAATAACATGACTAATGTATTGGAATAAAATGGGTAGCTTGTGCAATTAAGTCCTGACTGCTAACTTTTACAGTTAATTTTCCTTGCTAGAAAAAAACTACTTAGATTTAGAACTAAGTTAAAAGTTTAGTCCAAAAAGTACAAGCAATATTGGACAAGCCAAACTGAAATAATTATCATTTCCTGGATTAGATGAGGGTGTACCAAGTCTGAACTAATATCACAACACAGTTATCTCCCTTACCGCTGTGCTCTAAAAATATTTTGGTTGGCAAGGGAAATAACTGTGTAAAAGTTTGGTATGAACGCAGTAAGGACAAACCTTATTGGAATGATTAACATTTCCTGGACTAGGTGACGGTGAACTTGAGTTTGTAGACGTCGGTGTTGTTGATAATTTATCTGAAAATCTGTCTTCGTCATGTGGCGGAGATGTCGCTGAGGTTGCTGGATCTGTAATTAAGAAATTTATTTCGATATAAAATTTAAAGAAGAATAAGCAACATATAATTGTGAGTATTTCTGAACAAATCTAACATCGAGAGAAAACAAGTGATAATGGCAACATACTCAAAGCACATTCGTAGATAAAAATTAACTACTGCATCGCCCAGACCTGGTAATTAGCTATCATTCTCAAGCCTAAACATCCTGGTTTCAAAGCCTGAAATTCCACTTTTCAATATAGACAAAGAAGGAAATTTCTGGATTCAAAAACCTGAAATCAGGAACAAGCATGTAAAATAACAGGCCTGGTATGCAAGCAGTATAGAAGCTTCTACTAGCATAAGCAGCTACTGAAAACTGCATACAGCAAACAAGGCATTATTTTGAGATAATTTCCAAATAATGTGAATGATGATATCATAAAATTTAAAGAAGAGATAAAATTTTATGAAATCCTTCATTGGAAGGTAGAAGACATGTGAAACATATTTACCTAAATCGTCCAGTTCTAACTCATCGTAGACAAACTCATTTTCTTCGAAATCGGGATCTTGACTTGATTCAACATAGTATTCAACGTCGTCTTTTATAACTTTTACCTGCAAAGGGAAAATACAGACATTTTCAACATTAGTAATCAGATCAAAATTAACAGTTAAGTAATAGCACTAAATACGCTGGAGACATCATCAAATATTTGCTACCCTGTCTAGTCCTCAAACTATTGGCAATCTAGAAAACTTGCATTTATGTCTAGGGGACATAACTCAACCTACATCCTACATGAACATTTGAACAACCAGTGATCATTTTGGAGCAAGTCTTTGAGTCCCTGACTCACAAACTAGGCTTTTTACATTATAATAGTGGGACTCATTGGTTTTTTTAAGTTAGATGGAAAAGGACTCATAGTTTTCAAAACCAAATTGAAATACTTGAGCACAATTATAGTAAATTTTCTTAGTCTAGAGCTAAGAATAAAAGACATATTCATAAATAAACATACCTGGTCTAAAGGCAGTGCATCATTATCAACCATTCTCATAATTGTTTCCAACTTTTGTATGTGATATGCATGCTTGTCTTGGGCAGCCTTCAAGTATTCATATCTGTCTGCCTTCTGAAATATTACCACTAGCAACAATCATTTTGGCAGTGATACACACACATTTTATAAGGCTCCGAATTCTCAACAAGAAATATGAAATCATAGGATATTTTTAGCCTATATATTATTAATACATGTGCTTCTGAAATATTACTATTAGCAACAATCATTTAAGCAGTGATAAGCACACACATTAAAAATTATAGGCTAATCAGATGTACAGTATGTTTGTAAATTCATTACAAGAGGGCCTGAATGCCCTAGGTCGCTCACCTGTTGCACATTGGTCTAGGTATCGGTACAACCTACATTCTGACCATATTCCAAGAAGATTGGATCAAAACAGTGACCCCTGGAGTGAACCCAATGTTTTTCTAAGATATGACCTAGTGACCTAGTTTTTGACCCCACATGCCCCAGTTTGAAACTTGGCCTAGATTTCTTAAAGAACAACATTCTCACCAAGTATCATGAAGAGTGGATCAAAACGGTGACCTCTAGAGTGTATACAAGGTTTTTCTAAGATTTGACCTAGTGACCTAGTTTTTTACCTTGCATGACCCAGTTTTGAACTTGGCCTAGAGTTCGTAGAGAAAAACATTCTGATCAAGTTTCATGAAGATTGGATCATTTTAGTGACCTCTAGAGTGTACACAAGTTTTTTTTATAAGATTTGACCTAGTGACCTAGTTTTTGACCCCACATGACCCAGTTTCAAACTTGTCCTAGATTTCATGGAGAACAACATTCTGACCAAGTTTCATGAAGATTGGAACAAATTGGTGACATCTAGAGTGTACACAAGATTTTTCTAAGATTTGACATAGTGACCTGGTTTTTGACCCCACATGACCCAGTTTGGAACTAGATTTCATTTAGCAACATTCTGATAAAGTTTCATAAAGATTGGTTCAAAACTGTTGCCTCTAGAGTGTACACAAGCCAATTGTTGACGGACGACAACGGACGGACGACGGACAGACGCCCCCCACGATCACTACCTTAGGTGGTCCTTCCATTGTTTAAGATCAAAGAACGACCACTTAAAGGACAAAAGAATTAAGTGGTCACGGAATGAATTGAATAGATTTCTATTGTGTTAGGCCACACCTCCGACCACCTAAGGTAGCTTTTGTGTGTGCGGTCGACGGACGAAGAGTGATCACAAAAGCTCACCTTGTCACTATGTGACAGGTGAGCTAAAAACAATATCTTTTTCATTAACTGGTGATATGCTATGCTCAAATTTCTTGAAGCAGCTGTTATTTAAACAGCTCACGGGATATTCTTAAAACTTGTAGTCTGTACTATATTGAAGAAGAAAGGCCTTTTCTTGGAAGAAAATTTTACATTTTGCTCATCATGAATTGAACAAGACACACAAATGAAATTCTAACCACTTTTAAAAATTATGTTGGTGAGCGAACATTTCAATATTATAATACAAATTCTTTCTTACATCTTTGTCCATTTTCTTCTTTTTATTGCCACTGGAAAGTTGTTCTACTTCACTCTCAAATTGGTCTGATTGAATATTGAGACTGTCTATCATATGCTGCAATATACGTAAACAATTTTAGCATCATTGGTAAGTACACAGTTCTTCATACACAAAGTGTTTATTCATGCCAGATCGCATGTATTATGCGCGAATCTCATGCATTTAAGACTTGACTCCTGCATGATCAGAGGCAAATTGATCAAATCTCACGCATTGCTTGGAATACTGGAACTAATATTTTTGGTTAATGTTATGAAAATGATGACAAATATAAGTTAGTACTGCTTCATGAAGCTTGCATGGCATAGCCTTATAAGTTAAATTTGTGAACGGAACGGATTTTTGCATTTTGCAAACGTTCAATGCTCCATATCGGTGTCAGTGCACTCGGAATTTGATTAAAGTTGTGTTTTCCATGTATCAAATGTGACAGCAGGAGCTTTAAGAAAATATATTTAAAGCTCATAATTTGGAAATTTTAGAATCAATTTTTTAGCTCAAAATTTGGAATGACAAAGGTGTAAAGTTCATAATTCAATGCATGTACTAGCGTATACTTACTGATATCCAGTTGACAACCTCAAGTTTTTCTTTCGCAGCAGGATCAAGTTTTGATGCAGCACCCAGACCTTCTTTTGAATATGCTTTTGTCTTTGTTTCTCTTTCAACAACTTTAAATCTCTCCATTTGCTAAAACAATACATATTGATCGATAAACTCAGAATCAGAGATGCAATATAAACATTGGCTAATTGACTCCTGAATTTAGAATGAGTCTCAGAAACTTACATTTATTACCACATTCATACAACTAGTACTACTAGTTTAGAACGATCTTTACACTACATAACTTTACTAAAACTGACGAATCTCTTAATGTCAAAGACTGAAATAGACAGGTCAGGCTACAAGCTGAACACTGAAAATGAAAGTCAATATTCCTTTTCCCAAAGTCAATTCTAAAAGTATATTTCGACAGGGCACTCTTTTATCATTGCTTAGATCGTTTATGGGAAATTATTTCCTTCAATGAATTTCTTAATGTAATTTTTACTAAAATTGCCTCATAAAAGAAAAAATACAGTAAGATTGATTATAAGATAGGCCTTAGTCAGAGATGTCCCCAGAGCGTTTTAATGTCTGGGCCCAGTGCCCTTGGATTCCAAAATCCAGTTTGCCAGTGCGCTTACAATTTGAATTGCACTTAAAATTGCGCTTAAAAAGTCATAAAACCTCCTTAATTTGCACCATTTCATGATTTTCATTCCCAAAATTGATTTTTCATCAAAATACGGGACGGGACACCCCTCCCGTTCCCACCCCTATTGCGGTTAGAAAAAATTCCGGGGAAATCCCTGTATGTTTTTTGGTAAAAAATTTAACAGGCTATTATGCCGCCCCTATAACATTTGCCTTAATGTTGGTTCTGGACACAAAAAACTAGCAACAACTGACTGACTTACCGTTTCTATCAACTTTCTGTTATCAACAAGGGATCGTTTGTCCTTGATATCACTACTGGAAAGCCAGGTTTTAATCTGATCACGCTGGCGCTGTAACTTCTTAATCTCCTTCTTGAGGTCCGCCTCATATTTCTCCTTCTGATTTGCATTATTGGAACTATAGACCTGTAAATAAACAAGAGGTTTGTAAAATATGTATGCCTCAGATCAATTATTTGTGTAACTTAATGATAGGACTAAAAGACATCTGGTTGCATTAGGTAATGTGGCATAAATGTGACATTAATGCTAGACTGCAGATGAACCCCCAGGTAATTCCATCAGAATTCTGTTGTCAGCAGAATGGCTAATGGCTTCCAAATTAACCCATTCCCAAGTGGAATTTTTACCAGGTTAATAAGCAAGCGATTTGCAGCTGAACCTGGCCACAATAATCACACAAATACCCCAAGGACGGACACAGGAGAGCACACAACAAGAAGAGCTTATACAAATTTTGAGAACTTTCTCAAGGATTGTCCTTAAAGTTTAGAGACTCACTAGAACTATTTTCTAGGAATAAAAAATAGTTCAAGTTACAGTTACAAGAGTAAGAGCAGCAAGCCTTCCTTAATGCCTTTATTTGCCAGTCAGCTTTCAACTTACTATGACAGGCTGTGTGTCTGCAACCAGATTTGTAACTGATGGGTCATCAGTATAGACGCAAAGTGCACTAACAACCGAGGAAATAAAGAATTGATCAAGTTACCATTACTAGAGCAGTAAGTCTTCCACAGTAATTGACCATTGTTCTATGAATGGCATTGATATCATACTTACATAGTCATGTTACCAATATGTTTTAAAGTATTACCTATCAAATGATTACAGTGAACTAGGTGAAGCGTTTCAGATACAGTATCTGATACTATCTATATACAGCATCTGTGACTTCGTAACTAGTATCATGTTTCAACATAACGCCAACATGTTGTCTATCTATTGAATGACTATCAAGCTACTCTGATCATTACATGCATATGTAGGGTTTCTACAGTCAGACAGACACATCCTTTTAATTTGATATACCAGTATATATGGCCATCAATCACATAATGATTTTAAATCTTGCTTATCTTACATTGGTTCAAGTTGGGGATTAAAGATACAATAAATCTCCTGGACAACACTCGTCAGGGTGGCCACAGAAAATGAAGAATAAAATTCACTGATAATTCCCTGATTTGTCCCAAACCAAAAGCTAATTTTCCATGATTTTTGTGGTGTTCACAACCATTGGATATGAGTATATCTTAATGACAAGGGCTTTAGTAAGGGCTATTTTAGAATCTAAAGTCAATATAGGATATGGTACAATATCTTTCTCAAGTGCATAAATATATCTCTTACAACAGCTACACGATATCAAGTTTATGTACATTATTTTGTTTTTTTGTAAGCGAAGCGAGCACGAGAAAATGCACATGCATCTCACACTTTTCACCGAGAACAAAAGACAAAATTTTATACCTATTTCAGCAGAAAACTGACTGGCAAATAAAGGCTATGCTCGACATACAATCCCTTGACGATTATATTTATCAAATTTTCCCTGATAATTCCCTGATTTTTACCAAATTTTGAAATTCCCTGTTTTCAAGAGTCTGAGCCACACTGCCTCGTTATAAACTATGTCATTTGACTCATTTATATTATAATTCCTTAAGGCTTTTCAATGCAAAATCTGGCAACAATCTGTAATAGGGGTTCCATTTGACTCATGAGTAAGGGATTGACCCTTGAATTTTCCAAAAAGTCACATTTTGACCCAGTTTGGTTTGAAAAATCCTTCAAGGATCATTTTCTTTCAAAAATCATGGGTAGTTAGCCTATAGAATCGTAAAATTTAGTAAAAATAGTCAAAATGGCCCTTCAGATTCTGAAGCTATTGGAACCCCTGTATAAGAAAATCAAATAGATCATACCTATAACAACAGTGAACATCAACCATTTCACAGTTTGAGAAATAGATAAATTAACTGGAGGGGACAGTATGCCCTACAGCAAAGTACCTAACTCTTCATTATTGAACAAACCTACCAAATATTGAAAATCAATAACCTAAATAGGATTTTTCACAACAGTGTCTCACTCATACTGATGAACAAATTGGACAAGCCATCTGCCAAGTGGACAAGTTTGTCTCGATATAACTTCCAAGTTCAGGAGAACTTTTAGTTATAGCAGAGTAAGCAGACTGATACGACTTAAGCCTAATGCCAGACACTTGTAAGGAATTTCGCTTACCAATTATCACTTTTCCCAGGGCGGTATTTATCTTTACCAGAGCAGTATTTATTTCACAGTAAAATTATGAGAAATAAGTCCCCAATTCCCTGAGCAGTTATAATTACAAATGCCACAATAGCCCTAAGTCATCTGCCAAAAGGAATAATTTTTCTTCAAAATTAAATTTCAACCATGTTTATATAGAGAGATATATTCTATGCAAAAAGTACATCTGTAGCTCAGTGATTAGCACGCTTGCTGTCTAATCCGACGACAGGGGTTCAAATACATGTGGTGGCACTCGTATGCCTGCCATATTTCAGCAAACAGGTGACAGGCAAACAAAGGCTATGCACGAACCACGGTACATAAGATCAAAACTGACATCTTAAGTACTAACGATGCTTTGCTTAATTAGCCTGCTGACCTAGTTGTAAATACTCATTGATTCAGATAATATAGAGGCAAATATAATAACCACCAACCAGGTTTAATGAAAATTAGATCAACTAGAGTATTCAATGTCACAAGAATTACTTGATTTGGCCTAGCTTTTGAACACGCCCTTATTACATAGAGAAAATCATTCTGAAATGTTTACGAGGATTGGGAGCAAAAATGTGGCTTTCAGGCGGCTCAGTGTTCACAACTTTTTTATCTGACCTGGTGACCTAGTTTTTTAATTTGACCCAATTATTTGAACATGTGATAAATTAATCATTCTGATAAAGTTAGAAGAATATTGAAGCAAAAATATTTTTGAGAGTGTAAATGAGCTTTTTCTCTGATTTGACACGGTGACATAGTTTTAGACACAAGTCACCCAACATTCAAGACATTGCTATAAGGTATGCAAAGGCAGATAATACTTGAGAAGTGTAATGATTTTGATACATAACAAAACTACAATATGACAACAACTACTTTAGCCTTTCCTTGTTGAAGTTTTTAACACAATATCAGTGCGACTGTCGTGACAAGCAGATCTATTTCAAAATTCAATGATGCAAATGACTTTAACTGACCAGACACAATGAGAAAGAATGGAACATGTGACCTTCGTTAAATCAACAAATAAATTGACTAACCTTTTGCCAAATGTCATCAAATGTTTCAACTCCCTCTTGTACTTTTTTTAGGCATCTGTCTATTTCACCTGAAAGTAGATTTTACATTTATAAAAACACATGGTTTAGTACAACATGAACCCACACTCCAGATCAAAGAAATCAATAATATCAAGGGAGTTAATTCGTCAATTGGTCTTACCAGTATGTCCTGCATTTTTGCAGCGGGGACTTGAGACTGATAGTCTCAGACAGTCAGTCCGACTGACTCAATTAGGTTGGTATGTTGGTAATTGCTCCATTATTTTTGTTTGCACATTTGTTATCACAATGGTTTGTTCACACATTTTTGTGCATGCCAAACAAACACATCATTTAACTAGTATTCAATTTATTTTCATATACTTTATGCAATAAATACCATATTTTTATCAGATTTAATTCACATTTAAAACGACTTATCTTCATTAACTAACAAAAGGACACTAAAACTGTTCATCAAAATAATTATTATAAGGGTTACATTTTGACTTATACAGGGATTACGTTTTGACCGCACTGGGGTTACGTTTTGACTATTGTTTAGGGTTACGTTTTTGTTGGGGTTACGTTTTGACTGTAACCCATAAAAAGTGCTTGGAAGAGGCTTGGACACACTTCGTCTCAATTGAAACTTGTGTTGTTTATTCTTACCAATAGGAGAAAACCTGTTGGCTTATTCGAGTGTTATACACTGTAAATATGAGTTGGTCAACATACATTGACACAGCTTATGCCAAAGCATGCTTGATACCAAATGATCTCAACACACAGCCTACCACATTTTAGTGAACATGAATTAACTCCCTTGACAAGATTCATACATTTTTGCCAGAAAGTACGTAAATCAACAGTTAATCGACTTATATGAAATCAAACATGTGTGTCATTTATAACAAATGTGCTTATAATTGTGGCAACATGATACATTGATGACGGAAAATGTCAAAAACACTTGGTCATGAACAGAAGGACAAAAACATGAAAATGAAACGCGACTGTATCAACAAAACTGCAAGCACAGCATACCTTGCAGCTTTCTGTTGCCAGCCATTGCTATGAATACTTTGAGGAAAGTGGCAAATGCATGCTAGAGGAGCCTGTGAAAGCTCAAACAACAAAACAACGGTAAGAAACTTGGGGAAATCCTTCTCCGTTTTTCATGAACAAATATCAAAATGGCTGCTCCTGACCCAATTACCGCTGTAAGGGAAGCTTTGTTCGAAAAATCTAGTTCGCTATAAATTACGATATTCTATGAAAGCAACGGGAGATCTGAACATTTCAAAACGCTTATAACGCTACAGTTAAATAGCTGCGAAATTAAGATAAGAAGTATTTGCATTTTGTCAACAAAATAGAAATTCCTTAAAACGCGCAATAATTTATTTTAATCTTATTTCCACTATCAGCCGGAAGTTGATATTCGGGCAATTTGTTTACGCATGTTTTGGGAACTGTCACTCGCTTTATAATCGGAATTTTCAAGAGTAAGTTAATTTGGGGCGTTTTAACATTATAATATATTAAACTTAACATCTATCTGCTTAATGAACTGTTGATCTCAAGTGCTGACAGTCCAAATTTGTCTCTTGTGCTCACAGGTTTTGAGACGCTTGCAAGCCTTTAGAAGGAATGTCTCTAAAACTTGTTTAGTTTTATAATTACTCTTGCCTAGTGTTATTGTTGATGTTTATAGATGATTATGTGACTTTAAATTGTTTAGTGTTCATTTATTAAATGATGTGCAGTAATGAATAGTGCTGAAACTCCTTGCTGAGGCATTTGTATGAATAATCTTGATGGAATTCCTTAAAACAAATTGCCTGGTGCACAGTATTTGGGCAAATTGTGTTAGCATCAAGGTCAAAAAATAAAGTTTTATATTTTTTTGTCAAATTGAACTTTTTATATAGGTACATCATTCATGTGTATTGCTTAATTTAAAAAAAGTCATTCCTGTTAGTGGTTTTTGTAAAATTTTGTATTTTGTATGCTTCATCAGCTAAGGGGACGGACGTTACATAGAAATACAAATCTGCAAATATTTTCTTTAAAATAATGTTTGTTTCATAATTAACACATCTTAATTAAATTCTGGGCTCCATATATTAAGAAGACACCAAAAAATATAAGCAGATTTTGATTTTAATGAGTTTTTCCATCTTGTTTATCCAATTTGAGTTAAACTTTGTTATATACTTTTAAAACATTTGTCTGTTGTTTACTTGTGCATAAATTCTAGGAAACATAAACACACATATGTTGAATAATTGAATAATTGAATACAAAGTATTGAAGATATATATATATTTTCAATAATGTGTTAATTCAAACAAAATATAAAACAGAAATATGATCCTGAATATAGGGGACGGACGTTACATTTACACGGGACGGACGTTACGCAAAAACATTTTATCCTGTTCTCTCTTTTTTCAGCACATACTAACAGATAAATGTTTGATCTACATTATTTTAGATAAAATACATATATGTCAAAAGCATTATTTATGCAAAACATGCAAATTGTGACTTTAGATTCTAAAATTATATCAACACAAAAAAGTGTGATGACCATTATTATAATTTATGCAATTTTATGTACAATGATTTAATAAAATATCATGAGAGATACACGAATGTTCAACTAATAAGAAAATTGATTAATTATTTATACATTGATTCATTTGATATTGTAAGAGATTTATAAGACTGATATTTAATAAAAAAAAAAAATTACTATTTTGGAAAAAGTTGTTACACACTCAAACCAGATGGAAACTTAGTAAATAAATATATTTAAGTATATAAATTAAACACACACATAATATAACACTTTAATAACTGTTAAATAACATTTTCTAGGGTACCTGCAAACATTAGCACATTATTGATAATCAGTAGCTTTAGGGGCCTATTGTTAATTACATTGATCAGTTACTTGTGCTTTATGACCCTAGATAATCACTGATAGTGATCTCATGCTGGTACAATGTTGGTAACATACTGTTCCACCTATAAAGTTCTGGACCAGAAATACAGGTCTATTCTGGTCTTGGACTAATTGCTAATTGTTTTTGAGTGCTATTTGTGATATTTTAAATAATTATATATGTACAAGACTCTAAAATTTTAGTCCAATCAATCAATATTGAACTCCTCCCATAATGCACAGAACCATACTGTCAGATATAATTAGCCCCTCCCATTGGTTAACTAGTATGGAATTATCTTCACAGGTTTTAATTAACTCCTCCCTATTAGGTCAAATTGCATAAGCCTAGCTCAAATCCTTACAGGGATCTATGTTTTTATAAGAAATTGAAAAGTAGTGATTCAAAACTGCAGGGGGCAGGAAATAGGTCATAAAACTCCTTGACTTGAAAGAGTAATATATTGGTATATTTTCAATTACTGGTTTTGGGGACAGTAGCTGCATAATAAGGGGTCATATTGTGATGACAGCTGTCTATGTTTTGACAAGGAAATGATTATGAACATACTGAAGTGGCAGGAGGCAGGAAATAGGCTATAAAACTCCCTAGACTTGAAAGGGGTTGTATATTGGATTATCACTAATTAGATTTTTGAAACAGTAGCTGTATAATCCGGGGTCATGTAGAGAAATTAAAAATTGGACCAACAAAAAGGGAATTTTAATTTGAAGTAAATAAAATAGATTTTAAAGTAAAATAAAAAATAGATATTAATGACTTTTTACACTGGTGCATACTTATATATAATGCAGTATACTTAATAAAGGGTGTGATATGAAATAATGTATTGGAACTTAACTGTTTAAAAGTGTTTAAATACTACTGAAATGGATCTAATATCATCTATTATATTTATATAACTGAAATATTGACTGAAATAAAACCAGTATCTGACAATACATTACTATGAACTTTTTGTAACGTCCGTCCCCTTAAATTGTAACGTCCGTCCCCTTAGCATATTAGTGCATTCTTCATTATTTCTATTAAATATAAACATTTGGAAGTTTACTGTACCAGTTTTATAAGTAAACAGTATAATGTAAGTCACAAAAAATATATAAAAACATGCTTTATAGCAAGTATGTATGCAATTAGATTCGTAAAAAAGCTGGGAAAAAACTTCAGAACACTGAAACTAGTAAAAATAACCATCAAATTTGTGAAAAATGATTTTAAATTTCACTCAATTAAAAGAAAAACTCATTCTATTCATGATTTTGACACAAACTTCCATTAAAAATCATAATTTATCATAATTAAGCCATTTTAGGTGACCATGTCTAATAGGGGACGGACGTTACGGGGACGGACGTTACATGATATTTTTTTCAACATTAAAAAAAAGCCATTTTAATTGTAAAGATCAAATTTTTTTTGCTGTTTCTACAATAAGATCGATAATATGCATAAATTAATACCAGTTAGAAATATGTTGCTACATTTAAAAAAAAATATAGAGGGGGGACGGACGTTACAGATTTCCTGTGACGAACAAATTTCGAAACACGAAATATGTGATTTCAAAATTACATTTCTTTTAACTTACCAAAGTTGGTTATTTTCAAACCAATGATTATTCATAGATTTAAATATGACAAAAATAAGGTTGTAGGTACACTTTGTTTGTTTTCCCCAACATTTTATTTCATTAAGTACCCTTCCAATTTGGACCGGCGTACAGGTGTACCTTTTTACTTTAAAAGACCGTATTCGATAAAAAAAATACCGAAATGCATCATTTATACCTCGCTGGAAAGATAATAAATTTGTCTATGCAGTGAAGTTAACAATATGTACATGATTTTTAAAATACAAAACACAGCTCATCTTGTTTAAAGGGTAAAAATGTGATGCTAATTCATTACATGCAAAAATGGCCATTTTTCGCATGTTCTAAGGCCCGATACAAAATTTTGAAGATGTGACATGGAACGAAAACCATACAAACATCTGTAATATCCTTTTATGCAATAAATACAGCAAAAAATTTGAACCAAAACCAAAAGGCAAAAATAATATGGTTATGTACACCTGTTTTTCGTGAATTTGCCCAAATACTGTGCACCAGGCAAAATTAAAACTTAAAAGAGAAAATCCTTCAGTCTGTTGCATAGCCAGGCACTATCGAGCTTTTTTTGGTAACGTTTTGCAGCACGTCTATGCAACGACTTGCTACCCTCGAGCAAGGTTCACCGATAGTATACTGTTTCTCGGCACTTTGCTTTTAAAAGTGAGCGCTTTCCTATAAATGCAATGGACCGCTTACAGGTAGCGCTAGTCACGAGTGCTAACCGATAACTTATCATTTTTTTGCTTCATCCGTTACGTAGCACTTTTTTTAAGCAAACCGTTTCTTAGCGTTGCGCTACAGTGCTCAATGTCACCTTACTATTATTAATATGAAACTGGCTCCCTTTGCCTAATCAAACGTACACTGAAAACCACTACCAAAAAAGGTTTTTCCAAGTGTATGCAATGACACTTGGACTTGCCGATTTGTTTGGATTTCACAATTTTCAACCAGAATTTTAACAAAAAAATTGTTTGGCTATTTAGGCGCTTAAAAACTAGGCAGACAGGCATCTACAATTTGGTTTCCGATTGATACTTAATATAGAAAAACTATCTCTTTCAAATTTTGCTTGTCTGCTGAAAATCTGGTTTTCATGGAATATATAAGGAAATTGAACACTGAATGTAGCACTCACTTAACCAGCAGAGCTCAGAAAACAGTGACAACAAAACAACAACAAGGAGCAACGCCCACACACAGTGACACTAGTTACACAACCCAAAGAAATGATTAAAAGCCCAAGTCCCCATTGCAAAAATGTAGGATGACCTAAGTTCTGTATTGTCAAATTATTTGTAAATAATTATTTATTCTCCAATTATAAAACAAACAACAAGATGTCACATAAAACTGATTAAAAATATATTATATGCTAGCTAGATCTAGTTGGAGACAAGTTAGCGGTCGGTATTCAGATTTTTTAAGTTCCAGTTATGTCAGAATTTTTGTCTTTGAATCAAAACATTTGGTTTTTCGCAAGTTACACTGTACCCTTTGGAAAAAAGAATACTGAACACTGTCTATGATTTTTCCAGTCCTATTAAAATGTTATATGTTCAAATCTTCAACCCTGTATTAGTTTAGTGTCCTACCTACCGAGCTGAAGAGGTAGCTGTCAAATACCCTTTAGAAGTCCAGAGCTACAGATAAGCTGCGTATTGGGGTAATTACCCAATTAATTTTCTTAAAAACCTAATAGATTTTGAGAGGAGGGGGTAAGAAAAAGCAATGAAAATCTGTAATATCTAAAAAGATAAGGATGATATAGTGAAAAACAGTACATAAAAGATCATTTACCTTATGAATTTGATTAAATACCCAAATAAAATTTGTGAAAACCCAATCAAAATTGAAACTTGGGGGTAAAATACCCAATGGAATAAAACCTTATCTGTAGCTCTGAGAAGTACTACCCTTTTCATCACAATGGTTGAACCTAAACTACAACCTGTTCATAACAATTAATTTACCAATAATTGTATAGTTTGCATAATTTAGAAGTCTTGCATTATTAAATAAATTGAGATTTATGTATCATACTTTTATTTATATTGTTTGGCAGGATGTCGTCCCGTGGCCGCCAGGCTACTGATGACCTGAATTTGAGTTTGACAGGGGCCGGTATCCATTCGGCTGCGTCATCAAGCCGTAGTCGTCCTGGTTCAGCAAAACACCCGAAAAGACCAAACTCTGTCACAGATGTTCCAACTAGAGATGTAAGTATACCAGAACCATTCAAAATGATTATTGATATTTTTAAAACAACAAGTTTACAACTTGTATTCACCAGAAGGATCAATAGTTTTTCACCATATGAAACATATCTTACCTTACTTGCTAAACCAGTTCTTACATTACATTAACTTCAAGATTCAATCTTACCGAGACAGGATTTGATCCCCCACAACTTAATATATGTGTGGATCAGGAGCCAGGCATCTCAATCACTGAGTCAGTGAGTCCATTCCAATAGGTGAATAGTAGATAATTACTAAATATTCCAAAAAATAAATTGCAGCCTTGAGTATCAGGGTCACTTAAATGCAATACCTTTACTTTTGAAAAATTAAATTATGAAGCTTATAAATTGTACAATCACATTGTTGAAGTGGTTGGGCTGGTTGACATTAATACTCCGTAGCTCAGTGGTTAGGAAGCTTCCAACCTAATATGGCGGCTTGTGTTAAAATTCTTATGCCTACCGTATTTCAGCAGAAAGCCGACTGGCTAATAAAGACTATGCTTGTCATAAATTTAAAGAAAAAATGTTAATTGGTGTGTGATGTGTAATTTATTGTTCTGTGTTAATTGATAATAAGTGTGTTATTTGGTACACCTGTGGCTTCAACAGAGTTATGGCCCTTGATTGAAAACTTGTTTTTTTCACAGACTGTCCATGTTTCATTTTTCTGTAATACAAGATCTTATGTTATAAGTTCATCATCATATAACTGGATAGTACTATGAAATGATGCAGTATTATACTCATACTATGTTTATATGTTCTTGCAGCATAAGGCCTCAAGTTCCAGAAGGAAGTCTGGCCAAGGTGAGTAAACTGACTTGTAAACTTACTTACCGACTGGCATTTATTTTGTTTCTGGGTAAAAAGTTTAGTTACAAGTCCATATATCTACTATAGAATACAAGCATTTTCAGCTTTATTGAAGGTTTCTTTTGGTTAATTGTGAAACTTCTTTGTATGAAATTATAATGTGTTTATAATTCTGATTTTGTCAGTCTGCTCGGCACCTGATAACTCATATTTCATTAGTTGTCAGCTCATCTCTGGCCATATCAGAATCCTCCAATTTTCCACTTCCAAGGTATGTGCCTCAAGTCCTCGACCAATTTGCCATAGAAGACAAGATATATATTTGGCCATTGTATCTGACAGTATTATATTTTATAAGAATATACTGCAATAAAATTATGTTTTTCATCTATCACATGACACACTATTTCATTGTCTAGGTGATAACAGTGACTTCAGCCATAGAAGTGGATACACAGATATTTCATCAGTTAGTACAAGTAAACATGCTACTACTGCTGCTGGGGCTGCTTCTGCAAAGAAAGGCAAATCTCCCGGGTAAGATATATGTATACTATACAGTGCAACCTCAGAGGCCCTCTGTAGAGCAACAGCCTCTTAGTCAATATTTACTCTGAATTTAAACTCTGTTAAACAATAACCTTAAAAAGGCCAATATTTACGTCTATTAAAAGAGTGATGCTCTACAGAGGTTGTACATACATATACTGTAAACCTAGAAACTTTCGCGGCTAAAAACTTTCGCGTTTTGCCGATCGTCGGCATATTTGCGGCTACAAACTTTCGCGTTTTTAAGTCTCCCGCGAACTCAGCGAAAACTATGTCGCACAGTGACAAAATTTTTGATCATATAACCTGTCACATACATTGATCGTTTCGTATATAATTTCTTTTTAATTATAGTTATCACCTTTGTTGAACCCTCTCAAACTCTTTTTGATGTAGATAGTTACCTCAAAAGGCTATTGTATTGACAATTGTTTACAAAAATTGCAAACTACGCTGTTCATGTTTTCACAGTTTTATTGACACATTCAGTCCTTCAGAATTATAACATAATGTACATCGCTATTTATACACTTTTTCAAGAAACAAATTAAAGTGTTTTTT
The DNA here is from genome assembly GCA_963678985.1 of Spisula subtruncata. Lineage (NCBI taxonomy): Eukaryota > Metazoa > Mollusca > Bivalvia > Venerida > Mactridae > Spisula > Spisula subtruncata. The sequence goes on from OY787660.1 coordinate 6,372,445, forward strand.
ATTATTGTAACGTAATCACAAATGGCTTTTATTCAGAAAAAGGGCTTATAACCTAACATTCCTAATTTTGACAAAAAAACACTTCTAATACGGTCTTGTAAACGATTATAATTTCCTTGAAAAAACGATAAACTTTCGCGTTTTTCTTGTCCTGGATATGTTCGCAGCTATTTATTTTCGCGGATTTTTACGATCCGCGAACACCGCGAACTTAAATCGCGCGAAATAGTTTCTAGGTTTACAGTATTGTATTGTAGGATAAACCAATTGGATATTAGTCTTATAAGATGAATTATTTCCCAAAGCATTCTAAATATATATGTGCAGCGTTCCATAAGTTCTTGGATTTTCCTGATATCGCTTTCATTATTGCTTGTTAAAAATTATTTTTAAAAAATGTTTAGAATTGATTTGTAGCATATCCATAAACTTATGGAACACCTCACATAATAAAGTAAATTAATTATATGCCACATTTTCATTTGCCATTATAGAGCAGTCACATAACCTTACCAGTCTTCTATTGATCAATCCAAACTTGCTCCTACGCACACAAGTGGTATCGTTTCCACATGTGGAGAGCATGAAACTATTCTAAGCAAATATGATGGATAACAATTGCTTGCCGAAATCAAACCTTTGACATAGATATGAAAAGTCTGAAAACAAGTAAATTTTCTTTGCCCGGTTCATCCAAATTTGTGAACAGTTCATACTACCGATAATACTACTATTTTTCAAGTACTATTTCAAAATTTTATTGACTATAAAATATGTATGACTCTGTTTTCAGTGATGATTTCTTGGCATTATTTGACAGTACAACACAACCAAAGATTAAGGGTGGCAGTAGTACCAAGAAACCTTCGGGTAATGCTGTAAAAGTTCTCTGGGATCAACATGGAAATAAGGTAATTATGGTAACACATGTTTGCTTTGGGAATGGGTACTTTTACTGAACCTGCAAATGGTTTATAATACTATTTCTGCAGGCAAATCTACTACTATAAGTCTTCTAATGAAGTTTAATGAAAGTGTTTAGGAGTCATATGGCCTTGTTATTATACATCTCTATGTTTGGAGTTACATGATATTGGAGTCACAATATGGTGAATTGTGCAAGTTTTTGTGTGTGTCTGTTTCTGCATTGGAAGGAGTTATTGCCCTTGCCTTGGATTGCCTTTATCATATTGTAATATGACTGTCTGGTATGTACATTTCTTTGAGATGTAATCTCGAAATTTGACAAATTTGATTTTGTGCTGGTCATCCTTTCTGTCAAATTTTGTCCCAGCTTTAATCATTAGCCTGATGTCTATGAAACTTCATAACATTTTATTGTGCCATGCCAAGCTGTGCATATACCCAGAAAAATACACTTCTAGTTATTTTCTCATGGGTTGATTTTCTCATTTATTTTACAGACATTGAAAAGTAAATTCACTCCAAAATCTGTGAATTCCAAAAAGACAGATCCTGTATCTCCTGCATTTGATGATGATAATGAGTGGCTTAATGGTGCAAATTCTCATTCAATATTTCAACAAAAGAGTGCCAGAAGTAGTTCTGACGAGGAAGTGTTTAGTTTTCACGATAGACTTTCAGAGTCTTTGAACGCTGGGAACAGATTGTCACAGAAACCACCTGATCAAAGTGATCGGTCAGAACGTGGCGTAAGTCCGAGGAATAATAGCAACCAAAGTGAAAAATTGGAGCGTGGTGTAAGTCCACGGAATAATAGTAACAGTAACCAAGCTGAAAGATTGGAGCGTGGTCTAAGTCCGCGTAATAACAGTAACAATGGAAATGCTAGAAGTTCTAGTCAGAGTGCAATAGCTAATAATATGACATTACAAGGAATGTCTAAAGGTGTGAAAGTGGGACTATCGGATCTAGAGAATTCCTATCAAAATATCAAACATAAAACCCCAGTGAATCAGACACGTAAATCACAAAGTGGATCCAACCATGGTGCTAATACGTTGGTCGAGGATCATATAAAAACTGTAAATTTCGCAGCAACTAAAATTCAACGCTGGTTCAGACGGCATCACACGAGACGGAAGGCCGGTGAAGCGGCCATTCATAGACTGTTACATTCAAAGAAACAAATGTACGATGAACAAAGGTTGAGAGAATCACAAAATGATTTCTTTTCGAAAGAACTAGAAGAGAGGAAACAAGAGGATAGAAAGAGGACTCGGGAAGAGAAGGCTAAACAAGCTAGACAAGACGCGATACAAGTAAGAGCACTTTTTGCTTTCCAAAAATTTCTGCAGTCTCAGGGTTGTCATTATGAACTGATTGCCGAAAGAAATCATTATTTACAATAATTTATTGTAAATCAATCTGTTGATTTTCAAAAAATTCATGATTTGTAATTATTGATATGCTAGACAAGGCCATGGTTTGTACTTGAAATCCAAATCTTTTTTCTGCCAATCTATTGTCAATAATAATAATTAAAACCTTAGCAGTTATGACCCTTATTCTGGAATTTTAATGTCATAGCTATTTAAAATATGTTTACACCCCAGCATGTACTTATTTGCAGGCTTATTATAGTGATGTACCCGTCTGTCTGTCCGTTTGTTACAAAATGTTAACACTCAAATAAAGGCATTGCTTTCAAACTTGGCATACTTGATAAACACATAAACACATTACATTGTTAAAGCCATGTAACACTATCCATCATTTCAACAAAATTATGGCCCAGCCCCCTGATTTTTGACATCAGTTCGTCCATAACAAAATGTTGAAACTCAAATATTTTTGAAGTCCATAAATTTGAGACATTGTTTTAAAACTTGGCATACTTGTAATTATTCCACAGGAGTTGCAAAGAAAGAGAGAACAGAAAAGAGATGAGGTGAAACAAAAAGCAGAACAAGAAATTGCATATCTTCAGGCTAATGGAAAAATCAAGAAAACTGGACTTGGTAATTTAATTATTTTCTTACATTGGTGATTTTGCCTTAAGCCTTTTATTGGAGAAAAACTTATGGTATTTTGTTAATATGGGAACTGGTTGTGTAGAGATTTATTTACTTCATTTTAGGATAAAAAAAACTACATGGTTTTAAAGATTATTTTCTGAGAAAGGGTTACTTTTTAATCTTTTACATCTTTGATGAGGGGTATATTACTTTGCTCATGTCTATCTGTTTTTCGGTCGATTTGTTGGTAGACCAAATGGTTTCCGTTCAATAACTCAAGAACGCTTTGCCCCAGGATCTTCAAACTTTATATGGAGGTTAGTCAGCAACAGAAGATGATCCTATTGATTTTGAGGTGAAAGGTCAAGGTCACTGAGACATTTACCATTTTCTACTATTGGGCTGCCATGAGGCATACATGTTTAACAAATATCTCTTGTCATCATTATAAACATAAGGGGCTGGATTTGGTTAATCAACTTGTCGTTTAATGTTTGCAGGTAGGAAGAAGGGAGGAAGTAAATCTACACCAAAGAAAGGAGTAGGGGAGAAAGATACAAATATCAATACACATGAAGAAAGTAGTCCCGAACGTGAGAACAAGGAAAGTAATCATGATAAACGACACGATGACAGTATGGAGGAGTATTATCAGGTAAATCTTTCAACAGGTTCTCAATGATTAAAAGCCACTTAGATTGGCGCAGCACATTCAGCAGGTAATCTGATGGTTGAGCATTTTTATAAGACTTTTCGATGAAAAAAAGTTGCTATTGTCGTGACGAGATCATCTGCATTTGTAAAGTTTATTGTCAGAGTCCTTTTCTATCTATCAAAGATATCTAATTGAAACTTTGCTTAGTTATTCACCATCTCTCAAGGATTTCATACTAACGAGGCTGATTACCCAGTGACCTATATTTATTGAGTTATCTGCCCTTATTAATATAAAACCCAGAAAGTTAAGTTTTGTAGGCAGTGTTCTTGCTTGCCTGACAAAGGGATGTAAGCTATGATCATGAAACATTGAACAGTTGCATTTAGCATCTGCTTTAAAGTGTAAGATTTTTCTCATTGGCTGGTACTTTCCATAGGCACATAAGTACAGTAACTCAAATTTGGTGCTTTACGATAAAGGAGAAATTGTTGAAATGTATATTAACAGGAATGTGGCTTCTGAGATAAAATACTGGTAGAATTTGACTGAATCCAGTTCCAGAAACTGTAAAATCATTTAATTTCAATGGGACAAAATTTAGTGGTTTTGGTGAAAAAGACCATTTTGTGGGAAGTAATTTCAGAGATATCTTATCCAATTAGTTGTATACTATAGAAATTATTAATATTTGTGTGGATTTAATTTCGTGGTTGAGATTATCCATGAAATCCAAGAAATTAAATACCCCTTATATATCATAATATTCAAGGGGTATTTAATTTCTTGGATCTCATGGATAATCTCAACCACGAAATTAAATCCACACAAATATTAATACAAACAAACACTTATGCATATTTTTCAATGTCAGTCACTATCCTCACTCATAAAGCTTTTCAAAAATGTAAAATAATTATGATATATGTTTGTTTGTTTGTATGTAGAGTCACCTACAGGATCTAGACACACCTAAAGCTTCAGGTAGAGACAATGATTCAGTCAGTAATGTTACTGGTAGTGAAGCTGTCACTAAAACTACACTAGATGATCTGTTTGAAACATTAAAAAGACTTGAAGAGGAAGAGCAGCTAGCTTCAGCCAGACCAGAGAGAAAGAACGCTTGGTGTAAGTAGATTATATGCATCTTATAACATGTTTTGTGCGCCCCCAATCCCCTTATGACCTACTTACTTTTTGCGTTTCTGTTGACTTGCACGTCGGGCTTCTACCAGTGTTCTCCATATTCTTGGCCTATCATATTCCCAATCTTTTCGATTTTGTCAAAAGTTTTATCCCCTTTGAAAAAGTGAATGTGTATTGTTTGCACATATATGTATATTATTAGGTCAGTATTGATTTATAACTAAATAATGGCTTGGCCTAGCAACCTCAAACTTGGTATGCGGGCTGATTCTGATCACCAGAAGACCCATATAGATTTTGAGATTTCTATTTCAGATGCTTTGAGATATTTTGGCCAGGTAGATTCTTCATTCTTTTCTCATTTCTGTATGTTATGTGTACTATCAATAAAAATGTTTCATTTATATTGTTCATCATGGTATTTGCTTTTCAGTGGATGACCTTGAGAAAGGTGACAGTGATATTGATAGTCATAGTCTGAATGCTGAGAATCTACAACGATTTAACAGTCAGAAATCTGGGATACCTACCAAAGAAAGTTTACTATCTGATGATAAAATGAAAAGTATAATGTCATTCCTTGATGAAGTCCAAGTGTCAGAGAGACTGAGCACAGTAGATCAGGTAAAGCTGTTAAATCATTAAGTAACCTCTTGGAAAACTTTAACCTTGCCTCCAAAGGCTCCAATGGAGTGGAGGGAGTTTGTGTTTCAAAAACATCTTTCCTCGAATCACCATTGCTATTGTATACTGCATTTATAATTTTAGTGGTGTTACTTGAATACAGAATAATCTGCTGAACACAGACATCATCAGCTGAGTATCCATCCATTGTTGGGTGTTTCGTGTCCAATTGAGGATGAATATTCTGCTGATGTAGTTAGTGACGCGAATTTATTGATAAATTTCTGATTTCCAAGTTCATCTACCTTGCCCAAAAGTACATTTTGATTCGTATAAGGATCTTCTGCCCCATATTTATAACCACTTTTTTTTGGAAAAATTGACCCATGGAAAAATGAACTTACACATTGTTATATGATTTGTAGGAGATATCTAAGATTAATGCAGATTTGGAGAGGTCTGGTATCGGTGGTTCTACAGTGGTTGGTCCTACAGTAGAACAGTTAGAAGAACTAGATCAAGCTAACCAGGTAGCATCAGATGTAACAAACAGAGTGATCACACAACGATTAGAACTGGATGAGAAAACTAGGACTGTATCTATGCTCCAAAAAGCTCTTGTAAGTATTCTGTGTACTTATGTGGTACTGTAAACTAAGATATTATTTTGCCTGATTTAATTTTGTTGAGTAGAAATTCTTGAAATTAAGTAGCCGCAAAAGTATTCAAACCTTAATATGGACATTGTGAGAGTTTTAAAACGCGAAAGTTTGTAGTTGCGAATATGCCATCTATCAGCAAAATGTGAAAGATAGTATTTGCGAAAGTAAATTGGTTGACAGTATCATATGTATTAATAATCATTTGAATTTTACATAGTATTACACACTGTGAAAGCCAATTCCTAAGCCATTTGATCCTTGAAGGCAGTATGTTTGTATATGCTGCTCCATATATGCACCTGCTACGAGAGATCTTTCAAACTGGCTCCCTTTCAGATAACAATTGACTGTCTCGCTTTGCACTCTGTAATAGCTGTATTGCCTTTTGATAGGATAATTCAACTTGGCAATCTCCATTTGTCTGAAATAATTAAAAAAGCGACTCATAAAATGTTGTGTACAGAACCTGGTCACTAAGCTTTTATTTTTATAGAACCAACAAAGGGAGTTAACTGTGCGACATGCCAAGGAAACAGAGAAAGATATGAAACGTCGTCTAGATGTACAGAAAGACGAGTATGAAGAAACAATCAAAAGACATCTATCATTCATTGATCAGGTATGTGGCTTACTTAGTTAATACTACTAAAATGATGTTTCAACTTACCAAATATTTTAGAACATATCAAGTTATCGACTGTGCAAGTAATTTTAATTGCAACTTTTATTGTGTACATGTTCAGGGAGCTACTTATACTGTAGTCATACACTATTCTGCAACCTTCCTTCTATTAGTTATACTCATGATCATAGATAGGGGTGTATATTGCTCTACATACGTCTGTCCATCTGTATGTCAGTCTGTCAGTATACCTAATGGTTTGCGATCAGTAACTCTCAAATGATTGTGCAAATGATCTTCACAGGGTGAATAATCAATAATTATATTAATAACACTGATGAACCTAATTGATATTGATGTCAGTAGGTCAAAGGTCAAGGTTGCTTTGACTTTTAACATTACTGACTTATTAGCTTTCGTAGACCCACATGTTTCACAAACATTTATTGTTGCCTTATAGTTGATTGATGATAAGAAGAATCTCAGTGAAAAATGTGAAACTTTAGTGAAGGAATTGAAACAAGTAGATAAAAAATACCAAGACCGATTCAAGTCTACTACTGACAAGTGAGTATCTTACCTTTACAAATTTTTTATCTTGTTGAAAGACCCCTTGGTTTTTGAATGCATGTTTATGTGAAGATTTAAACATAACTGTTGAACTTGACAAATAGATTTTGGTCATGTGTGTAGTAGGGCTGTAACGGTATACCGCGGTATACGAAATACCGCGGACTTCAGTCCCACACGGTACACGATACAAGACTTCTAAATTTTGGTACGGTTCGGTATAAGCTTTTTTATGAGCAAAATCATATTCAGACAACGAAAACACCGGACAGCCTTCTGATTATGTATAATAAACATGTATCACTCGTTTTAATTGTATTGAGATATGTTTTTAGTCATGTTCCAACATTTTTTGCAGATTTTGTTCTGTATAAGAACATGAGTAAAAGTTGTCTAGATTTGTCTTGAAGTTGAGAATTTTTATAGTCCAAAACAGGCTGTTTTCTTTATTTTTCCTCTGAAAATGGATACTTTTTAGGATTTTTAAATTTTCAAATTGCCTAACTTTTACCCTTGTATAGATGGATTCTTGCGGACGCCACTCCTCCTACAGTTTTTAGCTCACCTGTCACATAGAGCTTTGTGATCACTCTTCGTCCGTCGTCCGTCCGTCCGTCCGTCGTCGTCCGTCAACAATTGGCTTGTGTACACTCTAGAGGCAACAGTTTTGATCCAATCTTCATGAAACTTGATGAGAATGTTGTTCTCTATGAAATCTTGGCCAAGTTCGAAACTGGGTCATGTGGGGTCAAAAACTAGGTCACTAGGTCACTAGGTCAAATCTTAGGAAAACCTTGTGTACACCCTAGAGGTCACCAATTTGATCCAATCTTCATGAAACTTGGTCAGAATGTTGTTCTCTATGAAATCTAGGCGAAGTTGAAAACTGGGTCATGCAGGGTCAAAAAGTAGGTCACTAGGTCAAATCTTATTAAAACCTTGTGTACACCCTAGAGGTCACCAATTTGATCCAATCTTCATGAAACTTGGTCAGAATGTTGTTCTCTATGAAATCTATGCCAAGTTTAAAGCTGGGTCATGCCGGGTCAAAAACTAGGTCACTAGGTCAAATCTTAGCAAAACCTTGTGTACACTCTAGAGGTCACCGTTTTGGTCTAATCTTCATAAAATTTGGTCAGAATGTTGTTCTCCATGAAATCTAGACCAAGTTCGAAACTGGGTCATGTGGGATCAAAAACTAGGTCACAAGGTCAAATCTAAGAAAAACCTAATGTTCACACCAGAGGTCGCAATTTTGATTGTACTTTCATGGAACTTGGTCCGAATGTCGTTCTCTATGGAATCTAGGCCAAGTTCAAAACTGGGTCATGTGGGGTCAAAAACTAGGTCACTATGTCAAAATTTAGAAAAACATTGTGTTCACTTCAGAGGTCGTGGTTTTGATCCAATAATTATGAAACTTAATCAGAATGTTGTTCTCTATGAAATCTAGGCCAAGTTTTAAACTGGGTCATGTGGGGTGAAAAACTAGGTCACTAGGTCAAATCTTAGAAAAACCTAGTGTTTACACCAGAGGTCATAATTTTGATCCAATCTTCATGAAACTTGGTCAGAATGTTGTTCTCTATGAAATCTAGGCCAAGTGCAAAACTGGGTCATGTGGGGTCAACAACTAGGTCACTAGGTCAAATCTTAGAAAAACCTTATGTACACTCCAGAGGTCACCATTTTGATCCAATCTTCATGAAACTTGGTCAGAATGTTGTTCAGGATGAAATCTAGGCCAAGTTTGAAACTGGCTCATGTTGGGTCAAAAACTAGGTTACTAGGTCAAATGCTTAGAAATTCATTGTGTTCACTCCAGGGGTCACTATTTTGATCCAATCTTCATGAAATATGGTCAGAATGTAGGTTGTACTGATACCTAGACCATTGTGCAACAGGTGAGCGACCTAGGGCCTTTCAGGCCCTCTTGTTTGCTCACCTGTCACATAGTGACAAGGTGAGCCTTTGTGATCTCTCGTCGTCCGTCCGTCCGTCGTCCGTCCGTCAACAATTTGCTTGTGTTCACTCTAGAGGCTACAGTTTTTATCCTATCTTCATGAAACCTGGTCAGAATGTTGTTCTCTATAAAATCTAGACCAAGTTCGAAACTGGGTCATGTGGGGTCAAAAACAAGGTCAGTAGGTCAAATCTTAGCAAAACATTGTGTTCACTCCAGAGGCAACAGTTTTGATCCAATCTTCATGAAACTTTGTCAGAATGTTGTTCTCTATGAAATCTAGGCCAAGTTTGAAAATGGGTCATGCAGAGTCAAAAACTAGGTCACTAGGTCAAATCATAGAAAAACCTTGTGTTCACTCCAGAGGCAACAGTTTTGATCCAATCTTCATGAAACTTTGTCAGAATGTTGTTCTCGATAAAATCTAGGCCAAGTTCGAAACTGGGTCATGTGGGGTCAAAAACTAGGTCAAATCTTAGAAAAACCTTGTGTTCACACCAGAGGTCACAATTTTAATCCAATCTTCATGAAACTTGGTCACAATGTTGTTCTCTATGAAATCTAGGCAAAGTTCAAAACTGGGTCATGTGGGGTCAAAAACTAGGTCACTAGGTCAAATCTTATCTACAGCTGTCACCATTTTGATCCAATCTCTATGAAACTTGGTCAGAATGTTGTAATGTATGTAATATAGACCAAGCTTGAAACTGGGTCATGTGGGGTCAAAAACTAGGTCACTAGGTCAAATCTTAGAAAAACATTGTGTTCACTCCAGGGGTCACTATTTTGATCCAATCTTCATGAAATATGGTCAGAATGTAGGTTGTACTGATTCCTAGACCAATGTGCAACAGGTGAGCGACCTAGGGCCTTTCAGGCCCTCTTGTTGCAGGATTTCCTTCAAACTTTCTCACACGAACAACCTTAACATGCAGATGTGTGTGAAGGAAGAAATTTGCACTGGCCCTTTTCAGGGGTATAGTAGTCTGCCGTATGGCGACAACTCTAGTTGTTTTGGACTATGTATCAGTGATACATTTTATGATTATTTTTCCACAGACATAGTATAGATATGCAGAAACTGAAAGACATGCACGAAGCAGCTGAAAAATTACGTAGAGAGAAATGGATTGAAGAAAAGACGAAGAAAATAAAGGTCAGTACTTTGATTAATGTTTGTTCCCTGTCTCTAAGAATAACTCAGGCATAAGGCTACACTTACTCAGTTAATGCTATTTGTCTGAATTGATGTGGGTACCTGAGAGAGTCAAAACCCTAAATGATGTGGCTACCATTATGAGCTAAAAGTTGTTCTTCACCACCATAAATGGCGAACACCAAACAGACATGCTGGGAAAGTATAATACACTTATGAATGCACCATCACCACAAAACTATGTACAGTCCAGCATATAAATAATATCACAATATTCAATTACAGTTAAAACTACATTAGAGCGCATAAAAATGTTTGAATAAATCTATTTACGAGGCATATACATACCATTGACATAGTATAGTGTTGACTGCCAGCTTTTGTTGCTGACTCAATGATCGAGGGAGGGGGGAATAATTATGATTTATTGTTGACTGACCAGATGATGCTTGTCTGAAAGTATGGTAGACATTTAAATGGTACTTTGATGTTTTACTTTATAAGTCCTCTACCGGTTTTCAACCAGAGGGGAATATAGGTTTGCCGTCAGTCAAGTCTGTCCATCCAGAAATCTGGATCTTGCCATAACATAAACAGTTTTCAAGCTAGGTCTTTATGAAAGTTAACTTGGTATTTGGATAGAGATTATTAAAGAGATTATGCACATTTTTTTATTTGGACAAAAATAGTGGTTGCCATGGCAACAGAAACATTGAAAGCCAGTTAGGGCACTTCTGTATTGCTTGCAATTCCTAATTACTTGTTTTATATAATATTTGATTTCAGGAAATGACAGTGAAAGGTTTAGAACCTGAGATACAGCGTCTTATTGCTAAACATAAGTCAGAATTAAAGAAGATTAAACAGATACATGAAGCAGAGTTACTGGAATCTGACGAGAGAGCGGCGCAGAAGTATGTTAGAATGACAGAAGAATTACGTGATCAGTTAGCTGGCGAGAAGGAAGCTGCTTGTGCTAGAGAAAGGGAACTGGCTAAACAAAGGTTTGTGTCAGAAACATACTGTTACACCTCAAATTCAATAGTAAGACCACCGACCAAACTCAGCTAGAGCTGTCATTGATAGAAGCAATATGAATGTAACACAGTAACGGCAATATTTTTTTGCAAATAGATTATAAAATCTGGTTAACCAGAATTGTGGATATGCCTCAGATTGAATCAATGACAGCTCTACCTTCAGCTGGGTATCCTTTGACACTGGCACATCTTGTTACATAACTGTTCTCAATATTCAGCACAAAATAAGCAGCAATAAGGTAAAAACATGGAGAAAACAACAAGGAGTTTGTGGATAATATTCTTTATTTGATAATTTAATCACATTACAGCACATATATATTACACATTAGCACCTATAAGTATTTTCACACTTATCACATATTTCATTATTCTGTCAATACTATGACATGTCTGGTTAAGAGTTTCTATGGTATTGGCTGAATGAATGAGTCCACATGGTAGCTGCTTTGTCTATTTTGGTTCGGTTATCTGGTACAGACGATGATGGTCGTGATGAAAAGTTTATCAGTAAAGTCGACTTTTCTTCAACCTGAAACATCATTATACACCTTAAGATACATAAAAACATACAAAGGAAGGACTTGTTAGACAAAACTTTACTTTCAAAATAATTTTGATAGATTCACAGTTACTTTTTTCTTATTCGAAGTATGAAATGCTTTTTATGCAGTTATGAATATCACCGCGTTTTTAAGGAGGTCAAAGGTTAGAATTCGCCTAGGTTGACTACCCGGCTGCTTATTTCAAGAGATGAAATAAAATTGTTACCAGCTATTCTCTTGCTAGATGCTCAGCTTAAAAGGGAGACTGATGTTTTTCTCTTGTAGAGATATATACCATCAGGAATTATTAATTTTACTGGAAAAACTTGTTTCAGAATTAAACTAAAAGTTACTTTGTACAAAAATAACTTGTTCTTGGCACACATAACTGTATCATTGATAAAATGTTTTTGTAAAATTTATAAAAAAAATAGAAATTTTTCTTTTTTCTGTCATTATCAATGATACAGTTACCTTTGGTTCTAAGATAGATTATCTATAAAATGAGCCGAGCTCAGTTCATGGAAGAAAGAATACTTTGAATAGATGTTACTTACCGTTTGTTTGGTTTTGTTGTGGTATTGATTCAGCATGGTTTGTACACCATCTATAACTGACAGTTCAAGTAGTACTCGATGCTGTACACCAATGTTGTCAGAACTAAATAGTTTCTGACTTAGTCTGGTCATTTTGTTTTCTGTAATGTAATGGCAAAATTGTAATGTCAGTAAATCACATATTGTTTTGTTAATGAATGTCTACAGAGTAGAATTTAATTAGTTAAGCTGATTTGAAACTTTTTATGAATGTATCAGCTTATGTCCGTCATCCTAGCAAATAGTAAATGCACTTACTTTATTAACTTCTAGAGGAATAAATAAAATGACAACCAACAGTACAATCATGTAACATGGTGGCCTGTACCATGTACTTTATTCATAAATTGAAACTAAAGTGATCTGTCTGTAAGGCAACTGCATAGTCAAAATTAGCATAAAGTGACAAAAAATATATACATTTATTACTACATGCTGTTTTGATATTATTCTGCAATTTTTATTAACATACTGAGAATTGACTGTATGCATTCCTCCTTGAGATATTTACATGGATACATATTTTATCCATTGTTTGTATCAAATGTACCATTTATTAAGAGTTTAGTATTAATGAATGATTCACTTACCTAGATATGTAATTTGTCTTTCTACTTTTCTGTTGAAAACTATTAGCTGTTCCAATCTTGTATCCATGATGTATTGAAGCTTGAAAGTAAAATATAAGATTTTTTGCTTCTACCAATATATTGTTCCACAATCTGCTTGCCAAAACTGAACAGAACAGAACAGACCTCAAAGCTTTGTTTACTGTCTCTGCAGTACTGTAATGATAGAAAATGATACAAGGGCAGTTTATATACACACTTTCCTACACATGTTGTGTAAGATCTTTATTGATATCAAACCATGATTAACCTCACTTATCACAGAATTAGGTGTAAATTAGGGGCATAATTCTGTTATTATAGGTGTAAATTGATGTATTTGAATATAATCAATTGGCTAAATCAATATTTGAATTGATAATTGTTCTGTTATTGTTGATTAGCATCAGGCATAATTGCTATCAGTAAATCTTTTTTATCAGAATCATATTCAGATATATTTTTAAAAGTCACTTAATTTAGTTTTAAAAGTTTCTATTGAATTTGTATTGGTCTGTAATTTTGTTATGATTTATTTTATTTATCATATTCAAGATTGTATTAGATAAAGTGTAGGTTTTATAAGGTCACTTATCTACCAATAAGAGTTTAAGTGTTTCTGTTATTATCATTTTAGAAAATAGACTAATAGTCTATGATCAGTTTATGATAAATATTGAGACTTGATAGTGTCAGAAATTATAGAAAACTTTATAGTATTACATGTCAGACTGGACCAAAACTGTCAGTTTTCCAATCCAGACTGACAGAAAATCCTTTCCATGAAAATTTGACGATAATGTTGATTTTACTCCATATTTGGAGAAGTTGCTGGTTCCTTGTGGAAGAGCATGTTAGTAATGGTTAGGATACAGTTAAGGCAAACTGGTTTGTGAAAACATCCACTGAGTACAACTGAAATATTTTTGTGAAACAGGCTGAATAAGCAATATGAATAACTCTGCCATATTTTCTTATTTACATGGTCTCACCCAAACACTTGGAATTAAATCTGTGGAAGTCACTCTGGACTATATACATAAATAAACATTACATCACTCACACATGAGATGTTTTCGTTACTCCCATTAGAGCATAATTTGTATGTCTTCACTGCAGCTCCCACTATGTTCTTTCAATGGCCTTCACTTTAGCCTCTCCCCGTGATAAACTTACCTATTTCAGGTCAAAGTCCTTCAAGTAGGTTCTTCACCAAGATATTACGGGTCTCCCTGTTTTCCTAGTACCTAGTGAATCTCCCGTATAAGAAAAGGTTGTGTATTTGCATATTTCAGGTATGAGAAACAAGTGCAACAAGAAGAGGATGCGTACCAGCAACAGCGACGTCGATTGTTGGCGGAGATACAGGAGGAGAAGGACCGTCTAGCACAACAAGCATCACGACAGAGGACCGACCTTGATAAACTACAACATCAGTTACAAGATAAACATACCTACGCACTTGATGCCATGAAAACTGAGTTTGATAGAGCTAGGGAAGAACAAGAAAACAGACATGCTGTAAGTCGAAATATAAAATTACTGTAAATTAATGTAAAATTATCAATTTTCGTGGATGATCTCAACCACAAAATTAATAATTTCTATAGATAGTTTATGGTTTATTGGATGAGGTACCATTGAAATTAATTCCCTCGAAATTGTGTTTTTCAACAAAACCACAAAAGTTAGTCCCATTGAAATGATATGAAATGATATGATTTTACAGTATATTGATTGTTGCAGACTGAGATCCGAGAATTAAAGGAGCGTACGGATATAGAGAAGCAGACATGGGAGGAGAATTATAGGAAGAAACAAGAGAATTATCTGATGCAACGGGAGAGAGAACTCAAGGATGGTGTGAAGAAAGACCGGAATAAAGAGATAGAACTTGTGATAAGACAACTAGAGGAAGATGCTACATCTCAACGTGAAGATTGTGAGAGAGTGGCTGAAAATAGAATCAAGTAAGTTACTGGTTTGTTTTTCCATAGGCTCATTGTCAGCTCAGGCTCCAGTGTATGTAACTAGGGTAGTCAAATTTGGGGTCCAGCGGTGTGCTGAATTTATAACATGGTAATGTCATGTGACACCCTTCTGTGAAAATTTGACAACTATATTGCTTTTGGCCCTCATGTGTTTTCACTCTTCAGTATGATAATAGGCTATTATGCTGTTAAGTTTATACAGCCAGATTTCAATATACTAACCTATTCATTTACTGACATCATTTTCATGGGGTAAATATTCTATGACCCAATTTGTATCCAATCTGTTAATTACATATTGACTTCAACAGCATTTTGCTTGGGAAAAATTGTGTTGTTGTTTTGAGACATGACTCTAGTTGTATCTGAATGTCAACTTGTGGTGTTTTGTGTGAAAACTTCCGTGAACCAAACCCATTTCTCGAATTGAAATGTGTGTTATTCAATTGTGATTGTATTACATTTGTTATTTCAGGAGAGTTCGAGAGAAATATGAATCTGAAATGAGAGAAATAGAGCGGTCTGAAAAACAAGCTATGGAAAAATATAATGAAATGAAGGTAAATATATGTTATGTTATTAATATATATAATTAATCTTATTGTAGTCTAGTGAATATGTATGTATTTCTGTTTTCTTCGGTGCAAACGTTGTTTGTTGTAAGCATAGCGCAAAGTGGAGTCAACTTGTTTTGTATTGACAGATGTTAGTTTAATCGGTATACACAATTCATGTTAATTTTGTCTTAATTCTAGGCTCGTCTGACTGAAGTTCAAGGAGAGAATGAATGCCTTAAAGTACAGATGAGACAAAAAGAACAAGAAATCAAAGAATTACAAAAGGTGTGTAAAAATAATTTCCTCTTGATCTTTGCCAAAAACTAAATTAACAAATAACTTTTAAAAATTAAAAAAGCATTTGTCATGGTATTTCAAATTTATTGACCATGCACTTTTAATAAGTCAAAATGTTAAGAATCTTGAAACCTGAATGTGCAAAAGAGAAAAACTGATACAAATTATCATAAAACTGTTTCTTGATTGGAGTGGCTAAGAAACTAATAAACAGTTACTTTCCTACATCCTTTAGTTGACAGACAAGATGCATAAAGAACGTGATCGAGTATCTGATATCATTCGACAAGAATTTGCTGATCGACTTGTGTTCACTGATGAAGAAAATAAAAGAATTAAAACGGAGATGTCAGAATTGAAAGCACGACAAAGAATAGAACTTGATAGATCTAAAGAAGACATTGAAACAATAAAACGTCAGAAAGATGAAGAAATGGAGGAAGTACATAAACGGTAAATAATCCTGACAGTGTTCAGGTCTCTACAGTAAAATCTAAATTTATTTTGTCTCCATTATAAAGTGTCGGATGAGAGATATTGATTTTGTCATTGCTAGTGGTCAGATTTTGCTTCAAAGTTTCACAGGTTAACAACCTTAATATGATAATATATGACAATATGTAGTTGACTGTAAAGGGTGGAAATCTTGCTGGGTCAAATTTTTGTTTCGGCCCTTTGGTACCTTTACCATATATTTAATGGGTCACCCATGTCCCATAGACACTTTACTAGTTTTGTGTCAAAAACTGATTCCGGTAAATTATGATTTTTTGGAGGGTTCTTACAATTAAAGTTTATCAATGTCAGCATTTAACACTAAAAGTCATCCAAATTATTCTGATATTTCCATCTATTGAATTACAGTGTGAAACAAGCCATAGTTAAGAAGGAAGAGGTTGTGACACAATTAAAACAACAATATCAGGCAGCATTGAAACGAGCCGATCATCTTGAGGGGCTTTTACAACAACAGAGGAAACAGTTGTTGGGCAAATAAGCGATCTGTGAAATCATTGAATTTTCAACAATATTAAGACTGGGCATTATGTATATAATGGGGTTACAGAGTTAGCATCTTTATACTATTATATTGAAAATTCAAAAAGAATGCAGAAAATTTCCAATGCCTCAAACTACCTGTGGACTGGGAACAATATTTGAGTGATTTAAAGGCATGTACTGTATACTAGTACATCATCATTCGGTTTTGACTGAAGAACCTGTTCATGGTCTCTAGTGTGGTTGATACAAACTGTTTGAGGTACTGAAGTTCTGCTGTTACTGTAGTAACTGTACCGCCATTGGGGCCCCTTGAAAAAGCTCAGGTCACCTTATTGAGTTGGTCATATTATATTTAACATTATATAAAGAGAAGTACAGTGAAAATAGATCTGAAAATATGGTCTTAATTTTGAGACATTATTGAGGTTTTAATTACTATTTACAACATAATGTTTAAATAATAAAATTGTATCTTCACATCAAATAAATTCGTTGTTCTCCAGGAAAACAGGGCTTATTGAAATAACAATAGTAATTATTTAATAACATTTAGAAACAGGTTTAAACTGAGAAAAAAGTCATGTACACCGATTTAATTGTAAGTAGTTGGATTACATAGTACTATCTTAAAGATTTAAATTTTCTGATAAATTATGATAAAATTACTTCCGTCGTTGCTATGGTGATCAATTTCCATAAACTACCCGAATTGAGAAAAACAAGGGGTTAGTGGTTAAAAATAGCAGCTACTTTTCCCTTTAAGCAAACACTCACAATTTTATTCTGTTTTATTATAATCAGTATATTATTCGAAAATGTGACAAAAAAATGAAAAGATGACATCAATAATTCATCAAATACTGGGTTTATGAAAAGATTGTTAACGTTTCGTCAAAATAACGTTCGAATGACGTTTGCGATGTCACTCAAAAACTTGGCGGGAGTGGTTAGTTGCAAAAGTCTATAACTTGGTTAATTTATTTAAAAATGCGTTCAAATTTTCAGAAATTGTTCATAAGAGTCTCATACTTATAACAATTTATTATCATGATTTTCGTAATTTGTCAATAAGCCCGGTTTTCCTGGAGAACGGCTCATATATATTTATTGTTGGAATATGGGGTTAACATTTGTTTGTAAATATGTGGTTAGCCATATATACTAGAAGTTATTTTCTGACATTAAATTTCCTCGAGTGCCCTGTAAATGCTTCCAGTTGACTTTAACAAAATACTCAATTCTGATCATTGAAATTATACCCGTGTTAATACTATGTAAATATATATTAACAGATGTACGTAAATATGATGAAACAGAAAGCATGCAATGTTAAATATTTTTACTTCAGGTTGTGTTTTAATAACTTTAAGGTTTTGTCAATTTCAGATTTTTTAATCGCTTGACTGATATACCGCAACATAATCATTATATTCTACTATTTTTGAATACATGTATTGAGGAAATTTTGCTCATAAGACTTTCCGTGCCTCGTGAATAAATTTGGTCAGTTGTACAACGTTCAAACTGAGGGCCGACCATAAAACTGTCTCATCTTCATAATTATTTATATGCATTAAAAGCAGTTTTGTGATCACCCCTCTCATATTATTATGCTTTCATCACATTTTTCTTGTATATTAAACAGAAGTATTTATTTTGTTGTAATATTCTCTGGTAGTTGTATATGCTTACCCTAGTTGTGCTATTAATATGAGAAACATAATCTGCTCTTAGACTATTCTATGTTTTTTACAAAGTGAAATGTTGTTTGTTTCCCCTTACCATGAAAAATGTTAGTACAAAAAAGAGAACGTAAGTGGAACACACGAACACATGAAAAATGTTATAAAGAATTTGCGAAAAAAAACACCATAAAAACTGTTGTTCAATATTACTGTAAAAAAGTATTTATAATTATTTTACCTACAAACATACTGACCTAATTGTTGAACCCTAAATTTATGAGTTTGGGCACTGAAGGGGAAACAAACAGTGTTTTTTATTTTAGGCTTTAGTTAAAAATAGATTTATTTATATGAATTTATACAGAATTCTTCCATTTTGTTATTATGGGAACTAAATGTAGATATTAACAATATGATTAATCCATAGTTTGTATATTAAATTTTGTAGATATTCCTGTATTAAAGATGTCGATTTATTTAAATTAAATTTTTTATGACTTTTCTCACTTATATGATATTTTATTATTTACTTTTGTCCGTCCTAGATTTTTTGGTTGTTAGTTGAAGTTAGACAGTTCAGCATTGTGTTAGATATTTTTTACCGGTATTTATATATAAATGTAAAGCAAGGGCTTAGTGCACGACTATGGTATGTGCCACTATAAATTGATGTAGTTTCCATAGTTTTGCATTGAGCCCGCGATAGGCTTAATCTATTGTGAGAATCATGGTATTATATAAATATATATATGCACATCCATTGTCATTCCAGTTATATTGATTCTGCATACTTTTCTGCATACTTATGCAACACTTGATCTGCTTAACTCAAAATCTCATCTGATTCAATCTCATTCTATTTATCTGTTAATATAGTGCATATCATGAATCAAACCTTCTATTAACACAATTTGAAAGTTCATTTCTTGTTAAATGTAATTAATATTGGCGTATGTTTTCATAAGCAGAAAATAATTCATATTTGTCCAAGGTTTACTATGAACAAATCTCCAGCACTTTCTGCAAGAGTTTCTGGCAAAATTAATACATTACAAGCAAGAAGCATGTAACATATTCATGCATTAGGTTCAAGGATCTTAATTTGTTTGGACTGTAGAAAACTGTTAAAGTTTTGACACAATTTATTGTATTTGTCATGAAAAGTATCTATTGTAAAGCTACAAAACTCTGGTTAAGGTTGTTAGTCCTTTTCTTTCAGAAGACATTTTGTGACGCATCTACAATTTCGGCTTGTTAATGAGATTTCACAGTAGATGTGTAACATGTCTGTCATTATTTATTTTAAAGAACAAAACAGTACATAGTTTGTGTGAATAATCTTTATTTACTACATGTAGTTTCTTCCAGAAAACTGTTTATTTACCAGGTGTCCTTTGCCGAAGCAAAGCACTACCGAGAGCCTTCATTCAGTTACCTCCCGTTCAATTAAACATACAAGGCATGGGTTACCTCCTATGGAAAGCGCTATGAAGGGTTTTGCTTAGGCAACAGACACCAAGTTAACATACATACTAACACAGCATGACTGAATGTCCTCACTCATGTCATTTCTATGTGAAGGTCATTTTAAATGACCTGTAATTTGAAAATGACTTTTTGATAAGCCATAGTTGTGAAATATCCTGGAATATCAGGCCTATTACTTACGATATTCATATTTTTCTGTATGAATTAAAATACTGTTTAGATGCTAGAAGGTGTTTGTTATCATTCAAACCAATACAATTTAAAGAAAATCAGGACAACTAAATAGATGTATGTATGACTGCTCTGAACTGACTGAAGTACAAAACACCAGTGAGATGCAAGTGGATACCTTACATACTGTAAAATCATTAATTTATGTGGATCACCTCGACCACAAAATTTAATCACATCAAAAATAATTTTGACCCTTTTATTTATTACCTGAAGTGTGAAATCCACGACTTAACATCTGATCGAAATGATCTTTTATACCAAAACCACTGAAATATTGGCTAAATATTTTTCTAAAACGAGTAATCTACAGTCATAATAGTTGACTTGTTTGAACTTATGCTGGTTAATGCACATTTGAGTATTGGCTTCTGTTGATATAATTAAAAGAAATCTGCTAAACAGACCATGAGACGTCATCAGCTGATTATACCATCTGCCATCAGATGTTTCCTCGCTTTATTCTGAACACCCTCTGGATGGGTGGGCAAGAAGTGGAGATGAATGCTTCGTCCACAATGGCTTTGATGTTACTTCACTTTTCTACTGCCTTGGTCCCACTGAGATGAGGTACAACCGATTTAGTAAATGTGCATCAGGAAAAAGGGTCCTCATGGTCAAAGGGAAGTTTTCGGGTAGTCATTAGAAAATTTCTGATATCTCTGTCCCAGATGCCTCCTGACACCAATTTATTTAAATCAGAAGTACATCGCTGAGGTCAAAATTGCTGTGGGACCAAGGCATAAGCCAGAGCTTATTGAATGTTTGCTTTGACAGACTTGCATTTGATATCAGTTATTAAGTATTTATTAGCCCAATATTGTGTTAAATCAGAAGTAACTTTTTCATGAAGATCAATTTGTTGTGAGCTGCCACCTGGCAGATCCTGGTAGGAATCTGAGGTTGGGTAGGTTCCATTCTTCCACGATATGACTATTGTCAATCACATGTGGAGCATTCAAGGACCATTTATAAAATCCTCAAAGGACCACATATCTTGTTGCTACATAAACTTATACAACTTTGTGGTCATCAAGTCATTTCCCAGCCCGAAGACCTCTCGATTCGCAGGGAGGACAGTCATGTGATGATACCAGGATTCTGGGTACAAGATGAGCTCTGGGTAAGGAACCAGTTTATCTGTAGTTTGGGTAAAGATTCTGCATCAGGGATCTCTTAATCAGAAGTGAAGAGCGTTACCCACTCAAACCATTTCAACCAAATTGCTTAGCAGATAATTTGAAAGATCTGTGGACAGATGACAACTGACCGCCAAAGATTCAGAACAGTACACCTTGAGCACACGCTCGGGTGAACTACAAACCCGAATCGGGTTACATTTGTAATAAACAATTAACTAGAAGTTACCCTTACATTTTTTTTATTTTAAATATAACCCTCTTTGCAATAACAATGTTATAATTTGTCAACCATGAAAAGTAAAAAATAAACAACCGCTGAGTAAATAGACACATTATGCTTTACAATACAGGAGTAAATAATTAGATCTCTCCCTCAACAATGGACACAAACAAAAATAAATCACAACACAAGGCATTGAACCATTTACAGTCCATTCAACGTTAAGTGTTAGCTTGTCCGTCAGGTAAACTAGGTTTATCTAGATTTAACGGGGTATACCTAAGTTTACAGTAACCCCCACTATTCTTTTGAATGGGATTGTGCCCTCATTAGCATTAATTATTGAGTCGACAGTCACTGTATAATTATGTTGTAACAGAATAAATCATCTGATCAAAATTAAACGTTCAAGCAATAACACTTGTTTGATATTCAAAATTTTACATATAGTCCAGCTAGGGTAATCTGACAGTGACGTCATAGTTAAAAGATTAAAACCATTGCTAAAATAGGACCTGGTGTAGTTTAGTTTGGTATTGAACTGTTGGTATAAGCTTTTATACTTGGTTTTTACACCGTACTAGTGGATTGTTCCACTGCGTCACTGGATTTTTATCCTAACTGGACTGTATCTTTGCATAGAACAACTGGACAAAAACGAAAGAATGCAAAAATATTTCCTGATGAGTCCTGCCGAACAAATACAATGAATAAAGTCCTAGAATAAAGCATATATCGTTGGCTTAGAATGAGAAGGTCGTAAGTGCCACTTACGACCTCATAAGACTAATGCATAAGTTAAATCTATATCATGAGGCGCTTCTTTTGAGCCTATTTTCATGAATATCGGAACTTGTTATGTTGACCAAACTGGAGTCGAAAAAGCTTGTTTTACAATAAGTAAAAAGTGATTGTCAGACAGTTTTTCTTGTTTTCTCAATATATTGATTTTGTAGTTACGACCTTTTCATTCAAAGCCATCGATATGGACTGTTACATGTTAATTTTCCTTTGGATTTCATCTAAGAAATGTAAACAGATTTCATTATTATAATACCCAAAATGAATGGCAAAAAACACCCAATGAATGGCACAAAATGTTCAATGTTTAAACACGCACAAACAAATACATGAAAAACAAGGAATTCAGGAATAGGAACATGATTAAGTAGATGACAAATGTAAATAATCATAGAATATCATAAAAGAAGCAAAACACATGCACTACAAAAAATAAAGCCTTGTTTCGGACAATGATAATCAATAACGATAATAAACAAAGGTAAATTATACAATTACAACAGCTTGGTGGGACAAGAAACAAATACTTTTAAAAATCTTGTATCAAACCCTCAATTTGTTCATTATTTTGTAGTTAACGAAGATAAATTATCAGCAAACCGTCGGAATACAAATTTATATATGTCCAATCGTTCAATGATGTTTGAACACTAACCATTTTGATATGAAACTTATCACAGAATATGTTTTCTATCTATGTATCTACCTACAAAAAGTTTTCTGAACCAAAAACAATCTAAGGTTTCTACGATAATTCTTAATTATCTACAACAATTATACCAGTAATAACAATATTCATATAATTATATTTGTATAATATTTCTGCTCTTCTGGCAGCCAAATATGTTCCAAGGTGGCGGTGATATACAGAAAGACCAATTATAAGCAATAAACATGTACCCTGATTTCTATATTCTTCAAAAGACAACATAACAATAGCAATAATATTGTAAAACAGATCTTAAAGGTTGGACAATGGATACACAGAAAATAGTATAAAATAATATAAATGCCAACTGAAGTAAAAACTACATTTATAACAAATACATTGCAAAATATTGAGATTCATTATTCAGAAGCTTAAATATACAAATCAAAACATCACAGCCACATTTTGCATACAAAAATATATTTATCACATAGAAATTATAAAGTATAGAGGTAAGAAAGCATCAAGCGATTGATAATTACCGGTAAAGTGTATAAAGCTATATTCTAACAGTCATTCATTGTCAAAATAATTACTTGCATCGTTTTTAGTATGATACTTGACTACCTTAATTGCAAATCAAAACTTTAGGTTCCGTGTACTTTGATTCAATCGTCGAATAATAGACGATTCTTATAGTTTCATATGGTGTTCTAGAACACTTTCGTGTGAAAATGGACAGTTTGCATGTGGAATAAATCACAGAAAGAAATTCTGTTAAAACCGAAGCGAAAAATGATCTAATGGATATGAAAGCATAATTGTTTTTCAGTTTTTGAAACTTTTAAAAAAAATATCATCCGATATAGCTCTTTACACTTTAATCTATGATATGTATACATGTACTAATCGAGCAAAACAATATCCCTAATTTTGAGCGATAACCTGGATTAAAATGTTTCGTTTTCAGCTGAACGAAAACATTTTTACATGAAGTAAATAATACATAAAGGAAACGTGGATTTCAATTTAAACCTGAAATACTGAACAAGAAGAAAATATTTGAAAGAATGAAATGATAACGAGATGCAATTGAAAGATACAAAATGCTACTTTGCATATGAAATAAAAGCACCCAACAAACATATACAGCAATGTAACTAGGCCAAAAATAACGTATTGTTTATTTCCTTTCCACTATATACCTATCAAAAACGTCCCAGTCTGAGAATTTAGAAAAATATTTTTGGGACGAAAAAAACGAAAGTTGTTCCATATTAATTCTGTAAAAAAATATATTGATATAAAAATATTTTTCCTACACAGGTAAGAAACAACAATGTTTTACTTTAGGCCTTGTATGATATGCATTAAAGCTTAAAACACCACACTTGCATATTTTGTTTCGTATGAATTAGACTTATCAATAACATTGGTGTAACATTCATTTAATTTTAATTAAGTAATGAATTCAACTTCTCAAATGAAATCTTCCCGATGAAATTTACTTCACATTTCAATACAATTCTGATCAAAGAAGGAACATACATTATAATGATTAGTGGTATAATTATTCAAAAACACATTTCATTTATAATTCCACTTCCTTCTTTACTGGAAAGTTATTAACTTAACAGCAGGTAAGTCATTATTTTCCCAGTGGTAAGTTATTATGTTAACAAGGATAAGTTATTTTTTCCATTATTTTCCCAGGGATAAGTTATTATCTTCACAGGGGTACTGGTAAGTAATCATCTTTTAAGGGCTGAACAAGATCTCCAGACATGATTAAGTAAGTGATTTAACTGACGTACTGGTACCCCCTGCCCCCCTGATCTAATTAAACTGTTGATAGTATTGTCCATATTTAGGCATATTGATGCTCTAGCAGATTCTTCTCTTCGTCTCCTCGTCTTACGTGTGAGTGTCCGTTAATAGATGGTCGTCTCATGCTTACAATGTATCTCTCAACCTGAAATACCAGCATGGAATGAGAATTTTCCTATTTCAAAATTAAGATTGCAATCTACATATACATACAGTGTAGCAGTAATATCTTATTTAAGTGCAGAAAATTTAGTCTTGGTTTTGTAGTCCAAAGTCATAAAAAATATGGCATCATGATTAGGTATTCAATGTATGAATAAATGCATTGAATGCATCGCTAGCATAAATGCTTTGATAAAACAGTGCTCAAGTTAATATGTTCGTACTACACATACCTTATGTCTGTTCCAGAAGATGAAGAATATTGCGACTACAATACACAGACTCAGTAACAATGTCCAGCTGTACAGGGATCTGTCAGCATCATCTAGAGGAGAATCATCACCAGAAACTATAATGTAAAGAATAATATACCCTACTGTAAACCTATGCAAGACTAAAATTTTTTCACGTTTTTAAGTCTCGCGCGATGTCCATATTAATGATTAAACTTTTCGAAGCTACTTAATTCCATTCAGCTGAAAATTGGTTTCAGGAAATTAACTTCATGAACTATATTGACAAGGGCTAAAGTAGGAAACCTTGGTTAATATTCAATAAAATGTAATATACTGATGCCGATGCACCTGTTTGTCCGTTTGTTCTTCCGTTACAAAATGTTGAAACTCAAATAATTTTGAAGTCCATCAATGCATTGCTTTCAAACTTGGCATACTTGTTTACCATCATGAACACATTTCATTATCATGAAACATGTAACACTATCAAACATTTCAACAGAATTATGGCCACTTGAATGACTTAGCTATTTGTTATGGACAAGGTTCCACCCGGGCATAAGTATGGAAAGCCTTGGCTGTCTTATACGTACAAAATGAACTTTGTTGTGCCCAAATAGCAATATATTAAGCCACTTTGTCAATATATGAAGTCAATATATTAAGTGAGAATGTCATTATATTATGCCGATGTGACCTTATATTGAGCCAATCTGTCATTATACGATGTGCATTTATGAATATATTAAGTGAAACATTCCTTATATAGATTCAACAAGACAATATATCATGCCGATGTGACCTTATATTATTGAGTCAATGTGTAATTAAACGATGTGCATTTATGCATATATTAAGTGAAACAGTCCTTATATCGATCCAACAAGTCAATATATCATGCCGATGTGACCTTATATCGAGTCAATCTGTCATTATACTGAGTTCATTTATGAATATATTAAGTGAAACGGTCCTTATATCGATTGAACAAGACAATATATCATGCCGATGTGACCTTATGTTTAGTCGACCTGTCAATATATTGAGAGCTAGTGCTCTGATATAAAACCAATCAATCATTTCGTGGAGTCGTCTGAAAATTATATTATGCCAAATTATCAATATGTTTATTGAAACCGTCGTTATAATGAGTAATAAGAACCTCGTATGTTGTCATTTTCAGACGACTCCACGAACGTTCTCACTGAATATACTGATATATTGACTTAATACATTGACAACGTGGCTTAATATATTGCTATTTGGACACAACAACGTTCATTTTGTACGTATAAGACAGTCTAGGCTTTCCATACATAAGCGTTTAATGAACACAGTCTTGGTTAGTAGTATTTCAGTCACATAGAGACTACTCAAGCAAATTATTCTGCCCAATGGTTAGGATACAAATACTCCAAAGATAAGAATAATACCTTTAGCTCCAGCAAATACCCCAGCATTGTTATCAAAGTGATGAGGACTTTCCATCATATTCCTGCCAGCATCCACATCTGTAAAAACACAATGCAATAAATGATAGGACGGTAACATCCTACACCCGGTACATTTTACATCACCAGGCTAGGTTTGTCAGATATAGGCCACAAATACTGACAAAATCTGGTTTGCTACTTTGTGTAAACAAATCGCTGGCTTAGAATGAGAAGTACTACTTACGACCTTATAAGACTGATACATAGTTAAAATCATCAGCACAAGGTGCTTCTTATGAGCCCATATTCATGAAAATCGGAACCTGTCTTGTTTTACCATAAGTAAAGCGTTATTTTCTGACAGGTTTTCCTTCAAATTAGTGATTTTGTACTTACGTCCGTCTCATTCTAAGTCAGTGGAATGTTATTGTCCAAAATAGTATCGGGTATATGTACGGTAATTTAAAAGGGGTGATGGACACTGATCATGAGCATGCTTCAGAACTTTCTTCCTTACTTTTGAAATAATTTTTCTAGAACCACTGAGCAACAGATAAATATATATATAAATAGACTATTAAATGTTGGTTAAGTGAGTGTGTATAAAAGAGAGATGACTCACAAATGTCACTCCATCACTAGGTCAAGTATTTTAACAGATTGCATAATTATATTCCAAACACTTTGTTTAATCAATGTCTCTCCTTGGTTAGGCAACTTTAATATTAATGTGTAATAATATTCAAATTTTTATCATAAATAAACACATGTATACCTTTAACGCTTTCTTTTCCCCAGTCATAAGTATAATCTTCATCATCTACAATAAATTAACATTCTTTTATAATTATACACTGATATACAGGGTGTAAAAAAATTCTCAAAATTTAAACTCAAGCCAAGTTTCATTTGAGTTATCAGTATGTACGCAAAAGACAAGTTTAATTTCTTACTGCAGGGGTGTCAACAGAACCAGATTCAAAATCCGGAAAATCATGTGGCCGAACAGTTTTGCCACGCATGAGGCCTACAACACCATTGTTTCCATAATTAACTTTAGTTTGTATTAAAGAAAATCGTTAATAGCAGATTAAATTTACCATAATATTGCCATTTCATGAGATATTTTCATAGAGTAACTTTTATTTTTGTCAGTAGCCAATGCTCTTGTTGATTGATAAATCCGTATTTCCAGATAAATCAGGGAAATTGACACCCCTATACTTAATAGTTTCATTAAATGCCAGAAAGATAAGAACAATGTACAGTATAACCTCTCGAAACGGCACCTCTGAGAAGCGACAACCTCCGAGAAGCGACACTTTTATTTCCCCCCCAATCGTTTTTACTCTTATTTTAACCTCTAAAGAGCGACAACTCCGTAGAGCGGCAAACGGCAGTCAAAATTCGTTCCCTGCCTTGACTTTAACCTCTGAGCAACGACAGTTGTCAACAGGTGCGATCTATTTTTAGAACACGGCATAAACGCGTGTGTAAGATCTTCAAAAGTTAACACGTTAGGATTGTTTGTAAATCGGATGTGCATTGTACAATGTGTACAATTAGCGCTAAATTTACGGAGATTACAATGGAGAGGTTTAATAGGTGTTATAATTATCAGGTAAATTACTATAGCTATTGATTTTGGATTAATTGTGTCAACTCGTGTACGATGTAGATCTATGCATGTTTGTTGCATAAAGGCAGCCTTATTATTGTGTAACGGTGTTTGAAGATTAAAACGTTGTCTTTCTCTGACAAAAGCACCTATACACTTAACTAGGAGCGTACTATTTATTATAATGATAATAATGATATATTTATAGCAATTAATCTGTTGGATGAAATAAGACCTTTAAATAATTGGTCTTAGATCAGCCTTCAAACTACATCAATGCAGTTGCAAAGATATTTCCTATAAACATATTATTATCATAATATTAAATTTATTATGTACAAATATATGCAAACAACTCAATATGAATATACTACAGTATAGTCACATACAATGTAAAACAAATCACATGTACATAACTATGTACCTTGCAAACACAACGACAAGGGACTTAACTCATGTCCGAAAAATCAAGAACCTCTGCAGAGCAACACCTCTGCAGAGCAACACTTTTTCCGGTTTCCGCCAGATGTTGCTCTGCGGAGGTTATACTGTATAACCATTTGGAATCTGACAGGAAAATTTTATTTTTCTCTGACGTAAAAAAATATACTATTGAAACCTAAATATCGAGAATGAACTTTTTTAACACCCTGTATCAGAACTGCCTCAGTGACTCTACATTATACATGTGTCGGTTCTCTTTGTATGTATTCAAATTCAGATGGTTATTGATGAATAGATATATTGTAAACACAATCAGACTGAAGCTCATTAACCACAGCAACACAATTGTGAGTTTTCACTATCATTCTATAACCATATGAAAATAACCCACTGAATGGCTGCAGGGTCATGTATGGAGTATGTTTATGTTCGGTGTCATCTAAATTATGTAAGCTAATATAGCTTGGCTAATTTCACACGAGCCTGACCTTTTGATTAGCATAATTTTGTATGTTTTCATAATCGGGGAGAAGCATGAAGACGCTCGAGATGTAATACAAACTAAAATTGGAAATACCGATATTGCATGATTTGCTTGCGGAAATTGATATATTCAAAGCTAGAACCTTGTAATATTTTCTCGCATAAAGGTCAGGTTTTGTCAAAATAGCCAAGCTATACTACATTGTAGATAAAGTTGAAGCCATTGTAGCACGTAAACATTAACAAAAACTAATATTGCATTCTGAAACATTGAGAAAGATTTTTATGTAACTTCAAATTGCTGATGACCCGGGTTTTAATACTTTGAAAAATGTTCAACTTAATTGATTATTTAGACAGATAATTGATAATGAATCAAATTTAATATAGCCACATTGCAGACAATGTAATTAATATACATCTCATTTTAATTTCACATATGAATCTGTTTTTAACAACCCCCTCCTTAAAACAGTCAAATTTTACGGTATGTTTCAGTTCAGGGCTACTAGAGACAGACTATTATCAGAATCTATTTAAGTACAATTTATTCAAGGATGTGGACGGAGATATCCTAAAAGAGCCGCATTTTTTTTTTTTGAAAGTATATGGTGGCCTATACCTGCTTGTAGGGTGTCTAATTATGGCTGTTACCTGCATACGAGCGTCATTCAATAAATTCGTGGACTGGACTCGTCATTTTAATACATATTCACACAGAGAATAACAAAGTATATCACACTAAACTACAGCCTTTCTGATACAAGTGAAGAAAATTGTGCACGAAACGACGATTTTTAAAGAAAATATGGCTAAAACAAAACTATCACCTTACCGCAACCACCACACAACGCAAATATATTCTGACGTCAGCGACGTTATTGACGTTTTGCTATTTCTCAAGTGGTAAACCAGAAACTGAATTATGTCATTCATATGGAATTAAACGTAACTATTTAAGTTATAAATTATAAAATAGATCTAACAAATCATTTTATGTATTCAAAGTTAAGAATTAAGCTGGAAACAGTGGTTTTATGCTAAGTTGAAACGCCTAGCACATTTTGACTGGCGTTTCCCTAAATGTCCCTACGTTTGCAAATTTCGTTCGATCTCTGTATCATTTTTAATACCATGCTCCTCTTCAGAAATTTGATTTTGTAACTTAAACACTGGGACACTGAATACTGTATGTGCTCCGTTTGTTCTCATTAGCAACATATGTGTGTTGATTGTGTATTTTCAAAACAAGTGCACGATTTAATAGTTGCATGAATTTCCTTGGGTTAATTCATCGGCATTTTGACGTAAATGAATACGTGACAGGCACAGATCAAATACTTCTCAATTCAAACTCAAACTGCAAACAACTTAATAAGTTCACAAAATATTACACAAATATCTTGCAATAATCTGGCAAATATATGGGAATGTAAATTAATTAGTTCAGAATTGATCACTGGTTGAACTAGTTAACAGGGTACGTCACGTCGGTCGGGGGTGGTAGCGCGTTACTATGGTAATACAATGGCTCAAGACATGTTAATGTGTTGCATAATCAAAGATAAATTTGTATCTACGGTAGGTAATAAATAAATGCTTATAATGATGATAAAAATTATTGTTTAAATATGAATATAATAAAATGAGAACAATTGTCTACGAATATATTGAATGACCCTCGTATCTGTAATCAGATTTTGACAAAATATCTAAGGAAAATAGTTCCTTGAATAAAATGATTAATTTAATCAAGCCCAAAAACAGCCGATTATAAACGGCGGTAATCCACCTATCAGTAGAAGGTTCTCATCCCTGCTTATTATACAGAAATATTTGATACATAGAAGTATCCCTGACAATAATAACTAATCAATACTTAGTGTAACAGCTGATCCAAGCATTATTATAGATAACATTGTAATATAATGTCAAACATAAACTGTCAGAACATAGGGCACTGTAGGATCTCATGATTTCTGGACAAGCATTAACAAGCCTAGTCAGTTTATTGAAAGACCAGTCCAGTCTGTATTGGTTACTGTAAAATCATTAATATTTGAGGGGGCTTTAATTTTGTGGATTTGATTGGTGATCTCAACTATGAAATCAAATTCCCATATTAAATTATTAATAATTTCTATTGCATATGACTTGGTGGATAAGTAAAATATCTGACATAAAATATCCCTGAAAGTATGTATGTCCCCAAGAAATAGTCTTCTTCACCAAAACCACAAAATTTTGTCCCATTGAAATTAAATTATTTTACAATATATATTAAGGTGTATTCTAGTAACAGGTTAAACATGACATCACTACAATGTTATTCAATTATTAATCAATAAAATAAAAAATATTTTATAGATAAGATCTATATAATTATATGTAACAGTATGAACATTTCTATAGATAGACCAAGATAGTTTTATCTTGGAATCCTATAAAGGCCTGGGGCAAAAGTTTTTAATTAATTATTAAAAAAAATGTTTTCCAACAGTGATGACCTAGGTGTTTTAAGGTGAGCTAAAATACTGAGAATACATAAAAAATCCACATTTTTAAAATTTATAATAGGCTATAAATGTCATTATTGATAATGAGTTCTCATTAACTGCAGTGCACATGTATAATATTGCAAACAGGCATCTTGGTTATTAGAGTTTAGGGTCAGTACAAGTAATGATTCGACAGTCATAGAGCATGGCTTTTCTATTGTTTTTTTGTCCTCCTGCCTAATTGCCCAATCACCTCTGGCTTTTAGGGAACAGACAGAAAGTTTGTGAGATCCAAAAAATCTGAGAGAGTGCAGCTTTAGCTCTTTCTGAATAGGCTCCTCCATTTTTTAATGTGTCCAGCGTTTAGCATCAATACACAAGAGACTATCTCTGGTATTCTAACCAGTTCATCTCTAGTAGGGTGGGAAACACTGAAT
Source organism: Spisula subtruncata (assembly GCA_963678985.1). Taxonomy (NCBI): domain Eukaryota; kingdom Metazoa; phylum Mollusca; class Bivalvia; order Venerida; family Mactridae; genus Spisula; species Spisula subtruncata. The sequence continues at coordinate 6,404,772 of OY787660.1, forward strand.
AATATTTCTGAAATTTTCAATGCCCTGGTCGAGTTTTGCACCAGGGACCTTTGGATTTGTAGTCAATGGCGCAAATCACTCGGCTACCATGCCACTATTTTAGTAACCAATAAGACTACAAAGTCACCTAATAAGTTGTATAAGGGCCATTCATAGTCCAAGCCCAAAGTTAAATATCAAATACCAACAATACATATAAAATCAGTGAACAAAGCCAGTGAAAAATGTCCTGGAGAATAATGAAACAAGTTACTTACCATATTCTGTGGTAGTTTCCCAGGATTCAGTGGTAGTCATATCAGCATCATCACCTGATCCTTTCCACCAAGGATCATTATCCAATGCTTCCCATAATTCATCTTTCCCCTCAAGTATTCGTTCTCCCTCTTCGTATGAATTATCATCATCATCATCATCATAATTATCATCATATTCATTGTCATATTTTTCATTATAATCATCGTCTTCATCTTCATAATCATCGTCTTCTTCATTTTCATCTTCATAATCATCATCTTCATAATCACTGTCTTCATAATCATTTTCATCTTCATAATCACTGTCTTCATCATCATTTTCATCTTCATAATCAATGTCTTCATCATCATCTTCATAATCATCATCATCTACATAATCATCATATTGTTCTTGATCATTTTCTTTACCCTCCTCAGTATAATCATATCCACCATCACCTACTGCTAACTGATCTTTATAATCATCTTTACTATCATCCCAAATATTGTCATCATCATCTTTATTCTCGTAGTCATAATCATCATCATACTCATTCTCAACATCACTGTTATCATTATCAGTCTCTAATTCAGTTCCCTCATTGTCCATGTTTGACTCTGTGTCATCATCTTCAACCCAATTACTTGGAGTAGTTGGTGTACCTAAGTAAACAAATGTACAAAAATCCAATTAATTTCACATGGATACCATATGATAAGTCAATTTTCACCTTTTTTGCTATAGATTTATTCAACAAAATATAAGAAGAAATACAGTTAGTGGTTTAACAACCATAAGTTAGATTTCTAAAAAGTTTTAATGTAAAACATTTATAATAGTAACATTTCAACTAAAATACCAGTCTTTGTTTAAGAATTGACATTTCTATATTGAAGAATTTATAATATACAAATTAGTTTATAAGTTTATAAATATGCCAGTTCCATGTGCAAGATCAGAATAAGTTTATTTGTAATTTAATTTAAACATTTTTTTCTTGTAAAATTTATATTTGAAAGAGTCGTTAATGGGGAATGTATGTTTTTACCTGAGGTAGTTTCAGTCATATCATCATATTCGTAATCATTATCTTCCTCACTTCCACCTTCTTTAAACCAAGTCTCATTTCCTGTTTCCACACCATTGTCTTCATCATTTAAGTTTTCTTCACTTTCATTCACATCTTCTTCATCGCCCACTTTGGTCCAGTCTTCATTTCCTGTCATCATATCAGTTCCCTTATCTTCTAAGTCTACATGCCCATCATCAACTATGGTTTCTTCACTTTCAATCACACTTGCTTCATCTGAAACTTTGGACCAGTCTTCATTTCCTGTCATCATACCAGTTCCCTTTTCTTCTAAGTCTACATGGCCATTGTCTTCTTCTGGGTTCAACTCCTCAGATGTTCCTTTTACTTCTTCAGTACCATTGGCAGTATCAGATTTGACTCCATTAGCTTCTGCGTCTGTGTCAGTCAAAACAGCAGTGTTCTCTTCTAACAGATCAACTGGTTCCTCTGTCTCTTTTATTTGTTCTGATACAGCAACGTTAGTACCAACAGCTTCTTCTGGCTTATCAGCAACATTATCATTGCTACTTTGACCAAGTGGAGTCTCAGCAGGTACTTGTTTGTCTACAGTAGAATCGTCAACTTCTTTGACAATCTGTGGGTCTGGTTGAAGAGCTGTTTGGACGTTTGATGTCACTGCAAGTTGAGTATCTGCAGGAACTTCTTTGTTCAGCGAAGAATCTATTTCTTCACCTACAATCTCTGGTCCGGGTTGCTGAGCAGTTTGCGCATTTACATCAACAATTTGTGGTCCTGAAAGAAGAGCAGCTTGGAAGTTTGTTGCCACTGCATGTTGAGTATCTTCAGGTACTTCATTGACAATTTGTTGTCCCGTTTGAAGAGCAGTTTGAAATCGTGCATCAACTGCAAGTGGAGAATTATCAAAGCCTTGTTTGTCTAGAGAGGAACCTTTAACTTCTTTGACAATATCTGGTTCTTGTTGCTGAGCAGTTTTGGAATCTGTATCCACTGCAAGTGTAGCATCTTCTGGAACATTCTTCTTTAGATTTGAATCTGGTTGATTATCTAACTCAATAGGGTCAGCTGGGTCAACAGCCTTAAGGGTTGGATCTAACCCTCCATTGTCAATAATTGGATTGCTATCGACTGGTTGTTGAATGGACTCTGAATATGAAAGAATAAATGATGAGCTTTAATATCGATGGAACTAAACTTGTCACATGCATTTGGATATATGCTGGATAGTATTGCAGTAAAAAGGCAGTAATTATCAAGAAGAAGATGAGCCCCTAACAGGATTGTTATTTGGAGGTGGCAGGAGGCCAATTTGATTTTGACTGCCTCAAATTTATCCCTGAGCTGCCTTCCATCTTCAGTGCGCAGGCACCTTGGCCTCCTCAAATGTATAAAAAGCCTCCTACAAAGGCTACATGAAATCTGTCTAACCCAAAATCACTTCAGTTAAGTTCAGTAAATTAAGTTAATAAGTTATAAAGCTTTTAAAAGGTGATAAAATCGGCAATATTCGGTCTTCTTCCCTATAAGAGTAGACTATTTTGTTTGTTCAGTGGACTTACTATTATCAAGATCATGATATTGCAGCATACTTTAATATTTTTAATATCATAATATTAAATAGATTGATCAATTAATGATAATGATGACTCCCCTGACTTCTGATTTAACCAGGAGCCCATTGCATTTACAAGCCAGGGCTCTACAAATCCTATAGTCCGACGTCCGGGACAACTCTAAATCCGTTTCGGACAACTGACTTTGTGCAAAAATTTTGTCCCGTACAACTCTAATTTCAAAGAACAATAAGATCGGACAACCTCCAAAAATGTGTATAATCAAATTCTACGCCCGATATTTGACTCTCGGTGAAAAAATATTACGACCCCATGCGGCCTTCCGGACATTGCAATAAACAGTCGATAGTCAGATAATCCGTGTCAATTACCGATAATCAAGCACCACGGGAGGTCTACTGACATGCTTAAATCAACAAACAACAGTTACTGCAAACTCGCGTGAAGCTCCGAATTCTCTTATTTGATTGGATAGAATTCTATGCTGTGACAGTCTATGTGCAACCGCGCACGTGCACAATATTGACAAGTAATTAATAAAAATCAGTCACTAAAAGACCAATCAATAGTGAAAATCATAAGATACCTGTAAATTGTAATGCACGTATATTCCGCAAAAATTATTCCAACATAGAAATATAACAGTGCAACTCAGAGTAAAAAATTAGCAAGCAATCGACACCACCTACGAAAATCTAGGTCAAGGTTTTTTGAAGAAGTCGGCGCCGCTCTAAGATCTTACGACTTCATAACGTACCGCGCGGTGACTCAGTAAAAGAGCGGCGTCTTTGATGTGCAGATGTCGTAATGTATTCGATATTTGTGGGTATTAAAGTTGAGTAATTGATACGGTATTATTGAAAATCAGCGAATTATTTTTCGCGGGTTGCCGAGAGTATTTACTGTATATTTAATTGGAACTTTTGGACATATATAACTTGTTGAATATTCGTGACGCATAAAAACTGGTTTGCCAAGGACGGTACGGTAGTATTCTTTCAATTTCACATCATTATTAAGTATTTAATATATCTTGATGAGTTAAGACTCATTAATTAACTGGTACAAATCACAAATGATCAGAAATAAGACGACGAGATAAACGCGAGTGACCCGATTTCGGATACATACGCATTTTCGGACAAGTTCGTTTTTGGTTGAATATTTATATGTTTCATTAGTATTATTGGCTACTAGCTATCAATAATAAATTAAAATCATTTTCCATTGTTATTTTAGTACTTAGTAATGTGTGGCATCTGTCAAACATACGATGCAACATGTAGAAGAATCATTCAGTAATTGCACCAAAATACTAAATTATTTTTCTTTTCATTGTCATACATGAGGAAGTTCATGTCCCGAGTTGTTTTACTGCTCAAACTCTGCAATATCTTGCTTTTAATTGTGTAGATAGACAACCTGCCGAACTTCGTATTTAACTTATTCTAACAGCTAGTCAAAAGAGTGTGATTAGCCACTTAGTATTTTTGTACAACCACAGCTCAGTGCATACTTGCAACATCAGAACACTGACATAGAATTATATACAGAACAAACTTTCAGTCGGAATCCGACTTGGATAAGTTCAAGTTCAACATATAAACTACATTAAAAACAGTATGACGTGACTCTTCTTCTTCTTCCGATAAAGTACAAAATCCCCTCTGGGCATCGTCGTACAATTTAGGTTAAAATGTGACGCAAATATTTACATGGGCTAAAAGCAAATAAAACTTCCTGAATTGAAGAGGATACCATTGTCTTGAGCTCACATAAAGGGCTACCTACGGTGAAACGCGTAAGTAAACTTATGTGGCATCTAGTTATGAACGCGACCGATTACTGCTTGTTTTAATTGGGACAACTGAACTTAACATTCGGACAACTCTATTTTGTCATTGTCAGTTGTCCTGGACAACTCTACCAAGAAAAAATTTGTAGAGCCCTGCAAGCGGTAAGAAACGGTAACTATCGATGACCACTGCTTGATACTGATAGTAGCATGTTGTTGCATAGATGTAGTAAAGCGCTAAACCACAAACTGATAAAGCGCTTGATAGGGCCTTAATTGGATGGCAGTGGCTAGGATTACGGTACCGTAATCGGACTAATCCTAGCCACTGCCTAATTGGATATGCAACAGCCTGAACAGGCTCTCTGACTCATTCTACAGATTATCAGATACAATAATTTACATGTGTTTCATTTTACTTACATAATAACTGAATAATATATTTAAAAGAAATATCCATGAAAATTGTATTAATTAAATTTTGATTGGAGTGTTGGTCGTCACGGACCGTGACTTTTAGCCACAGTAGCCAAAATTGAAACTAGCGTGACGCAATGTGACTTGTCACAGGCTTTATGAACTTAAATTCAATGAAAAAGTAATTATCCTTAATTATCACTCACCGTCCGCAACAATTACACACCATAAGCCCAACAAAACACCGAAAGACAGCGCATTAAATTTATAAATTCTCATTTTTGTTGACAACATTTCACGTTGGCGGTCTCCGTAATAATTACCACAGCGTAAAAATGGGTAATCAATTCGTCCTCGGGCTAAGGGGGACGATCCAAGTAATAATGACGTGTTTGTTGACAATATCATATAAACACATACATTAATTAAGAACTTCGAAAAAAATGCATACCAAAAATTTATTAGTTTGAATATTGTATTAGATCTAATAATATTAAAGTTTAAAACTATGATAAAACAAAATCACCAACAGAACTTGCAAACAGAAAGTCAAAATCAAGTTTGCAGACGACAGGAAGTTGAGCCATATTAAGAAAAAGCATAGAAAAAATATTTAATGAGCTATACAAATTTTATTTGTTTGAAAATTATTTACATAATAGTCATATAAGATATGTTGAACCTACAGTATACATAATAGTTTAAAACATAATAAAACAAAATAGTTAATTTAAGTTAATAGAAGTTGGCACAGTAAAAAGGCCTCTGGGTCCTGTTTTGTACACCTTCTTATATTGTGCTGGTTTCTATAGAGTTCGTAAGCATTTACCTCTAATTCAAGTAGTGGTCTTGATCTAAATTTTTGAAGATCACTGTGCCATATGTCAATGGACATCTTTGCATATGTGTACACCAGGGTTCGAAATTACAACCAATACTTACACTCAGCACTCAAATATTGAAATTCCGTCTTTTGAGGTTCAAAGCGACATTTTTTGAGAACGAGAATTTGAAGTTATGTTGAATAGGTGCTAAATATTATCATTTGCTTGTTTCCAATTGGAATTTAGTGAATTTGTAAAATATAAGTGTAATTTATCAGTCTGAGTGCAGAGTGTTGTACTCAGATTCAGCAATTACATTTTTATCTCATCTCATAAATAGTATGTAATTGCATAGATAATGTATCAAATGCTATTTTCAACATTCAAATAATAATTCTATACATTTTCCTCGTTTATATTTGCAATTTTGAACAAATAATAGCTCATTGCATAACATATTCAATTTTTGAGTTGTAATTTCGGGCCCCAATATTGTTGGTATGAATGAGGAATGCAGTCATAATGACGTGGCTGAACTTACACTTGTTCCCAGTCCAATGTTGTCAAAAATAATGATATTACTTAAACAGTTTATGTATAATATCTGGGGTGCAGTAGCCCCATACGACACTACAGTGACGATACCGTTGACACAATCATTCTCATGTATCCTCAGACTGTCATACATCAGTGGTAAGTCAAGTTCCCAGACTTTGCTTCGAAAGAAAAATACGCTGTTTGAACGAGAATAGTCTCATGTAAATATGATGTGACTTGTATAACACACAGATTAGAGAGATCACAATAGTAGCCGACTCACCCTACCTCTTTTCCATGACTGTACTGGAACCAGCATCCACTCTGTTTCATTGGACCAGGAATTGATACCGGACCCCAATCTCCCGAAGCATCTTGAGTAGAAATCTCCACTCAAATTGAGATTTTGCTACAATCAGTCAGAAATTTGAAGTTACTGCCCTATTCAGAATATCATATTTGTTAAGTTTTGCTAATTTTAAGTTCAATCTCACATGGAAATTAACAGAAACACACACAACAATATTTGAGTTGAGATCTTGGTCAGATTGTGATGCTTAGGGAGATTGCGACCTGGGTACTGTTTTATCAATGGACTTACGGAAATCGTAAACTGACGTTCAAATTTAAATTCTGTATATTTCTTTAACTACTGCAAATAAGGGACAGATACTGTTTGTAGATGTTCATTAACTGAACTTTGGTAAGTATTGCAACTCCATTTATCACGCTTTATAGTAGTAAAAGTATAATTAAGAATCAAAATTTGATTGTAAGTTTAAGATTTGCGTAAATGCGTTGATAAAACAGTACACAGATGACTAGGTTACAGATCCAATGCACAAACTACAGTCACAGCTCATTCTATGTGTAACCATGTAATTTACAATCAGGTATTGAGAGTCCTTACTCCATATCCAACCTTCATAAACCATATAATTTTGTCTCAGGTTTCTAATAATGGTCACAGTTTTACATACACCATACAGCCAAAAGTGTTGGATAGAAGAGAAGCCAACTGAGTTCCCTTTTTAACTCTTCATCATCAAGTAATGGCAATACTGGTAACATTTTTTTTCACCTTTGGCATGATCAGCTTGGGCCCTTTTTCACCCATATTGTAAGTCTAAAACTCAGACTTAACATAAGTCTAAAACTCAGACTTAACATTGTTAAATATTCTGTTCTCTCTCATGTTGTTATAAATGGACAAATTTTGATATAAATGGGTATACATGTTCAGTGGGTAACAACAAATTATCAGATCAAATTTCACATGGTTAAATCTAATTGCTTAGAAATGGCAGTGATTATACGTGTTGTCAAACTCAGAGCTAAGTCTGAGTATCAGCCTTACAATGTTGGTGAATAAGGCCCCTGGCCTTACCACATTTTTATAGAGGTAGTTGTTAGACAACAAAATCTACTTTCAAAGTTGGACTTCAAAAGTGGTATGGATACAAACAGCAAACCAATTTTACGTCAGTACATGTACGACTTATAACTGAGAAAGTGAATATTTCTGGAATATAAAATTCTGGGTCCCATTGTTTCAGGAACTGGAATTTAACACAGTCATATAAATTAGTTCAATTAATAACATTTTTTCAGGATAAATAACATACAATAGTGGCATATCATTTATTTTATTTCATGTCATAGTTTAGCAAAATGTAATAGTTTCAAAAACAATTAAGTTTACTACATGTATGTAAATACTGAGCAATACAGTAAGCAATGAAACTATTTCCTGGTATTTCCATTGTCTCCCCTCCACACTTAACAGGAAAATAATTGATGATGGATATGGGGTAGGGACAAATAAAATGGTAAATAAGATGAAATCAGGTAGTACCAGTTCTTTAGAGTACCAACACTCAAAGAACTGAAAGTTACCTATCCCCCCCCCAGGTAAAATCAGCCAAATATTTTATATTACCTCGTGTCAGTCCAAGTTGGAACACTTTGATCAGTCCAAGAAACAGAAATTAGCTTGAAAGGACCTGCCATTATTACACTGCTTATACATGTACAATCAGGGGCTTCATTTATCCATTTGACTTCTGAAGTTACAAAACGCCCTAATTTTATCCTTAGCATTCTATCTAAGGATCAGAATTGTTAAGTACTGGAAATGACTGTAGATATTCAATCCCTGTCTCTATTATTTTTTCTTTTCTCCATTTTTCCGAGCATTCTGAACACGTTTTTCTTGATTTCCTTGTGTTTTTGTTGTTTTACTTTGTTAACTTTCATCTTCTCTTTCTGATGTTTTTGTGCCCTCTCACGCATCTGAGCATGTTCAGTCCTCTTCTTGTGTTCATGTACTGATTTCAACATGGCTACCATCTTTGAAATCTGTCGAAGAAACAGTAAAAGCTTGGTATTAATTTAAGTTTACATAAAATCAGTACAATGTATAATTCTAACAACGGCAACTGTTGTTCCTTTTTGAAGATAACTTCAACAGTGTTTGAACTTTCATTTTGATATGCATCCCGAGTCCCTGACTCATTTAATTGGCTTGGGACTTATTAAATTTTGGAAATATTTTATTTTTACAAAGTGGGACACATTGACATTTCATAATCAGTGTAAAAGAAGGACTCATAGTTTTCAAAACCAAAATGAAACACTGATTTCAATGGTCACTGACACTGTCTCTCAAAAATGGCCATAACTCCATCCATAATGCCATCGAACCTAAAATTCTTGATAAGAATCACAACTTGGCTCAGTTCTTACTGTTCAATAGAAGTTTCATTGCAATCCAACTAGTTGTTTAGGAGAAAAAGCACAGACAAAAACTATGTGACATAGTCAATTCAGACAGACATACATCAAACACAAAATCTATTTGATTGTATCCCCTACTAAATTTGAAAGACGTAATAAGAAAATAGTAGGATGATGAAAACCTTAGAGGATTTCCCAAATATCAGGTACATGTGTCAAAATTCAGTGCCATTGAGACAGGTCATGTGCATCAAAATGTATCTCCTTGGATACGGGGATAAATATCTGGGCGTAGCCTATATTTGCTTTATTTCTACTGAAATATGGCAGGCATATATATATATATATATATTGTGAAGATAAAAAATGACTTCTCACGCTCGCTGTATTTTTAGTATTTTATTTAAGATGTGCCCAAACTAGTTTCGCCTAAACGGCTCGTCAGTGAGGCTATAAATAGATATGATAAATAGATAATAACATATCTATTTATAGCCTCACTGACGAGCCGTTTAGGCGAAACTAGTTTGGGCACATCTTAAATAAAATACTAAAAATACAGCGAGCGTGAGAAGTCATTTTTTATCTTCACAATATCTTTTTCCCGTTCCGGGTTATTTATTCATTCTTTATATATATATATATATATATATATGTGCGTGCCTCCATCCGGATTTGAACCCAGATCGCCAGACTGGACGACAAGCGCACTAACCACTGAGCTACGGAGGCACACAAATATCTAAATATAGAAGTACGATCATACTGACCTTGGCTTCATGTGGTTCTCGTATTATAGCTACACGTTTTACAGTTTCTTTCTTCTCCACCAACGACTTCGGTGTATCTTTAAATGGTAACATTTTCTGTAATGCTTTAGGTACTGACAGTGGAGCATAACTTTTGCCCTTGCGTTCAATTTTCTGAAATATGAACAAACATATTTTTTATTTACAATACATGTATGAACACTTGCATGCAAAATACAATCTTGTGTTTATTTTATCATCATTACAGTAATTTACAGCACATAGTTTACAATTAATTCATTAAAAATCTTCGACAAAAAAGGCAGAACAATCTTTATACATGCGTAAAGTGAATTACAAAACTTACAAATACTATTAACCCAAGTGGTATAATTTTTCTGCTTCAACAAATTTGTGACCATTGCATCTGGTTGACTATTTTGATAATTATGTGTGCATAAGTTAAGAAACAATCAAATTTAAATAGTTCAAACAAACAGAAAACTTATTTCATTGTTTCAAATGTTTGTGCTGTAAATTTTGCACTGTGAGGGTAAAAACACATGCTACCTACCTTGTAAACAGAATCATCTGAGAAGGTTGGTTTTGTATGTTTTTCTCTATGTAACTGACCCATAGTTTTGAGACCAGTCCAGCCTTGTTTCTGACTAGCAGGAAGGAGTAATGTAGTTACAGGATTGTAGAACTGAGGAACTTCAACAGGATACCAAGTCCGCAAAAATACAATATCTGTAATATACATAAAGACAATTAAGTTTAATTTTATAACATAAATAAATATCTTAATAATAAATTTATTGCTGCCAACTAGCTAGGTTGTCATCCGATAAATAGGATCTCGAATCCAGGATTTGACTGGTTTGGGTAATTTTCATGATATTAGCTACGACCATGCCCTCCACATGAGAAGTTGTGTGAATGCGGAAGACGGTATCATGCAGTTGTTTTGGTTTAATTGAGAGAGCAACAACACTAAATACTAGTAAAACATATATCTATATTTGAAGTTCTTAAAAAATATCAGATTTTGATACATAAACATAGGTATCATTTTCGCCTTGGTCCAACTGTGCATTTTTTGGCCTCGGCTTTGTACTCCCGATTTATATATACATGTATTAGCTTCGGGAGGCATCGGGAACAGGGATATCACAAATGTTCTAATGATTACCCGAAGCTTCTCCTAAACCACAAGGACCTTTTTCCTGATATCGGGAGTACACTTACGGACTTTGAAAACGCACCACTTTTCAGGGGTCGGTATTTTTTGTATGAACTATTTAGGATTATTTTATACCAATGGAATAATGTTACTGGGTTAGAACGTTGTCGGTAAAGTATATTTTACTTTATTTTTACTAACCGAATTGCTAATAGTGACCACGTGGCCAAATCCCATTTTTAGCGCGTGAGTCTCGTGCGAATGAAATATCCGACCTGTGTAAATGACGATGTGTAAACGATTCATTAGCATACCAAAAAAACAACACATTTTAAGTTTTCAAAACCAAAGGTTACATTTAATGTCAATCTCAAACTGATGTACCTGGAGGTAAAAACATGTTACAAACCGGAAGTAGCCACCGCGTGGTTTTTGCACGATTTAGTTGTCGTGATACAATAAATATTCGTCTACAATAGCGTTTTATGCCAACTGAAACCACCGTTTATCTTCAAATAGGGATTAAAGGCATAAAAAGCCACCGAATTCGGATAAATTAATGCGCATGCTCCGCCATATAAAGGACTTCCGGTCAACAAACGTGCCTGTCAAAAGAATGCTTGGTGTCGATAGATATGCTAAATCATCAAATAAAAATATCAAACACGTTTATTTATGAAATATAACATTTTCACTTAGTACCCTGCCAATTTTATTTTCATCTAACATTGAACACGCGCTTCAACATGCAGTCACTTCCTTCTTGTATTACTATTTCCGGATGACACGGGTGTTAACCTTGGACAGTATGAATATAACCATGCGTATAAATAACGAATAACAGTCAATTTTCTTGAAGAAAGCAATATCTGCGTGATGGAATGTCCCAGATTTGGATTCCACCGAAAACATTTGACATGTTCTTTCACACCTGAGTCCATGGATAAGTTCAATGACCCGATCTGCCCACACGATTGTCCGAACCTGTGTTGGTGAATAGAGGAACATTCTCCAGAAGCGAATTGAAATTGTAATGAGTACCCGCTGTTGTGAACGCACCAAAACATAACTTTACACGCACTTTCCACAAATGTGAATTTGGTTTTGAGACTTAAGCACGTGGATGTCACGTGACTAAGTAACATTGTTAACTGTCGTTTTGAAGGTTTGACAGATGTTAAAACATAAATTGAGCTATCTATAGACAAAATTTTAATACAATTAAACAATGTTTACTATTAAATTTCGTGGTTTGAATAAGTGGTGCGTTTTCAAAGTCCGTAAGTGTACATCGCTGAGGCAAAAAATCTCAATGGGACAAGGCATTAGTAACATTACATAAATATAGTTACCACTAAGTAATATTCTATCTTCAAATGTTGCTCTGAATGCTCCTTCAGGTGATTTAGCAGCTTTCTTTATCTGACCTCTAACCCCGCTAACTGTACGTATACTAGCACCTTCAAACTTAGCTACTTCTAGAGCCGAGTTAAACATACCCTGCAAGAAACAATACAAGAAGTGCAGAATTCAACAAAAACTGTTTCAAACAAGAATATATAGCTCTGTTAAATCTTGTTTCCTCCAAAAATTTGAAACAGCTCGCTCAGTAAACACAAAATATTTGTGATCAATGATAAAGGTTCGAGAAATGTTGGCTTAAGGTTTCTCAATTGGTGAAGGTACAACCGACTGACAGACCAGAACAACTATCAGTTTGACCAGGTGAGGGGGGTGTAATCAATCAAATGCCCAAAAGGAATCTTCGACTGTAAATTCATAAATCTACGAAATAGGTCTGTTACTGAAACTTTCTAAAAAATCTCCTGGAATATAATTTCATTTACAATATTGTAAAACTAATTTAAACTTAAGTTACATACCTCTACAAAAGCTGTCTTCTTGTATATTTTCTGAGGATTACCGGTGAGTTTTAATTTCTTCATAATTTGTTGTGATTTGTCTAACTCTACTACTACACCAGTAGCTGCTATACGGAAATCAGCCTGATAATACAAAACATACAAGAATATGAACAAAGACAGTTGGTTTGAAATCTCATTCAAAATAAAGCACAGAAAGTAGTCAGCAAGCATGTTCAAATAGCCAATTGATTTTGCCGTTTTCCCATAGAAGAACTTATAATCAAGAACAATGAGCTGCCAGCACATTAATTGGCTATTCATAGTTATTTGGCCACCAGATAGATCCAGGTCAGTTGGTTATCCATGCAGATCAAGGTAGGTCATCCCAGCAAATACAGGATAGTTACTCATCCAGGCAGATCTAGGTCAGTAGGTCACTTAGGCAGATCTTGGCTCAATTTCCAGGTTAGTCATGTTAAGTTCTTCTGTGACATTGGCTTATATTATGTCTTTCAAATGTACACAATTTTGCCAATTGTTTGTCAATTAGCACATTGGAACCATTTTGATGTTGCAAGGAGCTGGGAAACTAGTAAGGTCAACAGAATGCCATAAATAAAGCTGCATTAGTTCAAACACAATGCAACATCTAATGAAACAGAATCACCAGGGCAAGGGATAGACAGACAGAGACGTGAAAAACTGCATATCCCATTTTTTTTTATTTAAGGCCAGGAAGAGAAGGGCATGGGGTCTAGTAACAATCTCCACTACTTACTGTTGTATCAGCCACATTTTCTACAGCTAACAACCCTGTACCTTGAGGTGTTATAGGTCCTGAAAATATAAGTTGCACATGTTTAACTCATATCACTGACCAGTATAAGAACCACTGAACTAGATGAAATGACTAAGTAACTTCCAATATTTTATACACAAAAAGTGCCAGCCAACCATGAAGACACAAAGTCTTGCTTTCTGAGCATATGTATTGACTGACTCCCTACTTTTATTGTCAGGCACCAGGCAGATAGTTTAAGGATAGTGGTAGCCATTATTTATCTAGCTAACAGACCGTATCAGAGTGGACCCATTGAACATCTATTTCCAAGCCACCTCTAAGTTAATCACTTTGCCATAGAGAGAGTAACATATGCAACAAAGGAGTTTTTATTGATTTTATTCCCGATGTTTAACAAAACATAAATTTACAACCCAACCAAATTATCTTACTTTACAACAAATAAACAACATTGAATACCCATGCAAAGAAATGATTCAATCTACAGTATATCTGAATGTTTGACGACTAAGCCTAGAACAGGGCCCAACAAAAAATCAAAATAACAGTACAAAGACTATGTGAACTCCATATCAAACAAGATATTTTTATCAAAAATGTATGCCCTCATGGCAGCTCAATAGTCAGAAATGCTAAAGGCCAAAGTGACCTTGACCCACTGACCTCAAAATCAAAATGGGTCATCTACTTTGTTTCTGACCAACCTCCACATAAGGTTTGAAGATCCTAGGGCAGAGCACTAGGGTATACCAACTGACTTACCGACCGACATACCAACCAACAAACCGACATGTGCGAAGCAATATACCCCTCATCAAACATGGGTGCAAAATCAAACTTACCCCAGAATGTAGAATGACAATGTAAGTGCTGTGGTGTATATTTTAACATTCTGTTCCTCATATTGTGATCCTGTATAAAGTACAGTGGAATACTCTGGAATCTTCTCCAACCAAGGGAGATAATTAATGGATTCTTATTCTTCAATATTTTCTTATGCCATCTATGTTTCTTAATACGAGTCTGGAAATAAGTAAAATCATAAGACTGAAATAGGTTAACAAAATTTGTTCAAAATAAACATTCAATGACAAACAGGAGAATCATTAAAGTTCATTATGCACCAAAGTTTCGTGTTTTACACAAATCACAAAATTAAATTATTTTGCAGTTCATTTACTAAGAAAGCATAAAGTTATATACAACTCTCTTTGAAGAATCGTCACAGTTTTTGGAACTTCATTGAATTTGATACATTCCATACATAAAGGTTGAAGGCCAGGTTAATTTATTGTGACTATTGAAATACTATTTGGTAACAAACTAGTTCGCCAATTGTGCTGCCCCATTATGGAATAGTTTGCCCATGATTATGAAGCAAATTGACTATTAAATACTCGTGATCCTCAAAGTGAATATTTAGACTTTTAGTGAAGTTGGTAGCCTACTGTCGCTTGTAAACTTTAACTGAATCAACATTCCTGAGGAATCGATAATTCGTCTGCACGGCGGTGCGAAAAATGTGCTGTCACCTTATGGCATAGCTTGCTCATGCATATTAGACAAATTGACTTTTAAATACCGGTGATGTTCAAAGTGAATTTTTAAACTTTTACAGAACTTAGTAGCCTACTGTCGTTTGTTAAACGCTTCAAAAGACTTCATTTTCCAAAATGATATTGATGCAGCTATGATACTAAACTTTTAAGTCGCGGAAAAATTCAACCAGCTGAGAGAAGGCAAATATTTCCTTCATATTCTGAGCTATTAGAGCCTTTGTGCTGACTTCAACGATATTTCACAGTATTTTACTTCTTTGTGATCAACTTCCAGCTGTTGGTGGGGCTATTTTTTAGCTTCATTCACGGCAGTGAATTGGTGGTTACAGACAAGTTTGCTAAATTTTAATATGCTAACTAAAAGCAAGTCCGATAGTGTCACATTTTATACAATTCGAGGTTATTGCCCTTGGTGCTTTGGTTGCACCTCATGTTGCGTGTATAAGTAGAGTTATCTGTGAGTGATACAGATAGAGGTTGTCGCCCCTTGTGTATTGGTAACACCTCATGTTGCGTTTGCGTGTACCTGCAAGTGTCTTGTGTGTTGCGTCCAGTAACATTGCGTCTCAGGTCCGGTATATGGATAGACATGTAACTTGTACAGGTAGAGGTGTTCGCCCTTTGTGTGCCGGTGTCACCTCATGTTGCGTTTTGCGTGTACCTGCAAGTGTGTTGTGTGTTGCATCCAGTAATATTGCGTCTCTGGTCCGATATATGCATATATATGTAATTTGTAGTTAGAGGTTGTCGCCCTTGGTGTGCCGGTGTCACCTCATGTTGCGTCCAGTCTATTGCGTCTCTGGTCCGATATATGCATATATATGTAACTTGTACAGGTAGAGGTGTTCGCCCTTTGTGTGCTGGTGTCACCTCATGTTGCGTATTGCGTTAAAAGTTTGCATGCTGCAAACGTTCAGGTAGAGGTGTTCGCCCTTTGTGTGCTGGTGTCACCTCATGTTGCGTTTGCGTTACAGTTTGCGTGTTGCAAACCAGTGCAGTGTGTTGCGTGGAATATTGCATTTGGGCACCTCGACCTAGTTTGAGTACCTCAAAAAATTAACTACAGTTAATCACACCTGTCTCTCAGCTGGTTGGATTTAACAGTTACGACAGGGTTGCCTTAAGCAAATCCCGTCTTTCTGTTTCTGCGGCCACATATTTTCCACTCCAATATTTGTCCTAAATTATATCTTTATGCTTATATGTTGGTATTTCAAGCCTGTTAAAAGGCAAACCTGGAACTTATTAAAGCAAACCTTAGTATAGCCAGTTGTTGTGTTTTATTCATTCTCTTATAAAATAAGTAAAATCATAAGACTGAAATAGGTTAACAAAATTTGTTCAAAATAAACATTCAATGACAAACAGGAGAATCATTAAAGTTCATTATGCACCAAAGTTTCGTGTTTTACACAAATCACAAAATTAAATTATTTTGCAGTTCATTTACTAAGAAAGCATAAAGTTATATACAACTCTCTTTGAAGAATCGTCACAGTTTTTGGAACTTCATTGAATTTGATACATTCCATACATAAAGGTTGAAGGCCAGGTTAATTTATTGTGACTATTGAAATACTATTTGGTAACAAACTAATACTAACCTGTACATATCCTACATTATTTTCTACACTTAATAATCCTCCCAGTATGACAGGATATGTGGCATCAAAATTTGTAACAAATTCACATGGTACACCCTGTATCTCTACACGTACATACATTCCTGGTCTAAAACCTTCATATTGTACTCTCGTCTCGTCATCCATATCCTCAAACATGGAACGATTTATCTAAAATATACAATATACTTAATTACAGTAACATGTTTTAAAGTACACCAGTTACTTACCCGGTAAATCACTTGACCATTCTGATCATGTATAACAATGTTAAAATTTCAAGTGCTGCAGTTTCTTTTTGTGTTTGTCATTGTAACGTGTGCTTGTTGTCGGTGTTGTTTTCATTTTGTGTGTTCATGTTTGAGCCATTCAGGCTCTGGCATTTCTGTTGAGTACTGCCTTCCCAGTCTGATTTGTTCTTATCTCATTACTGTATCCATTTAGAGGTTCCATTGTACTTTATATGGTGGCCTTGTAAGGTAGGTTAACCCTGCTGGTCATTCAAGAAGCTGAAAACAAGTATATTTCTTCGTTTGCTAGGCAACGCCTACCTTTGCTTGTTGATTGAGTTCTTCCTTCCAGTTATCGTAGAATTCTGTATCACCTTTCATATCATATTGTGTATCAAACATTTCCTTTAACTTTCTCTTCTTCTCATCTCTCCTCTCATCTGCTGTCATATCGGCTTTCTTTTTCTTTACCTCTGCAATATTATATTGTTGTTGGTTAGTTCACTCAGGTTTAAGCCATTTCGCTTGTACATAATTATATAGTGTTTGTTGTCATGGACCATAATGAAAATTATGTTATGCACAGAAATAAAGGCATTATTTCCAGTATTACCATTTCTATATGATGTTTCACCGGTTGAATCACAAAACCAGTTTTCATGGACTGTATTCTTGCCAGTTTAAAATTTATGTTCCACAAGAAACAAGCAACTTCCCACATGTGGAGAAAAATTGGTCATGTTTGAAGGATGTTTACAAAGGAATCCATTGGATTATCAAACAAATGCAATAATTTTAAAACCAAAATTTCATAGGTCAAATGAACAAATTTACATAACTAATGTCGTAACTAGAAGGGTTTTTGACACAAAAACCTATGCCCCCCACAAACAACAACTCGGACAAAAATCACTCAAACTAAAATTCCTGACGAAATAAGCAACTACCATAAGCTTGGTACCATATATTCATGTGAAGTTTAAGGAGAACAAGCACAGTCAATCAATCTAGACAGATATTCAGCACAATATCAACAGGTCTCCCCCTACTATACAAAATGAACAATTTTCAAACCTTCAGGTTGTTTCTCATCATCTTCATCATCGTCACCACCATCATCATCAGCATCATCTTCCATGGCATCCTCTTGTGTATCAGCTGTACCAGCATGCTTCTCACCCGTCTCCAAGTCTTCAAAGTCTCCATATAGATCATCTACAAGGAACATAATCATAAATACACTAAAACAAGCTTTTGTGTGATGTTTTTATGTTTATTTATTCAGTCACTACGATTTTACATGTACAGTCAAGCATTTTTCGGGGCAATGTTTTATTAATTATTTATTTATTCCATTAAAAGTTTTTTTCAACAATGTTTTAGTTATGTACAGGAACCGATTCCCCAACAAGTTTTACTGATCTGTATCCTAATCAGTAATTACTAATCTTTCCACAAGAAAACAGCAAATTCTCCACTTGTGGACTGACATTGTTATTTTTATGGAAGGGTATGACATGCTATGACAGGAAACCGAAATCCTGGACCAGTACACTGACCATGACTGTGATTCTGCCTTTTTAAGTAGAGGGTACAATAAATGTACTCATTATCCCAATAAAATCTATGAAGTATTAACTTCATGTTCATATCAAAATTTGGTAAGTTCAAGCAATTCAGAGTATATTATTATAATCAATAGCAGTCAGTATACAATGAATGTACTCACCATCTTTCTGTAATAAAACTTCAGCGTCTTCATTTTCATCCCATTTACCAGTGACAAAACAATCAGCAATCAACTCTCGGATCTGAAGCAGATATTTACCCTAATGAGGCCTACTATGCATACTTGAACATTATTTATGACCCGTAATTCACTTAGTTTATATTTAAACATTTTGTTTGTTCAACTGTTTTCAAACCAAAAGAGACAGGGTACATATTTTTTCTTGTGTTTGGAAAATCTTAATATGCTATAAATCATGGCATATGAACAAATTAATTAAAACAGTGTCAAACTTGAATTAAACAAACAAAAGATACAGCTGAAGAAAAGACTAAAAAGACAGATAACACATACACTTTCTATATCGATGGAGGCGAGTGTATGTATCTGACATTTTGTACAATCTGTGCTATTGATGGCTACTCGGTCCTTGGAACTAGCTTCACTTTTCTCTTTGAGTACACGGAACAATCCACCTATCTCATCCTCTTCTTCCTCATCAGCTGCAGCAGCTTCATTCTCATCACCTGTAATATAAATTATCAACACCATTCAAATAATACTTCAGTAAACAAATAAGTTGAACCAGAAATGCATGGCTGCCATCTTTTTTTGACTGACAATAGAAGAGATCAAGCAAAACATGTCACAAGATGAACTTAAATGTGTTTTAAACAAGATTTAGATGTATAAACAAGGACGGTATTTATTCTAGTGGTTTTAAATATGAGACAGAAGATCATAAAAATTTATCAAATGTATCTTTCTGAAAAGGGAGGTGAACTTAGAAAACCAGAATTTAAAGTAACTCCACTTTAATAGGAGTACTTGGCAACGGGACATGCCGAGGTCAAGGAATAAGCCACCACAGTCAGTATTTTATCAACACAAATTAATAAATAACCAACCTTTCCCATAGATAAGTTTTCTGTAGTTTATACGTTCAGATTGTCTTCGTCGAAAGCTTGCTGCAGCTTGTGACATCAAATCATGTCTCCAAGTCATAGACCCATCTGTAAAACAATATATGTAGCAATGATAATATAGGAAACAATTCAAATCCACCATATTACAGCCATTTGCATTTGGTTATTACCAAAATGCTAAATTATATTTAATGCTAAAAAAATAGAACATTTTTAGTTCTAACAATGATACTTAAATCACACAAAAACTACAGTAAATTTCTACTAGGAGTAATATACTACTTCCACTTCAATCATCATGCCCATATTTGCAATTTTAAAGAACTATAGCCTCAATTGCCAAACAAAAGTGGTCCCCTTTAAGACTGATTTTCTGTGTTAAAACGAAATGAGGAAATCGGACAGAGAATGCAGCACTCAACTTAACCAGCCAACCACAGACAACAGTAACATCACATCACAACAACACAGAGCAATGCCCACATGCAACCCAAAGAAATTATTAAACTCCCAAGTCCTCGCCTCAAAAATGCAGGATGACCGAATTTCACAAAGAAATAATGGTGATTCCAAGAAAACATTTTCAGTAGAACATTACAATACTGTATATTTAAGTTCTTCATATACATGAACACTTACCATTGTTTTCATTTCCTAAATCTACTGTAGAAGCGTCTGGTTTGTTCTTTGTAGAATCATCTATTTGTTTATCACCTTTCTTATCTTCCGTCATCTCCTCTTCATTTACATCATCATGTGACTTCTCTTTTGCATTCAATGAGAAATAATCCTTCTGTGACAGGTTCATTAACTTCTCTGATAAACTTTTACCAGGTTTCCCACTAGTGCTGACTTCTATTGACTTTACAGTGTCAGCTTTCAACTTTTTATCAGATTTGGCATTATCAACGTCCATTTCCTCCTCGTCAGAACTATCTTCTTCTTCGCTTGAATCATCACCATCATCTTCATCATCATCGCTGGACATTTTCGACGGTTTTGACTGACTTTTATTTGCTTTATTGTCTAATGCTGTTTTTCCTTTCGATGATGATACTGATGACGCAGCAACAGCCTTTGATGCAGTAATGGATGTTTTTCCACCTGTTTTAGCCTTTTTATTGTTACTATTATCACAGACTTCATCATCATCATCATCACTACTGTCGTCATCATCTGATGTGTCATCACTATCATCCTGAGGCTTGGGTAATTTATCTGATTTTTTAAGCTTCTTTTCAGAATCACCATCATCATCATCGCTGTCGTCATCATCATCAGATGATGAATCATCACTTTTAGCCTTAGACTTTGATCGATGTGGAATATTAATCCTGACTTCATCATCATCATCATCATCATCATCACTATCGTCATCAGACGATGATTCATTTTGAGGTTTTGATTTCTTATGTGGTATGTTTATCTTGATTTCATCATCATCATCAGAGCCATCACTATCATCATCGCTATCATCCATGTCAGCACCTGGCTGGCTATCCTCTAATTCATCATCAGTATCGGCAAATTCTATTCCAGTCTCAGCTTTTGAATCTCTCTGAAAAAAAGGATAATATGTTAAGTACTTTTTTGTTACATCAAAACAAAGTAGAAGATACACAGCATTTAAACACTATTCATTGTTAAAAACATGTAGACTTTCAGTGATCCATTCATTTCATTCAATAATTACATCAGTCACAATTTGAGAAATATAGGATCCGTTGTCTTTGGAGATCAACATTTCTTAAACGAGTTTAGAAAGCACTTCAGGATTTGCAAACATATCAACTTCAAAACTTACTGAAGCTCGCAATTTCTTTGTTACTTTCTTTTCATTAGCACCACCATCATCATCATCATCATCATCGTCATCATCGTCGCTACTTTCATTATCAGAGGAGTCTTCATCATCATCATCCTCATCGTCGTTTGTACTGTCAGCAAACACAGCTTTCCTTCTTACTCTACCATCCGTCTCAACACTTTCTTCACTGTAAACAGATCAACTTTGAAAGGTTTTTGACACAAACATGTACCGGTATGTCTCCCACAAGGGGCCATAACTCCAACAAAAGTCACTCAATCGTAAACTCCTGACAACATACACACCTGCACTTGATTTCAACTATCCATGTGCAGTTTCGTTGATGTGACTGGTATTAAAAGAGAACAAACACAAGCAAGCTACTGCAAGCTGTGGGACATCTATCCATCTATCCATGAATCTATCTATCCAGATTGGTACAAAACCAATATATCGCGAGGGGGATATAATTTTGTGGATTTCGTGGATGATCACAACCATTAAAATTAAATCCCCACAAATATTAATAATTTCTACAGTATATGACATAGTCGATAAGATATACTTGAAATTACGTGTCCATGAAATGGTCTTTTTCACCAAAACTTTGAATTTCACTCATTGAAATTAAATGAGTACTGTATATGGGAGACTCTCCCCGACTAAAAGGGAGACAAAATGAACCGCATGAAACAAACTCATACCTGTAACCTTCATCTTGATCAGCAGTATCAGATTTTTTGAAAGCTGATGAATACAGAGACACCTCGGATGACTTCATCTTCTTATCTACAGGATTATTCATGGCCATCAGAGAAGCAACAAGTTCATTGGCTACTTTAGGTTCATCATCATCATCCATCTAGAAAAAAGAAATATCATAGAATGTTACACACAGCAAGTACTACTGTACAAGTATAATTATGTCTGCCGGTAGAAACGTTGAATTGCAGAATATAGTATGCGGAAATATTAACATTTTTTTTATAATTCATTGGCGACTTCATGAACATCAATTCACTATCTTTATACCATCCCTTTCGTGCAACGAGTGCATTTCTCCATATACTCAGATACAATATTTTGTCTATATTCCTGGTTATTTGAAAACATTTTACATGGAAATTTAGCAAATGCTATGATGATAGGGTAATGTGTCAAAACAACGCCTCCATAGTGTAAGGGATTAATAATCGTGAGGTCTACAACAAAATATTGTGTGCCTTTATTCACTCATCAAATAAGATTATTTTTCAAAGATGTTCAACTTACATTCTGTGGGTCAGTGTGTGAATGGCTTCCACCTAGATCAATATAGACAGCATCCTTATCATACACGATACCACCCACTCCCGACATCGGGGCGTACACAACCCTATCTCTCTGACTCAATGATCGTTTCTTATTCTGGTCCGGAGTGGGGCAAGGATCAGTCAGGAACTGTAGATCATGTATGGAGAAATCCCCGCAACCAGGTATATGTATATTGGTGTTGTTTTTCATGTGTGTACCATGTAGATATCCATATAACGAGACGTTACGATCTGATTTGTTGTGCTGACGAACTTTTTCAGGGTCGGTGATATCCTCCATTCTGTACAAAAGATAGAAGAAATGTATGAACAAATGGAGGGGGACATATAATTGTCACAACTTAAAAATCAACATAGGGTCATCTCTAGTCTGAATCAGCCTGCATACTGTGGATTCTAGGTCTTTAGTTATTGATCTAGAACCCT
Organism: Spisula subtruncata; assembly: GCA_963678985.1. NCBI lineage: Eukaryota > Metazoa > Mollusca > Bivalvia > Venerida > Mactridae > Spisula > Spisula subtruncata. The sequence goes on from OY787660.1 coordinate 6,428,154, forward strand.
TTCAACCAATGCAGAATGTTTATTTGGGTTAAACGCAATGTCGTAACCATTTTATAGTTATACATGTATATCATATGGCTACTGATTCATTTAACCCGTTTTCTTGGAGTGTATCCAAACCATTACTAACTTACCTTTCCACAAGAAACCAGTTACTACTCCAAATATATGAGGAGGAAAATCAAGATTTCTGGTAAATCGTCATGGACCAGTATAACCTGCTGCAAATGGGAATTAACCTGGATCACCCAGTTACAAATCCTGCTCACAAATCAGGACCAAAGCTTAACAAACAAAACGACATGTGGAATGAGAGAAATATAGAAAGAAATCAAAATTAATGTAAAGGTTCAAACAACTTGTTCCATTACCTGTCAGCCAGTATATATGGATGTGTCGTTCTCCAGGTGAGTGGTCGGAACTTCATCACAGATATAAATCTACATAGATTATGTACTTCTGTCTTCTGATATTCACCATTGACCATACCAGACAGGTAGAACAACTTAGCACCCTAAATATGAGAAACATGACAGTATAGTACAGTCTAAATACTAATTAGAGAAAAATATCAACTAAGCTATGATTATAATAATTGAGAAGGGCTCAGTGTAAAACTATGGTACAGGGTTTTCCCTAGGAGTTTTTATATGAGGGTCCCAGGACCCTTAATGTTTATATTTAGGGAGTCCCTGAGAAAATTTGGGGGTCACTTCATAAACGGTAAGGCATTTCAAGTTCATTATTACAGTGAGAATCAAATTTATAAATTAATAAAACGTCAATTAAGATTGCTCAATGCACCACAATACTTGGTTTAATAATTAACAGAAAGAAAAAATATTCTAGCTGAAACGAAAATGTCTATTCAAGGGATCCTATTGGGGGTTTTAAGGATGCACAGTAATGCAGAAATGAGGGTCCCAAGCCACAAAGTTGCGTCAGGGACGCAGAAAACCTGCATCAGGGAAATCCCTGATGGTACATGCCTCTATAAATTCATGCACATTTGTAGATCTATACCATAGTTTTGCACTGAGCCCTCAAAATACATTTATATAAAGGGTCATGATAAGTACTGTTTAAATGAGGTTATTTCTGGGCAAAAAATTCAACATATTTTGAATTTCAGACATTAAATGTGTGTATATATTAGTGATTTTTATTTCAATATAACCTTTGCAGACTGAAATTGATAATACAGGTAATGTTGACAAATTTTGTAAACTCGCAATATTCGCCAAAATTTAAACAAAGTACATTAATTTTGCATTTATTGTTTTGGTCTAATTTGTTTTGAACTAAATACCTGATAGACTTCAGTCCAGAATCTGTGTTTAAGTCGTTTCTTGGTTTTCCTCAACCTTTTGCTGTCTTTGAAAGAATCTAAATGAGTGAGAACTCCCATAATCCTAGGAAAGCCATGTACTTGACAAATGTTGAGGAATTCAAACGTTTCCATCTCAAAACCAAAACTTGCATCAACAAGAAGTAGTACCTGAAAGATGAACACCAAGCACAAAATAACAACTGACACAATAGAAACAATGGATAGCATGAAGGGTTTTTGTTTTGACCAAAAAATGTACAAAATAGCCATAATTTTTCCTGACAAAATGCACGACTACCAGTAAGCCTGGTATCAACTATTCGTGTTAAGTTTTATCGAAATCTGACCATGCAGTGGATAAAGAGAACAATGGTGGTAAAAATTTGTGACAAAGGCCTACACCCAGACCAACATTCAGACAAAGGTCCAGCATCAAAAAAGTTAATCTTTGTACTAGAAATAATGTAGAAGCTATGATTTTTTCAATAAAATAACCTTACCAAGTCTGCAACTTTAGCTATATCGATCATAGAATTGATGTCATTGTTACATTCTATCATTGTAAGTCTTCTCTGTTTTCCTGAAATTATTACAATCAAATTGGTAAATATTATATCAACAAAGTCAAGTTATTATCATCAAGCTTCATTTTGAAGTGCACTGAATCTTATAGCTACAATATGACTTTGCTAGGAGAAAATTTTGACCAGTAAGTCAACATTTTGAGGGTGAAAATGAGGCTTTTTGGAAATTTCAGGTGCCATTTTAGTAAAGGATTGAATGAAATCCATAGTATAGCTAGCATCTTCAAGTCAAAACATGAAGTATGTATAAACAAATCAACAATAAAATATGTTGATAATGGAATCATACCTGACACAACTGTCACAGGCCCTTGTATTCGGGTTAATCTTTGCTTGGTGAAATTTTTCACAACACATTTCAGTAGAGTTGTCTTGCCTACTTTTGGGGGTCCTACAACACCAACAATGATAGGTGGAGGTTCCACAGGTGTGCGGTCAACTATAGGTATATGCTGCTTCTTTGTCTTCAAATCTTGAGTTCTATGTAAAAGTAAGTAAGTTATAAAAAATATTAACGTTTTACTTAAAATAATGATAAAATACAATAGTTCTATACATTGTGATATATATATACTATAGTCTATATAGATAAGTTTGTAACTTTGCTTTGTTTCCAATGGTATTAAACTATTAAACTAAGGTGAATAATACATGTATGAAAACATCACATCACATGGTCATCATTCCAATATTTCATAGAGAAAACAGAATGAATTTGTTTCCCTTTTGAAAGCTGCATGAATAAGGTCAGAACAGTCTGAAGAGTTTAGCAATGTTATTACTAAAATGATATTATAATTCATGATACAAACCTCTGCACAGTTTTAAGTGTTTTATTTGCATGCTGGATAGAAAAGGCCTTGGGATTTCTCTGTCTAGCACTTAAGTTTTGTTGTTCAATGGGATTTTTAGACTTTTTACGCTCAGCTTTTGGGCCAGATGCCTTCATCCGATGTGTCTTGTTCTCTCTTTTCTCTTCCATCTTGCAGCAACTAGTAAATTATATATCAAAATCTTAAAACAATTTAAAGTTACATCAGGCATTTTTCACTCATCTTCAATAATTGATAGTTTAGCTTCACATAACTAAACTTCTCTGGTCGTCTACATGTATTCTAACATGACACACCATCTTGCCTATATACAGGGTGGACATACTACATGAATTTTTGGCTAAGTCCACAAGTATCTTATTTTTTTAACGATTTTAACGAGATATGTTGGATCATTAGCCAAAAATGAGCACTATACATGCAGCTTAATAGTTTTGTGAAACTGGTTACAGTTAATGCCTGAAAACAACTGCATGTAAAGTAGATTCGGGCAAAAGCTGTGACCTTCTGACAAAAGTTCTGTTCAAACAAATTAACTTGTGTAGGTAGTGCATGGCAAATGCTGATCAGTTAATATCCGCATGGCATTCTCGGAATTACCAAAGAGGTTCAAAGAAAGGATAGGAAGGTACCTCAAATTTAGAGCATTTCTGATAAGCTGTGGCAAGATATTTAGTCACGTGATCTGGTCATGCGACTCGACCGCGGTGACACTAGTCCATCATTTTGAATTTTTCGGTTGGGAGAGGAATTTATTTTCGTTTTAAATGCGAGTTTTCAAGTTCAATCATCAGTCAAACTGAGCAAATGTGGGCATTTATTGTTTCTAAAATATGTAATCTATGTTCAAGTTATAATATTTTTTGCGATACGTCCGCTATGATAAAATAAACCTCAGTTTTGTGCGAGTCATCGAAATGGAGTTTTCAAATCAACCCGCAACAGACAAAGCTGTTTGTTTTAAAAATTTTAGAGCTATTTGTACTCACTACTCTAATGGGAATATTACTTTTTGTAATCAATGGACTGTCTTGAAGAGACTTGTGGTTTTGAAACAACTTCGTTCTTTTGTTTGAGGGGGTAAAAATGAAATCTTGCTTGGGCGTCAAAATCCAAAATTTCATTCGTATTTCGACTGGTGGACAAGGTGTGAAAAACAGAATAATTTCCTATTTTAATTAAGTTTCAGCGTATAAAACATTTCGAAATGACATTAACATGTTAATAATCTATCATATGATATACCTGGTAGCCAATTTGCTCCAATTAAAGTTGATTTAGTGGAGATTTAAATCACCCGTCAACTCGACAAATACATGGCTGTTTTTGTAAACAATATCGGCGGAAATTAATGGAGTTAACCGCATGCGGCAAAATCCAAGTTTAGCAGAAATGACTGATAATAACCGAAGCACGCACAATGCATTATGGATCATCAAAGATCTTCGGCAAAATAGATGATCTGCGAATCTTCTCTAGACCTCTTTGGAATTACAAACCTAAATCAATCAAGTCGAAAGTTTTGAAACTAGTAGCAAGTTTTGACTGGAAGTAAGTGTTATATGATCACCATACCATGTTGTGGTTGCGGACAGCCTGTGGTTTTTATCATGGGAGAGCAAGTGGAATAATAAAATTCTTCCTACATAGACCATTTGACCAGTAATTTTACCACAACAATAGTATTAGATTGATGCTACAATATGTATGTCACAACAAGGGGTATTGCAAAATAGAACAAACAGTGAAAATGACAAATATGCCTGCGATTAATTGGAATATATGTGTGAATGTTTACAATTGACATCCGAATTTGTGTCATCCGAAATCGTTACCTTTACAACAACATCACTGATTAATACATTTTAAATGATCGGCAGCAGATAAAGAAATCGTCAATATAATATGTACAACCTTTTCAATGTTGACCAAGAAAGTATATAAGAGCCAATGTCCACACAGACGTCTAAAACGTGTTTATTTACATCCACACGTGTTTTTATTTTTTGCAACGGAAACCAATCATGAATTTGGGAACCAGCGAGTGATTCTCACGATGGATGAATAAAACGTTGCGCTATTAATGTTTTTTTGTGAATAAATTTTGTTTTGACGATCTCTAAATAGTGTTTTTCTCTTAGCACGGTATAAAACTCTAGTTTTTTTTGGTGTAATTCTTTTTGGATATGGGATTAATTCTCTTTAACGTTGCAGTCAGCTGACAAAAAGCTTCTTTTGATATATTTTTTTGCTTTTGAAGTTACCCCACCTTCATAAAAGATGGTGCACAAATATCAATCCCCTGTCAGGGTTTATAAATACCCGTTTGAGATTGTTATGGCGGTGAGTATAATTTAATATTTTTCTCCGTATTTATTTTATATCATATTTTAAGATCATATGTCGAACAACTTTGTAGTATGCGATTTATCATTTAGGAGTGGTCGCCTACTCATTATCTGTCAAGTTATCACATTCTGTTTATGGACATTATGATCTGATTAAGTTCATCATTAACCAATAATTTGGGAAGTGATTAAAGTGTTAGGTTATACGTTTTGTATCATGCACCAGTTAATTGAAACCCCCCGTGAAGGACGTGGGATTTTTTTACCTTTTTTATGTCTGCGGGGTGAGTGTAGGGATTTTGTTCCGCACAAAAAGAACAGGGACATATCAAGCTGGTACTACATGTTGCTGGTTTAGGCTGTGGGTAATGGGCGGGATTTTTACTTTCTGCATGGCCTTGTGGGGCAGGGATTTTACCCGGGTTTTGAAAATGCAAAGTCAGACTCAAAATCAGGATGTGACTGTAGTGTTCAACTGTCAACCGCACAACTGAATTATAAACTGTAGCCCAAACCACTATTATATCATTAATAATTAAATGAGGAGACAAGACTAAATTTAAAGTTCATTCCTTGTCATAACTCATATCTACAAAAAAAACTTGTATGTCCGTCTTTGTCTGATGAATTTGGTCAAATTGGTGCTGTTGTTGTCCATAAAAAAATTGGGTAGGGGGATAACAGGGTCGATAGGGTTACAGGAAACGCATATTTTAAGGCCTTAACTGTTACAATATTTCAGATAATTTTAAGTGGTAACGTTGCCAATAAAAAGTTGTAAAAGTCTAAAGTTGGTTGCATAAATGAATTTGATTGCTTTGTCAAATTGTCTACCTTGATTTTTTTTAGACTGTGTGATGCCATTCTATGAAAGGTGTGGCTGGAAATAGATTGTTGTTGTAGAACATGGTCATGTCACCAAAAACAATTTATAAGATCTTGTGCTACTGTAACTAACACTGTTGCAGTATTTCCCGATCAAATCATTTAACAGTACATTGATTCCTAATTTCTTTAATTTCTTTTACTATAAATGTAACCATAGTGTTTGGTGCAAAATCCGATATAAATTTGCATGTCTTTTGAACCATATGACATAATTATGTGTTAAATTAAATGTTAAAGTAGGCCATATAGAAAAAAAAAGTTTATAAGAAATAATCTTCAGGCAAAATTTCTTGTGCATTTGGGACCATTACATAAATGATTGCGCATATTGCCTTCTTCCCTGTTAGAAATTGAGGTTTCTTGTCTTGGGGTAATTTAGTGCATTCTACTTTAGTTCACTTGACTGACTGGTCTTATTGTAATTTTTGCTTACTTGGCTGTTTAATGTGCCTTGGAACTGGGATGGGACATTTACTAAATTTTAGGGAGCTCCAAGTAAACTTTAACATACAAATCACAGTCACTGCTCACATTAAGTCACCTAGTCATTGAATAGTTACAATCATTTTGTATTAATAAAATATATAATTTTGCTCATAATGATAAATTGAGCTCATGGCATGATGGGCTCAGTATTAACTTCATGCAAACTTTTTTGCATTTTACCTTCCAGATAATCTGTGCTCTTTTAGTTTTACTAGTTTGAGTTATATGCAATATGCATTATAGGTGTAGTCAGCAGACATATGCCCGACTTTTGGTAATTACTGTCAAAATTGTAAGTAATTATCCAATATTTTGCACATCTTCCGTAAATAACTTATAAATCATTTTCCTATATGACAGGTATACCTGTGTAACTGTTGTATAATATGCTTATTTATAATCAAGTGATAATAGTTGTATAACTGCGTTATGATCACTTTATTGATTTACTGATCAATTAACTATTTATTATTAATTAAGTGAAATAAAAATTATTTCATTAATATTTTATAAGTAATCTTCGAATAAAATTTTCCAATTAGTAATTTAGTTTTTGCAAGATATTCTTTTCACATCGGCATAATATTAGATCTACCTGTATTCTCAATGGTGAAAAATATATGTTTCATTGTCAGTATGCCTGGGGCCTGGTCTGTCCAATTATATTACCATTATTTGTTCTGTTTTATAAATAATTGTTATGCGAAAATATATGACCCAATTTTTCATAGATTATTAGGTCTACCGTGAATTTCATACATGTAACCATTTTTGAAGAAAAAAGTAAAAAAAAACAATTTTTGTCCTACCAAACAAAATATTTTTCATCACATTAGGCCTAAAAAATTATAGTTTCCTGTAACATGCTTGAAAAAAGATAGGACGGTAGGTAGGGATTTTTTTGTTTTGTAAAGGGCAAATCCTTTGTCCCGTCAACCAAATTTTAGCCTGCAGCCCAATCTCTATCATATAATTAATAATTAAACGATAAAACACAAACAAATTAGTATACTTGTTGTCTACAAACAAAATGTCACAAATTTGACGAAATTTGTATTAGAGATGTCAATAAAAAAATTGGCTAGGGGTAAAGGTAGTGGATCGGTAGGGTTATAGGAAACAAACATATTTTTTATGTCTTACTGAGGTCATACAAGTTGAACATCTGTTATTTGTTTATTTTACTGACAAGATTAAATTCTTCAAATTGAATATCCTGCAGTAAATTTAAGTTTGTATATTTGTTTATTTTATTTCTGTGTATGAAGTGTCTTATCTATTAAATTTGAATTTAGGTCAAAGTGTGTCACTTGAAAAGTTAAATCAACTACTCACATTCATTAGTTGTATAGAAAAATGTCATATTGACATGATCATTATGTTAAGTCAAAATTAAAAGGACAGAGTACAGTACCTGATCTCCTATACCAAAGTGATTATAAATAAGGTGTATGCGTCTTTAAAGCAGAAAGATGAAGGTTTGAATCCCAGATCTAATTGCTCAATAGTCAATACTGATCTGGACAGCTGGGAGCAGCCAGCTAAATAAACAATGGTTTTACTGGTATGGTATTTTTGCAGTACCTGTCTCACAGTCTCACACTTGTCCTATACCCTCATTAGAGTATTACCGGTAATTTTGTAATGCCAGGGTTGTACTATTTTGCAGCTAAAATATACACATGTACTGTAGTCCTGTACATGTATACAGTATGTTAAGACTTATTTTATATATGTGTACATTCATTTCAAAGAAAGTATGACCATTTAACCAGAAACGCTAGGCCAAATTAGCTTTTTTAAAAATTTCAAGGGTCAAAGAATTAATTCAATTACATGTTACATTGGGACAGGTACTACCTGTCGTAAGTATAGCTGTAAGCTTGTAAAAGTCATTGTACTTCTTCAAAAATCTGGGTTATTCAAAATGACGTCACAGTATCAGATCTGAAATCTAAGACATACTGTGTAGTAATAAGTATTTATATTTTTAATAGTACTGCCAGGTGATAATAATACTTATTGTACGTTGATTGATTATTACATGTCTTGTAATCGGTGCCAAATTACTCTACCTATTTTCATACTTAAAAGAATCTAGATTCATATCAAAGTATATTTCAGTGACATAATACATTTTGTGTATGAACGTATGAACTTCTGATATGATCTTAGTAGTCTAGTTAAATTGTTTATTTGTATGTCAGGGTCTCCTGCGAGAAGTTGCATACAATTAACACACTGTATGATATTCTAAGGTCTTTTTTAAGTTCAAAAAACATATCTTATGTAATTATAAATAGTATGTTAGTATCATTATGTCTGCTTAAATTTCAAGGGATGTAGAAATGTTTTCATGTTACTAAGCCAGTTTGAAATTTAGATTTAAGTAGTTGATTTGAATTTTTCATGTCGAGTAAAAAAATGAAAATAACTAAAAGTAGCTGGCAAGAAACTGGAATATGAAAATATAATGTGACCAATAAAGCAGCGGTAATATATAAGTATAGTCAGTGGACTTTGCCGCCTCCTGGCTTGTTTCTACACTTAAGCGTTGCATTTTACAGTCATTGAACTCCAGGGTACTGTTTTATCAACGGACTTACGGAAATCGTAAACTTACGTTCAAATTTAAATTATTTATATTACTTTAACTATTGCAAATTGGGGACGAATATTGTTTGTGGACGTTCATTAACTGAATCTAGATTAGTATTACAGCTCCATTTATCACACTTTATAGTTGTAAAAGTATGATAAAGAATTAAAATTTGATCGTAAGTTTAAGCTTTGCGTAAATGCGTTGATAAAACAGTGCCCAGGTGTAAGAATTTATAATATAATAATAAATTTATGTAAAACGAAAAGTAGTCTAGAGTAATAGCGTACAACCATTAGTCTGCACTGTTATCTGCAGGTCTCATAATGTAACATACATATACTGCATGCCATAGTTATAGTTATATAATGCAGCTGCCAGACTTCTTGGTACAATGCACTCTGGGTAAAAAAGTCAGTCACTAAGTACTTCTACAGTTAACTAGGGCAATGCACTAGTACGATAAATCACGTAGTAATCAAAACCATGTCATAATAAGCTGAGGCTTGGGAATCACATAGTTACGTAGTTACTGTAACGAGTATTGCTACTGCATTTGAAGTGTCTGATAGGGTTGTACTTCTTAGTACTACCAGACACTTCAAAAACACAAGTCACTGTAACTGTATCAATACTCGTTGTCCCTAAATAAAGTAAAAGAATGGTTCTTATAACTGTAACCTTGTAATTAATACCCAATTTTTTGTCAATGTTATACCCTAAATTTTTATTGGCATTTCACAGGAATTTGCTGGGTATTGTTTATTTTTCAGTACAAAATATCCCAAAAAAAATTGAAAAAAGAAAAGTTTCCATCAAATACTCAGAGACCAAAACCCACCCACCCATACGGTGATTCATATGTTGGATTCATGTTTTTGACAAGTTAATTTATCAGAAAATACCAGACTTTTTACAGAGTCCCTAAACTAGATTACTGTTTTTTCTCAGAAATTGGCTCAATAAATAACTGGAATAGGCTTAAATAACAGGAATATAATATGTATAAATAACAAGAATTATCTGAATATGTCCAAATAAAGTAAAATCACCAGAATAGGCACAAATTACGGGAATATGCCAGAATCAGTGTTCCATAATAATTATTACTAAATTGCTGACTTAGAATAAGAAGGTGGTAAGTGCACCTAAGTGGACCTAAAAATTAAGGCCCATTAATATATGGATTCTGCATCACATGAACCTATTTTCATGAAATCGGAAAAGGTCAATATCACCAAATTGAAGAAGGAAAACCTTGTTTTCCCAAAAGTAAAGAGTAGTTTTCAAATATATATTTGTGTTTTCTCAAAATACATATATGTAGCTGTTTTGTACATTTTGTACTTGTCGCCTTATTTTTCAAAGCATCAAAATAATGTCGCATTTCTACAATATTGTCTTCATTTTTTCAGGCGTATGAGAAAAGGTTCCCGACTTGCAAGATGATCCCTGTTTTCCTGGGCAGTGATATTATCAATGAATATAAAAGTGATGATGGGGCCATACACGATGTAGAGAGAAAATGCAGGCTGAATGTTGATGCTCCTTACTTGCTGAAAAAGGTAATGTTAGATTATCCCAGAAAACTTGAGGCCCAAATTTTCATCCCTTTTGTGCAACAAGGTAGTGAGATACAACATTGTTGCCGATGCCAGGCATAGCCTTTATTTCTTAGTCAGATTTCTGTTGAAATATGTCAGGCATTTGAGTGCCTCCACCCGAATTTGAATCCGGTCCACCAGATAAGGAAGCCAGCGCACTAACCACTGAGCTACGGAGCCAAAGAGACATTCACATTTTTTTTAGCAAATCAGATAGAGAAGTCAGCATCCAACAGAAACAGCAGAGCACAAGTCAAAGGCACAAAACAAAGAACACTATACAAATTGCTGGCTTTACATTTAAGCAGCTATGTCTATTTCCATGCAAGATCTGATGCTTGAAATTAGCATCACAAAAACAGAAACATTGACTTAAAGTTTTAAGCTTCTAAGTGTTACACAAAAAGCAAGAGCTCTAACTTCAGCATCGTCATAAATTAGTGGTTAGTTAAGTCCCTAGACTATTGTTTCAGATGAAAAATAGCTGGTTGAAAGAGAATACAACTTCAGATAAGATCAGACTTGTTTTCAAATTAAATCTTGTTGAAGTTTTTGTCCATTTTCATGTGATAATAATTGGTAAAAACTCTGCCATATTCAAATAAACAAATAAATGTATGATTAATGGTGATCAAGCAGATTGTTATCTATGTACTTCAAGTACTTCATACAGGAAACTATTTACTGTCAACTCATTGGCAATTGTGGACATATCATACTCAATTTCTCTTTGTCCTTTATATCATTCTGGTGGAAAATACAAATGTAAAAATCTATGAACTGGTCAGCCTAATCTAATGGAAATTTATAATGTACCACCAACGGCTGAAGCAGGGTTACTGACCATACATGTACCATTTGGCTCAATTATAGGTCAAGGTTTTCAAGTTACTGAATTCAGTGTTTTATGCAATAATGTGATATAAATTATAAAAATATTATCATAATTTATTTATCAATCTGATTGTGACCTAGATTCGCATGACTTTACAGCAGACTAACATAGAACGCCGGGGTTCTACATTATGATCTTTTCTGCAATTTAAAAAGATAAATGTAATTTGGTGAATAAAGTATCAGAATTGACAGAGTTATGGTGATTTAAGTTCCTTAATCAGAAATTTAATTGATAATATGAAAAGCAATGTGTGGAACCAAGTGAAGGTGGTAGGAATGTGTGGTAATGGCACCAGAAACAGACTTGCGACATGTTTTCATGATTGGACATTTATAATGCCACAGTAGAACCCCTGATAGTGTACGATATTGAGCAAATTGCCAAAACTGGACATATCGCTGGCTTAGAATGAAAAGGTCGTAACTACTACTTACAACCTTATAAGACTGATACATATTTGAAATCTGCATCATAAGGCACTTCTTATGAGCCTATTTTTATGAAAATCGGAACTTGTCATATACATTGACCAAAATATATTATCAGACCTATATATCTGTATTTGTAGAGCACCATACTTGTACATATTTGTAATACTTGATTACTTCCCACATATTTATGTAAAGAAAGTCGAAGTTTAATCCATATTAAGGGTAGTTATAACACACTTTGTTAAAATAAATTAGATCAGGTTGATAACTCCAAACTACACCTTTACAATATAATCTGATTGATCATTGGTCAACCTTGTTCTTGATTCATGACAACTGGCCACTGGTCAAGTGAATTGACCGGAGACATAAAATTTTCTTAATCGCTGGTTGGTATTTTTTCTGGGATTGTCTTTGTATAAACAAACTGAAGTGTTATCAATATGTAAGAACAAACGCTAGTTAAAATCTTAAACATCTTTTAGTAGGCATTTTCGGGAAGTCCGCTAATTGCCGAAGACTAATAAAACTTCATTCAGGTCACTGTCAATGAGGAAGATCACCAATTCATATGCAAATTGCCTACAGGCAGTTAATTGGATGATTGAACAATAAAAACATGTCATTCACTAAAAGCTTCATGTAGCTGGTGGGCAATCTTATCTGTCCATCAAATAGGGCCTGCATTTTTGCAGTGGGGACTATGGCTTTTAATCAGTACTTGGGGCTGTGTGTGGGTATTGCTCCTTGTAGTTGTGTTGTTACTGTTTTCTGTGCTTGGCTGGTGAAGTTGAGTGCTACCTTCCCTGTCTGATTTCCTTTTATATCTCTTTTAATCTGCCCATCAAAATAATGACCACAATATAAGTATGTCTACCAAACCTTGGTGGCTGAGTGATTTGAGAATGTCCTTCTTGGGAACAAGGTTTCAACTTGCATAAAAGATATGAGGAAATCAGCCAGGGAAGGCAGCACTCAACTTACCCAGCCATTGCATGTTTCAACTCCTGGATCCTCAACATACTAAATTTGTTAAAATGATACTGGACAGGTATAATTAAGTCACTAAAAGCTCCCTTGCTCAGCATATGAGGGTTGTTCCATGTATGACCAATATCAGGATAATTTGACAGATTTACGTCAGGTCCATATGACTGAAAAACTGTTATCCCGTGGGATTTAAAACAATGTTTAAAAAATGTATTTTAAACTGGATTATTAGATAATTGGACTGTAAACTTTAAATAAGATGTGACTTCAAAAGTAGACAGGATATTAAAATAATGTTAATGTTAGTACATGCATGTTCATGTATGAAAAACGCTTCAGGCAAACTGTAATCATGCAGTGATATCACACTTGTAGCACATTGAGTGCTATATTATTACATTTAAGTGCTGTTGAGCACTCTTCTTGTTGTTTCACCATATCATGTGTAAGTTTCCATAAAAACTAAATAAGGCAACTATATTTCTTTAAGTGTAGGATAAGGGTGACAAAAATAGGGTTCAGATTTAGGTTAATGGTAGATAAATATCTATGGAAATTGAGTGTTTTTGGTTACATAATGACAGTGCAGTTATGATTCATTGTTTTGGTTACTCAACATTAGTTTTATCCATTCATGTTATGGTCAATTTTGAAACAAGCAACACATTGCTACATGTAGTGTCAATTCAATAAGTAATACTAATGAGGGAGCGACCCCATCGAAAGAATAGTTGGGTTACCGTTAACTCAGGTATATTCAGGTATATTCAGTTAAACCTAGATAAACATAGTTTACCTTACGGACGAGCTGATTTTAACAACCAATATCAGTTAACTTTGAACAGGCTGTATATAAGTTTAATATTGATAGTAAAACCTGTCTTATTTTCCTCAGTAATTAAGACCACTGGTCCTTAAATCGAGAACACAATTTTCAAATTAATACTTATCAATTCAATATAGTTAAAAATATTTGCTCTTTCATGTTTTCCCCCATTCATCTTGAGCACTATTTAAGTACTTATAATATCAGTGCACTTACTATACCATTTGAACATACGTAATTTTTGCACTTATGGATCATATTTATGCTCAATATTAATTTATGTATGTCAACTGTGATGTTTAATTTTATGCTTATATTTTAGTAACCCATCAATACATGTGTATAAAGTTTATAAAACCTAGTTGAATATATTATGTTACCACTATAAATTATTTCATTGAAACACGGGCAGGCATATTTTAAAAAATGTTTGCACTAGTCACATATTTTGTGCAAAGGTTAAATTGCCAAAAGTTAACCATAAGCATGATTTCTAGAACAAATTTGATTAATGTCTTGGGAGTATTTCACCCGAGATGGTAATCAGAGGCTGTGGTATTAAATTTCAAATCTCAATACTTTAAAATAATTTCCACTGTGCTTTTCTTTATAATGAATGATCTGGGTCAATTCTCATGTAATAGAAGGTCATATTGAATAGTTATAAATAGGATCTATGATTAAAATAACTATAAAAATCAATCGAAATAAGTACTTGAAAAGAAAGTATGTAATGTGGAAAACTTACCTTATTATTGACTTTTGAACGATATACCGCACATGCATGTACGTATATTAATTATTGTGGCTTAGATTTTTTCTGCTTGGTGTATCATTGCTCTTCATTTAATTTTGAAAAAAATGACCCAATAATATTTAAAAATTCAGATAGCACTTGGAATGGTCCACCACATCCTCTTTGATTTACCATGTGCTATCTTTTTGGATGCAAAAGAAAGAAAGTTTAATGGCATATGATATATATAAGTCCCCCAACATTATGTAAGTTCTACTGTTTGGTAAATAAATATTTGCTGGGGCTATTTATTTAAAGCAATACGTGTGACCACTTTGTGCATTCCTTCTCCCCTCACTTAGAAAATGCTTTGGGTTAGAAAATGCTTTGGGTTAGTGTAGTGGGTGAGATTGTCCAACCTTATGTTTAGGGGCCAGTCTGCCATGGGCTAGAAATGAAACTGACTTAAAATAATGGTCATCGTGCAAGCCAAGTCCGAGCCATCGAGAGTCAGTTATTTAAGTTGAAATCCACAATGACATACATAAATAACACATAAGTACACACATACTAGTACAATTTGACACTAATAGCTTGTCTTACAAAGTTTTGGAATGAATCCCGCTAATAATAGTGTCACATTTAAATGATAATGTATGTAATTATGTCCAAACACGACCCTCAGAACTTCAATTGTGAATAATGGTTTATATGCATTTACTAGTATGTAGATTTTGGTATAGTTTAAGGACAACTTCAAATGTGCACGTTTCATTATACTGTTAAAAGTATTGTATGTGGAGCAGTTCATTAAATGATTATGCTGAAGCCGCAATCCTCAGGTACAGTGTATAGTGCACTGGATATGCGATTCTGTTTTTTCCCCATTCCAGGCAGGTCGAACTCATGAAAATATGACTTGAGAACTTTCTAAGTAAGACTTGCATAAAGAGTATTACTATAAACCATTAAATAAATGTAGACACGTATGAGGAAGGACTTCAGAGTTTCAGAAAAGGACCCTCGTTGTGTAAGCTCAGGGCCCAGGGAGGACACTTGGGTTTTCAGGTCAAGTGAAACCCCTGGGATGATGAGTTTCCTCTTTATGTTAGGAAGTTTCTGGTTCCTGATGCAAGATTGATGAGAAATTGTAAATTATTATTGTGATGTGGTTTGAGGTTGAATCATTTTGCTGTTTATTATTATTACTATTGCATACAGTATTATTACTATAATGCTCATGTTTGTGGTGATATGCTGAATCATTATCATGAGTTGGCCACACGTTTTATGATATATGTGTAAACTATTAAATAAAGTGAAATTATATAAATTATTATGCTCTTCACGTCAATGTCAAGAAAGCAGTTCAGCGAAGTATTAAATATTTCACACATTTCAAACGTGAGAGGAAACAAAATACGTTATAAAATTATTCTGTATTTTAAATGCTTGAGTCAGGATTTAAATGTGCATTTCCGCCTAGCTGAGCCTGCAACAAATTAATATATGTGCTTTGTAATTGAAATGACAATGTGATCACTCTTCATTACTGGTGGGATTCTGGTGGGAAACTAGAAATATGTGAAAATTAATCCTACGGGAATACAACGTCTGAAGTGATTTCATTACAGCTGTTTCACTGCAAGTCTGAAACTGTTTTGAGTAACAGATATTATTATGCAACATAACATTTTGGAAATAAAATATTTAGGGTTCATAGAAATGCAGGTAATAGTAACAGTAGACAAATTCCAAAGATAAAATTGTGGAACACTGAAACTCTGAAAAGTGTAAGAAGTGTGTAAACTTATTATGTATTATTAATAGCATTTATGAAATCTAAGTATTGTGATACATAGACATATTGGCAATAGAAACAGTAGTCTAACTTATGTAGAACTTTTAGAAGCCCTTGAGCATAGCTTTCAGTCCTTTGTATGCAAACTTACACTGAGTATATTTGGTGTAATATAAAAACAATTGCTTGATTGTGTCTCAGACATTGAAAGTCTGTTCAAAGTCAAACGATAATGATTGTAAACATAAGCTCTTTTGTCAGGTAACCTTTGATTATCTAGGTTTAAGTGGGTATACCTGAGTTAACTGTAGTCCGTCCTATTCTTTCAAATGGGATAGTTCCCTCATTAGTATTACTTTTTGAGTCAACATTATAATTCTTTCATGTGGTATAACCGTGCAGACAATCAGGTGTGAGATATCAGGAGTGCACTGACTGACTGACACAGTCCTGATTTATTCTTTGGTTTGTAACCTACTGACAGTACAAAGTCATAGAAATCAGCAAAATGCACTGACAGCACTACATGTTCTAGCGTTATGTATGAGAGTATTAAGGCTGTAGGAAGCTGCTTTGTTTTTGTGGTATAGAAATAATAGCGTGTAATAAAACAAGATGTTTGTCATTCTAGCTTTCATATTGTATATTAATGGCCTGCTGTGAATGGTGCTGTGATCTGGAAATTGAGTCGGTTCTTTATGATGATAATGATACCACGATATAACCCACAATGCATTGCAATATATGTAATCATTATTGTAATGGACTGTCACTTCATGTTTTTATACATATTAATGTATGGTATATAAAGGATATTTGTTGTCATTGTTACTGTATTGATTCTGAGAATTTTGCCTGACCATATAAAACAGAGACTCCTAGCCTATTTATGCTCATTAAGTCTGACGAGTCTACGTTTAATGTGATTTGCTTATAAGGACTAAGATGTTGACGTGTAATTTGTATAATGTGACCGCCTCTTTAGCCTAATTGTAGAGCATTGGCTTTGATTACCAGTGATCTCTACTTTGTTCACAGCCCATGTCACAAGTATTACCAAAGCTGTTAAAACTAGTACTGATACCTCTCCTCTTATGTAGGGTGTTTTATATCAGCATCCCTAGTACAGTGGTTAGCATGTTTGGCGTCGAATCTAATCTGGCAGTCAGGGTTCAAATCTGGATGGAGGCACTGACATATGCCTGCCATATTTCAGCAGAATGCTGATTGGCAATAAAAGGCTCATGTTCGGCTTTGCTTTACTTTGCTTGTAAAATGAACCAAGAAATTTTCTACCGGTAGTCAGTTGTGCGACTCACAATAACAGCAATAAAAAAGCTATGAAATTAAAGGCACTCAATATGCATGGGTCATGTCTCACAATTCTAAATTGCACCGGGATACCTCATCTAATTAACATAGCGCTACCTGGCTATTATTGACTGATCGTTCACACACCAGAATATATTTCATGGTCATTAGTTGATGTTTATCAATAATTTATATTTGCTCTTTGAAGTAGGCCAAACTAGGCCTATTAAACCTGGTCCTATTATTATCTCTTGTTGACAAAATATGTCGTTTTAACCTTGTAACAATTTCCATAAATATTTGATGAGCTTTTGTGACCTCATTGAATCTTCGGATATGTAAGGAGATGTGACAGTAATAATAAAATAATCAATTAATTGATTAACTTTTTATGTAATTGTTATTGGCTCTTGAATGTGGGAATAATGTTGTTTAGTTGCATGAATTACGTATTTATGAATGAAGGTGGTATCATTTTGAGACTTATTAAAAATTCAAAAACAACCTGCTTGTTGAAGGAAATCAGTTGTGAAAGTCTTTTACAATGTGATTGAATTAATAATAATCAAAAATAAAATAATTAATTGTTGAATATTGCTTGTGGGTGTAAAAAATACTTTGAAAAATCAGACAGTGCTTGCAGCACTCTGGCGACTGAAAAAGTTGATCACAGAAGACACAATCACAGACCATGCAGCACAAACTTAAAATCAGAAAAAAGATAAAAAAAACCTTTGAAAGTTCAAAATCGATCATCAACTGTAAATAAAACTGATAGATCTTGTTGCAGGAGTAAAAAGGCTTTCTAGCAGTAAAAAACTGAACAACTGTTTCAGCTAGTTTTGGGACTGTCAAAAACGACCTTGTTGCAGGCAGTTTCTGCTGTTAAAAAATCCTAAGAAGTTAAACATACATGTACTATACAATGCACACAATTGCTGAACTCTATATAAATACCATTTGATCTAGATCACAACCTGCTGACTTCTCTTTATTCACTTACATTGAGAGCTTGAATGGTTTTATTGTAAATTAATGTTCCTTTTTCTGCAGGTATTGATTACTTGATATCTTATATAATTAATGTGTTTGATCTTTGTTGGTCCTTTCTATCGATCCAGTTCTACTGTCAGAATGAAGACTTGTGTGCAAACATTATCTTCTGTAAGGTTTTTTGGTCCAGATACCAGGATAGTGCACATTTGATCTTTGTTGAACTTGCATGTTGGTTAGCACAGGACTCAACACTAACACTGGTCTTATTGGCCCGAGGCAAGTGAATATCAAGAAGGACCTGTGAAAGTCTTGAAGGACCAGTAGCTGTTTACTTCACAAATTTAGCATTTCTTTACTGTTGGACCAGTGACCAAGGTAGTTAGTGTCTAACCCTGTTAGTGTAGTGTAATGATAAAGAGTGTATGTCTGTGAGTAGTGCAAGGTATGGGGTTGGTTCCTATGTCAGAACATTAGCCTGAATGCTGCAGATAATACCATCTAGTAAATTTGCTCCCTCCCTTGCTTGATAGTTGATAACTAGCACATAACAGACTTGTTGATGACAGTGTCAGGGTACTTTAGACTGTACTGAAAGAGTTGATAGAACTAAGATTTAAAATCTAAAAAAAATGTATATATGTAATGCTTAGCGTAAAATGTTAACAATATGTCTGCGGATAAATTGTATGCTAATATCTAGTTTGACACTATTGTAAACTTGTTGGTGAGAAAATCTCTGTTTTGAAACATAAGAGCTTCCTGTCATACAACTGTACAAGTCAGTAATACAGTAGTCATTACCTGTTAAACTGTTTTAATTACCTATTTACCTACATGGTACCTGACACTAATATAGCCAGTTTTCTGTAATGACATGTAAATGTGCATGCAATAGTTGGTTAATCTTTGACCTAGTATTGTACAAGCTTGTGAAATACAGTTCAAATACTGTGGTAAATGAATTAAATTCCAGATTGCTATTATTGAAATGTATGAACATTGATTTATATGTTTGTTTACATGTTACTAAGTAAAAAATGTATACAGGATGTACTTATAACATATTAATATCTCAAGATAATAGATTTTATCATTTATCATGGAGGAAATTGATCATATCACAAATTGTCAGTGGATAATATAACTTATATTAAAAGGGCAAGCCTCTTGTGGTCAACCCCCCCCCCCCGCCTAATTGGCCAATGCATTTTTTCTATGGCTTCTTTTTGGGAGACTCAATAACTATAAATTGGTGCCATGTGGACAGTATAAATGGTTCATTTTATCAAAATTATTGTGCACAGACTGCACACCCCAACCCAAATGAGTCCATAATTAATCTGTTTTTGCTTTGATAACCATAAGTGACTTCCTTTATAGCAGCATGCTAAAGAACCAAAGATTTAATCTGAAAGAGCTAGGGAAGGGCACCTATATTCCTTTTATCACATAAATTTTCTATGTTTTTTTCCTTGATGCTGGAACTAAGTCAATTTGGACGGGAAGTAGACAAATGGCCACACATTAAATCACAAAGAAATCTCTGTGGTTTTACTTTGCACATGGATAGGTTCACTGTTTTGTGTTATAAAATAAAAATTTCCAGCACTTTCGAGATCTATGCCAATGTCTCAGAAACTCCTGCTGAGTAGATTGATCTACTTTTCAAAAAGTGATGAATCAACAGTTTACTGTCAGAGTTTTATCAGGCATTGACACTCTCAAGTACTAGAATGACAGGTGATTGTTCCACTCTCCAGTTTTATAGATCTCCTTGACTTTCACTTCTTCTCTCACAGTGCTACATTCTTGTCCAAATAAAGTAGATGTCACAGACATAATGTTGCATGCCATTATATTGCTCAGTAAATAATATTGCTTCGTAAATAAATATGCTAGATATTTATGTTGTTCAGATTGGCAGATGGCCGAACAAAATTAACAAAATGACCAACAAAAATACCATTCTCAGGATGAATTGACCATAATACATGTTATGAAAATGATGCAAATCTTGAAATTCATCAAATCAATAGATTCAGTACAGTTCTGGGGTACAATCACCTTTAACTGTTGTCTGTGTTTCCATACAATAGATATATTCACATTTGTACCATTTGTACCAAGGAAGCAGGTGATGCTTATTTAAATCACAACAGCATTATACTATATTAGCAGCGTATCACTGTTAATATTATTTGTATCTCAAATGAATTAGAAGTAAAAGGTACATCAGTTGCATGCCAATCCTTGATTTCATTTATTGGGCCATTCCATACATTTAATAACTCACTGTAATATATCTCAGGGTTTATTCTGGATCATCCCTAACTTATTCCATGTCCCTTTGGCGCAACAAGTTTGTATCTTACTATATAGAAGAGAAACATTACCCTTGCTGCACCAAAGGTACGATATTATTATATCAGTTGCTTGGCAGAGTTCTGGGTGTGTTTCTATGATATTAAAAATGAATGAAGAATATCTCTGTTTGATCTGCAGACATTATGTAGAGCTCACATCTGCTGGAATAATTACCGTTAATATATTCTAATAAATGTTGTACTGTGAGTGAAAGAAGCTGTTCACTGTTGGTATCTTGATGCGGATTTCTTACAGAGCCTCTCTGTCTCATAGCTGTACAGGGTTTTCCCTAGGATTTTTCATAACGAGAGTCCCAGGACCCTTAAGGTTTATATTTAGGGAGTCCCTGTGAAATTGTAGGGGGTCCCTTCAGCTATATGGTAATACATTCAAGCTCATTATTAATGAGTATCAAATTTATAAATAAATAAAACAGCAAATTCAGATTGCTCAATGCACCACAAGACTTAGCGCAATAAATAGCAGAAACAAAAATGTTCTACCTGAAATAAAAATGTCTATTCAAGGGATCCTATTGGGGGTCCCAATGATGCAGACAGTAATGCAGAAATGAGGGTCTCAAGCCACAAAGTTGCCTCAGGGACGCAGAAAACTTGCATCAGGGAAATCCCTGGGCTGTAGTGCATGTGCATTTTAGTTCCCCTTGGCAATGTATGGGCTTCTTCACATTTATCGGGCCCATTAGAAATCTCTCAATTTGAAAGCATCTCAAGCTCAAATTGAGACGCTTCGGGAGATGGGGCTAGGGCTACAATTATATGTTCATTCTTTGAACATAAATATGCTATTATTTATGTCATTTAATTGAGGCATTTACATTACCCGATAATATGCTTAATGTAGCTCACAGATTATCTGGTCATAGTTGACTAAATTATGACAAATCCGATAGTATATATCCACAGAATGAACCTACACTACTATAGTCCCAATAGAGGATGAAGATCAAATTTTGCTATCCCCTTTTCCATCATTTATTAGACTTAATGAGCAATTATATATAGGCTTGAAGTCTGATTTTCAACTGGTCAGACAATATCGCAGAATCAATACAGGAAAAATGACAACAAATATCTTTATATACAGTATAGCATTAATATGCATAAAAACATGAAGTGACAGTCCATTACATTGATAACATATATTGCAATGCATTGTGGGTTATATCGTGGTATCATTATCATCATAAAGAACCGACTCAATTTCCAGATCACAGCACCATTCACAGCAGGCCATTAATATACAGTATGAATGCTAGAATGACAAGCATCTTGTTTTATTACACTGCTATTATTTCCAGTTTCCTCCATGCTCAATACTAAGTGCTGTCAGTGTATTTGCTGATTTCTATGACTTTTTACTGTCAGTAGGTTACAAACCAAAGAATAAATCAGGACTGTGGAAATTAAAATAGAAATGGTTGGCTGACTTGTCTCTTAAGGGTGGGGATTGAGACATTAACTGATTTATTTAAAATCTTAATTTCCCTGTGTCAGTCTAGTGTCCTTTTAAAGGTGGGGGATTGGGGCATCAACATATAAAAACGTCAAGTTTCCTGGGTCAACATGCTGTGCCCTCTAGGTGATAATAGTACCATCTGAAAGGAGTGACACAATCAGCAGAAACATACAAAGCATGTACCTATCAGCATAAAAAAATAACATAACATTCTTGTCCTGACATGTGATGGAGTTGATGGCACCCTCTTATTGTGTAACATTCCAAGCTACAGAACTATGGAAGAAAATAAAAACAATACTTAGTTGCTTAACAACTCTTAAGTGCCAGGAATTAATATTGTTATTATATAATAAGTGCTAGTACTGTAAAATCAGTAATTTTTGTTGGGGATTATATTTCATTGATTTCATGGTTCACCTTCAACCACAATATCAAAACATATTGAACACTTATTTTGGTCCTTGCATTTATTACCTGGAATGCAAAATCCACAAATTAACAGCCCATCGAAGTGGTCTTTTTACTGAAACCACAAAATTTTGTCTCATCGAAATTTAATGATTTTACAGTATGTGATATTGTTGTGTTATTACATAATAATAGTGTTTTTATTTACTTTCAGATTGTTGGCGTGGATCATCTTATATTTATACAGAAGAATTGTTTAAACAGACGAGATAGAACATTGAAGATTTATGCTCGCAATGAAAGCTTCTCTTCCAGGATTGTCATCAATGAATGTTGTACATATACTGTAAGTATTACTGTAGCATCAGTAATTTTGGTGGGTTTTAAGTTTTGATAAAAATTAATTGATTTAAATACTTTTACCGCACAGGCAATCGGAAGCCACACAGAAACATCGCCATCACCTTGCCACACTCGTAAGAATCAAACTTACCATCCAATGAACCATTAATATCCAAAAAAAGATATTTCAAGCAAGGCACTATCTTCACTTCACATACTGTGAGTGAATGACATACCGTGGACTTTCAATTTAGTACTTAATTAACTGTTAAGGGAGTTAATATGAATGATAGTTGCACTGAAATACCTCTTCCTGCCTGTCAAATTTATTACTAGATTTTTTTATCTTGCTTAACATTCAACATATCATGATGACGCCTGTCAAAACACATTCAGATATCCGAAATCGTGGATTTTGGTGTAAGAGTAATTGATTGTGCCGTAACATGTAACTATATATTACACAATCTGTAAGCTTCTTCTTATCACACATTTTTCTCCTGACAGAATGTATCTGTGATAATGATGACATTGATATTACATAATCAATAGAAATACGTCTCATTGGCGCAACAAAGTTGTATCTGACTACAAAATATATAGCGAGAGACAGTTTTGTTGCGCTAAAGAGATAAATTAATATAGCTTCCCTGTACTACAATAGTTTTTGTGTTAGAGGTATCAAGAGTATAAGAGTATGAGTCCCTTGTGATGTTCAAGTATTCATGTTTTGTTGATTACAATGAACTACTGTAAAGTCTCTAATATTAGCGAGGATTATTATTTTGGGGACTTTGTGGGAAGTATTGGGTGAACTTTAGCTCATAAAATTTTGTTCAGCAATGGTCGTGAGTGGATACCACTTTGGACTATATGATTGAGAGGTTCTTGATTCAATCCTCAGTTGGTATTTCAGTGTTTCGCAGCAAACTTGAAATGAACTGGTTGGAAATCCAGAGGTAGTCTCGCATTTTTAGCTCACCTGACCACAAAGTGGTCATGGTGATGTTTTGTCATACCGAGATGTCCGTCGTGCGTCGTCCGTCGTGCGTCGTGCGTCCGTCAACAATTTCTTCAAACGACTTCTTCTCCTAAACCGCTTGGCCAAATTTGATAAAACTTAACAGGAATGTTCCTTGGGTGAACCTCTACCAAAGTTGTTAAAAAATTTCCGGTCTGTCGCATAACTAGGTCACACAGGCTAAAAATAGATTTTCAAAAAGGAAACTTTAAAAATCTTCTTCTCTGAAACCGTAAGGCCTAGAGCTTTCATATTTGGTATGTAGCACCACCTTGGGGTCCTCTACAAAGATTGTTCAAATTATATTCCTGGGGTCAAAATTGGCCCCGCCCCGGGGCCCTTAGTTTTACATAGAGTTATATAGGGGAAACCTTAAAAAATCTTCTTCTCTGAAACCACTTGGCCCAGGGCTTTCATATTTAGTATGTAGACTCAGCTAGAGGTCCTCTACAAAGATTGTTAAAATTATGTCCCTGGGGTCAAAATTGGCCCCGCCCCGGGGGCCCTTAGTTTTACATAGAGTTATATAGGGGAAACCTTTAAAAATCTTCTTCTCCGAAACCGCTTGGCCTGGGCTTTCATATTTGGTATGTAGACTCAGCTAGAGGTCCTCTACAAAGATTGTTCAAATTATGTCCCTGGGGTCAAAATTGGCCCCGCCCCGGGGGCCCTTAGTTTTACATAGAGTTATATAGGGGAAACCTTTAAAAATCTTCTTCTCCGAAACCGCTTGGCCCAGGGCTTTCATATTTGGTATGTTGACTCAGCTAGAGGTCCTCTACAAAGATTGTTCAAATTATGCCCCTGGGGTCAAAATTGGCCCGTCCCGGGGCCCTCAGTTTTACATAGAGTTATATAGAGAAAACCTTAAAAAATCTTCTTCTCCGAAATTGCTTGGCCCAGTACAGGGCTTTCATATTTGGTATGTAGACTCAGATAGAGGTCCTCTACAAAGATTGTTCAAATTATTACCCTCGGGTCAAAATTGGCCCTACCCTGGGGGTCACCATTTTACTTAGACATATATAGGGAAAACATATAAAAATCTTCTTGTCTAAAACTACAATGCCTAAGAGCTGTGATATTTGGTATGTAGCATCATCTAGTGGTCCCCTACCAAGATTGTGCAAATTATGCCCCTGGGGTCAAAATAGGCCCAGCCCCGGGGGTCACCGTTTTACACAGACTTATATAGGGAAAACATATAAAAATCTTCTTGTCTAAAACTACACTGCATAGAGCTTTGATATTTGGTATGTAGCATCATCTAGTGGTCCTCTACCAAGATTTTTCAAATTATGCCCCTGGGGTCAAAATTGGCCCCACTCGGGGGTCACCGTTTTACATAGACTTATATAGGGAAAACATATTAATATCTTCTTGCCTAAAACTATACTGCCTAGAGTTTTGATAATTGGTATGTAGCATCATCTTGTGGTTTTCTACCAAGATGTTCAAATTATTCCTTTGGGTGAAAATTATGCAGGGTTTATAATCAGGTGAGCGATATTGGGCCATCATGGCCCTCTTGTTGGTACTATTCACCGGGCACATTTAAAAAAAACAACAATGAGCCTATTTGCAAAAGAGCTATGGTAGCACACAACTTCCTCTTACCTCAAAATCTGGTCATTGGCATATGTGGCAAACCTAGCAATTACAAATGTCTTTAGTTGATCACATAAAATCAACACATTTTGCAATTTCCACAACCAATAAAATCATGATTTTACAGCTTTCTTCGTTCCTGAGGATCATATTTAAATAGTACATGTACACACTAATTGTATTCTCCTATTTTGATCTTATGTAACTATTAATCTTAATGTAAATTTCATGTTTCTATATGTCTTGTCTTCTTGTAATTGGGATTTATCTGACACAGAATGTATGTTGTAACTCAAAGTACTTGCTGATTGTCTGCTAACTTCAGAACTTCTGTATACTGTTTCCAGTGATTATCTACTAACTTTGATATATTAAGTTTCCTAATGTTTGTATTTTATTTGTAGGTTCATCAGGAGAATTCTGAATGGACATGTTTTGAACAAGAAGCCAGTCTTGATATTAAGTCTTTCTTTGGATTTGAGAATACTGTTGAGAAGATAGCGATGAAACAGTATACTCATAATATCAAAAAGGTATGATTATAACAAGCTCAAACACCTGTAAAGGTAGCTCAGTTACTGGAATTAATTCTTGGTTTAGTAGAAATGATGGCCCAGGTTCAAATTAGTGTTGTTTCATGTATACTACATGTGTTGATGAGCAATAGTTTGTTGTCCCATCTTATTACAATTTTTTTTACATATTTGAAACCTCTTATGGACTGTGTAGTACAACATCTGATTGTGTACCAATGTTTGCAACCTCTGACAATGTATGGCGTTGTTGCAACCTTTGACTATATAGGAATGTTTGCAACTGCAACCTCTGAATGTGTAGTGGTATTTGCAACCTCCGACTGAGTATTAGGTGTTTGCAACCTTTGACAGTAATTCAAAATTTATTTATGTATCTTTATTACTCATATGGCACTGTTGTATTATTTGTACAGGGTAAAGAAGTCATAGAATTCTACATCAATGAGTTGATAACTGAAGGTGTCACACATATACCTCGCTGGACGAGCACCGACACCGGGAAACAAGTACAGAGTGATCAACAGTCTTCCCAGGATAGTGGTGTAAGGTCAAGGTCAAATAGTGTGGTCAGTAACGTCAGTCATAATAGTCATAGTAGTCAGAGTAGCTTGATACTGGGAGCCACAGCTGCTACCATCACAACTACATCACCAACTGAAGGTAGGTCTGATGCTGGTCAATTGTTTTATTTCATTTTTGAGCAACATGCCGGTAATTACAACATAATCAGAGGGGTTAGACTTGTTTGTTTGTTTGTGATATTCTTAAGTGAAAATCAAGCTCTATTCATATTGACTCACTGGTTCTTCAATTTGAATATGACTGATGGTTAGCAATAAAACACATGATTTAATTCTTGAATTGGCCATTCCACTCCTAACTTTCCATAAAAGCTCCAGACTTTGACATTCAGAGTACTAAGTAAAGGTTAGAATAATGGGTAAAATTTCCTTAAATCAGTTGTATGTTGGCTGTAATGCTGTTAATGGCAGTATAAAATGGACATTATGATGCAGCACCTAGTAAAGTCCTAGATATTATGACGTCATCCAAAAGTTATATCAAAAGGTTTCGAAAGTCAGCAAATACTCAAACAAAATGCCTTTTTATGTCAGATTGCACATTTGCAATAAAAGCATATTTCTTACGAATGGTTTTGAAATCAAATGACAAAGCTTTGGTAAGTTCAGCTGTTAGCATAAGACACAAAAGTCATTAGCCCTTAGTGTTCATAGTCAATGCAGACTGTAATCTGATTAATGGGTATGTAATAGCTCTTGAAAGAAAACTGCTTATTGAGGTAACGTCTGCCATTAGCTGCTATAAGGGGAAAATGGAGAAATTTAAGCGAGAACTTGACACAACAAGTCAGAAATATTGTCAGTTTATGTAACACATTTCTTGTCAAGTCTCAGATTTCGTTGAACTTGTCTGACAGGTATCAGAATTTATTACACAATGACACAAGTCATAACCCTTAGATTTCAGGCAGGTCAAATGATTAATTCTGTGATGGTAATTGATGCTGAGTGTGGTTACTTCTGCCTTCAGGTTACGATAAAATTAAGCGAGAAATGGGCATTGCAAGTCATGTATATTTAAGTTGGTATCAGATTATGCCACACATGTCTGACAGATTTCTGGTGGATCAAATTCATATTTCTCACAGTTTCTTACTTACTTTCTGGCGTTCACTCTACACGATGATGCCAGTATCTGAGATGAATGATGTGGTCCGTCTGAGGTCATCAACATTTCCATAGAGTTTCTGGTGCAGGTTTGTCTCTTGAGGTCACTTTGCTTTTTGTTCCTGGTTGTGACCTCACAGTTTCTGATATTGTGAATGTATATTGATGCTAATGCAATTTTACCAAAACAAAATGTTTATAGTTAGTGGTAACAGTTACCATGGTTAAATATCTTCACTGTATCATTATATTTACAGAAGTTGTACATACATTATCAGAGAGTCCAGGTACGGGTAAGCTGGATGCTGACTACATAGAACGTTACCTCGGTCATCTAACACCTGTACAAGAAAGTCAACTGGTTCAGTTGAGGCAAATTATACAGAAAACACATAAGGGAAAGGTAAATAAGTGTATATTCAGTTATCAAGCATTACATTAAATTCAGGATTTCTACAATCCAAAATGATCTGGACATCCTGGATTGCTGCAATTGGAAGAATTGTATTTAAATGTTATTTTATTTAAAAAAATTGAAAATATTGACTTGATTAACTTTGACATATGAAAGGTCCTAAGTTGAATTTAGACAATAGAACAATGTTTGAAACATAATTAAAGGAGTTTGGTTTTGTGCTAATGACACCCAAAACAGACTTTCATCATATTTTCAGGATTAGGCATTATGCCTCAGTTGGACCTGTTGTGAATTATAGGTTTATTGACTGGCTCACATTTTAAGGTAGTTGTCCCATGTTCCCTATCTGTAAATCAACTTAAACGTTTATTACAGATCCCCAAGGATGCTCACATATTACGTTTTCTGCGTGCACGTGATTTTAGTGTTGATAAAGCACGTGAAATGTTGGCGCATTCTCTAGCTTGGCGTAAGCTTCACAATATGGATCATCTACTACAGACATATAAACCACCTGATGTATTAGAGAAATACTACACTGGTGGATGGCATTACTCAGATAAAGGTAATTTCATTGGCTGCTATGTATTGTGTGACTGAGTTTGATAGCATGGTGGTAGAGTGGCTGCTTTGAGTATGGGTGGTCTCAGGTTCCATCCGGGGCCATGACATCCTAAAGTTGTTAAAAATGGTGCTGGTGTATCTCCCCTGCTTGACACTCAGCAAAGTTAGTTCCAAGTGACTGCCCAGTAGTCTCCATATCACTGAATTACTGTTGACCAGTGGTACTGAAAGCAATATAAAACATTTAATAGTTTGGTTGAAAAAAACTTCAAAATCGTGTTCAATATTACCCTCATCATTCAACACCTAGTGAACCCTAGTGCTTATTATGCTGTGCACCATCTTTATTAGGCCCTACCAGTTTTCTACCTGAGGGGACTATAGGTTTGCCCTCCGTCAGTCTGTCCGTCAAGAAAATCTGGATCCTGCCATAACTCAATCAGTTTTCAAGCTAGGTTTATGAAACTGGGTATGTGGATAGGGACCAATGACGAGATTATGCTTATTAAATTATTTATTGATTCAGACAAGTATTGTGCTGGTTTGGCAACAGAAATAGTGACAACCTGGTAACCAGGTAGGGGACTTCTGTATTGCTTGCAATTCCTAATTACATGTAATAATAATTATATGCGTGTATGTATGATTTGTTTCAGATGGTCGACCATTGTATGTATTAAGGCTTGGTTTGATGGATGTGAAAGGATTGATGAAATCTGTTGGGGAAGAAAATCTGCTCAAACATGTATGTAATACTCACTGTCTATCTTCATTCTTCATTGACTAACCCTTTATTCCATGCATCCTGTATCCTGGCAATTTGGATTGGATGTGTACATTATGTAAGGTTATTTGAAAAGAATTGGTGATTGTCACCTGTTTTTCTGGATTGTGCATGTGATACCATGATTTGAAGGGTTAGTCTATCTTACTACATTTTACATGCTAAATGTCTTGTTAGCCCAATATGTTCATCCAGTTGTATAAATACCACAATATGGCAATTTCTTCATTGAAATGATGTCAGGTATAAACAGACACTACTGGGGCAGATATAAACTCTTGACAAAAGTAACATTGAAACAAATTGATAAGAAATGGATTTATATTTTATTGTAAAAATACTAATTAATGCCTGTTTTTTGAAACCCCTGATTTACTATTATTTGTATTGATATATAACACAGGTATTATGGGTAAATGAGGAAGGTTTACATCGAGCCAGTGAGGCGACGGAACAGAGAGGCCACCCTGTCAGGTAGGTTACTCCATATTGTACTTAGGCTTGGTTATTCATGTAATACTTGTCCAGTGCTGGTACAGTACTGTACAAAAATTATTTTCTGTGTTTCAAAGAATCAGTGCAAACTGTTTGCAACGAGTTCATAGGCTACCAACATGTGCGTTGATTATTTCTTGTGTTGGTTGCTTTATCGGTGTAGACCAAATCAAGTTTGACTGATTAATGTGTAGAATTTGAGCCAACAGTTCCCTAACGTGGTTGGAAGGTTTGTCTTGGTATGCAGTCCTGTTTGTTGCTTTTGAGCTGCAGCTGTGATTTGTGTGCTGGATTTGTAAATGATCATTCTGGGTTCTTTCTCAAGTCATTGCAGGTTATACGTTTTCATGGAAACTTGAGAACCATATTTATTTTCCTCCACACGTTGAATAGTTGCTGGTTCTTTGTGGAAGAGTGAACTAGTACTGGTTCAGATTCGGTCCAGGAAAACAAGTTAGCAATATCGGCAGCCATGTATGGTCATAGCAATCTTGACTATTACTAACAATTTGGCTGTCAGTAGGTTGGGGCATACATATAAATTTGACAAAAATCTCTTATTCACAATTTTGAACACATTATTGTGAGAATATAAGTTTCATTTGGATAAAAGGGCAGTTTCAGATTACAGGCATTCATATTGGGGGAAATTGTATACTGATTACCTCTGATAACATAAATCATATCATTGGTTTATCATCAAACATTCTGACAGTCTAATGCATCTGTCAGTGTCTATATATCATCTACAATCTTTAAATGATACTCTGGTATCCCATGAATATGTATATTAAGTTCATTTTTGTGTAATCAATATTGATTCATACAACCACAATTATACCTATAAATGGTTGAACTATTGTTCCAGTATCCCTTCTTTTGATTTGCCTGTTCATGCCCACTGTCAGATCAAGTCAAGTAAAAATTAGTTATGGTTGTAACAATGTAACCGTAAGCTATGTATGGCTTTTGACCGACAAAACAGATAAAATGATGTATTTGTTGTTATTTTAGTCCAATTGTGTGTGTTTCATTAACTTTTGGTTTTAAAATATGACCATTGATAACTTTAATCATAATTTCAAGGTTATAATTTTTTAATAGAAAAAACCTGCTGTTGATAGACGTCATGTATCTATTTGTTTATATATGTATACTGTTGCTATTTGAAAAATAAGGGTCGAGGCACTCATATGCCTGCCATATTTCAGCAGAAAGCTGACTGGCAAATAAAGGCTTTGCTTGGCATTTTTGAAAAAAAGTACTGTAAATAATTGTAAAATAAGCGTCCCCTGTGTAACATCCCCTGTCTATTAAATGTTATAATTTACATTTTTACCAGCAGTGATGCACCTTGGAGGTATGAATGTAATAGATGCTAACTTTTAGCCACATATAAGTTTTGATACAATTTACAATGAGCATAATTGTAGATATGACAACTATTAGTTATATTTTTTCTCAGTTTTTGAGTCAAGAAAATCATGCTTAGAGCTTGAGAGCATGATTTTGATACAAAAAATCATGCTTAGAGCTTGAGAGCATGGTTTTGATACAAACAAATCATGCTTAGAGTTTGAGAGCATGGTTTTGATACAAACAAGTCATGCTTAGAATCTGTGAGCATGATTTTGAGTTAAGAAATCATGCTTAGAGTTTAAGAGTATGGTTTTGAGGCCAAAAATCATGCTTAGAGTTTGAAAACATGGTTTTTAAGGCCAAAAGTCATTCTAAAGAGTTTGAAAGCATGGTTTTGAGGTAAAAATCATGCTTAGAGTTTGAGAGCATGGTGCTTTGATACACGCTTTACTTATCAGTTGTTGAAGATGACGTAGTTTCAGCATTTGTTTACAACTGGCTTTTTTACTCACAGTCAAGTTTTATCTAATTGACATGTTGCCTAGGTTATTTTTCACTATGAAATATCCCCCTTTGTATAATTACAACCCTATTCAAAGAATTGGGGTTTATTGCTTTGCATATCTCATTTGGTTGATAAATCAGTTAATTTCTAATGGTAATGAAGTTGCTTGGGCTTGACTGAGGCAGTGTTTTTCCCTGCCTGACCAGTTTCAGAAATGATCACATGCCCCAAACAAGAATCAAAATCGGGACCTCGACTCCGTCTGGAGTCAAGAGTTTTACCCTCTCGACCATAAGTGCCAAACTTGAATCAATTACTAGGGAACCCCTCTTAATTACCATAAACTTGCCAGGGAGGTTAGTCAGAGCCTGCAGGCTAGCCTTATTGATTTTGAGGTTTATAGTTCAAAATATGGCATACTTGTTTGGTTAATACAAACATCTCTTGTGTATTCATTATTTACCTTTTAATAACATCTTATATAGAAATGTATTTATTTAGATTTTTAACAAATGTTCCATTTTTCCCAGACAAGTTGTTGCATTTTACTGATTTTATCATGTACCTACCACCCCATACTTTATACGGTTTGTTAACATATTTTTGCTGCCACAAGCTAATTAACACTGTTTCTTCATTTTGATTGGTTGAACATTTTGAAAATCCTGCCAAATTAAAGCTCATTTTGAATGTTTATTTTTTGCTAACATCTTTTTTAGCAGAATTTTTTTTAAATGTGCAGTTTATAAGATGATTCTTGTTTAAATGTTTCTTTGAATAAGTTAAAATCATACTCCTGTCCGACATTGATTATCTAAAATGAGTCCCTTAGGTGCATCAGGGTTGTATCTCTCTATATTTTGAGATAGACAGCCTTGATGCGCCTAAGGGGCAAATTTTTATTAGTCTGTTTCATTAGTTTTAAACTGTTAATAAGTAGATTATTGAAATTGAAAAACCCACTGTCTAGTACATGTAATTTGGTTGTAAAATATTGTGAGACACTTTTGACGAGATATTGTTTTGTATTAATACTTGTCTATATTACTCTAGTTATGGTGTTGGCAATATTAAGCATTGATTTCTTGACATGTGGTGTAAATATGATCTCCTATCTGCTGAGATACCACACCATGTGTCAGTATATTGTATATCAAATGTCTGTGACTGTGGTCAATGTTTATCCGTTACAACTTACTTGTAAGCAAACACTGTGGAAAATGTCCGCTTTCTGCATATTTATGCCACCTTGGAGCTGTATTGCTTTGTACGCCTCCGTCAGTCCATCAGCATACCAAACCATGCTAGTATGATAACTTGTATGAAGATTGCTTAAACTCACAGTTCCAAATATGGATAGCTTGGCTGGTTTTGGGTGTGCTGATAAATGCTATTGCTTTTGGGTCAAAGGGTCAAGTTTACAACCTTGAACAGAAATGACTATTCAACTGTATGCAGACAAATTTTGAGGTCACTAGGTCAAGTTCACGACCTTGTACAAAAATGACTATTCAACTGCAATAAGGTGGTGCCTACTTGTTTTGCAAACGCCTGCCTACAGTCCTTAAAATTGTTAGCTTGGTTATTCATGGGTTTGCAGATAAATCCTTCTGCTTTTGAGATCAGACGGTTGAGTTCATGACCTTGAACAGAAATTACTATTCGGCTATCTGGAGTTTTTGCAATCATTTTTAGCTTGTGATAGTTGAATGATTTAATGATTCACTAATGATGATATCTGATACTTGTAGTAGTTTTGCTGTCACATCACTTTTATCGCCTATATTTGTATTATTTACACTGACCGTTGACAGCTGTTGTTAGGTTCAATGATTGTACGAGGCTAGGGAAAGCATTGTTCACAATTATTGTGGCTTATCCATATTCTTCACTGGTATTAGTTTTGTTCTGATTGTACTCTTGTTAGAACACAAACACACAAACTTTATATACAATAGTTATACACATATGTGTGATACTGATTCTTTTAATCTAGCTGTCAAGTGTGCTCACCTTTTCATACTTCACAACTTTCTACTTTACATGACCCCTATATATTTTGAGGTCAGTAGGTCAAAGGTCAATGTGCTATAACCTTTAACATGAATTCATTGTTCTGCCATATTTCAGCAGAAAGCTGACTGGCAAATAAGGGCTGTGTATATGCTCCACATGCTTGGTACTCCGCCAAATGGTTTCTGATTTAACAGACAGAGCATAATTATGGGCCTGTGATCTTCAAAATTTATAAGGGGTGATGGGCATCATCAGTAGATGACTGTTTGTTCGCCGGAGAGGCGTACAAGATCTCCTGTCTATTTGGCAGAAGCTCTGGTTTTAGTCCCACTTTAGCTACAATTTTTCCACCACCTGTTATGATATAAGTTCTCTTTTAAGCACATACTCTTGGCCTGTCATTAGGGTTATTGGTTGTTGGTTGCCCATGAATATTGACCAAATATGGTCTCTTCGTAAACCACTACAGTTTAGAATCATCTGGGTCAAAACCATTTAGACTAGAGGTGTGATGTTTGGTGGGCATCAGATGATGATTGTCTAGTGGGCCTCTTACAAGTACAAATGTACCTAAAATACATTGTTTTCTGGTAGATCATTCGAAAGCATGGCTACAACTTGATCCTGAAGGGGTCTATTAGTCTACCCATCTAGTAACTATGTTTAGGCCTACTCTGAGCGATAGGGGACAGTTAGTAAAATATCTTGATTGTTCACTGTTGATTTCTCTCTTGTTTCACTCACAATTTCACATGCAGCTCAAACTATATCAGATATAAAGTAAAACTCAGGATTTTTTAAGTTTTGTTATCAAGAACATAGATAAACTAGATTTTTTTTTTCATTTTTGTGACAGTTGAAAAATGAATTTTTTCCTTTTATCTGTTAGATCTAAGGAATGCAGACACACTGTATTAACCTATATTTTCAGGATTTTTATGTTTGGTGATGTCTGTTGATTGCAGATTGTTTAAAAACTTTATAAATGGTTAAATAAAATTAAATAAGTGTGACAATTCATCATGGTATATTTGTACTAACAGTATGTTCTTATTTTCTTACAGTGCATGTACATGTATAGTTGATCTGGAAGGATTAAGTATGAGACATCTATGGCGACCAGGAATCAGGGCATTATTACGTATCATTGAAACTGTCGAGGCTAACTATCCGGAGACAATGGGCAGGCTCCTCATTGTCCGAGCCCCTCGTGTATTCCCCGTCTTATGGACGCTAGTTAGTCCATTTATTGACGAGAATACGAGTAAGAAGTTCATGATTTACGGAGGCAATGATTATCAAGGCCCTGGTGGCCTGGTGGACTTCATTGATAAAAAATATATACCTGATTTCCTTGGAGGAGAGTGTTATGTAAGTATATACACATGGTTTGGAATTCTCAGTTGATTTAACACAATGCCCCATTCCCAAAGGATAACTTTGCTGTGTTTTAGTCCAGTCATCATTCTGATAATATCCAGGGCAAAGCATCTTTGATAGTGTAAAAATTAAATATTTTAAGTTGAGAATTTGTGTAGCACACATTTCGCATAAAAAGAAGAGCATGTGTCAAAAAAAAGTCTCTTTTTCTAAGCCAGACCTTTACGTTATACTTTAAAGTTATTTAATTTAATATTCTCATTGAATTAATTTTTGTTGATTTGATGGATGTGAAATTTGATGGATACTGAAATTAATTTCTATAGAATAATTAATCTAAAAATGTGTGACATGAGACTTTTTTTCAATATTTTAAAACCACAAATTTAATAACTCACCAGGATAAATGAAGTAATACTTTTACAGTAACTATAAAAAAAAAACTATATTTACAACATATGTGTTGTTGTTGAATTCTCAATTATTACAGTAACTATAACAAATATAGCATACATTGAATCTGTTTATCTAGTGTGACGTACCAGAAGGCTCGTTAGTGCCAAAATCTCTGTACATGGAAGAATATATGGACCGATCACCAGATGATGACCCACTCAATGTCACCAATAGTTTATATAAAACAACCAATATTATCAGAGATTATCCTCATGAGGTAAGATATCTGTTTGTGTCTGTGTATGTCCCACACGGGAGGCATATAGTTATCATACTGTCAAACTCAATTGTCTGTCCTGAATCTTTCTGATTTATCTTTATTTTGCATTAGGGATTATGAGATATCTTGGCATGCGAAACATTGTGACACAGCAATGTGTGCTAAATGTGACACAACAATGTGTGCTAGACTTTTTAAGGTCAAGGTCACATAATAAAGTCAAGGTCACACTGAAGTCTAAGGTCACATTGGGAAAGCAATGTCAGACTGAGAAAAGTATATAGGTTAAATAGAATTGTGAAGATCACACACAGAACAATTGAATCTTGTTGTAACCATTATTCAGAATACATTTAAAATTTGTTGATTATCCTATGTGTATTGGATCCCATAATTGGTGTTCAAGGCTTGGTATAGTTACTTGGTGTTTCAAAATGTTAAGCAGTCAGCTGTTTTAAATAGCCAATTTAAATGACTCCCAGAGTTTCTTTATTGTTTGGAAAATAATTTAAACTTTGATTTCAGGTTTTAATACAAGTGCCACAGAAAGGGTGTGTGATTACATGGGACTTTGACATATTGAAGGGTGATGTAACATTCACTGTGTTTAGATCTAAGACACCATTAAGTAAAGATGAGAACCATATACATCATATCAGTGGTGTGACTTCTAGTATACAGTATATAGATAAGAACATGCAAGTAGGACGAGATATGAGTATTGTAGAACCACCACATATATGTAGAGACGGGGATAGTGTACAGGTGCGTACCATATTATTATGCCTTTTATCTTTGATGAATGTTTTGCCATAGGATTTTCAAACTTTACATAGCGGTCGGCCAGCAACAGTTGATGACTCTTATTGACTTTGAAGCGACAATGTTTTATTGCTCAAATTAACTGTACATGTTTGTTAGAATATAAGATACAACTTCCAACAACAACACCAGAATGTTTCAAGTGATTTTCCAGCGACCAACAACTGCTTGAGTATGTTTCCAAAACCATTCTATAGTGCATTCAAGTCAACTTAAATTTACCAATCGAATATTAATTGACAGTTATTAACAACAAATTTAACTACACTATTTCTTATAAAATTATTGGTTTTGTTCTTCCAAAAAATTATTAACACTCATTTATTTAGTCTTAGTTTTCAAAAATAATTGTTAATTAATGGTCTATTTTTCAATCGGTATAATAAAATATCATTTTACATTTCAGGGTTCCCATGTGACGAGTATTTCTGGAAGTTATATTCTACAATGGAAGTATTTTGACTCAACAAAAGCTTCGTTTGAATTCTCACTCACTACTCATAAGTCTAAAGTCATGTACCATACAGAATTATTGCAGTCTTCTGCATTTAGGTTAGTACATTATATTATATGTACATTAGGGGGATAGGGTTATATTCAGAATCACAGTCAGGGAATAAATTAAATGTTAGGGAAGGCTCATGGTGTTTTCAAATTAAAAAATGCCTGGGAATCTTTAATTTAGTCAGACAAATTTTGATATTCATTTTGACTAGTCAGGGAAATGACAATATTCATTTGTAAAATCAATGTTACCAGCTTGCTTTATAGGGACGAAACTTAATGACTGTTAAAAATCAAAGCAAAAAGGTCTTTTAAGACTTGGTGTTTCTATCGAAATTGTAATGATAAGCCTTGGAGGACCAAAATTAGAAATACAAAATTGGAAATAAACGATATTCTATTTTATAAATACATTATTGTTACAGGGGATCCATGTCAAGTCTACAGTCAAGTGCGAGCGGGTTCTCATCTCTCAGTATTGGTACCAATCAGAGTATTCCATCGGCAAAACGACATTGACTAGGCGTTCCTCGAGACTAGCTCTGTCACATGACTAGGCGTGCCTCGAGACTTGCTGTGTCACATGACTTTGTGTGTCACATGACTTGATGTGTCACATGACTTGGCCTGTCATATGACTAGGTATGTCACATGACGTGGTGTGTCACAAGACGTGGTGTCACGTGAAACGGTGTACCAGGAAAAAACCTTCTCATAGTGTTATATTTATATACTAAGGAAAGTTGACATGCGTGCCACAAGATAATTAAGGCGTGCCACAAGAAAACCTAATGTTATATTGTTATGTGTGTAGAATGAGATGCATGACTTGAAGAGAGAAATTTATTGGCAAGCTAAGAGGAGATAACTCTACAGTCAAATAGAACCACAGGTCCTTGTAAAGTGTCCAAGATCTCTTTTTTATACATAATATAGATTTAACTATCAAGTATATATTGGTGACCTAGGAGACTTTTCACAGACCTGTGAATAGAACTACATCATAGCATTATTTCTTTATTTACAAGATAAATGACAGTTAACTAAGCATGATTTGAACACACCATACCAAGAGCTCAGTGCAAAACTATTGTACATGCCTCTATAAATAGATTGTAGTTTACTAGTTACCATAGTTTTGCACTGAGCCCTCGATATAGTCTTGTTGAACTATGGTTATTAATAATGTAGTTGCATTAGGAGATTAAGGTTGTATGTACAAAAATGCTATTTTGAGAAAACAAAAAATAATTGCTGAGTGAAAACTTCCAATGTTAACATAGGGAAAAAAGCTTTGTGATTCAGATTTCAAATATGTATAGGTACAATCCTTACTCCTTTAAGGCGACAATTTGTATTTACTGGATGTCTGAGATAAAAAATAGACCTGAGGAATGAAAATAATTCTAAAGTTTTATAGAACTATATGAACAGCCATTTTTAAACTCATTGAATGAGAAGAACTCTAGATATTTAGACGTTCATTTAAAAACACTGTATCCATCTTAGCTATGGTACAGTAACTTGCCTAAATATTTAATATGGTTTAATTAATTCCCCGACACTTTTTATGAGCTACAAATTCAAGATTATTTCTTCCTCTGTCACAACTCTAATATATTTCTCACAAACTGTATTTTTTTAACTGTGAGTTATCTTGTTCTTATATTGTTATCTTTTGGAAGTCAATTTCTTCTGTTTTTGATGTCGCTTAAACTATTTTGTATTTATTTTACTCAAGTAAGCCTAAATTGCGGGTTAATTTCATTTCATAGTTCATCGTTATCAGATTAGTCAGCTTTCATTTGTTTTACTGAGGTTTGGTTGGATATATGTAAATGTTACATTTGTGCAAAACTTGTATTGTATATATCTGAAAATAGCACTTGCTATATTTGCTGAAATCCGGAGCCTTGTTTTTATATAAACATTGTTTTAATGGAACTTTTTCATTTCTTGTTTGATTATTTCCTAGAAAGGGCACCTGTGGATAAAAAAATCTAGATTATCAAGGTTGGTTAGGTTATGAAGCATACATGAGATTGGATTATATTTCTTGATTGTAAACATGAAAGGATAGCTGCAGTCTTATAATCTTGTCCTGTCTTTTTGTATACATCTGTATTTGCTTTCTAGTTCCTATATACAAACAATACAATTTACATCAATAATCAAACGAATATATGAATTCTGGAATATTCGAATGTGAATATTCATTTTCTTATACTGATTCTGGTATTCGGTTTCATCTCTAAAAAATATTCATTCAGAATGTTAACACTGGAACTATTGGTAGTATTAAAGCATGTGCAATCTGTTTGAATGTCTACAAGTATCCACCAACTGTTTTATCCATGAATGTGACAATCTTGTACTACAAATCTATGTCAGTTTGTCTTAATGTCAGATCATAGTGCTCCATATGTTTTGTCTATTTATCTGTATAATGTGAAAACCTAATATCCAGTATAAGATGATCTTCTTACTCGACTGTGATCCATGTCAGTTTGTCCACTGATAATAATGTACAGAAACATATAACATTTATTGGAAAAGTCTAGGTAATTATTTTACTTGTATTCAGATATTTCATATCATTTTTTGGCAACTTTGATCATTATTTGCAGCTATTACAATGTGTTGTTAGTTGAATTTGAAAATAACTTTAATTTTGTGCAGATAATTCTTTCTGACGCAGCAAATCCGGATTTCTGGACTATTCCGGAAATGTAGGATGCCTGTGTAACTCTAATTGGTGCTGGGTAGATGAACACCATTCACATAGAGCTGGTCTGATGCTATTAGAACATTTATGTGCCAGTATGTGTTATATTGATATAATCATATATGGGTTGACCCCGTTTTATGTATAAAGTCCATCCATTGTATAATGAGGGCTCAGTGCAAATCTATGGTACATTCCTCTATAAATTGATGTAGTAACCATAGTTTTGTACTGAACCATCGATATGGTATAAGACTCATACTTGTTTGAATCCGTTTAATTTTATACTAACAATTTTTTCTAAAAATACTCACTTGTTTTCTTTGAGCTTAGGTTTTGCTACCCAGAACACTTGTTTAGTTATATAACCTAGAGTTTTTTTATGAAGTCAGTTACCACATTCCTTGGATTTTAAGGCTCTTACTTTAATTCAATGTTGCAACTGTTTAATAATCATTTCATTGACCTAGATGTAAAGTGCCATTGACTTTGACAATTCCTTTAAAAAATGAAAACTTTTTTTGAATCTCGAAAAAAGCACTGATTTGAATGTCTCTAAGTGTTGTATTGATTATTTTGAAGTAAATAAATCTGTCAGGGCAGTATGATAATAGGGAGCAAAACTACATGGATGGTTAACTTTGAAGAATTTTATCTGGCTTTACAAAAAATATTCCTCTACAAAGAAGTTAGGATAAAAAAGCCATGATGGTTGTATATAACAGTGTGCTGCTTTGTATATATTGCTTTGTTATATTTATAAAGGATCTGGCTGATAGTGTATACATGTACTTTTATAGCTTGCATTCCTTCTCTATATGTTTACATGTATGGCCTATAAAGGTCAGAGTGACCTATAACCTGCAATGACTATAGATCTACAAAAAGCTTCGAGGCGTGACTAGTTAAGACTTTGTATTCTATCTCTAAAGAGGTCATCACTGAGGGGTCATGGTAGACCTATACCGGGTAATTTTCATTTTTTTCAAGCATAGTCTGGTTTTATTTGTCTCCTCTTTTCCTTTGATCGTGTGCTATGAATGTTAATATTCCAGAAAACATTGCTAGGTTTTATTTCAGGTTCATGGTTGCTAGGTTTCATCAACTTGTGTAAATGGGACCAAATGCTTCTGACCAATCTTTTTATTTATTTATTTGTTTAATTTATTTGTTTGCATCACAATGTGTCATTTTCTTTGGTTCTTTTTTCAGTCATTATTAATTTAGTTGCAAGTTTGGTTTTAATTGTTTTATAAACCTGCTGTCAATTTGGCTTATTTTATGGTATCTCAATGTGTGTGAATGTTGGTCTCCGGTATATTTGCACAGGAGGTAATCCATGCCTTTTATATTTAATTGAACGGGAGGTTACTGAAAGAAGGTGCTCGGTAGCACTTTGCTTAAGCAACGGACATCAGATGTATGTGTGCGCTACTGTATGGTTGTGTTAATTTGTGTAAATTGTACAAGAAAGTGTTCTGAAGTCAGTAATTATTTTTATTTTGTTTTCAGCTTTTATCATTTGTTAAGTTTCATCCCGTTCTATTTTTGTTAACATATTTATTTGCAAAATATCAGTATTTCCTTAAGTTCATGTAGTGGTATGTATTTTTGTATGTGTCAACCAAATTCACAAAACTCCTTACATCAATTAAATCACTATATATTGCTATAGTCCAAACAAATTAATTTGGTCTACAAACCTTCTATTAACATAATTTATCTGTTGATCTATGTCTGTAATTTGATTTCAGCCATGGTTTTGCTGGTTTTGATAAGTAGGTGATATATTATGCAATTTCGCTTTAAAGCCATTACACAATTCAAAAGGACTGACAAGACACTACGTTTTCACAGCAATTGATACATTAAGTGCAAGAA
The DNA here is from genome assembly GCA_963678985.1 of Spisula subtruncata. Classification (NCBI taxonomy): domain Eukaryota; kingdom Metazoa; phylum Mollusca; class Bivalvia; order Venerida; family Mactridae; genus Spisula; species Spisula subtruncata. The sequence continues at coordinate 6,470,393 of OY787660.1, forward strand.
GCTTGTAATATATTCATGCATAAACGTCAAGGCTCATGTTAATTTGTTTGAACTATAATTCACCTAGTGTAGTGATCATAACTGCATAGGAGTTTGCATTTCTCCCGTATGAAACTATCGTACATGTATGTGACTATGAGTGTTTATTACTGTAAAGTTTTACTGTTTGTATGTTCTATTGCCAATTGTCAAAATGCTTTCATTATAATAATACTGTATATTTTAAAAACTTCATTCCTTGTAAATTTGAATTGTACATCAAGATTTTGTTTGTGTTGTAATCATTTTATATTGATGATGAATTTCAAGTTTTATATGAACAATATCATGGTAGTTTTCCTAATACACGGCTTTTCGAGTTCAGTCAGAGAATGGTACTGTTTTCATAACTGAGAACCAGTGTAACTCTCAGACAGAACTCAGATGTCATGTATCCAGAGTTCCTTCGGAGTGTTACATTGGCTTCAGAACTTTCCATCAAAGTTATACAGAAATAGTACAATTCGGAACTGAAAAGAGCAGTGCATCTGGATTAGTATCGTGAATATTAACATTATTTCCCAGTACATGATGTCTTCCATTAATTTGACACATCCTCATATAGGATAACAGTATTCATTTGTTTCTTGGTATATTTTGTTAATTACTGACAATGTACATAATGTTACCTGCTGTCCTGGTTCCCAGTCTCAATACGCAGTGTTGAGGTACTTAAAGCCCCATTAAGACCTAAACGGCAAAAAGCAATAACTTGGTAACCTATTTGCAGAATGATTCATTTTGAGCACTTTAGTTGAGGAAGAAAAGGAAGTACAGCCTCCAGTTGGTCTGTAGACAAAATTACTTAATTGTAAACAACAAATGCATGATTTATAGTCTGAGGGAAGCAACTCTGGCAAAATTAGTTTTTGACTTCCATAAATTTTGTTTTAGGCGTATTATTTCCACAGATAAACATTTGTAGTTAACATTATGCGATCACTTATTAATCACTTGTAAAAATAATCCTAATTCCTTGTGACTGGTATTAACTGGATGATCAAAAAGTTTTGGTAAGAATAATGGGGCTTTAACACTATAAGATATTGATAAGGAACTAGACTATGTCATCTCCAACAATAGTAGATGGAACACCTGATGTAAGCTTTGTACGGTGTTTAACAGTTCCTGTAGCTTATAACTAAAGGTAGTATTTAGGTTTATACTTCACTAAATGTGGCGTCCGTTGCCTAAGCAAAGGGCTCCGTAGCACTTTCCACAGGAGGCAATCCATGCCTTCTTAGTTCTATATTTAATTGAACGGGAGGTAACTAAATGAAAGCGCTCAGTAGCACAATGCTTAAGCAAGGGACACCTGATATAGTAGTTCATTGTAGTATTTAGGTGCAACACCACTAAATATGATGTAGAAGTTTATATTTATGGCCTAATACCATTAAATGCGGCATCATAGGTACTACTTAGATCTGAATCACATTTTGTGCCATGTTTTGTTACAAAATCAAGTACATTGTATATAATTATGTATCAGTGTCATTTTTCTTCCCCCTAAATATTTCTAAGTCCCTTTATCCATTTTAACTTTACCCCGTTGTTTCATGAAAGAGCCGAGAATCTTGCTTGAGCTTTTTCATATTTTGTAAATATACAGTAAACTAGTCTGGCATGTAAATTGTTGCTGAATGAGGATTTAAATTTTGCTTGTAAAGCCCTTAAATTCCATTGAAATGTGGATTTTAAACTTTTGCGTATGACTCCTTAGATTTGAATGAAATGTATATCGATGGCTTAGAACAAGAAGGTCGTAACTACCAAATCGATATATTAAGAAAACAAGAGAAAACTGTCTGTAATTTACTCTTTACCTATGGGAAAACACATTTTTAAAACTTCATTTTGGTCAACATGACCATTTCAGATTTTTATGAAAATGGGCTCATAAGAAGCGCCTTGTGATGCTTATTCTAAATATGTATGAATCTTAAAAGGTCGTAAGTGCCACTTACAACCTTCTAATTCTAAGCCATCGATATGTTGGTTGAACTTTTGTGTATAAACCCTTTAAATTTCTATGAAATGTGGATGTTTATTGAATTTTTTCATATAAATCCCTTAAATTTAATGAAAATACATTATTCTTATCAGAATAATATAGTACAAGCACATATCATTTTAAGATCTTAGCTTGATTCAGTTTATTTGATAGCAGAATTAATTTCAAATCACTCTCATTCTACTCAAAGTTATGGCATCTAAAAACCTGGCCTTTATTAGATCGTGCTCATTGTTATTAACTTCCTATTCTTGCATTTTCTGATGCATATAGATTCACATGACTGTTACAATAATATACTTGATGGCAAAAATGCATAATTTATTAGGAAGTCAGCTGCAGACAAAAAATATGTTTTAGGGTCTGTCAATTTTGCCTTTTAAAATTAAATGACAGCATGATAGGGCCATTTTGTTTTAAATGTACATACTTATTTTGTTGAAGCAAACTTGTATGTTTTTATCAACTTGTATACAATTGTGCTTCTTTTGCCTATCAGAGAATAATATGTGAATGTTTATTGCTGGTTTGTGAATTTTGCGAACATGTTAAGATTCCTGATTATCTATACATGTATTGCAGTATTGTTTGTAGGCCTATTCAGATTTTTGAACAGCCATTAAAAGAATATATTTTGTATACATCTGAAATAAAAAAAATCTATATTAACTAGGGCAAGTTTTTAACAGCAGCATAACAATATTGAATATGTTAAATTCTCCATTTATAAAAAAATATCATCATAATAAAATATGTCTAAAATCTCTTTTCCAGGTTTTGATTTCATAGATAAACTTGTATAAGTCATGTAATATATTTTTATAGAGTTTTATCCTTACTCGTTTTGCACCTTTGTTTTTTGTCATTTGTTGCCCCATCACCTGATCTACAAATTCACTCAAAGAAATTTTATCATTGAAATTTTACGTATACTCATGTTACCAAGATAAAAAATAAATGATTATCACATCATCCGACGAGTTGTTATATGATTTATCACATCAGCCAACAAGTTGTTATATGTTTATGTTTATCATATCAGCCGACGAGCTGTTATATGTTGATCACATCTACCCATGAGTTCTTATATGTTTATCACATCTACCGACAAGTTTTTATATGTTTATCACATCAGCCGACTAGTTGTTATATCACATCAGCCGACTAGTTGTTATATCACATCAGCCGACAAGTTGTTATATCACATCAGCCGACGAGTTGTTATATGTTTATGACATCAGCCGACAAGTTGTTATATCACATCAGCCGACGAGTTTTTATATGATGGTCACATCATCCGACGAGTTGTTATATGATTCATCACATCTACCGACGAGTTGTTATACGATTTTCACATCATCTGACAAGGTATAATACCTCGTCATATAACCAGAGTTGGCAACAGGAGCAGTACAAAGTTACTTTTCTACTACAAACAGCAACTCTCATGAACCGATGTCTTCTTTGTGGACAGTCAGTGGTGAACCGATCTATGAATAAATTGATTATTGTAGACCTTTGGTATGTAGTTCAAGTGACATAATCTCAATTTTGCCAAAAATGGATGGAGCACAGCAGGCTGCTGCACATACGTGATCCGATGTCTGCTGCCTAAGCAAAGTGCACCACAGAGCTTTCTATGATAGGCAGTCCATGCCTTTCATATTAAATTGAACAGGAGGTAACATTGTCATTAAGATCACATTCAGGAGCGGCCCTGGATAGTGCATGTATAAAACTTGTAACTCAGCAATGTATCCAATCAGAGCAGCAATTACCTTCCGTGTTAAATTCTCGTTCCAAGGTAGCTTTAGTATATTGGCCGCAATATTTAATTGTGGTGCTCTTGATAATTCTTCTTGGGTTATTCATTTTGTCTACATTTGTGAGATTTCGAAGAAACATCACAAGAATGCAGCAAACATAGATCCTACAAGTCCAGTTTTCATTTATTTTACAGTGACAGTATGTTCTCCATAATATACCATATTAGTCGGTATGCCAGTGGCAAAACCCAAAAAAATAGTACACACAAAATGTTTTTGCATAAAATGGTCCTTTGACATGTACTTACATAGAAACTGAATGATGCAACTTTGTCATCATTGAGCATTTTGAAATATTCAAGATGGCCGCCAAGATGGCCGCAAAATATTAAAAATTGTATATTATCTTCTATTTTGAAAGTAAAATGGGAATTTTTGAACATATACATAGAAAATTATTGTAAGACATTCTAGACAAGTATTCAAAATAAAAAGAGGGTTGAAAATATTCAAAATGGCCGACAAAATGGCTACCGAAAAGGGGAAATGTGATATATTGTTTTTTTATCAATATAAACCACATTATGTTCAAAAATATGTATATATTGGTTCTTAAGCATGTTCCTACCAGGGCAATGGGCAACTTCGGCATTACTGAGCACATTAAAAATTCAAAATGGCTGCCAAGATAGCCGCTAAAAATTAAACAAAATGTACATATCGCTTCTATATTGTATATTAGCCAAATAATGCCTAAATATATGTAGTATTTTATTGGTATAAGTTCTGGACAAGTGTTTTAAATGTATTTTGAACAAAAATAACAAAATATGGCTGACAAAACGACCAATAAATTGGAAAAAATGACAGGTAATTTATTTCGAAATTAAGGCAATATACCCATGTTTTCATAAACACTGAAAGCCAAACATTGGCACCTGATTGACTTTATCTGCACCAGGAAGGTAGATAGGCAATATGTTATTTAAAATTATTATGCCGAGCATAGTCTTTATTTGCTTTATTTCTACTGAAGCATGGCAGGCATATATATGTACCTCCACCCGGATTTGAACCCGGATCGCCAGATTAGATCGGAAGCGCACTAACCACTGTCAGAGCTACGGAGGCACATGTTAACCTCACCAAGACCATGTGTGGTGTTGTGTGCCGGAATTACCATGATTATGCTTGTCATATCTAAGCTATCCATTCATCTCAAATCCAAGCGAAGGCCACAGGGAAAAACGAATCCTTAGCGTACAGCTCTCGGCAGCAGATTCTCTGACGTTCACTTCAGCCAAAGCAATAAGTCCATTTATCTTGACGGGAGACCGCACAATCAAGAAAGACGAGACTGAAATATCTGGGTTACTGCAAGATAGGCATCGCATCTATTTCGCCTATCAGCAGGACCATAATTCAGCTCTAGTTAAAAAACTGCTCCAAGTACCTGTGATGATATAACAGCCACAGAAGGTCGAGAACCAACCAAACAACCATGTCAATCAAAGCTAAGAGACATGCAAGACCAATGGCTTAGTTAGTGACAAGTCCTCATAAATACTGATGTTTGCCGACACCAATGACGCAAAAGATTCTTTGACTCACTAAAAACAGTCTATGGACCCATATCCTCAGGCATCTTACCCCTCCTGTGCTCGGAGTAGTCAACATTTATCACTGATCTGTCAAATATCTTTGATAGATGGGCTGAACACTTAAATGCCATACTGAACTGACTCTCCTCCAGTAACGATGAGGCCATTGTCCACCAACCACAAGTGTGAATGAACTTTACCATTGGCAGACCACCAATAATCCAGGAAGTGGTGAAAGCCACTGAACAACTAACCTGTGGAAAGGCACCAGACTCAGATGCCATTCCAGCTGAAATATAAGAGGCCGGTGGACTGCCTATGGCACAGAAGCCACTGGAACTGTTCACATCGTGCTTGAATCGAGGCGCACTTACCACAGGATTAGAAGATGCACCCATAGTACATTTTTACAAGCGGAAGGACAGCAGACTGAGCTGTGAAAACCACAGGGGCTATCACTCCTCGGCATTGCAGGTAAGCTTCTTGTCAGAATATAAATGCTCAACAGTCTGATACTACATTGTAGTACGCCATCTAGAAAATGAATTGCTGTCAGAAACTCAGAGCTGAACAATAGTCATTACAACCTGTCAGCTACAGGTAAAAAGTCATCATTACCTATACCCACCATTCATTTGCCTGCCCAAGGCCTTTGACACCGTCAGCCAGGAGGGACTTTGAAGATAATGGTCAAGTTTGGATGCCCAGTCCATTTTGTCATCATGGTTCGCCAGTTTATGACGAAATGATGACCAGAGTCCTGAGCGACAGAGACGTCTACCAAGTCCCAAGTCACTAACTGTGTTAGACAAGGTGTGTCAACACTGTTTATTCTCATGATCTCTATTTATATCATATTAAGGTCCTAAGGAATATAGAATATGTACAAACAACGCCTATGAAAAGGTACCAATTCAGACCTCGGTGGAGTGGAGCATTGTGTGTTAGTATTGCTCAGTGAAATTCAACAGTAGCGTAGACTGCGAACCAGGTGCATCTCTTATGCCAAAGCGCACACCCTGTCATAGAAACATGACATATTCATTAAGTGTAAACATGTGATGCGACCTCTAAGACGGCGAAGCGTTCCACAATATGAACAGACATGTTTATAATATTTATGATATATATTCATAGATATTATTAGGAACCTTCATCTAACAAGGCGGTCACGCAATCGGGAAAAATATAAGTTAGTAGATGCAAGGGTTATGTGACTAGCATCAACTCGAATTGACTTCAGAACTGTATGAAAACGACGAAACATAACCCAACCTCTTACATCATAATTATCATAAACATAGGCTTAAACAAGTTAAGGCTCGTCGACTCACCAGGCACAATCAAACTATCACATTCCGTATGGCGTACAACATATTTTGGCCTATAAATGAAAAGTCAGCTGTATGTCTATCGGGAAAGAGTAGTTCTAAGTCATCATTCCATATACTAGTACTGCAAATATTCCTCAATCAGAAGTAAGCATGTAAGAAAGATTAGATCGCAGGTACACCATTCAAGATGCCAGCAATTAACCCATAACTTAAGAAGACAACTTTGACAACAATTCATTGTGACTGCTACCTGACTAACTGCACTTTGTCAAACATGCTTTAACTTGTAACTACCAAAATAGATGTCAAGTCAAAGTAGAAAAGCGGAATACGTGGACAAGACAGGTCAATTTATATCTTTTATCGAGCATTATTAAACCAACGTTTCGACTATGCAATAGTCTTGATACTGGGTCTAAATAGACGAAGCACATCATTGAAATATGACAATGATCCTTGTAGTGGTTCAGGAAATGATGAAAAAATCCAATCTCACATACAAAATAAACTCTGAAGAACAAATTGATTATTCATAAAGAGTACAATATATACTGAGTTCCAAAAGTTCTGCATCTTAATTAAAAAATTATTTTTCTTTGAATAGTTAGCTTAAAATAACTTTTTAGGAACACTGTCCATGTGCGTACACTTAGTGTTTATGTTGAACATATTTCCGTTGGATTTCGTCACGCTTGAATGATCACACCATCGCAAATGGTAAAAACGTCTATTCAAGCATGCATAATTTGGGTTCTTCATTTTCGACTTTATTTTCACTTCCAATTTACTTGCATTGTGTCTGTGTTACGAAAAAACACAATAAGTAAGTCAAATAAGTTAGAAATGTACGCTTAATTTGATTGCAAAAATGGATAATGTTGAACAACTTGTGTATATAAGACGCTAGAGGCTGGTGTTTCACTAAAAATACATTGTGTCGAATTAAATTGACATGTCTCTATCATAATAAGACTGTTTTATCATCTCCATTCGAAAAAAACTGTATATGACGTACCACGTGACAACAGGTCAAGGGTCAATGCCGCTTATCTAGACAGGTAATGCTGCTATATTTTTGCACCAAGAACAACGGCATTGTTGTAGCTTAATTGTAGTCCACCCAACATTAAAGTTATGGGAATCTTGCTTTAATGTTGCGTCTATTATGTCAAGGAGGTTGTTTCTTAAAATCTGGCCTGTTGTACAGACTCTATTGCAACATCAATAATTGTCTATGGTCAAAGAGAGATAATTTTCGGTATTTATTACCTCCCTTCCACTACAAAATAGTAGTTTATCGTTGTGTGTACTTTGGAATCTTGGGATGGTGTCACATGTGGTTTTATTATGAATCGATACATATCTTCACATCGATAACTGTCCTGGATTTATATCAAGTACACATCGCTCTACACATGCGCATTTGAATTATCATAAATAAGTTGGAGATTCTAGTAAAAAAGACACACCGAATATTGGATGCGGAACTTTTGGAACTCAGTATATGATGTTGGTGAAACTTGCATGCCTAATTTTCAGCCAGGTATTCAACAGTGAAGGTTGATCTACAAAATGTACTGAACACAAAATACACACTAGTATGGTCCTGTGGATTTTTCAGATCTTGGGTTTCAACTGTGCTTATTGATCGTCATTTGGTATATTCATGTATTGTAAAGGTCACTGCTACCCTGACCTTTGACAAACTTACCCCAACATCAAAAGGGGTCATCTGCTGACTAATCTTTGCTTACATATTAAAGATCCTTGTGTCAAGCTTTATTGAACAAAAACCTTAAGCCTACCGACTGATGCATCGACGAAGATCACCAACATATACTAAGTACATAACGATAATATTATACTCCCTCATCAAAGGTGGGGGTAAGTATGATAACATCCACCTTAATAGTGACTTACAGCTTTTTGGATGATATGTTATGTAACTATTACTCTAATTGTTGAATAATTGCGTTATAAGAGTGATAAAAACAATAAAAATATCACTTTTCTCTGATTTGGCGGCCATTTTGAATATTTCAAATCAATATTTTGTCCAAATATATGTTAATGCCTTATTCAACAATAAATTACTAAACATATGTGTTTTATGCTATTGAAAACATAGACAATTGTATGAATATGAACATTTTAGATTTTTGGCAGCCATCTTGAATATATCAAAATGCTCAATGATGACAAGGTTGCATCATTTGGTTTCTATGAAAGGACATGTTAAATAACCATTTTATGCAAAAACATTTTGTGCATACTATTTTTTTTTTGGGTTAGGCCACTTTTTGGTACTTGGCATACTGACTATATCCTTCATCATGTGGTTTGATAAAAACAAGAAATGTTTGTGAAAGATGTATGTTCCAATGGCAATTGTCGAAAAATCAATAGTAAAGTGACATCAAAATCAATAGTAAAGTGACATCAAAATCAATAGTGGTCATCTACTGTTACTAGTCATGGAAAGTTTGAATATCCTAGGGCAAAGCCTTTCTCGAGTTATAGAAGGGAAACCATTTTGGTCTACTGACAGCCTGACACATGTGCAAAGCAATATACCACTCATCAAGGATGGGGTGGCATAATATTTATGCCAATGTTTCATCGAACAGTTTTTGTTGATTATAGTGCCACCCCTATAGAAAAGCCCAGCCAATTTGACAAATGAGACACCTAGCTTTTGTGCATACAGTACCTCTCGAATCCCTTTTCGTAACACCGGGCACCTGGCAGAGATGGGCCATCATTATCATTCTTAAACTAGCTGGTGGCTTATCAACCAACCGCATCAGTTCTAAACCAGCTTCCACCGGGATTCAAACCTTCAACCTGCCGCTTCCAGGGCAGATGCCCAAACCACTCAGCAACAGTCACCTATTAACTTGGTGAAATTATTGCAAATTTAGCTTTAATCGAATTTAACTTGGTACAAAACTATAACAAACAAGGCTATAATTATACCACATTTATTTATTTATAAAAATGAGACAAATAAAAAGATCTTAATAATGCAACTATTACAAAATCTCACAAGTGACATATCCAATGGTGTACATAATTCATTGACAAATTCCAAAATACAAAGAATTAATACCAAACTTATTTGATTACATAAACATTAATACTTTTTCAAACTACGTAATTTTGACATTTTTTCTACATTTCAGAATTATATTTCATAACCAGTACGAATATTTAATGAATTGCACGATTATTCATGATCCACAATATTTAAATACAGTGCAAATGTTTCATGCATGAATATTTTTACAATGATTAAAAAATAAAAACACATTACAATATATAAAATGTAAGACGACTAAGACGATAAGTTCACTTGGTTATTGAACAAATGTTAAATTGTTTATGTGGTTTATTGAACATGGAAGTCAATAATGACAGCAGCGGAGGGTCCGAGGTGAGATGAAGATATTGTCCTTGTGGAATCATGATGAATCCTCACTAAAATATGAAAAATCCTCATGAAACTATGAAGAATGCTCACGAAATTATGAAGAGAGCTATATCACAATTAATTTTCAAGTTCCAATTTTGTTTTGCTCACATGAAGATCTAGAAGAGAACCATTTTCTGTTGAGTGATATAGATCCTAACAAGAGTTTGACAAAAATGAGCGAAAATTATTCATTTTGTTCACATGAAGGTCTTGATGAAGAATACCATTTTCTGTTGAGTGATATAGATCCGGTTGGTTTGTACTAACAAGAGAGTGACAACAATGAGCGAATCAATGAGTTGATAATGTTGATATAGAGATGAGATGATGAACAACAAATGGTTGAGATGATGATGATGTGTGACTGGATGAAGGTGAACTATTCTACCATCTGCGGTTAAACCCGCCACCACCTCCGCGGCCTCCTCGACCACCGCCGCCACCTCCCCAGCCACCGCCGCCACCACGGCCTCCTCGACCACCACCTCCACGGCCACCGCCGCCACCTGGAATAAACCAGAGATGCATACAATTATAATTTAATTAATATTAATTATTTTCCTAAAAATAATTGTAAGTAATTAATTACTTTCTGAAAAATGATGTATTTGTAATTTAATTGGAAAGTTTTCAATTTAATAGTAATTACTTGATGAAATAATTTGAGGCCGATCCATCACTGAAAGAAGCAGATAATTTTTTAGAACAATCTATCATGCTCATTTGCTTAACTTATAAACAAATACATACAAATATAACTTCTTGAAATCAATTTCATTGGCGATTTAGTTTGAACAAATTCATATTAAATTGACAAGTGAAACAAGTAAATACAACTAAATACCGGCTTTCTGGTTAACTCACATGTATTTGTGGCAATTTTTTGCAAAAAGTCAGATTTGAACTCGCAAACTTTTGGTATGGAATTCACAAAGCTGTTGGTCCCAAAAGGAAAATGGATGTTTTTGCATGACATTCTGTTTTATCCTTACCTAATTGCCCAATTAATTTTGGCTTCAAGAAGTTATTATTAAAGTGTATAGAGCCATATTCTAACAGTCATTCAATGTTGAAATAATTACATGTTTTTAGTATGATACAAGACTACTTTAATTGCAAATTTAAACTTTGGATGGGTTCCGTGTACTTTGATTCAATCGGAGAAAATAGGCGATTCTTATAGTTTCATGGTGTGTTCTAGAACACTTTCGTATGAAAACGGACAGTTTGCATGTCAAATAAATCACAGAGAATGTTTCTGTTAAAACTGAAGCAAAAAATGATCTAATGGATATGAAAACATAATTGTTTTTCAGTTTTTGAAACTTTAAAAAAAAATATCTTCCAATATAGCTCTATACACTTTAAGCCTATGAAAATCAAACTCTGCAAGTCATAAATGACTCACCTCCCCATCTATTACCTCCACCGCGGCCTCCTCCGCCGCCCCAGCCACCACCACCTCCGTAGCCACCACCACCTCGTCTCTGGCCGCCATAACCGCCGCCGCCACCTCCCCATCCACCGCCTCCGCGGCCACCACCCCAGCCTCCGCCGCCACCACGGCCTCCTCCAAAGCGACCACCGCCGCCGCCACCACCACCACCGAATCCTGCAACAAATAGATGATTCAATTTGAAACATAAGGTATAAAATTAACGTATATAAAAGACAATAAAATACAACTGGAAGGGGTTTTGACACATGAATGTCTTCAACAATGGGTCGTAACACAGGCAAAACTGATCACACCTAAAATTCCTGAAAATATGCGCAAGAATGTTGCCTATGTAATTGTGTGAAATTTCATGAATGTCCAACCAGTGGTTAAGGAGAACAAGAACAGACAAACTTTGTGGCTTCCATCTAGACAAACATGTCCAGCACAAAATCAATTTGCGTCCTTCCCCCACTGTATGTGAGAGACATAAATTTATACCAAGAGATGTTTGTAAAACATATTCATCCATATTGGTTGCAGCTAATTTAGGTGAGTGTGCATTTGTGGTCTGAATGACCTCTTTCCTTCAAAAGCAATATGGATCATCTACAGGACATAACCAAGTTGGATGACCGTACATTTAATGGTTGCCAAGCTGTCAATCATGCTGCTTTTGCTCTAATGATGGTTTGAGTTGGGGCTGATAGGGGAAGGGTAAATACATATTTAAAAATTAAGATGGTACACTGCTCAAAAGATTTAAGATTTTTTTGTGTCATCAAAGATTTTTAAAAATATTTTAATACACCAAACCGCCCATCCCATAAACTTGTTAAATAAATCGCCCATATTTCTTTTAGGAAAACCACATAAAAAGTGAGGACCGTGGATCAAATACAAATGTTATCAGAATCAGGTGTTTTGAGAACTTTTGCAGATTAATTGAAGTAAATGATTAATTGATCTAATTACTTTTTCTTGAAAAATGAGTTTTTTGAAAGTTTTACTAAATAAATATGTCCTCAGTAACAACACCTAATGCACAAATATTTAAATCTCCGACCTCTGATAACATAAATTTTGACACAGTTTGAGCAGTGTATATTAATGGCTAGAGACAGAGGTATGATATCTAGTCATACCACTGTCACTACCACCATATCGGGCACCTGCAGCACCTCCGGGTTTATCGTTGGCAAATGCAAGTTGCACCACACGTCCATTGATCTCCAGGCCATCCTTGTCCTTCTTCGCTGACTCAGCATCTTCTACTGTCTTGAACTCAACAAAACCAAATCTGTAATTAGACAAGAAACATGTAAATTTATATTTTTCACCTGGTTAATTGAGAAAGTCGAAAAGTAACGTTAGCCACAACCCCCACACCCTCTTCCCCATAATAATGATCAGCCTTATAATGGTCTATATTAGTCCTTATCAAGCATTTATATCTCATGCATTTCATGGCCACTTATTTCATTCCAATTTCTGGCACCCAAGCCAAGATGATATGAAAGGCGGAAATGGTATGAACTGATGTACACCTCAACCATCTACTAAATGACTGATTTGTCAATACTTAGGAAGTTTGATGCAGTTGCCCAACAAAAAGAACTGATAGTGTTAAAGATTACCCTTTAGACTGTCCATATTCATTAGGGGGTATCCTACAGGCTTCACAGCCTTCAAAGATCTCCTTCAATTCATCCTCTGACACTTGGAATGCTAAATTCCTGACAAACAATACTTTAGATGGACCTGAAATGAGAGAAAAATAAATCAATAATGATGTTATTTGTCGTGACAAAGAACATTTAGCAGGTACAATTAAAATACACATTTCAAAATATGGATCAAATAAAGCCTATAAGTCCAATGGATCAAATGTATTTTTTTTGTGTTTTGAAAAGGGATATTCATTTTTGCGCAGTTTTTCATTACTTGCCAGTTACTTTTAGGCTAATGCAAAAACTCAATCCTACAGTCAGCATTTCTTTTGGTAAACAATACTGGTCCAAATCATACAGTTCATATATTATTCCAACAATGAAGAACAGTTACTTACCAAATTCTTTGTTTCCACCCTTTCCTCCATGTTTACTTTTCTCGTCAGTGTAATCAAGGAAGAGTTTCTCTCCGTCCATCTCAGCATCTTGTTTATCCTTCATTACAACTTCCAATGAGTCTTCACACTCAAATACGACGTAACCAAATCTACAACAACAGAAAGACATGTTTGTTAAAATTTTAATTAATAATTTATTGTTGTTTTTTTGTTTTATAAAAGGAGCTTGCCATTCAGTTCAATATAAGTTTCAATGTAGGTTTAATAGTTTTGTATTGCTTGTGATACAGGCTCAACAACTTATCAATATTATATTAAGCACTCTTTGACATCCCATTCCAGGTGGCATCCTTGGCTTTGTCAGAATAAAGAGTTTCCCTCCCTTTGACAGTCTGATCACTAAGCAAGATAACTAATGTACATTTAGATTTTGTGTATGGCATGGTGTGGCCAGCAAGTGACCACCACTTAATCTACCTAGTACCATAATTACACACTTAAAATTCTATAAATCAAGGTTGAAATCCATTCTATTCCGCTGTTTTCTATACCAAATACCAATAGACAATACAAACAACCTACCCTTTAGATAAACCTCCGCGGTTCTTGGGAAGTCTGATTTCAGTGACGACAACATTTTCATCTTTGTCTTCGAAGAATTCCTTCAGTTCTTCTTCAGTGGTAGATTCCTTAAATCCTTTCACAAATAGGGTCTTGGAGTCACCTACAAACATAATTAGATAACCATTGTTAAAAGCTATCTTAATTCAAGTTTTCAAAGTTTTTGGCATCTTATGACCTCTGAACCATTTGTCATCCACAAGAATGGGTAGCCGTTGCTGTTATGAAAATTTGCCAATTATTGTGTAGATCTTTACAATTTCCAAGTAATCATGTGTTGGCTGATCAGTTACTGGTAAGACTCTTGTGTATGGTAAATAAAATTGAAGTTTCACTGGGTACTGAAACTAGAGGTCTCTTTAGTTACTTTAGAAGTTGTTTTACCAATTCATAGCTTATAAATTATTAGTGAATTTAAACTAATAAGTGATTCTTTTACACCTAATGCCGAGGGTCAAAATGTGTGGGTGTGGAATTTCCAGGGGCTACTTTAAGGGTAAATTGAAACCCCTGAAACTTAAGTTGAATATTAAAACTTGTACTGACCTCCTTGTACTCGTCCACCTTGTTGGTCCTGTGTTCTTGGTTTGGATTTTTCAATTGTGATAGGTTCACCGTTTAATTCTTTGCCAGTCATTTCCAAAGCTTGATCTATATCTTCTGGTTTTACATCAACGTATCCAAACCTGGTCAAATATCATAAAATCTATATAATGTACGGTCAACACAACATAGAATAGATCTTCACAAAACAAAATGAATTCAAATGTTTCGTAGATTAATCTTATAGTATGGCACATTTGAACTGGCACTCTAAAATATTATATATTATGTTCCAGTCGTCCTATTAGGTTTGTTATTTCAAGAAGTCACAATGGTATTTGGGTACAGGACCTAAAACATGCAAAGAACAATGAGTACCGTCCAGTTCAATAATGTCACATAATAATGATAATATATATAACAATGCAAACACATTTGGTATAACATATTCTGTTTACACAATGGTACATGTATGACAAGTTACAAATACTGGAAAGATGGAAAAGTGACAACAAAAACATGACAGGAATGGTTTGGAATGTTTATCCTTTATCCAAGCACATATTCAACTGATTAGCAAGCACAGACAGCTCTATGCTAAAGACTGCTGAGAACACAAGAACACTGCTACAAATAATTTTGCAAAGACTACCAATTTTATCTCCAATCAGATCATTGGCAATGATATTCAGGGGTTCTACTAAGGCGTAAAGCCCGATCCTGAATACGAGTCAATGTTCAACTTTTTTTTTTATTTAGGGTGAAGTTAGATTCAGACACAGTCATACATTAACATATACACTTGCTAACTACAGATTACAGTGTACTCTCATTTACTTTAAAGTTTATATAGATTATGTCATTATAAATGGTTGAGGTTAATTTTTGTTTGTCATTGGCAAGCAGAATAATTTTCAGCCAACCCGCGACGTAAAGTGCAATAAATATTCACTTAGATGTTACAATCATTCAATGAGGCTAACTTAAAGTTAGGATTGTATAGGTTTCAGTACAGAAAATTAGTTACATACATATATACTAACTACTGAAGACGTAATAACTGTCAACGTAAAATAAATACCAGTAAGATAATAAACAAACAAGTTTTTCAATTCAGTCCACAACAATGTGACCAATAGTATGATCAACCTTATTATATTTCACACTTCATCAGCTTTGTGATTCCAGTTAAAGGTAACACTGGAACTACCACAAAACCACCTTCTATATTTGTTTTCCTTCGTCAATTTTGGCACGTTGCCAAATAATTCCCCATAGCTGCACATGCTGCAGTTTGTATCAGGTAAACACGGTAGTTATTTTTATAGTGACTTATATGATATTGTATGTACATTTGATATAAATGACATTAATTTATGACTGATGTTTACGCACTTGTTTGAGTTAGGACTTTTTGGCTCATAATGTCGCCACACACAATGCGATACTTTCGCAGGTTATCGCTTATAGGGTCACAATACGCATCGCGTTTATTTAAAATAAAGATGCACAAACAAATATTCATTTATAACTATATGTGTTTGGCGGTATTGATATATAATTCGGGCATCGGGTAATGTATCAACTGCTACTACTAAAACAGAATAACATTCAACTTAAAAAGAAAATAAACAATTTCTAAAAAACGAAAAACCATACCTGAGCAAGGCTACAGCACTGCCATCGTTCCTCTGTCGTCAAGGTAAGGCGACTTGGAGCCATTTATGCTGCCGGTTGCCAGTTCCAGTCAATATCTCTATCATAGCAATATAAAATACTGGGTACCAGTCCAACCAAAGATAACTCCAAATAAAATGAAGTCATCCTAGGTGAAACTAGTCCATAATACAGCATTTTATAAAGTTATGACAGAAAATGAAACAGACAGCTTTCCAGCTTTTGGACTCGGAGCAAATGATTGTAACAGACTCGGAGGCCATATACTACAGAGCCAGAGATATAAAGACACAACGGCCAAATATAGACATAGTTTGGTGCAAAGATATACCAACATTACCATTTCTGCAGACACTCTCAGACATTCATCGGTCCAGTAAGACTCAAGACTCGCATCGTTGTAGGTAAAAACAATTAATATACGGACAGGCATATTAATAAGCAATAGGTCAGACAATAAAATGAGCAAGCACAAATAGAAATTAAGCTTCAGACATATAATAATAGTCATATAAATAAAACATGATACAGGCAATTCAATGAGCGATTATAAAGGTATTTTGTAACGACTTTTAATTTTGCTTTACTAGCTGTTTATCTAATCAGACAAATTCAGCTTTTCCATCAAATATGTTCAGTCAGCGCTGTAGTTATAATGATTTTGCAATACATCGCTATATGCACTCAAATTTGTTCAATTTATGGCAAGCCAATAATGCCTTAGATTTCTTTTAGTGCAATATGGTCACAGTGACCAGTCCGCGAAACACCTATTTAATGTACAGTATAGCAAGCCACAACTACCATACATTTTGTACAGTGCAATATGCAAGTCATTAGTCCAACCAATATAACCCGTTTTTTATGTATGCCAAGCCAAGCATACCATCTTTTTCATACAGTATAATACTGTTACAGTATTCAGTCCACCAAGCATTTTAATTATTGGTTAAATGTATGGTAAGCAAATAACGTCATATATTTTAAACAGCGCAATATATTTTGTCATCAGTCCACTCATACAACATTTTAATAATTTATTTAATGTATGGCAAGCCAATAATGCCATAGATTTCGTACATTGCAAAATAGTTACAGTCATCAGTCTACAAATCATTTTAATTATTAGTTTAATGTATGACAAGCCAAGAACGACATAGATTTCATACAGCGCAATGTGTTACAATTATCAGTCCACGGAACATCATCTTACTTATTCGTTTAATGCATGGCAAGCCAATAGTGCCATAGATTCATTGCATAAATATTTTAACGAGTTATTAATGTATGGCAAAAAATGCCATACATTTCAAACAATGCAATACTGTTAGTCATCAGTCCGCCAATACGATGTGTTAATGATGCATTTAATGTATGACAAGCATTGATTTTTAGAATTAATAAATGGCAATCCAGTAGATTGTGTACAATGCTCAATGGCAACAGTCATCAGTATGTACATGGATTCAGTATTTCTATGATGTATTAAACATATGGCAAGCAAATAATGCCAAAGATTGCATACGGTGCAAAGCTGTATGTCATCTATCAAGACTCCACTGATACAAGCTTTAAATTAAGTGATTTATTTTAGGAATGGCAGGACAATGTAAAAGATAACGATATGTACATGGAGACATTTTCATGATTAATTGACTAATTTGAATGATCAACCAACGATCCCAGACCTCATACTGTGCAGTGTGCAATATGGTACCATCTCAATCATACAACATATATTCGATGTATGGCACATCAATGAGGCCATACAATTCATACATTGCAATACTAACAAACAGTCCACTTATTCAACACATATTCAATGTATGGCTGGCCAATACTGCCATAGTTTATTTTGATTATTTGCAAATAGACCAAACAAGGTAACCAATACTTTCGATCATAAATCTATAAACTGAATACTAGGTGGTTGCAAATACTTCACTTGTAACGAACTCACAACAGACTTTTTGGATGCATCAATATGGTCATGGTTGCTTGGTAAATAGACCTTTACCAATAACAGACTTGATGGTATGTGAGACAAACTATTCTCAAGACACACTCAGACACGGTCGTGAGGCATTATATACCACTGGTAGTGGTTAATACTTACAGCTCACTTTTCATTTTTATGATAGTTTAGCCCTACAATGCCATGTAGCAATAATTTTCAGCCACACTCAGTCATTCTCACCAGAGTCCCTCTGTAACAAAGCCTTCAGGTAAATCTTAAACAGTCCAGTCTTTCAGACTTTTAAGCACAGTCCAGACAATGGTCCATAAAACGGTGTACACATTCACAGCCCAAACCAAGTGGAAGTTCAATCCAATTTGGGAAACAATAAATAACAAGCTTCATGCTTGTTAAATATTCGGATAGACAACACAAATTTTTGCAATTTGGTTGCTTTTAAGACCGGACACCAACCAGAACATTCTCAACACGGTCATCAACCACTCAGTCCCAACATGTTCCTGTATTCACAGGCATGCATCAAATCCAGGTGAACATTTACAAAATGTACCTTCCAATAAGACAGACAGACAACCGAGTAATTCAACTTACAGACACAGCAATTCCAATAATCCACAGACATGGTACTTCAGTCATTAATTGATCACTACTTCATAATCATGAGTCTGTTTAAATTTGATTGCCTCTTAATTAGCGGTCAGTTGTATGAACTTTCATTCCAGGCTCATATCAACCTGCACAATCATAATATTCCTCAAGCTCTTGATAAATACTCTCCATGTGTTAGAGACGCTGGCAGCCCAATGCTCTCTATTCACATAGTCAACTAGGAGGTGCACTTTCAGTTTAATAACTGAATCAAAGTAACAGACAACCCACAAACACACGCAACAGTACTCAGTGGGGGTACTTCAGCCACTCAAACTTTAGTTTCAGACATTCTTTAACTTGCAAGTCCCACTTTATTTCATTCTTGTATGCTTCATCAGACACTACTTATGGTACCAATTCCATTTGTTTTTCATATTATTCTACCAGTGATATCCTGATCATTCAGGGGACAACTTTCTACTGTATCACTCCAAATACCAAGAGCCAGTAAAGTACTTTGTTCCGAATTGGAACCTGGCATCGGCAAGAAATTTCAACCCATATTATCAGACATATATGGTAATAGGTAGTACAACTGAGGATGGTCATCCAAGCAGCTATTCTAACTTGTAACGGTCAATGATTCAAGATCTCGAAACGTAGCCCACTGTGGTAAAGTACATATGAATGACTTTTCACTGGATTAATTCCAGGTTCTGGACGTAATGTCACATTTTTTGCATTTTAAGTCTTGAATATTTCCAAGTTCAAGATATTCATGGGATGCAAAAGCAATTGTATTACTGAGGCAAAAAATGTGTACTAAAACAGACACTGAATCGCAGCATTTGTGATCATATAATTTGACGCATAGACTTTTCATACCACATGTCAATACAAATATTTGGCAGAATTACTGAGCCACAGATCAGTCATTGTTGAATTTAATTGTATTTTGCAATTTTAACTGTTCAGACATGCCATCCAACCTGTGAGTTATGCAAGATAGTAAGTTACTAGTTGTGTTTGTTCAGACATGACCAAGCTTTTAGTACCTTCTGTGACTTCTCTTAGCTATAAATAAATGAGGCAGTTTTGATACCCCTTTAACCTCTTTTGATTTGTCTATTTTGTTAGATACTTTGAAGTCATGTGATATGTTTATGAAAATAATAGATAGGGACATGAGAGCAAAGTTGACTTCACGAAACCTCTCTTCGACAATAGCAGATTCAGACTAACTTCATCAGTCAACATGCATGATTTTTGGTCAGAAATATTTATATTCCGGCCAACAACTTTTCATGTTTTGTCTGTCAAAGTTTTTGACACAGGTTTTAAACTTTCCTGCAGTATACTAATGATGCTTTTAACTTTGCGTGTGGATATGAACACAAATAAGTTTATTTTAAGTAATAGACACCCATAGAAACAAGCATTTATTTATAAAGACATTCGGCAGTCAGTTCTCAATTTATCATACACGGTTGCAACCACAAGTACTGTGGAGATGATATTTTATACTCTTACGATTCAAGTGTGCGCATATATACCCAATACATACTATTTGGGAAAAGTACTTTTCAGACAATATTTGACATATAAAATCCCCAACATAAGATCAATGGGTATACGAGGGTGCAACAATCAGTGTTCTTGAATAAATATAACTGAGGGTAAACTTACCTTTACATGAACTAAGGATACAAAATAATTTTGTAACTTACCTCATATTTCCGTATGACACCATCAGGTATGATTGGAATATTATCGTAAGATAATTTAATTGTGCTAGACTTATATCTCAACCAAAATGCCACAGGGTACATAATAATGCTGATTTATAGTACAAAAAATATACGTATTTTTTTAATTTTAGAATGCATTGATAAAGGATTTATCAAAAGCAAAACGGACAATTTAAGAGATCCTTAGTCCTATACCCTCAATACGGAAGTATGAAAAATGTAACCTACCTTTCAAGATTTTCCCATCAAGTGAATTAATACTAACTTGTTAGTTGAGATGAATTGGTTGATATACTTCATCCATCATACCCAGTAAGAACACATTGATATTGTTCAAATGTTTGTCTAACAAACCTTAGAAGTTTCATACATGATTGTACAAAGATGTACAATTGAAAGCGCTGGGTTAACTGAATATATAGTAGGTGTTATGTCTATAACAAGCACAGTCAGTGATTACCTGGTTTGACTCCATATTGCATATATAGCAATAACAACTGAGTGGTCAACATTGTGTATTTGCCAGCCTTTGAATCAGGGGTTCCGTTCCACTTGGGAGTAGGGGTTATGACCCTTATAATTTCCAAACAAGCCTCATTTTGACTCTTAATTTTTTGGTTTAAAGGGTTATTTACTTTTAAAATAAGGACAATTTGCCTATACAAAAGTAAAATTTAGTCAAAAGTATCGAAATGATCCTTCAAGATTCAGAAGCTATTGGAACCCCTGTTAACTCGACTATTAAGGTAAAACTAATCTACTCGGATACACAGACAAAATTATAGAAAGAATACCTCTTGAAGCCAATCTTTCTTGGGTTGGTTACAACGATACCATTTGTTTCGAAGAAGCCACTCAATGTCTCGGACGTCAGGTCTGGGTCCAAGTTACCACAGAATAGTGTGATTGGTCCTGAAAAAAATTACATCATTTATTAATGAAACTACTTATTTTATGAAACAGGAAACTGGGCCAGAACACTAGCTTGATAGTTTATGACCAACACTTAACTGTTACTGTGTGCAGTAAATAATATGAAACTAATGTTTACATGGCCTCTAATAAGACAATACTGGTCAATCTTGAAAATGATTAGGAAGTCTGTTTCAGCACACATCCCTACAAAGCAGAAGTTCAAACATGGTTCTAAGAAATTTTAAAGGACCATAACTTTGTCATTTTTTAAACTTACATCAAATAAATTATTTTTTACAGAAAATTTAATTCATTCTGGTGAAATAAGTCTGGAACATTCCGAAATTGTTAAACCCTAAACTTACTGTCGGGATCTTCCTCAGTTTTTGCTTTTTTGGCTGATGATTCGTCTTCATTATCTGAACCATCACCATTCTCTTCAGCTTTACGCTTCTGTCCACCTCCCTCTGATGAATCTACAAGTACAAATCTTACATTATAGTTCATTTCTAACCAGTTTGATATTATAAATCTAGGAACAAAATACCAATCAACAAACAAATACTTCACTATGTTTTGTCACCAAAGCTTCATCAGGGAAATTATTTTTGAGGTATAACATTTCATTGAACACAACATTCACTCATCTTACCAATTCGGAATTGCATGTTTAAATTCACAGAACCTGTGCTTTTTGGTGTTTTCCACCCATTTTAATTTGATTAGAAATTAGAGATTAGCTGGTTGGTATAGACCTGAGAGGTTCTGACAAACCAACAAACAAAAGAACATACCTTGGTCTTCTTCAGCAGTATCATCTGTGTTCTGTTCTTCTTCCTAGAAACAATTAATTGTTTGTTAATTAATATAATAATACAATTTTAATTAAGTCAGAACCTTCTAACCACATTTAAAGTTGCTATTAGGGTCTTAATCCTAATTGTCAGACAGAAGTGCATAAGCCAGAATTCCCAAATGACAATGTGAAATAATTCAACGAGATTCTTTGATAATATTTAAACAATGATTATCAATTTATCATGTGCCAGTTTTTATAGGTACTAGGTAAGAACCATTGGATGGTTATACGTTCAGTAATTTTAAGCAAACAGCTACTACGAATCCCAATCACAGGTTGAATGGCTAATAGGTCATATTCCCAAGAAGGTGAAAAACTTCTGACAATAGCAAAAATTTGTTAATAAATGGAGAAGAATGAAATTAAAAGAATGTTTCAGAATGTTAACTTCAAACATAAAACTCCTTGTCTCTAAGAAATTAAGAAGCAGCAAATCACAATTTCAACAATTCAAATCAACATGCTTTAGACTGAAGAAACAGTTAACTTTTGAATCACATTTCTTGTACTGAATAGTCGGGTACAAGATAATATATTGCCAACTTCAACACTTACGATCATAGTAAAGTATCACATTTTGTACAAGAAAACATATTTATACAATACAAATAAATGCAAACTTAAATCTGATTATGAAAGGGTATATATGCTTATATAAATTATAACAAAGAGCAGGGATTGTTCAATGAAAGACAGCTGACAGCAACACAACAAACTACCCAAAACTGAAACCGGTCAGACTTAAAGATATGTTTGGCTAAACAAGGGTATAATGCCTATTTCTGAAAATTAGATGCAAGTCTGTTCCTATCGCCATTATCAAATGTATCTCTACACCAAATTTCTTGTTGCAAACATTGTTCTATTGTTAAATTGTTATTTATCAAATGAATATAGGCTAGCCATAACTTTTGTCAATACTTGAGCGTTTGTATTTAACTGATATGAAATTGATTGGAATGGGTCCAGATTCAGGAGTGACTGATCCTGGATTAATTGTTCATTTTGTCTAGATATTGTTCTCTTACTGTTTTCGACCGACAGGTTCTCTGTTTTTATTAGTCTTAACATATGATATGATCTGTGACTTCAGGAATTCCTAGAAGTTGCTGGATTATACTTACTTGTGCTTCAGTTGCGTCATTTGTTACATCCTGAGATGAGTCCATGTTTTCTGCTGTGGAATCATCTTGACTTTCCTACATAACACATAGCAATACACTCATAACCAACATGCCACAACAAAAGCAAAATGTAGGATAAAATAAACATACATTTGAATCACTGATTAAAGCTACTACTATGAGCTGATGTTACACATTCGTTGAGTTGTATATGATGCAATGAAATATTAAATGGTAATACTGATGAATAATTACTTGCACAAAGCAATATTTACTCACAGATTACTAACTATCCTTTAAGAAAGCATAGGCTAGCAAGATTTTTAGGACATAAGACCATTACCAGAAATATAACTTGTTCCGAGGTCACTAAATACTAATCAATAAAATAGATAAATAGGTGAGAATTCCATGCTAGGTAAAGCAAAATATTTCAAATTTATAAAGAGAGATTGAACAACAAGTTAAAATTTTACATTCATATCACAATCTCAATGATGACAAAAAACTTTCTGATTCCAATCATAATTAACGTAAGGAGGTTTAAACTTTAAAGGAGCATTCACGAAACCTTACGACTTTGAAATAAAATGTGGCGGCGACCAAGTCTCGCTCACTGCAAACAGGCTCGACAAATCTTCGACACAAACCTTAAAATCTAATAGATCTCTGATCGCACAGAGTCTGACAAACAGATATTTGGGTTTCATTGTAACAAATCATCAAAATAAATTAAAACTAACTGACATTAAATACAAACTGAAAGGGAGCAATCTATATAATATAAATTGAACTACATGAATATATTATGCACTTGTCAATTGAAACGCCAGAAAAGGGCATGTAGTTTTTACTTGTGTATTTTCGAACCCATAGTAAAATCCCTGCCCTCAATGGCAATGCAAAAGGACCCCCTGCTGGGGTTTCAATTGACTGACCAGTGCATTACAATCGGATAATGTAACATGAATGGAAAGCAAAGCATGTTTCAAAAGCGGAAAACTAATAAGACACTGAAAGGATGCTATGCAAGATAGATAGAAGATATCGTGCAGAACAATAGTTCTACCTCTTCAGTTTGATCTTGAACTTCCTCTTCTACTTCTTCTTCCACTTTCTTTCCTCGGCCACGGCCTTTACCCTGAAATAACAAGTTACATGATAAGTTTGCTGTATGGAGGGAATGAACATAAACAAGCAACCTTTGTGTCCCTCATGTTATTTTTCCTATCTCCAGACAGAATAGTCAAACAATCTCGACTTAGAGTTGCCACATCTAAGTCAAGACCCATTATGCGCTTAACTGATCAGTTTTTGAGTTTCATAAATTTTGCTGTTTACGCCAAATTTGGGCAGTTTTCGGCTATTAACATGTAAAATGTAATAAAACTAGACGAATGACACAGAATACCTGGTAAAATTGGTCGTTATTATCGTTTAATCGATAATTAAATCAGCGCGTGTAATTTCCGAAAATCCAAATGTAAACATAACTGTGAGTATCCGGTACGCGTATACCGCCCGTACAGCCCGTACAGATGAGCGCAACACGTGTGTGATTCATATGCTAACGTTGTGCGAATCGCTAAGCGAGCAGTAAAATTCATTTAACTTATCGTATTCTGTTCATAAGTCATTAACTATCAGTTTACAAGAAAAATCAGCTCGATTTGTCAACAATTCTTCGTTAATTTTTCGTTTTTAGTTTCACCCGAGCGAGCTCAGTGTAATTTGTTTCACGCGTACCAGTGTACATCACTGTGAAAACCAAATAGTGCCGAAGATCTCCCAGCATCCTCCATTGTTCTAGAAACTCATTCCATCGAGTATTCTGATTGGTCGATATGGGAATGCGATCTGCATATCAACAACAAATAGCTGTGTAGTGGAATTTAAAAGTGCGACCTCGTCGTGTTAAAATTGTCGGACAAACGAACCACTGAGTGTTTTATGGATGTTTTTGGTGCAGATAACGAGAAAAAGGGTTGATCTTCGTGGACATGCTATATATTTCATGGTATTTACAACTTTTCATTCACCTTTTCAAGTTGCGCCAAAAATTTGATCGCAAAGCCCCCCATAAATATGACACTTTCATCCACATCTGCGGTGGAGATAGAGGTCAGAAATTAAAAAATCTCCTAGCAGATTGCCCCACATCTACAGACAGAACAAAATGTGGGGGCCAAAAAATTATGGTCCCAAATTTCTTGTTTTGTAGCATGCCATGTGGATTTCCCTTGAGTTTTTTGTGAGGTGGTGCTCAGATTTTGAAACAAATAAGACTACAAAATGTCGAACAATAATTTTAATTTATGTAAGATTTTTCGAAAAGCATGCCATGTGGTTTGATGAAAATACGATGTTGCAAGGCTAATTCTTTATTGAAATGACCCAAAATAAAACCATTTTATGAAAATCGTGTCAAAAGCACATTAATATACTAAAAATTCAGATCGCACCGACACAATAACATTTTAAGCCGCATTATCATAACTTAGCGTGGGTCGACGAACTGAAATTTTCGAGCAGCAAGTTTCCAACAATCCCAGAACTTCCAGTTGTATGATTGAGCATAACGATACATTGGTATCAAATACACATTATAAAAGTGAAATCATACCTTAGGAGTTGTTTTAGCACCCTTTTTTCTTGGAGGCATGATGTTTTGTTGGATGGCGTGGTTCTTACGAGTGGGCGGATGTGCTCGATTTTCAAAAGGAAAAATATTGAGGACAATGAGTCAGTTCTAATTTTTAATCGAACAATCGTTTTCCATGATTGTCAGATACTTTTAAAAAATAGAAAACCGATAAATAAAACTACTAATACAATATGAAATATTGTAAGATATATCATGTCGCTCTTTAAGTTTGAGTTTTACTCAAATTAAGTCGAACAATTAGATCAACTAAGTACTTTTTTCATTTTCGACCTATCCATGTTGTCTTTTTCTGACATATCAATAATGTTCTAAATATATGTTTGTGGAAATATAGTACAGTTTTCAAAATTTATGTCTCAATTCATATCTATACCTAGTTACTAAGAAATGTATGCAAATATGCGTATGGTCAAAAGTGGGGAATATTGTTCTTCCAATCAAGCAAACTTAATATTCGAATAGATTTGGTAATTATCCCCATAAATTAAGATACCTCACAGCAGTTTCTTCCCCTTGCAGTGCTTGCACACGTTCCTACAAAATATACGGACGCTGTCATCAAGTTACAATGACTATGTTCATTATTATGGAGCGCTGGGATGATGGTACATGATACCAGGACCTGTCCTACAAATAACATTTCGTTGGTATGGCAATATCCATTTACTTCAAAAGTTGTCCTTTCATTCTTACATTTTCCCTAGATCTATATATCTTTTGTAAAACCACTCAAGTTGATCATTATACTAATGATTGATTGTTATATATGCGGTTTGCATTTGTATTTTAGCTACTTTGTAGCCTTTATAGAACAAACGCACTTGACTCCAGTATGAACTATTATCTAAATATTTTCTTGGTTTGTGTTGGATATCTATGGTTTGGTCAAGGAATTATATATACCTCCCTGCATAGATATCCAACACGTTGGACGTCTTTGCTCCCTGGTTTGATGTTCAATGTAAAATTTTATTCATTGCTTCGCGAGCTGGGTACATGAATCATTTTAAATAGAGTAGATCTAATTCAATAAATTGATCTGAAAATATTTGATATCGTTCCGGTACATATTATAGAACAGGGGCGTATCCAGAAAATTATCAGAGGGGGGCTCAACCTGGGGAGGGTAACGGAAGGGGTGTCCCCCCGTGGTTATTTTTTTAAAGGGGGCCCACTGAATTGGTGCAATTTCCTGATATCTAATGACCATTATGCTTGAAAAATGAACATGCAATACTTGAACATTAAAAACAATCAATTCATTGAAAATGTTAAATTTATAAACTCAAGAAGTTAAAAATTGGTCACATATTTAATGTAGATAATTTTTTAAGGTTGTGGACCTAAATATAGGGTTGTACTCCTCTTGTTGTGGAAAACTTTTCTATCTTTCTACCCTTTTCTTAGTCAGTCTGTCTTGTGCGAACAGACTTAAAAATAATCTGCAAACAGACTTTAAAAAATTATGTCTTCATGAGGAGGGACTTAACCTGCAGCAGGTGTGGGAGGACTCCCCGTGGTAGAAAAAAAAATAAACTGGCAAATTGAATAGGTGCAATTTCCTGCTATGCAATAAGCATTGTACATGCAGTACAAACATGAATAACATCAATGTTATTGGCAGTGTTTCAACGTACAAACTTGAACAATTTGAGTCATGTGCGGTATTTTTTTAGAGCGATCAAGGCCCGATTCTCTGTTACTCTCACTCAATTGTGTAGTGTATGCAGGTATCATATTACACGCTTGCATGCCTGACTGAGCTGCACAGTGAGTCTGTGGGCAGTTAGGTATTAGTTAGTTGATGATTGTAGACTAGAGAATAAACACGTATTAACCACAGACAATCTCTGTTATATTATGTGCATGTTCACCACATAGTTTGGCGACGAGAAAGGGATATTTAGATTGAACTGATTTAATGTAGATGATACGTGTATGGATTAAATTCCGAGGATATAGTCTATGGGATTAAAGGATTAAATTCCGTGGTGAACAATTAGTGTGGATTCAATTCCACAAACGTCAAGATGGCAAAAGCCTTGACAGTGCCAAGCGTTGAGCCGTTCAAAATGGACGGAGACTGTTCAAGCCTTTCCAGTAAATGGGAAAGATGGCTAAAATCTTTTCAATATTTTGTGACAGGATCGGGAGTCACCGACAAAACACAAAAAAGAGCGTTATTGTTGCATCTGGTTGGTTATGAAGTCCAGCAAATTTTCGAAACATTTGAAGACACGGGATCAGATGGCGACTACGATAGAGCGGTACTTAAGCTAAACGAGTATTTCAAACCAAAGAAGAACATTTCGTTCGAAAGGCACAAATTTAATTCGGAAACACAAAAATCAAATGAAAGTGTTCAGGATTATGCCACACGTTTGAAACATCTATCACTGTCGTGCGAGTTTACCGACAAGAACGACCGAATCAGGGACCAAATCGTTGAAAAATGTAGTTCAACACATCTGCGCACAAAGTTATTGTGCGAAAAAGATTTGACCTTGGAAAAAGCTCTTGAACTTGCTTCGACATATGAACGGGCTACAGACAGCGCGAAAAAGATTGAAAATGGGAATCATAAGCAAGCAAATGAAGAACATTTCAACGGTAATGTTTACCAAGTAAAACGAGCCGACAGGCGGCACACAAAGCAACACGTTGCGTCAAACCCACAGACGGAGTGTTACCGATGTGGGAGTAATAATCATAAAGGGACTAGTGCAGAGTGTCCAGCCAAGACGGCTGAGTGCAACAAATGTCATTTCACCGGACATTACGCGAGAAAATGTAAGTCAAGGACAGTCAGTAAACAACGAGTACATACTGTCGATAATGAGGATACCGGAAGTAGTGATAACGATGACTTTTCATTTATGCTGAAGGACAAGTTTGCCAACACACGCTTAGACGTAACTGTTGGAAATATAATCATAAAGGGTATGATTATTGACTCAGGAGCCACTTGCAATGTAATCGACAAAAGCAATTGGGAATTCCTAAAATCACAGCCCAGATTTAAATGCCTCTCTAATGAGCGAACTGGTAGGAAAATATTCGCTTACGGATCGAAAATACCACTTAAACTTGCCGGTACGTTTCGTGCAAATGTCGAAGGAAACGGAGTAGCAATTCAAAACATACAGTTCTTAGTGCTGGACGGGGAAGGCCAATCGATCCTTGGAAAGGACTTGGCCACAGAACTGAATGTATTACGTGTTGGACCGCAACACGTAAGTACAATTGACAATGATATCGAGCATTGTAGTGTATGCAGGTATCATATTACACGCTTGTATGCCTGACTGAGCTGCACAGTGAGTCTGTGGGCAGTTAGTTGTTTAGTTAGTTGATGATTGTAGACTAGAGAATAAACACGTATTAACCACAGACAATCTCTGTTATATTATGTGCATGTTCACCACATAGTTTGGCGACGAGAAAGGGATATTTAGATTGAACTGATTTAATGTAGAGGATACGTGTATGGATTAAATTCCGAGGATATAGTCTATAGGATTAAAGGATTAAATTCCGTGGTGAACAATTAGTGTGGATTCAATTCCACAAACGTCAAGATGGCAAAAGCCTTGACAGTGCCAAGCATTGAGCCGTTCAAAATGGACGGAGACTGTTCAAGCCTTTCCAGTAAATGGGAAAGATGGCTAAAATCTTTTCAATATTTTGTGACAGGATCGGGAGTCACCGACAAAACACAAAAAAGAGCGTTATTGTTGCATCTGGTTGGTTATGAAGTCCAGCAAATTTTCGAAACATTTGAAGACACAGGATTAGATGGCGACTACGATAGAGCGGTACTTAAGCTTAACGAGTATTTCAAACCAAAGAAGAACATTTCGTTCGAAAGGCACAAATTTAATTCGGAAACACAAAAATCAAATGAAAGTGTTCAGGATTATGCCACACGTTTGAAACATCTATCACTGTCGTGCGAGTTTACCGACAAGAACGACCGAATCAGGGACCAAATCGTTGAAAAATGTAGTTCAACACATCTGCGCACAAAGTTATTGTGCGAAAAAGATTTGACCTTGGAAAAAGCTCTTGAACTTGCTTCGACATATGAACGGGCTACAGACAGCGCGAAAAAGATTGAAAATGGGAATCATAAGCAAACAAATGAAGAACATTTCAACGGTAATGTTTACCAAGTAAAACGAGCCGACAGGCGGCACACAAAGCAACACGTTGCGTCAAACCCACAGACGGAGTGTTACCGATGTGGGAGTAATAATCATAAAGGGACTAGTGCAGAGTGTCCAGCCAAGACGGCTGAGTGCAACAAATGTCATTTCACCGGACATTACGCGAGAAAATGTAAGTCAAGGACAGTCAGTAAACAACGAGTACATACTGTCGATAATGAGGATACCGGAAGTAGTGATAACGATGACTTTTCATTTATGCTGAAGGACAAGTTTGCCAACACACGCTTAGACGTAACTGTTGGAAATATAATCATAAAGGGTATGATTATTGACTCAGGAGCCACTTGCAATGTAATCGACAAAAGCAATTGGGAATTCCTAAAATCACAGCCCAGATTTAAATGCCTCTCTAATGAGCGAACTGTTAGGAAAATATTCGCTTACGGATCGAAAATACCACTTAAACTGGCCGGCACGTTTCGTGCAAATGTCGAAGGGAACGGAGTAGCAATTCAAAACATACAGTTCTTAGTGCTGGACGGGGAAGGCCAATCGATCCTTGGAAAGGACTTGGCCACAGAACTGAATGTATTACGTGTTGGACCGCAACACGTAAGTACAATTGACAATGATATCGAGCATAAGTATCCTAAACTGTTTTCTGGCATTGGTAAGCTAAAGGACTTCCAGTTAAAAGTTCCCATCGATGAATCGGTTCAACCAGTGGTACAGGCAGTTAGACGGGTACCGTACCATTTAAGGGAAAAGTTGAACTGTAAGATAGAATCGTTGCTTCAACAAGACATAATAGAAAAAGTTGACAAACCGAGCTCATGGGTGTCACCAGTTGTGGTAGTTCCTAAAGGAAATACAGATATTCGTCTATGTGTGGACATGAGACAGGCTAACAAGGCTGTGAAACGGGTGAGGCATGCTATGCCGGTCATTGAAGACATATTACAGGAAATGAACGGATCTAACGTGTTCAGCAAGTTGGATATTAAGAACGCATACCACCAGATTGAGCTGGATCCAGATTCAAGGGATATAACAACATTCGTAACTCCGTCGGGGCAATACAGATATAAACGTTTGCTGTTTGGTATCTCGTGTGCGAGTGAGATGTACCAAAATTTACTTCAACAAATACTACAAGGTTGTACCAACACACAGAACATAATGGATGACATTATAGTCCATGGTATCACCCAGGAGGAACATGACAGATATCTGGCAAGTGTGCTGAAAGTATTGTGTGAAAAGGGGTTTACCCTAAATAGTGAAAAGTGCAAATTCAATATGTCTGAATTAGTGTTCATGGGAAATGTGGTGTCTAAGCACGGTGTTGGCCCATCGCAAACTAAGGTCCAGGACGTATTAGACGCCAGTCCGCCAGGTAACGCTTCCGAAGTTCGTTCCTTTTTGGGTTTGGTCAATTTCAACGCGCGCTATATACGGGATTTAGCTACGATATCCGAGCCGTTGAGAAATCTAACTAAAAAAAATGCCAACTTTCACTGGGGTCCGAGAGAACAGTCAGCGTTTGATGGGCTAAAGAAACGCCTTGCAAGCGCGGAAACATTAGGCTTTTATGACAAAAACGCCAAAACGCAGGTGATTTGTGACGCGTCCCCGGTAGGCTTAGGTGCAGTACTGCTGCAACAACAAGGCGATGAGCAACGCGTAATATGCTATGCGAGTAAAAGCTTATCGAAATCTGAGCAAAAGTTATCGCAACTGGAACGTGAAGCATTAGCAATTGTATGGGGCATAGAAAGGTTTCATGTGTACCTATACGGCACAGAATTTGAGCTTTTAACTGATTGCAAACCGCTACAATTCATATTCTCGCCTAAATCAAAACCATCTGCTCGCATGGAAAGATGGGTTTTGCGGTTACAGGCGTACAAGTTTACAACGCACCACATCAAGGGACAGGACAATATAAGTGACTGTCTAAGTCGTCTCCTAAACGCATCTGGGAGAGGTGATGAAAGTACGTATATATATACATTAAGTGACCAGTATGTTAAGTTTGTCGCAATAAATGCGACACCTTGCGCTGTAACTACACGTGACATTGAGAAAGCATCTCGATATGATGCTGAAATAGCCTCGCTACGCGAATGTATTGCCACTAACGCATGTCATAAACTGGAATATACCGAATACCTACCGATACGGCATGAATTGAGTTCAATAGGCTATATAGTACTCAGGGGTACCAGAATACTCGTTCCTCGGGAACTTCGACAGCGAGTATTAGAGATTGCGCACGAATCTCACCCTGGTATTGTTGTTATGAAACAGAATCTTAGACAGAATGTCTATTGGCCGAATATAGACAAAGACGTAGAGAAACACTGTAAAACTTGCTATGGTTGTCAGTTAGTTTCGTCCCCCGAGAAACCAGAAGCTATGACACGCACCGAACTTCCAAACGCACCATGGGAACACCTAGCAATAGATTGGTTAGGTCCCCTAAATTCTAAGGATTACATACTAGTTGTTGTAGATTATTATAGTAGATATGTTGAACTAGGCAAAAGCAAATCGCCGACGTCGGAAAGTACCATTCGGATACTCCGCAGTATTTTGAGCAGGCATGGCAATCCGCTTTCCGTACAGACGGACAATGCAAGTTGTTTTACAAGCGAAATATTTGACACTTTCCTGTCAGAAAACGGCATTATGCACAGACGCACGACACCGCTGTGGCCAAGCGCTAATGGGGAAGTGGAAAGACAAAATAGGTCAATCATGAAACGAATTAAAATTGCACAAGCCGAAAATCGTAACTGGAAACATGAGCTAGATAATTATTTACTAATGTATCGGAGCTCTCCGCATTGCACTACAGGTATGTCCCCAGCTGAACTCTTATTCGGACGTAAACTCAGGTCAAAACTACCGAATGTACAAAATTATCGGGTTGACACAGAGGTCAGGGATCGTGATTCTGAGAATAAGCAAAAAGGGAAAATGTACAGCGACAGAAAGCGAAGCGCTGGCGAAACGTTCATTAAACCGGGCGACCAGGTTTTGTTAAAGAAACATAGACAAAACAAACTGGACGCAAATTTTGAGTCAGAACCGTTTGTGGTTCGCGAAAAGTTTGGCAATTCTGTAGTAATTGAACGGAATGGTGTCAAATATAAACGGAACGTTTCAGCCGTGAAACGTGTTCTTGATAAAGGAGGCGTTTGGCCTACAAATGACCTTACACCGTGTTCACCCACCACACGAACCATTCGTCGTAGAGAAATTCGCAAACCAAGAAAGTACTCAGACTTTGTGTGTAAATTTGATTGAAAACTGACAGCACTGACAGCGCATTAATAAACCATTAAGTGGTCACTCTACGGACAAGGTTCCGAGGAAATACCCGATAAACTGTGCCTCCTGGAGTTATGAAAATGAACACTCGAACAATCTGAAAGGTGAATGTCAATGAAATGTCAAAGTAATAAATTATGTTCCTCAGTTTGTTTATGCAGGAGCATGCGTCTAGACGAAATCAGGATTTTAATGAGATCCATGAACTGGTCAATTAAGTTGTAAAGATAATGTCTCTGCCACCTGGCTGATAATGTGTCTCAATTAGTCAGAAAATTATTCTGACCTGTTTGTATTTATTGCCAGTAAACACATATATTATGATACTTGACTTTAATGATTTTTAATGATTTTTTTTCCATCAAGAAAGAGAAATAGACTGTCAAACGAAATGTTCATAAATGTTCCTTATTTGACCGAAGCACTTATCAGTACTTTATTCATGATACTAATGGATGCTTTGTATGTTTAATCGTTGGCTTAAATATATCATGTAACTTTTATTCTAAAAGCAAGGGAGAGGTGTAGTGTATGCAGGTATCATATTACACGCTTGTATGCCTGACTGAGCTGCACAGTGAGTCTGTGGGCAGTTAGTTGTTTAGTTAGTTGATGATTGTAGACTAGAGAATAAACACGTATTAACCACAGACAATCTCTGTTATATTATGTGCATGTTCACCACAAGCATAAGTATCCTAAACTGTTTTCTGGCATTGGTAAGCTAAAGGACTTCCAGTTAAAAGTTCCCATCGATGAATCGGTTCAACCAGTGGTACAGGCAGTTAGACGGGTACCGTACCATTTAAGGGAAAAGTTGAACTGTAAGATAGAATCATTGCTTCAACAAGACATAATAGAAAAAGTTGACAAACCGAGCTCATGGGTGTCACCAGTTGTAGTAGTTCCTAAAGGAAATACAGATATTCGTCTATGTGTGGACATGAGACAGGCTAACAAGGCTGTGAAACGGGTGAGGCATGCTATGCCGGTCATTGAAGACATATTACAGGAAATGAACGGATCTAACGTGTTCAGCAAGTTGGATATTAAGAACGCATACCACCAGATTGAGCTGGATCCAGATTCAAGGGATATAACAACATTCGTAACTCCGTCGGGGCAATACAGATATAAACGTTTGCTGTTTGGTATCTCGTGTGCGAGTGAGATGTACCAAAATTTACTTCAACAAATACTACAAGGTTGTACCAACACACAGAACATAATGGATGACATTATAGTCCATGGTATCACCCAGGAGGAACATGACAGATATCTGGCAAGTGTGCTGAAAGTATTGTGTGAAAAGGGGTTTACCCTAAATAGTGAAAAGTGCAAATTCAATATGTCTGAATTAGTGTTCATGGGAAATGTGGTGTCTAAGCACGGTGTTGGCCCATCGCAAACTAAAGTCCAGGACGTATTAGACGCCAGTCCGCCAGGTAACGCTTCCGAAGTTCGTTCCTTTTTGGGTTTGGTCAATTTCAACGCGCGCTATATACGGGATTTAGCTACGATATCCGAGCCGTTGAGAAATCTAACTAAAAAAAATGCCAACTTTCACTGGGGTCCGAGAGAACAGTCAGCGTTTGATGGGCTAAAGAAACGCCTTGCAAGCGCGGAAACATTAGGCTTTTATGACAAAAACGCCAAAACGCAGGTGATTTGTGACGCGTCCCCGGTAGGCTTAGGTGCAGTACTGCTGCAACAACAAGGCGATGAGCAACGCGTAATATGCTATGCGAGTAAAAGCTTATCGAAATCTGAGCAAAAGTTATCGCAACTGGAACGTGAAGCATTAGCAATTGTATGGGGCATAGAAAGGTTTCATGTGTACCTATACGGTACAGAATTTGAGCTTTTAACTGATTGCAAACCGCTACAATTCATATTCTCGCCTAAATCAAAACCATCTGCTCGCATTGAATGATGGGTTTTGCGGTTACAGGCGTACAAGTTTACAACGCACCACATCAAGGGACAGGACAATATAAGTGACTGTCTAAGTCGTCTCCTAAACGCATCTGGGAGAGGTGATGAAAGTACGTATATATATACATTAAGTGACCAGTATGTTAAGTTTGTCGCAATAAATGCGACACCTTGCGCTGTAACTACACGTGACATTGAGAAAGCATCTCGATATGATCCTGAAATAGCCTCGCTACGCGAATGTATTGCCACTAACGCATGGCATAAACTGGAATATACCGAATACCTACCGATACGGCATGAATTGAGTTCAATAGGCTATATAGTACTCAGGGGTACCAGAATACTCGTTCCTCGGGAACTTCGACAACGCGTATTAGAGATTGCGCACGAATCTCACCCTGGTATTGTTGTTATGAAACAGAATCTTAGACAGAATGTCTATTGGCCGAATATAGACAAAGACGTAGAGAAACACTGTAAAACTTGCTATGGTTGTCAGTTAGTTTCGTCCCCCGAGAAACCAGAAGCTATGACTCGCACCGAACTTCCAAACGCACCATGGGAACACCTAGCAATAGATTGGTTAGGTCCCCTTAATTCTAAGGATTACATACTAGTTGTTGTAGATTATTATAGTAGATATGTTGAACTAGGCAAAAGCAAATCGCCGACGTCGGAAAGTACCATTCGGATACTCCGCAGTATTTTGAGCAGGCATGGCAATCCGCTTTCCGTACAGACGGACAATGCAAGTTGTTTTACAAGCGAAATATTTGACACTTTCCTGTCAGAAAACGGCATTATGCACAGACGCACGACACCGCTGTGGCCAAGCGCTAATGGGGAAGTGGAAAGACAAAATAGGTCAATCATGAAACGAATTAAAATTGCACAAGCCGAAAATCGTAACTGGAAACATGAGCTAGATAGTTATTTGCTAATGTATCGGAGCTCTCCGCATTGCACTACAGGTATGTCCCCAGCTGAACTCTTATTCGGACGTAAACTCAGGTCAAAACTACCGAATGTACAAAATTATCGGGTTGACACAGAGGTCAGGGATCGTGATTCTGAGAATAAGCAAAAAGGGAAAATGTACAGCGACAGAAAGCGAAGCGCTGGCGAAACGTTCATTAAACCGGGCGACCAGGTTTTGTTAAAGAAACATAGACAAAACAAACTGGACGCAAATTTTGAGTCAGAACCGTTTGTGGTTCGCGAAAAGTTTGGCAATTCTGTAGTAATTGAACGGAATGGTGTCAAATATAAACGGAACGTTTCAGCCATGAAACGTGTTCTTGATAAAGGAGGCGTTTGGCCTACAAATGACCTTACACCGTGTTCACCCACCACACGAACCATTGATAATAAATCAAACACCCGTCGTAGAGAAATTCGCAAACCAAGGAAGTACTCAGACTTTGTGTGTAAATTTGATTGAAAACTGACAACACTGACAGCGCATTAATAAACCATTAAGTGGTCACTCTACGGACAAGGTTCCGAGGAAATACCAGATAAACTGTGCCTCCTGGAGTTATGAAAATGAACACTCGAACAATCTAAAAGTTGAATGTCAATGAAATGTCAAAGTAATAAATTATGTTCCTCAGTTTGTTTATACAGGAGCATGCGTCTAGACGAAATCAGGATTTTAATGAGATCCATGAACTGGTCAATTAAGTTGTAAAGATAATGTCTCTGCCACCTGGCTGATAATGTGTCTCAATTAGTCAGAAAATTATTCTGACCTGTTTGTATTTATTGCCAGTAAACACATATATTATGATACTTGACTTTAATGATTTTTAAGGATTTTTTTTCCATCAAGAAAGAGAAATAGACTGTCAAACGAAATGCTCATAAATGTTCCTTATTTGACCGAAGCACTTATCAGTACTTTATTCATGATACTAATGGATGCTTTGTATGTTTAATCGTTGGCTTAAATATATCATGTAACTTTTATTCTAAAAGCAAGGGAGAGGTGTAGTGTATGCAGGTATCATATTACACGCTTGCATGCCTGACTGAGCTGCACAGTGAGTCTGTGGGCAGTTAGGTATTAGTTAGTTGATGATTGTAGACTAGAGAATAAACACGTATTAACCACAGACAATCTCTGTTATATTATGTGCATGTTCACCACAAATTGGTCTGGGACTTTTTTTCTCAGACATATAATTTAGATCTAAAGCCATGTATTTGTTAATAAAAAATGTCAATTTTCTGTATTTTGAAAATAAGTTATAAATTGCAAATTTTATATCTAAAAAATCACCATCAACTAAACCACATTATTTAATATAGTAGAAATTATATCACAAAATTTATAGTTTCTTAATCCCATTACTATCAGTAAATACAGAAAAAATCAGATCAATAATTTGTGTACATATATTTTATGATATAATTTTTAATGCCTGTGGCTAAATGTTTCAGGGGATTTCATTAGTCAAATGTTTCTCCTTTAGCCAATCAGAGAGTGTGGTTAATCACCAGCAATCAATGAAGCATGTAGTTTACCTAGACTAGTATATCCTGTCAGGGGTTTATGCCTAGGGGCTAAATCACACTGATCATATATCTAACTGTTTATGGGGGGGGGGGGCTAGATAACATTTTTTAAAAATCGTATCTGGCCAGCCAGCTGGGGGGGGGGGGCTCAAGCCCCCAGCCCCCACCTAAATACGCCCCTGTAGAACTATACAGTTCAGGCTTTTATAGATTATACATTATTGACTTGTACTGCATTTCTTTTAAAGCTAGTTCACATTCATTATGCATTAAAATTTCTATTTATTTATTTTCCATTGTTTGTTGATTAATGTATAGCCTTTTCTCAACACTATGCTGTTCTAAGTTGCCGCAATATTGTGTTTTATTTTCAATTTGTTCTTCATATATTGTACCTGACCTAACCATTTGACCGTTTATTTATTTTTGGCCATTTACATTTTCTTATTTCTGTTTTTATCCATCATGCTTTCTCTTAATACTTTTTGATGTTCATGTATTTATCCCAATGTTTTATACTAGCAAGTAGTCATATGAATGCAATCCCCATGAATTATTATGATGTATAATATAGTACATAATACCTAGCACCACCATAACCGATACCATTGTACCATTATTATTCACATGTAATTACTCTGTAATCTGTGAAATGTATACAAATAAAGTTACTGTTCTGTTCTGTTCTGTTCTGTTCTGTTCTTATTCAATCGACGTCTGCAGATTCATAATTAATCGTTGAAGTGTGAGTTCATTATGTTACATGTTTGTTATTTTATCTTTTAAGTTGCGCATATTTTAGTGTTTCGTTTCTGATGATACCTTTAAAAGTTTCCCACAAAATATCGGGTATGCAGTACAACATTCACTCTTGCAGTAAATTTGTATTTAACCGAATTGAATTCAAGGATGTAGCTTAAATATGATTCGACTATTTTTTATTGATAGCATCTACCAACAACTTCATGGCGACATGGCTCATAACATCGTTAACTGATGTACCTCTGGCGAAATCCGGTACTGTTTTTTTTTACATTTCAGTTTGTATACTAACCGCGTAATATAATTTAATAAATTTCAAAATATGTATATGAAGTAATATTACAGCGCACCTTTTAGATTCACAAATAACTGTCAATTAAATTTGTTATATGCCTAGGCAGATGATTGATCGGTCATAATAATTTTTCTAACACCAGGCATACTTATTACAACAGCTGTATATCAGGGTTAAAATAATATGACAGCTGGTGCATACATTCTGATCACCTCGGTTATTATCCAATGGAAAGTATTTACCGGAAACAAACGGAAATGGCCGAGCTTTTACGATTGCTGAAGCATAGTGTTTATATGCTCCTTTCTATTCTTCAGATATGGAAAAAGCAAAATGGTATGAATATCTGTGTATTTTACTTAATAGCACCGACAACGTGTGTTGATGATTAAAAAGGTTTTGTCCTTTCTAAAATTACATTTCTTATACGAGTGCTAAAGCACGTTTTTGGAAGAATGTGGTCGTCTAATTTAAGGTAGAAAATACGTCATATGTGCCTCCGTAGCTCAATGGTTAGTGCGCTTGCCGTCTAATCTGGCGACCCGGGTTCAAATCCGGGTGGAGGTACATATATATGCCTGCCATGTTTCATGAATGCCTGCCATGTGTTGTGAATGGTCTACGAAGATTTTAACTCCAAGCACTTAAGATGATTATTAATGAGACTACAGATTCATATTTTGTGTTGAAAGTTCCACTCACAGTCATGGTGGTAATCCAGTAATATCTATAATTAATACTTTATATATAGAGGCAACACGGTTAAGCATGCACAGTCTTCCCAGTGACACTCCATTACGGTCATAAGGTCCCTACATTTATAAATATAATTGGCAGTGTTCTATGATAGTCCATAGTTATCCCTTAGACAAAGACACATATACGATAACCAAAGCAATATCAGTACATATGTACAACATTCGTACGTAATACATGGTGTAATTATACTCAAGCGAATATACCAAAGATATTCTAGGAATTTATTTGCTTCATTTGCCAGCATTGCTAATTAACGTACCCATGTTTTGACTAAAACTTCCTGTTTCACTCATGTGTAATGGAAAGTTACTTACAAAAAACAAAACAGATATATTAGATTAGAAATCAGTCGGTTATGAATTAAAAAGATGTTTACGACATGGCTCACTGGTTTAAGTTTCCCTACCCGTAAGGTAACCAATGAAATCAATGTTTGTCTGCGTCGTACCATTATGTGACAAAAATGTCTTAATCTTCCGGAATAGGACCGAATCCATTATAAAAGAGCCCCTGCATCCTTCTGTCGGGAGAACCTGAAGTTGTTCATCACTAGAAGACATCACTATGTTGAAGTGGCTCATTTTGGGTATTGTTGTAGCGCTTGTGTCGCATTGGTCTTCGAAAGTAGGTAGGTTAGATTAGTTTTCTTTTCTTTATTCAATTGTATTTCATTTTATTTTTTCATTTGTAATCGCGTTAATAATTTGACTGATTGTTTCAATGCAGCAGATATTTATGACGTTGTGAACGTATGTTACAAATGACTTATAGTGGTAAAGGAATCTTTTAACTCAAAATTTCGTTTAGTTTTATTGCGTTTATGTAGTTGTTTTATGTTGTCTTGTGTGAAAAGTGTGGTAATAAATTGCACATTTTACTGATTGACTGTTTTAATGCCAACCTGTCTTTTATAAATTGATTAATACTTTTATTGTCACATTAAAGCTGAAAACACTTGCTTGTAACGGAAACAAGGGATTAAGATTTCATAATATTGAATATGTGATGCTTAATATGGATTGTTGCTTAGTTCATATTACCACTAAACCATGTTATAGAGACATTTGAGAAAATGTTGACGTATTTTCTACCATAAATAAGACGACCACATTCTTCCAAAAACGTGCTTTAGCACTCGTATAAGAAATGAAATTTTAGAAAGGACAAAACCTTTTTAATCATCAACACACGTTGTCGGTGCTATTAAGTAAAATACACTGATATTCATACCATTTTGCTTTTTCCATATCTGAAGAATAGAAAGGAGCATATAAAAACTATTCACCAGCCGTCATATTATTTTAAAATTGACATACCTTTCTTGTAATAAGTATGCGTGGTATTCGAAAAATTATTACAACTATTTGAATGACCATGTAACATTTTGCTACTTCTTGTAGTTCATGCGGACACTCCCTTGTCAGAGGAAGAAGAAGCTCTATTAAGACAACTCAGATCAGAAATCGGCAATACTCCAGATGTTCGTAAATTACAGTTCATTTATTTGTGTGTCTTTTTCTCTCTCAAAAGTTCCACTCATAATTAAACTATTTTAGTGTGATAAATATTTTGCATTTAAAATGGAATTCTTACAAAATTGGTCTGAACACCAACCGTTCAACCATTCTTTAGATCAAACCAGTCAGAAGTTTGAACTACTGGTTTGATCTAAAGAATGTTTTTTCTATTGGCTATATAACCCGAATAATTAATGTTTAGATTAAGTATCTCCGGCAATATTTTTACAGTTCCAAAATATTAATTGTACGAATTGTTTGCCAATTATTTATATTTGGTTTACGTGTTGTTCAGATTTGTAAAATGTCTGCTTTGGAAAGTATGAAATCTGAAATACATATGAGCCGTTCTCCAGGAAAACCGGGCTTATTGACAAAATTGTGAAATTGTTGATAATTATATGGTTAGAAAGAGGAGACTCTAATGAACAGTTTCTGAAAATTTGAACAAATTATTCCATTGACTTACAAAGTTAAAGACTTTTTAAATCAACCACTACCGCCTACTTTATGAGTGACGTCGCGAACGTCATTCTGTACGTTTTTGACGTTACATAGACTGGCATTTCAATGATCCAGTATCTGATTAATTTTTGACGTAAAGTTTTAAAATTGTGGCACATTTAAGAATCATACACTTATTTTAATAAAACCTTTCCAGTTTGTGAGTATTTGCTTCCAGAGAAAAATAGGAAGTGTTTTAAGCCGGCTAACCATTGGTTTCCTTGATATGAGTACTGCTTAGAACACGATCACCATAGCAACGACAGAAGTTATTTTAACACAATTTTAAAGAAAACGTGAAGCTAATGGATAATACTATACTATCCAATTACTTGAATATGAAATCAAAGGACACGATGTTTTTCTCATTTCAGACATTTTTTCTTAATCTTATTGCATGATTACAATGCAATGTCATTAAGCCCGGTTTTCCTGGAGAACGGCTCATATACATGTACATACCTTAATATGATTGATTCTAATGAACTAATATAAAGCTGACCTGAACTACTGTTAAACTGTGACATTTGTTGCTGATTCTTGAGTCCAACTCTACATGCATAGATACAAGTATATTATTGTTTGTGAATATGGATAAACTTGTTTCATACACTAACACTTATTATCTAATTACGATGCTACCAGATGAGGTTATTGGTCATTGTTTTGTGTTTATATTTCGTCCTAGATTGACGAAAGAGATCCAACGTCACCATGGGAGGAGTTATGTAAAGCGCAATGCGGAGATGACGATGATTGCTTCGAAGCATGTTTGGAAGATGTAAGACTATGCTTATTGTAAAATGTTCTCCACTGTTTCCATGATGTCTTATGTCTATTTTCAACAATGTAGTGAGGCAACGTTTTTGTTCATGATGTCAAATAAGTGAAACAACCATGTCTATTTCAACGATGCCTAACGGGAAGGGTTTTCATTTACCCGACGAAGCGTTATTTTACGTGAATACATTCTAAATAACAACATTTTGTATCTGACGGTTGAATCATTATTGTATATCGACATGATAGACATTTCCACACACGATGTCAGGGCCAT
Organism: Spisula subtruncata; assembly: GCA_963678985.1. NCBI lineage: Eukaryota > Metazoa > Mollusca > Bivalvia > Venerida > Mactridae > Spisula > Spisula subtruncata. The sequence continues at coordinate 6,513,700 of OY787660.1, forward strand.
TGTCCAAGAGAAAAGTTTAATTTATCATGTACTCAAACGGGTTACTTCTGTAAGCCACAATGCCTGACAATAACATGTACATGTTTTGTACTATGCATACACACTTATTGTAACCATATTACATTGTTGGTTATTTATTCCATGAAATTCCCTGCATAAACCGTTCAAAAACAACTTCTTCACTCCGTGTATTGTACGTCTGAACCAAATTACTGCTATCTTCCAACCACTTCCTATGCACAAACATAGGTTAAACCCCACTAAATTAAGGTTAAACTACACTAAAACTTCACTCAAGTGAAGGCCATGGTGGTCCAATTATGAATACACAACACACTTACATTACTTACTGTGTCATCCTCGTGTACTTCGACACTTAATTAGGCTGATGTCAGATATCTCCAATGTGGCATGTCTATGGCTTTCATTTCTGCATCCTTCCATGTTAGTCCAAGCTCATTTAATACCCCAGCTATCATTTTCCCAACCAGATTCAATACTTGTAGAACTTAGCTGTGCAAATATGACTAGAAGAGCAAATATGAATATTTAGTTCAAAGATGTTACAGCTACATAATGTTGGCTTTGTCTTTTGCTGTTATCTCTTCTGTTAAATTGTTCATTCTTGTTCTTAGAAATGCATTGACTAAGTTACTCATCGATATGGATACATTGCCAAGTGAAGTAACTAAGACTTGTTAAAATTTAATTTATAAGTTGGTTTCGAGAAGAGAATTTATGGATGACGAGACCTCATCGTGTGAAGAAGATTGCCAAGATACAGATGACCCGGATATGTGTGAAGACGAATGTGAAAATGTAAGAACTTTAACTAATGTATTTATAAAGCAAACATCTACTACACATGTATGTTATTTACGTTACTACAAAAGGTACTTTCCGTTCGACCATCTCTCTAAATATAGTTGCATTTGATCAGCAAACGCCCATCGTTTAATTACGATATACTGTTTTCTAACCCTTGGCAACATGCATATATTTCCTCGAAGTCGGAGGTCACTTTCAAGTTAGGTAGGGATAAACCGAATGACCATACACGACTGTTTCAGTCGAACGCAACACCCATCCCAATTAAAATATTTCATCAATAAAGCTTATTGCTACACACCAAACAATAACGCATCCTTGCGTGTCCTATTCATATTTATATTAAAACATGATAGTCGTGTGTGCATTGTTCCATGACATAATGCTATATGTTTTAAGGCAATAAAAACCAACTAAAATATCATATTGAAGGCAAAAACTTGAGAAACCCATTAGCATCGAGCCGTAATGTCTATGTATTGCGGCAATTATCTCTTGCCGTGAGCTTGATTTTAAAATGTTATTGATAACTGTAAGTAGTTTTGACAATAATAACTTCAACTTCATACTTTATATATTATATTAAAATAACTTATTATTGTTGGGGCTTTGATGGATTGGATATCAAATTCGTTTTGAATTATTATTGAATTTATGAAACTCGGTGTGTATAAAATGAGTAGATTTGCTACGATTGCTTACGTATTGTTTTATTCAATTCGTATTGTTCGACATTTGATGCCTAATTATTGCACATTCTTTGAACTTGACACTGTTACAATACTAAGCTTAAATTTTGGTTAATTGGCTTAGAATTATTTTTCTGAGAATGGAAGAAGGTCAAAATTGATAAAATTTTACAACCTAATTACAGAAGATTGACTTAAACAAGCACACCACAGAATAGACTCATCGTTTTTCCAAACAGTTACGGATGCTAATGACCATCATGGCATTCAGCACTGCATAATCGAGATTATTTCAACATTTATACGATTTTGGACTATAGTTTTATGTTTTTATTGTGAACAACTGATTTGTTAGCTGAGACAACTGGCGGATAGGTAATTGAAAAGTCTTTGGAAATTTTTAGGAAAATTCATATTTTATCTGTAGTTCTATGTATGTTTCAGTCCAAGAGGATGCTGCAGCAGGTCAGATCACAAGAGGCGAGACAGGAGTAAGTATATAAATGTATTTTCAATTTTGTTGTTAAGATAATTGCATGTACAGAAAAGGTATGAGGAAATCGGACAGGGAAAGCAGCACCCGACTTAACCAGCCAAGCATAGAAAGCATTGACACCACAACACAACTACATTGAGCAATGCCTACGCATGTATAAGCCAAACAAATGATTAAAAGTCCAATTACTTTGTAGAGTAACATCCGTTGGGAGCTGCAAATAGTGTCCGCACTAAAGAGATTGAATGGTATAGAACATATCAGGTTGGGAATATTTTGAGATTGTTGCTCAACGGAAGGTCGCTCTTGAATGGTTGTACTGTAGATGGTCTTGAACTTAGTTTTTGAACAGTCCTGGTTTGTCTTTACGATTTTTGTCTTCTCCATGTAGTTCTGAAAGTTTAGTTTGACGCCTCTGACCCCTTAGATATTTTCATTTCAGACAGTCCTTTGTAAATTACACATGCGGTCTGTGATACCCTCAACAATTAATCAACACCCTTCGTCCCTTTGTTTTGCACTAACAAGTTGAGCATGTTTTGCATCGTTCGGTGAGCAATGTAAAACCAAAATGCTGAAAATAGTTTGTATCCTTCCAGAAAAGCTTAATTCTATTATAAGACCATACTGTGATATCAATGTAGTACAACTGACATATTTTGCGGAATTAAAATAATCTTTTACTACTTCAGGGGAATGCTTGACAGTGAGATCAACGTATCGAAGAAACTATTTCGGCGACGCCGTGGCCGTCGCTGGATCAGACTCCGTCGTGTCCGTATCCGCATACCCAAAGTGATTGCAGCGGGCAAAGCTGTAGGCTGGTGGGGAAAGAAATAAACACGAGAAATGAATCTAGTTTTGAAATATAACATGAACACTAATTCGACATTTGTCACTATATCTTTAAAAGTTATTTCTAAAAACTGTAAAGTGATATGTTTTGTTCCAATACAATGAATCAACACACCTTAACCTTATCTGACAATAAAACATGCCATCATTGAATTATAGTATTTGTCTTTTACTCCGGTTACACAACACGGCCATGAGAAATGTCTGCATTTAGTAAATGGCAATCCGGTATTCACTCTACATACTAAGAAAGAAATCAATCGCATGACGGTCAGTGAGAATGGAGTCCATGAAGACAAATTAGTAAATGAAAAACGGTCTATTGACATGTCAAGTTACAAATGTTATAGACATGAAGCCAAAATAATGAATCTCAGTATGTTGCAAATGTTGGGATGTCACGTGTATTTCTTTTATTGTTCGCCGGCCTACACAATGAAGCGACAGACACATTACGTAGCCGACAAAATAATAATAAAAAAACCATAGACATTTATACAGCTATATTACTAGCAATAACTTACCATGCGGGCTACAGCCATAAAGTCTAAATATGTGTCTATTTGACAATAAAATATCTTCTAGATAGATTGTTTATGAGACTGACTACGGGAGAAAGTTCTCTAGACAGCGAATTGTGAGGCGTTTATTATACCATTCTCGCTTGATTGTCTACCATTCTGTTACAATAAAACCTTCATTGTGAATGAACGGATGTGTGAATTGTAAACATACGTATTACCACCCAGACAAGGCCAGATAACGAATACATTAATTCAATGATTGATGGATACAAGCATATGGGTTGCGACGAATCCAAGTGTGTCAACTACAGCTCTATGTACTCGTAAACGTATTTGAGACAAACACTCTAATGTTGTCTTAACTTGTTTCACATAATTCCGATTTTGATAACCAAATTATTTGACATTTGACTTGAATAGAGTATTGTTGTTTTGTGAAAGAGTGTATTTGTGCATGGAATTGTCACTATTCTAAACATGTACATTGTTAGTTGTTTTTTATCATTAATCCAACTGCAAACATCACTCAGTTGTTAAATGCCCATTGAGTTAACAACCGCAGTTGTTATCAAAAATCATGTATCCCTTGCTGTTGCGCTGAGTAGAACGTAGCAAAGCGTAACGATTTCGCCGTGATGATATTGGGTCCATACATTCTTCTCCGGAAACAACTCACAAGGTTAAGCGGATGAAGACTACTGCATTTGTATAAGATAAACGTTATTCAATGTTACTTAAATGCCCAACCTAACTTAATACCAACGATCAAATAGATATTATAGTAAATGATATTTACGATGATCGTGTACACCACGCTGTGATTAAAATGCCAATACAATGTGTTATTAGAGGCACTTCGCCGTTGGGCAGCACTCGGATTGAGATTAAAGTAGAGCTCAATCCACCCAGTTTGTTAAGACATTCCCGTACTTGTATACAGTATAAGTAAGTTCAACCGACGAATCACTCACATGTTTGCATCGTACGGTTTTACTATAGTTATGCATAATACTTCAGTATATTTAAACCGTACGAAGTATGCTGTAATACATGCATAATCATAAAGCATTTTGACGACATTCACAGTTGGCAAATAATTTCATCATTACAAAGTAGTTTAATTTCCGTGTGCAATTTTCCATTATTAATTTTGACATAATTTCCATCTTGGGAATATCCTTAATGCATTTAGCGTTTACATCTGTATATCGGGCATAAGTTCATTGTCTAAAGATACATGTAACTGGGGTTTTGTTGATATAATAATATCAATGGTTCTTTTTTACGCTATGATAAATTTATGGCCACCATATACTCTAGGCAACTTGGAATTATATACTGAGTTCCAAAAGTTCCGCATCCAATATATGGTGTGTCTTTTTTACTAGAATATCCAACTTATTTATGATAATTCAAATGCGCATGTGTAGAGCAATGTGTACTTGATATAAATCCATGACAGTTATCGATTTGAAGATATGTATCGATCCATACTTAAACCACATGTGACACCACCCCACGATTCCAAAGTACACACAAAGAAAAACTACTATTTTATAGTGGAAGGGAGGTAATAATCGTAAATAAATACCGAAAATGATCTCTCTTTGACCATGGACAATTATTGATGTTGCAATAGAGTCTGTTCAACAGGCCAGATTTTAAGAAACAACCTCCTTGACATAAAAAACGCAATATTACAGCAAGTCTCTCATAATTTTAATGTTGGGTAGACTACAATAAAGCTACAACAATGCCGTTGTTCTTGGTGCTAAAATATAGCAGCATTACCTGTCTAGGTAAGCGGCATTGACCCTTGACCTGTTGTCACGTGGTACGTCATATACAGTTTTTTTCGGATGGAGATGATACAACAGTCTTATTATGATAGAGACATGTCAATTTGATTCGACACAATGTATTTTTAGTGGAACACCAGCCTCTAGCGTCTTATATACACGAGTCGTTCACCATTATCCATTTTTGCGATCAAATTAAGCGTACATTTCAAACTTATTTGACTAAATTATTGTGTTTTTTCGTAACACAGACACGATGAAAGTAAATTGGAAGTGAAAATAAAGTCGAAAATGAAGAACCCAAATTATGCGTGCTTGAAAAGACGTTTTTACCATTTACGATGGTGTGATCGTTCAAGCGAGACGAAATCAAACGGAAATATGTTCAACATAAACACTAAGGGTACGCAAATGGACAGTTTTCCTAAAAAGTTCTTTGAAGTTAACTATTACATAAAAATGAATTTTTAATTAAGATGCAGAACTTTTGGAACTCAGTATATGTCATCTGTTATACCATACACTTCGAAACCGAACGTCCTATGTGGATTCTTCAAGATTCACTAAATGGTTGAACGTTCATTTATTACCAAATTTGAGAATTTCTTAAAATACATGTAAACTGATATTGGCTCGATCGCTAGATAGAAAATTACTTGTAACAAGTAATGTTTGTGAAATAAGGCAAGGACCTTTCATTGAAAGTGAAACGATTGATTATGCCAACATGAACCGTGGCGACGCGTTGTCTAAATAAAATTATGTCTACAATCCTTTCACTTCCGTTTTATTTATCTAAACAAAATGATCTAAGCTATGTCTCCACTCATAACGTTAAGAAGAAAGTCCAAGTAACTGTCCATTCCTGAGAAATAATGGAGACGAGAATGGACAGATACGCGGATTTTCTCTGACTTAAAATACACCAATAATGTCAAATGTAAATTTGATTTTCTGAAAAGATGCTGTAAATGTCAAAAATGACAGAAAATGCATTTTTTCCAAAATAGTCTCCCCTGGTGTACCTCTTATAAACAGAAGATTAAAATCATTGTCATGACTGAGCGAGAAGATCATGCTTTTTCATGAAACCAGTGAACTAATTCAATAACTCTCCATTACTTTATAATGGTGTGTAGTCCATGCAAACACAAGTTGTGAGTTATGTGTTACACGATCAATCAATGGTCATTTACCCAGTGTCACTTGATGTTATAACACGGTGGACATTATTAAGACATTGTTTAAGTCAGAGGATATATTTCCGTGCATAAACTATACATAGATTTTATAATTGATATGCAACTTGATGGACATAACTACAATGTTTTTAACATGTTGTTTTTATGCCTAGCTCTGTATTTGCACAGTATTGATTAATGTACTCAAAAATTGGTATATACAGTATACTTGTGAGGACAGTGTCTATTCGTAGGCGCCGCAGTTCGATGTTGGGTGCCACGCCCTTAAAAGAGAAAAAGTCTTTTTGTGAGACTCGAATGTTTCATTGGGTAGTCCAATGATCAGGGGAAGTTAATGTCAAAGAGTGATTTAGCGGCTGAACAGCTGAAAACAGCCGTCGTAAATTGGGAACTTAATTTTTTTCTTACACTCCAAAATAAATACAAACTTTGCCTGTTCTTTAATTCAAACTTAGGAGTCCAAATGGCACATGTCTTCCTGGATTATAAGCCTTGTATGACCAAAACAATTAGAAATTAGCTTTGTATGAACTATTATATTCAAACAGTTTTCATCTGATCATCTCAAAACCTAAGTTGCAATGTTTATGGATATTTTAATGTAGGCCAAGGTCGAGTATTTCATTTTCAGTATCATGCTGAAGACGGGTGTCATGATTTAGTGAGAATGTTGGCCCTTATGCATGTATAAAAGCTGTAATTGGAACTTATTGAATGGTCATGATCACGCGAAAGTGCAATTGCAAATTATTAACGGTATTTAATATCATATCACACTAGCATCATCTTGATTTCTTTATTGCTTGCGCGCATACCACCTTAATAGCTGAAATTATATTAATGTTAAAAGCTATTTAGAAACAGCGGGTTGATTTCATTTTCTAGTTTCGTTGTGGTTTGAGCATTTTTATCTGTCTTTAGTTTTCTTTTTTCTGTGTTCGCTGGCACTCAACTTACATTTACAGTGCCTCTGAATAATATGCAACACCAAAACATCACTTTAATTCCATGTGGGCATCACACACTTTGGTCGAAGGTATGAGGAGGTTGATCATAACCGTGCTTAATAACAACAAAGCGCTTACCTAGTATCTGCTTACTCACTGATACCACAGAATTTAACAACACAACAATATTGGTTCTTAGTGTACTGCCGATGATCGATGAGAGAAAAACTAACCTTTTTCATAGTGATAACCATGTGGATGATTGTAGGAGATCATAGGAAGTAATTCGTGTGGTGCCCATACCAAAAGTTCCACCAGTGTTGTGATGTCCACACCTTGATTTCATGGAGGGAATACGGTGTTTTGGTGATGCATGTCATTCAGAGGAACTGTTAATGTTAGTTTAATGCCAGACGGGTTGATTTGCATGGATTACATTGACGTTTCAAGATACTGTGTATTGATGTCAACCAGCCGCCCCGTGTCGTAATATTGATACCATGCATTCCAGCCAACACGATTTAGAAAAGTAAGACAGAAACATATCTATTGAATATAGACAGATGACTAAAGTCGACAGACTTAAATTCTGTAGACAGTTTATGGTTTAACATAGTCAGCGTAAGACTATACCTTTACGTCATACCTCTATTTTCTTCTATTTTTACTCTTCTTACCCTAAGTGTTCCAGTATATCCGTAATACGAATATATCTAATGATTCGAGTTGATCAAGTCTTTGTTAATATTTTTACTCCTCTCAGAGACTACCAAGTCCCAAGAGTTTATATTCTTTGTTTGAGAAGGTGTGGAACAAGAAATTATAACTTTATTTCTAAATGAACAGTACATACCCTCGAGAAACTGAGTGTTTTGGATGTATTGTAGTCAGAATTATTAAGACCATTTGACAGATAGCAATGTGTTGTTTAATTTTAAAATACCTCCATCGTACAAAACAAATTTCGGATAAAAACAATTTTACGTTATTGCAATTGAACAGTAATAGACATTTATGGTGTCAAATTGTTTCCTCATCATTTGTTTTATATCTCTGCGAGAAGTTTTTCCTGGAATAGAATCTTACAAAGTGAAATGATATTGCAGTTTCTCAATTATGGTGCAATCAGTGTCTATGACTATTTGTCCAATAATGCATTATTGTAACCATAATGCTCCCATCTTGTTTGCACTATATTCAACTTGTAACTCTTAATATTTTAGAATGCTGGTGATTTAAGTGTACAAAAACACAACATGTTATTAATGAATTCAACGTTAAATTGTTGGTCTTTTACTTAACCACACACAAGATTAAAACAATCTGTATTTGGTTCCGTCTTTCAAAACTTGGTTAGAAGTACATTTTCTAACCCAGTTCAAATGGCATGTTTTGGACAGATCTTTCAGCATACTTAAGTATCAAACATCAAAATGAAGTAACATAACTTTCCTTCTTTTCAGTATTTACAAAATAAGAACCAGTAAAATCTGGAGCGCCTGGACCCTGATCTACATAGATTAAAAAACGGTGTGAGAAAACCAGACATAACAGGTAGCACTCAACCTAACCAGCCGAGCACAGAAATCAGAAACACCACAACACAACTGCCCTGAGCAATGTCCACACATAAGCCAAAGAATCTCGAACTACGAGTTGGTCGCTGTCCTTAAGAAAGCCACAAACGCTGGTTCACAACGCACGGGGCAGGCGATCAATAATGAAGATATCAAATTAAAATGATATTAATCGATGTGGATGGAAAACAGTTAACGATTTGGATTCTGGTCTATTTTTAATAAAGTTAGATCAATTCAATTCAAAATGTTTGACCACTAAATGGTTTTGCAGGTAGGTAAAAGACTGCCATTGTGGGAGTCTAACCCACGGCATTCGCGTTATTAGCACGCCGCTCTAACCGACTGAGCTAACTGGCCATATGCAATTGGGTGAAATATACAAACATAATTTAGTGAGTACTAGTAATATACTTTCATCACAGAAATACAAAACAAACGGAAAACACAAAATGATAGATTTCATTAATAGAGCCATTATTGTTTATTGATACATGTGTCACAAGTTGAGTGTGTGCATATTTGTTAATATTTATTGTCACAGGGTACAGTATCAAGAGTAATTTTCCTTATGTAGTAATTTATATAAAGGGTTCAATGCGTATCCGCATACCCAAAGTGATTGCAGCGGGCAAAGCTGTAGGCTGGTGGGGAAAGAAATAAACACGAGAAATGAATCTAGTTTGAAATATAACATGAACACTAATTCGACATTTGTAACTATACCTTTAAAATTTATTTCTAAAAACTGTTAAGTGATATGTTTTGTTCCAATACAATGAATCAACACACCTTAACCTTATCTGTAATAAAACATGCAAGCATTGAATTGTAGTATTTGTCTTTTACTCCGGTTACACAACACGGCCATGAGAAATGTCCACATTGAGTAAATGGTAATCCGGCATTCACCCTACATGCTTAGACATAGAATGTGAACAAGAAATCAATCGCATGACGGTCAGTGAGAATGGAGTCCATGAAGACAAATTAGTAAATGAAATACGGTATATTGACATGTCAAGTCACAAATGTTATAGACATGAAGCCAAATTAATGAATCTCAGTATGTTGCAAATGTTGGTATGTCGTGTATTTCTTTTATTGTTCGCCGGCCACAATAGAGCCATTATTGTTTATTGATACATGTGTCACAAGTTGAGTGTGTGCATATTTGTTAATATTTATTGTCACAGGGTACAGTATCAAGAGTAATTTTCCTTATGTAGTAATTTATATAAAGGGTTCAATGTGTGAATTTTGGCTGCAGATATCAGCGGTTAGTCATTTTTTCAGTTAACCTTTTTATGGGTATATTTGCATCTGAAATCTTCTTACATGACCACAGAAATACCATGCAATTAAAAAAAGCAGTTTCGGTACCCGAAACGTTCTAATTTTAACTAATTTCAAAACATGTTTAAATATGTGGGTGTTTTTTTTCAAAAACCACAAATAAAGTAATTTGAGCCTTGAAATACCTGTCATATCATTTATTTAACAGTATTTCAACATTTATAATTCTGGTTTGACCAGCTACGTGTATATAAACCTCAAAATCAGACTTTTAAATTGTTTGATGCAACCGCTGTTATCTGTAGCAACTTTGTAAGCCATTTTCTTTTGAAATATCAGTCCGATTTTGACAAAATATTCCAGAATGGTCATTTAGGGTATTTCTCTCATTGCAACAATATATTTTTTATTAATTTTGAATATTTTTGCACTTACAAACTCGTTAAAAAATATGGTCAAAATTGCATATAACCCTTTCTATATATTACTACATAAGGGAAACAACTCTTGATAGTGTACCCTGCGTTTATTGTATGTTGTTTTCTCGGTCAGAAGCCTTGGTGTGTAATTAGTTGACATTGTTTAATTGTTGGTCTTTTGATTAAGCAAGTTCTACATTATTTTAATTAAATCTGTACTTGGCTCTGACTTTCTTATCAAACATTTCAAACAGTTCGTTCAGTACATCTAAACACTAATTTAATTTTGTACGCGTGATGTCCGTAGAAAAAGGGAACTGATTATTTAACTTCTATTGGCTCAACTATTGCATGATTTTCATAGTGGGGAATTAGCTCAAGTGGTAGAGCGCTCGCTTAGCATGTGACAGGTACCGGGATCGATACCCGGATTCTCCAGTTTTGTTTTACAATTTATAAATACTGAGTACATCTAGAAACGCAACTCTGTGGTTAATGTCAACATTGTTGAAAATGTTGCTACAAGTTAATAGCCCAAATATCGATTAACTATTGATTGATTACACACGAATGATGTCTAACAAGTTGTTTAGCGGTGCTTGTATCAGTTGCGAGCCTGGTTTGGAGATGGTACACGCGGAGTTACTGTTCCTGTCGGAGAGTCGTTACACAAGGATGACCTTGACATAGGTAGTTGCAAACGGTGCCAAAATGTTTGTAGTGTATCCCCAGATGAGACATTGTAGGTCATTGCATGACACTTCAACCGTCATACAACCTCACATTTGACGTCCCCGTCACAGGCGTCCCAAATGACCTTATTTTGCTCATGTTTAGACACACGTGCCATCTTTATTCCAAAAGCTAAGACTCTACTTTGGTGATTTTCTTTCCATTGGTAAACCTACCAAAGGATTAGTTGCAACTTTCACCAAAATTTATCTTGTGTAAATTGTGCACGTGGAATGCATGTATTTTGTGTTTTTCTTAAAGCAAGAGAGTTACGTAACCCGATTGATAAACTTTGGATGATAGCCAAGTTTTTACACGGTTATACAATCATAATTCACAAAATTAAAACATGCATGTACAACGAAAGTAAGAAAAAATCGAGGATAAAAATGTTGCGTTTCTAGATGTACTGAGCATATTTCATTTACTTATAAACGATGATTTTAAGATATTGTATAAGCAGTCATTCCTTTCTTGAATTGATTTGTTGATAAAGAATAAAATATTCAAGAAATAATTAAAGCTATTGCTAATGAACAGTACTGTAATATACATTGCTAGTGCTAAATATTTCCTCATTATTTGTTTTGTTTTCTCTACGAATTGCAAGTTTACATGGAATTGAATCTTACAAATGGAAATGTCATTGCTGTTTCGGCATTACTGAGCAATCAGTGTCCAATAATGAGTTATTACAGCCGCAAGACTCCCTTGAAGTGTTTGTACTTAATTCAACTTGTATCTATTGAGTATTGAAATGGTAGTTTTCATTAGTTTAGAACAAAATCCAACGTGTAATTAGTTGACGAAATGTTTACTTGTTGCTATAATTAAATCTATATTTTGTTCCGTCTGTCAAGATGACGTCTTTAAGACAATCATCCTACTTTTTGTCAATATTCGGTCTTAGCTGTGTTTGATTCGATCACTTGGAATCACCGTTATTTTCATGTGAAATCGTATCATCCTTTATTTTGTGAGGCGGGGACTTGGGATTTTAATCATTTCTTTGGGTTGTGTGTGGGCATTGCTCCGTGTAGTTGTGATGTTACTGTTTAGTGCGTTCGGCTGGTCAAGTTGAATGCTGCCTTCCCTGTCCGATTTCCTCATTTCTGTTTTAGCTGTTGTCCATGTCGGTTCACCATTTTTGTTGTTCTCTTAGAGATGTCCTTTGTCTTTTAAGATATATGTGTAACGTTTATAGGCATGTATTTTGTCAGTTTAGGCATAAGTTGATCAAACGTCTTTTTAAGCATTGAATGTATTTTTATTCAAGTATCCAAATGCCTTTCAAAACATGAATATTTCTTATAATGTGAGCATTTCTCATATTTAGTTTATCGACATTCTGAGACCATTAATTCAGACGTATGAAACTATTACTTCTACCAACGTGTACAGATTAGTTCAAACGTATGAAACTATTACTTCTACCAACGTGTACAGATTAGTTCAAAACTGATCTTCCGTCGTCTTTTTTATCCGGTCTAAATTAGAAAAGTGATCCTGTCGTGTTTTATGATGAATTATTTAAGTATCTACCGCCTGTTAAATTATCCGGTCTCAATATGAAAAGTGACACCTGTCGTTTTCCATGTATTACTTTGAGCCGTCTGGAGATATTTTTATAACATTACTAACATAAAACGTTCCCAGGCTCGTGAAATATGAACATACTATTATATATTAGTATCTGATGATGATTATTGTCCAAAATGATGTCTGTGTTTAAGTGGCAGTAATGTGTTCGGCTGCAATCAAATAATAGACCCATTATTGTTTTATATTTAATGTCCAGACAGAAATGATTAGTTTGTTTGCCGAGACAATTGTAATGGTCTGTAAAGCAGCCGACTCATAGTCTGGTATTATAAAATGTCGGTCATTACGATATATAACGTTATGTGCCTCTGTAGGCGGTGGTTAGTACGATTGGCCTCTAATTTAGTGACCCTCGTTCAAATCCGGATGGAGACACATATTAATGCCTGATTCACCACCACCACCACCACCACCACCACCACCACCATCATCAACATCATCATCATCAACAACGGCTGTGAAGGATGGAATAAAAAAATGTAATCGCTGGAGAGTTCATAAGCTTTTTATTTACTTATTATTATTCAATTAATTGCATGTTTTATATACCAATATAAGTGTACATGCCAATTTCTCTTTTTTCATTTCTGTATTTGGCAGATAAGGTATCTATAAGTAAGTAGCCTAGTAGATAGGATTTTGGTTTCCCCTGCCCGTTTCTTCGGATTGAAATCCTTAAAATATTGCAAATTGTTTGTATATAAAAGTTCGTCAGATGCGTCATGAATTTGGGTCAGTAATTGTATCCAATTAAAATACTTAATTGAATCGCTATAATCTAGTATTACATTGTTAATGGTATATCCAGTTACTTGTAAACGAATTGTTGTTGAATGAACTGTACTTGTAATGTACTGTTGCTATACATTATGAGATAAACTACTACATGTAGCTTCTAGAAATATGTCAATGTTGATAACGTTTTGTTCTTAGTATACTTGTGGACTATTGTATTATAACTGGAAATATTGATAACGCACCGGACCTATTATTTCATAATGAGACTTTGATAATATGTTCGACACGTGTGTCACATACATAAAATTATGATTAAGAACGAGGACACAAATTATCGGTCATTTAACCCATTTATGAATAGCCCTTTAATCCAATCGCACTCTTTGTCATTTGTTTGTCGCCATTTTTCAAGCAAAATATAATGAAGGGATACGATCTAATGATATAAATTGACATAATCAATACATACCTTTGCGACGGTGTTAGCACTTTTGTTTAGAAACTATCATCATGATATGATTTATCATCTGGTATGTTATTTTTGTAGCTAAGCAAGGATATGTCTAATAAATATGCTTACGTCTTTGTTATAACTTTCGCTTTAGTTTATACCTCGTACATGTGCAGCAAACGCTATAAATACAATTAGACAAAATTGGACAAAATTGGACAAAAAGTCAAATAATTACTTAGTATACAGCATAATGTAGTCGATTCTATAAGTAGTACTATTGAGGGAACTATCCCATTCGAAAGAATAACATGGACTACCGGTAACTCATGTTTTCCCAGTTAAACCTACATAAACAAAGTTTACATGACGAACGAGCTAATGTTTACAAACCGTTATCAATTAACTTTGAACGGACAATTAATGCGCCATTAGTTTCCTTTGGTGACATAGTTTTTAACCTCATCCAAGTGTTGACAAAGACCAACAATAAAGGGCACATATAATTTGAAAACAATTACCATTGTGCATGTTATACTCATGTTAGTTGATTGAAAGATAAATAGACACTCAAATCACATGGTCAACCTTGATATCATTTATCTGATAGCTATTATACAAACCTTCGTCACGTGATACTAACTAGTATATCAACTGAACATTTTTGGATGCTGGCAATGCGGTGATGGAGTTTTACACTCGAATGTGAACCTAGTACTCATCAAGCACCTAGTTTTAATTGTATTTAAGTGATTCAACTTAAACTGAAATAAATCGGAGGTAAGTCAATTACGTTTTTATTTTGTTGGTAATGTTCATGATTATACATGTAAACATGATTATCACATATATTATATTTCTGACGTTGTTTTGACTCGGTAACTATGGTAATGTGCTAATAAGCAATTATGCAAGTCGTCACGAAAACAAATTATAAAGCCCACCAAAGGCTCGCTTAAAAATGTTTTATAAACTCGTTTAAGAAATGCTGATCCCCAAAGACAATTTATGACGGATCCAATAAGTATGGTTTTATTGTAATATAAAATGTCCGAATACTAACTTACTCAAAACGGTATAGCTTGGCCACATTGACATGAGCCTGACCTATTGATTAGCGTATTTTAACAGTCGATATATTGTCTACGTTTACAACACCGAGTGTATGTATTCATAATCGTGGAGTATCACGAAGACGCTCGAGATGTAATACAAACACAAATCTGAAATACCGATATTGCACGATTTGCTTGCGGAAATTTATATATCAAAATAGCCAAGCTATACATATAGAATAATATATTTAATAAAATATCGGATGCATCAAACTTTGGTTTCTGCTGAAAAGATGACCCAGATAACCGTAAATCACTCGCCGTCATATTGGGTATTAGTGTTCAATTTAAGGAAATATCTGACACAATTTTATCATTTAAAAATCATGGTTGTAATTATCTCTTTATGTATGTTTATTTGAAAAACATTAGGCACTTTTGTCCATCTCTTTACATGCATATTTACATCAATATAATATATGTTCCGGTACAGTAATGTTAATAATTATGTTTCGTGTCAATTATTCACCTCTATTAACTAAGATTTAACCGGGTTGATATATACTTAACAAATTTTCTAAGTCCTCATTTTCATGTATCCATAACTTTTTTATTATAGACAATGAAGTGATAACATTTCTCACATGAAGTTTCTACAACGGAGTCATACTAATTCGCGTATCGAACTGGTCGTATGTCACGTTGTCCGTTCGTCACAGCATTGACGTTCGCTTTGTTATTTTTTGACGCCACGCGTTCACATATACCTTAATTGTAGTTCAAATGCCTTCATTGTATAACCAGTGACTCACCACGTATGAAAAACAGTTTATAAAAATAATTTAGATATCACAGGTATGCGTCGAATGATGTCAGAAAAATATGAAGTGACGTCAGTACGGTACAGAGTAGCAATTAGTGTCGCCAATCATGACTTATTACCTAAACATCTACGTCTGATATCTTTTAAATGTATACGTGTCTATTTGAGTGTTTAATTCAAGGTAAATGTATAGTTTGCTTGTTGTGTTATACTGATTGAAGAACATTTAGCATTTATTGTGACGTCATGATGTAAATTCGATCTACGCCAAAGACACATATCAACTTTGAGTTTAGACGGTCAAATTCAATGAGTCTTTTCATTCAGCAATGCTTTCCACTCGCGTATTTGACTGTCAGTAGAAACATACAACTATATGGTGGTCATGCAAGATAACAAAATAGGTATTTGCTACTTTTACTTTCATGCGGTCTTATGTTATGCGTGTGTTCATTCAATAAATTTAAAATAAAATCGACTTTTTGGTTTACAATTCTGTAAACCTATATCACAAGAAAGTTATAGCCAAATTTAATTGGGCTACATACACGTTTGACAAAGTTATCTTAAAAAATCTAAGTGTGGACTTAGAAAAGTTGTTAAGTATATATCACAGCGCTGGTACGTACCTACAAAAACAGTATTAGCCTCTATTCCTATAAGTTCGTGCACACCTGCAAGTTCATGCATTTCCGTTAAACGTTGATTGTTCTGCTAGAACTCTCATTTACGTGTCCAAATTCATTTCAAATCATTGCGAAGACATTCAGCCAGCCGAACAATGCAAACGAATATTTTTAAAATAGGGTTAATTACGTTCGTGGCGAGTTTCGTCCGAGCACCGATTTTACTGTTTACGTATTCAACGCTTCCTGTCGCGAAAACCTGAGACCTTTGTTTTTCTTATTTTCTTTCAATAGATGCGATATATTTACGATAGGAAAAGCTGCTGACCTACTGACAATAGATCAAACTTTATTTTATGCGACTTTTTATTGGCAAAATATTTCACGTGCTCTCTTGATGACGTCTTCAATTTATGTGCACGAACTCAAAGGTCACTTTGTCTATTTCACGACTGCAGACTGCATGTAGAATGACGCTGATTGTGCCATTTTTAGCTGTTTGACATTCAATTTGTGTTTGAATTTTGTTCAATGATAGATATTTGATGATGTTGTTCATAAAGATGGTTCCGATTAAATTGTTTTTGCGCTGATGTGCCCATTTGAAATTTTAGTTGCACGAACTTACAGGTGTAGTGGTTACATGTTTATGCAACCAATGAGGCAGTCAAGTGTCAAGATAATCATGTACATGGGAAATATGTTTTTTTTTATTTCAGCAATGGCATCTCTTGATCAAAACGATCTGGTTGAGGAATCGGTTGATATCTATGATTTGATATGTCGCCCGTGTCAGAGAGATGATTTGACAATACCAGTAGCTGGCTATTGTACTGATTGCAAAGAGCATCTGTGCTTTAATTGCTACAACTATCATAGTAGGCTAACGCCCTCCAAACACCATAAACTACTTAAACAAGATGCTATGCCTTCCACACTGCAGCTTCCGAGTGTAGCTGAAAATGAAGAAGCTGATGCAGCAGATGATGAAGAAGCTGGTTTAACCATCAATCCATCTACACCCTGCCCACGTCATCAGAAAGAAACGATCACGCGCTTTTGTCGTGATCATGAGTTAGTATTGTGTAGTATATGCGTAGCACTCGAGCACACTAAACCTTGCCGTGTTGTCCACATTGCGTTTGTCTCTGAGGAAATGCTCAACGGCCCAAACTACAAACGTACCATTCGCAAAATAGACAGACTGGTAAAGAAATGTACAAAAGTCCGAACAGATACATCTAGAAATGCCAACCAATCTAGTGATTCGCTTAAATGTGTTTTACAAGAAATCAACAAGTACAAAAAAGAAACCAATGATAGACTCGATCACCTCCAGACAGAGATAGAATCGAAGATTTATGATCTACAGAATCAAAACGATGAGAAAATTAAGACAGTACAAAGCATCTGCGAAGATGTCGAAAATCGTATGAAAATAACATCTAAAAGCTTGAAACAGCTAAATACATCTAATTTAGCCGACAGATTGTTTATAGAAGTGAACGCGACA
This sequence comes from Spisula subtruncata, assembly GCA_963678985.1. Classification (NCBI taxonomy): domain Eukaryota; kingdom Metazoa; phylum Mollusca; class Bivalvia; order Venerida; family Mactridae; genus Spisula; species Spisula subtruncata. Next base: position 6,531,872 of record OY787660.1, read on the forward strand.
CAGAAACAATTGCAAGAGTATAGAAATAGTATCCGTTCCTTGTCAGCAGAACAAGTTGTTGACCAGTACACATTCCTTCCAAACCGGGCTATAAAAGATATTCTTCAGCAAGAGAAGACCATTGGTGATGTTTCTGTGAAACATGTAAGATTGACAGGACCTACCTCACAAGATTGCTCTATGGTAGCTTCCGCTGATGACCGTTCCACTCCTGCTTTCCTGGATGAAATCCGAGTAAATAAATATAAAGACGAGTATGTTTGCTACATCACGGGCATGATAGCGTTACCTCCAAACAGACTTGTGCTTGCTGATCATTATAACGTGTCCGTCAAGCTGGTTGATGTTAACAAAAGATATGTTGCATCACAGCTCTCACTTGGTAGAAGCGATCTCGACGCACCCCTAGATATTACATCTACATCAAGTACACAAGTTGCTGTTACTATACCAGATAGACAGTGTATACAGTTCATATCTGTATCAGACCAGCTTAGCATGAAACATAAACTATTAAGAGATGGCAAATGTTATGGTATTTGTTGTCATCAAAATAAACTGATTGTGGCATACAGACAACCTGGAAAACTCGAGATAATTGACATGAAAGGTAACTTATTCGGAAGAGTGAAAACAGAATCAACTTGGACTGGTATCTTCCGGTGGCCAAGATATGTACAAGCGAACTTTAGCTACATATTTGTTAGTGATGACAAAGGTGTCGTCAAGCTGAACTGGCAAGGTAGGGTGATTGGAAAGTTTGAAGATTTGAAAGATCCTGGAGGGCTTGCACTACAAGGAGATGGAAGTTTGATGATATGTGATCGAGGTACTGATAGAATTTACAAAGTATCAGCAGGGTTTTTCAACAGTAAAATAGTATTAGAAAATGTGAGACGTCCACATTGTGTCTGTGTGGATGATGAAGGACACAAACTCTACATCAGTAGAGAGGCATATGACAGTGATGACAGTGACGCTAGTTATGATAGCGATGATAGTATGAATGAAAATGATGAAATTCAAAACAAAATTCAGGTGTACAGCATATAAAGCGTTGAATATACATTATACCACCATAGTATACAGTGTATGATTGTGAATTTCAGAAACTCAAAATGAGAAAAGTCAAAACAAAAACCACTATCTTGTGAAACCAAATGGGAAAAATACTGTCCAAGCTACAAATGATTTATATTTAGGATATGATTGTGCATGAGTTGTGTATAAGATAATGACAGTCGTGTTACCGGGTGTACGTCAAGTGTATAATCAAATTCACTAGACATAGCTCAGACTTCTTGACATGGGGTGGTATTCACAAAGCATATTAGGGGAAAACATAAACTTTTTTTTTTAATCTCAAAATTGACTAAAGTGTTACAGCTTAACAGGAAAATCAATATTACCAATTGACCAATATTACATTGTTAAGAAGTAAAGAGCTACAGTAATCGCATAGAAAACATGGGTTATTCTTTGTTCTCGTGAAATATGTGCAGCTCAATGGTCCAACTTCTGGCACAATTTTAAAGTTTTCCCGTATGATGCTTTGTGAATACCAGCCCTGATTGTACTTGTGAACAAGTGTAAAATGTCAACACATACATGGACCAGACATAAATTAAAACATCTGGTTTGGAATTTGGAAAATATGTAATACTTGTATTATGTTTAAGTGACAAACACGCCATGTATATGTAATCCAATTATGTATGTACTAGTGATTATTCTAGCACAGAATAGCAGGGCGCTCCGCCCTGCCCGTTTTTAACTCCGCCCTTTTGCCCGAATTTGGCAAGTATGCCTTTTTGAACGGCCCTTTTGCCCAAATATGCCTTTTGGAACCGCCCTTTTGTCCAAATATTCCTTAAATCAACATGTCAATCAAACAACATTCGATTAAAGTTGCTGATAATGATATGCTAAATGTCCCCGTCGGCGAGAAGAAGTCAGTAGGTCAGTAGGGGGTCTACTCGAGGTGCGAAATTAAACAAAAGACGTAGATTAAATCACCATAAATGGTCACAATGGGGTGTAAATCCACTGAAGACAATAAGTAATTACCTCGAACCCTAGGTCGATCACCTGTTGCACAATGGTCTAGGTATCAGTACAACTTACATTCTGACCATATTTGATGAATATTGGATCAAAACAGTGACCCCTGGAGTGAAAACAATGTTTTTCTAAGGTTTGTTCTAGTGACCTAGTTTTTGACCCCACATGATCCAGATTCGAACTTGGTCTAGATTTTATAGAGAACAACATTCTGACCAAGTTTCATGAAGATTGGATCAAAATTGTTGCCTCTAGAGTGAACACAAGCAAATTGTTGACGGACGGCGGACACGACGGACAAGAGTGATCACAAAAGCTCACCTTGTCACTGTGGGACAGGTGAGCTAAAAATGACACCAAATTTGTAGAGGTCCCAATCAAGTCTTATCCTTGTGGTTAATATTATTATAATAAATGGATTTACACTATTACAGAACTGCACCTATAAATATTTTTTAAATATTTTTATTCTATTGTATACCCATTAAGACAACTGCATGTGAATTTTAAAACACATGTATTGTCATTTAAGAGAGTAATTGCTATTTTAATTTCCCTACACCCAGCCTAAGAACGTACTGCACAAACAAATGGAGGCAACCGCATGATAAATAAAATAAATCTCCAACAGATAAACAATAAAAACAAAAGTGTATTTAAATCTAATGATAATGATTATTTATTAAATCAAAAGTGTAAAAATGATGTTTGATCTAATAATGAAGTAGATAAAAATAAAAATGTAACCCCATCCTCCTCGAAATTAAGGCATTTTTTTGCATATTGCCAATAAGTACCCTATAGATAAATGGAAATAAAATATGATCTAAACAATTGGCACCATTGAATTTGTTTCAAAAATAACTTCAATGTGTGTGTAATGTTTTAAGACAATTTTAAAAGGTTTTACCGAGCGGTTGTGAAAATATACATTTCAGAAATCCTTAGTAACCCGATTTTCATCTGTTTACCACATATTAATTCCTAAAAAAAATAAAGTAAAAAAATAGAAAAAATATATTTTTCTCCAAATTACACTATAAAGTGGTGTTACGAAGCCAAAACATTGTCTTATAACTAAAAATTACATAAAAAAGAAAAAAAATATTTTGGCTCTAGTGGGGGTTGAACCCACGACCTACAGGAAATCAGTCAATTTGTCATAAAATTACTGAAATTGAGAACTCTTCAAGAGGAGATTCTTTATTAGACCCGGATATCCTTAATAACGAAACAACCTAAAAATAAGACTAAATGTGATTTTCACACTATTTATTATTTAAGCATAAATATTGGCACAGAATTAATACCATTGTTTCTTCCATTTTCGTCTATTTAAATTCTTATTAATACAATCTTGAAATTATTTAGACCAAGGGGGGCTCACTGAGGTTTGACTGTAATTACTAATTAGATTTGTCACTTATGTTTACACTGGAATATTGAACTACCTGTTCACACAGGTGGCAGTATCAGTGTTTGGTCAGCAAACGATTAAAAAATTAAAATGAAAAAATAATTTATAAAAAAATTCTGTCAATGAGCTAATATACTATCAAGGTATAAAGCGTACTGTATGTGTAAATGCCAAATATTGTGGAACATCGCATCCCGTTGTTTCAGCATAAATTACGGGCGCTGAAGGAAATTCGCTACACAAGTCATTCAAATAAACTATAAGATATTCATTCTTACCGAAAATTTCGTTCAATTGTATCTTATAGCTGCGAAAGGGCAAAACAGTTTTACTTTCGTTATTTAACTTCGCTAGAGGCCATTCTATTTAAGCGCTGGATACCCGCTCAGCTCACAGTATCCTTATTATTGTTAGGAACCAAGTCTATTTTTAGATGCGATGTTCCACAATCTTTGGACATAGACATATAGTATGCTTTATACCTTGATAGTGTATTGTAGCTTAGTGACAGATTTTTAAAATTTAATTTCCAAATGATACTACCACATGTGCCTGTACACTGAACATAGTTAAACACACACTACGTATAACTCTAACGCGGTATTGGGACCTGTGCCATTTAAAGTAAACAGGCGAATCAGGTATGAGAACATAAGGATATTAGAAAAGGGATTATCTTTTCAATGTGTATAGCTTGGCTTTTTTGACGTGAGCCTGACCTTTATGCAAGAATATATTACAAGGTTTTTGCTTTGAATACATCAATTTCCGCAAGCAAATCGTGCAATATCGGTATTTCAGATTTGTGTTTATATTACATCTCGAGCGTCTTCGTGATACTCCCTGATTATGAAAACATACACTCGGTGTTGTAAACGTAGACAATATATCGACGGTTAAATTATGCGAATTGGTCAGGCTCATGTCAATGTGGCCAAGCTTTACCGTTATTTTAATTAACTTGGTGAATAGAAGTGAGCAGGTAAAATAAACTTCCGCTATCCCTAAATCGATGTAATGATCAGTGATTTCTGTTTATATTGATATTGCAGAATATCGCGTTAGAGTTATACTGGTCGATTAATAGGAAAATGAACCTGATAAACAAACAATTTTTATTTATGGTCCAAGTCAGATAAAACTCGTGTAGCTGTTGTATATGAAGTTTTAATTCTTGCTACACTCAAATTAAAACTTCAACTGTACTCATGTTCTATCCTATACTTAATTTATGTACGAACAAATCTGACCTGGTTAGGCTAGTTTTGTATTCATAGGCAAACATAATTGACCCCAACGTTATTGTCCAGATATGAATATTCAAGTGATTATAACAATAACAATCTATTTGTATAGACCTACTACGAGATAATTAGAGATACCCGGAGTAGGTATATCTACTAGATAGGGTGTACATGTATGGGGTGACATCAAATTTCAGATAAACTTGTCTACCTTACATGTAATGTCAACCGAATCAACTGGGGAATTATCCCATAATAAATTATAGCCCATATTTTATTTACTAGTCAGATCTATTTTAGTATGGATTCAGCAAGGGCAATTGACTATCTGACCAACGATTTTTGACAGTGACATCATTTTGTTAACAATCTATAAATAAGCAGGGTATATCCCAAAAAGATTGAGGGTCATACCATATACAAGTATGTCTTATCCTTCAAGCAATGTATGGTTCGGTGGATATGTTTGTTGACTCACACTCAGGCGATCTAAGTTCAAAACTTCTGATAGCCAACAAATAATAACATTTTTTACTTGTATTATATACGAGAAACGTATACCCTTGTATGATTTTATAAAATATTTATTTAGAAAATGAAGTTTTTGCCTTGTCATTTTTAAATTAAAACCCGTTGAATCCGTGTAATTGAGAACACCCTAAGGATAGCTGATTGTTTCTCATAATTCTCTGAAGACTCCCTACTATCATTTAAAATTATTTGTTCTTTGCTATTTCATTAAGCCATTTCATTTGAAGGTGAGTGAAATGGCAAAGGTTGTTGTTTTACTCAAGCAGCATTCTGTACATATACTTTGTATGCAATAGTTGATATCCGGAACTCAGTTCAATAAGGTTTTCTCCTTAATTTACATGTAGGTGCAAACAAATCTGGCCTAGTTATACTGGTTTTTCATTCACATGCAAAAACAACTGACCCCAACTCTATCGTCCGGGTATGAATATTCAATAGGCTCAAGGATTATAACGGTAAAACTTTATTTGTACTTACAAATTAGTGGAGATCCGGAGTAGGTCTATTGCAAAATATAAAATATAAAAGTACAAGTAAAATGTTCTGCTAACGAGGTTCGAACTCGTCATAGTTTAGTTACTAATTGCAACGTTATCCTCTCTGCCAGGATATCATGCTGATTATAGGCAAAGAAATATACTGATAATCTACATTTTTGCAGACGATACATAAAGTAAACAATTAATTGTAAACACAACATGACGTCACTGTCAGGCATCCCTGGTCGGACAGTATCATAAAATTGTTAAAACAGGGGGCATGCGAACCCAACAAGTACAATACGCATATTCATTCTCAGGGAAATTATTGAACCGAACTTTTATCGGTGACTATTATAAACAAGTCCTACACTTGTTACTATATATAGTCACAACAATGAGCCTATTCTAGGCTGATTATGGCCATCACGTGACTGGTTATCGCCTTTCGGCCCGGTCCACCGCCTCATAATCGGTCCGTTAACGGACGCACGTAACATTATCCATGTGGCATGATCTGTACAAAATTTGAATTTGACCTTTGACCTCCAACTGTGACCTTTTATAAAGCACCCTGGGTTGCACATGACACTCTGGTTAGTAAGAAGTAGTTAACATTTTGAGAACCATTAATTAGGACAATTTGCCTGTTTCCAAATATGGAAAAGTAAACTAGCCTACCTACAGGGGCATACTATTGTTTGCATACAAAAGCATTCGCAGCTCACTGAAAGAGATCCGTTTTTATACTAGTAGATCAAATATCGCTCCCTTGCACTATAATGTATGATCTATAACATATACGAATTACTCAGCATCAACTATACTCTGTCAAAAATATGCAGTGACAAATATATGTCAATGTTTCATGCAAATTATGTCAGTTACAACAACAAATTTTCTTCAAGTGATCTGAAATATGAACTAGAAATTCATGCTTTTGGGAAAAATATCAGTCGGCGAATGTTGAAAAATGCACAAACATAAATGTGACATATATCTAATGATCCCTTCATGCATAAAGAAGACATGATCTGTCCAACTGTGACCTTTGACAAAGGACCCTGGGTTGTTCATGACACTTTGGTTAGTAAGTAGTGGTTAACAATATTGTAAATTTTGAGAAAGATTGGTCAATGCATAACAAGGTAATGGTCCCGGATAAACTGTAACTTAATATTAGATCTCCAACAGTGGTACATGATATAGGAACCTTGGGGATGTATACAACATCCTGCCACAAGGCACTTATAACATTCATGCCAAATATAAGAAGGATTGGTCAATGCATGACAAAGTTTTGCTTCAACTCACATTTGAACTTGATTTCCAACTGTGACCATGACCTTTGAAACAGAAACTAGGGGACCGACATGACAATCCTTCTCATGAAGGTTAACATTCACGCCAAATATAAGAAAGATTGGTCAATGCGTGAAACAATGATGGACCAAAAAAGCTTCTATTTGACCTTAAACCTCCAACTGTGACCTTGACTGTTGAGATAGGAACCAGGGGGTTAGGCATGACAACTTATAAGGTTTAACATCCATACCTAAGAATGTTTAGTCAATACATGACAAAGTTATGTCCCGAAAAGCTTCAATTTGACCAATGACCAATGTGACCTAGACCTTTCAGAAAGGAACCCTGGGGTTGGGCATGACACTCCGAATCGAAGAGGTGAAAAGTCAAATATAAGAAAAATTGGTCAATGCAAGACAACAGTATGGTCCAGCGAGCTTCACTGTGACCTCTATGATATCGAATCTGCAGATATGAGTGTTGAGGTTTGACATATCACTCAGCCTCGTGGAGGGTCATGCAGAATTTGAAAAAGATTGATCACTGCAGGAGAAAGTTATGGTCCAGATAGGCTTTATTTTGCCTTTGACCTTCAACTAAAACCTTGACTTAGGAGAATGGAACATTTGGGTTGTTAATGACATGCCTCCTAATGAAGGTGAACTTCAAATATAAGCAAGATTGGACAAATCTTGGCAAAGTTATGATCCTGACCAAATCAGACAGACAGACAGAGCATGCATGCACATGTAACAAAGGTGGCGATTACATCACCCCAAGCTGGCCCGACAAAAATGATTTAAAGGAGCAGGTACTACAAGGGGTGTTTTTGGCCCAATACCCGATTTTAAATGAAATTTCTCTAGATGAAAGGTATATACATGTACCCTCCTGTAAACGATTTTGACATGTTTAATAATTTCTGTTCATTGTATGTTACCATAAGCAACTTTTTTTTCTTATTACACAAATTTGCAATAATCTGAGGTTTTCTTCTAATTTGAACAAAAAAATGACCACTGGAAGTCATGTACTTGCATATTAAGATTTCTACATTTCTATTTTAAAAAAGTTAGTTTTTGTTACCATGGTTACCATTTTTTACTTATACTATAGTGATTAAAAAATGTTTATATGTAAACACATTTGTGTTTGACTGGCTAAATGAATTTATGCGAAAATATGCCGACATACGTGTCACGTGACCATGTGTGTTCTGCAAAATATGCCGTGTTGGTTTTTACGAATGTAAATCATCCTGGGGATGACGACGCGTGTAAACTACGAGCTTTTAAGGCAAATCCAAGTGTATTTGACCAATCTATGAAAGTTTAAACGCATAAATTAGAATCAAATGGTCGAAAGTACGCAGTCATTGATGTGTGAGTGTTCTAAGTTCGGATAGTCACGTATTTTCGGATACGTTTGTTTACGCTGAATATTGGCCATTCTCTGGCAAATAAGCGCTACATACGAGGATTCAAGTTTGTCATTCATTGTTTAGTATGATATATCAGCTGTCAAATACAAAATAGAATCGATATATGAAGCTTTATGCCACCAAATTTTATTCTTAGATTTTTTTAATTTAACAAGAACAATTTTACATTGCCATATTATATGAAGTCCTAAAGTAGATAATTTGATTGTCCAGAGGAGATTTTCCAGGAATAACACCAGTAATACAGTACATGTAAACCACCACTCAATTGAAACCTCCAACACCCTAGATGTGGGACAATCTGCTAGGAGATTTTATAATTTCTGACCTTTATCTGCATGGCAGTGCTTAGATGTGGATACTCTAAGTCGAGATTGTTTGACTACCAACACCCGGGAAAGGACAGGGGATAGTGACTAGTCCCAAGTGTTTCTTGTTTATAAATACAGACCAGAAATAATCTACTGGATTGTACTAAGTCCCAGATGATGTATTGAACAAGACAGCCTCTGCTTGAAAGTTGTATGTACAATAACATCATAAAACGTTTTAGTATTTACAATTTAAAGTTAGTATGTACACCCTATGTGCTGTCTACTCCTGGGATGCTATGGTGCTGTAGTGCTGTCTTGAAGGCCTGTAGATTTGATATGAATGTGATGTTTGTTTATTCCAATCCTTTTTAGTTCTCGGGAAGAGGAATGCTCGTTTATTGAAGCATTAGGTGTTGGAACATAAAGCCTATGGGTCACTCAGGCATTGGTCCTGCTATCACAAGGTCTGGTGATGCTGGACACAACTTGGTATTTCCATGATCTTGAAAAGCTCGGTGGTGATAGCCAAGAGCCTCCCAGCAGAATGAACTTACCATGCCTGTGACACACTTTGGGGTTCTGTTTGTGTGAAAATTATGCAGATAATGCCTCAAAATCTGTCCTATTTCAGTATCATTTTAAGTACCTCAGGACGCCTAGATGATTTCATTCTACATAAATTAATGACTTGTTTACTATAGATCGAAGCAACAGCATTTTTAATTATTCAATTTTATACCAGACACCGAACGGTTGCGGGATCTATAGAGGCCATATTCGATCAGTTGTACTATACTTTAATAAACAATATCATAACATGAACGTATTTATTTCTATATAAACTGATCTCAGTAAAGCTTAATGAACTTCAAATCTGGTCCGGTGATTAAACATTGAAGTACGTACTGCTTGCTCCAACTCATACTCCGTACTCCAATTGGAGTAGTTCTCTTTAATACTGAATGGCAACATATGAAGTTTGGGGTTATTGACTGAATTAGATCATTTGCTACAAGTTGGTGTTGTTTTTGATGCAAAATTCTAAAAAAGACTGTTTTTCAAGTTTGATTTTGGAGTATGGGAATAAGAAATGTGAATAATCACCGGCCTAGGCGTTATGAGCTATGTAATTACAAAAGTTTTAACACTGTACCAATGTGGATCACTATTAGTTTGATTAATAAACTAAATACATCTGTTTTGAAAGCTCAATAATCGCAAAGGCGCAAATATTAAGATTGATGCAAAAGACAAACTGACATGCTTTTTCTTCCAAGTTCGCAATCTACTTCCATCAACAATGTATCATTCGTATATCCACAATCAACAAGAAACGATGTCATATTATAACAAATGTGTAAAGACTCTTAACGTGCTTCCTGAAAAATTATTGTAGTCATTAACGATGACACATCAAACAAGACAGCCATGGATTTAATTATCAACCAGTACTAACATAATATCATGTAAGCAACTGACAGCTTTTCTACAAGTATTTGAAATGAATGTATCCAATATAACAAATACAACATAGCTTACAGAAGCAAAAATATACCAAGCGCTAAGTTTACTACACTAGAACAATCAACATCTAAAGATATATAAAATAGAAACATGAATGTTTTCAGAAGGTCATTGACAATTTATAAAGACAACAAGAGACTAAACTTCTATTTATACATACTTTTGCGCATATATGTATTGGTGTATGCATTTTGTTTGTCATTTTCAAAAATATTTCTACGTCCTCAAACCATTGTTTATTCTACACATACACATATTTGTTGGACGTCATTTCTTAATTGATATACAAGTTCGTATCAGAGACTACCTTAGTGTGGTAGTGATCATCATTAAAGCCCAGCCAATGTATCAATTACATTCCCTTTGCAGTCAATTTATTTCCAATTTGTCGACATGGAAGGAAAAATATACGACCGCTTATCCATCTTTTTCGAGACATGTACTCTATTTAGACGTAATGTCTACTTCATTCTTAAATGAAGATGAATAACGTGTACATATGAAGGATATTGTCAACGTAGATTTCATGTCCGCATGTGTGAACACTTCATCCGTTCAGGAATATTTTTTTAAATTAGTTTCTCTATTCAGCTTTTCACTGATAAATCAGTACATGCACTAGCGAGCCGTAATAAGCCATTTTCAGACAAAACTTTCTTCAATGACGGTAAAATATTACTTGGTGGTACAATGTAGTTCCGAGATTGTTATATACAATTATATTCCAAAGACAACTTTTACTGGTCTAAATAGGGCCAATAATGATTCAGACAAATATCAACTAAGCTAACAGTCGTCATTACATAAATATCGTAGGTACAAACCAATCATTGCCTAGGACTAATTGCTTCCTGTAAAGACTGGCAAATGTTCTCTACACGATATGTAAGGGAATATTTCATATTTACATGTGTATGATTATCCAAAAATAACTGTTTGCTCTCTTGGCCAGTCTACAGCCTTAAGATTATGTACAGTAATAGAGAATGATTCCCGATTATGAAAGCCGTATGTGGCACTGGAGACTACCAGCAACTTTATTTATTAACAGTCGTAACAATAACACTATGTATACTGAGTTCCAAAAGTGCCTTTTTTACTAGAATCTCCAACTTATTTATGATCATTCAAATGCGCATGTGTATATATACATCTTTATTTCCTCCAAATCATTGAAGAGTTTACACAACATATATGGGTTATATACAATATAAATTTCAATCAAACAAACAAGTATAATAATAAAGCAAATTAATTAGGAGAAACTAAACATAATATAGTAACTTAGCATCAACGTATATAATGCAAAATATAGTCAAACGTCTTATATACATTCACTTATATATGCACTCTCACAGACACGTATCCAACCATGCACATAAATACACACACATACGCACACAAACACACACACGCATGCACGCACGCACACAAACACACGCACGCACACGCGCGCTCACATACTTACTGGTTCGTTCACTACATCATTTTTTCAAATATGCGGATTCAATTGCAGATACTTCTCAACAGCTTTGCGTTCAGACACATAAAGTCAGGATATAACTCGGGGTGTATCATTTGTACAAGGTTAACATCAGTATGACCTAACATATACATTAAAATGTTGATGTTTTGAGACTGTTGTAAATATTCGCATGCTAGCCCGCCAAGCAATGTGTTTATCCTTTTGTAGTATTCGCGCATTGCATTTTGGACTAAATTGCGATTATTTTCACAGTCGAACATCTTATGTTTTGCAATGAATTCTACATCAAGATGAACGGTATTACAAGCCACTTTTTCTGGCCACCTACATTTGCACATCAATTGTGCTATAAATGTCATATGTGCTAGTGAGTTTGGTTTTTCGAGGGCTACTCTCCATATGTTCGAAACTGTCAATTCAGTATGTACCTTTCTGAATAACACAAAGTCATTGGATGCGCGCATGCGTTTAGACCATTCTGATCGTTCACGTTGAAACACAGCACGTTTACATAAAGAATTCCATGAAGTTTTGCTAGGAAATACAGTGTAAGTTACAAACTGTTGTAGGTAATCGTAAAGGTTATACTTGTTAAGAATCAGTACAACATCTGTTATGAATCCTTTGTTTGTATGTGTCGAGTTATTCAGGTACTGATAAAGTCTATGGATAAAAAGTTTGTAACACAAGTCACGCGAGTTCATGCGGCACAACGTGCCGAAAAACAACAATTTTTGAATATCTATATACGCCTGTATACTAGTGAACCCAAGCATACCGATAGCTATATCAGATCTAGTTTGGAAAGGAATATTTTGTATCCTTTTTAGACAAAAGTGGTGCGTTGCTTCAAGGTGGCGCATATCGGAGTTCGTGATTGAGTTCCATAACTCACAGCCGTACAGTGCACGAGGCAAGACAATACTTGTATATAGTTTAGCTGCTGTTATTGGATTTAATCCGTCATTATGTATACCACAAGGCGAGAGACTAAACAATGTTCCACGTGCCGACTGCCGTATGATATCAACGCTAGCTGGAGATCTACGATTGTCACACTGTGTGATACCTAAGTGTTTATATTCTTTGACGTTTTCGAGCTTTGTATCACCGTAGCGCAAATGTATATCGCGTACAAGACGTCTGCCTGTTGTGTGTATCATAGTGGCGCATTTACTCGCATTGTAACGGTATCGCCACTTGTTGGCGTAGTTTCTACAAATGCATAGAAGCTCGTTTAAACCATCCTTTGTCAGCGACAGCAGAACTACGTCGTCTGCTTGTGTAGGTGCGCTAATGTTCACATCATTAATGCGTAGACCATGCGGTGAGGAGCAGAGTTCTTTTATTAATCCGTCAATGAAAACCGTGTATAGAAAAGGAGAACATATACTGCCTTGTCTAGTTCCTTGTGCGATATTGAAGGGTTTTGACAGAAAGCCAGAACAAACAACACGACTAGTTGCTCCAGTCAACATATCGTTGAAAAGCCTAAGTAACGGCCCCGTGATACCGAGCTCGTACAGTTTGTGTATAAGACCGTTAACCCAGGTCATGTCGAACGCTTTAGAAGCATCGAGGAAACAGCTAAATAGAGTACTATCGCGCTCCAAACAGTAGTTCACTGATTCTTGGTAGATGTACGAAGTCATCTTACAAGATTTTCCCCGTTGAAACCCATGTTGTAATGGATGCAAGGATTGTAACAGACCACTACCTTCAATACGCGTCAGTAGCGTCTTCTCAAAAAGTTTCGAGATAACTGGTAACAACGATATAGCTCTATAGTTATTCGGGTCGGATTTTGGTTTGCCGTGTCCCTTGTGTAGAGTCACAGTTATACTTTGTTTAAAGCGCGCTGGAACATGTTCACGAACTAGCATTAATGAGAATAGTTTGGACAAGCACCTTAGGAGAGACTGGCCCCAAACTTAATATGTTCATATGTTATCTGGTCAAATGAGGCGCTTTTTCCATTAGGCAGCGATTTTACAATTAGAGAAAGTTCGTGAACACCTATAGGTTTAACGAGGCTCTCGCTAAGTGGAGTACTGCTGTCACCTAGAAGCTGTACTAAATTAGACTCAATTTTCGTTTTGAACACGTTGTCATATTCGCAATTATTGAAAAAGCTGTAAAGGTTCTCAAAGTAAGTTTGCCATCCATGCAAAATGCTTTCAGGGTGTGATTCTAGCTTTCCGTCAAAGTTAATTTCAGAGTAAGATTGCTTTTGTTTTTTCTTACGGGAGTTAACAACCTACCAAAACCCCGTTTGATCCATTTCTGCTAGAGTGTCGATGCGTTCTAATTCCCGCCTTTCAAAGTCACGTGATGCCTTTCTTAAAGACCGACGAAACACACATTTCTCATTTTTGTAGTCAATAAAAGTCTTGCCAAATCTGGGTCGACCTGCATTATCCCATTTATGCCTGGCGTTCGTCATTTTGGCGTGAAAATCCTTTAGCACGGGTGACCAATAAGGCTTAAGTTTGCTGTTATAAGTGCGGCGGGGAATGTACTTATTTGCGGCGCTTGTGATACATGACACGATAGCATTATACCAATTGTCAATATCGCTATAGTCTATAAAAGCACTTTTGAGGTATTGAGCCAACTGCGTCGCGTACATACTATTGTGGGCTTCGGATGACCATTTGTAACGAGTTTTCGCGAACCACATATGACACCACCACACGATTCCAAAGTACACACAACGATAAACTACTATTTTGTGTGGAAGGGGGGTAATAATCGTAAATACATTTGTAAATACCGAAAATTATCTCTCTTTGACCACAGACGATTATTGATGTTGCAATAGAGTCTGTACAACAGGCCAAATTTTAAGAAGCAACCTCCTTGACATAAAAAGCGCTACATAAAAGCAAGTTTCCCATAATGTTAATGTTGGGTGGACTACAATTACAGTCTTATTATGATAGAGACATGTCAATTTAATTCACACAATGTATTTTTAGTGAAACACCAGCCTCTAGTGTCTTATATACACGAGTACGTTCACCATTATCCATTTTTTCAATCAAATTAAGCGTACATTTCTATCTTATTTTTTTATTATTATACCATATTTATATAGCCCATTTTTCATGTATACACACGTTCAAAAGTGCTGTACAATCATGACTAATACATGGTTAAACTGTATCACGGTGGGGGATCCAACATATCGATACCAAAATGGGTTACGCATAATTTCATATGTCGAACTTCCTGGTCTACATATGTTGTACACATTTCGACGAAAAAAATGTAAGATTCTTATTTGTTATTGGTTTATGTTAAAATCAAATTGTTTTGCCCAAATATCTCAATGCAGTGCCACCCTTTATACATTTCCAAACATGTACGTGTATTTATCTTATCTGTACGTGTAGCAATAACGGAGAAAAACTGATTCTCCGTCAGGCGGTGTGGCTGAAAATTCGCCGCAGTTTGATCACCACGAGAAACTCTTTTGTATTTTCACCTCATTTGTTTGATTATTGTTACAGAAATATAACATACCTTTCATTACACACATGTTTAAAATTTAACAGCGATTTGATGGCTAGAAAAATATTTATTGTAAAAAAACAGCATGCTCTACATATGTTGTACGTGTTTTCCATATGTTGGATTGAAAATGTTTAATTTGCCGATTTTATGTTGAGTTTAAATGGATTTCCTGGAAAAAAATCGAAACTGAAATATGTTTAAGTTATCATGCCACCATCGATGAGTGGTATATTGCTTTTCTGGTGACTGTCCGTTTGTCTGTCTGCTTGTCGTTAGACCAAATGCTTTCCGTTCAATAACTCCAGAACACTTTGCCCTATGATCTTTAAACTTTGCATGAAGGTTGATCGGAAACAGTCGATGACTCCTAGATATTTTGAGGTCAGCAGGTCAAAGGTCATGGTCACTGTGACCTTAACCATATTTAGACCAAATGCTTCCGTTCAAAACCGAAGAACGCTTTGCCCTTGTATCGTCAAACTGTACACGGAGGTTAGTCAGTAGCAGTAAATGAGGTCAGGGTTTGCAGAAATCATTTTATTAATAGTACTTGTCTGTTTGAGCGTCGATGAATTCTTGTTGAAATTAGTCGAAGAATCAAGATTACATATAACTGTTGTTTTTTTTTTAAAAGATGAAGAACACTTGGTATCTACACATCCGTGTGGTGTTAATAAGGTCAAAATTCAAATCGCATACCTCGTTTTTTTCGCTGATTATCTCTTGTAAAAACATCCTGACTGACGCTGTATCGACCAACGCCAGGTTATCTTAAACAGCGTCAAGCATAATCAGATTATTATACAAATACTTCAATTTCAATGCATTTCAGTAGATTCATACCAAATCGGACTATCACAATTACCTGTCTTTCTAAGAACTTATTTATCATTTTTACTGCAAACACCTCCTGATATGTAGTGTTACCTTAATTGGCTCAAAGTTCAGAATAAAGTCATTCAAATGTATCAGTCAATATATCGCACTAATGCATTGACCTTGAATTTGAGTTAAAACAATGAGTTACCTAACGGCAATCAACATTTTTATTCTTGGAAAAATGTGAAAAAAAATCAGAATTTTACATAGAAAATAACACCAACATGTGGCCGATTGTCTAATTAAGAAAATTAGTATCAACATGATATGCTTCAGTTTTATAATAAAAAAGTTACGTACAATTCAGCAGCGATCAATCTGCCGTCAGTAGATCCATTTAAAGTGTATAGAGCTATATCGGAAGATATATTTTTTTAAAGTTTCAAAAACTGAAAAACAATTATGCTTTCATATCCATTAGATCATTTTTCGCTTCAGTTTTAACAGAATTTCTTTTATTTATTGGGCATGCAAACTGTCCATTTTCATACAAAAGCGTTCTAGAACACCCTATGAAACTATA
Organism: Spisula subtruncata; assembly: GCA_963678985.1. Classification (NCBI taxonomy): domain Eukaryota; kingdom Metazoa; phylum Mollusca; class Bivalvia; order Venerida; family Mactridae; genus Spisula; species Spisula subtruncata. The sequence goes on from OY787660.1 coordinate 6,548,595, forward strand.
AGAATCGCATATTTTTCGACGATTGAATCAAAGTACACGGAACCCATCCAAAGTTTTAATTTGCAATTAAGGTAGTCTAGTATCATATTTAAAACGCAAGTAATTATTTTCACCTTGAATGACTGTTAGAATATAGCTCTATACACTTTAAGTTTGATGATAGGACTGCTCGAACTCTTCATTCCTATATTTCGGGCCACCGATTACTGAACATGTTTTGCCTAATTAGTGTATTCGTAAGTGTGTAGTTTTAACGAAAAAGGAACGGCATAAATATACATAACAGGTCTAGTCTGCAATTAGCAAACATTTTGATTAGTTAGATATGCAGACATTTGCTGAAATGAAAATACATGTAAGTGCGTAAATAAGTTGGTATAACGAATGCGAAATGATATGAAGATAACTTAAACAGATTTGAGTTTGTGTTTTTCCAGGAAATATATTTAAACTCAATATAAAAGCCACAAATTAAACATTTTCAATCCAACATATGGAAAACACGCACAGCATATGCAGAGCATGCTGTTTTTTTACAATAAATACTTTTCTAGCCAACAAATCGCCGTTAAATTTGAAACATGGGTGTAATGAAAGGTATGTTATATTTCTATAACAAAAATCAAACAACTGAAGTGAAAATATAAAAGATTGTCTCGTGTTGGTCAAACTGTCGCGAATTTTCAGTCACCCTTCCTGACGGAGAATCAGTTATTCTAAGTCATTGCTACACGTACAGATAAAATAACTACATGTACATGTTTGGAAATGTATAAAGGGTGGCACTGCATTGAGATATCTGGGCAAAACAATTTGATTGTAACATAAATCGATAACAATTAAGGCTCTCGTATTTTTTTCGTCAAAATGTGTACAACATATGTAGACCAGGAAGTTCGACATATGAAATTATGCGTAACCCATTTTGGTATCGATATGTTGGATCCCCCACCGTGTGTATATAATGTACATAAAATATAAAAGTAGGACCTACTAAACCCAGTAGGCGGGGTAGACTGTTTAGGTCTTTCTGAAGTTCTTCTGAATCTGCTTGGGTTTTCACAGTTCGGTATAGGAGGCTGTCACCGGCGAATAGTCTTGCCTTGGAGGTGACCTTGCCTGTGAATCGTTAATGTATGCAAGGAAGAGCAACGGGCCCAAGACGCTACCCTGGGGTACCCCAGATGTAACGGGCGCAGTTGATGATCTCGAACCGTCTAGGACGACCTGCTGGGTGCGGGAGGAGAGGAAATCTCTAACCCAAGAAAGAGTAGTGCCTCGGGCTCCGTAGTGTTCAAGCTTTTGTAGAAGACGGTTGTGTGGTACCTTGTCAAATGCTTTTGAGAAGTCGATGGTAACTGCATCAACTTGTTCAACATTACCCAGTAGACGGGGCCCTACTAAACCTAGTAGTAGGGATCTATTGAAGACAGTTGACGGAGCTCTACTTAACCCAGTAGGCGGGACTCTACTTAACCCAGTAGACGGGGCCCTACTAAGCTTAATAGTAGGGATCTACCAGTAGGTGGATGGGGCTTATAGTCCTGGGAACATGTGGGTCGTTGGGTCCAATGATAGGGCGCCAAGTTAATGGGAACACACACACAGTCAGCATGAATAAGCTCTATTAAAATAGTGCGTTTTCAGCGCTTTCTTGAAGGACGATAGTGTTTTACCTTCTCTGAGCGCTGTTGGCAGTGCATTCCCGAGTTTCGGTGCAGCAGCTGTGAAACATCGGTCACCGTGAGTCACAGTCCTTGTCCTTGGCACAACTAGAAGAACAGAATCATTTTGAGACCTTAGCTGTCTTTGTGGAGTATATACTTCCAACATACCTCTGATGTAGCCAGGCGATTTTCCATGTAGTGCTTTGAAAACATGAGTCAAGACCTTGTACTCTACCCTGTACTGTATAGGTAGCCAGTGAAGATCCTTCAGCACAGGAGTGATGTGATTGTAACGCGGTGTCCGTGTGATGAGGCGGGCAGCTGTATTTTGAATAATTTGTAGTTTATTCAGAATGATTTTCGGGGTGCCACATAGTAATGAATTGCAGTAATCCAGTCTCGATGTTACTAAAGAATTGATCAGGGACTTTGTTGCATCAACAGGTAAGTATTGTCTGATTTGACCTATTTGTCGGATCTGCATGAAACACGACCTTGAGACAGAGTTTACATGTTTGTCCATGTCCAAATGCGAATCCAACATGGCCCCAAGGTTTCTCACCATCGACGTTGGTCTGATCACAGCATCACCAACTTTTACATTGAGATTGTCGACTGAACTGACATTCCTCTTCGGTACAAACAGGATTGCTTCTGTTTTTTCGGCGTTAAGTTTCAGCAAATTTTCTTTCATCCAGTGCAAGATATCCTTCAGACAAGCTTTAATTCGTTGCAGTGTTTCATCTCGAGAGACACAATCTTTTGGTTTGAATGCCATATATAATTGGGAGTCATTATTTGACTAACTTTTTGTGTTTTTTTCGTAACACAGACACGATGCAAGTTTGAAGTGAAAATAAACTCGAAAATGAAGAACCCAAATTATGCGTGCTAGAATAGACGTTTTTATCATTTGTGATGGTGTGATCATTCAAGCGTGACCAAATACAGTGGAAATAGGTTCAACATAAACACTAAGGGTACGCAAATGGACAGTGTTCCTAACAAGTTCTTTTAATTTAACTATTCATAAAAAATTTTTTTTGATTAAGACGCAGAACATTTGGAACTCAGTATATAACTCTAACTCGGTATTGGGACCTGTGTCACTAAAAGTAAACAGGTAAGCCATGTATAAAGACATAATAATATTGGAAAAGGGATCATCTTTTCAATGCATGCCGGTAATTTGAATTTACTTGGTGAATAAAATATATCATCCATAAAAATGTTTAAGTACATAAAACAAACTCCTGCTCTTTCTAAATCGATGTCATGGTCAGTGATTTCTGTTTATAGTGACATTGCAGATTAACGCGTTAGAGTTATATACATTCATGTTTTGCGATATACTAACGACACAATGTATATTACTGGTGCTATAACCACAATATGTCTTAAATTTTATTGAAAGCGAATAACATACTGTTAGTATATGTTTTCCGTCTTGACTAGCGTTTCTTCTCTATAACGTATATCGTGAGCTTGTAGTAAACTTTATCTTCACTGGAGTCCACAAATCCGATATGTATGAATGAAGACAGGCTATACTCGGATGAGGAACAATTGGATTAAAGAAGACTGGAATAATTCGGTTGCATCGGATATAACCATACTTCAAATAGATGTCACGTGTAAACGTTCCATTACATTACTGATAGTTGGAAATAACACACAGCTCGGACTATTGAAAGACGATGTTATGATTTGCGAAGTCAATAATGCTAGGAGTATGTAAAAGAGCTGATACTCTTTGGATGTTAGTTTGTGTTATATCTGAACTGACTTCTCTAGGAAAATGTAGAAGAGTAAGTGATTTTAATTATTTAAATTCTTCATCAATTGCATTAGTGAAATTTGTAACGGCGATTGCTTAGGGGTTGGTGCATATATGACTTTCTAGAGAATCAATCACTTTCTTTAATTATAGTCTTATTTAATTTAGAAAAATCTGGCATGATTCAAATTAACCTTTAGTAATCAAGTTACAATATTAAAACATTTCAGCAACAAGTGTATTACAATTTTATTTCATAGTAATTCAATTAAATAGTGTTAAGGTATTAATTGAAAAAAACCCAAAGAGTTTGTATGTAATTTACTTTATGAGCTATTCTAATAAATTTTCCAAAACTGTCAAAAAAACAATATTAAAACATGTATTTATTTTAATATTAGTGTGCTGACTATTTTGTCTTTACAAATAATATATGGGGCTATTCAACATGTATTCTAATAAACAATCGGATAAATATATGGAATTGCATTTTTGTTCACATTTATATAAGTGATGGAATACAGAAGTTCCATATAAATAACATGTAGAGCTAATATACATTTAGGTCCTTAAGAAATGGAATGAATGTTTGGAATTGCAAATCAATCCGTGTTAGTTTTTTTTCTCAGGTTTCGAAAAGTACATTTGTATATTCCCCCAGGTTCTTGTTTATATGACGAAAATATCAGGATATGTTTAATTGCATCATCAGATTGTATATTAAGTCCCAGACGTGAGGTCAAAACAGTGTCGTATTATTTCCACAATAATCTATTTCTCAGCAACTTCAAACAGTTCACACCGACTACATTTCCTAGAAGCAGTTGCGATATGCTGTGGCTTCTCATAATCACTATGATCCATGAACTTTCGTTCTCAAAAATACGCTTTTAAATTAGATATAATGTCATTATCACGTCATGCTTTTTATAATATTGTTCCTATAGATGTTTTAGTATAAACGCTGTTGATACAGTTCATTGGTAAAGCAGTGATGTTATGGGCTTTCTTCTTCTACATTGTAATAGAAAGGACAACGTTTATTAATGGCTGAATTTGGCCATTTGTGAACCTTATCCATTCGACATCGGACACTGTGACTTTACATCGAAGATATACATCGGGCATAACTCTATTTTAAAATGATTACATGCATTTATCGTTCCAATCAATTCTCAATATTGTAGATCAAATAAGTTTAACGTTAAGCACGACAAAAAAATCACATATGAAAATTTAGAATTTTATTACTCACGAGTTATGACTTTACTTTTTCTGTTTTCATCAAAACCTAAGACACTTTAGTCAATTACACGTGCTATGCATGCTAGCGAATCTGTCGGTTACAATAACCGTTATTGCAAACTAGCATAATGCAAATACCGCCTATTATGGAAGTCCGTAAATCAATTTCTGTAACTTTTGCTGGGCCGCTCATCTCTACATTAAATTGTGCAATAGTGAGCTATTCCATGAGTAGCATCTAGAGGCACGCCCTGATAGACAAGGGTAAATCTATCAATTCCGTTCCCCGATTAGGAGTACCTATAAAAGAATTAGATAATTTTATTTTTGTTCTAATTAATTGAATTAGTTGTCTCTTAAAAAGTTGCAATATAAATAAGCCGTTCTACATGTTATTTTGACATTATATAATTACAATATGAAACAATGTTTTCAAATGGATCCAAAAAAAATGATAATAAAGGCCAATTTGTCTTTTAATTCTTTATTAATTCATTTACAAATACAGAACTATATCGTAGCTTTAAAACTTAAAATAAACATTGTCGAAATCACTTAACAAATAGTATTTCGTTATTGCAACGTTTGCTTCATTAACGTTATTCATTAAAACTACAACAAATTTCACAATTAATATTTTCTCTGGAGACTGCTTCAAATCAAAATTGCAATGAGTATTTTGATTATTGCATAGGTTTTGCTATTTGACACAACATTTTTTATTAAATTTTTCGTTTGAAAGTAATTTGGTATTTAATTTCCCAAGTCAATAATATGTTCGATCATTTGAATCACATGCCCAGTTAGGTTGACGTAAAGGAACAATACTATAATAATAATAATACTAACTTTATTTAGCGAAGGTTATACACATGAAGTTAATACATTTCATGTATAAACTTATTTACAACATGGCCTTCTAATTTACATATAAAAACACAAATCAGTAAAAATAAAAGACACAAATACAAATCAATAAAAAAATAAAATTACATGTACACCCGACAAACACTATGAAAAACATACATACAACTAATAATATCTCTTTCAATGTGATAGGAACATATTGATCATTTTAACATTAACAATTTACAATAGTATTTACAATAGTATGTCATAAAAATGTGGCATTTAAAGAGTACTTTTCATTGACTAAGGTAAGGTTTGCATCTGCATAAATAGCAAGTGCATTTAAAATTTATTTTTGAATACCTTTAAACGAGCCACATTTCTAATATTTATTACAAATATGTTGGCACTAACTTGTGCTTGCATTTATATACCATTAATCCTATGTGATAAACACATCGATTTTCAAATGTCAGCCAATTTAGTTCTTGAAAAAGTTCTTTTGACCCTGATTTTACTGGTTTGGTCATTATTATTCTTGCGGATCTCTTTTGTAGTTTAGAAATTTTGTTTATATCAGCTTTTGAATGTACGCCTTTACCCCACACAGTACAACAGTAGTCAAACGATGACAGAATATATGCATTGTAAAACAGCTTCTTCATGTCACTGTTCAAATAATACATAATATATCTCAAGAGAGACAATTTAGAATTAAGGTTACAACATACTTTGGTAATTTGATAACTCCAAGACAAAGTGTTGTCAATGTATACGCCAAGCATTTTTGAATTATAAACATTTTCGATTAAAACCCCTTTAACATATATGTCTAAATGTGCCGTTTTTACCTTATGCTTCGTAGCTATAACCATACATTTGGTTTTGGTTGGATGCAATGTCATATTGTTAACTGTACACCAGTTACAGATATTGGTAAGTCCGTTTTGTAGATTGTTTTCAACAGTCTTTAAACAGGTATTTGAATCAAATAGGGTTGCATCATCTGCATATAAGTCACATTTACGGAATTCGAGATAGTAGCTAATCATTAATATATATATCTTTATTTAAGTCTCATCTCTGTACACATAAACTATACAATTTACAAAACATATATCACAGTACGAAGCCATTCTAAAAGAATTATAAGAGACTATCAAATCACAATTTCATTAAACATTTACAATATAAATCTATGTAACCATTGTTATTCTAATTATAAAAACTGCCCTAAAAAATCTATCAAGTAAAACACTGAAAATCAAAATCACACTAATGTGTATAGTTACGAAACGTTTTAAAATAAATTTATCACCTTCGATCAGATCGAAAATAAACTGAATAACAATTGCTACATAGGATCTGTAAAACAGGAAATATGAATAAATAAATAAGTTACATTATTTACAAAGGTAAAATGATCTACGTTTTAAAATATCAAAGCAGGTTTTGGCACATAACCTAATCAGAGCTGGATGTGTAAATAAAATGACAAGTTTATCAGTATTTGGCAGATTTTCAAATGTATCACAGATTGCTATTGCTTTTGCCAGCATTTTCACCCTAATATCATTATATAAATTACAATCTAAAATAACATGACATTCATCCTCTACGGAATTACAAAACGGACATTTCCTTTCGCTGATTGGCAAGTTTTCGTATCTTCCAGTTTCGAGTCGGATGGGGGCTACACCACATCTAAATTTACTAAATGCTGACCTATGACAAAAAGATAAAATCATGGTACAATTAGGTTCAACAGTAAATGTGTTTTTAAATAAACGGTATGTACGGAGTTTATTTCTACCCCTTCCATTTGTACTAGATACATTTTGTATTGAATGGAGCCAATCAATTTGAAAAAGATTCAACATACTCTCTTCAACTGATTTCTTAAAACTTAATTTAGGAATTGGCAAAGCAATGTCAATATGATCAGTTAAACCAAGTGACGATAACTTGTGCTTAACAGAATAAAACCAGTTTTTACAAGCTGTACCCGCTAGCCTGTTTGCCCAGAGTGCTATGCGCTTATTCGCAATATTTTAGGAAATCTTAGGTTTACGCTAGCGTAAATGCTTTGATAAAACAGTGCCATTAAGCCTAGAAACGTCCATATTACCCAATCTATACCAGAAGTTAGAAATACAACTCCACTGTCGGACAGACGAGGGTCTCCATGCCATTTCACCAATGACAGCTGCGTTGGGGGTATATTTACCAACACCAAGAAAATACCTCATCGCTCTATTCTGTACGGCATTTATACAGGAAAAGTTGTTATGACCCCATATAGCGGCGCCATAACCTATAACTGGCCAAACTATTGAGTCGTAGAGCTTAGAAAATACATTGTATGGAACACCACCTAGGAGCTTACATTTAGCAATGACAAGGCCTAACGCTCGATTGGCACTCTGGGCAACAGCCTTAGCCGTAATTTCAAAGTCCATGTATTCGTTAAATAATATACCAAGATATGTATATTTATCAACAACATTTAACAAATTATCACCGCATTTAAAAATCATATCAGTTTTTACAAGAGACTTCGGTCGGAAGGTACAACATTACTTTTTGTGCTGTTTATAGCCATGTCATTCAACGAGCACCAGTCATTTAGAGCATTCAACAGAACTTGAAGATCTGTACTGGTTTCAGCTAATAAAACAATATCATCTGCATACATAAGAATACATACACAACAGTCATCAATAGTTAATCCAATGTTGAACGACTTCAAATATATGGCAAAATCATTTATGTACAAATTGAACAGAATAGGTGATAAGACACAGCCTTGTCTTAATCCGCAATGAATGTCAAACCATTCTGTCTTGAAATGATTCACCCTGACACATGACGAAACTGACGAATAAAGATTCCTTATAGCTCGAAACATATTTCCAGTAATACCAGAAGCTTTTAGTCGGTTCAAAAGCTTGTCCCTATTTATAAAATCATAAGCTTTGCTAAAATCAATAAATGCACAAAAGGTAGATAATCTGCGTTTTTTTCTACAATCCAAAATACTAGACAATGATGAAATATGATCGATAGTACTACGATTCTTGCGAAAGCCATTTTGTTCATCTACGATTTTGCCATTATTTTCTGTCCATACACTGAGTCTAGAATTAAGTACGCTACAATAAATTTTGTACATAGATGAGGCCAGTGAAATGCCTCTATAAGCAAGAGGGTCTCTCGGATCAGTAGTAGATGATTTAGGGATCGGGTTTATGATCGACTTCCCCCAAACTGATGGTACATAACCACTAATGAAACATACATTAAACAATGTGTGTAAAAATAAAACTGAAGTGTCATTTTGCAAAACTTCATTCGGAATGCCATCAACACCACATGCCTTACCATGTTTAGCATCATCAACTGCTTTTTTAACTTCAAATATAGAAATATTGTCATTAAAAGACTCATGAATATGACCAGTACGGACATCATCATCATCTATGTTGACAGAGTCAGACTGGTGAGATTTGTTTAATAGTGAACTGAAATCACTTTTCCACTTGTTGAGGATGTCCGGAACTGACTGGGAAACTGAACCATCCGGCATTTTAACCTCCATAGGAATTTGCCTAACCTTGGCTTTACAAACACCGATTTTTCCGACGGATTTCCAAAATTTAGTTTGGTCAACATTACACTCATGTAATAAATCATTTTGCATAGAATACCAGTAAAATCTCTTTGCTTTCTGGACTTCACTGTCAAATTGTTTACGAATGATAGAATAATCTGATTTAAACTTTTCTTTAAACAAGTGTTGGAACAAGACAACCATTTCCTTTCCGCTACTGATACCGAAGACCATAGTGCAAATAGAGTAGTATTCCACCAGGGTTTACCGGGTCTAAATGACTTATTCTTAGCACCAGGAGTAATAGTTTTATACGGAATAGAACTGAACATGTTATCTTTTAAAATCGTACACCACGAATCATATGCGATATCAATATCGGTTTGAGTTCGCATACCCTGCTCAATATCATCAATGGTTTTACAGACTTCAGTAATAACATCATTACTAAGTAAAAACTATTCTGGTATATTTGAACAATCAAATTTAGCATAAGAACAATGAACAGTATCATGGTTTTGTAAACATGTAGACATAGAGCCAACATCAATATTCCACTTTATCAAAGAATGATCAGGTATATTACTACACACCAAACTATTAATAATTCCGACTTGATTGATGAGATCAGTCGTTGTAACCACTGAAAACTCTTTAAAAAGAGACAAGTCGTCATAACATGTTACACAATAGTCAACAACAGAGGCGCCTTTCACTGATACAGATGTAAAATCATTGTTGGTGAAATTTCGACCATTCAAGATACACATGTTTACATTTATAAGAAAATCAATAAAAATTTCACCATATGCATTCGTTTTAAAATCAACAACATTGCGTGCAGGTATCTGATCTACACCACTAATAAAATCGTCCAGCTGACCGCATCTGCTATTGAAATCACCACACAAAAAAATCAGGCCATCGTTCTGGTATTTATAAACATCTGTTAACAAATTATCATAAAATGTATTAACATCAATCAATCTGGACGAATTTTCAGGTGGTAAATTAATGTATAATAGAAACCCTTTTACTCAAATAAGATTTAAAGAATTTAACACATGAATCAGAAAAATGATACAACTTAAGTTTATGCAATAGTATTTGATGATCAACGAGATCGAATGATTTTCATAAGTCTAAAAACACAGCTCCAACATACTTTCCTGAATCTATATCCTTTAACCACGAATCAATTAATCGTGTAAATGCCGTTTGGCTAGACATTTCTTGCACTAAGTATTTTCATTTTGCTTTAGTTACTTGTTTGCAAAAGTTAGTAAGGTAAGGGTGGTGAAAGCAGTTATTTGTTTATCATAACAAAATTTCAAAAGATATCTCGATTAATTCATTGCTGATATTGTCAGATATAGAGCTGCTGCATTATTTATTTAGTTGATATAGCAATTTGTTGCTTTATTTACTGTATACCCCCTTATACAAATCGCACGATTCTGAGTTAAAACAACTTCGTCGTCGTAAACAATAATAGACATTGCTTGTACTAAATTATTTCCCAATGTGGTGATTTGTTCCTGCAAGACTCCCAATCATCTGCATTAAACCTTTTGATGGAAATAAGTGCTGCAAATGGAAATGTTATCGCCGTTCCGCCAGTATGGTGCAACCAGTGTCTGTAATATTGTGTCCAATGAATACGAGTAGTTAGTGTAGCGATAGAAACCAATGTGTTGTTTTGTACTAAACTCAGCGGGTAGTTACTTGATTTTGAAATGTTGTTTTCCCTTTTAAGGGATTAATTAGGCAATTATAGGAAAGTATTGCATAAACTTGCTTCTTTGTCTATGCTTAATGAGTCCTCTTATTTGTTTGAACGCAAAAAAATATCTCATTTGACCTCGCTTAATGTTTAACTTTTAAACAGGTATTTAAAATTGAAATTAAATGAGTATTAAACCAATAATTGAGCCTTGAAGCCCGCATAACTATACTTGATTCGATGTATCAGTAAATACGCTATGCTATTATTTTCTTAATATGTTTACCAATTTAAGAACCATGTAATTAAGTATGGCATGATAGTACGGTTGGAACGTTTTAAAATATTGGAATTGCCTCTCTTAAATTAAAAGCCAGTCATATTATTTTGTTCTAAGATTTGAAAACCATCTAAATACTGATGTCTCCGGATGAGATTCGATTTACTAATAACCTATATGAACTTCTTATGTACCTCTGCCGTTATTTTACTGTGTTCATGTCGTTTTTGATCATCTGTGTCGTTTTATCATTTGTTTGAAGCAAATTACAAATATTGTGAAAGCAATGACATATTATATAGCAGTATAATAATAGTTGTCAGTGGTCTATATAATACATTTTGATTTAATTTCGTTTCTGGTCGTCCAGGTGGTCTACGGTTTTACTCTGTTGTTGAGGTGTCCGAATATCATGCATATATCAAGGTTGTTTTTGCACTCGTTCTTATTTATTTCTTTTTATTCCAGATATATTTCCAGATGTACTTATTGAATCGTGTTTTGATCAAATCAAAAACCAGATGTAATTCAAGATGCATTAATTACATTGTGTTTTGATCTAATTATACTGTTCTCGTGTATTTCAGTACCGTTACTGCTCAGAAGGATGTTGTCCAGAGGAGTATTGTGCTTTCCATTTGATATGTTACCCTAAGATTGTGTGTACATATGGTTGTCCCGATGGAACGTGTGAGAAAGATATATGTATGCCATTACAACCATGTAACAAGGACACTAGATGTGGATTTGCCTTTACGTGTAGCATGAATTACAACCTTGGATATACAACGTGTCAATATAACCTAGATATTGGAAAGACATTGTGTATGGATGCAAAGGGACATTCACTTGTTAAACAGTTGACTTAGCAGATATGTTATACGAACATTGGATTATCATGTATTTCAATCCATGTCATATGTTGTATTTGAAAGACTGAATGCCCAAGTATGCGAGACAATCAAGCATTGTACACTAATGTTGCTTATATCCCAAGCCATATTTAAACTCAAACACACAATACTAAATATACAAGTACTGTAACGCACAGACAATCAAAAGTGATCAAGAAAGGACGGCAGCGCCTTGACAATCGCGTGTTGTGTTCTAAGTTTATGTTTCTATATACTGGAGTATACATATTTATTTTGTGTTTGATGTTGTTGATGTTTAATACAATTTATATCTGAATACGGAAAGTAGATAACGGTACTCAGTTGAATGATTATCTGCAAAAAAGATATAACTCCAAAAAAAAACGAAAATTGTATATTTGCAGTCGTTCATTGCAATGGTCTAAGGCTAATCATTGTGTAAACCTTATCTAATTAATAACACGCACTCGCTATTTACATATTGTATTTCAAGAGTGTAGAGACTTAGATAAAAATAAAATACGGAGTAGTGTTTTTCTAAACATCTTTGTCAGTATATTATTTATACAAAATACATACAACAAATTCCTGAAAGCACGCAGTTCAAAAAGTGCCTAGATCTATTGACCATCATGAGTTGTCAATCGATTAAAGTGGAATGGGACAAAACGCAAAATAATTGATTTGGTGTAAAATAAATATGTAATGTTCGTATTGTATGGCATTATTTAGTGTTAACTACCAAGCTATTTGTCTCTTGATCACTGTGGTTACACAGTGTCGCTGTGGTCCTTGGTGTGCACTTTGCTGACCGTTTAATAGCCAGGCTAAACTCATTATAGGAGTTCATCTTAGGATAAGTTATCCATTGAGCCAGCCCACGAGCCGGCCCCAGTCCTTATGTTCAGTGATTGTTAGTTGTTTTATTATCTCTGTATTTGGCCGCTTCTACATGTACAAATGCACAAGCATTGGTCAGTATGTGTGTTTATATAACGTGTAAACGTACATGTACAAAACATGTAAACCAACAAAAATAAATCGTTGATCAAACTATTTATACAAACTTATATATGTACAGTAGTCACCGTATCTCAATCGCAACAGCAATTCATCGTTCAAATTCAGAGATGTTATTCACATCTGTGATGTTGTTGTCTGAATGACATTTAATGTTCCAAACAATGCCCATTAAATATTCATAAAACATGAAGATTTAATGAGATAATCATATTCCTGTATGAAACGATGTGTGATTTACTTCTCTCGTCACAGATACTGGTAATGTTTTATTGTATTGTCAATATAAGACAGCGTACGGTATAAATGAAGACAAATCTTATAGAAATATTTGATGAAAGTGATCACATGTGTCTACAGACAAATATATTTATGTACATATCGGTTACAGATTGATTTGCGGCATCAGTCGAAAACTTGTAATTAATGTGTTGCTTCGAAAGCCAACTGTTATTGTAAACGTTTGAAGCAATAATTAAATTTCAGTTGCTATCGGTTATGAAAATAACACACATACAACTTCAAATGTATCAGATTCTGTTATGCATTGATAATGCGCCAACCCACAGCATCAGCGTTGTTTCAGACACAATCTAGGACCTGGATATATAACTGTTACCGCACCCATCATATAGCCTAGAATAGGACATTAGGAACTTCTGACCATTTCCAAAAACTCAACAAGATGCCAAAATGTCACAAAATATGCCCGTCTTGGTTGTACTAGTGAAAAAAATATTGATTATGAAATAAAAGCCCATATTATGTCAAAACATTTTTTTGAACAATCATCTTTAAACACATCTTGGCCTAGATATTACATCCATGAGCATCGTCAGCAAGTTTGAAGACGATCGGATGAAACTTGTTTGAGCTAGAGTACAGACAAGGCCAATTTCACATTTATTTTGGTAAAAGAAGGACCATAACCCAAGAAGGCCTGCACCTACTTGGCCTAAAATCGAACTTGGCCTAGATATTACACCCACAAGCATTGTCAGCAAGTTTGAAGATGATCGGACAAAAACTGTTTGAGTTAGAGTACAGAAAAGGACAATTTCACATTTTTTTGGTAAAAGAAGGACCATAACCCAAGAAGGCCTGCACCGATTTGGCCTATAATCGAACTTGGCCTAGATATTACACCCATAAACATTGTCAGCAAGTTTAAAGATGATCGGATGAAAACTAATAAAGCTAGAGTACAGACAAGGCCAATTTCACATTTTTTTGGTAAAAGAAGGACCATAACCCAAGAAGGCCTGCACCGATTTGGCCTTTAATCGAACTTGGCCTAGATATTACACCCATTAGCATTGTCAGCAAGTTTGAAGATGATCGGATGAAAACTGTTTGAGCTAGAGTACAGACAAGGCCAATTTCACATTTTTTTGGTAAAAGAAGGACCATAACCAAAGAAGGTCTGCACCGATTTGGCCTATAATCGAACTTGGCCTAGATATTACACCCTTAAGCATTGTCAGCAAGTTTGAAGACGATCGAATGAAAACTGAATGAGCTAGAGTACAGACAAGGCCAATTTCACATTTGTTGGGTAAAAGAAGGACCATAACCAAAGAAGGCCTGCACCGATTTGGCCTATAATCGAACTTGTCCTAGATATTACACCCTTAAGCATTGTCTGCAAGTTTGAAGACGATCGGATGAAAACTGTTTGAGCTAGAGTACAGACAAGGCCAATTTCACATTATTTTGGTAAAAGAAGGACCATAACCCAAGAAGGCCTGCACCGGTTTGGCCTATAATCGAACTTGGCCTAGATATTACACCCATAAGCATTGTCAGCAAGTTTGAAGACGATCGGACAAAAACTGTTTGAGTTAGAGTACAGACAAATATTGGACGCCACCGCCCGCCCGCCCGCACGCCCGCCCGCACGCACGCCCGCCCGCCCGCACGCCCGCACGCCCGCCCGCCAAGGGTGTTCACATAATACGTCCCGTTTTTCAACGGGCGTATACAAATAGGCAGCATGGTTAGAAATACAAGCCCCGAGAGGAGCTGTGTGCGTCGTAAACGGATATTTGCGGGAGATGTCACGTGACGGCATGTAGCACGTGACCCGGTTATGGGTCGAGCAATGGAATAAATGCAAACTGTGCACGGGGTGTTACTTGAAAAGGACTAGAGTCTAATAGTGTGCTAGGCTATTTATATTCGCAACACAAAATTAGTTCACGAAATTATTGATGGGCCCTCGTACATACATCTTTACAGCTGTAAACGTAAATTTGATTAAGGAAATTCCCATGATAAGGATTATGTCAATATGAATAAGGCACATCCACTCACTGAAATTGACTTTCTCTTTAATGATGATATTATACCAACTATGGGTGTCGTAAAAATGCATTACGAATATATGTCATTCATATGGCTTAAATATACTAATTATTATATAGGATTATGCATAACAATAACATTACCGCACGGTTCAAACATGGAACTGTTTCGTGGGTTGAACTTATGACTAAATACAAATGTACAGGTAAGAGAGACTGTTCTAACAGTGCATTTGTCATAAAGATAAATACGATATTTCTTGAGAGCTATACTAGTAAAAGAAATGAATGCTGTTAAAAATAAATATGGTTTGATTGAGCTCTACTTACAGGGCTTATATTTTATTCAGAATATTTCCATTTGCTGTGATCATTATAAAACGCTTTATGAAGGATTGCATAGTCAGGGTTGGTAGTGTGTATCAGTGTAGTACTGAACATAGTGTAGAAAGGGAAGCAAACTATGTCGGCGTCAGTGTGTATGAGTAAATGCATTAATCCAATCCGAGTGTCGCACAACGGCGAAACGCCTCTAATAACATATCATTGGCTTAGAATGAGAAGGTCGTGTCTACAAAACCAATATTTTGAGAAAACAAGAAAAACAGTTACTCTTTACTTATGGTAAAGCATGCGTTTTCCACTACAGTTTAGTCAAGAACACAAATTCAGATTTTCATGAAAAAAAGGCTAATAAGAAACGCCGTGTGATGTAAATTTCAAATATGCAATAGTCTTATAAGTGCCTAAGTGGCACTTACGACCTTCCCATTCTAAGCCAGCGACATCTCATTTCAAACACTGTGTGAAATTCACGATCATCGTTGATATCATTTATATCAATATATTTAATCGTTGGTATTGCGTTATTTTAGGCATTAAGGTTTAACTGAATAATGTTTCTCTTGGTTCTTATGCAAATCCAGAGGACATCGCCCTCTTAACATTACAAATGTTTCGTGGCAATTTAAAGTATGATCCCAATATCCCCACAGCGACAAGCGTTGCTAGGTTCTATTCGGGGCAGCGTCAATGGAAATGACTACGTAGAAATTAAAGAGACACACCATATTGCCAGTGTAACATAGCACCCCTAGTGCTGTTCATGAAATAAATATACAGAAAAAAATAAATCATATTAATATGTAAGGAAAACGTTTGTCGAAATATGTATGTGTAATGAATGAAATATATAAAATAATATAACATGTATTCAATTTTTTAAAACATTAAATCGCTGTCAGCCTTTAATTCAACAATAGCAACTACACGGGATGCGGCGCAATGGTATGACTAAAACACGAAACTACATTTTTGTACGAAAAGGATGAAAAGAAGGTCAAATTCAATACCATTTAAAATTAATACAAGTATATACACCAAACGTGCAGTTTAAACGTTTTAAATGTACTAGCATTTGTAATACTAGTTAATGTCTAATATGTTTCAAACCAATTGAACTGTCGAAATTCTGAATAGTGCCGCTTTAAGAATTGCGTTTATTAATACATTGGACATTCATTATGGATGACATAATGATGAAAAATGCGCCTAAACTAAACATGTAATAGTGCATAGATTTAGAACATTGACGATTTAATCCACAAATACGTTCACTCCAAAGTCCAGAAAGCCCTATTAACATAATCAAGTCCAATGGCAAATCATTTGGTAATCAAAATCAGAAGTATGTCAAATCATGTGTGAAATAAGTTAAGAAGACAATCAATCGAGAATGACACAATTCGTTGTCAAGAGAATATTATTAACATCAACATTCACGCTCATAAACATTATATCTATAGGATAGTTCGATTGTAAAAAAGACAGGCATATACACCTCATGACATAAAGAACACTGGTTGTAGCAGTAGGATTTGTTATTTGTTAGTATTCAAGCAGTAAAAGTGTTTACGTACTGTATGTTCTCGGTTATTTTGTTTGTCGGTCGCTCCATTGTGTAGGCATCTGAACGATGCTAGAAATACACGACATCCCACCATTTTCAACATCACACTGGCATTCATTATTCATACGTCTTGGTTTCACGTCTACAATGTTTGGGACATTTTTTCTTCATTGACAAAAATTATTTCGTTGCGAAAAGGATACTAGTGTAGAAAAGAGAGGCATTTACGATCATTTTACCGGTTTTGTTTAAGTATGAAATACTACAAACATAAAGTAACAGATGCAAAAATCTCCATCCGTTTGCCTATATTATTTTTGCTGCAGTGATTGCGATGGGTAAGCGGATACTGCGGTGTCGGATGCGACGGACTAGAATCCAGTGGCCACCATGGCGCCGTCGCCAAACTTTCGTCGATATGTTGATTTCACCTTAATTGGACGAACATAATAGGATAAATTCATTTAGTGATGATTGTATTACCAACTAGTATATATAGCCAATATATCAATCTGTTAACTTTCCAGCCAATGCGTTTCAAATTCAATAAAGGAAATGTCCGTACTAAAACATCCTTCTTCAAGCTATGAAAAGGGACGAATACATCGCTTGCTTAGAATGAAAAGTCGTACGTACAAAATCTAGATTATTAGAAAATAAATATACAGCAATGTGAAGTTGTCACAACATACAACATTGGACATTCAAATTTTTGAATTTGTTATATGAGCGCAACATTGAACATTCGATTTACGAATGCAGTTATACCATCGCTACATTGGACATTGAACACTCGCTTTCCCAATGAAGTTTTGCCTGCGCGATATTGAACTTCGATTTTCGAATATTGTTATGCCATTGCAACATTTTTTGTGGGACGTCATTTTTTTAATTATATACTAGGTTATAGGAGAGACTATATTAGATCGATTGTTATCACCAGTTTTACCCAGCCATTGTATCAATTAGCTTCCCTTAGCAGTCAATTTGTTTCCAATTTGTTGATATTGTAGGAAAAGGTCACAAACCACCAAATAGAATTGTTCTTTAACTCAATGTAAAGTGACCTAGGTCAGCCAAAACAAATGTCAACTTTTTGTCCATGGGGCCCTCTCAAAATCTTTTAATCAATAGAAATAGCATCCAGCTTGAAGAAAATAAAAAAGTAGGGGGTCATGTATCATATAAGAAAAATTTGGTTCGTCAAACGCGGTGAACAGATTTTCTCACATGTACGGATTTACTCACTGTCCGTTAACCCCAACCTTTCTTTCACTTTCATTTTTAAGCCAGAATACAAAATATTTTTGAATAAAACCATTTCACTACATCACATACATGCATACAAAGCATTTAACACCAATTTCATGATTCTAATGCTGATTTGTCAAGACATACCCCCATTTCCAGTCGCTTTAAAGTTTTTTAACGGACTATTTGACTGTATCTGAATTTGGTCCGCGTAGGCATTTAGTGGTTATTTACCAAAAGTATATGAACGCGTATCCGTCTTTTTCCAGACATGTACTTTATTCAGACGTAATATCTAACTCATTTCTTAATGAAGATGGATTGTGTGTACACAAGAAGGATATTGTAAACGTAAAATTCATGTCCTCATGAGTGAACACTTCATCCGTCAATGAATATTATTTCAAATCAGTTTGTCTATTCAGCTTTTCACTGTTAAATCAGTACTTATGAGCCATTTTTATACAACCCGATTCATTAATGACGTTGAAATGGTAATTTGCGGTATGTTCCGGGAATGTTTTATGCAATTATGTTCCAATGAAAACTTCTCCTATTCTAAATAGAGACAATAATGCTACAAACCAATAATCTACTAAGCTTGCGGTTATCATTAAATAAATGTTATAGACACAAACCAATCATTGCCGAGGACTTGATGTTTTCTGTAAAGAATTACAAAAGTTCTCTGCACAATATGTGAGGGAGTAATTCATGTTTACATTATAAGCATGAGTATCCATCAAAAACTGTTTGCTCTCTTGGTGAGTAAACAACTTAAATTTACTCTGTTTAACATTCGTGACAATAAAAATGCATGCATGTTTTGCGATGTTCTTACGACATAACCTTGGATAATGTATATCTCTGGTGTTATATACATTGCGCCTTAAATTTTACTGAAAGAGAAATAAATGCTGTTGGTATATGTTTTCCGTCTTGAATAGCTTTTCTTCTCTGTAACCTATTTCGTGAGTTTGTGGCAAACTGTATCTTCTCTGGGGTCTACAAATCCAATATGTATGAGAGAAGAGACAAGCTATACACATACTGATGACATCGATAAACTAACCATTCAACGCAAATAATATTGCCCATTTCTCTCTATTGAAAGTGGCGGATGAAGAATAATTGGATTAAAGAAGACTGAGCTAGTTTATTTGCATTGGATATAAGTAAGTACTTTAAATCATTTAAAATATACACCAATTACAATTGTGAACTATTTTTTAACGGTGAGTGCTTAGGGGTTGGTGCATATATTACTTTTGATTTCGATCAATTTGCTCTAGACAATCAAGGAATTTCTTTAGATATAGTCTTATTCAATTTAGGAAAATGTGGCAAGCTTCAAATTAACCTTAAGTGATAAAGTTACAATTTCATTTACATTTGTTACATTTCAGCAACAAGTGTATTACAATTATTTCATAGTAGTTCTATTAAATAGTGTTAAGGTGGTCATTGAAAAGGCCAAAGAACTTGTATGTGATATTTTATGAGCTATTCTAATAATGATTCCAAAACTCTCAAAAAACAATATTAAAATATGTATCTACCTTAATATTAGTGTGCTGACTATTTTGTCTTTACAAATAATATATGGGGCTATTAAACAACATGTATTCCAATAAACAATCGGATAAATATATGGAATTGCATTTTTGTTCACATTTATATTAGTAATGTAATACAGAAGTTCCATATAAATAACACGTAGGGCTAATATTCATTTAGGTATTTAAGAAATGGAATTAATGTTTGGAATAATATACATTACGATCTTTAAGAAATGGAATGAATGTTTGGAATCGCAAAACAATCCTTTTTTTCTCACGTTTCGAAAACTACATTTGAATATTTCCCATGGTTCTTGTTTATATGACGAACATATCAGGAAATGTTTAAATGTATGATCAGATTATAGAGTAAGTCCCCGACGTGAGAAAAACACTGTCGTTTAATTCCCAAGTTATATAATTATCCATTTTTCAGCAAATGCGATACATAAATACGCCGACAACATTTCCCCACGGCTGTTACAATATGCTATGTTTGCTCATAATTAGTGTAATGATTATAACCTACGAACTTTCATCCCTAATTTTAATGGGATATAATATAACGGCAATAATTTTAATAAAAAATGTTGTTGTTTTTTAATAAACAGGGTACTGTTTTATCAAAGCATTTACGCTGGCGTAAACCTACTTTTTCATTAAATATTGCGCACGTCGATAATATTTGCGTATATGCGTTTTACAAAGATCTTTTAGATCTTTTTCTGTCGTAAGTTTTGACTTATTTCTACGCCACGACTGGGCAACCCTAAATAGCAAATTTGAACTTATGTGTAGAGTTTTTAACACGCACTGTTGCTTTTTGGCCGTCGCATGTTATTTTAGAACGTAATTAACTAACAAAAACATTGTTTAATCGTCAAATCTGCACGAATGTTTAAGTATATTTTATTCATTTTGATACCCTTGGTTATAGTGTGTCCCGGCTTACGTTTAATCTTCAAAATGTTTGCGTAAATGCGATCACAGGTGGCAGTATCGCTGTTTGGAAAATAAAATGAAAAAAATGAAAACAAAATCCGTCACTGATCTAATACACTATCAAGGTATAAAGCGTTCTCGTGTATGTCCATGTCCAAAGATTGTGGAACATCGCATCTAAAAATATACTTGGTTCCTAACAATTATAACGATACTGTGAGTGGAGCAGGTATACAGCGAGTAAATAAAATGGCCTCGAGCAAAGTTAAATAACGAAAGGAACACTGTTTTGCCGTTCCGCAGTTATAAGATACAATTGAACAAGATTTTCGGTACGAATAAATACCTTATAGGTTATGACTTGTGTTGCGATTTTTCTTCAGCGGCTGTATTTTTTGCTGAGATGCGATGTTACACATTCTTTGGCGTATACGAGTACAATGTAGTTCGCTTTATACCTTGTTAGTATATTAGCTCAGTGGCGGAATTTTTTAAATATTTATTTTATTTTATTTTTTAATCGTTTGCAGACCAAACACTGATACTGCCACCTGTGCTTGCGATCGTTTAGTAAAACTCACTTACGCAAGGTAGATTTCTATGCGTAAATGCACACGACCTTTACGTATTGTTAGTAAAAAAGTGCCCATGTGTTGATACATTTCGATAGCACAGTTTGTTTTACTGCAATTGTTGGACAGTTTCGTCTTCTGGAGTTCTATAAATCTGTCCATTAAGTAGGATAGCCTAACATTATCTTTGAAAACAATTGGGCATACGAAATTTCCGCCGTGTTGTTGACATATTACTAGGGACACTTGGATATGTATGCTGATTTGTGTGACAGAAAAGTGTTCAGGTATTTGGATTACTCAGTATACATTGTAAGACAAAAATATGGGAACATGCATTTTAGTAAAAAAGGTATGAGAAAATCCGACAGGGAATGTAGCACTCAACATACCCAGACGAGCACAGAAATTAGAAACACAACTTAACAACTACCCTGAGCAATGCCCACACAAACGCATTCCAAAACGGCGACCAAATGAGGCACAATAACCCCGGGCGTGACCCAGGTTAAAACACTAAGGACAGTGTTCTAACGTTATGCGACCTAAAGAGGCACAACTACGACTTGGCCTAGTTAAAATAACGGGCAAGGTAGGAATGGGGTGGAAGATAATATTACATATTCCTAGCAACTACACTGAGCAATTCCCACGCATAAGCCGGAGAAACAATTCAAAAGCCAAGTCCCCGCCGATAAAATGCAGGATGACCCACTTTTACAAAGAAATTATATAATAGCAGTATATGTAACACTGATTAAGAAATAAAGAAATATTCCATCAACTAAAATTCTCTAATATTCTTATTTTACCCCTCACGTGGGATGGGGGTCTCGTAGATTTATTATTGTCCCTGTGTGCGTATTTCTGGAGCCATATCACGAAGACATTTCAATTTTCTACAATCTAATGTAGGGATGAAAGGCCGAAGCAAAATGCATCCAGATTTATCAACGTACTGTCAAAATAGGGTTGATGACGGTATTTTCAGTACCAGTATGCCAGTATGGAACCGGGTCCCTTAATTATAAATATTTGAGAACGAATTCTAACTCATACTCTGTATTCAAATTGAAGCATGTTCTTAGTTGCAGAAACTGCTGTTACTTCCTTATTACAAAATGGAAACACATTATATGAGGTTTCATAATTATCTTAAATAGATCATTTGCTACAAATGTAAGCATGAGTAAGGAGTTTGTTTGAGTATGCAAATGAGAAAATTTGAAAGGGCAAGGGTCACAAATCGTCACTGTGCTGTTTGGTCACTATACATGTAATAAATATTTTTGGAATATATATTTTCGCCCTCTTTTTGCCCATTATTGTTAACTAGGTCAAGTCGCTCCCTCCTTTTTACAGCACTGTGCAGTGTCGGTGTATTTTTGTTTCAACTTGTCCTTACACCCTACATTAGATTGTAGAAAATTGAAATGTCTTCGTGATATGGCTCCAGAAATACGCACACAGGGACAATAATAAGATAAGATAAGATAAGATAAGATATGTTTTATTTGTAACGAGGCCACCGGCCCAAAATACAAATTAATGTAAATGCATGTATATGAGTTATGATATATGCATAGTATATTACGAAAAAACACTGAAGAAAACAAACATGGTATTATGAAAATATATAGACCTGCAATACATTAGATTAGATCTATATAAATAGGCAAAATATAAGTAAAATGTATATACATGTATAGAGAAATAGACATGGTAATGACATTATACATGTACAGTAACAGAAGTGACATCTTTGTATATAGACACGTTCAGATAATATATTACAGAGTTTGTCTTAGTAGGAAAGCCCTGTATATGAATTTGGATAGACGATAAATATGTTTGTCGTCTGCAGTTGACATGATAGAGTAAAAAAGTTGAGTACAGATAGGTCTATTTAACCAGCATTGTGGGAAGAACTCTAATCTCAGATCACAATATAGTGGACATACCAATAACATATGTAATTCGTCTTCCACAGTATATACATTAGATTTTAAACAATGAGCGCAAAATCTAAATTCTCTTTCAATATGCTGATGACGACCTGTTTCAACATTTAAACAATGTCCCGAACATCTAAAATTAGACAATGACTTTTTGTACAGAAATGGTAAATCTATAGACAAATATCGCTCTGTATCCAATAGCGTTTTAAAATGTTTGTAATACAATGTTTTACTAGAAGTATTGACTTTTTCATTTAGATTTTGCAATGCGCAATCAGCAACACGTGTGTTAAATAACTTTGTAAAAGCCACAACATCTCCAACTTCATTAGCCAGCCATGCATATCCAAAGCCAAACTTAAATAATAAACATTTGATATGTGTAGCCCATGTGGTTCTACCAGCCAGATCTAAAGAGCGTAGCATGTTATACGTCTGTTTTGGATATCTATGGCTCGGCATTGCAGTAAGTTTAGCCCAATACTTAATACATCTAGTCATGTATATGGTTGATAATGGTTGCCGGCCACATTCACTTAGTGCAGTAAAGTTTGGTACTGTTCTGTTCAAGCAACATATACGTTTACAAAAGTTAGCCTGCACTCGTTCAATACATTCGGAATATTGATAACCCCATACTTCAGCAGAATAACACAAAATTGGCACAACAATACTGTCAAACAGTTTCAAGGCTTCATAAGCATAGAAATAACCAAATTGTTTTTGATATTTGAGAATATTTATGACCGCTTTGGATGCTTGTGTTGCTAAAGTTTCTTTGGTTTTAGTCCAACACAGTTTGGGTGTGAAAAAAGCACCAAGGTACTTATAAAAAGGCACTACATCAACATCCCTTCCACGGAAAGTCCATTTCTCGTACGTACGTAGTGGCCCGCCATTCCGAAAAACCATAATCTTGGATTTGTCGAGATTTAAGTTCATACCAGTTTCTTTGCAAAAGTCATCAATACAATTGATCTGGTGTTGTAAGTTTAATACAGTGTCAGCTACACTGGAAACATCATCGGCGAACATCAGCGCGAATATATCATCAATATCATTGTTTATGTAAATACCTGTTCCACACTTATGTTTCAGATATATGATCAAATCATTGATAAATAATGAGAAAATAATGGGTGAGCTAACACACCCTTGACGGGTCCCAATGTTACATTCGAAGAAGTCTGTTAATCCACCATTTACTTTAACACATGATTTCAATTGGCAGTACATAGAGTCGAAAATATTCAGGAAATTTCCATTTACACCGTGTCTTGACAAACATGTCCATAGTTTTTTGTGTATACATCCATCAAAGGCCTTCAAGAAATCTATATAAAAAACATAACAACGTCCTTTGCGTTTAGATAAATATTTTTGTATTACTCCATGTAATGTAAATATATTGTCAATTGTGGAGTATTGTGACCGGAAACCAGCTTGTGATTCATTGATCACATTGTTATTATCACACCAATTAGTTAAGCGTCTTGTTAAAATGTGAACAAATATTTTACTCAATGAGTTTATAAGTGATATGGCCCTAAAGTTATTTGGCTCGAGCTTAGAGCCCTTCTTGTGAATAGGGGTAATGATATTTTCACTCCACTGTGCGGGAAATTGACCACTGTCATATATATTGTTAAACAGTGTAAGTAAATATGGCAAGACAATATCTAAAGTGTTTTTATACATTTCAATGCACAATCCATCAGTACCAGTAGCACGATTACTATGGATAGCTGTAACGCTATGTCGGATATCTTCTGCTGATATCGGTAAGTTAAGGTCGTCTGCATTTACCTCCCTTGTTATGTCATCAAGTATACTCGGCCCTTCTATATCATCATTGGCATCACGTCTGAATAAATTCTGGAAGTATGTGAACCATTTGTCACCACTAATACTAATACTGTCTGACCGAGTACAAGTGTTTTTGTTTGCGACCCCTTTAATCTTATGCCAGAAGGATTTTGGGTTTCTGCTGCAATTGACAAGTTCTTGTCTTCGCTGCCTTTCAAGTGACCGCTTTTTTTCAAAACACTTACTTTTAAATTGCCTTCTGTGCAAGACATATAAGTTAAAGTCAGTTTGTAGGTTGGAAGCCCGAAATCGTCTCAAGTACTTATATTTGGCAACGAGACCCCCCATCCCACGTGAGGGGTAAAATAAGAATATTAGAGAATTTTAGTGGATGGAATATTTCTTTATTTCTTAATCAGTGTTACATAAACAAAAAAACTGGAATACAAATCAAAACCGCTATTTGTAATTTGATTACATCTTCGGTTTCTTTATGATCGGATTATCGGAATACTTAATAATAGTATGTTCTTTGACTCAGAACTGAAATTATTTAGTTGATAGCAATTTGTTGTTTAGTTTCTTACGCACTCAGCTTTACAAATCTCATGATGCCGAGATAAAACACATTTGTCGTCGTAAAGGAACAATAATTTACATTTTTGCGCGAAATTATTTCCTCATGGTGTTGTTTGTTTCTTCAAGAACTGCAAACGTTTTCTTGCATTAAATATTTTTATAGACATAAATATTACTAATGGAAATGTCATTGATGTTCCGCCATTATGGTGCAATCAGTGTCTGTAATTCTGTGTCCAATAATGAATTATTGTAGCGATAGGAAAGTTAGTACTTACTTGATTTTGAGATGTTTAAAGCAACAATACAATGTGCTATTAGTCAATATAATGCCGTAAACGATGCATTGGAGTTTTTATTACTATAATTGCAAGCGGTCTGTCTCCAAAAGGCTTCAACTTTCGGGATAATACGTTCAGTCAGTAATACAAGTGAATGTGTTGTATTGTAGTTATAGTCCAATAACTATGTTAAGTGATTAATTAGGAACTTGTAGTATTGCGTAAACTTTGCTTCTTTGTATCTGCTTAGTGATTCTTCATACAGTTGACACCCGTTGTGTCGACATCGCTTGTATCGACACTCTGGTTTAGTCGACATACTTTAAAATCCCCGATATTGGTCACTCTATGTTCTATATAAAAACTGATGTTTGACTCGACATGCCTATGTCGACACTCCGGTTATATCGACACGACTTTTCTGGCCGAAATGATATTTTCGCACCTTATTGTCATTGTTTGTGTCGACATCAAGTCAAAGTGATTGAAATAGAAAAGTTGTTAATTGACCGTGAAAATATTTCTGTCTCGAACCATTGTTTGTTGAACAATTAAATTGTTCACACTGAAGTTGAATGTCGTTAAATCGAAGTTTGAAAACAACTTGATACCTGTTTCAGCGCATAAATTAAATAATTATTTAATCAACAGTTTTGCGTAATACGTTTTCATACTTTAAATACTGGAATTTAAACTATCAAAAAATGCTATAATAGCTTTCTACTCTCGTATATCTAGATTATATCAACACTATAAATCAGCTAGTCCCCAGGAAAACTGATTTCAGCATATAATATGCATAATTATGTTTACATATGTCAGTAAAATCAGGTGAAAAGAAACAAACACAAATACACCACAAGTCCAAGAATTTAAATCAATTATACATATAAAATATAAAAAATGAATAAGGTGTACAATAAACACACAAAGTAAAAAATACGACTAAGTAATATTACAACACCGCTATAACAGTGAAACGAAAGTTTAATGTCGAATCATAATACACGTACATACAATGCTTATACACTTGTATATAAGGAAGGAACACTTGTCAGTATTGTTGGATCCGGATGTGTCGACCTCCGGATATGTCGACACAACTTTGACGGTCCCAAAAATGTCGACATAACGAGTGTCGACTGTAATTTGTTTGAACTTATTCAGCAAACAAAATAATATTCATTGGAACACGCTTAATGTTTAACTTTGAAATTAGTATTTAAAATTGAAATTGACTGAGTATGAAACTAGTAATTGAACCTTAAAGCTTACACAACTATACGTGATTCGATGTCTCAGTAAATACGCTATGCTTTTATTTTCTTAATATGTTTACCAATTAAAGAGACCATATAATTATGTATGGCATGATTATACGGATAGAATGTTTTCAAATTGGAATTGCCTCTCTTAGATTAAAAGACTTTTGTTTTAAGATTTGACTGAAATGGAGAATATACACATGAATCCGAATGATATTCGATTTACTCATAGCCTATATGAACTTCTTATGTACCTCTGCCGTTATTTCGCTTTGTTCATATCGTTTTTAGGCTGGCGATTTCGCGCCAGACTATTACAATCCTAAAAAATGAAATCCACTAAGAATAATTTACTCCCGAAACTGACAACACAGAATCTATACACTCAATGCAAATAGTTCCTCCTCATTAATCAGTTTTGCAAGATAAGAACATTAAACTTTCCTTGTTTCATTTATTCTCTTCGATTGTAATATATTAGTTTCTTCTTGAAATGGAAGGAAATTGTATGAAATTAAAAGAAAAGGTGTTTAATGGCGTTGCTAATTATTACTACGCGTTACGAACGCGATATAGCGCGGCGCATCAATGATTTTATTAAATTATTTAGGTCAACATTCTCCAACGAGATCATGGTCGAGTGGTTGAGCAACTCGCTTAGTAATATTCTGATGCTAAGGTCCAGCGATCGAATCACGGCGGCTTCAAATTCTTTATATATATATATTTTTTTGTTAAGTCCAGCACTTACCTCTCTTTTGACTAAGAAAACCACTTGATGTTATATTACTTGAAAAGCTATTGTTCCTTAGCAGTTCACCAGCCTGTCAGTACTTTCAGTACTTTGATTAGGCTGGCGATTTCGAGCCAGACTATTACAATCCTAAAAAATGAAATCCACTAAAGATGAATTTACTCCCGAAACTGACAACACAGAATCTATATACTCAATGCAAATAGTTCCCCCTCATTAATCAGTTTTGCAAGATAAGAACATTCAACTTTCCTTGTTTCATTTATTCTCTTCGATTGTAATATATTAGTTTCTTCTTGAAATGGAAGGAAATTGTATGAAATTAACAGAAAAGGTGTTCAAAGGCGTTGATAATTATCACTACGCGTTACGAACGCGATATATAGCGCGGCGCATCAATGATTTTATTATGTTAAATTATTTAGGTCAACATTCTCCAACGAGATCGTGGTCGAGTGGTTGAGCAACTCGCTTAGTAATTTTCTGATGCTAAGGTCCAGCGATCGAATCACGGCGGCTCCAAATTTTTTATATTTTTAAATTTTTATTTTTAAATTTTTATTTTTTATTTTTTGTTAAGTCCAGCACTTACCTTTCTTTCGACTTAGAAAACCACTTGATTTTATATTACTTGAAAAGCTATTGTCCCTTAGCAGTTCGCCAGCCTGTCAGTACTTTCAGTACTTTGATTCATCATCTGTGTCGTTTTAACATTTGTTTGAAGCAAATTACAAATATTGTGAAAGCAATGACATATTATATAGCAGTATAATAATAGTTGTCAGTGGTCTATATAATACATTTTGATTTAATTTCGTTTCTTGTCGTCCAGGTGGTCTACGGTTTTACTCTGTTGTTGAGGTGTCCAAATATCATGCATATATCAAGGTTGTTTTTGCACTCGTTCTTATTTATTTCTTTTTATTCCAGATATATTTCCAGATGTACTTATTGAATCGTGTTTTGATCAAATCAAAAACCAGATTTATTTCAAGATGCATTAATTACATTGTGTTTTGATCTAATTATACTGTTCTCGTGTATTTCAGTACCGTTACTGCTCAGAAGGATGTTGTCCAGAGGAGTATTGTGCTTTCCATTTGATATGTTACCCTAAGATTGTGTGTACGTATGGCTGTCCAGATGGTACGTGTGAGAAAGATATATGTATGCCACTACAACCATGTAACAAGAACACTAGATGTGGGTTTGCCTTGTAGCATGAATTACAACCTTGGATATACAACGTGTCAATATAACCTAGATATTGGAAAGACATTGTGTATGGATGCAAAGGGACATTCACTTGTTAAACAGTTGACTTAGCGGATATGTTATACGAACATTGGATTATCATGTATTTCAATCCATGTCATATGTTGTATTTGAAAGACTGAATGCCCAAGTATGCGAGACAATCAAGCATTGTACACTAATGTTGCTTATATCCCAAGCCATATTTAAACTCAAACACACAAGACTAAATATACAAGTACTGTAACGCACAGACAATCAAAAGTGATCAAGAACGGACGGCAGCGCCTTGACAATCACGTGTTGTGTTCTAAGTTTATGTTTCTATATACTGGAGTATACATATTTATTTTGTGTTGGATGTTGTTGATGTTTTATACAATTTATATCTGAATACGGAAAGTAGATAACGGTACTCAGTTGAATGATTATCTACAAAAAGGTATAACTCCAATAAAACGAAAATTGTATATTTGCAGTCGTTCATTGCAATGGTCTAAGGCTAATCATTGTGTAAACCTTATCTAATTAATAACACGCACTCGCTATTTACATATTGTATTTCAAGAGTGTAGAGACTTAGATAAAAATAAAATACGGAGTAGTGTTTTTCTAAACATCTTTGTCAGTATATTATTTATACAAAATACATACAACAAATTCCTGAAAGCACGCAGTTCAAAAAGTGCCTAGATCTATTGACCATCATGAGTTGTCAATCGATTAAAGTGGAATGGGACAAAACGCAAAATAATTGATTTGGTGTAAAATAAATATGTAATGTTCGTATTGTATGGCATTATTTAGTGTTAACTACCAAGCTATTTGTCTCTTGATCACTGTGGTTACACAGTGTCGCTGTGGTCCTTGGTGTGCACTTTGCTGACCGTTTAATAGCCAGGCTAAACTCATTATAGGAGTTCATCTTAGGATAAGTTATCCATTGAGCCAGCCCACGAGCCGGCCCCAGTCCTTATGTTCAGTGATTGTTAGTTGTTTTATTATCTCTGTATTTGGCCGCTTCTACATGTACAAATGCACAAGCATTGGTCAGTATGTGTGTTTATATAACGTGTAAACGTACATGTACAAAACATGTAAACCAACAAAAATAAATCGTTGATCAAACTATTTATACAAACTTATATATGTACAGTAGTCACCGTATCTCAATCGCAACAGCAATTCATCGTTCAAATTCAGAGATGTTATTCACATCTGTGATGTTGTTGTCTGAATGACATTTAATGTTCCAAACAATGCCCATTAAATATTCATAAAACATGAAGATTTAATGAGATAATCATATTCCTGTATGAAACGATGTGTGATTTACTTCTCTCGTCACAGATACTTGTAATGTTTTATTGTATTGTCAATATAAGACAGCGTACGGTATTAATGAAGACAAATCTTATAGAAAGGTGATATAACATGTGTCTACAGACAAATATATTGATGTACATATCGGTTACAGATTGATTTGCGGCATCAGTCGAAAATAGTATCGTGGACATTTCTAGACATTGCGTCGTCACGGTAGATGTTTGCATAAATGAATTAATGTTCTTTCAATGAAAGTAACTTGTCTTATTCTACAAACATTATTATAATACTTGTTACAAGGAAGTTTCTTTCTAGCGAAGTGGTCAATATCTGTTTACATGTATTTTACAAGATTCTCGACAACTATAGTCATGGATATACGTTCAACCATTCAGTGAATCTTGACGATTCCCTCTAGGACGTTCGGAATCGCAATGTATAAAACAACATCTACCACATAATACCATATTGTATAAAGAACTCATGGCATAAAGTACATTTGATTGTAGTAAGAGCGTTTGTTATTGCTAGTATATGACGTCAATAAATATAACATATTGTAACGTTTACTCGGTCTCGATCTAAGAATATACCCGAAGGGTATTTATGTTTCTATGTGACCTAAAACGTCGTCGTAGTTCAACGGCCTTTATATAAGGTGGGTGAAGAAATATAATATTACTATCGTTGGGGCCTCTATCGTGGTAGCGTGACTGATTAATTCGGAGCGGACTCAATTGTTGTAGTAGTTTTGTCTCTGATTGAAGATCTATGTGCGGTTGTAGAACAGACGAAGACTAGAGTCTTGTCTTTATGGTAGTTGAAGAGTGCTCTGAGACTTAAGTGTCACAGGCTCGAGTCGTGATTTTTAACACAAATCATTACACCAGGAAAAAGTTAAAGATAATTTATTACAGCAACAAACGTTATTTATACTCAACGATAATTGAAAAATAGTAATGTTATCCCTAACTGTGCCCTAAATGCTGTCAGGACTGAATAAAAATTGCGATAAAAGTCATAAAGTTGAAATTGCCCAAAAAATAACGGGCACCAAAAATACTGTAATAAGAGAAACCCTACTCGTATTCTTACCTAAGTATTATAATGAGAAAGTATAAAATAAATGTGAAGATACTGAATAGACTGTTGATAGATATAGAATAGTTATGACTGCTCAGAAAGAAAGCTAGAAGACGACTGATTCAAGTGAGCCGCTCAAAGTGAGCGGGTGACGCGCATGTGCAGGCACCGTCGCGGAGCCGATGCACGCTCTAACCGAGCAACACGAGCCGACGCACGTGCGCTGTGCAGCCAATCGAGCCGATGCACATTCAAACAACAGAGCCGGTGCACATGCGCTGTGCAAACCATGGAGCCGGCAATTAAAAGACCCGAATATCGAAATACGAAATGCCGTATGTTAAACGCTTTAATATTTCAAAGACGCATACGCAGTCACCAATGAGAACAAACGGCAAGTAGAAATATAAACATGACGAATTTCAGAAATCAGGCATCTTATAGAATGACAGTCAGGAAAAGCGGTCTTAATTAAAAGGCAATAAGACATACTTACACTAGGTAATGTAGATTATGTAGTCAGATGTTTCAAAGATACCAAAAACATACGAAAACAATACCGGTCTGAATGCTAAAAATAGCACATATTATACATGTAAAGCAATGTTGAGAATTGAAATTTAGGGCACCAATCTTAAAAGGCATGCATATATTATGATATAAATATTTGAAAGTCTGTAACAAGTACCCACAGACGTCACAATATCTTCAAAAAAGAAACGGAATATTAACATATTAACAAAAGCCTATTATCTTTAGGCAATAAATTTATGCCCGATATATATACAGCTGTAAACGTTTATTTGATTAAGGAAATTCCCATGATAAGGATTATGTCAATATGAATAAGGCAAATCCACACACTGAAATTGACTTTCTCTTTAATGATGATATTACATACCAACTATGGGTGTCGTAAAAATGCATTACGAATATATGTCATTCGTATGGCTTAAATATACTAATTATTATATAGCATTATGCATAACACAAACATTACCGCACGGTTCAAACATGGAACTGTTTCGTGGGTTGAACTTATGAATTAATACAAATGTACAGGTAAGAGAGACTGTTCTAACAGTGCATTTGTCATAAAGATAAATACGATATTTCTTGAGAGCTATAAAAGAAATTATTTTGTTAATAGCAAATATGGTTATATTGAGCTCTACTTTCAGGGCTTATATTTTATTCAGAATATTTCCATTTGCTGTGATCATTATAAAACGCTTTATGAAGGATTGCATAGTCAGGGTTGGTAGTGTGTATCAGTGTAGTACTGAACGTAGTGTAGAAAGGGAAGCAAACTATGTCGGCGTCAGTGTGTATGAGTAAATGCATTAATCAAATCCGGCGATACGCCTCTTATAACACATCACTGGCTTAGAATGAGAAGGTCGTGTCTACAAAATCATTATTTTGAGAAAACAAGACACACTGTCTGACAATTACTCTATAAAACAAGCTTTTTCAACTTCAGTTTGGTCAAAAACGCAAATTCCGATTTTCATGAAAATAGGCTAATAAGAAGCGCCGTGTGAGGTAGATTTCAAATATGCATTAGTCTTATAAGTGCCTAAGTGGCACTTACGACCTTTTCATTCTAAGCCAGCGACATGTTCTTTCAAATACTGTGTGAAATTCACGATCATCGTAGATATCATTTATATCAATATATTTAATCGTTGTATTGCGTTATTTAAGGCATTATGGTTTTACTGAAAAATGTTTCTCTTGGTTCTTATGCAAATGAAGAGGACCTCGTCCTCTTAACATTGCAAAGGTTTTGTGGAAATTTAATGTATGATCCCAATATCCTCACAGCGATAACGACACGCGTTGCTATGTTCTATTCGGGGCAGCGGCAAAGGAAATCACTACGTAGAATTTAAAGGGACACACCCTAAAGGGTGTGTATTATTAACCCCTAGTGCTGTTCATTAAATAAATGTACTGAAAACAATAAATCATTTTAATACGTAAGCAAAACGTATGTCGAAATATGTATGTATAATGAAATATATAAAATAATATAACATGAATTTAAATTTTTTATTCAACAATAGCAACTACACGGGATGCAGCGCAACGGTATGATTAAAACACGAAACTGCATTTTTGTACGAAAAGGATGAAAAGAAGGTCAAATTCAATAGCACTTAATAAATACAAGTATATACACCTAACGTGCAGTTTAAACGTTTTAAATGTACTAGCATTCGTAATACTAGTTAATGTCTAAAATGTTTTAAACCAATTAAACTGTCGAAATTCTGAATAGTGCCGCTTTAAGAATTGCGTTTGTTAATACATTGGACATTCATTATGAATGACATTATGATGAAAAATGCGCCTAAACTAAACATGTAATAGTGTGTTGACTAAGAACATTGACGATTTAATCCGCAAATACGTCACTCCAACTTTTAGAAAGCCCTATTACTATAATCAAGTCCAACGGCAAATTATTTGGTTATCAAAATCGGAATTATGTCAAATCAGGTGTGAAATAAGTTAAGACAAATATAGATGTTTGCCTCAAATACTATTTATATGGCGCTCTAACAGACAAAATTGGATTCGATACGTAACCCACTTGTTGGTCCCCATCTA
Organism: Spisula subtruncata; assembly: GCA_963678985.1. Lineage (NCBI taxonomy): Eukaryota > Metazoa > Mollusca > Bivalvia > Venerida > Mactridae > Spisula > Spisula subtruncata. The sequence continues at coordinate 6,583,099 of OY787660.1, forward strand.
TCATATAACTTGAATGTAGTTGATGTCTGGATTGCAATACGTATGTTTTTAATACACACATCCGATCAGTCCCGATGTTTAAATGTTTTATTGCAAAAGAATTGAAGACGATCATTTGAGAATGACACAATTCGTTGTCAAGAGAATATTATTAGCACCAACAATCACGCTCATAAACATTATATCTGGAGGATAGTTCGATTGTAAAACAGACAGACATATAGACCTCATGACATGAAGAACACTGGTTGTAGCAGAAGGATTTGTTAATTGTTAGTATTCAAGCAGTAAAAGTGTTTACGTACTGTATGTTCTCGGTTACTTTGTTTGTCGGTCGCTCCATTGTGTAGGCATCTGAACGATGCTAGAAATACACGACATCCCACCATTTACAACATCACACTGGCATTCATTATTCATACGTCTTGGTTTCACGTCTACAATGTTTGGGACATTTTTTTCTTCAAGTATTATTTCGTTGCTAGAAGGATGCAGGCCTTCTTGGGTTATGGTCCTTCTTTTACCAAAAAAATGTGAAATTGGCATTGTCTGTACTCTAGCTCAAACAGTTTTCATCCGATCATCTTTAAACTAGCTGACAATGTTTATGGGTGTAATATCTAGGCCAAGTTCGATTATAGGCCAAATCGGTGCAGCCCTTCTTGGGTTATGGTCCTTCTTTTACCAAAAAAATGTGAAATTGGCCTTGTCTGTACTCAAACTCAATAGTTTTCATCCGATCATCTTCAAACTTGCTGACAATGCTTATGGATGTAATATCTAGGCCAAGTTTGATTATAGGCCAAATAGGTGCAGGCCTTCTTGGGTTAAGGTCCTTCTTTTACCAAAATAAATGTGAAACTGGCCTTGTCTGTACTCAAACTCAAACAGTTTTTATTCGATCATCTTCAAACTTGCTGACAATGCTTATGGGTGTAATATCTAGGCCGAGTTCGATTATAGGCCAAATAGGTGCAGCCCTTCTTGGGTTATGGTCCTTCTTTTACCAAAATAAATGTGAAATTGGCCTTGTCTGTACTCTAGCTCAAACAATTTTCATCCGATCGTCTTCAAACTTGCTGACGATGCTCATGGGTGTAATATCTAGGCCAAGATAAGTTTCAAGATGATTGTTCAAAAATGTTTTGACATAATATGGGCTTTTATTTCATAATCAATATTTTTTGTCACTAGCACAACCAAGACGGGCGTATTTTGTGACATTTTGGCATCTTGTTTTAATTATATACTATGTTATAGGTGAGACTATATCAGGGTGGACATACCACGTGAAGTGTGACGTAATTTTTTGCTAAGACGACAAGAAGAAAACTGTCAACAAAACGAGAAAAACAGCCGTAAGTATTTTATTTGTTGATCTATTTTCACGAGACTAGCCCCACGCTCAAGCCCAGAAAGAATAATATGCATGTCACAGAATGATTTGGCACAAAAACAAAAGTTTTTTCCCGAAAGTAGCTCAACGGTTAGAAATGGACAAAATCTGAAAAGCAAAGACGACAAGAAAATATTTATTTTATCATTCATAGCTCTTTTGAGCATAATAATGCAAAATGCGTACTGCCGACATGTATAACAATGTATTAGAAACAACCTATTAACATAATTAAGCATTGTATGGTCCATTTCATGAAATATTTTGTGAAATAAATAATTCGTCTGAAAATGCTAAGACGACAAGAATGGAAAGACGACAAGAATATTTATAACTCAACATTTAAAACTGGTATAAACTCCTTAATTCATTCTATGATTAGTATAGTAAGTGAAGTGATTCCCGTTCATGGTCATTTAGGTCTAGAAGAATTCATCACGTGTTACATCACCTGCTTAATTTGCTGCTTTTATTACGATACCGCAATATCGCTGGCTTAGAATGACTAATGCATATTTCAAATCTACATCATGAGGCGCTTCTTATGAGCCTATTGCCATGGAAATCGGAACTTGTCATCTTGACCAAACTTATTTTGAAAAAGCTTGTTTTACCATAAGTAAAGAGTGATTGTCACGCATTTTTATCGTTTTCTCACAATTACGATTTTGTATAGCTAGTTTGCGATAGTACAAAATCGTGATTTTTTAAACATTTCTCTGTAGATTTCTAATTACAAAACCTACATGTATGAAATTTTGCACGAATGAATGACATTTGTCTACCCAATACACACTGAAATTTCAGCAACATAAGAATACAATTAAGGACATTCGTTCCTTTTGAAATTTTCTGTACAAGGTACATAAAACTTGTTATCTTTATGAAGATCAGATCCCAACAGTTTTGCTCGGCTAGTTTTTAAGATATTCTTAGATTTAGGGGATACCCCCTAAAAACTGAAAATGTAATTTACTGAAAAAGTGTTGGTTCAAATAGCATAAAACTTGGCATACATGAAATTGCGTGTGTAAGGAATCAAGCAGTAAAGTTTATCATGTACTCCGTCAGTTATTTGTATTTTTAAACAATATTTTAAAATAAGTTTTTTTAAAATATATTTTACTCGAAAAATAGTTAAACAACATAAGGTTTTCGTATATGCAACAAGTACAGTAATAATTTTAGAAGTTTCATAGCAAATTTCATGACGATTACTCGGCTAGATTCTTTTTATTGAACTTATTGTGATTCAGAAATGCTGGAGTCAGGGAGGTTACAAAACGAATCAACGTTTTGCATCCGTTGTCTATAGTTTTCGCGATAATACCCGTTTAATAAATGTTAATAATCAAATATGTTAACAGTTTAAGGGTTGTTTCGCCTGCATTTGCTTGTCAATACCCGTTAGAAATAAACACAAAAGAACCTTCTTTTAGATAGTTTGGGGTGCGGTTAAAAAATATTAGCTAGTTTGGTATGATCGAGCGCATAGTACTACGTTTTACAAACGTTGTAACCAACTCGTGAGATTTGGTGTTTAAAACCATTTGGAATAAATCATTCGTAAGGAATCATTAGTAGTTTATTCGCTATTTTTTATCAATACTGTAAATTAGTATTTAACATTCAGAATTATCGCGATATTAAGGCATGAAAATGTACTACCACATCAATTTTAAACTTTTGCATACTTTTTGATCATGGTAGTAAGATGCTTGTGATACGTCTAAGGGACTGCGACTTTTAAACTTTCGTTCAACTGAAATGGAACGAATGTCCTTAAAATACTTTTGTTCATAAGTTTTATGTAACATATTTGTAGTTTTGTATGAAACATCAAGTTAGACGACTTGATACACTTGCAACAGCCAATTTTACGGCCATGTGCACGTATTTGCAACCTACTTAATATAACACACGCGATGCCCGTCTCTGAATCTGACGAAGCACAGGTTATTGCTGTACATTGTTTACAAGCGACACACCTAAATAACCTGAATCATACGGGCCTCCTAAGTCTCGTCTTCATAACAGTAATGTCAATACCGACGATAAGGTCACAAACCACCAAATAGAGTTGTTCTTTAACTCAATGTAAAGTGACCTTGGTCAGCCAAAAAAAAAGTCAAAATTTTGTCCATGGGGCCCTCTCAAAATCTTTTAATCAATAGAAATAGCATTCAGCCTGAAGAAAATGAAAAAAAAGTAGGGGGTCATGTATCATATAAGAAAAATTTGGTTCGTCAAACGCGGTGAACAGATTTTCTCACATGTACGGATTTACTCACTGTCCGTTAGCCCCAACCTTACTTTCACTTTCATATTTAAGCCAGATTACAAAATATTTCTGAATAAAACCATTTCACTACATCACATACATGCATACAAAGCATTTAACACCAATTTCATGATTCTGATGCTGATTTGTCAAGACATACCCCCATTTCCAGTCGCTTTAAAGTTTTTTAACGGACTATTTGACTGTATCTGAATTTGGTCCGCGTAGGCATTTAGTGGTTATTTACCTTAAGGCAACCCTTTTTGGGCTGTTTAAGTGTTTTTTTAACTTTTTTCAATGCTACTATATATATGCAGCACAAAACAATCAATTCTAGACAAATTGGGCATGAAATCCAGAAAAAATTACAAACCTGCATATGCGCCTTTAAGGAGAAATTTGGTCAGCGCCTGTCAAATGGTATGAATAGTGACATGAAATGGGGTTGTATTTGTGCTAAAATGGTATTCTGAACCCAAATTTTGCTTTAGATGCCTAATAATATGTCTATTCTTCATATTTAATCACAATTATCCATGTCTGATACTAAAATAAGGGCAACATTCACATAAAAATGTCAATTTAAGAAAAAATAAATCTGAACTTTTCTGGACTTTTCATGATAAAAATCTAAATTTTCACTTTTTTAGACATTTTACACAGATAAAAATGGTTAAAACCCCATCTTGAATGCATTTCCATTCATTTAAATGCAAAAAAATGAAAACATGATTTTGAAGGAATTTTGAATGTCTTTAGGTCACAAACCACCAAATAGAGTTGTTCTTTAACTCAATGTAAAGTGACCTTGGTCAGCCAAAAAAAAAGTCAAAATTTTGTCCATGGGGCCCTCTCAAAATCTTTTAATCAATAGAAATAGCATTCAGCCTGAAGAAAATGAAAAAAAAGTAGGGGGTCATGTATCATATAAGAAAAATTTGGTTCGTCAAACGCGGTGAACAGATTTTCTCACATGTACGGATTTACTCACTGTCCGTTAGCCCCAACCTTACTTTCACTTTCATATTTAAGCCAGATTACAAAATATTTCTGAATAAAACCATTTCACTACATCACATACATGCATACAAAGCATTTAACACCAATTTCATGATTCTGATGCTGATTTGTCAAGACATACCCCCATTTCCAGTCGCTTTAAAGTTTTTTAACGGACTATTTGACTGTATCTGAATTTGGTCCGCGTAGGCATTTAGTGGTTATTTACCTTAAGGCAACCCTTTTTGGGCTGTTTAAGTGTTTTTTTAACTTTTTTCAATGCTACTATATATATGCAGCACAAAACAATCAATTCTAGACAAATTGGGCATGAAATCCAGAAAAAATTACAAACCTGCATATGCGCCTTTAAGGAGAAATTTGGTCAGCGCCTGTCAAATGGTATGAATAGTGACATGAAATGGGGTTGTATTTGTGCTAAAATGGTATTCTGAACCCAAATTTTGCTTTAGATGCCTAATAATATGTCTATTCTTCATATTTAATCACAATTATCCATGTCTGATACTAAAATAAGGGCAACATTCACATAAAAATGTCAATTTAAGAAAAAATAAATCTGAACTTTTCTGGACTTTTCATGATAAAAATCTAAATTTTCACTTTTTCAGACATTTTACACAGATAAAAATGGTTAAAACCCCATCTTGAATGCATTTCCATTCATTTAAATGCAAAAAAATGAAAACATGATTTTGAAGGAATTTTGAATGTCTTTAGGTCACAAACCACCAAATAGAGTTGTTCTTTAACTCAATGTAAAGTGACCTTGGTCAGCCAAAAAAAAAGTCAAAATTTTGTCCATGGGGCCCTCTCAAAATCTTTTAATCAATAGAAATAGCATTCAGCCTGAAGAAAATGAAAAAAAAGTAGGGGGTCATGTATCATATAAGAAAAATTTGGTTCGTCAAACGCGGTGAACAGATTTTCTCACATGTACGGATTTACTCACTGTCCGTTAGCCCCAACCTTACTTTCACTTTCATATTTAAGCCAGATTACAAAATATTTCTGAATAAAACCATTTCACTACATCACATACATGCATACAAAGCATTTAACACCAATTTCATGATTCTGATGCTGATTTGTCAAGACATACCCCCATTTCCAGTCGCTTTAAAGTTTTTTAACGGACTATTTGACTGTATCTGAATTTGGTCCGCGTAGGCATTTAGTGGTTATTTACCTTAAGGCAACCCTTTTTGGGCTGTTTAAGTGTTTTTTTTAACTTTTTTCAATGCTACTATATATATGCAGCACAAAACAATCAATTCTAGACAAATTGGGCATGAAATCCAGAAAAAATTACAAACCTGCATATGCGCCTTTAAGGAGAAATTTGGTCAGCGCCTGTCAAATGGTATGAATAGTGACATGAAATGGGGTTGTATTTGTGTTTAAATGGTATTCTGAACCCAAATTTTGCTTTAGATGCCTAATAATATGTCTATTCTTCATATTTAATCACAATTATCCATGTCTGATACTAAAATAAGGGCAACATTCACATAAAAATGTCAATTTAAGAAAAAATAAATCTGAACTTTTCTGGACTTTTCATGATAAAAATCTAAATTTTCACTTTTTTAGACATTTTACACAGATAAAAATGGTTAAAACCCCATCTTGAATGCATTTCCATTCATTTAAATGCAAAAAAATGAAAACATGATTTTGAAGGAATTTTGAATGTCTTTAGGTCACAAACCACCAAATAGAGTTGTTCTTTAACTCAATGTAAAGTGACCTTGGTCAGCCAAAAAAAAAGTCAAAATTTTGTCCATGGGGCCCTCTCAAAATCTTTTAATCAATAGAAATAGCATTCAGCCTGAAGAAAATGAAAAAAAAGTAGGGGGTCATGTATCATATAAGAAAAATTTGGTTCGTCAAACGCGGTGAACAGATTTTCTCACATGTACGGATTTACTCACTGTCCGTTAGCCCCAACCTTACTTTCACTTTCATATTTAAGCCAGATTACAAAATATTTCTGAATAAAACCATTTCACTACATCACATACATGCATACAAAGCATTTAACACCAATTTCATGATTCTGATGCTGATTTGTCAAGACATACCCCCATTTCCAGTCGCTTTAAAGTTTTTTAACGGACTATTTGACTGTATCTGAATTTGGTCCGCGTAGGCATTTAGTGGTTATTTACCTTAAGGCAACCCTTTTTGGGCTGTTTAAGTGTTTTTTTAACTTTTTTCAATGCTACTATATATATGCAGCACAAAACAATCAATTCTAGACAAATTGGGCATGAAATCCAGAAAAAATTACAAACCTGCATATGCGCCTTTAAGGAGAAATTTGGTCAGCGCCTGTCAAATGGTATGAATAGTGACATGAAATGGGGTTGTATTTGTGCTAAAATGGTATTCTGAACCCAAATTTTGCTTTAGATGCCTAATAATATGTCTATTCTTCATATTTAATCACAATTATCCATGTCTGATACTAAAATAAGGGCAACATTCACATAAAAATGTCAATTTAAGAAAAAATAAATCTGAACTTTTCTGGACTTTTCATGATAAAAATCTAAATTTTCACTTTTTTAGACATTTTACACAGATAAAAATGGTTAAAACCCCATCTTGAATGCATTTCCATTCATTTAAATGCAAAAAAATGAAAACATGATTTTGAAGGAATTTTGAATGTCTTTAGGTCACAAACCACCAAATAGAGTTGTTCTTTAACTCAATGTAAAGTGACCTTGGTCAGCCAAAAAAAAAGTCAAAATTTTGTCCATGGGGCCCTCTCAAAATCTTTTAATCAATAGAAATAGCATTCAGCCTGAAGAAAATGAAAAAAAAGTAGGGGGTCATGTATCATATAAGAAAAATTTGGTTCGTCAAACGCGGTGAACAGATTTTATCACATGTACGGATTTACTCACTGTCCGTTAGCCCCAACCTTACTTTCACTTTCATATTTAAGCCAGATTACAAAATATTTCTGAATAAAACCATTTCACTTCATCACATACATGCATACAAAGCATTTAACACCAATTTCATGATTCTGATGCTGATTTGTCAAGACATACCCCCATTTCCAGTCGCTTTTAAGTTTTTTAACGGACTATTTGACTGTATCTGAATTTGGTCCGCGTAGGCATTTAGTGGTTATTTACCTTAAGGCAACCCTTTTTGGGCTGTTTAAGTGTTTTTTTAACTTTTTTCAATGCTACTATATATATGCAGCACAAAACAATCAATTCTAGACAAATTGGGCATGAAATCCAGAAAAAATTACAAACCTGCATATGCGCCTTTAAGGAGAAATTTGGTCAGCGCCTGTCAAATGGTATGAATAGTGACATGAAATGGGGTTGTATTTGTGCTAAAATGGTATTCTGAACCCAAATTTTGCTTTAGATGCCTAATAATATGTCTATTCTTCATATTTAATCACAATTATCCATGTCTGATACTAAAATAAGGGCAACATTCACATAAAAATGTCAATTTAAGAAAAAATAAATCTGAACTTTTCTGGACTTTTCATGATAAAAATCTAAATTTTCACTTTTTTAGACATTTTACACAGATAAAAATGGTTAAAACCCCATCTTGAATGCATTTCCATTCATTTAAATGCAAAAAAATGAAAACATGATTTTGAAGGAATTTTGAATGTCTTTAGGTCACAAACCACCAAATAGAGTTGTTCTTTAACTCAATGTAAAGTGACCTTGGTCAGCCAAAAAAAAAGTCAAAATTTTGTCCATGGGGCCCTCTCAAAATCTTTTAATCAATAGAAATAGCATTCAGCCTGAAGAAAATGAAAAAAAAGTAGGGGGTCATGTATCATATAAGAAAAATTTGGTTCGTCAAACGCGGTGAACAGATTTTCTCACATGTACGGATTTACTCACTGTCCGTTAGCCCCAACCTTACTTTCACTTTCATATTTAAGCCAGATTACAAAATATTTCTGAATAAAACCATTTCACTACATCACATACATGCATACAAAGCATTTAACACCAATTTCATGATTCTGATGCTGATTTGTCAAGACATACCCCCATTTCCAGTCGCTTTAAAGTTTTTTAACGGACTATTTGACTGTATCTGAATTTGGTCCGCGTAGGCATTTAGTGGTTATTTACCTTAAGGCAACCCTTTTTGGGCTGTTTAAGTGTTTTTTTAACTTTTTTCAATGCTACTATATATATGCAGCACAAAACAATCAATTCTAGACAAATTGGGCATGAAATCCAGAAAAAATTACAAACCTGCATATGCGCCTTTAAGGAGAAATTTGGTCAGCGCCTGTCAAATGGTATGAATAGTGACATGAAATGGGGTTGTATTTGTGCTAAAATGGTATTCTGAACCCAAATTTTGCTTTAGATGCCTAATAATATGTCTATTCTTCATATTTAATCACAATTATCCATGTCTGATACTAAAATAAGGGCAACATTCACATAAAAATGTCAATTTAAGAAAAAATAAATCTGAACTTTTCTGGACTTTTCATGATAAAAATCTAAATTTTCACTTTTTTAGACATTTTACACAGATAAAAATGGTTAAAACCCCATCTTGAATGCATTTCCATTCATTTAAATGCAAAAAAATGAAAACATGATTTTGAAGGAATTTTGAATGTCTTTAGGTCACAAACCACCAAATAGAGTTGTTCTTTAACTCAATGTAAAGTGACCTTGGTCAGCCAAAAAAAAAGTCAAAATTTTGTCCATGGGGCCCTCTCAAAATCTTTTAATCAATAGAAATAGCATTCAGCCTGAAGAAAATGAAAAAAAAGTAGGGGGTCATGTATCATATAAGAAAAATTTGGTTCGTCAAACGCGGTGAACAGATTTTCTCACATGTACGGATTTACTCACTGTCCGTTAGCCCCAACCTTACTTTCACTTTCATATTTAAGCCAGATTACAAAATATTTCTGAATAAAACCATTTCACTACATCACATACATGCATACAAAGCATTTAACACCAATTTCATGATTCTGATGCTGATTTGTCAAGACATACCCCCATTTCCAGTCGCTTTAAAGTTTTTTAACGGACTATTTGACTGTATCTGAATTTGGTCCGCGTAGGCATTTAGTGGTTATTTACCTTAAGGCAACCCTTTTTGGGCTGTTTAAGTGTTTTTTTAACTTTTTTCAATGCTACTATATATATGCAGCACAAAACAATCAATTCTAGACAAATTGGGCATGAAATCCAGAAAAAATTACAAACCTGCATATGCGCCTTTAAGGAGAAATTTGGTCAGCGCCTGTCAAATGGTATGAATAGTGACATGAAATGGGGTTGTATTTGTGCTAAAATGGTATTCTGAACCCAAATTTTGCTTTAGATGCCTAATAATATGTCTATTCTTCATATTTAATCACAATTATCCATGTCTGATACTAAAATAAGGGCAACATTCACATAAAAATGTCAATTTAAGAAAAAATAAATCTGAACTTTTCTGGACTTTTCATGATAAAAATCTAAATTTTCACTTTTTTAGACATTTTACACAGATAAAAATGGTTAAAACCCCATCTTGAATGCATTTCCATTCATTTAAATGCAAAAAAATGAAAACATGATTTTGAAGGAATTTTGAATGTCTTTAAGGCAACCCTTTTTGGGCTGTTTAAGTGTTTTTTTAACTTTTTTCAATGCTACTATATATATGCAGCACAAAACAATCAATTCTTGACAAATTGGGCATGAAATCCAGAAAAAATTACAAACCTGCATATGCGCCTTTAAGGAGAAATTTGGTCAGCGCCTGTCAAATGGTATGAATAGTGACATGAAATGGGGTTGTATTTGTGCTAAAATGGTATTCTGAACCCAAATTTTGCTTTAGATGCCTAATAATATGTCTATTCTTCATATTTAATCACAATTATCCATGTCTGATACTAAAATAAGGGCAACATTCACATAAAAATGTCAATTTAAGAAAAAATAAATCTGAACTTTTCTGGACTTTTCATGATAAAAATCTAAATTTTCACTTTTTTAGACATTTTACACAGATAAAAATGGTTAAAACCCCATCTTAAATGCATTTCCATTCATTTAAATGCAAAAAAATGAAAACATGATTTTGAAGGAATTTTGAATGTCTTTAGGTCACAAACCACCAAATAGAGTTGTTCTTTAACTCAATGTAAAGTGACCTTGGTCAGCCAAAAAAAAAGTCAAAATTTTGTCCATGGGGCCCTCTCAAAATCTTTTAATCAATAGAAATAGCATTCAGCCTGAAGAAAATGAAAAAAAAGTAGGGGGTCATGTATCATATAAGAAAAATTTGGTTCGTCAAACGCGGTGAACAGATTTTCTCACATGTACGGATTTACTCACTGTCCGTTAGCCCCAACCTTACTTTCACTTTCATATTTAAGCCAGATTACAAAATATTTCTGAATAAAACCATTTCACTTCATCACATACATGCATACAAAGCATTTAACACCAATTTCATGATTCTGATGCTGATTTGTCAAGACATACCCCCATTTCCAGTCGCTTTTAAGTTTTTTAACGGACTATTTGACTGTATCTGAATTTGGTCCGCGTAGGCATTTAGTGGTTATTTACCTTAAGGCAACCCTTTTTGGGCTGTTTAAGTGTTTTTTTAACTTTTTTCAATGCTACTATATATATGCAGCACAAAACAATCAATTCTAGACAAATTGGGCATGAAATCCAGAAAAAATTACAAACCTGCATATGCGCCTTTAAGGAGAAATTTGGTCAGCGCCTGTCAAATGGTATGAATAGTGACATGAAATGGGGTTGTATTTGTGCTAAAATGGTATTCTGAACCCAAATTTTGCTTTAGATGCCTAATAATATGTCTATTCTTCATATTTAATCACAATTATCCATGTCTGATACTAAAATAAGGGCAACATTCACATAAAAATGTCAATTTAAGAAAAAATAAATCTGAACTTTTCTGGACTTTTCATGATAAAAATCTAAATTTTCACTTTTTTAGACATTTTACACAGATAAAAATGGTTAAAACCCCATCTTGAATGCATTTCCATTCATTTAAATGCAAAAAAATGAAAACATGATTTTGAAGGAATTTTGAATGTCTTTAGGTCACAAACCACCAAATAGAGTTGTTCTTTAACTCAATGTAAAGTGACCTTGGTCAGCCAAAAAAAAAGTCAAAATTTTGTCCATGGGGCCCTCTCAAAATCTTTTAATCAATAGAAATAGCATTCAGCCTGAAGAAAATGAAAAAAAAGTAGGGGTTCATGTATCATATAAGAAAAATTTGGTTCGTCAAACGCGGTGAACAGATTTTCTCACATGTACGGATTTACTCACTGTCCGTTAGCCCCAACCTTACTTTCACTTTCATATTTAAGCCAGATTACAAAATATTTCTGAATAAAACCATTTCACTACATCACATACATGCATACAAAGCATTTAACACCAATTTCATGATTCTGATGCTGATTTGTCAAGACATACCCCCATTTCCAGTCGCTTTAAAGTTTTTTAACGGACTATTTGACTGTATCTGAATTTGGTCCGCGTAGGCATTTAGTGGTTATTTACCTTAAGGCAACCCTTTTTGGGCTGTTTAAGTGTTTTTTTAACTTTTTTCAATGCTACTATATATATGCAGCACAAAACAATCAATTCTAGACAAATTGGGCATGAAATCCAGAAAAAATTACAAACCTGCATATGCGCCTTTAAGGAGAAATTTGGTCAGCGCCTGTCAAATGGTATGAATAGTGACATGAAATGGGGTTGTATTTGTGCTAAAATGGTATTCTGAACCCAAATTTTGCTTTAGATGCCTAATAATATGTCTATTCTTCATATTTAATCACAATTATCCATGTCTGATACTAAAATAAGGGCAACATTCACATAAAAATGTCAATTTAAGAAAAAATAAATCTGAACTTTTCTGGACTTTTCATGATAAAAATCTAAATTTTCACTTTTTTAGACATTTTACACAGATAAAAATGGTTAAAACCCCATCTTGAATGCATTTCCATTCATTTAAATGCAAAAAAATGAAAACATGATTTTGAAGGAATTTTGAATGTCTTAAGGCAACCCTTTTTGGGCTGTTTAAGTGTTTTTTTAACTTTTTTCAATGCTACTATATATATGCAGCACAAAACAATCAATTCTAGACAAATTGGGCATGAAATCCAGAAAAAATTACAAACCTGCATATGCGCCTTTAAGGAGAAATTTGGTCAGCGCCTGTCAAATGGTATGAATAGTGACATGAAATGGGGTTGTATTTGTGCTAAAATGGTATTCTGAACCCAAATTTTGCTTTAGATGCCTAATAATATGTCTATTCTTCATATTTAATCACAATTATCCATGTCTGATACTAAAATAAGGGCAACATTCACATAAAAATGTCAATTTAAGAAAAAATAAATCTGAACTTTTCTGGACTTTTCATGATAAAAATCTAAATTTTCACTTTTTTAGACATTTTACACAGATAAAAATGGTTAAAACCCCATCTTGAATGCATTTCCATTCATTTAAATGCAAAAAAATGAAAACATGATTTTGAAGGAATTTTGAATGTCTTTAGGTCACAAACCACCAAATAGAGTTGTTCTTTAACTCAATGTAAAGTGACCTTGGTCAGCCAAAAAAAAAGTCAAAATTTTGTCCATGGGGCCCTCTCAAAATCTTTTAATCAATAGAAATAGCATTCAGCCTGAAGAAAATGAAAAAAAAGTAGGGGGTCATGTATCATATAAGAAAAATTTGGTTCGTCAAACGCGGTGAACAGATTTTCTCACATGTACGGATTTACTCACTGTCCGTTAGCCCCAACCTTACTTTCACTTTCATATTTAAGCCAGATTACAAAATATTTCTGAATAAAACCATTTCACTACATCACATACATGCATACAAAGCATTTAACACCAATTTCATGATTCTGATGCTGATTTGTCAAGACATACCCCCATTTCCAGTCGCTTTAAAGTTTTTTAACGGACTATTTGACTGTATCTGAATTTGGTCCGCGTAGGCATTTAGTGGTTATTTACCTTAAGGCAACCCTTTTTGGGCTGTTTAAGTGTTTTTTTAACTTTTTTCAATGCTACTATATATATGCAGCACAAAACAATCAATTCTAGACAAATTGGGCATGAAATCCAGAAAAAATTACAAACCTGCATATGCGCCTTTAAGGAGAAATTTGGTCAGCGCCTGTCAAATGGTATGAATAGTGACATGAAATGGGGTTGTATTTGTGCTAAAATGGTATTCTGAACCCAAATTTTGCTTTAGATGCCTAATAATATGTCTATTCTTCATATTTAATCACAATTATCCATGTCTGATACTAAAATAAGGGCAACATTCACATAAAAATGTCAATTTAAGAAAAAATAAATCTGAACTTTTCTGGACTTTTCATGATAAAAATCTAAATTTTCACTTTTTTAGACATTTTACACAGATAAAAATGGTTAAAACCCCATCTTGAATGCATTTCCATTCATTTAAATGCAAAAAAATGAAAACATGATTTTGAAGGAATTTTGAATGTCTTTAGGTCACAAACCACCAAATAGAGTTGTTCTTTAACTCAATGTAAAGTGACCTTGGTCAGCCAAAAAAAAAGTCAAAATTTTGTCCATGGGGCCCTCTCAAAATCTTTTAATCAATAGAAATAGCATTCAGCCTGAAGAAAATGAAAAAAAAGTAGGGGGTCATGTATCATATAAGAAAAATTTGGTTCGTCAAACGCGGTGAACAGATTTTCTCACATGTACGGATTTACTCACTGTCCGTTAGCCCCAACCTTACTTTCACTTTCATATTTAAGCCAGATTACAAAATATTTCTGAATAAAACCATTTCACTACATCACATACATGCATACAAAGCATTTAACACCAATTTCATGATTCTGATGCTGATTTGTCAAGACATACCCCCATTTCCAGTCGCTTTAAAGTTTTTTAACGGACTATTTGACTGTATCTGAATTTGGTCCGCGTAGGCATTTAGTGGTTATTTACCTTAAGGCAACCCTTTTTGGGCTGTTTAAGTGTTTTTTTAACTTTTTTCAATGCTACTATATATATGCAGCACAAAACAATCAATTCTAGACAAATTGGGCATGAAATCCAGAAAAAATTACAAACCTGCATATGCGCCTTTAAGGAGAAATTTGGTCAGCGCCTGTCAAATGGTATGAATAGTGACATGAAATGGGGTTGTATTTGTGCTAAAATGGTATTCTGAACCCAAATTTTGCTTTAGATGCCTAATAATATGTCTATTCTTCATATTTAATCACAATTATCCATGTCTGATACTAAAATAAGGGCAACATTCACATAAAAATGTCAATTTAAGAAAAAATAAATCTGAACTTTTCTGGACTTTTCATGATAAAAATCTAAATTTTCACTTTTTTAGACATTTTACACAGATAAAAATGGTTAAAACCCCATCTTGAATGCATTTCCATTCATTTAAATGCAAAAAAATGAAAACATGATTTTGAAGGAATTTTGAATGTCTTTAAGGCAACCCTTTTTGGGCTGTTTAAGTGTTTTTTTAACTTTTTTCAATGCTACTATATATATGCAGCACAAAACAATCAATTCTAGACAAATTGGGCATGAAATCCAGAAAAAATTACAAACCTGCATATGCGCCTTTAAGGAGAAATTTGGTCAGCGCCTGTCAAATGGTATGAATAGTGACATGAAATGGGGTTGTATTTGTGCTAAAATGGTATTCTGAACCCAAATTTTGCTTTAGATGCCTAATAATATGTCTATTCTTCATATTTAATCACAATTATCCATGTCTGATACTAAAATAAGGGCAACATTCACATAAAAATGTCAATTTAAGAAAAAATAAATCTGAACTTTTCTGGACTTTTCATGATAAAAATCTAAATTTTCACTTTTTTAGACATTTTACACAGATAAAAATGGTTAAAACCCCATCTTGAATGCATTTCCATTCATTTAAATGCAAAAAAATGAAAACATGATTTTGAAGGAATTTTGAATGTCTTTAGGTCACAAACCACCAAATAGAGTTGTTCTTTAACTCAATGTAAAGTGACCTTGGTCAGCCAAAAAAAAAGTCAAAATTTTGTCCATGGGGCCCTCTCAAAATCTTTTAATCAATAGAAATAGCATTCAGCCTGAAGAAAATGAAAAAAAAGTAGGGGGTCATGTATCATATAAGAAAAATTTGGTTCGTCAAACGCGGTGAACAGATTTTCTCACATGTACGGATTTACTCACTGTCCGTTAGCCCCAACCTTACTTTCACTTTCATATTTAAGCCAGATTACAAAATATTTCTGAATAAAACCATTTCACTACATCACATACATGCATACAAAGCATTTAACACCAATTTCATGATTCTGATGCTGATTTGTCAAGACATACCCCCATTTCCAGTCGCTTTAAAGTTTTTTAACGGACTATTTGACTGTATCTGAATTTGGTCCGCGTAGGCATTTAGTGGTTATTTACCTTAAGGCAACCCTTTTTGGGCTGTTTAAGTGTTTTTTTAACTTTTTTCAATGCTACTATATATATGCAGCACAAAACAATCAATTCTAGACAAATTGGGCATGAAATCCAGAAAAAATTACAAACCTGCATATGCGCCTTTAAGGAGAAATTTGGTCAGCGCCTGTCAAATGGTATGAATAGTGACATGAAATGGGGTTGTATTTGTGCTAAAATGGTATTCTGAACCCAAATTTTGCTTTAGATGCCTAATAATATGTCTATTCTTCATATTTAATCACAATTATCCATGTCTGATACTAAAATAAGGGCAACATTCACATAAAAATGTCAATTTAAGAAAAAATAAATCTGAACTTTTCTGGACTTTTCATGATAAAAATCTAAATTTTCACTTTTTTAGACATTTTACACAGATAAAAATGGTTAAAACCCCATCTTGAATGCATTTCCATTCATTTAAATGCAAAAAAATGAAAACATGATTTTGAAGGAATTTTGAATGTCTTTAGGTCACAAACCACCAAATAGAGTTGTTCTTTAACTCAATGTAAAGTGACCTTGGTCAGCCAAAAAAAAAGTCAAAATTTTGTCCATGGGGCCCTCTCAAAATCTTTTAATCAATAGAAATAGCATTCAGCCTGAAGAAAATGAAAAAAAAGTAGGGGGTCATGTATCATATAAGAAAAATTTGGTTCGTCAAACGCGGTGAACAGATTTTCTCACATGTACGGATTTACTCACTGTCCGTTAGCCCCAACCTTACTTTCACTTTCATATTTAAGCCAGATTACAAAATATTTCTGAATAAAACCATTTCACTACATCACATACATGCATACAAAGCATTTAACACCAATTTCATGATTCTGATGCTGATTTGTCAAGACATACCCCCATTTCCAGTCGCTTTAAAGTTTTTTAACGGACTATTTGACTGTATCTGAATTTGGTCCGCGTAGGCATTTAGTGGTTATTTACCTTAAGGCAACCCTTTTTGGGCTGTTTAAGTGTTTTTTTAACTTTTTTCAATGCTACTATATATATGCAGCACAAAACAATCAATTCTAGACAAATTGGGCATGAAATCCAGAAAAAATTACAAACCTGCATATGCGCCTTTAAGGAGAAATTTGGTCAGCGCCTGTCAAATGGTATGAATAGTGACATGAAATGGGGTTGTATTTGTGCTAAAATGGTATTCTGAACCCAAATTTTGCTTTAGATGCCTAATAATATGTCTATTCTTCATATTTAATCACAATTATCCATGTCTGATACTAAAATAAGGGCAACATTCACATAAAAATGTCAATTTAAGAAAAAATAAATCTGAACTTTTCTGGACTTTTCATGATAAAAATCTAAATTTTCACTTTTTTAGACATTTTACACAGATAAAAATGGTTAAAACCCCATCTTGAATGCATTTCCATTCATTTAAATGCAAAAAAATGAAAACATGATTTTGAAGGAATTTTGAATGTCTTTAGGTCACAAACCACCAAATAGAGTTGTTCTTTAACTCAATGTAAAGTGACCTTGGTCAGCCAAAAAAAAAGTCAAAATTTTGTCCATGGGGCCCTCTCAAAATCTTTTAATCAATAGAAATAGCATTCAGCCTGAAGAAAATGAAAAAAAAGTAGGGGGTCATGTATCATATAAGAAAAATTTGGTTCGTCAAACGCGGTGAACAGATTTTCTCACATGTACGGATTTACTCACTGTCCGTTAGCCCCAACCTTACTTTCACTTTCATATTTAAGCCAGATTACAAAATATTTCTGAATAAAACCATTTCACTACATCACATACATGCATACAAAGCATTTAACACCAATTTCATGATTCTGATGCTGATTTGTCAAGACATACCCCCATTTCCAGTCGCTTTAAAGTTTTTTAACGGACTATTTGACTGTATCTGAATTTGGTCCGCGTAGGCATTTAGTGGTTATTTACCTTAAGGCAACCCTTTTTGGGCTGTTTAAGTGTTTTTTTAACTTTTTTCAATGCTACTATATATATGCAGCACAAAACAATCAATTCTAGACAAATTGGGCATGAAATCCAGAAAAAATTACAAACCTGCATATGCGCCTTTAAGGAGAAATTTGGTCAGCGCCTGTCAAATGGTATGAATAGTGACATGAAATGGGGTTGTATTTGTGCTAAAATGGTATTCTGAACCCAAATTTTGCTTTAGATGCCTAATAATATGTCTATTCTTCATATTTAATCACAATTATCCATGTCTGATACTAAAATAAGGGCAACATTCACATAAAAATGTCAATTTAAGAAAAAATAAATCTGAACTTTTCTGGACTTTTCATGATAAGAATCTAAATTTTCACTTTTTTAGACATTTTACACAGATAAAAATGGTTAAAACCCCATCTTGAATGCATTTCCATTCATTTAAATGCAAAAAAATGAAAACATGATTTTGAAGGAATTTTGAATGTCTTGGCAACCCTTTTTGGGCTGTTTAAGTGTTTTTTTTAACTTTTTTCAATGCTACTATATATATGCAGCACAAAACAATCAATTCTAGACAAATTGGGCATGAAATCCAGAAAAAATTACAAACCTGCATATGCGCCTTTAAGGAGAAATTTGGTCAGCGCCTGTCAAATGGTATGAATAGTGACATGAAATGGGGTTGTATTTGTGCTAAAATGGTATTCTGAACCCAAATTTTGCTTTAGATGCCTAATAATATGTCTATTCTTCATATTTAATCACAATTATCCATGTCTGATACTAAAATAAGGGCAACATTCACATAAAAATGTCAATTTAAGAAAAAATAAATCTGAACTTTTCTGGACTTTTCATGATAAAAATCTAAATTTTCACTTTTTTAGACATTTTACACAGATAAAAATGGTTAAAACCCCATCTTGAATGCATTTCCATTCATTTAAATGCAAAAAAATGAAAACATGATTTTGAAGGAATTTTGAATGTCTTTAGGTCACAAACCACCAAATAGAGTTGTTCTTTAACTCAATGTAAAGTGACCTTGGTCAGCCAAAAAAAAAGTCAAAATTTTGTCCATGGGGCCCTCTCAAAATCTTTTAATCAATAGAAATAGCATTCAGCCTGAAGAAAATGAAAAAAAAGTAGGGGGTCATGTATCATATAAGAAAAATTTGGTTCGTCAAACGCGGTGAACAGATTTTCTCACATGTACGGATTTACTCACTGTCCGTTAGCCCCAACCTTACTTTCACTTTCATATTTAAGCCAGATTACAAAATATTTCTGAATAAAACCATTTCACTACATCACATACATGCATACAAAGCATTTAACACCAATTTCATGATTCTGATGCTGATTTGTCAAGACATACCCCCATTTCCAGTCGCTTTAAAGTTTTTTAACGGACTATTTGACTGTATCTGAATTTGGTCCGCGTAGGCATTTAGTGGTTATTTACCTTAAGGCAACCCTTTTTGGGCTGTTTAAGTGTTTTTTTTAACTTTTTTCAATGCTACTATATATATGCAGCACAAAACAATCAATTCTAGACAAATTGGGCATGAAATCCAGAAAAAATTACAAACCTGCATATGCGCCTTTAAGGAGAAATTTGGTCAGCGCCTGTCAAATGGTATGAATAGTGACATGAAATGGGGTTGTATTTGTGCTAAAATGGTATTCTGAACCCAAATTTTGCTTTAGATGCCTAATAATATGTCTATTCTTCATATTTAATCACAATTATCCATGTCTGATACTAAAATAAGGGCAACATTCACATAAAAATGTCAATTTAAGAAAAAATAAATCTGAACTTTTCTGGACTTTTCATGATAAAAATCTAAATTTTCACTTTTTTAGACATTTTACACAGATAAAAATGGTTAAAACCCCATCTTGAATGCATTTCCATTCATTTAAATGCAAAAAAATGAAAACATGATTTTGAAGGAATTTTGAATGTCTTTAGGTCACAAACCACCAAATAGAGTTGTTCTTTAACTCAATGTAAAGTGACCTTGGTCAGCCAAAAAAAAAGTCAAAATTTTGTCCATGGGGCCCTCTCAAAATCTTTTAATCAATAGAAATAGCATTCAGCCTGAAGAAAATGAAAAAAAAGTAGGGGGTCATGTATCATATAAGAAAAATTTGGTTCGTCAAACGCGGTGAACAGATTTTCTCACATGTACGGATTTACTCACTGTCCGTTAGCCCCAACCTTACTTTCACTTTCATATTTAAGCCAGATTACAAAATATTTCTGAATAAAACCATTTCACTACATCACATACATGCATACAAAGCATTTAACACCAATTTCATGATTCTGATGCTGATTTGTCAAGACATACCCCCATTTCCAGTCGCTTTAAAGTTTTTTAACGGACTATTTGACTGTATCTGAATTTGGTCCGCGTAGGCATTTAGTGGTTATTTACCTTAAGGCAACCCTTTTTGGGCTGTTTAAGTGTTTTTTTTAACTTTTTTCAATGCTACTATATATATGCAGCACAAAACAATCAATTCTAGACAAATTGGGCATGAAATCCAGAAAAAATTACAAACCTGCATATGCGCCTTTAAGGAGAAATTTGGTCAGCGCCTGTCAAATGGTATGAATAGTGACATGAAATGGGGTTGTATTTGTGCTAAAATGGTATTCTGAACCCAAATTTTGCTTTAGATGCCTAATAATATGTCTATTCTTCATATTTAATCACAATTATCCATGTCTGATACTAAAATAAGGGCAACATTCACATAAAAATGTCAATTTAAGAAAAAATAAATCTGAACTTTTCTGGACTTTTCATGATAAAAATCTAAATTTTCACTTTTTTAGACATTTTACACAGATAAAAATGGTTAAAACCCCATCTTGAATGCATTTCCATTCATTTAAATGCAAAAAAATGAAAACATGATTTTGAAGGAATTTTGAATGTCTTTAGGTCACAAACCACCAAATAGAGTTGTTCTTTAACTCAATGTAAAGTGACCTTGGTCAGCCAAAAAAAAAGTCAAAATTTTGTCCATGGGGCCCTCTCAAAATCTTTTAATCAATAGAAATAGCATTCAGCCTGAAGAAAATGAAAAAAAAGTAGGGGGTCATGTATCATATAAGAAAAATTTGGTTCGTCAAACGCGGTGAACAGATTTTCTCACATGTACGGATTTACTCACTGTCCGTTAGCCCCAACCTTACTTTCACTTTCATATTTAAGCCAGATTACAAAATATTTCTGAATAAAACCATTTCACTACATCACATACATGCATACAAAGCATTTAACACCAATTTCATGATTCTGATGCTGATTTGTCAAGACATACCCCCATTTCCAGTCGCTTTAAAGTTTTTTAACGGACTATTTGACTGTATCTGAATTTGGTCCGCGTAGGCATTTAGTGGTTATTTACCTTAAGGCAACCCTTTTTGGGCTGTTTAAGTGTTTTTTTTAACTTTTTTCAATGCTACTATATATATGCAGCACAAAACAATCAATTCTAGACAAATTGGGCATGAAATCCAGAAAAAATTACAAACCTGCATATGCGCCTTTAAGGAGAAATTTGGTCAGCGCCTGTCAAATGGTATGAATAGTGACATGAAATGGGGTTGTATTTGTGCTAAAATGGTATTCTGAACCCAAATTTTGCTTTAGATGCCTAATAATATGTCTATTCTTCATATTTAATCACAATTATCCATGTCTGATACTAAAATAAGGGCAACATTCACATAAAAATGTCAATTTAAGAAAAAATAAATCTGAACTTTTCTGGACTTTTCATGATAAAAATCTAAATTTTCACTTTTTTAGACATTTTACACAGATAAAAATGGTTAAAACCCCATCTTGAATGCATTTCCATTCATTTAAATGCAAAAAAATGAAAACATGATTTTGAAGGAATTTTGAATGTCTTTAGGTCACAAACCACCAAATAGAGTTGTTCTTTAACTCAATGTAAAGTGACCTTGGTCAGCCAAAAAAAAAGTCAAAATTTTGTCCATGGGGCCCTCTCAAAATCTTTTAATCAATAGAAATAGCATTCAGCCTGAAGAAAATGAAAAAAAAGTAGGGGGTCATGTATCATATAAGAAAAATTTGGTTCGTCAAACGCGGTGAACAGATTTTCTCACATGTACGGATTTACTCACTGTCCGTTAGCCCCAACCTTACTTTCACTTTCATATTTAAGCCAGATTACAAAATATTTCTGAATAAAACCATTTCACTACATCACATACATGCATACAAAGCATTTAACACCAATTTCATGATTCTGATGCTGATTTGTCAAGACATACCCCCATTTCCAGTCGCTTTAAAGTTTTTTAACGGACTATTTGACTGTATCTGAATTTGGTCCGCGTAGGCATTTAGTGGTTATTTACCTTAAGGCAACCCTTTTTGGGCTGTTTAAGTGTTTTTTTTAACTTTTTTCAATGCTACTATATATATGCAGCACAAAACAATCAATTCTAGACAAATTGGGCATGAAATCCAGAAAAAATTACAAACCTGCATATGCGCCTTTAAGGAGAAATTTGGTCAGCGCCTGTCAAATGGTATGAATAGTGACATGAAATGGGGTTGTATTTGTGCTAAAATGGTATTCTGAACCCAAATTTTGCTTTAGATGCCTAATAATATGTCTATTCTTCATATTTAATCACAATTATCCATGTCTGATACTAAAATAAGGGCAACATTCACATAAAAATGTCAATTTAAGAAAAAATAAATCTGAACTTTTCTGGACTTTTCATGATAAAAATCTAAATTTTCACTTTTTTAGACATTTTACACAGATAAAAATGGTTAAAACCCCATCTTGAATGCATTTCCATTCATTTAAATGCAAAAAAATGAAAACATGATTTTGAAGGAATTTTGAATGTCTTTAGGTCACAAACCACCAAATAGAGTTGTTCTTTAACTCAATGTAAAGTGACCTTGGTCAGCCAAAAAAAAAGTCAAAATTTTGTCCATGGGGCCCTCTCAAAATCTTTTAATCAATAGAAATAGCATTCAGCCTGAAGAAAATGAAAAAAAAGTAGGGGGTCATGTATCATATAAGAAAAATTTGGTTCGTCAAACGCGGTGAACAGATTTTCTCACATGTACGGATTTACTCACTGTCCGTTAGCCCCAACCTTACTTTCACTTTCATATTTAAGCCAGATTACAAAATATTTCTGAATAAAACCATTTCACTACATCACATACATGCATACAAAGCATTTAACACCAATTTCATGATTCTGATGCTGATTTGTCAAGACATACCCCCATTTCCAGTCGCTTTAAAGTTTTTTAACGGACTATTTGACTGTATCTGAATTTGGTCCGCGTAGGCATTTAGTGGTTATTTACCTTAAGGCAACCCTTTTTGGGCTGTTTAAGTGTTTTTTTTAACTTTTTTTAATGCTACTATATATATGCAGCACAAAACAATCAATTCTAGACAAATTGGGCATGAAATCCAGAAAAAATTACAAACCTGCATATGCGCCTTTAAGGAGAAATTTGGTCAGCGCCTGTCAAATGGTATGAATAGTGACATGAAATGGGGATGTATTTGTGCTAAAATGGTATTCTGAACCCAAATTTTGCTTTAGATGCCTAATAATATGTCTATTCTTCATATTTAATCACAATTATCCATGTCTGATACTAAAATAAGGGCAACATTCACATAAAAATGTCAATTTAAGAAAAAATAAATCTGAACTTTTCTGGACTTTTCATGATAAAAATCTAAATTTTCACTTTTTTAGACATTTTACACAGATAAAAATGGTTAAAACCCCATCTTGAATGCATTTCCATTCATTTAAATGCAAAAAAATGAAAACATGATTTTGAAGGAATTTTGAATGTCTTTAGGTCACAAACCACCAAATAGAGTTGTTCTTTAACTCAATGTAAAGTGACCTTGGTCAGCCAAAAAAAAAGTCAAAATTTTGTCCATGGGGCCCTCTCAAAATCTTTTAATCAATAGAAATAGCATTCAGCCTGAAGAAAATGAAAAAAAAGTAGGGGGTCATGTATCATATAAGAAAAATTTGGTTCGTCAAACGCGGTGAACAGATTTTCTCACATGTACGGATTTACTCACTGTCCGTTAGCCCCAACCTTACTTTCACTTTCATATTTAAGCCAGATTACAAAATATTTCTGAATAAAACCATTTCACTACATCACATACATGCATACAAAGCATTTAACACCAATTTCATGATTCTGATGCTGATTTGTCAAGACATACCCCCATTTCCAGTCGCTTTAAAGTTTTTTAACGGACTATTTGACTGTATCTGAATTTGGTCCGCGTAGGCATTTAGTGGTTATTTACCTTAAGGCAACCCTTTTTGGGCTGTTTAAGTGTTTTTTTAACTTTTTTCAATGCTACTATATATATGCAGCACAAAACAATCAATTCTAGACAAATTGGGCATGAAATCCAGAAAAAATTACAAACCTGCATATGCGCCTTTAAGGAGAAATTTGGTCAGCGCCTGTCAAATGGTATGAATAGTGACATGAAATGGGGTTGTATTTGTGCTAAAATGGTATTCTGAACCCAAATTTTGCTTTAGATGCCTAATAATATGTCTATTCTTCATATTTAATCACAATTATCCATGTCTGATACTAAAATAAGGGCAACATTCACATAAAAATGTCAATTTAAGAAAAAATAAATCTGAACTTTTCTGGACTTTTCATGATAAAAATCTAAATTTTCACTTTTTTAGACATTTTACACAGATAAAAATGGTTAAAACCCCATCTTGAATGCATTTCCATTCATTTAAATGCAAAAAAATGAAAACATGATTTTGAAGGAATTTTGAATGTCTTTAGGTCACAAACCACCAAATAGAGTTGTTCTTTAACTCAATGTAAAGTGACCTTGGTCAGCCAAAAAAAAAGTCAAAATTTTGTCCATGGGGCCCTCTCAAAATCTTTTAATCAATAGAAATAGCATTCAGCCTGAAGAAAATGAAAAAAAAGTAGGGGGTCATGTATCATATAAGAAAAATTTGGTTCGTCAAACGCGGTGAACAGATTTTCTCACATGTACGGATTTACTCACTGTCCGTTAGCCCCAACCTTACTTTCACTTTCATATTTAAGCCAGATTACAAAATATTTCTGAATAAAACCATTTCACTACATCACATACATGCATACAAAGCATTTAACACCAATTTCATGATTCTGATGCTGATTTGTCAAGACATACCCCCATTTCCAGTCGCTTTAAAGTTTTTTAACGGACTATTTGACTGTATCTGAATTTGGTCCGCGTAGGCATTTAGTGGTTATTTACCTTAAGGCAACCCTTTTTGGGCTGTTTAAGTGTTTTTTTTAACTTTTTTCAATGCTACTATATATATGCAGCACAAAACAATCAATTCTAGACAAATTGGGCATGAAATCCAGAAAAAATTACAAACCTGCATATGCGCCTTTAAGGAGAAATTTGGTCAGCGCCTGTCAAATGGTATGAATAGTGACATGAAATGGGGTTGTATTTGTGCTAAAATGGTATTCTGAACCCAAATTTTGCTTTAGATGCCTAATAATATGTCTATTCTTCATATTTAATCACAATTATCCATGTCTGATACTAAAATAAGGGCAACATTCACATAAAAATGTCAATTTAAGAAAAAATAAATCTGAACTTTTCTGGACTTTTCATGATAAAAATCTAAATTTTCACTTTTTTAGACATTTTACACAGATAAAAATGGTTAAAACCCCATCTTGAATGCATTTCCATTCATTTAAATGCAAAAAAATGAAAACATGATTTTGAAGGAATTTTGAATGTCTTTAGGTCACAAACCACCAAATAGAGTTGTTCTTTAACTCAATGTAAAGTGACCTTGGTCAGCCAAAAAAAAAGTCAAAATTTTGTCCATGGGGCCCTCTCAAAATCTTTTAATCAATAGAAATAGCATTCAGCCTGAAGAAAATGAAAAAAAAGTAGGGGGTCATGTATCATATAAGAAAAATTTGGTTCGTCAAACGCGGTGAACAGATTTTCTCACATGTACGGATTTACTCACTGTCCGTTAGCCCCAACCTTACTTTCACTTTCATATTTAAGCCAGATTACAAAATATTTCTGAATAAAACCATTTCACTACATCACATACATGCATACAAAGCATTTAACACCAATTTCATGATTCTGATGCTGATTTGTCAAGACATACCCCCATTTCCAGTCGCTTTAAAGTTTTTTAACGGACTATTTGACTGTATCTGAATTTGGTCCGCGTAGGCATTTAGTGGTTATTTACCTTAAGGCAACCCTTTTTGGGCTGTTTAAGTGTTTTTTTTAACTTTTTTCAATGCTACTATATATATGCAGCACAAAACAATCAATTCTAGACAAATTGGGCATGAAATCCAGAAAAAATTACAAACCTGCATATGCGCCTTTAAGGAGAAATTTGGTCAGCGCCTGTCAAATGGTATGAATAGTGACATGAAATGGGGTTGTATTTGTGCTAAAATGGTATTCTGAACCCAAATTTTGCTTTAGATGCCTAATAATATGTCTATTCTTCATATTTAATCACAATTATCCATGTCTGATACTAAAATAAGGGCAACATTCACATAAAAATGTCAATTTAAGAAAAAATAAATCTGAACTTTTCTGGACTTTTCATGATAAAAATCTAAATTTTCACTTTTTTAGACATTTTACACAGATAAAAATGGTTAAAACCCCATCTTGAATGCATTTCCATTCATTTAAATGCAAAAAAATGAAAACATGATTTTGAAGGAATTTTGAATGTCTTTAGGTCACAAACCACCAAATAGAGTTGTTCTTTAACTCAATGTAAAGTGACCTTGGTCAGCCAAAAAAAAAGTCAAAATTTTGTCCATGGGGCCCTCTCAAAATCTTTTAATCAATAAAAATAGCATTCAGCCTGAAGAAAATGAAAAAAAAGTAGGGGGTCATGTATCATATAAGAAAAATTTGGTTCGTCAAACGCGGTGAACAGATTTTCTCACATGTACGGATTTACTCACTGTCCGTTAGCCCCAACCTTACTTTCACTTTCATATTTAAGCCAGATTACAAAATATTTCTGAATAAAACCATTTCACTACATCACATACATGCATACAAAGCATTTAACACCAATTTCATGATTCTGATGCTGATTTGTCAAGACATACCCCCATTTCCAGTCGCTTTAAAGTTTTTTAACGGACTATTTGACTGTATCTGAATTTGGTCCGCGTAGGCATTTAGTGGTTATTTACCTTAAGGCAACCCTTTTTGGGCTGTTTAAGTGTTTTTTTAACTTTTTTCAATGCTACTATATATATGCAGCACAAAACAATCAATTCTAGACAAATTGGGCATGAAATCCAGAAAATATTACAAACCTGCATATGCGCCTTTAAGGAGAAATTTGGTCAGCGCCTGTCAAATGGTATGAATAGTGACATGAAATGGGGTTGTATTTGTGCTAAAATGGTATTCTGAACCCAAATTTTGCTTTAGATGCCTAATAATATGTCTATTCTTCATATTTAATCACAATTATCCATGTCTGATACTAAAATAAGGGCAACATTCACATAAAAATGTCAATTTAAGAAAAAATAAATCTGAACTTTTCTGGACTTTTCATGATAAAAATCTAAATTTTCACTTTTTTAGACATTTTACACAGATAAAAATGGTTAAAACCCCATCTTGAATGCATTTCCATTCATTTAAATGCAAAAAAATGAAAACATGATTTTGAAGGAATTTTGAATGTCTTTAGGTCACAAACCACCAAATAGAGTTGTTCTTTAACTCAATGTAAAGTGACCTTGGTCAGCCAAAAAAAAAGTCAAAATTTTGTCCATGGGGCCCTCTCAAAATCTTTTAATCAATAGAAATAGCATTCAGCCTGAAGAAAATGAAAAAAAAGTAGGGGGTCATGTATCATATAAGAAAAATTTGGTTCGTCAAACGCGGTGAACAGATTTTCTCACATGTACGGATTTACTCACTGTCCGTTAGCCCCAACCTTACTTTCACTTTCATATTTAAGCCAGATTACAAAATATTTCTGAATAAAACCATTTCACTACATCACATACATGCATACAAAGCATTTAACACCAATTTCATGATTCTGATGCTGATTTGTCAAGACATACCCCCATTTCCAGTCGCTTTAAAGTTTTTTAACGGACTATTTGACTGTATCTGAATTTGGTCCGCGTAGGCATTTAGTGGTTATTTACCTTAAGGCAACCCTTTTTGGGCTGTTTAAGTGTTTTTTTTAACTTTTTTCAATGCTACTATATATATGCAGCACAAAACAATCAATTCTAGACAAATTGGGCATGAAATCCAGAAAAAATTACAAACCTGCATATGCGCCTTTAAGGAGAAATTTGGTCAGCGCCTGTCAAATGGTATGAATAGTGACATGAAATGGGGTTGTATTTGTGCTAAAATGGTATTCTGAACCCAAATTTTGCTTTAGATGCCTAATAATATGTCTATTCTTCATATTTAATCACAATTATCCATGTCTGATACTAAAATAAGGGCAACATTCACATAAAAATGTCAATTTAAGAAAAAATAAATCTGAACTTTTCTGGACTTTTCATGATAAAAATCTAAATTTTCACTTTTTTAGACATTTTACACAGATAAAAATGGTTAAAACCCCATCTTGAATGCATTTCCATTCATTTAAATGCAAAAAAATGAAAACATGATTTTGAAGGAATTTTGAATGTCTTTAGGTCACAAACCACCAAATAGAGTTGTTCTTTAACTCAATGTAAAGTGACCTTGGTCAGCCAAAAAAAAAGTCAAAATTTTGTCCATGGGGCCCTCTCAAAATCTTTTAATCAATAGAAATAGCATTCAGCCTGAAGAAAATGAAAAAAAAGTAGGGGGTCATGTATCATATAAGAAAAATTTGGTTCGTCAAACGCGGTGAACAGATTTTCTCACATGTACGGATTTACTCACTGTCCGTTAGCCCCAACCTTACTTTCACTTTCATATTTAAGCCAGATTACAAAATATTTCTGAATAAAACCATTTCACTACATCACATACATGCATACAAAGCATTTAACACCAATTTCATGATTCTGATGCTGATTTGTCAAGACATACCCCCATTTCCAGTCGCTTTAAAGTTTTTTAACGGACTATTTGACTGTATCTGAATTTGGTCCGCGTAGGCATTTAGTGGTTATTTACCTTAAGGCAACCCTTTTTGGGCTGTTTAAGTGTTTTTTTTAACTTTTTTCAATGCTACTATATATATGCAGCACAAAACAATCAATTCTAGACAAATTGGGCATGAAATCCAGAAAAAATTACAAACCTGCATATGCGCCTTTAAGGAGAAATTTGGTCAGCGCCTGTCAAATGGTATGAATAGTGACATGAAATGGGGTTGTATTTGTGCTAAAATGGTATTCTGAACCCAAATTTTGCTTTAGATGCCTAATAATATGTCTATTCTTCATATTTAATCACAATTATCCATGTCTGATACTAAAATAAGGGCAACATTCACATAAAAATGTCAATTTAAGAAAAAATAAATCTGAACTTTTCTGGACTTTTCATGATAAAAATCTAAATTTTCACTTTTTTAGACATTTTACACAGATAAAAATGGTTAAAACCCCATCTTGAATGCATTTCCATTCATTTAAATGCAAAAAAATGAAAACATGATTTTGAAGGAATTTTGAATGTCTTTAGGTCACAAACCACCAAATAGAGTTGTTCTTTAACTCAATGTAAAGTGACCTTGGTCAGCCAAAAAAAAGTCAAAATTTTGTCCATGGGGCCCTCTCAAAATCTTTTAATCAATAGAAATAGCATTCAGCCTGAAGAAAATGAAAAAAAAGTAGGGGGTCATGTATCATATAAGAAAAATTTGGTTCGTCAAACGCGGTGAACAGATTTTCTCACATGTACGGATTTACTCACTGTCCGTTAGCCCCAACCTTACTTTCACTTTCATATTTAAGCCAGATTACAAAATATTTCTGAATAAAACCATTTCACTACATCACATACATGCATACAAAGCATTTAACACCAATTTCATGATTCTGATGCTGATTTGTCAAGACATACCCCCATTTCCAGTCGCTTTAAAGTTTTTTAACGGACTATTTGACTGTATCTGAATTTGGTCCGCGTAGGCATTTAGTGGTTATTTACCTTAAGGCAACCCTTTTTGGGCTGTTTAAGTGTTTTTTTAACTTTTTTCAATGCTACTATATATATGCAGCACAAAACAATCAATTCTAGACAAATTGGGCATGAAATCCAGAAAAAATTACAAACCTGCATATGCGCCTTTAAGGAGAAATTTGGTCAGCGCCTGTCAAATGGTATGAATAGTGACATGAAATGGGGTTGTATTTGTGCTAAAATGGTATTCTGAACCCAAATTTTGCTTTAGATGCCTAATAATATGTCTATTCTTCATATTTAATCACAATTATCCATGTCTGATACTAAAATAAGGGCAACATTCACATAAAAATGTCAATTTAAGAAAAAATAAATCTGAACTTTTCTGGACTTTTCATGATAAAAATCTAAATTTTCACTTTTTTAGACATTTTACACAGATAAAAATGGTTAAAACCCCATCTTGAATGCATTTCCATTCATTTAAATGCAAAAAAATGAAAACATGATTTTGAAGGAATTTTGAATGTCTTTAGGTCACAAACCACCAAATAGAGTTGTTCTTTAACTCAATGTAAAGTGACCTTGGTCAGCCAAAAAAAAAGTCAAAATTTTGTCCATGGGGCCCTCTCAAAATCTTTTAATCAATAGAAATAGCATTCAGCCTGAAGAAAATGAAAAAAAAGTAGGGGGTCATGTATCATATAAGAAAAATTTGGTTCGTCAAACGCGGTGAACAGATTTTCTCACATGTACGGATTTACTCACTGTCCGTTAGCCCCAACCTTACTTTCACTTTCATATTTAAGCCAGATTACAAAATATTTCTGAATAAAACCATTTCACTACATCACATACATGCATACAAAGCATTTAACACCAATTTCATGATTCTGATGCTGATTTGTCAAGACATACCCCCATTTCCAGTCGCTTTAAAGTTTTTTAACGGACTATTTGACTGTATCTGAATTTGGTCCGCGTAGGCATTTAGTGGTTATTTACCTTAAGGCAACCCTTTTTGGGCTGTTTAAGTGTTTTTTTAACTTTTTTCAATGCTACTATATATATGCAGCACAAAACAATCAATTCTAGACAAATTGGGCATGAAATCCAGAAAAAATTACAAACCTGCATATGCGCCTTTAAGGAGAAATTTGGTCAGCGCCTGTCAAATGGTATGAATAGTGACATGAAATGGGGTTGTATTTGTGCTAAAATGGTATTCTGAACCCAAATTTTGCTTTAGATGCCTAATAATATGTCTATTCTTCATATTTAATCACAATTATCCATGTCTGATACTAAAATAAGGGCAACATTCACATAAAAATGTCAATTTAAGAAAAAATAAATCTGAACTTTTCTGGACTTTTCATGATAAAAATCTAAATTTTCACTTTTTTAGACATTTTACACAGATAAAAATGGTTAAAACCCCATCTTGAATGCATTTCCATTCATTTAAATGCAAAAAAATGAAAACATGATTTTGAAGGAATTTTGAATGTCTTTAGGTCACAAACCACCAAATAGAGTTGTTCTTTAACTCAATGTAAAGTGACCTTGGTCAGCCAAAAAAAAAGTCAAAATTTTGTCCATGGGGCCCTCTCAAAATCTTTTAATCAATAGAAATAGCATTCAGCCTGAAGAAAATGAAAAAAAAGTAGGGGGTCATGTATCATATAAGAAAAATTTGGTTCGTCAAACGCGGTGAACAGATTTTCTCACATGTACGGATTTACTCACTGTCCGTTAGCCCCAACCTTACTTTCACTTTCATATTTAAGCCAGATTACAAAATATTTCTGAATAAAACCATTTCACTACATCACATACATGCATACAAAGCATTTAACACCAATTTCATGATTCTGATGCTGATTTGTCAAGACATACCCCCATTTTCAGTCGCTTTAAAGTTTTTTAACGGACTATTTGACTGTATCTGAATTTGGTCCGCGTAGGCATTTAGTGGTTATTTACCTTAAGGCAACCCTTTTTGGGCTGTTTAAGTGTTTTTTTAACTTTTTTCAATGCTACTATATATATGCAGCACAAAACAATCAATTCTAGACAAATTGGGCATGAAATCCAGAAAAAATTACAAACCTGCATATGCGCCTTTAAGGAGAAATTTGGTCAGCGCCTGTCAAATGGTATGAATAGTGACATGAAATGGGGTTGTATTTGTGCTAAAATGGTATTCTGAACCCAAATTTTGCTTTAGATGCCTAATAATATGTCTATTCTTCATATTTAATCACAATTATCCATGTCTGATACTAAAATAAGGGCAACATTCACATAAAAATGTCAATTTAAGAAAAAATAAATCTGAACTTTTCTGGACTTTTCATGATAAAAATCTAAATTTTCACTTTTTTAGACATTTTACACAGATAAAAATGGTTAAAACCCCATCTTGAATGCATTTCCATTCATTTAAATGCAAAAAAATGAAAACATGATTTTGAAGGAATTTTGAATGTCTTTAGGTCACAAACCACCAAATAGAGTTGTTCTTTAACTCAATGTAAAGTGACCTTGGTCAGCCAAAAAAAAAGTCAAAATTTTGTCCATGGGGCCCTCTCAAAATCTTTTAATCAATAGAAATAGCATTCAGCCTGAAGAAAATGAAAAAAAAGTAGGGGGTCATGTATCATATAAGAAAAATTTGGTTCGTCAAACGCGGTGAACAGATTTTCTCACATGTACGGATTTACTCACTGTCCGTTAGCCCCAACCTTACTTTCACTTTCATATTTAAGCCAGATTACAAAATATTTCTGAATAAAACCATTTCACTACATCACATACATGCATACAAAGCATTTAACACCAATTTCATGATTCTGATGCTGATTTGTCAAGACATACCCCCATTTCCAGTCGCTTTAAAGTTTTTTAACGGACTATTTGACTGTATCTGAATTTGGTCCGCGTAGGCATTTAGTGGTTATTTACCTTAAGGCAACCCTTTTTGGGCTGTTTAAGTGTTTTTTTTTAACTTTTTTCAATGCTACTATATATATGCAGCACAAAACAATCAATTCTAGACAAATTGGGCATGAAATCCAGAAAAAATTACAAACCTGCATATGCGCCTTTAAGGAGAAATTTGGTCAGCGCCTGTCAAATGGTATGAATAGTGACATGAAATGGGGTTGTATTTGTGCTAAAATGGTATTCTGAACCCAAATTTTGCTTTAGATGCCTAATAATATGTCTATTCTTCATATTTAATCACAATTATCCATGTCTGATACTAAAATAAGGGCAACATTCACATAAAAATGTCAATTTAAGAAAAAATAAATCTGAACTTTTCTGGACTTTTCATGATAAAAATCTAAATTTTCACTTTTTTAGACATTTTACACAGATAAAAATGGTTAAAACCCCATCTTGAATGCATTTCCATTCATTTAAATGCAAAAAAATGAAAACATGATTTTGAAGGAATTTTGAATGTCTTTAGGTCACAAACCACCAAATAGAGTTGTTCTTTAACTCAATGTAAAGTGACCTTGGTCAGCCAAAAAAAAAGTCAAAATTTTGTCCATGGGGCCCTCTCAAAATCTTTTAATCAATAGAAATAGCATTCAGCCTGAAGAAAATGAAAAAAAAGTAGGGGGTCATGTATCATATAAGAAAAATTTGGTTCGTCAAACGCGGTGAACAGATTTTCTCACATGTACGGATTTACTCACTGTCCGTTAGCCCCAACCTTACTTTCACTTTCATATTTAAGCCAGATTACAAAATATTTCTGAATAAAACCATTTCACTACATCACATACATGCATACAAAGCATTTAACACCAATTTCATGATTCTGATGCTGATTTGTCAAGACATACCCCCATTTCCAGTCGCTTTAAAGTTTTTTAACGGACTATTTGACTGTATCTGAATTTGGTCCGCGTAGGCATTTAGTGGTTATTTACCTTAAGGCAACCCTTTTTGGGCTGTTTAAGTGTTTTTTTTAACTTTTTTCAATGCTACTATATATATGCAGCACAAAACAATCAATTCTAGACAAATTGGGCATGAAATCCAGAAAAAATTACAAACCTGCATATGCGCCTTTAAGGAGAAATTTGGTCAGCGCCTGTCAAATGGTATGAATAGTGACATGAAATGGGGTTGTATTTGTGCTAAAATGGTATTCTGAACCCAAATTTTGCTTTAGATGCCTAATAATATGTCTATTCTTCATATTTAATCACAATTATCCATGTCTGATACTAAAATAAGGGCAACATTCACATAAAAATGTCAATTTAAGAAAAAATAAATCTGAACTTTTCTGGACTTTTCATGATAAAAATCTAAATTTTCACTTTTTTAGACATTTTACACAGATAAAAATGGTTAAAACCCCATCTTGAATGCATTTCCATTCATTTAAATGCAAAAAAATGAAAACATGATTTTGAAGGAATTTTGAATGTCTTTAGGTCACAAACCACCAAATAGAGTTGTTCTTTAACTCAATGTAAAGTGACCTTGGTCAGCCAAAAAAAAAGTCAAAATTTTGTCCATGGGGCCCTCTCAAAATCTTTTAATCAATAGAAATAGCATTCAGCCTGAAGAAAATGAAAAAAAAGTAGGGGGTCATGTATCATATAAGAAAAATTTGGTTCGTCAAACGCGGTGAACAGATTTTCTCACATGTACGGATTTACTCACTGTCCGTTAGCCCCAACCTTACTTTCACTTTCATATTTAAGCCAGATTACAAAATATTTCTGAATAAAACCATTTCACTACATCACATACATGCATACAAAGCATTTAACACCAATTTCATGATTCTGATGCTGATTTGTCAAGACATACCCCCATTTCCAGTCGCTTTAAAGTTTTTTAACGGACTATTTGACTGTATCTGAATTTGGTCCGCGTAGGCATTTAGTGGTTATTTACCTTAAGGCAACCCTTTTTGGGCTGTTTAAGTGTTTTTTTAACTTTTTTCAATGCTACTATATATATGCAGCACAAAACAATCAATTCTAGACAAATTGGGCATGAAATCCAGAAAAAATTACAAACCTGCATATGCGCCTTTAAGGAGAAATTTGGTCAGCGCCTGTCAAATGGTATGAATAGTGACATGAAATGGGGTTGTATTTGTGCTAAAATGGTATTCTGAACCCAAATTTTGCTTTAGATGCCTAATAATATGTCTATTCTTCATATTTAATCACAATTATCCATGTCTGATACTAAAATAAGGGCAACATTCACATAAAAATGTCAATTTAAGAAAAAATAAA
Organism: Spisula subtruncata; assembly: GCA_963678985.1. Classification (NCBI taxonomy): domain Eukaryota; kingdom Metazoa; phylum Mollusca; class Bivalvia; order Venerida; family Mactridae; genus Spisula; species Spisula subtruncata. The sequence goes on from OY787660.1 coordinate 6,618,840, forward strand.
TCTGAACTTTTCTGGACTTTTCATGATAAAAATCTAAATTTTCACTTTTTTAGACATTTTACACAGATAAAAATGGTTAAAACCCCATCTTGAATGCATTTCCATTCATTTAAATGCAAAAAAATGAAAACATGATTTTGAAGGAATTTTGAATGTCTTTAGGTCACAAACCACCAAATAGAGTTGTTCTTTAACTCAATGTAAAGTGACCTTGGTCAGCCAAAAAAAAGTCAAAATTTTGTCCATGGGGCCCTCTCAAAATCTTTTAATCAATAGAAATAGCATTCAGCCTGAAGAAAATGAAAAAAAAGTAGGGGGTCATGTATCATATAAGAAAAATTTGGTTCGTCAAACGCGGTGAACAGATTTTCTCACATGTACGGATTTACTCACTGTCCGTTAGCCCCAACCTTACTTTCACTTTCATATTTAAGCCAGATTACAAAATATTTCTGAATAAAACCATTTCACTACATCACATACATGCATACAAAGCATTTAACACCAATTTCATGATTCTGATGCTGATTTGTCAAGACATACCCCCATTTCCAGTCGCTTTAAAGTTTTTTAACGGACTATTTGACTGTATCTGAATTTGGTCCGCGTAGGCATTTAGTGGTTATTTACCTTAAGGCAACCCTTTTTGGGCTGTTTAAGTGTTTTTTTAACTTTTTTCAATGCTACTATATATATGCAGCACAAAACAATCAATTCTAGACAAATTGGGCATGAAATCCAGAAAAAATTACAAACCTGCATATGCGCCTTTAAGGAGAAATTTGGTCAGCGCCTGTCAAATGGTATGAATAGTGACATGAAATGGGGTTGTATTTGTGCTAAAATGGTATTCTGAACCCAAATTTTGCTTTAGATGCCTAATAATATGTCTATTCTTCATATTTAATCACAATTATCCATGTCTGATACTAAAATAAGGGCAACATTCACATAAAAATGTCAATTTAAGAAAAAATAAATCTGAACTTTTCTGGACTTTTCATGATAAAAATCTAAATTTTCACTTTTTTAGACATTTTACACAGATAAAAATGGTTAAAACCCCATCTTGAATGCATTTCCATTCATTTAAATGCAAAAAAATGAAAACATGATTTTGAAGGAATTTTGAATGTCTTTAGGTCACAAACCACCAAATAGAGTTGTTCTTTAACTCAATGTAAAGTGACCTTGGTCAGCCAAAAAAAAAGTCAAAATTTTGTCCATGGGGCCCTCTCAAAATCTTTTAATCAATAGAAATAGCATTCAGCCTGAAGAAAATGAAAAAAAAGTAGGGGGTCATGTATCATATAAGAAAAATTTGGTTCGTCAAACGCGGTGAACAGATTTTCTCACATGTACGGATTTACTCACTGTCCGTTAGCCCCAACCTTACTTTCACTTTCATATTTAAGCCAGATTACAAAATATTTCTGAATAAAACCATTTCACTACATCACATACATGCATACAAAGCATTTAACACCAATTTCATGATTCTGATGCTGATTTGTCAAGACATACCCCCATTTCCAGTCGCTTTAAAGTTTTTTAACGGACTATTTGACTGTATCTGAATTTGGTCCGCGTAGGCATTTAGTGGTTATTTACCTTAAGGCAACCCTTTTTGGGCTGTTTAAGTGTTTTTTTTAACTTTTTTCAATGCTACTATATATATGCAGCACAAAACAATCAATTCTAGACAAATTGGGCATGAAATCCAGAAAAAATTACAAACCTGCATATGCGCCTTTAAGGAGAAATTTGGTCAGCGCCTGTCAAATGGTATGAATAGTGACATGAAATGGGGTTGTATTTGTGCTAAAATGGTATTCTGAACCCAAATTTTGCTTTAGATGCCTAATAATATGTCTATTCTTCATATTTAATCACAATTATCCATGTCTGATACTAAAATAAGGGCAACATTCACATAAAAATGTCAATTTAAGAAAAAATAAATCTGAACTTTTCTGGACTTTTCATGATAAAAATCTAAATTTTCACTTTTTTAGACATTTTACACAGATAAAAATGGTTAAAACCCCATCTTGAATGCATTTCCATTCATTTAAATGCAAAAAAATGAAAACATGATTTTGAAGGAATTTTGAATGTCTTTAGGTCACAAACCACCAAATAGAGTTGTTCTTTAACTCAATGTAAAGTGACCTTGGTCAGCCAAAAAAAAAGTCAAAATTTTGTCCATGGGGCCCTCTCAAAATCTTTTAATCAATAGAAATAGCATTCAGCCTGAAGAAAATGAAAAAAAAGTAGGGGGTCATGTATCATATAAGAAAAATTTGGTTCGTCAAACGCGGTGAACAGATTTTCTCACATGTACGGATTTACTCACTGTCCGTTAGCCCCAACCTTACTTTCACTTTCATATTTAAGCCAGATTACAAAATATTTCTGAATAAAACCATTTCACTACATCACATACATGCATACAAAGCATTTAACACCAATTTCATGATTCTGATGCTGATTTGTCAAGACATACCCCCATTTCCAGTCGCTTTAAAGTTTTTTAACGGACTATTTGACTGTATCTGAATTTGGTCCGCATAGGCATTTAGTGGTTATTTACCTTAAGGCAACCCTTTTTGGGCTGTTTAAGTGTTTTTTTTAACTTTTTTCAATGCTACTATATATATGCAGCACAAAACAATCAATTCTAGACAAATTGGGCATGAAATCCAGAAAAAATTACAAACCTGCATATGCGCCTTTAAGGAGAAATTTGGTCAGCGCCTGTCAAATGGTATGAATAGTGACATGAAATGGGGTTGTATTTGTGCTAAAATGGTATTCTGAACCCAAATTTTGCTTTAGATGCCTAATAATATGTCTATTCTTCATATTTAATCACAATTATCCATGTCTGATACTAAAATAAGGGCAACATTCACATAAAAATGTCAATTTAAGAAAAAATAAATCTGAACTTTTCTGGACTTTTCATGATAAAAATCTAAATTTTCACTTTTTTAGACATTTTACACAGATAAAAATGGTTAAAACCCCATCTTGAATGCATTTCCATTCATTTAAATGCAAAAAAATGAAAACATGATTTTGAAGGAATTTTGAATGTCTTTAGGTCACAAACCACCAAATAGAGTTGTTCTTTAACTCAATGTAAAGTGACCTTGGTCAGCCAAAAAAAAGTCAAAATTTTGTCCATGGGGCCCTCTCAAAATCTTTTAATCAATAGAAATAGCATTCAGCCTGAAGAAAATGAAAAAAAAGTAGGGGGTCATGTATCATATAAGAAAAATTTGGTTCGTCAAACGCGGTGAACAGATTTTCTCACATGTACGGATTTACTCACTGTCCGTTAGCCCCAACCTTACTTTCACTTTCATATTTAAGCCAGATTACAAAATATTTCTGAATAAAACCATTTCACTACATCACATACATGCATACAAAGCATTTAACACCAATTTCATGATTCTGATGCTGATTTGTCAAGACATACCCCCATTTCCAGTCGCTTTAAAGTTTTTTAACGGACTATTTGACTGTATCTGAATTTGGTCCGCGTAGGCATTTAGTGGTTATTTACCTTAAGGCAACCCTTTTTGGGCTGTTTAAGTGTTTTTTTAACTTTTTTCAATGCTACTATATATATGCAGCACAAAACAATCAATTCTAGACAAATTGGGCATGAAATCCAGAAAAAATTACAAACCTGCATATGCGCCTTTAAGGAGAAATTTGGTCAGCGCCTGTCAAATGGTATGAATAGTGACATGAAATGGGGTTGTATTTGTGCTAAAATGGTATTCTGAACCCAAATTTTGCTTTAGATGCCTAATAATATGTCTATTCTTCATATTTAATCACAATTATCCATGTCTGATACTAAAATAAGGGCAACATTCACATAAAAATGTCAATTTAAGAAAAAATAAATCTGAACTTTTCTGGACTTTTCATGATAAAAATCTAAATTTTCACTTTTTTAGACATTTTACACAGATAAAAATGGTTAAAACCCCATCTTGAATGCATTTCCATTCATTTAAATGCAAAAAAATGAAAACATGATTTTGAAGGAATTTTGAATGTCTTTAGGCAACCCTTTTTGGGCTGTTTAAGTGTTTTTTTTAACTTTTTTCAATGCTACTATATATATGCAGCACAAAACAATCAATTCTAGACAAATTGGGCATGAAATCCAGAAAAAATTACAAACCTGCATATGCGCCTTTAAGGAGAAATTTGGTCAGCGCCTGTCAAATGGTATGAATAGTGACATGAAATGGGGTTGTATTTGTGCTAAAATGGTATTCTGAACCCAAATTTTGCTTTAGATGCCTAATAATATGTCTATTCTTCATATTTAATCACAATTATCCATGTCTGATACTAAAATAAGGGCAACATTCACATAAAAATGTCAATTTAAGAAAAAATAAATCTGAACTTTTCTGGACTTTTCATGATAAAAATCTAAATTTTCACTTTTTTAGACATTTTACACAGATAAAAATGGTTAAAACCCCATCTTGAATGCATTTCCATTCATTTAAATGCAAAAAAATGAAAACATGATTTTGAAGGAATTTTGAATGTCTTTAGGTCACAAACCACCAAATAGAGTTGTTCTTTAACTCAATGTAAAGTGACCTTGGTCAGCCAAAAAAAAGTCAAAATTTTGTCCATGGGGCCCTCTCAAAATCTTTTAATCAATAGAAATAGCATTCAGCCTGAAGAAAATGAAAAAAAAGTAGGGGGTCATGTATCATATAAGAAAAATTTGGTTCGTCAAACGCGGTGAACAGATTTTCTCACATGTACGGATTTACTCACTGTCCGTTAGCCCCAACCTTACTTTCACTTTCATATTTAAGCCAGATTACAAAATATTTCTGAATAAAACCATTTCACTACATCACATACATGCATACAAAGCATTTAACACCAATTTCATGATTCTGATGCTGATTTGTCAAGACATACCCCCATTTCCAGTCGCTTTAAAGTTTTTTAACGGACTATTTGACTGTATCTGAATTTGGTCCGCGTAGGCATTTAGTGGTTATTTACCTTAAGGCAACCCTTTTTGGGCTGTTTAAGTGTTTTTTTAACTTTTTTCAATGCTACTATATATATGCAGCACAAAACAATCAATTCTAGACAAATTGGGCATGAAATCCAGAAAAAATTACAAACCTGCATATGCGCCTTTAAGGAGAAATTTGGTCAGCGCCTGTCAAATGGTATGAATAGTGACATGAAATGGGGTTGTATTTGTGCTAAAATGGTATTCTGAACCCAAATTTTGCTTTAGATGCCTAATAATATGTCTATTCTTCATATTTAATCACAATTATCCATGTCTGATACTAAAATAAGGGCAACATTCACATAAAAATGTCAATTTAAGAAAAAATAAATCTGAACTTTTCTGGACTTTTCATGATAAAAATCTAAATTTTCACTTTTTTAGACATTTTACACAGATAAAAATGGTTAAAACCCCATCTTGAATGCATTTCCATTCATTTAAATGCAAAAAAATGAAAACATGATTTTGAAGGAATTTTGAATGTCTTTAGGTCACAAACCACCAAATAGAGTTGTTCTTTAACTCAATGTAAAGTGACCTTGGTCAGCCAAAAAAAAAGTCAAAATTTTGTCCATGGGGCCCTCTCAAAATCTTTTAATCAATAGAAATAGCATTCAGCCTGAAGAAAATGAAAAAAAAGTAGGGGGTCATGTATCATATAAGAAAAATTTGGTTCGTCAAACGCGGTGAACAGATTTTCTCACATGTACGGATTTACTCACTGTCCGTTAGCCCCAACCTTACTTTCACTTTCATATTTAAGCCAGATTACAAAATATTTCTGAATAAAACCATTTCACTACATCACATACATGCATACAAAGCATTTAACACCAATTTCATGATTCTGATGCTGATTTGTCAAGACATACCCCCATTTCCAGTCGCTTTAAAGTTTTTTAACGGACTATTTGACTGTATCTGAATTTGGTCCGCATAGGCATTTAGTGGTTATTTACCTTAAGGCAACCCTTTTTGGGCTGTTTAAGTGTTTTTTTTAACTTTTTTCAATGCTACTATATATATGCAGCACAAAACAATCAATTCTAGACAAATTGGGCATGAAATCCAGAAAAAATTACAAACCTGCATATGCGCCTTTAAGGAGAAATTTGGTCAGCGCCTGTCAAATGGTATGAATAGTGACATGAAATGGGGTTGTATTTGTGCTAAAATGGTATTCTGAACCCAAATTTTGCTTTAGATGCCTAATAATATGTCTATTCTTCATATTTAATCACAATTATCCATGTCTGATACTAAAATAAGGGCAACATTCACATAAAAATGTCAATTTAAGAAAAAATAAATCTGAACTTTTCTGGACTTTTCATGATAAAAATCTAAATTTTCACTTTTTTAGACATTTTACACAGATAAAAATGGTTAAAACCCCATCTTGAATGCATTTCCATTCATTTAAATGCAAAAAAATGAAAACATGATTTTGAAGGAATTTTGAATGTCTTTAGGTCACAAACCACCAAATAGAGTTGTTCTTTAACTCAATGTAAAGTGACCTTGGTCAGCCAAAAAAAAGTCAAAATTTTGTCCATGGGGCCCTCTCAAAATCTTTTAATCAATAGAAATAGCATTCAGCCTGAAGAAAATGAAAAAAAAGTAGGGGGTCATGTATCATATAAGAAAAATTTGGTTCGTCAAACGCGGTGAACAGATTTTCTCACATGTACGGATTTACTCACTGTCCGTTAGCCCCAACCTTACTTTCACTTTCATATTTAAGCCAGATTACAAAATATTTCTGAATAAAACCATTTCACTACATCACATACATGCATACAAAGCATTTAACACCAATTTCATGATTCTGATGCTGATTTGTCAAGACATACCCCCATTTCCAGTCGCTTTAAAGTTTTTTAACGGACTATTTGACTGTATCTGAATTTGGTCCGCGTAGGCATTTAGTGGTTATTTACCTTAAGGCAACCCTTTTTGGGCTGTTTAAGTGTTTTTTTAACTTTTTTCAATGCTACTATATATATGCAGCACAAAACAATCAATTCTAGACAAATTGGGCATGAAATCCAGAAAAAATTACAAACCTGCATATGCGCCTTTAAGGAGAAATTTGGTCAGCGCCTGTCAAATGGTATGAATAGTGACATGAAATGGGGTTGTATTTGTGCTAAAATGGTATTCTGAACCCAAATTTTGCTTTAGATGCCTAATAATATGTCTATTCTTCATATTTAATCACAATTATCCATGTCTGATACTAAAATAAGGGCAACATTCACATAAAAATGTCAATTTAAGAAAAAATAAATCTGAACTTTTCTGGACTTTTCATGATAAAAATCTAAATTTTCACTTTTTTAGACATTTTACACAGATAAAAATGGTTAAAACCCCATCTTGAATGCATTTCCATTCATTTAAATGCAAAAAAATGAAAACATGATTTTGAAGGAATTTTGAATGTCTTTAGGTCACAAACCACCAAATAGAGTTGTTCTTTAACTCAATGTAAAGTGACCTTGGTCAGCCAAAAAAAAGTCAAAATTTTGTCCATGGGGCCCTCTCAAAATCTTTTAATCAATAGAAATAGCATTCAGCCTGAAGAAAATGAAAAAAAAGTAGGGGGTCATGTATCATATAAGAAAAATTTGGTTCGTCAAACGCGGTGAACAGATTTTCTCACATGTACGGATTTACTCACTGTCCGTTAGCCCCAACCTTACTTTCACTTTCATATTTAAGCCAGATTACAAAATATTTCTGAATAAAACCATTTCACTACATCACATACATGCATACAAAGCATTTAACACCAATTTCATGATTCTGATGCTGATTTGTCAAGACATACCCCCATTTCCAGTCGCTTTAAAGTTTTTTAACGGACTATTTGACTGTATCTGAATTTGGTCCGCGTAGGCATTTAGTGGTTATTTACCTTAAGGCAACCCTTTTTGGGCTGTTTAAGTGTTTTTTTAACTTTTTTCAATGCTACTATATATATGCAGCACAAAACAATCAATTCTAGACAAATTGGGCATGAAATCCAGAAAAAATTACAAACCTGCATATGCGCCTTTAAGGAGAAATTTGGTCAGCGCCTGTCAAATGGTATGAATAGTGACATGAAATGGGGTTGTATTTGTGCTAAAATGGTATTCTGAACCCAAATTTTGCTTTAGATGCCTAATAATATGTCTATTCTTCATATTTAATCACAATTATCCATGTCTGATACTAAAATAAGGGCAACATTCACATAAAAATGTCAATTTAAGAAAAAATAAATCTGAACTTTTCTGGACTTTTCATGATAAAAATCTAAATTTTCACTTTTTTAGACATTTTACACAGATAAAAATGGTTAAAACCCCATCTTGAATGCATTTCCATTCATTTAAATGCAAAAAAATGAAAACATGATTTTGAAGGAATTTTGAATGTCTTTAGGTCACAAACCACCAAATAGAGTTGTTCTTTAACTCAATGTAAAGTGACCTTGGTCAGCCAAAAAAAAAGTCAAAATTTTGTCCATGGGGCCCTCTCAAAATCTTTTAATCAATAGAAATAGCATTCAGCCTGAAGAAAATGAAAAAAAAGTAGGGGGTCATGTATCATATAAGAAAAATTTGGTTCGTCAAACGCGGTGAACAGATTTTCTCACATGTACGGATTTACTCACTGTCCGTTAGCCCCAACCTTACTTTCACTTTCATATTTAAGCCAGATTACAAAATATTTCTGAATAAAACCATTTCACTACATCACATACATGCATACAAAGCATTTAACACCAATTTCATGATTCTGATGCTGATTTGTCAAGACATACCCCCATTTCCAGTCGCTTTAAAGTTTTTTAACGGACTATTTGACTGTATCTGAATTTGGTCCGCATAGGCATTTAGTGGTTATTTACCTTAAGGCAACCCTTTTTGGGCTGTTTAAGTGTTTTTTTTAACTTTTTTCAATGCTACTATATATATGCAGCACAAAACAATCAATTCTAGACAAATTGGGCATGAAATCCAGAAAAAATTACAAACCTGCATATGCGCCTTTAAGGAGAAATTTGGTCAGCGCCTGTCAAATGGTATGAATAGTGACATGAAATGGGGTTGTATTTGTGCTAAAATGGTATTCTGAACCCAAATTTTGCTTTAGATGCCTAATAATATGTCTATTCTTCATATTTAATCACAATTATCCATGTCTGATACTAAAATAAGGGCAACATTCACATAAAAATGTCAATTTAAGAAAAAATAAATCTGAACTTTTCTGGACTTTTCATGATAAAAATCTAAATTTTCACTTTTTTAGACATTTTACACAGATAAAAATGGTTAAAACCCCATCTTGAATGCATTTCCATTCATTTAAATGCAAAAAAATGAAAACATGATTTTGAAGGAATTTTGAATGTCTTTAGGTCACAAACCACCAAATAGAGTTGTTCTTTAACTCAATGTAAAGTGACCTTGGTCAGCCAAAAAAAAGTCAAAATTTTGTCCATGGGGCCCTCTCAAAATCTTTTAATCAATAGAAATAGCATTCAGCCTGAAGAAAATGAAAAAAAAGTAGGGGGTCATGTATCATATAAGAAAAATTTGGTTCGTCAAACGCGGTGAACAGATTTTCTCACATGTACGGATTTACTCACTGTCCGTTAGCCCCAACCTTACTTTCACTTTCATATTTAAGCCAGATTACAAAATATTTCTGAATAAAACCATTTCACTACATCACATACATGCATACAAAGCATTTAACACCAATTTCATGATTCTGATGCTGATTTGTCAAGACATACCCCCATTTCCAGTCGCTTTAAAGTTTTTTAACGGACTATTTGACTGTATCTGAATTTGGTCCGCGTAGGCATTTAGTGGTTATTTACCTTAAGGCAACCCTTTTTGGGCTGTTTAAGTGTTTTTTTAACTTTTTTCAATGCTACTATATATATGCAGCACAAAACAATCAATTCTAGACAAATTGGGCATGAAATCCAGAAAAAATTACAAACCTGCATATGCGCCTTTAAGGAGAAATTTGGTCAGCGCCTGTCAAATGGTATGAATAGTGACATGAAATGGGGTTGTATTTGTGCTAAAATGGTATTCTGAACCCAAATTTTGCTTTAGATGCCTAATAATATGTCTATTCTTCATATTTAATCACAATTATCCATGTCTGATACTAAAATAAGGGCAACATTCACATAAAAATGTCAATTTAAGAAAAAATAAATCTGAACTTTTCTGGACTTTTCATGATAAAAATCTAAATTTTCACTTTTTTAGACATTTTACACAGATAAAAATGGTTAAAACCCCATCTTGAATGCATTTCCATTCATTTAAATGCAAAAAAATGAAAACATGATTTTGAAGGAATTTTGAATGTCTTTAGGTCACAAACCACCAAATAGAGTTGTTCTTTAACTCAATGTAAAGTGACCTTGGTCAGCCAAAAAAAAAGTCAAAATTTTGTCCATGGGGCCCTCTCAAAATCTTTTAATCAATAGAAATAGCATTCAGCCTGAAGAAAATGAAAAAAAAGTAGGGGGTCATGTATCATATAAGAAAAATTTGGTTCGTCAAACGCGGTGAACAGATTTTCTCACATGTACGGATTTACTCACTGTCCGTTAGCCCCAACCTTACTTTCACTTTCATATTTAAGCCAGATTACAAAATATTTCTGAATAAAACCATTTCACTACATCACATACATGCATACAAAGCATTTAACACCAATTTCATGATTCTGATGCTGATTTGTCAAGACATACCCCCATTTCCAGTCGCTTTAAAGTTTTTTAACGGACTATTTGACTGTATCTGAATTTGGTCCGCATAGGCATTTAGTGGTTATTTACCTTAAGGCAACCCTTTTTGGGCTGTTTAAGTGTTTTTTTTAACTTTTTTCAATGCTACTATATATATGCAGCACAAAACAATCAATTCTAGACAAATTGGGCATGAAATCCAGAAAAAATTACAAACCTGCATATGCGCCTTTAAGGAGAAATTTGGTCAGCGCCTGTCAAATGGTATGAATAGTGACATGAAATGGGGTTGTATTTGTGCTAAAATGGTATTCTGAACCCAAATTTTGCTTTAGATGCCTAATAATATGTCTATTCTTCATATTTAATCACAATTATCCATGTCTGATACTAAAATAAGGGCAACATTCACATAAAAATGTCAATTTAAGAAAAAATAAATCTGAACTTTTCTGGACTTTTCATGATAAAAATCTAAATTTTCACTTTTTTAGACATTTTACACAGATAAAAATGGTTAAAACCCCATCTTGAATGCATTTCCATTCATTTAAATGCAAAAAAATGAAAACATGATTTTGAAGGAATTTTGAATGTCTTTAGGTCACAAACCACCAAATAGAGTTGTTCTTTAACTCAATGTAAAGTGACCTTGGTCAGCCAAAAAAAAGTCAAAATTTTGTCCATGGGGCCCTCTCAAAATCTTTTAATCAATAGAAATAGCATTCAGCCTGAAGAAAATGAAAAAAAAGTAGGGGGTCATGTATCATATAAGAAAAATTTGGTTCGTCAAACGCGGTGAACAGATTTTCTCACATGTACGGATTTACTCACTGTCCGTTAGCCCCAACCTTACTTTCACTTTCATATTTAAGCCAGATTACAAAATATTTCTGAATAAAACCATTTCACTACATCACATACATGCATACAAAGCATTTAACACCAATTTCATGATTCTGATGCTGATTTGTCAAGACATACCCCCATTTCCAGTCGCTTTAAAGTTTTTTAACGGACTATTTGACTGTATCTGAATTTGGTCCGCGTAGGCATTTAGTGGTTATTTACCTTAAGGCAACCCTTTTTGGGCTGTTTAAGTGTTTTTTTAACTTTTTTCAATGCTACTATATATATGCAGCACAAAACAATCAATTCTAGACAAATTGGGCATGAAATCCAGAAAAAATTACAAACCTGCATATGCGCCTTTAAGGAGAAATTTGGTCAGCGCCTGTCAAATGGTATGAATAGTGACATGAAATGGGGTTGTATTTGTGCTAAAATGGTATTCTGAACCCAAATTTTGCTTTAGATGCCTAATAATATGTCTATTCTTCATATTTAATCACAATTATCCATGTCTGATACTAAAATAAGGGCAACATTCACATAAAAATGTCAATTTAAGAAAAAATAAATCTGAACTTTTCTGGACTTTTCATGATAAAAATCTAAATTTTCACTTTTTTAGACATTTTACACAGATAAAAATGGTTAAAACCCCATCTTGAATGCATTTCCATTCATTTAAATGCAAAAAAATGAAAACATGATTTTGAAGGAATTTTGAATGTCTTTAGGTCACAAACCACCAAATAGAGTTGTTCTTTAACTCAATGTAAAGTGACCTTGGTCAGCCAAAAAAAAAGTCAAAATTTTGTCCATGGGGCCCTCTCAAAATCTTTTAATCAATAGAAATAGCATTCAGCCTGAAGAAAATGAAAAAAAAGTAGGGGGTCATGTATCATATAAGAAAAATTTGGTTCGTCAAACGCGGTGAACAGATTTTCTCACATGTACGGATTTACTCACTGTCCGTTAGCCCCAACCTTACTTTCACTTTCATATTTAAGCCAGATTACAAAATATTTCTGAATAAAACCATTTCACTACATCACATACATGCATACAAAGCATTTAACACCAATTTCATGATTCTGATGCTGATTTGTCAAGACATACCCCCATTTCCAGTCGCTTTAAAGTTTTTTAACGGACTATTTGACTGTATCTGAATTTGGTCCGCATAGGCATTTAGTGGTTATTTACCTTAAGGCAACCCTTTTTGGGCTGTTTAAGTGTTTTTTTTAACTTTTTTCAATGCTACTATATATATGCAGCACAAAACAATCAATTCTAGACAAATTGGGCATGAAATCCAGAAAAAATTACAAACCTGCATATGCGCCTTTAAGGAGAAATTTGGTCAGCGCCTGTCAAATGGTATGAATAGTGACATGAAATGGGGTTGTATTTGTGCTAAAATGGTATTCTGAACCCAAATTTTGCTTTAGATGCCTAATAATATGTCTATTCTTCATATTTAATCACAATTATCCATGTCTGATACTAAAATAAGGGCAACATTCACATAAAAATGTCAATTTAAGAAAAAATAAATCTGAACTTTTCTGGACTTTTCATGATAAAAATCTAAATTTTCACTTTTTTAGACATTTTACACAGATAAAAATGGTTAAAACCCCATCTTGAATGCATTTCCATTCATTTAAATGCAAAAAAATGAAAACATGATTTTGAAGGAATTTTGAATGTCTTTAGGTCACAAACCACCAAATAGAGTTGTTCTTTAACTCAATGTAAAGTGACCTTGGTCAGCCAAAAAAAAGTCAAAATTTTGTCCATGGGGCCCTCTCAAAATCTTTTAATCAATAGAAATAGCATTCAGCCTGAAGAAAATGAAAAAAAAGTAGGGGGTCATGTATCATATAAGAAAAATTTGGTTCGTCAAACGCGGTGAACAGATTTTCTCACATGTACGGATTTACTCACTGTCCGTTAGCCCCAACCTTACTTTCACTTTCATATTTAAGCCAGATTACAAAATATTTCTGAATAAAACCATTTCACTACATCACATACATGCATACAAAGCATTTAACACCAATTTCATGATTCTGATGCTGATTTGTCAAGACATACCCCCATTTCCAGTCGCTTTAAAGTTTTTTAACGGACTATTTGACTGTATCTGAATTTGGTCCGCGTAGGCATTTAGTGGTTATTTACCTTAAGGCAACCCTTTTTGGGCTGTTTAAGTGTTTTTTTAACTTTTTTCAATGCTACTATATATATGCAGCACAAAACAATCAATTCTAGACAAATTGGGCATGAAATCCAGAAAAAATTACAAACCTGCATATGCGCCTTTAAGGAGAAATTTGGTCAGCGCCTGTCAAATGGTATGAATAGTGACATGAAATGGGGTTGTATTTGTGCTAAAATGGTATTCTGAACCCAAATTTTGCTTTAGATGCCTAATAATATGTCTATTCTTCATATTTAATCACAATTATCCATGTCTGATACTAAAATAAGGGCAACATTCACATAAAAATGTCAATTTAAGAAAAAATAAATCTGAACTTTTCTGGACTTTTCATGATAAAAATCTAAATTTTCACTTTTTTAGACATTTTACACAGATAAAAATGGTTAAAACCCCATCTTGAATGCATTTCCATTCATTTAAATGCAAAAAAATGAAAACATGATTTTGAAGGAATTTTGAATGTCTTTAGGTCACAAACCACCAAATAGAGTTGTTCTTTAACTCAATGTAAAGTGACCTTGGTCAGCCAAAAAAAAAGTCAAAATTTTGTCCATGGGGCCCTCTCAAAATCTTTTAATCAATAGAAATAGCATTCAGCCTGAAGAAAATGAAAAAAAAGTAGGGGGTCATGTATCATATAAGAAAAATTTGGTTCGTCAAACGCGGTGAACAGATTTTCTCACATGTACGGATTTACTCACTGTCCGTTAGCCCCAACCTTACTTTCACTTTCATATTTAAGCCAGATTACAAAATATTTCTGAATAAAACCATTTCACTACATCACATACATGCATACAAAGCATTTAACACCAATTTCATGATTCTGATGCTGATTTGTCAAGACATACCCCCATTTCCAGTCGCTTTAAAGTTTTTTAACGGACTATTTGACTGTATCTGAATTTGGTCCGCATAGGCATTTAGTGGTTATTTACCTTAAGGCAACCCTTTTTGGGCTGTTTAAGTGTTTTTTTTAACTTTTTTCAATGCTACTATATATATGCAGCACAAAACAATCAATTCTAGACAAATTGGGCATGAAATCCAGAAAAAATTACAAACCTGCATATGCGCCTTTAAGGAGAAATTTGGTCAGCGCCTGTCAAATGGTATGAATAGTGACATGAAATGGGGTTGTATTTGTGCTAAAATGGTATTCTGAACCCAAATTTTGCTTTAGATGCCTAATAATATGTCTATTCTTCATATTTAATCACAATTATCCATGTCTGATACTAAAATAAGGGCAACATTCACATAAAAATGTCAATTTAAGAAAAAATAAATCTGAACTTTTCTGGACTTTTCATGATAAAAATCTAAATTTTCACTTTTTTAGACATTTTACACAGATAAAAATGGTTAAAACCCCATCTTGAATGCATTTCCATTCATTTAAATGCAAAAAAATGAAAACATGATTTTGAAGGAATTTTGAATGTCTTTAGGTCACAAACCACCAAATAGAGTTGTTCTTTAACTCAATGTAAAGTGACCTTGGTCAGCCAAAAAAAAGTCAAAATTTTGTCCATGGGGCCCTCTCAAAATCTTTTAATCAATAGAAATAGCATTCAGCCTGAAGAAAATGAAAAAAAAGTAGGGGGTCATGTATCATATAAGAAAAATTTGGTTCGTCAAACGCGGTGAACAGATTTTCTCACATGTACGGATTTACTCACTGTCCGTTAGCCCCAACCTTACTTTCACTTTCATATTTAAGCCAGATTACAAAATATTTCTGAATAAAACCATTTCACTACATCACATACATGCATACAAAGCATTTAACACCAATTTCATGATTCTGATGCTGATTTGTCAAGACATACCCCCATTTCCAGTCGCTTTAAAGTTTTTTAACGGACTATTTGACTGTATCTGAATTTGGTCCGCGTAGGCATTTAGTGGTTATTTACCTTAAGGCAACCCTTTTTGGGCTGTTTAAGTGTTTTTTTAACTTTTTTCAATGCTACTATATATATGCAGCACAAAACAATCAATTCTAGACAAATTGGGCATGAAATCCAGAAAAAATTACAAACCTGCATATGCGCCTTTAAGGAGAAATTTGGTCAGCGCCTGTCAAATGGTATGAATAGTGACATGAAATGGGGTTGTATTTGTGCTAAAATGGTATTCTGAACCCAAATTTTGCTTTAGATGCCTAATAATATGTCTATTCTTCATATTTAATCACAATTATCCATGTCTGATACTAAAATAAGGGCAACATTCACATAAAAATGTCAATTTAAGAAAAAATAAATCTGAACTTTTCTGGACTTTTCATGATAAAAATCTAAATTTTCACTTTTTTAGACATTTTACACAGATAAAAATGGTTAAAACCCCATCTTGAATGCATTTCCATTCATTTAAATGCAAAAAAATGAAAACATGATTTTGAAGGAATTTTGAATGTCTTTAGGTCACAAACCACCAAATAGAGTTGTTCTTTAACTCAATGTAAAGTGACCTTGGTCAGCCAAAAAAAAAGTCAAAATTTTGTCCATGGGGCCCTCTCAAAATCTTTTAATCAATAGAAATAGCATTCAGCCTGAAGAAAATGAAAAAAAAGTAGGGGGTCATGTATCATATAAGAAAAATTTGGTTCGTCAAACGCGGTGAACAGATTTTCTCACATGTACGGATTTACTCACTGTCCGTTAGCCCCAACCTTACTTTCACTTTCATATTTAAGCCAGATTACAAAATATTTCTGAATAAAACCATTTCACTACATCACATACATGCATACAAAGCATTTAACACCAATTTCATGATTCTGATGCTGATTTGTCAAGACATACCCCCATTTTCAGTCGCTTTAAAGTTTTTTAACGGACTATTTGACTGTATCTGAATTTGGTCCGCGTAGGCATTTAGTGGTTATTTACCATAACGAAGTGTAACAGTTAAATAATTGATAATAAATCATCAATGGAATACTAGATTACCTCCCTGCGTAAACTGTCCATGTACATGTAATTTCAATATATAATAAAGAATAAATGTCTTTTAATAGGTGACTAAAACGGGGAGAGGTAAAAAAATTATTTTGGTCGCTTCGCTGGCAAAGTAACTTCATTATATGAAAATATCAACATATGTCAATCACATTACTTGCGAAAAATACACTTGTTACATGAATTGTACTCTTAACGTTTCCACTTCTTACTATATTTATTAGACTATATATACTATCTGCTGTGGCAGTTTAGTTGAGTAATTACGTGGTAACTGAAAATTAACCAGTTAAAGTATACGGGGTCCCCGGAAAATTTCTAAACAATGGATCAATCTGGTACATTCTGGGCCTTCTGAGATAACTTATTTTTATCAAAGAAGGACCTGTTTTATTACTAAATACAGGAAAGTTCTTAGATTAAACCAAATTAAGTGCTTGCACAAAATTTAAATCGCCTGGTTTTGAGATTGAAGCTTATTGCGAAAACGTTTGTTTCAAAGGCTTTACCGGTATATATACATTATAATTGACAAGCTCTCAAAGGCATGTAGGAGGGTTGGGGGACGCTTAGAGAACAATTTATGCCACGAGCGTATTTTTGCAAACAATGGGTGTTTAGATATTTTGATATAATGAAGTTACACTGCAAGCAAAGTGAGTCAAAAAAAATTGTATACTCCTACGCCCATGTGGAATTCGGAATGTGAGTAGGTAGGAAGTTATTGTAGTTCTGTGTAATTTTTACCAAAATCTGATGAATAGATTTTCAGAAATGTTACAAAAACACGATTTTATTCTATTGCAAACTAGCTATACCTGAATAACGAATTACGCAAATCGAAAGTTGTATTAAAGTTTTACAATACTTGTATTTAAAGCAACAGAAAGAAACCAAGAAATGGGCAGTATTTTCAAAGATAAATGAGGCGCGTTGAAAATATACTATCGTCCAGGAGATATACTTCGTTTATCTATGTTTGACTAGATATACCCGAGTTAACGGTATTGACTGCTATTCTTTCGAATGGGATAGTTACCTCATTAACTTATCACTTATTGAATCGACTATATATTTTGTATGTAAATTCTTCATCCTTTACGTCAGTGGATCGTTTTTAAAACTGCAGCAGAACAGTAAATGAACTTTATACAGTGGTTGCTATTTTAGACTGTGTACATGCTATAACAAATAGCAAAATCACGCAGACTTTTTAAGTTTTCTTATGTAAAGATAAAGATATAGATTGCCAATGCAAAAATAGTTAAGAATAAATATGTTCAGGTAGGCATGGTTTAACTTCAGTGCGTGTTCTAATTATTTCAATACATGTATTGACAGTACTGTTAACTGAATTTAGCCATCCATGCTATAGATTTAGGGGTTAATATCAGTTTTAAATTTTGAGTTTTAAATCTTCTTGTCGTCTTTCCATTCTTGTCGTCTTAGCATTTTCAGACGAATTATGTATTTCACAATTTTTTTCATGAAATGGACCATATGATGCTTAATTATGTTAACAGGTTGTTTCTAATATATTGTTATACATGTCGGCAGTACGCATTTTGCATTATTATGCTCAAATGAGCTATAAATGATAAAATGAATATTTTCTTGTCGTCTTTGCTTTTCAGATTTTGTCCATTTCTAACCGTTGAGCCACTTTCGGGAAAAAACTGTTGGGTTTTGTGCCGAATCATTCAGTGACATGCAAAGTATTCTTTCTGGGCTTGAGCGTGGGGCTAGTCTCGTGAAAATTGATCAACGAATAAAATACTTACGACTGTTATTCTCGTTTTGTTGACAGTTTTCTTCTTGTCGTCTTAGCAAAAAATTACGTCACACACCACGTGGTATGTCCACCCTGTATATTAGATCGATTGTTATCACCAGTATTACCCTGCCATTGTATCAATCAGCTGCCCTTAGCAGTCAATTTGTTTCCAATTTGTTGATATTGTCGGAAAAGCACACGAACACGTGTTCCAATGAAAACTTCTCCTATTCTAAATAGAGCCATGAGCCAATAATGCTTCAGACCAACAATCCACTAAGCTAGCGGTTATCATTCAATAAATGTTAAAGACACAAACCAATCATTGCCGAGGACTTGATGTTTTCTGTAAAGAATTACAAAAGTTCTCTTCACAATATGTGAGGGAGTAATTCATGTTTACATTATAAGCATGAGTATCCATCAATAACTGTTTGCTCTCTTGGTGAGTAAACAACTTAAATTTACTCTGTTTAACATTCGTGACAATAAAAGTATGCATGCATGTTTTGCGATGTTCTTACGACATATCCTAGGATAATGTATATCTCTGGTGCTACATACAGTGCTCCTTAAATTTTACTGAAAGAGAAATACATGCTGTTGGTATATGTTTTCCGTCTAGAATAGCTTTTCTTCTCTGTACCCTATTTCGTGAGTTTGTGGCAAACTGTATCTTCTCTGGGGTCTACAAATCCAATAAGTATGAGAGAAGAAACAAACTATACACATACTGATGACATCGATAAACTAACCATTCAACGCAAATAATATTGCCCATTTCTCTCTATTGAAAGTGGCGGATGAAGAATAATTGGATTAAAGAAGACTGAGCTAGTTTATTTGCATTGGATATAAGTAAGTACTTTAAATCATTTAAAATATACACCAATTACAATTGTGAACTATTTTTTAACGGTGAGTGCTTAGGGGTT
Source organism: Spisula subtruncata (assembly GCA_963678985.1). Taxonomy (NCBI): domain Eukaryota; kingdom Metazoa; phylum Mollusca; class Bivalvia; order Venerida; family Mactridae; genus Spisula; species Spisula subtruncata. Next base: position 6,638,450 of record OY787660.1, read on the forward strand.
GGTGCATATATTACTTTTGATGTCGATCAATTTGCTCTAGACAATCAAGGAATTTCTTTAGATATAGTCTTATTCAATTTAGGAAAATGTGGCAAGCTTCAAATTAACCTTAAGTGATAAAGTTACAATTTTATTTACATTTGTTACATTTCAGCAACAAGTGTATTACAATTATTTCATAGTAGTTCTATTAAATAGTGTTAAGGTGGTCATTGAAAAGGCCAAAGAACTTGTATGTGATATTTTATGAGCTATTCTAATAATGATTCCAAAACTCTCAAAAAACAATATTAAAATATGTATCTACCTTAATATTAGTGTGCTGACTATTTTGTCTTTACAAATAATATATGGGGCTATTAAACATGTATTCCAATAAACAATCGGATAAATATATGGAATTGCATTTCTGTTCACATTTATATTAGTAATGTAATACAGAAGTTCCATATAAATAACACGTAGGGCTAATATTCATTTAGGTATTTAAGAAATGGAATGAATGTTTGGAATAATATACATTACGATCTTTAAGAAATGGAATGAATGTTTGGAATCGCAAAACAATCCTTTTTTTCTCACGTTTCGAAAACTACATTTGAATATTTCCCATGGTTCTTGTTTATATGACGAAAATATCAGGAAATGTTTAAATGTATGATCAGATTATAGAGTAAGTCCCCGACGTGAGAAAAACACTGTCGTTTAATTCCCAAGTTATATAATTATCCATTTCTCAGCAAATGCGATACATTAATACGCCGACAACATTTCCCCACGGCTGTTACAATATGCTATGTTTGCTCATAATTAGTGTAATGATTATAACCTACGAACTTTCATCCCTAATTTTAATGGGATATAATATAACGGCAATAATTATAATAAAAAATGTTGTTGTTTTTAAATAAACAGGGAACTGTTTTATCAAAGCATTTACGCTAGCGTAAACCTACTTTTTCATTAAATATTGCGCACGTCGATAATATTTGCGTATATGCGTTTTACAAAGATCTTTTAGATCTTTTTCTGTCGTAAGTTTTGACTTATTTCTACGCCACGACTGGGCAACCCTAAATAGCAAATATGAACTTATGTGTAGAGTTTTTAACACGGACTGTTGCTTTTTGGCCGTCGCATGTTATTTTAGAACGTAATTAACTAACAAAAACATTGTTTAATCGTCAAATCTGTACGAATGTTTAAGTATATTTTATTCATTTTGATACCCTTGGTTATAGTGTGTCCCGGCTTACGTTTAATCTTCAAAATGTTTGCGTAAATGCGATAACAGGTGGCAGTATCGCTGTTTGGAAAATAAAATGAAAAAAATGAAAACAAAATCCGTCACTGATCTAATACACTATCAAGGTATAAAGCGTACTCGTGTATGTCCATGTCCAAAGATTGTGGAACATCGCATCTAAAAATATACTTGGTTCCTAACAATAATAACGATACCGTGAGTGGAGCAGGTATACAGCGAGTAAATAAAATGGCCTCGAGCAAAGTTAAATAACGAAAGGAACACTGTTTTGCCGTTCCGCAGTTATAAGATACATTGAACAAGATTTTCGGTACGAATAAATACCTTATAGGTTATGACTTGTGTTGCGATTTTTCTTCAGCGGCTGTATTTTTTGCTAAGATGCGATGTTACACATTCTATGGCGTATACGAGTACAATGTAGTTCGCTTTATACCTTGTTAGTATATTAGCTCAGTGGCAGAATTTTTTAAATATTTATTTTATTTTATTTTTTAATCGTTTGCAGACCAAACACTGATACTGCCACCTGTGCTTGCGATCGTTTAGTAAAACTCACTTACGCAAGGTAGATTTCTATGCGTAAATGCACACGACCTTTACGTATTGTTAGTAAAAAAGTGCCCATGTGTTGATACATTTCGATAGCACAGTTTGTTTTACCGCAATTGTCGGACAGTTTCGTCTTCTGGAGTTCTATAAATCTGTCCATTAAGTAGGATAGCCTAACATTATCTTTGAAAACAATTAGGCATACGAAATTTTCGCCGTGTTGTTGCCATATTACTAGGGACATTGGGATATGTATGCTGATTTGTGTGACAGAAAAGTGTTCAGGTATTTGGATTACTCAGTATACATTGTAAGACAAAAATATGGGAATATGCATTTTAGTAAAAAAGGTATGAGAAAATCCGACAGGGAATGTAGCACTCAACATACCCAGACGAGCACAGAAATTAGAAACACAACTTAACAACTACCATGAGCAATGCCCACACAAACGCATTCCAAAACGGCGACCAAATGAGGCACAATAACCCCGGGCGTGACCCAGGTTAAAACACTAAGGACAGTGTTCTAACGTTATGCGACCTAAAGAGGCACAACTACGACTTGGCCTAGTTAAAATAACGGGCAAGGTAGGAATGGGGTGGAAGATAATATTACATATTCCTAGCAACTACACTGAGCAATGCCCACGCATAAGCCGGAGAAACAATTCAAAAGCCAAGTCCCCGCCGATAAAATGCAGGATGACCCACTTTTACAAAGAAATTATATAATAGCAGTATATGTAACACTGATTAAGAAATAAAGAAATATTCCATCAACTAAAATTCTCTAATATTCTTATTTTACCCCTCACGTGGGATGGGGGGTCTCGTAGATTTATTATTGTCCCTGTGTGCGTATTTCTGGAGCCATATCACGAAGACATTTCAATTTTCTACTATTACAATCCTAAAAAATGAAATCCACTAAGATTAATTTACTCCTGAAACTGACAACACAGAATCTATACACTCAATGCAAATAGTTCCTCCTCATTAATCAGTTTTGCAAGATAAGAACATTCAACTTTCCTTGTTTCATTTATTCTCTTCGATTGTAATATATTAGTTTCTTCTTGAAATGGAAGGAAATTGTATGAAATTAAAAGAAAAGGTGTTTAATGGCGTTGATATTTATTACTACGCGTTACGAACGCGATATAGCGCGGCGCATCAATGATTTTATTATGTTAAATTATTTAGGTCAACATTCTCCAACGAGATCGTGGTCGAGTGGTTGAGCAACTCGCTTAGTAATTTTCTGATGCTTAGGTCCAGCGATCGAATCACGGCGGCTTCAAATTCTTTATATATATATATATTTTTGTTAAGTCCAGCACTTACCTCTCTTTCGACTTAGAAAACCACTTGATGTTATATTACTTGAAAAGCTATTGTCCCTTAGCAGTTCACCAGCCTGTCAGTACTTTCAGTACTTTGATTAGGCTGGCGATTCCGAGCCAGACTATTACAATCCTAAAAAATGAAATCCACTAAAGATGAATTTACTCCCGAAACTGACAACACAGAATCTATACACTCAATGCAAATAGTTCCTCCTCATTAATCAGTTTTGCAAGATAAGAACATTCAACTTTCCTTGTTTCATTTATTCTCTTCGATTGTAATATATTAGTTTCTTCTTGAAATGGAAGGAAATTGTATGAAATTAACAGAAAAGGTGTTCAAAGGCGTTGATAATTATTACTACGCGTTACGAACGCGATATATAGCGCGGCGCATCAATGATTTTATTAAGTTAAATTATTTAGGTCAACATTCTCCAACGAGATCGTGGTCGAGTGGTTGAGCAACTCGCTTAGTAATTTTCTTATGCTAAGGTCCAGCGATCGAATCACGGCGGCTCCAAATTTTTTATATTTTTAAATTTTTATTTTTTATTTTTTGTTAAGTCCAGCACTTACCTTTCTTTCGACTTAGAAAACCACTTGATTTTATATTACTTGAAAAGCTATTGTTCCTTAGCAGTTCGCCAGCCTGTCAGTACTTTCAGTACATTGATTTATCATCTGTGTCGTTTTAACATTTGTTTGAAGCAAATTACAAATATTGTGAAAGCAATGACATATTATACAGCAGTATAATAATAGTTGTCAGTGGTCTATATAATACATTTTGATTTAATTTCGTTTCTTGTCGTCCAGGTGGTCTACGGTTTTACTCTGTTGTTGAGGTGTCCGAATATCATGCATATATCAAGGTTGTTTTTGCACTCGTTCTTATTTATTTCTTTTTATTCCAGATATATTTCCAGATGTACTTATTGAATCGTGTTTTGATCAAATCAAAAACCAGATGTAATTCAAGATGCATTAATTACATTGTGTTTTGATCTAATTATACTGTTCTCGTGTATTTCAGTACCGTTACTGCTCAGAAGGATGTTGTCCAGAGGAGTATTGTGCTTTCCATTTGATATGTTACCCCAAGATTGTGTGTACGTATGGTTGTCCCGATGGTACGTGTGAGAAAGATATATGTATGCCACTACAACCATGTAACAAGAACACTAGATGTGGGTTTGCCTTGTAGCATGAATTACAACCTTGGATATACAACGTGTCAATATAACCTAGATATTGGAAAGACATTGTGTATGGATGCAAAGGGACATTCACTTGTTAAACAGTTGACTTAGCGGATATGTTATACGAACATTGGATTATCATGTATTTCAATCCATGTCATATGTTGTATTTGAAAGACTGAATGCCCAAGTATGCGAGACAATCAAGCATTGTACACTAATGTTGCTTATATCCCAAGCCATATTTAAACTCAAACACACAAGACTAAATATACAAGTACTGTAACGCACAGACAATCAAAAGTGATCAAGAACGGACGGCAGCGCCTTGACAATCACGTGTTGTGTTCTAAGTTTATGTTTCTATATACTGGAGTATACATATTTATTTTGTGTTTGATGTTGTTGATGTTTAATACAATTTATATCTGAATACGGAAAGTAGATAACGGTACTCAGTTGAATGATTATCTACAAAAAAGGTATAACTCCAATAAAACGAAATTGTATATTTGCAGTCGTTCATTGCAATGGTCTAAGGCTAATCATTGTGTAAACCTTATCTAATTAATAACACGCACTCGCTATTTACATATTGTATTTCAAGAGTGTAGAGAATTAGATAAAAATAAAATGCGGAGTAGTGTTTTTCTAAACATCTTTGTCAGTATATTATTTATACAAAATACATACAACAAATTCCTGAAAGCACGCAGTTCAAAAAGTGCCTAGATCTATTGACCATCATGAGTTGTCAATCGATTAAAGTGGAATGGGACAAAACGCAAAATAATTGATTTGGTGCAAAATAAATCTGTAATGTTCGTATTGTATGGCATTATTTAGTGTTAACTACCAAGCTATTTGTCTCTTGATCACTGTGGTTACACAGTGTCGCTGTGGTCCTTGGTGTGCACTTTGCTGACCGTTTAATAGCCAGGCTAAACTCATTATAGGAGTTCATCTTAGGATAAGATATCCATTGAGCCAGCCCACGAGCCGGCCCCAGTCCTTATGTTCAGTGATTGTTAGTTGTTTTATTATCTCTGTATTTGGCCGTTTCTACATGTACAAATGCACAAGCATTGGCCAGTATGTGTGTTTATATAACGTGTAAACGTACATGTACAAAACATGTAAACCAACAAAAATAAATCGTTGATCAAACTATTTATACAAACTTATATATGTACAGTAGTCACCGTATCTCAATCGCAACAGCAATTCATCGTTCAAATTCAGAGATGTTATTCACCTCTGTGATGTTGTTGTCTGAATGACATTTAATGTTCCAAACAATGCCCATTAAATATTCATAAAACATGAAGATTTAATGAGATAATCATATTCCTGTATGAAACGATGTGTGATTTACTTCTCTCGTCACAGATACTTGTAATGTTTTATTGTATTGTCAATATAAGACAGCGTACGGTATTAATGAAGACAAATCTTATAGAAAGGTGATATTACATGTGTCTACAGACAAATATATTGATGTACATATCGGTTACAGATTGATTTGCGGCATCAGTCGAAAATAGTATCGTGGACATTTCTAGACATTGCGTCGTCACGGTAGATGTTGGCATAAATGAATTAATGTTCTTTCAGTGAAAGTAACTTGTCTTATTCTACAAACATTATTATAATACTTGTTACAAGGAAGTTTCTTTCTAGCGAAGTGGTCAATATCTGTTTACATGTATTTTACAAGATTCACGAATTAACATTAGCATACAACTATAGTCATAAATATACGTTCAAACATTCAGTGAATCTTGAAGATTCCCACTAGGAAGTTCGGAATCGCACTGTATAAAACAACATCTACCACATAATACCCTATTGTATAAAGAACTCATGGCATAAAGAACAATTGATTGTAGTAAGAACGTTTGTTATTGCTAGTATATGACGTCAATAAATATAAGATATCTTCAAAATGAAACGGAATATTAACATATTAATAAAAGCCTGTGATCTTTAGGCAATAAACTTATGCCCGATATACGTGGACCCATCAATAATTTCGTGAACTAATTCCACAGTTTCATAACGCATTGGCATAGCTTATTGAAAGTTTGCATGGTCAAATATAATTTATTCACCAAATAATTCAGCGTGAAAAATTATTGCTGACGTCACGATTAATGACGTCATAGCAACATTCGAACGTCATGGGATGGGCGTTCGTAATAAAAATTGGCGTCGCCTAGTAGGACCGACGTTTGTTGTCAATGATTCATACATTACTCAGGAAATATATCTTCTACATTTAAGAAAATTTGCATGCAGTTTATGGGGACTCTTGGCAATCGAATAGTGCATTTTCATTGTTGAAGAATTGCTTTAAGGGCAATAGAGGAGCATACAAAGATGATTAACATATTCGCCGGCCATTTTACATTATAATTGGCGGTCTGTAAAGTGTATTGACTATAATATTTTACAACATACATGGAATAACTTGTAATTAATGTGTTGCTTCGAAAGCCAACTGTTATTGTAAACGTTTGAAGCAATAATTAAATTTCAGTTGCTATCTGTTATGAAAATAACGCACATACAACTTCAAATGTATCAGATTCGCCAACCCACAGCATCAGCGTTGTTTCAGACACAATCTAGGACCTGGATATATAACTGTTACCGCACCCATCATATAGCCTAGAATAGGACATTAGCAACTTCTGACCATTTCCAAAAACTCAACAAGATGCCAAAATGACACAAAATACGCCCGTCTTGGTTGTACTAGTGAAAAAATATTGATTATGAAATAAAAGCCCATATTATGTCAAAATATTTTTGAACAATCATCTTTAAACTCATCTTGGCCTAGATATTACACCCATGAGCATCATCAGCAAGTTTGAAGACGATCGGGTGAAAATTGTTTGAGCTAGAGTACAGACAAGGCCAATTTCACATTTATTTTGGTAAAAGAAGGACCATAACCCAAGAAGGCCTGCACCTATTTGGCCATAATCGAACTTGGCCTAGATATTACACCCATAAGCATTGTCAGCAAGTTTGAAGATGATCGGATGAGACTGTTTGAGTTTGAGTACAGACAAGGCCAATTTCACATTATTTTGGTAAAAGAAGGACCATAACCCAAGAAGGCCTGCACCGATTTGGCCTAAAATCGAACTTGGCCTAGATATTACACCCATAAGCATTGTCAGCAAGTTTGAACATGATCGGACGAAAACTGTTTGAGTTAGAAGCGCCGTGTGATGTAAATTTCAAATGTGCAATAGTCTTATAAGTGCCTAAGTGGCACTTACGACCTTCCCATTCTAAGCCAGCGACATCTCATTTCAAACACTGTGTGAAATTCACGATCATCGTTGATATCATTTATATCAATATATTTAATCGTTGGTATTGCGTTATTTTAGGCATTAAGGTTTAACTGAATAATGTTTCTCTTGGTTCTTATGCAAATCCAGAGGACATCGCCCTCTTAACATTACAAATGTTTCGTGTCAATTTAAAGTATGATCCCAATATCCCCACAGCGACAAACGTTGCTAGGTTCTATTCGGGACAGCGTCAAAGGAAATGACTACGTAGAAATTAAAGAGACACACCATATTGCCAGTGTATTATGAACCCCTAGTGCTGTTCATGAAATAAATATACAGAAAAAATATATGTATGTGTAATGAATGAAATTTATAAAATAATATAACATGTATTCAAATTTTTAAAACATTAAATCGCTGTCAGCCTTTTATTCAACAATAGCAACTACAAGGGATGCGGCGCAATGGTATAACAAAACACAAAACTACAGTTTTGTACGAAAAGGATGAAAAAAAGGTCAAATTCAATACCATTTAATTAATACAAGTATATACACCAAACGTGCAGTTTAAACGTTTTAAATGTACTAGCATTTGTAATACTAGTTAATGTCTAATATGTTTTAAACCAATTTAACTGTCGAAATTCTGAATAGTGCCGCTTTAAGAATTGCGTTTATTAATACATTGGACATTCATTATGGATGACATAATGATGAAAAATGCTAAACTAAACATGTAATAGTGCATAGATTTAGAACATTGACGATTTAATCCACAAATACGTTCACTCCAAAGTCCAGAAAGCCCTATTACCATAATCAAGTCCAATGGCAAATCATTTGGTAATCAAAATCAGAAGTATGTCAAATCATGTGTGAAATAAGTTAAGAAGACAATCAATCGAGAATGACACAATTCGTTGTCAAGAGAATATTATTAACATCTACATTCACGCTCATAAACATTATATCTAGAGGATAGTTCAATTGTAAAAAAGACAGGCATATACACCTCATGACATAAAGAACACTGGTTGTAGCAGAAGGATTTGTTATTTGTTAGTATTCAAGCAGTAAAAGTGTTTACGTACTGTATGTTCTCGGTTACTTTGTTTATCGGTCGCTCCATTGTGTAGGCATCTGAACGATGCTAGACATACACGACATCCCATCATTTACAATATCACACTGGCATTCATTATTCATACGTCTTGGTTTCACGTCTACAATGTTTGGGACATTTTTTTTTTCATTGACAAAAATTATTTCGTTGCGAAAAGGATACTAGTGTAGAAAAGAGAGGCATTTACGATCATTTTACCGGTTTTGTTTAAGTATGAAATACTTCAAACATAAAGTTACAGATTCAAAAATCTCCATCCGTTTGCCTATATATTTTTTGCTGCAGTGATTGCGATGGGTAAGCGGATCCTGCGGTGTCGGATGCGACGGACTAGAATCCAGTGGCCACCATGGCGCCGTCGCCAAACTTTCGTCGATATGTTGATTTCACCTTAATTGGACAAACATAATAGGATAAACCCATTTAGTGATGATTGTATTACCAACTAGTATATATAGCCAATATATCAATCTGTTTACTTTCCAGCCAATGCGTTTCAAATTCAATAAAGGAAATGTCCGTACTAAAACATCCTTCTTCAAGCTATGAAAAGGGACGAATACATCGCTTGTTTAGAATGAAAAGTCGTACGTACAAAATCTAGATTATTAGAAAATAAATATACAGCAATGTGAAGTTGTCACAACATACAACCTTGGACATTCAAATTTTTGAATTTGTTATATGAGCGCAACATTGAACATTCGATTTACGAATGCAGTTATACCATCGCTACATTGGACATTGAACACTCGCTTTCCCAATGAAGTTTTGCCTGCGCGATATTGAACTTCGATTTTCGAATAGTGTTATGCCATTGCAACATTTTTTGTGGGACGTCATTTTTTTAATTATATACTAGGTTATAGGAGAGACTATATTAGATCGATTGTTATCACCAGTTTTACCCAGCCATTGTATCAATTAGCTTCCCTTAGCAGTCAATTTGTTTCCAATTTGTTGATATTGTAGGAAAAGGTCACAAACCACCAAATAGAATTGTTCTTTAACTCAATGTAAAGTGACCTAGGTCAGCCAAAACAAATGCCAACTTTTTGTCCATGGGGCCCTCTCAAAATCTTTTAATCAATAGAAATAGCATCCAGCTTGAAGAAAATAAAAAAAGTAGGGGGTCATGTATCATATAAGAAAAATTTGGTTCGTCAAACGCGGTGAACAGATTTTCTCACATGTACGGATTTACTCACTGTCCGTTAGCCCCAACCTTTCTTTCACTTTCATTTTTAAGCCAGAATACAAAATATTTCTGAATAAAACCATTTCACTACATCACATACATGCATACAAAGCATTTAACACCAATGTCATGATTCTAATGCTGAATTGTCAAGACATACCCCCATTTCCAGTCGCTTTAAAGTTTTTTAACGGACTATTTGACTGTATCTGAATTCGGTCCGCGTAGGCATTTAGTGGTTATTTATCCAAAAGTATATGAACGCGTATCCGTCTTTTTCCAGACATGTACTTTATTCAGACGTAATATCTAACTTATTTCTTAATGAAGATGGATTTTGTGTACACAAGAAGGATATTGTAAACGTAAAATCCATGTCCTCATGAGTGAACACTTCATCCGTCAATGAATATTATTTCAAATCAGTTTGTCTATTCAGCTTTTCACTGTTAAATCAGTACTTATGAGCCATTTTTATACAACCCGATTCATTAATGACGTTGAAATGGTAATTTGCGGTATGTTCCGGGAATGTTTTATGCAATTATGTTCCAATGAAAACTTCTCCTATTCTAAATAGAGACAATAATGCTACAAACCAATAATCTACTAAGCTTGCGGTTATCATTAAATAAATGTTATAGACACAAACCAATCATTGCCGAGGACTTGATGTTTTCTGTAAAGAATTACAAAAGTTCTCTGCACAATATGTGAGGGAGTAATTCATGTTTACATTATAAGCATGAGTATCCATCAAAAACTGTTTGCTCTCTTGGTGAGTAAACAACTTAAATTTACTCTGTTTAACATTCGTGACAATAAAAGTATGCATGCATGTTTTGCGATGTTCTTACGACATAACCTAGGATAATGTATATCTCTGGTGTTATATACATTGCTCCTTAAATTTCACTGAAAGAGAAATGCATGCTGTATGTGTATGTTTTCCGTCTTGAATGGCTTGTCTTCTCTATAACGTATATCGAGAGCTTGTTCCAAACTCTATCTTCACTGGAGTCCACAAATCCAATATCTATAAAAGAAGACGAGTTATACAAGTACTGGTGACATCGATAAACAAACCATTCAGCGCAAATATTGCCCATTTCTCTCTATTGGAAGTGTCGGATGAGGAACAATAATTAAATATTAAATAAGAGGGTGAGATTCTGGTAACGTGAGATATAACCATACGTCAAGTAGATGTCAGGTGTAAACGTTCTATTATATTGACGTTACACACAAAACTGGAACATAAAATGTTGCGTCAAAAACGTCACTTTTTACGGGTCGACGTTGTTTTCTACAAATGCGTAAAGTTACTTACATGACTTAAAGCGATGACGGAAAGTTGATTACATTTTCAAATTCATATACATGTTCTTATTTTGATATAATGTTTGATAAGGCGAAAATAATTCTCTTGGGGGAAAAAATAACAGCAATTGTTCTTCATGTGGCCAATTTGTAGAGACAAGTACAGTGTTATTGATAGGATTATAAGGAGTCTGTATTTTAATCAAATTTACACTAATGAAAATGATACGACTTAGAAACTCATTTACAATTATTCCAAACTAAGTAATTCAAATGTAAAAATGTCATTCTAAGTGGAAATATCCAATTTACCCTGACATTTACGCGTAGTTGATGAAAAAGTGACGTTAAAATTGGCGCCCGGACATTTACACTGGGCAATTCCAATGTTTGGCACTAAGATGGTCTTACATACCAGTCTATGGGGAATGATATCTTCCAACGGGGTTAATATGGCCATTTAGTATGCTATATTTTATAATTAACATGAACGCGTTTTATGATGCTCTAACCATACTGAACGAAAACGACATGCACCCAAATGTTGCACAACAACGTTAAATCGCGTCAAGTGGACATTTTCACTGGGCAATTGAAATATTTAGTTTTTCTGTTGATTAGCGGAATTGATTAGGGATCTTCATATCCATCACTCAGTTTATTTATTTCAATTTAACCTATATTTGTTAAAGACTGTGCAAGTATTATCCATACTTATATTTTTCGTTTTGAAACCACGGCATACAGTTATTTCGGAGAAAATAATGACGTTATACCGCAACGCATGACAGCAGTTTTGACGTGCTTTTCCACTTTGAAATAAAAAATAAGGCAATTTTCTGTTATTTCTTTGAAATAACCATTGATATCTCAGTATTGCTTACAAAAATACCTATCTATCGATGTATAAGACTTTAATATTTCTTCAATGGTTGAATTTAAAATGGTCAAAAACTCTTAGTAACCACCCGAAATTCATAAAACGTCCGAGTTTCGTGCGTAACGTCATTGCTGCGATTCGTAAGTTCGGGAAATTGAAAGACGATGTTATGATTTGTGAAGTCAATAATGCTAGGAGTATGTAAAAGAGCTGATACGCTATGGGTGATAGTTTGTGTTATATCTGAACTGATTAGGCTGACTATTACAATCCTAAAAAATGAAATCCACTAAGATGAATTTACTCCCGAAACTGACAACACAGAATCTATACACCCAATGCAAATAGTTCCTCCTCGTTAATCAGTTTTGCAAGATAAGAACATTCAACTTTCCTTGTTTCATTTATTCTGTTCGATTGTAATATTGAAATGGAAGGAAATTGTATGAAATTAAAAGAAAATGTGTTTAAAGGCGTTGATAATTATTACTACGCGTTCGTATACTACGCGTTACGAACGCGATATAGTGCGCGCATAAATGATTTTATTATGTTAAATTATTTAGGTCATTATTCTCCAACGAGATCGTGTTCGAGTGGATGAGCAACTCGCTTAGTAATTTTCTGATGCTACGGTCCAGCGATCGAATCACGGCGGCTCCAAAAAATTTTTTTTTTTTTTTTTTTGTTGAGTCCAGCACTTACCTCTCTTTCGACTTAGAAAACCACTTGATGTTATATTACTTGAAAAGCTATTGTTCCTTAGCAGTTTGCCAGCCTGTCAGTACTTTCAGTACTTTGATTTCTCTACGAAACTGTAGAAGAGTAAGTGCTTTACATTTTTTAAATTATGATCAAATACAAAAATGGAAAAATATAGTTTTCACATTGAGCGCATAATAAAATCACGTAAATGCTTTAGATACATGTATATTATTATTTAAGTTAGGAAAATCAGGCTAGATTTAAATTAACCTTTTGTGGTAAAGTTACAATATTAAAATGTTTGTTTTACTTTAAAATTAGTGTGCTGACTGTTTTGTCTGTACAAATAAGATATGGTCTAATAAACTTGTACATGTAGGTCAATAAACAATCGGATAAAGATTTAGAATTACAAAATGTTCTCACATTTGTTGAAGTGCATGGTCTATACAAATAACGTGTAGGGCTAATATACATTAACTTCTACAGGAAAATGGAATCCGTATTGGGTTTTTTCTCACGTTTCGAAAAGTACATTTGTATATCCCCTCAGGTTCTTGTTTATATGACGACAATATCAGGAAATGTTTAATTGCAACATCAGATTATAAATTAAGTCCCCGACGTGAGACCAAAACACTGTCATATAATTCCCAAGAGATACAATCATACACGATACAGTTTACATCGACTATGTTTCCCTATAAAGGTTGTTGCAATATGCTGTGGTTAGATGCATGAACTTTCGTCCTCAAATAATACACTTTTAAATGAAATGTTATATATTATCACGTTATGCTATGTAATAATATTGCGTCTACATATATAAGTATATATGCAGTTTATACACTCCATTGGTATTTTATGCGCTTTCCGCTTCTAAAATGTATTAGAAATGACAAGTTTATTAAAGACTGAATTTGGCTATAAGACATAGGACACAGTGACTTTACAGCGAAGATATATCGGGCATCACTCTATCATGAAATGATAACATGCAATTCGCAACTTTTATTCCTCAAGTGCTATTATTAAATTTACTTCAAACTTGAGACACTTAGTGGTTAATTAAACAAGTCTGATAGCCAATCCCTGAATGCAGTCACTTTCGATTTTTGTAGACATTTTAAAAGCAAAACGTAATTCTAACACGTAATACTTTTGTACAGTTGATAAAAGAAATTATCAAATCGTATAAATCTTAATACTTGTTACAGAAACGTCGAATGGCCTTGAATAACGATGCCATACAAAACGTTCTGGATATGCGCAAATACTGTAACGTTCTTAAAAAGATACACATGAAGAAACAAAATTTCGTTTACATTTTGCTTCATTAACATTATTCTTTAAAACAATGAAAAATATCAAAATTAATAGTTTTTCCTGTATACTGCTTTAAATCAAAATTGCAATATGTATCGTTTGATAGCAATTCGTTATTTAATTTCCCAAGTTAATAGCACGCTCCACCATTCGAATCACATATCCAGTAAAATTGACGTTAAGGAACAAATATTTCTTGCGCTTAGTCATTTCTTTGGGCATGTGTTACTAAAAGTCTACAAACGATATTAAGCTGAAAGTTGTTAAGTTTAGTTACCAATTTTCTGCTGTAAGGCTGCTAAATCACCTATTGACGTTTTAGGCTGGGGGTGTCGAAACATTGAAACCAGTTTGACTACATTTTGGTTAATTATAACAAAATTTCAAGGGAACAATTTTGCTTAGGTTGTAAAATACAGATCTGGTGAAGATGAAAATAATGTGTTGTTTTGTTTCCAGTATACCCCTTTACAAAGCTCATGATTCGGAGATAAAACAACTTCGTCGTCGTAAAAGAACATTGATAGTCATTTCAGTAAATTTATTCCATTGTCGTATTGTTGGCTCATAAAACATGCACTAAGTATTTTGGTGAAAATAAATGACACTAAATGAAATATCATTGTTGTTGCGCCATTATGGTGCAATCAGTGTCTGTAATTCTGTGTCCAATAATGAATTATTGTAGCGCCCGAAAACCAGTGTGTTTTGTACTAATTGCAACTGGTAGTACTTGAATTTAGAAAACAGTTTTCTCTGAGTGTATAGCAAAAACATATGCATTTGAATTTTTATTATAATTGCAATATGTCTGCCTCCAATAGGTTTCAACTTTCGGGATATGAAATATGAATTATTGTAGCGCCAGGAAACCAGTGTGTTTTTGTACTAAACACAACTGGTAGTTACTTGATTTAAGAAAGCTGTTTTCCCTGACTATCAGTCGATATAATGCCTTAAACGATGCATTGGGATTTGTATTATTATAATTGCAAGCAATCGGACTCAAATAGGCTTAAACTTTTGATACCGCGTTCAGCAAGTGAATGTTTAATGTTGAACTGTATTTTTACTCCCATAATAAATGCTAAGTAATTAATTAGGCAATTATAGCAAAGTATTGCTTTACCTTTGCTTCTTTGTCTCTGTTTAGTTTTTTTAATAATTTGTTTCAACTTCTTTAGCAAACATATATTTCATTTGAACGCGCTTAATTTTGAACTTTCAAACTAGTATTTAGAATTGAAATTAAATTAGATAGAAACCAATAATTGAGGCTAAAATCATACACAACTATACGTGGTTCGAGGTCTCAGTAAATACGCTATGCTACTATTTTCTTAATATGTTTACCAATTTAAGAGACCATGTAATTATGTATGGCATGATTGTACGGGTGGAACGTTTTACATTTTGGAAATTGCCTCTCTTAAATTAATAGCCAGTCATTTTCTTTTGTTTAAGGTTTGACAACCATCTAAACGCTGAAAGGGAAAATATCCACATGCATCCGAATGAAATTCGATTTACTAATAACCTATATGAACTTCTTATGTACCTCTGTCGTTATTTCGTTTTGTTTAAATCGTTTTTGATCATCTGTGTCGTTTTAACATTTGTTTGATGCAAATGACAAATTGTGAAATCAATGACATATAGCAGTTTAATAATGATCGTTAATGGTTTATCTAATACAATTTGATTTAATTTCGTTTCTTGTCTGTCGACCGGGTGGTCTACCGTTTTGCCGATCAACGAAGTTTTGCACTCATTCTTGTTTTGTTTCTTTTTATTCCTGTTATAATTCCAGATGCACTAATTACATCGTGATTTGATGTAATGCCATTGTACTTGTGTATTTCAGTATCGTTACTGCTCCGAAGAATGTTGGAGTATTGCGCTTACCATTTGATATGTTACCCTAAGATTGTGTGTACGTATGGTTGTCCCGATGGAACGTGTGAGAAAGATATACGAGGTATGTATGCCATTACAACCATGTAACAAGAACACAAGATGTGGCTTTGCTTTGACGTGTAGCATGAAATACAACCTGGGATATACAGCGTGTCAATATAACCTAGATATTGGAAAGACATTGTGTATGGATACAAAGGGGCATTCACTTGTAAAACAGTTGACTTAGCAGTTATGTTCAAACATTTGATTACCACGTATTTCAAGCCATGTCTTGGGTTGAGTGCTACCTTCCCTGTCGGATTTTCTCAAACCTTTTTTGTGTTGTATTCGAAAGACTGAATGCCCAAGTATGCAAGACAATCAAACACTGTTCAGTCGTATGTTACTTATATTCCAAGCCATATCAAAAATCAAATACACAAGACTAAATTAAAAGTTTGATAGTGCTTGTAACGCACAGACAATCAAAAGTGGTCAAGAAAAGGACGACAACGCCTTGACAGCCATGTGTCGTGGACTAAGTTTAAGTTTCTATATACTGGAGTATGTATTCATTTTTATGTTTGGTGTCTAAGTTTATGCAGTTCATGAATGATGTGATTTATTGATTATTGCATAAACGTTGTTGGATTATCTGTAAACATGGTACAACTCTAAGAACATTACAAAAATGTTAAATTGGAGTCTTGTATCTTAAGTTTCTAATTATAAATATCATATAAACTTGATCAAATGAGTGACAATGCTGATCTTTGTTCACCATGCATTTCACAAGAGAATTATTTTGACATCACAATGCGTAGCATTATAATAATATTCAAATTCATGCAAGGAATTTCTGAAAGAACAAAATTCAGAAAGTCGGGGTTTGACCATTGATATTTATACGAATAAAGGTTATATATGGATGGGATTTTTATGTATTACGAATTGTCAATACATTTGAGTGGAATGGGAAGTGCAAAATAGTTGATTTGAAACAGAGATATAACTTGAAAGACTGTAATGTATTTCACCAATGAATGTAAACAGTTAAGCAATATCCCCACTCCTTTTATGATTTGTAACTTTGTATGTACAGACAGAGAGTGTCTCCGGCGACCATTATTAGTATTTCAATAGTAAGACTGGTCATATTATAAGAGTTCATCGAAGGATAAGTTATCCCTCGAGCCCAGCCAACGAGCCAAGCCTAGTCCAATAATTTTCAGTGTATATTTATATATAAGTCATTGCATTATGTCGATAGTTGTGTGTTTCTACAAATGAAAAATTAAGATAAACATAGGGATGTATATTTTTGTAAACTATAAATGTACAAAATAAACAGTTGGACATGTACACCAGAATATATCTTGACCAATACCAAGACAGTTAAAGTGTGCAAACAATTTAAACTAACGAAGGCGAATCACCGTATCCCAATTACAATAGTTTATCGTTTAGATTTAGAAATGTTATCACTTGTGATGTTGTTGACTGTATTACGTTCGACGTTGCAAGCAGCTTCCATTAAATATTCATAAAACACGATGCTTTGATATCAGTGCTGTTTCAACTAAGTCAATAAACTCGTTATTATCATGTTTCCTAGCGTGTGTTGACGTCAGGTTGCAAAAACGAAATTCATGTTCCTGTTTGAAGCAATTTGTGTATAACGTCTCTCATCATAGATACTTGTTATGTTTTATTGAAGAGTCAATATAAGACAATGTACGATATTAATGAAGACAAATCTTATAGAGATATTTCATGAATGCGATACTACATGTATCTTCAGACAAATATGTTATTTACTCATTTCTTTGCGGCATCAGTCGAAAATAGACATACGTCTGTAATCCTTAAATGTAACACACTAACATTTGATTATACATTACTATAAACATTACTGGACATATTTGACATAGACGAATGTTATGATTTCCTCTCGCATACAAATATTAACCAACACTTAGATATGTTCACTGGAAGTATTTATAATGTACGTAGGTGATGAGTTTCCACTTTATAAACACATTTGATAGCGCATTGCATTGTTTATAATGACCATAACTGTATCGGTAAATATTTAGTAATCATATTGTTAAACTATTTCTAGACAATGCATCGTCACGGTAAATGTTAGCATAAAGGAATTGTTGTACTTTCAATGAAAGTTACGTTCCTTATTCCACAAACATTATTTTAATACTTGTTACAATGAGTTTTCCTAGTGTGAAACGAAAACATGCATTTTTGGTACCATATTATGGATTGTTAGAATACACCCAGGGGATTAACCCATTCATAAACTCTCCATTATTTTTCAGGAATGGAGAGTTGTCTTAACAATAACTCTCCATTATTTTTCAGGAATGGAGAGTTGTCTTAACAATAACTCTCCATTATTTCGTATACACATTACATAAAATGTGTATACGAAATATTGGAGAGTTTTTGCTAAGAAAACTCTCTATGCTTGAAAAACATAACACACATATCGATGGCTTAGAATTAGAAGGTCGTAACTACCAAATCGATGTTTTGAGAAAACACGGAAAAACTGTCTGACATTTACTCTTTACTTGTGGTAAAACAAACTTTTACAACTTCATTTTGGTCAACATGACAAGTTCAGATTTTTATGAAAATGGGCTCATAAGAAGCGCCTTCTGACGCTTATTCTAAATATGTATGAATCTTATAAGGCACTTACGACCTTCTAATTCTAAGCCATCGAAATGTAGTGTTAACAAAAAATGGAGAGTTATTTTTATTAAATGTGTTAACAGGTAATGGAGAATTATTGTAAATAATGTATAATTTTACACCAGTGAGTTGCATTCATTGACTGCTAAACCAAATAGATGGGAAATTTACATTTGGGTTACATTGTCCCAAAGGTATCGGTTC
Source organism: Spisula subtruncata (assembly GCA_963678985.1). Taxonomy (NCBI): domain Eukaryota; kingdom Metazoa; phylum Mollusca; class Bivalvia; order Venerida; family Mactridae; genus Spisula; species Spisula subtruncata. The sequence continues at coordinate 6,657,502 of OY787660.1, forward strand.
GATGAAAATAATCCTAACATTTTCCCGGCAGTGCGGGGGAAGCTGGAGGGTAAAACACCACAGCCATACGCGAGGGTTGGGGCCAAGGATGCAACTGGGTGGTGCATTACAAAATGTATGTGTTCACAAAAATGGCAATACAATTTGCAGGAAAAGCGGCTGAAACTGAAAGAGCCCCACGTTAATTTTCAATGATTACGTGGACTTTTCAAGAGACTGTGTTTGGTACCGAACCACATCCCCTGGGTCGTAATATTGATTCCATGAATTCTAGCCAACATGATTAAGAAAAGTGAAACAGAAACATCACTTATTGAGTTTAGGCAGGTAACCAAAGTCGACAGACTTGATTTCCACAGAAGATTTATGGTTTGACAATGCGCCTGTGCTTCTGCGTCAGATTATGGCAACCAACAGGCCAAATAGACCATTGGCCATGAAACTAACATGGATGGTAAGTGACAAAAATGGAATCCAGTTGATGATACACACATTATTTATTGCACACACACTTGTGCGTCAGGATTATTATATTTCGTGGGTTTATGGATAATGTCGTTTTCCTAATAATTTTCTTTCAAACTATTGAAAATATTCCATTTTTATCATTTTCTTAATTGCTTAGTATTATGACAGCATATAACAGCAATTCATTTGATATACTTTATCTAGTTGTTAATCAATCAATGTAAATCATATAGTTTGAAGAGTGTGAAGGAACTTTTGGAGCGCAGTGTATTCTGTTGTTAGAACATTTGAATCATTTAGTTACATCAATACATAAAAAAATGGAAGCGGTGGGGTTCGAACCCACGCCTCCGAAGGGACTGGTGCCTTAAACCAGCGCCTTAGACCGCTCGGCCACGCTACCTGTTTAGTAAATATGTTAAGAAACCAGCTAAACACATGTGACGTAGTTTAACTCGAGAGAAACCAATAGATAAAACTGTAATATAGATTTCAATTTCAACAACAACAACAACAACAACAACAACAACAACAACAACAACAACAACAACAACAATAATAATAAATATAAAGAATTATTATATGAGGCGATATAGTGGACAGTCTTACCTGCGAGCATTTGTTTTAATGTCTCATGATTCCCCTTTACAAATCCTGATTCGATTCAATTCAATACAATTCAAGTTAATGACACGCTGCTTATAAAATATTTTAAAAAATCATCGTAAGTAATAAAATGAAATACTTGGAGAATCCGGGTATCGATCCCGGTACCTCTCACATGCTAAGCGAGCACTCTACCACTTGAGCTAATTCCCCACTATACAATCACCTAACCATTTAATTTGGTTTAAGATAATGATTTACTTGACCAAAAGACACGAACAAATGGGAATAGGTCTTTAGCGACCAAGCTGGACCCCCATAAACCTTAAATATCTTTATAAGTAATTATACTATTTTATTGAAATTTCACTATATATTTCACTATATTACCTTTACCAACTATTTTACTGCCTAATTAATGTTTTCCCCATTGGGTTTAATGTATTCATTGTGGTATTATAATTAACAAATAAACAGGGTTCAGCTAGCTAGAATCAAGTTATTGTATTATGTAACAACTATAACGGAATAATTGTATAACTTTGACCAACATTTAGTCATCAATGTGTATATAGTTGAGGCCAACTTCTGATTGTAATCATCATTTGTACAAACAAACAAATGCGACATTGTGATAGCAACTCATTGAGTTCACGAATTTGGAGATTTTTATAAATAATATCCTATTTTTATCAATATAACACCCATATTGATATAAAAACTAAGGTAATTATATTGTATGGTCGATTTCCTTATATTTCATAATAATGAAATCAACTATACGACCAGTGATACCTGACAGTAACACCCAAATGTATTTATATTGGGTTTTGTGTTTGTGCGATGAAAAGCATGCAAATCACTCACTCAGTACGGTATTTTTCAAACCAATTTTACGTTGAATATAATCTGGCCGATTAGTTCAGTTGGTTTGAGCGTCGTGCTAATAACGCAAATGTCGTGGGTTCGACCCCCACATTGGCCATATTTTTTCAACCTGCAAACAATGGCTAGATCAAACTGATATATTTTGTAAACCAGAGTATGTGGCGTTCTAAAGGACTACGTGGTTTTGATTCAATTTCCTATACTGGTCGATGTGTAATTGGGATTAATGACATACAAGGCATGACCGACTCGTTCCTGATTTGAAGGTTACAATATAGGTATTGTAACTATTTAAAAGAAGGGAGTTGTTAACAGTTCTTATAGTCTTGGTTTGATTCGCCATATGTGTGCTGAAAGATTTGTCAAAACGATAACATCTCAACGACGGAGTCTAGCATTGGTTTAGATTAATTAAAAGTTAATACAAACATTACAAAAAATATAAACGTTGCGCTCACTAATTACACGTTGTGTGTTTGTAGAGCAGCATTCCAAAACAAATCTAGTAGCTACAAGTTTAATTTAGTGCAAACACCACACGGGTTTCCTGTGGCTACAATAACTCATTATTGCACAAATATATCTAGACACTGATTGCGCCGTAATGGAAAAACAGCAATAATATTTCCCTAAATAACATTGATTGCTCGGAACCTTTGCAATTCGTGGAGGAACAGAACAAATCACGTGGACATACTTTAGCACCAGAAATGTCTATTACTGTTCAATTGTAATAACGTAAAGTTGCTTTTATCTCAAATTTTAATTGGTAGATCGAGAGCTTTTGAATATTAAACAACTTGTTAGGGCAAAGACGTGTAAAACTTAAAAATCAAAAACATTGGTTCAATGATGAAATTTTAGAAGCAATACACAACAGAGACTATGCAAAAAGAACTAACAATGTACCTAACTTCAAAAAATGGAGATCAACAGTAAAATCACTTTCACACAATGCAAAAAAAGATTTCTTTCATTATGAAATTCAAAATAACAGCAAACAACCAAAGAAGCTATGGAAAAATCTAAAAGATATATCTGGCAAAATTGAAAGCCACCAAACACATTACATAAATGATGATAACGGTATACCAATCACAGACCCTAGCGAATCAGCAGAAGCATTCAATACATACGTGGGTTGTTCATTTAATTCCCGGACGATCGATACTGCTGAAAAACGATTGGACGAATATTAATGAAAACGAGCACTAGCACGATCACATCATTCCTTGATTCACATACAAAATTTCAACTCGGTACAATGAAGGGATTCCATAATATTAGCGTTTTAGTAAGCGCTTGTAACGTTAGTCGGCCCAAGTCGACGTTAAAAATGGCGACGTTACGACGTTTTTGCATCTAAAACGCTACTTTTTGCATCATTTGATAATTATTTAGGGGTTAAGTAGTTGCCCGGATACATATATTCGCCATGTTAAGCTGTTCAGTAGTGATGTAATATGCTATAAGTACGATAAAATCGCATGTAGCTGCAATTTATACAGCACTTATTATTCTATTAGTGTCTACCGCCCAACAGGCCTTGAATCTACGACATTTTCTATTGATGACTGTAGGTTTGCCCGGCCTATTATCATTACATGGTGGTGCTATGTCATCGAAGAACGGTTTATTTCATATATAAACAACGGTCCGCATTTACGATAATTGTCTAAAGAGTTTTCCTTTCAGGGAGTCTTAAGTTTTACAGGTGTACGGCCAATATCTTCCTAAAATCGTTTCGTTACCTTTTTTCTCTAAACAAATCGCGGTATTCACAGAAGCACTCCCTTCGTCATTAGAACGCAAAAGGCTACAAGGAATTGACATCAAATGTCATATTACACGACATAGATCCATACTTATTGTTGGCTGATGTTTTCTGCATAAAATATGCGATAATACCAATACCCCTACCTAATTAACACTCTACATAACACTACAAAATTGGGTTGGGCCGGGTAATCGTTTGTGTGGTTACTATAGTAACCATAGTTTGAGTTCGATTGGGTAGAATTATTTCATGTTTTGTCAAATAATCAAGTTGGTGACTAAGTCTTATAAAACGAAATTTTACTACAATCGCATGTTCCAATCAAGCGCTATGGCGATCGTCCGGGAATTAAATGAACAACCCTCGTACTTCACCAATATTTTCCAGACAGTCACTAACCCACAGGATTTCAATGATACATCCTCATCTATCCTTAAGAAGATGACACTAGACAAAATACCAAGTGACACTCCAACATTTGTTACACCACCATGTTACAGAAAAATACGTAAAAGAGCAATTAGACAAATTAGACATTACAAAATCAACTGGACTGGATAATATAAGCGCAAAATTCCTGAAAACAGCATCTCCAATAATAGCAAAACCTCTGGCCTGTATCATTAACATGAGCATTATTGCTAAAAAATTTCCAACATCACTAAAGCAATCAAAAGTGATTCCAATATTCAAAAAGGGCAAAAAATCAGATAAAAGTTATTATCGTCCTATCTCAATTCTGCCAGTCATCTCAAAACTGTTTGAGAAACACGTCTCTGATGAACTCAAAGGTTTTCTTGAAAGGCACTCCCTGCTGTACACATCACAGTCAGGCTTTAGAGCCAAACACTCCTGCGAGACTGCACTTACAAATATAGTAGATAACTGGATTAGTGCTATCAATGACGGACAATTTGTTGGTACATTGCTTTTGGATTTTTCCAAAGCATTTGACATTGTCAACCACAAGATTCTTATAGACAAGCTCAAATTTTACCATTTGTCATCAGACAGCATAGCTTGGATTAATTCCTATCTATCAAACAGAACACAGAAAGTATGCGTTTCTGCAAAACTTTCAGACCCCGCAGATATAGTTTCAGGTGTTCCACAAGGCTCAGTTTTGAGACCCCTGTTATTTCTCATTTATATAAATGACTTACCATATCATATTAAGTCTTCTACAACAGACATCTTTGCTGACGACACAACACTTACAGCATCAGGTGTTACAATTCAAGACATCCATCAGATCCTTCAATCTGATCTTGACATTGTAGATTCATGGTGCGCACAAAACTCCATGATAATCAATGCACAAAAAACAAAACATATGTATATAACAAGACAAACTAACAAACCGAACATCCCAGACATCAAATTGAAACCATGATATTGAACTTTCAGAAAATGAAAGACTTCTTGGAATCAATATAGATAATACACTAAAATGGAAAACTCATATCGACAAAACCATAAAAAATGCAATACACAACTCTTCCTACTCATGCGAATCAAACAATACTTAGATGTTCCAACAAGAAAATTATTTTTTAATGCTTACATCCTCCCACACATAGATTATTGCTGTTCAATCTGGGGTAATACAGACAAAAAGATAATAAACGAAATCATTAAATTTCAAAAACGGGCTGCACGTATTATTCTTGATGTACAAGACTTTGACACTCCCTCTGACGTTTTGTTCAATAAACTTCAGTGGATGAAATTTGACAAAAGAGTTGAATATAAAAAATCAATTCTAGTATACAAATCACTCAATGACAACCACTTTCCAAAAATACATGCAACACAAATTCACAAAACTAAACCAAGTTCATTCATGTAATCTCAGATCCATAACTAATGAAGAACTATATGTACCATTACCAAATTTTGAATTCTCCAGAAAATCACTTGCCTACTCAGGACCAAAAATATGGAATGAAATACCAAAAGCAGTACGAAAATCAGACACAAGAAATAAATTCCAAAATGCATACATTAAATGGCAATACCCATAAACAAACAGTGACATAAAGCATGACTCATCCTGTTAATATATCTTACCTTTGTAACTATTACTTTGTTGATTATATTTGTATACTTATTTTTCATGTAATGTACTCTTTATATTTAATGTATATATGTTGAGGCCCATATGGAAGATTGCATTATTGTAAATATGTTAGCCTCGTAAAATAAAGACTTTACTTACTTACTTACTTACTAAGAATAAAATAAATAATTCAACTTTTCTGTAATAAACAACATAATCAGGGAAATTTGAAAAAAAATCAAATTGATATATTCAAAACAAGAACCATGTAATGATCCTCTATATATAAAACAACTGTCTTTTGCATCTGCTATCTTTTCAGCAAAAACACAGGACCCCACGGACAATAAATGCTTCCAATAAGCTTTATTGAATATCCTTGAATGAAATGTCTAACGATTTACTAACTGCATTATCATTTAATAATTCAATTTCCCGAGGACATGTACTCTTAAGTCAAAACATCGAACGTCAAAATATATTTTTTCTTCTTTTACATATTCGCCAACACCGGATGTACTCTCATGGTATTATATCGTCTGTTAGAGTGTAGACAATTACAGCACTAGTGTTACTCGTTCATTAAATCCTACCGTTATATGAATTATTAATTGTCTAGCTTCATATATTATTTAGATATATGTGCGGAGATGGGGCGACTGTTTATAATAGTCACAAATAATCACAAGGAGGGAGAAATACTCATATTTTAGATCTAGAGGAACGCGTAGTAAAACATAATAAAAGGGTTAAAATTGTTCCTTGACATTTCGTAATAATTATCATGGTAGTAACACCTGTCACTGGTTAACCGCTTTTCTGTTCCATCATTAGCAAGTACAGACTAGGTATTGCCGTCACGGAACATAAAACCAGATTGACTCACGAACACTATTTAGAATACACTGAATCTCAGTTCCATGTGTGGGTAATTTCACTAATTTGCATCTTTTTAATATTTGACCATTTTCTTTTCAATATTCTACAGCAATTATACATTTATTGCATCGATCAATTGCATATTGGTTAGAAAGAGATTCATATGTCTTTAGTTTAGGTAAATAATCTGTAATTACGAAGTATGACCCTCATGAAAGAGGGTAAATCAGGCCTCATGATTATACTTGAGTATGGAACTTGATTAGCTCCTAGAAAGTCCAACATTCAATGTTTTTGTTATACCAGAAGTTATACCAGAAAAAAATTGATTCGCCGTGTTAAATTATGAGACCAGAAGTTTAAACACGTTGGTCAATTGTCAAAGAAAAAATACTTATTTTAGTCGTCAATAATACAATGATGATAACATATTGATTTGCTACTATATTGACGAAAGAACTCAGGTAACGTATTATATACATGTATGTGGTATTCATTGAAGTTACTGTGCATTACGCAAAGTAGCGCAACGGTAGCGTGGCCGAGCGGTCTAATGCGCTGGTTTAAGGCACCAGTCTCTTCGGAGGCGCCCCTTCCAAATATTTTTTATAACTTATATTAAATTCTATAATAACCCGTATAACTCGCGACATATTTTGTAAGAAAATATATAATTCATATTTATAAGGAACTATAATTCCAACTTTTTTATCAGTTAGCAAAAATGTTTTACAAAATAATGGCAGCGGTGGGATTCAAATCCACGCCTCCGCATAGACTGGTGCCTAAAACCGGCGCCTTAGACCGCCTGGCCACGCTACCTGTTTTAATAAAGAATATACAGATTAAAAAAGTAAATATGTAAATAAGCAATCTAACTGATAAACCATACAGCGAGATAGATAAAAGGTGATATAAGCTATAGTTGAATTACCATAGATGACATCAATTATTAAATACTGTACAATAAGGTCATGCCTATAAATTTCCATCAAATACTACGTAATTCATCCAAAAATTGAAATTCATTTATAAGAAGCACTATCTAAAAATTAGACAGTTTTTTTGTACAAGGTATAGAGTTGCTAAAATAATTGAAATGCACGTATTTATGAGAATATTTAATGCGTATGGTGATTTCGTCCTATGTGGAAGACAAGACTGAAAGATGATGGAATCTAACTAAGGGGTATTTACATTAAGTGCGTACATTTATGTCAAGCAGTAATTTGTACCCGGTCGTATCTGCGAAATATCAGTTTAAGTGTCCATTGATAACCTATATTATCCTGAAGCAAATAAACATGTAAAAACAAACTTTAAAAATAAAAAAGTCGTTAAATAAATTATAATAAAAGTGGAGAATCCGGGTATCGCTCTACCACTTGAGCTAATTCCCCTGAATGGAATGAAGGCAATATAACTATTGATGTCATTGAATATATGTCTTACAATAAAACAAATTAAAATGATTTAGTATTGCCACACACAAAATAAAAGTAACAGAATCACCAATTCACTAATTGACGCTTTAAGCTTAATCATAGGATTGACGAACTAGCTTAAGTGGTTTAAAATATCATTTTGTGAATGTTATAATTGATTTCTTAATGATTCGGACGAATACGAGGATAAGTTATGGCACACAATATATACAGAGGATCTATTACGATTTATCAATTGATATGAATTTATATGAAACGAGTTTTGGACATTTTATAAAGCGAGCCTCTGGCGAGTTTAATAATATTTCCTGAACCAGTTTAATATAAATATATCAATTGACAACGAGTGATAGATTCTTTATATCATATGACACTAAAACACCAAATACGCATGGACTTATTGGGAAAAAACGCTCAATACTTTATACTACACGTGGTACGTATAAATTTGTACGTACTGGCTATACTAACCTCAATACAAGGAAAGTCATGTAATATAATGTACTATGTATTTGTACATGTATTATATTTCATTCTTTGTGTCATCTTTTAGTTACAACTGATGAAAGTTTATCTCCGTCATCCGTAAACATACTTTCAGTAAAAACATTATTAACCGCCATTAATTGTCTGACACTTCTTTAGGGAAGATAACATACTCACATACAAAGTGTCCACCCGCCAATAACCAATAATAACCTGTCATTTATACCAGTCTAGTTAGCTTGTGGGCACTTTTGCATATTCTTTTGCATATATAAATGATACCAATTGCTAAATTAGTTTGAAATTTAACGTAAATTTATTATGATATCACCTGGCCGATTAGCTCAGTTGGTTAGAGCGTCGTGCTAATAACGCGAATGTCGTGGGTTCGACCCCCACATTGGCCATTATTTTTTTATACAGTTTTATAATTCTGTTTACATAGTTCAATTGCAATATCGTGATGTTGCTTTTATCAGACATTTGATTTTAATAGATCGAGAGCTTTTGTTAACAACAAAATATATAATTCAACGTTTCTGTGTTAAACAAAATAATAAGAATTTCGAAATAATCTATAGATAAACAATGTTTTTTGAGCCGTGACAGAATATCACATTTTGCAGTCATGGTATGTGAATATACCTGGTTAAACGCCATGTATGGAGAATGCCTTAACTGTCTTATATTAGCAAACAGTTCGATATAATGTCAATATCGCTGAACATAAATGCATGCGACCGAAAAGTGATATTAATATTTGCCTGCCTATGAAGCAATCTGATTGGCTTATAGACATGCCAAAAGGTGATATAGATTTTCAGCTGAAATTATGGAGAATCGATTTTTACTCACTAAAATGTATATTTTTATTACTGAACGGAAACATGCCATATGGGTATTCATTTTCTTAGTTTGATCATTTGCTACAATTTGGACTTATTTGGATGCAAAAATCTGAAATTTTTGGCCGTAACATGCGAAGAAAATTTTAAAATAATTGATACTTATTCAATTAAATTGTCAATAAATTGGTAATTTTATATTAACCCTGTTATTTGTCCTCGGGACAGACGTTGAACAAATAACAGGGCTAATATCAAATCGCCCAATTATTAACATACAATATTAATGTTTTGTCATTATATATTCATCTTTTATATTTATATATATAATATATAAATTTTGCCATTATATAGTGATCGCGTGTAATTATTTTCTGCGATATTGACATGCTATCGAACTGTTTGCTAATATAAGACAGTTAATACTTCTATAGCCATGGATTGGTTACTCTCATTGATCACAAAATAATTATAATGCTTAAGGTGTTTCACCGCTTTTGAGTTTGGTGGAAGTTTAAAAATTACAGTAACTTAGGTGTATTGTGAACGTCTTACAACCGAGATCAAATAATATAAAATGCCTAAAATTGATTTTTCAATATCTTCCCTTGTCTTAAAATCGCGATTGTACTGAATAGTTATTACGATTATATATACTTTCAATGAAAATACAGAATCACACTTGGCTCAATCCCTACAGATGATTTATTCCAAATGATATAAAACACCTAATCTAGCGAATTGGTTACAACGTAGTTAAACGTAGTTCTATGCGCACATATCAACAGTAGCCCGAGCATTTTAGTAGACGGTACTTTTTCATTTATTCCTGAATAATATAAACTAATACACGCAGAAGTATCCGAATTAAAACTGTAAGCACGTTGAATTGTACACTATTTTTGAAAATAGAATAATCGCAAAATACGAATACAACGGATGCAAAACGTTAATTAATGTTGTCACCTCACCTGTTTTCAGCGTTTCTGAAATCATTTAAAGTGCATGTAAAATAAGCTAGCCAATCAATCGTCATGAAATTTTGCATAAAACTTCAATATATGTCACCCTTCTTGTTGTATGCATCAAATCAGTATTTTTCGGTAAAATACAATTTTCATTTTTTAGGGGTTGTCACCAAAATCCAAGAATACCTTAAAAACTAGCCGAGCAAGACTGTTGGGATTTCCCAGAATGATTGCTGTAAATGTTTTTTTATATAAATATAACAGGCTTATATAGCTTGTACAGAAAAATCCAACACAGGTGAATCGCCTTAAGTCGTAATGCATACCCTATACCTATACGTCCTTTTGAGGGCAAATAAACCTCCCTGCATGAATTAGTCACGGCTCAAAAAACATTGTTTATCTATAATTGATATATTGAAAACAAGGAATTGTAATTGCCCAGGTCAAGTTCTGGAATCTATATAAACACAAGTGTCTCTTGTCTATATCTGCTAGCACTTCACTAAAACGCATGAACCCATTGGCAATAAATCCTTGGCGCTTTGTTGCATATCCTTGAACGAAATGTCTATATAATTACAAACTACATTATCATTCAATAATTCAGTTTCCCAAGGTTATGTAGCCTTAAGTCAAAACATAAAGATATTATTTCTTCATTACATATTTGCCAACAACGGATATACTCTCATGGCATTTTAGTTTCTGTAGGAGTGTAGACACTGACAGTACTAGTGTTACTCATTCATCAATTCCTACCATTATACGTAGTATTATTTGTCTTGATTCATATTTTATTTAGACAATATGACTGGGTACACCATATGTTTTTAGACCTGGAAAACCCATTACTTGGGATGGCTGTTTTTCATGTAAATATTTGATTTTCTTGCTTCCATATTGTTTTCCATAAAAATCAAATAGCACAGATTAAGGGTTGCCACGTTCAGGAGTTACAAGTTGAATATAGTGCAAACATCACACTTATGGCTCCAATTACGCATTATTGGACGAAACGGCAATAACGCCTGTAAGATTTATTTCCGGGAAAAACTCACAGATCGTAGAGAAACAAAACAATGATGAGGAAACAATGTTACACAAGAAATGTCAATTACTGTTCAATTGCAATAACGTAAAGTTGTTTATATCAGAAATTTGTTTTGTACGATGGTGATTGTTTGAAATGAAACAACACATTATCTGCCAAAGGGTCTAACAAACTAACAACACCGTCTAATAACGCATTTTATCTGTCCTGTATTCACGTTTTTCTTGTTCCACACGTTCTCAAACAGTGCAAAGAATCTCAAAGGACTTGGTAGTCTGTGAGGGTGAAAATATTTACAGAAAATTGATCAAATGGAACCATTGGGTATTATTATGATATATCATATTTCATAGACAGTATAACATTATTTTTACAATATATAATAAAGGAACCTAGTATGGTTGTCCTTATAATTAAAATTATAGAGAAATATTCGTATCACATATATACAGGAACAATTAGTAAAAAAGGGTGAAATTACAGAAAAACTACGCAGGTGTACTGTAAGTAAGTGTATAGTATGTAAAGTAAACATGCACGGTTCCGAAATGACGAAATACGACTTATTGTAGGCACTTTTTACGTAAGTCGTTTGTAACCACGTAGCATGTGTATAGTATGTACACGATATGTAATAACATAATACTAATAATAATAATAATAATAACGACTTTATTTAAAGCGGCAACACAGTTGGGCAAGCCCAGTCTTCCCTGTGAGCCTCTATGACAAATGATATGTACATGTTTTCAGTAGGATAACAAAGAATAAATTTTTCGCTCGTAGTAAATTGGTAGCTGTTTTGTTGAGAGCAATGTTTTGGTTAGTTTGACGATTTCTATGACGTGACGTCAAATTTGCTCCGGGTAGCCATTACTGACTTTACTATGGCAGCAGTTCCATTTTGTACGACACATCCTCATGCCTTTGATTCATGGTACAACATGTATCATGAATTGTTCTATCTTATTGCAAATTATATTGAACATGCAATAAACATTATAGAGCACTTTTCCTGGAACTTTTGAAACGCCCCTCGTATTTTGTAAACCATTGTTTGTCTCTTTCTTAAGGACAACGAGGTTTTGATTCAATTTCTTAGACTGGCATATGTGTAATTTGGACTAATGGCATGCATGCAAATCAGAACTCACCCTATCCCCAGTGTTGACTTGACAAGGAAAGTATGTGATAGGTCTTGAATATATGTGCTATCTCTTCATCAAAACACAGGACCTCATTTGCCATAAGTGCTTGGAGCTTTATAACCTTGAACGAAAATGATTTTCTAACTGCATTATCATCAAACAATTCAGTTTCCCAAGGTTATGTACTTCAAGTTAAAACATCAAGATATTATTTCTTCTGTTACATATTTGCCAACACTGGACGTAATCTCATGGGATTCTATCGTCTATAGGATTATAGACAATAACAGCACTAGTGTTACTCGTTCATAAAATCCTACATTTATATCATTACTATTTGTCTTGCCTCATATGTTATTTATGTAATGAATGAGCGGACGTGGGGTGATTATTTTTAATAATAACAAATTATTACAATGAGGGAGAAATACTGATATTTTGGATGTTGATGAACGCATAGACTAAAACTTAATAAAAGGGTTAAACATTGTTCCTTGACATTTGTGATTATTAAAACGACAGTTATTCGTACATAATTTGTTTCAACAGAACGTCACTGGTTTTGCATGAAAACGACGGCTCTGCTTCGGGCAGGAACTGTGACCTGTGTCACGAAAGTATTCAACATTCTGCTGTTAAGCGCATTCAAGGGTTACCAATAGCTACATGTTCTGATATGGCAGACCCTACGCTAGATCTGAACCAACTGCTGTTCAAGATAGAATCTCACAAACTTATGTTTTACTCAAACTTATGACCAATCCATCGGGTTCTGTGACAAGAAATATTTTTATTCGAAAATTGATACTATTTCTAAGTGATGTTCAAAAGTAACTCTTGGATTCATCCCTGACACTTGTAACCTATTGAGGCATGTAATGCCTATCCATGTACATTTTGTAGTTATTATCATGTTCCAACTTGTATAACCACTTATAACTCTGTTACTTGGTACATATTGAGTTCAGTATCTTCTCCACAGAGGGAAATAAATAATTGAATTGAATGAGAACTTTTACTGTTTGCAACATTTGAAATTTAAGCGCGTTTGGCCATTGTCACAGAAGAAATACTTATTTTAGTCGTCAATAATAAAATAATTATAATTTATTTACCACACAACCTGCATATATTACGATAAAGTTTTATAAAACGTTACCATGTCAGAATACACATTGTTTGATATTCATGTTTATGTTATGTTCATCAGTAACTGTATTGACGACAGAACTCAGGTAATTTATTATATACGTACATGTGGTATTTATTGAAGTTACAATCTAGCTTAACGGTAGAGTGGCCGAGCGGTCTAAGGCGCTGGTTTAAGGCACCAGTCTCTTCGGAGGCGTGGGTTCGAATCCCACCGCTGCCAAATACTTTTTATTTTCATTTAGTATGATTTATTAATAATTCTAACACGATTCGCGGAGTAATCCAATACACAAAGAACGAACCGAACCATGTTTTATTGCCCCCATAAAACATACCTATCAAATTGGCTGTTTCTATTTACGCCCAGTATCACTTGACATATTTATGAATGAATGAACGTAAACTTTATAGTAAAATTTACTACGAGTCACGATGACAAGGCGAGTTGCACGAGAATCCAATGTTACATCTATAACGCATCTATTTTTAGAAACTCCAATATACTCTAGAAACCAAGTTTTATTAAAGCTTCTGATAATCAATCCATTTATATTTTTCATTTTATGAAATAGACACCATATACTCGTGTTATTAAAATTGTTCCAATGTTTAAATTGTGGTATTTCCTTCAGAAAATTACGAAGGTCGTTTTCATTAACGAGGGAGGTAACTGTACCAGCTAATTAGCCACTCAATTTCACCGTGGAATTATGTTCAATATCAAATGGGTGAAAATGGAATGCGCGCAGTTAAATAGTGCGGGATATTATCGTATTAAGAATCGAAATAAAAACTCTGTTCTTGTATATTGTCGGTGAATAAAACACGGGCACTCGTTTGGATGCGGAAAATTAAATCACTCGTGCTACGCACTCGTGATTTAATTTTTCCGCATCCGAACTCCTGCCCGTGTTTTATTCATCAACAATAAACGCTAACAGATTTTTATTTCTTAATTTAACCATTGTCGTATAAATTCACGGCATACTTTGTTAGAAAAAATAAATAAATAAATACAAGTCCGTTCAAAGGTAAATGAGAACGGTTATAAACATAAGCTCGTCCATTATGTAAACTATACTGAGCATCAAAAGTTTCGCAATGGAATTAAAAATTCAATTTTTTAAAATTGTTAACTCGAAAGAACTTTTTACTAACACTGTCTATTTGTGTACCCATAGTCAATTTTGCCATCAAATGTAGTGTAGTTTGCACACTAACTTGACTAACTATTTGTGTATTTCGTATCACAGACATGTAGCAAGTAAATTGGAAGTGGAAATTCAGTCGAAAATGAAATGCCCCGACTTTGCGCGCTTGAATAGACGTTTTGCCATTTGTGATGGTGTGATCATTCAAGCGTAACGGAGGCCAACGGAAATAGGTTCAACATGAGCACTATTTGTACACAAATAGACAGTGTTAGTAAAAAGTTCTTTCGAGTTAACAATTTTAAAAAATTGAATTTTTAATTCCATTGCGAAACTTTTGACGCTCAGTATATGTTTATCTAGGTTTAACTGGGTGTAACTGAGTTTACTGTAGTCCCCGCTATTATTTCGAATGTGATAATTCCCTCATAAGTATAACTTATTGAATCGACATAATAAGAACCTTTGTCGCTTTAAGTTTTATATTATTATTATTATTATTATTCACATTATTATTAACAAATAGCAATTTTTTTTTAAAATTCAATGGCAGCGGTGGGATTCGAACCCACGCCTCCGAAGAGACTGGTGCCTAAAACCAGCGCCTTAGACCGCTCGGCCACGCTACCTGTTACGATATTGAATTTACATTAAAACTGAATTTGTAAATAGGCCATCTACCTGATAAACCTAGTAATGTGTATGAATAAAATATGATGTAAGTTATAGTCGAGATTACTCTAGTTGATATTAATTATTAAATACTGTGCAATAATTTTCTGCTTACCACAAAATATTTCTCATCAAATCACATTATTACATACATGTTGTATATAGGTCTAGCTGCTACACCATTCAAAATTGAAAATCAAATATATAGAAGTAGCAAGAGCTGTATACCCTTACAGATACATGAAATATAATTATACATCGTGCAAACTGTTTAATAATAACTCGTCCGTACATTAGATTGGGTATGATTCTTTATATCGTCAGATTAGGTTTAAAACCGACAACATACAAAAGGATATAAGTAAAATACTCTCATAAAATTTATGGTTTTGTATCGATAGTATTTAATGTACTCTCTGTTAAAATAACCCCTGATACCCTTTCAAATATGCAGATTGAATTGAATTGAATTCAAGTAATCAAACAAACGATGCATCACAATATTCACTTTATGTGTGCCGAAAGAGTTGTCCAAAAGACTGCATCTGAAAGACGGAATCAAGTACAGGTTTAAAAACACAGTTAATTAAAAGACAACTAATTACACGTTGTGTTGATATATTTAATTAAAAATAAGCATTTTGAAAACAATTCTAGTAGCTACAAGTTCAATTTAGTGCAAGCACCGCGTGGGTTTCTTGTGGCTATGATAACTCATTATTGCACAAATATATATAGACTATTACTTATAGACACAGATTGCTCCATAAAGGCAAAACAGCAATAACATCTCCATTAGTAAGATTCACTGCTCGGAAAACTTGTAATTCGTAGAGGAATAGAAAAACCACGGGGAAATAGTTAAGCACCAGAATGTTTATTACTGTTCAATTGTAATAACGTAAAGTTGCTTTTATCCCACATTGTAAGATCAAATGCTTTTAATATTAAATAGCACACGGTTAGCAACACAAAACATTCAACGGTTCTGTGTAAAACAATATAGTGACGGAAATTAGAAATAATCAAATTAATATATTCAAAACAAGAACCATGTAATGATCAGGTCAAGTTCTGCAATCTATATAAACACAACTCTCTCTTGTATATATCTGCTATCTCTTCAGCAAAACACATGAACCCATTGACAATAAATCTTTGGCGCTTTGTTGTATATCCTTGAACGAAATATCAAAAGAATTACTTACTACATTATCATTCAATAATAATTCAGTTTCCCAAGGTTATGTACTTTAAGTCAAAACATGAAGATATTATTTCTTCTGTTACATATTTGCCAACACTGGACGTACTCTCATGGGATTCTAGTGTCTGTATTACTGTAGACATTTACAGTACTAGCGCTACTCGTTCATCAAATCCTACAATTATACGTATTATTATTTGTCTTGCCTCATATTGTATTTATATAATTAATGAGCGGACATGGGGTGATTATTTTTGATAAACACAAATACCCACAGTGAGGGAGAAAAACTATTTCGATGGGAGACACACGTGCATAGTAAAACACAATAAAAGTTGTTTCTTGACATTTATGATAATTTTCATTGCAGAAATCTCTTATCCGTCATGGGTAAGTACATGTTTGATATCACTGTAACGGATCTGAAAACCAGCATAAACCACGAACGGAATTCAGAATACACGGCATCCCAGTACATTGCACATTGTGACTACAGCATTTTCATTATCAACAATGTACAACAAATTATACCTTACAATTATTGCATTATGAAGTGACTACATGCACACAAATATCAACATGTCTTGCGTTTAGATAAATAAACTGCCATGATGCAAGTATAAACATCATGAAATAGGACGAATCTCCCCTCATGATCATAAAGCGTTGTTCATGCTCAACTCCAAGAATAATATGTCTCCTAAAAGCACTGTCTAACGTATAGTCAGTATTTTCGTACAGGGTATGGAGTTGCTAAAATAATTGAAATACGGGTATTCCTGAGAATATTTAATGCGTATAGTGGTTTTGTCCTATGTGGAAGACAAGACTGAAAGATGATGGACACTTACCGAGTGGTATCTACATTAAAGTGCTTATATTCATGCCATGCAGTAGTTTGTACCCTACCGTATCTGCGAAATATCTATAATAGTCTCCATTGATGCCCTCTTAAATTTCCTGAAATATTTAAAACTTAAAGTAAACCATAAGTTAAATAAATTATAATAAAACTGGAGAATCCGGGTATCGATCCCGGTACCTCTCACATGCTAAGCGAGCTAATTCCCCTGAATTGAATCAAGCCAATATAACTATTGATTTCATTGAATATATGTCTTATGTTTAAAACATTGCCGCACGGAAAACATAGGCTTACATAGGCTTACATACAGCTTCACAAATTCACTAATTGGCGCTTGAAACTTGGTACTGGAATTGAACAGTTCGCTTATGTGGTTTCAAAATCCCAATTTGTGAATGATTTATAATTGATTTCTTTATAATTTGGACGAATACCATGAATACGAAGATTAGTAATGGCACACAATGTATAATGTTTTTGTATTTGTACATGTAATTATATTATTTTCGTTCTAAGTGTCATGTTTTAGTTACAACTGATAAAAGTATATCTACGCCATCCATAAATTCAGTTTACATTATTAACCGCCATTAATTGTCCGACACTTCTTTAGGGAAGATAATCTATTCATATTCAAAGTGTCCACCGGCCAATAAATAATAAGAACCTGTCATTTATACAAATATAGTTAGCTGGCGGGCATTTTTGCATATGACAAACATGATATTGTTACCAATTGCTAAATTACATCTAGTTTTAAATTTCATCTAAATTTAAACCAGTTGGCCGATTAGCTCAGTTGGTTAGAGCGTCGTGCTAATAACGCGAATGTCGTGGGTTCGACCCCCACATTGGCCAATATTTTTATACACTTTTATAATTCTGTTTACATAGACTAATTATTAAATGATGTTCGAGCGGATAATGCTTTAGATATAGAGGTCACTAGTTCTTTGTATAAAAAATTTGAAACTAACCCGTCTCAAAGTCGTACCACACGTTCTATACAAGTTATATGGCCTCACCCCCAGGGAAGGGAGGGGATTTTTAGTTTTGGGTTGTCAAACCCCGGTCGCTCCTTACGAAGGACAACTACGGTAAACTATCCGGTATTTCCCATGCTCCTGACTACTAAATATTTCCCCGGGGTATTGGTTAGGAAATAATCTTAATGGTGCTTTAACGTTTAACCTATGTTACAAATGTTTTAAACCTCATGTTACTTGTACTCAATGGATTGTATAAGATTCTATATATCGTCCGATTGGGGTTTTAACCGACTGCATAAAAAGATATACATGTGAAATACATTCATAATTTATATAATTTCACAAAGTCAATTAATTCGTCCGCGCATTAAGCTTGATAGCGACACACTTCTTCAACCGAAACCTCGTACCTTTAGAATCTTTGACACAATCACTATTATACACTGCAGCTTTTTCTTGTGTGAATGTTTTGCAAACTGCCAAAGATGTAATATTCAAAACAAAATGTATTGTATACGAACAAATGATTTACGTCACTACCCTTTGTTTAGAAATGTCTTGTACCGTGTGTAACTGTGAAGGTTTCCTTGCATTTCTGGAGAGTGATGAGATATTTTTGTGCAAGAAACTGTGTACCAAATAACACGAATATTCGACTCCATTTGTTCTAAATGTGAATTGCACTAAATAATTATACAGGGATAACACATAACTTGCAATAGTTTACACTACCAACTTACCCACATCTTGCTGTATAGATTTAGATATGTACCTTTGTTCCATATATAATTAGTCACGTGGTATAGTTTCTTTACAGACAATGAAATCAGGTCACTGTAAGCACTCTGTTACATTGTGTTTTCTCTTTTAACGTGTTTCATTTTGTGTTTTTATCTTTAAAATAGGATGAACACCCACCCAATGACATCTTGCATTCTCACGGGGAGTGAAGAAAATTGCACAGGGTGATTCGTTATATGACGTACCTCAGACATATTGGTAAAAAACATGCCGGAATATATTGCAAAACTATGTAACAATTATACAATGATGTAAACATTTTTACTGAAGTAAATAAACCACACATGTACCTACAGGAGAAGACAGACTGTATTCTGTACTAGATCTAATGGTGGCATCGATAAACAAACCGTTGAGTGCAATTATTGCCATATTCTCTCTACCGTATAGTATTGAAAGCGCCTGATAAGTAACAATTAGATAAAGGAAGAGCGAGACGATTCTAATCTCATTGAGTACAATAATTACGTTACTTAAGAGGCATATATTTGTGCATTCGGTAATGCTGTATATGCTTTTTGACTATCGAAGGGTTGTATTTCCACGATAGCATGTTACTTGAATGAATGACGGGAGTTTGTAAAAGAACTGAGATTATCTGGATGGTAGCTTGTGTTCTGTCTGAACTGATTAGTCTAGGAAAATCTAGGAGCGTAAATTAGTTTAAATTAATGAATAATTGAACGTATATTCATATATTTCAGACTATTGCTTTGTGGAATATTTAACTAGAATATGTTGCTTCGCCACCAAGCACAGTTCAAAATGTTGCTTAGTTGGATATTTAACTAGAATATGTTGCTTCACCACCTAGCACATTTCAGAATGTTGCTTCGTGGAATATTTAACTAGAATATGTTGCTTCACCACCAAGCACACCACATCGTACATATAAACACATCCCCATTAGGTTTTTGTAATTATCCCTTCACCTTCGTGTTAAGGTGAGAGAATTCGGTTGATAAGAATATCTATTCATGGTATTGGTTCCTTTGGATCGCCATAGCGTTGTCAATTTTTGGCATTTTAACACAAAAGAGTTATTTCTTCTGTTCAGAAAAGATCGTTCCGATAGAAAAGGCCCAAACGAAACATTCCAAACAAAATCAGATCTTGGCTCATTCCTTTTCAGAAACATCTGTGTTATACTGCACATTAACTTCAAATTCATTTCTACAATGAGACGTATCTCAACAATAAATAATCGTCTTATTCAGAAAATACAATCCTCGTCTGTGACATTTTGTCCTTATACGCGATAGATATGGCAATAGTCATTAAACAATCATGAACTGTGATGATTTAATGTTCTTACACTTGTATCAAGTGTGTCATCGAACTCGATATTGACTAGCTACTTTTCTAATGTGCAATTATATTGGACAGAAGTATGGATTCCTGTTATGGTTAATGAGCACTACGTAGTTTAATATTGTGATTCCTAAACCCAAGATGTTATTGTTGGTGATTTTCTGAGGTAATTGGTTCAGACATATTAAGTCCATCGGCTAAAGCGCTATCGAGTACCTTATATCGCTGTGCTAGGAAACGACTTGCATCGAGTGCTCTGTATCGCTTTGCTAGGAAACGACTTGCATCGAGTGCTGTATATAGCTTTGCTAGGCAACGACTTGCTCTCAAATGTTAGACAAAGAGGCCAAAGCAAAACAAATGGTATGCTACCAACAAACGGACTATGTTTTGTGTGGGTATTGCTCTATGTGATTGTGCAATTTTGTGTAGTTACTGTTTTGTTTGCTCGGCTGGGTAAATTGAGTGATGCCTTCCCTGTCCAATTACCTAATATATTTTACTATATGCGTTTAGTAAGAAACATCGTAAGTAAAAACTTCAAATTGAGTATACAAGAGCCCGTTATCAAACATATTCAGACACGATTGTGCTGATGTTTTATTTAGAAGCTCCACTTATAGCTAGAACATTAGGTTAATCGTTAAATAATATATTATAAAGACACTTACATGAACACCTGCAAACCCTCAAGAAGACGTGTAACGTTGTAACCCCTGGTAGCAAAGGGCCGAACGATATTTGCAAAACAGTTGTTAAGCGCATTTCAAAAACTAAATCTGTCTTCATGCAATACTTATCAAAGAATGAAACACAATTGAGATGTGTTTTCAGACATAATGTCTTCAATACGAACCGCAAGCTGTTACTGTACTACACTGCGGGGAATTTGGCGCTACAATAGTGTTGAAAAACAATCACAGTGTCATAGGAATAATATCGGCAATGTTTTGACAGACTAACTTTTAAAAACATTACGACACCTCTACAGGCATATCGTTGTGATTGAATTAAATTGTTGTAAGCGCTCTCAGAACTCTGTTATGATGTTTTTGTTGATAATAGTGCCTCTGTTTTTATGATCTGATATATTTCACAAAACGGTAATTTAATAGTGCGTAGTTAAACTAGGGCGAAAATGGGTAACTATACACATTTTACCTTATTTCTGCTTGTTCTATGCCATCGTGCATTGGTATCGGAGACAGTGGCAAAAAATATGTGAGAAAATCGGATAGTTAAGACCGCACTCAACTTAACCAGTCAAACACAGAAAACACAAACAATATCATATCACACAAATACATCCTAATCTAATTACGCTCGAAACTGAATTACCACAGACAGATCTAAAAATAGAACATTCTTCTAGACCACCTGCTGATGTCAATTACTAGAAGGACAAAGCTGCGAAATAATGATCACGCGGAATGTCGCGGTCATAAAAACCCAGTGTCGCATCAACCTGTGAAGTGTTATTTTGTTAATTAGTGTTTATGTAAACATACTATAAATGACATTTCACACCGCACCCATATACTATTTCTGATTTTCAATTCAACACATATGAAGATCACACCGTGTTTCCTGCTGAAACGTGTTAATCTGACCACTAATGTACTAGGATGTGATTAAATAACAACAAGCGGCAGATATTTCGTGTCTCTGTGACGTTGATGTTGTGGCTACGCAAATTATCAAGATGCTGATAGCGCTGGGAGAGCTTGTTCTTGCGCTAAGAAAATAATTATGTATTATTCGTCACAGCAGAATGACTAATGTTAATTTTCGAAAGAAACAAAATGATTACAGGTAAAGACGAACCAGAAAGACATAGCGAGAACGAACCTGACAGAGGAAAAATTTCGAATACGAAGTAAATAACTAGCTCAAAAAGAATGTGGCTGCGGATATTTGACATTCGATTGATAAGTATAAAACATATTACAATAGACGGTGCTGGGGCATACAATTAACGATTGTATCCTGCTGTTTCATTGATTTATATTGAAATACAAAACGAAAGACACATTAAGGACATGCGAAAACAAAAAGACATTGTCCAATCAAAACTACCAAAATACGACATCACGTTCTTAAAGCTTGTCGCTTCAGTCAGTCAAACACAATAATTATGGCAAAAAAGATATGAGGACATTGGACAGGGAATGCAGAACTCAACTTAACCAGTCGAACAAAGAAAGCAGTAACACCAATACACAACTACACGGAGCAATGCCCAAACACAACACATACACAAAGTTCATTTGTCAAGAACATATATAACGGCCATCAACACACCACAAGGGAAGCATTTTCATGCAATTTGTTTCAAATATACAGCATCTGTATGTTGGACGACGAAATTGTAGAAGAGCACATGTACAGAAAACCAACACAGTATTGAGATATAGTGGCCAAACATGTTTTTTTAAGTTTCTTCATCTGTATAATAACTGAACAAACTAATAACAAAATAATCGACTACGTCTACAGTATTTATCGTATACGGAATATAAGGCCAAAGGTGGATAGCCATTTCAACGATTATTTGCTGTCTTATACATTGTAGGGTATCAAAAGTCTCAAAAATCAGTTCCCGGCTAGAAGCCTAGGCTAACAATGAACAAAAAAATCAAACCGGATATAATTGATTTTATTTCATATTTGAACAATAGCGACTGAATAGTAAGGTAAAAACCGAGTTTAATAGTAAGGTAATTTACCGGGTCCTATCTCTAAAACACTAAAATAGAATATCTGCCAATGATGCAAATGGTATCAATATGATGAATTGGATGCCATTTTTGTTTGGCCCATACAGAGACCGACAGAAAGTCAATTCTCACGTAACAGATGAGAGAACCACCCATGTTTAAATTAAACATTCAGAAAGTCGTATAATTAGAAGATGTACTTCAGGAACCATAGCACCAACCAAAGATAACACCATGTTATCACATTCTGGTTAGAACCCCGGTTCGTGTACAAGGATTCCATATACGTGAAGTAATCATGTACACATACTGTATGATTTATCATTTTCTCAGTAAGCTCTGGAGATGCTTCAATCTCGGCATTCAATGGAATCATTCGTGTATCAACTCTAGCACAATTCTCGAGGATGTATGTTGTAATGGGTTGAGACAATGGACAGAATGGTTTGGTTCTGTCATATGCGATCACGCTCGCCTCTTCCTGTATGTTAGTGTTCGGTGCCAGTGTAACTACAGTAGGGTACATGACGTCAGGAACTGTAATTGTAATTGGTCGTTCAAATACACGTGCTACACGTCGAAGTAAGAAGTTGCGATTACATTTCATCTTTGTGTATAGAGAGAAGAATAGATACACATTGGATGAGTTGGTACTGCCCCTACTTATTCTTGTAGAACATCTACCGCATCGCGTACCGAACACAGCTGAAACCCCTTCATCTAATATGCTCAATGAGTCCGTCATGGATAGTTGTTGTTGAACATCCAAGCTAAATGCCATTGTAAATGCAACTCCAGTGGATGCACTGATTGCAGACATACATTTCCCGTGATATGGTATACTTGCAGCGGGACAGCTTAGTTTTAAGCACGAATCCTGAAATGTAATACATGTAACTAAATGTAGCCATGAATGAGCAATTATTGAGCATGCAGGACACACAAAAAAACGCAATACACACACCCTTGCACATAAAGCACAAACATACAAATGTATTTAGAAAGTCATGCAGTTACATAATAAGAATTCACAATTAGACAAAATACTGAAATAGAAAGCGAGTGAAGAGATTGACATGGAGGTGGTACAAGTGGTCATTATTTGAAATATCTTTATTTTGTATATGCTTAATTGCAGAATACAAAATATTACTTTTGGTACTGTCGCGTCATTTGTTACGTTACACGGGAGCATTACCATAGCTGTCGTGACATTTAAAATTACAAGTCTAGTATTTGTGTACAGTGATGTATACACTTACCGAGTTATGATCCCAGGCACGTGGCGTATTGGTTCACAGTGATGTATAAACTTACCGAGTAATGATCCCAGACACTTGACGTATTGGTTAACAGTGATGTATAAACTTACCGAGTAATGATCCCAGACACTTGACATATTGGTTAACAGTGATGTATAAACTTACCGAGTTATGATCCCAGACACTTGACGTATTGGTTCACAGTGATGTATAAACTTACCGAGTTATGATCCCAGACACTTGACGTATTGGTTAACAGTGATGTATAAACTTACCGAGTTATGATCCCAGACACTTGACGTATTGGTTAACAGTGATGTATACACTTACCGAGTTATGATCCCAGACACTTGACGTATTGGTTAACAGTGATGTATACACTTACCGAGTTATGATCCCAGACACTTGACGTATTGGTTAACAGTGATGTATAAACTTACCGAGTTATGATCCCAGACACTTGACGTATTGGTTAACAGTGATGTATAAACTTACCGAGTAATGATCCCAGACACTTGACGTATTGGTTCACAGTGATGTATACACTTACCGAGTTATGATCCCAGACACTTGACGTATTGGTTGACATTGATGTATAAACTTACCGAGTAGAGATCCCAGACACTTGACGTATTGGTTAACAGTGATGTATAAACTTACCGAGTAATGATCCCAGACACTTGACGTATTGGTTAACAGTGATGTATAAACTTACCGAGTTATGATCCCAGACACTTGACGTATTGGTTCACAGTGATGTATACACTTACCGAGTTATGATCCCAGACACTTGACGTATTGGTTCACAGTGATGTATACACTTACCGAGTTATGATCCCAGACACTTGACGTATTGGTTCACAGTGATGTATAAACTTACCGAGTAATGATCCCAGACACTTGACGCATTGGTTCACAGTGATATATAAACTTACCGAGTAATGATCCCAGACACTTGACGTATTGGTTAACAGTGATGTATAAACTTACTGAGTAATGATCCCAGACACTTGACGTATTGGTTGACATTGATGTATAAACTTACTGAGTAATGATCCCAGACACTTGACGCATTGGTTCACAGTGATATATAAACTTACCGAGTAATGATCCCAGACACTTGACGCATTGGTTCACAGTGATATATAAACTTACCGAGTAATGATCCCAGACACTTGACGCATTGGTTCACAGTGATATATAAACTTACCGAGTAATGATCCCAGACACTTGACGCATTGGTTCACAGTGAGGTATAAACTTACCGAGTTATGATCCCAGGCACGTGGCGTATTGGTTCACAATGAGATATAAACTTACCGAGTTATGATCCCAGACACTTGACGTATTGGTTCACAGTGATATATAAACTTACCGAGTTATGATCCCAGACACTTGCCGTATTGGTTGACATTGATGTATAAACTTACTGAGTAATGATCCCAGACACTTGACGTATTGGTTCACAGTGATGTATAAACTTACTGAGTAATGATCCCAGACACTTGACGTATTGGTTCACAGTGATGTATAAACTTACTGAGTAATGATCCCAGACACTTGACGTATTGGTTGACATTGATATATAAACTTACCGAGTTATGATCCCAGACACTTGCCGTATTGGTTGACATTGATGTATAAACTTACTGAGTAATGATCCCAGACACTTGACGTATTGGTTCACAGTGATGTATAAACTTACCGAGTAGAGATCCCAGACACTTGACGTATTGGTTCACAGTGATGTATAAACTTACTGAGTAATGATCCCAGACACTTGACGTATTGGTTCACAGTGATGTATAAACTTACTGAGTAATGATCCCAGACACTTGACGTATTGGTTGACATTGATATATAAACTTACCGAGTTATGATCCCAGACACTTGACGTATTGGTTCACAGTGATGTATAAACTTACCGAGTAATGATCCCAGACACTTGACATATTGGTTCACAGTGATGTATAAACTTACCGAGTAATGATCCCAGACACTTGACATATTACACCGAGGCCGTCCTGTTGTAGGTTCAGAAACCTCTTGATCACTTAGCAACATCATCAGGTTTACATAAGGTCTAGACTGTTTTGATCCAATGTCTGTGAAAGGGTGGAGCGGACATAGATCAGCATGAGCATGGTCAATAGGATGTTCCCAGCATTGGTAGCAGTAGATATTTTTAAAATAATCAAACGTTTGACTCCATTGCTTTAGCCCTGAAAACATGACATTTGTGCCCGGCATATCCTGCTCGCAAGCAGCTCTGGTATCTTTGTCAGCAACCACCGAAATGCCGCATTTTTCTATAACTGTAAAATAGGCAGATTGACAGCGATATATCGAAGACTTTAGTGCATCTGGTGGCACTGGTATTATACTGCAGTGGTCTAGAATATACGAATCTCGCTCTTCAAATGTTTCAAAGAAAACTTCGTTCATGTCCTGACATTCTGTGTATATATCCCATTGCGTATATTGCTCGACTCCGTTGCAGTCAGCACAGTGGCTATTTCTGTAAACGCGACCATTTGTAAGGTCGGTTACAACAATATAATCTCTGAGAGTAGACCGTGTAAGACAAGCTTCATACTGGCTAGCAATTGTTGAATTTGGACAACGGTCTACGATGTGAAAATTGACATCGAATGCACCCAACACGGTAATGCCTCGTGGCCTATTTAAATCGTTGACAAGATCTACGCATGGGTAATCAACATCTGCGTGTGATTTATGTTGAACATCTGGGCAGCATACACCATATCTATGACAGTCTGGTTCACATGAACATTGCTGACAACATGGTCTCAGATGTTGCTCGTCTGTGGTTTGATACTGTAAAAGAAACGTTTTTAAAAAGTGGTTTACCGTTATTGTAATATTAAATTTATTTTATGATGAAACGTATTTGAAAAAATATTAATTTGGCAATCTGTGTGGACGTACGAGTGATGATTGTAAATAACGTAGACATGTTCTATAATGTACTCATATTTTAATTTATCATTTCTAAACTTACTAATTATTAAGCGGTATACATGTAAGTCCGGCATAGTCACACCTAATTTGAAGACAAAATATATATTCAGTGAAAATTACATGTAATACAAAATGGTGACTAACTGCTACCCAGCGCACGTCAGAGTTAATTACATATCGTTGACGTCGTGTATGGAAGATCGCCCTGTAGCAGATGTGAACCTGTTTATTTTTAATTGAATCTATCATGTAATGATTTAAATTATAATTAAAGTATTTAAAACAACGCCTTATTAAACTAATTAGATTTTAGCGTGTTCCGATCAGCTATTTCCTAATAAGCTATCTTCGTTCAACATCAACGCATGGCGGGTTGGCTTTACTGGTATCGCGTCGTAATTGGCATTTTAAACGAGATAATGGCGGATCTTTATCATTGCAAGCATTCGGTCGACGTCATTTTAATGTTAAACGTGAGATAAACAATGTACACTGAGCGGCAATGAAGACGCAACACTTTTTAAACTTGAATATTTTCGAATCCGTTAACTTATAAACTTGAAATTGTGTATGCTCACTTCGATATATATTATCTGCAGAATTCAGCTTTTTCACTCGTCCATGGCGGAAAATCCTTAAACCGCAATTTCCAGCGTGCTGGTGGGTGGCTAGAGATTTGCTCGCATATTGTGCAAGCATTTTGAAAAATATTAATATTAAGATTAGTCAGAAAAACAAAATAACTAGTAGAAAATATTGTGCATATGTCAAAGGAAGACTCCGAAAGATCGGTCGTTATTCTCATATACTGGGTATCCGTACTAAAAATTAAAGTTTTGTTTATTTAAATTACCGAAGTCATTTTTTCATACAGTTAACTCATATTTGAATGTATATACCCTGGTAAGAAAGATAAAAATGCATTAGAAATCATAGGATGTGAGAAAAATGTTAAAGACAAGTGCGATAATTCTTGGATATGTATCCTCACTTTTTGATATTAATCACCAAACTTTTACACTAAATTGTATTACTGTATATTACTGAACTAGTCTACATGTTCAATTTATTATGTTCATTAATACTTAGACGTAAATTGTGTTTTAAAGGCACGCAATTCAAAACCGCAAATCAACGATACATTACATATCCAAATACCTTTGTTGCATTTGTAGTACAGAAATTGGTGTAAGGACAAAGTGAGGCGTATTCCTTCCATCTACTGTTGGTGGGAAACTCCGAGTAAAGACTCACAACGCAGAAATTAAACAAAACAAAAACTGTCCGCGTCACACTAATTCCTTCAAACATCGTTGAACAGTGATCAGAAAAACAGTCAGTTTCAAATATATACTACTATTGTGCGTCACTTAACAGTTTGTGTGGAAATGCACGTTGAATATTGGCAGGGAATATCACAGTATGTGTATAGTCAAAACGATCTAATAAATAAAAGATAATAAGATATTTAAGGGGAGTGCTACAAGTACATAGTTTTCGTCCTAATAAGTATAGGTTATAGATCATACGAGGGTCACTAAAGTACTAATCAGTGGCCGATAGCAGGTTTAATATTCAATCAATGGGAATAAAAGTGGACATTATCTAAAAGATACAGACTTTGTCAAGCCAACAAATTAGACGCTATTGATATCGGACAAATATTAATTCCGTCATATGACATTTAA
This sequence comes from Spisula subtruncata, assembly GCA_963678985.1. NCBI lineage: Eukaryota > Metazoa > Mollusca > Bivalvia > Venerida > Mactridae > Spisula > Spisula subtruncata. The sequence goes on from OY787660.1 coordinate 6,686,922, forward strand.
CCAGTAGGGATATGGAACACTGTACTTGAGACAAAATAAGGTATATTAATACTCGAAAGGGTTGATATTAATTTTTATTATTTCTATAATTTTAATCTGATTGATTTGAAATTTGCAAACTTTATTTAACGTATACTTGTGGTACAGAAATGTAATTCAACATTGTAGTTTGTACATTTTAGAGAGCTTTAGTTGTATTATGAAACTGCTGTTTTAAATACTCTTGAACATAGCATTTTACTTGTGATGGTAATTTCATATGAGATAATTACATGAAATGAACTAAAGGAGTGAAATTTCTATTTTTGTCGCAAATGGGTGAATTTTATTACCCCACCCACTTTTTAAAAAAATAGGTTTGAAACGAAAATACACAATTGAGGTAAAAAGCTTCAAATGTTCGACGAATGAAACTACATAATACTCCTTATCTAGAAATGTTGGTAAATTCAGATAAATGTAGGGCTTATTTAGTTAGTATAAATTTAGTATTAGTTAGTATGTATGTTTCAGGTGTGTCTTGTTCAAATGTATGTGGTTTAATCATAATTTAAAGTGTGTAGAGCTATATTCTAACAGTCATTTAATGTCAAAATAAATACTTGCATCGTTTTTAGTATGCTACTAGACTACCTTAAATTGCAAATTAGAACTTTGGATGGGTTCCGTGTACTTTGATTCAATCTTCGAAAAATAGACAATTCTTATAATTTCATAGGGTGTTCAAGACACTTTCGTATGAAAATGGGCAGTTCGCATGTCCAATAATCACAGACATAGTTTCTGTTAAACTTGAAGCGAAAAACTGATCTAATGGATATGAAAGCATAATTGTATTTCAGTTTTTGAAACTTTTTTAAAAATTATCGTCCGACATAGCTCTATACACTATAATAATTCCAAAATTACAGATTGACATTTAAGATTCCAATAGCACATATTACAAATAATTCCATGATCAGTTTGAATGACATGTGACAACAGCGACCAGAAATCTAATGAGCCTCACTAATTATGTTGTTTGATACTGAACTGTTGAAATGTGTTTAGTTGAAACAATTTACTGTTTCGTTTCCTAAAGCACATCGCAGTACAAATAACATTTTGTCGAGTTAAAACAACTTCGTCGTTGTAAAGAAACCGTTTTGACAATGCTTACGATCCGTTGTTTTCTCATGGTGCCGTGTTTAAACAGCTTTGTATGGAACAATAGTATATATTTGTTGCGCGAAATTATTTCATTATATTCATGGTGTGTTTTGTTCCTCTAGTGCCTACACACGATTCCCCAAATTAAACATTTTGATGGAACTAAAAGTTACTAATGGAACTGTTATTGCAATTTTACTATGATCATTGTTTTTTATATTTTAATAATATACTCAACTGGAAGTAACTTGTTTTGTAAACTAGTTTTCTCCTAGTTGACAGTAAAACACAACATGATTTTAGTCGATGCATTTGGAATTTTATTGTTATTATTGCAAGCTCTCTGTCTCTGAAAGGTTCCAACTTTCGGGATGGACATTCAAACAGTAATACAGGTGTATGTTCAATGAAGACTTGTCCCTTGATTTATAATGCAGTTCGCATGAGTTTGGTTTAATTCTTTGTCATGTTCGTATAAATTAAATACCGACTTGAACTTGTGTTCGTAAAAAGATCTTTCCGAGATCGCAGTTCTAAATTATTCAACCGCATGTGGAATAAGATTGTCAGGCACGCGAATACTCTGTTTTGTCTTTTATTTGTTCCGTTTTGTATAAAAGAAAGGTATGATAAAATCCGACAGGGAAGGTAGCACTCAACCTAACCAGCCGAGCACAGGAACATTTTTGTTTCTTGGTTTTACTAGGTAAACACCTTTTATGCGTCTCTCTAAATAGCACCTCCATTTTTCAATAAACCTCATGCTAAACTTCTAAACTAGTATTAAATTTGAAATTGGATGAGTACGAAACCAGTAATTAAGACTTAAAAAGTTTAAATACATTTACGTGAGACGAGGTCTCAGTAAATGCGCGTTGCCGAAGTTTCTAACTATGGTTACCATTTATAAGAGAACATGTAATTATATGAACTAATGGTAAGTTAATACGGTCAGGATGCTTTCACATTGGGGGAAATGCCACTATTATAAAGTAAAAAGCCAATAATGTTCTTCAATTATATAATTCTAAAACAACGAAATATAGATAGGGAAAATTAAGGCTATGGTCTGATGTTTGATCAATCGAATTCCCCTTCTGAAATCAAACCAAAGTTTTTGTTTTTGCTCACTCTTATTCATTCAATTTCATATTACAGATAAACACTTATTGTACTGTTGTCCAGAGGAGTATTTTGCTTACCATTTAATATGTTACCCCAAGATTGTGTGTACGTATGGTTGCCCAGATGGTACGTGTGAGAAAGATATAAGGTAAAGTAAAGGTAAAGTGTTTGCTTATTAAAGTGTCACCCCTATTGAAAGGGCCAGTCAATTTGACTTATGAGACACCTATTTTTCGTGTGCACAGAACCTCCCGCATCCCTTCTCATATTGCCGGGCGCCTGGCAGAGATGGGCCTGCGGTAACCATTCTTTAACTAGCTGGCGGCTCACCAACCGGTCGCATCAGTTCTAACCCAGCTTCCACCGGGATTCGAACCTTCGACCTACCGCTCCGGAGGCGGACGCCCTAACCACTAGACCACTACAACCATGTAAAAAGGGCACTAGATGCGGCTTTGTCCTTTCGTGTAGCACGAATTACAATCTGGGATATTCAGCGTGTCAACATAAATGGTTTAAGTTGTTGAAAATACGTATAAATGTCACAAACATAATCACTATCTCATTTTATGCTGTTTTTGGTGAAGTGTGTGCATTAGTTACTCAAATATATTTATGCAAAAATGATTAAACTAAGAGCTTTGGAAGCAGAATTTGAAAACAATTATATTTCAGTTTTGCTACATAAAGGCAAAATATCAAGGAATAACTCGATTATTTCATTGATTATGTTGTTTTGACACAGACTTGTTGAATTATGTATTTAGTTGATAGAAATAAGTTGTTTAATTTCCTAAGCATTCCGCCATACAAATCGCATAATGTCGAGTTAAAACAACTTCGTCGTCGTAAAGGAACAGTAACAGACATTTCTACTGCTAAATTATTTCCTTTTGGCGGTGTTGGTCCTCTAACAACTACAAATGTTTCAATGCATTAAGCATTTTGATGGAAATGAATGTTTCTAATGGAAATGCTATTGCCGTTCCGCTATTACGGTGCAATCAGTGTCTGTAATTCTTTGTCCAATAATGAATTATTGTAGCGCCAGGAAACCAATGTGTTGTCTACCATAAAGTCAACTGATAGTTACTTGATTTTGTAAAGTGGTTTTCTCCGAGTTGATAGCAAAACAAAACACACCATGCCTTTAGTCGATATAATGTTTGTAATTTTATTGTTATAATTGCAAGCTCTCTGTCTAAGGTTGCAACTTTCGGGATGAAACGTTCATTCTGCAAAACAGCTGAATGTTCAATAAAGACTTGTAGTCATATTTCAATACTACATGTAAAGTAATTAGCTACATGTATATACATTAAATTCAGAAACTAGTGGATACACCGGGACTGAACATATTGACTCGTGCATAAGTATGATATATTTTTATTTATCTCTGGATTGAACATGTCATTCATGTTGTTTTCCATACATTATTATGGACCTATTGGTGGTTGTTTTTCACAAATTACGAACGTAAAACATTCACAGATACGTGAAAAATGAGGGTATTATATGACTAATGACGATTATTGTTGTACAGTTTGTCTAAGGAGGTAGGAAAACAAATGGACAGTCAGTTTGCCTGCAATAAAATTATTGACCAGTTTATAACTTTGTATTCATAGTGTGACATTTGTGTTTGCGGTGCGCAAAGCGAAGACAGACAACTACCTAAGAATTCTAATAGGTAAAAAGCCGCAGCAAATTCATTTGAAAAGTGAGCCCAACAAAGAGTTCATGTAAGGTTATGAATTAATGTAGGCTTATATTTATTACGAATTATTATACGGTTTGTTTATATTCAGAAATATGAACTTGTTTACGGTACACAAAACAGGACAACAGTACAGTATATAGCATTCTGCCCTCATACCACCCTTTCCATAGAATGAAGTGGTATAGGGTGGGTACAGCGTGGTGCCGGTCTGCTCCAAATATTCACCAAGTCGCCGCACAAAGCTATCGCCAAATACTGCAATCCTAGGCATGGTAGTGGAAATAATGAGGGCCGTAAGTCAGTATACAACTTATATACCCAAATGATATATAGCAAAACATTACCCGTCAATAAACAGTAACATGCCAATTAAAACTGCCAATAAGGGTAATGTCACCTAATGCAATCAATTAAGACTGAGCAGTCTGGTATATCCATGACGGATAAACTAGGCGCCGTCACTCCAACACCTGTAATAACAACCCCTCATGAGATCACCCCAGTAGGTAACTAGGAAAACCCGGTAAATCTATAAAATCATGTAAAAATAAAATAGATGATAAAAAAACATAAAATTTAAAAAAAAAAAAAAAAAAAAATATATAGTTGTAATCATAAAAATCAAAACTAAAGTATGGAAAGCCAAGTGTTTTTTTTTGTGCCAAGCAGCACCCTTATTATTATGAATATTTTTGATAGGAATTGAAATTGTCCCACTACTAGTGTTAGGAGTACTACTAAGTATATAAGGAATATAAGTATTATTGTCAGGAACAGAACAAAAATCACACACATTATTTTTATTTTTCTATTTTCTCAAATGTATAGTTAAATATGTATAAGTTGTAGGCACGCCCGGCCCAGTCCGAGTACGAGAACAAGTTTCACTTAATTACTCACTTACTGCATTAAGTTAAAAGACGCCTGTCTTAGCCCGAACAAGAGAGAAGTCTAATTTAATGTGTAAGTTAAAAGACGCATGTCTTAGCCCGAGTAGGAATTAAGTTAGGACAAATAAGTAAGAGACGCACGTCTCAGTCCGTGAAAGAGAAACTGAAGCAAAGAAACTCGAGTATCGCCGGTGTGGGAGGATGAACGATCTCAGCTGTCTGGTTTCTCCAAAAGCACCCGTCCGAACAAGTTTCAATGCCCCTGTGAAACAAGTTTCAACGCCCCTGTGAAACTCAGCCGTGAGCACCCGTCCGTGTCCGGACAAAACAGACAAGTAGGAGTAAATACAAATGCTCTAGATCTCATTGGTCGATTTTTGTATTTACATTAAATAACACAAAAACTAAACGTCCGGCTAACGCTTGCAGATAAATTATCTGCAAGACAAATTTACCCTATTTCGAACTTTTTAACTTTCTCGGCATGAAGGGGTACATGCCGGGGTCCTATAAAAAATCCAGATTACCGAAAGGTATGGGACGATACGAGGACCTTTTAAACTCATATCAAATCAAATCAAATCTATATAGACTGTATCACGACTACATCAGATAATCATTTAAATATGTCCTTTATATTAATGCTCCTCGTGTCGAAACATCCAACAAACCAAAATGGTCTCGGTGCATTTTTACAAATAAAATGTTCAGTGATTTGGAGTCATCAGGGTCAATATTGTGTAGGGACAGGTTAGTTGTAGTTAGTATGGTGCATTGCTTAGAAAACGAAACCGCTCTGTTTATGTTGAAGAAAATCAAGAATTTTACCAACAAAGTACACAAAGCGCAAGTATCCAAATATCCCATTTTCGCACGCCCTTGCATTAGCACTTAGTTACAGGAAGAGTATAAAGGAAAGATTGAGTGCTAGAAGAATATCTCCCATGAATGGAATCGTCAACATCATACAGTGTCGTGACGTCTCATGGGTGTCATTAGCACCAATTATCACACACATACAGGCGATACTAGTATTGTACAAAAAGAGGAAAAAGGCATACTTTTCTCACGGTATGATATACAGTTTTATTTTCAAGATTTTTGGGCATTAGCCCATGAATACATGGATATACATGAAATACAAAGCACTTTAATAATAGTTTGTTGGTGACATGGTATAACAATACTTATGCATTTATACAAATGACATGTTATATAAAGAGAATTGTTTTCAGGGTAAATGCCCATTGGTTTAAATGATATGTTAATTTTATTCTGAAACAGGTTAAACATCTTTCATCCGTAATTCTTTTGGTTTTTTTCGAAAAATCCTCTGTCCTCAGGAACAACCATTGTTCTCCCAGTGCTATCAGCGTCTTGATGATTTGCGTAGCCACATGATTAATGTTATAGACACGAAATACCTACCTCCCGCATGTTGTTATTGTTAATGTTGTTAGTACATTATCAGTCAAATTAACACGTTTCAATCGGAAACACTGTGTGATCTTCTTATAACTAATATTGAAAATCAGAAATGGTATATGGGTGCAGTGTGAAATGGCATGTATAGTATGTTTACATAAACACTAATTAAATAACACTTCACATGTTGATGCTTCACTGGGTTTTTATGACCGCGACATTTCGCGTGATGATTATTTCGCAGCTTTGTCCAAGTAGTTAATGACATCACCAGGTGGTCTAGAAGAATGTCTGTGATAATTCTGTTTCGAGCGTAATTAGGTTAGGATGTGTATTTATGTGATATGATGCTGATTGTGTTTTTGTACTTACATGTAGCTGGTGAAGTTGAGTGCGGTCGTCTCTATCCGATTTTCTCACATAGTTTTGCAACACTCCCCGATACCAATTTTAGATGCCAAATGAGGTATAATATGTATACATGTAGTTACTTATTGTCTGCTCTAGTTTACGCACTTTTTAATAAGCGTTGTGCGAAATATATCTGACCATACAAACCAGCATATTATCAACAGAAACATCTTTAAAAAATTCTTATAGCACTTTGATTCAATCACAACGTGACGTCTGTAGAGGTGTCATGATGTTTTAGCTAGTCTGTCAACACATGATGCGGATATTACTCCCTTGACACTGTGATTGTGATTCAACACTATTGCAGCGCAAAATTCCCCACATTGTAGTACTGTAATAGCTTGAGGCTCGTATTGAAGACATTCTGTCTGAAAACACATCACATTTGAGTCTCATTCTTTGTTTTGAATTGCAAATTTAAATTTTGAAATGCGCTTAACAACTGTTTTAACGAATTCGTTAGGCCCAAACTATCAAGAGAATACAACATTACACATCTTCTTGAGGGCTTACAGGTTTTCATGCCATTGTTTTAATATAAAAAGCATACCATCGAGTAACCTCAGTAACCGTTATAGTGGAATTACTTTCAATATATTTATTGGTATTTTAGTATTAATGACGTCATACACGGGAAAATCGAACACATGAATGTTTAAGCTAACCTCCTAGTGCAGAAATGAAATTCAAAGCATTTCATTAACTTAAGAAATACGATAAGTACCGATCCATCGCAAATTACGATTTCATGTAACAATTTGGTTTTTTTGCACGTTTTATGCCCTAATCAAATGAGCAACTTTCGCGATAATAAGTATTTTTGTTGACACTGATTTTATATGTTTTCTCAATTATATTTCTACATTTTGATATCTGTTTTTAAAAAACGTTTTTTTTTATCAAAATGATTTGCATTTGGTTATTTACCACCCGTTATATTCTTATCATAACAAAAACGTGTTACTCGACTGTATACTTACATGTTATTAGGTAATCGGACAGGAATGGAAGGCTTTACTCAACTTAACCAGCCTAGCATATAAAACAGTAACAACACAACATAGCACAATCACATGAAGCAATGCCCACCCAAAACCTAACGAACAAAAGACCAAGTTCCTACTGAAAAGAGCAGGATCGTCAAGTTTCACAAACAAAATCAATGCTGGCTATGATTCGGTCCCATTAGGAAAATCTACGTTGGATATTCTCTCTAATACAACAGCAAATTCACATTAAATGATGAACTAACTTACACCTGAAAGTCGACGCCACTAGTTCTTTTGTCGGCTCACATTTGGATTTGCTGCGTTTTCTTCATCTATCTTGGTTCTTAGGTGGTTGTCATACTGTCTGGACATGAATACAAAGCTATAAACTGGTCAATAATTTTATTGCAGAAAAACGGACTGTCCATTTGTTTTACTACCTCCTCTGACATAATACTGCGGTAATAATCATCAGCAGCGATATAGTTCCTTCATTTTTCACGAGTCTCGGAACATTTTACGTTCGTAATTTGTGAAAACCAATCATAATAATGTACGGAAAACAAGATGAATGACATTTTTAATTCTGAGATGAGTAAGTATTATATTATTATGCACTAATAAAACACTCGGAAATGTTTCTGGAGTATGTTGCTAGACTAAATGGCTACACAAGAGCGCTATCTGCTTTCTAGCAGAAAACACTTGTCGGTAGCATACAATTTGTTTTGCTTTGTCCTATTCGTCAAACCTTTTAGAAGCAAGTCGTTTTCTAGCAAAGCTATATAGAGTGCTCGATAGCGCTTTAGCCGATAGACTTTATATGTGTGAACCAATGACCTCAGAAAATCACCAACAATAACTGCTCCTCTTGGGTTCAGGAATCACAATATTAAACTACGTAGTGCTACAATTAACCATAACAGGAACCCATATTTATGTCCAAAGAAATTGCACACGAGAAAAGTAGCTAGTCAATATCGAGTTCGATGACACCCTTGATACAAGTGTAAGAACATTAAATCATCACAGATCATGAATGTTTAATGATTGTTGCTATATCTAGCTCGTATAAGGACAAAATATCACATTTCTAAGAGGATTGTATTTTCAGAATAAGACGATTATTTATTGTTGAGAAACGTCTCATTGTAGAAATAAATTTGAAGTTTGTGTGCAGTATAAAACAGATGTTTCTAAAAATAAATGAGACAAGATCCAATTTTATTTTTTTTGGAATGTTCCTTTTCGCATTTTCTGTTGAAACAATGCATCTTTCCTGTACAGAAGGAAGTTTGGTTTTGTTTTTTAAAATTCCAAATATTGACAACGCTATGGCCATCCAAACGAACCAATGCCATGAATATTTTTGACAAAAATGACTTCTCGACGATATGGCCATATTTTTGTTACTCTTTAGATAAGAGTGCAATCATCTAACATATGTTCCTCCGTATACGAATGTACTTATCATTTGAATAATGAAACGTGTTTTATACAGTCATGCAATACTAGTCTGAGTTCACTTATAGTGTTATCATTTAAAGCTTGTGGTCAAGGACAACCCATAAATGTGCAAGCACTTATTTCCAATGGGGTCACCCTTTCAATATAGATATTTAATGTTTTAACACTGTATTCAGTGTAATTGTATAATATTGTAATATTGTTTTGATTAAGTTATAAAGTCGCAATCACTGTTTAATCAATTTTTTTCCTGGGGGATTGTGTTTTGCTCCGATTAGATAAAAAGCATCATTAAAGGCTTCATTTACATCGTTAAATTGCTTAACTGATGCAGTCTTCTTTAAAATGAAGGTTTTTCTTGCGTTAGGGTACCGGGTATCACGTTTATTTTATTACAAGATTACCGTACATAACACAGTGTGGCCATACCACGTGGTGTGTGACGTCATTTTGGGGTAATACTGGCAGCCAAATAGTCCTGTAAGTATCTTATTTTCCACTCGATTTTAATGAAATATAGATATAAACATTCGAGTCAAATGCCAAACTGCGTCCAAATTGAAGAGCTTAGACCGCAAGCAAATTCACAATTCATCAAAATCTTCATTATATCCGGCATTTGTCAGTGCCTGCTTTTTGCAGGAAGCCCGGTCACTAATTTTAATATATGTCGGATGAAGAGATTGGACAGAAATTGCCAAATAACTATTTTTTTAAAATATACGTATAGGCTAAGACCGCAAGCCGAATTTTATCGGCTAAAGTCGCAGGCCAAAATTGAAAACACGATTTGGGACATAATTGACCATGCATTGACTGGAATGAACTGTCAAACACTACTCAACAGCACTGCTAGTTGTACTGTTAATTTTGCAAGGTCGTCCTGAGTTCAATACGAGACCAGTCCGGAAATAATAAGAGTTGTGCTCAAACCTTTTTTGGTTCAGTACCATGCTCTTATATCATATGTTTTCGTTATACTGACAATCGTTAGTGCGAGATGATCCTAGGTTGGTCCTTCAAAATTAAGCGTAAATAAAATACTAATTTGAATAGTATCCGTTTTTTTTTGACGAACCTAGACTATAATGACCACTACCAAACGTAAGTTGCAAACAAGATTGAAAAACATATTTTGTAGTCTTAATAACAAGATTTAGCGTACTATCTATGAAACTATGAAGTTCTCGTGGGTCAATAATGACAATAGCATATAATTACATTTAAAAATCAGTCGACTCTTAATATCATTAAAAATTTTACTTTTAACGTTACTTGTTTCAATGTTAGAGACCAAAGAGTGGAACCAAAAGCAAAAGAAGCTATAATAGCATTCGGCTGCTCTCCATATTAGCTTCTTTTTCTTTGATGCGTAAAGCCGGGTTTCCATGGAACTTGATTACGCGCCGAATATTAACGTGTTGATTACGCGCTGAAAAACTGTTTCCATGAAGCTGAAAACAAACGCGTAATCTTTATAAAAACGCATAGCTTTTATTGATATTTTACAACAAAATACTTCTTCTAAGCCGTAAAATATTGTATGTTTAGCTAACCCATTTAAAAGATCAGGAGGTGAGGAACACGGTGCTTTTTTGGGTGCTTGATCGAACGTAGATGTGGGTGCTAGGTTTATATATCTGACTTCTGTAACCTGTATTGAATTGCTCGCCCAAGTTGTAAAACTGTCTCGCTACGTCGTGACTAGCGTCTTCGCCTCCAAATTGCAAACCGTAATGTACGGACATACGCTAGTTATTAGACGTCTGAACATTTTTCTGTGCATAATTTTAGACTTGTATTCCAGCAACTCGAACCTTTCGGACGGTTCAAACTTTAAGAAAATGTAACGGCTGTACTTGGGACAAACCTGGTAATCGGCGCTAGATTTACAAAAATGTCGCTCAATCCGTCTAACTGGTAGCACGTCCACTTCGTTTTGTTTATAAATAAGAGAGTCGATAAACTGGTCTTCGCTGATTCTACTATCGGGATGTCTTCTGTCGTACAGAGTAGCTTCGTGCTTTCTCATGTAAACTAGAGTAGGCTCGTACAACTCTTTCAAGTATTCGTCGCTGACTAAATAGGAGTACACGTTAGACCCATTCACCGTCTGAATAACTTTAGAACAAAAGCCAAACACTCTTTCACCCCTAAAATACCATTGAAAAATATCCATCTCTTTGTACAACTGAAGAGATTGTTTGTCTTTGGCCAGAGCTACTACCTGTACAGGATTTTCTGGTTGGGCATCGTCCGGGTGACGAACGATAACGCCGTAAATGGTACTATCGTTCTTACTATATTGTTAACGACATATGAGTTTACGGCCATCTCGTATGTCTTTAGCCAATTGATTATTCATCTACAAACACAAAAAATGACTAGTTCGAAATTTTAATTCATTCATACAAAATTTAATCTCATTGATAGTGATTAACGACGTTATATCCGCTTTACATATATACGCAATTGTCAAATAGCTAATTAACCGTAGATGTCGATAACAGAACAGAACAGAACAGAACATATATTTATTAAGACAAGTAACGAATACATAGTCTACAACTCTGATATACAATGTTTTTAAATAAACATGTAATACAAACAAAATACACATGATAAATGGGTAAGTAACGGAGAGAAAAGTTTTTAAAGCATCAATAAGGTTAGTTAACATTTTAGTGTTATATGATCATACAGTATATTTCAAGCACTCACAGACACGCGCACCAAAATCTTCCACTCAAAACATACACCTCATTTCATTCAGCGAATACTTGCTCACGCGCGCTCAAAACTTCTCACGGTACATTGACATACACAATTTATTTAATTATTTACAATTATATTAGCAGTGTTTCTAGATCTAAAAGCTTCCTTCAGGTAAAATGCAAGGTTACATAGGTGATTTTTGTTCTTGCTACATAGCAATTCATAGAATTTAAAAACAGACGGTCTCAAATAGTAATACTGTTGAATATATTTTAATCGTATCGTTCTATAATATGGACAAATGCATACAAAGTGATAGATATCTTCTATATCTTGCATATTGCAAAATAAACAAAATCGTTCATGCCGGGGTAATCTATTTTCTCCAAATCTACCCGTCTGTATTCGTAGAGAATGAGCAGAAATACGTAGTTTTGTAATAAAAAATCTAATATTATGAGGTACAATATCTAGATACGGTTCATAAACAAAATTCAATTTAAAATCCTTGTATTCTTCTAAGACGCGGTTTCTTGCTACCGAGCCAAACCATTCTTGTTTAAAACAATCGACTACACGGGTTGTAAATATAACATTGAAATTTTTTACAATTATATTATGGTCATTTGCATTTGTAAACACTTCCGAGAAACCATGATCGTCTAACAATTTCTTTACTCGACTTACCCAATTGTTATACCCGGCTAAACAGTCTTTAACGGCTAATTTATACAATTTGTTTAAAATAATGTTTTCTGATTTTACGATTTTGCACCAATATTTTATGATTTTACAGTAACGTGATACAAACAAAGGAACGCGTTCTAACTCTCCGTACACAGCACAATTACTAGCATTTGTCGGAACTTTTAAAATACGCTTGCAAAATTTTAAATGCAATCTTTCTAATTCTTTCGATTTGCTGAAGCCACTAATTTCGCTGCCATGATTTAATATAGCACCAACAAACGAGTCAAACAACTGACACAGAACTTTTAATTTTAAAGGTATTTTTTTACAATTAAACAATAAAGTATTTAAAGCCTTTAGAGCTTTACCAGATACATAATTGTGATACATAGAAAAATTTCCATTATACGAGAATAACGTTCCTAAGTAATTGAAGGTATCTACGACTTCAACATCTATACCATTGTAAGTCCACTTCTCGTCTTGTTTTAGCCCTCCCCGTTTTCTGAAAACCATGATTTTCGTTTTTGTCGCATTTACCTCTATACCCCATTTGTTACAATATTCATACAATAAGTCAAGATTATGCTGCAAATCAGCGGGTGTTTTACCGAATATAGCCATGTCATCGGCAAAAAGCAATAAGATTACAACTATATCATCAACCAATAAGCCGCTATTTTCGTTATCTTGTAAAAACAACTCTAGATCCTCGAGAAATAAGGAAACTAAAATTGGCGACATTATCTCCCCTTGTCTTAGCCCAATAGCGAATTCAAAAAAGTTTGAGAACGTATTGCATTGTTTAACACAAGACTTTACTACATTGTACATATCTTTGATTATTCTAAGAACTTTACCTTGAATCCCTGATTTAAATAGTTTAAACCATAAGGCGTTTCTGTAAATAGAGTCAAAACATTTTTTTAAATCAATAAAACCGACATTAAGTCTGTTTTTGTGGTTGAGGAAGTGTTCTATTAAAGAATTCAAAGCAAACATCGCATCAATAGTAGAACTACCCCTTTTAAAACCAAACTGCGCATCTGAGATACCCTGATATTCTTCGCAAAAAGTTACAATTCTGTTGTTTAATACCGAGGTGAATAATTTCGACAAACAGCTTAATAGCGTTATACCTCTGTAATTATTAACATCATTTTTATCGCCCTTTTTATGAAGAGGTATAATAATGCCTTCTCTCCATGAATCCGGGAAAATTCCAGAATCTAAAACAGCATTAAAGATATCGCATATATATGGCATCAATATATCAATAGTTTCAATAAAATATTCGTTTAACAGACAATCACTCCCATATGCTTTATTGGCTTTTAACTTTTTTACCGCGTTCCTAATTTCATCTGGACATATTAGACGGTCAAATTCATCATTTACCGAACTACAGTCGAAGTCATGATTTTCGCAGAAGTTTTCGGACTCAGCGTTGAAACTAGTGAATAAATCATTTTCAAGGTTTGAAAAATAATTAAAAAATTCTTCGTTAGAAATATCATTTTGTGATTTTAAATTCTTTTTACGGAAATACTTCCAGAATTCTTTCGGTTTACATAGTCTTAGTTTCTCGATTTCGTTTATTTTTTTTAGCTTGTGTATGCTTGTTTTTTCTTATGAGTCATTGTTTTATAATATGTTTTACTTTGACAGTAATTTACTCTACTAACATCTGATTTACAATTATTAAAAACCCGTAGCGCGGCGAGATACCTGTTTCTTGCATTGATGCATTCGATATCAAACCATTCGGCGTTATTACATAGTTGTTCATCGACAAAACGGTAACATCGATAACAAGCGTTGCTCCGCTTGCCACACCATCTTAGGGTTTCCCCTCATTCCGTACTCGCTTAGTACGGAAATCATGGCCGTTTTCGTTGGGTGCTTTTTACGGATATTGCTGTGTTTCCAGAAATACGCGACCACGTCGTTTAAATTATTTGCAGTAATCACCGTTGCAACAGTAATAGTTGCGGGGGTGGCTACCTTTATGTAGAAATCGTGTTTCTCAGATGCACGTTTCTGTACTTGACCAATACCTTGTAAAGCTTTCTTTGACGCCAGCAATGTTTGGTCGGGAAGGAAAGATATCTGTATGTCTGTGTTGCGTTGTAATTCTTGCTTTGTCTTCTCGTTCTGTGCTATCTTTATCAGTTGTTGTCCCACTTTGGTACAGACAAACTTCTGGGCTCTATTTCCATCGGACTTTTTCAACTTATCGTCTGTCGTCTTCAAATCGTCCCGTATCTCATCAACAGAGTGCTTGTCTTGTAGAATTTTGTTTTCCAGTTCCTTGTGCGCGGCTATTACTTCATTCCTTGACGAATCGGCAGCTTTCTTCAATATGGCTTGTAACGCTTTCTCAAACGTTGTCACTTTATCCAGTTCTTCTTGCTTGGATTTGTTCAAGGCTTTCAGCTGGGAATCTTTAGATTTACTTACGGTTGTCATGGATACCATCATTTCTTTCAGGAGGCTGTGTGTCTGTTTGCTGTCTGACAGATTAAATAACGTGTCAATCATGTCTGTTATGGAATGGATGTGACTCTTTTGGCAGGACCTGAAACAAAAATTGTGATATTAAAGCTAGGGAAAATATGAGTACATCTATTTGGTGTTATATATTTACAAACAAAGTCAACATGACATTAACAGCCGAAGTCTCTTGTCGGGGGACATAGTCAATAATACAAGGAACAAACACTTACAAAGAAATCATCACGAAACATATGTATAAACTTGTATCATGCAAAACTTTAATGACTTTGCAAAGCGAAAGTAGAAAAATGGTAATGTTTCTTTAATATCTGTATTTGTACAATTTTCAGTCAAAAACTAAATACATCGTGTAAGAGTTTGCACCCTGGAGTTATAATATAAGCATAGTATGCGTTTTCGCTCGTGACATGCTTACTAACGAGTACAGAAAGGCATTCGAATTCATTCAACACACACTTTTTAATTAGGGTAGTCTAGTGTTTTACCAAGACGTTGGGTAATCTGTTACGGTAATAGAATGTACAGAATACACGGCTGTCTGTTTCACTCCTTTCATTTTCTAAAAAAATCAGAATTCTTGAATTCTTGTTAACAACACTCCTTTCACTTTTAATCAGCTTCCGTCCCCTAAACATTTGAACATATTCTTGTTTCTTTTTTCCAAAATTGTATCAATATCCGTGTTCTAAATTATAACCTTTTAAGTAATTAGTATGAATGTAACTTACTTGTGGTCTTTTGCGAAGCATACATAGCATCCAACGGTATTATGATGTTCACAATACATATCCAGTACTTTACTTTGATGAATGCTACATCTTTCTGTAGGAAACTCCGTCAATATCGACTGCTGCCCGCTCGCTGTGGTCGAATGTGTGATATCCGAAATGTTGTGACCCGTCAACGTCGGAAAGTTCTTGTGCAAGTCCGTACACGGTTGGCAGCAGTACCCACTGCACTCCACACAATACTTGACAGCTCCTACTGTCTTATTGCTTCGAGCACATGCCGTACAGAAGAAATCAAACGTTTCCTCTGACATTTTCATTTGAGAACGCCCACCGAAAGCCATATTTACGTGCTACTTTCGTTTTCAGATACACATTTACCTCCCTTGAGATGTGCTCAATATTATTCGTACACGTAATCGGACGGACCAATTATAGTTTTATCTAAAATCCGAGCACACATTTTATATATTTTGGATTCAATCTGCATCATAAGGCGCTTCTTATGAGACTATTTTGGTGAAAATCTGAACATGTCATGTTGGCCAAAATGAAGTTGTAAAAAAGTAAAGAGTTAATTTCATACAGTCTTTTCTTGTTTTTTTCAAAAAAAATAGTTTGTATGTAACGTTACGACCTTCTCATTCTAAGCAAGCGATATATACTTATGAAAGCACGCCCTAGGCCTATATATATATGAGTTATTTGGGAGATCAGAGGACAACAGGACGCCCAGCAACAAGCATATGGATGAAAACTCACTATATTTTCTAATCAAAATAAACATGAAATAATGCTACTGATATAAAGCTATCAAGAAATTATTTTCAGCTTTCGTCCATGCTCTCTGCTGTCCCACATCCAATTGACCCGATAAACAATGAATACTTAAGTCAATTTTCACTCATATAATTCAGACAAATCAAGTAGCAACAACAATATTTCGAATCATATTAGAGCACATTGGCTTGTCGAATGTTTGTGGTTTGGAATAATGGGCGTGGTTCCCGCATTCAACGTGCTACAAAGTGTCTTTAAGGGCGACCTTTGACAGCAATCCGTAAATGCCCCAAAAGGCATACCCAAAAGGGCACCAATAAATAGCCCCAAAAGGCTAAACAATATAAGCACCAAAAGGCTACCCCAATAGGCTAAACAATATATAAGCCCCAATAGGCTGTTCCAAAAGGCTAAACAATATTTAAGCCCCAGAAGGCTAAACAATATATGAGCCCCAATAGGCTGGCCAAAAAGGCTAAACAATATTTAAGCCACAAAAGGCCAAACAATATATGAGCCCTACTAGGCTAAACAATATACTAGTATAAGCCCCAAAAGGCTTCCACAATATTAAAGCCCTAAATTAAGACTCAACCAGATTGTAAATATATGCCCCAAAATGCTAAATTTGAACTGTGGCCCAAAGGCTAATTTTGAACTGCAACGGACTAATTTTGAAGTGTGTCCAAAAGGCTTAAATACCTGAACCACTGAAGCCCAAATCTCGCCACACACTGAATTGCGAATGGCCCTGGGAATCATACACCAAACACAACGCTCATGACGAAACACCAACATCAGAAGCTACGGTACCAATAATATAATTTATATAAATTATTTTCTAAATAAACGAGATTTGAATCGCTATGTTACTGATCTTTTGAAATACAATATTTGAGTTTGGATATCGCTGGCGGCCATATGACGACATCACAGATCTCGATCAAGATTTCGTCAACGCCGAAATTAAATCGCCAAAATTTAGTTTTGGCACAGCGAAATATCCAAAGACAGATTGCTGGTTGAGCACGGGAACCACGTTCTACAGCAGTAAGCGAAATTAGCACTTGTATTGGACTAGTGATTTGGACAAGCAACGTTCACGGTCGTGCAAGTAATTCGGGCAAGTTGATTCAAATTCTAATTTCGCAGACTGTATTCAGAACGTTAATAGTTCCCGCAAATCGGTATGAGTTAATGCAGAAGTTTAAAACCCATTAGAAAGTATTTATATTACTCGTTTGGCCGCATATAAACAATATATGAGCCCCAAAAGGCTACACAAATGACAATAATACGCACGAAACGGCTACCACAATATATAAGCCCCATAAGGGTAAACCTTTATAAGCACCGAAAGGCTACAAAAGAACAGAACAGAACAGAACATATCCTTTATTTTCAGCACATATTACATAGTAATGACAAGTGCATTAAATATATACAGAAATGATATACATGGATAATGGCGGTGTGATATGTAATAAGGATTTTCAACAGAGGAGAACATTTTTCAAGAAAACAACAACATTTTATGTTAAAAGTAATGTAGATTCTAATAATTGTTTATAAGCGGTCGGAGAAAGCAGTTGTTGATGGAATATGTTAAAATTTGATTTTATGACAAGTATACATGGTGTATATACACAAATTAGATTATTAAATTTAGCAGAAGTCTTTAACGACGGGTACAAATGACAGTTTTAACATGGATGAAACACTTACATAGTAACATTAATAATGGATGGAAAAAATACATTTAAACAAACGTGTAGTAAATATTACAACAAATTAATGAACATGGATGAAAAACAAAACAAATTTACAATCTATACACAAGGCAGAGTTAAATATGAATGACATATGTACAGTGAGTGTTTACTCAATCAAAACGAATAATGGAAAATGTACAGGTAGATTCATCAATGGGTGTTTACTCATTTGGAACAAAACACGATTTTGGACTACACGTGGTTTAATAAAACCAAACATAGTGCTGGTGGAGACCTAATAGTTTATATAATTAATTGAAATGTGGCTGTACGCACGTTTACATTTGGATGATAATACAAAAACAGTAAGTAACATTTTTTACATGTAAAGTTGTACAATACGACGACTTGTTGGAGAACATTTAATAAGGAACAAAACAGGTAACTTACAGCTGGTCATAGAGTAAAAGCAAGTTTTATTGATGTAATTGGATATTAACATTTCTCGAAAAGAAATTCATGACAAAATTAACGTAAGAACTGAGATTTTTTAATGTCAATGGATCTTTTACGGTTAGAAGCTGCTTAAATTTGAGCAAGCTTGGTCTGTAATTGAATCGGCTTGGTAAAAGTTGTCTACGTTTTTCGTTGAAATACGGACAGATTAATAGGTAGTGCAATTCGTCTCCCTGTCGCTCGACTAAATTGCAAAGGATGCACTTTCTTTGATCTACAGGTATGAAAGAGTTAGCCCATCGACCGCATTCAATTGGGAGTCTGTGATTCGCCGTGCGAAAGTGAAGTAGACGTAATCTGATATGTGATGGTAAAATGACGAGATATTTCTCAAACTCTACGTTTTCCTTGAACGAACTATAAATTTCACCTTTACTGGAATTCCGAAGGCTAGCGTGCCAAGTTTTGTTAAATTGGTCTATCAGGGTTTGTTTAACGAGTTTGTGTATGTAGTTAACTTGGGCGGTTCTTTGATTTAGCCAAACATGGGTATTCCCGGTTGAGTCTAAAATACTTTTAATAGATGATAGCCATTTAAAAGTGTGTGGTGATCTTAGCATGTGTTGGTAACAGATAAAAGAGATTTTAGAATCTTGAGATAAAATAAGCTTATTCCAGAAGTTAATCATTCGTGTTTTAATTAAAATTTCGATTGGATATCGGCCTAACTCACCATATAACATATATTTAGGGGTACTTTTTCTGGTCTTAGTTATTTTTCGTAAAAAGTTAACATGACATTGTTCAATAATGTCGAGAGATTCATAACCCCATATATCACTGCCGTATGTTAAGATAGGTACGATGGTATGGTCAAACAATTTAAGTTGCAAATCAAGCGGTAGATCAAGGTTGTTTATCCGGTTATACAGCAAGTGCATTGCCTTATTTGCTTGTTGGACTACGTGTTGTCTACATTTGAGAAAAGATCCGGAACTTGAAAATATGACACCCAGGTTCTTATATTCGGTTATGGTTTCTATTTCTTGATCATTTATATTGAACTTAAATAAAGACGGCTTGTTCGTTCCGAAAATTATAGTCTTTGTTTTTGAGAAATTTATTTTTAACTTCCAGCGCTCACAATATGCATAGAAATTATTGAGGCATGCTTGAAAAGAGGCTTTGTTTTCACCAATTATAACTGTATCATCTGCGTAAAGTATAACTAACATCTTAAAGAAATGAACAGCCTCGTCCGTAGATAGGTCTATTGCGATACCATTATCGTCTCTTGTTAAAGCAGATTCTAGATCATTTAGGTACATGGAAAATAGGATTGGGGATAAATTCTCCCCCTGTCTTACTCCTGAGAAGCTAGGAAAATATGCCGATGTTTGACCATTCATGTTAATACATGATTTTATGTCAGAATACATATTTTTTATGACCGTTAGTATTTTGCCATTTATGTCAAGATTTGATATCTTGTGCCATAAACCCGCACGCCACACTGAGTCAAATGCTACTGAGAAGTCTATGAATGTGCATATTAATTTTCTGCGTTCGGCTTTCATTTTTTCAATGAGAAAATCTAATGCAAATATGTGGTCACTTGTAGAGTAAGTGGGCCTAAATCCAGCCTGATTTTCATTGAGTAAATTATTTTCGTTTAAAAATTCATGGATGCGGGTATTTAGGACCCCGGTAAAAACTTTACCAAGACAGCTTAAGATTGTAATTGGCCTATAGTTCGCTGGGTCTAAAGGGGATCCTTTGTTTTCATACAAAGGCTTAATTGTACCTATTAAGCATGCTTCTGGTAAAATACCCGTGTCTAAAATTGCATTAAACAATTTTTTATAGATATGAACCATTTCATTTTTTGTACATTTCAGATATTCGTTTTTAATGTTATCTATTTGAGAAGAGGCTTTACCGTTTATAGTTTGTGAAATAACCTTAAGTATTTCGCTTTCCGTAATTTCCCTGTTTAAGGTACTTGTATCGTTCACGTTGATCGTGGTTTCAGAAATATTACTAGTATTAGAGTGATCTGACTGAGAAGAATTCACGTTTTTAAAGTATTCGTAAAAGTTTGTGATTGTCGGCGATTGCACGGATTTCGTGCGTGAAAGGCTATTTAGGTATTGCCAATAGTCTTTGGGCTTATGCGAGCTTAGGTCACGAAGTTTTCGCTCTTGAGCTTAACGATGTTAACTTATGAAGGTGTTCATAGTTTGTTTATATGACCTAATGGCCGTCTATAACCTACATTTACTATCCGACCAACGATTTTTGACAGTGACGTCATTTTGTAAACAATCTATAAATAAGCAGGGTATATCCCTAAAAAGATTGAGGATCATACTATATACAAGTATGTCCTTACCAATTGATAAATCAAGCAATACATGGTTCTGTGGATGTGCTTGTGGAATCTCACTCAAGCGATCTAAGTTCAAAGCTAGTGATAGCCATTAATATATTACATTTTTTTTGTATTATATACGTGAAACATAATTTGATAAGTTTTTTGTCCTATTATTATTAAAATTAGACCAGTGGAATTCGTGTAATTGACAACGCGTTTGGGATAGCTGTTGGTTTCTCTTAATTATTCAAACACTCCCTAGCTACTATCATTTAAAACTAGTTCTTGGCTATTCAATAAAGCCACTTGAAGATGAGTAAAATGCAAAGGTGTTTTTTACTCAAGCAGCATTCTCATGACTCTGTACACATACTTTGTATGCGATTGCAAAAAAGTAAAATAAAAATTAGCGTTAAAAGTTCTGCTGACGGGGTTCGAACTCTGAATGTTTCAGTTACTAATACTGCACCGTTATCCTCTCGGCTACTATTTCATGCAGATTATAGGTAAAGAAATATACTGATCATCCAAATTTTTGCAGACGATATATAAAGAAAACATTTGATTGTAAACACAACATGACGTCACTGTCAGGTATCCCTGGTCGGACTGTAGTAGTGTTATTTTTGTGTTTTTTGGTAAGTTTTACGTGCTTTATGATAAATATTTCTAGCTCGTTTGCATTGAGGCCAGAACCAACGTTTATTATGGGAACCTTTATAACTTATGTATCTAGGTTTCGTAGTTTGGTTTAAGGTTGATGATACGGCATTCGAAAAAACATCAGCGATTTGCGATGTTATTTCATTAATGTATGTTTTTGTTGTCATATTATCTGGTTGGTTTGTAGTCAGGGACGTTAGTTCATTTATGGTATTCATATCAAGGTTTTGCGGAAATAGACCTTTCGCGTTTTCAGTCCATTTTAGATTTTTGCTCGCTAATGGTTGGTGTTCTATATATGCCCCATAAGACTAAACAATAATAAGCCCCAAAGGCTACATCAATATCTAAGCACAAAACAAGAATGGACAAGATCATATATATTTTCCCAAAAAGGTTAAATTTATAATATAAACACATGCCCTTGTCACCCCAGCCAGGCCCTTAAACCAACATTGTTACTGTCCAGACAGAATCTTCCTGTTTAAAATGTAAAACACATGTAAGAACAAAATATAATGAGATAATTATATGAGACAATAGCACATTTACTATGAACAAAATATATATGAAAATGAAACAGTCCACCAAATGTCTACCACTGCCTGCGATTGAACGGTTATCAATTATTATATCCTGTAACATTGTACTACCAGTAATAGTCTGATTTATCGAAAACTTGACTTATGCGTACTGTCTTCATGAAAATTGTAAAATCATCGTTTAAAATGAATTTTTAATTAAATTAATTATTAATAACACGTCTGAAACATCATTCTGCCCTTGACCACCAACTCGCCATCCGATAAAAGGTAGCAAAAGCAAGGCAATTGGCTACTGATAACTTGAAAATCACTCGTTATTGCAGTTTTTATTGTCTACCCCTAACACACCGTATTAAGTCCTCTTAAGCTGTTTAATCAACTGATGTGGAACAACATACAGATACATTACTTCACATTGAAAATCAACTGCAGTAACATAAAACGTGCTGTACTGTGCATAAAACCAGGCACACCTGGCAAGTCTAAATAAGGGCCATATTTGAGACAATTTATAATTACATTTAGTCCTAAACTGTGCTAACTTGGTTAAATACTCCGTTAGAACATGCCATTATTTAGTTTCAGGAAACATAGCGTTTTACCAGGATGAACTCTTAGCTCGTAAATCATGGACTGATTGCAATCAGAAAAATTGAGATTTCTATAATCCTTTAAAAACATGTCGTGATTCATAAGACAACTTTTCGAACAGGCTGTATTAGGCGCTTGTGACTGTGACATGTGTTTAGTAATCGCTTAGCAAGTGTCGCACTATCAAAAACAATAATACCTAGTTTGTGGGGAGCGGTGGCCTAGAGGTAGGGCGCGCGCTTCGGTGACAACCCCTAGAAACTGATAATTGTAATTTGCCGAAAAAGTTTTGCTTTAATCCTCATACAATTTGGTTTACATGATATTTCGTATATAAGGAATCAAACAGTAAACTTTATGTTATACTGTGCAAGTTATTTGATTTTTTAAATAATATTTTAAAATGTGTAATTTTTCGTTTCTGACTTTAACGTGAAAAATCGTTGAACAACATGCTGTTTTCATGCATGTAACAAGTAGAGGGACATTTATTGAAGTTTCATGCAAAATTTCATAACGATTGCACGGCTAGTTATTTTGATTGCACTTTTATCGATTTCAGAAATGCTGAAAACAGGGGATGTAACAAAATTAATCAACGTTTTGCATCCGTTGTATTCAGGTTTCACGATCATTATATTTTTAAAAACATAGTGCACTTTTCAAGGTGGTTACAGTTTTAATTAGGGTTCTGTTGCATGTTTTAGTTTTATATTCTTCAGGAGTAAATGCAAAAGAACCGTCCTTTAAAGTATTTGGGATACTGTTTAAAACTATTGAATATGTTTTATATGGGCGCATAGAACTACGTTTTAAATACGTTTTAACCAATTCGCTTGATCAGTATATCATTTGGAATAAATCATCGGTATGGATGGAGCTAAGGGTATTTTTGTATTTTCATTAAAAGTATATAATCGTATTACCTATTCATTACAATCGCGATTATAAGACAAGGGAAGATGCTGAAAAATCAATATTAAGGATTTTGTATTATTTGATCACGGTTGTCAGACGCTCACAATACACATAAGTGACTGTGATTTTTAAACTTCCGCAAAACTCAAAAGCGATGAAACACCTTAATGTGAAAATAAACAATACAATGCTTTAAAGAATGAATTCCAGCAAAATGATATTCATTAATTTACCAGGTGATGACCTCTTCTAACCAAAGTGGCAACCAATCAGTGTTTTATACCAATCATATCATATGATTATTTTATTTTAGTCTCAATCAAGCAAAGGCACAGACAAATGCGAACATAATCTACCCAATTAAGCTCATTAATGAAAAAAATCGACATTTCTAAAACACAGGCCCAAGTTCGTTAATTCCGTACATCATCAAATGCTGCATATATATATTTACCTATCATCAAAATTCTGAATATCCATCATGTATAAAACAAATCATGGCAAATACACTTGTATATATAACAACAAACTCAAAATCTGAACTTCCGTATCCACTCAGAATCCGCACATGTACTGAAGACAAGGTGCACACAAAACCAATGCTTAGTCACTATGTAAAATTACCAACATTGGCTAGTGACATGTAGATACAACAACCCAATCTGTAAACACCCAAAGTTACTGTACTATATTATAAAATAAAAAACCGACTCAAGTACCCCCTAACGATCCGCACCAGAATGCATGTATACTGTATATTACAAAATACCGATACCTTCACGAACTGCATCTGCATTTATACTGTGTTTAAGCAAAACAAACTCCCTTATCGCTTCATAAACCTATACTATACATATTATAAATCACACTATCTGGAATACCATGTCCACTTTTGAACCACATATGTTTACTACTGTGCATAATAATATTATAGATCTACAATATTGTGAAAATCATATCACCTAATGAACCGCAGCTGTAATAATATGCATATTAATATTTGAGATTTACAAATCTGAAGTTTAGTATCCCCTCTTGAACCGCACAGGTAACACTATAATTCAACAAAATCTGCAATTTCATTTCCCCTCACGAACCGAATATGTACAACTAGAGTTCTATAAAATCTGGAATTTCGAATCCCCTCTTGAACCGCACCTGTAAATACAATCTATCAACAAAATCTGAAATTTCGTATCCCATCTTGAACCGCACCTGTAAATACAATCTATCAACAAAATCTGAAATTTCGTTCCCATCTTGAACCGCACCTGTAATACTAAAGTTCAACAAAATATTGAATGATGTATGCCTTCACGAGCCGCACGTCATGTATTACTGTGTTCAACAAAATCTGGAAATCCGTACCCCCCTCGAACCACACCTGTTATACCATAAATCTACAAAATTTGGAATTACATATCCCCTCTCGAACCACACCTGTAATACCATAAATCTACAAAATCTGGGATTTCATATCCCCTCTCGAACCGCACCTGTAATACCATAAATCTTCAAAATCTGAAATTTTATATCCCCTCTCGAACCACACCTGTAATACCATAAATCTACAAAATCTGGGATTTCATATCCCCTCTCGAACCGCACCTGTAATACCATAAATCTTCAAAATCTGAAATTTTATATCCCCTCTCAACCCGCACCTGTAAATTACTTCAGTTCAACACAATGTTCAGTAGAAGTTTGTATCCCCTAACGAACCGCACCTGTAATTTACTAAAGTATAATAATATCGAATGTTGTATACCTTCACGAGCCGCACCTGTAATACTATGCTCAACAATGTATAGAATTCCTTATCCCCTCATGAACCGCACCTGTAATACTATAGATTTACAAAATCTGGAATTTAGTATCACGTCACGAACGCACCTGTAATACAGACTCATCAGTGCATGCTGTAGTTCTACAAAATCTGGGAACTCCCGTCAGTCTCGTGTCTCGTTAACTTGTAAAGCACCGCGCCTGTACTACGCATACTTAAGTTCTATATACTAAGAATATCAACTGTGCAAAATGAACCATATTGTCAACCCAAGCGCCCTACTGTATCTGCAATCATCAACATTCCAAACAAAAACCAATAGTAATCACCTGACGACAATATTATCTTAATTGGCTAGTGACGTCATATGGGATATATGACGTTACAGTTTTTCTCAACTTGTTCTCAACGTAGATCTATATTTCCCAAAACATAGATCTACATTTAATTTAGAATGATCTAGATCTTATGTAAATTTACAAAATCTGAAATCTCGTCTACCCTCAAGCGCCGCACCTGCATGATGTATGATGATACTGATAATATACTTCTACTAAATGCGCCTTTACAAATAGAAATCTATGCATACTTTATATATTCTGAGTTCAATTAAATAATAATGACTCACGTAACCCCTCACGAACCGTACATGCACTAAACTATTAAATGCAAATCCAGGACACGACACTCAATACCAATATATAAACGCATTTCAATATTAACTCTTGGTCAGATATATATAATTATATACAATGTATGTGTGTGCTAAGCGTCTATTAAGCTATATGTACTATATAATAATTAGTGCCATCGTGGCATGTCTGGCCTACCGAATCAGCCGATCCAAATTCCAAAATTCTATCCAACAATATCACAAATTCTTTAAACAAATCCATCTTAAACAACCGTCATAAAATCAACTATTATTTCATTAATTGGTTTGCATTATTTGTACTTCTATATCAACAGATGAAAGAATATATTTGACAAAAAACGATACAATTTCTGATCACCCGTCCATGGTGTAGAATTCAACCGGAAAAGGAAGTATCGTCATACATACTCCTATGTCATAATTTTCAAATAGCGCAAAGAACCTACAAGTAACGAAAAGGTCCCGTGCCTCCAATAACATTGGTTATCCATTAGTAGATAAACCCTAATTATATTCTAGTATTGAAAGTGTTTCCGAGTTAATTTCAGACAGTCTTTTCTTGTTTTCTCCAAAAAATTAGTTTGTACGTACGACCTTCTTATTCTAAGCAAGCGATATATACTAATGAAAGCACGACATAGGCTATATATAAGAGTTATATTCTAATATTGAAAGTGTTGTTCATAATTAAATTAAATCTAAGAGCATACATATTGGAATTATCCCCTTATACACAATTTGTATACGTACGCTACATCTTAAACAGTGTTGTCCCCGACTTCAATCAAACACATATATAGATGTATATCTTCGTCGGGATTTTTAGATCGGTATATTATTCATCGAAGTTAAGGCTATTTGTGGGAGACAATCGTTTTGAATAAAATCCATTTCTAGTTAACTTGATATAGCCAATACAAGGCAGTTAAATATTTGACTATACGTACCCAGCAAACAAAATATATGGGACCCATGAGGGCCCCATCTGGGTTACTATATGTGTCCAACATTGGCACCCCATGTGGGGCCCACACATGATTTGCAACATGGCACCATGAGTGGCCATGTGGGCTTGCAACATGGGCCCGATATGGGTCCCTTGATTCCGCCAGAAATGGGACCCATATGGGCAGCCTATATTCGTATGAGCACTTCAGATATATCAGTGTGTAGAATCACGTGATCAAATGAATGCGGTTTTACGCTCAAAACTGTTGCGATTTCGTCTGATAAGGGTGAGGTTGTTTTTATTATAACGATCGTGCATTTAATATGGTTATATTATATAGCCTAAAGTACATTCCGTATATGGAATAATACCTAACAAGTACCGAGTTTGCTCTATCTTTAGCTGTTTTTACTTCATGCTCGACCAAATTATTACACTCGGTTGGAAACTGCATTTGGTCGAGCGTCAATGTAAAACAGCAAAAGATAGAGCGAACTCGGTACTTGCCGGGTATTCTTACACATACGGAATGTACTTTAGGCTTTATAATATAACCATATTAAATGCACGATCCATCGGAACCCGTAGATGCTCCGCCAAACATTCCTTGTCATTAAACTACCCTATAATGACATATATTAACACTTTAAATTCCTTATACGTACATTTAAATGAGTAAAAATTGGTCAGCCATTGAAGTAATGATAACTTTCTAGCCATGGCATGTTAATTTAGAGTCAAGCTGATAAATATGAAAAGTTACAAAGGGCAATACTCCAAAATTACACAAAACAGAGTAATGGTTCTTAAACACTGCACTTCCCCTTCGTACAATTTAGTTCCAAATAGATGTCAGCATGAGTTATTACCTGGACAATAGTATAAACAATACACATGTCAAAAATAAAAAAATTATGCGATGAAAAGTAATGGCACAACAAGTCTTCTCGACCCTCTATGATAAGTAGGTATATGTACCTGCACAGTTTTATACTAAAAGGTGTAATAATTGTTGTGTGCTCGTCCAGATAGAGATATGTCAAAGGTACTGCACGACTAAACATAAGAGAATGATGCAAAACCAAAAAAGGTTTCAGCACAACTCTTATTATTTCCGAACGATGCCATATCTTCGAAGGGTACATGGAAATGTAATGTAGAACTGTTCACAGAGTTTGCTACCTGTTTCACAAGTGAATGCCCATTTGCATCCATACACCATATCTTTCCAATATCTAGGTTATATGGACACGTTGTATATCCCAGGTTGTAATTCATGCTACACGTAAAGGCAAAGCCACATCTAGTGTCCTTGTTACATGGTTGTTGTGGCATACATATATCTTTCTCACATGTTCCATCGGGACAACCATATGTACACACAATCTTGGGGTAACATATCAAATGGTAAGCGCAATACTCCAACATTCTTCGGAGCAGTAATAATACTGAAATACGTGACTTTTTTTATCGGAAATGAAGAGGAATGAATAAGACTGAGAAAAATATACAATACTTGTTATAGTCCACTGACGACTTTATTCTGATTTTAAAGTTCCGTGAGTAGCTAATAATCATTAGTAACACACCGATGTTTGAAACCAGACAGGTTATCAGCAAAACAGTCTTAACCACTATCGACCTAAGTACACCAGAAATTCTTGTAATTAACAGAATGTTATTGAGGTTCATGTCTATAATTTTCTCTATCTCAATTTAGTTTGTACTAGAATCATATAATTAAAGAAAATTGGTGTCTTTCAATTTACAATACTTATTTATAAGTTTCCCAAATTTCAAAGCGTCCTAACCGTACTAACTTGCTATAAATTCACATAACTACATGTTGTTTATATTGGTTAAGATATTAAGAAATTAATAGCAGAGCGTATTTACGAATCAATTATAGTTGTGTGCGCTTCAAGTCTTAATACATGTAACTGGTTTCATACTCATTTATTTTCAATTTAAATCAATTGTTGTAACTTGACACATTTTAAGCACTCCGTTCAACAAGTGTATTTTCGTTCGAAATATACTTTGGTTCCTGGCGGCCAAATCAGAGCGAAATAAACCATGGTATGTGTGATATAATAAATAATTATTATATCTTGATTTTAAGAAGATGACACATTAAGAATATACAAATAATACAAAATTGTAATCTTTTTTACAATGTGATCTTCTGTTAGAAAAAATCAAACAATTCAATCATACATCGTACGTACATACAACTAACATTCAGTCCTGCAATTAGCTAATACATTACACACATTGAACGGACACACCCATATCAACAGTAATAAAAAGAAAATTGTAAAGGCAAATCAAATAAACAACATTATATATTTGTCATAGGATGTTTTTTATACTTCGGTTTAAAGACTGATAATGTATTCAAAATTCAAATGGAAAGAGGTATGCTGTTCCATAGTTCCATTGCTACATAAGAGAACGTTTTTTTACCATAGTTAGTGTTTATCTTTGCATGTGAAATGTCACTATATGTGGTGGATCTTAATGTATATGAAGTATTGTTTGCAAAGTGTAAAATGATTTGCAAGTATGATGACGTGATACCATGTAAGCGTTTGTATATGATAATTGCAGTGATGTACTTACATCGGCTTTTAAACTATAGCTATTCATAAAATTGTTCTATGGTAGGAGTGCAATACGGTTCTCGAAGTATTATTTTAGCGCATCGCTTTGTAGAATTGATATTTTGGAAATATTGGTTGCACTGCTTGTGCCCCAGATTACACAATGATAATCCATTGTTGATAATATGTAGGAATTAAAAGAAGTTGCCTCATGTCCTTAGTTAGGTAGTTTTTTATTCGTTTGAGCAGTGAAATTTTTGTTTTTCAATTTTTGGCAAACATATTTAATGTGTTCATTCCAATTTAAATTATGATCTATATAGGCACCCAGAAGTTTTTGTGTATTTACCAGCTCATAAGATATGAGAAAATCCGACAACTTGTGTATTGTTGATCAGGATATTCAATTGATCTAAATGCTTTACTTTATTCGTTGAACCGATTACCATGCATCTTGCTTTTATGGGATGAATAATCATGTTGTTCACCGTATTGATGCCCGCCTGTAATTGAGATTGTAGACATTTAACATTTCATGTTGCAACCTGTAGCATGCAAGGTTAAATCATCCGTATAATCAGTCAAGTTGAAGCTTAACAGAGAAAGATAGAAAAGCTTGCAGTTTTAATAATAAAAAATATAATTCCAATACGTGTTTAATGATTACTGATCACCATTTAAACATTGTATCGACCAAAAGCACATAGCATTTCTGCTATCAACTCGAGAAAAACAGCTTTCCAAAATCAAGTAACAACCAGTCGAGTTTAGTAAAGCAACGCATTGGTTTCCTGGCGCTACAATAATTCATTATTGGACACAAAATTACAGACACTGATTGCACCATAATGGCGGAACAACAATAACATTTCCATTAGCAGCATTTGTTTCCGTCAAAATGTTTAACGCAGGGAAAACATTGAAGTTCTAAGAGGAACAATCTACACTAAGACGAAATAATTTCGCGAAAAATTGTCCGTTATTGTTCCATAACGAGGCAAAGTTGTGCCATAAGGAAACAATTCATCGCAAAAAAAATGAAAAACTGTTCCTTTACGACGACGCAGTTGTTTAAACTAGGCACCATGAGATTAGTACGGCGCATTGCTTTAGGAAACGAAAAACAGAATCAAATTACAGAACGAAGCGAAACTTGTTTCAAGTTCGACTTTAGAGGTTCTTAATATAATCTTTGTGTACAGAAATAATATTAAGTAGCTGAAGCACAACTTACACCAGAACTACATGAAATGTGCTTGTTGTTTTTTATGTGTACGTATATTCCATCTTTTTAATAAATTGTAAACTATATTACATTGAATGTTTGATTTGGGAAATTTTTAATGGATGTTATTATAATGTAGAGTGTTAAATGTGTTCATTTTATAAAATTAAATATAGTGTATATATGTCAAGTTAATTGTTCACCTTTGTTTACTTCTTACTTTCACATGAATAATCCTATGTTATTTGAGTTTAACTAATTCGAATTAAGCTTCAGTTTCACTGATGTCTTTATTTATACATACTTTATTGAAGGTAGTTATATTATATCAAATATATTCTGTTTATCCATTGATTATACATGTCATATTGGATGACCCGTGATTGGCTCAATACAATTATTCTGTTACTTGAAACTTGTACATAACAGAAGACCTATATGTACCATACATTAATGTACTAAATAATAGTGACAGTTCTTTCAAATTGTTGCTTTCTTTTGGAATCATTAAACTGCGGACTAACAATGGAACGGTAAAATGGAATTCACGAACGTGAAGTGCACATGACGAAAACTGTTTATACAACTTAAGGTTGTTTGGTTGATGGCGAAGCAATTCAAACATTCGATATATGGTAGTCCACGAAGCAACAGTCTGAAATGTGCTTGGTCGCGAGGAAACATATTCTAGTTAAATATTCCACGAAGCAGCACTCTGAAATATACGCATACACTATCAATTATTTATTAATTTAAACTTATTTATGCTTCTACATGTACATGTTCCTAGAGAAACCAGTTCAGAAATGACACAAGCTAATTATAACATCTAGAGAATTTCAGTTCTCTTACAAAGTCCTGTCATCATCAATCCGATTGTAGAAATACAACTCCTCAACAGTCTAAACATTGATTAAATATATATAGCATTACAGAATGCATAAATATATCCCTTAAAAGCAATGTTATTTGTCGTATTAGTGGATGAGATTAGAATCGTCTAGCTCTCCCTTAATCTAATTATTACTTATCTGACGTTTCCAATATAATATAGCAATAATTGCACTGAATGCTTTGTTAATCGATGTCCCCTAGAACGGTACCAGTGCAGTCTGTCTCCTCTTGTATATGTTGGTTTATATACTTCAGTAAGGAAGTGTTTACTGTAATGTAATCAAAGGCGTTCTAGAAAAAGAAAAACAATAATATGATGTCGGTACTACTATACTGTATGCATGCATAATTTCATTCATTTATTGGCACCAAGGCTTTTTTCTAATTAAATTGCTGATCCTGATGCTGACGACAATGTTCAATTGTACAATAATTGTACTGTATATTCTGGCATGTTTTCACCAATATGTCTGAAGTACGACATATGACTTATCACCCAGTGCATTTTTTTTATTTATTCACCGATGAGAATGCAAGATGACCCTATGTATATCCATCAAGCATATTATAAAGATAAAATAAAGAAAGGCAAATAAACATACACAGTTACACACGATACAAGATTTAGACAAAGGGTAGTGACGTAGATCATTTGTTCGTATACAATACTTCAGATGTAATATTTTGTTTCTGAATATTACATCGGTCCATCTTAGGCACCAGATACACACAGTATCATCTTGCGTTCTCATCGGTGAAACATTCACATAAGAAAAGTTGTTGACCCTAATAAAATGTTGAGCAGTGTATAATAGTGATTGTGTTCAAGATCCTAACGGTACGAGCCTTCACCTGAAGAAATGGGTCGTTATAAAAGTGAATGCGCGGACGATTTAATTGACTTTGTGAAAGTATATAAATTATGAGTGTATTTCACATGAATATCTGTTTGTATGTTGTCGGTTTAAAACCCAATCGGACGATATATAGAAGCATACACAAGTCATTAAGTACAAGTAATATGAAGTGTTAAACTTTTGTAAAATAGTTTTAACGTTAATGCACTAGTTAATATTTTCCCTAACTAATACCAATATTAAGTAGTCAGGAACCGGGGAAATGCTGGATAGTTAATCATCGTTCGTCCTCCGTAGGGAATGATGGGGGTTCAACTACCGAAAAAGTAAAAAGTCCCACCCATTTCCGAGTGGGGCTATGGATGCAACGAACAGGTGCATAACAGGTGTTGATTCTGGGGTACGACTTTGAGACGGGTTATTTTAAACTTCAACATATTAATACAATGAACTAGGGACCTCTATAGCATTATCCACTCGACAACCATTTATATAATCTTTAATGTAAACCGATTTATAAAAAAAATGTACAAAAATAGTGGCCAATGTGGGGGTCGAACCCACGACATTCGCGTTATTAGCACGACGCTCTAACCTACTGAGCTAATCGGCCAGCTGATTCGAAACTAAATTTAGGTTAAATTTAAAACTAATTTAGCAAATGGTAATATTTATCACACAATTAGGGTATATCATGTTTGTCATATACAATAGTGCCAAACAGCCAACTATACTGGTATAAATGGCAGGTTGTTATTATTTATTAGCCGGTGTACACTTTGTTTATGAATTTGTTATCTTCCCGACAGTTAATTGCGGTTAATAATGTATTTACTGAATTTATGGATGACGTAGATAAACTTTTATCAGTTGTAACTAAAACACGACACATATAATGAAATATAATACATGTACAAATCCCAAAACATTATACTTAGTGTGCCATTACTAATCTTCGTATTCGTCCGAATTATAAAGAAATCAATTATAAATCATTCACAAAATCAGATCTTGAAACCACATAAGCGAATTATTTCATTCTATCATTTAGTTTCAAGCGTCAATTAGTGAATTGATGATTCTGTTTTTTGTTTACAGTGTGGCAATAATAAGGCATTTTACTAACTCTTTTTAAATATAAGACGTATATAACAATGAAAACAATAGTTCAGTCGCCCTGAATCCATTCAGGGAATTAGCTCAAGAGAGGTACACGGATTCTCCATTTTTATTGTAAGTTATTTTTGCAGACAAAAACGCACTTGGAGTTTTACAAACATCGTTTAATTACTCCAGGATATTAAGAGGTATCATTGGACATTATAACAGAGTATTGGCTGATACGTACGATCGAGTTATGTATGATGTGAATGTAAGCAATATATACATGTACTACTGATACATGTCTATAATATGATTCACATTTATTTTATCCCAGTGTAAAATTTATCAGTTTACATATTTAGTTTTAATGTAAATTCATTATCACAACAGGTAGCGTGGCCGAGCGGTCTAAGGCGCTAGTTTTAGGCACCAGTCTCTTCGGAAGCGTGGGTTCGAATCCCACCGCTGCCATTAAATCTTTACAAAATATTTTGCTACTATTTAAATATAATTTTAAGAATAATAATAAAAATTTATATTAAAGAGACAAAAGTTCTCATAAAATATTGTCGATTCAATAAGTCATACAAATGAGGGAACCATCATATTCGAAATACTAGCAGGCACTACAGTAAACTCAGTTAACCAAGTTAAACCTAGATAAACATAGTTTACCTAATGGACTAGCTTATGTTTACAACCGTTCTCATTTACATTGGAGTGGACTCGTAATTTTAGTTTCAGATATATGTTTTCTAAAAAAGTATGTCGTGAATAAATACGAAATTGGTTTTAATTATAAATATATCGTACTATATGTAAAAAATATTTGGCAGCGGTGGGATTCGAACCCACGCCTCCGAAGAGACTGGTGCCTTAAACCAGCGCCTTAGACCGCTCGGCCACGCTACCGTTGATTTACTGTACACAATAGATAGTAACTTCAATAAATATTTTGATTTGATTTGATATGAGATTATAAGGTCCTCCTATCGTCCCATACCTTTCGGTAATCTGGATTTTTTATAGGACCCCGGCATGTATCCCTTCATGCCGAAAAAGTTAAAAAGTTCGAAATAGGGTAAATTTGTCTTGCAGATAATTTATCTGCAAGCGTTAGCCGGACTTCAATAAATACCACATGCACGTATATAATAAGTTACCTGAGTTATGTCTTCAATATAGTTGATGATGTACATAACATATACATGTATATCAAAGAATATCTGGCATGGGTAAATAAACTTTGCTATATGCAGCTTATGTGGTAACTGAAAGCTTATCAATACATTATAATTTTTTTATTATTGACGTCTAAAATAAGTATTTTTTCTATTACATTGGTCCAACGGGTTTAAACTTCATGGCTCATAATTGAAGATATATGGTATATAATTTAGATACCATTTAACACAACGAAGCAATTGTTTCTGGTTTAGTAAAGATAATATAATTGTTGGACGTCCTATGAGCGGCTCGAGCCCCTAGCCCCCACCTAAATACGCCCCTGTATGAGCTAAACAAGTTACATACTCTTGTTGAGCATGAAAACGCCCTTTACTCCCTCCGTATGCTTATTTGTGATTATTAAAAATAATCACCTCCATGTCCGCTCATATATTGTCTAAAAAATATATGAAGCAAGACAAATAATACATATAAAGGTAGGATTTGATAAACGAGTTACACTAGTACTGTAAATATCTACATTCACTTCTTACAAATCAAATATCGGAAAAAAAACTGCACGGTATTGCAATTGAACAGTAATAGACTCTTTTGGTGCTAAAATATTACCTCTTGATTTGTTTTGTTTCTGTACGAATTACAAGTTTTCGCGAGCAATGAATCTATCTAATGGAGATGTTATTGCTGCTTGTGCCATTATGGAGCAATCAGTGTCTAGATATAGTTGGGCAATAATGTGTTATTATAGCAATACGAAACTCATGCGGTGTTTTCACTACATGCAACCTGTAGCTACTTGAATTGTTTTTGTAATGCTTATTTTTAATTAAGTATGCCAACACACAACGTGAAATTGGTGAACAAAACGTTTAATTATTATTGGTCTTTTTTTACTAACTGCGTTTATAAACCTGTACTTTGTTCTTGAGACAATGAACTAGGGACTTCCATAACCACAGCGTTATCCATTCGAGTACCAGGTATAATATAATCATTCTTCTATGTAAACATAATTAGGAATAAAAATAATGGCTAATGTGGGGGTCGAACCCACGACATTCGCGTTATTAGCACGACGCTCTAACCAACTAAGCTAATCGGCCAGCTGATACGATAGTAATTTTAGGTTAGATTTAAAATTAATTTTGCAATTGGTAAATTTTATTACACACATGGGGAATATTATGTTTGTCATATGCAATAGTGCCCGCCAGCTAACTACATGTATACTGGTATAAATGACAGGTTGTTATTATTTATTGGCCGGTGGACACTTCGTTTAAGTCTAACGCGATATTCTGCAATGTCAATATAAACAGATATCACTGACCATTACATCGATTTAGGGAGAGCGGAGGTGTATTTTACCTGCTCACTTCTATTCACCAAGTAAATTAAAATAACGGTAAAGCTTGGCCACATTGAGATGAGCCTGACCTATTGATTAGCATAATTTAACAGACGATATATTGTCTACGTTTACAACACCGAGTGTATGTTTTCATAATCGGGGAGTATCACGAAGACGCTCAAGATGTAATACAAACACAAATCAGAAATACCGATATTGCACGATTTGCTTGCGGAAATTGATATAATCAAAGCAAACATCTTGTAATATATTCTTGCATAATGGTCAGGTTCAGGTCACAATAGCCAAGCTATATACATTGAAAAAGATAATCCCTTTTCCAATATCCTTATATGTTGTTGTACCTGATCTGCCTGCTTACTTTAAGTGACACAGGTCCCAATACCGCGTTAGAGTTATACAGGAATATGTTATCTTCCCTAAGTAAGGGTCAGCCAATGGCTTGCGGTTAATAATGTATTTACTGAATGTATGGCTGATGTAAATAAACTTTTATCAATAGTAATCAAAATACAGGTGGCAGTATCAGTGTTTGGTCCGCAAACGATTAAATAAAATGATAAAAAAATATATGAGCCGCGATCTGAGAAAAGGGCCCTTAATGAAAAAATTTCGATTTTCATTTTTTTGCATTTTCCGAAGAATCTATCTTTTCTGTGTACCAGAAAGAAAATATTTTGTCAAAATTTCAAATATTAACAATTTTATGACCTTTTAAAAGAACCAATGACATGAACATTTTTGGCAAAAACGGGTATCTCAACTTGGACATATTTTGTTACCGTTTAGTGTTTAAGTGACATTTTCACACTGCTGTTATTCTGCTCGGATTGAATTTATCATTTGAACAATGATACGCATTTGTGAGGAGTAACATGTGTGTGTATAAATATGTCTTTATCTTATTTTTTGTTGCCATAGCAACCATTTATTCAATTACTAAAATATGCAAAATTCTCTGGTTTACTACTAATGCTCAGGAAAATATTACAACTGCATGTATGGGCATTGTATTAAATAAATGCAGTCTATGTTTGGAGCAGAACAGTAATACTGAATACAGATGTTATTTTATGTCAGGGTATGTATGTTAAATAGGTCCACAACCGGTTTTCGAACGGGGCCTATCGGTTTGCCCTCCGTCGGTCAGTCAGTTCGTTAGTCAGTTAGTTCATCCTGACATAACTAAAACATCTTTCAAGTTATGTTGAGCAAATTTGATACATGTATGTGGATACGGGGCAATACAGAGAATTATGCAAGTCTATTTTATTGTGTCTGAAATTGTGGTTGCTATGGAGACCGAAATAGTAAAAATATGTAAAAAAAATACTGGACCCTTAAATTACTCATACAGTTTCCAAGCTCGATTGATGAAACCTGGTATGTAGGTAGGTGACAATAAGAAGAGTATGAACATCTGAAAATAAATTTATTTCAACAAAGAATGTGGTTGCTATGGATACCGCAATATTGAAAATACTTCTAAATCTGGAATTCTGTCATACCTCAAAGAATTTCCAATGTATGTGTATGAAATTTTGTATATTGAATTTGAAGGGAAAAACATATAATGATAACATTTACACTTGAATATTGTTATATTCAGACTAATATAGTGGTTGTCTTGGCAACATAGATGTAAAATATAATACAAAAGGTTGTAGATTCAAACATGTAGGCCTCTGTCATGCTTGCAATTTTTAGTGGCGTGTTTATGTTCAACTTCATGTTCTTCATTGTCTGTTTTTCTCAAAAAGTTTTACTTATATAAACCAATTGCGACATACGATGATATATGATGGCAAATTGATTCCGAAATTATTGATATTTATTTCATAACATCATTAATGGCAGCTCAGTTCCAAAAATATATTACGTTAGGATTAACATCA
Organism: Spisula subtruncata; assembly: GCA_963678985.1. Lineage (NCBI taxonomy): Eukaryota > Metazoa > Mollusca > Bivalvia > Venerida > Mactridae > Spisula > Spisula subtruncata. Next base: position 6,725,318 of record OY787660.1, read on the forward strand.
ACATATTGACTTTTCTATACTACATTTGTATGAAATGAAGATAATTGATGTTTTGATATGTTATTCAAAAATGTACTTCAAGAGACTGCTAACTCATTACATTACATTGCTATTAATCACCAATAATAATTAATGGTTATGTGGTCTGCGATTCCAAAATTCCTCATTTTTTTGGTTTTTTTCTGACTTATCACCCAAAAGTCGTATTGTCTTGACTATCTGTCACTAAAGTTCGGATGCTTTAAATGCCAATCAGTATGTACATATTACAGCCTTTATATCGAAATTAAATTATTAACAACATTTTAGTAAGCAGATTCCAATAAACAGGTTTTTCGTTTACATTTTTAGTGTTGTATCCCAAAATATCGCATTTTACACATGTTACTCACTTTATACGGAAATGTTTTGATGTATTAAGCAAATTGTTACCACCAACCTAACACAGTAAGTTATTATTAAATGCCATGATTAATAATTATGTGGTCTTCTGATTCAAAATTACTTAACTTAATATGTTTATATTTTGTAATGTTTTACCCCAACAATATCACACAATGAGCAACTTTTTAGAAAATATTATTAATGTTTGTGCAGAATGACAACATGTGCCTATTCGTATTGTTTAATTATCAACTAGAACAGTATGTGGTGTTATGTTTAAACCGATTCCAGAAATCATCAATTCAGTTTATAGTTTGTAACATTTTACCCCAAAACATGGTATCTTCAACAAAAGCTTTAAGATATCAATTTCTTGCTATATATTATACTACAAGTTATTACAAACCAATTGCAGTTATTTTGGATAAAATAGAGCGGTGACCTAGAGGTAGGGTGCGCGCTTCGTGATCGAGAGGTCCCGGGTTCGATCCCCCTCTGGACCACTGGTTAAAATCTCTGAGCAAGACCCACAGCTCCACTCCACCATGGTGCAAAATGATACCTGTGTGGGCAGTGTCTATTCCTGGGCGCCGCAGATCGATGTTGGCTGCCACACCACAGGAGAGAAATAGTCTCCCCAGGGAGACACGAGTGTATGTTTCCATATGTAGCCCAATGACCAGGGGAGTTAAAATGTCAAAGGGTGCTTGAGTGGCCTAACAGCTGAAAAGAGCCCTAGAAAATTGGTAACTTAACTTTTTTTATATGATTATGAATAACATTGTGATTAATTGATTCCAAAAATCCTGAGTTGTGTTAATATATTGAACTGTTTTACCTCAAAAGTAGGTCAAGATATGTATCACTTAGAAACTAGATTATAAATATCTTCAGCGGAAAGACATTATGTGACTATCTGAGTGTTTTATTACTAAATAATGTAATAAATGGCATTGTACTAAACCAATTCCAAAAATCACCATTTTAGTTTATAATTTGTACGATTTTACCCCAAAATGGCTTATAGTGATCCAAATGGAGCATGCATTATTTGATGTATGAAAATTAAACTTACTACAAACTAATTGCAGTTGTTTTAGATATAATACAATTATAAATGTCAATGTGGTCAATTGATTCCAAAAATCCTCACTTTTGTTTAATTTTACAATGTTTTTGCCCCAAAATGTCTGAGAATGGACAACATTTAAGAAATCAGATTAGCAAGATCTTATGCAGGCAGACAACATGTGTCCATCATACTGATTTATAATCATAAAACATAACAAATGGCATTACAGTAAACCGATTCCAAAAATCACCATTTACGTTTATATTTTGAAGGTTTTTACCCCAAAATATCGTATCTTGATCAATAACTGATAATTTCAAATGCTATATAAAACTACAAGATACTACACTCATATTGCAGTGGTTTTCAATAAAATACGACTATAAATGAATATGTGGTCAATCGATTCCAAAAATCCTCACTTTTGTATATTTTTCAATGTTTTTGCCCCAAAATGTCTGAAAATGGACAACATTTGAGCCATCAGATTAGCAATATCTTATGCAGGCAGACAACATGTGTCCATCATACTGATTTATAATCAAATAACATAACAAATGGCATTACAGTAAACCGATTCCAAAAATCACCATTTGTGTTTATATTTTGAAGGATTTTACCCCAAAATATTGTATCTTGATCAATAACTGATAATTTCATAAGCTATATATTACTACAAAATACTATACTCATATTGAGGTGGTTTTTAATAAAATACGACTATAAATGACCATGTGGTCTGCCGATTCCAAAAATCCTCACTTTTGTTTGTAATTTGTCATGTTTTAACCCAAAAATATACGCGTCATGTGTTAGTACAGAACTCCATATTAAGTATGTTACAAGGCAACAGTTATGTGGCAGGATACAACATAAAACATTTATTTGCTTGTTTTGCCTCGTTCTGAAATTCGCAGAAAATGATGTCGTAACTTTAAACTCAATTTTCTCAAATTGATGTCAATGTCATTAAGGGCCCTTTTCTCAGATCGCGGCTCATATATAAATGTCCGTACTGAACTAATATACTAACATTATCAAGGTATAAAGCGTACTATATGTCTATATGCCAAAGATTGTGGAACATTTCATCTAGTTGTAACATAAAATACGGGCGCTGAAGAAAAATTGCCATACAAGTCATTCAAATAAACTATAAGATATTAATTCTTACCGAAAATCTCGTTCAATTGTATCTTATAATTGCGAAACAGCAAAACAGTGTTACTTTCGTTCTTTAACTTCGCTCAATGTCATTTTATTTATGCACTGGTTACCCGCTGCGCTCACAGTATCGTAATAATTGTTGGGAACCAAGCCTATTGTAAGATGCAATGTTCCACAATCTTTGGACATAGACATATACTACGCTTTATACCTTGATAATGTACAGGGAGTTAGATAGACAATCGATATATATACGGTCCATGTAATGTTAATGCACAGTGACGGATTTGTTCTTTTTCTTTTCCAAACACTGATACTACCACCTATGATCAAAACATGACACACAGAAAGAAATATAATACATATACAAATACATTACAAGTGAAATGTTGATGCTGGGCATCAAAGATGCCGCTAGTTCTTTTTAAGTAAATCTTTTTATTTAGTAAAAGGTATTGGTAGAAACTTGTAAACAAACTAAAATTCCGGCGTGATGTGTGATGCACAAGGGAAGTTATTCTCATGTGTTGAGTGTACGCTGCAAAAACTTAAGATTGCTGAAAATGGGTATTTTTCACTAATTCAAGGGCAATAACTCTGGTTGTACTAAATTGAAAGGGGAGTGAAACCCCAGGTGCACTAGAGTACATGCTGTCAAACATTTCTATAAAGGTTTCATGATCCTAGGTCAAATACTTTTTGAGTAGCATGTGAAACAAGTCAAAAATGGCTATTTTACACCATTTCAATGGCTAATAACTCTGGATGTACTAAACTGAAAGGGGAGTGAAACCCCAGGTGTAGAGAAAACATCCTGACCATTTCTGTGAAGGTTTCATGACTCTATGTCGTGTACTTTGAGTACCGTGCGACATAAGGAAAGCGGCCAATTTTTTCTGTTTCAAGGGCCATAACTCCGTCAAAATTGGTTGAATCATAAAACCCTGATAATATGCACCAGGTCACATGATGACAATCATTCTCTGAAAGTTTGGTTGAAATCTATGAAGAAATGTAGGAGGAGTTGTGCACAGAAGAAATTGTTAAGGCCCGCCGACATTCAGCAATCTAATAACCAGAGTTTTCCTTTGGAAAACCTGGTTAAAAACTTGAAGGCAGTGAAACACCAGGAAAGAATAGAAAACATGAAAACATTCTATTTTCTATTGAAATATTTATTCAAATGAACATAACATGTTTTAGAAATATGAGCACCATTATAATATTGATTAATGCTTCACAGATGGCATTTAGCATGTTTCATAAAATAACAAAGTGTATTCCAATAACGTGGTATAGCCTGACAACGTGAAACTGACACTAAAGGACATTGTTATTTCGTGGTTTGTGAGCTTGATAAGTAAATTTATTGCGAATTAATACGTTCAACATAGTTTAAAATATGCATAGAACTAGTTCCATTTGGCAGCAGTATAGGAGCGCATATGAATATTTTGTAAATAAGAAGTGTCAGTTCAATGTTGGCAAGCTATATTTACCCGTTTAAATTTTGGCAAAACAAACTATTCTGACATACATAAATAAAGAAACATAGAGATTAAAAAAACACTTGCATTTATCAAATTTAGATTAAGACAAAACCTAAGAACTGGAAAAAATCGAAAATCATAACTAAAAAATATCTGACAGACATGAAAGTATTTAACATGTTCCATAAAAGTTCGAAAGGAAAATCGCCGCTCCGCGCAAATAGTTTTTTTTTTACTTTTTAATAGCCCCTGCTAAGACCCGCAAATTGCAACATATGTAGCCGTTATATAAACACCCGTTCCGAACTGATTTGGACTTTAGTACCTACCGAACATTTATCATCCTATTTTACCCCTGACGGGCGAGTCCAACAGCGTTATAACCAATCAAATCTTGTATCCTCCTGGGACTTGGACTTTAGTACCTACCGAACATTTATCATCCTATTTTACCCCTGACGGGCGAGTCCAACAGCGTTATAACCAATCAAATCTTGTATCCTCCTGGGACATCTGCTTGCACCCTTTCATACTCTATGCCGCCTCCTGGGCGGCATAGAATGAATAATTGTTATCCATAATCAATCGCCTTATTCTTCCGAATTATGAAGAAATGTATCATTCTAAAAGTGAAGATTTTGAAACTACATAACCCGCATTTGCATTTATACCTGATTTTATGAACAGTGCTTAAAGAAATTAGAGTTTGTATGACTAAGGGATTTGAAAATTATTAAACAGTGTGCACATTTTTTATGGATCAATACATATCTTAAAATCGATAACTGTCATGGATTTATATCAAGTACTCATCGCTCTACAAATGCGCATTTGAATTATCACTAATAAGTAAGAGATTATAATAAAAAAATCACACTATATGTTGGATGCGGAACTTTTGGAACTCAGTATATTTGAATTTCAATTTTTGAATGGTGTAGCAGCTAGATTTATAAATGTAGTAACGTTATGTGATGAGTAATAATTGTGGTAAGCAGAAAATTATTGCCTAGTATTTAATAATTTATATCCACTAAGATATCACATTTAATTTCTACATATTGTAAGGTTTATCAGGTAGATGGCCTATTTACAAATTTAGTGTTAATGTAAATTCAATATTGTAATAGTTAGCGTGGCCGAGCGGTCTAAGGCGCTGGTTTTAGGCACCAGTCTCTTCGGATGCGTGGGTTCGAATCCCACCGCTACCATCATTTTTTTACAAAATATTTTGCTACTAGTTAAGCATAATATGAATATTAAAGAATAATAATAACAATATAAAATTAAAGAGACAAAGTTCTTATTAAATATTATCGATTCGATAAGTAATACTAATGAGGGAACTATCATATTCGCAATACTAGCGGGGACTACAGTTAACTCAGTTACACCAAGTTAAACCTAGATAAACATAGTTTACCTAATGGACGAGCTTATGTTTATAGCCGTTCTAGTTTACATTTGAACGGACTTGTAATTTTTAGTTATTTATATATATTTTCTAATAAAGAATGCTGTGAATGTATACGACAAGGGTTAAATTATTTATATATCATACTATATGAAAATAAAAAGTATTTGGCAGCGGTGGGATTCGAACCCACGCCTCCGAAGAGACTGGTGCCTTAAACCAGCGCCTTAGACCGCTCGGCCACGCTACCGTTGAGCTATAGTGTACAATAGATAGTAAGTTTAATAAATATCACAAGTACGTATAAAATAAATTACCTGAGTTCTGTCTTCAAACTAGTTGCTGATGAACATAGCATATACATGAATATCAAACAATGTGTATTGTAAGGTTATGTAAAACTATACCGTAATATATGCAGGTTATGTGGTAAATTAATTATAATCAGTTCATTAGTGACGACTAAAATAAGTATTTCTTCTGTGACAATGGTCAAAAGCGCTTAAACTTCAAATGTTGCAAACAGTAAAAGTTCTCATTCAATTCAATTCTTTATTTCCCTTTGTGAAGAAGATACTGAACACAATATGTACAAAGTAACAGAGTAATAAGTCGTTATACAATTTGGAACATGATAATAATTACAAAATGTACGAGTACATGGATAGGCATTACATGCATCAAAAGGTTATCGATCAGCTATTTGACCGTTCAATTTACATGTATTACCGGCATGCGTTAGTTTTCACAATATATTCAGACAAGTATTCACATACATATAAGATGAACTAAGGAGTTCGTGCTGCGTGTCAACATCTAACACTGGTTCGAACGGAGCTCCTAAGAGTTTTAGTGAGATCGAGATACTGTCAAGTGATGTTTTTTCATTTATATCGTCTCGACTGATGTATTCAACAAGCGAGTCTAAAAAGAGAGATATTATTGTCTCAGTGCATTTACATTCACTAATCACATGTACAAGTTCTTCCTCATAAATGGATTCACATATGTCACAGCTATTCTTTTCCGTTGGAACTCTTCTTGTCCATAATCTGGCTATAACGCGCATGATGTAATTAAAAGATTTTAATTTATAAACGTTATATATTATCGATGGATTTATTCGTGGATGCAGAATCCGGAAGAAAGTAAAATCTTATCCCTAAAGAGAGTTTCATTCAGTTGTATTGCAGATTTTGCAGCATATTTCCACTCTCGCTTGGATGGTTAGGGTACCGGGTATCACGTTTATTTTATTACATGATAACCGTACGTAACACAGACGGATAACTTGTATAAACGTGTACATTAATTTACATCACCGATTGTTTCTTACCATGTAAATTGTAGATCTACATCACTTATAAATAAAAATTATACATTTGATCTAATTAATGTATGATGACGATGATGCATTCAGTCAGCCGCGATATTTTAGGATGCGATGAAACTATGCAGCAAAGAAGACAAAAAATGAGGTATCTTTATTGAAAACAGGTTTAAAAAGTGATACAAAGCGAGTTTTATGGCAATTCAGAAATACTCGTAATAAGTAACCAATTTTCGCTTTTTTTGAATGAATTATGGTATAAGTTCCCTAAGAGAATGATGCCAAATCCTCGATGTGTACATGGAGATTTATTGTCGAACTGTATACAACGTTGTCTCAGTCAACTGTTTTACAAGTGAATGTCCCTTTGCGACCATACACAATGCCTTCCCAATATCAAAGTGATATTAACACGTTGTATATCCCAGGTTGTAATTCATGTTATAAGTAAAAACTAAGCCACATCTGATGTTCTTGTTACATGGCATACATATAAATTTCTCACATGTCCCATCGGGAGAACCATATCAATCATATCTAATGGTAAGCACAATACTCCTCAGAACAACATTCTTCGGAGCAGTAATGATACTGAAATACGTGACTATTTCATCTGGAATGAACGAATAAGACCGAGAAATATATACAATAATTGTGATATTCCACTGTCGACTTTATCATGAGGTAAAAGTTCCGTTAGTAGCTAACAAGCATTAGCAACACACCGATGTTTGAAACAAAACAGGTTATCAGCAAAACTGTCTTCAATATTATAGACCTCTGTACTCCAGAAGTTCTTGTAGTAATCAGAATGTCGATTTTCAGTTTGTTTTAGAGTCCTGTAATTAACGAAAATCATTGGCTTTTAATTTATAAGAGAAACAGTTACCCAAATTTTAAAGCGTCCTTACCGTACTAACTTGCCATAAGTTCACATAACTGCATGTTCTCGTATATAGGGAAAACATTTTCAGAAAATAATAGCAGCGCGTATTCATGATTCAAGTAGTTGTGTACGCTGTAGGTCTTAATTACTGGTTTTTTACTCATTCAATTTCAATTTAAATCAATATTTTAACGTGAACGTGAAAGTGTGTTCACAATTTGGAAGGATGTTACAGATACAGATATGTAGTTCAAAAGATAATAATGAAACTGCACTCAACTCAGCTGAGGAAATATATTCGCGTTCAACCAGCGTATTTTCGTCCGAAATATACTCTGGTTCAGAACGGCCAAATCCGAGCGAAATGAAGCATGATACGTTTAACAGGCAAGTTAAAGCTTAACGGAGACAGATAACTTGCCGTTTTAATAATAAAAAATAAAAACCAAATATGTTTTTAGTGATAAGTGATCACCATTTAAGCATTATTTCGACCAACAGCACGCCACATTTTGCTATTTACAGCTTTCTATAATCAAGCAACTACCAGAAGAGTTTAGTAAACACAACACATTGGTTTCCCGGCGCTACAATAACTCATTATTGGACACAGAATTACAGACAGTGATTGCACCATAATGGCGGAACAACAATAAAATTTCCATTTGCAGCATTTATTTCCATCAAAATGTTTAATGCAGGGAAAACATTGAAGTTCTAAGAGGAACAATCTACACTAAGACGAAATAATTTCGCGAAAAAATGTCCGTTACTGTTCCATAAGTTGTGCCATGAGGAAACAATTCAGCGCAAAAAAATGAAATTGTTCCTTTACGACGTCGGAGTTGTTTAAACTAGGCACTATGAGATGTGTACGGCGCATTGCTTTAGGAAACGAAACACAGAAGCAATTCACAGAACTAAGCGAAACTTGTTTCTAGTTCGGCTTTCGGAGTTCTTAGCAGAATCGTTTTGTGCAGAAATAAATTTTAGTAACTGAAGCACAACCTCCACCCAAACTGCATGAAATTTGCTTTTTATTATATGCACGTATATTCCATTGTTTAAATAACTGTAAACTATATTACATTGAATGTTTGATTTGGGAAATGTCTAATGTATGTTATTATAATGTAGAGTGCTGAATGTGTTGTTAAAATATACTGTTAAATTTTCACCTTTATTTACTCCTTGCTTTCACATTCTTACGCCTATGTTATTTCGGTTTAACTAATACAAATTAAGCTTCAGCTTCTTTTATGTCTTTATTTGTACCATGCTTTATTGAAGGTAGTTATATTATATAAAATACATTCTTTTTTATCCATTGATTATACATGTACATATTGTATGACGCGTGATTGGCTGAATAAAATTATTCTATTCTATTACATTAAGCATTTACATACGTACGATTCTAATAGAAGATCTATATGTACCTTACATTAATTTACTTAATATGGTGACAGTTCTTTCAAAATGGTGCTGTCTAATGGAATCATTAAACTGCATACTAACAACCTACACTTGTTGGTGGCGAAGCAATTCAAACATTCGATATATGTATATGTAGTCCAAGGAGCAACAGACTGACATATACGCCTACACTTTCAATTATTTATTAATTAAACTTATTTATGCTTTTACATTATCCTAGAGAAATCAGATCAGAAAAAAATGTATATAGCCTTACCGAACGCACAAATATATCCCTCAAAAGCAATGTGAGTAGTCGTATTAGTGGATGAGATTAGAATCGTCTACCTCTCCCTTAATGTAATTGTTACTTATCTGATGCTTTCAATATCATACGGTATAAAGAATTTAGCAATAATTGCACTGAATGCTTTGTTTATCGATGTCACCATTAGAACGGTACCAGTGCAGTCTGTCTCCTCTTGTAAATGTTGGTTTATACGAGGGGTGTTCCAGAAATAATAGGATTTTTCTCATAACTTCTAACTCAATGCTTATATTTTAGTGAAATTTGTCTCATATGCTTTGCAATGTATGCTCTATATACTGGTAACAACAGAATTTCGTTGCTGCTGATGATGCTCAAACAAAGCGTTGTCATAGAAACCATGCAACGCGAAGGCGGTTCACACTATTATTTGGCATTACTATCCTTATTAAGAATGAGAATATCTCAATAACCACTTGATAAATATTAACGCATAATTGTATGTCATTACGTTGATGACTTTGACATGCGCATGCAAACTTTCTAAGAAATCGGTCCGTGTTTATTATCATAAGTCAGTGATCATGGGAACGTACCTACGCGCGTCATGGATGAAAATGACGTCAACGCCAATAAACAGAAACCACGCGATTGTCAAATAATGGTATGCATTTGGAAAACCAACAGTGCTAACCAATGAAATAATGAAATGCATGTAATGTAGTGGCATTAAGCAGCCACTTTTGTTCTGTTGGCTCAAATTGTTTACAGATCGCGGATTTATAAACTTACAAATAAGCACAGGTGAGGTCATAGAAAATTAAGATGACGTAAATAACACTGTTTGTACCCTGATAGACGCTCCAATGTTTGAGCAATTTCTAACACCATTGCAAGACATTTGTGTGAAAAGGGGTACGGAAACACATTTAAACAATCGGAACAGTGTTATAAGATCTGTTTAGAAAGTCAGGATGACTATAAACAAAAATGTATAATGTTTCTTTGTGTTAACATACTGTGCTTGAAATGCGACGTCATAATAACGTCACGGTGCGACCCGCCTCCTTGATACATAGCATATTTAATGTTTAATATATTTCTTATTTTTCATCCAATTTCTTTGATATTTCGCATGTTTGTCAGGAAAAGATCGAAATTTAATTATAAACAATTAGTTTTCTTAATTTCTGATTTGTTGTGCTGCTATGACAAAAGTCCTATTAATTGTGGAACACCCCACGTATATACTTCAGTAAGGAAATGTTTACTGTTATGTAATCAAAGGCGTTCAAGATAAAGAAAAACAATTATATGATGTCGGTACTACTATACTGTGTGCATGCATAATTTCATTTATTTATTGGCACCAGGGCTTTTTTTCTAATTGAATTGCTAATCCTGCTGCTGACGGCAATGTTTAATTGTAAAACAATTGGACTGTATATTCTGGCATTTTTTCACCAATGTGTCTGAAGTACGACATATGACTAATCACCCAGTGCATTTTTTATTTATTCACCGATGAGAATGCAAGATGACCCTGTGTGTATCCATCCTATTACATGTATTAAGATAAAATAAAGAAAGGCAAAGAAACACACACATGTACACACGATACAAGATATCTAGACAATAGTTAGTGACGTAGATCATTTGTGCGTATACAATACTTCAGATGCAACATTCTGTTTTGGAATATTACAACATAGGCAGTTTGCAAAACATTCACACAAGAAACGTTGTTGACCCTTACAATTTTTTTATAAATAGGTCGTTATAAAGCTGAATGCGCGGACGACTGAATTGACTTTGTGAAAGTATATAAATTATGAGTGTATTTCACATGTATATCTTTTTGTACGTTGCCGGTTTAAAACCCAATCGGACGATATATAGAAGCATACACAAGTCATTAAGTACAAGTGATATGAAGTGTTAAACGTTTGTAAAATAGTTTTAACGTTAATTCACCAGTCAATATTTTCCCTAACCAATACCAATATGAAGTAGACAGGAGCCGGGAAAATACTGGATAGTTTACCATCGCTTGTCCTCCGCAGGGAGTTATGGGGTTTCGACAACCCAAAAAGTAAAAAGTCCCACCCATTCCCGAGTGGGGCTATGGATGCAACGGACAGGTGCATAACAGGTGTTGATTCTGTGGTACGACTTTGAGACGGGTTATTTTAAACTTCAACATATTGATACAATGAACTAGGGACCTCTATATCTAGAGCATTATCCACTCGAACACCATTTATATGATCTTTAATGTAAACCGATTTATAAAAAAAATGTACATAAATAATAGCCAATGTGGGGGTCGAACCCACGACATTCGCGTTATTAGCACGACGCTCTAACCAACTGAGCTAATCGGTCAGCTGAAACTAAAGTAAATTAAGGTTAAATTTAAAACGAATTTAGCAAATGGTAACATTTATCACACAATTAGGGTATAAACAATAGTGCCCAACAGCCAACTATACTGGTATAAATGACAGGTTGTTATTATTTATTAGCCGGTGTACACTTTGTTTATGAATTTGTTATCTTCCCGACAGTTAATTGCGGTTAATAAGGTTTTTACTGAAATTATGGATGACGTAGATAAACTTTTATCAGTTGTAACTAAAACATGACACATAAAATGAAATATATTACATGTACAAATCCCAAAACATTATACTTAGTGTGCCATTACTAATCTTCGTATTCGTCCGAATTATAAAGAAATCAATTATAAATCATTCACAAAATAAGATCTTGAAACCACATAAGCGAATTATTTCATTCTATCATTTAGTTTCAAGCGTCAATTAGTGAATTGATGATTCTGTAAGTTTTGTTTTCAGTGTGGCAATAATAAGGCATTGTACTTACTCTTTTTAAATATAAGACGTATATAACAATGAAAACAATAGTTCAGTCGCCCTGAATCCATTCAGGGGAATTAGCTCAAGAGAGGTACACGGATTCTCCATTTGTATTGTAAGTTATTTCTGCAGACAAAAACGAATTTGCGCACTTGAAGTATTACAAACATCGTTTAATTACTCCAGGATATTAAGAGGTATCATTGGACATTATAACAGAGTATTGGCTGATACGTACGATCGAGTTATGTATGATGTGAATGTAAGCAATATATACATGTATTACTGATACATGTCTACAATATGATTCACATTTATTTTATCCCAGTTTATCAGTTTACCAGTTTATCTGTTAACGTATTTAGTTTTAATGTAAATTCATTATCATAACAGGTAGCGTGGCCGAGCGGTCTAAGGCGCTGGTTTTAGGCACCAGTCTCTTCGGAGGCGTGGGTTCGAATCCCACCGCTGCCATTAAATTTTTACAAAATATTTTGCTACTATTTAAATATAATTTTAAGAATAATAATAACAATTTATATTAAAGAGCGGAAGTTCTTATTAAATATTGTCGATTCAATAAGTCATACAAATGAGGGAACTATCATATTCGAAATACTAGCGGGGACTACAGTTAAGTCAGTTACACCAAGTTAAACCTAGATAAACATAGTTTTAATTACTGTACGAATTGCAAGTTTTCGCGAGCAATGAATCTAACTAATGGAGATGTTATTGCTGTTTTGCCATTACGGAGCAATCAGTGTCTATATATATTGGTGCAATAATGAGTTACTATAGCAATGCGTAACTCATGCGGGGTTTGCTCTTCATGCAATTTGTAGCGACTAGAAATGTTTTTCGAATGCTTATTCTTAATTAAGTATATAAACACACAACGTGTAATTAGTGAACAAAACGTTTAATTGTTGGTCTTTTAACTAACTGCGTTTTTAAACCTGTACTTTCTGGTTGTCCGAAAAGCACGGACTTAAACTAAAAAAGGAGAGGGATGTGTGAGACAATGAACTAGGGGCCTCTATAATCAGAGCGTGCCTGCTTGAACCCCATGCCATCATTCTTCTAGGTATAAACAATTATGGCCAATGTGGGGACAGAACCCACGTCATTGGCGTTATTAGCACGACGCTCTAACCAACTGAACTAATCGGCCAGTTGATACAATAGTAAATTTAGGTTAAATTTAAAAGTAATTTAGCAATTGGTAAGATTTATGACACACATAGGAAATATCAAGTTTGTCATACGCAATAGTGCCCACCAGCTTTCTATACTGGTATAAATGACAGGTTGTTAGTATTCATTGGCTGGTGGACACTTTGTATATGAATTTGATATCTTCCTTAAAGTCGTGTCAGACAATTAATTGCGGTTAATGATGTATTTACTGAATGTATGGATGACGTAGATAAACTTGTATCAGTTGTAACTAAAACATGATGAAATCTGACAATTGTACAGAACTAAACAATCAAAATTATTTAGTATGGGGATCTTCGGACGGTTACATTCCGTAAGTGATTGCCGCCATTAGATTTCAAAACGCTGGTTTTGGGGAGCAATTGACGTATGTGGTCTCAAAAAGTTTAATATCATTTCTGTTGGTAAAATCGTTACATCTGACTATAGCGAGGACTTATACTTATGATATACCCCTAAAACTTCCCTGGCCAGAAGAGGTTACCATGATGATGTTTACAAACACCCGGTACCAAAATTGGACTGATTTTGTGCAGGATGTTGCCTGTCCCGTACCACTGCCAGGACCCGGTAATACATTCGTGACAATGTTTACCACCTTGTACCCAAAGAAGAATGACCAGGCAACTCACTCGACATAAATAAAAACCTCTTGAGTATAATGAACTCTCACCTTTGCAAAAATCGAGTATCTAAAGCTGTGACGTCATTTTGACGTCTGTCACATTTTGCGTCGTCACGTGAGTCTATTAAACTCTTATATATCTCGTATATCACATGTCATATCGACTTGAATAATATTAAAATAAACAAAGGAGGTCATTGTAGTTACTAATGTGTAAGAAAAATGTGAAGATATTAATTGAAAATAAAATGACAGATAAAATACAAATGTCTGCGAACTTTTTTAACACCCTGTACTCATCAAAAAACATTAGAATCTAAATTAAAACAGCAATTTTAAGCAAGAAAGAAAGATTTTGTATGACTTAGGGACATAAATGTATTTAATATTGTAAATTGATTAACTCAGATGTACATTACTAGTATTTGATGAGTAATATTATGTGGAAAACAGACAATTGTTGCACAGTATTTAATAATTGATATCAACTAAGTAATCTAGACTATAACTTACATGACAGTTAATGTTCCCCATTATACCCATGTAATGGTTATCAGATAGATCGCTTGTTAACATATTTAGTATGAATGTAAGTTCATTGTGATAACAGGTAGCGTGGCCGAGCGGTCTAAGGCGCTGGTTTTAGGCACCAGTCTCTTCGGAGGCGTGGGTTCGAATCCCACCGCTGACATTATTTTCAAAACATATTTTCATGCTCACTTTTTCTTGTTGAATGGAGATGGACTTGATTTGTGCACAGTAAAATTATAACACAGATTGAGTTTCGACTAAGAGGTTATCAAAATAGATGAATAAAAATTCGTATTTAAACTTTTGCAGTTCGCCAGCCTGTCAGTATTTTCAGTACTTTGATTCTCTTTTGTTGCTCCAAAGGAATTGGTAAAGCATTGAGTTGATGTTATTTATTACATATTTTGGGGTTGGAATGGATTGTATCTTACAGGCAATATAATCACATGCGAGTATATCCGTTATGTAACAGAAGAAATACTATCTTTATGTTTTGACTACAGAGTACATATCATCAGGAAATTGAATTATTTGATGATAATGCAGTTATCGTTCAAGAAAATGCAATAAAACTCCCAGCACTTATGGCAAATTTTGCCCTGTGTTTTGCTAAAGAGATAGCATGTATATACAGAGTTAAGGGGAGCACTTGATGGTTGCATTTCTTCTTTTCAAAGCCCAGTATTCGACATAAAACATTATTTAGTTTGCTTTAAGACCCAATGCAATCGCGATTTTCATAACAGAACATCGTCAATTCTAACATATCCACAGAGTAATCACAAACACCACGACACATACAGTCAAAAGAAGGTATCAACAGAAACCGGACGTTGTTGGCTAGAACTTGGTCAGTATAATAATGGAAAATATCGGATAAAATGACAGAACACAGCAAAATACGAAATGAAACTTTCACGCGATTCCCCTCTGATATACATGAGACAGTTGAGTTTATATAGATTGCAGAACTTGGCCTCATCATTACAATGTTTTTGTTTTGAATATATCAATTTGATTATTTCAAATGTCTCTGATTATGTTGTTAATTACTGAAATGTTTATTTTATTGTTATTAAGTTGTAGTTTAAATTTCAAAAGAACTCGATCTATCAAATCAAATGTTGAAGTAATTCCCAGAATATGTTATCTTACACAGAAACGTTTTTGGTTCACAATTTGTTTTCTAATTTCAAAAGCACTAGATCTTATGAATGAAATGTCAAATAAAAGCAACTTAATGTTATTGCAGTTGAACAGTTAACTACATTTCTGGTGCTTAAGAATTTCCCATTGATTTGTAATGTTTCTCTACGAATTGCAAGTTTCCGAGCAATGAATTTTACTAATGAAAATATTGCTTTTTCGTTATTACGGAGCAATCAGTGTCTAGATGTATTTGTGCAATAATGAGTTACTATAGCCACAAGCATCCGGCGGTTGCACTACATTCAACTTAAAGCTACTCGATTTATTTGGAGTGCTGTTTTAAGTGTACAAAAGCACAATGTGTAATTAGTAAACACAACGTTTAATCGTTGCTCTTTTTATTTGCTCCGTTTTTGAACCTGTACTTAGTTCGTCTTTCAGATACAATGTTTTGGAGAGCTCTTTCAGCACACATAAAGTGAATACTTTTAAGCAGCGTTTGTTTGATTACTTGAATAGAACAGAATTCAATTCAATCAGGATATTTGAAGGGGAAGCATGGAACCTTATAACAGAGATTTCTTTAAATAGTATCGACACAAGTTCTAAGCGATCAGTACGTAACCAATCGGTAATACACTTGTTAAATGTTATAAGTACACCAACATGTAATGCGTATATCTTTTTTATTATTCATGATATCATGTTCATATTTTGCATGTCTTCATGCGAGTAGATGAGCAGCAAGATCCGATAATTCGATGATTGTAATTTGCCCGCTGCGAGCAGTGAACCGTGAACTTTTAAATTATGCAAAATGCACGTGCAAAACAAATGATTTTCGCACGAAGTCTCAAAATGTTACATACACATTGTCCATCAATACCCATACCAGGAAAACACCAAATAGGAAGAATTACGATAAAAGACCGTACAAGAGAGGTTTGTGAAACATACACGTTTCATGACAGTAAATAATCTAGTGTAGCTAAGGTCACCACGACCTTGACCTTTAACCTATCGACCTCAAATTTAGTAGGAGACTACATCTGATGATTAGCAACCCCTCTGAAAATTTTTACGATCTAAGATCCTATATTTCTTATGATGTGGACCAGTAATTGTTGTGTGTTCAAAGGTCATGGTGAGTTTGACCTTTGATCCAAATGACCTTAAAATAAAGTAGGGCCGTCTGTGGAGGATGAGTAATCTCCATTTAAATTTTTAGAATCCTAGATCCGCCCGTTTTGGAGTTATTTTTCGAAAACCATTTGGCATGTCGACCGACCGACTATTTGTACGTATAACGCTATGTACTGTGTTGGTGTACTTATAACATTTAATGAGTGTAGTACCCATGCTGACAAGTTTATTTAAATTTGTTTTACTATTCCAAGCCAGTTGTTATTCCATTACGTTTATTTAGTGCAATTCACATTCAGAACAAACGTAGTCAAATATTCGTTTACAATATTTCAGATGTGACATTTTGTTTCTGAATATAACATCAGTCCATCTTAGGCAGTTTGCAAAACATTTACAAGAAATGTTCAGTAGCTTATTATAGTGATTATGTTAAAGATGATCCTAAAATGTAAGATGTAAGTTGAATAAAATTGGTCGTTAGAAAGCTGAATGGGTCGACGAATTAATAAACAAAGTGAAATTGTGAAAGAATTAAACCCAATCTATTATACGGACGGGCTATTTTCCACTGCAACTTTATCTATTTTTACTTTTGATAAATATACTTAGTTCCAAAAGTTTCCGCATCCAACATATAGTGTGTATTTTTATGATAATTCAAATGTGTAGAGCGATGTTTACTTGATATAAATCCATGACAGTTATGGATCTTAAGATATGTATTGATCCATAATAAAAACCACATGTGACACCAACCCACGATTCCAAAGTACACACAGCGATAAGCTACTGTTTTGCAGTTGAAGGGATGACTATCTTTGACCACAGACAATTGTTGATGCTGTAATTGAGTCTGTACAACGGACATTATTTTAAGAAGCAGCCTCCTTGTCATACAAAAAAACGCAAAATAAAAGCAAGTTTCCCATGATTTTAATGTTGGGTGAACTACAATTAAGCTCCAACAATGCGTTGTACTTGGTGCCAAGATTATAGCAGCATTACATGTCTTGGTAAGCGGCATTTGCTCTTGACCTGTTGTCACGTGGTACGTCATATACAGGTTTTTCCGGATGGAGGTGATACAGTAGTTTTATTATGATAGAGACATGTGAATTTAATTCGACACCATGTATTTTTAGTGAAACACCAGCCTCTAACGTCTTATATACACGAGTACGTTCACCATTATCCATTTTTAGCAATCAAATAAAGTTTACAAGTCTAACTTATTTGACTAACTATTTCTTTTTTCGTAACACAGGCACGTTGCAAGTAAATTGGAAGCGAAATTAAGTCGAAAATGAAAAACTCAAAGTATGAGTGCTTAAATAGACGTTTTACCATTTGTGACGGTATGATCATTCAAGCGTAACGAAACCCATCGGAAATAGGTTCAACATAAACAATAAGGGTACGCAAATGGACAGTGTTCGTAAAAAGTTCTTTTTAGTTAACAATTCCAAAAAAAATGAATTTTTAACTAAGATGCAGAACTTATGGAACTAAGTATATATTCTAAATGTCCAAGAAACGCAGACTTAAAATACAAAAGACAGATGTGTGAGTCAATGTACAAGGGACCTCTATATCCACTCGAGTACCATGTAATCATTCTTCTATGTAAACAGAATTATAAAAATGTATAAAACTAATGGCCAATGTGGGGGTCGAACCCACGACATTCGCGTTATTAGCACGACGCTCTAACCAACTGTACACACTGAGCTAATCGGCCAGCTGAAACTACAGTAAATTTAGGTTAAATTCAAAAATAATTTAGCAATTGGTATTATTTATCCCACACATAGTGAATATCATGTTTTGCATAATGCAATAGTACCCATCAGCTAACTCTACTGGTATAAATGACAGGCTGTAAGTATTTATTGGCCACTATTCAGTATAAGCGCATGAAACGTTTTACCCATCAATAATGACGCTAGCTCCGCCCATTTTCACTTGAACACGTGACTAGCACCTATATGAGCATTTAATTCCCAGAGTACAAATTATTTTCGATTCATATTTTAAGGATGTTTAACAATCATCGTAGCTGGACAATATCTGAACTAGACGTGGTTTCATCTATTGATGACGACTTCCAATCAAAGTTTGAACAAATATGACTTTACCAGCTCTTGTTGACAGGACAGGATCGGACAATTTTTTGGTGTCATAGGCATAGGTATCATTCAAACTTGCATCCGTTGACGGGGCAAGTTAAAACAGTGATATATACTTAACAACTTTTCTAAGTCCTCATTTTCTTTTATCAATAACTTTTTTATTATATACAGTAAAGTGACAACAATTCTCATGTGAAGTTTGTACAACGAATTCTTAATAATCCACATAACGATCTGGTCGTAGGTCACGTGGTTTGTTCGTCACAGGATTGACGTGCATTTCATGCTTTTTTGACGCCAAACGTTTACATATCTATGGAGTGTATTTCAAATGCCGAAACATTATGTGCAATGACTCACCATGTATGAAAAACAGTTTAAAAATAATTTTTTTAACACAGTTATGCGTAAAATGATGTCAGAAAATATTAAATGACGTCAGTACGTAACATTTTGTGTCGAAAATCAAGAACAATTATCTTAGCATCAACTTCTGATTAATTTTTAGAGTGTAAATGTCTATTGAGTGTTTAATTTTAGGTAAACGTATCGCTTGTTTGCCGCATTATGCTGATTGTGAGAGCGTTTATTATTTATTGTTACGTTATTGTTACGTTATGACGCAAAGTCGTTCTACGCCGAATACAAGTGACAGCTTTGAGTTCAGACGGTAAATTCAATGAGTCCTTTCGTTCAGCACTGTTTACAACTAGCGTCCTTGACTGCCAATAGAAACATCCGACTACATGGTCGATATCAAAGATATCAAAATCTGTCTTTGCTACTTTAACTTTCTTTTGTTCTGATGTTATATGTGTGTTCATTTAATACATTTTATTCAAACTCGATTTTTTGTTGAACAATTTTGCAAACCTATTACACACGCAAGTTATCTCCAAATTCCATTGGGCTACATACGAGTTTGACAAAATTATATTAAAATAGATAAGTGTGGACTTAGAAAAGTTGCTAAGTATAAAATGACACCTTGTGTAAATATGATCTCAGTAAAATTATAGATCCAGCCATGACAAATTTAATGCCAAACATATATAAATAAATGTTAGTAAACCAACTTGTATTTAGTCATTATTTGCTTGGTAATTTGTACATGAATATGTTATCTTCCCTAAAGAAGTGTCTGACAATTAACTGCGGTTATAATGTATTTACTAAATTTATGGATGACGTAGCTAAACTTTTATCAGTTGTAACTAAAATAATACATTATACATTTTGTGTCATAACTTATATTCGTATTAATCCGAATGATAAAGAAATCAATTATAAATCATTCACAAAATGAGATTTTGAAACCACAGAGGCGATTGATTTGTTAATCCTATCATTAAGTTTCAAGTGTCAATTAGGGGATTCCTAAAGTTGTAACCTTTGTTATCTGTGTGGCAATATTTAGTTTGATATATAAGACGTATATACAATGACGTTCAATAGTTCCGTCATCCTGATTTCATTTAGGGAAATTATATCAAGTGGTAGAGCGCTCGCTTAGCATGTGAGAGGTACCGGGATCGATACCCGGATTCTCCAGTTTTTTATATTTCTTTTCCTCACGATGACGTTGCATATGTTTTGTTATAAGTTGTAAATGAATACTGGCTACGACTGTCTCAATTTGTTGGATTTTAATTTACGCACCATAAGAACATATTATAATCTATATACAGTATGTTTTAAGCCTGGACGTAAGATTCTGTTTGACATGGGGACAGACATGTATTTAGTATTGATAATTGATTAGACCAGATATCAATCTCAGTAACAGTTATAAATTGCAAGTTTCATATATTGACCTATAATTTAATTAACTTGAGTTTGTAAATTGGAATATTACCAATTAATTTATTTGTAGGTGCTATTATCTTTATTTAGGTATTATCAGGTAGCTCACTTATATACATAGTGGGACTTCATATAATTCAACATATCAATAAGTAGAGTGACAGGGCTGTCGTAGGCGCTGGTTTTAAGCACCAGTCTCTTCGGAGGCGGGGTTCGAATCCCATCGCTGTCATATGGTGCTAGGTGGTGAAACATGTTTTAATCAGGTACACTTATACACAATAGATAGCCATATGAAGACTATTTCTCTCCTGGTGAAAATGCAGTCGAAATCCAGATACGGCACACAAAAATATCAAGTATGTTCAGACACTGCTCTCATAGGTACCAATTCATGTACATGTTTGGTTTGGTCCAGTGGATCATTGCTGTTTAATGTTAAGAAAAATGAAGCTGTGGTATAGTCGGGAATCTAATCCGAGACCTCTCGATCCTGAAGTGCATGCCCTGCTCCTAGGCTACGGATTCACCCTGTGAAATTCAAGAAACGCAATAAACTGTGTCAAGTGTACTTTAATAGGATATTTTGATGTAATACAGAAATCGATTTTTATCACCACACACAATCGCTCTCACGTAAAGTACTCAAAGTACAAATAATGTATTCATTTGTACTATTAAAAGGTCTCAATAAATTTCGCTTGTGAACATTTTGAAAATTGAAAAAGATTGACTGAATTTTTGTAAAAACATTGCTTCATTTGTTGTACAGTTTGAAAATCAATATTGTTTAAAAAAATTGGCGTTTTTGTGCTGGTACTCATATGTTTTGCTGCATTCAGGGATGTGGTCCGGTTTTATTTGGCAACTTTGGACATGATACTAGTTCTTCTTTCCACTTTCACCCCGATCAATAGGACTTATCAGTTACCTTGCAAAATCGACACTATGCCAATGCATACCAAATGAATAACAAACTATTTTCAAAATTAAGCAGCAGATTAGACGCTTTTTGATTTCTTGACATTTATCAAATTGTGAGTAATATTAATAGTATAACATTTATACAGTTGGTAGATCTATATCTTCCTTTAATTTGTCTAATATATCTTAAATCCAGTGAATGTAACGCCCCTGAAGTTAGATGTACTGACTAAAGTAACGTTGATATCGTAGTATAATTCCATCCAAAGACTGTCACCTGCGTTAGCATGTGTTATCACACTATTTGAAGACATATCGTCTTGATGTCCATCTAGCCCGTTGATACGTGCAACTGTGAACGCTACCTTATCCCCATTTTTCACAAGACGTGCAGCAGCGTAACCCTGATGCAGAGCCAATGAGAATGCGAAGAAATATGTTCCGGGAGTAGGAACAGTGAAAACTCCAGTATAAACATTATAGCCGTTACCGTCATTAATCAAAACCTCATCGAACTTAATTAACCTCGTTCCGTCAGCCTCTGCTTCATAATGTGTAAACTTACTCATATAACTGTAAAAGGCAACGTGCATAGCAGTCGAGCCATCTGAAAGTATTTGGATATCATTTGGCGAACGTTTACGCTCGAATTATTCTGCAAGATTTAATCCCGAACTATCCATATTTTCCATGTGCCCGATATCCTTTACCTTGGCATTTAACTGATCGTAATTAAATCTATCGGACGTTAGTCTGTCAGTGTCACTGTTGTTATCATCGTTTTGATTTTCCGACACCACCTGTTGGTTAGCATTTTCTAAGGCCAAGTTCTTTATATATCGGTTGTTTTAGCATTTGGTCTCTTGTGTGTTCGATCCCTGTTAGAACAGACGCGTGTTTCACTTCGTGTTGTTTTTGCTTTATTTCCATGGAATTAATTCTTTCATTCAGTTGTTGAATCAGCAGGTCTGATGCTTCTTTCTCTACGACATGTTTCTGTGTGGTTAGGAGTAAGGAATCTATCAGAGCTTGCTGTTGTTGAAACTTGGACTCAAGTTCAATAATCATGTCGTTTCGCTGCTGTTGAATCTGAGATTCCAATTCAGTAGTTATGTAATTTTGCTGTTGTTGAAGTTTGGATTCCAGTTCAGTCATTCTACCATTATGTTTCCGGATCACGGATTCCATCGCATTCACAATGTTCTCTTTGTAATGTTCACACATCTTAGCGACCGTCCTTGAAGAAACAAGCGGACTGTCATTGTTATTGGCCACCACATTCACTGAATCTATCGAGTCCAGATCGGAATATGTTAACACTACTTGGAAGGAAGTCACAAATATAACAAATAGTAAACTCATTGTTACTGTTACAAAATAGCAACGTAGAATGATTATCCACGGCGGGTCATATAACATATGATTGTACGTGCCATGTATATAACCAAACTGACATAGATAAGACAACATTTGTCACAAGTGCACTAATTTTATGGTGCGAATTTATAAAGCTGTTTGAGGCATTTCGTACATCACACCAAAGTTGTTCTATGGCAAGGTCTTGTAATACAGTAAAACCGTTTAATTTCGGTGGTACGACATTTTGTGGTTTTGTACGATGTATATTTGTTCTAAATTAGCCATAATTTCAAGGTATCAAGAACAAAACATGACTATCGATATCTGTAAAAATATACAAAGCATCGCATGCCAAAATTTGTCAACATTTGAATTGTTAAAAGGTTACTCGGACAGTATTTGGGTTATCTAGGATATTATAGTTGAAAAATAAAATAACGACAGTACGATGATGGCAGTGCGACTATACGATGGCCACAGTGCGACAATACGATGGCGACAGTGCGACTATACGATGAAGACAGTGCGACAATACGCATTGCCGCTCTCTTGATTTTATGTGTAACCACGATGGCCCTTACGGGATTCCGTATGTACTTGTATGATATTGTTTGTGTTTTCTGTGTTTGACTGGTTAAGTTGAGTGCGGTCTTCTCTATCCGATTTTCTCAAATAGTTTTGCTACACTCCCCGATACAAATGTAAGATGACATAGAACTAAAGGAAATAAGATAAATCATGCTCAGTTACTTATTTCCGTCCTAGTTTAACTATGCACTATTTAATTAACGTTTTGTGAAATATAACAGAGCAAAGAAAGAGACACCATCATCAACAAAACCATCATAAAATAGTTCTGAGATTGGATTCTATCACAACGATATGTCTGTAGAGGTGACGTAATGTTTAGCTAGTCTGTCAACACCTGTTGCTGATATTACTTCCTTGACACTGTGATTATTTTTCAACACTAGTGCTCCACTAAATTTCCTAGCTTGCGGTTCGTATTGAAGACAGTTTGTCTGGAAACACATCACATTTGTGTTTCATTCTTTGTTTATAATTGCATGAACACAAATTTAGATTTTGAAATGCACTTAACATCTGTTTTTGCAAGTTTGCGACTTTATCCTGATGTAAAAGTTCCGTTAGTAGCTAACATTCATTAGTAACACACTGATGTTTGAAACAAGACAGGTTATCAGTAAAACAGTCTTAACTACTATCGATCTAAATACACCAAAAGCTCTTGTATTAAACAGAATGTTATTGAGGTTCATGTCTATAATTTTCTCTATCTGTATTAAGTTTGTTTTAGAATCATATAATTAAAGAAAATCGTTGGCTTTTAATTTATAAAAGAAACAGTTTCCCCAATTTCAAAGCGTCCTAGCCGTACTAACTTGCCATTAGTTCACATAATTACATGGTTTCGTGAATGGGTAAACATTTTAAGAAAATAATACTAATGATAATTACTGGTTTCTTACTCATTCATTTTTTTCTTTCTTTCTTCTATTTAATTTACAGGGCCCACTCTGGGGCATTATCGCAAATATTAGAGACAGAGGTGAGATACAAGGAATCCAGGTGCGATACCCTATCTCGTTTCGAATACATTCCTTGGTTCTTTAATTTCAATCTTAATAAATTATAGTTTGAACGTTAAACATTAAGTATGTTTCAAACCGGGAAGGATATTTCTAATAGTTCAGAAGACAATAATGAAGCAGCACTCCGTCGAGGAAATCAATTGACGATCAACGAATGAACAATGATATGTTTAATCCTGTAAGTTGAAGCTTAACGGAGACAGAAAGCTTTCAGGTTTAATAATAAATAATAAAACCCAATACATTTTAGTGATTTCCATATAAGCATTATATCGACCAAAAGCACGTCGTATTTTAGCTATCAACTCAAGGAAAACAGTTTTCTAAAATCAAGTAACTACCAGTTCTTTTACAATACATTGGTTTCCTGGCGCTACAATAATTCAATATTGGACACAGAATTGCAGATTCTGATTGCACCATAATGGCGGAACAACAATAACATTTCCATTAATGACATTTAGTTCCATCAAAACATGTCCATAACGACTACGAAGCTGTTTTAACGCTACACCGAGAGGAAACCATTCATCACGTTTTTTTAAACTGTTTCTTAACTCGGCACCATACTATTTGTACGGTGGAGTGAAATGCATGAAATGTTCGTATTTTTTATATGTGTATATTCCATCTTTTGTAATGATTACAAACTATATTATATTACACTTTTACATTCACACCATTCTAACAGAAGACCTGTATGGACTATACATTAACTTACAAAATGGTGTTAACAGTTCTTTATAAATGTTGCTTTTTATGAGATCATTAACCTGTGGACGAACTATGTATGGTTAACAAAAAACAATTCATTCTGTAGAATCAACGTTAAAGTGGAATTATAATGATGCAACAGCAACCCTGCATATAATGTGTCTGATTATGGATTGCTTTAAATGATCATTGCTTAAATCTGTGTTGTTGTATAACAACGCATTACGGACGAACACGCATTGACTCACACATTCCAAACTTCTATATACGCACAAATATATCTCTGAAAAGTAATGTAAGTGTTGTACCCGAGGAAATTAGAATCACAACCGTCTCAACCCTCCCATTATCTAATTGTTTCTTTTCCGACACTTTCTATATACATTTTTTTTGTAATACGGTAGAGAGAATTTGGCAATAATTGCACTGAATGCTTTGTTTATCCATGTCACCATTAGAACCAGAACCAAAACAGTATGTTATCACTTGTAGGTATTGACTTATTGACTTCTGTGAGGCAATGTTTCTGAAATGCAACCAAAGAAGTTCTAGGTAAAGAAAAACAAGTTTATGATGTCGGTCATATTTGATTTAAATATAAATTTTGCTTTCTTGGCCCTGTAACTACTACCTTATACACACATAATGTCATTTATTGAACAAGAGCTTATTTTCTAATGGAGTTACTGACCCTGCTGCAGAAGGCAATGTGCAATTGTAAAATTGTTCTACTGTATATGCTGGCATGTTTTCACAAATGAGTATGAAATATGTCCGTCATGGCATATGGCAAATCACCCAGTACATTTAATTCTTCACTTTCAGATGAGATTGTAATATGTCATTGTGAACGTCTATTATATCATACAGATTAAATAAATACACGAACTTAGACACGATACAAGAGATAATAAAAGGTAACCAAGTGCTTGCTTACACTGGCCTGATTTCATTGTCTGTAAAGAAACTATCACGTGACTAACTGTATATGAAAAAAAAAGTACATATCTAAATTTATACAAACAATTTGTGGGCAAGTTGGTGGTGTAAACTATTCCAATCCAGGTGTTATCCCTGTTTAACTATTTAGTGCAATTCACATTTAAAACAAACGTAGAGGTTTGATCGAATATTCGTGTTATTGAAGCACAATTTCTTATTTAGAATGAGAATCGTAATTATAAAATCGATATTTTGAGAAAACAAGAAAAACTATCTAAACAATTACTCTTTAGATATGGAAAACATTATTTTCAACTTAAGTTTGGTCAACATTGCAAGTTCCGATTTTCAGGCTCAAAATAGGTTCATAAGAAGCGCCTTATGGTGTAGGTTTCATAGATGTGTCATTCTTAAAAGGTCCTTACTAGTACTTACGATCTTCTCATTCTAAGCCAGCGAAATGTTTAATCACTCTCCTTAAAGGCAAATAAAACCTTCATAGTTACACACGGTACGTGACATTTCTAGACACAGGGTAGTGACGTAAATCATTTGTTCGTTTATAATACTTCAGATGTAACATTTTGTTTCTGAATATTACATCTTACGCAGTTTGCAAAGCATTCACACTAGAAAAAATTATGACCCCCATATAATTCTGAATAGTGTATAATAGTGATTGTGTTAAAGATCCTAACGGTACGAGCCTTCAGCTGAAGAAATGGGTCGTTTTAAAACTGAATGCGCGGACGAATTAATTGACTTTGTGAAAGTGTATAAATTATGAGAGTATTTCACATGTATATCTGTTTGTATGTTGTCGGTTTAAAACCCAATCGGACGATATATAGAAGCATACACAGGTCATTAAGTACAAGTAATATGAAGTGTTAACATTTGTAAAATAGTTTTAACGTTAATGCACCGGTCAATATTTTCCCTAACCAATACCAATATGAAGTAGTCAGGAGCCGGGAAAATACTGGATAGTTTACCATCGCTTGTCCTCTTTGTTATCTTCCCGACAGTTAATTGCGGTTAATAATGTATTTACTGAATCTATGGATGACGTAGATAAACTTTTATCAGTTGTAACTAAAACATGACTCATATAATGACATATAAAACATGTACAAATCCCAAAACATTATACTTAGTGTGCCATTACTAATCTTCGTATTCGTCCGAATTATAAAGAAATCTATTATAAATCATTCACAAAATAAGATCTTAAACCACATAAGCGAATTTTTTAATTCTATCATTTAGTTTCAAGCGTCAGTTAGTATATTGATGATTCTGTTTTTTGTTTTCTGTGTGGCAATAATAAGGCATTTTACTTACTCTTTTAAATATAAGACGTATATAACAATGAAAACAATAGTTCAGTCGCCCTGAATCCATTCAGGGAATTAGCTCAAGAGAGGTACACGGATTCTCCATTTTTAATGTAAGTTATTTCTGCAGACAAAAACGAATTTGCGCACTTGAAGTTTTAAAAACATCGTTTTATTACTCCAGGATATTAAGAGGTACCATAGGACATTATAACAGAGTATTGGCTGATACGTACGATCGAGTTATGAATTTTGTGAATGTAAGAAATATATACATGTTCTACTGATAGGTGTCTATAATATGAATCACATTTATTTTATCCCAGTGTAAAGTTTATCAGTTTACATATTTAGTTTTCGAAATACTAGCGGCGACTACAGTTAACTCAGTTACACCAAGTTAAACCTAGATAAACATAGTTTACCTAATGGACGAGCTTATGTTTATAACCGTTCTCATTTACATTTGAGTGGACTTGTAATTTTAGTTTCAGATAAATATTTTCTAAAAAAGTATGTCGTGAATAAATACTAAATTGGTTTTAATTATAAATATATCGTACTATATTTAAAAAATATTTGGCAGCGGTGGGATTCGAACCCACGCCTCCGAAGAGACTGGTGCCTTAAACCAGCGCCTTAGACCGCTCGGCCACGCTACCGTTGATTTACTGTACACAATAGATAGTAACTTCAATAAATACCACATGCACATATATAAGAAGTTATCTGAGTTCTGTCTTCGATATAGTTGCTGATGTAAATAACATATACATGTATATCAAGAATATTTGGCATGGGTAAATATACTTTGCTATATGCAGCTTATGTGGTAACTAAAAGCTTATCAATACATTATAACTATTTTATTATTGACGTCTAAAATAAGTATTTTTTCTCTAACATTGGTCCAACGGGTTTAAACTTCATGGCTCATAATTTAAGATATATGGTATATTATTTAGATACCATTTAACACAACGAAGCAATTGTTTCTGGTTTAGTAAAGAAAATATAATTGTTGGACACTATGAGCTAAACAAGTTACATACTCTTGTTGAGCATAAAAAACGCCCTTTACTCCCTCCGTATGCTTATTTGTGATTATTAAAAATAATCACCCCCATGTCCGCTCATATATTGTCTAAATAATATATGAAGCAAGACAAATAATACATATAAAGGTAGGATTTGATAAACAAGTTACACAAGTACTGTAAATATCTACACTCACTTCTTACAAATCAAATATCGGAAAAAGAAACTGCACGGTATTGCAATTGAACAGTAATAGACTTTTTTTGGTGCTAAAATATTACCTCTTGATTTGTTTTGTTTCTCTACGAATTACAAGTTTTCGCGAGCAATGAATCTATCTAATGGAGATGTTATTGCTGCTTGTGCCATTATGGGGCAATCAGTGTCTAGATATATTTGGGCAATAATGTGTTATTATAGCAATACGAAACTCATGCGGTGTTTTTACTACTTGCAACTTGTAGCTACTTGAATTGTTTTTGTAATGCTTATTTTTAATTAAGTATGCAAACACACAACGTGAAATTGGTGAACAAAACGTTTAATTATTATTGGTCTTTTTTTACTAACTGCGTTTATAAACCTGTACTTTGTTCTTGAGACAATGAACTAGGGACTTCCATAACCACAGCGTTATCCCGAGTACCAGGTATAATATAATCATTCTTCTATGTAAACATAATTAGGAATAAAAATAATGGCCAATGTGGGGGTCGAACCCACGACATTCGCGTTATTAGCACGACGCTCTAACCAACTGAGCTAATCGGCCAACTGATACGATAGTAAATTTAGGTTAAATTTAAAATTTATTTAGCAATTGGTTAATTTTATTACACACATGGGGAATATTATGTTTGTCATATGCAATAGTGCCCGCCAGCTAACTACATATATACTGGTATAAATGACAGGTTGTTATTATTTATTGGCCGGTGGACACTTCGTACAGGAATATGTTATCTTCCCTAAGGAGGGGTCAGCCAATGGCTTGCGGTTAATAATGTATTTACTGAATGTATGGATGATGTAAATAAACTTTTATCAATTGTAATCAAAACATGACACATAGAATGAAATATAATACATATACAAATACATTATAAATAATTGTTATCCATAATCAATCGACTCATTCTTCCGAATTATAAAGAAATGTATCATTATAAAAGTGAAGATTTTGAAACTACATAACCCGCATTTGAATTTATACCTGATTTTATGAATAGTGCTTAAAGAAACGAGAGTTTGTATGACTAAGGGATTAGAAAATTATTTAACAGTGTGCACGTTGCATAATTATATTTCATGTAACTGCAAGGGTATATAGCTCTTGCTACTATTATAAATTTGAATTTGAATTTGAATTTTTGAATGGTGTAGCAGCTAGATTTATATATGTAGTAACGTTATTTGATGAGTCATATTTTGTGGTAAGCAGAAAATTATTGCACCTTATATAATAATTGATAGCAACTAAGATATCACATTTAATTTCTACATTTGTAAGGTTGATCAGGTAGATGGCCTATTAACAAATTTAGTTTTAGTGTAAATTCAAGGTAGCGTGGCCGAGCGGTCTAATGCGCTGGTTCTAGGCACCAGTCTCTTCGGATGCGTGGGTTCGAATCCTACCGCTGCCATTAAATCTGTTTTTAAATATGTTGCTACTTTTTAATCATAATGTGAATAATAAGAATATAAGAGACAAAGTTCTTATTATGTCAATATAATAAGTGATACTAATGAGGAGGACCCTATCACATTCGAAATAATAACGGGGACTACAGTAAACTCATTTACACCCAGTTAAACCTAGATAAACATAGTTTACCTAAAGGACGAGCTTATGTTTATAACCGTTCTCATTAACCTTTTAACGGACTTGTAATTATGTTTTTTTTATATTTTCTAATAGAGTATGCTGTGAATTTATACGACAAGGGTTAAATTATTAATATATCACACTATATGAAAATAGCAAGTATTTGGCAGCGGTGGGATTCGAACCCAAGCCTCCGAAGAGACTGGTGCCTTAAACCAGCGCCTTGGACCGCTCGGCCACGCTATCTTTGACTACTGTGTACAATAGATAGTAAGGTCAATAAATACCACATGTAGATATATAATAAGTTACCTGAGTTCCATCTTCAATATAGTTGCTGATGTACATAACATAATTATACACACATGTATATCAACAATGTGTATTCTGGCATGGGTAAATATACTTTGCTATATTAAGGTAAATAACCACTAAATGCCTACGCGGACCAAATTCAGATACAGTCAAATAGTCCGTTAAAAAACTTTAAAACGACTGAAAATGGGGGTATGTCTTGACAAATCAGCATGAGAATCATGAAATTGGTGTTAAATGCTTTGTATGCATGTGTGTGATGTAGTGACATGGTTTTATTCAGAAATATTTTGTATTCTGGCTTAAATATGAAAGTGAAAGTAAGGTTGGGGCTAACGGACAGTGAGTAAATCCGTACATGTGAGAAAATCTGTTCACCGCGTTTGACGAACCAAATTTTTCTTATATGATACATGACCCCCTACTTTTTTTTCATTTTCTTCAAGCTGGATGCTATTTCTATTGATTAAAAGATTTTGAGAGGGCCCCATGGACAAAAAGTTGACATTTTTTTTGACTGACCTAGGTCACTTTACATTGAGTTAAAGAACAACTCTATTTGGTGGTTTGTGACCTAAAGACATGCAAAATTCCTTTAAAATCATGTTTTCATTTTTTTGCATTTAAATGAATGGAAATGCACTCAAGATGGGGTTTTAACCACTTCTATATGTGTTAAATGTCTAAAAAAGTGAAAATTTAGATTTTTATCATGAAAAATCCAGAAAAGTTCAGATTTATTTTTTCTTAAATTGACATTTTTATGTGAATGTTGCCCTTATTTTAGTACCAGACAAGGATTATTGTGATTAAATATGAAGAATAGACATATAGTTAGGCATCTAAAGCAAAATTGAGGTTCAGAATACCATTTTAGCACAAATACAACCCCATTTCATGTCACTATTCATACCATTTGACAGGCGCTGACCAAATTTCTCCTAAAAGGCGCATATGCGGGTTTGTAATTTTTTCTGGAATTCATGCCCAATCTGTCTAGAATTGATTGTTTTGTGGTGCATATATATAGTAGCATTAGAAAAAGTGCAAAAAACACTTAAACAACCCAAAAAGGGTTGCCTTAATAAAGACATGCAAAATTCCTTTAAAATCATGTTTTCATTCTTTTGCATTTAAATGAATGGAAATGCACTCAAGATGGGATTTTAACCACTTTTATATGTGTAAAATGTCTAAAAAAGTGAAAATTTAGATTTTTATCATGAAAAATCCAGAAAAGTTCAGATTTATTTTTTCTTAAATTGACATTTTTATGTGAATGTTGCACTTATTTTAGTACCAGACAAGGATTATTGTGATTAAATATGAAGAATAGACATATAGTTAGGCATCTAAAGCAAAATTGAGGTTCAGAATACCATTTTAGCACAAATACAACCCCATTTCATGTCACTATTCATACCATTTGACAGGCGCTGACCAAATTTCTCCTAAAAGGCGCATATGCGGGTTTGTAATTTTTTCTGGAATTCATGCCCAATCTGTCTAGAATTGATTGTTTTGTGGTGCATATATATAGTAGCATTGAAAAAAGTGCAAAAAACACTTAAACAACCCAAAAAGGGTTGCCTTAAGGTAAATAACCATTAAATGCCTACGCGGACCAAATTCAGATACAGTCAAATAGTCCGTTAAAAAACTTTAAAGCGACTGAAAATGGGGGTATGTCTTGACAAATCAGCATGAGAATCATGAAATTGGTGTTAAATGCTTTGTATGCATGTGTGTGATGTAGTGACATGGTTTTATTCAGAAATATTTTGTATTCTGGCTTAAATATGAAAGTGAAAGTAAGGTTGGGGCTAACGGACAGTGAGTAAATCCGTACATGTGAGAAAATCTGTTCACCGCGTTTGACGAACCAAATTTTTCTTATATGATACATGACCCCCTACTTTTTTTTCATTTTCTTCAAGCTGGATGCTATTTCTATTGATTAAAAGATTTTGAGAGGGCCCCATGGACAAAAAGTTGACATTTTTTTTGACTGACCTAGGTCACTTTACATTGAGTTAAAGAACAACTCTATTTGGTGGTTTGTGACCATATGCAGCTTATGTGGTAACTAAAAGCTTATCGATACATTATAATTATTTTATTATTGACGTATAAAATTAAGTATATAAACACACAACGTGTAATTAGTGAACACAACGTTTAATTGTTGGTCTCTAATTAACTGCGTTTTTGAACCTGTACTTGGTTCCACCTTTGAGATACAATGTTTTGGACAGCTCTTTCAGCATAGATTAAGTGAATATTGTTAGGCAGCGTTGGATTGATAGCTTGAATTGGATCAGAAAATTTGATCTTTTTGCATGTTGTCGGTTTAAACCCCAATCGGGCGATATAAGAAAGCAAACCCATACTATTGTACGGACGGGTCATTTTCAACTGCAACTTTATTTGTTTTACTTCCGACAACTACCTCCCGAAAAGCATGGATTTAAAATAAAAAAGAGAAAACTATCTGATCTGTGAGATAATGAACTAGTGACTTCTATAACCACAGCGTTATCCATTCGTGTACCAGGTAAGAATTCTTCTATGTAAAAAGAACTATCAAAAGGTATAAAATATAATGGCCAATGTGGGGGTCGAACCCACGACATTCGCGTTATTAGCACGACGCTCTAACCAACTGAGCTAATCGGCCAGCTGAAAATATGGTAAATTTAGGTTAAATTTAAAACTAATTTACATTTGTAGCCATTGGTAAAATTTATTACGCATGTTTTTCATATGCAATAGTGTGCGCCAGCTAACTATACAGGTATAATTGACAGGTTGTTATTATAATATTGGCAGGTGCACACTTTGGATATGAAAAGGTGATCTTCCCTTAAGAAGTGTCAGACAATACACACTTTGAATATGAAAAGGTGATCTTCCCTTAAGAAGTGTCAGACAATACACACTTTGAATATTAAAAGGTGATCTTCCCTTAAGAAGTGTCAGACAATACCCCCTTTGAATATGAAAAGGTAATCTTTCCTTAAGAAGTGTCAGACAATACACACTTTGAATATGAAAAGGTGATCATCCCTTAAGAAATGTCAGACAATCATTTGCGGTTAATAATGAATTTACTGAATTTATTGATGACGTAAATAAACTTTTATCATTTGTAACTAAAACATGACAAATATATAATGTATACACTTATTTATTTCTGAATATAAGGACGTATACATACGTTTACAGTACAATCAAATCAATTGTTCCGTCGCTCTGATATCATTCAGGGGAATTAGCTCAAGTGGTAGAGCGCTCGCTTAGCATGTGAGAGGTACCGGGATCGATACCCGGATTCTCCACTTTTATTATAATTTATTTAACGACTTTTTTACCTTAAGATGTACATGTTTAATTGCTTCAGGATACTAACGAGGGTATCAGTTGACAATATACCGTATATTTTGCAGATACGACCGGGTACTACAAACTACTGCATGACATGATTGTAAGCACTTAATGTAGATACTAGTACTCCTTAGTTAGTGTCCATCATCTTTCAGCCTTATCTTCCACATGTATGAGGACGAAATCACTATACGCATTAAATATTCTCATGAAAACGTGCATTTCACTTATTAATCAACTCCAAACCTTGTACAAAATCACTGACTATACTTAAGACAGTGCTACTTATATATGAATTTCAGGTTTTTGGATTATGTAGATGCTAGATTTATATACAGTACTTGATGCAAAAAATATTTTGTATGACCTTATTTCACAGCATTTATTATTCATGCCATTTACATCACCTTTTATTTATCTCGCTATCATTTTTTGCAAGGTGGTGAAACATATTTCGAATCAGGCACATGCGAAGACTACTTAGTATTACATTTTTGCTCTTTGATGACAAAGTTATAATATGATAATGAAAATGATAATAATACTTAAAGTCCCTCATAAATATGTGTTTTATATTTTCTAACAAAGTGTGTCGTGAGATAAACGTTTGTTTTATAAAAATTAACATACTATATCAAATTAGTATAGCAACAATACTAAAACTTCAAAATTCTTAAAGGCGTCATATAATTTTAAGGAAAGTGATGTTATATTGAATGGACAGTGATCTTCTCTTTATATAAAAACAGTTTTATCACACCGAAAAAGTACACGTGATATGCTCCAGCGCACAATTAAGGAAAATAGAACATTAGTAGGGAGGCTGCGTACTGTTCCCTTCAATTGTTCCAAATGCATGTTAAACATGTTAAGCGTTGGTCAGTTAATTAAAAACCGGTGAAAAAGTTAGACTAATTGAGAAAGTGAATTCGAGGAGCAGTGACGAAGAATCAACGTCATTGAGCTGTCGGAATGATGTATGCTGAAACCCCTTTTCGGATGGTTTTGCATACTAGGGTGTTGTTTCAAGTACACCAAACAACATAACCAGGTCAAAGCGAGGGTGGGCAACTGTCGGTGCTCCGGTACGCTACAGAATAACGTCCAGAATTGAGTATCACTACCATAAATTGACGTTACGACGTTACTGTTTATTGTCGTCACCAAGATTTGAGGGAAATTTTCTGAGAACATCTATGGTATGTGCAGCAATGTCTAATACCTGGAAATGGTTTAACTACGGTACCGACTTTCTCACGTTGACGTGACGTTGACGCACGTAATCGAGAGCAGCGTACCGTCAGATATTGGTTCAACCTGAATTACACATGACAATCATTACAAGTATCCATTACACACGTACAATTGATCGGCTGTCACGTAGACCGGTCGTATCTCGTATTGAAGCAAATGCTGGATAATCTTGATGACGAAAACGTCAATTTAATGACGGTAGTAACCTGCTTGTTCTGGAGCGGTCACTACTAAATAAATGAACAATCATATTACAAGAACATGTTTACAACTGATTCCAAGTGTTAAACGAAGCGTATGGGCTGAAATCGAATCATGATGGGTGACTTTTGTGTTGATATCTGACGTCCTTTGACGTTGATTTACAAGCAGTTAGCACGTAATTATTTAGATCATTTCTATATATATGTTTGCAAGGTGTTGTATCAAACATCAAAATAACTAATTATTATTCGTCTTTCAAAATGAGTCGCATATTTAGAAATTATACACAGTGTTGCTAAACTTATTTTACAGAGTATATAATATAACTTATAAATAGCGTGGGTTCGAACCCCACCGAACCCACGCCTCTGAAGAGACTGGTGCCTTAAACTAGCGCCTAAGACCGCTCGGCCACGCTACCGTTGAGCTACAGTGTATAATATATAGTAAATTCAATAAAAACATGTACCACATTTACGTATATCATAAGTGACCCGAGTTTATCTTCAATAAGTATAGGTTATAGATCATATATTAGATTTATAAACAAATTAGTGCAAGGGAGCGCTAGCGACCGCAGTACTAATTTGTTTATAATTCTAATATGTGATATATAACCGGCTTATAGTTTACCCGCCCACTTTTAGTGACCCTTTGTATGCAAACAATAGCATACCCATTTATGGGATAATGAGGGTGAAATTGCACAGAATTGCTTATATAGTAAAAATTTGCTGATAGAATAACAGTAAAATTATGAAAGTAGGCGGGTCTAGTTTTCCATATTTGGAATCAACAAAATTGTCCTAATAAACAGATTTACTAAACAGTTAGTATGCCCATTGCAAAAATAAATGAATAAGTGGTCCCAATATTTGAAAATCGCTGGCTTTTGATTGGACAAAGAAGTAGGGTAAACTATAATTATAGTAGTTGATATACAGAATACGCATGCACGTTTATCAAACAATGTGTATTCTCACAGAGGTAATAATATGCTTTATGCAGGCTAAATAAAGTAAACAACAGCTTATCAATAAATCATAATTATTTTATGATTGTCGACTAAAATAAGTAAATTGTTATGACAATGGTCAAACGTACTTAAACTTAAAATGTTGCAAACAGCAGAATTTTCATAATAATAACTTACTGCATCTTCTTTATCACTTGCATAGCCTTAAACACATCGGAGCAATATTTTATGGCATAGTTTTAATCGTTAAATATTTTAGGAGACACGTTTTTCTTGAGTTGAGCATGAACAACGCTTTATGATCATGAGGGGAGATTCGTCCTATTTCATGATGTTTATACTTATATTATGGCGGTTTATTATCTAAACTGAAGACATGTTGATATATTTGTGCATGTTATCACTTTATAATGCAATAGTTTTAATGTATAATTTCTGTACATTGTTGATAAAGAAAATGCCGCAGTCACAATGTGTAAATTAGTAAAATAACCTTCGCAATGGACTGGTATCAGATACAGATATCGTTTATTCTGAATTCCGTTCGTGGTTTATGCTAGTTTTCATATCCATCACAGCAATATCAAACATGTGAACTTACTTGGGATGGATCAGAGATTGCTACCTTGAAAATTATCATAAATGTCAAGAAACAACTTTTATTGTGTTTTACTATGCACGTGTGTCTACCATCGAAATAGTTTTTCTCCCTCACTGTGGGTATTTGTGTTTATCAAAAATAATCACCCCATGTCCGCTCATTAATTATATAAATAGAATATGAGGCAAGACAAATAATAATACGTGTGATTGTAGGATTTGATGAACGAGTAACGCTAGGTCTGTTATTGTCTACAGTACAGTAATACAGACAATATTATCACATGAGAGTATATATCCGTTTTTGGCATATATGTAACAGAAGAAATAATATCTTTATGTTTAGACTTAAGAGTACATCATCCTCAGGGAATTGAATTATTGAATGATAAAGTAGTTAGTAATTCTTTAAACATATATCATTCAAGGATATGCAATAAAGCTCCAATGGGCTTGTTGTCAATGCGGTCATATGTTTTGCTGAATATATAGTTGATATATACAGAGGGCAATCAAGTGATGGTTGCATTAGGTCTTTCCGAAGTCCGGCATTTGACATAAAACATGTTTGCTTTTAGACTCAGTGCAATCGCGGTTTTCATAACAGAACATCGTCGATTCTAAAATGTGCAAAGCGTTATTACAAACACTACGGCACCTACCATCAAAAGCAAGATAGCAATGCAAACTTGACGTTGTTGGCTAGAACATGGTCAGTATAATATTTTTAAATATGGAATAAAAAGACAGAAAACAAATTACCTTCTTGACATGGGTGCCGCCATTAGGAAAGACGAAATGCAACAATCATGTGATTTCCCCCTCTGATATACAAGAGAAGGGTGTGTTTATATAGTTTGCAGCATTTGACCTCATCCTTACATGGTTCTTGTTTTCAATATATTAATTTGATTATTTCAAATTTCCCCGACTATATTGTTTTACACAGAACCGTTGAATGTTTTTTTTGCGTTGCTAACCGTGTGTTATTTAATTTTAAAATCTCTTGATCTTACAAATTAAATGTCGGATAACAACAAGTGAAAGTTATTGCAATTGAACAGTGATAGACATGTATTGTGTACTTGTTTCCTCATAATTTGTTCTGCCTCTCTACGAATTGCAAGTTTTCAGAGCAATGAATGTTACAAAAGAACAATTTATTTCTGTTTCGTCATTACGGAGCAATCAGTGCCCAGAAATGTTTGTGCGATATTGAGTTATTATAGCCGCAAGAAACCCGTGTGATGTTTGCACTAATTCAACTTGTACATGTAGCTACTATATTGTTTCTGAATGCTTCTTTTAAAGTGAACAAAAGCACAACGTGTAATTAATGAACACACAGTTTAATTGTTGTTAATTAAATTCATTTTTAAACCTGTATTTTGTTCCGCCTTTCAGAGAAACGACCGTGCTTTTACCTCCCAGCTTCCCTTGCACAGCCATTGTGATTGTCCGAAATTCGCAGATTTAAAATCAATAAAGAGACCATTGTGTGAGACAATAAACCATGTACCTCTATATCCAGAGCGTTATTCGCTCGATTCCCCATATCATAATTCTTCTGTGTAAACAGGAATATTAAAAGGGATAAAAAAAATTATGACCAATGTGGGGGTCGAACCCACGACATTTGCGTTATTAGCACGACGCTCTAACCAACTGAGCTAATCGGCCAACTGGTTCTTGGCAAATTTAGGGTTAAATTTAATCTTATTTACTAAGTTTTCTTTTAGGTGGTTAAACATATTTGAATCAGGTGCTGTCGAAGACTAAGCATAAGAGATAGTCATGTCTTTTCATACATTGATGGTTGGTTTTCACAAATAACGAACATAAAGCATTCTTTGACACATGAAAGATGAAGGCATTACCTCGCTGATGATGATTGTTGTCGCACGATTAAGTCTGAGGAGGTAGGAAAATTAAAATATACAGTTAGTTTGTCTGCAATAACATTATTGACATTGACCAATATATAGCTTTGTATTCATGTCCAGACAGTATGACATTTGTGTTTACGCTGCGCAAAACAACACATACACAAACCTAAGAAGTCTTAAGGTAAAAAGCCGCAGCTTATCCGATTGAAAAGTGAGCCCAACAAAGAGTACATGTAAGAATGCAAATTAATGTAGGCTTAAATTTATTACAATTTCTTGTTAATATTCAGAAATATGAACTTCGTGTTTTAATATGGTACGCAAAACAGAACAACAGTACAGTATATAGACAGTACCACGGCCATATCAGATTAAACGTGGGAATGGAACGTTATGTGTCAAATAATAAGTTTAATAATTCCATGATATTAATGCTCTTCGTGTTGTAATCAGATCATCAAACCAGCCAAATGGTCCCAGGGTACTATTACATATACGAGCACTGATAGTTTTAGAGTCAGGGTAAAATATTGTGGAGGGACAGGTCAGTTCTATATTGCTAGAACGTTAGGTTAATCGCTAAATCGAGGGCTTAGAACAAGAAGGTCGTAACTACCAAATCGATATTTTGAGAAAACGCGGAAAAACTGTCTGACATTTATTCTTCACTTATGGTAAAACAAACTTTTACAACTTCATTTTGGTCAACATGACAAGTTCAGATTTTTATGAAAATGGACTCATAAGAAGCGCCTTGTGATGTTTAATCTAAATATGTATGAATCTTAAAATTCTAAGCCATCGATATATAATTAACTCAGCATGAATGTGTTATAGTACGGGCTCTTGTATATTCAGTTTGAATTTTAACTGTTTTACAAAAGCGTAACATACTCGTATATACAAGTATAGTAGTAAGTTGACCAACAACATCAATGTTGGCTATGTTTCAGTCCCATTACGAAAATCCACGCTGGATATTCTCTCTCATGCAATAGCAAATTCAATTTTATATACATGTATATTAGAGACATTATCCTGTAAATGATTGTTCATGTGTCCGTGCGACATTACAACCATTATAACATTTTATACGTAACAGAATGTTATCGACCAGTTTACAATTATGTTAGTGAACGGTGACAACATAATGTTTTAGCTAGTCTGTCAACACATTGCCGATATTACTCCCTTGATACTGTGAATGTGATTCAACACTATTGCTGCGCCAAATTCCCCGCAGTGTAGCACAGTATTAGCTTGCGGCTTGTATTGAAGACATTTTGTCTGAAACATGTGTTTTATTCTTTGTTCGGAATTGCATTAACACAAATTTAGATTTTGAAATGCGCTTAACAACTGTTTTTGCGCATTTCCAGAGGAAACAACTTTAGACGTCTTGTTGGTGCCATGCAGGTTTCCATGCACGTGTCTTGATATGGTAACTCAAAAAAGTACATTGCGACCCCCTTTGATCAACGCTAAAATGACTCCACACGTGTTTTGACATTCGTCATCTACCACAGAAGTTTTCGGTTAGTACTGGTTATAAGGTGATGCCAGAAGCACGGTTAGTCTGGCGAAAAGTATATCGCTGGCTTAGAATGAGAAGGTCGTAACTTCTACTTACAACTTAGTTAGACTGATAAATATTTCAAATCCGCTGCACAAGGCGCTTCTTATGAGCGTATTTTCATGAAAATCGGAACTTGCCATGCTGATCAAACTGAAGTGGAAATAGCTTGTTTTATCATAAAAGTCATTTTCGGACTGTTTTTTTTCTCGTTGCAAAAGTCAAAAAAGAGAAATTTGATTAAATGCTCAAAAAGTAAATGTTCAACAACGGAGTATCAAAATGGCTTGTAATGGCGACGTGGATGAATGCGATGTTTCAAGCGAGACAACTCTGGTGTGTATTGTTTAAGATTTAATCTGACAAGTTATCTGACTTGTACAAAGTGTCACCTCCGTACATCAGACGTATAGCGTATGTCTTAATTGCCCCAGGCTACTCACACCTTTGCGGAAACAAGAAAATGCTAATGTGCACAAAGTGTTAATTTGTTTGTGTTTATAAAACATGTATTTGACAGCCGCAGGCCAAGCACAAAGGCCTCCGTATGTCAAGTCAAGTCATGCGTGTATTCAGATACATGTGCCGAGAAAAGATGTACACTTCGAAGATTGGTTTTGGACAACATGCTACGAGTATTTAACTTAGCCATACGTAATTTTTGCAAGAAAATGTTATTGAATTAAATACAGGTGTTCAGTCATACAGGTGCATGTGTGTTTATCCTGCATGTATATATAAGCAGCCACCAGACCGATGCCGCTAAATGATTTGATCACAATTAATCATTTTTTATCATTTTACAATATATCGCTGGCTAAGAACGACAAGGATCGTAAGTACTTACGACTTTATAAGACTGATACATATTTAAAATTCGCATCACAGGGCGCTTTTTGCGAGTCTATTTCATCAAAATATGAACCTGCCATATTGAGCAAACTGAAATGGAAACAGCTTGTTTAACCATAAGTAAAGATTAATTGTCGGACAGTTTTTCTTGGTTTCCGTTTAAAGAAATATCAATTTTGTACTTACGACTTTCTCTTTCAAAGCCAGCGATATACATGTAGTATCACTAGATTTTCAAACAACTTTTTGTACTTAACATCTATGTCTAAAAAAATATAATTATCAATTGAATGACTGCCCATTAAAGCAGTTCAATTTATTTCTGTGCACTCAGACAACCGTCGAGTAGTTTAAACTATAGACAATAATTTATAAAATAGTGATGTGCATTAATGTACACATGTAACATCTGATTAATTATAATTAGTTCATTCATTAATTAACATTAATTAGAACTGCACGTGCATAAAGAAGTTTATATTGTTGAAGACCGTGTTGATGTTAATGAAGTGGTTAAGGAACAAATTGATTGATCAACCAATAGTTGTTTCTGTCAAACGGTATACTCCATCTTATGTTTCGAGTTTCAAACAAAGAGTTTAATACATGTTTACAAAATGTACCACGTAATCGACTAGTACTGTAATCCAATTTGTAGTACATAATCGTTACAATTCAATGATATATCTAAACACTCATTCTTATGTATAGTGGCATATCCATTGAGTTACTTATCCACTCCATCAATTTTGCCCCCATCCACCCCTCCCTTTTTTATTTATTACGTCCCGCACTCGAAGCGGACGCTCTACCACTAGGCATAGTTTATTTATTACGTCCCGCACTCGAAGCGGACGCTCTACCACTAGGCATAGTTTATTTATTACGTCCCGCACTCGAAGCGGACGCTCTACCACTAGGCATAGTTTATTTATTACGTCCCGCACTCGAAGCGGACGCTCTACCACTAGGCATAATTACAAATAGGCATTCAGGTCAAACACATTAAAGCTATAAAATCCATACAGAATACATTCATTTATTATCAGATATCACAGTGAATAAATAAGTATTTCATATTTTCCAAATATACATAAAGGAACATCATGAACAAATAATAATGTAAGATCGAACGTCGTTGACAGCATGTAGATCTTTTTGTTGAGAAAAATGGAGCAGTTGATAGCTCCCCAATGTTCTTGTTATCACTTCTCCCTCCTTTGTAATGATTGTAACGATACACCCATGTATACCAATTGTCATTTTGTGTAACCTTGCTTTTAGTATTCAGCAAAAAACGCTGACTTTAATTGTAGGAAATTCCTAAAATGGAAACCT
Source organism: Spisula subtruncata (assembly GCA_963678985.1). Classification (NCBI taxonomy): domain Eukaryota; kingdom Metazoa; phylum Mollusca; class Bivalvia; order Venerida; family Mactridae; genus Spisula; species Spisula subtruncata. The sequence continues at coordinate 6,768,362 of OY787660.1, forward strand.
TGGCATCATCATGCCACCTGACATACCAGGTCCCATTCCGAATGATGACATACCGCCTGACATTGATGGACCGAAGCGGCTCATTCTGTCTCTGACACTTCTTGTGATGTCACCGCGAGACATGGAACCTGTGAATGACGTCGAACTGCCTGGAAATCCGAAACTGCCGGAACTGGAGCCACCTCTACTACCGCTGCTTCGTGATCCTGATCGTGAAGATGAGGATGAGCTAGGACTGCCAAATCCACTACTTGAACCACTACCAAAGCTTCCTGGTCCACCAAAACCTCCGGGTCCGCCCATACCTCCGAATCCACCCGGTCCGCCCATTCCACCAGACCCACCAGGCCCGCCCATTCCACCAAAACCTCCGGGTCCACCCATACCCCCGAATCCACCTGGACCACCCATTCCACCAGACCCACCGGATCCGCCCATACCACCAAAACCTCCGGGTCCGCCCATACCGCCAAAACCACCAGGTCCACCCATTCCGCCAAAACCCCCAGGTCCGCCCATTCCACCAGGTCCGCCCATTCCATCAAAGCCTCCGGGTCCGCCCATTCCACCTGAACCACTGGATCCTCCGAAACCACTCGATGTGCTTGTACTTCCAAAACCACTGGAACCGCTTGTACCAGGCAAACTAACCGAAGTTCCACCGAAACTAGTAGATCCAGAGCTTCCTCCACTAGAACTTGAAGTTCCCATTCCCCCAAAACCAGATCCTCCAGATCCACCGAACCCACTAGAACTCCCTGTTCCGCCTGATCCACCGAAACCTCCGGGACCTCCAGATCCGCCCATTCCACCGAAACCTCCAGGACCTCCAGATCCGCCCATTCCACCGAAACCGCCAGGACCTCCAGATCCACCAAATCCACCAAAACCACCAGGACCTCCAGATCCACCAAATCCACCTGGTCCACCGAAACCACTAGAGCCTCCTGAACCGCCCATTCCACCGAAACCACCAGGATCTCCAGATCCACCGAATCCACCTGGTCCACCGAAACCACTAGAGCCTCCTGATCCGCCAGATCCACCAAAACCACCAGTACCTCCAGATCCACCCATTCCACCGAAGCCACCTGAACCACCTGATCCACTCATTCCACCAAAACCACCAGAACCTCCAGATGAACCGCCCATTCCACCGAAACCAGGACCTCCAAATCCACCTGACCCACCGAAACCACCAGGACCACCTGATCCACCCATTCCACCAGGTCCACCGAAACCACCTGATCCACCGAACCCACCAGGACCACCTGATCCACCGAACCCACCAGGACCTCCTGATCCACCCATTCCACCAGGTCCACCAAATCCACCTGATCCACCCATTCCACCAGGTCCACCGAACCCACCTGATCCACCCATTCCACCTGAACCACCGAACCCACCAGGACCTCCAGATCCACCAAATCCACCTGGTCCACCGAACCCACCAGCACCTCCAGATCCGCTCATTCCACCGAAACCACCAGATCCAAACCCACTTGGACCTCCCAATCCACCTGCTCCACCCAAACCACCCGAGCTTCCCTGGCCACCAAAACCACTGCTTCCTGCTCCCCCGAAGCTACCAAGCCCGGCAGAACTACCTTGACCTTGTCCCTGGTCTTGGTCTTGACCTTGTCCCTGTCCTGCGTTACACTCTTTTTTAGACCCGCTTGTACATTGTGCTCTATCTGGTTCACAGAATCCTGAAAAAACGAAAAAGTATTTAGTTTTCCAGCATAACAATCATAATGCACAACAATTAAATTTCCGTCTTAGCAATTATTGAAAAAATATATTCAGCTTCCCAACTAAGCAATAAAAGAAAGAAAATAAGACACTATTTAAAGGAGTAGATTCGATCTCCTGGCAAACTGGCTTAAAGAAATGTTTAAAAGTAAAGTTCTTTCAATCCAATCTTAGATTTTGTTATACGTTTGATTAGTCAAGCCCTCATAGCACCGAAATATGCACGTTTTGACATTTCCTGTATCCATAGTGTTGAGTAGAGGCTTCTAAAATCACTATGGTCACCGTATTGTTAGAGTGAAAGAATTTCTGGGCTTACAACATAAAAAATCACAATGAGCGCAGCTGTTACCAATCGAGATATTTAAGTCAGTCGTTGCGATGTCAAACGTCTTTGAAATGACAGAATATTAGAATTGTCGACGACAGCGCTGGGGCCGAAATACATTCCCAACTTATTTATAACTGTCAAGAGAAAAGATTTAAAAATATCAAAATATACAGCTTTCCTTTATCACTGGGTACACTGGCTATTTTTAGAACTGGACCAACCGATACTTGGGACGGGTATTTTCTGTTTGGACGTGGTAAACGCCAATATGCTAGTATTTTCTTAGGTTTTTGCCAACAAGCTTGCGTGAGTTGTTAGTCTTTGTCTAAAAGTGACTGTGAACATATCATAAATCGTTGGCAGCGATATATGACACATGTAACTTGTAATTATTGACCACATAGAGATATTTCCGAACGTTTCCTTCTTTAAGATTATTTGGCCCTTTCACTCACCTGGATGACCCAAGACTTGACCACGTGGTGCTGGTCCTCCTTCCCTCCATTCGCAGTTAGGGTCACCTAATTCTTCGCCATTCGTATAACCGTCACCATCAGAATCTGCTTGGCAAAGTTGTACTGACCAAGTCTTACCCATTCTTCTGAAGTCCTGTAAATATCAGGGAGAAAATCATTTTTACCGTTCACCACTTAATTTGAATAGGGCAAAACAAGATGAAATAGTGGTCCTGGTAATCTTACATACCCGGTTCCCTGCGATTTGGTCCTTACCCTCAACATTGTATTGGCATTTTATCAAGAAGTTTTAAACAATTCTTGTTGTCCTTTAGATTTCAAATTACGAGTGCATTTTTGTCGACAACGTGGACACTAAAATCAAGTTGTGCCGGTCACATTATTGTTTGCAAGCATTATTACTTAGTTAACAAATGTTATTATAATTATGTTTTTGCTTTTAGTCACTCGACTGGAAAATAAACACATGTTCAAAGTAACTGACAAGTGTGGTCGTGTGGTTCAAGAATGCCTCTTCATTTTGACAGTGACGTATTGTTACTTCAAAGTATTAGCTCAAATGTATCACATACAAATGTCAAAATATATGTAGGTCGAGAGTTAGGAATGTACCCGTCATAATGTTGACACTGTGGCGTGTGAGCTAGATAATATATTATTGCATTGTTACATGCTATGAATGTTGTCCATGTACAGATCGTAAAACAATACAAATGTACATGCCTAGGAAAAATAAGTACAGCATTTCCCATCAAGAGTGACCGTCAAGGTGAGCTTTTAACTTAGCATGTTTTTTAAAAAATATTTTGAACTAAGGCAGATTCAAATACATTAACGAGAGCTAGAATAGGCATAAATATCTATTTTAGCTTTACAAAAAGGTAAAGATTCACTAAGTATGTTCTACAAAGGCATTATAACATTCAAATGCGTCCTTATAAACTAATTATGGAACGGGACCCACGCCGATATTATATTGCATTTTTCGCTTCGTATACTTATATCGTGTTAATATAGACGCATACTGGCACATTAGCCACACAAAGTGATAACAAAATCGACAGATAAGCGCCACCCAAAAGAATAAAATAACATACAAAAGGCACGAAAGGTACACACAAAGAGGAAACACACACACACAGTGGAAGCACATATAGAACAAACACAAATCGAACACGAATAAAAGCTACAAAAACTTCGACACCCTACTACGACAGCTCGTTACTTCAGTCCAACCATTCAGTAAAAACAATTGTGTAAGAGTCGACAGGCAAAGGTGTATCACAAGGGTGAAAACGAGGATCCATGAAACAACAGCAAACAGAAAGGTAAACATGTCATTTTGATATACTAGTTAACTAGACACACTTCGAAATTGACAATTTTCTCATATTGATTCCATCAAAAACGGTGGTTTTGACCAATTTGGTAGGGATATACATGTAACCGAATGGCACAGGAATCTGACTGTCTGTCTGTCTCAGCTGAATGCAAAATTACACAATAATTTTACTTAAACTAGTGAAAAAGTTTGTATGAATATAAATAATTCAGCCAATCATCCAATACAAGTAAAACTTCAAATCAGTGTCGTTTTGGGGTACATCAAATTAGTGTTGTCGTTGGAGTTCCGCGGGGTTTGGGTAGACAAGTCTAAATGAGTAAAATCGGGCGAGCCAGTCCAAATTAGTGGGTTGTTTGTGTCCATGTATTGTTGGTCGCAGAACAATCTAATGCTAGGGGCATGTTTGAATTAGTTAAATGACTGTTCATTTAATGTGTATGTAAAGAAAATAAAATATAATATTATTAATCATTATTCATGTATCATGTTGTTACCGCTTAGTAACAGCGTCAGCTTTGTCATGTAGTATGCAAGGGTTGGACATATACTATTGTTTCGTGTTGATTGGTTGTGAATACATTGACGTAGTGTTACCACTGTGGTTAAGCAAGGTGTCTATCGCTTATAAGAGCTTAAACACACCTCCAAGTGAATTACGCCTGTAGGCAATATTGATGATAGACACGTAAATACGTATATGTCCACAGACAGACTTTTAACTGTTTTAAAATTAGTCATTGTATAGTCACATTAGGTCAATTGGTCCAGGAACTATCATAACTATGTATATGTCCACAGACAGACTTTTTACTGTTTTAAAATTAGTCATTGTATAGTCACCGTAGGTCAATTGGTCAAGGAACTATCATATTACAATGAGTCAGCACCGCTCCGGTGTACCGATGCTGATATGGAACGCACGCGGTTGGGTGCCAACAAACAACATCAAAAAAGGACGAACCTACAGTTATTACAAGAAGAAACCATAAAATGGCACCCCACAGAATCCATAACCAATTGAAACAAGACAATATATTTTAGCGCGGCGAAGATTTGACGACCAGTATTGTTTATTACCAAATAGTTTTGTTTAAGTCATTTATTAATAAATTTGAATTAGATCTCACCAAAGCACCATGAAAATGTCGATGTTACCAAGGTACATAATGGCAAGGGACGGACACCAGATCAACTAAAATTGCGTAAACTTCCACCGTTCAAAATTATATATAGCTACTATCATAAACTACAATAAAATTAATGCAAATTGATCATGATATACAAATTACATGCATCCATAAAATAGCCATAAATTATTATCATTTTATATTTGTATTTAAGCAACGTAATATTTACTGTAACGGTTGTTGATTGATTGGCTACCATTAAAGTTACGTTTTTTACAGACATGAAACATCTTATATGCATCAATGAACTTCATTTTCAAATTCATTGTCGTGTAAATCGATTAGTCCATTGTTAGCAGGTGTTTTAAGTAACATTCAGTGTGGCTAATTGTTGTACTGCTGAGAGATAGGAACGTCGAATATCTGAGTCGTCAAACTTGGCAGGAAGCAATGGTAACAATATGTTGCAGAAAGACGCACCTTTCAAATATTAGTAACGGAGATAAGTAGGCTTCCAATAATCTAGACCAGTCAGTGTGATTTCGTTATTTAATTATCGAGACCTAAACCGGCTTGTTTAGGGCAAAACCCCAAACCGTAAATGTACCAAAACTACTTCATAGTTACTGGAATAGCATGAATAGCACCAATGCATGGATTCTGACAGTTCGGATATTCGAATAAAGTTCAATACATCTAACAAGTCCAGGAGAAATTTGAGGGAAGTACTAAACATAATATTCATGGAATCCAAACACCCAGTTATTTGAACCGAACTCCTCTAACCCCACTAATTTGGAATAGACTCCCAACCCCCACTGTTGTTTGAGGAAATTCTGCAACTCTTCTAATTTGAACTGAGCTCCCCGAGCAAACGAATGTATGCTGTACTTACTAAACCTGCTCATCTGGACCGCTTTTCAACAAGCCCACTAATATGTACTGAACGAAATATCCAATGTCCACTAATTTTAATTGTACTCCCAAACAATTCAACATGTGATTTTGACTTTTACTCGTATTGGAAGATTGCAAAATTATGTTTACACATACATTTTTTGTTTTACGTTTAGCAGACACGGTCGTTGTACAGGGCCATTGGGTTCCCTGGGTAACTGGTAAATGACCTCCGAAATCGATGGAATTTAATTATTAATAATTTAGTCATTTAACGAAGTTTCGTAGATAACCATCTGAAGAAAACAAAAGTTGAGTCTTATAAGGCACCACTGGAACATCATTGTGACAAAAGGTAAAAAGCTTTAGGAACAACCACGTATTATGCCCCGAGTCCGAAGTAAGGATAATGCGAATAAGCACCCGAACCAGTATTTCGGACAAGGCTTTAAACCTAAATCCCAGGTATGATGTTTTACAGTTACACATGCACGCAAGGAAAAGAGAATGTTTGAAGAACAGGGTCATCTCCCCAAAATAGAAAAAACACTATAATGTTCAGTCTGGTAGCCGTCGACCATATAGACAAAATTTGACGAGGTTGATTAGTAAACGAAAAAGAAAAACAATCGATTTGTTATTGATAAAATGAAAGAAGTTCAGTCACATAGAAGGATGCTATCTGAAACTTGTTTTCTAAATTATGATAAAAACTTACCTGTCCAAAAACATTTTTGTCTGGTGTATATCCTGCATTCATGTGTCCAACAGCTCCCCAAACACCTCCTCCTGGGCACGGGTGCTTAACTTCACGTCCGTTAGGAATATCATTTCTATAATGAGGGTAACATTTTGACAACGTGGCCAAAAGTACGACACTGAAAATACTTAGTCCTTTCATTTTGTAACCTCACTAAAATTGTAACGAAGTTATATATTGTTTATCTATAAAAGTCAAAATGGATTTCTTATAGTTTAGTTAATAAATACTTATATCAAATGCGAAATTTTGATTTTAGTTTACTTAATATAGTTAGCGACACCGAGTCATCACACACGAACGTAACGCAAACAAGTAAATGTTTTCATCTGATTTGACAAGCCAATGACAATCAAGCGTAGGTAATCAATCTATTACGTTTCCCCACATGTATACATACTGTCAATTACATAGTCGTTCATTATTAACTTTGTGTTTTGAATACTTAATATGTTATCAATGATACAAGTATTATTGTATGGGGATTGTGTAGAGACGTTGTGGTGATGCGTTGTTTATTATATTCATACGTTCTTAAGTTCTATATTGTTTCTTTGTTATGCTGATATTGAAATAAATATACAATTTACGTTCGACTGAGTCAGCCTTAATACATGGTCATTGGTTCCCCCTGCCTAATTGACCAATGGTGGCTTTAAAGGAAGAGATAGAAAGCTTTGGTGATACATATTCAAGGAAGCTGGTCGCGGAAAAATATACGAAACTTTGCCATTACATTTCCAATTCATACATTGTGCAAGATACAATGCTATCATAATAATACAATCCAATATATGATTCAACTTGGATGGGAGGTGGTATTTATTTTGTTAAAAGATAACAACACATAGGCAATTGAAGGCACCATTAAATCATGAATGGCATTCTTTGCAAGTTTTTGTTTGACCAGTTTAAAGATTTTAACTTGAATAAGTTTTTATAACAATGTCCATTTTCTAATACTACTTTATTTTTTCTGGGACGTCTTTTAGCAGTACATGGTTTTGTAATTTATGCCTTTTTTGGGTCACTTGGGATCTCCGCGTTGTTGTTATTTCCTTGTAACCTATGTCATCTTGCTCTTTTACAACGAGGACTTGAGATTACGGGTTATTTGTGGGCATTGCTCCGTGTACTTGTGGTATGTTGCGTTGTTACTATTTTCTGTGTTCGGCTGGTTAAGTTGGGTGCTCCCTTCTCTGTCCAATTTCTTCCTATCTATTTATTCAAGGTGTACCAGGACCACATATTTCAAAAAAGTGTTGATGTCAATAGTACAACCGTGGTGAGACATGTCCATTGTCCGGATCTAATTATGTTTTCTGTTGGACAATGAAATGGCTACTGTTTATTCCAAAGTCAACAGACACGTCTATAAACACGATATATATAATGTTCAGATGAAATCAATAGTTTCAAAGAATACGCACAAGGAAAGAAACGTCAGAAGGACATTTTGTGAACGTCACACATTACTAAATACACACAATGGTAACTTCGGGAATTTGGCTTTTTTTTTAAATACCCAAGTTATAATTCCATAGCTGATTCCGGAAAAATCTTGCATCTTTTGTCTATTATCTGGTTCCCGTCGCAAATCTTACGGTAGTTTGGGTATGACATTATCTGGCAATCAGTGGTCAAGCAAGATGGAGGATGTACGTTTAACTTAAGTTGATATAGGCAGTTTAAGATAATCTCACTTAAAGTGGGTTATGTTGGTGTTGTTTCGATCAGACTTTGTATATCACTAGGGAAATGTATGGTATCTTAAATTGCCAATGTTTTATCACAACAACAACACTATAATTTACTAAATAAGGTTAATGAAAAAATGAAAACCCTTTTATCGCGCCAGTGTTACTTTTGCATAACATTGCTAACGACATCAATTCGCCTATTACCTCAGAAAGTAAAGCGTCTTCGAGCCACGTATCTGCCGCGAATTTCCTAAATATATATTTCACATTGTTATGTCGTTAAGATGATTTTCTATAATTCTGTTTTTAAACAATCTATTTTATATCTTATTTTAAAACACGTATGAATTTATGGCAAATACGATTTTTTTCAAAGAAAAAAAATGAATATCGTACATTTCTGGATTTAAACCTGCATTATTCTGCTCTCAACTAAATCGCTATACCAATTAAGCTAATCGGACATTCGATAAAAGTTCGATTTACATACGCCATACACACAGGCATCTGTATCATTGCTAAAACTAAATATAAAAAAACAAATCAGAAACAAAAAAATGTTGTAAAATTTATATTTTCCTATAAAGAATATAGAAAAATATAATTTTTAACAAAACATGTTGTTTCCGTTTGTTATCAATGATAAAGTTACCTGTGACCATACTAACGCAAAAGTGTTTCATTATTTTGTTTGCGCTATTCAGTACATATAAGTGGCGTCGTTTTGATGAAACCAGTTTAATAAAAAAAATGCCATATTGTTTTCATTCATAGGCAATGACTCATTAAAACGACAAAAAAATCTTATATCCGGCATCTTGACTGACCACTAGAGTACCATTTTAACTGATCGATGCCGGACCCAATCCTATGTAATGCAAGAGGTTTGGACTGGAACCATGTGTTAGTTTTCTAAGCTGTATAGCAGAATGTATATGTTTCATAAAGAATCATCGAAACTGTAACATTCCTCTTGGTCACCATTTACAGTGTTTTATATCCTTGTATACTGTACAACCTCTCAAAAAACAGCCATATGTAGAGCAGCATACTTTCTGTATAGCTTGGCTATTTTGACAAGAGCCTGACCTTTATGCAAGAATATATTACAATGTTTTTGCTTTGTATATATTATTTCCGCAATCAAATCGTGCAATATCGGTATTTCAGATTTGTGTTTGTATTACAACTCTTCTTTATGAAAATATACAATCAGTGTTGTAAACGTAAGCATTATATCGACTGTTAAATTATGCAAATCAAAAGGTCAGGCTCGTGTTAAATTGGCCAAGCTATACAACGTCTCCAAACTGCCCTCTGTAGAACAACACTCTTTCTGTACCAACATCTAAAACATTTGTTTTCATAATTACGTCATAATGTTCATGACACTCGATAAAAATTTAAAAAATCGCAGATTTTCAGAATTCATCTTTTTATTAGCAGATATCACAGTAAAAACAATAACATTGTTTTTCATATGTCATTCATACACATTTAAAGTAAGTAGTGTCAAAATTAATTAAGTTAAGATGGCTAGTCTTAGACAACATTTATTTGAATGATAAAAGTAATTCGTCCCAACTGTCGAGTCGAAATGCAGCATGTACATTTAACTCTCCCAACATCCCAATCTGTATTCAGTGTAATGCTACAACTAATCAACATACATTTTTAATCCTTGTATACCAATTATTGTCATTTTGTGTAACTTTACGTTTAGCCATCAGCAAAAATGCTAACATTTGTTTTATACAAAATCCCTAAAATCGGAGCATTGGCATCATTATACCACCAGGTATTCCTGGTCCCATTCCTGGCATTCCAGAGAACGTAGTCACACCGCCTGACATTGGTGGACCAAAGCGACTCATTCTGTCTCGGACACTTCTTGCAATATCACCGCGAGACATAGAGCCTGTGAATGTCGTCATACCGCCCGGAAATCCACCTACCGACATACCAAAATCGCGGGTAAAGGCACCTCCTCTACCGGGTTGTGAGATCATTCCACCGCCACCAACACTGGTGAATCCACCAGCACTTGGACCACCCACTGATGAGAATGCACCAGATGCACCCATTCCACTAAATCCACCCGGTCCGCCCACCCCAGCAAAACTACCTGATGAAGCACTAAGTCCAGGTCCACCAATTCCAGCGAAACCAGCAGGTGCACCCATTCCGCTCATTCCACCAAATCCACCCGAAACGCTCATTCCACCAGCTCCGCTCATTCCACCGGGTCCAGCCATTCCACCAAATCCACTTGGTGCCCCGAAACCAGTCGATATACTAGTACTGCCGAAACCACTTGAACCGCTCGTACCTGGCAAACTTATCCCCGCTCCGCCAAAACCAGACATTCCCGATCCACCGGACATACCGGGACTTCCACCAGGTCCCATTCCACCGAAACCGCCAGATCCTCCAGGCCCACCAAATCCACCTGATCCACCGAAGCCACCTGGCCCACTCATTCCACCAGATCCACCGAAGCCACCCGGCCCACTCATTCCACCAGATCCACCGAAGCCACCTGACCCACCCATTCCGCCAAAACCACCACTCGAACCACCGAATCCACCAGATCCACCACTTGAACCTCCAAATCCCCCAGATCCACCGAATCCACCCGAACTTCCAAAACCACCGCCAAACCCTGTAGAACCGCCCTGACCTTGTCCCTGACCTCCAGTACATTCCTTTCTAGAATTACTGGTACATTGTTGTCTGCCTGGTTCACAGAAACCTGGAAAATAAAACAAATCTTATAACAAACTTAGCATTAATTGAACTGAAAGAATAAGTACATTTATATAGTTTACCTATTCAAGTAAAACATGAAACAGCATAGTACACAGGAACTGTTTGAAGACCACAATGTCAATACACATACTGTACACGCATCTTAACAGAACTTTTAATGAATATAAATAAGCTATCTCGCATCTGTTTTATACTATACCTGGCCGCTCATAAAATATGATAAATTCCTCGTTTAGTTCAATGGTCTATTGAAACATTCACTTGTATCATGGGTACGAAACATAGACAATTAACCTAATATTAACTGACAAAGGCAGTGAAGCTTAATGATTTAAAGCACCAGACTTTTCTCATGAAGGCTTCGTATTACAAAAAGCATTTGGTTGCATTTGCTGCACGACTCAAAGACAATGTCAAAACAAGAAAGTATGAAGATGTAGGCATAATATTATGTTATATGCACATGGCACTTTAATGCCAGTGTATGCCATTTCACGTATGATTGTTTCAACCTACATCGTTTAGAACATCTATGGTTGAACATTCAGATGATACTTGTGTTCACCCGGTTTAACATAAGGTGATTATTTAGCACATAAGCTTGTGGGTATTTATCAAAGGAACTACTTTGTATTTCTGGAGCTTTGGATTTTGGACTAGTGAAATGAAGAGATCTGTTTGACCCTTTCACTAACCTGGATGTCCCATCGGTTGACCACGAGGTTCTGGTCCGCCTTCCCTCCATTGGCAGTTTGGATCCCCTAATTCCTGACCATTTGAATAACCGTCGCCATCAGAATCTGCTTGGCAAAGTTGTACTGACCAAGTCTTACCCATTCTTCTGAAGTCCTGTAAAATATAGATAATAGAAGTAGGTATCATATAAAAGGTAAAGGCATATTTCCGAGGGACACACCAAAACTTTATTTCTAGGTGCTTCACATTTTCGCTTAACTTTACGAATCTCATACCAATGACCTTCCCGATTCGCCTGGAATCGTCTGGAGCACTTACATCCACATCAAGCAATTTGTAAACGGCTAAATTGGTTCAAAAGTACACACCAGTTAAGACTGATTTATGGCTGTCCTTGTGACATCTGGTCTTCCTCATGCTGTGTGATCGTTTTTGTCTGTTTTCCTTTACCCTGACTATGTTTGACTGATTTTGTGTTGTCGGGGTAGGGTGTCGTTTTTTTGTAGCCGATACGTTTTTTTTCTTTTTGTTCTTTCTCAAGTGTGTCATTGTGCTTGTGGTCGGTGGAGTTTCATTTTTGTTTTTGTGTGGATACTTCTTATGCTTTTAGTGAAAAATATCCACAGCTTCAAGCAGTAGTTCATCTATTTAGACTAATTATAAGGTATTATAGTCGATTGTTTTGAAGCTTAAAATCAGAGTTATTCCAAGTTTTAAGCAATTTATGTAAAAGCAACGGAATAGACAATTAGAATTTCTGTCTTTTTACCATCAAGTTTTCAAATTTTGTTCATACACGTTGTAATGATGTAAATGTATATGTTGTTTTCATAGTAGAATTTGAAATGTTTAATACTATCCTTTAACTTACTAACAATGGTCCGGACACCCTTAACACGTTGACATTGACATATTGATACTAAACTGTATCACACGAATCTGTCAAAACATATGTAGGTCGAGGGTTGGTAATGTCTCCATCATAATTATGACACCTAGACGTGATGTTAAAGTTATATAATGATACATTTATGACCATTGTCCAGAGAGCGCAACAACTGAAGCGACCGCGAACAAATTAATAAGTAGTTTACGTGTAATATTATATAATACAGATAGCAACTATACGTTTTTCCTGGAAGTTATTGTCAATCAGTAATAACGTGCTCTTTCGTTACCTTTTCATAATTATGTGTATATGATCATATGCCTATTATGTTGCCATTACACCTTTGGATGATGTTAGTTTTATTTTATGATTGAATTCTTTGCTGGAATATCGCAAAACTAGGAAATTTGGAGGTAGATAAAACTAGAACTGCAAGACGTGAGTGAGCAACTTTTATCTATTTTTAGCATCAAGGTCCCGTTTGCTCTCACAATTCTGTTAACAAAGAACAGAGTGCTTACGCACCCTGTTGAAAAAAAACAACTAAAGTTATGATATTTTGGACATTGTATTACATTACTAGTACAAATGTAGTCTATGTTCGGACTTGATAAATGAATGTCAATGTTATTCAATCAACGTTATATAATTGTAGGTGGTTTTCAAAGTAGGAACACTGGGGCACGCAGTACTACGTAAATCAATGAATTAGTACAAAATGTATGCATGCTACGGCTAAAGTAACCACACGTCACAAATGACAAACATCCAATGTTGAGGCTATGTTTGGCTCAGCTACATGACTACTCAATTTGTATGTAGTATATGTGTATACATTTGTTCTAAATAAAGAAATAATTATCATATATCAGTGTAGTGTTTTTTTTCTTGTTACCACTTCATAACATCATCAACCCTGTCATTTTATTGTCATGGGTTGACTTATATTACTGTTTACATGTTGAGTTTGTGGCTAACACATTGACGTTTGTGTTAACAATGTGGTCACGCTAGGTTTTCATAGTCTATGTGAGCTTGCCGGCTTTCTTGTGATATACACAGTTACGGACGCTTTCAAAAGTCCTGGAAGCATTAACTATCGAGGTTGCATGTGTACCAATGGTAACCATATATCCACTAGCTCGCATAAGCCGGTGATGATATAAATTTACATAAAAGACATATATTATTGACTGAAGAAGTACAAAAACGTCGTTGCCAAAAAGGCACATGCGATATAATGACAACTCCAATAACATTGTGCAAACCGTCGCTGTTAAAACTCATTAAGCAATTACAAATTACAATAAAATTGATGTAGGTGAATGAGACAACTTCTACATGCACCAATAAAACGACAATAAAATGAGTCCGTATTAATGGTATTGAAGCAATAGTGGTTGTTCTTGTTCTTGTTCATATTTGTATTTGTTCTTATGCATGTGATCTGTAATATTTTGTTCTGTACCGTTTCTGATGCGTATTGTCTTGTTGGTTGTTGGACTTCCATTAAGTTAACGTTTTGTACAGTCAGATACCATTCTGTATACATACATGAACTTTATTTAATGACTTCCTGTCTTTGGTTTAGTGTAACTATACTGAGCAAAAGTTCCAACTAGACCCCATGATTCTCGTGGTATATTTTTGTTGGTATTGGAAATATGCAAAAATAAATTACATGATGTGAAAAGCAATTCATTTTCCGATAAATACATTGATCATTCAATACCAGAAAATGTAAGCCCATCACAGAACACACTGATTTTCAAAGTGACCCACCAAGTTAAAAGTCACATTGTTCCAAAATCGCGTATATCGCGTATATCCGCCATTTGACCGAATGATTTCTGAGCAACGTCTAAGCCTGATTCGGATGTAAAATTAAATGTACCCCAGTTCAATGATAGACCGTTCCCTGAAGATGAATTGTTGCAATTCTTGAGATTTTGAGGGGCGACCGGAAGTCATATGATGCTACAATTAAACTCTAGGCAAAAGTGCTCTACATGGGGATTTGAAACCCAACTAAGCACCTTAACATGAATACGTGGTTGGAAATTCTTAATAGTGGTAGTTGTGTGACTATTAGCCCCGTCATGCGCGAGTAATAAACAACGCACGTCATCATTTTGGGAATTGACGTCCGAAATATTGCGTTTATTCACCCTCCCGACGTCAATGACGTTTTGGTTGAAAACGAATACGCAGGTGCCATTACACAAAACATCAACCCTCTATAATCGTATTTACACGGGACCGAGTTCATCAGCGTTCGTCCTTTTCACTTCCGGTTTTAACGTACCTGTTCAGAGGGTATGTTTACATGACGTCAAAACACTCCATGCAACCCGCATTTATAATCAATACCAACGGGAATGCATTTTCCCAAGGTAAAGCTAATGTTTTAAACAGTAATAACCAATCAAATCATAGGAATAAAGGAATTGGCGCTTTTTTCTTAACTCCATGATGTTCAGTTTTCAACATTCCTATAGCACGTGCTCTTACCTCATTCTGCATACGAGGCATGTTTAACTTGGTTTAATAAATTTATGTTTTTTAGTTCAGGGTGTCTATATGCTATCGAAGCAAGTGCAACAAAATCATTTTCTAACAATGGATTTTGTTAAGCACGTGGAAAATGCGTTTTGCACGTGCTTCATCGATTACCTAATGCTAGGAAATTGACAAACATTTTATTTCTTAAAATGTGTACATTGTCAATTCACATTATAGTCGTAAATATTTCAGAACAATACCTTTGAAAATGGAAGACTTATTGAGGTTTATAAAACGTCTAGTTGGAACTTTTGCTCAGTGTAGTATATGTAAGGAGCAACGTTGCTTGGATTTCGACATACACGGGTACATATCAAGGTCTAATTGGCCTAGTGAATTTGGCAAGTTCGGTTCCCCGGTCTACTGTACAAGTATTGCGAAAACTACTTCAAAATAGGTGTCCAAAATGTGATGCCTTACATTGGCACGTAATAAACAAAGCAGTTCTTGCAATATCCTTAAAAATGTACGGTGCATAATTTTCTTGTGGTGGTTGTCGACTGCATATGGTCTGGTAGATAAGTAGATAATTATCTGATCGTCGATGTGCAAACCGAAGAAAGGGATAAAAAATCAGTTTACCAAACAAGTCCTAAGCAAGAACAGTGTACAAGAGCGAATCAAAGTGAAGAACACACTTGTCACAAGACCAACCAAGAAATCAAAACTCAACACTCACCGCAACACAAACAATGTATCTGAAATTTTGAAAGAAACGATGTAGCTTTATGTTGAAATTATGAAAAGATGCGATGAGCAATTTTACGACATGAAAGTGCCTACATGATTATTTTGTAATTTCAATTAATTTTGTCTCTATTTTCTTTCTCAGATGATTGAGAAGATGTAATTCAAGAATTTTATTTGAAATTTTAATCCAAACCTACCTGTCCGAAAACATTTTTCTCTGGAGTATATCCCGCATTCATATGTCCAACAGCGTCCCAATGACCCCCTCCTGGACACGGGTGGTTGACATTGCGTCCGTTAGGAATTAATCTTTTGTAGTTGGGGTACCCATATGACAACGTGGCCAAAAGTACGGCACAGAAAATACTTAGTCCTTTCATTTTGTAACTCATAAAATACTACGAAATTACTTATATCAATTAAAATGGATTTCTTTCACTTTGGTTGATCTTAAAATCGTTTTATCAATCAATGCTAAAATAAGTTCGGATATTTTTTCTAAAAAGAGACACATAAAATTATGGTCAACACACATGAACGTTAGGCACACAAATGTCTTCATCAAGCCCGACAAGCTAATGACAAGTCCACACTGGACAGCAATCTGTCATCTTTCCTTGCTTGGATACATGTTCATGTTGTCAATTATAACCTTTTATTATACGCTTTCAAGTAAGTGTTTGATATAAGCTATACAATTGTTGTCGTACATGACGATGAGCGGAGACGTGCTGTAACGGCGCGTAGATGTGTTTTATACGCTATTTTATAAGCTATAAAATGCAATAAAACATAGCATAAATGTGCACATAAATAATCATTTGAAACAATTACCTAGATATAAAAATGTACGATTTACAACTTATATAACCATATGCACATGGTCATACTGTTAGTAAGATACGCATAGAAAAACTAATTATGTCTTTTCGTGTTGACTCGTGTGTAATAAATCAGTAAAGTTTTTTGCTGAACATAAATTAAGCGTAATTGACCATTCATGGTCCACTTTGCCGTCGGCGTGTCTCCATTTAAACAAATGAAGGTGACAGATGATGTGTTAATTTGATGGAAAATACTCCGGAATTCATTTTTCAACTCGCAAAAAGATGAAAATGTATTGATCATTTGGTGATTTACATGTGTTGAATAAAAATGTAATTAAATGTCATTCTGTATAATGATAAGTACATTGTTACTGACATTTTCGATAATTATGTTTAAATTAAAAACATATACCACATATATACAAATGATGTTGATAAATATCATGTCTAATAGAAAAAGTAGTTGTGTAAATTTGTGTATGTTTCGAAAATAGAGATTTTTGGTGTATTTGACATAATGTATAATAACGTGACATATTGAGATCGTACATGAATTTCCAGCTGTACTTTCATCAGCGTTTCTATTGATGATTGTTTTAATAAACATGATGATAAAACGGGATCAATTTTGTTTTTGATTTTGAAAAAAGACCAGATAGACAGCACATTACATTTCAGAAACTGTTTTATTTTTACTTCTACTAGAGTTATAGCTCTTAGGTAGATGTCCACTTATATCGGTTACAGATACATTGTATGCAATTCGCTGTAACAGCTAACGAAGAGCTAATTAGGACTGATCTAAGCTCTTCGCGTACAAGAGATGTTCAAATTTTGTTATGATGTTCAGCTTAATTATTTACTCGCATGATACATAATTATAACGCTTTAAAGAAACACAGTATCAGTCTGGGGCCGCTCTAGTTTGTCCTTTTTTGTTTTGGTGCATTTTGAGACCGTTTGGTATACCTCTCAGGTCCGTAGCCAAGCTAGGCACACTGAGGCTCCTGTCTTGGTGAAAATGTGTGAATCTACCAAAACACTCATTTGTTTTGGATAAAAATGTCTCAAATAAACGCTAGCATGTGTTAAGTCTTTGGATACGGCCTTGACTCTTACCTTCTTGTAGCATGCGATAACGTGTTTTTAGAGACAATTACTGGTCGTATTAGCTCGAGAAGGCAAGTCTGTTTGTAACTCCATATCATGTTCTCTCCCAGTGTTTTTAATATATTGAACACATTCGTATTTTTATAAGTAAAAATCTACCGAATTTTAGTCCTAAAGACAACTTCAGAGGCCGACATAATGTTTCTACTCCCCATTTCAAACTATTTGACCAAAGTATAAAATATGACAGAAGGGTGAACTGGACAGGAGTTGATTCATTGTTGTGCATGTAAGTTAAAGTTCATACACTCATATGTTATATGATTGGTAGGGATAAGGTCTGGCAATCGTACGAAAACCAAACATCTCACTTCCGTAAGTTATCTGCGCGTACAGTTGTCAATTTATGTCCAATAAGCATTGTGTATGTTATACAGTCAGCGAATCTTAGTTAACCACATCAAAAACCTTTTCCACCAAACACGATACACGATGTATAATACACCGTATTCTGAACATGTACGCAAACGTCGACGTGTCGAACGTATACAATCACATGACTCATTGACAATACGTCGACCATGTGATTGACGTTGTACGCGGTGTACCACTGACCTCTTCCTCGTGCAAACCATCCGCCACGACTGCACTAAACCTCTACAACGTCTGTTGTTACAGAGTAGTGCATTTGGTTGATTTAAAATCACATGCACACAATGATGGACTATGATTTAAGGGCTTGTAGTTCAATTGGTCGTATGATCTTGATTTGAAGGTAAATTGCGAGTCACATGCATGTTTACATGTGTGTGCACTATATAATTATGGTTCGGGACAAATTAATCATATGGAAACTTTCGAAAATACCGCATCAAAATTTATTTGTGAAACAGTGTTGTTAAAAATGTATATCCAGTTGACAATACTCGGGTGTGATGATAGGACGATTGGCAGAAAGTTTAATGCAGTAATGCTTGATCGAATACTTATTGGTCATTAATGAGACTAGGCAGACTCTATAACTATCTTTGTCGGCGTTATATACTTGTTATTTATGTACCATTGAATTATATACATTTGTACATCGATTTGTCATCATATCATTAGTACTTATAATGTGACTGTAATTGTATATAATAAAACAATGCTAAGGTTATTGACTTAAATAGTTTCGTATAATGCCTTTAACCAGAGCATGTTTCCTCAACCACTTACTCGTACACATGTGTATGTATTTCGTTTCGACAAGGTGAACATTTACGTATGTAAGGTTGTAATATCGTCGGAAAACCTTGCTTAACAAGTACACAGAGTTATATTTGAACTGTCCATTTTCTATAAATAATTTACAGAAACAAGTTTTTGACATCGTGTGTTTGGTAAAGCAGCTGGTTTTTATACATACAAGTACAATACAATACAAATAATGTATATATATTCGGAGGAATAAAGATCGAGTACTGCGCATGTTATAAGTTTATTTTTTTTACTAATTTATGTAACATCACAATACGAGGGCTGTTCATTTAACATCCGGACATTTGTTGTTTATTACGTAAATTAAGGTCACCGGCATGCATCCCGAAATATAATTACTGAATGGAATATTGAGATAATTTCATTGAAAGTCCCTATGTTGTGCCAATCTCAATACGTTAAACTCCTTTTTTAATTTAATACAATTTGAAAGCTGGATATTTCCTTTGAAATCACAACAACTGGGATATTGAAAAGGGAAATAACAAGCACAAAAGCATTTTGATTTTAATGACAGTTGTCTTCCTTTCATGATATGTCACTATTTTCCCTGATACTTTTCTCGCCCCTAACAACTTTCCAGCTAAATGACTTATTAACTGCTGGTGTATTTGTGACCTCTATTAGTACGAGGGTCATTCAATATATTCGTAGACAATCGTTCTCATTTTATTATATTTATGTTAAAAATAATAATTTCTTATATTATTATAAACATTTATCTATTACCTATTGTAGATACAAATTTATCTCTGATTATGCAACACAGTAGCATGCTACCAGCCGTTGTATTACCATAGTAACGCGCTACCACCCCGACTGACGTAACGTCTCCTTTTCTCTCGTTCAACTAGTTATAAATTCGGAATTATTTAATTTACATTTCCATATGTTTGCCAGATTATTGCATGATATTATCATAATATTTTGTGAAATTATTAAGTTGTTTGGACGTTTGAGTTTGAATTAAGAAGTATTTGATCTATGCCTATCACGTTTTCAGTTACGTCAAAATACCGATGAATTTACGCCAGGAAATTCATGCAACTATTAAATTGTGCACTTGTCTTGGAAATACACAACAAACATACATAAGCTGCTAATGAGAGCAAACGGAAAGCATGCAGTATTCAGTGTCCCTGTGTTTTTGTGACAAAATCAAATTTCTTAAGAGCAGCATGGTATTAAAATTGATACAGGGATCGAACGAAATTTAGAAACATAAGGACGTTTGAGGGAACGCCAGTCAAAATGTGCGATGCGTTTCCATTTTAGCATACAACCATTAAGTCTAGCTAAATCCTAAACTTTGAATACATAAAATGTTGTGGTAGATATATTTAATAATATACAACTTAAATATTTGTGTTCAATTCGATATTAATGACATACTTCAATTTCGGGTTTACCATTTGAGAAATAGCAAAACGCTAATAACGTCGCTGACGTCAGAATATATTTACGTTGTGTGGTGGTTGCGGTAAGGTGATAGTTTTATTTTAGCCATATTTTCTTTAAAAATGCATTGTTTCGTGCAAAGTTTTCCGCACTTGTGTCAGCAAAGGCTGTAGTTTAGAGTGATATAATTAGTTAGTCTCTGTGTCAATGTGTATTAAAATGACGAGTCCAGTCCACGAATTTATTGAATGACCCTCGTACTTTCTGGCCAGTTTATCACCGTCATTATTTATATCAAATATGTTTGGCCAAACCCATTTAATTGAGTTTGTTTAGCTAATGTCTCGTTCCATTTATATCAGAAACACATGTCCTATAATTGATATGATGCCCCAATAACACTGTCGTATGCAATTGTAGAAAAAGGCCTCAAGCATGTCAAGTTCAATTTGTAATTATTGATGATTGTAAACGTAACTGAAATAGACGAAAGAAAAAAACGTCCAAGTGCAACAAGACACACCTACCTATTCTTGCCTTATATATCTTATTCGGGCTGTTTTGCCTCTATGACCATAACCAAAGAACACCAATGGCATCTATCAGCAGCAAGTCGCTCCTCTTGACTCCATGTCCAACTCTTCTCTGTCAGTTCTCGGTTTGTTGATCTTCGCCAGGTTTCCTTTGGTCTTCCCCTATTTCTCTTTCCTGTTGGTGTCCATTTCATAGCTTCCCATGGGAAAGAATTTGGCTTCATTCGGCTCACGTGTCCTATCCGTCTCCACCTTCGTCTCTGGATTTCTGTGAAGACAGGAGCTGTCTTTGTTCTCCGATAAAGATCTCCTTTTGAGATTTTGAGATCAGCGTTCGGCCTGAATATACCAAAAATCAAAACGACAAGACGTCATAAGGGCAAAAAGGTTTCGTTGGAATGGCAACGACACTGATTAGCTTTAATTTATCACTATAACCCCTGCGTTGTTAGCCACTGTCATGGATATTCTTATAGAACGATCTATGTTTTCTGTTATTAGACTGGAGTGCCATAAACACGATAAATCAGATCACATTGATACCAGCTGACCAGACGAGACAGAGTTATCCCCTGGGCATCCATGCCTGCAGAATTACTCCCTGATTGTCGTAAAACGATCGATTGTACTTTTGCTGAATTTTGTCAAATTAAGTACAGTCGCATGATTTTGACCTTTTCGTTCCTCTTTCTATAGAAACATACTCGTATACTTTTGAATAATAATAATAAAGACTTTATTTATAGAGGCAACGGAGTTAGGCGTTTGCCCAATCTTCCATACGAGTTTCTGAATGTCGCGAATATTATCATTTCCTGGAAAACTGCTGGTTTAATCACGCTAAAAATGCACTGACGCAGAACCTTTTAGAGAGCTTTAGAAGGAAATAAAAAAACAGCTTTGAATTGAAGCGTTTTATTTGTTATGGTTTTAGTATCTTAAATGGGGTAATTGTCTTACAATATTTCGTCTTCGATTTTCAATTTCCCATTTATTCGCCAAGTTACGTAATTATGTCATTTATTTACATACACTTAATATTTATATTCATCTATTCACACAGTCGATATTGTACAATATGTTTATGTTCAGTCACGCACAGGAATCTTAACCAAATATGTTCTTTTCATTTTATTGATGTCACAAAATGTTTGAGTATGGTTACATAAATTGTGCATTGTAAGAAATACAAGCACGAAATAAGATCACAGGTGGCAGTATCAGTGTTTGGAAAATAAAATAAATAAAATATTAATAAAAAAATTCCGTCACTGGGCTTAGTATACTATGAAAGTACAAAGCCTACTTTATGCCTTTGTCCAAATATTGTGGAACATCGCATCTCGTTGTTTCGGCATAAAATACGGGCCCTGAAGGCCACCGAAAATCTCGATCAATTGTATCTTATAACTGCGAAACGACAAAACAGTGGTCCCTTCGTTATTTTACTCCGCCCGAGGCCATTTTATTTACGCGCTGAATACCCACTCCACTCACAGTATCGTAATTATTGTTAGGAACCAAGTCTATTTTTAGATGCGATGTTCCACAAGCTTTGGACATGATTTCTCAAATATTCATGAAGGGATTTGATTAAAATTTGGAGTACAAATCAATCCACCCTTTACAATGCCTCATAGAATTTTTATTCTAGTTGATAAACAGTAAGGTAAAAATAAGTTCAAATATTTAGAATCACTGTATAGTGCGTTAGCGACTAAGCTGGACCCCCATAAACCTTAAATATCTTAAAAAGTAATTGTGCAATTTTATTGAAATTTGGCAGAGTTAACGTAATTACCTTTACCAACTCTGTGTTTAAATTTCAGATTTTTTTGCTGTCTAATTAATGTTTTCCCCATTGGGTCTAATGTATTATTTTTGGTATTTTAATCAACAAATAGACAGGGAGTAAACTAAGCTATTACGATCAGCTAGTTAAGATAATGCTTTTGTATTATGTAACACCTATAACGGTATAATTTTATAACTTTGACTTACATTTGTCCAATCATCAATGTTTATATAGTTGAGGCCAATCTTCTGATTGGAAGGATCATTTATACAAACAAGAAATACATTGTTTTTCTTGCAAATATTGCTGCGAAGTTGCTTCAGTAATACAAACTAAGATAAACGTTCATGCATGGGCCTCATTATATATTTTCAACAGTCACTTGTGTGTGACTAAATGTACAGTTATACTGGACCAAATTGGTGACATTTGCTGTTCCGGTCACTTCCAATACCCATACGTATTTACCCTGTTTTAGACTCAAAATTTTGCATAAGGCGTCTATGCAAAGTACACTTTTCTGTGGACCGAAAATTCCGTTTTATTTTATGAGAGTTGGTAAGGGTGTTTTACGAAGTCATACCATTTTTTGTTCTAATCGGCATTTTACTTTTTATGATATTTAAGGTTTATGGGGGTCCAGCTTAGTCGCTAACGCACTATAAAATCAAAAGTCACAAAACGGTACAATGCGGCCGACTGGATGTCCATATGTAGTTCTCGCAGTCGATGTTGCTGTTTTAAAGGGTCATGAAGATGGTCAGCAACAATTTGTACATACTGCCATTGTGTTGTCACCCTACCATGAGGCTTCCTTGGCTGGTCATTAAGTCGGTTGGGGAGTTGCAACTTCTGAAGAAGGCGGCTTGAAATTGAAAACACATGGCGACCGAAAAATCTGACTACGTGAAACTTGAAAATATTGATAATATTTTTATTTTATTTTTTTATAATATTCGAAATATTCACAAAAGATGATATTTCAACCTTTTTTTAACCTTGTGTAGTTAATGACAGCGCATACCTGTCTAATGGATTGGCCACTCAGTAACTTTCCTACTGCGCGACCACGCTCTTAAATAGTCATTCGGGCCATTTTTTATACAAATCTGGGGTTTTTTCAGTCGAACTCTCGCCAGAGAGAAACTCAATGACTTAAAATATCGATTTTTGCCGCTGTCTACGATTTTCACGTGCAACACGGATTAATCACCACCGCGCTACGCACAGAACTGGCAGAGCGTCATGGATGAATGGTTTCAACATTCCTGTATTGCTAATGACTTAAAACAACATGGTTAATAAGTGCAACTTGATATCTTGAACAAAGTCTGAGAAATTAGAATTATAAAAGTGTTGCGTTGTAGTGTGCGTATGTGTACCTGCATCATAAGGCGCTTCTAATGAGTCTATTGTTTTATGAAAATCGGAACTTGTCATGTTGGCCAAACTGAAGATGAAAATGCTCGTTTACCATTTATAAAGAGTGATTGTCAAACGGTTTTTCTTCGTTACCCAAAATAATGATTTTGTAGTAACGACCTTCTCATTCTAAGCCAGCGATATACAGTACATGTACTATAGGAAATATCACGTATTGATATGCAAAATGTCAACGGGTAGTCTTATTTTATGGATAAATGGATGAACTGTAAAAACCATCCATTCAAAAATGGCTAGCTAGCTGATCAGCACATTTCATATGAATACCTTTTCATAACAAATTTGATCTGGCCTATATATAGCTAAAATGGAAAAAATAGGAGAAACAGGAAACTCTAGTGAGAACTCATACTAAATGTTTGTACATTTACTACATGTGATACCATTTACATTGATAAAAAAAAAGGTGATATTTTCAACGATTAATTACTTAGGATATTAGAGATCATTGTCTATGCTCATCAACGTTACATTAATTACTTTGTCGGAAGTCAACGCGTCCATATAGTGCTGTAGATGAAGCTGATATGTAATCAGGTTTGTCTTTAATCGGCACATCAGTGATTTATTCAAATGTGATTTCATCAATGTAGTAAAACACGTTAATAACGAAATCGGATTCAGCGAATATCTGTCAATTTTAGTCTCTGACCAAATAATTTAAGAACACATTCCTAGATAGGTGTGTTGGAGGATGATATGCATTATAATACATTTCATTAGCATAATGCGAATTCGTATAATAATTATTTTTTGGTCGATTGTAAATGAACGTACACGTAACCACTCTCGACACTCCTTCTTGATGAGGTCAATGAAAAAAGATACGAGGAAGCAGCATTCAACTTAACCAGCCGAGCACAGAAAACAGTAACAACACAACATAGCCCAAGGAAATGATTAAAAGATCAAGTCCCGACGTAAACATACACTCAGGATGATCAGATTCCACAAAGAAATAACAAACTACGGTTATCCAAAGTGACCAAATGAAACCTGTGAGTTACGACATCCTCCACCCTGTCTTAGAACTTGCGACAAAAATCGACCAAGTTGCGACATCGTAGCTAAGACAAAACGTTGATAAAACGTCTTGGTCGCAGATCCGGCGACGTAAGACACAACTTGCGACAAAACGCTAATAGTATTGTCGTACGACACGTTGATAAAACGCCCCCTAGTTTCACAAATAGTATGCCGAAACGATGACCCAAGCGACCATATGAGGCATAACTGCGATGACCAACCTTTCATGCATATCGCCTTGCAAAAATACAGATGATGGGTATATACCACTTATATTTCTCTTTTTGGTATAACCTGACCTGTTTTCAAAATGTGATCCCCACACTTGGCTCGCGAGACAGTTAAAGGGTGCATACAAGCAGTACGCAACATACTTAATCAGCCTCCTCTTGAGTTATCATGATGTGTACCTCTTTCTACTAGATCTATGAAGATACTTTTTTGTACTGAATGTATATACTTGTCTGATACGTAGCTGATGCTTCCGTCCAGTGATGGACTTGCTGATAACAATTACTGGTCCATTAAAAGGATAGGCAAACATCATCACTTAGCATCTTAAGTAGTGTTGCTGACATGAAAGCGAATGGCCACGATAATGGGTCATATGCCAGGTGTAAAATTGAAACATATTACAAAGCCATGCAAGGATAATCCAAATGCATACGTTTTCTTATATACATGCAACATGCATGGTTAACTAACGTCTGTCATTTTCTTACAGAATGTGCGATCATATAATAATGTTATCATATTCATGTAAAATGTAAAAGCCTTACTTTTATTAGATCAGCTTTACCGAATGCAAAACTCCCGGACGTACATTTTAGATGTCAAACTATGAATAGCGATGTACTAACCTGATATTATGATCCAGCTGAGATAGAACATCTATACTGTATTTCATTGAACATTTATGTATAAATACGCTGATCGTAACAAACCGAGTACAGAAAACAGTAACAACGCTGCAAGAGCAGGGTGGCATATGTTTCTCAAATTTTGCCAAAACGGTGACCACAAGCATCACTTGGATAAGTCTACAGCCATAATGCAGTGAAAACAGTACAAATGTACTTAAAATGAGTAAATTAGTAATTTGTTTGAGATGGTCTCATTTTAGGTGACCTTTAACTTAGGTTCCACTGAACTCAGCAATTTGTCAAAATACATGTACACATGAAATACTACTATCAAAGCAAGATATAAATAAATTGTCAATAATTTATTGCATGTTTTGAGAAGATAAAATTCAAAGCTAAGACATTGATCTGACTATTTGATCAAGCTACCGGAAGTTGGTGTCGTGTTAGATTCATTAGTCAATCTTGTACGATCATCTAACATGTAAACAATATCATATCGAGGCAACAAGATGGCTGATTTTAGAAGCTGATTGCAATTATCGAGTCTGTAAATGACTTTATCATACATCTTAAAATCAACGACAACCTAAAATAAGAAATAGTTATTGGTTTAGGTGAAGCATCGTGGAAATGTCTTTGGGAAGCACTTAATGATATGGAGGGTGTACGTGTTCTATCGAACATCTTAAATTCAACGACACACTAAAATAAGAAATATACTTAGCAACTTTTCTAAGTCCACACTTATATTTTTGAAGATAACTTTGTCAAACGTGTATGTAGCCCAATGAAATTTGGCTAGAACTTTCTTGGGTTATAGGTTTGCAGAATTGTAAAATAAAAAATTGAGTTTGATTGAAATTCATTGCGTGGACACACGCATAACATAAGACCGCAAGAAAGTAAAAGTCGCAAATGCATATTTTGATATCTTGGATGACCACCATTTAGTCTTATGTTTCTATTGACAGTCAAAGACGCAAATGGGAAGCATTGTTGAATGTAGATACTCATTAAATATGACCATCTTAACAAAAAGTTGCCATGTGTCTTCGACGTAGATCGAATTTACATCATGACGTCACAATAAAAATGCTAAATGCTCTTGCAATCAATATAACACAAGCAAACAATACCTTTACCTTGAATTAAACACTCAAATAGGCATGTATACATCCACGTCTGATATCTTCTCAACGTAATGGTAATAAGTCATGATTTTCTACACTAAATGCTACTCTGTACCGTACTGACGTCACTTCATATTTTTCTGACATAATACAACGCCTAACTGTGCTATTTAATTCTTTTTATAAACTTTTTTTCATACGAGGTGAGCCATTGGTCATACAATGAAAGCATTTGGAATACACTCAATGTATATGTAAATGCGTGGCGTCAAAAAAACTAGAAACGCACTTCAATCTTGTGACGAACAAACCACGTGATATACGACCAGTTCGATACGGGAATTATTATGACTTTGTTGTACAAACTTCACGTGCGGAATTTTGTCACTTCATTGTATATAATAAAAAAGATATGGATAAATAAAAATGAGGACTTAGAAAAGTTGTTAAGTATACATAGTTATTGGCCACATGAAACGTTATCGGAACGTCTTGCGAAAACACTAAATGATATTATTGACTTAATATCACAAAATGTCAAATATGGATGATCTGTTATATAAATTAACTTAAAATACTAGATACTAGAGAGTGTTTGATAAGCCGATTGCACCGATGTTGCTGCGAAAATGGTAAGACGTCGTAAATGCTCGTAAATGATAAGAACTGACATTAAATGACTGGTAGACGATTTAGGCCTTGAGCATTGCCGTTTAACTAGATCTACTGACGATTTATAATTTAGACGATCATTATACAATTATTAAAATCAGCTCCCAGTGTAGATTTATGAATATATGATTCTTTCTAAATAAAATGAAATAAGAAATGACGATAGAAAGAACTGTCCGATTCACTTAGAACCTCCCTAAACTTGATGCACAATGAACATTGGGAAAATGAAAAGGGGAAAGAACTGTCGGATAGGGTCAGAATATTACACAACTTGGTGTGTACATGATATCAAATAACATGTTAAGAAATTGGTCGACTTGCTAAGCACTTTATCAAAAGTGGTATGTACAATTTACAATTGAATGGGGAAAATGTCCGATATGGTTCTGACGTCTTCACACAAGTGATGATTAAAATACGTGATGTACCAACCAAAGTGAAACCTTTTAATATCAACTATGCCATGCGCGGTACCAGAGTGGGGGACGGGTGAATTTTAGCAAAAGTGTGGTAGGTTGATACATTTCAAGTATTGTTCAAGGATAAGATCAGGATACCCTTGCTGGATGGATCCCAACGAATTTAATAAAAACTGCTATAAATATGTTTATATCAATAAATGGTCGCAACCTCTCCCTTTGAAACTTTTTTTGTAAGCATCTCTCTGCTATAGTAGCTGGAAACAGATATCGTCTTCAGGTTTCCGTACAATAACAAAAATACTGGAATCTGCCATAATGGTATGGCAGGCATGGCAACAATAAGCGATATTTTGTTTTCTCGTGAGAAATTAATTTCATTTACTTAGTATTTTCCCCGGTGGTTCTGTTGCTGCCCATATTGGTGTTCCGGGATAATTGAAGCCGACAAATTACTGCCGGGACTAGTTTGTAGTCTATATCAATCAGCATTGTCTAAGAAGTGTCATTTATACAAGGCGATCCGTGGCAGAAAGAATTTGTGACTTGGTTATAAAGATATGAGTTGAGTGTGAAGATGACTACGATTGGCAAATTGTCATGAATTGAATAAAGTTCTCCTGCAGCTAAACGGCATTGGGTGTTATTATGTTTTTGCTGGCCAAATGACGTTTTTCCATACTGGTTGGCCAAATTCAAATGAGTCTAAGAACCAGAGCGAAAATAGTGTTTTTCAAACCTTCCTTTATAACTTATACAGATATATATATATAGAATCATTGATAGTCATGTGATTATGCAATTTGTGTGGTCGGAGTAGGTTCAGTTTAAGAAATGCTGAAGGCAGATTTTGTCCTTTGACGAAATTGCCTCCGACGATATATGTCGACTAGAAAATGAATAACCAACTCACAACATTTAATTTCCGACATCAATGGTCTAAAACAATTAGGCATTTCTAACGATGCGCGCAATGACTCGAATTTATCGTAAGTTAGTGCAAGACCACACATATGCAAATAACATGATATGGAGTAAATCTAATTCAGTAATTAGTTACGGTTGTTTTGTCTCCTAACATTGGCATTGCTCGCGACTTCAAATCCTCTTCCTCTTCAGTATGACAGCACACTAATATTGCCTATATAACTGTCTCTAACCATTCAAACTGAGAAACATTGTTGTTTTCAAAGTTCTGTCATGTACATGTTCACTTACATCTTCAATAATTCTCATGAAGTATGTCCACCTCTGTTGTTAATTTTGCATACTGCTTTCCAACAATGTCTGTGATTTAAACCCTAGTCCCAACTTGTCAACCAGAACAGAGGGAAACCTGGATGTCGTAATACAAGGGACAATATGTCATTTCGTTTCATATACAGGGTGTCTCAAAATACATGTCCGCTTGTTGATGAAGTATCAATCCGTAATGTATTGCTTTACATATCTGATTTATATGTATGATCACAGGGCATTCAAATCAATGTAGAAATTACGAAACAATTATCCAAAATAATGCATACGAGACATATACAATGCATTTTGAGTAGCTACACCCATTCGGTAAAAACCTGTGTTTGACGTTGTTTGGCGATTTTAATGACGTTCACATAACTTTGAGTCGGTTGTAAAGTTTCCAGTTTCTCCACAAATTGATATTTTGAGTTTCGATGTAGTTATATATCTTGAACTGTATAATCTAAAAATCAAATGGTATAAGAAGAAATAGTTATTTAGGATATTTTGGTTACTTGTTTTAATTAAAAAAAGTAGCATAACCAAATTCATTCTCCTACCAAGGCAGTGTTTGGTGATTAATACGTCATTAAGTACTATTTTATACTTTCAAGTTACAGTATATCACTATGTTTGGACTTTTGGGGAGATAAACTAGACATGCCGCTATACATTCAACTCAGTATGTTCATTCGAGGCGTTTGGTGCATCTTGTGTGAATACGATATGCCTAGAAATGAGTGAATATCAAAATTTCAGTCCTAATTGTTTTTAAAATGTGTTTTTACCTTAAATACATCGGATTTTTTCCGATTTCATTTTCTAAGGACCCCTGATCAGTTTCTCAGTCAGTATGTGCATAGTAGAGTACTACTGACTATTACTATGCCCACATATGATATAAATTTTAACCATGTTACCGTACAAACTATGCTATTTGCCTTTTCGGACATTTTAGAACGTCCGTTGCTAATGACGTAAGTATAACGTATATGACGTCATCAAATGTTCGAGTATTGACACATGATATAATTCACCTTACAATTTTTAAATTTAGCTTTCATATGAGATTATGATTATCAATTTACTAACTCATTTGGCTAAGTTATGATCCTTCAACAAGCGGACATGTATTTTGAGACACCCTGTATATCTAGTCCCTTCTTGTATTTCTCAATTTATATTTTTACTATTGGAAAAAATCTTTGAAATAGTCCGCCAATGACAACATTCTATAGAAATGTTTTGTTCGTTCAGGTGGAGTGCGTTCATGTAACTTGGTCTTTGAAGTGATATAATGACAAGAGTAATCTGGACATTCGGAGACTGTATGATTTTATCGCAAGATCAGAATCATTAAAATAAACCATACCATGCGACATGAGGAAAAATGTCTGAGCATTATGTTTTTTCAAAAAGAAATTATTCAGAAAATACGTACGCACTTTATGTTTATAGCATCGATATGTACGATTGGTGTAATCGATAAATTAGAACTCTAGTTCACCAGTCCTACAAGTCCCTCTGTGGTATCCCTCGGATAAACAGCAATCGCTTCGTTTTGTGTAAATGCATTTAGTAAATTAATTACGAACTCATTGAACCTCGTGAAGTGTACGTATTTTTTATGCAATAATAAACCAAATGCTAGATATTCAATCAAAAGTTTTGCAAGCGTTCCGTACGCCTTTATGCTATCCCCTACTGAGTTGTCGTTAAATACATCAACAATTGTCTTATAAATGTATTAGCGTTCTTTGATGCAGTCATCCATTATCGTTTTGGCATTGGAACAGCAACAGAGAGTGTATTGGAACAGATATCATATTTGATCAGTTTAGGATCATTTGCAATCGCGTTTTGAGAATGCTCGGCGATGTTACCAATACGTTTGTCTTCATTATTAAATTCAACTTCGTTTTAAAGTATCGCTAGTATGTGCACATGTAAAATTGATAAAACTTGCTTGATTCTCGTGTCGCTCGTGATTTTATTCGAGATCGGAGTAAACCAATCAGTGTTGAGGTATCTTGACAACCTCAATATGTTTTCTGATGCCAGTTGATGTACCATCTATCAGTCAATACAGACGTCAGCTTTAACACACGTGCGCCGAGTTTTGGATAAGAAAATAACTACAAATAAGAGGACCAAACACAAATAATCATCAAGATGAAAACGTCACTATGTTGTTTACTGTTATTGCTGGTCAACTTTTGCGCGAAAATTACACCTTCAGAAATCAAGAATCTAGAAGAAGCGAAACATTTGTTGACAATTACAATGGACGCACTGAAAGCAAGCTTAGAGTTTTTAGACAAGGAATACCGTCATGTGAACCTTGATGCTATAATTGGAACGCGTATAGTAGATGGTGAGTAGTTAATATTCACAATTTACTCTCTTTTCATAAACATATTTCTTTAAAAATATATTTGTAAACACTCAGTTATTTGACAGACTAGCATAAAATGTTATCTGAAGCAAACTTTGTTGGTGTATAGTAGTCGTTTGTCATAAGCATGTTATTTACTGAAATCAAGCTACGTTCGTTTACGACCAAACCGAGCAGACGGTAAATTATATGTATACCCTCAATTAATGTCAGAAATAAAAGAAAAGTGAATATATTGGATGTCAACCTGTAATTTTATATATTCTATATTATATAATTTCCTATTCATTTATTGAAGATAAGTTTAGATCGTATGTAAAAATTGATTTATATCTACAATGTGCATAAAAACTTTAAAGTACATTGTTTTACTACATGTATTTATACAATTTACAATTCGATTACATGGATTTTTATTTCATTGTTTATTAGGCAAAACAGTAGAAAATCTGGTACAGAATAAACCTTTTGTGATTATGCAAAACTTAACAGAAATTATATCATCAATAGATTACGCTTACGAACGTCGTCATGTAACCCATGCTTCGATCTGAGTTTTGGCTAATTGAGATGATGGCATGGATACATGCTTGCGCTTGGTGCCAATTGTGTAAAATATACAAACTGAAAACAGTGTTTATGTTTCTTTTTTCCTGGTAAATATAGTAGCATTTGATAATACATATTTATTTGTTAGCTACTTTATTTTAAATACTTTTGCTTCCAAATTCTTGAGAAAATACAACTTATATCGATGTATTCTTTATGTCAGTGGAAACTTGCTTTCTGGTCATGTACATTTTTCTATCGTTTTGTCCCCTTAATTTCCCTATGGTAATTTAATATATATTCCACGCGTTGTAATTTTCACATTTCCATTGTTGGCTCCTATAATCACCAATCCCTAATGCTCAACTTATAAGTTGACGTTCTGCGTGGGAGGTATTGTCATTTGTGTGTTTTGGCGTTCCTTGTACAGTCCTAAAGTTCTATGAATTTGTAGATCTCACATTTCGTAGAGATGCATCAAGATATGAATTTTCGGTGAACACTTATATATGGACACAAGTATTTGTTGTGAATTAATACAGCTAGTTCTAACTGTCAATATTTCATTTTTGTTGGTGTAAGCATAGGTAAATATTTCCATATTACAGTAGTTGTTGCATTTTATACTATCTCATATATAATAATAATAACTTTCCATTGAGAGTATATGTCATCTTAACAAAACGTGTATACTATCGATGGTACCACTTCGAATGACGAAGTTACAAAACCTGGAGCAACATTTTTTTCTGAATTTCGTTGAGAAATGTTATCGTGCACATTTGCATAAGTATGCCATTTTCGGATACGACCGTATACTAATTGGATCAATACTAATAATTCGCTGGGTACTCGAATTCGTGAATAAAGTTTAACTATGTGTTCCATCTTCGTCGGAAATTCGTAAAACGGCAGTTATATCATTATCTATTCTTTTTATATACCAAGTAATAGCGAATTGGGCTTTTAATCATTTTGTTGGGTTGTGTGTGGGTATTGTTCCGTGTAGTTGAGTTATCTTCTTGTATTACCCGTGCTTGGCAGGTTTAGTTGAGTACTGTATTCCTTGTCCGATTTCCTCAAATATTTGTTGGAAAACTACCAAAATTATGTAAACTTCTATAGGATTGTCCTTGTAGATAAATAAGTGTATGTATTCCATTTAAGCATGGTATGTTAGAGGTAAACAATTAATGTGAATCACATAACATTACCAAATTAACATAGGTTTAAGATATGGTACTTCTAACGGCTCAAATCTACCTGTGATTAGAAAAACATTTACTGAATTCAAATCACTGTCTGAAAATGATATCATGAAACTTATACATGCATCAAAATCTACAACCTGTGAACTTGATGTAATTCCTACTACGAAATTAAAGGAGTTTTCTTCTCAATTTGCTCCCGTAGTGACAGAAATAGTAAATCGCTCATTGCTATCTGGTGTGTTTCCTGATGGGTGAAAAAGTGCTGTGATTAAACCCTTGTTAAAAAAGAAAGGGCTGCCGCTTGAACTGAAAAACTATCGTCCGGTGTCAAATTTAACATTTCTCTCCAAGATTGTTGAAAAAGCTGCATTAAACCAAATCACCAATCATATTGAAGATAACAATCTCCTTCCAGTTACCAAAGTGCATATAGAAAATACTATGGGGTGGAAACGGCTATGGTCAAAATGTATAATGATCTTTTGGAAACCGTAGATAAAAACCAGGTTACAATCGTAGTCATGATCGACTTAAGTGCAGCGTTCGATACCATTGATATCCCAATATTGATTAAAATCCTACAAGATGAATTTGGTATTCATAATACTCCACTAGAATGGATTGAATCCTATCTCACAAACAGAACTATGAAAGTCTTAGTCGAACAGTCAGCATCAGAGACTGAACCATTGAGGTGTGGTGTTCCACAGGGTTTTTGTGCTGGACCAGTGATATTTACTCTCTATATATCGGCTCTCAATCGGATTGTCCAGAAGTATCCAGCCGATCTCTATGGATACGCAGATGACCATAAGATTGCTTTTAAATTACAATCAGGAAATTCTCAGGAAGAGACAACTGTTATTCAACAACTTAACAGCTGCCTCATTGATATCATTCAATGGATGACAACATTCAAACTGAAAATGAATCAGTCTAAAACTGAAATAATCATGTATGGAACCAGACAACAGTTAGCTAACTTGAACATCACAAGTGTCAATGTTGGTGGGTGTGATGTAAAATGTGTGAATCAGGTTAGAGATCATGGTGTAATCATGACCAATACACTTAACTTTGACTGCCACATTCAGAAAAAATGCCAGATAGCTCATGTGCAGCTACGGAATCTTCAAGCTATACGTAAACATCTCACACAAAAGTCTACTGAAACATTAGTGCATGGACTGGTTCATTCCCATATTGACTTCTGCAATGCCTTATTCACTGAAATTCCAGCCTATCAGATGAAAAAATTACAGCGAGTCAAAAATCATGCCGCAAGAGTTGTCATGAATGTTTCTTATGAAAAATCCAGTGCAGATCTACTGACAGAATTACACTGGCTTCCAGTTAAGGCCAGGGTAATGTTCAAAGTTCTGGTAATCTTATTCCGTGTCATCATGGGTACAGCTCCATCGTATCTAAAGACATTGTTTGATCCTATTCGGAAGGGTACAGACTACGATCACAAAATGACACTAACTTTCACATCCCTAGACGGCGAACAAAATTAGCAGACAGATCTATAGCCGTCACTGGTCCAAAATGGTGGAACGATCTACCAAACTATCTCAAAGACATCAATAGTGAAACCAGGTTCAGAGCACATTTGAAAACTTATTTGTATAGGAAGTTTCATCGGCAATGAGTGTGCTCTTTATCATATGACTAAATCTAGTTTCTAGAATCCAGGTTTTAAATTGAATGTTTTAAGTGAATGTATATTAGTGTAAAGCGCAATAGAATATGATTTCATAATTTTTGCGCTATACAAATGACATGTATTTGTATTTATTTGCAGCTATAACTCACGCTAGAATATATATGGAATATTCGAGACTTTTAAAGGATACTTTGATTTAACAATAAACGTTGTTTGTATTGTGAGGCGTTATTATCCATTCAGATTTACGACATTCTTGGTAAACTCAATAGAACCAGAACAAATAGAAAATCTGCAAACTGTCACAAATATATATCAAGCAAAACAGAAACACCTACCGTAATCATTTGGTAATATATAGCGTTAATTTGGCAATATAAGTAAATTTTCTTATTCACATATACCATTGTAGGCATGCAGATGTCATTTAAGAGGAGAGGTCGTGTTAATATCTCTGAAAAGTGCGTTAATAATATTAATAATTAACTTTGCACAACACCTTCGTGTGATATAAAATCTAATAAAATATCATTGACAATTAGAAAGCGACGTTAATGCCAAACATCGTGCCAAATGAGCTGAATATAATAGTATATAAGGCAACAACATAAATTTGAAAACAATGTACGAATGTTTGGAACCAACGCGGCAACATTTAGTCATATTTGTCTACAAATTCTAAACCATAAATAATAGAAATATACATATGGTTGTGGCAATAATTAGTAAGCTTGTTGCATTTTGCTGTCTTTAAGTCTACTCAATTTTAGACAACAGCAAGCATTGTGGTTTTGGATTCATTCGCCTTAAAACTGTACATAAAATATTGTAAACACCAGTACGATCTGTCCGGAGGAATTAGACAGTACTCACTGAGTGCGAAATGTCAGAGCTCCGTACTACACGTATGAACATCTTTCATCCGTATATTTACAATATAACAACATCAGAGCAAAATAAAATTTGAAAAGGTAAAGTTATGTCTGAGCATTAGACTTATAATATTTGTAAAAGATGCCCCAGTTCAAATGTTTTGCTTAGTTTCATGATCAGAAAGTAAGAACAGCGTATCGAGAATCGAGATCGCTTCGACTATTTGCCATTACATAGCAATTCCTCGTGTGATTATTAATAGCAAAATTCACCATTGACATATGATATCATCTAGATCCCCATTGCGGACGTTTTTAATACAACATTTAGAAAATGAGTAATGAATTAATAATTATACCATAATAATGCATTTTTGAAATGCGGGTAGCGACCTGCTTGTGGGTAATCAGTTATATATACAGGTCGAATAATACCCAGAATGACATAATTGTCACAGTAGATGACATGGAATACTTGATAGACCGTTTTTTTCCACAATGAATTATTTGTTTTAATTGTACAACGATTTTGGCCCTCCAATTATTATTAATATCAAACATCAATAATTACGGTGAAAAAAAACCCCGTTTTTGCTCTTATTATTGAGTTTATAATCGTAAATGAGTCAGAGACATGAGTAAAGGGAATACATACAATATAAAAATACATGGTCAAAACCCGCCTCTGCGTCTGAGGCTGTTTGGACGAACAAAGTAGTAGTTGTATGTCCTTTGTCTGTGAGAAGCCTTACATAGTTGTCCTTTGACCATAATGCGATACAAATCACAATAATTCGTTTAGAACCCTGAAACCATAAAAGTATTCCAATGTTCCATAAAGATTTCCAATGTTTCTAGATAATTGTAATTTAATCATTAATTAATGTATCAGCAGCCATAATGTTGTCGTGTCTCATAGTTATGAGAAATATGTTTAAATATTGAAGGTTATGTTGATATTAGCAGTTGTCTTTCTTGTATTTTTATGTTTGGGTCGCTATAAACATACGAGAATACTTGATATGCGGTTCAACATCGTTCGCTTGATTCGTTTTAGAAACTTCTAGAAGGCTCATTGTGTCATTTAAAATCTTAACGAAGTCAGTAAATAGTGCTAAGACCTGATTTATGGTATTAGATAAGGTTACGAGTGGCAACACTATCAGTAAAGTACAAATAATTACCGATTACACGACCTTAATTAATACTTCTTAAGACTTTAATTAACAATAACAATATATCACGTACAATGCGTAAAATTTCGCACATATTAAACTGCGCGTGTAACTACCTTTTTTCTAAGTTATTTCTGGGATTGTTGCAGCGCGAGTTGAATTTTTATCATCTCTTTTATATGGTTTTCAATGGGTGTGTGAGAACCGACTATCTTTATTTTAATGATCAGTTTGGTGTTATTGTGACTCTACAACGACAAATGTTAAGCCTTTAATAGTAGTGCAGTTGTACAGTAAACAAAACCATAATTATATATTTCATGCGAAGAAGTTGTTACGATACTGAGGCCCAAATGGATTGGGAAACCAAATGTATAACCTCGTTTAATAAAGTCTTTACTTGCTTACATACGAAAATGTGTACAAAATATTCGCATATCTACGAGAAATTTATTTAAAAGTATTTGACTTCAATTTCCAATTATAGTAACACAGTTTAGATCAAGTGGCTAGTGTATACAACACCCTAGTTAGTCTGAATTCTTTGCCATTCGATTTTAGGTGTATTCGACTCATCGTGCGTTTGTTTGGTCGGTTTGCGTATAATCGTTTTTCTTTTCACGACTTCGAGGATGTCTTATAGTTGACAAGAAAATTAATATGCGATCACTGGTTTCAATCAATCTCAGGTATTCTTAACTTATATCAGACTTATCTCGACTATGTTCATTTATACCCTACAGTTTGTCAGAATGGTGAGGCTGTCAACTTTAATTTAGCAAATCTTTAAACATACCCAAATTTACTTTTAAGTCTATAGATGGAGCTTGACCGAACTGAACGTTCGATGTGACTTTTCTTTTGATGTTTTCTATTCATGACATTATTTGCGGTGAATGTTATATTCAATTTTGTTTACCTAGACGATAATGCCAGGCTGTACAATTATTTTGGACTATCTGCACCTAATAACATGGGAGCAGGTCAAAAACAAAATCAGCATATTTTTATGATATTATTATTTATTCACGGTTCATTTTATGAATGTTTTATTGAATACATTTCCAACTGGGATCTAGATTATATCATTTGACAATGCTGAGTTTTATTATTGAAAATCACACAATCAATGGCTAACGGTTGTGGAAGAATGCCAATATTACGCTCTTTCAACCTTAGAGTGTTTTAGGTTAGCGCTCGTGGGAGTTATTCCAAACTGCGCATCGCGTTGGAGTTCATGTCGTCAACTGATATAAAATTTACAAACATTTTACTAGTATTAGATTACAAAATGTACCACACTATTCTGTTCAAGCCATTTATTCTCAGTATAGGATCTAACGAATGAGGCTTACCGTGTTAACCGGTATTATAAAACCCTTGTAACACCACGGAACTATCTAACACATGGAACCGAATCCACCCGCAAACAAGAGGCAAGAGTCACATAGACGTAAGAATTACGAGAAAATATCGAGAATAACTAAAATTCAGCGGACTCAACGGATCTTAGTTGATTCAAAAGTTCAAAGACTCTGATATCGAACGCAGAAACTATACGTAAATATTTACATGTAGTTTAAAGCTTTGCATGCATACCGAGCCAAATCATACTAAGTAATAACAATGTAGGGCTTAACAACAGTTTAATAACAGTCATGACGAAAGAGTTCTAATAAATTTTTCTTGTGATCAAGATCAGATCATAGTTTGGTTTGAAAATTAATATTAGAATGCTCATCCTACGTTGTTTATTTGCATGAATGGAATAGCTACATGGTGTATTTATATCAAATAAGTGGTGTGAACTCTAGACGTTTCCACTAGAACTATTATTTCTTATTTTGTTCATTGATTCACAGATTCATTATGTAAATTAATTGGCTTTATTTGTAAAACCGTTGAACAACAACGGCACACTCATATCGAGTGTGTCGGAAACAATGAGAACTGCCAGAGAGACATGCAGTATCATAAACAAGAAGTATCATCATGATATGCCGTAATTGATTATAAGATCTAGTAACTGTGGACATTCGCAATCAGTAAACTTATTCCACTTGTTTCATTTCTAATAAATATTTAACACACTTTTGTAAAATTAAAGAGTAATTTAATTATTATCAATTCCATTCCAATGGCCAATCAAGTTTAAATATCCATCGGTTTACGAGTGGAAGGTAGGACCAGTACGTGTTATTAAATGCTTTCTTATTTCGATATTTTTTTCAACCTGAAGATTGTTTTGATGTCTCAGAATAGTTGCAATATTAGTCACAGCAACATAAGATGTGTTGATATAATTTATTTTACTTATTTCTATACTGTATATATCGAAGACATGATGGGTTTTTCACTTATTTTGCATACATTTAAGGGTGCATCAGGAATTCATAATTTATCTATTAGCAGTGATGAATTAGATAACCTTCCAGACGTCCAGATTCCTGATCCAGGTTCCTGGATTTTCCCATTCATATCCCAACGGTGCGAAACAGAAATTCATATTTCTTGCAATAGTAAAATTCGTGTCGTTCAAAACATCCAATTGACAGACCTATCATCTTAATACTCATGGAATGTCTCTGGAAAATAAAGCATGAATTGTCACATTATCAAATGAGTTGCCAAACGAGACACTTAAATAAGACACTTATCGTTTCAGAATGTCTTTCTCTTGACTTTCTGCAATCGTCTTGCTATCTTTCTTAAATTTTTGTAGCATAGAATCGTTAATATAGCGTTCAGTTGCCATTGATATGATTTTCGACTATTTGAATACTTTATAAATGGTCATATACTACACATTACTATTCTTTTCGATATTCTGTACAAACATAAGATGCAGCGTATTAGTAATATAACCGCTATATCGTTGCTATAACTCATATGGGATGAAAGACCATCGTAATTGGTTTAAATAATGTCGAAAGACAAATTCAAGTTCTGCTGACATTTTAGGTTCAAATTATTGTGTATTTAGTAACTTAATCTTGACTTTTAAAACTTAACAATCCCATGCTGTCATTTTTAGCATTACCTGACGTTGTGTACCGTTAACTTCGACATTAAAACATACGTGGTTAGAAGTATTCTATTATGAAACTTGAAATTATAGCGTTTTCTAATACAATACCTCCTACATAACTAAACGTTAATGCCAATACATTCGCGTTTGAAAGGGAGAAATGTAGAAGCAACACTATATCCATAGATTAACCATTTGATAATACATGTACTATGAAGTCATGAATTAATTTAGGGAGATGGCACTACAATGCCAGAACAACCCCCCCCCCTAAGTCGGTGCAAACGAAAAACCGCCACACCTCTCAAAACTTAACTGCAATGTTAATCGAACAAGTAATTTTATATTTTTACAATATAATTACAATGAACTTCTAAGGGCACAGTACGTCTAGAGCCGAAGGCGTGTCTTGCCAGTTAATTCCAATACTGGCAGTTGACTTTGCAACAAATATGTCTTTAAATTCAATCTTTCTGCGTCTAGAACACATTCTGACAACAATTCAAGATTTTTATTGTGTCAAACAAATTCAATTAGAAGATAGGCGATTGATATGTAACATAAGGAGTAATATTTTAATTGTTCAAAACCTGTTTTTTGTTTTGATAAAGCAACCCCCTATGTCTTCACAATAGGGAATTTATTAGACAGCAAAATAATAGCATACTGCAAAAAGGTTTAAATGATATATCTTGAGTTTTTAAGGAAGGTTTTTGCAGTCCATATTCGTAACTTTTTGCATAACGTCCTGACGTCATTATTACATTATTTGACGTTATTATACGGTACCCTGTATATTGTGCTAGAATAATCAGATAATCAACCTTAATGTAGTAAATCTGAAAAGTACTTCAATTCACCTCTGTTAAACGATAGAAGAAACCGGTGCGACATTTTCCATTCATAACATAAACTTCACTGTTAAAGTGTATAGAGCTATATTTTAACAGTCATTCAATGTCAAAATAATTACTTGCATCGTTTTGAGTATGATACTAGACTACCTTAATTGCAAATCAAAACTTTGGATGGGTTCCGTGTACTTTGATTCAATCGTCGAAAAATAGACGATTCTTATAGCTTCATAGGGTGTTCTAGAACATTTTCATATGAAAATGGACAGTTTGCATGTCCAATAAATCACAGAGAGAGTTTCTGTTAAAACTTAAGCGAAAATAATAAAAAAATGATCAAATGGATATGAAAGCATAATTGTTTTTCAGTTTTTGAAACTTAAAAAAAATATCTTCCGATATAGCTATATACATTTTAAATCATTTGTGGTTAGTCTTGTATATTATTTTATTTACAAAAACCATGATGTTAGTCTGTACCATTATTTTTCATGTATCACATGAGAGCAGGTCGCAACCGGAATTTCAAAAACAGCATATGATATTATTTATTCATTTATGGTTCATTTTATGTTGTATTGAATACATTTCCAACAGGGATCTAGATTATATCAAATGACAATGCTGAGTTTTATTATTGATAGACATATGATAAATGGCTTCCGGTTGTTGAGGAATGCGTAATAAGTTACATTCTTTCTTTCACAGAATGCTTAAATTAAGCGGATTTTGGTAATTCCAACCGAGGCATATAGTTGGAGTTGCTATTGATAATATAAGATACACACATTTTGTGTTTTGTGTTTTGTGTATTAATTATTCGAGGTTGATATTGGGAAATACGTTCAGACTTCATTGAGTAAGTCGTGATATCATATTCCTGATGTTAGCCATCGCCAGAATGGTTTGAGAAACGAGACGCCAATTCCCAATATTTAATGCTATGCTTTGTATTTGGTAAACCAAGGTCATTGTATGCGGAACGCTCTCCGGCCTATCTCACTTGAATATAAAGTTATATCACCAAGGCTATCGAGGCGAACATCCTTGCATGCCACGCTCAAGTGGGAAGCTGTATCACCTAGACTAACGAGACGGTTTAAAACGTTAAATGAAATATTGTATAGGATCTAATGAATTATTTCTTCCATGCAAAACGGGCTTTTCTAACACCATGGTATATGTAACACCAAGATGCAATTTAACGCATAGAACTAATTTTACACTCTATTTCTACTTCGGTACTCGTCATAATCCTCCTGGCAGACATATTTGTTGAAGCAATTTCTCTACAACATACATCATACGCTAAAACAATACTTTCAATATTTTCTTGACATACCAAGTCGACATATATTTAATATAGATAACGTAGAGTCTTCTGCCAAGCGT
The DNA here is from genome assembly GCA_963678985.1 of Spisula subtruncata. Classification (NCBI taxonomy): domain Eukaryota; kingdom Metazoa; phylum Mollusca; class Bivalvia; order Venerida; family Mactridae; genus Spisula; species Spisula subtruncata. The sequence goes on from OY787660.1 coordinate 6,811,216, forward strand.
AACAAAAACGCTCCAATAAACAAGACCCTATGATGCTTTGTGAAATTGAACCGTCTTGTCGAATGCTCACTATGCGATCGTTTTTGAATGAATGGAAAAGTTATTAATATCCAATTACTTGTGTAAATTCTAGTGGTTTCTACTTGACAAATTTGTCTAACTTTGTTCATTGGTGTGCCTTTCTCATGAAGTTCAAATAATCAGATTGACAGATCTATCATCTTAATACTCATGGAATGTCCCTGGAAAATAAAGCATGAATTGTCACATTATCAAATTTGTTGCCAACGAGACACTTTAATAAGACACTTATCGTTTCAGAATTTCTTTCTCTTGACTTTCTGCAATCGTCTGGTTATCTTTCTTAAACCTTTTGTGGCATGGAATATAAATATATGTTTCAGTTGTCCTTGTTATGATTTTCGACCATTTGGATACATTTGTACTTTTAAAATGTTCATATATTACTAATTACTATTCTTTTCGATATTCTGTAAAAACATAAGATGCAGCGAAACATCTATATGAGTACATTGTATAATCACTATATCGTTGCTAAAACTCAAAGGGGATGAAAAAAAACATCACAATTGATTTAAATAATGTCAAAAGACAAATTCAAGTTCTGCTGAAAATACAGCTTCAAAACATATAGAATTAACGTTTTGATGACTCTTAATACGGAAGTGAATTTTTACAATCTCATGTGCTCACTTTTATTATTACCAGTATATGTGTATCTGTAATCTCGACATTAACACTTACTTGGTAAAAAATATTTTACTATGAAACAAGACGTTGTAGCGGTTTCTAATACAAGACATCCTCCGTAACAAAACGTTAATACCAATACAATCCCAAGTGAAAGCTTTTACAATATCATAATCTTAACTTGATGCATTCCAGATCTTCCTTGATGTAATTTACAAATTGATCATATAATTTCTGGTAGTACATGTATACGTATTTGTACAAAACTACCAAAGGTAAGGGAGAAATACAGAAGCTAAACTACATCTATAAATAAACCATTTGATTATGCTTTGAAGTCATGAATTAATTTGGGGAAATTTTATCAGTATCTTTGGCGTATTTGATCTCGCCACAAAGTCACACGTTTTAGTGAAATGAACGTACATGCATATAGATTGCAAACTATCCAAAATGTACTTTGACCTATGTCGGTACAAATGATAAAAAGGTAAAAAACCTCAAATCTGAACTGTAATATTAATTATACAAGTAATTCAATATTTATACAATATGATTAGAATGAACTTCTACGGACACAGTACCTTTAACGCTTAAGGCATGGTTCGACAGTTTATTCAAATGTTGGCTGTTGACTTTGCCACAAATATATCTTTGAAACTCAATATTTCTGCGTGATACTATATAAAACAAATATATTTGAAGAGAATTATTGCATTTGTTCAAACAAACTTCAAATGTGCAGATATGCAGACTCCATGTGCATTAATGTGGATGAAGTATCAAAAAATGGTGTATAACTTGAGTTTTTAGGAAGTTTTTGTAGAGCCAATACTCGGATCAATTCGCATTACGTCGCAAACGTCATTCTTACATTATTCGACTTAAATTAAGTCACAATGCAACACGTATTTCATAGTTAAACCATTTGATGAATTCTTGACATTAACTGTTCAAAATAGCATCAGGCTTTAGAACAACGTTTGAATTTTGCATCTATGTATACAATTCCATTTCGAATTTGGTTAAACAACTTACTACTCGTTAATCGATATTGGATAAGGCTGTGAGTTTCAACACTACCACTAAAGTACAAAGTATAGGTTTGTATATTTACTGATTACGCGACCTTAATTAACATTTATTAAGACTTTAATTTACTAACAATATATCACATGCAATGTGTACATTTGCGCACCTATTAAACTGCTGGTGTAACTACTATTTAACTAAGTTATTTCTGGAATTGTTGAATTATAAGAGTGGTCCATGGGTGTGTGAAAATCAACGATCTTAGGGTGTTATACTGTCATTTTGAATCTTCCCCGACAAATGTTAAACAAACGTTGATAGAAGTGCAAGTGTACAGTTTGTATGGTATAGATATTGTACATTACTGTAAAAAGATGTTTGTATATAAATATAATAGTAATATTATAATAATAAATATTTGCCTTCAATTTCCAATAATTGTAACAAAGTTTAGACCAAGTGCCCGTAGATACAACACCCCCAAGTCAGTTTGAATTCTTCACAATTCAATTTTACATACGAATAATATTGAACTGAACTTTTATCCATTCGTTTGTCGCGTTTCTGTTCGAAGTGAACAGCGAGGAACAACATATCGTTGAATTCTAATAATTGGCAAGTTATCTTGCAAGCGATCACTGGTTTCTATTCATCTTGATCTACTTTGTTCGGCTATTTCATTGGACGATTTGGTTCATTTACTAGTATACCAAGTTTGTGGATGAATTATTTCTTCCGATGATTCTTTTCTTTTGATGTTTTCTTTTTATGACGTGAAATGTATTGCGAAATTACTTGCGGTGAACCTAGTATTCAATTTCGTTTACATAGACAATAATGCCAGTCTGAACAATTATTATGGACTATCTGCACCTAATAACATTTCAAAAACAGCATATGCTATTATTTATTCATTCATAGTTCATTTTATGAATGTTGTATTGAATACATTTCCAACAGGGATCTCGATTATATCATATGACAATGCTGAGTTTTATCATTGACAATCACACGACGAATCTGTACTGGTTGTGAAAGAATGCATAAAGTATTATCTTGCAAATAAGGTATGAGAAAATCAGACAGAGAAGGTAGCACTCAACCTAACCAGCCGAGCACAGAAATCAGAAACACCACAACACAACTACACTGCTCAAACATAAACCGAAGAAACAATTAAAAGTCAAAGTCCCCGACGAAAAATGCAGGATAACCTAATTTCACAAAGAAATTATAGAATAGTCGTAATTGCACGAGACCGAATGAAACGCAGCCAAGCCCCGACCAAGTTCCACAAGACCCTGCTTCACGGAGCAACAGCACAAACCAATGCCAAGATGGCGTCCAAAATGAGACACAACCACCCCGTGACGTAGTTTAAAACACCAAGGACAGTGACCTAACTTAATGCGACCTGAAGAACTACGACTTGGTCTAGTTTAAAATAATGGACAAGGTAGGAATGGGGCGGGAAATAACATAAGTACGTATTTCTAGATGCATATTGCTCCAGAATATGCCAACCAGAAGACACCCAGCGACCAAACAAGGTATAACCACATAAGAGTGATTTATATAAGCGCTAATGGGGGTTTAATGACCGTTGAGTCCGAAAGCCAGACCGAATCCTATAACAATCCAAGCGAAAACCTTGACTACCACCCTCTAATAGGTATTAGCCATATCACTAAGACTAGTCATTTGGTTCTAAACATTTGTGTACTATCTAACAAGAACTAGTACCATAGCGTCAATTTTACACCAAGAACAATACAACGCATGACACCTAACTAAATTGAACCAGCTGCAATTTTGTATAGACATACGAATGTAAGAGAAATTGAAACAGGAAAATTAAAAAGACTTATCCGATATTAGTTTCAATAGCACTAGCTCAACAATATGAATCATACATTTTTAACTTTTTTGATAGACCGAGTCGACTTATATTTAGTACATGTATAGACAATGAAAGTTCTACTTGCAAACGTAACAAAAGGGCTCAAATAAATTATACTCATCATCGGAATCAGACCCCCTGATGCTATTGAATCGTCAGGTAGAACGCCCTTTCTGCGTTCGTTTTTTAATCAATTCACCAGTTATTAATATCCAATTACTTGTGTAAACGCTAGTGGTTTCTACTTGACATATTAGTTTTCTAACTTTGTTCGTTGATGCGCCTTTTCTCAGTTCCATTATGTAAATTAATTGGCTTTATTTGTTGCACCGTTGAACAACAACGGAGCACTCATGTTTAGTATGGCGGAAACCATGTCAAATGCCAGTGAGACGGAAACCGGAAGTATCACTAACCGGAAGTATCGTCATGAATTGTTGTAATTGATTATAAAATCGAGTAACCGTGGCCATTCGCAGTCAGTAAACTTATTCCACAAGTGGCATTTCATAAACACGTATACCTAACATACGCAAGAGTAAAACAATAACCGCAAACACATAAGATGTGTAGATATAATGGGGTTTATGTATTTGCAACTATCAGTTCATCTTTTTTGTCCAATTTGCATACATTTTATTTGGTGAAACATGCATACATTAATTTGCTATGTACAGTAACAAAATTTAATTAATGTAATAAGCTTACAATTCAGCTATATATACATGTATATATCACTCGGTAATAACGTTATGTCGACTCTTAGAAACGTTCATACTGGTCAATAGATTTGAGATGTAAGTCATTACAATACTAAACCATATAAGGATGCATGCCAGATCTCCTTTAATGTAATTTACAAATTAATCATATCAATTTTAATTTCTTAATTGCGCAAGACTTCTAAAGGCTTTGGAAATATACAGAATAAATAGTTACACAATTTGAGTTATGTTGAGAAGTTTTATTTTGAAACATAATATCATTCTCTTTGAAAATGTGAACTACAAGCCCGAAATATCGCTAACATTAGTGAAATGCGCATACAAGATGTGACTGGCAAGGTACCGTTATGTCTGGAAAATCCCTAATTTGGTACAAATGCCACACCTAGACACTTGACAAATATAAAAAGTAGTGTCATTTGAACGAGAAATTTTACATTTTTTACAATATGGTTAGAATAAAGTGTTCTTATCCATGTTTGGCAATTTATGCAGATGCAGGCTGTGAACTTTGCCACGAATATATCTTTGAAATCCAATATTTCTGAGTCTAGAACACATTATGACAACAATTACATGGTCTTTATTGTGTAAAACAAATTCAATTCGAAAACAGGCGATTGGTAAGTCACATAATGGGCAATATTTGAAGAAAAGCCCCTATGCAGAAACAGGGGTGAAGGTATAAGACTGAAATATAATTGGTAAGTAAGCTCAAGTGTTAGTATTTTCTAACATGTTTCCGTGTACAAATACAAACAGAGGAACGTATTGAGATAATTGAATTGCCTTATGCCGCTTATATTGTCTAGAAATCGGTTTACAAAAGAAAAGTAAAAATCGAGGGCATCTTAATTTTAGCACCTAATATTTAAGTAATAGTGTATATTTTGACAGTTTTCAAATTCTTTCTTAGTCAATTTCAATGTTCAAACGTTTTATCCTATTAGTTGGCCCTTCACAATTGTACTAAATACGGATTGTACTTGGAAACTGAGCACAGGAAGATGGGTGTTTGAACAAATTAAATAGAAGTGCTTATGTGATGTATCAATCGTCCGTCTTCGAATTGAATTTGTATTATGCAATAACGACCATGCAATGGTTGTCAAAATGTGTTCTAGACGCAGAAATATTGGATTTTAAAGATATATTTGTAGCAGAATTCAAAGTAAGTTTTTGCATAAACTGTCAAAACAGACTTCAAGCGCTAGACTTACTGTGCCCTTAGATGTTTAGTCTAATCATATTGTAAAATCTTTTGAATTACTCGTACAAATGACATTACAGTTAGATTTGAGGAGTGTATAGGTATATTTACACCGAATTAGGGAAGATTACAGAAGTTGACGTGTTTCTGTCACTCACATGTACATCTCCCTAAATTGAAGTACAAATAATTGCTCTTGTGTTACCTGCAATTAAATGCAGGAAACACTAGAGTTATTATTTGTACATGTAGTTTTTTTTTCGAACTAAACCTGAGAAGTAGAAAATACATTTCCATCCGTGCAATCATATTGACAAAAAATATATTAAAAAAGTTTTCATCAATCATCGTAAAATCAAGAATTGAGTGCCAAGTCGTTGAATGATTACTTATAGTTTTCGGTCAGCATACGATTTATGTAAACACCCGGCAACTTACGAAATTTGGTATGCTTAGATTGAGAAAGTCACTTACGACCTTATATAATCAATGCATATTTGAAAGATGAAGTTGAAAAAGCTTGTTCTTCCAAAAGCGAACACTGATTGTCAGAAAGTTTTTCTTCTTTTCTCAAAATATTCAGTGTGTTGTTAGATCATTCTAATCCAGCATTATCATGATGTCCACATGTGTTAAATCTAGCACAGTTCAATAATTCAAATAGAAGGACGAATTGGTGGGCATGTAAAAAGATCAAGAGCAAACTTGTAATATATTTATGAACTTATGAGTTTATGAAGTTAATAGCAAAATGAAGATTTAAAGCATAAATGAAGTTATCAGATACGAAGAAAGTGTTATGTAACGTTATTCATATCGAAACTATCCTCAACACTACCATGCAAATATACTGTAAATTTCTTAAGATATTCATACAGCATCACAAATCGTTCAAACAATCCGATCAGGAAATAATACATAAATAAAATATTAATACAACTATTTGTGTCAATAAACTGTTGGTGCCAAAAACATTTCGTGGGTGATCCTGTTAACACATTATTCATTATCAACATTATGCACCATTCGTAACTTTAGAACGCCGGAATAAATCGACGCTTGATTCCTCAACACGGTATAATGGTTGTTTTACATTTATGAGTGCTTGGTAGTTCATGGGGAAATATATTTCATAACAATTATTCATGAAGGAAAACCACTTGTTGTGAAATTTGGAGGTCAATTCTCAGGAATTGGATACGTTGCGCGAGATCATAGACATTATAAAAGTGAATAGGCCCCCAAAGAACATTAATGATTTTATAGCATAATCGAATTGTCTATCATTGTAGTGCTTCTGAAATGCTGTACGCCTAGAGCAGTTATGTGCAAATATACGACCTGGCATCATATGATCAAATTGTAGATTACATTACAGAATATCTGGTATACATCATGTTATGATTATGTTGTTGCAATGTCTTTTAGTCTCGTATACGCTCACATGTGTGTTGGCATCAACGTATATGTAAAGTCTTGCAATTTTACATATGTACTACTCTACATGTATATTCGTCAGTTTTTGTATTGTCCTTTGATCGTTTAGTTGTCCGATTAATAATTGTGTACCATGTAAATTGTGTTTGAAATTAACCGTATAATTATTAAGGTACTCTATGTAAATGCTGACAATGTGTGGGTTTCGAGAACAACAGCACATGCTTCATTCGGTCATCACAAGCCATTGCGACAATATTAAGTATTATTAATATTACAATTCATTGCGACAGACATTTTCAATTCATTGCAACAAAGCCCTTAGAAAGAAAACCAGACAAATCAGGAAGGCTAGTGGAAGATTTGAATTGAATTTATGTGTTGATATGTTGTTGCTTTTTAAAGTATCAGAGTCAATACATATTTCTTTTTCTTGGGAAAAGCCATATGTAGACATCTGATTCGTTGAACTATTTGACTATTGCCAATAAAGAAATTTCCGGCTGATACCATAATAAAATATCCGATATTAGTCCGCCAGTGAAGTTATTTTAATAACCAGTGTATGTAAATATGAATTTCAGATGCGCCAAATAAAGTGTATGCAAATATGTAATGTCAAAAGATGGACATCATTGTAGCAAGGATATTAACACATTTATAAGCATAAGACATATTAAGCTAACATTGCAATATGTGAATTATTTAAAAAGCATCGGGCCTCTTAAAATATATGGATGGAATCAGAGTTTGTCTGTTGTATAAACCGGTGATTTGACAAAACTGTTGTATTAAAATGACTGAAATGGATGTTCAATACTCGATTATTTGCTCATCAATCGTTCATACATGTTTCTATATAGTAACAACTTTTTAAATTAAAAGGTATCCTGGTCTTATCCAATGTGCTGACCTGGTCACCGTTGTGTGAGATTTCTTACCAAACGAAAGGCATAATATCAACCACTTTATTCACCCATACGACTTCAGACGCAGTTGTCGGGTATCGACTTTTATTTAACTCATTTGTTTGGTGCCAAATGTGCATAGTATAGTATTATCAAACAAAATAAGTAATATCTCGACATCATTTGAGAAAGGACTTAGTGCGTACGATCATCCGGCATTTGTGGTAAGGAGAATTCTAAACACTGGTAGGAATTTGATGGAGCTTACCGACTAGCTTCATCACCTTGTTTAAACTCGACCCACTTTTGAAATCACTTACATATACTCTTACTTAATGGTCTACAACTGTGCAGTCTTACACCTACACACATGATACAGAAACATTTCTACCTATACGGCAAGAGTGGTGGTTAACCAATTAAATATTTTCATTTTGATACATAGGGCTTTTCTTCAAATAGTTCCCATTATGTGACTTATCAATCGCCTGTCTACCATTTGAATTTATTTTATACAATAAAGACCATGCAATATTTGTCAAAATGTTTTCAAGACGCGGAAATATTGGATATTTAAGATGTATTTGTGGCAATTTGTATTAACTGTCAAAAAACGCTAGACGTACTACGCCCTCGGAAGCTGACTCTCATCACATTGTAAAAAATCTTAAATTACTCGTACGAATGTCATTACTGGTTAGATTAGATGAGTGTTGATGTTTTTCATTTGCACCAGATTACGGGATGTTTTAGACTTTGAGGCATTTTGTTAGTCACAATCGTGTACGCACATTTTACTAATGTACGCGAAATTGCTGCGATATCTAATGCGTCAATGAATATCGATAATATCTCTCCAAATAAGATCCGTGAAGTTGGCAGCGGGTAACAAGTTCGTAGTTCGATATTCAATTTCTAACTGATAGCCAATACCGAACTAGCACAAAGTTCGTTATTCGACACCCATTGGCCAATACCGAACTGGTGTCCAATCTGCTGCCAGCACCAAGTTCGATATTCAACCCCAAAAAAGGCGAATACCGAACTGGGGTCGAATCTTCTCCCAGCAGCGGGTTCGATATTCAACCCCCAAAAAAGCCGAATACCGAACTGGGGTCGAATCTGCTGCCAGCACCAAGTTCGATATTCAACCCCCAAAAAAGCCGAATACCGAACTGGGGTCGAATCTGCTGCCAGCACCAAGTTCGATATTCAACCCCCAAAAAAGGCGAATACCGAACTGGGGTCGAATCTTCTCCCAGCAGCGGGTTCGATATTCAACCCAAAAAGAAGGCGAATACCGAACTGGGGTCGAATCTGCTGCCAGCACCAAGTTCGATATTCAACCCCCCAAAAAGGCGAATACCGAACTGGGGTCGAATCTGCTGCCAGCACCAAGTTCGATATTCAACCCAAAAAAAGCCGAATACCGAACTGGGGTCGAATCTGCTGCCAGCACCAAGTTCGATATTCAACCCCAAAAAAAGGCGAATACCGAACTGGGTCGAATCTTCTGCCAGCAGCGGGTTCGATATTCAACCCAAAAAGAAGGCGAATACCGAACTGGGGTCGAATCTGTTGCCAGCACCAAGTTCGATATTCAACCCCAAAAAAAGGCGAAAACCGAACTGGGGTCGAATCTGCTGCCAGCACCAAGTTCGTTATTCAACCCCAAAAAAAGGCGAAAACCGAACTGGGGTCGAATCTGCTGCCAGCACCAAGTTCGTTATTCAACCCCAAAAAAAGGCGAAAACCGAACTGGGGTCGAATCTGCTGCCAGCACCAAGTTCGATATTCAACCCAAACAAAGCCGAATACCGAACTGGAGTCGAATCTGCTGCCAGCACCAAGTTCGATATTCAACCCAAAAAAAGCCGAATACCGTACTGAGGTCAATCTTCTGCCAGCAGCGGGTTTGGTATTCAACTTGATAATATTGCGAATACCGACCTGGTTCGAATCTGCTGCCAGCTATGGGTTCGATATTCAACTACAAAAAGGCGAATATCGAACTGGGTTGGATTCGTCTGCCAGTAGCGGGATTGATATTCAACTTGAAAAGATGACGAATACCGAATAAGGGTCGAATCTCTTCTGCCAGTGCAATTTGGTGTTTCAGTCGTACTGGTTATGTGTAATTGATCTACTTCTTCAGTTATGTTACTGATCTGATCTACGAGTCGAACAGTCGATAAAGCAATGTATTCTCATTTGTATAAAGCATGACATAAGAATGCTTTCGCCTTTATATTCCATTCTTGACTTATATTTCATGTATTGCTTTCAATCACTTATTGTAAGATTCTCAAGTAATAAACCAATTTACTGTTATCCATATTTTTTTCATTTACTTGTTATATCCATTGGGTCAGTAAATTCAGTTGAACCTGGACTATTATCTACCCAGTAAACAGTACGATTGGTGAATCAAACAGGTAGTCCTTGACCAGTTCGACTCGTAGATCTGATCAGTAACATTACTGAAGAAGTACAGATCAATTACACATAACCAGTACGACTGAAACATCAAATTGCACTGGCAGAAGAGATTCGACCCCAGTTCGGTATTCGGCTTTTTTTGGGTTGAATATCGAACTTGGTGCTGGCAGCAGATTCGACCCCAGTTCGGTATTCGCCTTTTGTTTGGGTTGAATATCGAACTTGGTGCTGGCAGCAGATTGGATACCAGTTCGGTATTGGCCAAAGGTTGTCGAATAACGAACTTTGTGCTAGTTCGGTATTGGCTATCAGCTAGAAATTGAATATCGAACTACGAACTTGTAACCCGCTGTCAACTTCACGGAGCTCCCAAAATAACTGGTATTTAATGTTCCTGTATTTCTTCCGTGTCTTTTGTAGTTTGGTGCGACCAGGCGCGTAGCCAGGCATACGCCCGTACACCCGGGCGTACGCTCCATGGAAAAAATCATAAAATGAACTGACTCAAAAATGCAATAAAATTCGATGCCGCAATAGGGTTAGGCATAAATGTTCATTAATGGAGGCAGTCTTCCTTTTGAATTCAGGGTATATTCTAGGTATTTTTCTAGCTCGCTGCGCTCGCTCATCAACTTTCAAAATGAATTTCATCGGGTAAATTGCAAGCTGTCCAAATAAATAAACAATACAACCTCGCTTTATATTTAATTAAATAGAGGATATTTGTATTTTTCCGTGTATGATCGGCTGATAATTCACCGAGTGAGCAGCTGATGTAATATTTTCACGAGTGGCGTAGCCACGAGTGAAAATATAAGTCAGCTGCTCACAAGGTGAATTATCAAACGATCATACACGGTAACATACTAATATTCTATTTATTTCGTGCCTCAAATAGCTTAAATGATGGAAATACTCCACTATATACCTGAAATGTTTTGCGTGACGTCGTTTTCCCGCCATGCACACGTCGAGTTGCAATCAAATAGTTCTTCTGCAATGGCTTCAATTTCGTCCTTTTGTTTTACATTTATGTACATATAATGTTGTGTTATTTGTTAAAGATTTACTTTACCAAATAAATATCGCCAAATAGAGAACCTGAAGGTAAAGCCATCAAGTAGAGGACATGTATGTATGACCTGTTGCTCAGGTAAACATTTTTTCATCTAGCTCGATTCGTTCGCTCAAAAATGTACTGAAGTGAATATAATCATGCAGGGAACATGTATGTATGACCTGCTGCTTAGGCAAACAGTTTTTTCTAGCTCGCTTCGCTCGTTCAGTATTGTATTTCGTGAATATAATCAAGTAGGGGGCATGTATGTATGACCTGCTGCTCAGGCAACCAGTTTTTTTTCTAGATCATTTCGCTCGCGCAGTACTGTGAATATAATCAAGTAGAGAGCATAAAAAGTATGTATGTATGCCTGCTGCTCAGGCAAACAGAGTTTTTTCTTACTCGTTTTGCTCGCTTCTTAAGTACTGTTATAAGTGAATATCATCAAGTTGAGAATGAGTATACGTGTCTGCTGCTCAGGTTAACTGTTTTTTTCTTGCTAGTTTCGCTCGCATAATACATTAAAATTTTATCACTTGGTTTCACGTGGAGTCTGTTACTATATACATGTGTATATACTCCCCAAAAACTAAATCTAAAAACGGGCGTATACTCTGATTTGACCCAGCTACGCCCCTGGCGACCATACGACCTGGCACCATATGATCACTTTGTAAATTACATTGCAGACGATATAGAATACATCCTGACATGATTATGTTATTGCAATGTATTTCAGCCGCATGTATGTATTGGCGTCTACGTAAATTGGCGCATGGTCGTGCCATACCATATAACGCTTGTAATAGGCATTTACTGTGACCTTTCTGTTTGTTTTATTGGATGGATTGTTTTCTGACCGCTAATATAAACGTCACGTATGGTTTAATTAGAATTAACAGTCCTTATGTAAATGATGATCAATACACGTGTATACATTTGTTTTAAAAAGTCGCATAGAATAAGTACCAGATAAATATTTAAATGTTTCAGCGTTCATTTTCCCTTCAGGCCTAAAAGGTTAAGCATACAATAGTTCAAGTCCCCAGAAAATGATTATGTCACTGTCCTAAGTGTTTTAAGTAGGTCACACCGCGGGCTTGTTGTGTCTCATTTTGTCGCCGTTTTTTGGCATAGGTTTGTGTGGGCATTGCCCAGGGTAGTTGTGTTGTGGTGTGTCTGATTTCTGTGTTCGGCTGGTTAGGTTGAGTGCTACCCTCCCTGCCGGATTTTCTCATACCTTTTTGAAAAATATTTTTCAAACCATTTCTGGGGACTTGAACTTTAGTATGCTTAACTGGTCATATAGAGTTCGTCCCCATAAAACTATGCTAACATATAAACAATTTATTAATCAAAAGTAATTTTTAAAATGTTTGGAAATAAAATCAATAGTGGATGTTCTATTCACAGATCATTTCAACAAACGTTTTAAACAATGCAATCAGACAAATGCCGAAAGTCCAGCGAAAGATAAAAAATCTGAAATCAAAATGAAATTGTCAGCGTTAATTTTGTGGAAATGGGTTATCAAAGCGTATTGTTCTCTACATAAAATTGCAATTCATTTTTTCAGATTCGCATGGATATTTCATACGCATATGAACTAATTGTCATGCAAATCTGGTTCTTTGAACAGTTAGAATATTGCCAGAAATATAAAATTCCGTCTGACACCGCCGGGATATAATATTATAATAAATGATACAATTCAGGAGGATCTTGCTATCCGGTATCCGGTATCCGGCTGTCTGGGAGGTTATTATATTATCCACAGTGTGGAAACATGAATTTCATATTCGCAAAACAAAATGTATGCAAATTAGTAATATCAAAAGATGGACCTGTTTAAACATTTATCAGCATAAGAAATAGTTAGTTGATAACGTTTTAATGTGTGAATTATGTAACTATATCGGGCCTATAAAAATCTTCAGATGGAATAAGACTGTTGAATAAACCAGTCACTTGATCAAATTATGCTGCTAAAATTACTGAAATAGACCTCCAATACTCAATTATTTGCCCATGTATCGTTTATACATGTTTTTATACAGTAAAAACTTCTTAAAATGAAAATGAAAAGTTATCATGATCTCATCCTATGTGCTGCCTGGTCACCTTTGTGTGAGGTTTCTATACCATTGGAAAGGCATAATATCAACCACTTTATTCGACCATTCGACTTCAGACGCATTTGTGGGGTATCGACCTTTTATTTAACTCATATATTAGGTGCCAAATGTGCTAGTAAAGTATTATAAAACAAAAGAAGTAATTTCACAAAATCATTTAAAAAAGGACTTTGTGTGTGCGATCGACCGGCAATTCCGGCATTTGTGGTAAGGAGAGTTCTGAACACTGGTAGGAATGTAATGGAGCTTTCCGACTACTTTCATCACCGTGTTTGAGCTCGACCCATTTTTGAAATTACTTACATATACTCATACTTAATGGTCTACAACTTTGCCATCGTACACCTTCACACGTGATACTGCAAACATTTTTACCCATACGGAAACAGTGGTGGTTAACCAATTAAATATTTTCCATTTCGATACATAACATAGGCCTAAGGGCTTTTCTTCAAATAGTTCCCATTATGTGACTTATCAATCGCCTGTCTTCGAATTGAATTTGGACCATGTGATAGTTGTCAGAATGTGTTTAAGACGTAGAAATATTGAATTTTAAAGATATATTTGTGACAAAGTCAACAGCCAGTATTTGGATAACCTGTCAATATAGGTTTCAAGCGCTAGACGCACTGTGCTCTTAAAAGTTCATTCAAATCATATTGTAAACATCTTTAATTTCTCGTACGAATGACATTACAATGTGCATTTGATGAGTGTCGAGGACTGTCATTTGCACCGAATGAATGCATATTATAGACTAAGAGGCATTCTGTGGCAATTCTGTACACACATTCCACTAATGTAAGTTACATTTTTTGCGAGATCCAATACACAATTTGATAATATTTCCCCCAATTCATTAATGATTGTATAGCCTCATTGTTATTAAGTGTTTCTGTATTTCTCTCGTGCCTTTAGTAGTTTATGCAAACATACGACCTAGAACCATATGATCAATTTGTAAATTTGTAAATTATATTACAGACAATATGGAATGCATCATGTTATGATTAATTAAGTTGTTGCAATGTATTTCAGTTACGCGTATGTATTGGCGTCAACTTAAATATACTCAGGGTCATGTCATACCGTGTAACGCTTTCGGTAGTCACCTTTGCCTTTCTGTTTTGTTTTATTGGATTTATAGTTTTCTGACCACATCACGATTCGTTTAATTAGAACTAGCAGTGTAACGGTAAAGGTGTGGAACCCAAAATGGTCCTCAATGTGTAGTTTGTATACACTTTTTGTTTAAACAATTAATTTGATTCTAAGAATAATTACCTGAGTAAGTATTTAAATGAGTCTCTGCACGCCTTGGGGGTATTCGGTAAAAATTCTTGTAACAATTTTCTTAGGGATGGGGTGAGCGATTTTATACTTTAGGCCTACTGGTCATAATAATTATGAATTTCTTTCCATTAAAATAATAGTAAAATAAACATTCAATTTAGCGCAACTATTTAAGTGCTTGGAAATAAAGTCAACACTGTAAGGTCTATTTACAAATCCCGCCAACACATCTTTTAACGAAGGTAACTAGACAAATGCAGAAAGTCGAGCGGAAGTAAGACATTTTTAAATCAAAATGGCATTGTCAGTGTTGACATAAAATGGCAATTCATGTTTTATATGAAAGCTAATAGACTTGCAAATTTGATTCTTATAACTATTTTACTATTGCCGAAATAATTGAGTTTCAGCCTTAAACCGTCGGGATATCAATGGGATAATCCAAGAAATCCGGATCTGGAATCCAATCTTCTTGGAGTTTATTTGATAAACCGCTGTATGTAAATATGAATTTCAGATGCATCAAATAAAGTGTATGCAAATTGTCCATATCAAACGTTGAGCAATATAATGACAATGATATGCATAAGTACATGAACTTTTTTCGTTGCGTTGCTGTGGGTGAGTTATGATACAACTGAATTGAGCCACCCAGAAATCTTAAGGTGTTATTGAAGTGTTGGCTGAATCTTTTCATAAGTTAAGTCCTGCCTTCCTGTCCGATTTCCTCATATCTTTTTAACAGTCATTTACTATAAATACACACTCCTTTAGCAAAAGATCAATTATTGTGTATGTTATTAGCATTGTTTTAGAATACCACGGGTGGTATAATGATAACGTTTTTTCTCCGTAACATTATATTATAATCAATTACGACAATTCCTGACGATAACTTCCGGTCTGCGATACTTCCGGTTTGTGATACTTCCGGTTTCTGTCTCAGTGACATTTAGTATTGTCTCAACACTCGGCTATTGGTTTTTGTCAAACGTTTTTACAAATGAAACCAATTTAATTTACATAATGGACTCTAGGAAAGGCGCATCAATGAACAATGTTAGAACTAATATTTCAAATACAAACCTCAAGAGCTTAAGTTATGGGATATTAATAACTCACGTAGCATGAGCATTCGACCTGACGTTTCCATTTTACAAAACATGCTTTGATCTGCTCATGAACATGAGTAGACTTTGTTTGAGTACTTTTGTTATGATTTGTGAGTACATTGTCTGAACTGAATATGAATTCATAGAATATCATACAAAGTTTTTAGTACTGGACTTTCTGGTTCGATATACGAGTCTTGTGTTTAACCTTTGTTTCAATAATATATACAGAAGGAAGTTTACCTAAACCGTTTTCCTGGAATAGACAACTTCTAAACAAGTATAGGACATCTGCTAAATCCGGCCATTAAAAACAAAGCAGCATATCTGACGGCGATCTATCAACTTCGCTTCCATGTCACGCCTAAATACAATCATTATTTATGATGTATACAACATACTTATTAGTTAAGTCTAAAATTTGATGATTGACCATTATATAATACAATGATGAAATGATTTGTGTTCTCTTTTCAGGTACACTGAAGGTTCTACTGCACCATGTTCACCAAGATCTCGAGTCCTGGTCGTTGGATGAAACCACCATTAACAACATACAAGAACTACAGACCCTAGCTGAGACATTAAGTGATAAATCTCTACCATATGTTCAACAATCTGATCCTATGTATTACAACAGTAAGTATCTACTGTAACAGTATCAATATTCAGTCTCAGTCAACAAACTCCTAGTCTCCTACACGCCATCTCTCATTATCTGTCACAAATATGTAACTTTTAAAGAATAATAAAGAATTTAAATATGCACGTAAGTTTAAGAACTTCGTAAGTGATTTGATAAAACAGTACCTAGTACACCAAGATCAAAAAGCAAGTGTGCATTATGAAGGTTTACAATGTACACGTCGCATTTTTTCATGGGAATTAAAGTTTTAAAAAATATGTTGGTAATGTTCATGCCGATCGTTTTATGAAATAGTAACTGCTTGGTGTTTTGGTAAAATGACATGTACTTCAATTCCCTGATGTACTTCATTTAGAAATTAAGCTAATATTTAAGATGTACGACTCGTAGAATGAGATGTAATTCGAGAAATATCTCGGGACTAAACCTTAAATATACGACAAAATATTATGAACTAAGGTGCTGCCTATATTGCGAATTTTATCATAGACAATTATTAACTATTTAGACAAACAACAAAATATTGCAATACTTGACAAAATACTGATATATATATAATACGACCGTTAAACATTTGGGTTGAAGTACCTCTGATCATGCCGCACTTGCGTGCGTTGTAAAGACGTCGAGATGACAACGGTACCCATTGTAGTCGTAAATACTAAAACGCACTAACACATTCATTTTAATCGGAACAGGATAGAACAGATTTGAATATCAAAGACATGTACAAAGTACATATTCATCATTACAAACATATATACGAACATGGATATCGTGGTAAATAGACAATACACAAAATATACATATCAGCAATACAATAGTATACAATAAGTCATGCACATAGATAGATGTAGGGGATACACATATAAACATAATTAATTTGATAAATTTTTAATAAAGTCGACTATATTTGTGAAATAATGGAGTCGCATTGTGTAAGGTTTATAAAACATATATGTAGTGCATAAACACATTTACCAGAAATCCCAAGGAGCGGGCAAATTGATAATGTCCAGAACATTGTCTTCATGGCCACTAATACTTAGAGAGCCATTATCGATAGTGGTTGCAATACGATAATCTAATTTACCATCACACTATTGTTTGGTCGAGAACACTTCCCACGCTGTATTGTGATAGTAAAATATAGGGCAACGTATTAAATATGGATGCTTGTCACAAAAACAAAATAAGAATTGCTCTGGAATGTTTTCCCATTGCTGGGCTTTCAATGGTTAAACGGGATGCTGCTTAACAAAATCATTATATGAAAAATAGTGTGCTACATATTAAAAATAGATGTGGGTCAAAAATATAATATAAGACCCAGTGTTCCCATTGCTGTATTTTCTATATTTAACTGGGAAACTGCTTAACCTTTTTCATACCCTGGTGGCGATAGAATACATTAGAAATTGAGTGCCGAAATTGTTATTATATTTATGTTCTACCACTTACTTCATAATCAGATAAACTTAAACTAATATAGAGCAACTGCATGCCTGTACTAACAAAAGAAAATTTAAACACAATACATGAAGTGAGTGTAATATACATGACTCTGTAGGTTTGTAAAGCACATAAACTATGTTTTATAAAATAATGTCCAAAGCTCATACAGTTCTAATTATTAAAATGCCTATGCATTAATGATGCACATATCTGATCTATTATCAGGACTTGGAACACTATTGGCTAAGGATTTCTGGACGGTGGATTTTGCCAGCAAAGATTTCTACCCGGAGGATTTCTACAGCGCTTGGCTACCTCAACCAGGTGAGGCAATGCATGAGAAAGATTCCGACAATTGTATCACAGAACTTCTAGGCACTGGGTAATATAAGTGATATTATATTCTTTATCGTTGTTGTACATTCATTATTTCGTGGATGACTACAAATACATGTACTATTAAATGCGAAAATCACTGTAATTATGAAAATAGTTTTATCTTTGAGTTGGCTATCACCAATATTGTCGCTGAATGGAGTTTTAAGAGAGCAAATTTACTTGAAAGTGTTGTCCGGTAACAAAAAACAAACAATGATTGATGCTCCTTGGGGGACTGGTTTTGAAATAGTGGTCTCTATTTGGAGCCATGTTTGGGTATAATCATGTTTGTATGTAGACATAAATTACGTTTTAACTACTAGTACCATGCGTTTTAAAGCTGTGTTGAAATGATCATTTGTAACTTTTGTTACAGGGCAAATACGCGAGCTAAATGTCAGATATCCGCAGATTGTTGGCAGAAGATGACACAAATGGGATACAGTGGATATTCACTGACCCACCAAACATTTTATCTCATCATTGCTTATCAGGTAAGTTATAATTGTATCATTGATAAAGAACGAAACGAAAAAAAAACAGTTTTAGTGAAATAAAAATTATATATTTCTAAAATAAAGTTGAGAGAAAAATATATATAAATTTTACAAAAATGATTTTTTGTCTTTTTGTTTTAATCAATGATAGTTTTGATGCAGTCACCTGTGATACAAACAGTATCACAGCGCTTAAACGACTGTATGTATATACCGGATGTTGTCGTTGGATTTCGATTGTTGAAGAAAAAACGCTATAATGTCGGTAGAAAAATTCGAAGTACTTAGCATATACACAAGGCAAAATCGTGGCCGATGTACATTATTCTCCAAAACGGTCAAACGATTTTCAATGATTTTAAATAATATGAGCAAACATTACGGAATCGAGTATATATGCGAACGAATGCAAAGTTAATCGTGATAACACATATGTACAAGTTACAATTTTGCTTTGTGTATATGCTAAGTATTTCGACTTTTTCTACCAACATTATTGCGTTTTTTTCTTCATTGATTGAAATCCAACAACAACATCCGGTATATATATACATACAGTCGTTTATACGCTGTGAGTATAGTGCAACAACAACTGATTCACCTCAATACATACTTACGTTATGTTATAACCATTAACTATGACATAATATAATTGTTTAAGTCATTTTAAAGAGGGATTTACGTTTAAAATATATCACATTGATGTGGATCTTTTATACGTTCAGGTGATCCGTCCGTTTTAAACTGTCATACATTTGAGCGGAAGCTATAAAACAGTGTCAACTGAGTTACAACGATCCAAGCGTCTATTGGCTCTAAATAAGAATTTCAATAAACTTCCTCAATCATAATTTTACAACTGAACAGTGTATTTTTAAAATTAAAGATGACTAACACTTTCAGTTTCCTAAGATTATCTTGATAATTATCTGTTAATTGTATTGAGATGGTACACATACGAAGTATAAACCACAGCCATACATTTCAAATGAGTATAAAAGATATGATACGTCATACCAGATCATGTTTCGATAAAAACTTTCACTCTATATTTTATAATTATCCTTCGTACTCAATCATTATAAACCACATACTAAAACTACTATACCTCAATATAATATAAATGATAAACAATTAGCACGCGGTGAAACCACAATATCTATTTAATGATCATGCTATAGCATGTTCGTGAACGATATTTATAAAATTAATTATACATGACGTCACAGTGTAATTGTTTCATCACGTATCTGTGATTATTAGGCATGTTTATGATATAAAAGAGGAGTGTTCAAAAGGTTCATGAATAATTTTATAAATATCCCCATGTTTACAATCACTAGTTTGCCTTTAAAATGTTACCAACATCTGAGAAGTGAAATTTCACGGAACATATAAAATATTATCATAATTATCAACTGTGTTAATTTGGGTCGCTCGCCTTAATTTGTAAGAGTTTACACAATTTACGAAAATAACCAACCCTAGTCACAACAATAGCAACAACTACAAAATCAACGAACGCGACATAAACACCAATAACAACATCAAACGGAAGTATGACAGAAGAAATAACAACATAAACTGAACAACTGCAAAATAAACAAAAACAACAGATGCAACAAAAATAAACAACAACAGCAATATTATCAGCCAACTTTTATAGAGTCGCATTTGAATCGAAAGTAACAACAACAACAACAACAGCAACATCATCAACAAAACAACATCAGCAACATTATCAACAGCAAAGGAAACAACAGTTTTAATAACAGCAACAAAGCAATGCAAATCAAATTTATATCACACGTTAACACCACTGATAGGAGATACTAAAACACATTCTGATACTCAATATAATACGTCAACGGATCACAGAAATCTAAAACTGGTTCCCTAAGGACGCATACATCAATCACGGTAATCCATCATAATTATGCTGGGCTAAAACAAATCCTTTATTCTAATGACATTTCCTTACATACGCTTGCGGAAGTTCTTAAAACGACACAAAATGATCAACGGATCGCATTCATTTTTAATGAACAAACTAACGTTGTTAAGATTATCGGCGTCGAGGGTGGAATTTGAACACCATGCTCATACTACCGAGTTCAAACTAACGTCAATCTTATTGTTATAGTTTGATTAATGCGCGTTCATGCATCAATATTTGTTGTTGATTTAATAATGTATGATATAGGAGCAAAATGCCACTTTGCAACCCCTTAACGTTCAGACTACAAACTCAGAATGCTCTATTTTTTATTTGAATAATATGCTCGTTTGTTACATTACAGAGATTTGTATGTACGTATCCATGTTTTACCATGTTTTATTTGTATATGACCGTTTTTCACTGTAATATGTCTGTGTGTCCAAATATGTTTAATTTTGTTAATAATAATAATAATAATAATAACTTTATTTGACGATTGTTATACACATATACTGAGTTCCAAAAGTTCTGCATCTTAATTAAAGAATTATTTTTCTTTGAATAGTTAACTTAAAATAACTTTTTAGGAACACTGTCCATTTGCGTACCCTTAGTGTTTAATGTTGAACCTATTTCCGTTGGAGTTCGTCACGCTTGAATGATCACACTATCGCAAATGGTAAAAACGTCTATTCAAGCACGCATAATTTGGGTTCTTCATTTTCGACTTTATTTTCACTTCCAATTTACTTGCATCGTGTCTGTGTTACGAAAAAACACAATAAGTTAGTCAAATAAGTTCAAAATGTACGCTTAATTTGATTGCAAAAATGGATAATGTTGAACAACTTGTGTATATAAGACGCTAGAAGCTGGTGTTTCACTAACAATACATTGTGTCGAATTAAATTGACATGTCTCTATCATAATAAGACTGTTGTATCATCTCCATCCGAAAAAAATTGTATATAACGTACCACGTGACAACAGGTCAAGGGTCAATGCCGCTTACCTAGACAGGTAATGCTGCTATATTTTTGAACCAAGAACAACGGCATTGTTGTAGCTTAATTGTAGTCCACCCAACATTAAAGTTATGGGAAACTTGCTTTAATGTTGCGTCTATTATGTCAAGGAGGTTGTTTCTTAAAATCTGGCCTGTTGTACAGACTCTATTGCAACATCAATAATTGTCTATGGCCAAAGAGAGATAATTTTCGGTATTTATTACCTCCCTTCCACTACAAAATAGTAGTTTATCGTTGTGTGTACTTTGGAATCTTGGGGTGGTGTCACGTGTGGTTTTATTATGGATCGATACATATCTTCACATCGATAACTGTCCTGGATTTATATCAAGTACACATCGCTCTAAACATGCGCATTTGAATTATCATAAATAAGTTGGAGATTCTAGTAAAAAAGACACACCGAATATTGGATGCGGAACTTTTGGAACTCAGTATAGTTCATTTGTACATGTCTGTGAGTGCGTCTGTGACCCATGTCTTGGACTGTAACTTTTGTTTGCACTTGGTATGCTCAGATTTTAAGTGCGGTTTATTTGCATGTGCACCTGCTTAACTGAGCTGGGACTTAAACTTTCGACTTTAAGCGGTTAAGATCATTTCGTCTTTCAGTTTGTCAGGCAGAGTGTCTTATAATTAAGGAATGACATGCTTTACTATTTACTGTACTCGGCTGTTAAAGTTGAATACTGCATTCCCCTCCGATTTCTCTTATCCTTATCATTTTATCTAAACGTGACCATGTTCGACCGCGTTTTGTCTGTACTTGTCGTTGTGAATGGTTCGTTCTATGCGTGGGTGGCTAGGCGCTGCCGCCGAAGCTGTGTGGCTTTGGGTGGTTTGTACACTACTATTTGTTAACGTTTATTACAGATGGAATGTCAAGAAGAGATGAACAAACATCGTACAGTGTTAGGTCAACCACCACCAGCTGATCTTGCCAAAATATACTGTGCCTCAACTTTCCTAGAAGCTAAAGAAATTGACCAAAATAACTTCCCTGAACTGAGACGGGATCTCTTCATGGAACAAGGTTACTCATAATTTGAGTAATAGTAATATATGTTGAGCATGTATTTTTGTTTTGTTTTTGCGTGCTTAATTGTTAATGTTTACTGAGCCAACTTATAATTGTTCCTAAATGTCATCGAAACTGACGGTACATGTATTTATCGTTCTTAGGCAAATAATCAATTGAAGAAACTAGTCAAATATTAGCTAGTGCTAGCTTGTCCTCTTCCATAAGCAACTGAACACCACTTAATGCCACCAAATACTATAAATACCAAGATACAATTAGCAGAATCCAAAATATGAATAAAAAGCGAAACAGGTCACAGGATGAACTTAGGGATTTGTATGCATAACCAAGGAATGTACTAATTATAGTTGTTATAAATATGGGACAGAAGATCATAAAATGAATCAAATGTACCTTTGAACTAGGAAAACCAGAAAGTATCAACGAAAATAAGACTAATTCCACTTGAATAGGAGTACTTGGCAGGTATGTCCGACCCGTCCTATCATTTCTCGAACAACTTTTATTATTTGTTGGACTTCACAGTCAACTGAAAGTCCCTTAGTATAAATTATATTATGTTTTTTTATTCAGTTGTATTCTTCATGTACGAGTTCAAAATACCATACTTATACATTTATAAGGCATGAGTTTGTGTTTCAAGCCGGTGTTATTGTCACAAGTAAAACATGTGCTATATAATATATCATTGACAGCTGCTCTGTGTGGTGCTATGGGTTACCGTTGGTTCTTCTCACCAGAATGGTTGATGACCATCATCAGCTGGCAAGATAAACGATCTGGATGTTATAAAGGTGAAACAATCACTGAAAGTCAAGTCAGTAAGTAACTTTCACTTGATTTAAAATTATTTTATTGGCTACAAGATACTACACAGTTAACAATGTATACAGGTTTTTGTTTTTGGTCATAATGGTGTATTTCAAAATTATATTGTAAGAAACTGCAATAAGCCAAATGGATGAGGAGATTTAAAAATGGTGAAAAGGGAAACAATTTCAAAAGCACACTTTCAAAATTCTGTACGCATTTACTTCCCATAGCAGATACTAGTAACCAGATGATGTCAGCTTAATTCCAATATAATAATTCAACATAGTTACATTATAATTTTCGAGCACGAGACTTCTGATCTTTGGGATGTGGGTTCGAGTTCTAACTAAATTTACTAATAGTCTTTTGGACAAGACTTTAAACCTAGGTACCGTGCATGATGCTATAAAAAACCAGGGATGCTTCAGGAACTGGGGCTTCTTCTGCATCATGCTCTGTCCCCCAAAAAGTAAAACGACTTTAGCTCTTATGGGGACCGCGCCCATATGGGTTATCTTGTCTCGAGGATAAATAAACGCATACTAATACGTAGTGTTGGAAATTACGTTATACTAGTATGTCTATCTTGTATTTGTAGGAATGCGAGAAAACATCGATGCTCAAACTTCACTGCGACTCAAAAGAGAGGAACGTAAACTGACAGACGGCTGCCTGAGCCATAAAACCACAGTAGCAGCAGGTGCCCTGGTCATGTATGTTAGATACATCACGGAATACCTACAGATGATGTTCGAACGAACCCAACTGTATAACGAAGTGTAAAGAGAATCGAACAAAAGCATACAATGTGTCTTATAGTTCTTCATTGGAACGAATCAACAGTCTTAATAAACTATCGCATTCTCATAATTTCCTTTTTACAATTTGGATTTGCAATCGTAGATAAGGACATTCGCAAAATACACGAACTCAAATCCATCGCGAATATCAATAATTTTACAGTTCCATAGGATGAAGTTTCGCATTAAATATAAATGTACATATCATCCGCATATTGTTAAAGTGGTACCCAGAACTTTTGGCGTTATGCTGATAAAGTTGTTGTTAATTCAAGCTGCCTAAAATACATTGGTTTACAATCTCTGAAATTAAATATTCAAACTTTTGGTTTAATGTTGATATTTTGTTGTTATTTCAAGCTATCTAACATGCATTTTTTGTCTCTGAAATGAAATACGATGTTCTTTTTATATAGGTACTTCGCGACGTCACTACGCGTCTCTACACTCACGGACTTTGAAAACGCACCACTTATTCAAACCACGAAATTTAATAGTAAACATTGTTTAATTGTATTAAAATTTTGTCTATAGGTAGCTCAATGTATGTTTTAACATCTAGCAAAATTTCAAAACGACAGTTTACAATGTTACTAAGTCACGTGACATCCACGTGCTTAAGTCTCAAAACCAAATTCACAGCTAGGGAGACTGTTTGTAAAGTTATGTTTTGGTGCGTTCACAACAGCGTGTCCTCATTACAGTTGCAGTACGCTTCTGGAGAATGTTCCTCTATTCACCAACAAAGGTTTGGACAACCTTGTGGGTAGATCGTGTCATGGAGCTCATCCGTGGACTCAGGTTTGAAAGAACATGTCATATGTTTTCGGTGGGATCAAAATCTGGAACATTCCATCCCGCAGAAATTGCTTTCTTCAAGAAAAATGACTCTTATTCGTTATTTATGCGCTTGGTTATATTCATATTGTCCAAGGTTAAAACCCCTGTCATCCGGAAATAGTAATACAAGAAGGGGGTGACTGCACGTCGAAACACGTGCTCAATGTTAGATGAAACAAAAATTGGCAGGGTACTAAGTGAAAATGTTGTATTTCATAAATAAATGTGTTTGATATTTTTATATGATGATTTAGTATATCTTTCGACACCAAGCATTCTTTTGACAGCTACGGTTGTTGACCGGAAGTCGTTTCTTTGGCGGAGCATGCGCATTAATTTATCCGAATTTTGTGGCTTTTTAGGCCTTTAATCCCTATTTGAAGATCAGCGGTGGTGTATGTTGGCATAAAACGCCATTGTAGACGAATATTTATTGTATCATGACAATGCAATCGTTCAAAAACCACGCGGTGGTTACTTCCGGTTTGTAACATGTCTTTACCTCCAGACACATCAGTTTTAGATTGACCTTAAATGTAACCTTTGGTTTTGAAAACTTAAAATGTGTTGTTTTTTTTGTATGCTAATGAATCGTTTACACATCGTCATTTACACAGGTCGGATATTGTCATTCGCACGAGACTCACGCGCTAAACATGAGATTTGGCCACGTGGTCACTACCAGCGATTCGGTTAGTAAAAATGGATTAAAATACACTTTTCCGACAACGTTCTAACCCAGGAACATTATTCCATTGGTATAAAATAATCCTAAATAGTTCATACAAAAAATACCGACCCCTGAAAAGTGGTGCGTTTTCAAAGTCCGTAAGTGTATGGTACACAAGTCGGCATGGATATATTATAGCCCTTCTTTCCCGATATATGGGACTGTGCTTTACATGACTTGCTTCTTGAACGAAACACCAATGATTAAAGCCACAATAAGGTTCCGGAACGACGTATTTTCTATAGAAAGAAAACACAAATCTTTGTTACTGATTTGAAGACTGATACATAATTAATACATCAAGCTATTAAAACACGCGCTTACTGTCAAATATGTGAAATAATCTTTCCTTGAAGATTGGCATAACGAGCCAAGTTTGTTTACAAATACGGCGTTTATCAGCATCTCCGCCGCTATCCGGAGACTACCGAGAATCTTTCGCCAGTTTCTGATAACCAATGGATGGATAGCACACCGGTTGAATAACAGGCGCGTGCTATAACCCGGTATAAACCAGTACCTTCCGGTATCTTATCTAGTAGCCCTGTTGCTGAATTCTGGGGATTTTTATTTGAAGTTTTTTGCATTTTTGCTGGTGTAAATTTGAGATAATTGAATTTGAATGTTTTTTTTTTTAATTTTTGGATTTAGTACCTAATGCATTTAAATAAAATATGGAGTCGTCTTTTTCCGATTTGATACATGTAGTCAAATGGGCGTTGCCATCAAAATGAATTTGTGCGCAAGGCGAAGCTTGACGTTTGAATTTAGTAGATGTGTTCAATGTTTTAGTTTTGTCATCGAAAATAGGTATTAAAGTAGTGTCTTGCAGCCCGTTTATATTTTTGAATTGTTTTGATAACATTTTGTTGACGGCATACATGACTCTATGCTTTCCTTATCATTAAAATTTAATTCTGAAAGCCACGGAACTGGATTTTGTGACATGTCACTTCTTTCTGTATTGCAGTCAATATATATTGGTGATTTTATTGGTGACGTTAAATGTGGAATTTCAATATTTAATGTTTTTGGAGAAAAGTTATAATCAGGTGCATGTTCAATCATAATTCTCTTATTTAATTGGGTTCGGTAGTCGTTGATTGTCTCTTAATGTCATTGTCTAATGTTTCAGGCGATTTTGGGGTTGGTACAGTTGGCTAGCATTTCGCCAGTCGGTGATACATCATTTGATTCAGAGTTTGGTTTCAATTGTTCGTTAATAGCTATTCGTGAATCTGGTGAATCCGGATGGCTTTGGTTTCTTCCGGCCAATTTTTATATTTTAAGTACACATTCAAAAGAAAGAAATTTGGACGATTTGTTTTTAACAGAAACGATGGCAGTTATTGAAACATTCAATGTATAATAATGAGCGGTTTCAAATAATTAGAGCAAATTAAATATAGTACAATAAATCCATTGTATCTATTACTGAGGTCAACGTAGCAATTAAAAAAAATGATAACAAGATCCAAAGAATAACTTTATTTTGTTTTTACATACTTTAAAGTAGTTT
This sequence comes from Spisula subtruncata, assembly GCA_963678985.1. Lineage (NCBI taxonomy): Eukaryota > Metazoa > Mollusca > Bivalvia > Venerida > Mactridae > Spisula > Spisula subtruncata. The sequence continues at coordinate 6,838,868 of OY787660.1, forward strand.
TTTGCACATGGAGACAATATATATACGAGGGTTGTCCCAGAATAGCGTGTATTGTTTTTATTTATTTACTCCACCATAACGATACAGTTATGAAATTTTGTATGGCATTTCTACAATAATACCACGTTTATTTAACGAATTTATTTTACATTAGCATACGTCGTATTCGATAATTGGATGCTTTTGTAACCCATGGTAACGGTATACGGTCCAGCACGAAAAAAGTATGTATCACAAAATTGAGTTTAAATATTTAATGGCAATAATACTTAAGTAGTTATAGCCACAACACCCCAAAATATATATAAGAATCAGTGGCATGTTTTGGTGAATTTGTATACAATGATTCACAGTGAAGATTTAATAATTTCTTTAAAAGTTAATTATAATTTGGGCATACAGTACTTGATAATTTTCAAGATATAACAGGATTCTGGGACAACCCACGTAAATAGGTAGAGTTTAGTTTGGTATTGAACTGTAAGTTTAATCCTTTATACTTGTTTTTACACCGTACTAGTGGATTGTTCCACTGCGTCACTGGATTTCTATCCTAACTGGACTGTACTTTAATTTTCCATTCATATGATCATGTTTGTACGTTTTAAATTGCTATTAAAAGAAAAGGCCACCTCTATGATCTTCATATAATTAACACGTGTTTATGAAATTAAATAACTCACAACATTCGTGTATATTGAACATGCAGATTTATATACTTACAAGTAAACAATTATTATTTTATTGTAGATTCTACTGTACATGAAAATATAAAACTAATAATTATCGGAGAAATTAAAACATCTGCACACAGCCAGGGATTCTATATATAAACAATATATATAAAATATATACAAGATCCTGACACACACCCATTCGCACTATCTATATTACACACGCATAGTAAATCCGCCGCCTCTGGTATGTCAATATACAACGTGATTAGGTGTCAATACCTGGCTACTATGTACGATACCGGAAGGTACTGGTATATACCGGGTTAAAGTGTGCGTCCGTCATACGTTATGCGTACTTCCGATCATTGACGAAATATTCGGAATTGTTCGGAAAATTTAAACGTAAACACTATTGAGTATTTTGTACGGAGGACAAAATACTAAGTAGCGTTTTCAGTTGATTATTTCTCAAAGAAGGAACAGCGACCTGAGGTCAGATATGGGTCCGTTCTGCACCATTTTTAGTATAATTTAATATCTCAATATTTCGATATTCTTTGTAGATAGAAAATACTACCATTTTAAACCTTATTTAAGTGTACACGTAAAGGTTGTTGCAGCTAATTTCAATGATATTTTCATCAAAATATGGGACGAAAATCTTCAGTATGAATTGTTTCATGTTTTTTGCAAATTAATGTAAGATATTTTCATCTTGACCTACTACAAAATTGAAATGTTTTGTAGCATTTTATTACGTGTATATTGACACTATTTAGTTGAACAGTTATGGGCGACACACTTCATTGTTATCAAAATGTAATAACCCTATGTACAATAAATATTTTTGAAAAACTTATATCTGCAGTCACGTCTGATTCAAATATTTTATTATTGTCGATTAACACAAGTTTACATGTTAATAGACAATAAGTTATTATATGATTTTTACTAAAATAAAATTGTATATACAGAAATAAGTAGAATCTAAACTGTTTAATTTACGAATAAACTTCAGTTCTACCCGAAATAACTTTTCTATGTATGGTAAAAATAAATAATCATTTTAAAGTACAGCTTTTTGTCTTATTTTAAACCCGTTTATCTGACATCGATTTCAGGATGGTCAAGAATTCATGTTATGTCATGAATTATAACGTAGAGCTATTCAAATAAATCGCCGGGTATGTGTGAGTGGATGTAACCATATAATTATACACTATAATATACCATTATAGGTCATATTGAAAATGTCAATGAGTGACTATTCAATGATGACTATTACTAATAATAATTGGTTTTGTTTTGAAATAAAAATTGTTTCATAAACATTGCTGACCGAGTCATTCGAGTATGAACCCACTACCAACCCACTCCCGACACAAACACACACGTCCTGAACATGATTAAGGGAAGGTGGGTGTTATCTTATATCAGAGTTTAGGTAAATAAACTTACACTAATTTGTGGTTCATATTTGATACGTGTTGTCTGATATAGATCGACACTGACCGATAAGTTAAGCCTAGATCTCACTGAGCAATTTTCGCCTCGGCGATGTACTCCCGATTTAAATAAATGAATTTCGGCAGGCATCGGGAACAGATATTTCACACCACATTTTCTAATGACTAACTCTAAGCTTCCCGTATTCCACGACGACCCTTTTCCTGATAGCCTCCTGTGTTTATTTATCTAGTACATCACCGAGGCAAAAATGGTCAGTGCGACCTTGACTTTACAGATCATCCGACTGGAAAGGAAAGGGAGGGGTTAACTAGGATCGGAACAATGACAACTTCAAGAATAAACAAGAAGTCACTTCACACAGCGTACTATTCTATGCAAATATTGAAGAGTATGATAACGTATAAAACGTAAGGAAAGGTAATCAAATTATTGCCTCCAATGGAGATGTTCAGGATAAACAGGAAATTATCAATGAATCAACGAATCAATGAACAAAAGTCAGCTCACACCAAAACAACGTCTTTTCAAATGCATATGACAACGTAGCTGGTAAGAAATAGTAATCAATGAAGAGTTTCGTGAAACACAAGGAACAAATCAACGATGACGTCAAAGAACTCACACATCGTACTCCACTGCAATAATACGATAACGCATACATAAAGAACGATCATTAAAAATAAATAGTAACCGTCCTAACATTTGAAGGTACGATGGCGAAAACGTGAACGTACGATGGTGAAAACGTGAATGAACGATGGTGAAAATGCAATAGTACGATGGCGAAAACGTGAATGTACGCTGGTGAAAACATGAACGGATAATGGTGACAACGCAATAGTACGAGGGTGAATACGCAATAGTACAATGGTGAAAACGTTAACTTACGATTGTGATAACACAATAGTACGATGGTGAATACGCACAAGTACGATGGTGAAAACGCGACAGTCCGATGATCTAAACGTGAACGTACGATGGCGAAGACGCTATAGTACGATGGTAAAAACGTGAACGTATGATAGTAAAAACGCGATGGTACGATGGTGAAAACGCGTTGGTATACAGTCTTCCCAGAAATTATTTAGAATCAAGCTTAGTATAATTGCACACATTTTAATGGGAAAAATATGTTTAATTTGTACATTTTTAAATAGATATAACCTTAGCCCATTTGTAAAACATAGAATCATAAATGTCCCTATTCGGGGCGTCGAAAAAAATTGCCTAAAAATGAAGAAAGGGGGTAGGGATGTAAAACCCAATATTATTTGCGCAAAAGTAAGGGATATTAAATTCAAATTGCTTTGTTACATATCTGAACATGTTATTAATAGGATTTTAACAAATTTCAATTGAATAAAAATACATGAACAAATTTGAAAATCTTTGTGTTTGTCGAAAACGTCATTTCGTGAGAAAATGATAATACATTTTAAAACTTTCCTTGGTGAATTTTCAAACGCAACCCCATATTGAGTGGCAGTAATTTACTGCACGCAAGGTAACATACACATTATCGTTGTATTTGCATTTTTTGTCAATAAATTGCTTCCACTGTCAATTATGAACCATCTCTTAATACGTGCACGTTAAATAAAGGGACAGAATTAGGCAATGTATGCCAAACTTGCAAATTTTACGACTTGTGGCTAAAAATTTCTGAAGCCATGGCAACCATTGCATTGTCTTAACTAAAATCATTGGCAATTCATACAATGGACGTGCATACCTAATTTATATAAATGAACTGATGTTTGTTTTTTTCAATAAAATATTTAGACCATTTTGGAAACACCTTAAAATTCTCGATAATTTCTGGGAACACTAAAATGGTGAAAACGCGATGGTATAATGGTAAAAACGCGATGGTATAATGGTGAAAACGCGATGGTATAATGGTGAAAACGCGATGGTATAATGGTGAAAACGCGATGGTATAAGGGTTAAAACGCGATGGTATAATGGTAAAAAAGCGATGGTATAATGGTGAAATCGCGATGGTATAATGGTGAAAATGCGATGGTATAATGGTGAAAACGCGATGGTATAATGGTGAAAACGCGGTATAATGGTGAAAACGCGATGGTATAGTGGTGAAAACGCGATGGTATAATGGTGAAAACGCGATGATACATGTACAATGGTGAAATCGCAGCTGTGGTACGATGCATGACAAAGAAATTGTCTGACGGTGAAAACACGATGATCAGGTGGTGAAAACGAAATGACCAATAACACGTTGGTGAAACAGGCATGGCCCGATGATGAAGATATGTGTCCAGGGAGTGTATACGATACACATATTCATTAACAGGGTCAGTATAATAAAATTATCGGTTTATTTTTATAAAGTTCATAACTTTAGTACTCTATGTATATATAACAAGTACTCGAACATTGTTATCAAGTTATCCTGTTATCAATATGGATACAGACCGATATATCGTACATCCAGTGACACACAATGTTACGGATAAGATAACTGAATGGCCTGACAGATTTTTATTAGTTGTATAAATAATAAACGTAATATTTCAAACAATTCCGTACTCCATATATTGTGTTAGTTTTGAATAAACTTTTAGAAAGATGAATTGGATATTATCGTGCCTTGCTACCATGGTAATAGATTAACAGTGTTTGAAATAATATCAATAAGCTAATCTATTTATATTTAAAACATAACATGTGCGTTATAAATAATAAAACATATTATTGTTATTAACGCTCAGTGTTTATCCGGAAATATGTCTGTTTGGTTATTTCTGGCAAAATTCGATGTGAACGGATCGATCTTCATACAACTGTTTAGCATCCTTTAATCAGATACTTTTACTATTTTCGTTTTCGGTTTTGAACTTTTCCAGCTTTGTCATTTAGAATGCCTGAGACGTTTTGAATTTACGAGAACGCAGTAAACCTATAACTTACCCTTGTGGTTAGAAAATATGAAACTAAATGACCTTATGAACTAAAAATAATAGCAAATATCTAAAGTCTGGCTATTTCCTGGTAAAAATAAACTAAAGATAAATGTTGGATGGTTATACTGTGTGGCATTTTAGTTTTTCGAAAATTATTGTAGTTTATGCAATGTTGAGCTACCTAACACATGCTTACGGTGACAGTACGAGCATTTGTAAGTTATATTCGGATATGTGTAATTATAATGTCCTGTTCGTTTCTTTTGCGGTATTTTTGACTGACGCTTGTATTGTAGGGCTTATTTGTATTATCAACTGTGGTGAACGGTGATGGAACCATTGAAGTTGGTTTAATGGAATTTTACTACACGTCATCAAAGAATTGTGACAATATCTTCGGTGGATATAAGTGCGATCCTTACTTCAAAGTATGTGTTGTCACTAAGAGACGAGGGTAAGTCCTCTAAAGTACAGTTTTACAGTTTTAATTGTATTAATATAATTGGTATGTGAAATGCCTTTGACTTTTTACACAACAAAAACTAAATGACCAAGACAACATCATGATTATAAACGAGAACATGTATACATATGTGTTACATACTGTACAAGAAAACACAGAAAAAAGCTGCATGATATGAGCCAGCCTCTAGGATAACATATTATTTTGACATTACATAATTACTATATTGATCTATATTTCTTCATTTAAAGAGGCGTTTCCTATAACTTCGATCGTTTAAATCGATTCAGGAATATTATACATTAAATTATTGCTTAAACTCCTTAAATTTTCAACAAAAAGCTCCCACTAATTGTCGAAAAAAGAATGAAAACATATTTTCGTAACGAGCCAAAATAGTCACGAGTTGTTTCTCTTTGATAAAATAATGATAAATCGCTGGTAGCGATAAATTATTATTGGTGCTTTAAATAAAATGTTGACGTGATAGAGACATATTTGCGCACACTTTCTTCTGACAAATAATGATAATTGATAGTGCTTTGTTCATTTATCTCATTTAATGTGATAGTAGAGAAAATATGCTAGTTATAGGGAATGCCTCTTTAAACAAATGAATACTCGATGAACATTACATATTCATTGTGCAGATGTGCGTTTAATCAAGTGACAACCAGCTATATTACGGACAAAAACAAGCTGTCGGACATAATTCATACCAATGAGATTCATCCTAATCCAATACAATTCAAGTTTAATAAGATACCAGTAAGTACAGTTACACATTTACACTAAACATATATTATTATAAGAGTGCACGTGTATATGATATTGGCTTCCACCAGCTTGCATTACTAATTGTTTTCTTTTTCAAAATTCGAGTTTTAGATATAAGTTCATTTTAATTTTTATGGTTTAGGGGGTTCCTTTGAAATGACCTTTTTGTTCTTAAATGTGGGTTTTTCTTAACCTTAGATGGGCCTTGTACTTAATATTGTTTTCTACTTTTTTCTCCGTGATAAGTGAAAAACGACATTGGCCTTACGGACTCGCGAGATACATTACACAACCAACCCTGGATAATACAACCCAAAGAATCAACATAATATTATTGTTGCAATGTCACTGCGGTATAACGTACACCGAATATTGCTAGCAATATGAGTGAAATTATAAGTTTTCGCGACATTCTAGTGTTGGCAAGGGTAGGTTCAGAGACGATTCTAAGTATTTCTGAGTGTGTTTCATATATATTTTTTTTATACAAACGTATCTCTTCCATCAATTGTTCTAGTCCGTGCAACCGGTAAATTGCCATGAATTTATTAAATGGGTGATTAAAGGACAAAACTCGTATCGTTACTCACGCAAAAAGTAAGCTCGATCTGTCGAAATAAGATGGTTTTTGTTTATATTCGTCGTTAAAATTCACAACTTGAATCGAGCAAATTGTCATTCCTGTTACAAAGATTGTATTGTAAACGAAGTATTCGAAACAAATCTCAAATGACGGTGCAATGTGAGAATAAATACAGATGTTAGTGTACGGAGTATTGCTTTATAGGTGCTCACTGGTGTACGGAGTATTGCTTTTTAGTGTACAGAGTATTGCTTTTAAGTGCAGTGACTATTTGTAACACAAAATTAATAAATGCAAGGTATAATCAGTGCTTTTTGGTAAAAATAACGTGTTATTGTACAGATCTGTACCTATTAAGTTTAGATTGTATGTACTACATGAAACAGTTAATGTAACAAGCTAATCCTAGCTCCAAGAACCCCTTCCCCTGAATTTTACATGTTGTGATATTAAACATGTACACCAAATCTACATGGTTTAGAATGTGGTCTGTACTCTTTCACAAGAACAATACATTCTTTGACCGACTGAGCAAAATAATTTATCTAACCTTTGCTGTGAAGAAAATGCCAGATCCCCTTAAGAAAAATGTCTGTAGCCAGGAAAGCTAATTATGATTCATACTAAATTGTTGTTGAGCATAAATAAACTTTATGAGCACTGGACTCAACTCTATGTTGTTTATAAGATGAATAAAAAGCATAAAACTTAGCTTATGCTTAAGCATGTGAATTTTTTAGTAATATTTTAACATTTCAGTGAAAATGTAATAAAATAAACTGTTTGGGGATTTGGCACTCATTGCGGCATTTATTCTGCTAACATTGTCTAATTGGATAAAAAATAATATAATGCATGCTTGCCAATCAGAGCCCCTAGATTTATGACCCCCCCCCCTAACTATAACTGTTGACATCCTAACTGTTTAGTAATAGTGGCACATTAATGTGATAGGAATCTTATAAAAGTAAACTAATTATTTGCTTTGTTATTTAACATTGACAGGTACATGTACTTGATAGACCCATGCTTATCATCAGCACTAGATATTATTTGATACTTGAACTTAGTACATTGCAAAGTATGCATTGTTCTATTATTGAGATCAACATCTTGTAAAGATGGTTTCCAAAGTTTCATACCAGGTATTTCAAAATGATCGGTAATTGATACCAAAATACAAATTAGTGTGGGAAACTTCTAAGTGAATAAAAATGGTATTTAGTAACTGTGTAGTTCATATAATTTAATTGTAAGTTATAGCAAAGGAACCTCATTGCAGCATCTGAACTAGTTGAGAGATAAACCTTCGCGTGTATGTATGCAGGCAAATGTACGTATTTGCCATTTGACCATAAGCATGACTCTCAACGGATTGCATAAATCTATTTCTATTTTTTTCTATTTCATACTCCCAACAATCAAAACCGATTATAACAGGGAGGCGCAAGTCAGGGTAGCAGTTTGTTAAAAGTATAAAAGGGGTGAAAAGTTATAAAGTACAGAGTGAAGGTGATAAAGCGAATTTACAGTGCAAATTTAAAAACAGTAAGATATTGTATGCGGTCTAGAATTTTTGTGTCTCCAGCCTCTCTCGAAAAATTGGGAGGCTGGGACTGGACTGTTTGTAAGCCGGTAGAGAGTTCCAGAATCTGATAGTTCTTGGAAAGAATGTGTTTTGATGATACTAGGTACGAGATGGGGTATTAGATAGTTCAAATTTCTGGTCGGGATAAGGTGGCTATGGTCTACATATACCAGTTGGTATTGGATTTTATCGAGATAGATCAGGGATTGTGAGATGCGTCTATGTTCTAAGGTGTGCCAATTTAAATTTAATATCAATCCAATATAAATATCACTTTGCTCTAGTCATAAGAACACTTTATGAATGAAAATCAACATACTATTTTGTTCATTGCAATCATCGGCCTGACAGATTGAAATATGTTAGCATTATCATATAACTATATTTTTATTATATCATACAGCTAATAAGACATGACCTTATTGACGAACAGACGTAATAATACGATAAAACTGTCCATTTTCATTCTTTATTTGCTTAAGCAATATTCCGTACACTAACGCCGAGCTAATGTGCAATACTCTGTACACTAAACAGCAATACTCCGTACACCAACTTTTATCTGTTTTGATGTGTATCTTTGTTGTTTTTTTATCAGTGTTTATGAAATTTGGTCACAACACTTTTGTGTTCAATATAAACAAAATGGCCAGTTCAAAAAATCTACATTGTGATAATACAGTCTTTCCAGAAGCTTGTACAGTACTGCTGTCAATATTTGCGAGTGAGTATCGGCATAATAGTGGATCATTTCAACCTTTCTATGAATATCTGATATACAATAGTGGGCTATAAAGTTACAAAAATGCCCGAAGAAGTTAAAATTTAATTGAGATATGCATAAATAGTCGGTAATTTGGAAAATATCGTATTTAAACTCACCCTGGTCTCCACAAAATTAATGAAATTACTCACTTTACGAGCAATATCCGGTGTACGTTATACCGCAGTGAATGTCGCGGGTTTATTTGTTTGATTAGCTCTACTGTACGCCGTAATTTGTTTTAAAATATATGTTTTAACCCTTCGAACCTCTTCTAATACTGAGCCGCAGAGACAAACAAAAACCAATGTATACGTCCTATTCATTTCAATTTCAATTTATGTCTACATATACTAGCAACATAATTTGGCAAGTTTAAATTTTTTTTTACATTTTTACTTTTACAGGCCAATATGACGATACGAATAGAAATCTGGAATGATAACCCCTTTTCAGACAAACAAGTGGATACAGCCATATGGAAACATCCCGGATTCAATCATATATGCAGCAATGTGACCGTTGCAGGAAATCAAGGAAATGCAAGGTATTCATTCACAAAGATAGAAGTTACGGAATGAAAAAAGTAAAACAAATTTTTCACTAAGATTAAGTTTGTCGGACTCATAAATATTACGTATCATACTCGATAAAAGTTTAATGCTTTCAACGACCATTCGAACTAATAAATCGGATAAGGTGCTTTGGTAACAAACCACTAATTTGCCACTAATTCTAATTCAGTGTAGCAATACCATGTTACTTTGACATAACTAACGGCTACACATCCAAGACGAAATTTGTCGTCATTGGAAAACAGAAAAAAGCTGTAAGTATTTTATTTCTATACTGACTTATATGAAACAACATCAGTAAATAGGTACATACTGTAAATATTAATTACAAATGACTCTTTTTTCTTCAGAGTGAAATTTTATGTGAAGATACAGTGTGACAAGAACTTCTACGGTCCGGCATGTAGTATAGGGTGTGTCAATACTCCTCATGGTAGATGTAGTATCAACGGTACATTGATCTGTGATAAAGGTATGTTCACACACAAACATGTAGCAATTATTTCTTTTTATTTTCCAAGCAAACATAGCCTTTATTAGCCATGGCGGGCATATGAGTGATTCCACCAGGATTTGAAACCAGAATGCCCGATTAAATGACAAGCGCGCTAACCACAGAGTTACGAAGGCGCATTCATCTGCGCTATGCGGACATTATTGAGTACCCCCCCCCCCCCCTGACTACAATTTTAAAAAATACCTTTGATTTAGTACTTTATATGCATTTGAACAATTTCAGCGTGTTAATTGGTCCGACTTGTGGCAAATACTTCATAATCTATAAACGCGCTCTATATCGAATTCTTTCGGATGGCCCATTTGGCGATGACTCAATTCCCCAAATCATAATAGTTCTGCGTATAGTTGAGCCAAATCCAGATGGAGTTTTGGCTGTCGTATCCAAAACATCCTTAAAGTTTATAACATGTTGTATATAGTTTTTATGGATAGCGTTTTCTTTGTATACCATTACAGGTCAAAAGTGCGTTTTATGGGTAACATTTTTCTTCCGTATGTTTTAACATAAATGTGCGGAAATGTACTTTCTGTGACATTTTGTGTGATCGAACAATTATTTTGTACTCTTGACGAATGTACATACATTCAAATGGATGTGTGTTTCTCGAATGGCGCACTATATTTCGTAATGAATTTCGACGCAGATCATTCATATCCTTTGGACTTTGTTTGTTCATGAAAAAATATCGCACTGCCTGATCGAGGTTAAGTTGTTTGAATCTGACACGTGCTATACTCAGTAGATAGTTTTCCCTACGACCTAAAATAAGGAACAACTCATCCATGTGACATTAAAAGTGCAATCAAGATTATACTTATTGTAACTTTAATACGAGGGTCAGTCAAGAAAAACTGAGAGTTGGTAAATAATGATCGGGGGAATAAGTGTTTGTATATTGTCTATACATTATCGTGAAATATGGTATCTCATCGATGTTATGCCGAATACCTATTTTGTGTATGGTAATTTGACTCTTGTTGCCAGGTAACCAAAGAAGACAACTCGAAGGCATGCGTTCGCGCTGTCTGTAGAACACAATTGTGCGTTGCTATGGAAATATAAAGTTATATCGAACATTTTCAAACTTATTTTTTATTTTGCAATACATTAATTTATCAGATATACTTAATAATGGATGATTTTTCCTCCAATATAGAAAATATATTTGATGGAACTATTAATTGTCACTTTATTTGTTGGTATTGAGACCACAATTTTACCTCACCAAAAAGAACGCATGCTACTTTTCAAAAGGAAAGTTATATTTTTTATTTTTTTTAACGATCACTGGACTCCATTATAAACATTCTTCATCCCCCTGAGCACAAATTGTTAATTCAGTGATAAGTTTTAGAATACCATGGCAACGCAAAGAACACATGCCGAGAAAATCGATAAAATACGGGTAAAATTGTTGCTAGGCAACTAAAAAATACACCATTAGTGACTATTCTGTAACAAACACCCATTATTATTTGTTATATACGATTCCACAAGATACACATGTTAGTTGAACTAAATCACGCTGTATAAAAATGAAACAAATGTTTGAATTGACATCAAAATCTGTTTCCCAGTCGCTGGTGTGAACGCATACCCTTTAGTGATGTTCTTTGGTTGCTTGGCAACTGTATTTATAAGCGTATATCCGATCAAGGAATTCATCAAAATATCTGCAATGGATAATAGTTGACGATGGTTGGTAGAAATTATAATTGTTAATACATTTTGAAGGCTTAATTTAACAACTCTCAGTTTTTCTTGACTGACCCTCGTATTTACAGGATATACCGGTCAAAACTGCTATACGAAGATAACGACACACGCGCCAACGACAACTTCAATATCAACGACTACACCTACGACAACATCAACCCCAACGACTTCATCTTCGACAACCTCTACCTCAACGACTACACCTTCGACAACGCCAACGACAACACCAACGCTAACTAAAACGACAACACCTACGACAACCCATACGACAACGCCGACGTCGACGATAACTCCAAAGACAACTCCAACGATAACCCCAACGACAACACCCAAGACAACACCAACGACAACACCAACGACAACACCAACAACATCACCAACGTCAACACCAACGACAACACCAACGACAACACCAACGACAACACCAACGTCAACACCAACGACAACACCAACGACAACACCAACGACAACACCAACGACAACACCAACGTCAACAACAACGACAACACCAAAGTCAACACCAACGACAACACCAACGACAACACCAACGACAACATCAACGTCAACACCAACGACAACACCAACGTCAACGACAACACCAAAGTCAACGTCAACACCAACGTCAACACCAACGACAACACCAACGTCAACACCAACGACAACACCAACGACAACACCAACGACAACACCAACGTCAACACCAACGACAACACCAACGTCAACGACAACACCAAAGTCAACACCAACGTCAACACCAACGACAACACCAACGACAACACCAACGACAACACCAACGTCAACACCAACGACAGCACCAACGTCAACGACAACACCAAAGTCAACGTCAACACCAACGTCAACACCAACGACAACACCAAAGTCAACACCAAAGACAACACCAACGACAACATCAACGTCAACGACATCACCAACGTCAACGACAACACCAAAGTCAACGACAACATCGGCATCAACCTCAACGACAACACCGACCCCAACAACAACACCAACATCAACGACAACACCTACGACAATACCTACGACAACACCGACGACAACACCAACCTCAACGATAATACCAACGACAACTCCAACGACAACACCAACGTCAACACCAACGACAACACCAACGTCAACACCAACGTCAACACCAACGACAACACCAACGACAACACCAACGACAACACCAACGACAACACCAACGTCAACGACAACACCAACGACAACACCAACGACAACACCAACGTCAACACCAACGACAACACCAACGTCAACGACAACACCAAAGTCAACGTCAACACCAACGTCAACACCAACGACAACATCAACGTCAACGACAACACCAAAGTCAACGACAACATCGGCATCAACCTCAACGACAACACCGACCCCAACAGCAACACCAACATCAACGACAACACCTACGACAATACCTACGACAACACCGACGACAACACCAACCTCAACGATAATACCAACGACAACGACAACATCAGCATCATCACCTACGACAACAGTACCAAGTACAACAAAGGCTAAATCAACGCCGACAGCAAAAATACACAAGACCAAAACACCCAAAACCAAACCTACTACACGATCATTGACATCCACATCGACAACTGCGACAACACCTACATCAATAACTACACGGTCAACTAATCTAATGTCTACATCTAGACTGACGCATAAACAGACACTTACATCCACGCAAACATCTAAACAGACACTAACATCAACGCAAAGTTCTAAGCAAACGTCAATATCAACATCTACTCATACACCTAGACAAACGTCAACGTCTAAACAAACGTCAACTCGAACATCATCATTGTTATCAACAATCACACGAACAGTAAAACCAATGTCGAGAGTGACCAAACCTGTGACACAAACAACCAAATCAATACCGACAACCGAACTAAACAAGAAAACCACAGGGCCACCTAAACGATCACGTCCAACTCCTGTGGTATCGACAACAAGAAGGGGTCATTTGTCTACAGCAACAAGAACGGGGGTTAATACAGGAACTACGCCATCACCATCGGGTAAAAATGCTGGAAAGGTTTCTGCTGATCATGGCAACTCCACTCACAAGGTAAATGTACCTACATTATATCTATTTTAGCGCAGTGTTAACTGTTAGCGTACGAGTGATTTTTTTTAAATGAGTAAAATACAAGGGACTTAATAATTTTTAGTCTTCTCATTTGCACAAGTTAGAAGAATAAAATTTATGGACAAGTTCTAAGCTAGTATAATAGAATTAGAATTGAACGATCGGCGAATACAAAAAGTTTCAAATAAACACACCAACATGAACCTTGTTGATATCCTACATACCACATGCTTGGGAGGAGAAGGTCATAAGTATTTCTAAAGACCTTATAAGACTGGTGCATATCAATTTTGAAATCTACATCACAAGGCGCTTCTTGTGAGCATATTGTCATGAAAATCGGAACTGGTCATGTTGACCGAACAGAACAAGTTCAAAAACGTGATTTTTCCATAAGCAAAGAGTGGCTTCAGATAGTTTTTAGGCTGGCGATTTCGCGCCAGACTATTACAATCCTAAAAAATGAAATCCACTAAGATGAATTTACTCCCGAAACTGACAACACAGAATCTATACACTCAATGCAAATAGTTCCTCCTCGTTAATCAGTTTTGCAAGATAAGAACATTCAACTTTCCTTGTTTCATTTATTCTGTTCGATTGTAATATATTAGTTTCTTCTTGAAATGGAAGGAAATTGTATGAAATTAAAAGAAAAGGTGTTTAAAGGCGTTGATAATTATTACTACGCGTTACGAACGCGATATAGCCCGCGCATCAATGATTTTATTATGTTAAATTATTTAGGTCAATATTCTCCAACGAGATCGTGGTCGAGTGGATGAGCAACTCGCTTAGTAATTTTCTGATGCTAAGGTCCAGCGATCGAATCACGGCGGCTCCTAAATTTTATTTTCTTATTTTTTTTTTTACTTTGATTAAACATGGTGATAACGCTGTTTTGAGTAGTAAGACGGAATTTTTTAGTGTGGCAACTTGATTTTAGCACACACACAAAATAAGCTTACATACAAAAAATACGTGGGATGATCAAAAAGTAATGAGACAAATGCTATCATTTTTAAAGTTTACGTATCTGAGCCATGAAAATAGTATATTAATTTAGCTGCATTTAATGCCGATGTTTAGGTATACAATACAATGTTTTACAATAAATAGTTCTTTATTAATGCAACGCCAAATATAAGGTGTCGCGCTATGTCGCCGCACATCTAAACGTCGCCCTTTCCGCAATATGGTATTGAAAAGCATTCGACTTAGATTTTATTAAATATACCTCGAATATTTATCAAATTAACCGGAAAAGGGGTTGTGACGAGAAAATTATATTATATCAAACCGAGATCAGAAAAGCGTCAGATGAGCTGTCAGTTTTGATTGACACTCGTTTGACGGACGTCGTATACAAGAGCCGTCTATAGAATAAAAATAATCGAGTAATTATTCATCATTTCATTGAACTGAATTGCTTTTAGTCAAATGAACAATTGTCCTAAATGAACACTGAATTATTAGTAAATCTATCCAATAGTTTTAGAGACATAAGTCATTTTTCGGAGCAATGAGCCGTTCGAAAAGTGTTAAAACAATTTACGTACGTGACGTCATTGACGTCGTTAATGTGCGGCTAGTCGCTATACCCAAGGTAGCAAAATAAGTGCTATCTCTCTGCCAGTAATGAATGCAAATTTATGAAACTCTGCAGACGGAGAGAGGATACATTTTTTTAAATAAACACTTATAGTATTGATACCACATAGAATTATCATTTTAGAGCGTTTGTCTTATTACTATTTGATCATCCCACGTAGTTCCGCGATAGTGCTTCATTGCACATTTCTCTGCAGATGGGAACTCGAAATAAAACAAAAAATAACTGTCTGTATTACGACGAATAATACTTTTTGCAGTTATTCGAAAAAATTGAGCTTATAATTGTAAATATTACTACACTGAGCCTTTTCACTAGTTCCATGTTCTATTTATAGCACGACTAATATTCAAAGGGGAATAACTCATACAGCATAATGTTATAAACAGAGTGTGGTTACTTGCCTTGATACTTTAATAACGTTATTTGGACGTCACGGGAAATTACATTGAATAAAGTAAAACTGAGTATTATATCTGCAGTTTGTAAAATGCGTGCTATATACATGTCACTTGATGCTCTTTTTGCGCGAAACGTCTCAGTTGTTGCATGAAACGGAATTGACTGCTACAGTATGATCTTGTTCACACTTGTTAATTGAAATACCTTCTGTACGTATATATTTTGTCAATTTTACCAGTATGTGAAAGATTATTTTCTTCATGTAGGTGTAAAATCCGTTACGCTATACTATTTAATAGAACAATTCTTCTTTATGGTTGAAATACACAAAATATTAAGGGTATGCTCTAGTATATCGTAAATTCTTTTTATCCTTAAAACCCTGTTTTCGTAGCGCTATCAGCGCTTTGAAATTTCTGGTGTTCACAAAACAAACATTATATATATTTTCAGACAACGATGTTACCGGTTATTCTTGGAGCCGTCGGCGGGGCATTGTTAGTTATAGTTATCATTTCTGTGGTAATAATAATGAAAAGGAGGTACGTTCAATATACATGTACTTATGTTAACATACGCATTGTGCAACACCAATTGCACATTTTTTATGTTTTTACAAATACTTATCACATTTCCCGGTACCTTGATATTTTGCGAATATTTCCTTTTATTGAATATGTTCGTGTTCGCTTTTACTTATCGTTGAATTCAATTGGGCTGGGTTTTGGTACTTACCGTATCATGACCACGATAGTTAAATAAGAGGCTGGAAAAACATCAAGTTGTTATAAATGGTCGAACTAGAACTCTCTAATTCTTGTTTAGTATGTGTCATTTACTACTCCAGAGAAAATATGACTTTATACGACTGGTGCTGATAATCGAATCATACCAGACGTTAGCGCCAAAATCCTAGACTTTTCGCGCGCTTTTTTGTGCCTTTTATGCTCTTTCGGTTGAGTGTACTTACCATTACATTTATGTTTGGATTTTTTACGATTTTGTCATCCAGCAAACTACAATAAAAACATGTTTAGGACACAATGAAATGCAGGACCGAAATGGATACATGTATAGATATACGAAAGGTTAAGTGTATTAAATGACTTTCTTTTGCAGAAAGACCCCATTCACTGCAGTACTGGATGACGACATGAAATTTGGTGACGACAACCACATACAAATGAATGGAAAATTGAACTTAAACTTGGATGGGTATGACGATACACGGGGAGATACAAAAATTTACGTAGAAAATCCGAACTATGGATTCACAGAGTCATAGTAGTTTGTGTGTAAGGCTTATATCACACAAGATGGGTATGACAATACCCGTGGCGATACAAAACTATAAATGGAAAATCCTAATGCACCGAAACATAGTGGCTAATGTGTGTCGCTCATATTGGAAACGTTCACCGTGTGGCTAAAGTCTAGGGAACGAGGACGATGACAATTTGGGGTTCCGTTAGTGTTTGTGTAGTTTATACACGTTAAATGCAACGTCTTACCTTATGGGTCAAAACTTCAATGTATCAATTGGAAACAAGAACAATAGAATATACTAGTATATTAAATAACAGTTGATCAATTCTTCAAAGTAGCTAGATTATGTAAAAATGTGCAATATCGTTAACTTAATCCAACAGGATAAAGCTCGAATCTCAAAACATGCTGTAAGAATGAAAGTGCTAAATTATTGTCAAATCATTTGTCTTTTAAAAGAATGTATATAAATTTTTACATACTAGTAGTATTACAAGAACAAATATTCAGGAAACCCATTTTACTTAGGGTTATGTGTGGATGATTTCAGTTTTTTCATGTGACCACATTATTGAATACAAAGCTGTGTTTGTTGGTCTGATATGTTAAACTCTTCGTGACGAGGTTAGAAGGTGGATCTTTCTACCAGGAACTGAGTTTAAAGTCCGAGATAAATCCGGATTCAACAGATGATGTACTGATTGATGCTCAAACATTAATAGTTTAATACTATTGCATAGGTCATGTTTTTCAATTAGTTGTGTGTACATAAACATTGCATGTTTTGACTTACCTATTTCTTAATTTACCAGATTGTGCATGCATGCGTTTTTACTGCCTATTTTTATTTATTCCAATAAAATATACAAAACAATAAAACTGCATGTTCTGACCTTTCCTTGAGTGTATTGCATATTTAATGCTAGGCCTAATTGAACGAAATGTTCGTTATTTTTTCCTTAATTGTAGACCCTGTTATTGTAAAAGCTAACTATCTTCTATCAGAAAGCTAGACTGGTATGATATCCTGCTATAGCATTTCATTATGATGTTTTCTTATAATTGTGTACAATGTACATGCTTTAATATTTCAATTATTGCTATGTCTCTTGTATTATATACGTGTATATCATTTGTATTATATTGTATAGTTTTATATTGAAAACTTATTGAATAAACGTTACTATCAAATATGTTGTGATTGAATACGCCAGGAACAAACTCGTAGCTCTACACCAGATTAAGGCCATACCTAGCGTCCAAGGACTGATATGTTTGTGTATATAGGGAAAGAAAAAAAACAAGTATGAAATTTTTCATATCTTCAAGATATTGCTTTTTTTATTTATTCATGATAGCTACATCGGTTTTCGTACTTAAATTGACCGCTAAATGAAAATACGATTTGGTATGGTCTAACTCTTATTCTCAGTAGCAACTAATGAAGTAAGTCACCATTGTATTTGCCTGCAAAAGGGATGTTATTATAACTAGTAACCAAGGACGCCAATTGGGGAACATAGGCGAGTCTATACGAAAATAAAGAGAAGTTTTTAGTTAACAAAAAAGAGAACTGGGAAAATAAGAGAGCAAATAGTAGTACACAACGGAAAGCAGTTAGTAAATAAAGGAAGGTAAACAAGGGAGTTATTGGTAACTGGATGGGAGTAATTGCTTCACAAATGAAACAACTTGCAAGCAGAGGGGTGTCAATTGGCATACAAGAGATGCAATAAGCTATAGAAGAGATGAAGTATTTAACTAAGGGAGGGAACTGCTATATAAATGGAGGCAAGACTTTTAGTACATAGCTACCAGAGGGATGAAACTAGTACTAATCAAAGGGACGTAATTATTAGTAAGAAAGTGGTGATAACAAAGTAAGTCAGGATGGTAACTGCTTAACTATGCGGGACAATTAGAATGTAAAGGGAAGTTAAAGTAACTAGTTAGTGAAAGGAGGATACAAAGTAAAAGTAATAGAGGTAGACCAACAGTACGATGTGACATCGGGAGTGTTTCACGGTTCCAAGTCTTCAACTAGCTATTCATTTCTGTAATGGTTGCTTTGCCCTCTGATGGTTGTTGAGTGTCCTTTTCGAATGATAATTATTTTAATAGATTGTTATCATAATCCCGTAATATATATAACAAATACTGAACATGCATATTCAGTCACAAGCAAAACATAAAATGTGGCATCGCTAGCTAGCTACCCTAGCAAGAGACAGACACAAGATGTACATTCAACATCTCCAAAATTGACATTTCAGGTACGCTTCTCCACCCATATTCGGGACATCGTTACTTGTTATTTTTATCTCAATTTACCACGTGTACGTATATTAAAACAAAAGCTTGACTATAATTATCATTTAATCAGGTAAGCACATCATAACACTAACCAACCTAATGCTGCCGATAAGATAACTAAGTGGTCTGACTCAATAACTAGTTTTATAAAATACTAAACGCGATACATGTTTGTTTAATTAATTATATACGCAGTTTGTGAAATTTCGGAAGATGGTTTGGATGTTATCGTGTATTGCTACCATGGTAATGAACTAATAAATTATAGTATTGTTTGTAATAATAGTGCGCTAAATTGTTTTTATTCAAGTTTAAGTTTACTTGTACAACATAAAATGAATACAATTTTTATAAAATATGAATTTGTTGTTTACAGTTAGGATATTTGAACATCATTGGCTGATTAATTGGGTTGAGAGTCGAGTTATGTAAATGGGTACATTTTCTTTGATACATTATATTCGTAAACTAAGCGTGTAGTAGTTTTCCACAGAAGTTGACAATGATTGTATTGTAGGGGTTATTGGTACTGCCTGTGATGGTAAATGGAAATGCAACAATGGAAGTAGATCTGGTGGCAGTTCACAACATATCTCTAACAGATTGTGACACTACATGTAGCTTTTACTTCAAAGTGTGTATAACTACTCCAAACCAAGGGTAAGCAATCAGACCATATCATTTATCTGCACTAGAAATTGCTCCATAGGTTCTGTTATCTTCGCTGATTCGAGTTAGGTACATTGGTGAATAACAAAATGATTGTATATTGGATCGAATATTATCCGTAAGATATTTTTCTCGCCGACTGAAATGCGATTGTCTCCTTTTAACAGAACCCATACAAATAAAGTTGAATGACAATGCTCCACAACATGACAATAATCGTTTTATAATAAATGGAACAGTCAAGTTTCATTCTTTATTTTAAGATTTTTTATGTGTTTTTTTGTCGCTATCTATGGTTTATTTATTTAATAAGTATGATGAAAGCTTATATAGCTAGTTTGCGATAGAAAAAAATCGTGTTTTTTAAAGATTTCTAAAAATCTATTCATCAGATTTTGGTAAAAAATTACACAGAACTACAATAACTTCCTACCTAGTCTCATTTTGAATTTCATAATTTTTAGTCACCAATTAAAAGATATTTATTCTTTATTACATATTGAAATTATATGCGTATTTACAGTTTAACGCAGGGAGGTAATCTGGTATTCCATTGAAGATTTACTATCAATTATTTAACCGTTACAATCCGTGATCAGCGGGATTGAGATTGCTGTTATAAAGACAAGACTTGGGAGGCCCTTGCTATTCGGTTTATTTAGGTGTGTCGATGTAAACAATGTACAGCAATAACATGTACTTCGTCATATTCACAGACGGGCCTCGCATGTGTTAAATTAAGTAGGTTGCGAATACGTAAATATACCGTTATGCGTATCATATGACCGTAAATTGGCTGTTGCAAGTATCAAGTCTTCTAACTTGATTTTTCATACAAAACTACAAAAATGTTACATAGAACTTATGAACAAAACTTTTTTAACTCATTTCTGATGTTGCTGAAATTTCAGTGTGTATTAGGTAGATATATTTCATTTATTCGTGCAAAAATTCATACTTGTAGGTGTAGTAATTACAGAGAAATATTAAAAAAACACGATTTTTTTCTATCGCAAACTAGCTATACATTAAAATATTGTTTATTTTATACTAATATGTTCTGTGCCATTTACTCTATTGGCGCTGCGATTTCTAATATTTATATATTAGTAAGAATTTTGTTTGAATGAAGTAATTTGCTATGGCAAGACTTTATATTGCATTTAAAAAAAATCATAAATTTCAGATGCTCAACGAACAATGTGACAACAAGTTCTATCAACTTTACAAACAAGTTCCCAGACGTCAATCTTGCCAATGAAATTCATCCTAATCCAATACAGTTCCACTTCAATAAAATACCGGTAAGTTCTCAAGAGCTATTCCACTTAAGTAGGAAACTTATGTCTAATTTATTCCTTTAAGTAAGTAAGTAAGTAAGTAAGTATGTATGCCTGCAGATGTTCTAGTACATGTATAAACTAGTCCGGCAGATAAACAGCATATTTTGGGGTAACCGTGCAATGTCTTCTATACAAAATGTTTTTGCGTTTTCTTGTTCTCAGGACCATATCATAACAGAATCCGAGTGATGCCACCTTGGCACCATTGAGCAATACTCAGAATGAGGCCCTAAAGGGGGTATATGCATTTTCATGAATTAATCAGAATAAATACATTATTATTTTATCAAATGTACAGAAAAACATAATAAACTATGTTTATATTATGCAAA
This sequence comes from Spisula subtruncata, assembly GCA_963678985.1. NCBI lineage: Eukaryota > Metazoa > Mollusca > Bivalvia > Venerida > Mactridae > Spisula > Spisula subtruncata. The sequence goes on from OY787660.1 coordinate 6,860,986, forward strand.
TTAATGTGTTTATTCAATTTATAAACATATGTAATAGTAAATTGTGCAAATGAGGCCCCACTCGTGGTTTACACTTACAACGAGGCCCGTTATTAGAGGAACAAATGGATTATATTAGTAAATGATGCATGTTTCATTATATCTGTTATTCGAATTGAATTCAGTGACATAGGTAAGTACAAACACAGCCAAATATTTAATTAATTTACCTGAGGTCCTGCCATCAGTTGGTAAATGAGGCCCCAAGGTTGGTATATGAATACAGGTACATTAGATTTTTATCAAAATAATCAGCTTAAACACATATAATTTATTATATTCAATCAAATGTAACGCAAACCATTAGAAATGTAGTTCATGTTGTGTTAAGTATTTTGTTGCATATAATATACCTTAATCGTAGTAAATTGTTGAATTGAGGCCCCGCTTGTGGTGGGCACCTAATATGTGTCCTGGCAGTAGGCCGACACAGACTATTAATTAGGTAAGTATGCATATACGGGGTAAACACATATTTCATTTGCGAATAACACAAAATGAATAAACATAGATGAATACAAATGTAAAACAGCTTTGATAGCTGGTGTAATGCTTTAGTTAATGACATTAAGGCCTTAATAAGGGTAAATTAAAATTTGAAGAAAAGATGTATTATCGTATGAAAATCAATTGGTCATGATCCACTTTAGTATATGGGATGGCTTGAAGTTATGAAAGTGGGAATGAAATATAGGGGTATTAAAATTTGAAATACCTGTAATAAATTGCGGTAATGAGGCCCTGCTAGAGTAAAAACCTATAAATAAAGGATGTTCTAGGAACATGACAATTAGTTCATTACTCACGTTTGGAATAAACTATTCAAATGAATTCAGTAACGTCGATGATTTTTGATGACCTTAATTACACTGATGAATATGGTTTTCCATAAATTTGAGGCCTTTGTAAGAGTAACTTCAACTGGGAATAACGCTTTTCTGTGTTTCCCACCCAACTAGAGATGAACTGGTTGGCAACCCAGAGGTAGTCTCGCGTGTATCGGTGCTATACACTGGGTCACTTTAAAGAACCAATGTGTCTCTTCGGAAAGAGCTAGGGCAGCGCGCCCGGATACGTTGTATCCCATTGGATATAAGTGCTTGCACTTTCATGCGTTACCCTTAACCAAAAGGTTTAAATAATTACACAACAATTTAAGATAAGATACAAGATGATACCACATTAGGAAATAGAAAAACAGGAACATGGATCTCTGATAGTGATTACTTCCCATGTAGTATTCGATCAAAATGTTACATAAATCAGACTAATACGGCAGAACAAAATATGAAAAAAAAACTTACTAATTGCTTGTTTGAAGATGCCATGCTCAGTCAAAATGACGAATACATTGTACAGAGTTCTGATGATATTTGATTAATTTACAAACCATTGTATTATATGAAACGTTGGACATAGTATTACACTATTTCTGTTTATACTATTACTAGAAGCGTTGTGTATGCATATTAGCAATCACATTAAATAACGTATAATAACGTGTTTTATTAGGAATAATTAATTCAGACATGTGTTATCTAACTGCATAGGAAGCATAATTTTGTATGAACCGCTTCATAAATATTACTCTGACATCTATATCAGTGATTTTTATCTTCTGACCAGTGCTTCTATCACCACCACATACAGCCTTTCCATTCTGGAAGTGGTATTCATATAATCCCTGACTACAGACATTTGTTTCACTTTGCGGGATTTAACTCCTATTAAACAAATCATTACTGGCTCTACATGTATTAATGGCCACTGCATAATGTGATTCCGATCTCTTTGGGTTTCTCACAGCCACTCAGAGCCTTATAAGGAAGGCATTAACAAGCATCCGGTAGAACAATCAGACTGTGCATCATCAATTCACACAATGCCAAGCCAGATAGCATACAAACTACCCAAAAATAATCTATTTAAAACCACATAGTTTACTCCACACCCTATGTACTGCTGTTCAAGGCCCTAAGAGGCACAAACTATTAGTAGTCTGCCACCAACCATTCCATGTCATAAAACTATAGCTTACTCTTTATCCCCGAAATATAAACATTTAAAGTACTGATCACCAGTGAGAAACAGGCTATTTTATTCATGGCGTTATTGAGTACACAACACCACTATGAACTGTTCACCACCACCAAGTATGTATTTCAATTGCATGCCCTTTTGGTATTCAAGAATTGCAATACTATGTGATGAAGAGTACCGTATGGGGACGGTGTAGATTAATTGGTTACTAGTAAAGTGAGTACTTCATAACCATAGTTGACATACCATAACTCGCTGATGGAGGATCTTAATGGCTAGTTTTACTCTTTAATGAAGAGTTGTCCATGCCAATGAATGAATTTACTTCGTAGTCGCATGTACCCATAAAGGACCAGAATAACCTCAGTCGCTCCTGATATGTACCTAATAGAGTTTGACTATACCATACCGGGTATTACAATTTATAAAGCTAAACCTGATTGCGGCGTGTACTTCATTGGGATGTTCAACATTTTGGTGAGAACTCAACAGGTTTGAAATGTATGTTCTTGATAGCTAGTTCCCTTATGTACAGAATGACTGTGCTCTATTGTTATCAGGATAATACCGGGTGCGGCACAGAGCCACTGACGCTAAGGCACCTTTCAATAGTTTGACCAAGACCAAGGGGTATTATATATTGTGTTTAATGTGTAATTTCACACCCTAAAGCCAAACATTTGGTCTGCATCCTCACATGGGAGATGCTCGTTTCATGAAATTGTCTGGTGTGCATGTCGGTCATCGTTAGTGGTTTAATTCTAAAATCAGGCTGAAGTATATTTCCGGGGAACCAGGATCATTCTGCATTATTCCCCGTTTGGAAACCATCTTAGACATATTGATAGGTGAATTACGAGTATCTCATAGTACATGTACTTAGTTCTAAGTGGTAATAACAAGGAATAACATCTCATGTAAAAGAAAAATATAAGAGTTTAACGACACATTACGGGCCTCAATTCACCATTTCATTTCCAATCTATAGTTAAGTTGTTCATGTGAATGTAGGTAATTTACTTAAATTTGATTATTAAGTTAGTCTCATATTTCATATAATAACATATTGAATTGAACATGGTCTATGTATCGTTTTTTCTTTTTCCTTGTTAAACACAGACGCACATCCTCATTGCCTCATTTGTCTCAAAATGTAGTGCATGACTATTTAAATAACTCTTTTTAACACTAATAGTTATGGAAAAAGTCGCATTCTGTAAAGTTTGGTGAAATAACTTGACATAATTACGAGTAGTTTGGGCGAATTTCATAAAGTTCATACATTTAATCTTACCCCTAGCAGGGCCTCAATTAAATTAATTTAACGGTTGATTCATGTTTGTACTTGTCAATGCCACTAAATTCAATATAAAATGTATTCAAATATAAAAATGTATGAGCATGCGTCATTTACTAATTTAATTCATTCGTTTTGCTACTAGCAGGTCTCGTTTTAGGTGTAAACCACGAGACGGGCCTCAATTTCACAATTTACAAATGTTTATAAATTGAATAAACACGATATTCGGCAAAATATAAACATAATTTAGGGTATTTTGCAACACGAACTACATTTAAGATGTTTTGCGTTACATTTGATTGTACATTATAGATTATAATTGTGTGTTTAAGCTAAATATATAGATAAAAAACTACTATACACTTTTGGAGCCACATTTGCTAAGTGATGACAGGGCCTCAAATAAATTAGTTTAATATTAAACTATGTTTGTACTTACCAATATTACTGTATTCATTTCGAATACTAGATATTATGAAACATGTTTAGCATGTATCATTTACAAATTTTTAACCATTTGTTAGCCTAATAACGGGCCTCGTTTATGGTGTAAACCACAAGTGGGGCCTCATTTTCACAATTAACAATTACATATGTTCATAAATTGAATAAACACATTACTTGGCCTAATATGAAGAACCTTTAGTGTGTTCGACTTTACAATTGATAAAATAATAATGTATTTATACTGATTAATTCATAAGAATGCATATACCCCCTTTTGGGGCCTCATTCTGAGAATTGCTCAATGATGACAAGGTGGCATCATTCGGATTCTGTTATGGTATGGTTCAGAGAACAAGAAAATGCAAAAACATTTTGTATAGAAGATATTGCACGGTCCCTTGCAAGTTCTGCCGGACTAAACTAATATGCGTATTGCTTGTTACAGTCAAATATCACAATACGGGTAGAAGTCTGGAAAGACGACACTAAAACTGACAAGCAGGTGGATACGTTCGTATGGGGGCAGCATGGAAACAGTAATCTGTCTAACAATATGAACGCCACAGGATTGCAAAGAAAAGCCAGGTAATTGCCTAAATTGCCGTTTTACATGACAGAATGCACACATACGAGGAGCGCTTCAAAAGTTCCAGGAAAAGTGCTCTATAATGTTTATCGTATTTTCAAATTACTAGAAACTTTGCTTTTGCCCTCGATATAGTATCCGTCAAACGTTGAAGTTATAAAGCTCTTGATAAGCCTACAAAATGCATTTTTCTTTCATATTCTATATACTTCAGATTGATGCTGAACGTACAGATACAGTGTGACAAGAACATCTACGGTCCAGCATGTAATAAAAGTTGTGTCAATACTACACATGGTAGATGTGATATCAATGGTACATTGATATGTGATAAAGGTACGTACTCATAATGGTAGTTGTGATATCAAACTTTTTTAAGAGAGTTGTTATTTGGAACATGTGTAGTATAGCCTGGCTCTCGTCCCTTTTAGTATGTTAGATAATTATTCTACTACAAGCTTAGGACAGGAATAAAAATATAACTTGCTCCATGAAGCAGCTCAGACGCAAAGGCCTAGGGCTACACCATCAACTACAACAAACATAATGACAAGTTGGGGCAAAGACATTTATAATTAACTATGGCTTCCTTCGTAACCTAATCTGCTTTGAATAACCATATCATGTGTTTGCATCGTGTCTTGTCTTTCGTATTAAGGATTTTACGGGCAAATGCGCGATACAACGACGATAGTTACCAAACATATTATCAAGATCAGGAGCGTAGTATACTCACAGCTCAACTATGGACGTTCTGTTGTTATAATTGATCATATAATAGTCATAGATAAAATGTATAAAAATAAAATAAAGTACCCAACAATGGAATTTCATTAATAATTTAATAGAGCTATCAACATAAATGTCATTGTTTCTTTGATCACGTTGGTCAGTGCAAAACGATATATTTCAGGATACGCAGGTCCAAAATGTAATATCTCGACACACGAACCGACAACTGATAGCATTCATTCAATAAACTCGACGACCCAAACCACAACGCAGCAAATGACAACGAAAACACCTTCGACCAGTCCTTCGACAACGCCTACAATAACACCAACGACAACACCAACGACAACACCAACGACAACACCAACGACAACACCAACGACAACACCAACGACAACACCAACGACAACACCTACGACAACACATACGACAACACCAACGACAACACATTCGACAAAATCAACCTCAACATCAACACCAACAACAACACCGACACCTACGACAACATCAACAACAACACCAACTACGACAACACCAACCTCAACAACAACACTACCCTCAACGACAACGTCATCATATTCGACAACCTCAACAACAAATGCAACATCGAAAACATCTTATACATCAACATCAAGACCATCATCTATGACACCACAAGCACTGAACACAACAACAAAAACATCACCAACATCAACGTCATCCTCCACAACATCAATGTCGACAACGTCAACAACAACATCAACGACAACACCAACCTCAACAATCACACAAAACACTAAACAAATGCAAACGTCAACATCAACATTGATATCAACAATTACATCAACAATTAGATCAATGCCAATTGTTACGTCCGTGTCAACTGCAATTAAGACACCGATTACTGAAAAGAAAACAACAAAGGGGGAGCATGTGTCGACAGCAACAAGAAAGGGAGATAATACAAGTACACCAACATCACCATCAGAAGAGCACACGACAAAAGTGACCGTTGTCCACGCACAAACCGGTGACAAGGTAATTAAAGTGTTTGATATGACTATATGGGTACCACGTAAAATAAAACTGGACTGTCACTTACTCTACTAAATAATTACCTATTCTTATTAATTTATTATCCGAAAGCGTTTGTATGACTAGGTAGTGAAGTAGATAATATACTGGTTTGTATGGCTTTTTCATTCAAAACAACAACATTACTATGCTATGCTACTATCTAGCTTATGTTCAAGACTTAAGTACCAGAACTAAATAAACGAATGGCACTTTGACTGTGTACAAACATAATTCATATTCTTTGTACTAGTAATTGATATACACTACATCAATAGAATGCGAATAACTTATTTTTCTATATGTGTGTATTTTCTCAATTACATACGTTTTTACCAAACTTCGCCAACATTTATACTTAAACCGTACGATGAAGCCAAACGTTTTAGGTCCACGTGCACAGACACAGAGCATCTCAAATAGAAATCTCAACTTGAATAAGTTTGAATTATTCAACTTTTACTGGAATGCTCTCAGAATACGTACTGTTTCCATTGTTCGATGCTAGTTTTGAAACAAGCTTCCTATGGAAATTTACATTATCACACATGAAAACATTTGAGATGAGATTTTGCTCCGATTGACATCTTTCGGGAGATCGGGGCCCGTTTAACAAATCGTGTTCATTTGTACTTTTCAGACACCAATGGTACTAGTAGTTCTTGGAGCTGTTGGTGGCGCACTGTTGGTTATTATTGCACTACTTGTTGTATTCGTAATGAAAAGGAGGTACCGGTAATAAACTAGTATACATTTTTATATCTGTTTTGGCTGTATTTGTGATACATATTATGTGATGACGTAAAGCTGGAATTTAAAAGTTCAATTCCTAAACTTGTTAAAGATATCGGACGTTTGATATTGCTGTTCATTTTGAAATAGGTACAATCTGGAACTGTGAGAGGTGTCTGCACAAAATATGTTACCAGATCAAATTTGATTGCCAACATGGTTTGTCCTTTCAGAAATATTTGTAAAAGTAAAACTACTATCTAGACACGTGTACACATAATCAAATGTAATGCTAGTTTTAACCTGCTAGCATTCGATCGTCTCTATGCAAGCAACTTGGTAAAATGAAGACCCATGCGAAATTAAGCAGTGAACACTGGACGGACGGGGATGGGACCCGTGACTCAAAGCTCACGTTCGTACTATCTCTAGACCACATCTCTAGACCACATCTCCATACCAATCAGCATGATAAAATTTGTCAGGAAACTTGCTAAAGTTACACACCAGGATAATGGTGTTACTTACATATACTACATATGAGTGGTTAATTGTTAAACATTTGTACTTACAGACCGAAGCCATATAGTGCCATAATAGATGACGACGACAACATTTTACAAATGGATTGAGAAATTGTACGGATTAAACTGGATGAGTATGGTCGACAGAAAACTGTTCCCATGGAGATACAAAACTAGAACAAAAAATCCTGATTATATGAATTCACCCAATGATAGTACTAGTTAAGTGATTGATTTACTAGTTTATGACACATGTAAAACATGATGGGTATAGCAATTCCCGTGCAGATACAATGTTGCGATGGAATTATCCTAACTATTGATTCATCGATTCAAAGTAGCCAATGAGAAAGTCTCAAATTAGAATGATAATCATGTAACCTGCGTACCTACCTTTACACTGCATTACGACATCGAAATACAAAATATATATCTGAGTATGAATTCTTGCGAACAGGCATTTTAAATGCCGATCCGATCATAGCCTTTATTTACCAGTCAGCTTTCTGCTGAAATATGACAGGCATTTCCATATGTGTGCCACCACCAAGATTTAAACCGACATGTCGGATTAGGTGGCAAGCTCAATAACCATTGAGCTACGGAGAACTGCTTGTATATAGTCTTCGACGGCGGCTATGACAAGGTTACCATAGTGCATTCATGTTCAAACGATTAATAAAACTAGAATTTGAATGGAACTAAAGATCTCTCAAATGTACTGTTTGCAGCATGAACTGTGTCTTATAAATATATATGTATACATTATTGTTTCTAAGACTATTTATTATTTGTACAATAATATTTTGTTTTATATCGATGCTCAACGTATTGAATAAATGTTCGCATCAAAGAAGTCGTGCTTGTGTGTTCTCATTGAAAACTAATGATGTCAAAATACATACCACAGCTCGTTGTTATTATAATATGGACAATGTACAATGTACATTGTATCCGCAGAAGGCTTTACATGGTGTCAATAAAAATGAAATTGGCAACAATTGTTGTGTCACTGCGCCTATTCGCTTGGAGATGCCCATGTGTTAATGTTAAGGATGAGGAGTTAGGGTCAAACACTCTACCGCTGCCATTTATGTTGCATCAATCACATATTACATGTACATTCAAATGAACTAAAATATATGCTATTGCGGAGTTGGAATATGAAATGTATGTCTAGTTCGTTTAGTGCTTTGAGTTTCGCCTTTCTTGTCCAATTGCGTATAATATCTTTTTGAACAGGGAGCTTTCAGCGACCTGGTCAGTGTAAGCGTTAAAAATATACTGAATAAGATTGAGAGCTAAAAATAGCACCAATTGCGTATTCCGCGGGATGACTTCGGACTTTATCGCCTAATCTTTAGCAGAGACAGTGTTTATAATGTTGCATGATGACTTAGCACTTTATTTCAGGAAGCTTGGTAAATATATCGAGACAGCGATTTAAATACTGCGAGTAGTATAGACAGTAGAGGTAATAATGTATTAACTAGATGATGGAACATACATATGGCGTTGGGGGCATTTCTGACGACAGGAACAATCCCTGTTCTTCCAGGGCCATCGGCGCTTTGATTTACAAATGTTGGAGAAATTGACTTATATCGTAGTATCAAAGAAAAAGATTCACTAACAGGTTTATGTATAGCTTACGTCTACTAGTCCAATTTGGGATATGATTGTGTGTTTTGTGTCTTGTGTATTAAAATGTGAATGTTATTAATTTCATTGTGTTAAGTTGCAACATTGATGGCAAAATGCATTAATCATTTTCTGGAAGGAGTAGAAAAAAAACTAAAAGATTAACGACAGCAAATTCTTTGTATGAACACTTGACATGTTATTGGTACACAGTACACACATAAAATACATATAATTTATAGAAAATAAACAGTAGTTGCTACAATAGACAGTAGATATTTCACTCAGTACTACATATTATTCAATCAAGTAACCGAATTCTAGTTCGTTTTGCGCATTGTGTCCGTCTCTTCTATTACGGGTTCGTAGTTAATTCAGTATGCTCGGCAGCTAACTTTGCATTTATCTGTATCAGGTGCTCTTGTACTTTATCCATCTCGGTCTTCAACTCATGCTTGATATCCTTAGTTATTTCATCTTTCAGTTCATCGAACTTTGATTGTACACATGACTCTGTGACAACCTGTTTCATGCAATTATCAAAACACTTCATAGACGCTAGAGTGTTCAGTTTATCACTGAAATCGTTCATTGCTGTTATCAGCTGACTAATCGATGGCGTCAATGGTGTTTTTGTTACGTTGTCGGTTGGCACCATTTTCGTCGGTGTTAGTGGCGTTGGCATTATTTGGATTGTTTGTTGGGTGGTCTTAGATGTTGTCATTTGAGTTGTTGTTGGTGTTTCTCTTGGTAGGGTTGATGATGCTGCTGTCGTTGATATTGATTCTTGAGATGTCGTAGACGTTTGCGCTGTCATAGATGTTTTTGGTTGAGTTGTCGTTGAAAAGGTCATTGATGTTGTTGTTGAGGGTTCACCTATCATTGGAGTTGTCGTTGATGTTGATGTTTGTGTGGATTTCATAAAAGAAGTTGTCGATAGTGGTGATGTTGTTGTTGGTTCTGATGTTTCGGCTAACGTTGTTGTGTTAGGTGTCGATGTTTCTATGGGTATTGATTTTGCTGTTGGTGTGTTTGTTGAAGTCTTTGACGCAGTAGACTGTTGTTTTGATGACATTTCTCTAGTGTAGCAAGTTTGACCTGTGTATCCTGTATAGGACAAAAAGAACGATGATCCAACAAAAAGTGGACTGAATTTACTTCTGATTCCAATGTCGTAATACCAATAAATGTCGTGTTTAGTAAAACGGTCGTTGCTGTTTTGCCCATTCAGCTGATACATTCTTAAAATGACGTCAATGGAAAATGATAAGAGGCATTCGAGGATACTTTGGTTGACTTTTCGGCGATGTATTTCCGAATTTGCACATACATACAACAAGAGGGACTGTGTTTCCCCTTGCTAAAACGGCATCGTAGATAATGGATAACAAAGTACAATAAGTGTGTGTTATTGTCCCAAGTAACGGCAAATGAAGACAAGTATATACATGTATTGAATAGGTCGTGTAAAGAAACAAGCGCGGACGGAAACTATTAATGTTAAATATTTACGTACCTTTGTCACATATCAATGTACCGCTGATATCACATCTACCATGTGCAGTATGGACACACCCTATACTACATGCCGGACCGTAGAAGTTCTTGTCACACTGTATCTTCACATAAAATTTCACTCTGAAGTTAAATACGATATATACAGTGAAAATAAGTATGTCGTGAAAATAAGTATATAGTGAAAATAAGTATGTCGTGAAAATAAGTATGTGCGTAAGTAAATCACTATTATTAATATATTACCACTTTTTGTATTCTAGTACTTTTAAAATCACTTCGTCATTTAATTGAGAAACTTGTACTTTAAACATTACACATGCTTTAATAAAATAGTGAAAATGGACTTATTATTATATGCATATTTCAAGGTCGCGTATCACAAAGCTTTATGTTTAGATTCGGGAGTTTGATCTTTGGAAAAGCAATAAACGTTGTAAATCGTAAGAATGCGCGACGATATACGACAAAACTATCTCCGGAGAGTCAATATGTTAAACAAAACATTAAAAGTATAGCAAGGATAATTTGACTTGACCTTTATGTATTTATACGTCTAGGAACTAGTAAAATATCTAACTAAACCTGGCATGGCCTTGAGTTCCTGCAACGGTCACATTTTTAGACATGTTGTGATATCCTCGATACATCCATACAGCAGTATCCAAGTGTCTATCACTGAAAGGGTTATCATTCCAGACTTCTACCCGTATTGTGATATTGGTCTGTAAGCCGTAAATTATATCCAGTAAATAGTAAAATTAAATTCATACACAATATAAATGCTATACATATTTAAAAACACATATTTATATTATTGCAAGTGTTTTCTCGGGTATGTGTTATGTTAATAATTACGTTGTGAAAGTTCACTGAAAACTAGTACTAAATCGTACAATGTAGTATAAGACGTATTACACCCGCAATGACCGCGTGTATAGAGTTAGAGCATCCAACGATCTTAGGTCTGATTGCACTTTCTAAGTAGTAAACATGCAACTGGTAGGTATACATTGCGTGCAGCTCACATAGTAAGTCCGAACACTAATGAAGTCAGCCGTGGATCTACTTACCGGTATTGCAGTGAAGTGGAATTGTATGGGGTTAGGATGAATCTCAATGGTATGCATGATATCTGTCAGCTTGTTTTTGTCCGTAATATTGCTGGTTGTCACTTTATTCGACCAACACCTGTACAATGTACATGTAACATCAAACGCTTTGTTTAAATTATATCATAAATTCATCAAATATCAATTATCATTCTTTACTTTGCATACTTAGTTTTTGTTTACTGTTCATTGTTGATCTTATGGAAGATTTATTTTCAAATAAGTTTCCTCGTTAAATAAAGTATTTATTATTATTATTTTAATATTATAGCTCATGTAATTGAGCATGTTGATATCTTAAACAGGCTTCAATTGGAAATGTATGTTTATACCAAATCCCACCATGCTATTATGCCTGTAGATGAAACGCATTGGAAAGGAAAGAAAATATGAGAAAGAAAATGTATACAACCCCAAGTGCGAATAACTGATATATTTTGTGATAACTTACCCTTGACTCGGTGTGACAATACACACTTTGAAGTAAGGGTCGCATTTATATCCACCGAAAAAATTGTCACAATTCTTTGTAGACGTGTACTCATATTCCATCAGACCTACTTCAACTGTCGCATCACCGTTCACCATCACAGGTACTACAAACAAGCCCTGAAATACAGGCATTCTAAAGCACTTGAAACATGTATCTTTTTCAACTTAATACTTTTCAAGAAGGTTCGCATCTATTCCATGCATTCCTCTGCTAGCCCAAGGGTTTTGTGGCGGGTATTTTACAAATCACTGCTTCCTAATATAAAACTGTAGCAAACATCCTGCCTCAACTGTTTAGTGGTTGGTTACAAACTGGAGGAAGTGATTGACATGACACTGCAATTGTTTGCAATTAATATTATTCTTACTTTTCTTTTTTTTCTTTTTTTCTTATAAATGTTTTCTATTTAATGTACATGTATATCAAACGCCACCTAATTGTGGCGAAAAACATGTATATATGTTTATGCCAAGGAAATTTCTTGAACTTGAACTTGGATCTTAAGCGTTTAAAAAACTTGTTATTCAGTGCCAAATAACGTTACTCATGGTTGGATATCGTTACATATACGACTCATATGGTTAACATATTTGGTTGTTACATGTACATAATATAATAAGATTCTATTTAAATCGCAGTTCTTGAATTACGTGAACCAAAATGAGCCTCGCGCCTGGTACCCATAGTTTTGAAGAAAGTGTGACTCGGTATGCGAGGACCTATATAGTTTTATTCATAGATGTACTGTTATACTATAATAATTGCTATATGTGAAAACGCCATGATTGTTCGAGAATAAGGAGTGTAATGTTGCATAGAGGAATGATCGAACATTTCAAATGATGTCAACTTTTTTTAAATAAAACGAAAATGGGCATAGTATTTTCTCGTTATATTAGAATAAACTGTAATATTTACCACTATTGCGAGATACGGTAGTATCCTTATCCAATTCATCTTTCTAAAAGTGACAAAATTAACACAATACGGGTATAAATTTAAAATACTGTGTATACTATTTCATCGAATTGATTTATTCATGAGTCGAAAACTTTTAGTTATCTTATCCGTAACATAGGGTATAATAGCTCGGTTTGTATCTACATGTGCATTCGTATGTTGATAACCTGATAATTATGATAACAGTATTCGAGGAATTTATCAACTAAATTTGTACATACATCACTTACATATCGCTGGCTTAGAATGAGAAGGTCGTAACTACAAAATCAAAATGTTGAAGAAAAAAATTCTGTCTGACAATCACTCTTTACGTATGGTAAAATAAGATTTTTCGACTTAGTTTGGTCAACATGACAAGTTCCGATTTTCATTGGGCCCATAAAAAACGCCTTATGTTGTAGATTGCAAATATGAATTAGTCTTATAAAGTGGTAAGTGGCACTACGACCTTTTCATTCTACACAATGGTCTAGATAGGTACCTATAGTGTACTTGTGCCATGGTCCGATAGCTCGGATCGCGCATGTGGATAACCCTTGACCTTCTCAATCAATCACTGACATGATTGTGTAAGTATGTTAGTAAGCCGTCCAAGAGAGGAAGAGAGCAATCTGACTAAAGTACTCGATCCTCCTAACGACAAGCCTCATAGCGTTGCGGGTTTGAGAATATGGTTTTAATCACAGGTAAATGTATCGTGAAAACGAAAAAATATGTATGTTTTTGAAAATTTATGGTTTTCGTTTATTTGTTTCAAAATGGATACTGTATAAATAAATAAGTTGAAACTTTAATGATTAGATACAAAAGATATATGTAATAATCAACACAGATAATTAGACTGACTCACTGTTGTTACATGTATCTATTCACTTTGAAATGATTTATAAAGGGAGGGTAATATGAATTATCTGCCTTTGGTTGCCTGTATACGAAAAAACTCCCATGTGACGCTAACACGACAGTTTGGACATACCTATATAGCTCGAATCGTACGTTGAACATGTATCTGGTTCTTCACTAGAGGAGCGTACCAGCCTTCTTCGCCATCAACATCAGCATGAGTCCGCGCCATAAAAAAGTGGATTAATTTGTCTGTCGAAATTGCACAGTGCAATGAAACGAATTCGACGTGTTATGTATAGTTCCCACTTGACATATTTTTGCATAGGCGATGTACTCCCGATTGAAATTATAACACGGCTAGTTTCAAGAATTGTGTATATTTATACAAAATGGTTATGGTCGACATTGGAAATAAGCAGCATCGCATACATATGGTGTATTTATGATCAAAGTATAATGGTTGTTACAAGGCTAGTGTTATTGCCTGTGGAATATTCATGCAAAATTACAGACAAAAATAAAATAAAATACTTAGAAAAGTTTTATTGCAAATATTGCAGTTCACTGTAAAATGCAGTTTCGAAGACTATTCATACGAGGACTTGTAATATGATTTATGACAAACGTGAGAAAATAATCACAAGAGCATTTTTATATCAAATGTTTCTTCAAAATGACATGCATTGGGTATAATAAAAATAGCATAATGGAATAGTACTCCATTTACATTTAAAACAAACATAAATAATACAAATATTTAAAGCAAATTTAACGTAGTTTATAGGACTATCACTGGCAACAGTGTCGTTGAAAAGGAAATAAAAAAAATGAAATTGAAAAAAAAAATTCTTGTTTTCAACGATACTGTTACCTGCGAGCACTATAACGACATTTTCATACAAATCGATGGCTTATAATTAGAAGGGCGTAACTACCAAATCGATCTTTTGAGAAAACACGAAAAAACTGTCTGACATTTAGTCTTTACTTTTGGTAATACCAACTTTTACAACTTCATTTTGGTCAACATGACAAGTTCAGATTTTTATGAAAATGGGCTCATAAGAAGCGCCTTGTGATGCTTATTCTAAGTATGTATGAACTTAAAAGGTCGTAAGTGGCACTTACGACTTACGACCTTCTAATTCTAAGCCATCGAAATGTTGACATGTGTTCTAGCTATTAGCTATATCCAGGTTTCCAATACTAATATTTAAAGTGTACTCATTTTACGAACTTACAGTCTATAGACATTCATATGGTTAACGGATTTAAAAACGCGACACTTGGGTATGTTGATATATTTTAGGAAAGCGAGTTCTTATATCAAATATCTTGATATTTCCGTAAAGGTGAATTCAATGTTGTCATTTTGATACCAAATGTATTAAAATCCAACACGTATTACATAAATTATAGCGTGAATAAGACATATGTCCAGAAAACGAAAGTAACATCTTTATTGGCGTATCGAGTGTACTGCTCAATAACAAAGTCGAATGTTTAGGCTACGTAAGGATAGTCTTAACTTTATACAAATATTCTAAATTAAATGGAATAAATGACATACGTGTATCCAATTATTTAAAATGTGTCTATATCGTACCAGAACGCAAACCATATTCCCAGAAATAGAAATCTCCTAACGTTGCAATTGGTTATTAAGGATGCTTAAGCACACATGGTGTGATTACATTAATTTTATTCCCTAAAAATGAATACATTTGATTTCACTGAAATGACCCCTGATTAACACATGTGTAACACTAACATGTCACAACATGATGAGTATTTAATACAGTTCATCAAAGTGTTAAAATAGGCAGTGTCCTCCACCAGCGTTCCTAACAGCAACACATCGCTGTCTCATAGAACTGCACAATGTTCGAATAAATGTCTAAGGGATCTGTCGCCATCCCATCTGTAGTGCAACTTGGAGGTCATGTACTGTGTTAAGATGACTTAGCCGAATTCGTGGTTTCAGATAGTACCATAAATGGATCCATTCGACCTCGTAGGTTTTAAATGTGTCCTTATGACATAATAAGCGCTACAAAAGCATCGAACTAAATTTAGCCATGGTGCTTCCGTCAAACATAAGCCCGCGCAATTTGAATACATCGATCGGCGCAAAACCTATTGCCAAATGGTCAGAATGCGACTTTCGTTTTCTGGATCGACTTATTGATTGTACAATATATTTATTAATACTCATCTGATTTTTATTATTTTGGTACCAAAATGACGGCAATAAATTGATCCTTAACTTGCATTATTCAAATATAGGCATTACCTTGAACCGTTTGCAAGAATACAACATACCCCAGTGTCGCGTTTTTAAATCCGTTTAGTATAATATGCCCATTTTATAATACGGAGATCTTAACATGAAGCTCGGTCCATTTATCAGTATATTGGTAATTTAACAGCTGGTGTTACAGATCCGGGCACTGTTTTATCGAAGTACTTTTAAGTAATACGAAAATCATAAACAGTTTACAACTAAGATCAAATTTGAATTCTTTATAGATGTATTACTTTAACAATTTTAAATTGTGGTAAATTGATCTGTAATACCCATCAAAGAATTTCAGTAGTCAATGAAGGATAAATGATTTGAATTTGAACATAAGTTTACGATTTCCGTAAGTGCTTTGATAAAACAGTAGTAGTTTATTATACAATTTGCTTAAATTGTGACAATTTGTAAATTAAACGTAACAATCTTGTAATATATTCATGCTTAAAGATTAGGATCAAGTCAATATCTCCGTTGAAATAGGTCCAGAAAATTGTCTTAATCCTCTCGTTTAAAGACCCTCATCTTGAATGGTACAGGGTGGTACGTAAGTCCAAGCACCCCTGTTACAGGAGGCATTTCATCATCCACTTCCGGTCGCAGTATGAAGGTTTTCACAATATTTGCTACATATAGAAATAGTTCCATGCGCGCTAGTGTTTCACCGACACACGATCTTGGGCCTAGAGAAAACGGTATAAACTGTGATGGGGTAACAATAGTCTGACCGTCTTCGTTCAAGAATCTCTCCGGTCGGAATTCGTCAGGCTCTGGCCATACAAATTGATCAGTAAGCGCGGACGATAAATTCCCTATCACGGTGCAATTCTTAGGAAACAAATATCCGTGAAACTGTGTGTCTTCAAGAACAGAATGGGGGACTCCAAATGGTGCAACAGTTGCTATTCGGAGTCCTTCTAAGACTACCGCCTGTACGTAGGGGAGACCACTCCTGTGTTTGATTTCGACTGTGCCATCACCTATGAGGTTATGCATCTCGTTGTACATTTTCTCCTGTATTTCCGGGTGCCGTATAAGGTGCAACATGGTCCACCTGACTGTACCAGCAGTAGTATCACTTCCAGCTGATAAAAGTTGAAATGCGGTCATTTGCATATTATCGTCATTTATACTGTTTTTCGTTTCATTTTCCTTATTGGCCTCTATCTGATTAGCATATAGTGTCACGAAACTCATAAAGTCGTTGTCTTCGTTTTTAGCTTGTTCTTTGCCTTTCTTCACAAAACCAGCAATATATGAATGCAACACTCCAGATCGGCGGTCTCCAACTACGCTATGGGGTAAGTAAGACATGAAAGGCAGGCAGCTGAAGATAGCATCACGAATAAAGAAGTCATTCGCAGTACCACGTGATGTGTCCAGAAATTGAGTCAGCTTAGGGTCATCTAAGTCACACCTGTGTCGAAACACAACATGCATAGAAACGTTCGATACACTCAAATTCAGATATTTTTCAACATCGAATGGTTCACTGTATGAACCAAGTTTATTGATCAAGTCGTCAATTTCTCGGGCTATAATTTCCGAAATATTCTTACTTTTACTACTAAAACAAATGGTATTGAGGGCCTTTTGTGAAAAGCCTCGTTGTTCCTTCCATATGGAATCATTGGTAAAGATAAGTCCTCGATTCTCGTACATATTCGAAATCGGTCGTCTTTTAAATATCGAACCTTTCTTCAGAAATGCTTCATGTATTGTCTCGAACCCGTTGAGAAATATGGTCAGCTTCCCGCCAATGTAGAGGCCGAATATATCCCCGTACGCGTGTCTTAACTTCGCCAGTGTCCCTAGCACGTCCGAGTTCGCAACCACGTGTATATTTCCAATAACCGGAAGTAGATTCGGACCAGGTGGTACTCCATTTTGACGTTTTGTGTGAAAATACATCAATAAGAACGTCGCTAAGAATACTAACACTGTAGTAACATCAATACAACCGAATAAATCCAACAAACACATCGTGAAATAATTAACAACTCGCCAACTACTAGTATTCCTGTATATTAAATGTTCAGAGTAAAATATGTACACGTACTATAAAGATCGCCTCTATACATGCTATGCGTACATGTAGTTATGCCATAGTGTACTATTATTGATTTGGCGCGTATGAGCTGAAACTAATGTCTGTATAGATCTATGCATGTATAACAGTGTACAGTTTTGTCAAAAACTCTCATAACACATGTTTGCCGATTTTATATAACCCTGACATTGAATGTATAGTAACATAATACAGGCACACAGATACCGCATAACTATTATGTTTACTCATTACTGTGTGTATTTATATACCACGGTAAGCTATACTGCATACAGTACAGAGGCGTAGCAAGAATGGAAACCACGAGACCGTATAACCCCGAAATATACCGATTTTGTAGCATAATGGTCTATCGGCAAAATATAGAAGTACATACATAATACAGTACTGTTAATAAATCATTAACGTTCGTCGAAAACGAGACAAACTATCTACAGTATCGAACAGAAAATAATTACGAATATTGGAAATGTAACAGGAATGAACCTTCTAAAAATAGAGGTATAATAATATATGGGAGAGAACTCATGATTCCATCAAATCGTTTCATGAAATTACCTCCCTTTGAATTCTGATGACCAATGCGAAATACATTGAAATAAAAAACATGACTGACAAGATAATGGTTTTATATTATCGACTAGTATCTAAAATTTACAAGTAGACATTTTGACTTAAGTTCAAATTTTGTGATGCACATATTTCATGCAAATAGAAAACTGATACTGATTCATGTTTGATCAGTGATTATAGTTACTCTCCACAAAATGTTTAAACAATCAATAATAGTGCTTGCCTTGCTTAAGTACATTTCAATACTACAGTATATTTGAAGAATATCTTAGTTTTTAGCTAAGATGCTTTATAAATACCAACCCAGGGTTGATAAAAAAGTATCTTTCACTGACTAAGTTACAAAACATGTTTATTTCAAACCTTCTAATTAGATTCTGAGACCAAAGTAATGGCCGTTGACTGGAAAAGGGGTTGTTCATACAAGAACATTTAATAGATTCCCTAAAATAGTTTGAGTTCTAATAGACTTGCAGCCACTATGGCACAGCTAATCCATGAATCGCTGGCTTAGAATGAGAAGGTCGTAAGTGCCACTTACGACCTTATAAGACTAATGCAAATTTGAAATCTAATTCATAAGGCGCTTCTTATGAGGCTATTTTAATGAAATCGAAATGTGTTATGTTGACCAAACTGAAGTTGAAAAAGTTTGTTTTACCATAAGTAAAGACTGATTATCAGAAAGTTTTTCTTGTTTTCCCAAAATAATGATTTTGTAGTTACGACCTTCTCATTCTAAGCCAACGAAATATGTGATATGAAACAATCACTGTTTTGCACGTGTCATTTTGTACTCTTAACGTCGGATTGATAAAGAAATATCGGATATATACTAACTGCAATATGGCGGGTATAACATGTTGGACTTATGTGATCGTACGTATATAAAAATGGACTTTGATATCGTTTTATCAGTCGTACTTAACGTGTGGTAATTTTGTGAGTATTCGGGTCGATCCACACTTAGATTGTGATAATTTTGTTGGGAAACATTTTTAGTTTATTAAATGAAATGAATTTCCCCGGGTGTTGAGGATATCTGTTTAAGAAATAATTCTGATATTGAAATCAGTGGAAATAAAAACGTAAGTACATTTTAAGTGTTCACCTCTTGAAGGTCGTATTCACTGTAAGCAGGATCTTGTATAGTAGATCTATATAGAATCCCTATTGTAAATTAGTTTAGTACTCTCCTGTTGTGTCTCAAGGAAGGTCATGTGTCCGTTGTCTAAGCAAAGCGCTATCGTGCGCCTTTATTCAGTTACATGAATGTATGGGTTACCTTGGCTGGCTGGCTGGCTGGCTGGCTGGCTGGCTGGCTGGCTGGCTGGCTGGCTGGCTGGCTGGCTGGCTGGCTGGCTGGCTGGCTGGCTGGCTGGCTGGCTGGCTGGCTGGCTGGCTGGCTGGCTGGCTGGCTGGCTGGCTGGCTGGCTGGCTGGCTGGCTGGCTGGCTGGCTGGCTGGCTGGCTGGCTGGCTGGCTGGCTGGCTGGCTGGCTGGCTGGCTGGCTGGCTGGCTGGCTGGCAAACAGATGGACGATTGGAAACCATATAGCCAATTTCGGTTAAAAACTGGGTCGGGGACTTATAATGATAATTAATCGCATCGTATCGCACCGTATTACATCATATCATATCGTATCGTATTGTATTGTATATATGTTATACACGATCTTTGATCACATGAATGACATAATGGTTTACATACTTTAAAAATGAACTATCTATGTAACCTTGACATTTCAAAACGAAAACTGGCCTTGAAAGATAAAATAACAAGTGAGGTCCAATCTACCCATGTAACCTATCTCTAATTTAACTTACTATAGATTACGTCCTATAACAGTCAGTGTCCCAATTGATATCTGTTCATTTAAGTAAACTTGTAATGTTTAAGTGCGTTTTGTGTTGGCCTTTAGACCACATTGCTCCGTATGGTCGGACCGTGCAGAAATAATGATATGAATAAAGTATGGAAACCCTATATCAACAAAATAGCCCCTGGGACCTTGAAAACTGATTTCAACACAGTCTTAAGCTTTTCTTAATATAATGGTTAAAATAAATATACATAACAGTGAAAATGAGGCAAAAATGGTGGTCTTTATCTTACGACGATCATTGAGATGGTGCGTCACTGTAAGCGGTGTATCACTGTAAATATGCCCATTATAACTCCTTAAGAAGCATCACCCTTCGTCTTCGTCTTCCATGTTCAGGCCACGTTCATCAAGTTGTAGGTAACTGCCAGGGTGTGGATGGGACGCGTCGAAACCAATTAGAAATAGGTGAAATTATTGAACGAGTCGACATATAGCGTTTAGTTGTTGGTGAGATTAGAGGTTTTTGTCATAGAGAGGTTAGGTACAATATGCTACATGTACGTACCTGTTCATGTGAATGGTTACGAAATGTATATGTTGCTTCAGAGATGTTGTTGCTCAAGGGAGGGCACTCTGTTCCAGTGCGTTTGAAAGTTGTATATTATTTAAAACGAAACAGTCGGACAGGGAGGCAATAATCTGTCGGGGGGGGGGGCTTAAGTCTGAAAATGATTATTCATCCCGGGTGACTTATCCAATTCCGGTCAGGCTCCCAAGTGTACTAGCATATTAATTTGATGTATATTGTATTTCATAAAATTACAGATAAATCATGGAACATTTACGGAATGTACCAGGTGGTATGGCCACTGTGGGTACTGCAGCTACAATATCAGCAGCCGCCATGGCATACTATGTGTCTTCAAGACCCAAACCTCTCTGTACTGGCGTAGATATGAACAACCAATCTATTCTTCTACCGGTAAGTTGATAAAGATCTACCCCAAGTATTTGTGATCCTTAATGTTTTTTCTTCGGAAAAATGAAATACAACGTTTTGTTGCCAAATCCACAACAGTTCCACAGGGGCTGGCAGTGCTATATTTGGCATAATCAGTACCGTTTGTGCTTGGCTAACGTTCATAGTATTGTTTTAAATCGGCCAGTGAGCTCAAAACACCGTGCGTGACTTTTCTCACGTGGTATCCTTTAGCCTACGAGTATGTTGCATGTGTATCCGTGGTAGTGGCATATCCAAGATTGATCTACATAAGTTGAACGTGCCATTCGCCAATAAACGTTCAAAAACATCCTTGCAAAAGATAAAATATATCGTAAATAGTATTACAGTAACGTTGCGTGGTCCTTTATTTGATTACTAGCAGTTTACTTCTTTATTCCCATACTTCAATACCATTCTTCAAGCTGTCACGTGCTAGTTATCCTTAACAACTTGACGCACGTGCAAAAACGATCAGGTTAATTGTAAAATGGATCTTCATTATTATAGTATTCATATCATGTGGTTGTGTCTTCGTAGGACGGATCAAGGACCAGTATTTGGGCTCCTGATGGAAAGAACCTCATTGAAACTGTGTATGAAGACGTCCGAACTACACACGAAGGATTCAAAAGGGGACTTAGAATATCAAGTAAGGCATGATCAGTTTGGAAGGAGTCATTATATAGAAAGGATGGTGCTTTTCAATATATTCATAAGCTGCACTGACTGTTGTTTATTGCATAGATCTAATTTGAATATTATTTTGCTCATAAAAAAGCTTATACTGCACCGTACCGAAATTTAGAAATCTTGTACCACCGTGACTATGATTTACTCCTACAATTATACAGTAAAGGTAACACATAAATGATCTTCAATATGTTAACAATCGTAACATGTACTGTTGTAGGGATGGCAACGAGTACCCGAATACTCGAGTACTCGTTCAAAAGTCCGATTATCGAACAGTAAAATCAGTATTCGAGTACACTTACGGACTTTGTAAACGCACCCCATATTCAAACCACGAAATTTAATAGTAAACATTGTTTAATTGTATTAAAATTTGGTCCATAGATAACTCATTTTATGTTTTAACATCTAGCAACATTTCAAAAAGACAGTTAACAATGTTACTAAGTCACGTGACATCAACGTGTTTAAGTCTCAAAACCAAAGTCACAATAAGGGAGAGTGCGTGTAAAGTTATGTTTTTGGTGCGTTCACAATTTCAATCTGCGTCTGGGGAATGTTCCTCTACTATTCACCAACAAAGGTTCTGACAACCTTGGGGGCAGCTCACGTCATGGAACTCATCCCTGCATTTCAGGTTTGAAAGAACATGTCATGTGTTTTCGGTGGGATTAAAATCTGAGACATTCCATCACACAGATATTGTTTTATTCATGAACATTGACTGTTATTCGTTATTTATGCGCATGGTTATATTCATACTGGCCACGGTTAACACCCCTATCATCCGGAAATAGTAATATAAGAAGGCAGTGACTGCATGTTGAAGCACGTGTTCAATGTAAGCTGAAACACCAATTGGCAGGGTACTAAATGAAAATGTATCTCATAAATAAACGTGTTTGATATTTTCATTTGATGATTTAGCATATCTATCGACACAAAGCATTCTTTTGACCAACACCGACATGCGCATTAATTAATCCGAATTAGGTGGCTGTGTAGACCTTTAATCCCTATTTGAAGATCAATGGTGGTGTCAGTTGGCATAAAACGCTATTCGAGACGAATATTTATTGTAGCATAACAATGTTATTGCGCAAAAACCGCGTGGTGGCTACTTCCGGTATGCAACATGTCTTTACCTCCAGACACATCAGTTTCAGATTGACATTAAATGTAACCTTTGGTATAGGAAAACTTAAAATGTGTTGTTTTTGGTATGCTAATGAATCGCTTAACACATCCTTATTTACACAGCTCGGATATTTTCATTCGCACGAGACTCACGCGCTAAAAATGAGATTTGGCCACGTGGTTACTACTAGCGATTCGGTTAGTAAAAATGGATTCAAATCTAGTTTACCGACAACGTTCTTATTCAGGAACATTATTCCATTTGTACAAAATAATCCTTAATAGTTCGTACAAAAAATACCGACATCTGAAAAGTGGGGCGTTTTCAAAGTCCGTAAGTGTACTCGAACAAAAAACATTGTTAATCCTGTATAATACAGAACGTTTTCAAGTGTTATCTGGTCAACTAAAATTACAATTAACAACGTTTCATTATATTTAGCAACCTTTTTCAATATTCTAATGCTGTAATAGTATATAAATGTAGTCCGAATGGTCCATTTTAAGCAACCACCTCAAAACTAGTTACAGCTTAGATCATCTTAATGTAATTCTGGCTGTGTGCTGTTTTAAACCAACTAAATCTTGTACGTTCACATCAATTACTTCTGCACATATGTTACATTTTGATTTTTTTGCGTATTCTTCCAGAGAACAAACCATGTTTGGGAACAAGGAATGGACCTAACAGATCATACACGTGGTTAACGTACCAACAGGTAAGTTTTACATTACCGTTTTATAATTGCATGTCATCTGTTCTGTATTAAATTGATATTTAATTAATAGTGTTTGTACATTATTGAAAACAGTCCATGGCATCGTGTACAGTTTTAGGTGTAGTGGTGCATATAATGTATACTATAGTACGTCATCACATTTCCAGAGTCGAAGAACGAGTAGTTTGATGTGATACAAAATAAATTCTACAGCAATTATTATTTTATTCAATTACATTACTGTCTGTAAATAAAACAATTACTCATCCTGCTATTAAGTAAACAGTGTATGACTGATTCATGTGTTTTATTATTTAGGTATATGACATGGCTACTGCCTTTGGGTGTGGATTGTTAGAGGAAGGTCTGAAGCCTGGATCAGACTCTATAGTTGGTATATACAGTATGAACAGGGTTGAGGTTTGTATATATTAATGTCAATATTATTGTTTTATTTTCAATAGTGTATGGACTTCCACTGGGCAACAACATGAGGACATATCCAGTCAACGTACATAGTATCATGAACCAGCAGTTACCTTTGACCAACTATGTCAATTTATGAATATCAAAAATATCAATTAATATTTTAAGAACGACGTTTAGTTCAACATTTGTAAAACATGGTTTCAACCCTTTTCAACTGTTTTCAAGTTGATATGAATATAAACAATGTTTTGTTGCAACATGTGTGTTACGATTTGAAATACGTTTTTACAGTGGACGGTGTCAGAACAAGCTTGCAGTATGTTTTCCATGGTAACATGTGCGTTATATGATACATTGGGTCCAGAGACATGTCAATTCATCATAAATCAAAGTAAGTGAACTTAACAGTTTAACAATACCTCGTCACTTTGGGTTTAAGAACCAACTCGAAATTTACTTCTCTCCACAAAAATATACGCAAAGCCAAGAGATAAAATATAAGCTCATCGCAAAATGTTTTATCTTCATCCGTAGTATGGCCATTTTTGTAGACACGTGAAACCTGAGTGTCTGACTACATGTTAGCGGTGGTTTTCCACTTGGTTTCTCAGGGGAATAGACAAAAATGTCCAACTGATGATAGGGATAATGCATTTCGTTCAAAGTTACCATGTTTTCCTTAGCGTCGCATAGTATTTTTAAAAAATCCGTAAAGAAATAATAACGACTATTTTTATTTTCGAAGTGGAATGTTGTCTTGGACCTGTAGTCCAAAGGAACGTGGTATTGATACCATGCTTAACAATATAATGCACGCATAAAGCCACGTGATTATATTCAGTTAAGTTAAAGAAGTTGAATTCAGCAGAATGTATTAAGAATAATAATGCAAGCAACATCTCTCACGTAATAATAAATAGGGAAACCCTAATCCAAGCTTACAAATGCATGAATGTACTCGGGATTTCCCTAATGTAATTACCGACCCACGTCTACTGTAGATTGAAGAGACATATTGTGGTCTACAAACTTTATGGTCGTTGTGAATTTCCAAATCTCTATTTTAGCTGGAATGGCGGTGGTTATATGTGATACAGAAGTTAGAGTACAGTTATTACTGGACAAAGCCAAAGACATGCCTTCTCTGAAAACTATCGTTGTCATGGACCAACCTAGCGAACAAAATCTAACAACAGCTGAACAATATGGAATAAAATTAGTAGCATTTACAACTGTCCAGGTATGTTCGTCAATATTTATAACTATCTTTGTCTGTCTGCTTACAATCGAATAAGACACTTGTTAGTAGAAGTACTAATTGATTATTGGCATCCGACTTCCAGAGAGACGAGTTTTGTGAAAAAGGTTTCGGATAAAACACACCTGGTTAGTCCTAATAAAATATTTGGTTCTTTGACATGTCATTTGTATAGGAACAATATTAGTATTAGTCTCTAATTGGAGGGGGCACTGAAAGGCGTTTCAGAAATGTCGAATTGTCTCGGCAAGTGATCTTTCGATAAGATTAAATCAACGTAGAACTGTTTAAAATAAAACTCATTGTGTACATTTAGTATACTAGTAATCTATTTATATTTCAAGTGGCGTACATGTTTATAATTGTCTTTCAGGATAATGGTAGGGCAAGTCCAAAAGAATTCATAGTAAGTTGCTTTTTCTTTAAACATGTACAACTAAATATGATTAAGATAGGCTGGTGTACCTTGTTTGAATAGTCGCAAAGTGACGCTAAAGATTGATTGAAAATCTGTTTGGAATATAGGCCTATTATCAACCGATTTGAAAATGTCCTCTTGAACCACATAGCCCTTGTCAAATCAGACAGAATACTACTAGTAATAGATCTAGTGGTCTGCTTCGTAATGCCTTGGTCCCTCTAAGCATTTTTGGCATTGGCGATGTTCTCCCGATTTAAATGAATTAGTTTCGGGAGGCATCCGCATCACATATTTTCTAATGATTACGCCGAAGATTCCCCTTGACAACGAAGGCCCTTTCCCGATGTCTTCAAATGGCCATTTGTTAAATCGAGAGTACATCGCCGACGCAAACAAAGCTCAGTGGGACCAAGGAATAAAGCATATTTTAAACGTTTAAATTAGGAGATAATAAATAAAGAAAAGTAACAACAAAAGTGACTATACCTCTATCTGCATCAGCTTAATCCTTCTAATTGTATGGGGTTTATTTCCAGCCACCAAAAGCAGACGACTTGTGTTTGATATGTTACACCAGCGGAACAACAGGTAGGGGAAACATAACATGTTACATCAGTAAAACGTGAACTAAAACACCCATGTGATGCTTGCCAATGCTAAAATGTGATCGTTATTATTTCTGATATAGGAAAGTTAAAACAGTTCCATTCGAAAATAGCCCATGCATGTTGACTCAAGTTGGAACCCGTTAACGACTGAATCGACGTAAAATACAATAAAATGTCTTTTGAAACACATGCTTGAAAGGCTCTCAATGTTTTTTTTAATTCAAAAGCCTCAATTCTATGGTTTGGTTTTATTTTAGGTGATCCAAAGGGAGCTTTATTGACCCACAGAAGTGTGATCTCAAACATGTCCGCAATGATATTCTATATTCAGGTCAGTATTTAAACTCATTGTATATTATAATATAAGATCGACTTGTGATGTAAAGAACAATATTTCAATCATAAATCTAGGTTGCTCTGCTACGACATTAACAATATACTTGATCGTGCCTTGGTCATTTTCTGCTGCCATCCGAGTCCTTTGGGGTTCTTGAGAACGCCATTTCGCAATACATGACGTCTATTGAAAGAAATACATGTTTAATTTTTTGTAAACATTATCCTGGATCATTTTTTTAACGGAAACAAACTTCCAGGAGACCTCTTTTAATGTTGCGTATCAAGTTTCAAGTTTTATTTCAAAGCTAGGCCCATATGGGCATCAGCATAAACAATCAATACAACATTTAAACAAAGGAACATAGTAAACACACATAATTATACAGAATTATAAACAAAACAATATATTATTAACTAAATGACTAGAAGTGAAGATAATATGTCATAACATAAAAACAGACTGAAAATGAGTATTTAAGGTAATTTCATCAGCTGAAATTGAAGTCACGAGTGTGTTATTGTGTCGGAAAACAATTTGATTTTTCAAGTCTGTAATATAATTTTCAGCTGAAATCATTATGCTACATTGAAAAATTTACATCTTCAATGAATATTTGTAAAAAGAAATAAAAATGCAGTTTGTAAAAAGTGTTTTATAACAAATTGAAAATTGCCAATTTTTGTGTCAAAATCCTGAAAAAGGTACTCACTCAAATTCAATATAAATCACATTTCTATGTTCTCCAATCGATTATCGAGGTGCTCGACTATAGAATTATTGCATATTAATCACATTTTATCCATAAAACACTAAATATTTAACCATGTAAAATTTATAAATCAGATTTGTATTACACATTTGAAGATGACCAGTGTGTAAAACATTTCTGTTCGTGGGATTATGTTGCTATCAAAACAACTCATGGTCAAATCTATTGAATTCAGACGGTCATCTACTGTTAGAATACACCCTACTTACACACTTAAAATAATCAGATATGTGTAAATGTTATTTTACAAATTTGGTAATAATGTGACCAAACGTTTTGATTCGATGTGTGCATGTCATTAATTAAATTGATAAGTGGAATAGTCTATCACCTAGATAATAAATTGGAGAACACAACCATGTGTTTTATATTGATTTCGAGTGAGTACTTTTAACAGGATTTTGACACAAAAAATGACATATTTCAATTGTAGATAAAACACTTTTTTATCAAATATTTCTTTTTTTTTAAAATCAATTTCATAAATGTACATGTATTATTTTAATTAAGTATAACAAGTTTTGTAATAAATGCTGTTGCGGACTTGAAAAATCTAATTCTTTTCTGACATGGTTAAACACTGATAGGTTTAATTTCAGCAGGGGGAGTTACCTTAATGTTAAGAATTTGAGTATTGTACTCAAGTTATTGTTTTACACTAGAAGGTGGTAAAAAATTATTTAACAATATGCATTATTTTCTGTGCAAAAATGGACAGTTTAACTAGGGTAGATCTATCAGTAGTTTGAAATAAAAGTTATAAATTTAACATATTGGCTCTTCTAAATACTATGGGCAGGTATTTTCTGCGGTCATTATTAAAATGTGGACGCTCAAAAATAAAGTGAAACTCATCCTCTAATCACATTATGAGTAGTTTGCACCATGTCGCTCTAAAGTACAAGCCTAGTAGTATTATATTAGTCCGTAAATGTCAGTTACATATTTTAAGTTTCGAATAAGCCCTACGATATTATATTTTCAGAAATGTGGTATTGGTATAGGCAGTGATGATTGCAGTTTGTCGTATCTTCCATTAGCGCACGTGTTTGAACGTGGTATACAGGTAAGGGACGTGGACAATACAACGGAAGTCAAACTAGAGATTTGAGTGTAATTGTACAATGTTTCGGCAAACGTTTGAATTCCAACACCTTTTATTCAGTTTATTGTATTATTATTTTTCAATTATAACAATGAGAAGGCTGTAAAATGTCATTAGGCTAGGCTTTTCTTTAACACTAATTATGTCAGGATTTTCTCGAGTGGTGGTCGTGAAAAATAGTCCCGTGCATGAACATTACATAATATTATCCATATCAGCATTACTTGGGCAGTGCGTTGTGATCTTTTACATGAAACTGGTTACTTGTGCAACTTGTGTTGTGATAGCGTTTGTACTTCACGTTGCTAGGCATTGGTACTGTCCACTACATGTCTGTTCGCTACCTGTTTTCACGAGCGATTTACAAATGAATATTAATTAATAATTGGCCAAAACAATATTTTCAGCGATATGAGAGTTTTTACTTTTAACAATGTTTCATATCCCTGTTTCAGGCAATATTCTTCATGCTTGGAGCTAGACTCGGATTTTCTTCCGGTGACGTAAAGTTACTGACAGACGATCTACAAGCGTTAAAACCTACCATCTTCTGTACCGTACCTAGATTACTTAACAGAATCTATGACAAGGTAAAACTTTTATGATTATTTTTTCACCTGTAATTTTCACAGGTAACTGTATCGTTGACAGTGTGGCCATACCACGTGACCATGACATCACAAACGGCTATAAACCCAAGTAATTTTTTGATAATAAACCGTCGACTCGGAAAGGAAAACAGGCGTAAGTATTTTATTTCTTCATCGATTTCTATGACATATAGCCCATGCTAAGCGGAGAGTGATAAGCTTTCAACAAAATATAGTGACTCTATCCGTAGCAGGGCCGTTTTTGCAAACATTCGGTGAAACCTTTGCTTCAGCTTATTTGAAAGCGGACTACTTTGCCAAGCCGTTCTGTTTTTTCTTATATTATCTGCTTCATTGTGCCTGAAGACTGAAGTTTAAACCAATCGGTAACATCGGGTGCTATTTCGCATCAAATAAGATACATATTGTCACAATGCAAGGCGGAAATCTTACATTTCCCTTTGATTTCTATTTGTGGCTACAATTGTAAGACTAAATTACCGGCTACAGTTGCAAGCTGTTTTCAGAATTCGCTACAATGCAAAGCAATGTTACCGATCATGTGTGAAAACTTAATTTATACTAGTAATTAAAAAAACTACATTGTCAATTTTCGTACGTACATTTACTTTATTGCTACAAGATATTATTGAATAAACATAGCTTTCACTTGTCCAATAAGTATCATTTGGGTTAAGTCGACCAATGGATCATAAGCCTATAGCAAGATTATGACTGGTATTGATAGCGTTTTTTGTCGCACTGACTATCGTACAATTGTTACGAATTAAAGATCATTCACACATTCACTTAATAATACAAGGGAACAAAAACATATTTTCAAATAAGAAATCACTTTTAAATTTAACACTTCTGACGGAAAACTAATCGATTTTACTTTATTATTTTTCAGTGATGACAGGACAACAGCCTTATATATTCTGTCTAAAATCATCGTAAAACTAAATCCCGAACAGATGCTTGGTAAGCGACAGAAGTTCCACGATACAGAATTTTCAGCGACGATGAAATATCCAAAATAGGATTAATGTGTTCTCAGGTTCCTCTTGTATTTGAACTCCTTGGTACACAAAGAACACAAATGGCATTTGGCTTTGCAACAATCTGAAATAAAATAAGTTTAACGATTTAAAACTATCTTTCTTTTGTGAATTCAAACTACGAGTGAATTGTTGGACCAAAATGCATCATGCGTTATAAAAGATATGGTGATGTATATGACGAGAGGCTGTCTTCTTGTAGCTTCTTTTAAATTTCTATTTTCTAGCCCCTTAACGTACGATATATATAGTCTAGAGTCGAGATTGATTGACTAGGTAAAATATACACAATAAACTTATAAAGTACGATATACACTTACGCACACTCCTAACGCAACACTTGCATTTTTCATGATTTCTCAAATATTCATGAAGGGATTTGATTAAAATTTCGAGTACAAATAAACCAACCCTTTACAAATGCCTCATAGCATTTTTATTCTAGTTGATAAACAGTAAGGTGAAAATAAGTTCAAATATTTAGTATCACTGTAAAATCAAAAGTCACAAAACGGCACAATGCGACCGACTGGCCCACCATGCTGTCCATGTGTAGTTCTTGCAGTCGACGTTGCTGTTTTTAAAGGGTCGTGAAGACGGTCAGCAACAATTTGTCCATACTGCCATTGTGTTGTTACCTTACAGTGAGACTTCCTTGGCTGGTCATTAAGTCGGTCGGGGAGTTGCAACTTCTGAAGTCTTGAAATTGTAGACACATGGCGCACAAAAAATTTGACGATATGAAACTTGAAAATATTGATCATATTTTAGTTTTATTATTATAATATTCGAAATATTGACAAACGATGGTATTTCAACGTTTTTTCAACCTTTATAAAAATGTGTAATAAATTACAGAGCATATAGTGCGTTAGCGACTAGGCTGGACCCCCATAAACCTTAAATATCTTAAAAAGTACAATGCCGATTAGAACAAAATTGTGTATGTCTTCGTAAAACAACCTTACCAACTCTCATAAAATAAAACGGAATTTTCGGTCCATAGAAAAGTGTACTTTGTATAGACACCTAATGCAAAATTTTTAGTCTAAAACAGGGTAAATACGTATGGGTATAGGAAGTGACCGGAACAGCAAAGGTCAACAATTTGGTCCAGTATAACTGTACATTTAGTCACACACCAGTGACTGTTGAAAATATATAATGAGGCCCATACACGAACGTTTATCTTAGTTTGTATCACTGAAGCAACTTCGTAGCAATATTTGCAAAAAAACAATGTATTTCTTGTTTGTATAAATGATCCTTTCCAATCAGAAGATGGGCCTCAACTATATAAACATTGATGATCGGACAAATGTAAGTCAAAGTTATAAAATTATACCGTTATAGTTGTTACATAATACAATAGCATAATCTTAACTAGCTGATCGTAATAGCTTATTTTACTCCCTGTCTATTTGTTGATTAAAATATCAAAAATAATACATTAGACCCAATGGGAAAAACATTAATTAGACAGTAAAAAAAATCTGAAATTTAAAGACAGAGTTGGTAAAGGTAATTAAGTTAACTCTGCCAAATTTCAATAAAATTGCATAATATTTTTTTAAGAAATTTAAGGTTTATGGGGGTCCAGCTTAGTCGCTAACGCACTATACCTGTCTAATGGATTGGCCACTCTGTAAGTTTCCTACTGCGCGACCATGCTCTTCAATAGTCATCAGGGCTATTTTTTATACAAATCTGTTTTTTCAGTCGGACTGTCGCCAGAGAGGAACTCAATGACTAAAATATCGATTTTTGCCACTTACCATTTGCACGTGCAGCACGAAGAAATCACCACCGCACAACGCTCAGAACTGACAAAGTGTCACGGATGAATGATTTCAACATTCCTGTATTGCTAATGACTTAAAACAACATGGTTTACAAGCGCAACTTGATATCTTCAGCAGTGTCTGAGAAATTAGAATTATAAAAGCGTTGCGCTAGAAGTGTGTGTAAGTGTATATAGCACTAAGTCGATACTGTTTGAATATTCTATAATCGTCCTACATATAATAATAACTAAAAACAGGTGATGCCAGCTTCCTTGTGAATTCCCTACTTCAAATATACCTACGAGCTCGTAGACAACTCGGGAGCTCGTTTAAACTTTTCACCGAGCTCCCGGGTCCTCTACGAGTTACAAAAATCCGCACGATGCTCGTGCTTGTTTAAGATGTCCTCACGGACCCCGTACGGACTCCGTACGGCATTGATAAATTTCGACTCGCACGGAGCTCGTTCGATTAATGTGACCTGGAAAAGTTGAAGAATGCCGAAGAATTTTATTATTGTCGCACGGACCTTGTACGATCATCGTGCGAGCATCTTACCGACACCGTACGGACACCATACGGACATCGTACGAGTGAACTACGAGCTTCGTTTGACCTACGAGTACCATGTGAACCCTGTACGATCTCCGTACGAGTCCCGTACGATCTCCGTACGAAGATTACGATGTCCGTACGGACCTCGTACGAGGCATTCTCTTTTATTCGTACGAAGTCCGTGCGAGCTGTGACCGGAAGCTAAGAACCTACCAATAGCGTTAGGATTTGAAATATTTTGGACTCGTAGCCTACTCGTACGAGTTGGTAAATCCGTACGGACATTGTGACCGTAGCATTAGAGCGATTTCCATTTTCGCGTTATTCATTTGCCAAAAAGGGCAACTGTTATTACGCTTGTTTGATTAATTATAACATGTTATATATAACCGAGAAAATCAACACAACCAACCTACATGTATATTCTGTAAACTATTGCTACTTAGTGTAGTGTACCAGCGTGTTTTGTTCTGTAACAGTAACTAATAAAACACAACTAAATAAATAACATTAATACTGGATGGTATTTGATTTGCATTGTAGCGAATTCTGAAAACAGCTTGCAACTGTAGCCGGTAATTTAGTCTTGCAATTGTAGCCACAAATAGAAATCAAAGGGAAATGTAAGATTTCCACCATGCATTGTGACAATATGTATCTTATTTGATGCGAAATAGCACCCGATGTTACCGATTGGTTTAAACATCAGTCTTCAGGCACGATAAAGCAGATAATACAAGAAAAAACAGAACGGCTTGGCAAAGTAGTCCGCTTTCAAACAAGCTGAAGCAAAGGTTTCGCCGAATGTTTGCAAAAACGGCCCTGCTACGGATAGAGTCACTATATTTTGTTGAAAGCTTATCACTCTCCGCTTAGCATGGGCTATATGTCATAGAAATCGATGAAGAAATAAAATACTTACACCTGTTTTCCTTTCCGAGTCGACGGTTTATTATCAAAAAATTACTTGGGTTTATAGCCGTTTGTGATGTCATGGTCACGTGGTATGGCCACACTGGTTGAAAACGAAAAAAAAAGAAAGAAATTTTTTTTTTTGAAAATTTATATTTTTCTATAAAGGTTTATTTGTTCTAGATGAACCAGAATTTCAATCAATCAAAAACAAAATTTGACTATCAATATCTCCATACACTAGTTATATTCAAATACAGCAATGTTTGTAGTACTTGTATGCCAGATCTTATCAGAATTGATCAAATAGTTAAAAAGTTATACTATAAAATGTAGATACTGTTTCACAGCCGATTCATATGGTGCAATCAACACAAATCCATTATGGCCGTCCCTCACAATGTGTTACACCAGCGACAGTTAAAGTATACCTGTAAGCAATGTATTTTATGATATTAAGTTAATTTTTGGCTTACATTCATCCCATAACATTGTTTGTGTAAACACACATCCTTTTATAGATAATTGTTATGCATAAAGCAGTCTTTTTATTAAAAACAAACTGCACCTCTCGAACCGGCTCGTGGATTTCTGTACAAATTGACCTTGATAGAAAAAAATAAATTTTCAAAAAAAAATTTTTTTCGTTTTTGTTTTCTTTTTCAACGATACAGTTACCTGTGGTAATTTTGTTTATAAAACAAAAAGATTGTGGTGAAACACGCATGTCACTTATTACATCCAATAAATCGTTTTGAACACATTTAAAGGCAACTGTGAGTCTTTCACCTATGGCCTCAAAAATCGATTAATGTCATTTTGCACATAACGTTAGATATAATCAGCACAAAAACCATGGCACTAAACCAAACCATTTTTTAAACAGGAATTGGTCTTAAGCTGCTTGCAATATTCCTCTTATATTCAAGGTATTAGCCGGTGTCCAGGGTAGTGCGTTGAAGTCAGGAATGTTGTCAATGGCATTGAGCTCAAAAGAAAGCGAACTAAAGAGGTAATTGCTCTACATTTTATAGAACAAAGCACAGAGCGAATTTGGCTCGCTATGCACCTTTATCTGTCTTTAAAGGTGTATAACTTGGCGAATTTGACACGAACCTGACCTTTGGATTAGCATAAATTAATACATTTTACAATAACAAAGAAATACTGATATTTCACGACTCCCTTGCGGAAATTGATATATTCAAAGCAAGGACCTTGTAATATATTCATGCGTAAAGGTCAGGTTCGTGTCAAATTAGCCCAGTTATAATAAGTTAGAAAATGACACATTAAACATGCCCAATGTATAGCACCGTTACATGCGATGCTACCTCTGGGTTTCCAAGTCTATAGTTGTGTGGCAAACACTAAAATGCGTTTCAGAAATAACACAATACTGAGGATGTTATTCCAGAGGTGGTACTTTCGTTAATGCACAAAAACTAATCTACCACCAAATAGGAAAACGTAACTCACTACTAATTTACTATACTTGCAGTATCGCGCCTATGGTCTGGTGATTTGGAACTACATATACTACATTGTTTTTAGGAGTATATAAAGTAAATATCATAAAATATACACGTATTGCAAACATACACTATTGATTAATTTACAGGCGGATAATACGGAAAGACAGTATCTGGGATTCACTTGTGTTTGGTAAAATACAGAAACTTCTCGGTGGACAAGTGAGACTGGTATTCACAGCATCTGCACCACTAGAACCAAAGGTTCTCAACTTTGTAAGGTGTGCCTTTGGTTGTGTGGTAAGTATACTTGATTGATAATACCCATACCATTCAATAAAGAGACAAACAGTCATAATGTTTAAAATATTTGCATATAGTCCAATCGGTGGTCGAAAGCATGTCTCAACAATTTCAACATCACATTGTTCAACATACTTAATTTAGGAACGTACATATAATCAGGGATTCTATATATAGAAGATCCTGATATAATGCAAGTGTCAATATGATTTGAACCAGAGTGTGTTGGTATCTCTCGATCTTCAACGACGCTGACGCAAATGCATTATTTATAAGTTTGTGGTGACCAGAGCAAACAAAGGTCATTTGTTTGAGTTAAGCTTAATATTCCATGCAATAAAAGTATTAAACGAAGACTGATTTTAAAATGGACTGAACTATTTCTATTTTAAAGAAAATAGCTTGACTGATTTGAAAAATAATGTATTGTATTGAGCATAGAAAAACACATTGTTATTTCGTATTCTCATGTACTAGGTGGTTGAAGGTTATGGTCAAACAGAGAATACGGCAGCTATCTCATCTAATATTCCCGGAGAGTTTGAACCAGGTAAAGTCATTATGTAACATTCACTTACACTGTGATAGATAGTTCTCGTCTAATTTAGTATTCGAATTACATTCCTGAAGATCATGAGCTCAAAGGTTTGAACAGTGTGTTGTTATTATTTATTCATGCATCACCATTGTAGAGCTTGAATATGTATGTTACCTTGCACCTTATCCGAGAAATGTAAAGCTAGTTCATTCATTTCGTTTTGATCAATTTATTTATAAATTTCTCGTACAGGACCAAACATGAAGCATATTGTAGAATTTGGTAACTAGCAGTTTGTCCTCGTACAGAATATCGACACTATTTTATTTTCGTCAAGTCACTAGTTTGAGTCTGTTACTATACGTTTGAGTGTGTGACTTCTTTAATATAGGTCACTGTGGACCACCATTACCATGTAATACCGTCAAGTTAGTAGACGTACCAGAGATGGAGTACTATGCCAAGGACAACAAAGGAGAGGTAAGGATTTCTATAACGTATTCAATTGGTTAAACAGTAAAACTTATTGGAATAAGTCGCTCAAGGAGCAACGCACGTGTTCATTTATTAGTTTCACGGTTATTTATATTTTCTGCACTTGCTGTGTACAGCGTCTGCGATTAACTAAAAGATTTTCCAGGAAATAACTATATGTATCAACTAACTGATTACCAACTTACTATTTGGCAACACACATGGACGTAACCAATGTGACGGTAGAACATATGATACGGCATTCGGAACTTGGTGGCATGGGCAAGTGGACGTTGCATGATGTATCAACAGTGCTAGCCAAACATGTTTGTCTGCTTCGTATAGCACAGAGAACGTCTGATGCATTGCATCGGAAAGTGGTCATACCAAGATCGTTACCCTTTCATTAATTAATGTATTTTACAAAATGACTATGTGTTATCATGTCATTATGATTTACTTTCTTCTGTAGATTACATGTAAAGGACCAAGTGTTTTTATTGGATATTATAAGAATCCGGAGAAGACAAAAGAAGCTTTAGATGCCGATGGTTGGTTACATACTGGGGATATAGGACAATGGCTACCAGTAAGGTTTACTTTCATTTGTTGCTCGAATAATGAGGAGGTTATCGCATATTTACCTCGTTATTTGATTTATTTCGGTGAAAACCATTGGTACATTTACTTTTTTCTAGTATATTATTTTTTGTTCTGGGGTACAACTAAATGTCACCCAAATACATAATCAAACAAAGGTACGAATTAGATAATATGTGTGACCAAAGCAACCAAATTATCCTCCAATAAAAGTTTAACGAAACCAAAATTCAATCAGGGTTGATGTTGTTTAACATGGTGATATAAATTACTTAATCCTTTCATTTCTACAGAATGGAACTCTAAAAATCATCGACAGAAAGAAGAATATATTCAAACTAGCCCAGGGAGAGTATGTTGCTGTTGAGAAGATAGAGAATACATACATGAGAAGTCAATATGTTGCACAAGCTTTTGTTGAAGGCGATAGTCTTAAGGTGAATACCGACGGGTACTTAATTTGGCAACGAGAAGGGTTTTGGATACATGCACATGAAAGCATATTTTTGGCTTCCACAAAGAGCAATAACATTGACTGGTAACAGATAATATTCACCCAAAAAGAAATCCTAACAATATACGTAACTGGATTCGGTACAAATAGTTAATGTGAACTTTTCATCTGACAAGTGGTGAAGGGCTGACAAACTTTTCATCAGCCAGCACCACATCAATTACGTATACATGTCTCCTCCGTGTTATGTACATGTAGAATGCAGTTAAATATATAGCTCCATTATCATCCATTAATTTTCCAAAGAAAATTTGGATTTTTTTCATTATTGATACTTTGAACTGAACAGCCGTCTATTAATTCGAAAGTTTTGAAATAGTTTACAGTCTTGTGATGACATCTCAACTTTATACTGTTGATTGCGTTTACAATTTGCAGGCTTGTTTAATGGGTATAATAGTTCCAGATGAAGAAGTGATGTTACCTTGGGCGAAGGAAAATAATATACAGGCCAGCTTCAAAGACATATGCGCTAGAGAAGTATGCACATGTTTTCATCCTTTATTAGTACATTTGTATATCTTTTAAAACAGCCAACACACCATGTATCTTAAAGACACCCATCAAATAACAATAAGAATTCTAACTTTTTGAAGGTAATCATATTTGTATAATTATATGATACATGTATAGAATAAAATTGAAATTCATCCTAGACGTGTTACTGCAGGGATTACTTATGTACTGTCATGTTTGGAGAACTTAAGCTAAGTGTGCTATTTAATATGGTCAAAATAAATGCTTTTCAGGATGTAAAAGACATGATTTTGAAAGACATGAATAAAATTGGAAAGAGTATGGGCCTTAAAGGGTTTGAACTGGTAAGTTGTTTTGTGTTATAGTTACATGGTTGTATAATAGGCTTGTTTTTGGATATGGTACAGTCATACAATGGAACATAGTACAGTTACTGATGCAAGACGCATAGGCATAGTAATATTATGCAAACATACATGCATATGCACTGAGTTACACAAAATTTGTCTCAATGCTATACTATACACCAGTGACATACAGACTAATTGACAAAGAGGCGGATTCAGGAACACTGCATTGAACATTGTTTGCTATATGATTCACAAAGTAACATACATTGATACTCGTGAAACTAAATATATGATCATGAGATACGGGTGCCCCCATTGGGTTAAAATAACAAAGGGTCGTAACTCTGGTAAAAGTTAACCCAGTTAAAATTCCATCCTTAACAGTAAACTATAAATTAAGGTTGTTAATCCGTAAAAGTTTTAAGAAATTCCGCCCAAGGGTTCGTGAGGAGTTCAATACACAAAATTTGTGTTACGTTACGTTACGTACATACTGACAGACAGCACCAATGCAACATGCCCGCCACTTATCAATAAATTAGGGGGGGGAGCACAATTATAGAATAAGTGGCTATATGATTTATACATGTTTATGATGTACATGTATATGTTTGTAACTATTCTACACACATTGCTTACCAATGTGACATATTTACATGTATTTCTACATTTTCAGGTGAGAGATATAATTGTATTCCCGGAGTTATTCAGTGTACAGAATGGACTCCTAACTCCTACATTCAAGAACAAACGTCCAGTATTGAGGAAACGTTTCCGTGACCAAGTTACAGAACTGTATGAAAAACATGAATAAACTTTCCTGAATACAATATATAGTGTGCAATATAAATAAGTGTACTGTATTATAGTTTTGCAGCAAAATTTTGTTCAGTATATTATTTTGTCCCCTTTTATAGAAAAGGGTACACATGCTGAAAATTTCATAACATTATCAAGAGTATTAAAGTTTGCAACTTTGGTACAATGGCATATTCATCAGGTGGTAAATTATGTGCATGATCTAAAATGTTGACAGTACTAAAACATTGTATCCTACCTTTATAGGTTTATTAATCATAGTGCTAATATAATTTTCAGTTCATGGAGGAAATCAATAATTTTTAACACCCATTAACATTCCATTATTTTACAATGCAAGAATGTGCTAAGTTCTGTCATATCATACTAATAATCAAATAAAAAAATATTTATGTTATGCAGCTTTATGATGTTATCATTTGACTTTTAGTATCATTGTTCGATTCTACCACGAGAGCTCTATGCATCCGAAAGGATTCCGAGTTTCTCAAGTAATTCCATTATTTGTAATTTGTTTAAAGTGAAAAATTGCATTGATTGCTACAATGGTATCTGCTTCAATTTCTGGACGCCTTGCACTTTGTGGGTGTGTCTTGCAAGACAAGAATGGTACCAGTGCTCTATTGCTTGATACTCAGCTTAAAATAAAAACTGACTTTTTCCTCTACTACCCTTGTGACAATGGAATAGGATATTATCAAAAGTAGGTGTCAAAAGCAATTTATACACTGGTAGGTTGTAGAACTTGAATCATAATCCACCTATAATTTAACAAAGAGATGTTTGTAAAACACATATCGATGACTTAGAACCCAAAAGGTCGTAACTACCACTTACGACCTCATAATACTCATACATGTTTGATATCTGCTTCACAAGGCGTTTTTTATGAGCCTATTTTCATGAAAATCAGAAATTGTCATGTTGACCAAAACGAAGTTTTAAAAACGTGTTTTCCCATAGGTAAAGAGTAAATTACAGACAGTTTTCTCAACATATCGATTTGGTAGTTACGACCTTCTTGTTCTAAGCCAGCGATATGTCGCCATGACAGTCAAATATGATAAATGTCAG
Organism: Spisula subtruncata; assembly: GCA_963678985.1. Classification (NCBI taxonomy): domain Eukaryota; kingdom Metazoa; phylum Mollusca; class Bivalvia; order Venerida; family Mactridae; genus Spisula; species Spisula subtruncata. Next base: position 6,901,778 of record OY787660.1, read on the forward strand.
TGACCTTGACCTTTGACCTCAAATTAAATAGGAGTCATATGCTGCTGTTAAGCAACCTCCATGTAAAGTTTGGAAATCCTAGAGCAAAGCATATTTAAGTTATTGAACTGAAAGACTGACATGTGCAAAGCAATATACTCTGCTACATTTTCTAGACGGCCTACACTTTGTGGCGGCGTCATACAAGACCAGTGCTCCATTGCTTGATGCTCGGCTAAAAAGGAAAAAAACTGGATTATTTCTCTGATATCCTTCATGATATGGATTCCATCAGGAATGATGTATGAATAGTGATTTTAGTTATGGAACTTGTTTTACAATCCATCTGTAATAAGTTACTATAAACAATAAAATGAACAACACAAATAAGTAATACTTAATGTTTATCAATAAAAACTTAATTAATATATTAAAATATACAATAACTTATCCCTAATACATTATAACAAGATAACTTCAACAGAAAACCAATGTTTATATCACAACATAATTGAATGCAAGTAAATACAATATATCCCTGAGACTCTTGAGTAAAAATAAATAATGCATTAATCAATGTATACATTTGACAATCATGATCTAGCAGTCACATGGTGCAGTGTCAATTAAAGCTCTTTAGAACATCACATATAATGGCATTCAGAGATGATGTCACTAGTTATAAAATCATTTAAACGATTCAAATTATTTTTAAATTCACCAGCAAAACATCCATTTCGTTTGACATAGGAGTGCTATATATATCAAAGTTTTTTGTGTCAGATACACATACAAAACAAAAATATTAATTGCAACTTTTGTCATAACAATTGGCACCAAACAGACATGCAGTATGTAAGTACAGTGTACTGATATTGAAAATATCACAACATTTTCGCATATTTTCCTTAAACATAACTATTCATTACATTAACTAGTACAAAATAAGAAAAATTGATCAGATATTATTTAATTAGAAACACTTAATTCAAACAAACAATGTATGTATATTGTCCATAATTATGATGTAAAGTATATTCAACACACAAGTAACAATCATTCACAAAGTGCACACTCAGGCACCAATCAGTTAACAATAACCAGTTTGCCAGTCAACAATAACTATTTAAGAGTAACCAGTTTATCATTCTTTGGCATCATTAATACCACCAGATGTAATAGCAAATGTTGCTTCACTCTCAGGACGATCAGGGCTGAAATGAAGCAAGACAAGAATATAACAACATTGAATGACGCTTAACATAACTGTACATAAATTCTGAATTTTGTCATAACAATAGAAAGAACATAAATGATGTTTATGGCATACACATTTAATATGAAATTGGCAGACTGCATTAGTTTAATGTAAGTAACTGACATTGATAGAACAACATAATAAAGTACTTCAGTTAGGTTCGAGTAAGTTGCCAAAATTAGGAACTGGCATGACTCTGGAATCGTGGAAGAGTTTACAGAATATTGGACCTGGGGAGGATGAATTCTACACACTGCAAACAGGTCTAGTGTTTGTGTTACACACTGCCTTCACAAGAATAGAGAAGAAGCTATAGCAAGTCACCAGGGAAGAATCATTTAGCCAATTCCATTTCAGGGGTCACCTGTGACATGCAACCACCCGTTTTACACAGTTAACAGTATTCAGTCACAATTGGCTATCAGTGTTTAAATACACTTGCAGTAAGATGCCAACTATTTTAAGCAGTAATACATGTCATAGTTCATAAAAGGAAGAATGGTCTGTGAAAATAACATCACAATAAATGAACTAAATGTTATAAACAGTTTTACCTATCATATATTTTACATATTCTAGTTTCACCTCTTCCCTTTCTCAAACTAAGTCTAGTGGTAGAAGCATGTGCCAGGATATTTCCACCAATAGGTTTCTTGGGATCCACTGTAAATCTGAAAGCAAGTTATCATAAAACATTAAACAGAAATTCCAGAAACGAAACAAACAAGGGCAATAACTTGAAATTTGTTTCCAGCAACCAGAGCACCATTAGTGCATAAATTATAAGCTTGAAGAGGCACTCCCTAAATCTTGCATACTTTTCTCTACAATCAAATTGAATGAGCTTAATGTAGTTAATGTACAAAATACTATCACTTGTTATAATCTTTAAGAAGAAAGTGTGTGCAAATATGTCTCTATGATCACAAAAAATATATATTTAAATTAAGAATAATTATCAATTGCTGCCAGTCATTTATTACTATTCTGTCAAAGGGAAACAACTCATGATCATTATGTCTTATTAGTCCCTTTTCACTAACTATTGGTAGTTTCTTACAGAAATTTTGAGGATTTTTAGCAATAATAATTCTTATTTACCGGTAATGTATAATCTTTCAAAATCATTTTAAACAATCAAAAGTAAAGAGAAAGTCCCTTTAAAGAATTTGATATTAAGTAACCGGGCAACCCAGAGAACATTGAATTTATTTATTTAATATCATTTGTTGCTACAATTTACATATAGTTTATCTTCTTCTTTGAATAAAAACAAAACTATTTGTAATCACAAATGTATGTAAAATAGTCCAAACCAAGACTTGACTTTCAATGCATTAGGCATAAATCTAAAAAATATCCAATTTGAAAGTGGTGGATTTAAATATTCAAAACAAGTTTGAAGCTTACGTCATTGCTGCTCCAGGGTCAGAGGTCATCTGATTAGTAATAAACACTGCTACATTGTATTCTGAAAATATAAAACACTATTTCATATTAAGAAGGAATTTACTGACTTTGATTGTTTACATTTTGGAATAGCATGTTCATGATACCAAGGAAACATATAAAGTACATGTGTTTTACTTTAGCTGTTCTTGTTTGGAAATATCATGTTCTTTACTTTCAGTTCTGTAAGCCTTAAAGGTCGAGTAAAATGATTTACAAAATATAAATAGATGATATAGTATCGATATGGAAATTAATATTGCATAGAAAAAGATATACCTTCAGCAATTTTTTGCAACCTAGATAACATTTGAGCAAGTTTTTGTTGTCTGTCAGCTAGTTCTCCCCTACCACTGAAGTCTACTCTAAACAATGCCATAATAGAATCTACTATCTGTAGGTAAGAAAACATATAAATCATATGAATTTATAATTTTGTGACAATGTAACTTTGATGGACAAAATAGTCCATGTTTAGTAATTACGGTGCAACCTCTCGAGTGCAGCCCTTTATTGAGCAAGAAACTCTCTATAGCAGCACATTCAAAATATTTTTCTGAGGAGGTATTGATAAACCTGTGTAGAGCAACAACCTCTAATCAACAGTTCATACTTGCAGCTCCAAAAGTATGCCATTCTACAGAGGTTGTACTGCTTATATCACTTTTCAGTATCCTAGAAAAAAGTTGTAGATATTATTTAAGGTGAACATTGACAAATGGAAACTAATCAACAGTTAATCCTTTGTGCACAAACTACATGTTCAGGGTTTGTTTTCAAATTTTCAAAATCTCAGGATTACAGAACATTCATACTCAATCAATAATCATTAAAGTAAATTTTAAAATATATCTATAACATAGTTACCAATAATTTGAAAACACCGCTTTCTTCATAGAACTTGGCAGCAACATAATCCAGCAACTCATACTGATGCTCACCTATAGTAAGAATTGTCACATGTATATTAAGATCACTAAGTCTTAAGTTAATATCAAAATTAAATCATGACAAATTGTAAGTGTTTTTGACACAAATATGTATGTCTCCAAGAACAGTCCATAACTTCGGCAATCTTATTTGACATAAAATTCCTGATAATATGTACAACTAACTTAAGTTCAATGTTAATTCACATGTTTCATTGAAATCCAACCCATGATTAGGATACCAAGTGTGGACAGATAGAGCTTTTAAGATAGAGTGAAAAAAATACCTAGCTCACTGTAGGCAGATCGGTGATTCAATAGCTTCATTTATTAATTAAATCTAATCAAAGAGCATTCTAAAATTTGTGAGCAAATAATGCTCTTTTATTCAATTTAACAAGGGCACAATTAAAAAGGTGAAAACTTACTTGTATAAGCCCTTGCATATAATACATTGTCTAGCACAGCACTTTGATCTAAGTTGAATCTGTCTGCAATATCCCGCAGTCTGTCTGGACGACTTATTATTGTTAAAGAAATGAACTTAGAAATGTATAAATTATAGAATGTGACATCCCTGTGAGGACATAATTATTAACAAAATGTTTTAAAAGTTTAATGCTTCCTAAAGGCTGAGAAACATGTTAGTAAAGACCCATCGTAACATTTGGTAAAAAGTGGTCTTTGGGTTTTTTCTCATTGAATATGGTCTGCCTGATCATTTGAAGGGAAATAAATGATGACCATCAAAATGGGTAGTATGTTCGGACCGTCCAACATTTTTTACAATTTTAAACTCATGGCTTGTAGGTCGTCTTAAAAGATAAAAATTTTTTAGAAAAACGAAAGTGATTACAAAACAGGTAACTTTTAAGGATACAAAGTATTTTCAGTGTCAATAAAGACCACCTTTCCTCCTGTATAGCCATTAGCTCCAGGTAGTTGAGATGTCACTGAAAGAAATAAACCAGAAATAGGTTTTCAATTTTAATCAGGAACAGTTGACAAAATTAACCTGTTTGTTCACTTTTGACATCATTTCTGGCAGACAGTCACATTCATTGTATAAATGTACAACACTGACCAAAATCACAGATGACAGCTCAAATAATATCTAAATGAATTCTGAGGGGCAAACGGTTAAGACTTTTAAATCAAATAAGTACTTATCATAACTTTGAAGTTAAACATAGTGTTGCTTAATTTCTTACTTGTATCAATTTTGAATATCAAAGTGCAAAAGTTTCTCAATTACGAATATCTTCAAATAAAACCTGTTACTCAGTGTACCTCCTATTCACCTTCAAACTAATGATTCAGGCAGACTGACAAGAAACTAACTTATAATGATACACACACGGTCACATATCATATTTCTATTGAAATAAGCTATAAAATGTGTTTAAATTTTGCAGCGGAATCCTCATTCTATATATATTAGATAGTTAGCTATGGAGTAAAGGCGTAATGTAATGTATTGACAAGAATAATAAAGTACTGACCACAAAGTGTATGTGATAACTGTGTTTTGCCTGTCCTAAACTCTCCAAAGGCTTCAGTTATTGCCATACTTTCGATTCCTCCACCAAGAAGTTTGCTGAAACATTCAATTACAACGAAATGTTACAATCCAAGTGAAAGAATCTTTAAAGCAATTTAAAAGTTCTTTGGCAATGCTAGAATATTTAGCAGGGCAGGGGGGGGGGAAGAAATGAGGCGGAAGGCAAAAAGATTCACTGGCTATTTGAACATGCTTGCCAGCTTTGTCATTTTCTTCCTAGATACTTAAGTGAGATAGCAAATCAACTGCCTACTTGTGAAGATTAACTGGCTACATGAAAACATATCTACTCCCCTGTTAGTAAATTACATATATAAATGGTACATCAATTTCACAGTGACAATAATTATACAACAAGACTGCTATCAGTAAATGCTTATGGCCCAGTGGTAGCTTTTTCCATAATAAATATCAATCAACTTGAAATTTTTGTAATGAACAGACGATAGGACAAACGGACAGGACAATCACATATGCCTCAAAATCAGTAGATTTGACTTGTAACATACTTACTCTAATTCCTGACTACCAGTAGTAATATTGAAGCACTGTTTCCTTTTGTCAGCATACTCTAATGCTGTAAGAAATCCAGGATCTATCAATTTATTAGCAGCTTCTTTTATCTTTTCCATCTTAGCTTCAGATATACCTTTAATGTTACACAATTTCTTTCTTGTGGTCATTTGCACACCCTGCATAAAAAACAAATCAAGAGCTACAATCAGAACCAATACTTACATGAGGTCTCCGCATCTCCAGTCTCCGCAAAAGACAAAACTGTCAGTCCTCCAGCTCAGGGTGGCCACAGAAAATGAAGAATGAAATTCCCTGATTATTCCCTGTTTTTTCCCTGACCAAAAGGTTATTTTCAGTGATTTTTGCGTCGTTTTGGACCATGGTTTAGGAAAGGCTATTTTATTATTTAACATAAAACGTAATGGCTAAATAGGATATGGTGCCAACTCTATCTTACTATTTCTTTTTGCAGCTACCTGAAAAGATGCTTATATTGATTAAACTTATTTTGCAAGTGAAGCGAGCAAGAAAATTCACATATCATACCTTTTTACAGACACGAACGGCAAATTAACTATTACAAGACTATTTGATTTCTCTAATTTGTTAAAATTCCCTGATAATTCCCTGATTTTTGCCGAATTTTGAAATTCCCTGATTTTTCCCTGCAGGGAATTTATTATGGACATTTTCCCTGTTTTCCCTGTTTTCCAGAGTCTGTGGCCACCCTGCAGCTAGCCCAGTATTTTTCTATTCGATGAAGAGGAATATTTGCTCATTTTACTAATTTGGACTGACAAGTTTAGTCTGTTTAAAACTTTTCGTGGAGCCTGTAAGGATCTACCTTTTATACGATAATGCACTAAAATTAAGTGACTTAGTATTTGTGTGATTTTTATTCGCACAAAGCTATCACATTATTATTATGATTAAATTGTATTAAATATGCTTCTAAATGCTTTCTTTATATTTAAATATGAAAGTACTACATTACCTTGATGGTGCAAATTCCAGACTGCTTTAATTTTTTGATATCTGCAACATTCTGGAAATAAGACAACACAAACTATCAAAATATCTCTCTGAACAAATTGAGAATTGCATGTTTTAAAACATTCACAAAAAGAGCCAGCCAATAGCATCTGGCAAATATATGTTGCCTGCTAAAATATATTTTCACAGATTTCAGACTGGTTGTACCAGCTAGGATGTCATATAAATGTGAGTTATTTTGAAACCTTACTACGCAGTTTTAACTTGAAGATAAAGTTAGTTGACTTACGATGCCATGATTCTGAAGCATATCAATGTCTTGAAATAAGGACTCCTGAAATCAGAGGAAACAACATTGGCATGAATACTGTATTACCTCGTGTTATCGCCCCTGGGGCGATGCATTTTAGGTCACAAACCACCAAATAGAGTTGTTCTTTAACTCAATGTAAAGTGACCTTGGTCAGCCAAAAAAAATGTCAATTTTTTGTCATTTAGTGGTTATTTACCTTTAGGCAACCCTTTTTGGGTTGTTTAAGTGTTTTTTGCAACTTTTTCAATGCTACTATATATATGCAGCACAAAACAATCAATTCTAGACAAATTGGGCATGAAATCCAGAAAAAAATACAAACCCGCATATGCGCCTTTAAGGAGAAATTTGGTCAGCGCCTGTCAAATGGTATGAATAGTGACATGAAATTGGGTTGTATTTGTGCTAAAATGGTATTCTGAACCCCAATTTTGCTTTAAATGCCTAATTATATGTCTATTCTTCATATTTTATCACAATTATACATGTCTGATACTAAAATAAGGGCAACATTCACATAAAAATGTCAATTTAAGAAAAAATAAATCTGAACTTTTCTGGATTTTTCATGATAAAAATCTAAATTTTCACTTTTTTAGATATTTTACACAGATAAAAGTGGTTAAAACCCCATCTTGAGTGCATTTCCATTCATTTAAATGCAAAAAAATGAAAACATGATTTTGAAGGAATTTTGCATGTCTTTAGGTCACAAACCACCAAATAGAGCTGTTCTTTAACTCAATGTAAAGTGACCTTGGTCAGCCAAAAAAAAAGTCAATTTTTTGTCCATGGGGCCCTCTCGAAATCTTTTAATCAATAGAAATTGCATCCAGCTTGAAGAAAATGAAAAAAAAGTAGGGGGTCATGTATCATATAAGAAAAATTTGGTTCGTCAAACGCGGTGAACAGATTTTCTCACATGTACGGATTTACTCACTGTCCGTTAGCCCCAACCTTACTTTCACTTTCACATCTAAGCCAGAATACAAAATATTTCTGAATAAAACCATTTCACTACATGACATACATGCACACAAAGCATTTAACACCAATTTCAGGATTCTGATGCTGATTTGTCAAGACATACCCCCATTTCCAGTCGCTTTAAAGTTTTTTAACAGACTATTTGAATTATATCTGAATTTGGTCCGCGTAGGCATTAAGTGGTTATTTACCTTCCTTTATGAAAAAATAATTCCATACACAGTCGGACCTCGTATAAACACCCCCCACGGAACGGTACCTTAACCAGTATGAATTACTTCCCCTGGTTTTTTTACTATCAATTGCAAAAATGGCTAATAAACATGTAGACTACGCTGTAAATACCGGTAAATAATTACTCGGTGGTAATTAATTGTTCGTTTGAATGGATTACCGTATCATGACTGACTGTTATTCTGGATTTGTGTGGATACTTTATTGGATTACTGTAGCACCAATTATTGAAGGTGAGATTTTTTTTTCTCAAAAATCGACGGGGGGGGGGGGGGGGGGGTGTTAATTAGAGGGGGAGTGCTAATACGAGGAAACAGGGTATATGACTATAAAAGATTAAATCAGTATTTGAAACCTGTTTTGTCAAAAAGTGTGAATTGTCAGAACTAGGCTAGAGAAATAAAATATCCCTTCCATTTTCTTTTAAAATCATCAAAAGACAGAGATATTACCTTATTTATAATGTTTAATTACCCTTGAGTAGTGGAAACAGTTGCTTTACCATCTTTTGACAATCAACTATCATTGATATATATTGTCATTGCATTTTACTAAATAATACTTAAAAATTATATCAGTTTCAATTTACAACCCTATCTTCCAATGCTATTTTTATACCAACTAGTACTTACATTTCATTTGATTGTACTCATTAAATCAAATGTAAATAGATATGAGGAAGTTTTGCCATCTTAAAACTCAAGTTTATCGCACAGATTTCTAATCACGATTACAGTATTGAAGCAATTTCTTGGAATCATGTAGAACTTTATCAGCTGATTCTGAAGTGACTGGACTAGTGTAACTTATTATTATTAACATATACTGTGACTAAGTATCAAGGCCTTGCTTGTATGCATAGTGTAATGTATATCATCCTTGGCAGATGTAAATTTACATTATATTTGGATTGCTAACAATTGAAACTGAATAAGGAATATTTATTAATGTTTGATGGATCTAAGTATGTGATTGTGTAGGTTTTGTCTCTAAATCTGTCCTATTTATGATATCTGTGTTTCAATCTCTTTTTATACTGAGTCAGAGCGAAATTATTCTTGACATCCAGTTGAATATTGATATACTGAAGTAAACCAAGAAATTATTTCGTGTGATTTATTTCACGGAGTTCACAAGTGGAAAGTGTTCAAAAACATTAATATGGACATCGCGGCAGACTTATAAACGAACTGCTTTGTTGTCGCAAATATGCTGACGATCTGCCAGTTGAAATGTCTACCAACAACTAAATTACCTCATCCTCCTCCTCAGCTAGAACAGCCTCTTCTACAACTTGATCACCAGATTCCAACATTCTTCTAAACTAGTCTTCCAAATACTGCAAGTAAATAAAATAGTTATTACATCACTAAATATTATAAACTTAAAAGTAAATAAAGTCACCTTGTACATGAAATGATCATAGTTACAAGTGTTTTGGTCAATACATATCCTTCCGATTACTGGTATGTGATGTTTAGTCACATTCATTCAATAATACTGGTTTTTTGCACAACCTTTTTTGGGTTTGTTCTCAGCAATAGCCAAGTCGTCTATTTTTAAATGTTTGTAACTTTCTAGGCACCTACGCTTACGAGGGCAGGTTTAAATCCTACATAAGGCAAGGCTCAAACCACTGAATGCAGTTTGAAACTAAGTGTCACCAAATAGTTTATTATTTGTACTAAAAATTGAATTCATTATGATGGAATTCGGATACAAAAAGACATCCGGGAATGGACGGTGTATAGCCGGGGGATGCAGGGCTTGTTCTTGACACTAACTATTTTTGGTCACTGGTCCCCCAGCAAAGAAACATAAAGTTGGTAAATAAAACAGTTACTGATCCTTCAAGATTTTCACTGGTCCTTCTTGATTTTACTGGTCTCGGACCAGTGTTAGTGTCTACTGTCGAGCCCTGTGGACAGTGTATGGCCGGGAAAACGGCTGTGTTTTTACCTTCCAGCTTTCCCTGCAGCATGCGCACTGCCAGGGGAATGTTGGGAATTTTTTCTCTGAACCAATGCCCCGGGGAAAATATGTTGTTGTCGGGGGCTGGAGGAATACCAGAGATTTTACCATCAACTGTCCCCGAAGAGACATGGTAGGGCAGGGTTTTGGAAACCCAAAAGTAAAAATGCTGCCTCCATGCCACATCCCTGTGGTGCTGCACTGACTGGTGCTGCTGGTCCATAACTAAACCAGAGGTAGAATATAGTGTTAGTGATACATATTGATGTAGAAGACGAGAGGAGGAGCTCAACTACTCCAGTATCATAGTACCATTGTCATAGACATAGATGAAAAAGCCCCCCCCCCCCTTCCACACGTCACCTGAGAAAAAAAATCAACCTTCAGGTTACCTTTGCAATAAGATTTGTAGTGCATCATCAAGAAAATCATAAGTACAATATATAAATAGTATTAAGACAAGTGTATAACCTTATACCGTGTCCGAAAGGCAAGATTCTGCTTATTTTATGCTGTGTCGATAATCGTCTGCAAATTCGACCGGAAGTTGTATGTCATGCTAAAGTCCAAATTTCCGGACCGAATCAGTTGCTGTTCGTATTCTAATTTAATAGGCACACAAACTAGATGTATGATATCTCCATACATTAAATAGTTTTAGAGATGTGGTTATTATTGATACAGAAATATCCAATTATTAGTGTGCACAGTAGTAATTTATTGCTTTATGCTTAAAATTATGCCAGTTAATTAAATGACGAATTGGGGTTCTTCTTCCGATACAGACACACCTATTAGTATTGGTAAACATAGTCGTACAGATTTATTAACATTCCAGCGAATAGCTGATTTTGAGCTATTAACGTTAAAATACAATAAGCGCTTTGAACTCAAGCATGCTATTGCTGTTCAGAAAGCAGTTGAGTATGCAATATTTGACTGTAAGTGTGTTCGAGTCCGTGTATAGATCCAGGAGCTCTTGTACGTATATAATAAAATCCCTGGTAGATCCTAAACCAGTCTCAGAAGAAACTTATACTAAATTATGCTTTTATCACATACTTCATGATATTGGCCTATACATTTTAGGTTTTTATATCCTATTTCGGGTTTTCATCTCCTAATTTAGCTTTATATCGCATACGTAGACGTTGCTGTCTCCTATTTTGGTGTTTTTAAATCCAAACTATAATTTTACCTCCTTCACCTTCGAATGAGTTTATAAATAACTCATAATTAAACTTTTTTTGTAGAACATTACAGCATTATGACTTGAATCCAACAGGGAAATATAAAAAAGTGTTCCAGTCAACCAGTCTTTTAGTTTTCAGGCATCCAGTCAATGGCTGCGACAAATCGACGACCACCTATGTTTTAAGAAACTGTAGTATTAAACTGTATGCTATACTGTTCCATTGTCAAATATAAATGAAATTGGTCCATTGGGATGTGTAGCTTGGGACTGGCTGAACAAGAGTTCGTGACGTGGTTCTTTAAATTCAGTTTGATGAACAAACAATTCATTTTCACAGACTGCTGATCCTGACAGACAACTGCTGAAGTTAAACAAGTGGCCTCTGATAAATGCCTACGTATATCCATGTATACAAATTGGACTCTTGTTTTCTCACATTGATTAGGTACATAAATTCTTAATTAGTAACTTAAATAGCAATAACCACAATTATGTGAGTGTTCTTAAACCACGTAATCAATGTGAACGTGGTATAAAGATATTTGTAAACATTACTAGTACGTCAATTGGTTCGAGTATTTATCAGTTTTAAACTTTTTTAAATTCATTTTCCGCATTCGTCACACCTTACTCAACACTTAGTACAAACCAAATACACATACTAGTGTGCGATAGGGGTCGTCTAAAACATATACTGTACGTGTCCTAGGGATTGTTTAAAACATATGTGTACTAAGGACATTTCGCCTGTGGGATCTTTACTTCCCGCTTCCGTCGGGATGGATTGGTACCTTCTACTATATAACGGCTGACTTGAAGCACATCCTTCACTCAACGACTACCAAAGTTGGAACACATTACCAAATATTTGTTTGTGTAGAAGCTTTACCTTCATAAAAAAATACAAGTAAGTCACTGTTTATAATTAATTTTGTTATTATGCTCTTATTATTATTGTTGGTTTTCAAAAAATGTACTCTACAGTAAAGCTAGTCAGTAATTCAAGTTTATCCTAGGACTCATAGATGCGAGGTTGTAATTTCAACAAAATAATTTTCATTAAGAATATTACACTGTCCAGTACTAGACTTATTAATCTTACTGAAAGTCATTTGGCTAAAATTAACGCATGTTCTATGAAACTTGATTTACTGCAAGTCTATGAATGAAGAGATATTTTCATTTTTCAAAATTTATACCAAACTCATTTTCAGGATATCAACATACTGTTGAAATAGAGTCAATGTTTTATTTGTTACATTAATTTTGTCAATATAATCAAATTAAAGAAATGATTGAAAAGATAGAGATACAGTAAAGTTCCGCTAATAAGACTACTTTGATTATTATGAAATCATGTAGATTTTTGCCAGTTTAAGGTCCCAAAGTATTAAATTTAGAACAAAAAAGGTCCGCTAATTAGACCTTTTGACTGGTTTTATTAGCGGAACATCGCTGTATCAATACATCCGTAGGATGTCATTGATCAGCAACACTTCATACTGTATATTATAACTGCAAGGGACATTAGCTACAATAAAACTGTATCTGTAATGAAATATTTTCTATCTAATATGAATTGAATTGCTTTCAAATGTATAATACATTGATTAACTATTTGGCATTCGTGTTTCGACAATCATTGTCCTTAAACATTTAAAAGTAAGATACAAGTTAAGCAATAGACATGCACTAATGGTATACAGTAAAATCTCACATACAGGTCCGTGGTCGTGTTTATCTAATATCCGTGGCCTCGCATGAGTTTCTTTGGCTATTATTTATCAGGCTGACTTTTATGTTTCGTTTCTTATTTCAGAAATGAACACTTTAGTATTGCTTGGATCTATGACTTTGGTCTGCTGTATTGGAATGGGTATGGCTCATTATCCGGGTTATGGTATGGGATATAGTAGCTATGGATACACCTCTGGATCAACAGGGATTGGTGGAATGTTTGGAGGGGGCGGGGCTACTGGTGCTTCCGGTATGATGGGTGGCATCGGCGGTTTGTTCGGCATGATCATACAAGGTTTGTGATTTCAACATACATATAATTAATACAATAGCCCGCACGTGATTGTGTTCCTACTTTAAAAAAAAAACGTAACCTATTTTTAATGGAATATATCTTACAGTCATTCCTAACTACAACCTTTGATTCGAAATGATGGCAAAACTGAATTTGAAAGAGTAGTCTCAGACATGTTTTCTTGTTTCTCGAAGTAGCAGTTTTGTATTAAAGACCTGATAAATCATGTATTTGATAAATAATTGGTATTTACATTTCAGTGGTGATCTTTATGTTTGTCATCAACATGTTGACCTCCACAATCGGTGGTGTCAGTGGTGGAATCGGCGGTGGCAATAATGGTGGCGATTACTAGATCATACCAGGATATGTGAACACATGTAAGTTGTTGTTTTCTTGTGTGGTTCTTTTTCTCCGACCGGCTTTGGCTTAGATTGATCAGTACATATAAACAAGGGAGTATGGGGCGTCTGAATTAAGCAACAATTCGTCTTAAGCTGTCTACGTTATTAATCCAATAGTTACAATTTCGCTTTCAAAGTTGCAACAGTCACATATGCCATTTTCCATCCGTCTCTCTGATATGTTTGATTATACATACTGCGTTATTCATATTGACTCGATAAGTAACAACTTAATGTTTACTTTCTCTCTACTATGTTTGGTTCTGGTTTATGCTCTTTTGGCAATCAATGTCTGGTATCAATTCAAAACATGTCTATGATGTTCCTTATTCCATACAAGTTTGTTCTTGGTTGTCCTTTGTCAAAACAAACATACTGTATAAGTTTTCGAAAATCAAATAATTGAACTCAGTAGGTCTAGTGATAAAGTACATGTAATTGATACACACAAGTTGAATATTGGTAGTGAACTCGATAAACGATTAATACCATTTTATCATCTATTTTCAGGACAATACAATATATTTGCCTATATCTGTCTACAGAAACACCTGGATTGATGATGTGCTATGCATAATTTGTTAAATTAGATACTAACTTATAAATATAACATAAAATATAAGTCTTCTTGAAATGAAAATGCATCTTGTTTGTTTTTGTTCATGCTATGGCACACAAATTAAACCCATTCGGATGGGATGGCTGCTCGTTTACGTATTAGGCAAATTGTCAATCTTTATTTTAAACAATATATGCTTATAATTACATATGCGCATGTACGTATAGTTGGTGTTTGTAACTTACATGCATGTGTTCATATACATTTGCGCGTTACCACAGGACCATATTCGATATGTCTTCATATTCTAAGAGTTATCCTCCGTTGGTCCTGATTCTCATGTTTAAGACATCTGTATTAACAAAGGGAGATAACTTTTTTGGCTACTACATGTGCTTCATTGGGAACTTGAATACAAGTATAAGTGAACAGCGACGTCAAAAGTATGCTAAACAAGTTTGTATCGTACATTTACCTACTACCTAATCCTCTTCGCCCCAAGGGGGGCATAGGGCATCCACCACTCTTCGCCATCTAGGTCTGTCTTGAGCCGCTGTTTTCGCTTCGTTCCATGACATGGAGATGGCCTTCAGCTCTTTTTCCATCGTTCGTCTCCATGTCAGGACAGGTCTTCCCCTCTTCCTCCTCCCTTGGGGGTTCCAGTCAAGGGATTGGCGGACAATGTTGTTGGGGGCCTTCCGGAGTGTGTGGCCAATCCACCGCCATTTCCGCTTCTTTATTGTCATGGCAATTGGGGACTGGTGGGTTCTTCTCCATAGGTCTCGGTTGGATATTGTCTCTGGCCAGCGGATTTGGAGGATCTGACGTAGGCAGGTGTTGACAAAGACTTGTAGCTTTTCATCAAGCATTTTGGTGTGTCTCCACGTCTCTGAGCCGTATAGTAGGACGGAGATCACATTTGAGTTGAAGAGCTTCAGTTTTGTTGGTAGACGGATGTTCTTATTCTTCCAAATGGGTCTAAGGATGACGAAGACATGTCTGGCTTTCCCGATTCGTGACTTGATATCTTCTTCTGTTCCTCCTGATGTACTCACAGCACTTCCCAGGTATGTGAAGTTCTTGACGTCTTCGATTGGTCCATCTTGTATGGTAATAGGGCGACTGTTTGCTGCGTTGATTCTCAGCGTCTTTGTTTTGCTGGTGTTAATAGTCAGCCCTGTTGATTGAGCAACCTGTTGTAGACGGTCAGTTTTCTGCTGTATATGGTTAATGCTGTGAGACATCAGGCAGATATCGTCGGCAAAGTCTAGGTCTTCCAGTTTCTTCTCAAAGGTCCACTGTAGACCACGTGGCACATTGGTGGTTGTCTTCATCACCCAGTCGATGACAAGAAGGAAGATCATGGGCGATAACAAACATCCTTGCCGGACTCCTGTTGTTACAGCAAATGATGGTGAGAGGTCAGAGTTGTGGATGACTTGGCAGGTCATGCCTTCATAGAAGCTGCGTATGATGTTGATGAACTTGTCTGGTATGCCGTAGTGCTTCATGATCTTCCATATCATGCTCCGCTCGATCATATCGAACGCCTTGCGGAAATCTATGAAGTTCAAGTATGCTGGAGACTGCCATTCTATAGACTGTTCAATTATGATACGTAGTGCTGCTATTTGATCTGTACATGACCTTCTTGCTCTGAACCCTGCTTGTTCGTCTCTTAATTGCTCATCGATGCTGTTTTTCAGGCGTTCTAGTAGGACTCTGGAAAGGATCTTTGAAGGTAGGAATAGTAGTTGTATTCCTCGCCAGTTGTTGCAATCGCCCAGATCTCCCTTCTTGGGAAGCTTCACAATTATGCCGGACTTCCACTCAACAGGAATCTCTTCTTTCTCCCAGATGTCCTGTATGAGCTTCAACATGATATCGGCTGTGATCTTGCTGTCTGCTTTTAGGGCTTCTGGTGGGATGTTGTCTAAACCAGGTGCTTTTCCAGACTTGGTCTTGTTTATGGCTCTAGTGATCTCCTCTGCTGTGATGGGTCCCATGTTTACTTCCAGTTCTTCTCCAGCTTCAACTTCAGGAGTGTCCTGGACTGGAGGGCCATTTAGGATGTCACTAAAGTGTTCCTTCCATCGGTCTATCTGTTCTTCTGGTTTGGTGAGTGTTCTCCCATCTTTGGCCTTGACTGGTTTGCCCGTGTCTGTCTTGTGTCCTGTAAGTTTCCTGGTGATGTCGTATAGAGTCTTGAGGTCGTGTTTCTCAGCTGCTTCTTGTGCTTGTTTGGCCATGGTGTCAACGTATGTTCTCTTGTCGTCTCTGGCCATCTTCTTGACTTCCCTATGTTTCCCTGTGTAGTCTGCCTTCGCTTGTGTTTTCTGGGCCCTGGTCTTGGCGGTGTCAAGCTGTGTTTAAGAGTTCGTCTTTCTTCTATCTTGTCTATGGTGCTTTCTGACAGCCAGCTCTTGTATGTCCTGTTCTTGTACATTTAGTTGTTTATAATTATACGTACATACATGTACAATACCACAAGAGCATGTCCAATCAAAAATATATCTCCATCTTCTAACAGTTGTCTTCCTTCTGTCCTGACAGCAACAGAACCTCCTTTGGCTACTGCATGAGCATCATTGGGAACTTGGCAGTATTCATCAAGAATTTGTCGGAAAACATCAAATTATTACGAATAAAGAGACAACAACACAAATATAAGAATGACTATTTATTTCTATGAAAATACTGCCAGTAAAGAAAATGTACATACAGACAAGCACTATAAACCTAGTATAACCAATACTAACATGCACAAAATGTCTATTACTTTATTTTTATTATTTTTTACATAATCTACACATAAATGGAAACATTCGTGCTCTCAATTTGTTTTTTCCAAAAATAAATGTGTCAGACATATTTTCAAATATTTAAAAATGGCCAGAAAAATATTTCCAAATACAACTTTGTCAAAAAATGCTCCAAATACAAACTTGTCTGACGAGTGTCTCCCTGTTTGCATTTGTCAAGTTCTCTAGACCCCCTTCGTTTGTTACATTTCTAATATTTTACGACATGAAATAATTGGATCTAAACTTAGAACTCACAGGATGTTCAAACGGTGGAAAGTTTGGCGTGAGTGTTTGTTTAACTAGGTTATAATGGATTTAAACTCGTTACGTGAGAAATTTATCTTAAGAAATGTGTAAAAATAAAAACCAAAGACGTCGTTAATAAAACTGAGATTGAAACAAGCGATTATACAACATTCAGTCTTGTATTCAACCTGCAAATACAAAGGTTCCAGGAAGGCTTTTGGAAGAGTATTAATGTGCTGCTTCTCATAAAGAGGAAGCCAATCATAAAGTAAATACCTATACTTTTCTCAGTTTTGACAAGTTAGTTAACAATACTTAGAAGTATGAAAATTTTCGTATGCAAATGTATTTTATGATAAGTTCGTTACAACACAGACCAACAAACTAGTGTTAAAAGAAATATGTTTGTGAAGATATCTTTGGCAGCAATATCAATGTGAACGAATAAAAGTCGAACGGACGGATTTCAAATACACCTTATAAACAACACAGCATAAAATGATAAAATATCTACATACATGTGTTAAAAATAACATAAATAAATATAATGAAAAACATTCACTAAAGTCGTTGAAGGGAAACTGTACAAAACACACAGTCAATGACAACTGTGAACACCATACATGTGCTCACGTAAAATATTCACTTATCAAGAATACCTCTTATACTATAATGCTAACTCTTAATACAATGCTTTGTAATACTTTATTCTTCAATATTATCACAGAAAATGTAAAAAACTGATATATAATATAATCGTAAATTCAAGCTTAAATCCGTCTTCCTAACGATAACCACAAAATAAAGTATCACAAACATTAAAACATAAATTTATCATCCGTCATGTAACTCTAGCCTTTGGCCTCAATAATTCGTAATTTTCACGTACGAAATTAGAAGAAACTTCATACTTGTGTTCGAATAGCGCATATGTTTAAATACTATAAGTTGTAAGACATTCAGAAAAAGTTTTATATTCGGAAAATCGGACAAACTAGTCTTCGAATAGCGCACGTGTTACTATTAATAGTTACAAATTACTATAAACAGAAGCAAATTCGGAAAGATATTTATTTTCCGATATTCGGACACCTGATACTATAAATAGACACAGCTTTGGTATCATTTTCATTTTCAGTTGATACTGGATATTCTGATAGAGTACATTCAAACATACACGATTAAGTATTGCCTATTATTCTTTAAAATATTATATTTGAAACACACAAAGGCACTGGGTGCGGATTATTGCTAAGAGATGCAACATGCAGAAAGAAAAATAACACTTATAAAATTAATATCAATATACACTTTCTTTTATCCATATTTGCATAAACTTACTCAACAAACAAAATTCGATTTTTTCCAAATACCTGAGAAAACAGCTACATGTACCATGACAACAGCTGTTGCATGAAAATTACGTCACCAAACACAAATGTATATACAGTATTACCGTTGTTCATAACCAAAATTCGAAGTAGTTTGATATTAAACTTCGTTAGAAGGTATGAGAAAATCCGACAGGGAATGTAGCACTCAACCCAACCAGCCGAGCACAGAAATCAGAAACACCACGACACAACTACCCTGAGCAATGCTATCAGAAACCCATAAGCAATATATAATAAATAGTCGAGGAAAGTATGGTTATTTATTTATTCAAAGCGTCGCAACTCGTGCATGAAAACAATTTGTATCAAAAGTTTAAGAAGTTCAGTTTCCTGCAACGAATATACATTTTTTATTTTATTTTATATAATAGAAGACCTTTTGGCTGGACGGTGGATAAGTCATGAATAGTAAATAACCATGGTATATAATTCGAAATAGTTCTGAGGTACCTAAACCTCACCAACACATACATAATGGGTTAAACATTTAAACCTTTTTTCAAATATCACAGTCTATGCAATGCCATGTAAAATCTAAAATCTATAGTATGTACAATGAAGTACACTATAAACGACATGTATTTCAATAAGCTAAACCACGTTTAGCAATTTTATATAAATGTTTATAAATAGACTAATGAAAATGTTTGTCATGAAGTTTGATTTAGAATGCAGAGATGTATTCATACGTCTGTAAGGATGAAATCAAGACGTAAACAATCCAGATAAATATGAAGCCAACTCCAAATACAACTTTTGGAACTTTAGGTCCACCAAGCTCTCCACCGAGCGCTGGAACATACCGCCGTACCATCAGTAGGATTACAACAACAATTGAAGCTATTGTGAATATCGTCACCGAGAATCCTAGATCGCCTGCAGGAACCTCGAATGATTTACCCTGTAAATAAAGTGGGCGTGTATATTTTAAGGCAAACAGGACAGCATTAAACAGAAACAACAAAACATGAAATACACAAAAAAGCACGTGTTGAAATTGCTAGCTCTGCACGAATTCGTCATGGGTCAAAATTGCAAATAATGAGTTTGGCATTGCAACCATTGTTTGGTTGGACAATGAGGCATATACTTTATCCTTGATATGTTGAATATCTAAAAAGGTAACTATGTGTTAGACTTTTAAGGTAGGATCCAAAGCCACGGCATTATAAAGTCATGAAATAAATTAGGCTAAATCACTGCCTTGTGCTCAGCATTGGGTTTTTCCAGGTTAAGTTCCTTTTGGTTCAGCCAATCAAGGATCAGGTGACTTGATAGTTTCTTAATCACTGGAATATTGTTTACCAGTGTAATATAGTTTAAACCATATCAACATTATCTATAAAGTACAAATAATTACCTGAACAGTCCAGTAGATAGATGCCATCACCCACGGTAATCCAAGACCCAGGAAAACATTCACACCATTACTGCCAGTCACATTACCTATGGCATAATCAGCACTGGACCCTTTCATAGCAGCAGTTCTACTAGCAAATGTATCCGGTAAGCTGGTTCCTGTTGGTATAGATATTGCATTCAATTACACTAATGTTAGGGAGCGCATGTAAATAATTCGACAACTGTAACAATGAACAAACGTCGCAGAGGAACGCAAACAAGCATCAATTCAACCCTATGTTTAAGCCAATGCAAACTTAATGCCTGACCAACCATCGTTTATATTAATATTGCATTGATTTCACAACTAAATTCATTTAGCAGCAACGTTTGGTATAGTTACCCCGGCCTTGACAAAAACATATCGATGGCTTAGAATTAGAAGGTCGTAAGTGCCACTTACGACCTTTTATGATTCATCATACATATTTAGAATAAGCATCAAAAGGCGCTTCTTATGAGCCCATTTTCATAAAAATCTGAACTTGTCATGTTGACCAAAATAAAGTTGTAAAAGTTTATTTTACCATAATTAAAGAGTAAATGTCAGACAGTGTTTTCTCAAAATATCGACTTGGTAGTTACGACCTTCTAATACTAAGCCATCGATATACATGAGGTTAATGCGCAAAGTCTCATCATTCGTAATAGTATCTAAACAATTCCCATCGTGTATAAATCATATTTATTTGTAGTGTCGTGTACTATATAAGTCGTCATTATTTCTTTAATACAAATGTACTCCTTTCTAGAGAATCATTATTAATTAATTATGCCTACTCAAAACAACAAGTGTGTAACCGATTCATTGTAACAAACATAAATAAGTTCTATCTATAGCTTGGCGAATTTGACACGATCCTGACATTCTAATTGGCATAATTTAACATTTGACATCTTGTTAATATTCATAACCACGGTTGTATGTTGTCATTGTCGGAGAGTATCACGAAGACACTCGAGATGAAATACAAACACAAAATTGAAATACCTATATTGCACGATTTGTTTGCGGAAATTATACATTTAAAACAAGAACCTTGTAACACAGTCATGAATAAGGGTCAAGATCGAGTCAAATTTGCCAAGCTATATCAATATATGCTTACCAAGAGCAACAAGTGTGATAGCTGTAACTGGATCCTTAAGTCCAATCAAACAACCAAATATGGAAGCTAGATCACCAATAATTGCTGTCAAACCTCCGATGAATGCTAGGGATACGAAGAAACAGAACCATCCACCCCAGATAGTTGATGGTGGAATAAAGGCGAATATCAACTGAAAATGTAAAGATACAAAAAATATTAGCATAAATACATTACGAGTACTAAATTTTACAAATTCATTCTTTGTATGGCTTTAAGTTTGCAGAATTTAGGAAAAGGCTTTTCGTAGGCATGTCAAAGCAAAATTTCAGATGTCATTTCTTAATACAAGATGTTCATTTATTTAGTTTTTAAATCATTTAATAAGTTCTATGGTGAAACAGGTTCTGTAGCCAATATGGAAATTAATCATCCTCGACACCTTAAATCTGATGGTATCCATCGCCACGAGGTTATGAGAGAGGAGCAATCGTAAAGGCTCGGCCATTTCCGTTTGTCTCCGGTAAATACACAATTTTCCATTGGATAAAAACCGAGGTGATCAGAATGTAGAGAGGAGTTGTATCCTACAATGTTATGTTGCAAATCTTCCAAGAAATATCATACGACAAGGTTCCAAAGTGATCAAAGTTATTTTATGTTTTCCTGAAAGTCATACCTTCCATCCAAATGTAAAGAAGTGCATGACGTAATCAAACGTGGAAGCATGTTCCACATCTCCACCATTCACGTTCATAGCTTCTACAAACTTCTGTCCCCATGTTGCTCGTTGTTGTCTGAATGAATCCAGATTAGCATTAGTGAGATCGGTGATACGGCTAACAAATCCGTCAAATTCTGTAAAACGATTAACATAGTATAAGCTGCAGTGCACATACAATCCAAACCACATACATGTAGTTACAGAGGCAGCGCCTAGAACAACTATCCACATTCCCAAATATGGATGTTTCAAGGAAGCCTAGATTCTGCAAATTTTGCAAAGTTTCATCTTCAACCAGGTTTTGACGTTCTGTGTTTTTTATATAGATTTTGTCAACACAATATTTATTTCAAAGAAGTAGAGTTTGATACATATAGGAACGCGCTTTGCATGTTTGGTTCAAATACGTATTGCACTTAAAGTGCATAGAGCTATATTCTAACAGTCATTTAATGTCAAAATAATTACTTGCATCGTTTTTAGTATGATACTAGACTACCTTAATTGCAAATTAAAACTTTGGATTGGTTCCGTGTACTTTGATTCAATCGCCGCAAAATAGACGATTCTTATAATTTCATAGGGTGTTCTAGAACACTTGCGTACGAAAATGGACAGTTTGCATGTCCAATAAATCACAGAGAGTTTCGGTTAAAACTGAAGCGAAAAATGATCTAATGGATATGAATGCATAATTGTTTTTAAGTTTTTGAAACTTTTAAAACAAATTTTCGTCCGATATAGCTCTATACACTTTAAGCATCAACACGTTTTCAATAGAGGTTAATGCCATGACTCGATTTTTTTGATAGCTTTACTATATTTCACTACATAGCATACTACATTTACCTACAACGATTCATACAGTCAAGATCAATTCAGCCTTCATACATAATCATGAGATTCAAAATATAGCATCCTTTGAAATTCAAATTCATGATGTGGCAAAGACTAAATAAATTGCTTCATATCAACTTACCATCGTCGTTAACAATAGTGATCATAGTTCTGTTCATTTTTCCAATGATGCCTCCTTTACTGACTGATGACAGGGTTATTTCAAAGTTCTCATCTTTTTCGAAATCCTGAAAGTAAAACAAAAAAAGTTATATTTAACTTACTTTTTCTGTTCATTCTCGTTCAACCAGAGTATTTTTCGTCTGAGAAATTGACAAACCACTTGTGCACGAGGATTTTTTGTTATACTTACTTACTACTTACTGGCGTTCGCTTTGATTGTGTAGTCATAGCGATGTACATGACATCATGGTTTGTTAAGGGAGTGCCAATGGCTAACATCTCTGATTTCAACTCCCTGGGTTTTCTGTCGGGGTTAACACACCCTTAGCCTTTGCCGATACAACGACAAACTCCAAGGCAGTGGTTTCCTACTTAACCCAGTAGGCGGGGAATTTTTTGTTAAAAGTTTGTATTAGACGTACGATAAACTGTCATTGCTAAGAGAATTCCATTAAGGTTTTAATTGCTAGGCATAACAGGCTTGAAATTATATTATTTCCAAAAGGGTTAAAATTAATATAGAACTAGCTGATTTGAATTGTTAAAATTTGACAATGGTAATTTACCAATTATAGCAATTTCATAAAAGTCAAAACACCCACCATGTCATCATTAATTGTTATCTCGATATCTTTAGCCACTTCACCATGTTTGAATATCAGTTCTCCTTCAGTTTCATCATAATCTTTACCACCGACAGCAGAGTGATCTGTAGTCTTCCAGTTACATTTCAGCTCACCATCACAGCCGTTGACACGTTTAACCGGTATCCTAGCAACACCAATACTTTCCTTAAACAGGAAACTGGGTTTCTCAAATTCGACAGTTCCGGGTACTGCAATAAAGTAATAGTATTGCATTATGCTTTATGCAAAATAAACTTTCGAATTAATGATACAACAATAAAATCATAACATTGTAGACTACTTTATAATAGTTTAACACAATGGGGTTGTTTTATTTTTCATTATCAGAAATGCAAGTCTTATTCTACATGTACAACCTATATTTATCAATCTTTCAAATACTGGACGCACAATAAATGCTGACCTGTATCACTAGTAGTACCATTTTTATTTTGTAGTGATGTGGTCGGGCTGTAAGCCAGAACGCATCTACAACATCAGAAATGTCCAGTTTACTTCTCCTACTTACAGTCGTCATTCAGGATAACAACTTGGCTGACTCCTCGTTTTCCAACCATGGCCTTTTCATCTGTATCAATGGTGATTTTGACAAAGAACACCTCATCGGGTTCCCAAATGAAATCATCTACAATTTCAATCTCAAGATCTTGGTTTGTTTCTTCAGGTTTGAATACGAGAGATTTCTTCACTGCAATGTAGTCTGAGCCAGCTTCCGCGGTTCCGTCAATTGTTTCAACACTGGATATGAAAGAACCATCCATGTTATATGTAACAGTTATATAGGGCGAACAAAAATGCCATGTAAAACAATACATTTATGCCTTGCTATAAACGTTGAGCGCTAAAAGAAACCATACAAGAGTGCATGGTTAAGCTTCGAGCCATTATATCACATGGTTATCTTTTCAAGCAGACATTCAATGTATACAGCTTTGGTTGCTTTAATTTCAGCTGAACATGTTTGTTCGGAACAGGGGTTTAATCTAGACATTTTAAACTATTTTGACTGCATCTTCAGACATGTGTGTGCTATATTCAGCATGTATATCAGTGGTTAGTCAAGTCCACACACTACTATGTTTAGAACGTAAATACACGTTGTTTGAACGAGAATGACTGACCACTAACATTGGATAGTTTGAATTTGGACAATACGTTTACTAAGTAATAGCCAAAGCATAATATATCAAAGATACAAAATATAATGCATACTTAAATACGATTTTGTTTGTCATCTTTCCATGACGTATGATGGAGAGTTTGACACTTCCTTTGTTTTCGAGGACAGCATAAGACGGTGCTGCAAACTCGATGATAGCCTTGTTTTGTGTTTCAGGCTTTGAATAGAAGGAAGCGTGTGATCCTGTGGTATCCTCTGACAGTAGCATGGTTTCCAATAACTGTAAGTATAGGAATACAAAGTGCTGTAACAGCAGTGATGTTGACAGATGATGCAGTTTGTGTATGTGGTGAAGATAATAAAAAAACTGATGATTATTATAAAACATTACCGTTGTTTTAGCAACGATGATACTGATGCAAGCGATTATGAGTAGGATTTGGACGATGGGTGTGCTTATGTGAAAAAAAACATAGTGATGGATGTCCATTATTCTGATGATGACAATGCTGTTTGATTTGATGACGATTGTGTTTTCATCGATAATCAGTTCTCTTGAAGGCAAACACATTTCAGCTATTCACAAAGGAACTGAAATTACTATGCTGGCATTTGAATATAACGAATCAAGCAAATATATTATAACAAATCGGACATGTAAGATATTACTCTACAGAAATCTAGCATCGCACAGAAAGTAAAAAAAACAAAGAATGAAAAAGTTTGGATCACAAGCACAATCCACAAGGACAGTACACAAAAATGTGCAAGAAAATTTAGAATAAACATGAAAAAGTTCTGATAATCTGCCTTTGTTAGTCAAACTTAATAGTAGCTTAATTTCATTAAACCCAACAGCCAAGAACAAACCACAAAGACGACATAGATTAAACATAAATTGATGTTTTACCTCTTTGGTTTTCTCGTCCAGACTGGGTACTAGTTTTGAAGATCCTGTTATCTCTCTGATAGCGTTCCTCCGGTACCAGCCTCGACTATGTTCCGTCTGAGATTCCATGATGTAAGCTACAAGTAAAGCTACTTCCTTGTCTGTGTAACCCTTCTCATGTCGTAATTTCTACAATAAAAACAATCATAGCAGTTGCAAGATCAGGTAGGAACACAACTTAGACTCATCCATGCTTTATGCGAGGAGTTGGTTTGCTAATCAGCAGCTCAAAAAAGACTAGAACATCATCTTTCTTTAGCTAATGATGAACATTTGAGTCAACTGGATTATCAAATATTTTAGTTGTTTTGAGTACCACTGACCAATAATATAGCGACTACCCTTTCATATCATGCCGTCAACGGGAGAACCAGAAGCTCTCATGAACTAACTAGGTTTAGCACCAAACAAGGGATATACCAGTTCCAATTTAACAACTTAGATTAGTGGAAAGCGAGCTTGTCATCTAACCTGGCAACCCGGGGCATTCATATGCCTGCCATACTTCAAAAGAAAGCAAACTGGCATATAACGGTTATGCTCGACATGCTCTGCGTTGAAATAAGGAAATGTTTCACAGTTAAAGCAAACCAGCTTCCTAGAGATATGTATGTCACAATAGTTTACATGGTGACGCAATCTTGGTCGTACAAAAACGGGGTACCCAATGGAGAAGAGTTGTGTTCTGACATTGCCAAATAATGGGACATCGATACTACATAATGTTGCACTTACGAGTGCATCACATATTCAAACCATAACAACAGGCTGGTAGTTGCTACCAACCGTTTACCTTAATAAATTCCACAGTAAGTCGTTTGTTTGCGTGTCCATCTTCTTCCGGTATCTCTTTCCCTTCAATTATTGCCTCTACAATTGAATGTACTTGTAAGTATGAAACGAGTGTAAGTACTAGTAAGACAGGACTATATATATCTACAGCTCGAATATTGTCATGTGACTACTTGCTTATATCATAACAATTATACACTTCTTTATTTAAACTTACTTCATTTGCAAACGTATTCTACTAGGTATACAACAAAGTGTATCAGGAATGCAATAGCTATATGTTTGGTCACAATCTATCAATATACATTTTTGTTGGAAAGACCATTTCAAGCACCTTGTACATACCAAAAGGATTACAAACAGAAAGGGCGAACGTTGCTTAAGAGCGTTCACAAATTCATATCAATGTATTGAAGGCAGCATGCAGTATAATATATTTTTGTATAGCAATAATAAAAAAGACGCAATTTATCGTATTAGACAGCATAAATAATTACAAAGTTTAGGATGATGTCTACTTCATGATTTGAATTTTGTAAAATAGTTTAATAATTAATGTTCTTATAACCGATTAATCAAAAAATTAATTTGCCCTAGCAATGAAAAATGGCACACTTGATTAGACTTATTATAAAAGATAGCAAGAAGTATTCTGAATAGAATACAACAGACTTTCTAAAGCTTGACTTGAACTGCAAAGTCGGGTTCTCATCATAAGTGAAGCTAACCACTAACTAGCGACCACAACCAGTTTGTCGGCAGATAAAGTAACAGTTTTCAGACTATATAAGCAATCACTCAATATAAATTTTAATTGCATCAGGATGTTGACTTGAAATTCACACGTTATCTAAGAAGATTCTAGTGCATAGTTGCCAGTTGTTTGTGAATTACCCAATGTTACAATATTTTACTGTGATTACAAAATCCTTGAAAAAAGCATGATTATGTTATAATGCAGAAAGGGAAGGGTGGTGGAGGAAATCTGTTGCATGCATAGACATAATACCCAGCGTATGTAAAAATAACGAAAATATCCACTATAATAATAGTACTTTGTCTTCACATTTTCAAACATGATCATATGACCAAATATATTTTGCAATCAATTTCAACTCCGAATTTAATGTTATAAATATAGAAAAAAAGAGATATTTTACAGCTTCAACAAACCAATTCCAACTTGGTACATTATAAATATATATTATATTTATATTTTTTTTTCGCAAACGTATGTATAGAGTGGATATTTTTGGTATCATTACTGCATTCATGAAAGCATTCTGATTAGCCATCAATTATATTGTTTTGTAGAATCTACATGTTTGTTATACATACCCATTATGGCCTCTTAAAGGTACAATGCAATAAATTATAAAATAATACAAGTGACTTTGAGTACATGAGTTTAAGTAACGCGCATGTAGCATTTTCTCCATAGGGGTACATGTTAGCATATAGCTTTCTTTGAATGTAATGCAGAGCCATAAATTAAATTCGTTTTGCTTGTTTTAACACAAATAAACGGTGTTTTGGGAGCCTGTTTCAATTTTGTTCAGTCAACAATTCTAGAAAGATATTACCGAATGCGCTATTTTCCGGAAAAAAGTATTTAGTATAACTTGCATTACAAGGCATTCAGCTATGAGTTGCATAATACAATAGAGAACTATTGAAAGCATGGATACCTGGGAACAAGTAAACCAAAATGACTGATATATGAAGTACTGGAAGACGATTGGGTAGACATACCAAATCACCGGTTTAACATGTAACCCTATGGAGGAAATGAAACATACATGCGTTTCTTAATGTATTCAGTGTGTGAATAAATGTGTAAGCATCCCATATATATTGGCGTGAATACATACTGCGTATGGCATCGACTGTTCGTTATTTTAACACACAAAATACCGGTAATTAAATCGACATAGTTTACCTCAGATGTATTCAATAGCATTCTTTGCATACAAATATATTTGAATATTGATCACTGATTAAATCAATATTTACTATTATTTTCAAATCTTCTTACTTACGAATATATAAGACTTAATATTGAACTTTGGGTCAATCCAATGAGTTATTTAACATGGATAATCCTAAATGCATACAATAGTGTCTCGAACAATACAAACTTGGTCAGTTTGTTAAACCTATTATTTAATGTATGCACAAAAGAATAAAAGATCAAACACTAAATACATGTATACAATGTATAGAGTAGTTGGGTTGTATCTATGTTTAGTAATATTGCAACTAGGCCTACTTAGTATCGGATTTTCTATTAATAAACAATTCATTCATTCCATGAAAACACCTGTATAACGCTATCATGGCTTAGACTGAGAAGTTCGCTTGTACTGCCTTATAAGACTGCTACATTTTTAAAATCAGCACCACATCATTAAGCCTATTTTATGAATATCGGAAATTGTCAAGTTGACTAAACTGAAGTTGAAATAGCTTGTTTTACCATAATGTAAAGAGGAATTTTCGGTCAGTTTTTACCAGTTTTTTCAAAATATCGATTTTGTACTTACGACCTTCTCAATCTTAGCAATCGATATATGAAATATAAGTGGGATTTGTCCGATTGTATGGACAGTTAAATAAACTTTTGTCCTTATTTTAGACGACATTAAAATGAGAACTATCAGACTTGAACGAACATTATTGTATTACAAGTCGAGCGTTTTCGTGATACTCCCCGATTATGAAAACATACCAACGGTGTTATAAACGTAGACAATATATCGACTGTTAAATTATGCTAATCAATAGGTCAGGCTCATGTCAATGTGGGTAAGCTATACCTACAGCAAGCTACTGTTGAATTGCAGTGTGGTTTCGTTCATTTATGCAATATACTGCAGTGAGCACTTGGTATAATAATGAATATATGTATTCCCTATCAACACCACGTATTTCATACAAATGATTAAATATAGTGTCAGTTTTCAAATTTAAATACTTTATTGCTTGGCTACATGTACCACACAAATGCTGACACTATTAGTTCTGTAACCTCTGTTAGTAATGGGTAGTTCAAAAGCAAAACCGTACGCAATACATGGCAACGATGACTGTTCTAGAATATCGTCACTAATACTATATGGCGTGAGTTTGATATTACACTTACCTATATCGAGGTGCTCTGGTGAGGCTTTCCTTGGTCCCCGGGAACAGAAATCCTTGTCCGCAATGTAGGCCAATATTACCATAGCCGGAAACATGAGCAGTGTAACGAAGGCTTCCCACATGTCGATGTAGTCGGGTGTAATTACAACAAGAATGATGATCAACCATACGTACGCGAACAGCGAAAATATGCAAGTCACTGCAAATACTTTAATCATGGCTAGTTTTTTCACCGACGGACTCGGTATAGACAAAATGCAGATACCGGTGATGACGAATAAATTGAAAGCAGCTGATCCAACAATTGTGCCCGGTCCTAGAGCACCGGCTTTGAACGAATTGCCAACAATTTCTATAATAGCTAAGAGGATTTCTGGTGCGCTTGAGCCAAGAGCCATGAGAGTAAGATTGGCTACTGTGCCGTTCCAAACTACGACAGAGATTTCTGTGTACCCGTCATCACTATTCGGGTCAATGACTTTTACTTTTTTCGTCCTGCTGGTGATTCTTTCAATGGACTCCATAAAGATGTCCGCAATGAGTGACACTCCAAGAAAACTCCATAATAATCCCAGTATATAGATAGTAGCTCTTGCACCTGTTGACCATGTGTACTCGTTCACGAAGGGCATAAGAAGCCCCCGATCCGAGCACAAATAGTTCTCTACATCACACGACATGGCTAGTTGTTGTTTTGTCCGCAATAGGTAGGGTCAGAATCTGTAAAGAGATACAAGAAGGATGATTAAATGATGCATACATAAGTTAACTAATGATTTCATTTGAAAAGTAAACGATATTAGCATTAATAGTATAATACTAGTTTTTATGTATCTATTTCAATATATCGAAGCTATTCATGCATAACTAGTTTCTTACTCACAACCTCTCGTGAGCAAATATATTTAAGGAGCAGAAAATGGTGGATGCTATACAGAAGTCGTTACTCTGTAGAAGTGATCAATCGCTGGTTTAGGATAAGAAGGTTAAAGTACAAAATCGATATTTTGAAGAAAAAAAAAACAACAAGAAAAAACAGTCTGAATATCCTCTTTACTTGTGGTAATTTAATCAAGCGGTTTTCAACATCAGTTTGGTCATAATAACAATTTCCGATTTTCATAACAATACTAGTAGGCTCATAAGAAGCGCAGAGTGATGCTGATTCTAAATATGTATCAGTCTTATAAGGTCGTAAGTAGTACTTGCGACATTTTCTTTCTATGCCAACGAGTTATATAAAGAATATAGTTATTTTCTGGAAAAAAGTATATAAGGAACAGAAGCTATTGTTTTGTGCGGGGTGTTCTTAAAGAATTGTTCTGTACATTATAATCTTCGGAACTTGTCATGTCAACCCTACTGACTTCCGGTATGCGTGGGCAAATGTCTTACTTACTGACTTCCGGTATGCGTCGGCAAATGTCTTACAAAATGTACTTACTGACTTCCGGTATGCGTGGGCAAATGTCTTACTTACTGACTTCCGGTATGCGTGTGCAAATGTCTTACTTACTGACTTCCGGTATGCGTATGCAAGTGTCTTACTTATTGACTTCCGGTATGCGTGGGCAAATGTCTTACTTATTGACTTCCGGTATGCGTGGACAAATGTTTTACTTACTGACTTCCGGTATGCGTGTGCAAATGTCTTACTTACTGACTTCCGGTATGCGTGGGCAAATCTCTTACTTACTGACTTCCGGTATTCGTGGGCAAATGTCTTACTTACTGACTTCCGGTATGCGTGGGCAAATGTCTTACTTACTAATCATCGGTCTGCATTATGTCTTAATTATACTGACCAGCCTCCTACACGTAAATGACCGACATATTGACCAGTATAATAAAGTTGTGTACGTATATGAGATAATAATGACGTTACATGAGTTATAAAGTCAATATATTCACACTCCACACACCAAGAATAAACCTGTAACTTCATTATTAATGTATATATTAATTTAGATGCTACTGTCCTTGTCAAGCAGGTGGTATGTATAGGTATTCACAGACATGATTAGTTCGTATGAACAGAAAGCAGCTTCATAGTAATACAGTACAGATCGTTTAAAGACCTCCCGAGTTATTTTCTTTCTTGCTAAGGATCTAAAATGGTT
This sequence comes from Spisula subtruncata, assembly GCA_963678985.1. Classification (NCBI taxonomy): domain Eukaryota; kingdom Metazoa; phylum Mollusca; class Bivalvia; order Venerida; family Mactridae; genus Spisula; species Spisula subtruncata. The sequence continues at coordinate 6,933,604 of OY787660.1, forward strand.
GTTTCTATGTATGTTTCGTTGTATTATACGAGGGGTGATCAATATATTCGAGGACGTTCCTTCTCAATTTTGACATATTGGAACTAGAGCAATACAATTACAAGCTGAAGAAGATCAATCAATTATCTCGCGATCTGTTTAATTTACTTTATGATAACGCCATTATTAACTTGATGACGTCACTTTTTGTAACCATGGTGAAGCACGCACCGTCGAGCATCACGGACGTAACGTTACTTCTTAGTAACGACATGCTATGAAAATTAACGCGAAACATGTAAAATCTTCGTGATATCTCCAAAATGACTTGACTAAATTGTGCATGGATTCTGAGCGCTCCCAATTGGTCATTTTCATATGATTCCGTTGTTTATGTGATTGTTGAGTCTCTGTCAAACGGCTGAGTCGATAAAATAAGGATAAACAGCAAAAATAACACCGCGTTAGGGACACTTTCCGTTAAATTCTACGAAATAGGACGCACAGATCTCAACCAAATGTAACTTGCGAAAACGAAGACTAGTATAGGCTACACAAAACCTGATAGGTCGTGCTTCATTCTTAATTGGAATAATCTAAGTTTGTACACCCAACCGCCGTTTTCCGAGTTTTGTTTGCAATAACGCATCAATACTCTTTTAATTCCACCTCGCATTCCAGAATTGACTATTAACTACTTATTTTAGAAGTAAAAGAAAACCAGTCTCATACATGGGACCGAGTATCAGTCCAGAAAGGAGCTATGTGTTGCTCCGACGGTGACGCTTGGAATGACGTCGCGTGACGTCCAACGTCACGCACCCCTTGTATGAATCAAATAATTTTATTAGTGCATTCGGTCGGAGACATCTTACTCCGAATGATGTTAAATGGATGTGGGCCTTGCTGCCAATATGAAATTTCTAGATGAAAAGTCCTCGAATATATTGATCACCCCTCGTAGGTAAGCTACGAATAATGTATTGTTTAAATCCAAAATGAAAGGAATGTTTGGTTATACTCTGGTCTTTATTCATTGTTTATTTGATAAAGTTGTGCTAAAATGTAAGTTTTACATCACTTTCGGTGCATAAAGGTTAAACATTCCCCGCCCCACCACCCACACACATACTTGTCAACCTTACCATAGACACGTGAAGTAGTACAAGCATTAAGCCTTGACGATGAAAGAATTCAAACAGAATCTTATCCTACGTTTTGCATTTGTATTCCGTCAATACTTTATTACTATCTTCCATGCATTGTTACGATGATAAAGACGACCCACCAATAAGAAGTCCACGTTGATTTAATGATACAAATATCGTAAATTTGGCATTAAGTCTCGTTGGTACATATTTCATCAGTGAACGATGATTACCGTGGTTACCTACACGCAATGGATACCAATGAAGCTATGTATGTCCACTCGCATAGCAATCAGATTGATATTTCGATGGCTTAGAATTAGGAGGTCGTAAGTGCAACTTACGACCTTTTAAGATTCATACATATTGAGAATAAGCATCACAAGTTGCTTCTTATGAGCCCATTTTCATAAAAATCTGAACCTGTCATGTTGACCAAAATGAAGTTGTAAAAGTTTGTTTTACCATAAATAAAGAGTAAATGTCAGACAGTTTTTCCGTGTACCCAAAATATCGATTTGGTAGTTACGACCTTCTTGTTCTAAGCCATCGATTTGATGATACAGCAAAATGTATAATGTTACACACTTATGCGCATACGAACGCAAAAGGAGTTTAAAACAGTATACATTGTAACTATACATACTGCGTGCTAAAATGACTCAATTCAATGGTCAGGGAGAGGGGTGATTGAAGTATGGTCGACTGAACGGAAATGAAGCCATTGAATTGGTACTTCTTGCTTGTTTACTTACTTAATAAAAACGGCTAGTTCAAACACATTGTTAGCATGTCCGGATGAGCTATTAATAAAACCATTATGGAACAACATCTCCGCATCGCGTGGAAGCCAGTCAATGAAAAACAATGTATATAATATCAACATAGACATAAGTTACTCCTGCCGCCGTCTGTAGGCCAAGGGATGTTCTTCCGGCGGCCTCCGGTCCGTTGGACCATAGTCTAATGATCGGACTTCGATCGGATTGTGACCAAGGCATTAATTTGTTTTTTTGAAGTGCATGTATATAGCAGTTCACCCAGTTTAAATGCTGTGCGGAATACTTCAAAGGATACTAGAAGAAAAGAACCATTTAGATTCATGGGTGAAATACTTAATACAATGGGCCTTATTATTTGTGTTAAGATAATTTGTCTACAACTACATGTAATTTTAAAATGCTTTAGTTTATAAGTACCGTACCAGTTATTGGATATTCATGAATACAAAATATGAAGATTTAAACCAATAAGCGTTCGAACAGTTGATTATATAGCAGTTAGAGTTAAAAATCAATACAGATTATTTTAAAATACACTTCACAACCTCTGTAATATACCCAATAGACCAATGTTCAAACAGCTCCAAACTTGTCAATTATTCCAATAGTCAATTATTGGGTCAAATGGTATTAAATTAGGACAGACAACACCTTAATATTATAAGATTGTAAAAATCGAGCGTTTTATGAGATAAGTAATGGGTTGGGCAGAAGATCTAAAATACAAAAATAAATATCATCAGGTCGAAGAGAAGAATTCATGGTTGAGGTTGCTAGGTGTGCATGCCACGATGCGCATCTAGTGTTATACATGTATGAGAGACCATGTTTATACACAGGGGCATGCATTTCATGCAAATTAGCCCATCAGCTAGCTATAAGTGAATGACAGGTGATAATAGATGTTAAGAGATGTCAAAATGACATTCATAAATTGATACCCAAGTCTTCCTTATTATGAAAGACTCAAATCTCCTCATAGTTGTCACTTTGGCTTACTTAAACAGTAAATACATGTAAGTGGAACTTGGTGTTGGTAATTGCATTACCCACTTCCATCGAATGCAGAACATAAAGCATACAAGTGTGTCTCTTTTGTTGTGACTTACACCTTGAACTCGTGTGCCTTTATTTTTTATATTGATCACTATCGATACCCCTTCTCGATGGCATCATCTGTATACTTTTGACACATTGCACAGACTGGTCTGCGCTTGAAACCAACACTATATAGTCCAGCTAGGGTAATCTGACAGTGACGTCATCAGTTAAAAGATTAAAACCATTGCTTAAACAAGCAGAGTTTACTTAGGTATTGAACTGTTGGTATAAGTTTTTATACTTGGTTTTTACACCGTACTAGTGGATTGTTCCACTGCGTCACTGGATTTTTATCCTAACTGGACTATATATCCCTAAGTGTGCTATTGGTGTGGTCTTATTCGCGTGCGAAGGCTTAAATATGCGCTAATTGGAAATCTATCGCATGCTATTCGTTACCATCCAGTGCTTTGATGTCACGGTCAGTGCCGGAGGATAGCATGACCATCAAGACATTCGTACCATAACAAACATACACTAACATAATACAATAAACAGATATCCATTATTAATGTCCATTGATCGATACAACAAATCAATGCAAGGTATTGTATTCACAAGGAATAACTATATACATGCCATACAAATCATACGTCTCACGAATCTTCGTACCAATTATGTATCGTATACTAGTAATTGACTACATGTACAATGCCAATAGTAATGACCTCGATACAAACACGTGTGCGATGTATATATTTACAGTCCGTCTAAAGTTAAATGAGAAGGGTAATTAACATAAGCTCGCCCGTCAGGTAAACTATGTTTATCTAAGTTTACATTGGTGTTAACTGTAGTAACCGCTATTCTTTCAAATGGGATTGTTCCCTCATTAGTATTACTGAATCGACAGAAATAGCGCTTCTGTTGCCATATTTGCTTCACATCGTGTAAACCAAAATCACTGTATGACTTATTACGAGACTACATCATTCAACTTGTATGACTTATTGCGACCAAAAGCTCATGAAACTTCCTATTGCTTTATGCTTATGACGTATTGGGGGTACTAAACAATTCAATTAGTTTAATTATACACCGTGTGTGTGTTTTTTAGCTAAGTTAATATTACGGTTTGATTGTGCGTTATATGAGCAGGCAATACCCATGAGTTAAATATTAAGATAACTGTTGTACGCGGCGTCCTTGTTGGTAGGCGTTTTTTGAATTACCTCATCAAATACTTGGATGTTGATATAATACATGCAATGTGTATATTTACATTACAACGCCGGATATGTTTACGATTAAGCATATTGCGAAAGAATATTTTTACTACATTCATGGCCATTTCAATACATTCTATACTGATTTCCTAAAGTTAATTAAAATAATATTAATAGAAATCTATTAATCAAATACGTTCGATCAATAAAGAGTAACAATGTCGCGCATATTTCGTTCTGAGACGCGATCAAATCGATCGAAAATAATACTCCTGTTCATCTTATTCATGTTATTTATTTGCACACGTTTTAACAGGACAATCAATAAAATTTAAGAACGTTTTTACATCAGTGAAATATTTGAGCCGTTTATGCCGTAACTGTTAGAAACAACTGTACAATGGTCGTAGCACTGTTGTTAACTGTTAGTATGTTACCCATAGGCGACAAACGAGTTTTACACTTTTATATTCAAGTGAAAGTGAAAATCAATACGCGAAATAATACAAAACAATTTATATCCATGTATATGACACTAAGGCTATATAATGTCACATTAAATGAAAATTATCAATAATATTCCCCTGTCCAATTAGCTCTCAAATTATGCTCCCGTAATAACCCGTAATTACATCATGTTTGCGGATGAATATACCGCAGTGAACCCTCACACGCGTCATATTAATTTGGTAGAAACGAAACACATGCCCAGCTTAGCCTTTATTTGCCAGTCAGCTTTCAGATGAATTTGACAGGCATTTGTGCGCCTCGAACCGGATTTGAACCGCCGGATTAAAGCGGCAAGCGGGCAAACCACTGAACAACGGAGGCCACAGATACATATAAATGTGTATATATTATACAATCATCCTTTATCAGCATCATTTATGCAACTATACTGTTTCAATGCCTTATAACTATTTAAGTCCCCCTCCTTCTCATTGCATTTTATTCCTTAAGATGAACGCTAAAGTGGCAAGGATCTTAGTGAGCGCTTGTTTTGTTTTCTTTTAAACGTTGTGACGCCCAAAGTGTACACGAGAGGGACGCTGACATGCAACTCAAAATTACCGAAACTAATTATTCAATGTAGATCTATACTTGTTTGAGTTTAACAACTTTTAACATAATTCTTACCTACAATTTTAAATAACTACTATGGTTAATGTCCATGTACATTATTTAAACACACTGGTTAATCACAATTAAAAATCCGAATTAAAATAAATGTTATGAACGCACCAAAAAAAATAAAAGAGTACAAACGATTCCTAACATCTACTAATTAAGACCATCATACTGCACATACTCATTAATCAATTGATAGAAATTTGATACTAACCGTTTATTACGTCCTTATTAAGATTTTAACTAGTTTTATTTCCCATGATCATTTAAGTCACTACGAGAGACGAAAGATCACGTCGTGTATTGTGTTTGCTTGTTGCCAAAACAGTTCACGATCATACTATACGTAGACCACAGGTATTATTGTACCGCACTCGTTGAAGCGTCCAATATGTTTAAACGTCAAAGGGAGACAAATCCGTATAACTCGGCGCATACATGGGTTAATGTTCTTAGACTTTAATGAGGTACAGCATTTTAAAGGTTTAATTTAGAAACTAATTTAGACTATAGGAGATAGTTTATATATATCCTCATGAAATGACATTGAACAAGTTGATAAGTAGCTACGGCACTTAATTTAAAGCTTAGTTGCTACAAACCACGGTTACGTGCATTGAATAATTATACACATACATGTATATCAATACGATATCTATAGTAAGAACAAATAACAAAAGTTTGTCAATAATTATATTCAAGGTGGCTATAAATAGATTTTAAAAATTCAATTGTAAACTTATCTACAATTTAACACTTCTTAACAATAAAGCTACCGATGCGGATTGTAAGGTATTTAGGAATACAATCATGTATCGGGTATAGTGACGTCACACAATATATTACAATAATCGATTTTCATATTGAATGTCATTATAATTGAGCACTTACAATTAGGTGAAACTTTTTCAAAAGGAATAGTACTCACAAACTGGCACCGTTTTCGGATTCCGAAAAGAGTGAAAATGTAGGTCATAACGTTTATACAATGTCAACTTTAAAAAAAAAGTTATGTTAAATTACCAACTTTCGAGGCTGTAACTTCCCCTGGTCATTGGGCTACATAAGGCCACGTGTATTCGAGTCTCCCTGCGGATATTATTTCTCTCCTGTGGGTTTGGCATGCGATGTGCGGTGCCCAGAAATAGACACAGCCCTTACAGGTACCATTTTACACCATGGTGGAGTGGAGCATGTGGGTCTTGCTCAGAGAAATTGACCAGTGGTCCAGGCGGGGTTGAACCCGGGACCTCTCGAGTTGCCGAAAGCTAAGACTTTAGTGGGGCATTACTTAAACACAAAACTACCATTTTCCTACGAATGGACGAACATAACAAAAAACACATAAAATACACGTTTTAAAATAACTAATTTGATGTAGATCTTTCTATTAAAAACTAAAATTTTATCTATTTTGTTGAGATTATATGCGTGTAAAACATAAGCAATTGTCGATATCTTCATTTTTTAAATCTCCTTTTCGTGGGAAAGTGGTGGTTTCGTATTTTAGTCATGCCCATCCGCTGCATCCCGTGTGTTGTTGTCGTTAAATAAAGGCTGGCAGCGATGTATTATTTTTAAAAATTGAATATAAATTGTTATTTTCACTTTACTGACATATTTTGGCATACGTTCTTCTTACATATTAGAACGATTTACTGTTTTCTGTGTACATTTATTTCATTAACGATGTATTGAACTGAACCAGCCGAACACATTATAAGTAATATATTTGCAAGTCAGCTTTCTGCTAATATGTGGCAGGCATAAGAGTGCCACCACCCGGATTGAACCCGGGTCGTCGGATTAGGCGGTAAGGGCACTAACCACTTAGCTACGAAGTTTTGAGTTGGTTTGAAACCCTTACCACCGATTTTATCAATGATTCGCGGTGTCCAGTTTCTTATGAAATATTGAGATACAATAGTCGCGTGTGTTCAAATAATGTCGTTACCAAGACAAGATAGTTCGAAACGTAGGATATATGTGAGCTTGAATAACAAATCAACTCTGCTTTGTTGTTACTGACAGTCCAATGGGAGAGTAGATTGTATTATTGTTTGGATTACCTCCCCTTACTCCCATCGTAAAGTTCTATCAATTATTCGGCTTTTATTATACGTATTATATTTATTGTTTGTTTCAACAAAACCTGGATGAAATTGAGACATACCTCGTTCTTATATATACGGTTATAAATATACTACAATAATTATTATAGACGCAGAATACAGTACAACCTCTTCAGACTGACCATTTATTTTACCGGAACAGAACAGAACAGAACAGAAAGTTTTATCAAGACGAAGCTAACATAGCTTGTATGCTCACATATCGATGGCTCAGAATGAGAAGGTCGTAACTACTACTTACGACATTATGAGAATGTTACATATTTGAGATCTACATCATAAGGGGCTTCTTATGAGCCTATTTTCATAAAAATTGGAACTTGTCATGTTGACCAAACTGACGTATGTATATAAACAGTTTGTTTTACCATAAGTAAAAACTAATTTTCAGACAGTTTTCTCGTGTTTACTCAAAATATCGACTTTGTACTCTCATTCTAAGCCAGTGATATATACATACACATAAATATTGCATTCAAAGAAAAAAGACAAAAAAGGACACATACCGTATAACCGTATAGAATGGATAAAATCAATCGTATTGCAATAGCGCACACCAAGGGAAATAATTCGTATGACCAAATAAACTGAACGTTGTACACGTTTCTTTCCCTTCATATAATTTCGATATCTGGGGAAGATTTATAAATGTGATATAGCTAGTTTGCGATAGAAAAAAATCGTGTTTTTGTAACATTTCTGAAAATCTATTCATCAGATTTTGGTAAAAAATTACACAAAACTATAATATCTTCCTACCTACTCCCATTCCGAATTCCATAATTTTTAGTCACCTGTTAAAATACATTTATTCTTTATTATATATTGAAATTACATGTTAAATTACAGTTTAACGCAGGGAGGTAATCTGGTATTCCATTGATGATTTATTATCAATTATTTAACCGTTACACTCCGTGATCGTCGGGATTGACATTACTGTTATGAAGACGAGTCTTAGGAGGCCCGTATAATTTAGTTCATTTAGGTGTTTCGCTTGTAAACAATGTACAACAATAACATGTACTTCGACAGATTCACAGACGGGCCTCGCGTGTGTTATATAAAGTAGGTTGCAAATACGTAAATATACCGTTAGGCGTAGGCTATCACATGACCGTAAAATTGGCTGTTGCAAGTAGCAAGTCTTCTAACTTGATATTTCATACAAAACTACGAATATGTTACATAGAACTTATGAACAAAAGTTTTTTAACTGAATTATGGCGTTGCTGAAATTTCAGTGTGTATTAGGTAGATATATTTAATTTATTCGTGCAAAATTTCATACATGTAGGTTTTGTAATTACAAAGAAATGTTTAAAAAACACGATTTTTTTCTATCGCAAACTAGCTATACTTTAAGTTATAAGTTAAGTTACCATTTTTCGAGGGCTCTTTTCAGTTGTTAGGCCGCTAAATAACCCTTTGATATTTAACTTCCCCTGGTCATTAGGCTACAAATGAAAACCTACACTCGTGTCCCCTGGGGAGACTAATTCTCTCCCGTGGGTGTGGCAGCCAACATCAATCTGCGGCGCCCAGGAATAGACACTGTCCTCGCAGGTACCATTTTACACCATGGTGTAGTGGAGCATATGGGTCTTGCTCGGAGACATTAACCAGTGGTCCAGAGGGGGGATCGAACCCGGGACCTCTCGATCCCGAAGCGCGTGCCTACCTCTAGGCCACCACCCCACGCTTGGTGTAGAAAAACCTTCACTTTTTGTATTTCTAGATGTCTTTGACATACCCTATGTTCAAACCTCGTTATTGTCAAAAATATTAATAAATGGACCGTTGATCAGTTCGAAAAACGAGGAAGTTTGTTTCATTGCCTCTGTGACAAATCGTTTCATCTAAAGCAATTTTATACGATCCATTGTGTTGAACTTGTAATGCTTTCAGTTTAACATATTCAAAATTGAGCCTAAAATTTCAGACATTGCAGAACATGCAACTATTTTTAACTTTTCGTACATAACAAAGAAGCCGAAATGGTAGAAACTACAAATATTTGGACCACAGTATCTGGAGTTGATATCCGGAACTCTGTGCAAGGTGGTTTTCCCCTTAATTTACATGTAGGTACAAACAAATCTGGCCTAGTTAGACTGGTTTTGTATTCATATGCAAACACAACTGACCCCCACTCTATTGTCCAGATATGAATATTCATGACTCAAAAGGATTATAACGGTAAAACTTTATTTGTACCTACAGATTAGTGGAGATATATATATACGCTAAATATATACGACTTCACACTCGAATGCTACATCATCTTTTTATTTTATAAAACTTTCAAAATAACAATTAAATAATATAACAAGATATAATATAAGAAGCGTTAACTTGGTCACGCAGGGCAATTTTAAATAAGGCTTTAAGGAAATACATGCACAAACCGAGTTTGTCACTGCCTTATATGGTGTTATAATTGTTGTCTACGAGGGATCGGAATTCAGAATACCATGTTCATAATGAGTTTAGGTATTATCTCCAGACTCCGAACGCGTGTGGCCTAGTCTTGTGACAGTGTCCTTCTGTCCTATATTTATCTCAGTTAACAACAATTATTGGTGTATTGAGAATGCAGTGCGGTTGTACTCAGACTAGCATTCATATGTATTCTGACAATATGGGCGTACTTTCTAAAATACAAATTATTCAGCATCGACCATTCTCATGCATCAGTGGTTAGTCCAGTTTCCAGACTAGCTTGTATAGGATGAAAAATACCCGATGTCACAAGAAAACAACAACATGAGTCGATGACAACACATTCATGGGCCTTATTCACCAACGTTTATAAGTCTAAAACTCAGGCTTAGGCTTAAAATTGACAAAATTTGTAATCACTGCTATTTCTTAACAATAAGATTTAACCATGTGTAATTGTATTTGATTATTACTTGTTTCCCACTGAACATGTATACCCATTTATATCACATGAATTTCCTTGTATCCGGGTTAGTATAACCAGTACGTACAACTTTATACGTAACGAGTGTAGTATAACGTTTAAATGACGTTATTTCATCTCTATTTTGGCGATGTTTATATACAGGGTGTCCCAAAAAACGGGAACCTACCTAAAACCCTTATTACTCATTCATAGTTTGATGAATTAAGTTGATATTTTGTGAAAGTGTATGTAAGGGATCCCCACTTCTAAAAAGGGTACTTGTTTTAATATGATGCTTCAAAACAGGAAGTGACGTAATCATTTTCACTATGGCAACATTTCACGTTACTTTCGCTTAATCACCTGAAAAGAGACATTATAAGAAATGCCATTTGTGTCAGAGCAGTTATTGTTAGAAAACAACATTTAAAGTCAAAGGGGTGATCAAATATTGTAAAAATAAAACAAATATGACGAGAAATAGAAAAACAGAGGGAATGTGGCAATTTTACTGACCAAAGAGGAAGTGGAAAACCTTCCAAAATAGCATCAACAATAATTCAATGATTAAAAACATAAATATTTTCAAGGGCTATTACTAAAACCGCTTGGGCTATAGAAAGGAGCAAAATGTAAAGTTTTTTTCCAAAGGAACAGTTCATAGCTATATTTTGGAGTAATTGTGTATGTCCGAAATTGTGAAATATCACCATATGCAAGTGGAAAACTCTCCTTTCAATAAATTAGCAGCGAAATCAGGATATGTTTGTGAAACAGTACTGACATCTTACCTCGTATCACAGGCCATATGACCTTAAATGACTTTAACTTGATCCCAATAGTGAACTTGTTTGCTATACATAATGAACTAATGTATCAGGAACCATAAACAATGATTTGGAGCACATAAGAAGATGTTTGAGGTCAGCATGGAAATATATCTCATTTAATTCTGAAATCCCTGCTTCAGTTTATTGTATTTAACTGAAACATGCGATTGTAAACATGGGAGGTAACTCTGAGTATTGCACTACATAATCATGACAGTGATGCTGGTATTCTGAACAGTGTTCTTCCCTTATTGTTTTGACATATTAATAATGTGATATCTATAATAGAGAAAAAAGTTACAATTGTTTATCCTAGGTCCCCGTTTTTTCGGGACACCCTGAAGAGGAGTCTTCTTTCCAGCTGAAAGGTGTATTTTTTCATGTTATTAGAGTCCTATGAAACATGTATAAAGAATCTAGTACTCGTTGTCAATTGATATAAACTTATATTAAACTCGTTAAGGAAACATTATTATAAATTTTCCCAAACTCGTTTGATATAAGTTTATATCAATTAACACCTCGTGATAGGTCCTCTATATATTGAAATCGGTACATTTATAACAATACGAAAATGAATACAACATTTGGCAATATCAAGTCTAAGTCTCAGTTTTATAGCATTTATTACTAATGTCCCAGTACGGCTCAATGATTAGTTCGTAACATTGTATTCCTAACCATTCGGGTCTGTCAGACGCTCTACCGGTGGATATTGCATGTTCCCTGCAGATATACCAGGAAATAACAAACCAAAACTATAACCCACTATACGCGTTAAGTTAACCCTGTCAGACACAGCACTGTTCTATTATATAAAATACACGATGCTAGTTTGTATATTCTGGCTTTTTTTTCGAATATATACCGAGTTCCAAAAGTTCTGCATCTTAGTTAAAAAACCATTTTTTTGGAATAGTTCACTAAAAATAACTTTTTACGAACACTGTCCATTTGCGTACCCTTAGTGTTTATGTTGAACCTATTTCCGTTGGGTTTCGTTACGCTTGAATAATCACACCGTCACAAATGGTAAAACGTCTATTCAAGCACGCATACTTTGAGTTTTTCATTTTCGACTTAATGTTCACTTCCAATTTACTTGCAACGTGTCGTTTTACGAAGAACACAATTAGTTAGTCAAATAAATTAGAAATGTACACTTAATTTGATTGCAAAAATGGATAATGGTGAACTTACTCGTGATATAAGACGCTAGAGGCTGGTGTTTGACTAAAAAACATTGTGTCGAATTAAATTGACATGTCTCTATCATAACAAGACTGCTGTATCATCTCCATCCGGAAAAAAACCTGTACGTATATGACGTACCACGTGACAACAGGTCAAGGATCAATGCCGCTGACCAAGACATGTAATGCTGATATAATCTTTGCACCAAGTACAACGCATCGTGTATCCTCGTTAAATAAAATGTTTGCTTGCTTGTTTTCTTGCTTACTTACTTACTTACTTACTTACTTACTTACTTACTTACCATTTGGAAACAGAAACTTAGCCACATGTAGAGAAATTTGACACATTTGACATTTACTTATCTCCGTGGTATGTTCGTAAGTTGCCCAAATCATCATCACCTCAACCCGAGACGACGTTAAGTTACATACTACCCGAACATTTATATGTATTGCTATGGAAACAAAGTCACAATGTGATTTAAACTTTCATAAAAGAGTTGGCTCAGACCGACAAGCGAATCCCAAAGGGACAATAAAATCTCACATAACGCTCTATCACGTTGTTGAAATCTGCCACAACAACGCGCACATATTCCCTACTCGAAGATGTATATCTCGTATGCATAAGTGATATTCTTTTGGCTGCTTTCAACCATGTCTATGGCCTGAGGAGAAACCCTTTGTATCTAGTACATTTGTACTTAATGGTGTATCCGTCAGAGATTAACACTGTGGTGGTACGTAAACTTAAGACTAAGCCATATTACTTGTAAGGTTAGTTTGTCAGGGATAATGACTTCATCAGCCAGTGTTAGGTATCCCATTATTAAACTATGATAGGTGCTGGCCATTGCAATAGATTGCATTCCAATGTCGTGTTTAACGTTTCATCTATACTGTGTAATAGGGTACTGGGTGATTGACCAAAACCGCATAAATAGAATGGAAAATCGTCTTAGTAGAGATCCAATTGATGGTCTTGCCTAACATATTCTTTAATAGTGGTCTTTGTTAGCAAAAAAGTCTTTCAGTCAGATAAGAGTGATGTATGTACTGTGCATCATTCAGACCTTGTTTACGTTGAACGGTTCATTGAACCTTGTCATTTTGCAAACTGTTTATGTTTTGTCTTTCTTTTCCACATTAAAACCAGAAACACACCAGCCATTTACCAGACGAAATCGAGAGAAAACAAGCACTGGGTTCAAACCATGCAGGTAAATAACAGAAAAACAGAAACTTGTTTGAATGCAATAAGACAGAGGCATGTTTGAAAACATGGAGGATTATTGGATATTTATTGCAGAATGTAGACCACCACTGCTAACCTTTAGGCATACATCCAGTTTGCCATAGAATTACAGGATGTTGTGATATTTATCAAATGCTTACAATTCTGTTGAAATCGTTAAGTTTAGAAGGTGCCTCATCAAAATTTATCAATTTAGTGTCTGCTTTTTAAAAGAAAGTATGATATATTTTAACTAACTCTTTGAACTCTAGGCATGTTTTGAAGTTGCACTGTTATGCTTTTCCAAGGGTGTTTTGTATGTGTGTTTTGTTGTCTTACATCAGCTGTGGTTTCTCTTCTGTTGACTGTCGTTGCATTTTATATGAAATGATTTGAATTTCATATTTTGTTCCACCATTTGCATTTCGTGAAATGCTGTACTGATACTTATCCGGTGTTAAATCTGCGATACATTTGTACGATATATACTACTCTTTCTAGATAACCTTGTTTGAAACATCGTACTAAAATATGCTCTTTGAAATACGTACATGTACTATTGAAAAATGTTCACCGGTATATGTGTCTTGTGTCTTTCGTCTCAGGCGTAAAATCCCATTGTTGACAACATTGTATGATCCATTGCAACATTGCCCCCAATTGTGTGACCTTAAAAAGTGACTGATGGGTAATTGTAAATGTTGAGTATTGATCTAGGGTCACCCACCTGCATGCTATTAGCCAGCCACCACATACATTGTCATCAAATAAATGTATTGATTCACAATGAGTTTGAAAATGTACAGTATAAAAACTGCTGATAATTTGTTATATAAACTGATCGTAAATATTGGTATGACAATTCATTGACGGTATCTTGACAAGTATATCTCTATTAGAAAGACACATACATGACAGTAACGTTATCAACAATTCAACTCCTCAACGCATGAATGTCATAGTGTTGAATTTGGTACGTTGACATACCTTATTGTCCGGAAATCAGGGATTTCTTTTAATACTATATGTCAATGTAGACAAACGTATTAGCCTGTCGGTCTCGTTATTACATGGAGTTCCCACTATCATTACTGATGGTCTATTACGTACCGAAAGGAGTTAAACATGGTAATAACTAGTTCACTATATACTTTGTAATGATGATAAAGTGGTGAGAGAGCCATTTAACATATCACAACTAGTTATGGTATAATATAAATCAGACTTTGTGATGAACATGATTTCTCAAAATACTTGTCCGTGTTTCGAAGACATATTGCTTGATAGTTCTATTGTTAGCATGTCTGTGTCGTTATTAGTAATGATGATATAGATAGTATGATAGAGACACATATTGTAATCACTAATTGGGTTCGTCTGTTATACCTCTCATTTTGTGATGTTTTTCATAAATGTGATGTATATCAAAAATGGTTTATAACAAACTTACATGCTTGTAAATATTAAAATAGAATTTAACATATATAGTGAATTCCTATTATATTTCCTAATAGTATATATCTACTCACGTGGCAATAAAATCATTTTAATTTCATGTATGTTAAGCAGTGGTTAATGCATTTCCCCTGCAGATGTAACCCTGAAACAAAAAGCCAGAGTGTATGACAACACATTCAGTATGGCTCAGTGATTTGTCTTCAACATTATAATTACGCAAAACATTATGAATCTGTAACACACAGCTAGGTTGGTTCTACAAAAAATATGCTTATTACTGTTATCACGTTTGTTTATTCGTGCGTTTTCTCGAATATATCCGTTAGCCGAGTCATCTAGCATGTGTTCACAGACTGCATACTAACCAGTTCTAACTCTAACTATGGTATGTTTGTAAGTTGCACTTAGAATCATCACTTCAACCCGAGACGACGTTAAGTTACATACTATTAGGACATTTATAGGTGATGCTATGAAAGCAATGTCACTTTATGATTTAAACTTTCATAACAGATTTGGCTCAGACCGACAAATGAATCCCAACGTGACAATAATGTTTTACATTACACTCTATCACACTGTTGGAATCTGACACTATGTACAAATATTCCCTCCACGAAGATTATATCTCGTATATATATTCTGTATGGTTTTGGCTTTCGACCTTGTCTGTTGCTTGTTGAGACAGCTGTACAGCTGTACTCCGATTGGTCATATGTTGGCTGTACTCTATAGTTGCGAGTATATCATAGGGACTGTGATGATTTCCCCATTTGTATTTGCTAGAAATGTACTTCCTTATGTTGAAAACATTAAATGACCTGGTTTGGATATACTACATGGTGATGTAAATCATTAAGTCCCAGGGTGGCGTTACTTTGTCGTTATGAGTATACCCATGTACCTGGTATGGCTGTGAGAGAACCCATACGACCTACTATGCATTTCTGTGTAGGGAGGTGGTGGTGAGTATCCCATAAGGAATTGGAGGACGGCATTCAATGGCGGTATGAATAATGAAGGCTGAATGCATATTGTACCAGCCATATCACTTGTCAGGTACATACAAAAGGTGAGTAATAAATGTATCAATACGTTCGAATCATCAGATGGTATCAAGCAATCAAACATGCAAGGCCTAGCAATGAATGCTTTTCCCAGGCTATGTTAGGTACTTTCACATTGGGTGTAATGGGTTTATGGATGTCAAGGATGACTGTACTAGGTATAAGGTATTGTCAGGTGTTTTCATAAAAGGATAAACGCATGCACAATGTTACAGAATGTGCTCTCTAATAACAGATTTCATCCAATATAAATTGTATAATTGTAAGTGGTATGATCGAGATAGAATTGGTGATTGCAGACAGGTTTTTGAATATTCGCAGATGGTATTTTACCCAGGCTATATTGTATGTGTACTTTGTACAATTCATACTTCGTTTACGTTGAACGGTTCATTTCAACTTGTCATTTAGAACTTGTCATTTGCCCCGCCGCCAAAAATAAAATAATAAGCATTTTCACTTGCTCTCTCAATCTTTAATAAATAACAGAACATTATATGTACATAAATGTGAAACAAATGGACGGAATTGAAACAATTGTAGAAGAACTATTTGATTGCAACTCGACGCGTGCATGGCGCGAAAACGACGTCACGCAAAACATTTCAGGTATATAGTGGAGTATTTCCATCATTTAAGCTATTTGAAGCATGATATAAATAGAATATTAGTATTTTACTGTGTATGATCGTTTGATTCGAGTGGCGTAGTGAAAATATAAGTCAGGTGCTCACGAGGTGAATTATCAAACGATCATCACGGAAAAATACAAATATCCTGTATATAATATTGACCTGAATCCCGTGACCATGATTGATTAAGCGGTGACAGAATAAGTGACTGATGGATAATTGTAAATGGTAAGTGTTGGTCTACGGTTAGCCATAGTATCAAGCAATGAAAAGTGCAATCTCTGACAATACATGTTTTCCCGGGCAATGGTTAGGTACCTTGAAACTGTTGGTAATTTGGTTACGGATGACCCAACCGACTGTACAATGCCTTGTCATTTACCTTCACAAAACGAGCAACGCATGCACAATGCTACTGACAGCTTGTCTCTAATACAATATTTAATACGATATAAAGTGTATAATCGTAGGTGTTATGGTGATCTTATTGGTGATATTTGCTAACATGTTTTGGTGACAATGGTCTTTGTTCGCAGGAAGACTTTAACTTAGGCAAAGTGTAATTGTACTTTGTTTAATTCAGACCTCGTTTACGTTGAAAGGATCATCTCACCTTTTATCATTTAGCAAACTGTTTATGGTTTGTCTTTGTTTTCAACATTAAATCCAGAAACACACCAGCCATTTATCAGACGAAATCGAGAGAAAACGAGCACCGAGTTGAACCATGCAGGTAAATAATAGAAAAACAGAAACTTGTTTGAATACAATAAGACAGAGGCGTGTTTGAAAACATGGAGGATTATTGGATATTTATTGCAAAATGCAGACCACCAATGGCAACCATTAGGCTTACATCAAGTTTGCTATAGAATTACAGGATGTTGTGAGGTTAATCATATGCTCACAATTCTGTTGGAATCGTTAAGTATAGAAGGTGGCTATCTTCAAAATTTATCAATTTAGTGTCTGCTTTTTTAAAGAAAGTATGATATATTTGAACTAACTCTTTGAACTCCTGGCATGTTTTAAAGTTGCACTGTAATGCTTTTCCGAGTTGGTTTCGTATGTGCTTTGTTTTGCCTTAGATCAGCTGCGGTTTTTCTCCTGATGACTTTCATTGCATTTATCTGAGATGTTTTGAATTTTATCTTTTGTTCTACTGTTTGGTTTCCTGAAATAATGTTCTGATAATCATGCGGCGTTAGATCTATGAAACCTAACATGAGACCACTTGCTAGATAACCTTGATTGATACATCGTACTATAAAATGTTTTGGAAACTACGTCATGCTATTAGATATAGTATGTAGCAGCCTTGAACAAAAAAAAGAAATATTGTCATTTCAATCTGTTATACAAACCTGTATTTTGGACAAAAAATATGATTTTCTTATCTCTCTTGCCAACTCCGAACCTCAAAAACATCGTTTTGTACAGAGATCGACCAATGCCTGCAGAAAAAAGGGATCTGTTTTCTCACTATGCACTGAGAGGTCCGATATGTATGTACACCGTACTCATGTAACTTCAAAAACAGCCTTCGAATAATGTCGTTTCAATACTGTTAACGTCCGCGTTGATTAAACTACAGTATGTTCATTGTTTCTTATGTAACTTACACAAAGTCTATTTTTCCTCCGCCACACTATACCGCTCTAACATATTTTAGCTACAGATTGATACTAGTATTATGTGAGCTGCCTCCGTGCATTCGTCGTTGAATTCGTTGTGTATCTTTCATCTTTGGTTTACAATATCATTGTTGACAACATTGTATGATCCGTTACAATAGTTACACCTTGGTTGACAAAGCGGTGACAGGGAAAGTGACTACTGGATAATCGTAAATGATATAGCATTGATCAAGGGTCACACACATGTATGCTACCAGCCACCGTATACCTTGTCATCAGATAATTGCATTGATTCCCCATTAGTTTGAAAATATACAGTACAAAAACTGCTGATTAGTTGCAATAAACTGATTGGGAATATTGGTATTATCAACCATCCATTGACAATTTCTTGACAAATATTTATCGATTAGGCAGACACACCATATGGCATTTACATGTTCAACAATTCAACATATTAACGCTTGGATAACATGGTGACAAATTGTATACGTTGAAGGAACTTATATTTCGGAAATCCATTTAATATCAATTCGTATAAGCCTGTCAGTCTCGTTAGTACAGTAAATGACTTTCTCAATATTATCAGTGATGGTGTATTACGTACCGAAAGGAGCTGAATATGGTAATAACTAGTTCATTGTATAACTAGTTATACTGATAAATTAAGAGAGCCATTTAACATATCACAACTCATTTCGGTATATCACAAGTCTGACGCTGAGATGTCTCAAATACGTGTCCCGCTTGTTAAAGACATAAGATAATCTCTAATATTAGCTTTTCTGTCAGTCTCATTACCTTATGATGGTATAGATATTATAAGAGAGACATTTACCATATAATTACTAATAATTTTGTTGGATACACGTCTTACATTGTGATGTATTATACTATCAACTATCAAGTCGAATAGACAAAATTATAAATTAGAATTATAGTATCTGACAAATATCGGGTGACATGTTATTACTATTATTAATTATTTTATATATACCCATCCGTAAATTATCCCAGGCATTATAAAGTTCCGATAATAAGTCGAAATATATGACCAAAAGATGGAACAGTGAATAATATATAAGAGAAAATGTCGTGCATTTATGGATTTATTGTTAGTGTGCTTAAAAACGAAATTTGTAATACGCATTATCACTCTACGTTACCGTTTTCAGGACATTGGTGCATTTATGGTAGTAGGCATCAGAAAAGAAACTATAAAAACTGTAGCCTAAATTTTTACGATTGCTTAGGTCATGCGTATTGTATATTTTGTTTATTTTAGTTACATTGTTATATTGTGCAGCCTTATAGGAATCAAATAGTAGCACGAATCGTCAATTAATTGATTTATGGTTTGTTTGCTATGATTAGAACAAAATTGTTCATAGGTGATCACGTGCTCCTCCATAGCAAAATATTGAGAGATAAACCAAAGGCCCGGTCAGGCGACCGCGGTAATACAAATAACGTTATAATAATCAAAGCGCTGTAAGCGCTGAAGGCCTAGGGCTAAACTTTGTATGCTTGGGAAGAAGTTAAGTGACTAAACTGAAGTATATGTAAACGGATCCACGCTTTTTTACTGCCAGCTGCAGTGTACAGTTATGTTGACAGTACAAAGTTGAAATTTTAATCTATTGGTCATGATTAATTTGCCTATCTAGTTTAAGTACTAGTAAACAAGAGATGTCATAATGACATTTATGCCTCCCACTACCCACATACATGCACAGTCACATAGACTTTGACAATTGAACAACATGTAGTATTACCTTGCTAATGTTTTGGCAAACAATTTCTTAGATTTTGAAACTTATGGCTGAAGTCGACTTTCTAATACTGAAGTATGTTAAATCAACGAGATTTAAAAAAAATTGATGGGTGCGACTTATACAGAGTATCGACTCATGTATGGGCAATCGCGGTATTTTGGTAATTTGTTTCAAGAAGTCCGACTTATGTTTGGGGCATTACGGTATCCAAAAAATAAAAAATTTAAGTAAAAATATTTAAGAATATTCTCTACCGCCTTGTACTGTACATACATATATACATATTATACAGTAGTTTTCAGGCCCGGTGGTGGTTTAATAAGGATAATAATAATAGAAAGCAGTATATCAAAAGCAGTGAACAGAGTTTGTGTTTTTTAGCCACAGCAATATCTGTTTAAGTTGAACTATAGTAGAGTGCCATGGGACCACATGCCAGTATGCCAATTTTATGGATGTCATGCGGCCGAATGGCAGCTGTGTGACCACACGGATCAGATTCAGAGCGTGGCGTACGTTTGTCTCAACTTTTCGCGCTCGATCTGCGCAGTAAAATACCATATCCGGTTACTTCGTCTGTTTCCGAGAATGATCGTGAATATTTTTTTTCATTTTATTTTTTCTGGAATGTCTTGTTAACGCAAAATGAAATAACAATATTTAAAACAGTTTTATATAAATACCAAATATAATGTCTTCTAAAAATGTCTCAGAAAAAAGTTTCTTCTTACTGTCTCCGTAAGCACTCGTATCTTTTCGGCATAAGACCGTCAAGTGAGGAACTTATTCTCGCATGAATATATAAACAATAGAAACTATGTCCTAGTCATTGCTTAGCAATTTTGCTTCAATAATATTTCTTTTACACTTTTTTATGAAACTGTAAAGTTAAATAGTGATGTTCTGCATTTTTAAAGGCGGGTTAGTGAGATCCGCGAAGAACTACTTTTATATTGCGCATGAAAGTGGTAATTGGGTGTTTTGGGCTTTTGGAAGGTCAATTCTAGTAGGCTGAGAAATTGGTATCATATCTATGGCCTTGGGGCTTCGCCCCAGGCCAAAAACAGAAACTTGCTTGAATACCATAAGACATCGACATGTTTGAAAACATTGAGGATTAGTTGGTATTTATTGCAGAATGCAGACCACCACTGGCAATCATTAGGCATACCTCCAGTTTGTTATAGCATTACAGGATGTTGTGATATGTATCATACGCTCACAACTCTGTTAGAATCGTTAAGTAAAGAAGGTGGCTATCATCAAAATTTATCAATTTAGTGTTTGTGTTTTAATAAAAGTATTATTTATATGAACCACCTCTTTGAACTCTAGGAATGTTTTGAAGTTACACCGTTAAACCTTTTCAAGTTCGTTTCGTATGTGTTTTGGTTTTGTTTTGCTTTACATCAGCTGTGATTGCTCTCGTGTTGACTTTCGTTGCATTTTATCTGAGATTATTTTAACTTTATCTTTTGTTCTACTATTTCGTTTTCTTGAAAAAATGTACTGATAATCATGCGGCGTTATATCTCCGAAACCAAACACGAGACCACTTGTTAGATGACCTTGTTTGAAACATTCGATATGCATTTCGCTGGCTAGTGTGTTTCTGGCTTTAACAAAAATAACACCGCGTAAAGGACACTTTCCGTTAAATTCTGCGAAATAGCACGCACAGATTTCTACCAAATGTAACTAGTGAAAACGAAGACTAGTACAGGCTATTAAACATTAACTCGTTGACTCCAAATCAAAGGTTATTTCGATATTGCGTCCTAAACCTGATAGGTCGTGCTTCTTCCTAAATTAAAATAATCTATTTTTGTATTGCCAACCGAGTTTTGTTACCAATAACGCATTGATATTCTTTGTATGCCATTTCACATTCCAGAATTGGCTATTGACTACTTATTTTAGTAGAAATAGAAAACCGGTCTCATACACGGGGCTTGGTATCAGTGCAGAAAGGAGCAATGTGCTGCTCCGTTAGTGACGCTTGGAATGACGTCGCGCGACGGCCAACGTCTCGCGCCCCTTCTATTAATAAAATAATTTTATTAGTGCATTCGGTCGGAGACACCTTACTCTGAATGATGTTAAATGGCTTTGAGACTTGTTGCCAATATGATATTACTAGATGAAAAGTCATCGAATATATTGATCACCCCTCGTATGACATGGCGTTGAATTTGGTACGTTGACATACCTTATATGCCGGAAATCAGTGATCTATTTTGATACAATTTGTCGATTTAGACATGCGTATCAGCCTGTCAGTCGTCTCGTTACCGTATTACATAGATTTCTCACTATCATTTCTGATGGTCTATTACGTACCGAAATGAGTTAAACATGGTAATTACTAGTTCACTATATACTTTGTAATGATGATAAAGTGGTGAGAGAGCCATTTAGCATATCACAACTCATTATGGTATGTTATAATTCTGCCTTTGTGATGAACTTGAAGTCTCAAAATACTTGTCCGTGTTTTGACGACATATTGCTTGATAGTTCTATTGTTAGCGTGTCTGTGTTGTTATTAGTAATGCTGATACAGATAGTATGAGAGAGACACATATTGTAATCACTAATTGTGTTCGTCTGTAATACGTCTCATTTTGTGATGTTTTTCATAAATGTGATGTATATCATAAATGTTTTATAACAAACTCACATGCTTGTAAATATTAAAAGAGCATTTAACATATAGCAGTTGCATATTATATTTATTTTATATCTACTCACGTGGCAATTAAAATCATTTTAATTTTATGTATGCACTAAAGTAGTGGTTTATGCTTTTCCCCTGCAGATGCAACCCAGAAACAAAAAGCCAGAGTCTATGACAACCAATTCAGTATGGCTCAGTGATTAGTCTTCAACATTATGATTACGCAAAACATTACGGATCTGTTACAGACAAATAGGCTGGTTCTACAACGAGGATGTCAATTACTGTGATCACGTTTGTTTATTCGGGTAAGTTATCGAATATATCCGTTAGCCGAAATATATAGCATGTGTTCACAGACTGCATACTAACCAGTTCTAACTTTTAGAAACGGAAACTTCGCCACATTTGCTTTCCTCTATGGTATGTTTGTAAGTTGCACTTAGAATCATCACTTCAACCCGAGACGACGTTAAGTTACATACTATTAGGACATTTATAGGTGATGCTATGAAAGCAATGTCACTTTATGATTTAAACTTTCATAACAGATTTGGCTCAGACCGACAAATGAATCCCAACGTGACAATAATGTTTTACATTACACTCTATCACACTGTTGGAATCTGACACTATGTACAAATATTCCCTCCACGAAGATTATATCTCGTATATATATTCTGTATGGTTTTGGCTTTCGACCTTGTCTGTTGCTTGTTGAGACAGCTGTACAGCTGTACTCCGATTGGTCATATGTTGGCTGTACTCTATAGTTGCGAGTATCCTATAGGGACTGTGATGATTACTTCATTTGCATTTGTTAGGAATGTACTCCCTTATGGTGAAAACATTAAATGACCTGGTTTGGATGTACTATGTGATGATGTAAATCATTATGGGCCCATGGTGGCGTTGCTTTGTCGTAATGAGTATACCCATGTGCCTTTGTACCTGGTACGGTTGTGAGAGAACCCATATAACCTACTATGCATTTCTGTGCAAGGAGGTCGTCCCTTTGGCGCAACAAGGCCCTATCTTAGTTTTTCACTTTTTTCAGGAGGAGGAATTAACTTTATTATTTTGTAACAAATTGATGAACTAGTGTTGGCTTTTGATAATTACTTCAATAAAACATGACATTTAAGTTGATTCATAATACATACAACAAAAATACTTTATAAAAGAGATTTTGATCAATTTCCCAGATACAACCTTGTTGCACCAAATAAATTCAAGATTATTATCAAAGGGTTTGGCGCAACAAGGTTGTATCTCAATACCTTTTAGATATTCTTTTACGTTTGTTAATGAAATGCAATTTGTTATGAGGTTTATAAACACAATAACAATGACGCTCAACCTATCAACACATTTGTGACTAAATATTTGGCAAAAATCCTTTTTTGGGACCTTTTTAAGAAAAAGGGAACAATCATAATAGCCAGCTTTTGAGAGTCCTGAAAGGTTGTTAGACTCATATTTTCTGAAGTATAAAACATATTCAAACAGTTTTATTCAAACTTTGCATGTAATTATAGGGACTAACAAGGATATTAATTTGCAAATTTAGTTTTGATTCAGACAAAAATTGTGGTTGCTATGGATACGGAAATATGGAAAATACTTCAAATTCTGGATATTGTTATACCGGTAATTCAAATAGATTTCAAGTGAGGTTTATGAAACTTTGTGTGTAAGCAGTATATATATAGGTGGCATTAAAGACATTATGTACATCTATTTTAGTTTTGCTTATGACAAAAATTGTGTTTGCCAAGGCAACAGAGTCATAGAAATTAAGTTTAAACCGGAAGGGGCCTTTTGTATTGCTTACAATTCGTAATTAATAGTTGTGACCTAATTAACGGATGGCAAAACATTCTTGGCAGTTTTCATCAATAGCACGTTTGTTGTAAGACTACTTTATATATTTGTGAAACATAGTTTTGTGATTAAAACATCTACAAAATGTGTTTTTATCATCAAAATGGAGTTTAGTCGCTTTAAAATCAGGTTTAACTACGGAATTTTGAGATGTCTATTTTCAAAACGGCATGGTAACACCTTTCAAATTTTTGTAAATACATTATTCATACATTTAAGTTAATTTTTAGTACATTTTAGATTTTCAGATCTGCCAATGGTTTGGTTAATATTTTATTGGCATTATATTTATTAATTTGGTACTGTAACTTATGTGCAAATAGACAAACATTTTGCCTTAATTTTAAAGGGGGAAGGGTTACATTTTTATTATTTAATCATTATTTATTAGTTCATAATTAGTTCAAACATCATTTTTATACCATTGATTGACTAAATAATCATTTGTTTTTGCAGAACATATTTACCCTAGGGGTAGGGAAATAAAAAAGTAATTACACTCTGAACTGATGGTATTTAAAAAATAAGTAGATATCTTAATGGGTATACAATAGAAGGAAATACAGTCCTCAGGAATATTTAAAAAAAATTACACCCTGACATCCTTAAACATAATAAAAGAATTATGTTTTAAGTCAAACAGTCAACAGTCAAATATTACGCTTGATAATCAGATTTCCATCCCAGAACTGAAGAATGTATTTAGACAGAGCTATAGCCCTTTCCACTTATAGAACTTTTGGGGGTGAAAAGTGAAATAATTTTAAGCAGACAACATAGTCATGAAATAATAAATATTAGAAATAGATCAATTGATACTTTCACACTATCACTTTCAGTTGAATATCTTTTAATAATATTACTGAAAATATTTAAGTATTCAAAACTTTAATATGTTTTTGCTATTTTTACCTAAGAAGGGGACATATTCCTCCAAAAATAAATGGTGGTTCTGATGATAACCAAGTATTCCAAGTTTGAGTTGAATGTCTGTTAGAGTATGGCGTTATAAAGGATTGTTTAAAACTTAACCTTATGATGCAACGTGGACACCGACCCACCCTTAATTGACAGTATATTAGGTTCTTTTTTTCTTTCATAAGTCAAGCTTAAAATCTGCTTAATCATTTTAAACAAGAATTTACCATTTAATAGTCAAAATATACTTGAATACACCATTAATTACCCCAAATATTATGGAAATACCAACCACTGGGAGGAAAAAATACTTTTCTGTCAGAATCCTACGGGTTTTTACGCGTAAAATGTGACTTTTAAGAAAATATCAAGGGTCAAATGGTGAATTAAAGGGTCATATGTAACCCTTGTAAAACAATCTGGTATTTTTATCATTTCTATAAGCTTGTATTCAGTTTCTTAAAGTGAATTACTTCTCAGTTAGGACTCAATGACATAATTATGTACTAGTATTGAAATCAAAGTAGTTTCATAGTTAACATCAAGTTATACTAGGAATATGCATAATTGCTGAAATATTTTCAGCTAGATTTTAGATATGATATTCATACTATAAAATATTTACTATAGTGTATGTTGCACAATAGGCTGTAAATTTAAAAGTACATCATGATACAGTACTCTTACATGAGACACAAACATGTTTCACCAAAGTATCCCACCTAAATGTAAGTAAAATAGTTGAGATAGGGCCTTGTTGCGCCAAACAAAACGCATTGATATGAGATACAACCTTTTGCCAAATGTAATTTTTAAGGGGTTATAATTGGAATTTTACTTTCAAATTTGAATAGGAATATGTATTTATGGATTCTTAATCATTTTATGCAAAAAAGTGATTTTGTCAAAAATGTGAGATATGGCCTTGTTGCGCCAAAGGGACGAGGTGGTGGTGAGTATCCCATAAGGAATTGGAGGACGGCATTCAATGGTGGGTGTGTATGACTAATTAAGACTGAATGCATATTGTACCACCCATATCACTTGTCAGGTACACAAAAGGTGAGTAATAAATGTATCAATACGTTTGAATAATCAGATAGAATCAAGCAATGGAACGTGCAAGGCCTAGCAGTGAATGCTAGGTATTGTCAGGTGTCTTCACGAAAGGAGCAACGTATGTACAATGTTACTGAATGTGGTCTCTAATAACAGATTTAATAAAAATATGAATTGTATAATTGTAAGTGGTATGATCGAGATCGAATTGATGATCTTTGCAGACAGGTTTTGGAATATTCGCAGATGGTATTTTACCCAGGTTATATTGTATGTGTACTTTGTACAATTCATACCTCGTTTACGTTGAACGGTTCATTTCAACTTGTCATTTAGCACACTGTTTATGTGTTGTCTTTGTTTTCAATATTAAAGCCAGACACACACCAGTCATTAATTCGAGATAAGGAAATCGAGAGAAAACAAGCACCAGGTTCAAACCATGCAGGTAAATAATAGAAAAACAGAAACTTGTTTGAATACAATAAGACATTTTATCTAAGATTTGTTGTTTTTATATTTTGTTCTAAAGGTTACAAACCACTAAATGCCCATGCGAACCAAAATAGGACACACTCAAATAGTCCCTAAATAAACTTGTGATTGTGTTTAAATGGTAGTATGCTTTGACAAGGTGGAACTGGAATCATCTAATTGGGTTTACAGGCTTTGTATACATGTATGTGATGTATTGAAACTGTTTTATTTTACATATTTTGAGATTTTGGCCAAAATACCAAAGCGAAAGTAGGGTAGGGTAAAACCCGGATTTGGTCGGTCCGCACGCCTGTAAAAATATGTTCACCGCGTTGGACGATCAAAATTTTTCTTATATGATACGTGACCCCCTGTTTTTTTTGTATTTTCTTAAAGCTGGTAGCCCCTTCTTTTCATTGATATATGTCTGCCACCTGGCCATAGACTTTAACATGTATCAACCTGGGACTGACTATTGTAACTTTACATTGAGCTAAAGAACAAATTTATTTAGTGGTTTGTGACCTTAAATTTGGTTTTCTTGAAATAATGTAACGATAATCATCCGATGTTGGTTTTGCAAAACCAAAATGATACCACTTGCTAGATAACCTTGTTTGAAACATCGTACTGAAAAATGTACTGGGGACTACATACGATGACATGCTATTAGATAGAGTATGTAGCCGCATTGGACATAATAAAAGAAATATTCCCATTTCAATATGTTATGCAAACCTGAATTTGGATCAAAAATATGATTTTGTCGAGCCCGCTGTCGATATAGTTGTCACAATGGCTGTTCAGTGTATGTGCGTCCGTGCGTGCGTCCGTTATTGCGTCCGTCCGATTTTGTCCAGGCTGTTTCTTCACCATTCAAGTGATTTTGAAATACATTGGCACAAATGTTCCCCGTGTTGAGGCGGCGTGTCGCGCCCAATACCAGTACCCCTAGCTTAAAGGTCAAGGTCACTCTTTGAGGTCAAAGGTCCAAAATGGGCATAATACTGCTTGTCCGGACCAAATGATCTTCATTTGTTGGGTGATTTTAAAAATAACTTTGCATAATTGTTAAACACCCCGAGGCGGTGTGCAGTGCGCAAGATCCAGGCCTCTAGCTCAAAGGTCCAAGTCACACTTAGAGGTCAAAGGTAAAAAATGGCAATTATAGACCTTGTCCGGGCTGCATCTCACTCATACATTGACACATTTTTTAATTACTCTGCAAATTTGTTAAGCACCATGAGGCGGTGTGCAGGGCGTACGATACAGGTCTCTAGCTCAAAGGTCAAGGTCAAACTCAGAGGTCAAACTTAAAAAAATACCATTATAGGCCTTCTCCGGGCTGTATCTCACTCATGCATTGACCAATTTTTTTATATTTGGCATGAATGTTCACCTTCATGAGACAGAGGTTCATGACAGACCCCGAGGTTCATATCTCAAGGTCAAGGTCACAGTTGAAGGTCAAATTGAAGCTTGTCCAGACCATAACTTTGTCGTGCATTGACCAATCTGTCTTACATTTGCCATGAATATTCACCTCCATAAGCTGGAGTGTCATGCTCGACCCTCAGGTCACAGTTGCAGGTCAAATTTCCAAAGAAGCTTGTCTGGACCATAATTTTGTTATGCTTTGATCAATCTTGCTTCAAATTGCCATGGATGTCAACCTCTATTAATCGGAGTGTCATGAGCAACCCCTGGTTCTATTCTTAAAGGTCAATGTCACAGTCAGAGGTCAAAGGTCAAATGAAGTTTGTAGGTTATAATTTGTTATTTATGCATGCTGGCATTAGATGTAACTTGGCATATTTAAGTCAGTGCATTTTTTCATTGTGCGCAGAGGCTCGACAAAATTTGCCCGAGGGCACAAATTTCTAGTTTACATATCTTGCCAAACTACGTACCTCAAAAATGTGTACATTGCATTTAATGTATCTTATACAAAGTATGTTTTTCTCCGAAACACTATATGGCTCTACCATATATTAAATGGATACTATTGGAATCCGCCTTAACGGATGCTTTTTTTTAAACACATACCATTTTTAAATATGTACCGTGGAATGTGTTTTGTATCTGTCATCTGTGGCTTAAGATCCCATAGTTGACAAAATTGCTTGCTCAATTATACTATTATAATATTGACCTGAATCCCGTTACCATGATTGATTAAGCGGTGACAGAAAAAATAACTGATGGATAATTGTAAATGGTAAGTATTGATCTACAGTCTCGTAACAGTTGGCCATAGTATGAAGCAATAAAAAGTGCAACCTCTGGCAATACGTGTTTTCCCAGGCTATGTTAGGTACCTCGAAACTGTTGGTAATTTGGTTAAGGATGTCCCAACCGACTGTACAATGCCTTGTCATTTACCTTCACAAAACGGGCAACGCATTCACAATGTTACTGACAGCTTGTCTCTAATAAAATATGTAATACTATATAAAGTGTATAATCGTAAGTGTTATGGTGATCTTATTGGTGATATTTGCTAACATGTTTTGGTGACAATGGTCTTTGTTCGCAGGAAGACTTTCTTTTAGGCAAAATTGTACTTGTACTTTATATAATTCAGACCTCGTTTACGTTGAAAGGTTCATTTCACCTTGTCATTTAACACACTGTTTATGTTTTTCTTTCAAACATTAAAACCAGAAGCACACCTGTCATTAATCAGAATAAATCGAGATAAAATAAGCACTGAGTTTAAACCATGCAGGTAAATATTAGAAAAACAGAAACTTGTTTGAATATAATAAGACAGAGGCGTGTTTGAAAACATGAAGGATTATTGGATATTTATTGCAAAATGCAGACCACCACTGGCATCTATTAGGCATACATCCAGTTTGCTATAGAATTACAGGATGTTGTGATATTTCTCATATGCTTACACTTCTGTTGGAATCGTTAAGTATCGAAGGTGGCTATCATCAAAATTTATCAATTTAGTGTTTGCATTCTTAAGGAAAGTATGATATATTTGAACTAACTCGTTGCACTCTAGGCATGTTTTGAAGTTGCACTGCTATGCTTTTCCAAGTGCGTTTCGTATGTGCTTTTTGTTATCTTGCATAAGCTGAGGTTTCTCTTCTGTTGACTTTCGTTGTATTTTATCTGAAATTATTTGAATTTCGTCTTTTGTTCTACCATTTGCATTTCTTGAAATGATGTACTGACGTTAAATCTGCGAACAGATACATAATACCACTTGCTAGATAACATTGCTTGAAACATCGTACGTATAAGAATATGCTCTACGAATTCTTTCCTGGAAACACGTACAATTTAAAAATATTCACCGATAAAGATGTTTTGTATCTTTCGTCTCAGGCTTAAAATCCCATTGTTGACAACATTGTATGATCCATTACAACATTGCTCTCAATCTTGTGACCTTAAAAAGTGGCTGATGGGTATTTGTAAATGATAAGGCTAGGGTCACCCACCTGCATACTACCAGCCACTACATACCTTGTCAACAGATAATTTCATTGATTCCTCATTAGTTTGAAAATGTACAGAACTGCTGATTAGTTGTTATAAACTGAATGTGAATATTGGTAGTTTCCAACAATTCATTGACGATGTCTTGACAATTATATCTCTATTTCAAATGTACTTGCATATCATTTGAGTGTTCAACAATTCAACGTCTCAACACATTGATAACATGATGATTAATTTGGTACGTTGATTAACCTTATATTTTAGAAAGCCCCGATCTCTTACCATATCATTTGTCAATGTAGACAAAGGTATTAGGTACCCCGCATCTTCGATTTATGGCTGACTATTATTAGCGCTGGCTGGGCTGGGCTGGGCTGGGCTGGGCTGGCTGGCTGGGCTGGGCTGGGCTGGGCTGGGCTGGGCTGGGGTGGGCTGGACTGGGCTGGGTTTGGCTGGGCTAGGCTGGGCTGGGCTGGGCTGGGCTGGGCTGGGCTGGGCTGGGCTGGGCTGGGCTGGGCTGGCTGGCTGGCTGGCTGGCTGGCTGGCTGGCTGGCTGGCTGGCTGGCTGGCTGGCTGGCTGGCTGGCTGGCTGGCTGGCTGGCTGGCTGGCTGGCTGGCTGGCTGGCTGGCTGGCTGGCTGGCTGGCTGGCTGGCTGGCTGGCTCGCTGGCTCGCTGGCTCGCTGGCTGGCTCGCTCGCTCGCTCGCTCGCTGGCTGGCTAGCTGGTTGATAATGTAATGATAAGTAATGATGATATAGATATTATGAGAGAGACATTTACCATACAATTACCAATTTTGTTTGATACTCGTCTTAGTTTGTGATGTACTGTACTATCAACCAAATCAAATATAAAATGTTTACAACTAAAAAAACATCTGACATAAAGCGGGTGACCTGATGTTATTATTATTTCTTTTATATCTACCCACTTGTCAATTATTCCATGTATGAACAGGTGCCGTTAATAAGTATTAAATATAAGACCAAAAGGTGAAACAGTGAATAATAAAAGCACACGTCGATCATATATTGTTTGTGTGCTTTACAATTAAATTGGTAATAGGCATTCTCACTTTCTGCTTCCTGTATGTACTGCAGAAAATGCCTTGGCATCTGCAAAATTTGTCGCTAAATACTAAATGAGGTAATCATAGAATGAATTGGAAAGTGTGTGCATCCGTTGCAGGCGAGACAGAAATAATTAGTGATTTGATTGCTCACAGCACTTGTCGGAGACACAGCTGTTTCCGAAATAATTTGTGTACATGTAGGGTTATTTGCTTTTAAATATACTGAGACCAAAAATATGACATTCGATAAAAGAAATGTATTGTGATTCAGTTTAAAACCATTGCATCATTGAGCATTGGCACATTAACATTTGCATTGACATACACTGGTTATACTAGTATGTACGGTTATCTTTATAAAAGATCACTATTTTACATTGTAAATAAGCTCTTACTTACAATTTATAGACCACTGGAATTCTGCAAGATTTGAATGTTTACGATTTCACACCTTGCTTGATTCTGCAGTTGGCTATTTATGTATTGGGAGCGGTGGCGTAGAGGTAGGGCGCGTGCTTCTGGATTGAGAGGTCCACTGGTTTATTTCTTTGAGCAAGACCCACATGCTCCACTCCACCATGGTGTAAAATGGTATCGTTGAGGGCAGTGTCTAGTCTTAGGCGCCGTAGATGGATGTTGGCTGCTGCCACACCCACAGGAGAGAAAATGTCTTCCCAGGGAGACACGAGTGTTGGTTTCCATAGATAGCCCAATGACCAACGGACGTTAAAATGTCAAAGTGTGCTTGAGCAACCTAACAGCTGAAAAAAGCCCTAGCTAACTTAACTTTTATATGGCGAGGGAGTGGGCTATAAGTACAATTTTTTAATTAATGGCATAAAAATTAAACGATCTCAATATGTTCACCCTGGGAGGTAAACCTCACGTTGTTAACACTATATTTTGTAAGTTATGCAGATGATTTGTTGAAAGGTTCTTAAGTTTCCTGGAAGTTATTGAAGTTTAATAAATGTTTGTAGAGCACTATCAATTGACAACGGAAATGGGTTGATTGATTATTTCTTTCTATAGACAGTAACACTTGTTTTCTCGAGGAGTGATCGGGACATGTAAAATACTCGAGATAACGCGGGTGCTCGAAGTAACCAAAGGACAATTGGTATAAGTAAAACAAACATAAGTTTGTTAGAATTTGGTTCGTTGGGACTACGAAACTTTCTCGAGATAGGTTGGATGCTCGACATATCGAGGCTCGTCATAACGAAGTTTAACTATACTTTACATAGGTCGTTTTGATTGAATTAACGACGTGTTTAGAATTGAAACCTCTATATATTGCACTCGAATATATTGTGATATTTGTTAACAGACAAGTACGTTCATCGTTAAACTGCTGATTGGGCAATAAGTAACACTCTATCTAGACATAAATACGGTGTACGGTTAATGTAATTAACACATTCGCTTATAAATATTGATCAAACTTTTCACCTCCTTTAAGCAATTTAGGTAGAATGTTAATAAGGCGTCTACTCCGAGAATGTAAGACTGTAATTGGCTGGAACGGCATTTTAACATACAAAAGTGCAATTAGCGTATGTCTCCAAAGAACTTGAATTCCGAAAAATGGTATTATGGCTGCCAAATCGAGACTGTAATAGCCAACAGGAAGCCATAGGATTGCAGTACTATTGGTTATGTCTATTTTCGTTTGTACCAAATTTCGTGTTTTTATCAAATACCTAAACAATTATTTTTCGAACTTTGTCTTTTTTACGAAAAGCAAAACCAGCAATATGTCTTAAGTAGTTGTTTTTCATTTTTAACAAAACATATTTTTTATAGATTTATTAATTCATTGTGCTGTGCATTTAAAATTTAATGCCCTAAAGCATGCTTTTTCAGCCCAAGAAATTATTCAATGTCAAGGTGTGACCAGAAGGTCTTACTTTTAGTTGCACTCATCGTTTAATTGACGCGTTATAAAAATGTAGAAATAATAAGCATAAAATTATTTAAATGTAAAATGCTTATCGTATATCTCATGAACTTTATGTGTGAATTTGGTCATCAAATACGAACGATCAAACTTATTTTGGTTTAAGTGACTAGTTATAAACTTTAAATGGTGCAGAAAAGGAATATTCCTAGGTATATACCGGCTGGGTTTCTACTATAGCTTTTCATTTAGCCATTGTGCAGAGTGTGGTTGTTTCGGTTCCCAGGTAGGAATACTAAGGTAAGGGGATACTACATGTCTGCTAAACCAGCAAACTGTCTGAACAGTAGACTAAATCTTGAAAATATATGAGAGGCAAATGCTGTGAATAGAATCACGAATGGTCAATATAGGATGCTGATAATAATCGAAACATGAAGGTACAATAATCCAGAATGATCTTGTCTGGTAAAACTTGGGAACATTACATACATTGTGTACTTTATATCATTAAAGTCTGGACGTATATAAAGAAACGTATGACACTTCCGTAACTATGTTTTTATAGTTTTTAAATACCAACCAGCACATACTTGCTGTATTCTGCGGTTAACTGTATCGTCTAATGTGTCGAAGAATGTGCATAGACAAAGGGGTGGACATCAACTAGTTTGGAGCTCTTGAAAAAAACGTTTAGGTGTTTTTTTCGTTTGAAAGACTTTTAAAGAGGTGATAACTACTTACGAATTTTTTCTTGATAAAGGATTTAGATAGATTAGTTTGAACAACGATTGTTATTGAAATTGGGCGTGAAATATGGTATAATTGAAAATAGTTTAAACTTCACTACACAAGCTTTTTTGTATCGTTACATTAAGTGCAGAGCTGGCAGCAAGACTATGTTTCTCATTGAGCCGTACAGAAATCATCCATCAAATCTCAGCAATTATCTACAAATCCACACAATACGTTGCTTATCTCTATATGTTCAGGTTCACGTACAGGAGAACCGATCATTACTTTAAACTCTCCTAAGGATATATCCATGTAGTACTTACTGCTGTAACAGCTTCACTTCAATCGTTAACCTGATAAATACCTACATGATCGTAAAGGAAAGAATAGTCAATGAGAACAATTGCATGTGCATCACAATATATCCCCTCTCCGTCAGCAGAGTTTTGTGTAGCTTTTTATTACATTTTAATTTGTTATTCATCGTTTGCCCTATCATCCCCTGTCCATTGACTTATATATTTTCTTTTTGTGTACAATCATCAAAAATAATTCGCTGCATACTGATACTGATACAGTAATCCAGATGTGTCTGGCTACAAACATTATCTTTCCCTCCGAATCAGATTTTTTTTTTCGCTTGATGTTGATGCCTTTTTTAAATGCTTTCCGTTTACTCCTATATCTTCCAAGATCTTTGTCCTCGAGTTCAAATCCTATTGCTGACAACATTGACCAGATTGAACTCTTTACTTTTTTGACATTGGTTGACAAAGTGGTGTAAAAAAGACCATTAGACATTGATCTTTGGTTACTAACCTGTTTACAATAACCATATACATTGACATCAGCTAATTGCATTGATTCCACATTATTTTGAAAAAGTACAGAACAACAAAATATCCTAATCTGATACGATAAACTGACTGTGAAAACTTGTATTTCCAACAATCCATCGTCCGATAACAAGAGCATTGGTCCACGCGTAGGGAAACAACCTTTTGACGTTAACACGGATGTAGTTTGTTCGTGTGAATAAAGCACTACATTAATGAACTTCTTAACGTATTTATTTGCAGGACACACCTTTGACATTTGTTCAACGTGTTCAGGACGTGATGCTGAATATGGTAGGCTACGTTGACTAACATTATTGTTCTGAAACCGGAGATTTCTTCATGTGTCATTTGTCAATGAAGACATTTGCATTAATAAGCTTGTTTTGGTCGTTATCAAATTGCTTTCTCACTAAAATGGTATTTTACAAAAAGGAGTTGATGCATGATCAATAACCCTTAGTAGTTTTCACTATACATTAAGTTATGATGATAAAGTCAGAGAGCCATTTACCCTGCTACAACTCATTTTGGTAGATTACGCTTCTTACTGTTTGTTGTATTGCATTAGTAAGTACATTATTAACATACTCAAATAGTCGCAGATGTGTCTGTTCACACTATGACGAAAACCTATACCTACATAACTACATATATTACTACTATATATGATACATTAAATTCAATAAACAAGCCGCCATTTTCCGTTCGACAGTAATGAAGTTGATGCTGTAACAGCCATGAAAATATCCGCTGATAAGATTGGACAAATATACATTTTAGTTTTTGTATAGCCGCAAATACGATTTCAGGATAATTTATTTCGCCTTTTCAGCGGACATTATTTCCATCGAGATTAAACGATTTAATTATGAGACTACTTGTTTAGTCTTACTAGGGTACTTTGTTATGAAGCTAGTTATTTAAGTTTCATGTACTGAAGTCGTCCGTGCCAGCTGCACATTTTGTCACTAAATATTAAATGAGTAAACTATAGAATCAATTGGGAAGTGTTGCAGGCGAGAAGGAAATAATGTAGGTAGCAGTTCCATTGTATAAGTAGTGTAATAAGCAAGTTCTTGTCGGAGACAACAGCTGCGATTGGCATGCGCTTGGAATCATAAATGTATGCTTGTTATGTTAGTACACTAGGTCACTAGGTCACTACTGCACCTGATAAGTACTGACCATCAATATCACGGACTTTTAATTTGTAATTTTGCAAGAACGACTGGCACAAATAATTTATAAATTATATGTTCAATATTTCGGTTTAAACATTGTTATGACTCTGAGAAACGATAAGATGTGATCGTCTAGACTTCATTTTGTCTTGTCTTTCGAATGTGTTTTGTCGTTTATCGGGCCTCCTGTTCGAACATGATCGGACTTGAGAATGAGGTACGTAACACTCAATGTACATATGCTTAATCTGATTGATAATGATGTCCTCATTGTCCTCTAAGCCGCGTTCACTGTTGTATGATTAGTTCGCGCATTAATTCTATTTCATTGACAGACATAACCGTGGTTTACGGTATATCATAATATGAACATTACCCCCAGCAGATATATAGATGTGACTAATGTCTTTTCGGGATAATGTTGTATTGATTTCAACAAACACAAATCCTTTCAAAAGTATTTTAATCGCTCGTATACAGACTTAACAACCTCAAAGGTGACAACTTTCTTCATGGGAGGTGCATATCTCGATGTAAACACTATATTATATATAGATTATTTATTGAAACGATTCTGTTTAACTGATGAAGGTGTATGTTGATTGCATATTAATTGATAAATACTTTACATAGTTCGTTATGATTCGAGTAAACGACGTGTTATAAATTGAAACCTTTATATAGTGCACCCAAACATTCTATGTTAACAGACACGTACTTTCATCGTAAAACTGCTGATTCGACAATAAGTAACACTCTTTCTAGAAGGTATAACAGTGCACTGTTAATGTAATTAACAGTCCAAATATTGATTAAACTTTGCACTTTCCTTGGGCAATTCACGACAGATAATGATATTCTTTTCTACCCTTGCTGTGCTCGCTATACCTTGTATTTTAATTGTGATGGGTAGAAGTCTGGGATCAGATACGATGAAATTTTGTACTGACCCTGATTAATTGCATAATTTTAATATAAAGTTGAGATCATATTAATTGTGCTTATTAACTGTGCTATGTCTTTGTACTTCTGGGAAAGGCTAGTATCGCCTAACCACCACGCAAGAGTTTAACACAGAACTTACCATCTGCACCACCTACAAAGCATAAACGTGACTATCGATTATGGTTCTTTCAAATGTTTTAGTATATTTGATGAAAAATAGTTGCACTAAAACACGAGGCTTCAATACGTTGTCAGCCTGGGATCTAATTACTTTGTCTGAAGTGAATAATGTTCCATTGGTTATTAGTTCTCAAACAGTTTATTACATAACATGTCCATACTCGTATAAATTCTCAGTGAGAATGTATGTATATAAACTATATAAAATATCAGTGGTATCGCAATCAGGCATTTCAGTATGTACCCGTGATTATGAGATGTGTTGTATATGATTCTGTATTGACATTGGTGCTTTCTTTGTCCTGTGATCTACAACAGAGGCTTCAAACACATTGTTCGCTTGTTAATAAACAAAAAAGTGTATTTGCCGCTGCTTTCTTTATTCTGATATCTTTCTTGGGCTTGGATATTACTACATATGATATATGCAGGCTCAAAATGCAGTTTCAAACGTAATTGTACTTTAAAGAAAGGATGGCGAATCTCAGACAATATTGTGCTTTGAAACTGACTGGTGAATTGAGTAGACACGTCCTGTTCTTACTGTCTATACTTAATTAAGAACGTTTCCATATGACAATTCTAATTTGTCATAAAAGTCCAAGCACTCGAGGAAATGTGTTTGCCAGCGTTTATATATGTAGTTGACTTGTTGTTAGTTTCACAGAAATGAACGGAATAGAATCCGTGTGGTTATGCTGCCAGATTTTATGCTGATTAGTTTCTTGGTTATCGAGAGAGGTGTACATTGTTATACGTACGTAGTTTTAAACAGTTCGCCAACAAATCAATCACTAAGCATTGTTTAAATATCACACAAACTTTGTCTACAACATACAGTATATGAGTGACAGTTTTTGGCAAATGGAACAGCATGTAACGAAATGTTTTATGTTTGCATGCCACATGCCTTAATTCTAGTTTTGAAGTGATTTAGGATATACTGGTACCTAACTTAAGTTCTTGATTAACTGTTTATCGTTTTTCATTAAAGTACTATAACATAAAATTCAGAAATAGAATGTCACTCAAACATTGTAAACATCCGTGTTTCTACTAAAATGTAATGTACATAAAATGTATACACTTTGAAATGTTGGGCTTCTACTCTTTACCTATACCAAATAAAGATACTTCCAAAAAAGATACTGCCAAAAGCAGGTCAATGAGCCTCGGTTTTTACCCACCAATAGTGGGAATAGGCGAAAAGGGAACTGGGGTGTCCCTGCAGTATGGTTGCATTTGGTAGGGATCTTATCATGAGTTCGGTCCCTCAGGATGGAGGTTTTGCACATGATTAACCCTACTAATTCAGCTTTCTGGTTGGCCGATTTTCGAGTACGAATTTGGAAGGGCCATCCTTGGGACGGCTAGATAAAAAAGTATCTCGTCGTCACAGTCTAATTAGTAGGACTTACAAATGATATGCAGAGCTCATGCAAAAGTAACCTTATTATCCGATGGTGGGTGGATGGGCCGTGATTGCAAATGACTTGATCTAGTGGCAGTGGTGCATGACAGGTTAAGTTATAATTTACAGTTGAAAGACCATGCCCTAACAAAGCATTTTAGGACTTCACGAATATAAAGTTAGATGCAGTATTCGTAATGTAGGCTAGCTAGTTACATAACATGCATACTTGAGATAATTGTCTACGAAAGCATCTAAAATCAAAAATTCGCTAACTAGCATCAAATTTAAATAGCATATTGTTTAATTATGTAATTGACATGACTACGTTACGAACTGAGTACGGCAAGAGTTCAGTTGAGGCTTGTACAATTTATAATATATCATAAATGCATTGCAAACCCTGTCTTAAACTATACGATATAATGCCTCTATACATTAGACAGTCAGAAGTGTCAGTTTTGTTGTTTCAATCCAAGAGTCTGTCGGTCCATTGTAAATTATTCGTTTGAAGAGAAAACTTACCTGGTCATGATTTCCGCGAAAAACGATACAACGGACGGGCAAGTTTTCACTTACTCACCGTTAAACCACGGAAAATACCGAACGTTTAAATTTGCTGTCCTGAGTGATCTCCCTTGTATAGTAATTTGCGCTAGAAGCTAAAATTTCTATTGGTTCCCTGTAATGTTCTTAATGTTGTAAAATGTATTATCATGCTTAAATGTTCGCTAAATTACAACTTCAAAGCAGTAACAATTAATCAAGTATCAAAAAATACGAAAGATCCAAAAGGTTGTTTGTAGTTCGTTACGTTCAGTTGCAACAAAGTCAAATGCACGTAGTCAAACATAGAATGCAGTAAGAAATAGTAAGAATGAATAATTCAAGATTACAGAAGTCAAAACTAAAAGGTATGTCGCAGTTGGCAAATACATGCAAGAATAAACGATATACATGAAGGGATTGTCCACTTAGCATCAAGAAGCATGAAGTATGAATAACGTGGACAACAATTGTAAGAAACCAAAATGCAGCTGTCAATTAGTAGAACGCATGTGCAAGTGGATAGCATAAAATTGCATGCATGTACTGGCGGATATTCCCCTCCATAGTGCAATGCATTGACATGTCGAATCAATAAAGAAAGGTCAGCAGCGTCAAACCACCCAATCAAAAAGAAGACAGAGAACGTGAGAACTCCATTCAGGTAAAAACGTAAAAAGTGAATTCGAAAAAATTGTTTGGTATTGTAGTCTCTTCATGTTTTCTGTTCGTTAATTAGATAAAATAATTAATTGGAGATTACAACATTTAACAATAAAACACGAGGCATCATCAAGTTGTCTGTCTGGGGTATAATTACATTTTGTCTATGGTGTGCAATGTTCACATGTTCCATTAATTGAACTGCAACGTTCAGTTTATTATATTACATGTCTATACAAATTCTCAATTAAATGTCTGTATTTTGTGTTCTACATTTTCGTGCTTACTTCACTGTCCAATTATTTTCGATTCTATCTATATATAAACGGTGTGTCTGATAACTATCACAACATTCCTCTGCTTGCTGCATTGTCCATTTTCCCTTGTGTAGTTTATACACAAATAATAATGTTTAAATATAACTACTAGAAATCTCATTACTCCCTAGGTGTCATTGTGTAACTTCTTCATAACATAAAATCACGTTTGTTAATTTCCAGTCAACATTTTGAGAGAAAATAATAAACAGAATATAATCATGATGTGATATATTTAGTGTGAAAATGCTCAGACGTTGAAATCAATGCGCTGCCGTATTACGTGACACTGGCCTAGAAGTTGTGCGCGTGCTTCGGGATAGAGCGTTCGGGGTCAAGAAACGGGTTCAACCCCGTCTTGATCACAGCTTAATTTCTCTGAACAAGAATAACCTACATATTCCATTCAACCAAGGTGTAAATTGGTACCTTAGAGGGCAGTGTCTGTACATGCTCGATATTCCTTGGTGACACAGGTCGATTGTTGGCTGTATACCAGGCAAGAGAGAAATAGTCTCAACAGTGATACTCGAACGCAGGTTTCTTTAAGTATCCCAGTGTCCAGGGAAGTTAAAATGCCAAAGGTTGATTGATTGAAACGCTGAACTGCTGAAAACAGCACTCTGAAAATGGAAACTTCTTTTTCCAACTGTATTAGCACTAAATATAAACAACCAGATGTAAATTTGCAACAGTTATTGAAATATGCATTCGTTTATTGTGGAGTGAGTGAACTTTTACATTGATCGTGTATTTGAAAAATATAAGGTACCGCTGCGTCATTCAATGGTGTCGTGAGTGTAGACTTTCGCATGGTACTAATAATTTAGACACATTATCCCAACATAATATCCTTTTTAAAGTTACTACATTTTGTACCAGCACCAAATTAAGTTAAACAATTAACACCCGAGCATGATTCAAAAAGCACATTTTCGTCACCTGAAATAAAATTACATTTAGCACGAAGAAACAGACAACAATACGAATAAGCTGACATATATAATTATTGCGGATGCATATTGTGCTTCACCAGTCAAACACAGACACTTACATGTAATCATTGGTGTTTACTGAGTTCAGTATAATAAAAGTATGAAAAATTTCATCGACAGAACGCATATGAAATTACATTACCTAGCAGAGAGGGTAAACTTTTTATGAATGTTCTGACATTGTATATGTGAATATATTTGAGTCAATGAACCTTTACTTCATATATCCAACTAGAGGGTACATTGTATTCACGTAGGTTAATACCACTTTATATATAAACAACGATGAAACGTATTACGTAGTCAAATATGTTATATTGGTTCATTCACCTTGTTCGCTGCCACCAGTATAATGGTAAATAATCATAAATAGTTATTTATAAAGACAGTGACATTCAAGTTTTACTCCACTTCTGCAAACTAAGTATGTTGATGGTCTGTAATATTACGATTGTGTTCAATAGGTTTAAATGTAAGTAAAATATAGTAAGAAAGTAATTTATTTCGTAATTAATTTCACTATTCGGCATTTTTCAGCAGATCGTATTTTTCATTCTGTTTCGGTTTTTAATGTACAGTATTTTCCCAAATGAAATGGTCGTAATAAAAATGAATGAAACAGTCGTTCTTGTGTATAGTTAAAAGACATACTTACTATATCATTGAAATGAGGAATAATAAATAGTAAAATTAATTGTATAAATTAGGAACTTAAAGTTGAATTAGATGATTAAATTAAAACGATTAGAAATATTTGGTTCTTAATAAACCGGGCATACACTTTCAATGATGCAGAAAATGAATATTCCCATGAAAACACAGGCTGTGTTTTAGATTATTGCTATTAAATGACCCATTGTGAGGAAATGTGGTTACTCTGGTTCCAAGGTACAACAATCCAGAATGTTGATTTCTCGTAAAAAAATGGAACATTACATACATTATGTACTCGATATCATCAAAGTCTGGACCTATGAAAAGAAATGTTAAACATTTCCGTAACCACTCCTTCATAGTGTTTGCATTATCGCCAACATAGACTGACTGACAGTAGTATGTGAAAAACATGATTGTATAATGTGCCGAAGAATTGTGCGTAGACAAGCTCTTGAAAAACGTTGAGGTTTTTCTGTTTGTAACTACTTTCAAAGAGACTATTTACTCTATAACCTATAACTACTTACGGAACAGAACAGAACAGAACAGAACGAAATAATGTTATCGTATCGTGATAAAGCATTTTTACAGATTATTTTTGACAAGTATTTCTTTTGAAATGGAGCGTGAAATATGGTATAATGGATAATAGCTTATATTAAACGACCCAATGCCTTTATGCACCGTTCATTACACGTATGTTCAATTAAGTACACCGCTGGCAGCAAGTCTAAGTTCCTCATTGAGCCGTACAGAAATCATCCATCAAATCGAAGCATTTATTTTTCAATCAACACAATACGTTGTTTAACTAGATATGTTCAGGTTCACTTAAAGGATAATCTATCATTACTAAGTACTAAACTCTCATCAGGATAAACTCTTGCGCTATTTACTGCCATAACATCATCCATTTGACTGTCAACCTGAAAAATATGTGGGATAATCGAAAATAATGAATAGTGATACAAACAAGAAAATAGTGTGTATATCACCATAAATCCCCTTTCAGTCTGCAGAGTTCTGTGAAGTGACTTTGCAGTTGTATTTTATTTTATGTTACGCACAAACATCCCCAATCCATTAACTTTTAAGTTGTGTTTTTCTGTATAACGATTAGGAAATATTCCTTCAAATCTGTTAGGCTACAAAACTCATGTTTTCCTCCAAATAAGTATTACTGTATATCAAATAATTTAACTAAATATATAACAGCCGACCCTGTTTGATTTTGAACACTATCAAGTACCGTATGTCCAAATTATAATCGACTTCTAGAGAAGTCATTTCTTTGCATACTAGCCAAGTTTCATGATATATCTTCCAAAACCATTCAAAGTGTGTACATTTGACGAACACCAGGTGACGCTTTACGGTCCATATAACGTCAACGCCAAAACTCGCCAACGACGTCACGCTACCTCAGTTTTTCAACGAACTCCCATTCGTTGGCTTCACACTTGAACAATTATACGACGAAACTGTTATCACCTAATTGGAAATATATATTTCTTTACTACTGTCAAAAATTCATTAAACGTTTTTCAAAATGGACAGCTGTGCGGATAGTGTAGGAAGCGACCTGGCGTAAGTTTTTGTTTTTATCGGAACACCTATACTAACTGTATTCAAAAATATATGTGTGATGTCTGGAACCGCGTGCTAACTCATTTAAATTAATTTTAAAAACCTATACTTTTTTATTTTTTTGGAAAACCGAGATTTGAGAAAAGGGACAAATTTTTTTTCAATCGACTTGCATCATATCTTTTACAGTAAAACAGTTCTACAATAGTGTATGTAACATAATTTATGAAATATTAGGGTGCGTGATGGCCATTTTTGTCTCGATTCCTTCTTAAAAAAGCGTAAAAATGGCAAAATTTATTTTTTAAAAATGTGAAAAATAGCAAAAATCGAATTTCCTCTGTTGCCATAGCAACGGTATGAAAAATGAAGTTTTCAGCCCTGAAATCGTTTTTATGGGTGAATACGAAAAAAGTGGCAAAATATTTTCAAAATCTGAGATTATGCGTAGACAACCATGTCTGAATTTGCCTGGTTTGAATATAGAATTACAATTGAATATTAAAATTCATTTTTATGATACATACTTTTTACGTGCTGAACCGTATACTGTTTTTGGGTTACAAATACATTCATTTATCGAATACGACGTATACTGATATAAAATAATTTCGTCAAATACATGTGCTAAGGTTGTAGAAATGTCCATGCAAAATATAAAACTATAATGTTAGAGTACATAAGTCAAATATTATACGCTATTCTTGGACAACCCTCGTATGTGCTTGATGTGGGTGCAATTTTAAATGTTTTCCGTTAAAAACTCTTACATATTATATGTGCTCGAGTTCAAATCCCATTGT
Source organism: Spisula subtruncata (assembly GCA_963678985.1). Classification (NCBI taxonomy): domain Eukaryota; kingdom Metazoa; phylum Mollusca; class Bivalvia; order Venerida; family Mactridae; genus Spisula; species Spisula subtruncata. The sequence goes on from OY787660.1 coordinate 6,978,082, forward strand.
TGGCAACATTTTCAAGATTAGACCATTTACTGTATTCAAAACGATTGACATTGATAGACAAAGTGATGTTAAAACGACCTTTATATAATGATCTAGGGTTACACACCTGCTAACAATCATCACATACATTGCAATTGCATTGGTTCGTCATTAGTTTGAAAACTTACTGCACAACACAATATGCTGTGACTAAAAAGCAACTTCAAAGGAGCATTGTCCCACGCGTACGAAAACAACCTTTTGACCTTAACACTGATTGATTGTGTTGGTGTGAATAACGCACAACACCATGAACTTCTTAATGCATTGATTTGCAAGACACACATTTGCTATTTGCTCAACATGTTGAGGACATGATTAAGAATTTGTTAGGCTACGTTGACCGATGATATTGTTCTAAAACCGGAGATTCCTTCAAATGTCATTTGTTAATGAAGACATTTGTATTCAATATCTTGTTTGGGCGTTATTGCATTGCGTTCTAATTATAATAGTATTATAAGGGATGATCTGTGACATACCAAAAGGAGTTGATACATGATAAATGACTCCTAGTAGATTACTCTATGCTATAACATTCGAGAGCCATTTACCATACAACAACTCATGTTGGTATATCCCACATCTTACTTTTTTATGTGCTTCATTTATACGTTATTAACCAAATCAAATAGTCGGAGATGTATTTGGCAATATTAATTAAGACCCTGTTCACACATTAATGAAAACTGAATTGGCTTATACCAAAAAGCTACACGCATTGTAATACATTTTTTCAATGAACAATATGATTTGTTCCGCTCGACAGTAATTAAGTTGATATTGTAAAGGCAATGGAAAATATCCGCTAATAAGATCAAAACACGTTTTTACACATGTAGTTGCAAATGTCAAAGTTGCTTCAAGAAAATTGATTTCGCCTATTTAGCGGACAATATTTCCATCGATGGTTAGCAATTTAATTATGTTATTCATTATCTAATCTTACAAAATGTTCTGTGTTATGTTATGGGGCTAGGTATTGCCAGCTGCACATTTTGTCACTAAATATTAAATGATTTGGTTATAGAATCAATTGTGAAGTGTGTGGATTCGTTCCAGGCGAGACGGAAATAATGTAGTTTGCGTTTTCAATGCATTTAGTGTGCAGTACTTGTCGGAGACGACATATAATTTTAATGCAACCAGACACTAGTTTACAACTATCTCGTGCATTCATTCTATTTTATTGACAAACATAACGATATATAATAAATTGAACATTACCCCCAGCAGATCTATACATGTTATAAATGTCTTTTCTGGATAATATTATATCGATGTCAACAAGCACAAACCCTTTCAAAGGTATTTTTATCGCTCGTATACAGACTTAACAACCTCATAACGGGAAGTGCATACCTCCTTGTTAACACTATATTATAAATAGATAATTTATTGAAAAGATTCTGTTAAACTGAAAAAGGTGTATGTTGATTGTATTAATTACTTCACATAGTTCGTTATGATATAAGTTAGCGACGTGTTTTACAGTGAAACCTCTAAAAATTGCATTCGAATATTCTATATTAACAGAAACTTTCGTGCATCGTACATCTGTAGATTCGACAATAAATATAGTCCGAGAGCCCATCGACTTTTATTGCAACGAAGGAGGCCAAAAGAGGTTTGCACATATTTTGAAAGACTAACGCATATTGTTACTTGGGGTCATTAGGGTAAACACCAACAACTCCTGTCTATTGTTCGATCTTTTATTTTACGCCTGACTACATAGCATATATTCAATCTTCCATAACTGGTGTATCAATATAACACTCAGACAAGGTCACATCCCAGTTCACATGAGGAAAATAGCTTTCCACAATAATCAACAAATGATCACTCTCTCGACTCTCGGACTCCCTTGACTACATGTGTTCGACCACAGAAGAATGGAAGTTCTTCATGTACTACACACACAGACAAATATTACACACACCAACAAGCTGATAACGTTGCCACACCCTGGCAAAACTGGTTTTACAACTGTCCAACACGAAACCTCGCTTTTTATAACCGTACGAAACAAGCTGTGCTTGATTCAAAATCTAACAATATTCTACAATTTAACCGAATCATTAAAAAGACCGGCGCCACTAACTACCTATGAAAAGTGGGGCCTGTTACAATATCCTATCAGAAAACCCATTTCTTAAGTGTCAAAGCCGTGACTACCTAAGTTTTTCGTGCTATTGTTTACGATGAGGTCAATGGAAAATATTGACATTTGCTGAAGGGATAGGGTTGTGCTTATGGCTACAGAACAGACAAAAATAAACTTAAATGTAAAAAGTTTTGCGAAAAAGGTAGAATATATATTGGGGCATATGATAAAACTTAAAAATGAAAGAATCGCACTTGCAGATAGGAACTAAAAGGGGTCAAATAGTGGGTTTTGAATGATGACAAAAACATGCCTTTTTGCATAAAAAAGCAAAAAAAGACTAAATTATTGCACATTTAGAGACATTTTTGGGAGTTTTTACGTATTTAAACTTTGACCTTTATATCATATTTGACCTTGATATACGTTGAACATTGCACTATCAAGAGGGCATGTCATGTATGTACCCATTGAGCAAAATGTATCTGTCTAAAGTGATAAGTAAACGAATGGTAGCTATAGCGTAACCATGCCCTCGACAAAGTAGCCATTTTGTGATGCTGCCACTATGATAAAAAATCGATATCTCGTGCAATTAGACAAATTGTTTTTAACCAAATATTTATTTTTATGAATAAAGTATGCCTAAAGGATTAAAATTATGTGCAAATTATTAAATTTCAAGAATCACGGAATTTTGCATAAAAACTGTACGGACAAGATGTCATTAATATGATTGATTTTAAAAGTTAATTGACATTTGACCCCTATTTAGTTCCTATCTGCAAGTATGATTCTTTGATTTATAAGCTTTATCATATGCCCCAATATATATTGTACCTTTTTTGGAAAGCTTTTCACATTTACGTTTATTTTTGTCTGTTCTGTAGCCATAAGCACGACCCTACCCCCCTCAGCAAAGGTCAATATATTTCATTGACCTCAAGGTAAACAATAGCACGAAAAACTTAGGTAGTCACGGCTTTGACACTTAAGAAATGGGTTTTCTAATAGGATATGCATTAGTCTTTCAAAATATGTGCAAACCTTTTTTGGCCTCCTTCGTTGCAATAAAAGTCGATGGGCTCTCGGACTAATAACACTTCATCTATAAAATAAAGACACCGTTACACGAATATACTTATCAGTAATCACTGTCATTTTGTTTAAGGGAAACAGAAGGTGCGTTTTATGTTGTGTGTGTGAATATGAATGTTTAAAGTTTCCGTATTCGAGTCGTTAAAACGTGCATTGGGCAAGTTTGTATTTTGTGTAAGACAATAGCACACTCGGTCCCGTATTAAATTTATTTGTTAGCGAAGGCAGTAAGCGTCACGTTGCAATGACTATTATTATTCAAGTTGCCAAAGAAAAGTGTAAGTTTTAATCAATGTTTTATACTTCGATGTGTTAATTACATTAAAGTTGTACCGTTATATCGTCTACCAAGAGTGTTACTAATTACCGAATCAGCATTTTATGATGAACGTTCTTGTCTGTTCTCATAGAATATTCGAGTGCACTATATAAAGGTTTTAATTCTAAACACGCTGTTAACACAACTATAACGATCTATGTGAAGTATATAGAAATAAATCATCACTCAACGTAGACCTATTTGAGTTTTAAAGAATCTTTTTCAACATATCGTTGATATTATATAGTGTGAACAACGAGATATGCACCTCCCAGTTTGAAGGTTGTGAGGTTGTTAAGTCTGTATTTAAGCGATTAAAATATTGTTGCATTGGTATGTGATTCTGACACCAATGCATTAATTGGGATATTATGCATTGCATAGTTCACCATTAAGTCAGTTAACTAAATGGAATGGACGTGCAAGGTTAATATAAATGCGGTGTATTCATCGAAATGATTCCGGATTGCAAAATTTCCTAGAATCACTGAAAATGTACGGCTTCATCGATGACGATATTGACCTCAAGTTGACGTGACATGAATTTTGTAACCACATCTTATAAAAACTTTGGCTCATTAGCTTTCAAAAAAGGGTCAAACTTCTCTGTATCATTAAGTCGGACAAAGTTATCAAAGTTATTTATGTTACCATATATTAATGATTACACTGTACAACGGATAGCACGGCTTGAACACCAAACATATTTGTCATATTTTCATCTGAGTATGGACTGAAGGACCATCGAACGGTCGGTTAAGTGCAGATTCAGACCATCCCTACAAACAATTCGAATTCTAGACAATTTGAAATAATAATTATATCATTTTGCTACATTTTACAATTATTTCTTAGAGTCATTACATCGGTAAATATTACATTATTTACTGTTATGCTTCCTGCGGATCTTCACTTTGAAAGTATATAACATATACGAAAAGTCTTCACCAGGTACAATAGTGACCCAGTGTTCTAACAGCACAAACATATCTAGGCACATATAGCGAAGTAATATAATAATAATCTAATAATATTAGCACATGCCAATCAGAGTTTTTTTATTAAACGTTATTTTCAACAAGATTAATTTCTGTATTTTGATGGTATTTTAACTAATTAGATGTATACTAATGTCTAGTTGCACCAAAATCAGCTGTCGTCTCCGGCATGCACCGGGTAATTACATCACAAGTACAATGGCAATGCTAACTACTGTCTCGCCTGCAACGAATCCACATACTTCCTAATTGTTTCTATAATCAACTCATTTAATATTGAGCGACAAAATGACAAGGCGCTCTTCGGCACACGTATTAAGTTTAAATTTATAACTAGCCCTACAGCTGAACTCACCACATGGGACTTAACAGTGAGTCTCATAATAAAAATGGTTTTATGCATTAAAATGGCTTAATACCGGTGGAAATGTTGTAAGATGTATTAGTTTGGACTTAATCAATTATCTTGAAATGATGTGGATTTTTGAAATTTAAAAAAACATATACTTGTCTTGTTTAATTACTATTTCTGGTTAACTACTGCCAAAATGGGGAATGTTTCAGAGAACTACTGTCTGTCAATATACTAAATTCTAGATCATCTCCACACGTTCAAAAATTGAATGATTTACACGTAAATATCACACGTGTGTCTTGCAAATATAGTCATTTAGACTGCACTGTTTGTTTTCATACGAACGGGAAAAATAGAATAATAACTGCTTCAGTTAACGTGGCTAATGCTCATGTGAACTTGTAAATGATTGTCAGCGTATCACATTACATGGTCAATGGATCAGTTTATCATCACAAATAAGCATTTTTGTACGATGCCATTTGTAACAGGTGGGTAACCCTAGATCAATATTTAGCAGTCATTTTAACATTGTTTTGTCAATCAAGGTTGGGACTTGCAGTTCGGACTTGGGGAATTTGGTCGAGTATTGGCTGCGTTGTATTCGGCAAAAACCGCTATTATATAATTTCTTTGTGAATGTGGGCCATCCTGCCTTTTATCGGCGGGGACTTGGATCTTTAATTGTTTCTTCGGCTTATGTGTGGGCATTGCTCAATGTTGTTGCTAGGAATATGTTATATTATTTCCCACCCAAATCCTACCTTGCCCATTATTTTAACTAGGTCAAGTCGTAGTTGTGCCTCTTTAGTTCACATAACGTTAGGGCACTGTCCTGAGTGTTTTAAACTAGGTCATGCCCCGGGGTTGTTGTGCCTCATTTGCTCGCCGTTTTGGCATGGTATTCTGTGGGCATTGCTCAGGGTATAGTAGTTGTGTCGTGGTGTTTCAGTAGGTGACTTTCATTTTAGGAAAAGTGCATTACTACGCACAGCGTTTTTTGTCACAAATCTGTCGTGTTTTCGTTAAGTCGTCAGTGTGTTTCAATATAGAGTGAACGGGTTGTAGTAGATCCGAAAAGAACATTTTCGCCAACAAAGACTGGCAGCAGTACATGTATGCGGGAAACATTATTATCTTATGTGCGGAAGCATTGTGCGTGAAAACGTTTAGGTTTTCCGGTTGTAACCACTCTTAAAGAGTTTGGTTGACTATTTACTCTATAACCCATTATTACTTACAAAATAATGTTATCTTGATAAGCCAGTCTTAAAGATTACTTTGGGCAGGTATTGCTTTTGAAACGGGGCATGAAATATAGTATCATGAATAATAACTTGGAATAAACTATCCAATGCCTTTCTGTACCGTTCATTACACGTATGTTCAATTAAGTACGAAGCTGGCAGAAAGTCTAGGTTCCTCATTGAGCCGTACAGAAATCATCCATAAAATCATGGCAATTATCTACCAATCCACACAATACGTTGCTTATCTCTATATGTTTAGGTTCACGTACAAGATAATCGATCATTACTACAATATTACACTATCCCCATGAAATACCCTTGTATTTCAATAACATCATCACTTCTTTTGTGTACCTGATGAATACTGATGAGGTGATCACAAATAAATGATTAGTGATATAAATATGAAAAATCGTAAGCACCTCACAATATATCCCCTCTCTGTATTTTTTGTTTGCAGTTTGGTAACATGTTTTGTACTAGAGTTAAAATATCATTGTTGACAACAATGACATGAATGAAACATTCACGATATTGACCTTTGTTGACATTGATTGACAACGCAATGTTAAAATGACTGGTAAGTACAAAAATATACCCACAAAAATATATATCACATCTTACATTGATATTAGCGAATTGCATTGATACCATACTAGTTTGAAAATATACAGTACAAGAAACTGCTGATTTGTGAAGATAAACTGACTTTACATTTTGGTACGGGTATTTTCATCTTTTGACCATTCAAAAGTTCACAGCAGCATTGGTTCGCGCTTACTGAAACAGTCATTCGTCTTAACACATATTTATTTAGTTCGTATAATTAAGAAATATAAATGACTTGCAAATGAAATGGTTGCATCATATTGTTAATTTATTTAGCTTGTATGTTCATAACTATCCACATTGTTATACGTACACTTGTTAAAAGCCCGTGAATATAGGACAGATTCAATTTTGGCAGTAATTAAGTAGAAATAGTACCAACGTCGCACCGGGAATGGTAATCTAGTAATAAAACAGGAAATGTTTTTAAGTTTAAAAAAGACATGATTTCAAGATAATTGATATTGGCCATACTAGTACATTAGTACTAGTACGAGGGGGTATCAAAAAGTTCATGGACTGACCCGTTCATTTTAATATGTGTAATGCGATTGAATTATTTATTCTATCATCTTAAACTACATTCAATTCTGTACAGAGAAACAAATAAAACGTTGATTAAATGATAATATCAATAAAATATTTTAACGATTTAAAAGATGACCAACAGCCACCCGGCGCACTTTTATGACGTTACGACGTCATGAAACGTCAAAACGTTTGCCACTTATTGACCGTCTAAAGAATCCAAAACTCACAAACCTAGATTGAACTGTTATATTGCCTACCAGAATACTTAGTTTTTACTAAATAGCCTTTTATTCATAAAAAATTCGGTCAGTTAATGACAGATTTGACCAATTCATTGATTCCATCGGCGATAATCACACAGTACATGAAGTCTACGCTACCGATATTAGCATCATTCAACTCTCATCGCTACATCTTTTATACCATTTAAACATATTAATTTTTGCAAGACAACCTTACTTTTATATACTTGGGTACTGTGCTCTAATCTGAGATCAGTGTTGGTGTATATTTGAGAAAAATGGCAAAATGCAACGGAAGATTGATATTCTGAGTGTAACGTGATGTCGAAAAGTGCGCCGACGTCATGAAATGCGTCGATAATCAGGCTACACAAAACGTCATGTTTATAACGTCACATCAGTAGACGTGACAACAGCGCTATAACATATACACCAGGATAATGCTACAGTCTTAATGTTCATGTCGATGATTTTATATTTCAAATCGGATGACGATTCACAGAATTATAGGTTTATGTGGGAGGTCAAGTGAATGATATTTTTAAAGTGCGCCGCGGGGCATAATTCAAGTTACCATAGAAACCATCACATACTCGGAAAAAAGTTATATGAGCTGGAAATTTGCCAATCAATTCAAAATACATTGTTTTAAAGAATGTGCGATTTTTACTGAATTCGGTCAAAAACTAAACGAATGGCAGGCACAGTCCACGAACTTTTTGATACCCCCTCGTACAATATTTCCACCGGTGTTTTTTATTGGTGGAGGTACATATATATGCCTGTCATGTTTCAGTAGAAATAAAGCAAATAAAGGTTATGCTCGGCATAATTCATTTCATTTTTAAACTATTTTATACTGAGACACGCTGTTAAGTCTAACGAATGTGTTGAGTTGAGCTATAGGGCTAGTTATAAATTTACCCTTAATGTATGTGCCGAAGAGCGCCTTGTCATTTTGTCGCTACATGTAAATATTAAATTAGTTGATTATAGAATCAATTAGGACGTGTGCGGATTCTTTGCAGGTGAGACAGTTATTAGCATTGCCATTGTATTAGTGATGTAATAACCCAGTGTATACCGGAGACGACAGCTGCTTATAGTGCAACCAGACATTAATATTTAACTAGATGACCACCAAAATACACCAACAACATTGTTGCAAGTAACGTTAAAATAATAAACTCTGATTGGCATGTGCTAATATGATTAGATTATTATTATATACTGAGCGTCAAAAGTTTCGCAAAAGAATTAAAAATTCAATTTTTATAAATTTTAACTCGAAAGAACTGTTAACTAACACCGTCTATTTGTGTCCCCATAGTCTTCATGTTGAACAAATTTCCGTTGGCCTCCGTTACGCTTGAATGATCACGCCATCACAAATGGTGAAACGTCTTTTCAAGCGCGCAAAATAAGAGCTTTTCATTTTCGACTAAATTTCCACTTTCAATTTACTTGATACATGTTTGTAATACGAAATACACAAAATGTTAGTCAAATTAGTTTGCAATGTACGCTTAATTTGAAGGCAAAATTTACGATTGTGAGCATAATCGTGTATATGAGAGTCAAGAGGCTGGCGTTTCATTAAAAATACTATGTGACGGATACATTTCACATGTTTCTATCATAATAAGACTGTTGCATCATATCCAACAGACTGACCGTGTATTTGACGTACCACGTGACAATAAGTCAATGGTCAATGCCGCTTACCTAGACAGGGAATGCTGCTATAATTCTAGCACCAAACTCAATTGCATTGTTTTAGCTTAATCGTAGTCCAACCGACATTAAAACTGATGGGGCACTTCCTTTTATTCTGCGTTTTTATGACCAGTGCGCTGTTTCTTAAAATGTTACATTTCGTACAGTGTATTTTACGACATCCACACTTGTCTGTCGTCAAAGGGAGATCATTTTGGTACAATTACCGATTAAATTACCTCCCTTCCACTGCAAAAAACGTAGTGAAGCGTTTATGTTCACAATTGTCAATTTTTGCCATCAAATTAAGCGTACATAACAAACTAAATTGACTAATTATTTGTGTATTTCGTATCACAGACATGTATCAAGTAAATTGGATGTGGAAATGTAGTCGAAAATGAAAAGCCCTTATTTTTCGCGCTTGAATAGACGTTTTACCATTTGTGATGGTATGATCATTCAAACGTAACTGAGGCTAACGAAAATGGGTTCAACATGAACATTATTAGGGGTACACAAATGGACAGTGCTAGTAAAAAGTTCTTTCGATTCAACAATTTAACAATATTGAATTTTTTTAATTTGTTTGCGAAACTTTTGACGCTCAGTATATTACTTCGCAACTATATGTGCCTAGATATGTTTGTGCTGTTAGAAAAATGGGTCACTATTGTACCTGGTTAAGACTTTTCGTAGAGTTCATGTACATTCTAATTGAATATCCGCAGGCAATATAACAGTAAATAATGGAATGTTTACCATGTAATGACTCTAAGCAACAATTGTGAAATGTTGCAAAATGATTTTTTCATTATTTCATACTGTTTAGCAATGTTAGTAGGGACCTCTAAAGCTGCACTTAAAAGACCGGTCATTTGTCATTTTTTCCATTCACAATCAGATGCGGTTGTTTACAAATATGACAAACCTGCTTGAAAACAGTGTGATCTGGGCCGTGTTATGATACGATAATCTTGCACGTCCACACCATTTGTTCGACTGACATAAAGGTATAATATGTAATGCATAATATCATAATTAATGTTGCATTGGTGTCAACAAGCACATACCAATTCCAAAATATTCTAATCGCTTGAATACGGACTTAACAACCTCACAACCTAGGTGGTTTAGATCTCGTAATTAACACTATATAAAATTATATAATATCAACTTTGTTGAAAGTATTCTCTAAAACAGAAATAGGTTTACGTTGAGTGAAGATTTATTTCTAAATACTTCACATAAAACGTTATAATTGAGCAAACGACGTGTTTAGAATTGAAACATCTATATAGTTCACTCGAGTATTATATGTTAACAGACAAGTACGTTCATCGTCAACTACTGATTCGGCAATGAGTAACACTCTATCTAGACGGCAGACCGGTGTACGGTTAATGTAATTAACACATTCGCTTATAAATATTGATCAAACTTTACACTTACTTAAAGCAATTTAAGAAGAATGATATTGACATACAAAAGTGCAATAAATACGTATGTCTCCAAAGAACTTGAATTCCGAAAAATGGTATTATGGCAGCCAAATCGAGACTGTAATAACCAACAGGAAGTCATAGGATTGCAGTACTATTGGTTATGTCTATTTTCGTTTGTACCAAGTTCCGTGTTTTTATCAAAGACCTAAACAATTATTTTTCGAACTTGGTTTTTTACGAAAAGCAAAACTAGCAATATGTCTTAAAGTCCCATTAACGCTCAAAAGCAGTCGTATTTTGTGCCCAAAATGAGTTACTTATCGAGAATGTATTATGTTTTTATAAATATTGATTACTGTGCAACAATAAGTTGACTAACACAATACTGTAAACCTAGAAACTTTCGCGGCTACAAACTTTCGCGTTTTGCCGATTGTCGGCATATTCGCGGCTACAAACTTTCGCGTTTTTAAGTCTCCCGCGAACTCCGCGAACACTAAGTCGCATAGTGACAAAATTATTGATATTATAACCTGTCACATCCATTGCTCGGTTCGTACATAATTGCTTCTTAATTATAGTTCTCACCTTCGTTAAACCCTTTCAAACTCTTTTTGATGTAGATAGTTACCTATTGTGTTGTTTACACGAAATGCAAACTACGCTGGTAATGTTTTCACAGTTTTTTTGACACTATTAGTCATTTTGTATTCTTTTGTAAACCCGGTAATAAACAGCGCTATTAACACGCATGTTCATATATTGAGTGTATTGTTAAACACGTTTTCAAGATTTTTTTTCAAAGTGTTTTCATTATTGTACCGTGATCATAAAAGGCTTTATTTAGACATAGTACATACACTAAACATTCCATATTTTGACAAATTAGCACTTATAATACGGCCTTATAAATGTCGTACCAAAATGTTGAGTTTCCTTCGAAAACGAGAAACTTTCGCGTTTTTCTTGTCCTGGATATATTCGCGGCTATTTACTTTCGCGGATTTATACTAACTGCGAACACCGCGAACTTAAATCGCGCGAAATAATTTCTAGGTTTGCAGTATGGAAAATGCTGGCCTTTTATTCAGATGTTTTGTTTACTGTTATACACGCCGAGCTTATTTTTGTCAAGTACCGAGTGCACGCGAGCGTGAAGTTATTCACATACGTGGGCGAGTACTAAATCTCGGTGTCCGCCGGTATCTTTTTGAAACTATAGAAACTGTCGGTATCGCTGGTTAAACATACTGTATATTGCCTTGTATAGAGTAGATTTTGTTATAACTAAGCTTTGGTGGGTTGGTTGGTATTACTTATTCACAAACATTGTGATAGTTTTCTATTTAACTATGTGCTACTTTTTCATCTGTTAAAGCCAACGCTTCTTTGCGGCAGCTTTAACAGGATTTACAGAAATTAAAATATTCATAAAATATATATACTTATATTTTAAACTAAAATATCTAAGACCTGCCGTCCACTAGGACCGGGAGGGTTGCCGAAGCAGAAATTCGCCAAATCAAGCTGGTTCGCGATGTTATGGAACCCTTCCGCATCATTCCACATTTAATCCACATCTTCGAGACGCTTTCTGTGACGCTTCGTAATCATGTAGACATCCCGAAAGGTTTCCAAAGTCGAATCGATGTCAAATGCTCCCCGAAAACACCGAAGGGAATAGTTCTACACACGGAAGCTATGCCGATTATGTTAAGATCACAAGCCGAAAAGCGAAAAGTTACCAAAGGCACCAGTTTATCGTGGAAGAAATGATGCCGGGTCGTCATCAGCGTATATCTCGAATGGCAGTGGATGCGATGCCGTCAGTTTACCAAGAGGTTCAGATAGTAGTTCGGCATCGTCTATACACTTAACCAAATTTCTAATTGGCCACCCTAAAACAACATTATGTCATCTAATATATTATATCAATAAATCTTAGGCTGTGTAATTTGTTCATTCCACGCACTAATTTATCGATTTCCGGAATAAAATGGCTTATTCGTGAAAAAATCATCCATGCATAACGGCAAATATTTTTTGCACGTTGGTCTCGTAAACAGCTTGGAATATTATCGTACTTGGTATATGAATTTGTTCCCTGCTGATTGACTTTTCTTAAAAACACTACACTTTGTGAGAATGAGCCATGTGGAACTCGCTCATGACGTCAGATTCATACATACATTGAACGAATTTCTGATTGGCCAAGTGTCTTTATAAATTAGTTTTTAACAAATTGATTTTAGAAGAATACAAATAATCGAAACCTCGATACTGTCCAATATTATTGATAGAAAATAAGTTCCTCGCACTAATTCGAGCTAAACCCCATGTTATTATAAATATCACATTTTTAAAAATGACGTTTTAGCATACATGTCTGGATTTTTGTCATTCTGACACCCTCAGCGCGCCCCATGTTACTTATTCTCGCCAGTATCCATGCTTTTCTTTAAATGAACTTGAAGGGTTCCCGAAACGAGCATGTTGTAATCAGCATTCCCTTCCGCAAAGTACCGGGGTCTAGTTGAGGTAAGGTCTAAAACATTATTAAATAGACACTTTACTTCTCAATATGTTATATATATTATAACCTAATGAAAACATTCTACCCTTTAATTCACCCGTGATATATTACACTCGATTACCCTATACAATATAGCACAATGGGATACCGGCGATTACCAATACCGGAGGATACCGTTCGGTATTTGACTTTTATTTAAATGCATATACATGTACTCGCATAAATTGGTCATCAATATATGTGTCCTCGATATATAACGGAACTTTACGTACTGTCTTCGGAACGCCCCGTCGATTTCAGATTGTAAACAAAGGAGTATTTTGTGTGGTGGACAAAATACTTCTTTGTTTACAAATTGACGATTTGCGGCGATTATTATTCTTAGGATAAAAGTCAACACAGATCAAATATATGCTGATTCTATGCCATTTGGGGAGCTCTATAACCTGCCAATGTTTCACGGTCTTATTTGTTAGTAAAATATTGCTATTTCTGAGACTATATGGGACTTTAAGTAGTTGTTTTTCATTTTTTAACAAAACATCATTTTTATAGATTTATTAATTCATTGTGCTGTACATTAAAAATTTAATGCCCCAAAACATGATTTTTCAGCCCAAGAAATTATTCAATGTCATAGTGTGACCAAAATGTCTTACTTTTAGTTGCACTCATCGTGTAATCGATGTGTTATAAAAATGTAGAAATAATAAGCATAAAGTTATTTGAATGTAAAATGCTTATTGTATATCTCATGAACTTTATGTGTGAATTTGGTCATCAAATACGAACGATCAAACTTATTTTGGTTTAAGTGACTAGTTATAAACTTTAAATGGTTCAGAAAAGGAATATTCCTAGGTACATGTATATACCGGCTGGGTTTTTACTATAGCTTTTCATTTAGCCATTGTGAGGAAATGTGATTGTTTCGGTTCCCAGGTAGGAATATTAAGGTAAGGGGATACCACTTGTCTGCCAAACCAGCAAACTGTCTGAACAGTAGACTAAATCTGTAAGATATATGAGAGGCGAATGTTATGAATGGAATCATGAATGGTTAATATAGGAGGTTGATAATAATCGGAACATGGAGGTACAACAATCCAGAATGATCTTTTCGAGTAAAACATAGGAAAATAACATACATTGTGTACTTTATATCATAAAAGTCTGGACGTATGAAAAGAAACGTATGGCACTTCAGTAGCAATGTATTTATAGTTTTTAAATGCCCACCAGCTAATACTTGCTGTATTCCTTTATCGTCTTATGTGTCGAAGAATGTACATAGACAAAGAGCTCTTGAAAACCTTTAGGTTTTTTTCGTTTGAAAGACTTTTAAAGAGGTGATAACTACTTACGAATGTTTTCTTGATAAGGGATTTAGAGAGATTAGTTTGAACAACGATTGTTATTGACATTGGGCGTGAAATATGGTACAATTGAAAATAGTTTAAACTTCACTACACAAGCGTTTTTTTGTATCGTTACATTAAGTGCAGAGCTGGCAGCAAGACTATGTTTCTCATTGAGCCGTACAGAAGAAATAATCCATCAAATCACGACAATTATCTACTAATCCACCAAGTATGTTGCTTATATCTGTATGTTCAGGTTCACATACAGGAATACCGATCATTACTTTAAACTCTCATATATATATATATATCCATGTAGTACTTACTGCTATAACACCATCCCTTCCACTGTTAACCCGATAAATACCTGAATGATCCTAAAGAAAAGAATGGGAACACTTGTATGTGCATCACAATATGTCCCCTCTCCGTCAGCAGAGTTTTGTGTAGCTTTTAATTACATTTTGTTCTTTAACGTTTGCCCTGTCATCCCCTGTCCATTGACTTATATATTTTCTTTTTGTGTACAACCATCAATCATAATTCGCTGCATAGGTACTGATATAGGAATTCAGATGTGTTGGGCTACAAAAAATATGTTTTCCTCCAAATCAGATTTCCTATTTCAAATAATTAAACTGATTATATAACAGCAAATCGATATTTGTGCTTGCCGTTGAAGCCTTTTTAAATGCTTTCCGTTTACTCTTATATCTTCAAGTTTCCAATAACTACCAATAACTTTCCATAACTACTTTATAATATTATATAATACATTTAATTCAAGAAGAGGACCTTTTCCGTTCGACAGTAATTAAGTTGATGTCGTTACAGCCATGACAATATCCGCTGATAAGATTGGACAAACCTACATGTTTATTGGCTGCAAATATCCCTCTGATTTCAGGATAATTAATTTCGCCTACATTCAGCGGACAATATTCCCATCGAGAATCAACGATTTAATTCTGAGACTATTTATTTAGTCTTACTAGTGTACTGTGTAACGTTGTGGAGCAAGTTATTTAAGTTTCATGTACTAAAGTGCTACGTGCCAACTGCATATTTTGTCACTAAATATTAAATGAGTAGACAATCGAATCCATTGGGAAGTGTGTGTATTCGTTGCAGAAGAGACGGAGATAATGTAGTTAGCATCATCATTGTATTAGTATTGTAATTACCCAGTAATTGTCGGAGACGACAGCTGCGATTGGCATGCGCTTGGAATAGTAAATAAATGTTTGTTATGTTAGTACACTAGGTCACTACTGCACCTGGTAAGTTCTGACCATCATGATCATGGACGTTTAATTGGAATTTTGCAAGAACTACTAGCACATTATATGTTTAACTTGGTAATTCAGTTTTTACATCATGGTGGTGCATATCTCGATGTTAATACTACATTATATATAGATTATTTGTTGAAAATATTCTGTTCAATTGAAGAGGTAGTATGTTGATTGCATATTGATTGATGAATACATCACATAGTTCGTTATAATTGAGTTAACGACATAAAGAATTGAAAGTTCTATATAGGTGCACTCGAATATTTTGTGTTAACATACAAGTACGTTCATCATAAAACTGCTGATTCGGCAATAAGTAACATTCTATCTAGACGTTAATACGGTGCACGGTTAATCTTATTAACACATTCAAGTATAAATATTGATCAAACTTTGCTCTTTCCTTAAGCAATTTATAAAAGATAATTATAGTCATTTTGACGTCTATTGTCGTCGCTTTGGTTTATTATTTTCTCCTCGAACGTTAATTGTGATGGACTGAAGCCTGAAAAAAAAACGACAATACTATGTATTGTACCGGATCACGTATGTATAAAATAGTTGCGAACATATAACGTTGCATCATTTATTGGACTGCTCTCGTACATAAAGAATAAAAAAATGTACAATGCACTTACATTCCAAATTCATACAGAAAGGTCAGCTGCGCACAAACCACCCAATAAAGAAGAAGACAGAGAACGTGAGAACTCCATTCAGGTAAAAACGTAAAATACCCACTTACTGTACTACATAAACCAAATATAGACATTATAAAGAACATTGAAAAACTCATGTTTGACTTTCTATGGAATGGTAAACCAGATAAAATATCAAGAAACACAATTATACAAGACTATAAAAATGCAGGTTTAAAAATGGTGGATATTCATTCTTTTATTGATGGATTAAAAATAAGCTGGATAAAACGATTAGAAAATGATAAAGCCAATAACTGGCAGCATATATATGAACAAGAATTGGCCAATTGTGGTGGAAAATTATTTTTTAAATGCAACATGACAGAAAAAGATGTAAAACTGTTAAATATAAAATCAAAATTCCTCAAAGACATAATGTTATCATGGAGTAAGATAAATTTTAAATCAGAACACATACAAATAGCAAAACAAATCATTTGGAATAATAGCTCAATTAAACTTGATAGAAATACCACATTCTTCTTTGAAGATTGATATGACAAAGAGATACTCTTTATAGAGCACTTTTATAATTACAGATCTTCAAACTTCTATAGTTTCGGAGATTTGATACAACTGTACGATATACAAATTGGTGTTTTTACTAAATACCATAGTCTCGTACATAACATACCAGCAGAATGGAAACAAACTTTATCTACAGAACCTATGTCATACAGTCCACATAAGTACCTAATCGATAAAATCAAAAATAAAAGAAAAATCAATAAAATTGCATATAACATTTTGATTGAAACCAAACAAAATAATCCTATTAAGCAAATTCATAAATGGAACCACGAAATAGGACACGATAACATGAAATGGGAGAATATCTTTTTAACTCCTTTATTATGTACTGTTGACACAAAACTCCGAGAATTCCAATACAAATACTTAATGAGAACTATCCCAAACAACTCGTATTTACTAAAGTGCAAACTAGTTCCGTCTACCCTATGTGATTTCTGTTCTATGTTCCCAGACAGCAACATACATATGTTCTGGGAATGCCATGTCATACAAGCCTTTTGGGGAAATATTTATAATTTTTTAAAAGTATATGTTCCATCTATTAATATGTTTAACTATTTTGATATATCGTTCTGCACAGTGCAAAGTAATGATCCACAAAAAAGCATTCTAATAAATTACATCATACTTCTTACAAAATATTTCATTTTCAAATCAAAATGCACACTAACTAGTCCATTAATAGAACCTTTTAAAGAATACCTGAAACATAGAATACAAATAGAGAAAACAATATCAGAAATAAAAAATCAAAGTAAAGTGTTTGAAAACAAATGGTGTGACTTTATAATATTATTAAATTAAGAAAACACAAATATGTTTTTATTGAAGAGATGGTGCAAAAAGTATTTATACATTCCACTTTTATGTCTCTCTCTTTCTCCCCCCCCCCCTCTCTATCCCTCTCTCGAAAAATAATTTATAAATCCATTTATTGTTATACTATTTGTTAATATGTTTATAATGTATGGCATAAATGTAAATGTATTTATAAATGAATAAATTTAAAGGACAAAAAAAAAACGTAAAAAGTGAATTCCGAAAAATTTGTTTGGTATTGTACATGTTTTCCGTTCGTTAATTAGATAAAATAATTACTTGTAGATAACAACACCTTACAATACAACACGAGACATCATCAAGTTGTCTGTCTGAGATAGAGATATAATTACATTTGTCTATGGTGTACAATGTTCACATGTTCCATTGATTGTACTGCCACGTACAGTTTACTACATTACATGTCTATACAAATTCTCAATTATATGTCTATATTTTGTGCTCTACATTTTCGTTCTTCCTTCACTGTCCAATTATTTTCGATTCTAGCTATATATAAACTGTGTGTCTGATAACTATCACAACATTCCTCTGCTTGCATTGTCCATTTTCCCTTGTGAAGTTTATACACAAATAATAATGTTTAAATATAACTACTAGAAATCGCATTACTCCCTAGGTGTCATTGTGTAACTTCTTCATAACATAAAATCACGTTTGTTAATTTCCAGTCAACATTTTGAGAGAAAATAATAAACAGAATATAATCATGATGTGATATATTTAGTGTGAAAATGCTCAGACGTTGAAATCAATGCGCTGCCGTATTACGTGACACTGGCCTAGAAGTTGTGTGCGTGCTTCGGGATAGAGCGTTCGGGGTCAAGAAACGGGTTCAATCCCGTCTTGACCACAGTTTAATTTCTCTAAGCAAGAATAACCTACATATTTCATTGAACCAAGGTGTACATTAGTACCTTAGAGGGCAGTGTCTGTACATGCTCGATATTCCTTGGTGACACAGGTCGATTGTTGGCTGTATACCAGCCAAGAGGGAAATAGTCTCAACAGTGATACTCGAACGTAGGTTTCTTTAGGTTTCCCAGTGTCCAGGGAAGTTAAAATCCTAAAGAGTGATTGATTGAAACGCTGAACTGCTGAAAACAGCACTTTGAAAATAGAAACTTCTTTTTCCAACTGTATTAGCACTTAATATAAACAACCAGATGTAAATTTGGAACAGTTATTTAAATATGCATTCGTTTATTGTGGAGTGATTGAACTTTTACATTGATCGTGTATTTGGAAAATATAAGGTACTGCCGCGTCATTCAATGGTGTTAAGATACGTCGTGAGTGTAGACTTTCGTATGGTACTAATAATTTAGACACATTATCCCAACATAATATTCTTTTTTAAGTTACTTCATTTTGTACCAGTACCAAATTACGCTAAACAATTAAGACCCAAGCATGATTCAAGAAGCACATTTTGTCACCTGGAATAAAATTACATTTAGTACGAAGAAACAGACAGCAATACGAATAAGCTGACATATATAATTATTGCGGATGCATATTGTGCTTCACCAGTCAAACACAGACACTTACAAGTAACCATTGGTGTTTACTGAGTTCAGTATAATAAATATCATCGACAGAATGCATATGAAATTACATCTTAGGGTAATCTTGTTATGAATGTTCTGACATTGTATATGTGAATATATGAGAGTCAATGAACCTCCCATAACCAACCAGCGGGCACATTGTATTCACGTAGGTTAATACCACTTTATATATAAATAATGGTGAAACGTATTACGTAGTCAAATATGTTATATTGGTTCATTCACCTTGTTCGCTGCCACCAGTATAATGGTAAATAATCATAAATAATTATTTATAAAGACAGTGACATTCAAGTTTTACTCCACTTCTGCAAACTAAGTATGTTGATGATCTGTAATAAGACGATTGTGTTCAATAGGTTTAAATGAAAGTAAAATATAGTAAGAAAGTAATTTATTTCGTAATTAATTTCCATATTCGGCATTTTTCAGCAGATCGTATTTTTCATTCTGTTTCAGTTTTTAATGTACGGTATTTTCCCAAAATAAAAATGAATGCAACAGTCGCTCTTGTGTATAGTTAAAAGACATACTTACTATATTATTGAATTGAGGAATTATAAATAGTAAATTAATTGTATAAATTATGAACTTAAAGTTGAATTAGATGATTAAATTAAAACGATTAACAATATTTGGTTCTTAATATACCGGGCATACACTTTAAATGATGCAGAAAATGAATATTCCCAGGAAAACACAGGCTGTGTTTTAGATTATTGCTATTAAATGACCGATTGTGAGGAAAGGTGGTTACTCTGTTTCCAAGGTAAGCAAAACAAGGTAAAGGGATACTTCATGTCTGCCAAACCAGACACATTGTCTGAACAGTAAACTAAATTTGAAATGAAGATCAGAGTAAAATGCTTTGAATGGAACCATGAATGGTCAATATAGGATGTAGATAATAATCGGAACATGGAGGTAAAACAATCTAGAATGATAATTTCTCGTGAAAAAATGGAACATAACATACATTATGTACTCGATATCATCAAAGTCTGGACCTATGAAAAGAAATGTTAAACATTTCCGTAACCACTCCTTCATGGTGTTTGCATTATCGCCAACATAGACTGGCAGTAGTATGTGGAAAACATGATTGTATAATGTGCCGAGGAATTGTACGTAGACAAGCTCTTGAAAAACGTTCAGGTTTTTCTGTTTGTAACTACTTTCAAAGAGACTATTTACTCTATAACCTATAATTACTTACGAAATAATATTATCGTATCGTGATACATGTTGTAAGGCAGTTTTACATAATATTTTTGACAAGTATTGCTTTTGAAATGGAGCGTGAAATATGGTATCATGGATAATAGCTTATATTAAACGACCCATTGCCTTTATGCACCGTTCATTACATGTATGTTCAATTAAGTACACCGCTCGCTGCAAGTCTAATGTCCTCATTGAGCCGTACAGAAATCATCCATCAAATCGCAGCATTTATTTTTCAATCAACACAATACGTTGTTTAACTAAATATGTTCAGGTTTACTTAAAGGATAATCTATCATTACTAAGTACTACACTCTCATCAGGATAAACTCTTGCGCTATTTACTGCCATTACATCATCCATTTGACTGTTAACCTGAAAAATATGTGGGGTAATCGAAAATAATGAATAGTGATACAAACAAGAAAATAGTATGCACATCACCCTAAATCCCCTCTCAGTCTGCAGAGTTCTGTGAAGTGATTTTGCAGTTGCATTTTATTTTATGCTACGCACAAACATCCCCTATCCATTAACTTTTAAGTTGTGTTTTTCTGTACAACGATTAGGAAAGATTCCTTCAAATCTATTAAGCTACAAAACTCATGTTTTCCTCCAAATAAGTATTACTGTATATCAAATAATTTAACTGAATATATAACAGCCGATCCTGGTTGATCTTGAAAACTATCAAGTACCGTATGTCCAAATTATAATCGACTTCTAGAGAAATCATTTCTTTACATACTAGCCAAGTTTCATGATATATCGTCCAAAACCATTCAAAGTGTGTATATTTGACGAGCACCAGGTGACGCTTTACGATCCATATAACGTCAACGCCAAGACTCGCCAACGACGTCACGCTTCCTCAGTTTTCCAACGAACTCCCATTCGTAAGCGTCACACTTGAAAAATTATACGTCGAAATTGTTATCACCTAATTTAAAAAATATATTTCTTTACATACTGTCAAAAATTCATTAAACGTTTTTCAAAATGGACAGCTTGACCAGTGCGGAAAGTGTAGGAAGCGACCTGGCGTAAGTTTTCGTTTTGGTCGGTCCATATGATGAATTTTGTTCTGCTTCCTGTCAACGCCAAATAAAACGCCGGAGAATCTTAAAAACAACTGCCGAATTACCCTGATGTATTGTGCTATGGATGTTACATAATGTATCGTTTCTCCGGATACTATTCTATGTTATATACGGTATAACACAATGCCTAGTAAATGGCAGTCACTCAATTACGTCGTCTTATGTGGTGATTTTTTAATATTGTAACGCTTACAACGTTGCTATATTACTTCATTAATCCATCAAATATGACATCATCACTATGAATCATTGTATAAAAAGTTAAAAACTCGCCAAAATATGCCAATTATTCTAAATATATATGTTTTGGCTCGATGCGGCTAAAACTACTTAAGTATTATAGTCATTAAATATTTAAATTCATTTTTGTGATACATACGTTTTACGTGCTGAACCGTATAATGGACCTTGTCACGGGTTACAAATACATCCATTTATCAAATACGACGTATACTGATATAAAATAATTTCGTCAAATACACGTGCTATGGTTGTAGAAATTTCCATGCAAAAATATAAACTATATTATTATATTGGTGTAAATAAGAATTATACTCTATTCTGGGACAACCCTCGTATGTGCCTGATGTAAGTGCAATTTAAATGCTTTCCGTTTAAAACTCTTACATCTTCTTTGTGCTCGAGTTCAAATTCCATTGGTGACAACATTGACAAGATGATACCATTTACTGTATTCAAAACGATTGACATTGATAGACAAAGTGATGTTAAAACGACCGTTATATATTGATCTAGGGTTACACACCTGCTAACAATCATTACATACATTGAAAGTGCATTGGTTCGTCACTAGTTTTAAAACTAACTGCACAAAATTATGCTGATCTGAAACGACAAACTGGCTGTGTTGACTGGTATTTTTCAACAATTCATTGGCCATGTAATGTAAAGCAACTTCACAGGAGCATTGTCCCACGCGTACGGAAACAACCTTTTGACATTAACACGGATTGATTTTGTTGGTGTGAATAACGCACCAGATTATGAACTTCTTAATGCATTGCTTTGCAAGATACACGTTTGCTATTTGCTCAACGTGTGGAGGACATGATCCTGAATTTGTTAGGCTACGTTAATCGATAATATTGTTCTGAACCCGGCGATTTCTTCAAATGTCATTAGCTAATGAAGATATTTGTATTCATTATCTTGTTTTGGCGTTATTGCATTGCGTTCTGACTATAATAGTATTATAAGTGTTGGTCTATGACATACCAAAAGGAGTTGATACATGATAAATGACTCCTAGTAGATACCTCTATATTATAACATTCGAGAGCCATTTACCATACCACAACTCATTTTGGTATATCCCACATCTTACTTTTCGATGTGCTCCATTTGTACGTTATTAACCAAATCAAATAGTCGGAGATGTATTTGGCAATATTAATTAAGACCCTGTTCATACATTAATGAAAACGTAATTGACTTATACCAAAAAGGCTACACACATTGTTATACATTTTTTTCAATAAACAATAGGATTTGTTCCGCTCGACAGTAATTAAGTTCATATTGTAAAGGCCATGGCAAATATCCGCTAATAAGATCAAACACGTTTTTTACAGTTGCAAATACCAAAGTTGCTTCAAGACAATTGATTTGGCCTATTTAGCGGACAATATTTCCATCGATGGTTAGCCATTTAATTATGAGTCTCATTATTTAATCTTACAAAGTGTTCTGTGTTTTGGTATAGGGCTAGTTATTTTCATTTCGTGAAATGAAGAGTGCCGTGCCAGCTGCACATTTTGTCACTAAATATTAAATAAGTTGGTTTTATAATCAATTGGGAAGTGTGTGGATTCGTTCCAGGCGAGACGGAAATAATGTAGTTTGCTTTGTTATTGCATTTAGTATGCAGTACTTGTCGGAGACGACAAATGATTTTAACGCAACCAGACATTAATATACAACTAGGTGACCACCAAAATCATTTCAGAATTGTTGAAAGAATGTTTAAATTATCAGCTATGCTTGGTATGCGCTAGGAATATCATAATTTTTACATCGCAAATATATGTCAAACTATGTTTGTTATGTCAGGACCGTAGGCCACTATTGCATCTGGTACATGTAAGTACTTGTTATCTAGCACACGGACTTTCTATTGGATTTTTGAAAGAATAACTGGCAAATTATATGTTATATTTTGGCATTTACTTAACTCTTTGAAACAATTACAAACGTTATAAAAATGTGATCGTTGAGAATTCATATTGTTTCGTCAAATGTGCGCTTGTCTGGTCGTGCATCAGACCTTCTTTCCGTACAGAATTAGACGTGATTATGAGCTACGTAACACTCGCTGTTCATGTGCCTTACCTGCCTGAAAATGGTATCCTCTAGCCGCGTTCTCTGTTGTATATGATTATCTCGTGCATTCATTCTATTTTATTGACAGACATAAATCATATGTATCGGTATTTCATAAATTGAACATTACCCCAAGAAGATCTATACATGTGACAAATGTCTTCTCTGGATAATGTTGTATTGGTGTCAACAAGCACAAACCCTTTCGAAAGTATTTTAATCGCTCGTATACAGACTTTACAACCTCAAAAGTAACCACTTTCATCATGGGAGGTGCAAATCTCGTTGTTAACACTATATGATAAATAGATCATTTATTGAAAAGATTCTGTTAAACTGATGAAGGTTAATGTTGATAGCATATTAACTGATAAATACTTCACATAGTTCGTTATGATTTGAGTTTACGACATGTTTAAATTGAAACCTCTAAATAGTGCACTCGAATATCCTGTGTTACCTGACAAGTACGTTCATCGTAAAACTGCTGATTTGGCAATAAGTAACACTCTATGTAGAAGGTATAACAGTGCACTATTAATGTAATTAACACAATCAGTGCAAATAATGATTAAACTTCAGCAATTCAAGACGGATGATAATATTCTTTTTCGACTCTTGCTGTGCTCGCTTTACTTTATACTTTTATTGTGGTGGATTGAAGACACATAGGATACGATGAAAACTTGTATTGTCCCTGATCACTTGCACATATAAATTTATGAACATATTAATTTCCTTATTTCAATCGCCTGTGTTATGTCTTTGAAGTTCATACGGAAAGGATGGCATCATCTAACCACATACGCAAGAGACAAACTCAGACCTGACCATCTGCACCCCCTACAAAGCATTAACCTGACTATCGATCGTTATGGTTCGTTCCACGGTGCTTTAATTCTCACTGTTAGTTAATGGATGAAAATAATTACTTACATGTAACAAGTAACTACAATCTTTTACACGTAAACACGAAATTCAATACGTTGTCAGACTTGGATATAATTACCTCTTCCGAAGTGTATAATGTCCACAGTCATGTTCCATTGGTTATTAATTCTCATACAGTTTATTACATAACATGTCTATACAAATTATATATAAATTCTCTAGGGTATCGCAATTAAACATTGGAGATAGTATATACACGTGATTATGAGATGTGTTGTATATAGTTCTGTATTGACATTCGTACTTTCTTCGTCCTGCGGTCTACAACAGAGGCTGCAAACATAGTGTACGCTATAGACAAAAAGTGTGTACGCCACTGCTGTCTCTATTCTGATATCTTTCATGGGCTTGCTATATATATATATATAACGTGAATGATGCCCACTGAAGATGCAGTTACAAACGTAATTTGTAAATAAGAAAGGATGACGCACCCAAGACAATATTGTGCTTTGGTAAGGACTTGTGAATGTAGTAAACGTGACTTGTTTTTACTGTCTCGAATTCATTAAGAACGTTTCCATACGACAATGATAAGGTATACAAGTGCAAACACTCGTGGAAATGTGTTTATCAGCGTGTCTATACTTTTTATGAACTTGTTGTCAGTGTCATAGAAATTAATGTAATATATAATCAATGTGGTTATGTTGCCAAATTTAATGCTGATTGGTTTCGTTGGTATCAAGAGAGGTATGCATTGTTGTACGTACGTTGTTTAAAACAGCTTGCCAACTAATTAATCACCAAGCATTTTTTTAATATAACTCAAACTACGTACACAACGTACAGTATATGAGTGACAGGTTTTGGCAATTTGAACAGCATATAACGGAATGTTTTATATTTTCATACACTAATGAATCATGTCTCAATTCTAGTTTTGAAGTGATTTTAGGATATACTGGAACCGAACTCAAGTTCTTCATTAACTGTTCATCAATATTCATAAAAAGTACTATTACGTAAAATTGAAACAGAAATATAATGTCACTCAAACATAGTAAACATCTATATTGCTTTTAAAACGTAATGTATACATGTACAAATTGAAATGTGTCGGCTTCTACATTTTACCTATCACTAATAAGGAAACTCTTGCTACTCAGCGTACTCTTGGTTCGAATGTCTGTGTACATTCTTTCTTTGAAAGAACTGACAGCGGATGTATTTTGTATCTATTATCCTCGACTACAAATCCCATTGTTGACAGTTGATAACAGTGTATGAGCCATTTACCTTTTGACCTCAATGTAGTGTTCTTGAATGATATCGTTATTGAGCGATGTTTAAATGATCGATTGATCATGCTATGTGGTAAGTACTTATTTGAAGTTACCTACCTGCTACCAATCATAACATGCATAGCCAGCACATGATTGTATTTGTGATATATGTTTGTCTACGTTAATTTCTAGTCAATATTTTGTATGAAAATAATTCTCAGAATATAAGAGTAACGTCAAATAACTAAACACTATTTGACACAATACTACATAGTTTACTACACCCACTAAAAGAAATAGTCTCCCTATGGAGACTCGAACGTATGTTTCCTTGGAAAGAACAATGTCCAGGGGATTTTAAAATGTCAAACGGAACTTAAACGCTAAAATTCTGAAAACAGCCTTCTGAAATAGATAAATTCTTTTTTTTTATTGCATTAGCACTTCAAATTAACACCCAATTGTGAAGGAGATAAAGTAATCTGTCTTTACGGAGTGGGTTAACTTTTACCTTGATTGTGTATTTGCAAAATATTACTTAATTATGTGTCATTCAAGTGTGTTAAGAAACGTCGCAAATGTGGCCTTTAGAAATGTAATAACAAAACATTGGTTCAAGAAGCACATTTTGTAATCGGGCAGGATAGTATTTAAGCACAACTGCCAAAAATGCAAATACAATGACATATATAGTTACGACGTGAATATTTTGTGCTTAACCAGTGAATAACCGATACTGAACGTTTGTATCTACTCAGTTCTGTATAATAAATTTTACATGTGTTGACAGACTACGTATGAAAACACATTACTTAGCAGGGAATGAAATATTTATAAACATTCTGAGTCAATGAACCTCACATATCACACCAGCGGGTACATTGTATTTTCATAGGTTAATACCACTTTATATATAAATAATAATCAAACGTATTACGTAGTCAAATTTGTTATATTGGTTCACTAACCTCGTTCGCTGCCACCAGTATAATGATGAATAATAATAAATAGTTATTTATAAAGGCAATGGCTTTAAAGTTTTACACCACTTCTGAAAACTAAGTATTGTCTTTACTAGGAAGATTGTATTCCATTTGTCAGAATGAAAGTAAAATACAATTAGCAAGTAATTTTATTCCGTAATTAATTTCACTTTTCGGCATTTTCAGAAGATCGAATTTTTCATTCTGTTTTTTTTCAGCCTTTAATGTACGGTATTAATGAACGATACAATGGAATGCAACAGTCGTTCTTGTTTATAGTTAAAAGAAATACTAACTATATCATCAAAATGAGGAATTATAAATAAAAGTGATAAAGGTAAAGTGTTTGTTTATTATAGTGTCACCCCTATTGAAAGGGCCAGCCAATTTGACTTATGAGACACCTATTTTTCTTGCGCCCAGAACCTCCCGAATCCCTTCTCATATTGCCGGGCGCCTGGCAGAGATGGACCTACGGTAACCATTCTTTAACTAGCTGGCGGCTCACCAACCGGTCGCATCAGTTATAACCCAGCTTCCGCCGGGATTCGAACCTTCGACCTTCCGCTCAAGAGGCGGGCGTCCTAACCACTAGGCCACGGTGGCGGTATATAATAAAACTAGTTGTATAATTTATTAACTTTAAGTGTGAATTAGTTGATTAAATTAGTACGATAAAACGTAGTTTGTTCTTAAATTATGGGGCATCAACTTTAAATGATGCAGTAGATAAATATTCCCAGGTAAACACAGGCTGTTTTGGATTATTGGTATGCAATGTCCCATTGTGTTGAAATATAGTGGTTTCGGTTTCCAGGAAGGCAAAACGAGGTAAGGGGATAGTACATGTATACCAAACCAGACAAACTATCTGTACAGTAGACTTAATCAGGAATATAGATCAGAGTAAAATAGTGTGAATGGAATCAAGAGTGGTCAAGATATAGTATGGCGATAATTATCGGAACATGTAGGTACAGCAATCCTGAATGATCATTTCTAGTAAACCATTGGCACATAACATACATTACGTAGTCATGAAGAGAATGGTTAAACATTTCCGTTACAATCCCTTCATAGTACATGCATTTGCATTATCGCCAACATAGACTGGCAGTAGTACGCGGAAAACATTATTGTCTTATGTGCCGAAGCATTGTGTGTAGAAACGTTTAGGTTTTTCCGGTTGTAACCACTCTTAAAGAGTCGGGTTGACTATTGACTACACTATAACCCATAATTACTTACAAAATAATGTTATCTTGATAAGTCAGTCTCACAGATTATTTTGGGCAGGTATTGCTTTTGAAATGGGGCGTGAATTATGGTATCTTGGATAAAAGCTTATATTAAACTATTCAATGCCTTTATGTACTGCTCATTACACGTATGTTAAATTAAGTACAACGCTGGCAGCAAGTCTATGTTCCTCAATGAGACGTACAGAAATCATCCATCAAATAGCAGCAATTATTTACGAATCAACACAATACGTTGCTTACAAAATGTATCTGTATATGTTCAGGTTCACGTACAGGAGAACGGATCATTACAACAAGATTACACTATCCCCATGAAACACCCTTGTAGTTCAATAACATCATCACTTCTATTGTCTACCTGGTGAATACTCGGGGTGATCAAAACGAGAGGATTAGTGATATAAATATGAAAAATCGTAAGCACCACACAATATACCCCCTCCGTCTGTTTTGTTTAGTATTTTGGTTGCATTCTTATATTACCACGAGAAATAATTTGTGAGGCTTTAGGGATAAACCATATTGTGTTATTCTAAAACTTTCATAGACTACAGTTTTATCAACTTATTCAGCTGCTAGTTATTTTCCAGCAGATCGATATGTGCTTGTTATGCTTTGGGTGCCCATCGCCATTGTTTTCATATGAAACACATGCACCTTATTGTATTGGAGTTCAAACATCAGTGTTGACATGTATGAAACATTAGCGATGTTGACCTTGATTGACAAAGCAATGTTAAAATGACTGGTAAGTATTGATCCGGGGTTACCTACCTTTTACAAATCACATCATACAAAAATACTGATTTGTGATGATAAACTGATCCATTGACCATGTGTGATGAAATGTGTTGAAAATCATTCACAAGTTCACAGGAGCCTTGGTCCACGCTAACTGACGCAGTCATTATTCTAAACACAGATTTTCCGTTCGTATGAAAACAAACAGTCTGCGTGCAAGACACAAATGAGATATTTACTTGTAAAACAATTAAACTTTTCAACGTGTGGAGTAGATGAATATTTTGTGCTTAACCAGTCAATAACCGATACTGAACGTTTGTATTTACTCCGTTCTGTATAATATATTTTACATGTATTGACAAAATACGTATGAAAACACATTACCTAGCAGGGAATGAAATATTTATAAACGTTCTGCCATTGTATGTGTATATATTAAAGGGGTAAAATATGAGTATTTTGATGTTAGATATTTTTTTTAATTTTTCAAAAAATAAGATATAATTTTGTAGATGTTGCGGCTTAAGTGATTCCGACACTTAGATTACATACACATTGACATTTATGGCCACGCCATTTAATCGGATGTTACTTTGCGATAACAGAGACTTGATCGCCGATTTAATTTGATTACGTCTGTTGCATCACAAGGGAAGACATTTTTATAATCGTGAAACCCTTTCTCTGCCTAAATTACTTATCGGTCACTAAGCGGGGTTTCTGCGATACGCAATCTTTAAGTATGAGGTTATCAATTTGTATAATTAATTGGTGTTGCATATTTTTTATGACTCCATACCTTTAGGAGATTAGTAAGCATGTCAATTTCTATTGGTCGGCTGAAAAGTCGGGGACACAGGGAAACATCTGATTGGTCATTTTTGTGATTGATTCTCCGTGCTTGGAGCAGAAATTCGATCTGCACATCAGTTTATGTTCAACCAACTGTGTGTGCAGATCATCAAAATAATTAAATAAATAAATACTTTTATACATTTTAAATTGGAGTTTGTTCCCTGTTTCCCCAGGTAAGCCAAATACTGTATTAATTATACTTGTATTTTGTTTAATGTTGATAGATTGTTTTTATTTAGTGCACTTAATAGTAGAACTACTTTTATACACTGATTAGAATATGTACTGTATTAGCAAGAGTTAGCTCCCGTGCGGAAAACTCTCTAAAAAAGAAGTTTTCGGTCATTAGTCATTTGTAAATTGACTGTTTTATTTTACGTTAAATTCATGCTTAAAAATTGAGGATCAACTATGTGTTTGATTTCAATCATTTCAAATAAAAATGTAAGTACCAAATATTTGATTAGAGTAATATGGCAATTATTAATCGTTTGAAAATTCACAGTTGAAAACTGAAAGTTTATCCGAAATTATCCGAAAAGTACTCTGCTTTTACTGAACCTTATTTTGTGTTGATTTTACATGGAATCATATTATTAATTGTAGATTTTATTGAATACTGTTGAAATGATAGGCTATTTTAGTTACTTTATTCAACATGTATACATTACATATATATTTGAGAGAATGCCATTTAAATTACAAATTGAATTAATTAAATGCTTAGCATTCTAAATTATATTCACTCTAGTGTCTACAATATTGATGAGTAATATTTTATATGCATTTTATGCTTATCTTTATTCTTTATCATATATTGAAAAGTTATCTTCTCTATTTCTTATTGAGTTTTATGTTCAACCAACTGTGTGTGCAGATCATCAAAATAATTAAATAAATAAATACTTTTATACATTTTAAATTGGAGTTTGTTCCCTGTTTCCCCAGGTACCAACAACAAGGTCATTACGTCATCATCACATCATCATCATCAGCTTCGTCAGCATCGATACTCCCGGGTAACATCACATGACCCGGTGACAGCAAAACACACCAAAATCGTGTTTGTAATAACTGGTGGAGGTAAACAGTACGGTTCCGCTCACTCTCACATGAGACCACAAAATCAATATTGGTTAAGAGGGTTGGAAGATCCAACCGAACAAATTGACGAGGACGACTACTCAGAGGACGATACCACAGAAGCTGAAGAAAGTGTAGAAGACGATCTCTCTATTCAGCAAGAGGAGATCCTCGAAAGAACTGTTATAGACATGTCCAAGCCACATATCAGGCTAAGTCAGTTTTCAGGTAATCCTGAAGAGAACCCTACACAATGGTTAAAGTACTTTAATGCATATATTAAGACCAACCAACAAGAAGGAAAGGAAGCAGACATCCTCCCTTTCTACTTTCAATCTCATGCCAAGGTTTGGTATGATTCATTGACGACTGGTGACCAGGAGAGCTTTGACATTCTGAAAGAAAAATTCATCAAGCGTTTTACCAATACTGATGCAAGTGCTTCATTATGGGACATAAAACAGTATACCGAAGAAACGTGTCAGGACTATTTCACCAGGTTTCTTAGACTTGCCAGTGGAGTCACCTTGGATGATAACGGGAAAATACAGTTACTGATCAGAGGTCTTAGACCAAAAATACAAAACCAGGTCATTATGAAAAACCCACTTACTACAGACGCTACTCGCGAGGCAATGCTACTTGCAGAGAGAACAGAGAGGCTCGAAGTGAATGTGGCCAGTAACTCCTCTGCAATGGAAGACATTATCAAACAATTCAGAGATGAACTATTTCAACATAGACAATCGGTGAGTGCAGTTGACACATCTACTAGACCTTCTCAGAAACAACAGTATGATAGGTACCAAAGTGAGGCTCCACAAAGAAAACAACAGTATGATAGGTACAGAGGTGAGGCTCCACAAAGAAAACAACAGTATGAGGGGCGCCAACAGCAATTCAATGACAGAACATGCTGGAACTGTGGTCTACTGAATAAAGGTAGGAGTTTTCCTCATTTAGACTGTCCTGCTAAGTCATGTCTCTGCTTTCATTGTAAAGTGATTGGGCACTATCCAAGCTTATGTTTTACCCATAATAGATCTAGGTCAGGTAATAGATTGGAAATTGGGCCTACCCAGTCCAGGCATCTGTCTAAGGGTAGGCAAGTACAAAAAGAATCTAACAGAAAAGTAAACAGTGCTAAGTCTAAATGGAATGTTAAGCAAAGAAAATGTGCTAAGAGAATATTTAAATCAAATCATCAAGATTCTAATACCAGTTCTGAACCCCAAGATAGAGATGACGGTAGCCACTCAAACTGTAATTCGACAGCATCAGTCAATTTGGCCACTTCTTTGATAAAAAATACAGTCTTAATGTCAGTAGGCGGCCGAAAAACTCAAGCTTTAGTGGACACTGGTGCTTCTATTTCTTGTGCAGCCAGATCCTTTTTGAAAAAAACACATGTAAAAACTCAAAATCTCCGTGAATCGCATATTAAAACTGTGGTAGGTGTTGGTAATACTAAGCATTCAGTTTTAGGTACTTTGGATATTGAATTCAAAATTTCTGGGGCAGTATTGACACACAAATTCTATATTTTGGAAGAATTAAACCATCCTATGATTATTGGTTTAGATTTTATTCAGCAACATAAGGTCAAGTTGGATTTTGATAGGAAATTGTTTTTAATGGCTGATGAGGTAGTAGTTGCTAGCTTAAATACAACTGAAAATGGACTCGCTAGAGTGCAGAAAGAAACTTGTATTGAACCGGGTCACATGACTGCAGTTCCTGTAAGAATTTCAAAGAGAGACAAAAATGAAGTTGTTTTATTGGAACCCAGTCCGATTCTACAATCTAGGTCACTAATTGGTGCAAAAAGTTTGGTAACAGTTAGGAAAAAGTCTGCTTTTATCAATGTTATAAACCCAACTAGCAAGAGTATAGTATTAAATAGCAATAGGGTTATTGCATTTGTTAACAGTGTGGACCCACATCAAGTATTCTCTCTTGATGATTCCGAAAGTCAGTCTGTCAATGTTGATACTGCCAGTGCATCCTCGGATGACAATGTTCGGTCTTATTCTGATATACATTTTGATTTATCTTCATCATGTATATCTGAGGAGGAAAAACAACAGCTAAGAGATTTGCTGGCACAAAATGTTGATAGATTTTCAACTTCAATTGATAACATTGGGCTTACAGATGTTTATCAGCATACTATTGAAACAAAACCTGATGCTAAACCTGTTCATTTATCATTTTATAGACAACCCCCAAACGTGAAAACCGAAATTGACACTCTGGTTGACACTTTCATAGATGCCAACTTGGCTAAGCCTTCTGATTCAATATGGAACTCACCGGTCGATTTAGTTCGGAAAAAAGATCAAACGTTCCGCTTTGCGGTTGATTATAGGAAGCTGAATGCTGTGACTGAAACTATTTCTCACCCCATGCCTAGACTAGAGGATGCATTTGATGCAATTGGCCAAGCTGGGGCCAAAATATTTAGTTCAGTTGATATATCATCTGCCTTTTACCAAATTCCCCTTGACCCAGCTACAAGGCATAAGGCAGCCTTTGTGACTCATGATGGTGTGTATGAATTTCTTAGAATGCCTTTTGGTCTCAAAAATGCTCCCATGAGTTTTCAGATGGTCATGTCCAAGGTTCTAAAAGGTATGAATTGGAAAAATGTGCTGTGCTATATTGATGACATTTTGATATTTTCCAAAAACTTCAAAGACCACTTGGTGCATTTGAATGAACTTTTTGAAAGGTTAAGAAACGCTAATCTGACACTGAAGCCAGAAAAATGCTCATTTGCAGTTGATCAGGTGCTATATTTGGGTCATGTGATCACTGCAGATGGTGTTAAGGTTGACAATTCAAAAATAGAAAAAGTCATTCAATTTCCAGTGCCTAAAACTCAAACTCAAGTGAGGTCATTCTTAGGTTTGTGTAATTATTACCGTAAATACTGTAAAAATTACTCCAAAATTTGCCTTCCTTTAAACAAATTACTACAAAAATCTCAAAATAAGAAAATTGAATGGACTGAGGATTGTCAAGCAGCATTTGAGTCTTTGAAGAAGTGTCTAACTACTGCACCAATACTAGGATACCCCGTCATGGACAGGAAATTTATATTGACCACAGATGCTTCTGGGAAAGGACTAGGCTACATCCTCTCTCAAAGAGACGACCATGGTAGGGAATATGTTATAGCTTATGGTGGTCGTGCCTTGAGACCACCTGAAAAGAATTATGGAATTACAGAACTGGAATGCTTAGGAGTACTAGAAGGGATTAGGACATATAAACACTACTTACAACACCAACCCTTCACTGTTTATACTGATCATAAGGCTCTACAATGGTTAAAGAATACAAAAGACACATCAAGTCGGCTTGGAAGATGGGCAATTGAATTCCAGAACTATGACTTTGAGATAATTTATAAGGAAGGTAAGAATATGCAAGCGGATGCTCTATCTAGAATGTACGACAACAATGCTTCAGAGGATATGCTAAGTGAACCTAACAAACAGATGGGAGAAGCAGTGATGACAATCCATACAGACCGACAGGTGGAAATTGATGATGATCATGCTGGGGTTCAACATGTTCAATCTTTAGACCTCACGGATAATATGTCTTTACATAATTGTGACAGTCTAACAGGTTGTACTGAACAAACAGCATCGGTTTATCATCAATTAGATATCACATACGGAGGTAACATAGAAGTAAATACACTGGAGGGAGATACTCAGAACATTGAAAAGGAACGTCAGGAGCAGGAGTATACTGTCTTCGAGAACCAAGATGACTTTGTGAAACTCCAGCAGGAAAGCAGGGATTTTTGGGATATCTATGCTTACATAGCATCTGACTCTCAAACCCATCCGAATGATGACCAGAGGGCGAAGAGGGTGATGCGCGAGGCAGATCACTATGTACTTGAGAATGGTGTTCTGTATCGTAAGTACTATCCTAGAAGCCGAGGAGTTAAGAACCTTGAAAGGGTTGTACAACCACTGGCTTTGCCTGAAAAGTTCCGCATGGATGCCATCATAGGATACCATGATAGCAAGGTAGGAGGATGTCATCTTGGTAAGCAGAAAACTTACGATAAACTTAGGATGAAGTACTACTGGCCAAGCATGTATCAGGATGTTTTTGATTATGTATCTTCCTGTGATGCATGTCAAAGGACAAAGGTCAATAGGCATCCCCATCAACCACCCTTGACCCCGATGCCAATCATGAAACCATTTCAGAGGTATCATATGGATATTCTTGGTAGCTTTCCTAAAACTTCTGAGGGTTACCAGTGTATTCTACTGATAGTTGACAGTGGGAGTAGATGGCCGGAAGCTTTTCCATTACGGACCCAGGAGGCTAGGGAAATCGCGGACATCCTGTATAATGAGGTTTTCACCAGGTATGGACCAAGTTTGAGTATTGTGTCTGATAGGGGGGCTAACTTCATGTCAAAACTAATAGCAGCACTCTGCGAGTTGTTTGATATTAAGAAGCACTCTACCAGTTCATATCATCCTCAAACTAATTCTACCTGTGAACGTATGAATGGCACCATACTTCAGATGTTGAGGCCTTACGTCACGAAGGATCAGAAAAATTGGCACACACTCTTACCCAGTGTTATGATGGCTTTACGAGCATCTCCAAATGAAGCTACGCTAATGTCCCCATATGAAATGTTATTTGGTATTCCAATGACTCTACCAATTGATTTACAGCTAATTCCCAAACAAACCCTTAGTAGAGACGCCCAACAATTCTTTAATACCATAATAGAAAGGCAATTGTTAGTACGTGATATTGCTCACCAAAACAAATTAATTCTTCAAGAGAAAACAAAGGAAAGGTATGATAGAAATGCTAAAATTCCCCAATATAAGGTTGGTGATAAGGTGTTCTTGGAAAATTCCCAGACCCGAGTGGGACTGTCCCCAAAGTTAACAGCTAAGTATGATGGACCATATATAATATTTGAAGAAGGTCCCAACTACACATACAAACTACGGAAGGTGGAGAATAACAAGTGTACTTGTTTCCAAAACGCATCTAGGATGAAACCATATAATGACCCAGCTAACAGAAGGCTAGGTACAAACCATGAAAATGATGTGAATGATGAAGGAACTCCAGCAACAACAGACACAAATGCACAGGAAGAACAACAAACTCCATCAGGACCTACAGAGAAGGGTAACCAACCCATAGTAGCTCCTGATGTTCAAAAACCCAAACCACAGGTAGCAGAACCACAGCAGGTGGTAACTCAAAAACCCAAACCACAGGTAGCAAAACCACAGCAGGTGGTTACTCAAAAACCCAAACCACAGGTAGCAGAACCACAGCAGGTGGTAACTCAAAAACCCAAACCACAGGTAGCAGAACCACAGCAGGTGGTTACTCAAAAACCCAAACCACAGGTAGCAGAACCACAGCAGGTGGTTACTCAAAAACCCAAACCACAGGTTGCAGAACCACAGCAGGTGGTAATTCAAAACTCAAAGACAAAGATGGTTGTTGATTCAAATCTCAGGTCAAATAATAAGGGAAATAAGAAAACCCAATGGTTTGACTGTGAGGCAATAAACTATAGGAGGTACAAAAACAAATCTCAATATCTAATAAAGTGGGCTGACGGAAGCCCCAACACATGGGTTCTGAGTAGGAATGTCTCAGATCTAGCTAGACAAGATTATCATAGAAAACACCCTAGTAAGAAAAAGAAATACTTTGTACGGGTTGAAAATGATAAACATTAAAAAAAAAACATAAGTAATAAAATAGTTATGCTGTTTAAACTTAACACATAACATAAAAAGCCCTATTACCGTACTACTCCTTTTCAATGCTCTAGTTTGGGGGTGACACATCCAGTATGTTGCAGGGCTCTGGATGAACATGCATGAGGCTGTTTGTCTTATGCTTTGTAGGGACCAAAACCTACAAGCTGGTCTTGTGTATTATAGTGCTATGTGAGTCTCGCGAACCCACAACCTGGTTCTCTACATAAGTGTAAGACTGGTCTCATTGTTGTTTCAGGTTGGAGCTTCCCTGGCTTGTTGTTTGTGATTGTCCTTATGCTGAGCATTGGATCGGGGAGTAGCGAAAAGTTGCTGCAGAGACTTAACTACGGTATATTGTTCAAAACAGAGGGAGAATTGATAATGGCAAGCGAGCAATGGTTACATACCTTTGAGATCGTTATGCCAAGACGCGTATTGACGCCAAATTTAAAAGAATGTATGAAGAATGCTAGCAACTGCATATCAGTGACTAATGTCTTAACCCGGCAAATAAATGCCATTAAGTCAGAAACATCAGCTAGGTTAAATAACACCATTAGGACTGTCCGAGAATTGGTACCTGAAGGTCTCCCGTATAAATCTAAAAGTAAGAGAGCATTACTAAACTTTGTAGGCCAACTATCCAAGAGTTTGTTCAACACAGCAACAATGGATGATGTCAATATATTAGCAAGCCATATCAATGCTTTGACTAAAAACTCATTAAGGGCTAATCAGGCACTTGTTCAACATCAAGAACAACTCAGTTCATACATTTCCTCAGCCAACACACGAATGAATAACTTGATGAGTGGAATTAAGGCAAATGAAAAACAAATTATAACTCTGCATGATCAAATACAAAGTGGAATGCATGACCTAGAACAACAATATCTCCTCATGATGTCTATTTTATCGCAACAAATTGAAAAGTCAGCACATTTAAATCATGAGCTGGATGAGTTGAAAAATTCAATTGTTGACTTAGTCAAGGGAAGGTTATCTCCCTTACTTATATCCCCAGGAACAATTAGATCTACCTTGAGAGATATTCAAAATATTATCAATGTTAAATTTCCTGGATTTTATTTAGACAATATTTCTCCACAATATTTCTATTCTTCGAACAACTTCATTTATACAAGAAATGGTACATCTCTGTATGTTTCAATCAAAGTACCACTAAGTCACCAGAAACAAGCTTCCACACTGTACTCAGTACTTTCCTTACCAGTTCCAATCAACAGTACTTCCACTCATGCTACTCAACTGTTGGACCTGCCAGAATATTTCCTTATAACCGAAGACAAGCAATATTTCGCCTTCTTGAATGAGAAACAGGTTTCCCAATGTTCAGGATATAACACCAAACATTGTCTCTTTAACATTGCTTTAACCCCGGTTACCACAGAAACCTGTGTTTATGCTTTATACTCAAACGACAAAAACTCAGTCAACAACCTATGTGATTTCAGATATATCCACAATGCAGTTACACCAAAACTCATAGAAGTGAATCCAACATCACTCATTGTTTACAAAACACCATTGCTTTCCCTGCAATGTTCTCAGGAACAGAAAATGGTTAAAGGTTGTGAATACTGTATAATCTCACTACCATGCTTATGTTCAATTACCACCGCAAACTTTTATTTAGCCCCAAGATTAGCTGACTGTCAGAATACAACAAAGAATGTCACTATAGTACACCCGTTTAGTTTAATTTTGTTACAGAAATTTTTCAACAACAAAGAATTGCAAAACTTACATGCAGACACAATTCTCAAGTCACCATTAAATATGTCGGTTCCAG
Organism: Spisula subtruncata; assembly: GCA_963678985.1. Taxonomy (NCBI): domain Eukaryota; kingdom Metazoa; phylum Mollusca; class Bivalvia; order Venerida; family Mactridae; genus Spisula; species Spisula subtruncata. The sequence goes on from OY787660.1 coordinate 7,016,987, forward strand.
ATTTTCAATTTTATAAGCATAATATGGATTCCATTTTGGCTGATGATAAGAAATCACATTTAAGCTTAGCTAAAATTGCTGAAGCTGCAAAAAGGGATGGGGTCATTTACAAGTCCATGTCAGATCCTCTCTTGTCTGGTGAGATCAATCTCAATTCTGGTTGGACGGATCTTAAATCTGTATTCATTGTTATCAGTATGAGTGCATCAATCATAAGTATAGGTATTGTGTTTGTTATGTTTATCAGATTAAGGAAACTTAGCACTGCCTTATTAATATTGCAACAAATTAAAACAATTAAAGCTGATGAAATCCCTTCATTCATTTACAGAAAGGTAACAGAACAACCTGGTCAAAATTTCAGCTTTGACATAGATTTACAATGGGATCATGCTATATTTTTCATTTGTATCATTATCTTGTTATTTTTAATTATAATTTGTGCCCGCACATTCAAAAGAAAAAGTAAATCCCAGATCTGTCTGGAATTATCTAATGGCAAAACATCTGTTTTATTACCAGTTATGAACTTGCCTGTTGCACCCACTCATTGTAATATAAAGGTTCCAGAATGTATTTCTGATGTGACTGTTCAGGGAAATGTTTGCGCCCCAACTATATCTGTTAATTGGCCTGGATTCTTTGTTACTAAACCCTTCTCCGAGGAGGACTGGATAGTGCCTGATCAGTTTAGATTAAGTCTGTTGAACTACCTGACTGTTAAAAACATGCTGAAATCTCCTTTTTGTGCTTATATTCTTATCAAGCACCACTCAGTATTAATACCTCTTACTGCAGACATGACAAAACATCCATATTTCTCCAATTGGACAGTCTAATGAAATCAAAACTCCTAACCTTGATGTTTTATTGATTAACATTGATGTATATTGATTCATGTTTTTGTGAAAATCATTTTGTATGAGAAATATAATTTATTGTATATGTACATTAATGAAGACAACTACATGTTTTTAAAATACACAAAAAGTATTATAGTCATTTAAAAAAAAGTATAGCTCATAACTTACATACTCACTTGATTAATTAATCATGGATTCATAATTTGTGAGGAATCATTTGGTAAGAATAAATACAATTTCACTTGTATATTTACTTAAATGAATACAATTTCATGTTTTACTTAGACAAAATCTATATACATTAAAGTCTAAGAAAATTATACTAAACTTTGATGCTTCATTGATTTATGTTATTGCATATATTATTTCTGACTCAGAAAATCACTATTAAAAATACTATTTCATTGGTATAGATATTTTCATTCATATTTTTTTTAGTAACTAGAACAATTGATATAAATTCTATATTAGAAATTTAAGTAACATTTAAAAAAAAAAAGTGGTATCTTTCTTTACTTAGTAATGATAATAACTTTGAAAAGCTATTTTTGTAGTAGTTTTTACTCTCAGAAAGAATTGATATGTTAATACATAATGGAAATAAGAGGTTACCTTACTATTTGTATATGTTGTAAATGTTATACTGTAAACCAATATTTTATTGCGCAATTTTAATTTTCGGAGTTTGCGAGTTATATAAATTGGTGAAAATTCAATAGCTGCGAAGTGTTCAAAACAATAACATTGGCATCTTCGTTGATTTAAATAAAGTATTTTGTAGTCGCTAATATGTCTATGATTTGAAAACATGAAAGATAGTATTTGCGAAAGTAAATTGGTTTACAGTATGTTGTATATAGATGTCCTTATTTTTGCTTTATCTGATTGATTGAAGAAAAAGTGTAGTTAGATTGTGTATTTTTTATGATTGTATTTTAGGCTCTTACTCTGGTTATGTTTGACTGGCTGAAGCGGCAAGCTGTCCGAGTAGCGCATAGGAATGTGTGACTGACTAACATTATGCATGAGTGAATGTGGTTTAATGACGTATATTAGTGTTGTTTTTTTATTATGCAAGAAAAGTATGTATGTTTAAAAGTTAATGAAAAAAAAAAAAAAAATTTATATGCGTATTTTGATGTTAGATATTTTTTCTCTTATCTTTGAGGGACCAAAGATTTTCGGGAAGGGAGAAGTTATTAAAGGGGTAAAATATGAGTATTTTGATGTTAGATATTTTTTTTAATTTTTCAAAAAATAAGATATAATTTTGTAGATGTTGCGGCTTAAGTGATTCCGACACTTAGATTACATACACATTGACATTTATGGCCACGCCATTTAATCGGATGTTACTTTGCGATAACAGAGACTTGATCGCCGATTTAATTTGATTACGTCTGTTGCATCACAAGGGAAGACATTTTTATAATCGTGAAACCCTTTCTCTGCCTAAATTACTTATCGGTCACTAAGCGGGGTTTCTGCGATACGCAATCTTTAAGTATGAGGTTATCAATTTGTATAATTAATTGGTGTTGCATAATTTTTATGACTCCATACCTTTAGGAGATTAGTAAGCATGTCAATTTCTATTGGTCGGCTGAAAAGTCGGGGACACAGGGAAACATCTGATTGGTCATTTTTGTGATTGATTCTCCGTGCTTGGAGCAGAAATTCGATCTGCACATCAGTTTATGTTCAACCAACTGTGTGTGCAGATCATCAAAATAATTAAATAAATAAATACTTTTATACATTTTAAATTGGAGTTTGTTCCCTCTTTCCCCAGGTAAGCCAAATACTGTATTAATTATACTTGTATTTTGTTTAATGTTGATAGATTGTTTTTATTTAGTGCACTTAATAGTAGAACTACTTTTATACACTGATTAGAATATGTACTGTATTAGCAAGAGTTAGCTCCCGTGCGGAAAACTCTCTAAAAAAGAAGTTTTCGGTCATTAGTCATTTGTAAATTGACTGTTTTATTTTACGTTAAATTCATGCTTAAAAATTGAGGATCAACTATGTGTTTGATTTCAATCATTTCAAATAAAAATGTAAGTACCAAATATTTGATTAGAGTAATATGGCAATTATTAATCGTTTGAAAATTCACAGTTGAAAACTGAAAGTTTATCCGAAATTATCCGAAAAGTACTCTGCTTTTACTGAACCTTATTTTGTGTTGATTTTACATGGAATCATATTATTAATTGTAGATTTTATTGAATACTGTTGAAATGATAGGCTATTTTAGTTACTTTATTCAACATGTATACATTACATATATATTTGAGAGAATGCCATTTAAATTACAAATTGAATTGATTAAATGCTTAGCATTCTAAATTATATTCACTCTAGTGTCTACAATATTGATGAGTAATATTTTATATGCATTTTATGCTTATCTTTATTCTTTATCATATATTGAAAAGTTATCTTCTCTATTTCTTATTGAGTTTTATGTTCAACCAACTGTGTGTGCAGATCATCAAAATAATTAAATAAATAAATACTTTTATACATTTTAAATTGGAGTTTGTTCCCTGTTTCCCCAGGTACCAACAACAAGGTCATTACGTCATCATCACATCATCATCATCAGCTTCGTCAGCATCGATACTCCCGGGTAACATCACATGACCCGGTGACAGCAAAACACACCAAAATCGTGTTTGTAATATATATATTTGAGTCAATGAACCTCACATATCAAACCAGCGGGTACATTGTATTCTCGGAGGTCAATACCACTTTATATATAAATAATTATCAAACGTATTACGTAGTCAAATATATTATATCTGTTCACTAACCTCGTTCGCTGCCACCAGTATAATGATGAATAATAATAAATAATTATTTATAAAGGCAATGACTTTAAAGTTTTACACCACTTCTGCAAACTATTGCAAGTATTGTCTTTACTAAAAAGATTGTATTCCATTTGTCAAAATGAAAGTAAAATACAATTAGCAAGTAATTTTATTCCGTAATTAATTTAACTTTTCGGCATTTTCAGAAGATCGAATTTTTCAATCTGTTTTTTTTTAGCCTTTAATGTACGGTATTAATGTACGATACAAAGGAATGCAACAGTCGTTCTTGTTAATAGTTAAAAGAAATACTAACTATATCATCAAAATGAGGAATTATAAATGATAAAACTAGTTGTATAATTTAGCAACTTTAAGTGTGAATTAGTAGATTAAATTAGTACGATGAAACGTAGTTTGTTCTTAAATTATGGGGCATCAACTTTAAATGATGCAGTAGATAAATATTCCCAGGTAAACACAGGATGTGTTTTGGATTATTGGTATTCAATGTCCCATTGTGTTGAAATATAGTGGTTTCGGTTTCCAGGAAGGCAAAACGAGGTAAGGGGATAATACATGTATACCAAACCAGACAAACTATCTGTACAGTAGACGTAATCAGGACTATAGATCAGAGTAAGATATTGTGAATGGAATTATCAGTGGTCAAAATATAGTATGGCGATAATAATCGGAACATGGGTGTACAAAAATCCTGAATGATATTTTCTAGTAAAACATTGGCACATAACATACATTACGTAGTCATGAAGGGAATGGTTAAACATTTCCGTAACGATCACTTCTTAGTATTTGCATTATCGCCAACATAGACTGGCAGTAGTATGCGGAAAACATTACTGTCTTATGTGCCGAAGCATTGTGCGTAGAAACGTTACGTTTTTCCGTTTGTAACTACTCTTAAAGAGAAAGCTTGACTATTTACTCTATAGCCCATAATTACTTACAAAATAATGTTATCTTGATAAGCCAGTCTCACAGATAATTTTGGGCAGGTAATGCTTTTGAAATTGGGCGTGAAATATGGTATCTTTGATAAAAGCTTATATTTAACTATGCAATGCCCTTATGTACTGCTCATTACACGTATGTTTTATTAAGTACAACGCTGGCAGCAAGTCTATGTTCCTCAATGAGACGTACAGAAATCATCTATCAAATAGCAGCAATTATTTACGAATCAACACAATACGTTGATTACAAAATGTATCTGTATATGTTCAGGTTCACGTACAGGAGAACGGATCATTACAACAAGATTACACTATCCCCATGAAACACCCTTGTAGTTCAATAACATCATCACTTCTATTGTATACCTGGTGAATACTCGGGGTGATCAAAACGAGAGTATTAGTGATATAATAAAGATTAATTCACCTATGCATTAATCTAATTTATTACGGCGGAATTTCACGGGATCTCCGGGTATTATATACACATGGTGCGTTTATCGCTACCCGGCGACGCTATCGTTTCCATGGTAATTCTCGCGAGAATACGATATTCACTGAGCGTGAACTCACATGATTGCCACGTCGGCTCACTTGCTTGTTCGGCAGCAAACGACGAACTTTAAAGAAAATTAATTAAAACTTTGGCTATCTAGCAATACTTTATGATGCCGGGTCGAGGACAAGGTGCAAAGAGAAGGCGCGGTGCAGAAGCAACGGGGCCGAGGACTAGGGCCAGTGCTAAGCGAGCTAGACCGGCGTTGGATGACGGGACGGAGCCAGCGAGAGGTATAAATCATAACGTTATAGATTTTAATGAAATTATCTGTGAGGCTCAGGTTCATGCGGAACAAGACCAGGTTAATGCTAGTTTGAACAGTAGCATCACTAATACTAGTCCCGTGGAGACCCGTATTTTGTCTAACGCCGGTAATGCTCAGACCCTGCCTCTAGGAAATTTAGATATAGGGGCGTTGCCAGATAACGGTACATGTTTGCCGCCTGTAATGCAACCCAGTGCTAATATGTTCACGTTTAATGAAACACAAAATGTTGAAAACATGCTTTTTGAAGGTCACGAGCTGACACGTGTCGCCCAAGACGATATTACGTTACATGTACCGCCTACTCTAAAACAAAAAATCTGTAAAGGCGAGTACGTCAATCTTTCTTTGCTCATAAAGGGTGCGGTGGAACTGGCCGAGCTATATTCCGGTAGTACGCTCAAATTAAATACCGACGGTACGATTGCCGTCCGGCCCACGGTATGTAAAGATGATATCGGAACTATTGAACGCTGGACAGACGCGTTTATTGTCTATATGTCTATCTATTTGTCGACACACCCCTCAAAGATACATGAAATGTTGCACTATTTTTATGTTATACGAGAATGTGCGTCCCGCCAGGGGGGACAATTTTGGAAAATATACGACCAGCAGTTTCGCCTTCGTCAGGCCACCACACCGTCGTCGTGGTCGGTGATTAATTAAGGCTTGTGGTCTAGGTGTTTGCCTTCAATGCAAGATACATATAGGTATAAACAATTTGGGGTCGAGTCGCGGAAGCATGGTCAATCGCAGAACATATGTGTAGCTTTTAATAAAGGCTCATGTAGCTGGCCGAGTTGTAAATATAACCACGCATGTATTAATTGTGGCGGCACGCATAACATAATGAACTGTCACACAGGTACTCAGTCAGGTCCGTCACGTTTCGGGTACCAACAGGGTACTTACGGTCAATCGCAAACATATAATGCGGGTCATAATACCCACCAAGGTTTTACTGGAAATCCCTTTCGAGGCCGCCGCCCATACAGAGGGCGGGGATATAACCAGTCCCGCGGTCAACGCGGTTCATATAGTAAATAATAACATACCGTCGCTTATGAATAATCCGACGAAATTAGCTCCTTCACCTATTAATATCCAATCTTTAAACCACTGGTTGTCTGATTACAAATCCCGTGATGCACTAATACTATTAGGAGGTTTTACACACGGCTTTCGTTTAAATTATACTGGTCCACGTGGGACACGCTTTTCAAAGAATTTGGTGTCGGCTAGACAATTCCCCGAGATTGTCCTACAAAAAGTACAAAAATAAATCGATGCCGGTCGTGCGGCTGGCCCGTTTACCGTTAGTCCGATGAAAAACATTCAAATATCTCCGATCGGCGTGGTACCAAAGAAAACACCCGGGGAGTTTAGGCTGATACATCATCTTTCTTACCCAGAGGGGTCATCGATCAACGATTTCATTGACCCGAAATTATGTTCGGTTAAATACACAGAATTCGACCAAGCAATTCATATCATTCAGGAACTGGGAAAAAATTGTTACTTGTTTAAATCGGATATAAAAAATGCATTCCGTTTGCTACCAATTAACCCACAGGATTTCGAACTATTGGGATTTATGGTGGAGGATAAAATTTTCTTCGATAAGGCTCTTCCATTCGGCTGTAGTATTTCCCCGAGTTTATTTGAAAAATTTTCAACCTTCCTTGAGTTTTGCGTTAAAACCAAAATGAAATCGGGCCACCTAATACATTATCTAGACGATTTCTTAGGGGGCGAAAAAACGTACAAGTCTTGTAAAGAGTTGATGGTGTTATTCAAATCAATTATGGACAACTTGGGCGTTCCGCTAGCGGACGAGAAAACGGCAGGCCCGACTCAAATTATTATTTTCTTAGGTTTAGAGCTAGATTCAATAAAAATGGAGGTTCGGATACCTCTCGATAAAATAACGGAAGTCGTTCAAAAAATCGAGTTCGTTCTGTCGCAAAAGAAGGTTTGTTTGAGGGTCATACAGTCACTTATAGGGTCTTTGAACTTCTGTTGTCGGGCAATTCCTATAGGTAGGTCATTTTGTAGGCGCCTTATAAATGCCACATGCGGCGTAAAACATATGTATCATTACGTGCGTGTTAATAAGGAAATGAAATCTGATCTCAAAATGTGGATGCGTTTTTTTGTTTTTTTTTCAGTGGACATAATGGTGTCTCAGTCTTTCACGACCGTTTTTTGGGTGTCTAATGATGACGAGCAATTTCATACAGATAGCGCGGGTGCTATAGGGTTCGGTATTTGGTTTAAGGGGCATTGGTGTAACGCGAAATGGCCGGACGTGTGGCATGAAAATGGCTTTACCAAAGACACTACAGTGCTTGAACTGTTTCCTATTGTCGCGGCAATTTTTTTTGGGGGGTAATGAGCTACGTAACAAGAAAATTCGTTTCTACTGCGTTAATCAGGCAGTAGTCCATATATTAAATACCATGACGGGTTGTCATAGATCACGCCGCACATTCGATACGAGAGCCCCGATCACTATGGATATGTTAAAGGAAATATGTAAGCTTCTACCCACGATCTGTCATGATGCTTACGAATATCAGTTATTTAAGGCTATGTTTTGCCTGGCATATTTTGGCCTATTTCGCGTAGGAGAATTGGTCTCTACCAAGGGTCAAGTTAACATGTTACAATCAAGAGACGTAACTCTTGATATACCAAACAAACATGTTTTGATTTCCATGAGTAGGTTTAAAACAAATCAACGTGGTAATCCGGTGATTTTAAAGTTACCGTGTGAGCGGGATAGAAGCATATGTCCTGTTCATTCGTTACAGAAATATCTTTTTTATAAATCGAGTCAAACCGGTCCGCTGTTCATTCATAGTAACGGGGCAGTAGCCACCAGATATCAATTTGCAGCAGTGCTGAAAAAAAAGAAAAAAAAAAAAAAAAACGTATTGACCGTTCTCAGTATAACCACGCAAATGTTAAAACCCATAGTTTTCGCATAGGCAGGGCTACGCAATTAGCTTTAATGGGACTGTCGGAGTCAGCCATTATGAAACTGGGAAGGTGGCACTCCCCCGCCTATAACACATGCATACGGGTTTAACCGTACTTTAGGCCAGGTTTGTCTAGCGGGTGATTATATTCATGGTATTATATATATACAATTATCACGCACGGTATAGCAATAGTGTCGCTATGGTGATAGGACTATCGTAACTGACAGGCTTTAATAATGTCTTTACAGACGTATGGTTTATCGGGGATTCAATTCCATATTGGGCTGGGGTGCGAGCCGCCGAAAGAGGAATGCCGAATTTGAAGTCGCCGGACAACCTTACCATGGCTTGGTGGTGTAAGCGGGGTATGAGTTTGGACGATTTAATTAGCTCCTTGCAAATTCCCGTCCTGTTTAGGAGTTGTCCTAAAGTTATATTGTTCCATCTAGGTGGCAATGATCTTACAAAACATTCCTTAAAATGTATTTTTAAGATAATAATAGAGGCTGTTACTTATGTTCATCAAGCATTTCCAGAAGTAAAAATAATATGGGTTGACATTCTCCCCAGAGTTACTTGGGGAGAACACGCCTGTAGTTTGAAAGCCATAGAGAAAAAGCGTAAACGGGTGAACCAGATGGGCCGAAAACAATCCAACGGGCATATTACGGTCGACATCGACGTTCTTACACTCGGTTTCTTCCGCGATGACGGTATACACTTGTCCGACGTTGGTTTGGAATTCTATAATGACGCCATTCGCGAAGGCATTTTAAGTTATATATTATAAGAATTTTGGGGAAATGAAAAATAGATAAATAAGAAATAGGGATATCGAAGCTTAATTATATTTTTCATTTTGTGGCGTAAAATTCTGTAGTGGGGATGCAACCGAGGGCATATCTATTATTTTTATTAAAAATGAATCAATACAAAACATATATTTTGCATTTCCATGGGTTTTCTCTCGGTTTCGACAGCTGTTACCAGTCGAGACTGAGGTTCCTGTGGTTACAAAATTCAGTCACTTGACTGTAGTTTTTTTTTATGAGCGTTTAAGACTTGTCCGAGCGTTGACTCAACTAGAAAAATGGCATCTCTTAAAAGGTCTCATCTGTTTAGATAAGTCACATTTGGTTAAAATACATACTTACTGTAGACATGGTTCTTTATATGGTGCCTGGAGCGTACCTGGTTTTATTACGGGGTACCTGGAGCGTACGTCCCGGTATTTTATGGGTACTCGGAGTGTACTCGGTATTTTATGAGTACCTGTAGCGTACTCGGTCTCTTTTATGGGTACTCGGAGTGTACTCGGTATTTTATGAGTACCTGTAGCGTACTCGGTCTTTTTTATGGGTACTCGGAGTGTACTCGGTATTTTTATGAGTACCTGTAGCGTACTCGGTCTCTTTTATGGGTACTCGGAGTGTACTCGGTATTTTATGAGTACCTGTAGCGTACTCGGTCTCTTTTATGGGTACTCGGAGTGTACTCGGTATTTTTTTATGAGTACCTGGAGCGTACTCGGTTTCTATGTGTAATCGGAGTGTACTCGGTTTCTTGTTACAGTAAATTAATGTTAAAGTTTGATAATAAATCTTATATGCCCTCGGTTGCTACCTTGCGTAAGGCGTTTTCACCTCTAACAGCGTTACCTGTTAGAGTACAAGTCAACATGGCCATTCTTCGCCACTTTAATTTAATTCATAATCGCAATAAGGCAAGCCTATATATATTACATGTATTATAAACAATATTCGCTAGTCATTTTGTATATAAAGATAATTATAAAATTAAATTGTTATTACTGCTGTCAGTTGTTGTTTTGAAATTCTATCTTGGAATAATAAAGATTAATTCACCTATGCATTAATCTAATTTATTACGGCGGAATTTCACGGGATCTCCGGGTATTATATACACATGGTGCGTTTATCGCTACCCGGCGACGCTATCGTTTCCATGGTAATTCTCGCGAGAATACGATATTCACTGAGCGTGAACTCACATGATTGCCACGTCGGCTCACTTGCTTGTTCGGCAGCAAACGACGAACTTTAAACCCACCCTACCGCACCCTTCAGGCAATATCAGTCATTATTATTAATTATCAATGTTAATAGTCTAACTATGTTTAATGGCAAATAGCAGTTACTATTATTATGCTGTATGAGTCATTTTTCTGCCGATCCGTTTGTTGTTATTTCAGTTTGATATTGAGAGAGTCAGTAACATTGGCATACGTATGTTGGTCAGAACAGACACATGGTCACGTTGAGGTTGTACTGGAAGTAAACTACACAATATACGACACAAGATGGTTCAATATGGTAACTATGAGGACAGATCCGGCATCAGATAGCATCCAGTCTTCATGGAATTCACGTATAGGAACTCTTCGTGTGCAAGGTGATTCTTACGTACGGGAATAATGCTGATAATGTGTTTTTGTGTTGTGATTACCATGGTATCAGTGTTAATTATGATAATATTAGTGTTTAATATGATGTTCTTAGTGTCGTGAATGTGTATATATTAGATGCTGAAAAGGAAAAGACATGAAGCCTATAATGTGAAGTTCAGAAGTACATTTGTAGCAAAGGACGTGATAGTAGTCGTTCTACCAGTGACCAGAACTGTGTCTTAACGGTGATTTAATAGCCAATAAACAATTAATAACCATATCTAGATATAGCACTTGCCTTACTCATGCATTTATCTAATAATAGTAGATATTTTATCATTTATTACATACATTGTCATGTTGGCGTAAAATTCTGTAGTGGGGATGCAACCGAGGGCATATCTATTATTTTTATTAAAAATGAATCAATACAAAACATATATTTTGCATTTCCATGGGTTTTCTCTCGGTTTCGACAGCTGTTACCAGTCGAGACTGAGGTTCCTGTGGTTACAAAATTCAGTCACTTGACTGTAGTTTTTTTTATGAGCGTTTAAGACTTGTCCGAGCGTTGACTCAACTAGAAAAATGGCATCTCTTAAAAGGTCTCATCTGTTTAGATAAGTCACATTTGGTTAAAATACATACTTACTGTAGACATGGTTCTTTATATGGTGCCTGGAGCGTACCTGGTTTTATTACGGGGTACCTGGAGCGTACGTCCCGGTATTTTATGGGTACTCGGAGTGTACTCGGTATTTTATGAGTACCTGTAGCGTACTCGGTCTCTTTTATGGGTACTCGGAGTGTACTCGGTATTTTATGAGTACCTGTAGCGTACTCGGTCTTTTTTATGGGTACTCGGAGTGTACTCGGTATTTTTATGAGTACCTGTAGCGTACTCGGTCTCTTTTATGGGTACTCGGAGTGTACTCGGTATTTTATGAGTACCTGTAGCGTACTCGGTCTCTTTTATGGGTACTCGGAGTGTACTCGGTATTTTTTATGAGTACCTGGAGCGTACTCGGTTTCTATGTGTAATCGGAGTGTACTCGGTTTCTTGTTACAGTAAATTAATGTTAAAGTTTGATAATAAATCTTATATGCCCTCGGTTGCTACCTTGCGTAAGGCGTTTTCACCTCTAACAGCGTTACCTGTTAGAGTACAAGTCAACATGGCCATTCTTCGCCACTTTAATTTAATTCATAATCGCAATAAGGCAAGCCTATATATATTACATGTATTATAAACAATATTCGCTAGTCATTTTGTATATAAAGATAATTATAAAATTAAATTGTTATTACTGCTGTCAGTTGTTGTTTTGAAATTCTATCTTGGAATAAATATGAAAAATCGTAAGCACCTCACAATATATCCCCCTCCGTCTGTTTTGTTTAGTATTTTGGTTGCATTCTTATATTACCACGAGAAATAATTTGTGAGGCTTTAGGGATTAACCATATTGTTTTATTCTAAAACTTTCATAGACTACAGTTTTATCAACTTATTCAGCTGCTAGTTATTTTCCAGCAGATCGATATGTGCTTGGCATGCTTTGGATGTCCATCGCCATTGTTTTTATATGAAACACATGCACCTTATTGTATTGGAGTTCAAACATCAGTGTTGACATGTATGAAACATTAGCGATGTTGACCTTGATTGACAAAGCAATGTTAAAATGACTGGTAAGTATTGATCCGGGGTTACCTACCTTTTACAAATCACATCATACAAAAATACTGATTTGTGATGATAAACTGATCCATTGACCATGTGTGATGAAATGTGTTGAAAATCATTCACAAGTTCACAGGAGCCTTGGTCCACGCTAACTGACGCAGTCATTATTCTAAACACAGATTTTCCGTTCGTATGAAAACAAACAGTCTGCGTGCAAGACACAAATGAGATATTTACTTGTAAAACAATTAAACTTTTCAACGTGTGGAGTAGATGATCTGGAATTTAGTACACTGACAGACACTAGTTTTCTCAAACCAGCGATTTATTCAAATAACATTTGTCAAAGCAGATATTCCAGCATCTGTCTTGTTACCACATGGCTTTCTCAGTATTATAATTAATAGTCTCAATGTGGCATACCAAACATAATGGATACATGGTGGATGATTTCTAGTATTTTTCATGATATAATTAGTCAATATTACTATATTACAACTCATTTTGGTATGACATAAGTCTTACCTTGAATTGAACTACATTTCCACGTAACATATATAATCACAGACATTTAATTAGAGCAAATTATTATGTGATATAATCAACCACATCAAAAATTCTTTACGATGAGTCTGATGTTATAACATATGACCCTGGTTGCATGATATTGCAAATTTATTTAGCTTGTATGTTCATAACTAACTAACCACATTGTTATACACTTTTTAAAATCCAGTGAACATAGGACAGATTCCATTTGGCAGAAATTAAGTAGAAATAGTACCGGGTATAGAAAAAGACCAGACAAGTATACGCTTTTCGAAGTTTCAAAACATCCACATGATTTCTAGATAATTGAAGTGGTCTTTATAGCGGACGAAATTATCATCGGTATGAACCATTTTATTGCATTAATCAATTTTATACTGAGACTCGTTGTTTATTCTTACGAATATGTTGTGTTGAGCAATAGGGCTATAGTTATGAATTTACGTTTCCTGAAAGTGCTGAAGGGCGCCTTGACATTTTGTCGCAATATATTAAATGAGTTAATCATAGAATCCATTGGAGAGTGTCTGGATACGTTGCAGGCGAGTCGTAAATAATGTAGTTAGCATCACTATAGTATTATTGGTGTAATTACAAGGATTTTGTTGGTGACGATGGCTGCATTAAGCGTTACCAGACATTTCTGTATAATAAGATAACCACCAAATTAAAAACAAAACAGTGTAGGCAATAATGTTTAATTGATAAATATTCATTTGTATTATCAAATAATATTGCACATATTCAAACTATCTAGAGTGTATGGACTTTGGACTTGAATATCGCAAACTCAGCAGGCAATACTACACTAGATCGTTTAGTATGTACATTGCAATGCATCTAAGAAGAAATTCCAAAAGGTTCAATAATGAGGATTTTTGTTACTTATATTTCTATTCTTCTATAGAATCCACAGTGTTTTTTTATGGGTCATCTTAATATGTAGTTGTCCGATCCTCTGTCGGTATCTCTGTTAACACACGCTCAGATGCGATGATGAAGTGCACAACAAACGCTGCAAATAGACCAACACTAATTTACAATGGCGTGCTTTAAGTCGCGTTCTCCATTGTATGATATGATCATCTAATGCGTCTAATGCATTTGGTCGACTGACATAACGATAAACCGTATGTTGACTAATACCCCAACAGATTCATAACAGTGTCAAATGCTTTGAAATCCTCGACATTCAATACGGACTTAACAACCGCACAACCTTCATACTGGGAGGTGCAGATCTCGTTATTAACACTATGTAATATCAACGATATGTTGAAAAGATTCTGTAATCCAGAAATAGATTTACGTTGAGTGAATATTTATTTCTAAACACTTCACATAGGTCGTTATAATTGAGTAAACGACGTGTTTAGAATTGAAACCTCTATAAAGTGCACTTGAATATCCTGTGTTAACTGACAAGTACGTTCATCATAAAACTGCTGATTTAGCAATAAGTAACACTCTATAACGGTACAACCAACCTATATGTAATTAATGCATCGAAGTATATAAAATTGATTAAAACTTACACTTTCCTTCGGCAACTTGAATAATAACAGTCATTACAATGTGACGCTTAATGCCTTTGCAAGCAATTAATTTAAATACAATACGTAATATGCTATTGTCATGCAAAAAATACAAACCTGACCAATACACATATTAACTACATGAACACACACGGAAACGCCAGAAGCGCATATCCACCCACACAACATAAAGCGCATCATCCGTATCTCTTAAATAGAATTAAAGTGACTATCGATAAATATGTTACGTGCAACGGTGTCTTCATTTCCACTGTAAGTTAAATTGATGAAAATAATTACTGATCCATTACAAGAAACTTCAAACCTTTCTGTTTCTGCTTTTGAATAAACAGTCCATCCATATAAATGCTCAGTGGTTCTGCAATCAGACATTGAAGCCATTATGGACACGTTAATTAAATAGTTATTGCAGATTATTCTATTCGGACGTTTTCTCCGTCCAGCAATGTACAACACAGATTGCAAACATATTAGACACTCTTTAATGAAAACAAGACTGCTTTCTCTATTCTTTTATATATCTTGAATAGGGGTAGCGAGTACCTCGAACGTTTTGTATAATACCATTGGAGTTTGGAACAACGAACACTATAAACGAGGGATGTTCATTTAATACCCTAGTCGCCATAGAGAAGGAAATATACTACAGTAGTAATATTTTGTTTAATGAGATTTACAAACCAAATTGAATATTTGACAGAATGCATATGTGTCATTTTTAAACATTTAGGTTACAGTCTCATGATGTCCTCCTTCAGGGTTTCGGCTTAATGTACTAATATTCAAAGTATGGTTATTATAGTACCACTTGCTAATACGGTCGTTTTTGCTTATTTGCTTGCGTAAAATAGGCCACTGTGTGGATAGTGTGTTCATCTATTCGATATATGGCTTCGATATTAGATTTAATGGTATAAACAGACTGGCAGAACAATTGAAGCTAACAACTATATCGTAGAAATGAACAAATATAGTGTGTATTTTAATGGTAAATGTTCCACCAAATTCATAATCGTTACACAAAAATGTTTTGGATTTTACAATAACAGTTTGTGAAGGGTGTAGATTATCTTTTAGAACTTAACATGGATACTCCAATTAGAAATAGTATCAACACTCACCAATATCCAATAACAGTGCATGCACTCGTTACAACATGGTTAGAATGCACTATGAATGCCAAATAGTTCGCATTTATAACATATAGATGCTGGCTCGAGATGAAGTAACGAACTAACATTATTTGTATTTTATAAAGGAGATGATGTATCCCAGACAATCTAGTGCTTTCGATTGGACTGGTGAATTTAGAAGACAAGTCTTGTACTGTCGAGAACTCATTAACCAAGTTTCTATAATTATAAGAATACTAATTTGTCCTAAAAATGCAAACACTGATTGCTTTCGAGGAAATGTGTCAGTCATTGTGAATATTTACATTCCTGACTTGTTATCACTATCATAGAAATGAACGGAATTGAAAAAAGGTGGCTATGTTGCCAGATTTTATAGTGATTGTTTTCTTTGGTATCAAACGCGGCATGCAGTGTTACAGGAATGTTGTTTAAAACAGTTCGCTAACTTATCAATCATCACGCATTGTTACATAATTACCTCAACTATGTTTGAAATATACAGTATATTAGACGACAGTTTGTGTAAATGAACAGCTTACAACATATTAGTGAGGTACGATGCTATCTGTTATGTCAGCATAATATACTGTAATATGTTCCCATTCCTAGTAAGGCCTGTAGTATGGCCAGGTTTTTACAGGTACCTAACTCAAACTCGTTGATAGCTGAATAGTTATTGAAAATTTAGGACTTACTTGGATTGTCCCTTCATGACGTAGTGATTTATTGCCGTACATCGATTTAGTAGGACTGTCTTGTACTTTTGAGCAGTAGGTTGATGATTCTATTCAATGGCTGTTACATGCCAGCACCATCAGTCAAATGGTATATATTTATATCACAACCTTTCTTCCTCTTGGTTGGTTCAGTGTCAGAATAGATGGGGTAACAATTTGAAGGCAATACAATTCTTACAAAATCAAAATCCAAGCTATTCTGAGACATTAATTTATCATTGCAAGTTAATAGGAAGTTCCTTCCAAATACAGCTTCACATTACTACGACAGGCGCCTTATTATTATGATTATTCCAAACCGGCTTGAAGAAAGTGTGAAGTTTAATCAACATTTATACATGAATGTGTTTATAACATTAAGGTTGTACCGTTTTACTCTCTGGATGGAGTGTTACGTATTGCCACACCAGCAGTTTTACGATACACGAACTTGTCAGGAAACACATGATATTCGAGTACAATAAGTAAAAGTTCCAATTCAACACACAACTCAATCATAACGACCTATGTAAAGTATACGGAATACATCTTGAATCAGCGAAGAAATTACTTACTTACTTACTTACATACTGACCGTTATGTCTTCTGGCAGAACTGGATAATCACACAACCAATTATATGGTAATGCTAACTACATTATTGCAGTCTCACCTGCAACCATTCTGCACATTTTAAAATTGCTGCTGTGATAAGCTCATTTAATATTTAGTAACAAATGTGCTGATTGCCCGGCACGGTCTATTATCACTTCAGCATGTGGGTATCATTATTCCTGTAACCTGACTTTATCTTCGTATTAATGGATGTAAATACTCACTTAGTGTATTTACACCGAGTAAGCGTTTTGTACAGCAAATTGATATCTAATGAAAAATCAATGGAATTATACGATGTCAATGCATGTTATGATTGGAAACAGGTAGGTGACCTTAAAGCAATACTAAACACTTAGCATGATCAATCGATTATTTAAACATCGATATCAACCAAGGACAGAAGATTGAGGTTAATAAGGTGAATGTCTTATATCAATATATATGAAGCCAGGTAAATAAGATACAAAATACATCCGCTGTCAACTCTTTCAAAGAAAGTTTTATATAGACTTTTTAGCATGATCGAGAGGCTGCTTAAATAAGTAGTTTCTTTATTTGTCATATGTATGTATATAGAAAAAAAACGACACATTCTAAATGGTGCACAATTTGTTTCTGTAGGAACACGGATGTTAACAATGGTTGACGTTATATTTCTGTTTGAAGTTAAGGTAATAATGGTTTCATAAATAATGTTGAACAGTAAATCACGAACTTGAGTTAGGTACCAGTATACCCTGACATCACTTCAAACCAGAAATGAGACATGTAACGATATTGCGTGTAAATATAAAACACTCCTTCAAAAGCTGTTCAATTTGCCAAGACCTGTCACTCATATATTGTATGTTGTAGACATAATTTGGGTGATATTTAAGCAATGCTCGGTGATTGATAAGTTGGAGAGCTGATTTAAACAACATTCGTATAACAATTTACACCTCTCTCGATACCCAAGAAACAAATCAACATAATGTTTATTCTATCCTGGAATTTTCGCGACACTGACAACGAATCAAACATACATATACACACTAACAACAACACTTCCTCGAGTGTTTGTACTTTTATGACAAATTAACATTGTTAATGAATTCTAGACAGTAAGAACACGACGTGTCTAATAAATACACAAGTCCATTTCAAATCACAAGGTTGTCAAGGGCATCGTCCTCTTTATAAAATACAAATTCACTTCAGTTTGTTACTACACCTTGAGCAAGCATTTGCCACGTTATATGTGCTCACTTTCTTTTATTTTTCTGTACAGTAATAGTTTATGAATAAATAGGTATAATGTCTTAGTTAGTATTGATACTAGTTGTGGTTGGTCATTTGTTATACTCGTGCTGAGTCCTGTAACGTACTCATCGCCCTAAACAAGCTAGTATTTTAAAATTAAAACAGTGTAGGGTGACGTTAGTGAATTATGTTGGGCATTTACCTCTAAGACGCTCAGCGTATTGGTTCATCTCTGCGATACGGTAAAAACTACTGCTATTCTGCCAGACAATTATAATTATAAGTCTACTATCAAAGCCTACAAACAGAGAAATCGAAGTTACCTACAGTGACTTATTTACGTCAACAAATCATATAAAAACGATGTTTTTGCAGTGCAAGAAAGACATCATGATAAAAAAACAGCGATATCCACACTTTTTGTAAACGCGTACAATATGTTTGAACCCATGTTGTAGATCGCAAAGAAAGCAGCGATGCCGTACAGAATTATATATGCCACCTCTCATAATCACGTGTACATACTATCTTATATAGTTATATAATTTAATAACAAACACTTCTTTCTGGGAAATTGTATAATAAGATGTCTATACAAATTCTCAGTAAGAAAGTTTTTGAATAAACTATATAAATAATTGAATATGAGAGTCAATGAACCTCACATATCCAACCAGCGGGTACATTGTATTCACGTAGGTAACTACCATTTTATATTTAAGCAATCATCAAACGTATTACGTAGTCAAATATATTATATTGGTTCACTAACTTCGTTCATTGTCACCAGTATAATGATGAATAATCATATACACGGGTGGCAGTATCGGTGTTTGGTCCACAAACGATTACAAAATAAGATAAGGACATATTTAAAAAGTTCCGTCACTGAGCTAATATACTATCAAGGTATAAAGCGTAATATATGTCTATATGCCAAAGATTGTGGAACATCGCATCTCGTTGTTTCAGCATAAAATACGGGCGCTCTTATTTATAGTTAAATGGAATACTAACTATAACATTAAAATGAGGAATTATAAATAATAAAACTAGTTGTATAATTTATTAACTTTAAGTGTGATTTAGTTGATTAAATTAGAACGATGAAACGTAGTTTTTTCTGAAATTATGGGGCATCAACTTTAAATGATGCAGTAGATAAATATCCCCAGGTTAAGACAGGTTGTGTTTTAGATTATTGCTATTCCATGACCAATTGTGAGAAAATATAGTGGTTTCGGTTCCCAGGAAGGCAAAACAAGGTTAAGGGATAGTACATGTCTACCAAACTAGACAAACTGTCTGTACAGTAGACTTAATCAGAAATACAGATCAGAGTAAACTAGTGTGAATGGAATCAAGAGTAGTCAAAATATAGTATGGCGATAATAATCGGAACGTCATCTTTTCCTTTTTAAACACATGCATCTTTTTGTAATCCAGTTCAAATATCATTGTTGACAACAATGACATGTATGAAACATTCACGATATTGGCCTTTGTTGACCTTGATTGACAAAGCAATGTTAAATTGACTGGTAAGTAATAATCTAGGGATACCCACCTGTTACAAATCACAAGCTGACTTTGAACATTGGTATACCCATCCATAGACCATGTAATGTACAAATTCACTGGAGCATTGGTCCACGCTAACTGAAGCAGTTATTATTCTTAACACAGATTTATTCCGTTGGTATGAAAACAAACAGTCTAAATGACTATACGTGCAAGATACACATGAAATATTTTCTTGTTAAGTTTTTTAATATCAATTTTGAGCGTGTGGAGATGATCTGGAATTAAGTTCATTGACACATAAGTTTTCTGAAACATTCTCCATTAAGCAGAAATAGTACCTACGTACCAGTTATTGAAAAGATGAAGTCATGAAACAAGAGAAGTACATGTATATGTTTCAAAAATCCACATGATTCCAAGATTTTTTATTAAGTCCATACTAGTACATCGTACACTATTTCCACCGGTATTAAGCCATTTTATTGCATTAAACCCTTTTATTCTGAGACTCGCTGTTAAGTCTCATGTGCTTAATTGAGCTGTAGGGCTAGTTATAAATTTACACTTAATGCGTGTGCCGAAGAGCGCCTTGTCATTTTGTCGCTAAATATTAAATGAGTTTATTATAGAATTAATTACGAAGTGTGTGGATTCGTTGCAGGCGAGACAGTTGTTAGCATTGCCATTGTATTAGTGATGTAATTACCCGGTGCATGCCGGAGATGACAGCTGCTTTTAGTGCAGCCAGACATTAATACACAACTAGATGACCACCAAAATACCATAAAAACATTGTTGCAAGTTAGGTTTAAATAATAAACTCTGATTCTCAAGCGCTAATAATACTTTATTACCTTCGCAAATATATATGCCTAGATTAGTTTGTGCTGGTAGAACACTGGGTCACTATTGTACCTGTTTAAGACTTCTCGTCGAGTATTTTTACTTTCCAACTGAAGATCCGCGGGCACTATAACAATAAACAATTTAGTATGTACAATGTAATGACTCTAAGAAACAATTGTAAAATATTGCAACATGATTCCTTTATTATTTTGTATTATCTAGAATTGTTTTTGTGGACTGTCTGAATCTGCACTTAACCGACAGTTCGTTGATACTTCTGCCAGTACTCAGATGCAGCTGTGGAGTGCACACTAAACGCTGCAAATATGACAAACGCTGTATGATACGATAACCTTGCACGTCCAATTCATTTGGTCGACTGACATAAAGGTATACTGTGTAATGCATAATATTAAAATTAATGTCAGCGAGCACATACCAATTCACAATCCAATCGCTTGAATATGAATTTAATAACCTCGCAACCTTCATGCTGGTAGGTGCAGTTTTCGTTGTTAACACTATATAATATCAACGATGTGTTGAAAAGATTCTGTAAAACTAAAATAGGTCTACGTTGAGTGAAGATTTATTTCTAAACACTTCACATAGGTCGTTATGATTGAGTTAACGACATGTTTATAATTGAAACATATACATAGTGCACTCGAGTATCCTATGTTTACTGACAAGTACGATCATCATAAAATGCTGATTCGGCAATAAGTAACTCTCTATGTAGACGGTATATCGGTACAACCTTAATGTTATCAACACATCGAAGTATATAGCATTGATCAAAACGTATACTTTCCTTCGGCAACTTGAATAATAACAGTCATTACAATGTGACGCTTACTGCCTTTGCAAGCAATTAATTTAAATACAACACGTAATGTGCTATTGTCATACATAAAATACAAACCTTCCCAATACACATAATAACTACTCGAACACACACGGAAACGCCAGAAGCGCATATCCACCCACACAACATAAACAGAATCATCCGTATCTCACAAATAGAATAAAAGTGACTATCGATGAATATGTTACGTGCAACGGTGTTTTCATTTCCACTGTTAGTTAAATTGATGAAAATAATTACTGATTCATAACAAGAAACTACAAACCTTTACACTAAAACACGAGGCTTCAATACGTCTGGCGTGTATTTATATATATTGAACAATGCTCAAATGTTCCATTTTCGTTCTGTCTCATACATTTTATTACGTTATAGACATTTTCAATAGCAAATGCTTTCTTTTGAATAAACAGTCAAGCCATATAAATTATCAGTGGTTCTGCAATCAGACATTGGAGCCATTATGTACACGTTAATACTATAGTTATTGCAGATTATTCTACTCGGACGTTATCTCCGTCCAGCAATCCACAAAAGACATTGCAAACATATTAGACACTTTTTAATGAAAACAAGACTGCTTTCTCTATTCTTTTATATGTCTTGAATAGGGGTAGCAAGTACCTCGAACGTTTTTTTATAATACCATTGGAGTTTGGAGCAACGAACACTATATACGAGGGCTGTTAATTTAATACCCTAGTCGCCATAAAAGGAGGAAACATACAACAGTAGTAATATTTTGTGTAATGATATTTACAAACCAAATTGAATATTTGACAGAATGTATATGTATCATTTTTAAACATTTTGGTTACATTTTGTCCTCCTCTTCAGTGTGTCGTCTTGATATACGAATATTCAGAGTATGGTTATTACAGTACTGCATGCTTATACGCTCGTTATTTATTTGCTTGTGTAAAATTGGCCACTGTGGGGAAAGTGTGTTCATCTATTTGATATATGGCTTCGATATTAGATTTATTGGTATAAAAAAGACTGGTAGAACAATTGAAGCTAACAACTATATCGTAGAGATGTACCAATATAGTGTGTATTTTAATGGTAAATATTCCACCAGATTCATAATCTTTACCCAAAAATGTTTTCGATTTTACAATAACATGCTGTTAAGGGTGTAGATTATCTTTTAGAACTAAACATGGATACTCCAATTAGAAATAGTATCAACACTCACCAATATCCAATAACAGTGCATGCACTCGTTACAACATGGTTAAGATGCACTATGAATGCCAAATAGTTCGCATTTATAACATGATAGATGCTGGCTCGAGATGAAGTAACGAACTAACATCATTTGTATTTTATAGAGGAGATGATGTATCCCAGACAATCTAGCGCTTTCGATTGGACTGGTGAATTTAGAAGACAAGTCTTGTACTGTCGAGAACTCATTAACCAAGTTTCTATAATTATAAGAATACTAATTTGTCATAAAAATTTAAACACTGATTGCTTTCGAGGAAATGTGTCAGTCATTGTGTATATTTACATTCCTGACTTGCTATCATTATCATAGAAATGAACGGAATTGAATTAATGTGGCTATGTTGCCAGATTTTATAGTGATTGTTTTCTTTGGTATCAAGCGCGGCATGCATTGTTACAGGAATGTTGTTTAAAACAGCTCGCCAACTTATCAATCATCACGCATTGTTACATAATTACCTCAACTATGTTTGCAAGATACAGTATATGAGACGACAGTTTGTGTAATTGAACAGCTTTCAACATACTACTGAGGTACGATGATATCTGTTATGTCAGCATGTTCCCATTCCTAGTAAGGCCTGTATTGTGGCCAGGTTTTTCTTGTACCTGACTCGAACTCGTTGAGGATGAATAGTTCGATGGGTTAGAATTAGAATGTCGTTAGTACTTAATACGACCTTATCAGACTCATAATATTATATACTTGAAATTTGCTTTACAAGGCGCTTCTAATGAGCCTATTTTCATACAAATCGGATATTGTCATGTTGACGAAAATGAAGTTTTAAAAACTTGTTTTTCCATAGGTAAAGAGTAAATTTCAGGCAGTTTTCTTTTGTTTTCTCAATACATCGATTTTGTAGTTACGACCTTCTCATTCTAAGCCATCGAGTTATTGAAAATGATAAATCCTTAATCCATACATAAACCATATTGGTGTAAATGACAGCTGAATGTCGGTAGATCTAAGTAATTTATGACTAACTTGGATTGTCCCTTCATGACGTTGTGGTATGTTGCCGCACACCGATTTAGTAGGACTGTCTAGTACTTTTGAGCAGTAGGTTGATGATTCTATCCAATGGCTGCTACATGCCAGCACCATTAGTCAAATTGTATATAGATCACAACCTTTCTTCCTCTTGGTTGGTTTAGTGTCAGAATAGACGGGGTAACAATTTGAAGGCAATACAATTCTTACAAAATCAAAATCAAAATCTAAGCTGTTTATTATTGCATTTTTACAAGTTAATAGACCGTTTCTTCCAAATATAGCTTCACATTACTACGACAGGCGCCTTATTATCATTATTCCAAAACTGCTTGAAGAAAGTGTAAAGTTTAATCAACATTTATACATTAATGTGTTTATAAGATTAAGGTTGTACCGTTTTACTCTCTGGATAGAGTGTTACTTATTGCCACACCAGCAGTTTTACGATACACGAACTTGTCAGGAAACACATGATATTCGAGTACAATAAGTAAAAGTTCCAATTCAACACACGTCGTTAACTCAATCATAACGACCTATGTGAAGTATACGGAATACAGCTTCAATCAGCGTAGACCTACTCCGGTTAAATCAACCCTTTCAGCCAATCATCAACTTAATAAAAATGTGCGTATACAATGTTCGACCGAAGATACTTGGTCTTATGACAAGAAATGTTTTCGCATTACATCTGTAATGTCTTAGTTTCATGGATGATTACACAACCAATTATATGGTAATGCTAACTACATTATTGCAGTCTCGCCTGCAACCAATCTGCACATTTTGCAATTGCTGCTATGATTAACTCATTCAATATTTAGTGACAAAATGTGCAGATTGCCCGGCACAGTCTATTATCACTCCAAGTAGGCGTTTTGTACTACAAATTGATATCTAATGACAAATCAATGAAATTAGGTGATGTCAATGCATGTTATGATTGGAAGCAGGTTAGTGACCTTAAATCAATACTAAACACTTAAGATCAATCGATTGTTTAAACATCGATACCAATCAAGGACAGCAGATTGAGGTCAATAAGGTAAATGTTTCATACCAATATATATATATATGAAGTCGGGTATATAAAATACAAAATACATCCGCTGTCAACTCTTTCAAAGAAAGCTTTATATAGACTTTTGTAGCATGATGGAGCTGCTGCTTAGATAAGCAGATTCTTTATTTGTCATAGGTAAATAGTAAAAACCGACACATTTTAAATGGTGCACATTTTATTTCTGCTGCAACACGGATGTTAACAATGGTTGACGTTATATTTCTGTTTGAAGTTAAGGTAATAATGGTTTTATAAATAATGATGAACAGTAAATCACGAACTTGAGTTAGGTACCAGTATATCCTGACTTCACTTCAAACCATAAATGAGACATGTAACGATATTGCATGTAAATATAAAACACTCCGTTAAAAGCTGTTTAATTTGCCAAAATCTGTCACTCATATATTTTATGTTTTAGACATATTTTGGGTGATATTTATGCAATTTTCGGTGATTGATAAGTTGGCGAGCTGTTTCAAACAACATTCATATAACAATGTACACCTCTCTCGGTACCTAAGAAACCAATCAACATAAAATTTATTCAATTCTGGAATGTTGTATGACACTGACAACAAATCAAACATATACAAATACACACTGACAACAACACTTCCTCGAGTGCTTGTACTTTTATAACAATTCAACATTGTTTATAAATTCTAGACAGTAAGAACACGACGTTTCTTATAAATTCACAAGTCCATTTCAAAGCACGAGCTTGTCAAGGGCATCATCCTCTTTTCAAAATAGAAATTCACTTCAGTTTAGTTTAAACATATTTATTTTCCCAAATATATTACAGTATGCATATCATTAACAGTACAAAATAACACAATCATAAGAAAAGGGGATTAGAACGAACGACAATTGGTCTTATTAAATTCTTCAGTTTGTAACTACACCTTGCGCAAGTATCTGTCACGTTTTATGTCCTCACTTTCTTGCATTTTTCTGTTCAATTATAGCTTATGAATAAATAGGTATAATGTCTTAGTTAGTATTGATACTAGTTGAGGTTGGTAATTTGTTATACTCATGTTGAGTCCTGTAACGCACTCCTCGTCCTAAACAAGCTAGTATTTTACCATTAAAATAGTGTTGGATGACGTTAGTGAATCATGTGAGGCATTTACCTTTAAGACGCTCAACGTAATGTTCCATCTCTGCGATACGGCAAAAACTTGCTATTCTGCCAGACAATTATAATTATAAGTCTACTATTAAAGCTTAAAAACAGAGAAATCGAAGTTACCTACAGTGACTTATTTACGTAAACAAATCATATACAAACGATGTCTTTGCCACCCAAGTCCAAGAAAGACATCATGATAAAAAACAGCTGTATCCACACTTTTTATAAAAGCGCACAATGTGTTTGAACCCCCTGTTGTAGATCGCAAAGAAAGCAGCAATACCCGTACAGAATTTTACATGCCTCTTCTCATAATCTCGCGTACATACTGCCTTCAATGTCTGATTGCGATGCCACTGAGAATTTATATGGTTTAATAACAAACAATTCTTTCTGGGAAATTATATAGACATGTTATGTGGTTAACAGTATGAGAATTAATAACCAATGGAACATGTGAACATTATTCACTACAGACAAGGTAATTATATCCCAGACTAACAACGTATTGAAGCCTCGTGTTTTAGTGTAACAGTTCGTGGTTTACTTGTAATCTATAAGTAAGCATTTCCATCAATTATACTAACAGTAAAAATAAAGACACCATTGAACGAAACATAACAATTTTATCCTACTTTTTGTAGGGGGTACAGATGGAAAGGTTTGATACTATCTCTTTCGTGTGTGGTTGGGTAATGGCAGCCTTTCGGTTTGGAACCGAAATCTATTTAATTTACGTAAGAAAATAGCGCAATGAGTTATGTTAGGGAATTAAAATGCTCATAACTTTTCTATGTAAGAGTGATCAGGGACAATAAAAATGTTCATCGTATCTTACTTCAGGTTTCGACCCATCACAATAAAAATATAAGGTATACAATGTAGCGAGCATAGCATGGGTCGAAACAGGATATTGCTATCCGCCGTAAATTGCTTCAGGGAAAATGCAAGGTTTAATCAATATTTAAACTTGGATGTGTTAATTACATTAACAGTACACCGTCAAACCTTCTTGATATATATTGCCGAATCAGCACTTTTATGATGCACGTACCTGTCTGTTAACATAGAACATTCAAGTGCACTATTTATAGGTTTCAATTCTAAACACGTCGTTAATTCAATCATAACGATCAATTTGGGCATTTATAAATAAATATTCAATCAACGTACGCCTAATTCAGTTTAAGAGAATCTTTTCAATAAATAATCTATATAAGATAGTGTTAACAATGAGATCTGCACCTCCTACATGTATGATGAAATGCATTGCGGGGTTATCAAGTCTGTACCACAGCGATGAAAATACTTTTGAATCTGCATGTGCGTGTTGACATCAATATAATATTTACCCGAGAAGACATTAGTCACCCCTATAGATCTGCTGCGGGTTATGTTCAATTTATTTACCGTTATACCTGTCGAGCAAATGGAATGGACGCACAAGATGATCATATTAAACAACGCGGCTTAGAACGCACTATTGCTATGCAAATTTAGCTAATTTGCAACTATTGTTAAGTACCTCAAAATTGCAAGAAATTGTTTAGGACAGAAGGCCTGATGAATGACCGACAACCGTACACCTGAAAGACAAAACATTATGCAATCTAGACGATCACAATTTTCTAAATCTGTGCAATTGTTTCTTAGAGTTATTATGTACAATGTAAACACCGAAAATTTAGCATACACTTTGCTAGTAGTACTCGCCATTGTCAAATGGGTCTTGATGGTAAGTACTTATCATGTGTTATAGTGACATAGTGTCCTAACATAGCAAACATATATTTACGATGTAATATAATATTGCAAACCCATGCCAATCAAAGATTATTATTTATTATTTAAACATTCCTTCAACAGTTCAGTTTTTATTTTGGTGGTCATCTAGTGGTGTATTAATGTCGGGTTGCAATAAAAGCAGCTGTTGCCTCCGACAGTTACTTGGTAATCAAATTATTTCCGGCACGCCTGCAACGTATCCACACGCTTCCAATTTGATTCAATAATTCACTCATTTAATAGTTAGCGACAAAATGTGCAGATGGCACGGCGCTCATCAGTACATAAAACGTAAATATCTCCATAACATAACAAAGTACATTCGTAAGACTAAACAACGAGTCTCAGAATCAAATTAATGTCGATTTATAGACATTTTGTCCGCTAAATAGACCAAATCAATTATCTTGAAACAATTTTGATATTTGCAACTATACAAAAAAACTTGTATTTGTCTGATCTAATTTGCGGATATTTTCCAAGACATGGTAAATGGATTGCTGAAAAACACCAATATTCCCTTTCAATTTATAACAAATAATCAGCAGTTTTTTTTGTTACGTACATTTTCATACAAATGAGGAATCAGTGTCATAAGAGCTAATGACAAGGTATGTGGTGTCTGGTAGCTTTCAGGTGGGTAACCCTAGATCATTACGTACCATTTACAAAAATAATACGAAAGCTTACAGAAGAGAAACCACAGCTAATGTAAGACAAAACAAAAACAAAACACATACAATTTGCAAAAGCATAACAGTGCAACTTCAAGACATACCCAAAAGTTCAAAGAGTTAGTTCAAATTTACCATACTTTCGTTTAAAAACCAGACACTAAATTGATAAATTTTGATAATTGCCACCTTCTATACTTAACGATTCTAACAGAATTGTGAGCAAATGATAAACATCACAACATCCTGTAATTCTATAGCAAACTGGATGTATGCCTAATGGTTGGCAGTGGTGGTCTGCATTCTGCAATTCATATCAATTAATCCTCCATGTTTTGAAACACGCCTCTGTCTTATTTATTGTATTCAAACAAGTTTCTGTTTTTCTAGCCTTTCTAGCATGGTTTGAACCCAGTGCTTGTTTACTCTCGATTTCTTGTGATTAATGGATTAGTGTGTTTCTGGCTTTAATGTTGAAAAGAAAGATAAAACATAAACAGTGTGCTAAATGACAAGGTGAAATGAACCGTTCAACGTAAACGAAGTCTGAATGATACAAATAACAAATACACTCTTACCTGAGTTAAAGACCATCTGCTATTAAAGACCAGTATTACTAACACCCTTTAACAAAGAGCACCAATTGGATCTACCATAAGACACCTTTATATCTGGCACAAATCATTACTTAATACATTAGGATATCTAACACTGACTGATACAGTTTTTACTCCAGCCAAACTGACCTGACAAGCAATATGGTACAATGTACATCCAGTCTTAAGTTTACGTACCAC
This sequence comes from Spisula subtruncata, assembly GCA_963678985.1. NCBI lineage: Eukaryota > Metazoa > Mollusca > Bivalvia > Venerida > Mactridae > Spisula > Spisula subtruncata. The sequence continues at coordinate 7,046,298 of OY787660.1, forward strand.
CATCGATCTCTTCTCTATCCGATAGACATCATCACTTAGTACATATGTACTAGATCTAAAGGGTTTCTCACCACTACAAAGACAAGGCTGAATGCAGCCAAAATAATGTATCTTATGCATACGAGATATAAATCTGCGTGTAGGGAATATTTGTACTGTTGTGGCAGATTCCAACCGGGTTGTATAGCGTTATGTAAGATCTTATTGTCATTTTGGGATTCACTTGTCGGTCTAAGCCAAATGTTTTATGAAAGTTTAAATCATATTGTGGCAGTGTCTCCATAGCAATACCTATAAATGTCTGAGTAGTATGTAGGCTAAAGTGATGTTTCTTGGTGCAACTTCCAAGCATACCACTGAGGAAATTAAATGTCGAAAGTCCTTCAAATGTGGATATTAAGTTTCTGCTTCAAGTTGAATGTCGGATAGGAAAGTACTGATTAGAAAGCAATCTGGTGAAAACAGTAAGGTAACTCGACTTACGTATATTCAAAGTAATTAGCATTGATTCGTTTTTTGTAGAACACTGCTGTGTCTGACAACTTAAATTAACGCATATTGTTGTGTATACATAGACTATTCACTGAGCCATACTGAATGTGTTGTCATATACTCCGGCTGGTGATATCCTGGTGACATCTGCTTGGAGCAAGCAACAACCACTGATGTTTTACTGTAACGCCCTGGCTTTAATATATATATATATTTGAGTGCATGTGCGCTGCGTGTTAACTTCTTCAATAATTGTAGTTAACTGAGATATATATAGGACAGAAGGTCACTGACAAAAAGTCTAGGGATGATACCTTAACTCATTATAAGCATGATAATCTGAATTCCAATCCCTCGTAGACAACAATTATAACACCATATAAGGGAGTATCCAGCAAATCAGAATAACTCGGTTTTTACATGTACTTACTAAAAATGATAAATTTATAACTCTTTATGTAGTAGTCAGTTCTTATATTATGCATTGTGACATGTATATTATTATAAGGTATTTTAAATCATTTTGATTTTTTTTAGAATCAAATGGTTGTATCCGAATGTGATAATTTTGCAAATACCAACCTGGTTAATGTTGTTTAAATGTAGTTTCTGTATTAGCTGGTCCTTGTTCGTGTGCGACAAGTTAGAAAGTGTTTTATGTTCTGCAAGCTTGAAATTGAAAACACAATCTCATTTACATCAGCCCCTTACGCCGCTTTGCTTAACGTAAGAAGGTCAATGTATTATAGTCATATTGAATCGTTAATATCTAAAACTAAAGTATAACGAATTCAAGCTAATTGTTCAGGTTTACTTCGGATGAAACAATATTAGTCAATGAGGCAAAGAAGTCAAGTTCTTCTATATCAAAAGTATCACACGAGCCTTTTGCGGAATGTAAAAGCAATTACAACCTTTGGTTTGGTTACATGAAGTCATAAGATATAGTTATAAGACCTTGATATGGAATATTGGACTACCAATTTATTGTTTATATTCAATGCGATAAACGCATTGTAGTATGCCCATTTCAAAAATGTCATGAAAAAAACTAAGAATCGCAGAACATAGTATAACCTCGCAGCCACACCATTTTGCTTCAGATGATATAATACAAACAGAAACATAGTCGATGGATAGGCGATGTTTGTGCATAAGAAAAGAACAGTATGGACTAAATATCTACACGAACCTTTGCAGCCGGATATAGGATATATTTGTATATAATGATTTTCACCATTTATTTCTTTTCGGACAGCCAATGTATTTATCAGGTAGACAATAGTAGTGATGATGCTATAGCAATAACTAGTACAAGGATATATCCTTTGGAGAGTAGAGTTTTAATGATCAGTTCTCCTGTACGTGAACCTGAACAACGTATTGTGTTGATTGATAGATAATTGTTGCGATTTGATGGATGGTTTCTGTACGACTCAATAAGGAACGTAGACTTGCTGCCAGCTTTGTACTTAATTAAACATATGTGGAATGAGCGATACATTGTGGACTGGTGTAACAAAGTCTAAATAATACTCCATGGTACCATAGTTCTCGCCCCATTTGAATTAAAATAGTTGTCCAAGTTAATCTGTCAAATTGCCTTATCAATATAGCGTTTGTAATTTATTTTAGGTTATAGAGTAAACTTCCATCACCTCTTTAAAAGTAGTTCAAAACAGAAAGAAAACCTAAACCTATTTTCAAGAGCTTCTAACTACTGATGCTTCACCACATTGTCTATGCACAATTCTTCTTCACATGAGCATTGAGCCAATAATTAGTTTATTATTGTGTCATTCGTGCTCGGCTGTTTTTGTTGAATGATGCCTCACCTCTACTAGCTTTTATTATACGAGGGGTGTTTCCAAATGTCCAGGAATAGTGCTCTACAATGTTTATGGTATGGACAAATTACTTCAAACTTTGGATTTATATTGAACAATTCATGATACATATAGTTTCATGAATCTAATGCATGAGGGTATGTCGTACAAAATTGAACTGCTGCCATTGTCACGTTAGTAATGACTTCTTTATAAATAACTATTTATGATTATATACCATTATACTGGTGGCAGTGAACGAGGTTAATGAATCAATATAATATATTTGACTACGTAATACGTTTCATCATTGTTTATATATAAAGTGGTTTTAACCTATGTGAATACAATGTGCCCGCTGGTTTGATATGTGAGGTTCATTGACTCTCATATATTCACATATAATGTCAGAACGTTTATAAATATTGTATTCCCTGCTAGGTAATGGATTTTCATATGTATTCTGTCAATAAAATATATAAAACAGAACAACAGAACTGACACCAATGGTTCGGTGTCTGTGATTGACTGGTTAAGTACAATTTTTACACGTTATCATTACATCTGTCAGATATTTTGTAATATTGGCAGTTGTGCTAAATATAATTTACTTCCCGATGATGAAATGTGTTTCTCAATTTTTTTAATTGGTCTTAATTGTTTTTAGTCATTTTGGTGACAGCTATTTTAGGAACTGTACGTTTTATGTCACAATTGCTAGTACAATAGGAAACTCGCGATATTTCTTAACACCACAGACTGACACATGTAGTTTGCAAATTCACGATCAAAGTTAAAGTTCACACATCAACATCAAACTACTGTGGTACCAATGTATATCGACAATGTACACACACTTCCCTCAAAGGTACCAATTTACACCTTGGCCAAATGGATCATGTGGGTTCAGAGACATTAACAACAGGTCCAGACGTGAATATAACCCGGGACCGCTCTATCCCGAAACGCACGCCGAATCTCGAGGCGAGCTCTATCCACTTAGGCAGTGCATTGATTCCAATGTAAGCGCAATTTCATTGTAAATGTTTCGCAACATTGCTTCGTCGAATGGTATTTAATTATGTACCGTACTTTTTCTCTTGCCTGGAAATTAGCGAACACCAACATGTACTCCTGAATAAAATGGAATGATGCATTGCCTTGGAGCTCTTCTGGATATTGACTAATAACTACAATAACAGTTCGCGTCTGATATTTAGAAGTAAACTGCATACACCATTTTGCAGTCTCGTCAGGAACGAAAGAAAAGTGTAGTGGTGCTTTTGTGTTATGACGAAGTTACACATTGTCATTTAAGGAGTAATGAGATTTCTAGTAATTGTATTTAACTAACGATGTCCGGGTCTAAAATTTTTTTTTTAAATATTGAGGACTGCATTTTAAACGGTTTTATTCTATTGTATACCCTTTAAGACAACTGCATGTGAATTTTAAAACACGTTTATTGTCATTTAAGACAGTAATTTCTATTTATATATCCCTACACCTAGCGTAAGAACGTACTGCAAAAACAAATGGAGTCATCTGCATGATAAATATAATAAGTCTCCAACAGATTACACAATAAAAACAAGAGTGTGTTAAAAAAACATTTTTTTCTCCAAATTACACTAAAAAGTGATGTCACTAAGCCAAAACATTGTCTTATAACTAAAAAAAAAAAGAATAAAAATATTTTGGCTCTAGTGGGGGTTGAACCCACGACCTATTGGAAATCAGTCAAATTGTCATAAAATTACTGAACTTGAGAACTCTTCACGAGGAGATTCTTTATTACACCCGGATATCCTTACAGGAGGGAAAGAGGACAATCCAATGATTGTCAGAGGTCTAAGACACACCGGTTATAGATAGAAGTAGTTAAAATATCGTACATTGAATAACGTCACTGTCGTTCTCAAACCTCGTAGCTCCAAAATGCCAACTTTTCAGGAGAAAGAAAAAACCGTCACATTTTTTATAACGATGTTCTAGAAATTGAAATTATATAAAAAAAAAAAAACAAATGAAGCTGCAAAATATGGTATAAGCCGTAGACGCGTTAGTCATACCGATATTCAGAAATGGGAGCTACGATATTTTGTCACCATAGTTTTGTCATTTTTTAATGAGGCACGACAATTCCCGATATTCAGAAATGGTAGCTACGATATTTCGTCACCACAGTTTTGTCATTTTTATGATGTACGACAATTCCCGATATTCAGAAATGGTAGCTACGATATTTTGTCACCAAAGTTTTGTCATTTTTATGAGGTACGACAACTCCCGATATTCAGAAATGGTAGCTACGACTTTTCGTCCGACAAAAAAGCGACCAATCAAGCTACAACTTTTCGTCATGTGGCTTTTGTAATGGGTTCTGATTGGCGTAGAGCTACGAGATATAGCCAGACTTCATACATTCGGAAAAGACGAAAAAAATGTTTTTGGAAATTTTGGAGCTACGAGGTTTGAGAACGACAGCGACGATATAGCGTTTACTGAAATTGTACCTACAGTGTTACAACCGCATAGCCCTTTTGATTCCAAAAGGTAATTAAATAATTGGGCAGGAAAGATAGCACTAAAATTGCAGAGCACAAAATACAGACATACAACTGAGAATTTGTATAAGACATGCAATGTTATCAGCTTTTGAAGAACAATGAATGGAACATGTAAACATTGTACACTATAGACTGGCTGACAACGTGGTGGTGCCTCGTGTTTCCGTGTAATGGTTTGTAGATTTTTGAAATATACAAGTTATCAGTTTTATCATTTAACGCACAGAGAAAATGAAGAGACCATAACACCAAACAAAATTATCGAACTTCACTTCTCACTTTTCTTTCCTTCTGGAGGCCACAGATGGAACGTTCTCTGTGTGTTTCTTGTGTGGGTGGTTTGGCGCTGCTGACCTTAATCAACATTTATACACGAATGTCTTGATTGCATTTACCGTCTATATTGGTGATAGTTATTGCCGAATCAGCACGTTTGGGATGCACATACTTGGCAGTTAACATATTGAATATTCGAATGCACTATCTACAGTTTTCAATTATATATGAAGTATTTAGAAATAATTCTTCAATCAACACATTTTAGTTGTCAATTGAAACAAACTTGCAGTAAACCCCAATAATTTCCAAAAAACGTCAGAACCTATCAACAAACGATCTGCATAACTTAACATAATATAGTGTTAACAACGAGACAAATACCTACCAGGCTGAACGATTTAAGAATGTTCCATTTAAATACCACTAACTAAAAAAATACATGAATTTATACACTGATGTCTTATATAATACAGCACTGCGCGACTGTGTGCACACTTAGACAAGCGGAATGGAAGCGTTTTCACCACGGCATTATCTACATGATGAAACTTTATGCCCAACAAGTACTGGACAATCATACCGCTAATTCTATGGTAATGCTAACTACATTATTTCAGTCTCGCCTGAAAAGTATCCAGACAGTTTCCTTAGATTATGTTATTAACTAATGTTATATTAAGCGACAAAATGTGCAGATGGCAGGGTTCTTTCTCTGCAGTACATGCAGAAAGGGATATATATTTTGCCCATGGCTTAACATAATTATTACGCAATATTCTCTGAGCAATACAAAAGAATTACGCTACGCTTTTTATAGCTTCGTTTCGAAGTATTACTTAACCCAATTAATCATGTCCCGTAAAGGGTTATAATGGGGGGGGGTATTAACAATTTTAAAGCAAACACACATTAAATCCATGATTGAACGATTTTGAAGTCTGTACAACAGAAAATATATGATTGCAAAAATAAAACAAATTGCAATACGCATGGCCTAAGGAGAATCATCAAAAAAAAATTACACTTATTAGAGCTTCTATATTTATTCCTTTATTCACCATATGTCCCAGAAACGGTAGGGAGACTGATAATTCGTATTACAACTATCGTTTTCAAGCTCACCAACAATAATTCCATCCATTTGCTCTTATGATTCACTGTTCCACCTTTTGGTCTTATATTTAACACTTATTAACGGAACTATTTCCTTCCTGTACTAATTAACGAGTGAATAGAAGAAATAATAATAACATCAGATCACGCGGTTTATGTCAGATACTCTTTTAATTCTTAATACTTTCTATTTGATTTTGTTGATAATATTATGCATCACAAAGTAAGACGTGTATCAATCACAATTAGTAACTATATGATTAATGTCTCTCTTATAATATCTATACTATCAATACTTATAACGAGACAGACAGACAAGCTAATATTAGTGATAAAGAAAAATAATATGTCTTTAACAAGCGGACAAGTATTTGTGACACAAAGTACATCACAAAGTGAACGGTATGACAAACCTAAATTAGTTGTGATGTGGTAAATGTCTCTCTTACTATATCATGTAGTTGTTACCTAGTATTAACTCCCTTTTACATGTAATACCCCTCACTAATAATAGTGAGCCATGAATCAACGAGATAGACGCGCTTCTACGATTGTCTTCATCGACAAATGATATTGAAATAAATCAATGATTTCTGAAATATAAGGTCTATTGATCAACGTAGCACATTCAACACAATGTCATCCATTCGTTGAGCAGTTGAATTGTTGAACACGTAAGTTCCATATATGTGTCTTTCATATACCAAAATAATTGTCAAGACATTGTCAATGGGTTGTTGGACATAGCAATATTCACAGTAAGTTTATACATGTAATAAGTACATTTTGTAATCAGCAGTTTTTGTGATGTACGTTTTCAAAGTAATTGGAATTCCATGCAATTATCTGATGACAAGGTATGTGATTGCTGGTAACATACTTGTTTGTGACCCTAGATCGATACTTACTACAGTCGAACTTCGATGCCTCGAACTACCTTCGGACCGGGAAAATAGTTCGAGCCATCTACTGGTTCGAGGCATCGGGGGTACGAGTATATATGCACTGTAAATTTATAAGTTCGAACGCTTCTCGGTACGTGTACCTGTCAATCGTGTGTAATTGTCGTATTTTGAGGGTTTGTTCGTATTTTATGCATATTTAATGCATTTATGTCAAATGATATTATTGTATGCATAATAATAATAAAACCTGATATTGTTTGACAAAATTGGCTTGAAATCGTCGGCTAGCTTCAAATATTCACATTTGTAAACAAAGTTCCCTGTTATTCCCCCGTTACCGGGTCCTTCGTCAAGTGGCTTATAGTACAGCCTTAATTTGTAGTATATCGTCGTTACGTTTCATTTTGACAATGATAAAATTAATAAATTCCGATAATTTTTCTACGAATAATGACCATTCAACATCGTTTTAAAGAATACAAACATTAAAATTAATGACAAATTTGTTGTTTCTTAATTGTATTCACAAAATAAATCAGTTATAATTTTCTTCATAAAGTAATAAACGGACATAAAAGTGTTAAGTTTTTTTCACAAACATGTAATACAATACAGCCGTAAACAGTTTTTGGGTACAGTAATTGTCACAAGGTGTTAATAACACCTTTCACGGACTTCCCGTGGGCATACAATGGATTTAAACTATCAATGAAAGGTGCGAAAATTTGCATTGTTCGAGTCATCTACTGGTAAATCATAGCAAGGGACCAGCAAGTCAGTTCGAGTGTTCGACCCTCGTACTGTTCGAGTCATCTATGGTTTTTCTATATGAATAAAGAAGGGATTTTGACGGGACCGGAGTACGAGTTCGAGGCATCTGGGGTGTTCGAGGCAAGTACTGTTCGAGGCATCGAAGTTCGACTGTATTTACAATTATCAATCAGTCACTTATACTATCACCACTTTATCAATCAAGGTCACAAGATCGAGGACAATATTGTAATTGATTATACAATTAGGTCAATAATGGGATTTTAAGCCAGATGATAGATACAAAACACATTCAACGACCGATATTGTTTAATTGTTCGTGTTTCAGAGAAAACATGCGTAGAGGCATAATACTAGTATCCATCTGCATTTAAAATATGGAAGGGCGATATTTATATATATATAGTGTTGCGGTGGAAAACGTACTTTGTGTAAGCTGTATTAGATGCAATGTATACACATGTATTTCAAGCAACGCGGGCGTTAACAGTATGGAAACGGCATTATGCGAAGGTTGTTTTTGAAGTTCCATGAACATGGTACATATGCAGATCGGACCCCTCTTTGTATAAATGTTTCTCAATGTTTTTGTCTGACACTGGTAAATCTCTGTAAAATACGATGTTTTGACGTATGGAGATCGGCAAGAGAAAGTCATACTTTTGTCCCAAATAGAGATTTGTAACGTTTTAACAGATTTAAATGGCAATATATTTGTACTTTGTTTCTAAATTATTCGTAGAGCATATTCTAGCACGATGTTTAAAACAAGGGTATATAGCAAATGGCCCCATGTTTGGTTTCACAGATTCAACACCGCAAATAATAGAACGAAAGATAAAATTCAAAGAATCTTAGATAAAATACGACGAAAGTCACCAGGAACGAAACCACAGCTGATGTAAGACAAAGAACGCATTCGAAACACCCTTGGAAAAATCTTCAAGCAGTGCAACTTCAAAACATGCCTGGAGTTCAAACAGTAAGTTCAAATATATCATACTTTCTTTGTAAAATCAGACACTAAATTGATAAACAGAATTGTGAGCATATGATAAATATCACAACATCCTGTAATTCTATAGCGAACTGGATGTATGCCTAATAGTTGCCAGTGGTGGTCTGCATTCTGCAATAAATATCCACTTATCCTCCATGTTCTTATTGTATTCAAGCAAGTTTCTGTTTTTCTATCATTTACCTGCATGGTTTGAACCCAGTGCTTGTTCCTCGCGATTTTCTCTGATTAATGACTGGGGTGTTTCTGGCCTTAATGTTGAAAAGAAAGACACTAATTATATAAATATTGTGCTAAATGACAAGGTGAAATGAACTGTTCTACGTAAACGAAGTCTGAATGATAAAAAGTACACGTACACTCTAACCTGAGTTAAAGACTATCTGCTTCAAAAGACCAGTATTACAAACACCCGTTAACAAAGAGCATCAATTGGATCTCCCATAATACAACTTTCCAATATTTTGAAGCTGTTTGAGAAACCACCGGTTGACAACTTTATAAATAAATTACTCTCCTTAATGGCGTACATAACAACGCCTGTGTTGTCATTCATGCCAGACTGTTTGGATGCATATAACATGGCATAAGAAACCCGTTGCTTGTTATATCTGGCACTAATCATTGCTTAATATATATTAGGATACATAACACTGAATGATACAGTTATTTCTCCAGACAAACTGACCCAACATGCAATATGGTGCAATGTACATCCAGTATTAACTTTACGTACCGCCACCGATCTCTTCTCTGTCCGATAGACACCATCACTTAGTACATATGTACTCGATCTTAGGGGTTTCTCACCACTACAAAGACAAAATTGAATGCAGCCAAAATAATGTAACTTATGTATACGATATATAAATCTGCGTGTAGGGAATATTTGTACTGTTGTGGCAGATTCCAACGGGGTGATATAGCTTTATGTAAGATCTTATTGTCATTTTAGGATTCACTTGTCGGTCTAAGCCAAATGTTTTATGAAAGTTTGAATCATATTGTGGCAGTGTTTCCATAGCAATACCTATAAATGTCCGAGTAGTATGTAGGCTAAAGTGATGTTTCTTGGTGTAACTTCCAAGCATACCACTGAGGAAAGTAGCTGTGGAAAGTCCTCCAAATGTGGATAAGTGCCTGCTTCAAAGTTGAAGGTCGGGTAGAAAAGTACTGATTAGAAAGCAATCTGTGGAAAATGGTAAGGTAACTCGACTAATGTATATTCAAAGTAATTAGCATTGTGTCGTTTTTTGGAAAACACTGCTGTGTCTGACGGCTTAAATTAACGCATATTGTTGTACATACATAGGCTATTTACTGAGCCATACTGAATGTGTTGTCATAGACTCCGGTTGGTGATATCCTGCTTGGAGCATGCAACAACCACTGATGTTTACTGTAGCGCTCTGACTTTTAATATATATATATATATATATTTGAGTGCATGTGTACTGCGTGGTAACTTCTCCAATAATTGTAGTTAACTGAGATAAATATAGGACAGAAGGTCACTGACACAGGACTAGGCCACACGCGCGCAGAGTCTAGGGATGGTCAGAAGGTCACTGACAAAAAGTCTAGGGATGATACCTTAACTCATTATAAGCATGATAATCTGAATTCCGATCCCTGGTAGACAACAATTATAACACCATATAAGACAGTATCCAGCATATCAAAACAACTTACTAAACTTGATAAATTTATAACTCTTTATGTAGTAGTCAGTTCTTATATTATGCATTGTGACATGTATATTATTATAAGGTATTTTAAAGCATTTTGATTTTTTTTAAGAATCAAATGGTTGTATCCGAATGTGATAATTTTGCAAATACCGACCTGGTAAATGTTGTTCAAATGTAGTTTCTATATTATCTGGTCCTTGTTCGTGTGCGACAAGTTAGAAAGTGTTTTATGTTCTGCAAGCTTGAAATTGAAGACACAATCTCATTTACATCAGCCCCTTACGCCGCTTTGCTTATCGTAAGAAGGTCAATGTACGTACTATAGTCATATTGAATCGTTAATATTTAAACTAAAGCATAACGAACTCAAGCTAATTGTTCAGGTTTACTTTGAATGAAACAATATTAGTCAATGAGGCAAAGAAACCAAGTTCTTCTATATCAAAAGTATCACACGAGCCTTTTGCGGAGGGTAAAAAGCAATTACAACCTTTTGTTTGGTTACATGTAATCATAAGATTTAGTCATAAGACATTGATATTGAATTTTGGACTACCAATTTATTGTTTATATTCAATGCGATAAACGCAATGTAGTATGCCCATTTAAAAAATGTCATGAACAAAACTAAGAATCACAGAAAATAGTAAAACCTCTCAGCCACACTATTTTGCTTCAGATGATATTATACAAACAGAAACATAGTCGATGGATAGGCGATGTATGTGCATAATAAAAGAACAGTATGGGACTAAATATCTACACAAATCTTTGCAGCCGGAGATAGGATATATTTTGATGTGTATATAATGATTTTCACCATTTATTCTTTTCGGACAGCCAATGTATTTATCAGGTAGACAATAGTAGTGATGATGTTATAGCAATAACTAGTACAAGGATATATCCTTTGGAGAGTAGAGTTTTAATGATCAGTTCTCCTGTACGTGAACCTGAACAACGTATTGTGTTGATTGATAGATAATTGTTGCGATTTAATGGATGGTTTCTGTACGACTCAATGAGGAACGTAGACTTGCTGCCAGCTTTGTACTTAATTAAATATATGTGAAATGAGCGATACATTGTGGACTGGTGTAACAAAGTCTAAATAATACTCCATGGTACCATAGTTCACGCCCCATTTGAATTAAAATAGTTGTCCAAGTTAATCTGTCAAACTGCCTTATCAATATAGCGTTTGTAATTTATTTTAGGTTATAGAGTAAACTTCCATCACCTCTTTAAAAGTAGTTCAAAACAGAAAGAAAACCTAAACATATTTTAAATAGCTTTAATTGCTGATGCTTCACCATGTTGTCTTCATCACATGAGTCAATAATGAGTTTATTTTTGTGTCATTCGTGTACGGCTGTTTTTGTTGAATGATGCCACACCTCTATTAGCTTTTATTATACGAGGGGTGTTTCCAAATGTCCAGGAATAGTGCTCTAAAATGTTTATGGTATGGACAAATTACTTCAAACTTTGGATTTAAATAGAACAATTCATGATACATATTGTTTCATGAATCTAATGCATGAGGGTATGTCGTACAAAATTGAACTGCTGCCATAGTAGCGTCAGTAATGACTTCTTTATAAATAACTATTTTATGATTATTTACCATTATACTGGTGGCAGCGAACGAGGTTATTGAACCAATATAACACATTTCACTACGTAATACGCTTCACCATTGTTTATAGACAAAGTGGTATTAACCTACGAGAATACAATGTGCCCGCTGGTTGGGTATGTGAAGTTCATTGACTCTCATATATTCACACATAATGTCAGAACGTTTATAAATATTGTATTCCCTGCTAAGGTAAGGGAATTTCATATGTATTCTGCCAATAAAATATGTTAAACAGAACTGACACCAATTGTTCGGTGTCTGTGATTGACTGATTAAGTACAATTTATACACGTTAGCATTACATATGTTTCTTGAATTTTTTTATTGTCTTAATTGTTTTTAATCATTTTGGTGACAGTTATTTTAGCAACTGTACGTTTTAAGTCGCAATTGCTTGTACAATAGGAAACTCGCGATGTTTCTTAACACCACAGAATGACACATCATCGCCTAAAAGTTTGCCAATTCACGATCAAGGTAAAAGTTCACACATCAACATTGAACTACTGTGGTGCCAATGTATATCGACAATGTAACATACTACCCTCAAAGGTACCAATTTACACCTTGACCAAATGGATCATGTGGGTTCAGAGACATTAACCACAGGTTCCCGACGTGAATATAACCCGGGACCTCTCTATGCCGAAATGCACGCCGAATCTTTAGGCGAGCTCTATCCACTAAAGCAGTGCAGTGATTACAATGTGAGCGCAATTTGATTGTAAATGTTTCGCAACATTGTTTTGTCGAATGGTTCTTAATTATTTACCGTACATATTTCTTCTGAGAATTATATTCTCACAAAATGTTGCCTGGAAATTAGCGAACACAAGCATGTACTCTTATATAAAATGGAATGATGCATTGCCTTGGTGTTCTGTTGGATATTGACTAATAATTACAATAACAGTTCGCGACTGATATTTATAAGTAAACGGTATACACCATTTTGCAGTCTCGTCAGAAACGGAAAGTGTGGTGGTGCTTTTGTGTTATGACGAAGTTACACATTGTCATTTAGGGAGTAATGAAATTTCTAGTAATTATATTTAACCAATATTCTTTGGGTATTAACTACAGGAGAAAAAGAGGACAATCCAAGGAGAGGAATTTTGTCACAGTTATAAGACACACCGGTTTTCGATAGAAGTAGTTAAAATATCGTACAATGTATTTAGCTTTTACCTTTTTTGTAACTAAATTGTTACAACGGCATAGCCCTTTTGATTGAGGGAATTTAAATAATTGGACATGATAGATAGCACTCAAATTGCAGAGCACAAAATACAGACATACAACTGAAAATCTGTAATAGAGATGCAATGTAATAAACTTTGGAAGACTGTTTTGTACACTATACACAAATATATCTTAGGCCTTCACCGTGATGGTGCCTCGTGTTTCCACGTAATGGTTTGTAGATTCTTGCAATCTACAAGTTATCAGTTTTATCATTTACCGAACAGAGAAAATGAAGAGACCATAACACCAAACAAAATTATCGAACTTCACTTTTTGGTTTTTTCTTCTGGAGGCCACAGATGGAACGTTCTCTGTGTGTTTCTTGTGTGAGTGGTTTGGCACTGCTGACCTTTCTGCATGGATTTGAAATGTCAATGAATTGTACATGTTTGTTATTTATGTAAGACAGAAACACAATGAGTGATGTAACGTCATGTGTTCGCAACTTATTTATGCACACGTGATCCGGAACAATAATTATTATCAGGCTTCAACCTTTACAATGAAGGTTCAATGTGAATAGAAAAAGCCAAAACATGGAAAGTAAGCGTCAAAAGACTTCTATTGTCCTTCATAAATTGCTTGAAGAAAGTACAAATTGGCGAATCAGCACTTTTGCGATGCACGTATTTGGCAGTTAACATATTGAATATTCGAATGCACTATGTACAATTTTCAATTATATATGAAGTATATAGAAATAACTCTTTAATCAACACATTTGAGTTGTCAATAACTTGCAATAAACCCCAATGAATTCCAAGAAACGTCCGAACCTTTCAACAAACCATCTGCATAACTTAACATAATATAGTGTTAACAACGAGACATATACCTACAAGGATGAACGATTTAAGAATGTTCAATTTAAATTCCATTAACTAAAAAATTACATGAATAAATACATTGAATTCTTATATATTCCAGTAGATATGTCGACAAAAATGGAACTGTACGATAGTCATAATTAGCATACAGCAGTGCGCGATTGGGTGCACACTTAGACAAGCGGAATGGAAGTGTATTCACCACGGCGCTCTCAACATGATGAAGCTTCATCTCCAACAAGTACTGGGCAATCATACCACTAATTCTTTGGTAATGCTAACTACATGATTTCCGTCTCGCCTGTAACGTATCCAGACACTTTCCGATTGATTCTATGATTAACTAATGTTATTTTAAGCGACAAAATGTGCAGATGGCAGGGCTCTTTCACTGCAGTACACGTGGGAAGGGATATATATTTTGCCCATGGCTTAACACAATTATTACGCAATAATATGCAATATCTCTGAGCAATACAAAAGAATAAGGCTACGCTTTTTATAGCTTCGTTTAAAAGGACTAGTATTACTTAACCCAATTCATTATGTTCCGTAAAGGGTTAAACGGGGGGAAGAGGTATTAACAATTTTGTTTTAAAGCAAACAAACATTAAATCCATGAATGAACGATTTTGAAGGCTGTACGATAAAAAATATGTAATTGCAAAAAGCTAATATGCAATATGCATGACCTAAGGAGAATCATCCAAAAAAATTAAATTACACTGTTTAGACTTTCGTTATTGAGGTTTACTATACTACCCTTAATTCACCAATGTCCCAGAAGCGGGACTATCGTCATCAAGCTCACCAACAATAAATCCATCCATTTGCTCTTATATATTATTCACTGTTCCACCTTTTGGGTCTTATATTTAAGACTTATTAACGGAACTTTTTCATTCGTGTACTAATTAACGAGTGGGTAGATATAGAAGAAATGATAATAACATCAGGTCACCCGCTATATGTCAGATGCTCTTTTAATTCTTAATATTTTCTATTTGATTTGGTTAATAATATCAAACATCACAATGTAAGAAGTGTATCAATCACAATTAGTAACTATATGGTTAATGTCCCTCTTATAATACCTATACCGTCATTACACATAACGAGACAGACAGACAAGCTAATATTAGTGATTAAGAAAAATAATATGTCAACAAGCGGACAAGTATTTGAGACACAAAGTACATCGCAAAGTGAAGGGTACGACAAATCTAAATGAGTTGTGATGTGGTAAATGACTCTCCAACTATATCATGTAGTTGTTACCACGTATTAACTCCCTTTCACATGTAATACCCCTCGCTTATAATAGTGAGCCATGCATCAACGAGATAGACGAACTTATACGATTGTCTACATAGATAAATGATATTGAAAGAAATCAATGATTTCTTGAATATAAGGTCTATTGATCAACGTAGCAAATTCAACACAATGCCATTCATTCGTTGAGCAGATGCAATGTTGAACACTTAAGTTCCATATATGTGTTTTTCACAGAGCGAAATAATTGTCATGACATTTTCAATGGGTTGTTTGACATACCAATATTCACATTCAGTTTAAAACAACTAATCAGCAGTTTTTGTATTGTACGTCTTCAAACTAATTGGAACTCAATGCAATTATCTGATGACAAGGTATGGGGTGGCTGGTAGCATACATGTGTGTGACCCTAGATCGATACGTACCATTTACAATTATCCATCAGTTACTTTTCTTATCACCATTTTATCAATCCAGGTCACAAGATCGAGGACAATATTGTAATTGATCATACAATTAGGTCAGTAATGGGATTTTAAGCCAGAGATGATAGATACAAAACACATTCAACAACCGATATTTTTTAATACTACGTGTTTCCATAAAGCATGCGAAGATGCATAATACTAGTATTCATCTTTGTGTAAGCTGTATTAAATAAGGTATGCATTTTAATCAACGCGTACATTAACAGTATGGAAACGGCATTATGCGACGGTTGTTTTTAAAGTAACATGAACACGGTACATGTGCATATCGGACCCCTTTCAGTATAAATTGAGAATACATACCCCATTCTTTGCTGACTCGTGTCACTCTCTGTACAAAACAATGTTTTGTTTGACGAATGGAGATCGGTAAGAGAGATAAGAAAGTCATAGCTTTGTCCCAAATAGAGATTTGTAACGTTTTAACAGATTTAAATGGCAATATATTTATACTTTGTTTCTAAAGCATTCGTATAGCATATTCTAGTACCATGTTTCTAACAAGGTTATCTAGCAAGTGGTTCCATGTTTGGTTTCGCAGATTTAACGCCGCAAATTGTAGAACGAAAGATATAATTCAAAGAATCTCAGATAAATTACGACAAAACATCAGGAAAGAAATCACAGCTGATGTAAGGCAAAACAAAACACATACGAAAAACCCTTTGAAAAGCAGTGCATCTTCAAACATGCCAACAGTTCAAACAGTAAGTTCAAATATATCATACTATCTTTCAGAAAAAGCAGACATTTTTTAAATGGATAAATGTTGCTTGTTGCCACGTTCTATACTTAAAGATTTCAACAGAATTGTGAGTACATGATAAAGATCACAACATCCTGTAATTCTATATCGAACTGGATGTATGCCTAATGTTTGCCAATCGTGGTCTGTATTCTGCAATAAATATCAACTTATCCTCCATGTTTTCAAACACGCCTCTGTCTTATTGTATTCAAACAAGTTCCTGTTTTTCTGTTATTTACATGCATGGTTTGAACTATGTGCTTGTTTTCTCTCGATTTTTTTCTGATTAATGACTGCGTGTGTGTGTTTCTGGCTTTAATGTTAAAATGAAAGACAAAACATAAACAATATGCTAAATGATAAGGTGAAATGAACCGTTCAACGTTAACGAGGTCTGAATGATAAAAAGTAAACGCCCACTCTTACCTGAGTTAAAGACTTAGCAAAGACCACCAATTGGATCTCTTATAAGACAACTTTCCAGTATATTGAAGTTATTTGAGAGACCAGGTGTTTGCAACTATACATATACATGTACATTACTCTCCTTTTTGACGTACATACAAAGGTGTTGTCATTCCTGTCACCATAACCATATCACACACAGTGTAAGTAAGTAAGTAAGTAAAGTTATTTATTTTACTAGTGTGAAGGCATCCAGCATGGCCTTAGAAAGTCGTTTGTTGCTATAAATAGCACAAACCATTGCTTAATACTATTGGATACCGATCGCTGACTGGTACATGTATTACTCCAGTCGAACTGACCTGACAAGCAATAAGGCTGGTACAATGTGCATTACATTCTACCACCAATCTCTTGTATGAGTACTTACTTACTTACTTACTAGTATATATGTACACGTATCCTAAGGGTTGCTCACCACTACATAAAAAAGGTTGAAATCAGCCAAAACAATATATCTTATGTATACGAGCTATAAATATACAAGTATGGAATATTTGTACTTTGCTAAGGCAGATTCCAACAGGGTGATAGAGCGTTATTTAAGATGTTATTGCCAATTCAGCAGTGCGTTCATTAACGAAAACGCTCGCCAACGTTCGCGAACAATACGTGAGTTCGCATTAATGAACGATAAGTTCGCCACGAACATGTTAGCCAATCGCGAACGACCTTTACACATAGCTCGCCAATTGTCGCCAAGCAAACAAAGATGGCGGATAGATAAATATTTGATTTAATTTATTATAATCTTAGCGATTTAAACATTAATTGTAGATTGTATGTGTTTTGCATGTGTGATACAGTGTGGATACCAAAGCTGAATAAATAGAACACGAAAGAGGTATTACTGAGTTCCTAATTTTCAATCTACGGCTGAAAATCTAATAGAACAAGTTAGGCCATTAAATCGTCTATATCCGCCATCTTGAAATTGTTTGCGGCGAACGATATAATCGTTCAATAAGTAGTTCGCGTGACGAACTAATTCTCGCGGCGAACGTTTTCGTTTATGAACGTAAGGCAGGATGCACTAGTCGATCTGAACCAAATATTATATGATAGTTTAAATCATAATGTAACATAGCAGAACTCATAAACGTCCAGATAGTATGTAGGCTGAAGTGATGACTCTTGGTACAATTTCCAAGCATACCATAGAGGAAAGTATATATCGAAAGTGTGTTTCCAAGTGGAAGGTCGGGTAAGAAACTACTGATTAGAAAGCAGTCCAGGAAGAATTGTTATGTAACTCGGCTGACGTACATTATTTATATTCGCTGTTATTAGCATCCAGTCTTTTTTGTAGAACACGGCTGTCGCTGACAGGCTTAAGTTAATGGACCTGGCTTTTAGAATATATATAAGTACAAATGCACTGTGCTCTCACTTCTCCAATAGTTGTAGTTAACAGAGATAAATATAGGACAGAAAGTCACTGTCACAAGACTGTGCCACATGCGTACAGAATCTGGAAATAATAACTAACCTCATTATAAACATGGTAATCTGAATTCCAATAACCTGTAGACAAAAATTATAACACCATATAAGAGAGTATTTAGAATTGCAGATTAACTTGGTTTGTACATGTCTATACTAAAATGATAAATATATAAAGCTTTATGTAGGTAACACGGCTTCTTATATAATACCTTGTTATATTATTGCATTGTAAATAAAAGCATTTTGAAAGTTTGATATAATTAAATAGGTATAAATAGTTGTATTCGAATGTAATATCTTTTGCCAATACCTACCTGGTTAATCTTGCCCAAATGTATGTTCCTTTTTCATGTGCCAAAACTTCTACAAGCCTGAAATTGAAGACCAAATCATTAACAATCTCATAAAAATCAGCCCCATAAACCGCTTTACTGACCGCAGAAAGGTAAATGTACTATAGTCAGTTGAATCGTTAATATCTAAAACTAAAGCATAACGAATTCAAGCTCAAGCTGTTGCGGAGGAAAAGAAGCAATTTCAGCCTTTGATTTAGTTGGTCATACGATCCCATTCCATTGATATAGTTTTTTGGAATACGAATTTATTGTTTATATTCAATGTAATACGTGCATTGTAGTAAGTTCTTTTAAGAAATGTCATGAAGAAATTAATAATTACAGAAAATAGTATAAACTCTCAGCCGCACCATTTTACTCCAGATGATATAATACAAACAGAACATTAGTCTATGAATGGGCGATGTTTGTGCATAAGAAACGAACAAAAAGAAACTAAAACTCAACACAAACCTTTGCAGTCGGAGATAGGATATAGTTGTTTGTACATATATATTTCACTATTGATTTCTTTTCGATCACTCCACGAATATATCAGATTAACAATAGAGGTGATGATGTTATAGCAGTAACTAGTACAGTGATATATCCTTAGAAGAGTTTAAAGTAATGCTCGGTGCTCCTGGAAGTGAACCTGCACATACAGAGATAAGTAACGTATTGTG
Organism: Spisula subtruncata; assembly: GCA_963678985.1. Taxonomy (NCBI): domain Eukaryota; kingdom Metazoa; phylum Mollusca; class Bivalvia; order Venerida; family Mactridae; genus Spisula; species Spisula subtruncata. Next base: position 7,066,123 of record OY787660.1, read on the forward strand.
TTGATTGATAAATAATTGCTGAGGAAATTATAGCCATGGTGTATTTTCTATGATCAAAGGGAGATAATCTTGGAATAATAAAATGATTAAATAATTAACTTGCCAGTTTCTTTATAACACTGCTTCGAATCTTGCGCCTCTAAACGCATATTCGAAACTGCTCCTTTTGATATTAATAAAATTGTATTATATTTGTCCCAAGGATGGTGAAAGTTTCACCATTTGTAACTTGAAATAAATTGCATGAACGTTATAGGTATTCTTTTAAGACTGATTATTGCACTCAATGGAGAAAAATGCGCTTTTAAATTGCGTGCTTAAGGCGGCTCATCACCTTAGACCACGAAATGACGCCATTGTCGGATTTTATTGAAATTTGGTACATATGTTAAATGAAACCTTGGCTTTCATTTGCCGACGTTACAACGTGATGACGTTCCAAACAATGACGTCAACAACGTCACAATTTGTCCCGCCAATTTTGTCAGATCGAACACAAATACAACGATAACTATTTTGTTTTTAAAGATATTCCAGTCATTTTTTTCAGTTAATTACCGTTAAGATATAGCCCTCGTGTTTGTTTGATCGTTAGCCTTTTACGAGCCATAATTGCATTGAAAAATATGCTATTCGCTGTATAATTGGTAAAACGCGGACGCATTTTTTCTCTCAGCATACTTTGAATTTTGTAATAAATCACCACTTTCCTTACTTAATCTTAATAATCTGTTGAAATTTCCGTATTCTACGGAAAATTCCCTTTCATTTGGATCAATAAAAAAAGAACAAAAACAGTTTAGTTTTTTTTCTACAGCGCGATGAAATCAAAATATCGCTCTAAATATCAACGTAAATTACAACGTCAAAATGTATATTTTAACGTTAACGTAGTTTATGATTAACCTTAGTTGAGCTAGTACGTTTTACAAGTTTAATTAATCAGAATTAGTAAAGATATACCTTATAAAATCTGATTGAATAAACAACAACTTTATAACAGCTCAAAACATAAAAGCTATAGCTTCTTTTTTCGAACTGACATAAAATTGTAAGCAAAATAAATAAAACACTAGTGATAACTGCATTCATGATACATAAAATTGTGAAAATCTGTCATTATTTCCTATAAGACAACCCTTTCGTAAATAATTTGTATATACGGCGAAGCGTATCGTATCAATACTGACATAGTACGGAGCTCGCACGGAGCCCGGGCGTTCATCGCACATTACTCGTAGGTCAATAGCAAAGTCACATTTCATCACATTTCAATTTTCTTTGATCTGTGCGAGTCGAGTTTTAGCAAGCTCATACAAAGTCTGTATAGACATCGTAAACACGTGCGAGTATCGTACGGATGTTTTTAACTCGTAGAACCCTCTACGAGCACAGTTCAGTAGTAAAGTATAGTATAGTTCAATTTTGAACCCTGAACCATGACCTTTCAGACGAGTCTATTTGGACGGGTTACCCGTAATTTATTGATTTTAATAATCATTATTTAAAGCTATGATACTTGCTAATGTGTGTAACTTTTCGATCGACAGATTAGCGCAGTAAGTAATGTTCAGGAATTTCACTCCGAAGGTCGTTGGTTCGAATACCAAAACTTTTGTTTCAGAATTTGTGAATTCGCGTAATTGAAAGAGTTACAACTTTTTATTACACTAATTATTTTATAATTAAATTTTATAATTTATCCGGTGTTTTAGATGCGATAGTCACAGCAATGTCACAGCGTATTTTAATGTTTGAAAACATACTTTGTATTGGAGATGCTGTTTAAGACTCTTTACCTTTAACAGAAACTTGACCAGTGTGAGCTCTGAACGTTGTTCTGATTAGAATCTCCGTTCCTGACTTTCTTACAACCAACATAATGCATTACTCATCCGTCTTGTGTAAATTAATACGAATAGATTGACATTTGAAATTAGCTTAATTTTAGTTTGAACATGGACACATATGCGTATTGTTGGGTATCTTTTGGTATTTCTTTGATTCGTGCACAAGTTTTGCGAAATGAACAGTTCCATTTTGATAAATTTGAGAAAAAATTATGCCAGTAGGATGCGAACCTACACATGGACCTTGACAAAATTTCAATGCCTATCGCTTTACTGAATACAAAATATTAAATTATTTCTTATACATATTTGAATATTCAATCCCGCACCAACCTTTATCGACGAATGGATTGAACTTTAAAAGTGCATTCACGGCTAATGCTCGAAATCGAACTACTCAGTATATACGTATGTAGTTCGCAAAGAAGCTGTTCTCAACAATTCTGTTTCTTTTTAGTATAATTTATGTAAAATTATTATGTAATGTGTAATAGTGTATGTAATATTTATACATAAATATACAAGACAAAATGCATATAAGGGTCCATCACTATACCATTTTGGATAGTACATGTATCACAGCGTATAAACCAAATCACTGTATGACTTATCGGAATCCTATGAAATTCAACTTGTATCATTTATTGCTATTGCATGCACATGTGAAATCTGACCACTGTACTCATTATTGCAATTGCCGGAAATCGGCTCGTTTATACTAGGACAGTGTGTACTGTGCGTACACGTATAAAACATATACTAGTGTATTTTCTCTACCCAAATGGAATCAACGAAGTTCACCAATGTACATATGTTGTGAGCCCTAACCACTTGAACACGATTGCGGTAATATACCCAAACAAATACACCAGTCAGTTGCACCCACGGCCGCCGCCCCGGAATCAACGGGGGATAGCCGGGGTCACATCCAGGATTTTACTTTCTAGCTTCCTCGCAGGGCCGGAAAAATTTGGGAATCTTTTCAGCTAACCGATGACCCGGGGATAATATTTAGTTGCAGAGAATTTACCTTCAGCTGTCCTCACAGGGCCGTGTAAGGGCGGGGGATTGACAACCCAGCAGTAAAAAACTGGTCCATCCCGGGGGCTGGGGCCATGTATGCAACTGTGCATAAAAGTTTGATAGGCACCCACTAGGAGAACATAGCAGGTTAGACGTCCCTACGCAAAGTAATCCGTTGGTCAACCGGATGTGCTCACCTAGCTCTTTTCGACTAGACTACGTTACATGTTAATATCACCTCTGAGTTACCAACCATTTCAACTCTAGTTAGCTGGAATGACAACGTATCCCGGTCGATATTTTGTAAAAGAAAAACATGGATGAACGTAACAGTCACCCGAATGGTTGAGGAAATGACACGTTAAAAGACCGTTGACATGCTTACTGATTGATCTAAAAATAAATTAATATAATTTTGCTATGTCTGTTTGTTATGTGCATTACATACACGGCACAAATGTACACAGCGTAAAAACATAGCACATATTAATTTAACGTACATCACATGAAGTTCATCGGGCAGCTGTCACAGTCTGGATTTCATTTTTACGATAGTCGCTGTAACGTGGGGTCCATTGAGGATACGGTCTTATGTATCGTCCTGTCAGGCTTTATAATACTTTTAAAATGTTCTGGTGCTGGTGAATGGAATTAGTCTCTACTCGTATCTGTTTCTTTTTCAATACGGGTTGTCCAAATAGAAAGTACATGTATCGGGGTATCGGGGTATTTTTTATCAAATCTCTACGTTCTGCTATCGGAATAAAACTTGTACATGCTTAGACAAAAGATGTAAGTAATTATGGTAACAGTTTAAAATTGTTACTCGAATGTTTTGTTTAAAAACCCGACAATTTTCCAAAAATACCTTATTTTGTCCGCGACTTCATTATGGTGTGCTTTTCGACGTTTTCACAATTTCTATCTGTCTGATGTATCCCGTCTTACACTCACTCTTTAAGACTGTTGATTCAAATTCAGATTTCTACGAATTGTTCTTTTTAAATTGCCGTTTGATGTAACTCGACAATTTATTTTTAAATTTGGATTGTAAATTAGGGATTAGTGGATAGTCCAATAGAAAGAAGCCATATGTATTAAGATCCGGACTGTGGGCGGGCTATTCCACACTGCTGTGGTCTTTCCGAGAATGCATTTACATAAACTGTTTCGTGTTATTCATCCAACACCATCCCGAAAAGATATTTAGGTGGCTATTTTATACGGAAAACCAAAGACGAAAACAGTGGAAAGGCAAGTAGAATTTTCTTTCATGCGCTGGAATTAAACACATAACTACACATGTATCTTCATTCCGTACGGTAGCCACATAAAGTCTGTCCGTCCGTCCGTTCGTCTGTCTTTCTGTAAACCTTGTTCATAAAATGAAAATGCTTTTTAGCGAAAATTAGAAAGTCACACAAGCATATTTCATAATGGATTGTCAACTAATTTTCTTTCATTTTTTTAAAGGATCTTGTATATAGCTAGGCAGCAGTCATACACATTATATAAAAATACAATGTGGAAACATTTGTCGAAATTTCAACATACCATAAAGTTAACCTTTTCACTAAGTCACCGAGTCCTCTACGAGTTGCGAAGCTTGTAGTGCAATGTGACCAGGGTATAATTTCTGAACACACATAAACTCATAAACTAACAAAGGATGACGTCGAAATCTACATTTTGACGTTGTAATTTACGTCGATTTTTAGAGCGATATCATGATTTCATCGCGCTGTAGAAAAAAAACTAAACTGTTTTTGTTCTTTTTTTATTGATCCAAATGAAAGGGAATTTTCCGTAGAATACGGAAATTTCAACAGATTATTAAGATTAAGTAAGGAAAGTGGTGATTTATTACAAAATTCAAAGCACGCTGAGAGAAAAATGCGTCCGCGTTTTACCAATTATACAGCGAATAGCATATTTTTCTATGCAATTATGGTTCGTAAAAGGCTAACAATCAAACAAACACGAGGGCTATATATTAACGGTAATTAACTGAAAAAATGACTGGAATATCTTTAAAAACAAAATAGTTATCGTTGTATTTATGTTCAATCTGACAAAATTGGCGGGACAAATTGTGACGTTGTTGACGTCATTGTTTGGAATGTCATCACGTTGTAACGTCGGCAAATGAAAGCCAATGTTTCATTTAATATATGTACCAAATTTCAATAAAATCCGACTAAGGCGTCATTTCGTGGTCTAAGGTGATGAGCATGTAGACTAGTTCACTTATATCATGTAATACAATTTAGTGTAAAAGTTTGATGATTAATCTAAAAAAGTGAGGATAATTATCCAAGAGTTATCGCACTTGACTTAAACATTTTTCTTACATCCTATGATTTCTAATGCATTTTTAGCTTTCTTAACAGGTGTATATGTATTCAAAATAAATGAAATAATGACTTCGGTAGTTAAAATCAACGAAACTTTTATTTTTAGTGCGGATACCCCACAATTGAGCATTGTGACCGATCTTCTGGAGACTTCGTTTGACATATGCACCATGTTTTCTATTAGTTATTTTGTTTTTCCGAATAATCAATCCATTTTCTTCAAAATGCTTGCACAATATGCGAGCAAATCTCTAGCCACCTATCAGCACATGGGACAATGCGGTTTAAGGCTATTCCGCTATGGACGAGTGATTCTTAAAGTATTTTCACGGAAAATCTGAATTCTGTAGATACTATATAAAGAAGTGAGCATACAGAATTTCAAGTTTATCAGTTGATAGATTACAGAAATATTCAAGTTTAAAAAGTGTTGCGTTTTCATTGCCGCTCAGTGTATATAAAATGTTTCTTTCAAATATGAAAAAGACTGCCTGTTCCTTATTATCCGCCCGTCCGTCCGAAATTCTGCGTGCAACTCCTCCTACATTTCTAAAGGAAATTTGACAAAACTTTCACAGAATAACTGCTATGATGTCCCCCAGCGCATATTGTTAGGATTATTTTATTCGACCATTTTTGACAGAGTTATTGCTTTTTGTTATTTTCTACATATAAAGTCTTCTGTGTGCAACTTCTCCTACATTTCTTAAGGGAATTCCTCAAAACTTTCACAGAATACATGTAACTGCTGTTTGCATTAATAGTACAAGTACATATTCTCGGCTTTATTACGACCAAAATGTCAAAGAATAAAATACTTAAAATCGTTTGGAGTTAATTTAATTTTAAGCAGCTTTCATTGTTCTAACAATATTTTAGTTGTAGCATTCATCAAATTTGCTAATAATCTGTTAAGAAAATAAATGTGTCCAACCATTACTGAATTTTGAATAGTGGATAAAATTATGTTCAATACAAAACATTATTCATGCATGTACACTTCATAATCTTGCTTCATCAACAACAGTTCAACTGTAGTGGTCATCTTTATGAAGCTTTCGTGATAATATTTGTCGTTTATCTCAATTTTTCCTTCGGCGGGGGATATGGCAGTCAGTGACTACTTCTTGTTTGTATTGGTGACAGTTTTGCTAAAGATACAAAACAATGTACTTTCCTTTCCGATGACAAAAATGTGCTTCTTGGACCAATGCTACGGTTTGGTTAATTGATTTGTTAAATTTGGTGGTGGCAGTTACTTAAGGGTTTTTTCAGCAGCTCAACTGTTTCACATTTTAACTTCCCCAGGACATTGGACTACCCTAGGAAATCTACTTTCGAGTCTCCCTGATGAGAATATTTCTCTCTGGTCGATCTATGGCACCCAGCAATATCGAACATGTACAGACACAGCCCTCACATGTATCAATTTACAAATTGGTCACGGTGAGCTCGGGGTTATTCTGCCTCAAAAAATTAACCAGTGGTGCAGGTGGGTTTTGAACCCGGTACGGCTCTATCCCGAAGCGCATGCCCATCCTCTTAGCAAGCGTTCCCCGCTAATTAATACATTATATTGATTACAACGTGTGCATCATAATTTCGTCGAATAGTACTATATTATTTATATTTATTCTTATATTCTGAGATTTATTATCTCTCAAAATGCTGACTGGAATTTAATGTAGACAAACATGTACCCCTATATAAAATGGCATGATGCATTATCGTTTACACTGAAGATGCAAATTGTAAACCAAGGGAATGATGAGATTTCTAGTAATTATATTGTTTGTGTATCAAATACCTGAGGGAAAGCGGACACTTCAAGGAGAGGAATTTTGCAGTAGATATAAGACGCACCGTTTATAGATAGCTGTAGTTAAATATCGCCCAGCAAAATTAATATAGTTGTTTACCTAATTTGTGTACCTACATGCTACAAGCGCCTAGCCATTTTGACTACAATAGATGCATTGGAAACATATTTAAAGAATTGGGCAGGGAAGGTAGCACGCAAAACACAGAGCACAAAATACAGACATAGAACTGATAATCTGTTAGACATGTAATGTTATAAACTTAACGTGGAAGAACACTCAATGGAACATGTGGATATTGTATACCATAGACAAAATGCATTTATGTATCAGGCAGACAACGTGATGATGTCTCGTGTTTTATTGCAAAGGTTTGTAATTTCTTGTAATATGTAAGTATTTTTTTTATCTTTTTAACGAACGGAGAAAATGAGACACCCTAGCATAAAAAAAATCGTCGAAATTCTCGTGTTTACTTTTTACCCCTATTGAGACCACAGATGGAGCGTTCTCTGTCTGTTTATTATTTGGGAGGTTTGGGTCTAATGACCTTTGCATGTGAATTTGAAATGTCAAGTCATTGTACATGCTTGTTATTTATTAAAGACAGTAGCACAGTGAGTGATGTAAAGTTATGTGTTCGCAACGTTAATATGCATACATATATTGGCGTATCTTTGATCATGCTTCAGTACATCACAGTGGAATTGCAAGGTCAAAGTTAGAAGCCAAGGCATTGACAGTAAGTGTCAAGAAAAGCTCTTATTAACCTTCATCAATTACTTGACGATAGTGCAAATTATTTATGCACGAGTCTCTTAATTACATTAACCGTGTACCGTTTTACCATCTAGATAGAGTGTAACTTATTTCCAAATCCACGGTTTATGATTAACGTACTTGTCAGCTAACATATTGGATATATGAGTGCACTGTTTCAATTGCAAACACGTAGTTAACTCAATCATAACGACCAATGTGAAGTATTTAGAAGTTAATCTTCAATCAACACATTTCAGTTGCAATTGATACAAACTATTATCAAACCCCAATGAGGTCCATGAAATTTTAGAACCTTTCAACAAACCATCTGCATAACTTACACGATATAGTGTTGACAACAAGACAAATACCTCCCAGGGTGAACGTTTTGAGAATTTTAAATTCATATGTCATTAATTAAAATGTAATTACATGAATATAAACACTACAGTTTTATATACTAGTATTCCGTTAGATATTTCGACCAAAATTGAAATGTAAAATATTCATGATTATGATACAGCAGTGCGCGAGTGGGTACACACTTAGAAAAGCGGAATGGAAGCGTGTTCACCACAACACTATCTACAGTAACACAAATAAAAGCAGCTTTGTCTCATACAAGTGCTGGGCAATCATATCACTAATTTATATGGTAATGCTACCAACATTATTTCCGTCTAGCCTGCAACGTATCCAGACACTTTCCAATTGATTATATGATTAACTCATTTAATATTAAGCGACAAAATGTGCAGATGGCAGGATCCTTTCTCTGCAGTACATGAAGGAAGCGAAAATATTTTGTCCATAGCTTAACACAGGGTCACCAGTGAACCAGTATAATTATTACGCAATAATTTGCAAGATCTCTGAGCAATACAATATATATAGGCTATGGTTTTTTTATAGTTTCGTTACTAAGCATTGCTTACCCCCAATTTACCATGTCCCATAAAGGGTTAAAAAGGGCGGCAATGGGTATTAACAATATTGACTTAAAGCAAAGAAACATACACTTATGAATTTTGCTATGATTTGACTCATACAAGGGTGTACAATAGAAAACATGTTATTGCAAACAAATATATAATATGCATGGCCTTATGAGAATAAACCACTTTTAGTCTGCACATTTTTATAGATTCGTTTTTGAGGTGTATACCCTTACAATTGCCCTGTAAACGGATACGGCGAGTGATAATGATTTCCAACCTGTACAAATTGGCGAGTGGGTATATATAAAAGAAATAATAATAACATCAGGTCACCTGCTATATGGAAGATGCTCTTTTCATTTGTAATAATTTATATTTGATTTGGTTGATAATACAGTACATCACAAAGTAAGACGTGTATCAAACAAATTAGTAATAATGGTATGATACATGTCTCTCTAATAATATATATACCATCATCACGTATAACGAGACAGATAGACACGCTAATATTACAGATTAAGACATAGTATGTCTTTAACAATCGGACAAGTATTACCGACAGAAAGTACATCACAAAGTAGCACGAGTATCAAAATCAATTAGTAATTGTATGGTAAATGCCTCTCTTATAATTTATATACCATCATTACTTATAACGAGACAGACAGACAAGCTAATATTAGAATTATCAAGGAATAATATTCATTCAACACACGGATAAGTATTGTGAGACATCAAGTTCATTACAAAGTACAAATCTAAGATTAATGACATACCAAAATTAGTTATGATATGTTAAATGGCTCTTTCACTATATTAGCATTACTAAATAAATTATTGAGTGAATTAGTTATTACCATATTTCGGTACATAATGGATCAACACTAATAATAGTGAGAAATCCATATTATACATGTAACTAGACCGACAAACCAATACCAATGTCCACATTGAAAAAATATAATACAAGGAAACATAGGGTATCTCAACGTATAAATTTCAACACCATGTCATCCATGCGTTGATGAGCTGAAAAGTTGAACATGTACATGCCTTAAATGTGTCTCTCAAATAGCGATATACGTTTGTCAAGACGCGGTCAATGATTGTTCGAAACTATCGATATTCACAATCAGTTTATAACAACTAATTAGCAGTGCTTGCACTGTACATTTTTAAACTAATGAAGAATCAATGCAATTTTCTGTTGTCAAGGTATGTGGTGGCGGGTAGCATGCAGGTGGGTGACCCTAGACCAATACTTTCTATACTGAGTTCCAAAAGTTCTGCATCTTAATTAAAAATTTATTTTTCTTTGAATAGTTAACTTAAAATAACTTTTTAGGAACACTATCCATTTGCGTACCCTTAGTGTTTATGTTGAACCTATTTCCTTTGGATTTCGTCACGCTTGAATGATCACACCATCGCAAATGGTAAAAACGTCTATTCAAGCATGCATAATTTGGGTTCTTCATTTTCGACTTTACTTTCACTTCCAATTTACTTGCATCGTGTCTGTGTTACGAAAAAACACAATAAGTTAGTGAAATAAGTTAGAAATGTACGCTTAATTTGATTGCAAAAATGGATAATGTTGAACAACTTGTGTATATAAGACGCTATAGGCTGGTGTTTCACTAAAAATACATTGTGTCGAATTAAATTGACATGTTTCTATCATAATAAGAATGTTGTATCATCTGCATCCGAAAAAAACTGTATATGACGTACCACGTGACAACAGGTCAAGGGTCAATGCCGCTTACCTAGACAGGTAATGCTGCTATATTTTTGCACCAAGAACAACGGCATTGTTGTAGCTTAATTGTAGTCCACCCAACATTAAAGTTATGGGAAACTTGCTTTAATGTTGCGTCTATTATGTCAAGGAGGTTGTTTATTAAAATCTGGCCTGGTGTACAGACACTATTGCAACATCAATAATTGTCTATGGCCCAAGAGAGATAATTTTCGGTATTTATTACCTCCCTTCCACTACAAAATAGTAGTTTATCGTTGTGTGTACTTTGGAATCTTGGGGTGGTGTCACATGTGGTTTCATTATGGATCGATACATATCTTCACATCGATAACTGTCCTGAATTTATATCAAGTACACATTGCTCTACACATGCGCATTTGAATTATCATAAATAAGTTGGAGATTCTAGTAAAAAAGACACACCGAATATTGGATGCGGAACTTTTGGAAATCAGTATATTTGCAATTGTCCATCAGTCAGTTTATCTGTCACCGCTTTAGTAATTATGGTCACAAGATAGAGGTCAATATTGTAACGGATCATACAATTTTGCCAACAATGGGATTTTAAGCCAGAGGTGTGAGATGACAGATTCAAAACACATTCAACGGCAAAACTGTACGTGTTTCAAAGAAAGCATACGTAATGGCAGATCACATAATGCTAGTATCCATCTGCATCTAAAATATGGTAAAGCGATATAGTGTTGCGGTGGAAAACAGACTTTGTGCAAATTGTGTCAGTAGCAATGTACTTATTTTAATTCACGCGGACGTTAACGGAATGTACGTTATTTTGTGAAGGTAGTTTTTTAAATTCCATGAACACGCTGTGTATGCATATCGGTTCAGAGTAAATTGAGCACACAGACCATATTCTCTGCTGGCACGAGTCACTCTCTGTACAAAATTATCATTTTAAGCAAAAGAGTTTCGCAAGATAGATAAGAAAATCATATCAAATGCAGGTTTGTTTAACGGATTTTAATGGCAATATTTATTTTATTTTGTTTCTAAAACATTAGAAGAGCATATTCTAGAGATAGTACGATGTTTCAAACAATATTATCCAGCAAGTGGTCGCATGTTTGGTTTCGCAGATTTAACGCCGCATGATATCAGAACATTATTTCAAGACAACCAAAAAGTAGAACAAAAGATAAAATTCAAAAGAGCTCAGACAAAATGCAACGAAGTCAACAGGAGAGAAACCCCAGCTGATGTAAGACAAACCAAAATCAAAACACATACGAAACGCACTTGGAAATGTTTAACGGCGCAACTTCAAAACATGTCTGGAGTTCAAAGAGTTAGTTCAAATATACCATACTTTCTTTTAAAAAGCAGACACTAAATTGATAAATTTTGATAATAGCCACCTTCTTTACTTAACGATTTCACCAGAGTTGTGAGCATATGATAAATATCACAACATCCTGTAATTCTATAGCAAACTGGATATATGCCTAATGGTTGCCAGTGGTGGTCTCTATTTTGCAATAAATATCCACTTATCATCCATGTTTTCAAACACACCTCTGTCTTATTGTATTCAAACAAGTTTCTGTTTTCTGTTATTTACCTGTATAGTTTGAACCCAGTGCTTGTTTTCTCTCGCTTTCTTCTGACTAATGACATCTGTGTTTCTGGCTTTAATGTTGAAAACATAAACAGTGTGCTTAATGCCAAGGTGAAATTAACCGTTCAACGTAAACGAGGTCTGAATGATACAAAGTACAAATACACTCTTACCTGAGTTTCTGCTAACAAAGACTATTGTCACCAAAATCTGTTAGTAAAGACCATCAATCGGATCTCCCATATGACAATTTGTCAGTATATTGAAGCTGTGTGAGAGACCATGTATTAATAATTATACATAAAGACAACTCTCCATTTTAACATAAAAACGCCTAATATTGTCATTCCCGTCAAACGTCAATCTATTACACACAGTTAGGAGGCTTCTAGCATGGCTGTTTATTGCTCTATCTAGCACAACTCATTGCTTAATACTAAATGTAAACTCTGACTGACCTGTACATAATATGACAAGCAATATGACTGGAACAATCCAGTCCTAAGTTTACGTAACACTACCGATCTCTTCTCTGTTGGTTAGACATCATCAGAAAGTGCATATGTACTCGATACTAAGGGTTTCTCACCACCACAAAGACAAGGTTGAAAGCAGCCAAAAGAATATAACTTATGTATACGAGATATAAATCTTCGTGTAGGGAATATTTGTACTTTGTTGTGGCAGATTCCAACAGTGTGATTGAGCGTTATGTAAGGTTTTATTGTCACGATGGGATTCACTTGTCGGTCTAAGCCAAATATCTTATGAAAGTCTGAATCATTTTTTGACATTGTTACCATAGCAATTCATATAAATGGCCGGGTAGTATGTAAGCTGTAGTGATTCTTCTTGGTGCAACTACAAAGTATACCATAGAGAAAGGTAAAGGTTGAAAGTCTTCCAAATGTGGATAAGTTTCCGTTTCCAAGTGGAAGATCGGATAAGAAAATACTGGTTAGAAAGCAGTCTTGGAAAATTGTTATTTAACTCTGCTAACGTATGTTCACAGTAATTAGCATTGAGTCGTTTTCTGTAGAACGATGCTGTGTCAGGCAAGCTTAAGGATATCCGGGTCTAATAAAGAATCTCCCTTTGAAGAGTTCTCAAGTTCAGTAATTTTATGACAAATCGACTGATTTCCTATAGGTCGTGGGTTCAACCCCACTAGAGCCAAAATATTTTTATTCTTTTTTTATTTATTTTTTAGTTATGAGACAATGTTTTGGCTTCGTGACATAACTTTAAAAGGTAATTTGGAGAAATTTTTTTTTCTTTTTTTTTCTTTAATTTTATAGGAGTTTATATGTGGTTAACAGATGAAAATCGGGTAACTATGGATTTCTGAAATATATATTTTCAAAACCGCTCGGATAAACTTTTTTAAAATTTTGCTAAAACATTACACACACATTGAAGTTATTTTTGAAAAAAATTCAATGATGCAAATTGTTTAGATCATATTTTAGTTCCATTCATCTATAGCGTACTTATTGGCAATATGCAAAAAATGCCTTAATTTCAAGGAGGGTAGGGTTACATTTTTACTTTTATCTACTTCATTATTAATTCAAACATCATTTATACACTTTTGATTGAAGAAATAATACTTATCATTAGATTTAAACACATTTTTGTTTTTATTGTGTAATCTGTTGGAGATGTGTTCTATTTTTCATGCAGTGGCCTCCATTTGTTTGTGCAGTACGTTCTTACGCTGGGTGTAGGGCAATTAAAATAGAAATTACTCTCTTAAATGACAATAAAAGTGTTTTAAAATTCACATGCAGTTGTCTTCATTGGCATACAATAGAATAAAAGTATTTAAAATGCATTCCTCAACATTTAAAAAAAAGTTTTTACACCCGGACATCGTTAAGTTAACGCGTATGGTTGTGCATTCAATGTTAAAGACTATTCATTGAGCCGTACTGAATGTATTGTCATAGACTCCGGTTGGTGATTTCCTGGTGACATCTGCTTGGAGCATGCAATAACCACATTTTACTTAGGATGATATAATACAAACAGTATGAAACGAAAATCTACACAAACCTCTACAGTCGTAGATGGTATATATTTTGATGTGTTTATAATGATTTTTAGCATTTATTTCTTTTCGGACAGCCAACGTATTTATTAAGTTGACAATAGAAGGAATGATGTTATAGCAGTTACTAGTACAGGGACATATCCTTAGGATAGTTTAAAGTAATGATCGGTTCTCCTGCACGTGAACCTGAACATATAGAGATAAGCAACGTATTGTGTTGATTGGTAGATAATTGCTGCGATTTGATGGATGATTTATGTACGGCTCAATGAGGAACGTAGACTTGCTACCAGCTTTGTACTTAATCAAACATAGGTATAATGGGCGATTCATTAGGGACAGGGGTAGAGAAGTCTAAATTATACTACATTATACCATATTTCACGACCCATAGCTATGTCAATAGAACTGTTGTCCAAAATAATATGCCAAACTGCCCTATCAAGATAGCATTTGAAAGTATTTATAGGTTATAGAGTAAAAAGGTATCTTCTCTTCTAAAGTAGTTCAAAATGGAACAAAAACATAAACACGTTTTCAAGAACTTCTAACTAGAGATTGCTCACCACTTTGCCTACGCACATAAAAATGATGTTATCCGCAGAAAATAAGGTCGCTATAACATCATGGATGCCAATATCATTCTCAATAAAACAATTACATGTTAGACCGTTCAGTGACTTTTAGAAAATGTGACTATTTTGACACCTGATATTACAATTAGACTTATTTCGTTAAATGTGTTAGTTTTTCCTTATTTTTATGTCGGGCATTAAGTCGTATGTTTGTGGATTGTGCTCTTATTTTTGTTGTGTTATTCGTACTCGGCTGTTGTTATTGAATGATTTCTCCTGTCTCCTAGCTTTCATTCTTATAATTGAGAGAAATAGTGTGTTAAAGCTGTATAACCAGTTCTGATGATTGTAATGTAGACAATATAAAGAGATTGTTACGGACTTCAATGATATCTTGATGATGTCAAGTACACAAAGTATGCAATGTTCCAACGTTTTACTCGGGAGAATCATTCAACGTTGTTGTACCGCCATGTTCCGATTATTATCGACATCCTATATTGACCAATCATGATTCCATTCACAACATTCTACTCTGATCTGTATACCAGATATAGTCTACTGTACAGACAGTATGTCTGGTTTGGCAGGTAGTATCCCTAACCTTGTTTTGCTTACATGGGAACCGAAACTACGTCATTTCCTCACAATGGGTCATTGAATAGCATTAATCCAAAACACAGCCTGCGTATACCTGAAAATATTCATTTTCTGCATCATTTAAAGTTTATGCCCCGTTATTTAGGGCCAGAATACTTTTGATCGTTCTTATTTAATGACCAAATTCGCACTTAAAGTTAATAAATTATACAACTTGTTATGATATTGCTAATTCCTCATTTTAATTATAATTAAGTATTTCTTTCAAATATCAACAAGAGCGGCTGATGCCTGTTTATTACGACCTTTTCATTCGGGATAATGTCTCTGCATAAAAACCATGAAGTGAAGATTCTATGAATAACAATGTTCTTATTACAGACTATTGAAATATTAAGTTTGTAGAAGTGGTGTAAAACTTGAAAACCATTGTCTTTAACAATAACTATTTATTATTATTTACCATTATACTGAGGGCAGCGAACGGGGTTAATGAACGAATACGATATATATGTGTTTCGCCATTGTTTAAATACAAACTGGTATTAGCCTATGAAAATGCAATGCACCCGCTGGTCTGATATGTGAGGTACAAGTTCATTGACCCACATATATTCACATAACATTATAATGTCAAAACGTTTATAAACATTACCCTCCCTGCTTGGTAATGTATTTTCATATGTTTTCTGTCAATAAAATATATTATACAGAACTCCGTAATCACCAATGGTTCGGTGTCTATTATTATCTGGTTTAGCACAATCTATACGTACACGTCCTAATTATATATGTCAGTTTGTTTGAATTGGTACAAGTAATCGTTGTGCTGAAAATTAGTTACTCCCTGATGACGAAATTTGCTTCTTGAGTTTTTCATTGTTTTTAATTGTTTTTCTATATTTTGTGGTGGCATATATTTAAGGAAAAATACGTTCAACAACCCAGCAATGCCTAGCCCTAGATTCTTTATACTTGTCACGGGAGTTGCTCAGCAACAGCAGATTACCCCTATTGATTTGAGGTTCGAAGGTGTTTTTAAACACCAACTGTTTCTGTTCAATAACTCAAGAACGTTTATCCCTAGAATATTCGAACTTTACATGGACCAGCAACAGAAAATTGGTTTTTAGATCAATAGGTCAAAGGTCAAGGTCACTGTCCCCTTTACATGTTGGTTTTTTATGAGGTGCTGATAAAATAGAAAAAGTTACCAATTTTCGAGGCCTGTTCAGCAGCTCAGCGGTTCAACCAATGCTTGACATTGCAACTTCTCCTGTGCATTGGTAATCGGAGGAAACCAATGTTCGAGTCTCCATGTGAAAACTGTTTTTCTCCTAGTGGATGTGCAGCCAAATCGACCTGTGGCACCGATGGATAATCTGAGAATTTTTGCTCTCAAAATATTGACTGGAAATTTACGCAGACAGACATCATGTACCCCTATATAAAATGGAATGATACATGGTCTTTGTGTACTGTGGGATATTGACTATAATTACAACAGTATTTCACGTCTGGCAGAACGAAGCAAACGCCGGACATTAATTGCTGTCTCACAAGGACGAAAAAATTGGTGGTGATTTTATGTTATGAAGAAGAAACATATTTTCACCTAGGGAATATTGAGAGTTTTAGTAATTATATTTCTCTAGTACTGTTTGTGTATGAACTAATCAAGGAAAAGCGGACAATGCAATGAGAAGAATCTTCCCATAGTTATAAGGCACACCATTTATAGATAGATGCAGTTAAATATTGCACAGTGTATCTATATACATCCCTACCTCATTATGTTTGGAATACCACAAGTTTATTGCAAAATGATTTTTAAAAATGGACAGGGACTATAGCACTCAAAATAAGCAGAGCTCAAAATACAGAAATATTACACACAAAAATATGGGGAACAACTGAAAACCAGATTTTATTGACGATTACAATTTCGTTTTTATTGTTACAATCACAAATTAGAGAAATATGTATTCCCACATTAATCAGAATTCAGAGAAATAGCGATGCACTTTATTTCCTTAAGAATTATTAGAGACATTGATAAGTTACGCAAATTTCATTTCACAGTAATGGTAAAAGCACTAATTTTTAGTTTAGATTAGTTTTGGTGATTTAACATGAAATAATAATTCAACCTGATAAAGCTTTGTCGCATGAAAACAATTTTCTCTTAAAGCATGCACAACTGTATCAAACAAAATGGATTTGGTGAATTCGCAATCATAACTGTTTTCTTTGCTTCGAAGCCTCAACGCAAGTTGAGACGCCATATTTTCAAAAATTATCACATCCACACCACCTGTTTGGACGTGTCTTCTACCATGAACGACACATCATCAGATTACAACGACTAATAGAGATAAACAAATCGAAAGTATGAAGGTTTTAAGAATATTCACACATGTGTACAATATTTGTGTATGTAGTAACCAATTTTCCTTTAATAAAATCGGTCTAACTTTATTTACATGTATTCATATTATATGTACTTATTATTGCCTAATTTTAAGAGCATCTTGATATTACAACATTCTTCCATTGTAATGTAAAAACTATGTCCTCAAAAATAGATCACCTATCATTGCAAGGGGTGTAAATGATTTAGTAAAGGGGAATATAATACCATGATTAACGACCATTACCAAAGAAGGAAAACACGTTCTTTCGAAAATGGCACGTATGCCTAAGTGGTGGTGTAGCCCTATTTTTTGGATTGGTCATAAGATGGGTTCTACCAATACAACTTTCGGCTTAACTTTTAAATGCCACCTGCTTAATGTTTTCAGAAGCAACACACACAAATACAGTCGAAACCCTTGACGGCTTTTGTAGTGTACAGCTCCTAGTGTTGATTATATAAGATAAGACAAAGAAGACGGCACTCTAAAGAAACAGCGGAGGAAGGGCAGAAAACAGACATGAACAAACCATTCTCACTGGGCACAATGCCCAACAAACAACATCGAGAATATATACATCTAACTGAACCGCTGAAAGTCCAAGTTCCCGATGGAAAAAAGCTGAAAAAGCTGTAACAAACAAAAATACCTAGTTTAAGCTGAAAAGCTGAATTATATAATTAATCCCAAGCAGTACATAGATAAAACATATAATGTTTGGTTCTGAAAGCTGTTGAAAGCTTTAATACCTAGTTGTAACTAATTCCAGTTGTACGAAAGCTGAATTACATAATTGTAGCTATCAAAATGGCATACGTATAAGACACGCAGTATGAGGTAAACCTCTTCATCCGCACAAAGACGAGTATGATTGTTAGTAACTGAAAACACTACTGTGTCCAACTGTACAAACAACGACGGACTATTAAATTAATGAATATTTTTCTGTCAGTGATGGTACTTGCAGCAACGTACGTGGACAGCTGTTATGAAATAAGTGAAGACAATGGATATAATCAGTTGTTATTGTCTTTGATGATACAAATATAGTTAATTTAGATCAAATATTTGTCTATCTTGGTAGATACATGTAATTACAATGTGATTTACAGATTATAATTTTGGAAGTGTCGAAAGACAGTTTGAAGTAAACTTCAATTATATTGATATTAATTCTAAACGTGTAAGAGTTACAAAACCTAACTAAATCAATTTAAAATTGCAAAAGAATGTGAGAAAATTAGGACAGGGAAAGCAACACTCAACATAACTGGCCGAACACAGAAACCGCAATCAACACCATATTGTAGTGGCACAATTCCAACAAATATCATAACGAGAAAATGAAAAGCTCAAGTCCAAGTTGTATGTTTAACATTTCATAAAGATGTACCAAAACGGTGGCCTCTTATATGTACGTATAACCAAACGAGGAGTTACTGGTGATTGACCCAAGTACTGTCACAAGTTGTCCCAAAATACCATGCCAAAAACTGTACACTTATATAACTTTACTGCACGTTTCTGTCTACTGAGCGCACCATTGTAAGACAATTACGTGATAATTCAACATCCACAAAATACTAACAGGTTTTACCTAATTTGTTATTAAAATATCAATACGCATGAATTTACTTCTATATAAATCTTTTTACATAGTTTTACTAAGTACGAATAAATGTATCGCTGATTATCTTAATTGAAGAATATATGCGTTTATGTTCCTAGATAACGTGTTGGAAATGCTTGTTAGTGTGCTCCTAACAACAATATCCTACTCCATGAAATCACAGCGAGGTAGATTTATGTTACCAGTACGGATTATCCTGGAAGAATATTAGTTAATCTACCAATTGACAAGCTGTTAGATAGTTTGCAGCAGGTGGTATAGCACACGTTACCTGCAGACTGGTACCAGGAAACAATATTTTGATGATGCAATCTTGTCTTGATTGTGATGCAATCTTACTTCGTTTATTTTAATGCATGTTTATTTAAAAGTTTAGAAATGTTTCACATTACCTGTCCAAATCGTTACATTGGGGTCCTACATCAAGAGTTGTCCTTATCGAAAAATACACCCATGTATAACATTATACTACACATGTGTAATATAACAATTTACGTACTCGATATACACTCCAGGATACAAGGGAAGTCTTGTGATATATTGTCGAAACATCACTGACTGTTCATCATTGACGACACATCATTGTACAACCGATGATTAACCTTGTGGACAAAACATGGTACATGTTCAACCAATGGTCAACTCTGAGGACACAACATTGCGGAACCAATGATGAACAATGAGAAGACAAAATTGTGCAACTAACGATCAACATCTAAGATATATTCCACTGTACTGGAACTTCGGTGTAGCTATTGGATGGATAAACAATTCTGACATTCATTGTGCTAACTAGTTACATTTGTGGCAAATCCCCTACTGCTGTACGAACATTGACGAATGTGGCGTCAACAAACGGTAGTTATTTTTAAAGTGTTATATAATCCTTAACCAACCATGTTACGATTGTCTGACAGATTACTATACCTCGCGGCGAAGCATTAAATTCGATCAGTAGCAGTATAGAAATTTGATTATAATGGTGTGCTACAGTATTGCGACACATATTATACCATTGTTTGCACGCGGTCCTAACTTAAAGGTCAATTATCGTCTATAGGCACTGCATCTAGCAACAAGCATGTAGACTTAGTATCAGGTCAATGCGTTTGTGCTATGTGGTGAAATAGTACTTGTAGTGCTCTTATCCAAACCGAGAGTTGCAATTTCCGTTTACCTTTTAACAAGTGGGGTAGTTTTTCAGGCGTAGTCGTAAGATGAAGCTACATCGTTATAAAATATACAGGGTTGTGTTTATGTCACACGACTAATACAATGGATAACCTCAT
The DNA here is from genome assembly GCA_963678985.1 of Spisula subtruncata. Classification (NCBI taxonomy): domain Eukaryota; kingdom Metazoa; phylum Mollusca; class Bivalvia; order Venerida; family Mactridae; genus Spisula; species Spisula subtruncata. Next base: position 7,086,778 of record OY787660.1, read on the forward strand.
TGTTATCTTTACAAGCGTGAACAGTAGCATCACGAACATCAACGGTTGAAACCAATCCGTGTTTTGGGGTGGAACTTTTCAATGTGTTGATAAAGACGAAGGCGATTATCAGCAAACTGTTGTGACTACTTAATTTGTGCCAACATTGATGATGTTCAGGGGTGTAAACCCAAAACACGTATCCATGGAAACTTAAAAAACAACGATGGTTGAGTAGCATACTGTTCATCTAGAGCCTGTCTGTATTTACAGTAAAGTACTTGGATGGCTGCAATCAAATAAGTGCAGACAATGTCTTTACCAGATTGAATTTCTTTGATGATACTCTTATAGGAAATATGAATCCCATCTTGGTCTATATTTGTAGATAATGCTTTCTCAATCACGGGGTAAATTACAGATAATGTTTCGTAAGGTGCTTGAATGTATTTAGCATTAAATTTCAACAATACATAGCAAGTACATTGTATGTCCCAATGGCAGTCGAGTAGTCTGAAATGTTAAAGGTCACAATGACAATCGCATTTTCACTACCGACTTCAAAGTCAAAAGGGAACATCAACTATTGCAGCACAACCTGTATGTAATGTTTGAAGCTCCTAAGGCAAGGCTTCTTGGGTTATTGTACAAAGCCAGTTTGTGATAGGCATGTGATAATACAGTACAAACATAAAACAACGAGAAAGGTTGGACCCAATCTAATCAAAACGATCAATATAAATTATCAAAGGCATACATCTCAGCTGAAATATTGTCTCATTGACATAATTTCAGCGCGAATGTGGGCTCGAAAGTGGTACATGTATCATTACAAAAAGGCTGAAAAAAGCTTAGTTTAGTTAAGAAAAATATCAAAATGTCTTTTAACTTCGACAAAAACTATCATAATGCGTGCATATGAAATCCTAAACAATACAAAGATGATCTGGCCGTTCAGGGGTTTATGTAATATTCCAACACAAGTACTCTAGAAAAAATTGTTAATACTGCTTGAGTGGAAATGTGACAACAAACGACAAATAAGAACATTTTATGCATTGACTTATGTAGTGATACACTATGAGCTGCTATCCACACATTTTTAAAAATCATGTAGTTAACTGAGGAAACCAAGGGTAAATATATTCTTCCTGAACCAAATCATTTAACAACAAACAGACTTTTCACCAGACGCTCTCTACATCTTATTTCACACAATTTACTATCTTAATTGTAACAAAGATGTGTTTATGTTCGTAGATAAAGTGTGTGTAATGCATGTAAGTGTGCTCCAAAACACCCTAACTACTCCAGGAAATCACAGCGAGGTTTATTCATGTTATCGATACAGATTATCCTGGAAGAATATTAGTTAATCTACCAATTGACAAGTTGGTAGATAGTTTGTAGCAGGTGGTATAACATACGTTACCTGCAGACTGGTACTAGGAAACAATATTTGATGATGTTATCTTGTCTAGACTGTGACGCAATCTTTTTTTTTCATTTTTCATTTGTTTAAAATGCCTCCTTCTTTAATGTGTACATGTAGACCTTTTCTGTATTAATTTTCTGGATTAGTTCTGAGACATTTTGATAATCGAGCTTTGTACTGATATGTTTAAATTAATTTATCATTGGAACGTAGTACATCTTCTCTAATAACCGAATTTCAGGAGTAAGGTGCCAATAACGATTAATACCGTTTAATTTAAATGTATCAATATTCTATTAGGGGGGCGTCAATCAGAGCTGCCAAGTAGTCGTGTAAAAGGTGTTTTGTAAAATGGATTTTGATCAGCAGAGATTTTATATCCTATGTAAATGAAAGTCGGAAAAAACTAGGGAAGGTGTCTCCATCCTACAGGGCCAGTGGTAATGCACTTGCTATCGTCCACATCATTATACAACATCATTGGACGCTCTAAGAAGAAACGATTTGGTATGTCTTAATTGGGAGGTATGGAAATAGTTCCCGATGTAGGTATCTACTGTACATATTAACTACAACAATCTATAAAATGTCGTGTCTCATATGTGTAAAAAAATAGGTTAGGATAGTAAGACGAATTCGTACATGTTGGCATCGCAACAACTCTTATATATCACCATTACGTGTTAACTAAGTTGGACTGTGGTTTAAATAATTTCCACTGATATCAGCATTTATCATATGACGACACATTACTTAGACATTAATACTAATTACCACTCAGAACAACGTGCATTTTCTTCTATACACACTGGAGTCTCTCGTATCTCTCTTGTAGGCAGCGATTTTTTTATTACATTTGCAAAGACAAGTTACGACTTATAAATGTACTTTATTGTATTTTTGTATTATTAATCGCGTGGTCCACATAGCTTCCTTATTAACACGTACATTACTTCTTCCTAACATTAAATGATCTTTTTATTATGTCACGAGAGCCAAGAACGACGGATAACTAAGCAATCGAAGCAACAGTCTACTTTGCTTAATCAAGTAAGTTCAACTGTGAAATCAGCTAAATAAACATTAGTAGAAATTGTTGACATTGAAGCACCGCTTTAGTAGCAAATGTTAGCTAGTCAATGGATATATGCCAGGACTATAACAATCTGGAAAAACAATCTAGAATAACAACGTCGAATGACAGTAAGGAGTTTTGATACATAACTGCCAGGTTACTACATGTACAAGTTGTATCAATCATCGTCACCACCTCACACCTCACTGCATGAAATCTAATTCCTATATTTTGGCTCAATGCAAAGCAATGCAACGTTTTTTTTACAAGGTCAAGATCAGATCTTTTCTTAATATTTTAAATTCAAACGTTGCAATACAAAATTTATTTGTAACCGTCATTCAGAACCTGATACAAATGTATCTCCAGAACTTATCTTAAATAAAAACTACAAACTGGTTTTAAACAAAGTGTATTTAAAATAAATGAAGGTTGATTACATCACAATTCAGACACGATTACATCATCAAAATATTGTTTCCTGGTACCAGTCTGCAGGTAGCGTATATTATACCACCTGCTACAAAGTATCTAACAACTTGTCAATTGGTTGATTAACTAAGATTCTTCCAGGATAATCTGTATGGATAACATAAATGACCCTCGCTATGATTTCCTGGAGTAGTCAGGGTGTTTTGGAGCGCACTTACAAGCATTGCCAACACTTTATCTAGGAATATAAACACATCTATTCTACAATTAAGATAAAAATGTGTAATAAAAACCAACACATATCTGTATAACTGCCAACTAACTCACTCAAGATTATGCGATTTCTGCAAAATGCAAGATGAAACAACCGAACACCTTTTTTGGGAATGTCATGTAACACAAAATATCTGGAATAGATTGAGTAATTTTCTAAATACAAAGCAATTTGAAATACAGTTCAACCGTCAAAATGTATTTTTTGGAATTCAAGAACGATGTATAACAAACGCTGCGTTAAACTATATTATCATTTTATGCAAATTATATCTCTTCAAAATGAAACAAGTTAAAATAATACCAAATAATCGATGGATTAAAACAATATAATTGCTTTTAAAAATGTAAACGTGTCGTTTTTAAACAGAAATGGAAAAGATTCCTATGCCATATTATTTCTACACTCATATCAAAAATAGTTATTACTTCATAGATGGTACGGTCAACACACCCTCCTTCCTTTTATGCTATATACATTTTGAAAACTCCCATGTTTTTTTGTTTCGATTTCCTTAAACTGCTCAAATAAGTGGGACAAAACATATAGATTGTAAAATAGTTTAAATGATGCATTTATTAGCCAAATGATATTATATTGAAATACATGTATGTTATATATTTTGTGATAAATGTACCATAAATAAAAATAAACGGGATCAACCGAAAGGGGCCTCAAATGAAAAAAAAAGTTTCTAACAACTTGTCAATTGATAGGTTTACTAATTTTCTTTTAGGGTAATCTGTATTGATAACATCCATGAACCTCGCTGAGATTTCTCGCCCCATGTTCACAAAGAATTGGTTTTCAGGATCAGGTTCATGCTCGATTCTATAGAAAATATGCCAATAGAAAGACAAGTTCTTCTACTCTGAGGAATCAATATTTATGTCTTCTTATATTTCAAAGGACAAAAATAAAATACGTTTTGATACAATTCGATAGATTATTATACTTAAAAATTGAAGCTCGATTTTTTAGCTTGATCCTGAATGTTTGAGATAAGTTTCTATTTCAAGTAAAAAAGGGCCTTTTATCAATGATTTGATTCAGGATAATGATTGGCCATTCTATAGTTGTCTCTACGATGACTGAATTGAAACCATTTCATAGGTAAATCTATTTACGTTCTTTTCGGTTTATTACTTACTATCATAAATATGTGTGTGTGGTTGCGTTTACCATAAGAATAATATTGCTATTTTAAAACTTGTGTGGACATTTTGACAGCTAAAACTAGTAGTGTCAGTGGTTTTTTATAGCAGAACTAGGAAATTAACCATTTTAACTGAAATTGATGCCAGTAACGTTTGGGGTTATGAAGCCTAGTCTCCAAATTCATTATTTGGTTACAAGTGTAAATATTTCAACAGAAACGTCTCCTTCTGCGACAAACGCTCTGAAGTTCAATGATTAGTTCAAGTGAAATCAGCAAAACTATTTTGAGCAATAAAATAAGTGATTTTGTCATCGAAGGGGAATGAAGTAAGGCTAAATTATGAATGCTTCCAATAGATCTGAAATACACAAAACCCATTACGATTTCTCTCAATTATAATTATTAAAGTGGGAATACATTCTCGAAATAGAAATTTTATAGCAATAGAGCACTATGTTATACGGGTGTTACAACAAATAAATGATGTTACAAATATAAAAATACAAGTGTCAATTGCTGATGAAGCAGTTACTCATAAGTTACACATTGGTCTTACTGAGTAGTATACGGTTATTCCATTTGTGCGTAATTCGTGTTCCTTTATGGGTCTTGAACGCAACCTTTCCTGTCTGATTGTTTATTTTCACAATTTTACCATGTACTGTATGCATGATGTTGAAAACAGAAGTTTGGCGAGGGTAATATGAATGCAGGTAAAAACATTGTACACCATTTTAACTAAATATTTTTACAAAGTTTTGTCTCTGATATGTTTGTCATTATTACTCGTCTTGTTCTCTGTCCATTGGTATTAAAAACCGAGAGAAAATTGGTGAAATATATTACTGGACATCGCATTATTCCCATCGTGACAATGTCAATCTTCTTGGTAACATAAAATCACCAAATTGACATCCCTGATGTGACTGAAAATTGATGCCAGAAGTATTATAGAAGTGAGTATTTGATATCCAACACCACACCAAGACAATGCATCATGCCATTTGATGCTGCGTGTACGTATTTGTTAATTTTCAGTCAACTGAGAAGAGAAAAAACGCATACACAATGAAAAAGTAATAGGAAATATAGAAATAGAATAATGAATAATTTTAAATTAATACTTCTCGACCGAAAATGATGCAATACATACGTAGGTGAATCAAAATGTTCGTAGAATTTTGCAATAATTATTATTATCATAATTATTATTTTCAGAGTAATTTATGCTGAATGAATACATTGGTATTTTCTTTACATACACAGATTTATAGCGATCTGAGGATAACCGTTTTAAAAATATTTATATCTTAAATAAGTGCGATTACGTACACATGCGTTGGAATTATTGTACTCTTTAAGAACCTCAAATATTAGGAATGTACCTCGAATATGATTTGCCATCGCGATGAAAGGTATCACGGGTACATCTACGTATATATCTCCAGAAACAGTCAATAACCGACACTAAAACAATCAATTCAGTTCTGTGTACTATTTTATTGACATAATACATATGGAAACACGTACATTACCTAGCAGGGATGGGTAATACGTATAAATGTTCTGACATTGTAAGTGAATATATTTGAGTCAATGAACCTTTACCTCTCATATCAAACCAAGAACTACAATGAATTTACGAAGGTTAATGTTACTTTATATATAAACGATGATGCAATGTATCACGTAGCCATTTATATTACATGTAGTTTGGCTCATTGAACCAGATAGCTGGCAAATTTATATTTTCTCATTATACGTTTGAAGGTAAAGAATCACATATAAAAGCCATTGGTTTGTTTTTAGATTGAGACTTAGTACTATGCATGCACTTATTATACTGGTTATTTGATGTAGAAATGTTAATAAAGACAGCCGTTTTTCCCATGTTCTTTACAAAATGTGTCTTCTTTATATTAACCGATCCATTCCTCCTGTCCAAATTACATTCCTTGCAGTATCCTTGTCATTTAAGGTGTTTTACCAGTGTAAAGGATTAGTGCCGCTGGAGTGATTTTAATAATTTAATTTAGTCTGGCTCATTTAAAAGCTTGGAATACATACGGAGGTTTCAGACACTTCCGGTTTGTCAATATTGTTTGATCCGAGGGCCTATCGTAATTAGATCTTACATACGTCAACTAGAGAAAACAAATGCAACACTAAGATCAGGTATGTTAAGAATGATTTATAAAACTGAACTTAGACACATAGTTTTATTTAGAATAAAGCCGTATTTTAGCTATATTCATACGGTACATGCATTGATAATCATATGGAGAATACTCAATAAATTATAAAACATGCATGTGGCAACTGTTATAGTAGCAGTAAAAATGGTTATAATGAAAAATAAACAACATAAGTAATTATGCAAATCAAATTTGATAGTTTGTCCTATATTTCATATCATAAATCATCCAGGAGTGTCTTGAAACGAATTCCAACAATAGAACGTTGACGTATACTGGATCTAAAAATGGTGTCCTTATAGACACTTTACCACAATGGTGATACTTATTACAAAACGCTTAACCCAACGTAGACACATTAATAGCAATATCATTATTTAACGTGTTAATAACATACCGGTAGTTCATGCACTTAAATAGTAGCATAATAAATAGTCCAGGAGCCAGGTTTCAAAAGGGCCTTAAAATGAAAGTTTATTTACCTCATCTGGTAGAAAAAGTCCATTGGTATTTTCGAATAATACATACATTCAGGCTTCAGAAAAAGCTGGATGCCAGATCTGAAAGTGGTGCAGATTTTTTTAACAGGGGCAACAACTCTTGCTTCCGAGCTAATTTACGAATACACATGACATTCTTAATTCGGGTGTGAATTTTTTGTTTATGTGTATATTGCCATATATTTGGGTGAATATTATTCAATTGATGTTGTGCATCAAATGGACATACATAACTGATCAGTTTGAGGTCAATGTCAAGGTCATTTCAAGGTCAAAGTGAGAAAAATAGCTAAAAATTGATATTTCACCCCAGTTCTTTCTTCGTTAGCGTATGTTTGGAATCAAACTTCGTTATTAAAATGATAGCCGTGTTGGTAAGTACATATTCTTTCATTATAAGCCATTTGTTTAATGAAAATAGTCATTTCTTTGTCAAAATAGCAATTTAATACATATACATGCTGGCCGAGAAGGCATTCTTTGGACCACCCCTGGTGTTCTATGATCTAATATGATTAAATTGTTCATATATATATTGCTACATAATTGCATGGATATTATTCATTTGATTATGGACATCAAATGGACAAACATAATTAACCTTTCTTGGGTCAAGGTCAAGGTCAGTTCTAGGTCAAATCGAGAAAAAGCAAAAAATGGACATTTCCACTCTATTTTTCTTCGTATAGCATTCGATATGAATACAAGTTGCCTATAAAAATGATAGCCGTGTTGGTTAGTTCATATTCTTTCATTATAAGCCATTTGTTTAATAAAAATAGCCATTTGTTTAATGAAAATAGCCATTTAATACATATGCATGCTGGCCGAGAAGGCATTCTTTCGACCACCCCCGGTATTCTATTATCTAATATTATTTAAATGTTCATGTATATATTTGCATGGATATTTAATTATTCATTTGACTATGGAAATCAAATGTACAAACATAATTCACCTTCTGGGGTCAAGGTCAGTTCAAGGTCCAATCGAGAAAAATAGCAAAAATGGACATTTCCACTCTGCTTTTCTTTCGTATATCATATGATATGAATATAATTTGCGTATTGAAATGATAGATGTGTTGGTTAGTTCATGTACCTTCATTATAAGTCGTTTGTTCAATAAAAAAATCGTTTTTAGTGTGAAAATAGCTATTTTGTGCATGTGAAAGTTTACGACAGCCCCTGGGATTATATGATCTAATGTGATGTATGTGTTTATTTATGAAGGAAGCCATATGTTCACGTTTACAATGTACTATTCATTATATTATGGGCATCAAATGGATAAGCATTTAAACCACTTTGGGGCTAAGGTCGTTTCAGGATCAAAGTGAGAAAATAGCTAAAAATGGATTTTTCCTCTCTGTATTTGTAATTCTCACGTATGGTTTGAATTCGACTTTATTAGGAAAGTGCAAATTTGATTTGTCTCACTTTTTATCAAATGGACTGTACACAATACTGCCTAAACGACCAATAATTTTGTTTACGTTCAAGCAAGTATGCAAAACTACGTATAAATGCTTGCAAAAGCACTTTACCTGTCTATTTTATGCCAGTCTTGGAATATTTGTATATGCCGTTTTTCACAGGGGCACTGCTTGGAAGGATTCTCATGTAAATGCATATCATTAAATCCATCAGGATTTCCAGACTCTTTGAAGACCCATTATGAACTACCTTTTGTAGCTCTCTAGGGATGTGCTGTTCACATTCACCAGGACAATATGACATACCCACCAACACATTATACAGCAATACGTACGGCCTATGACAGGTGTATCCAGTGGTTGTTAAATAATATGAACTAAGGCACCGCCTAAATGAGGGATTAAATACACATTGGATATCTGCTAAGCTATGTTTCAGATAGAAACTGACTAAATATGAGTTGAAATTAGAAGTTATAAAATATACAAAGATAGTTATTGATCAGCAACTGATCACTTTTCCTCTTTAAATTTAAGACCAGAAATAAAAATTATTCAAAAATTTAGATTGGCTATGTATCTGTAGTTTATGTTTGGAATAAGTGTAGGCATCCTTAACCTGGAGTTTTGCCTATATTATACTGATTTGTTATACATTGCAACGTAACGTCATGAGTTTATTTGGCGTACTTTAGGTATGACGTCATTTCCTGTTATTTGTGACGTCATGACATCACGTCTTGTATTGGCGCCGTGTATCCAGTACAGTAGCGTATTTCTTACGTCCCTTTGTTTTTTTAAATAGTTTGTTTTATTTATTGAATATTTTTAAAGGTGGTTATAATTCAAAAGAAAATGATAGGGGGTAACCGTTTACAGCTTACTATTTTTTTTATTTTCAAAGAACCATTCACCTCGGAAAACTGCCTGAAATTTTTTACCGGAAATAACTTTTTCTGAAAGCATTAGTACCGGCAGAGACTCGACGAAGATACGCACGTGGACATTATTGGTATGGGTATTTACAATAGCCAGCTTCGCTGGCTATTTAATCCCCTATCAGGTATAAAATGACTGAATAACATGGTGATGAGCACATCATAGGCCTATGATGGCAGTTGTTTCGCGTAATAATGCACTTAGTCTAGTCAATGTTTTGTCCGCCCGGGTGATACAGGGGGGTTAGACAGACGCATTCTGACCGGCGAGAATTTGACAACATCATTGAGGCCTAGTCAAAATATTGACTTGTGCATAACACATCTTCATAACATTCGATGCCTGTATAGTGCAGTGGTGTGTATGGTATAAAACATAAAGTCTAGCTAAAATCTAAGGTGTTATTGAGTATCATTACGGTATGTGATGAGATATTTCGTTTGTGGTAGCTAGTACTGAATTGGTTATGATCTATATATTCCTTACAGTGATATGTACCAACATAGACATCTGATACCCGTACTTAGTAGTAATGTGTACGACATAGATCCTGTGAAAGCTGTAACTAGCAGTGTTTTGAACCACACTAGATTCTTAAGTGGTACTTATCACCATTAAGGGTCGACAATCCTGGTCCTATGGAAAATACTAGTACAACACAACTCTTATAGTGTAGTCACCACTGCAATTTAGCACTGCAATAAGTAAATCATGTCACAGATACGTGCATTTAACACAATGGAATATAGTCACCCCAGACAAAGTAGTACCAGCATCGTGTCTAACCACCTGAGGCCTAATAGCGTACATGTATCCACTACGACATAATATTCTAGAAGCCTTACGACTTCATACGATGTACGCACCACCACATAATTCAGCCATACCTGGTTCTACAAGATGCACATTAATAAAAAGTAGAACCCTTCACATTCTAATAGGTAGACATGGCTACAGGATAAAAATACAGACACCCCAGACCCTTGGGAATAGATACCACAGCATTGCATGTCCATACCAGGCCATAAGGGTTGCTCCACTCCACGGTGTACTGCCATTGTCAGGGTATAATGTATGCGGTACTCCTCATTGCCAAGTACATGTATATTTATCCAAAGACACACATCATCAGGTCTTGAGCCAGATATCATTTGATACTGTATGATACTTAACACACAAAACAGCCTGGGACAGGGTGTCTAAATACTAGTAGTACTTTAACAGTTTGCATATTTTCCAAATGTCTTCGCTCCCTTTACATAAAGCAAACTTCAGTATGTGGGTTTCATACGAGTATCTATCATTGGTTTAGCCATTCTGGAATTCAAATTATGTTATTGAATTCCAAATGATTGGTTTAGCCATTCTGGATTTCAAATTATGCTATTGAATTCCAAATGTATTCTCAAATAGAACAGTCATATCTGGCTTTATATGATATGTTTCACTGCAAAATATAGGCCCTACTAGTATGGCCTATGAGTTAACCTACTATCACTGAGTACAGCTACCTCATACCACATTGGGTAATCACTACTGTATTGTACAGTTATTCAAAGCTCACCACCATGTAAGCCATTATAGACTTTACCATAACGTGTTACCAATCGCATACTTTGTGCAACTATCCTTATCCTAGGAGGTAAGCATATCATTTGCCAGATTGGTCAGCCAATATGCTCCATTGAATATATATCACAATAAAGTACCGCCACATCCATATCAGACTTTAAGGGGTCCTCACTACCATACAGTACACCCATCCTAGTCCATATAGGTTGACTATCATATTTGGTACATCCATTCCTTATTTTTGGTACAACGAAATTTGTAATCAATGGGGCATCTAATGATGGTGACCAAACTCTAATTAATATCCAAGGTCCAATCGTTCTGGATTTATTGGTCGGAAACCATTTGGTGTATTCATTCATTTAAAGACAATAGTGGTCCTGACATGCTGATATCAGGATCATTGCTATCTGCTGTTTCATACCAACCAACGTACCAAAAGGCTAAGGATAGTAGGATCAATCATTGGGAAGGCGTTTGCTCGGAAACCGTTTGATCTATCGACAGGCCGACACACAGATTAACATGTGTTAAGCAATATACTTCCTCATTAAAGATTTTCATAATACTCGCAGCTAATAGAATTGATTTCAATTTATTATTTCACACCCACACAAACTAGTACATCTACAAGTAAACACAGGTACAAAATGTTCCGTATTGCTTGTAAAAAGAACAAATCGACAAACACATAAATAAATTGTTACTGCATTATTACAAACCACAGTTTTACCTTGAAAGGACATTGATCTTGACCTTGAAATGGTCAGTATTTTAAACGACTTTGAATACGACATTGATATTACAATGTCCATTCATATATTAAATAATACCAAAACATACATGAGAAAAAGAACTACTGATCTGAGACGAAATATCATTTTAAGCTATTCTTCTAAATTTGACCTTGAAATGACCTTGACCACAAACTTATGTAAGATGTTTGTACATTTGATGTTCATAATCAAATGAATACTGGTAGTATCCCTGAATATACATGTATCTCTCACTACATACACAAACACGTACATCACATTATGTCAGGGGTTGTCGTGAAAGGTTTTCGTAATCTGTCATATAGCTATTTTCACACTAAAAAAAAACGAAATTGTTTATTGATCAAATGACTTATAATGAAAGAATATGAACTAAACAACACAGCTATTATTTCAATAAGCAACCTTTATTCATATCAAATGCTATACGAAGAAAAATAGAGTGGAACTGTCCATTTTTTGCTTTTTTCTCGATTTGACCTTGAACTGACCTTGACCTTGACCCAAGGAAGGTCAATTACGATTGTGCATTTGATGTCCATAATCAAATGAATAATATCCATGCAAATATGTAGCAATATATACATGAACAATTTAATCATATTCGATCATAGAATACCAGGGGTTGTCTTACAAGGTTTACGCAAGCTGTCATATGCAAAATAGCCATTTTTACACTAAAAACGAAATTTTTCATTTAACAAATGACTTGTAATGAAATAATATGAACTAACCAACACAGCTATTATTTTTATAAGCAACTTATATTCATATCAAATGCTATACGAAGAAAAATAGAGTGGAAATGTCCATTTTTTGCTTTTTTCTCGATTTGACCTTGAACTGACCTTGACCTTGACCCAAGAAAGGTCAATTATATTTCTCCACTTGATGTCCATAATTAAATGAATAATATCCATGCAAATATGAAGCAATATATACATGAACAATTTAATCATATTAGATTATAGAATACCAGGGGTGGTCCAAAGAATGCCTTCTCGGCCAGCATGCATATGCATTAAATTCCTATTTTGACAAAGAAATGACTATTATTAAACAAATGGCTTATAATGAAAGAATATGTACTTACCAACACGGCTATCATTTTAATAACGAAGTTTGATTCCAAACATATGCTATGCGACGAAAGAACTGGGGTGAAATATCAATTTTTAGCTATTTTTCTCACTTTGACCTTGAAATGACCTTGACCTTGACCTCAAACTGGTCAGTTATGTATGTCCAATTGATGCACAACATTAATTGAAGAATATCTACCCAAATATATGGCAATATACACATAAACAAAAAATTCACACCAGAATTAAAAATGTCATGTGTATTCGTAAATTGGCTCGGAAGCAAGAGTTGTTGCCCCTGTTAAAAAAATCTGCCCCACTTTCAGATCTGGCATCCAGCTTTTTCTGAAGCCTGAATGTATGTATTATTCGAAAATACCAATGAACTTTTTCTACCAGATGGGGTAAATAGATTTTGAATTTCTGGTCACCAGCTCCTAGACTAAAACACTAAAATGTTTTTTTGCAGACGGGTAAAGTCATGTACATGATTACAATTTTATTTATTTATTTCCGTCCCATTTATGTACATACTTATACCAAAACAGCATGTAACAAAACAAATTAAATGAGTACACGATCATTCAAACTTGAATTACAATGTAAAAGCTTGTTGCTCTGACTTCGGATAGGTCATTGAGTACTTTCTGTGCTACTATACGGGGGTTGTTAATATAATGTTCCATGATTTACATTCTTTTATTACCTGTAATTGTGGCCTTTCTTAGGGGACATTGCATTGCGGGAAACTTTTATTTTTCACAATAAGGTTGTCGATGAGGTAAGTGTGAGGTTTGTTGCACCATAAAATAGTTTAAACCCCGAGTGACAATTGTCGCTGTCCGTTCCAAGGCGGAAGCCTTATTGACAACCTTGCTTTATGCATGTATTGTCCACTTTATAGTAACAATAGAAAACTCCAAAAACAATTTTTGTCTTAGGGCCTTCCTTTCTGTAGTTGTACATGTTCTGCAGCATAAGGCTGCCTTTTATCTTTCAATAGTACATGTATATTGTGTCGTTTAGATGCGTGTTGTCCCTTGTTCTAGTGATGTCGCTTGGTTCTTGCCCCGTGTAGTTTGACTGACTGAGGCGGCAAACGCACGGGGTGGGATTTCGGGTTTGCGTAATTTGTATACTTGTTTTCTTCAAGTTGTACTCAGTTATAGCAGTGTCTATGGTCCCATCCCTTTTTCAGTACTGTGCAGTGTCGGTGTATTCTTGTTTCCACTTGTCCTTGAAAGTTATTGCCTTGCCCTCCCTTTAAGGTCCGCCGCCCATTTCCCTCTTTCTTCATCAGTTGTATCTTGCGGAGATGCTGGATGAAAAACTTTTTAATTAGGTCACTGTGCTGTTTGGTCACTATAAGATACGTTTTTAGCATATAAAGTTTCGCCCTCTTTTTGTCCATTATTGTAAACTAGGTCAAGTCCCATGATGCCTCTTAAACACGTACTGTCCTTTGCGTTTTTAACTAGTTCAGGGGGTGGTTGTGCCTAATTTAGTCGCCGTTTTGGCATGGGTTTGTGTGGTTGGTTGGTTCGCCGTGCAGTGGGGCCTTTGGGAACTTGGTCGAGTATTGGCTTCATTTCATTCGGCAATAACCGCTATTATATAATTTCCTCGTGTATGTGGGTCATCCAGCATTTTATCGGCGGGGACTTGGATCTTTGGTTGTTTCTTCGGCTTATGTGTGGGCATTGCTCATTGCAGTTGCTAGGAATATGTAATATTATTTCCAACACCATTCATACCTTGCCCATATTTTAACTAGGTCAAGTCGTAGTTGGCCTCTTTAGGTCGCATAACGTTAGGTCACTGTCATAAGTGTTTTAACCAAGGTCACGTCCCGGGGTCGTTGTGTCTCATATGGTCGCCGTTTTGGCATGGGTTTCTGTGGGAACTGTTCAGGGTAGTTATTTCGTGGTGTTTCTGATTTCTGTGCTCGGCTGGTTAGGTTCTACCTTCCCTGTCGGATTTTCTCATATCTTTTTTACATGGAGATTGCTAATTGCTACCCAGTCATTGCATGTAGGTTGTAGCATGGGGTGCTTCATTATAGTACAGTTTCATCCCGCGTCGATATAAAAGGTTGTCATGTATGAATAGAAGTATAGTTTATATAGAGGTACCAGATAAAACGAATATGTGGCAAACGTGTTATAATTCAACATTAGGGGTTTGGACTTTTAACTTGATATGTAGAATAATAATATAACCTTCTCATTTATATCTTTCACCAAACGATGACGCTCTACATTATAGGCACAATCAAAAACAGGAACAGTACTGATCAGATTATTTGGTAATTTTAATAACCCTTGACTGACCATCGACAGGGAAGGGGGACATGACTTTATTGTTAAAATATTCTAGTTTTTATATTTATGTACGAGAGGTGTTCAACTTATTTATGAACAAAACATGAACACGGATTGGGCAATATTGAATAAAAACTACTGAAATATCTTTTTTAAACCATGCGAGAAAAAGTTTTAAGTTAAACATATGATCATCATACATTGTATATTTCATTTGGTTAAAGCTTAAAATAACAATTTAGTAGATGATGTTGTTTTTCCTGTTTTTATGGCAAAATGGTCCTTTCATAGGCATCAAGAAGGTGTTAGTAAATTTAATTTTGCTTTTTAAATAAGAACAGCAGTAATATTTGTCGTAAGACGTGTTATTAAAGTTCTGTTTCCAGTAATTGTGAAATGGCACCAAAAATTGAAAATTGCCAAACAGTGCCAAAACCCACACTATAAAGTTAAATTGGTTTTATGATATGTATGATAATCCATTAGCAAAACGTGGAATAGTACCACAGTTGGGAGTGTCCATAGAAACTTTCAGTGACATAATTTCGACACGGTTTGTTTCATTATGGCGAAGCCGTGCTGAATCTTAACGAAAGTTATGATAGATTATGGTATGCTATTTTATAAAAGGTCACAAGGATAGGGAGAAGTTCATGTATGTCCAGCTTTGCGTGTTCGCGGTCGTTTTCATGGAAAGGCATAGAGTTTGTTATTATGGAAATACGCACATCAAAATCAATATCAAATTGACGAAATTGAAGGCTGTGGTCTATGTACGAACCGTTTCAAATCAGGTTTTCAACAAAAAAGTGTTACGTATCGTTCCTAGTGACTGTTCCGAGAACATAGTGTTTCATCCAGATTCAGCTTCAAGTCACCATATACAACGCCAAATAAAAAAACTTAAGAATATAACGTGGATATTACACTCAACCGCTTTAAAAACGCACCACCATTGAAAATAATCAAAATTTGTCAAAAATATTTTTGCTAAAATTAATACTTTACAAGGTTTGTTCAGTTCATAAGCTTGACCTAATTAACAAAACGAGTTTGATTTCATTCGGAATACCCCGCCCAAAGAACTTTTTTATTTTGCATGTTTTTCACGTGCAGCTCGATCGCGTCGACCTATGTGGTCAATATTGACTTTAAACTGTACGTTGTTGGTTTTCGTGTTGAAAAAACAACAGAAACAGTATTTGATAATGGTATTTTTATGCTGCGAATATCTCGAATATATGTACAGTTGATTGTGCCTTCGCTTCCAACTGAAAAGAGCATCGGTGCCTTAGCATGGCGGTTCAGCTGCCTCCACACAAAGATTTTTGGTTTAGATCATCGATCCCTAGCGAACAACACAGTCAAAGACCGAACTGGATGAAACAAGGTGAAGGTAGTAAGCCCGAGCTATGAGTAAACATGACACAGGTTGTGCCACTGTTATTGGTTCGGCATGGCTGCACACAGTGTAAAATGAATGCCTGGTGTCAATAAACAAGCCAAAAGTACATTATTGCATTTTCATAACTATTTTTTTCATTAAATTTTCTTCATTTTGTCAATAAAAAGGAAAATCATTTTAGTACACTTTTTAGCGAGTTCTCTCCCGTTTAGAGCCAAATGTCCCAGTTTTTTAGCTTTAAGCTCCTTCATAGTGTTGATTTGAGGTGACATATAAGCACCACGGGACATATCCTAACAGTCTGTAGCTCATAACCAAGATTTCAAGTTTAAATAAGGCTTGAACCCATCTTAGGTTCACATAATGCGCATATCTGGATCGCACTCGGTCGTATGGTATTAGCCAGACAGCCAAAGCCACATAACATTTATAATTCAAGTTAAGCTTTGTTTGGATGGTTAGAAACGACACGTTGAACACAATTCTATCCTTTTACGTTATTAATGTTATTCTTTAGAAGGAGAATTGGTTTTGAAATTGTGACTTTCGCTTTCATGGGTCACTGTGTTATCTATATCGTAATTTATTTAAACCACGTAATAATGGCATGAAAATCACACAACTCGTTTAGTATAGACTGAAGATTATAATCCGAAAATAAATAACCATAGATTGACGTTTTCATCACTAAAACCGATATTTCTTATGTGGTGCGTTTTTAAAGCGGTTGAGTGTATAACCAAACAGTGGATGTCGAAGTCTTGTCATGCTTTAACAATATAATTTTCTATCTGGTTGATACTAAAACAACGATTTAAGAAGGAAAATGTAAACGTAATTATTACAATTTTCCGGCCTTCAAAACGCAAATAACAACATCCTCTACCCTAAAGCTGATAACCATAACGTATTGGCTATTTACAATTATTATATATACTTCTTGATACACTGCTTTACACAATATAAAAGTTTTTATTCAATTTCATTGTTCGTATAACAAAATATCGATGTTAATTTTCTGTTCATAAATAAGTTGAGCACCTCTCGTACAAAGCCAAGCAAAGAAATCTAAACTGCACACAATATACATTAGACATAGATAGAGGCCAACCGTATATATATGGTTACGAATAGAATAGTTTTTATGTTCTAATGCTTTGTATCAAAATATTTAATGTATTACATTACATGTAATTATTTTGTTGTTTTGACTTTTGAGGTTAAACACGTTTTTACGATGGATATCTAGTAACATAGCAATTACAAACATTATGAAACATGGTGAATAGAAGAAATAATGAATGATTTTTTAGGTTGTACTGAAACCTCTGACAAGGGAGACTAATATTCCTATTGGCAAAATCAAAGCAATGTAAGTATTTGTTTGTGCCTTTATCACTATGAAAAATACAAAGCTCAAAATTTCTCGAAATACATCCGTGCAATGTTATTGTTTTTATTGAGAAAAGACAAACATACATGTTTGTAATCAATTAAGGGCAAAGTTCTATCGAAGTTCAACTACTTTTATCCCAAATTAACTTTTTGTGAAAAATGTAGTCTTTATCAAATTTTAAAAATGTTATAAAATGTATATATGTCCACGAATTTCATATTTGTTGATTCGTACAACTGTCTATAATGACTAACTACAAAACTATACCATTTATACCTGTTTATAATCGCCGAATTTGAATACATATTCAAAAAAAACTTTTTTGATCATGTTCCCCCGAAAATGCAAATGTTTTCATAACAAGCCATAAAAACATTTTGTATTTTTGGCAAAATGATGCATTAAGCTTGTTTTTTTTCATTAATACCACTTTTGATACCTGTTGTACAAGAAATTCTTACATACTCAAATCTCCTTAACTGTAGTTCATTCACTGATCAATAAAAATAGCAAGCGCATTCAGAATATCATTTGGACAGATACGTGCGGTTCTGGTAAATATACAGCGACAATCAGCAATACCCAGCGTCTGTTTCATTCAGGCTATGGCCAACATGTTACACCACAACACAGACAGAAGCACCTGGCATAAATATTGGTCTAACAAACCATAAACAAATTATTTACAGGCACAAGACGTAGGTAATTTCAGCTACAACTGGACACTCGTTATGCAAATATAAAAAAAAAATCATATGTTTTCCAAATTCGTCAACAGTGAGGACTCACCATTGCAAATATATCGATCAATTTCTAGAAAGTATCCACTTGATAGAACATTCGGATAAAGCTACTATTTGGATAAACCTTTCTTACCAGATACATACATGTATGTGCCAATTTCCCTACAGCTTATCAAACATTGAAGAATATGGTGTCAACTAACTACAGTAACACACTTTAAGTTACTCTATATTTCTCAACCAACCATGTTACTTTAGTCTGACAGATTACTATACCTTGCGGGGAAGCATTACATTCGATCAGTAGCAGAGTAGTAATTTAATTATGGTGACATATATCATGCCATTGTTTGCACGCGGTCCTAAAATAAAGGACAGTTATCGGAAATTTAAGCAGGCAATGTATCTGACAACAACCATGTGCGTATACTTAGTATCAGGCTAATAAATGTGTGCAATATGATGAAATAGTAGTGTTCTTAGCCAAATCGAGATTTTTAATGTCTGTAAACCTATTGACAAGTGTATCGTATTTCAGGCGTTGTCGTAAGATGGAGATACACAAAACTAGCAGTTGTAAACCAATCCGTGATTTTGGGTGGAACTGCTCAATGTGTTGATAAGAAAGAATACGATTATCAGCAAACTGAACAGACTTTTGTGACTAATTCTAATTAATTTGTTGCCAACGTTGATGATGCTCAAGGGTGTAAACCTAAAACGCTTATCCATGGAAACTTAAAACACAACAGCGCCCGAGTTGTAGTTCATCTATATTCTGTCTATATTTACAGTAAAGTATTTGTATGGCTGCTATCAAATTAGTGCAGAAAATGTCTTTACCAGGTTTTAGTTTCTTTGATGAGACATTTATAGTAAATCTGGATTCCATCTTGGTCTATATTGGTAGATAATGAGTTCCCAGTTACAATGTGATTTACAGATAAAACTCTTTATATTATGTAGGGTGTTGGAATGTTTTTACCATTAAACTTCAATTATAACACTAGATATTTGTAAAGCCCCAATGGCAGCCCAGTAGTGTGAAATGTTGAAGGTTACAGTGGCTTTTGTCCTACAGACCTCATAATCAATAGGGTACATCTACTATTGCATGCCAACTTTTATGTAACGTTTGAAGAACCTTAGACTAGTACTCCAGAAAAAAGCTTTGTTGATTCTGCTGGATACACGGCAAAGAAAAACATTGTAACCATTGATTTATGTAGTGATACATAATGAGCTACTATCAACGCTTTTAAATCTTACAGGAAACAGAAGAAACTAAGGGTAGATATCTAAATGAGCTCTTCCTTGACGAAATCATTGAACGACAAAGTTAACATACTCGTACTTTTCACCAGACACCCACTACATTTTATTCCACACACATTTTGCATTATCATTATTATCTTAATTGTAGAATAGATGTGTTTATATTCCTAGATAAAGTGTTGGAAATGCGTGTAAGTGCGCTCCAAAACGCCCTGACTACTCCAGGAAATCATAGCGAGGGTCATTAATGTTATCCATGCAGATTATCCTGGAAGAATATTATTTAATCTACCAATTGACAAGTTCTTAGATAGTTTGTAGCAGGTGGTATAACATACGTTACCTGCAGACTTGTACCAGGAAACAATATTTTGATGATGTAATCTTGTCTAGACTGTAACGCAATCTTTTTCATTTGTTTAAAATGCTTCCATGTTCAAGATTTAGAACCAGTCTGTAATGTTTATTCCAGATAAGTACTAGAGATATAGTTGATAATCGAGCATTATACTGATACTTTTGAATTAATTTATCATTGGAAGGTAGTACATATTCTCTAATAACCAAATTGCAGAGGTTAGGTGCCAATACCGATTAATACCGTTTAATTTAAACGTATCAATATTCTGTTAGGGGAGCGGTAATCATATCAACAATAACAATTAACGGTGGGAAACGAGAAATACATTTTTAGTTATAAATGTTGGATATATACAATTAGTAATAGACAGGGCTGCCAAGTGGTCATGTGAAATGTGTTTTCTAAAATTGATTTTGATCAGCAGAGATTTTATCTCCTAAATGAATGAAAGTTGGAGAAATAAAACTCGGAAAGGTGTATCTTTCCAACAGGGCCAGTGGTAATGTACTATCAATGTCCTACTAAGGAGGTATGTAAATAGTTCCTGATGTAGGCATCTACTGTACATATTGACTACAACAATATTTACAATAAACATGGAGTGTCTTATATGTGTAACATAATTCCTCTCCTTTTATTGTCCTCTCATGTCTGGTATTTAATACAAAGAATAATGGTTAGATATATTAATTAAATCTCCTAAGGTGGCAATGTCAATCTTCTTCATAAAACACGAATGACACACAAATAACACCACTGCAAATTCGTTCCTAATTAGACAGCATAAGGGTGCCTGAAGTTAATTCGTAAACATCAGACAAATAATATTTAGTAGAGATAAGTCAATATCAAGTCGTACACCAAGACTATGCATAATACGATTCAGCACGTTACTTATTAGTCAACCACCATAGAGTGGTTTTGGGTTGAAGATAATCATCGAACAAATATAATACTAGTATCATACAACCAAAAACTACATCGCCCGTGGTATGTATTAGTTTGTGTATAAACACTTATTATCAATTAACGAACAAACCATGCAACAACTGCCATGTGTTTTACATGCACATGTCGTGTTTGATAAGCCTTTTAATTGCAACGTATACGTATACATGTAAGGGAGGTAACACGTATACGTACACGTTGGTATTGCAACATCTCTTATATATCAACATTACGTGTAAAACTAAGTTGGAATTGTGTTTTGAATGCTTGCCACTAATATCAGTAATATATCATATGTCGACACATTACTTACACATCAATACTAATTATCCATTGGAATAGCGTGCGTTTTCTTATATACACACTCGAGTCTCTCGTATTTCTCTTGTAGGCAGCTATTGCTGAATATATTGGCAAAGACAAATTATGACTTACAAATGTGCTTCATTTCAGTTTTTGTATTATTAATCGCGTGATCCACATAACTTCCTTATCAATACGCACATTACTTCATCCTTACATTATGTGTTCTTTTTATTAGGTCACAGGAGCCAGAAACGACGTACAGCAAGTACGTGGCGATAACTAAGCAATCAGAGCAGTAGCCTACTTTGCTCAATCAAGGCAGAACAACTATGTGACTTCAGCTGGATCAACATTAGTAGAAATTGTTGACATTCAAGCCCCGTTTTAGTCGCAATTGTAAGCAATTCCATGGATATTTGCCAGGCCTATAACAAAATGTAATAACAACGTCAACTAACAGTAACTAGTTTTGATACATAACTGCCAGGTTACTACAAGTTGTATGAATCATCGTTACCTCCTCACTCTTAAATGACTTAATTGCCATTATGAAACCTAGTTTCTATTTTTGGCACAATGCAAAGCAGTGTCTTTTCTTACAAGGTCAAGCTCAGATCTTTTCTTAATATTTTTTAATTTAAACATACCAATACATTTATAACCACCATTCAGAACCAGCTACATCCTGAACCTATCAGAAATAAAAACTACAAACTGGATTTAAACAAAAATATGTTTAAAATAAATAAAGTAAGATTTCGTCTAGACAAGATAATAGAATCAAAATATTGTTTCCTGGTACGAGTCTGCATATACTGTATATTTTACCACCTGCTGCAAACTATCTTAAAGCTTGTCAATTGGTAGATTAACTAATATTCTTCCAGGATAATTTGTATTGGTAACATAATTCAACCTTGCTATGATTTCTTTGGGTGGTTGAGGTTTTGTTGAGGTTGATGGACACACATCACTTTCAACACTTTATCTAGGAACATATACACATTTTGTCTTCAATTTGGATAATGTAATGTTGGGAATAAGATGTTGTGAGTGGCAGGTAATTTGTAGGTTTTATGTACAATGATTTGATTCATCGATACTTTGTTTATATGTATATATATCTACGATTGGTCATTCTTTAGTTGTCTCAATGATTTCAGTATTGGTGTCATCTCATGCTGTATCACTCCATAGGTCAACGATTCATAACCATTGACGTTTTTCTTTCTAAACCTATTTATTTCTGTTTTGAGCCAGACGTTTTACTCTATGAAACCTAGTCCCAAAGTGCATTCTTTGATACAAGCGTAAATATTTCAACAGTAACGTCTCTTTTAGCAACAAACTCTCCGATGTTCAATTATATTTCAAGCCAATACAGCAAAACAATTTTAAACTAGAAATTAATGATTTTACCATCAAAGTGGAATGAGGTTTTGTTCTCTAATAGTTCTGAAAACATAAAATGCATTACTGTTTCTCTCAATTCTGATTAAAGTTGGAATACATATTTCTCGAAATTGAAATTATAATTACAAAACAGAAAATTAAAATTGTCGATACTTTTTTGAACTTGAACAGACAAATATTTAGGTATACACGTTAGCATATACTATATTTACTATTTGTTTCTAAAAAGTGATGTATCTGATATCCTTGTCAACATCCCCCTTGTCTTGTTCCCTGCTCTTTGGTATTTAAAACATAACAAATATGGTGAAGTATAATTACTAGAAATCTCATAACTCCCTTGGTGACAATGTCTATCTTCTTGATAACATAAAATCTCCAAATTGTCATCCCTGGTGGGACTGCAAATTGATTCAAGAAATTTACTGCTACATATGAGACTTAAAATATTATAGAAGTGATTGGTCAATATCAAAAAACATAACAAGACAATGTATCCTTCCATATGGTGCAGGAGTATTTGTCAATTTCCTACTAACTTAGAAGAGAAGAGAGAAAATAACATACGAAATGTAAGGGCGGATAATTTATCCATTCACGATGGAAAACGAAGCGATACATACACATCTGTTGGTACCATTGTACGAGTACTGTCTAAGAACCTTATATACAAATGTATTAGGAATGGGCTTCGAAGTATAATGTTGTATCAAGAGTGCAAGTGTTTTTACGTATATGCCTCCAGAAACTGCCAATAACAGACACCGAACCTTGGTGTTTATTAAGTTCTGTATACTATATTGTATTGACAGAGTACATATGGAAATGCATTTAATACCTTTCAGGGAATTGAATATTTATAAATATTTTGACATTGAATGTGGCAATATGAGAGTGAATGAACTTTTATCTCACATACCAAACCAACAGCTACAAGGATTTTACATAGGTTAATATCACGTTATATATAAACAATGATGAAACGTATTACGTAGCCATTTATATTACATGTGTATTGGTTCATTGAAACAGATAGCTGCCAAAAGTATGTATTCTCATAAAAAGTTTTATGTTGAAGAATCATATATATTTACTTTTTAAGCAAATGGTTTTCAGGTTGTGATCAGTTAAATGAACTAAGCATATTTGTATTACATAGGTAATTTAATGCAATGTTATACATAAGATTATGGAAATAAATACAGTTTAGACCAATGTAATGTAGAAAGGTTAATATTGCTAACAAATCTAGTCCTGATTTTTGATCAATTCCTTCTGTACAATAACTTTTCCTTGGCAGTCTTGTTGTTTTCTCTTGTATTTCTCTATCTGTAGACCCAGATAGTTCTGGTAATAGAACAGCGACAATTGGCTACACCCAGCGCCGTCTGTTCAGTTCCAGTTATGACCAACATCTACGTATCTAAATCGTATTACATCGAAGCACATACAAAGTCGCCTGACGTAAACATTGGTCTAACAAACCATTAACCAATTAACTACAGCCTCAAGTTAGATACACTTAATCAATGTTGGATGAAGGGAATTTCGGTCAGAGGTTTTAGTGTTGACTAAATACAATACCATTGAGAATATACACGATCACAACCAGTTATTAGTCGACATTGTGGACACGTCATTGTACACCTGTCAATCACCATCGACGACTGTCGATCACCATCGACGACTTATCAGTATAACATGTCGATTGTCACAAAGAACACGCCATTGTACAACAGTAAATAAACAATAAAAAAACATTTTTGCAAAATTCAAAAACATCGATGACACTATAATGTTTGCGCAACCAACATCGATGATACACTGTTGAACAACCAACGACCGATATTAAATAAGCAGCACCATTCGAACGTCGCTCGACATCGACGAATCATCATTGTAAAAGTGTCGATCGTCATCACGAACAAACAATTTACACAACCGTCATTAAACATTGAAGTCACATCATCGTACAGTCGTCAAAACATCGATGTCTGAGGAACCAACAACCAACATCAAATACACAATGATGTACAAATGTACAACCGACGACCAACATAAAAGAAACAACATTATGCAAAGTTGATACACATCGAAGAAACACCACTGTATTAATTGTTTTCCCTATGTTTGCTATACCATGCTAAGGGATTCCATTTTGAACGATGCATTCATACACAATGATGTAACTGTCTTTAACCAACCAGGGTATGATAGTCTAACAGATTAAGATACCTCGCGGGAAAGAACTAAACTCGATCAGTAGCAGCCTAGCAATTTGATTATATTGATGCGTTGAAATAAGGTGACCCATATTATATCATTGTTTGCACGCTAGTTTAACATAAAGGTCATTTAACGGTATTTTGCAATGAAGCTGGCTGAAAATCCACTTGCAACAACAATGTAGATTTAACCGCAAGCTCAAAAATGTTGCTGCTTATAAATTAAAATATACTACTTGACTGTAACTGCCAACATAGTTTATGTATTTTGCGTGTCACCTATGCATCTTATTCTATCGAGCATTGTTCTGGCATTGTTGTCCCGCATACAGTAATTACCTTTGGTCTTAAACAGTTTGCAAGACTATCTTAGTAGTCTGTGTTTTGAAGGATTGCCACTAATATCAGCAACTAATATTTGATTCGTCGACACATTATTAAGTCCTTCTGAATAATATGCGTTTTCATTTATGTATACATGTACTAAACTCTTGAGTAGGCAGCAATTTCTGAATATATTGGCTGTGACAATTTCCGACTTATAATTGTATAGCGTTACACCTTTGTTTACTAACCGCATAATTCACCTAACTTCCTTATTAACAGGTAATAGATCGCGGAAGCCAGGAACAGCGTGCAAGGTAATCGGGGTTAACTAACTAACTATGACTATGATAGAAACAGTAATGCATTTATGTCAAAAGCGCTGTGACATGACTTATAATTCTAACGTGTGTGTGTTTGTGCTTTGTGCATTCCGTGCTCTGTCCTTTCTGTTGAATGATGTCTTCCCTGCTCGACGTTTTATTATCGTGTTTGCTAAACTAGATGTTTGATGAATCAGTAGAAAACGTTAACATTGAAGAGCCGTCTTTGTAATAATTGTTAGCATGGACCTTAGATAAATTCAGGAGAAAACATATTCCATTTGGCGTTACAAAACATATGAATAAGGTAAACACTATATGTTAATACGACTGCATTATATTTACTTATTTACTGTACTAAGACCACTTGTGATACAAGTACATATTCTAAGACTTAATAATCATTCTCTGCATCTGTAAGTCTACTCGCTTGGCTTAATTGTCAAAAGAGTCTTTTCGAGTAAGTATATAATTTAAACATATCATTATATAAGCACTAACCTCGAATAAATATATAAATGTACAGACTTTTGGCATGTGTTTTTGATACATGATCGTCCTACAGCGAGGCCTTGGGGAACTTGATCAGGTCTTGGCTGCGTTTCATTCGGTCTCATGGAATCACCGCTAGTCTAAAATTTCTTTGTAAAATTGGGTCATCCTGCATTTTTTCGGAGACTTGGACTTTAAATTGTTTATTTGGCTTATGTGAGGGCATTGCTCAGTGAATTTGGGTT
This sequence comes from Spisula subtruncata, assembly GCA_963678985.1. Taxonomy (NCBI): domain Eukaryota; kingdom Metazoa; phylum Mollusca; class Bivalvia; order Venerida; family Mactridae; genus Spisula; species Spisula subtruncata. The sequence continues at coordinate 7,113,408 of OY787660.1, forward strand.
ATGGTGTTACCAATTTCTGTGATCAGCTGGTTAGGTTGAATGATACCTTCCCTGTCCGATTTCCTCATACCCTTTTGTTCTAAAGTTGCAAACACAATCTTAAGTAAATATTAAGTAAAGTTGCATAAAAGTCTGACAAGATTACATCATCAAATTATTGTTTCCTAGAACCAGTCTTCAGATAACGCATGTTCATACCACCTGCTACAAATAATCTTACAACTTGCCAATTGATAGTTTGACTAATATTCTTTCAGGATAATCGGTATTGATAACATCATTGAACATAGCTGTGATTTCCTGCAGTAGTATAGTGTTGTTAGGAACACACTGACATCCGTAACTAACGTGTTTTCTAGGCAGAAAAAAACATATATTGGTCAATTAAGATAACGCAATGTGTGGAATAAGATGCAATGAGCAACTTGATGTATGTTTGATGTATAATGATTTGATTCAGGAGGCGAGGATTTTGTTTAGATATCTACAATTGATATTCGGCTGTTGCCTGTACGATTTCAGTATTGATAAACAGCTCATGTTGTTTTGTAAACATTGCATTTGTCAAACACAGTTATTGAGAAGATCTTTGTTTGGTTTTTGTCTGGTTCGTCTTCACACTGGTGCTCCAGCAATATCACTAATGTCTTTTAAATGTCCTTTATCGTGAAACAAGAGATTAGGTGCCCCAACAATCCACAACAGTCAGTCTTTTTACGTAAATTTTGAGTTTCATTCAATGCTATTTGACAATAAAGTTCAAAATATGGGATGTGTCCCATGTACGTGTCATTATAGACGTATTTAACCCTGTCTCGCACAGCAATTATTGTACAGATAAGCAATACTATGACATAACGTCAAAAGATGAGGCACGTACGTGTAACGTTTTTGACGTCGAACAGCATTTTGTTAAAAACGCCATTGTCAGTAATAAGTACGATGGATAAGAATCCGCACCAAATCATATTAATATTAAATTTTAAGTTGCGTTTATCTAGATACTACATACACAATGTCGTATAAGTTTTTTAACGAAATCTATATTCTTACTCAAGCAATAATACGAGTAAATGTAAAATAATTCTTTTGTCGAAATACCCGTCGACGTCATAATTTTGACTAATTTAACGTCATTGGACATTTTGTAGACGCACGGAAAAAATATACAATTTTATCTATGATTCAATCCACTTGAACATCGCAATGTTTGTTCTACGGACAACATTAATTTTTGTTTGGTTTATTTGTCATTGAAATAACTTTGTTCGACCGAATTTGCAATCGTTTATACAAAATGTACATAGTATATATTGAATTTTTTAAATTCATTTTTTGTGCATTTTTGTACATTTTGTAGACGTTACCTCATCTTTAAGTAAACATTCATAGTTTGTGGTATCAAAATTATTTTTCAACAAACACGTCTACGAAACAAAATATTTTTTAGTATAAAATGACACAAACACATATTTATGTTATAAAGATCGCCGGCGATAACTCTAGCTTTGTATACAAACAAATACTGTCTAAAAACAACAACTACAAGGTCAAATTTCCGCTTGTTTTCAGTGTAAATGGAAAGAGTATATGTACTTAAAGTAATAGACTGCAAGAGTGAACAAAAGTGTTCACAGAAAATGCATTTTATTTCCTATTGGAATGAAAGGCTAGCGTTATCATCGGCGGACTACATCTACCTTAAAACGACACAAAATTTAAAATTACGTCACCAAAATACGAAGTCTCGCTTTTCTTCCCTTGCCCTTTTTCACTATTTTTTCGCTAACATTCGTGCTAACTACATACGAGTTTTATTAAACTCGTCGACAAAAACAATATGCCACTCGGTAAAGCCTCGTGTTACTCATTTAATAAAACTCGTATGTAATGAGCACTCATGCAAGATTCTCTATATAACGTTTATCTAATTGACCCTGTGTTTTTGTTACTGCCTCGCTACCTTTTTCGCAAAATAATCACACAAAATGACGTATGTTGCATTTTACATGTATTATTTCCATTTATACATGATTTAATGCACAATTTATTTCTGCGTTTAATGATATAACTTACATATTGCTAGGCCGAGTAAATCAATAATTATCGTTGGAAATTGTTTGCTGTTTTCGCGTGTGCCTTACCTTTTGGCGTTACATCTGTTTGAGCTAGGAATTAGCTTATGTTGATGAGACATGGGCCGGTATCTATAAAGCAACTTAAGTGAAAACTTAAATATTTTGACTTAAGTTAAAAGATTGAGCTGCCCATATCTCACCAGAAATTAAAAATAGCCAATGTTTTCTATATGATTATTTTAGCTCTTTACATAATGCTTCTAAACAATGTAAATAATTGTTAATATTAATTTTCCTGTTTAGCTGATACACTTAAGAAAAGTTTGAAACTTTAAGATGCTTTATAAATATCGGCCCTGTTCTAGATACTGTACAGATTATCTCAATATAGTCTTAAAACGTTTTGAAAAATCTCATTAAATTTAAGGTTTACTTCAAACTATCTTTCAACACGTTCAAATAATATAATCTGTAAATCACACTATGATTGAAAACTCATTATCTACCAATATAGACCAAGATTGTATCCAGATTAACTATAAGAGTATCTTCAAAGAAAATGAAACCTGCTGTATCGATTGACTGCACTTATTTCACAAACGTCATCCAAATACTTGTAAATGCAGACAGAAAATGGATGCATTATTTACTACCCAGACTTCGTCGTGTTTTAAGTTTCAATGTATACGTGTTTTAAGTTTTCAACCATGAGCATTATCAATGTTGGCAACACAAATTAATTAGTCCCAATAGTGTCTTCAGGTTGCTGATAATCGCGTTCGTCTGTATCAACACATTGAGAAGATCCACCCAAAACCACGAATTGGTTTTTAACTGTTAGGTTTATGCTTGTAACGTTGGCCCTATGAATGATAACACTGCATGGGTGTAGGAGCGTCTTCAACATGGGGGCCAAACATTTGGCAATCGGGGTAAAAAAGTTTTTGCGCTCGAAAAGTTACTTCATTATGACTTAATATGTCAACACCCATTCTTTGCAAAAAATACACTCGTCGCATGAATTGTACACTTAAACGACCTCAACCCTCCTATGTCTATATAATACTTGCGAGTTTATGGCCCTGTGGCAATTTGGTTTAGTAGTTAGTGTCCTTCCAATGTTAATGAATGTAAGTATATGGGGGTCCAGGGGAGTTCCCCCCCGTGAAAAAATTCTAAACAATGGTTAAACCTGGTGCATTCTGCGCGGTCTGAGATACGTTAATGGGTATTGGGGCCAACAGATATGCCCTCCCCCCTGTCCAGACATTGGGGGCTATAGCTTTACAAGGACGGGTTCTCGTGTTGATACGTAGTTGCACTGCAGTATGTCGTCCATGTAGACCATTGCTTGTACTTTCATCAATTCTCAACGTGGACTTCTAGTATTTGTTATACAATGATAAGTTCTAAATCATTGTTGAACATTGATTTATCCTCTATATTGATCATTGGTAAGACCTCAACTTCGACCGTTGTTTATGCAATAGTTTGAATTCAATGCTGATCGATATGTCAGTGATGTAACATTCAGAAACTGCAGAGCAAGACAGGCACAATAGGGAGCACACACAAGACAAACTACTGGCCACAAGTTAAAGTGATAATGACAACCATAACTTCGGATGAACAAGAAATATAAAGGTGTCTCATAGATTTGGTCGTTGGTTGTACAAAGATCATGTTTCGATTTTTACGGTTGTTCAATCATATGATGGCTTCGATGTTTAATGAGTGTTGTGCAAGCATGTGATGTTTTCGATGTGCATTGACGGTTGTGTAATAACGTGTCCAGAATGTCAATCAGTTGTGGGCTTTGAAAGTGTGTGTCCTAAAAAAATGACATGTTACATAATATTATTACCTTTGTCCGACTTTCATCCTGCATTAAGTAGGCGGGGACTTTGACTTTTAATTGTTTATTTGGTTTTTTGTGTGGACATTTCTCAGTGTATATGTGTTGTTGTGTTTCTGATTTCTGTGCTCGGCTGATTAGGTTGAATGCTACCTTCCCTATCTCCTCATACCTTGTTTCTTCCATCCTACATTAATTAAGTTAGTGTGACTGGAGTCGGTAGTTAATTGCTTGATGATTGTTAGACCAATATCGACGTCAGACAAATCTGTCTATGCTGAGATGTAACACGATTTAGATAGATGTCGAAAATTCACTGACATAGTAACTTACTTTGGGAAACTGCTGATGTATAATAGTAATTATCAGAATGATCTGTCTAAAGGAGGACATATTTCATTTGATCGTATGTCCATTTGTTTAATGTTAGACGCAGACACTTCTGATTAGTGTGTAAATAAATTTGCCTTTATCAGACTCAATTCGACAGTACGTTAAGTGACGATACAGCTAAGTGTTATTTCATGCTGATATTTCACAAATTCGAACTTTGTCAAATACATTGGCTTTGTTTGTGTTTCTTTAGAACCTCCACCATAAGTTCAATGTGCACAAACATATGCACTGTTGCTCCAGTTTGATGTTCAAATGTAGTCATATATTGTTTCTATATAGGTGTTTGAATGCGTTATTTCCTCAACCTGCTTTATCTACCTGGGAAAATATAACATGTAAATATACAACATCATGACGTATCTACTGGCTTTCTTCTATTGTTTAGCGTTTGCTGCCTATGTTCGTAGTTTATTTCCGTTCGAGATATTTGGCAGAAAAATGTGTACATTTTGTATTTTTGATATGAAAATTGTTGTTACGTACAGTTAATGCATAGTCACCAAAACAAACGTCAGAGTGGCCCAATTTGTGTCGAGCATTGCCGTCAAAAAGATATTTCGCAATACTGAAAAGTAAAACTGGATTTATAATCACCTAAACGAAATTCAAAGCAATTTAATTTGAGACAATGCTTGTCTCCAAAAAGCTATTTCGTAATACTGGAAAGCATAACAAGATTTTGTAATGTAATTATGATTATGGCTATTTTGCAATTTCAATATTTAAACATAAATAATATACATGTTGTGTTTGCCTGAAATAATAGCGGGTACAATATGATTCAAAACCAACTTCGTACGTAATTGATTTTGGCAAACGAAAACAAAATCTTTATAAATATGTTAATTCATTTTAGGTCGATTGTGAAACAAGTTCCACGACTTTTTATAAATAACACAGTCACTGACTGTGTATAGTATAACAAAATAGAAGCCGGTTCTTCCATCTCGAATACTAGAATGCTAGAACGTCAAGCAAGTGGATTACATTTAATTTGGTATTTCACATGACGACCCACTCAAGCTTGCTGTCACGTCGTGGCTGCTATCTAATTTCTGACTTGTGCAACAACAGTTTATGGTGTGGTGGTGCGATTAAAGCAGGGTGATAGGTCATAGCTGTACCTAACTGGATGGATAAATACATGTAACGCGTAAGTCATATTTCAATGTTTAGCATGTGATTTGGTCCAAAGAAAACCCAAATGCTTTTTTAGTTGAAGGCAAGCAAGCATCGCAGAAAGCTGTGTCATTGATAAAGAGTTCAACGAAAATATTTATAGATATTAGGCCAATATTTTTCAGATGTGTGTTCAATTACTCAATATGATATTTATACTTTTAAAAATAATAAGATACTTATCCTCAAAGAAAATGAAATCTGCTACATCCATTTTCTGCACTTGTTTCAGAACAGCCATCCAAATACTTGTTAAGACAGAAATGGATGCACATACTTAGACCTAGTTGTCAGTAAAATTTCCATTGATACGTGTTTTAGGTTTACACCCTTGAGCAATGTTGGCATCAACTTAACCACGGCTGTACATAGAGCACTACTATGTTATCACTCTGCACACTCTTGTTAGCCTGCAACTTAATATAAATTATCGTTCCTCGTGTATGTTTAATTAGCCAGTTTCACTGCATTTTCCTAGAGCTGACCTTTAAGTAAGCACCGTGTTCCAATAATGGTTTATATGCGTTATATCATTTCACGACACTATTATAATCAAATTTTTACTTATCGAATTTAGTGCTTCACCGTGAGGTATTGTAATCTGTCAGCCTATCGTAACATGGTTGGTTAAGGAATATAGAACATTATATAGAATGTCATTTCAATGTTCATAAAGTTAAATGGTTATAACGGTTATAAGCATAAGCTCTTCCTTCCACAAGGTAAACGCTGTTGGTCCACGGTTGTGCAATGTTGTCTCCTCACTGTTAGTCCTTGGTTTGCAATGGCGTGTCAACTCTGTTGGTCGTCGAATGTAAACTAGTGTTTCACAAATTTGACCGAATGTTTATTAGTGGCTGTACAATGGTCAACAATAAAAATCTATGGTACATTTTGTTGTAGGTTGTGAAATTGTGGGCATTTACTCGGTAGTATGATATCTTACTTATATCTAAATATTACAACATTGTCCGAATTTCCTTCCACCCTACATTGATTAAATAAATGTGACTGGAGCCAGTCGATAATTGGTTGATGGTTTGTTAGACCAATATTTACGCCAGGCGATTTTGCCTGTGTCGTGATGTAACACGACTTAGATAGATATCGGACATAGCCTGACACAGACACTAGATTTGTGGAAACTGTCGATGTATAATAGTAATTACCAGAATGATCTATCTAAAGGGTATATTTCATTTGATTGTATGTCCATTTCTTGAGTGTTAGAAGCAGACATGTCTGATTCTTGTGTAAATAGAATTGGTTTCATCAGACACATTTCGACAATTCATTGAGAGACGTTAGAGCTACACCTTTACGTCATGCTGATATTTCACCCATTCGAACTTTGTCCAATAAATTGGCCTTGTGTTTCTATACGAACTCCGCCATGTTTGCATTGTACTTTAACATAGCGTATCCATTGCACATGTGCATGCGTATCTTACCACCTTCCATTATCTACCTGACAAAAAACACCACGTATAGATATACTTGCTGTTTTCCATTGTTAAGCGCTTGTTACCTATGATCGTAGTTTATTTCTGATCAAGATAATTGGCAGGAAAGTGCATTTCATAATTGGCATTACGAATAATTAATGATCAGTCACATAAAAGACGTCAAATTGACGCAATATGTGACCAAACTTGCCATCAAAAACGTAATATTGGATGTCATAGCTGGATTTAGTCACCTAAGCATACTTAATGGAAGTTTAGAGCGGTCCAATTATGACAAACCTTGCATATCAAAAACGTTATTTCGAAACACTGGAAAGCATAAGCAGATTTTGTAATGTAATAATGATTATGAATATTTTCAATTATTTTGCAATTTCAATATTTCAGCATTAAATAATAATGCATGCAGTGTTTGCCTGACATATTAACGGATACGATATGATTCAAAACCAGCATACGTTATTTAAGTTTGGCAAAAGTAAACATAAACATAGTTATAAATATGCTAATTTTTTTAGGTTGATTGTGAAACAAGTTCGACAACTTTAATAAATAACACCATGAGTGTATATGGTATAACAAAATAGAAGCCGGTTCATCCATCTCATACTTAGTATACTGAACGCCAACCAAGTGGAATACATTTGAATTTGGTCTTTGACGGGACAACTTAAGCTTGCTGCCTGTCGCGGTTACTTTTTAATTCATGACATGTACAGCTATAGTTTTACGGTGTGTGGTGTGAATAAGGCAAGATGACGGACCATAGTTGTACTTTACTGGAAGAATAAATAAATGTTACAAGTAAGTCATATTTAAAATGCTACACAGTCATGTGTTATGGTCCACAGAACAAAGCAAATGCCTTTGTTGGGACAAAGGCAAGCAATCATCACAGTAAACGGTATCATTGATAAAGAATAAAACTCAAAACAAGAAAGAAAAATATACATTTTACAAATAAATATGTTCTGCTCCCCTACCAATGTTACAATTACCTGTGTATTTTGGAATCACGGATTAATAAAATATGTGCATTGTGTCTCTGTAGTCTCTGCTCGTGGATGAGCCTGCATCATACATCATGAACTCAAGTAAACTCTACACTGTCTATGTTAACTGTGAATAATTCCAGGTCTTGGGAAAATATATCACAACATATGTCTGTACTTTGTAGCCGAGCATTCTTTGTTGTTCCCCAGTACATGTCGGATAGACGATTTGTATCAACGAATATCTTGGAATATGTCAGACTTTAGAAAGAAATGTATAAGGTAATGAAGTAGGTAATTATCATAAATGTTCCCCACGGCGTTCTTGAATGGTCTCGACGACATTATGGGTTAACCTTCGATTAATTGTCGGTGATGGTTATACGTTTGATCATTATGATTTATGTTGTAAGACATTTGTTTTGTGGGTGAGATATTTGAAAGGAAAGAAATGTCCAATAAAAAGTAAGATAATTAAGTAGATAATTATCATAAATGTTATGCCAAACGTTCCTGACTGGTCTTGGTGCCATTGAGGGTTAACATACGATAAATTGTCGGTGGTGGTTATGAGTTTGATCATTATTAATTTATATACCATCTAGCACTCATTTATTTCTGCGAGTTTAAAAAACTTTGCATCGGAATACTGGCATTTCGCTTGCGTTTGGCCGTGTTCCAGATCCATGTCTTGACTTTTTGAATTGTTCTTACATTTTCGTCATACAACAGCGGGCAAGACTACGAGATGTGCCCCACTTATATTTGAACAGTATTGAATATCAAATAGTCCGATGCTTATTATATATAATCAAAATATTTCTATAGCATCGTGCAAAATAACGTGTTATGAAACATATACAACTATTGATTATCACTTTATTTCTTAGTTTGCACTCAATTCTACAATTTTGTAGGGGGTATGGTGTTTGGCTTTTTTAAGACCGAATAATCCGATCGATGCTGTTTGCATTTCCCGCCTGTAATAAACGCAGCAATATTGCATAGACTAAAGGGTTTGTGGGTATACGTTCAATAGACTTTGGGCTTTACTAATATTGCGTAATATACTTCAAATGTGTGTTCTTAAGGTACAGAATGGTGTTTTTGTGGAGGGAGTTGAAGCTCCGTGTTGACAAAACACCATGCTCCCCATATGGTCTCCAGGAAAGTTGTTTTGCAAACATTTTGAACAAATATGATTTGGAATCTAATGTACACAGCAATGTGCATTCACCTTTGACCTTTTAGTAAAACATATATGTTCCATTAAGACAGTATAGCAAACAACAGCATACGATATGCAAATGTTGGGAAACATGTGAAGCTTAACGAATGTCAACTTCTGGGTAGCCTTATCAACATTTATCATATAGTAGGCTGTCCGTTCATGGTATATTTCTCAACGATAAAGCATTGCCTATACAGAGGTGACAAATTTGTGGCATTTACGGTTCCGTTGAAGCATAAACAGCGTTAAAGACATTTGTCTCCCTTATGTTGTTTATGTGATATTGCGCATGTAAACACCGATTTTATCCCGAGTCCGGCATGTAAAATTCTCTAAATGAACAAATCGAAAGTTCCAATGGGTACTCTTAACGTTGCTGATGTCCCTATTTTGGTTTTTGGATATGCTTTACTTATCAAATTACTAAAGTTTAAGATTTTGGTAGGTATCATCACTTTTTGTCAGTTTTTAATATTTTGCGTAATTTCGTAAAAAACAACAAGAAAGCGTAAAACATCCTTCCTGTGACAAAACTTGCATATTTTCTTCACAAAAATGGAATATCCATGCTCAACCAACAACTTTTAAGGGCTTTTATGGCAGTGGCTGACCTTCAAAACGCAGAACACCATACCCTCTACAAAAGTGTTGTTTTTGGTTCATTCTATTTATCAAACAAACCAACCAGTTAGTGTAAATGTTACCTAACACATATGTTTACACAGTACAAAAGAAATATTTGATTTATACCATATTTCCATGAAAATATGTCATGTTCAAATATAAGTGGGGCACCTCTCGTTTACCCGTATTTTGTGTTTACCAAATTATGGCTGTGTTTTGTATGATTGCCACTATTTTCAGAAACTCGTATTCTATGTCGAAACAATACTAAGATTTTAAATCAAATAGCGCGTGGAAATAACACGCATTTTAGTTTATACATTCTGGACTCGCTGGAAGTGTACTGTTTCTAAATAAATTGGTAAATACAATTAACGACTTTTAATTATGTAGCGTTGTACATTTTTTTACTAACCGCATAGTTCACATAACTTCCTTATTGGCATGCACTAGGTAGCGGAAGACCAGGCAAAAGGCAAGCGGTCTTAACTGATTAGCTAAGTGATCATGGTGAAAAGGCATTGACACAATAATGTCACACTCGCTTTGACATGACTAATACTTATAATAAGTGTATTCATATTGGGCATATCTTGTTAGTTAAATGATATATTTGAATCAGTAGAAAACGTAGAGATTGAATATCCGTCTTTGTAACACTTGTTAAATGTAACATTATCATTCAATATCATGGGGCTTGTTAAACAACATCATAAGACTGAAACTGAAACTTGAATTGACAACAATTATAATCACTGTCAATTATTCGCAATTAGATTTAACCATATGTACTTTTATCTTATTATTTGTTGTTACCCACCGAACATGTATACCCATTTATATCAAAATCGGTACATTTTTAACAACATTGGAGAGAATACAACATTTGGCAATATAAAGTCTAAGTCTGATATTTAGACTTACAACGTTGATGACAAAAGACCCTGCCGACAAAAGAATGACACATTTGATGTAAAACGCCAGTCGACTGACATTAAATATGTTGATATGTAACTGTTTGATCTTTGGTTGAGGTAAATATATTCATTTATTTAGGTCAATTGTGAAACTTATTTTAAAAAGTATTAATCAATCCGTGACACCTTACTTCGGAATACTGGGTATTGGCTTAATTCGCATCTCTATTTTCTCAAAGTCATATAATTATAAAATCATAATGCTTGAATAATCACTATAGACTTGTTTTTTTTAAGTTTTAAACATAACTGAAATAGAGAGTCCTCAATATGGATATGTTGTAGTAGTTCTGCAATGCTGATTCACTGTGGTGCATTACTGTGTCCTAAATGTAAATAAGACTAACTGCCAGTCCTCAGCTGAACAATGATGTCTCTTCTCTGTTCGCCCACGGTTGTGATGTGATGTATCCTGCCCGTTGGTCGTAAGTACGGCATCTCTTTAGTCTTCATGTTGGTACTTGGTTGTACAATGGTTTCCCCTCATAGTGGGTCCTCGGTTGTGCATAGGTGTCTCCTCACTGTTGGTCCTCAGTTGTGCATCGGTGTCTCCGCACTGTTGGTCATCGGTTGTGCAATGCCGTGTCCTCACTGTTGGTCAAAGGTTGTGCAATGGTGTGTCCTCACTGTTAGTTCTCGGTTATGAAATGAGGTGTCCACACTGTTGGTCCTCGGTTATTCCATGATGTGTCCTTACTGTTGGTCTTTGGTAGTACAAAGGCATGTCACATTTTGTCGACAGTTGTTCGGTGGTATTGCTTCGATGACTTTTTGTGGTTGTACAGTGGTTTGTTCACAAGGCTTATCAATGGCAGGTAATGACATTGTTGAAACGCAGTAATATTATGTCTTACTCATCATTAAAACATAGTCCGAATCATTTCAATCCTACAATGAATAAGTAAGCCTGGCTGGAGTTGGAATTTAATTAGTTGATTATTGTTAGACCAATATTTACGTCAGACAAATCTGTCTATTCCAAAATGTAACACGATTTTAGATAGATGTCGGATATTCCAAAATGATCTATCTAAAGTAGGACATATTTCATTTGACCAAATGTCCGTTTGTTAACTGTTAGAAGCAGACACGCCTGATTCTTGTGTACATAGATTTGCGTTCAACAGACACAATTCGACAATGCTATGAGTGACGTTAGAACAACGCTATAACTTTCTTGTGGAAATAACTTTGTGATTTCGTTATATTTGGAAAGCATAACTGGATTTACTCATCTATGCAAAGTTCATGAAAAGTCAAAGCTGTCCAATTAATGACGACCCTTACATATACTAACCGTTAATTTAAATTGGAAAGCATAACAAATTTATTTATGTTATTATGATTTTGCAATTTCATTATTTCACCATTAAATGATATACATATTGTATTTGACTGACATCTTAACGGGTAGGATAGGATTCAAACCAACATATGTAATTAAAGTTAGGCAAAAGAAATATACTTTATAAATATGCTATTTTATTTAAGGTTAATTGTGAAACGAGTTCCATAACTTTTTTTTAATTTCACTATCACTGATTTTGTATCGTATAAAAACATTGTAGCCGATTCTTCCATCTTTTATTCTGAACGCCAACCATTACATTGGATTACATATTATTATTTTTGGTATTTGCTATTATGGATCATCTGAAGCTGGCTGCCCGGCCTGGCTGTTTGTTTTGATTTCTGACTCGTGCAGCCAGTGTTAGGTATCAATATTTTAGCCCCATCATAGGTCATAACTGTGCCAAATACTGAAGGATAAAGTAATGTAACAAGTTAGTCATATTTAACATTTAAGGGTTCAGAAAACCCCGAATGCCTTTGTTGAGTTGAAGATGGATTAGTATACTCTCTGCATTGTTTCTCTGTACGTGAGTGAGCCTGCATCATGCATCATGAACTCAAGTAAACTGTACACTGTCTGTGTTGCCTGTGAATTATTCCAGTTCTGGAGAGAAACAGTTCAGAATATATGACTGTACTTTATAGCAGATATTTTTTGTTGTTCCCCAGTACATTTAGGATGGCATATTTGTATTAACGAATAGCCTGGAATAAGTGAGATAACTCTTCACAATAGAAAGAAATGTCTAAGGTAATTATGTTAATAATCATTATGTTAATAATTATCAAAAATGTTACACACAGCGTTCCTGAATGGTCTTGATGGCGTTGAGGGTTAGCATACGATAATTTGTCGGTGGCTGTTAGGCGCTTCATTATAAATAATACTTGTATGAGTTCTTCTACTGCATGTTTTCTGCAGGTTGAAAACTTTACATCGGCATAGATAAAGCCTGATTTAAAACTGTTTCCCTTCTCTAGACTCAGACTAGATACTATGTGTTATCAAACAGCATAACTGTTTTTATAATTAGCTATATTTCATTTTGGGAATGATTATCCTATTTTTGAGGGTCCAAACTCCAAAGGGAAATATTTTCATGATGAAAATAAAAGACTGATTTTTTAATTCATGTAAATGGTGTGTTTTCATATCCGGGTAACCTAGTTAGTCTTTGCTCACCGACAGATTTGTTCAAAAAGAAGGTTTTCGCTCTTTTCATTTATTAGCGGATGTTTAGCAGTCAAACTATCATCACCATTGTTATATGTAATGATATGTAATGAACTTACGCAACAGAAACAGGATGTAACTACGAAAAGCATTCGCTTCTGGACGCCGTGCTGCTCTTGTTTGGTGTAAAAGTAGCTTTTCAGAATATGACAGATTATAAAACCTCGCCGATAATCACTAAACTCGATCAGTAACATCGTAAAAATTTGATTAAAATGATGTGTGGAAATTAGATGGCACATATTTTACCATAGTTTGCATGCGGGTCTAAAGTTTATTTTGCGGTTTTTGCCATAGAACTGGGTGAAATATTCAATGGTAACACTATTGTATATTTAGCATCAAGCTTACAAATGCTGCACATCAGAACCTATAATCTATGCCTTGAATGTAACATATAACATAATTATCAATTTTCTTTCCCCCATCCTTGGTGTACTACATGCTTTGCACCTATTCAACGTTTCTTATGCGATTCATCGACTGTGTTGTATTGTTCTAACATTATTTTCATATTTGATTATCTTATATTTTAAACCAATAGGCAATAATAGCTTATCATTCCGTGTTTATTACTGTGTTTTGTATAATTACCACTAGTCTCAGAAATTTGCATTCAATGTCGACACGTTACTACATGTAAGATATTAACGCTACAGTCCTTCGGAATAAGGGACATTTTCTGTTACACATACTCGAATATCGGTAGTCTACAATTTCTGAATATATTAAAGAGGCATTCCCTATTTCTTGCATATTATTACTACCTATCGCATTTTATGACATAAATGAACATAAAACACTAAATCGTTTTAACATGCAAGAAGAACATATGCTGAAAGTTGTCTCCATAATGATCAAAATATATATTTAAATTTCTAAAATAATAAATCGCTTCCAGCCTTTTATTCGACAACAACAACCACAGAACAGTGTGATTAAAATCCGAAACGGACATTGTTCAACGAAGCGGACGCAACGGAGATGACAAAATACGATATCGTTGATTTTTTTTGTTTTACAGGCATATAATCTCAACGAAATGAATATAATGTACTATTTTGTTCTTAATCAACTCGAATATTATCTTATAGATAGATCTACATCAAAATAATTATTTCAAAACCTGTATTTATCTTTCCCATTTTAGTCACTGTCGTCCGATTCGTAGAAAAATGGCTTTTCTTGTTTTAATCGGGCAGTACTAAAGGCTAAGCGTTTGGTGTCTCAATCCACCTAATCCACTTGTTATGGAAATATATTTTTATTAATATTTTAATAACTGTTGGGATTTTTTGGGTGAAATTTGGTGTTTTTGTAGCATTCATAATTCTGGTTGATGTCTAGTATGTTTTAAATCAATAAGAACGGTCGAAGTTATAGGGAACGCCTCTTTAATAGAGACCCGTTACGACTTAAACATATATAGCATTATACATTTTTGTTTAACTAATTATTGAATAGTCCACATAACTTCCTTATTAATACACAATACGCCAGGCACAGGCAACCCAGGAACAAATGGCAAAGGTAAGCGTGATTTTCTGAATTACTTCGAGATCATGATTAACGAAAAAATGTCAGATGTGACATGATCTTAGGTCGAGTCGTAATTATATATGTTTCGTTTGGTCGGTTGGGTCACCGTTTTGGCAAATATTGTAAAGAACTATTGACTATTTACAAAATGCATTTAAATTAAACGAAAAAAGATTGAGTCACAGTCTACACAAGATTACATCATCAAAATATTGTTTCCTGGTACCAGTCTGCAGGTAAGGTATGTTATACCACCTGATACAAACTATCTAACAACTTGTCAATTGGTAGATTAACTAATATTCTTCCAGGATAATCTGTATTGATAAAATCAATGAACCTCGCTGTTGTTTCCTGCAGTAGTCTGGTGTTGTTAGGAATACATTGCCATGCATTTCCAACGCGTTATCTACGTAAATAAACGCATCTATTCTTCAATTAAGATTAAGAAATGTATAAAATAAGACGCAATGAGCGACTGGTAAAATGTGTGATTCATGATCAATGGTTAAATTCTGGAGAATTTTGTTTAGATATCTACAATTGTTATTCGTCTGTTGCCTTTACGATTTCAGCATTGATAAAAAGTTAATTGTGTTTTGTGAACACGACATACATCCAATGACGAACGCAGATATTGAAAATATTGTCTTTCTTTGTCTTAGTATGTTTCCTGTTAGTCGTCACTCTATGTCGAGCGTTTTCAAATGCCGAAATTTGCCTTTATTTGCTTTATTTCTACTGAAACATGGCTGACATTTATATATGTAAATCCACTCGGATTTGAACCGGATCGTCAAATTAGAAGGCAAACGCACTAACCACTGAGCTACGGAGGCACATAACGCTCCAGTAGTATCCAAAATGTCATGTCGATATCCTTTGTCGTGAAAAAGCTCCATCAGTCAGTCTATTTTTAAGTTTATTTCGAGTTTCATTTAATACTTTCTTATGTTGTAGTTCAACGTTATGTATTGTGTGCCCATGTACATATCCATGTACATGTCCATGTTTCACGACATATTAATCCAAATACTTGTCAATACAGACAGAAATAGGATGCACAATGGTCCACCAAACTAGTTTTTAAGCTTCCATGGAGATGTGTTTTAGGTTCACACCCTTATGTATCATCAATGTTGGTAACAAATAAATTAATCACATTATTGATTTCGTCGTTATCAACACATTGAGCATCCTCATACTTCAGTGGTTAGTCAATTTCCTAAACTTCAAATGAAAATACGCTGGTTGTGCGAAAATGCACATGGAACAGTTTCATCCAACAACAAGGATTAGTTTTCAACAATAACTGCTTACGCTGCTACCGTATACGCTGTAAGTGCCAACACTGTGGATATATATAGTTTTCCTGGGATGACCACAACCGACATCTGCATGTAATATAGCGATCTGTTCTGATCAATCGATCTCCTTGACTTCTGTCATTGACATATTCTCCAAATAATGTTCGCCTGACCGAGTTTAAAGAAATAATCCTTATGCTTCGAGTAACTTAATAATTCTATTATATTACTGCAAGTTCTGAGAAAGCATTAAGTTCACAAACATTGTCAAGCACGACTTTAGATCTACTTTGAACATCACTATGTTATCATATGGCACATACTTGTTAGTCTGCATTTTACCAAGAGCTGACTTTTAAGAAAGCACCGTGTGCCAATAATGGTTTATATGCGTTACGTCATTTCATGGCATCATACCAATCAAATTTTAAGACTGCTACTGATCGAATTAGTGCTTCCCCACGAGGTATAGTAATCTGTCAGACTATCGTAACATGGTTGGTTAAGGAATATAGAACATTATATAGAATGTTTACTACTGTTGGTCGACACCACATTCTTCAATGTTCAATTAGCCGTAGGGAATTTACCACATTTGTAACAGTTTTGTGTAATGGATGTCGAAATTGTTTATCAATCCAATAGCTCCACCGATGATTCCGATTCAGTGTAAGCTTTGTTTGTTCGATGTTGATCAATAGTTTTTTATGAAAAAGAGAGTCCTCATTATTGATACGTTAATTTTTAGTAGTTTCGCAATGCTGAATCACTCTTGTGCAATATTGAGTCTTTAAGGTACTTCGCGCTGTTGGTCTAGAGAGAATAAAAATAACCGAATCTTAATGAAACTTTGACAGATTGTACTTTAAGTGACTGCGCGTCTTATAACGTGGCTTTTGAAACACTATGACGTCTGTAACTTAGCAACAAAATGACGTCAAAACGCCATCTAGCGGTACGGTGTACGGGAAGCCTGTCTGAACAAACTTCTGAGTAACTTTGCACTCATCTATCAGAAAATCAAAATTCTAAATGTATAGTTGAGATAGTGAATTAGGCTCCCGACTGATATGTGGCGTTCATTTGAATAATACTGCATATAAACAGCGTTGGTAAAATATCGACGTCGTTGGTTCTCGGTTGTGCAATGTTGCCTCCTCACTGTTGCTCCTCGGCTGTGCAGTGGTGTGTCATCACTGTTCTTCCTCTGTTATGCAATGTTGTCTCCTCATTGTTGGTCCTCAGTTGTGCAATGGTGTGTCATCACTGTTGGTCCTCAGTTGTGCAATGGTGTCTCCTCACTATACTGAGACGTAACACGATTTAGATAGATGTCGGGTATTCCCTGACACAGACACTTACTTTGTGGAAACTGTCGATGTATAATAGTAATTACCAGAATGATCTATCTAAATGGCATATTTCATTTGATCGTATGTTCATTTCTTGAATGTTAGAAGTAGACACGTCTGATTCTTGTGTAAATATAGTCGCCTTAGTCAGACACAATTCGATAATTCCCTGAGTGACGTTACAGCTACACGATTACTTCATGCCAATATTTCACATGCGTTTCTTCCTGCTATATCATGACGTATTTACTGGCTGTCTTCCATTGTTTAGCGTGTTACCTATGATCGTAGTTTATTTCTGTTGGAGATAATTAGCAGAAAATGGGTTTTTGATAATAAGACTATTGTTGTTACGTACAATTAATGCACAGTCACCTAAACAAACGTCAAAGCTGTCCGATTTGTGACGAATCTTGCCACCAGAAATATATTTCGCAATACTGATAATCACCTTTACGAAATTCAGAGCAATTTGCTTCGAGACAACGCTTGTCTCCAAAAAGCTATTTCATAATACTGCAAAGCATAACAAGATTTGGTTATGTAATTATGACTATGAATATTTTGCAATTTCAATATTGAACCATTTACTGATATGCATGGTGTGTTTGCCTGGCATATTAAAGTCACTAAAGTGTGTTCAGTTTGCTAATAATCTTGTTCGTCGATATTAACACGTTGAGCAGTTCCATCCAAAAATAAAGATTGGTTTTCAGCTGTTATATAATGTCTGCAATTTCTTGAGACGTTCGGAATGATATTACTTTTGTTACCCATTGTAAATCTATATGACCACCCGCCTATACGAAAGCAGATAATAAAATGGAACAACGTGTAAAGAACTGATGGAATACGTTTCGAAAAAGTCTACTACCCGGTTATATATGGAAGGGAATATCCGCCAGTACATGCATGCTGTTAAGTGACAATTTTATGTTGTCTTATTACATGCATATTGCTAAATGACAATTGCATCTTGCCTTCTTTCATTCGTTTTAAACTAACTGCAACAGCCGTGTGTCTTTGTGCTTCTTTCCTTCAGTAAGTGGCACGTGGCTTGAATCTTTCCTTACTCTATGTATATAAATTACAAATTCTTGCGTGTAAATGACAAATGCATCCTTTCTATTAATTTGTTTGTGTATCATCTTAGAATGTGAATGCCAACAAATTCTTACTGCTTCCTACGTTTTACTTAGTGAATTTGATTTAATCGTTCCTCCGTTATTATCATACCGACCCATGCGTGTTAACATCAATGATTGCAAATTCAGCAAGGCGAAACCAATAAGCACTAAGCAGCAGCTAGCATGAACTTAAACGAATGCATTTGTAATATTCAATTCATACAATGCTGGAAACCAGACTTTTTCGGCAGTTCCCGTAAAAATGTCAACCTTGCACGGTGCTTAAACAAAAAACTACACGACGATTTAGTGTTAGCCCAACCGCCAATTTTGGGTCATTTCTATCCGACAACCGGTATCTGTAGGAAAGGGGTGCGGCTTGTGGGCACTGCTCAGGGTGGTTGTGTCGTGGTGTTTCTGATTTATGTGCTCGGCTAGTTTGAGTGCTGCCTTCCCTGTGAGTGTCGGATTTTCTCATACCTTCAGGTGTACGGACGGCGCTGCATGGAAAATAGCACTTCTTAAACTATGTTCGCTTAAATGGTCAGGGACGTCAGGAAAGATTTAATTCTAGAATTATATTTCTAGAGTTATATCACAGGGGACTGACACATAATTTTTTGTTTGTTCACGATAGCCTTGTATATAAGTATGTACTAATCACCAATTGTTTTAAATATTGGCCAGTATTGTACAAAGTTAATGGGAGCTAGATCTATATCAAATAGTGAGAAAAAAACATATGGAACAATATCTTGTTCCTTGATCATAGTCGATCTAAGTACTGTACATTTGCCTCCGTAGCCCAGTGGTTAGTGCGCTTGCCATCTTATCTGGCGATCCGGGTTCAAATCCGGATAGAGGCACATAGATATGCCGGCCATATTTCAGCAGAAATACTAGTAAAGCAGGTGATAGATATACCTCACTATATATATATAAGTCACTAGTGTATTAGGCCTGCTATGTATTTCTCACATGTTTCTTTATAAACGCATCAGTAATTTGTTATCTGGCCCTCCACCCCAGGGAAAGTGCGGACAAAAGCAGGTCAATGAGCCTCGGATTTTACCCACCCTTAGTTCCTATAAATAGCGGGAATATGCAAAAAGGGAACTGGGGTGTCCCTGCAGTATGGTTGCGTTTGGTCAGGATCTTCTATATAGAATCCCTGATTTGGTAGAGATCTTATCATGAGTTCGGTCCCTCAGGATGGAGGTTTTGCACATGATTAAACCTACTAATTCAGCTTTCTGGTTGGCCGATTTTCGAGAACGAATTTGGATAGGCCATCCTTGGGACGGTTAGATAAAAAAGTATCTCGTCGTCACAGTCTAACTAGTAGGACTTACAAATGATATGCTGGGCTCAAGCAAAAGTAACCATATTATCTGAGGGTGGGTGGATGGGCCGTGACTGCAAATGACTAGATCTAGTGGCAGTGGTGCATGACAGGTTAAGTTATAATTTACAGTTGAAAGACCATGCCTTAACAATGCATTTTAGGACTTCACGAATATTAAGTTAGATGCAGTATTCGAAATGTAGGCTAGCTAGTTACAATAACATGCATATTTGAGATAATTGTCCACCAAAGCATCTAAAATCAAGAATTCGCCAACTATCATCCAATTTAAATAGCATACTGTATAATTATATAATTGACATCGTTAATACGAACTGAGAACGGTAAGAGTTTAGTTGACGCTTGTACAATTTATAATATATCATAAATACATTGCAAACCCTGTCTTAAACTATAAGATATAATGCCTCTATACATTAGACAGTCAGAAGTGTCAGCTTCAAGAGTCTATCCGTCCATTGTAAATAATTCGTTTTAAGAGAGACATGATTTCCGCGAAAAACGATACAACGGACGGGCAAGTTTTCACTTACTCACCGCTAAACCACGGAAAATACCGAACGTTTAAATTTGCTGTCCTGAGTGATCTCCCTTGTATAGTAATTTGCGCTAGAAGCTAAAATTTCTATTGGTTCCCTGTAATGTTCTTAATGTTGTAAAATGTATTATCATGCTTAAATGTTCGCGAAATTACAACTTTAAAGCAGTAACAATTAATCAAGTATCAAAATATACGAACGATCCAAAAGGTTGTTTGTAGTTCGTTAAGTTCAGTTGCAACAAAGTCAAATGCACGTGGTCAAACATAGAATGCAGTAAGCAATAGTAAGAATGAATAATTCAAGATTACAGAAGTCAAAACAAAAAGGTATGTCGCAGTTGGCAATTACATGCAAGAATAAACGATATACATAAAGGGATTGCCCACTTAGCATCAAGAAGCATGAAGTATGAAGAACGTGGAAAACACTTGTAAGAAACCAAAATGCAGTTGTGAAGTAGTAGAACGCACGTGCAAGTAGATAGCATAAAATTGTCACTTAACAGCATGAATGTACGGGCGGATATTCCCTTCCATAGTTATATGCATATTTGACAGACCAGGGTGACAAAAGTGATCATTTGGCTGCGAGTTGGCTGTAAATACTGAGCAGCATTAAATTCACAAGCATAAATAATTACGGCTTGCCTTAGAACATCACTAAGTTATCACATTGCACTGCTTTTAAGTGTACATTATTGTTGCAATTTGATGTTTAATCAGTCAGTTGCATTGCATTTTATGAAGTGCTGACCTTTAAGTAAGTACAACGGCACACACTGGTATGATACGTGTAATATTTTTCGACATGCCATCATAATCTAATTCCTAGACTGCTACTGATCGAATTTAATGCTTCCTCGCGAGGTATTGTAATCTCTCAGGCTGTCGTTACATGGTTGGTTAAGGAATATAGAACACTCACTAGTATGTTTACTACAGTAAGTTGACAACTTATTCGTCTATGTTCATTAAGCTGCAGGGTACTTGCACCTTGTGTTACTGGTTAGTCTAATACATAAAGGTGATGAGTCCTCAATATGGATAATCTGTTTGTATTTGACAGTTTTGGAATATTTTGCCCTCAATGTTAAAAAGTGGTCTTCGATGCTCGTACACAGATGCGGAAAAGCATGTCCTTAATAATGTTCAATAAATACAACGATGCGTCTACATGTACGAGGTTGTAGAATAGTATGTTCAAGACATTTCTTTTTTGTCTCGACGGTAGTCCAGTGGTATGTTCTCAGTGTTGATCGTCTGCTGTGCGATGGTGTGCCCACAATGTTTGTCGACTGTTGTACGTGGGTTTATTCTCATTGTTGAACATCAGTTGATTTACAGATATGCGAATGTACTTGATGATGAGCTTTAGTTGTACTGTGGTGTGTTCTAAACTTTGATGTGCGGTTACTGCAATGATGTGTCCTTGGCGTTATTTGTTGGTCGTGAAATGGTGTGCACTGGTGATAATCCGTTCATTCAATGGTGTGTCCTTGTTGTTTATTGACAGCAACGAGGTCGTCCATATGTTGGTCGTGATTTGTACAATGACGTATCCCGACTGTTGGTCCCCGTTTGTCTTATGGTATATCCTCACTCTGTTGATCCTCGATTGTGCAACGGCGAGCTCTGACTGTTGGTCCTTTATACATGTAGTGCTATGGTATGTCTTCACAGTTGGTCCCCTGTTATGCAAATGCGAGACCAGACTTGTGACCCTCGGTTGTGTAATGTTAAGTCTTCACTGTTGCTGCTCGATTGTGCACTGTTAAGTCTTCACTGTTGGTCATCGGTTGTGCAATGTTTTGTACTCACTTTTGGTCCTCGGTTGTGCATGGTGTATCGTCACTGTTAGTCGTCGATTGTGCAATGGAGTTTCCTGACTGTTCGTCATCGGTTGTAAACTGGTTTGCCACAACTTTGATCAACAGATGAACGATGGTGTGGCTTTGTATTTATTGATGGTTTAGCAATGATGGACTGGTATGTTTATTGTGAGTTGTACAATTATGTGTCCTCAATTTCGATGAATGGTAGGTTGTGAAATTGTGGGCATTCACTCAGTAGTCAGTATTAGATGTTTTACTCAAAATTATAACGTTGTCTAAATTTTCTTCCATCCTACATTGATTAAGTAAGTGGGACTGGGGTCAGTAGTTAATTGGCTGATGATTTGTTTGACCAATATTTACGTCAGGCGATTCTGACTGTGTCGTGATTTAACAGGATTTAGATATATGTCGGATATTCCCTGACACAGACACTAGATCTGTGGGAACTATCGCTGTACAATAGTAATTACCAGAAGTATTTGTCTAAAGGAGGACATATTTTATTTAAAGCCACAATAAGGTTCCGGAACGACATATTTTCTATAGATAGAAAACACAAATCTTTGTTACTGATTTGAAGACTGATAAATAATTAACACATCAAGCTATTAAAACACGCTCTTACTGCCATATATGTGAAATAATCTTCCCTTGAAGATTGGCATAAAGAGCCCGGTTTGTTTACAAATACGGCATTTAACAGCATCTCCGTCACTTTCCGGAGACTACCGAGAAATTTTCGCCAGTTTCTTATAACCAATGGATGAGTAGCACACCTATTGATAACGTAGGGCGCACACTATAATCCGGTATCTAACAGTACCTTCCGGTATCGTATATAGTAGCCCTAATCACGTTGTATATTGCCTTGTATATTGACATTAATCATGTTGTATAATTGAAACATGCCAGAGGTTGGGGAATTAACTATGCGTATGCAATATAGATAGTGCGAATGGCTGTGTGCAGATGTATTAATTTCTCCGATAATTATTAGATTTATATTTTCATGTACAGTAGAATCTACAATAAAATAATAATTGTTTACTTGTAAGTATGTAAATCTGCATGTTCAATATGTAAACACGAATGTTGTGAGTTATTTAATTTTCATAAACACGTGTCAATCATTATGAAGGTCAAAGAGGTGGCCTTTTCTTTTAATATCAATATAAAACGCACAAACATGATCATATGAATGGTAAATTAAAATATATGTTATATCCAAACGCCCTCAAATTTTCCTATGCATATGTATTTAATTGTAGCAAGCTACATTTTGTTTATTGTCTGATACAACATAATCTAAAATAAAATATAAAAAAACTAGATGTTTTTGTTTGTCCTTAGAATGAAAAGATCGTATCTACAAAATCATATTTTGAGAAAATAAGAAAATCTATCTGACAAATTACTCTTTACTTATGGTTAACAAGCTTTCATGAAAATAGGCTCATAAGAAGCGCCTTGTGATATATATTTCAAATATGGCACTTACGACCTTCTCATTCTAAGCCAGCAATATTTATTATACCATATTTATATAGCCCTTTTTTCATGTATACACACGTTCAAAAGTGCTGTACAGTCCCGACTAATACATGTTTAAAACAATATACAATGTACATAAAATATACAAAAACATTTTTATCAACGCTATTTAGTCTCCCATCATATCGTATCATATTGCCGAAACGAAATGCAATATTAAACTTAGGAGACATGGTATATAGAAATACTTTGCTACAATAAGATAGTGGTGTACAACGATTTGATTATATGTAGGGGTATTAACTGAATGTAAACCTCAACTAGGACAAGGATAACGTCAAGTACCATTACCACATGTCCTTAACCCTTAAAGGAATAGTGATACTTCCTTTAAAAGGGGGATGACTCACAGATGACATAAAGTTACTATCATCATATGAGTTACAAAGGTCGAAGAAATAACATACTTTCTTCAAGACCTTACCATGAAGGTCGAAGAAATAACATACTTTCTTCTAGACCTTACCATAAAGGTCGAAGAAATAACATACTTTCTTCTAGACCTTACCACACTTTGAAACGGGGCTCTACTTAACCCAGTAGACGGGCGTCTACTTAACCATGAACTTCAGCATGAATATGTTATATATCATGGAGTTAATGTGCTTGTCTATATAATTCCATGATTATATTAAGTGCTATATATTCATTCACACTTCTACACTAATCCTTTAATTGGATTATACCAAAGACCTAAATTACACAGATTGGAAACCTGTGCCAAGTCTCACGATATCTCGTGACAGGTCTTCTGAAATCTCGCGAAATCTCGTCTGTTTAAATACCTTATATCTCATGTTCTAATATACTTATGAAAAAACTAATCATTCTATGCAATAGATGTATTATTCAGCTTTAAAATGATACCCCACTTATTGAAATGATTCAATTAATAAAACAGAAGACCCCGAAGAGCCAGACCTACTCTTTTTTTCATCAAATTAATGTAAATTCCAAGTTTATCAGAAAATATCTGAGTTGCCTCATTCAAATCCTGATTTTCTGTATTTTATAAGAGGTAGACAAAATTGAGCTACTCTATATAGTAGAAGAAAATTATCTCTTCAAAATGACACATTATCCATTAAAATTGGATGACGAAAAATAGTTTTATGCACAATAACTGACTCTGCTGCCTGTTATTTTGCATTTGCTCTAAATTGTCAGTAGAATGTCCAATCTGTGTAATTTAGGTCTTTAATTATACCTAACAATTCAATTAGGTGTCAGTCGTGATTAGAATACACTACCCCACGCAATATACTATACAATATAGGCCTACAACAGGGTACCGGCAGATACCGGTGTACCGGGTTTTGTGCGTATACTTCCGATCATTGACGAAATCTTCGGAATCGTTCGTAAAATTTAAACGTAAACACTATTGAGTATTTTGTACGGAGGACAAAATACCAAATAGCGTTTTCAGTTGATTATTTCTCATAGAAGGAACAGCAACCTGAGGTCAGATATGGGTCCCTTCTAAACCATTTTTAGTATAATTTAATATCTCAATATTTCAATATTCTTTGTAGATAGAAAAAACTACGATTTTAAACCTTATTGGGACTTTAATCGTATGTCCATTTGATTAGTGTTAGAGCCAGAAACGTCTGAGCCTTGTGTAAATAGATTTTCGTTGATCAGACACATATCGATAATTCCCTGAGTGACGTTAGTACTATACGATTACTTCATGCTGATATTTCACCCATTCAAAAATTGAAGAAAAATTTGACTTTTTGTGTTTCTTTAGGAACTCCACAATGATCTTTTTGTACGCGAACGTATCCATTTTACATGTTGCTCCAGTTTGATTATGAACTTTAGTCATGTTTTGTTTCTATATACTAATTATGTGCTTGCATGTGTAATTTCCTGTAACCTGCTTAATCTACCTGGGAAAATATAACGTGTAAATATACAACATCATGACGTATATACTGGCTTTCTTCCATTGTAGTTTACCGTTTGTAGTTTATTTCTGTTCGAGAATATTGGCAAAAAATGTGTATTTAATAATAAGACGATTGGTGTTACGTACAATTAATGAACTAACACCTAAACAAACGTCAGAGTGGCCCAATGTGTGAAAACCTTGCCACCAAAAACGTTATTTCGTAATATTGGAAAACCTAACTGGATTTAGTCATCTAAGCAAAGTTTAACGATGTGTGGTGTCACTAAATCCGGATGATACGTCCTAGCTGTGTTCGTATACTACGCGTTACGAACGCGATATAGCGCGCGCATAAATTATTTAATTATGTTAAATTATTTAGGTCAGTATTCTCCAATGAGATCGTGGTCGAGTGGATGAGCAACTCGCTTAGTAATTTTCTGATGCTAAGGTCCAGCGGTCGAATCACGGCGGCTCCAAAATTATTTTTTTTTAATTTTTTTTTTGTTGAGTCCAGCACTTACCTCTCTTTCGACTTAGAAAACTACTTGATGTTATATTACTTGAAAAGCTATTGTTCCTTAGCAGTTCGCCAGCCTGTCAGTACTTTCAGTACTTTGATTTATTAATAGAACTGATATTTCATATGTGGTGCGTTATTAATGCGTTTGAGTGTATGTAACTGATTTGTATAATGACTGTCGAAATCGTTGAACAATCCAATAGCTCCGCCGATGGTTCCAAATCAGTGTAAGCTTTATTTGGTCGACGGTGACTTACATTTTCTATGAAATAGAGAGTCTTCAGTAGGTATATGATGTTGTGTAGTATTTCCTCATTGCTCAATCGCTGTTGTGCAATAATGTGTTATCACTGTTGGTTCTCGGTAGAACAATGGTGTGTCCTCATTGTTAGTCATCGGTTGTGCAAAGGTATGATTTCAGAGTTGGTCCATGGTTATGCAATGGCGTGTCTCAAAGTTGGTCCTCGGTTGGGCAATGACGTGCCTTCACTGTTGGTCCTCGGGTGTGCAATGACGTGTCTTGACTGTTGGTCCTTGGTTGTGCATCTTCACCGTTGGTCCTCGGTTGTGCAATGACGTGTCTTCACTGTTGGTCTTCGGTTGTGCAATGACGTGTTTTCACTGTTGGTCCTTGGTTGTGAATCTTCACCGTTGGTCCTTGATTGGGCAATGACGTGTCTTCACTGTTGGTCGTCGGTTGTGCAATGACGTGTTTTCACTGTTGGTCCTCGGTTGTGCATCTTCGCCGTTGGTCCTTGGTTGGGCAATGACGTGTCTTCACTGTTGGTCGTCGGTTGTGCAATGACGTGTTTTCACTGTTGGTCGTCGGTTGTGCATCTTCACCGATGGTCGTCGGTTGTGCAATGACGTGTCTTCACTGTTGGTCGCCGGTTGTGCATTGACGTGTTTTCACTGTTGGTCCTTGGTTGTGTATCTTCACCTTTGGTCCTCGGTTGGGCAATGCCGTGTCTTCACTGTTGATCATCGGTTGTGCATCTCCACTGTTGGTCATCGGTTGCACGTTAGTGTGTCATTAATTTGATCGAATGCTGAACGATTGAGGGGCTTTGATGTTTATTGGCGGTTGTAGAATTGTTTGTCCACAATGTCAACCACTGGTTAGTTATGAAATTGTCAGCTCTCAGTGGCATTGTATGTTACGCATTATTAAACCCTTTGTCCGAATTATTTCCACCCTACACACATTAAGTATGTGTGAATGTTCAAAGTCAGTAATTAATTGTTGATGGTTTGTTAGTTCCTCAGTCGATTTTGTCTGTGTCGTGATGTAACAAGATCTAGATAGATGTCGGATATTCACTGACACAGACACTAGATTTGTGGAAACTGTCCCTGTATAATAGTAATTACCAGAATGATCTGTCTAAACGACATATTTCATTCGAGCATATGTCCATTTCTTGACTGTTAGAAGCAGACACGTTTGATTTTTTGTAAATATATTTGCATTCGTCAGACATAATTCGACAATTCCCGAGTAACGTTACAGCTACACGTTTACTTCATGCTAATATTTCAACCATTCGAAAATTGACGAATAATTTGGCTTTGTTTGTGTTTCTTCAATGTACGCGAACATATGAACTGTACATGTACATTTGTTGCTACAGTTTGATGCTAAACTTCAGTCATGTTTTGTTTCTTTATATGTGCATGCATACTATATATCCTGCTACCTGCTTTATCTACCTGGAATTATATCTGTAAAATCTGTATTTCATAAAAAGACAATTGATGTTACGTACAATAAATGAACAGTTACCTAAACAAACGCCAGAGTGGCCAAATTTGGAACGATTCTGGCCTCTTAAAATGTTATTGATATAATATTTTGTATTAGGGTTATTTTGCAAACTTCAATATTTCAATACAACATATTGTTATGGATAAGCTTGCCGTTGCCTGGCATGTAATCGGTATTACAAAACCAACATATATATGCAATGCTTACAGTTATAGTTTGCAAAAGGAAATTATTATGTTTATAAATAAATACTGCGTGTTGATTTATTTAAGGTTGATTGTGAAAAAAGTTCCACAACGTTTATATAAATAACACCCTGAGTGTGTATGGTATAACAAACAACATATTTGTTATGACGGGACCACTCAAGCTTGCTGACTTGTAGTGATACGGTTTTACAGTATGTAATGTTATTATTACCCGATGATATGTCAAAGCCGTTGGCCTTTAATTAAGTAAGCTCCATGTGCAAACAATGACATGATGGGTGTCATATAACTTAACCACGACATCATAATCGAATTTTTAAGCTACTACTGATCGAATTTAATGTTTCCCCGCAAGATATTGGAATCTCTCAGACTGTCGTACCATGGTTGGTTAAGGAATATAGAACACTAACCAGTATGTTAACTACAGTTAGTTGACACCACATTCGTCTGTGTTCGTTAAGTTGCAGGGTATTGACCACCTTTGTAACTGGTTACTAAAATGAATGTCACAATTGCTTATAAAATCCATCTAATAGCTACACCGAATATTCCACTCAGTGTAATCTTCGTTCGATGTTGATCAACATTTTTATGCAATAGAGAGTCCAAAATATGGGTACATTATTCCACAATGCTGAACGAACGTTGTGCAATGCTGTGTCCTCAATGTACTCTTAAATAAGACGCACTGCGTTCCTTGGTTATGCAATGGTGTCTTCACACTGTTAGTCCTTGCTTTTGCAATGGTGTCTTCACACTGTTAGTCCTTGCTTTTGCAATGGTGTCTTCACACTGTCAGTCCTTGCTTTTGCAATGGTGTCTTCACACTGTTGGTCGTTGCTTTTGCAATGGTGTCTTCACACTGTTAGTCCTTGCTTTTGCAATGGTGTCTTCACACTGTTAGTTCTGGCTTTTGCAATGGTGTCTTCACACTGTTGGTTCTGGCTTTTGCAATGGTGTCTTCACACTGTTGGTCGTTGCTTTTGCAATGGTGTCTTCACACTGTTGGTTCTGGCTTTTGCAATGGTGTCTCCTCACTGTTGGTTCTGACTTTTGCAATGGTGTCTCCTCACTGTTGGTTCTGACTTTTGCAATGGTGTCTTCACACTGTTGGTCGTTGCTTTTGCAATGGTGTCTTCACACTGTTGGTCGTTGCTTTTGCAATGGTGTCTTCACACTGTTGGTCGTTGCTTTTGCAATGGTGTCTCCACACTGTTGGTCGTTGCTTTTGCAATGGTGTCTTCACACTGTTGGTCGTTGCTTTTGCAATGGTGTTTTCACACTGTTGGTCGTTGCTTTTGCAATGGTGTCTTCACACTGTTGGTCGTTGCTTTTGCAATGGTGTCTTCACATTGTTGGTCGTTGCTTTTGCAATGGTGTCTTCACACTGTTGGTCGTTGCTTTTGCAATAGTGTCTTCACACTGTTGGTCCTTGCTTTTGCAATGGTGTCTCCTCACTGTTGGTCCTCGGTAGTTCAATGGTGTCTTCACACTTTGGGTCGTTGCTTTTGCAATGGTGTCTCCTCACTGTTGGTTCTGACTTTTGCAATGGTGTCTCCTCACTGTTGGTCCTCGCTTTTGCAATGGTGTCTCCTCACTGTTGGTTCTGGCTTTTGCAATGGTGTCTCCTCACTGTTGGTCGTTGCTTTTGCAATGGTGTCTCCTCACTGTTGGTTCTGACTTTTGCAATGGTGTCTCCTCACTGTTGGTCCTCGCTTTTGCAATGGTGTCTCCTCACTGTTGGTTCTGGCTTTTGCAATGGTGTCTCCTCACTGTTGGTCGTTGCTTTTGCAATGGTGTCTCCTCACTGTTGGTCCTTGCTTTTGCAATGGTGTCTCCTCACTGTTGGTCGTTGCTTTTGCAATGGTGTCTCCTCACTGTTGGTCGTTGCTTTTGCAATGGTGTCTCCTCACTGTTGGTCGTCGCTTTTGCAATGGTGTCTCCACTCTGTTAGTCCTTGCTTTTGCAATGGTGTCTTTACACTGTTGGTCGTTGCTTTTGCAATGGTGTCTCCACTCTGTTGGTCGTTGCTTTTGCAATGGTGTCTCCTCACTGTTGGTTCTGGCTTTTGCAATGGTGTCTCCACACTGTTGGTCGTTGCTTTTGCAATGGTGTCTCCACTCTGTTGGTCGTTGCTTTTGCAATGGTGTCTCCACACTGTTGGTCCTCGCTTTTGCAATGGTGTCTCCTCACTGTTGGTTCTGGCTTTTGCAATGTTGTCTCCACACTGTTGGTCTTTGCTTTTGCAATGGTGTCTCCACACTGTTGGTCGTTGCTTTTGCAATGGTGTCTCCTTACTGTTGGTTCTGGCTTTTGCAATGGTGTCTCCACTCTGTTAGTCCTTGCTTTTGCAATGGTGTCTCCACTCTGTTGGTCGTTGTTTTTGCAATGGTGTCTCCACTCTGTTAGTCCTTGCTTTTGCAATGGTGTCTCCACTCTGTTGGTCGTTGTTTTTGCAATGGTGTCTCCACTCTGTTGGTCGTTGCTTTTGCAATGGTGTCTCCACTCTGTTGGTCGTTGCTTTTGCAATGGTGTCTCCACTCTGTTGGTCGTTGCTTTTGCAATGGTGTCTCCACTCTGTTGGTCGTTGCTTTTGCAATGGTGTCTCCTCACTGTTGGTTCTGGCTTTTGCAATGGTGTCTCCTCACTGTTGGTCCTCGGTAGTTCAATGGTGTCTTCACACTATTGGTCGTTGCTTTTGCAATGGTGTCTCCTCACTGTTGGTTCTGGCTTTTGCAATGGTGTCTCCACTCTGTTGGTCGTTGCTTTTGCAATGGTGTCTCCACTCTGTTGGTCGTCGCTTTTGCAATGGTGTCTCCACTCTGTTGGTCGTTGCTTTTGCAATGGTGTCTCCACTCTGTTGGTCGTTGCTTTTGCAATGGTGTCTCCACTTTGTTGGTCGTTGCTTTTGCAATGGTGTCTCCACT
Organism: Spisula subtruncata; assembly: GCA_963678985.1. Taxonomy (NCBI): domain Eukaryota; kingdom Metazoa; phylum Mollusca; class Bivalvia; order Venerida; family Mactridae; genus Spisula; species Spisula subtruncata. The sequence goes on from OY787660.1 coordinate 7,144,738, forward strand.
CTGTTGGTCGTTGCTTTTGCAATGGTGTCTCCACTCTGTTGGTCGTTGCTTTTGCAATGGTGTCTCCACTCTGTTGGTCGTTGCTTTTGCAATGGTGTCTCCTCACTGTTGGTTCTGGCTTTTGCAATGGTGTCTCCACTCTGTTGGTTCTGGCTTTTGCAATGGTGTCTCCACTCTGTTGGTCCTTGCTTTTGCAATGGTGTCTCCTCACTGTTGGTCCTTGCTTTTGCAATGGTGTCTTCACACTGTTGGTCCTTGCTTTTGCAATGGTGTCTCCTCACTGTTGGTCCTCGGTAGTTCAATGGTGTCTTCACACTATTGGTCGTTGCTTTTGCAATGGTGTCTCCTCACTGTTGGTTCTGGCTTTTGCAATGGTGTCTCCACTCTGTTGGTCGTTGCTTTTGCAATGGTGTCTCCACTCTGTTGGTCGTTGCTTTTGCAATAGTGTCTCCTCACTGTTGGTCCTCGGTAGTTCAATGGTGTCTTCACACTGTTGGTCGTTGCTTTTGCAATGGTGTCTCCTCACTGTTGGTTCTGGCTTTTGCAATGGTGTCTTCACACTGTTGGTCGTTGCTTTTGCAATGGTGTCTCCACTCTGTTGGTCCTTGCTTTTGCAATGGTGTCTCCTCACTGTTGGTTCTCGGTTGTGAAATGGTGTCTTCACACTGTTGGCTCTCGGTTGTGCAATGTTACGTCCTCACTGTTGGTCCTCGGTTTTGCAAAGGTGTGTCTTCATCGTTGGTCATCGATTGTGCACCAGTGTGTCATCCATTTGATCGATTGTTTATTGGGGCTGGTACAATGGGTTACCCACAATTTGTCAACCAACGGTAGGTTGTGAAAATGTGAGCACTCGGTAGTATGGTATATTATTCATCATTATAAACTTTGTTCGAATCCTTCCATCCTACATTGATTAAGTAAGTGTGACTGTAGTCAATAGTTAATTGATTGATGCTGGTTAGACTAATACTTACGTTATGCAATTCATCCTATGTTGTGATTTAACACGATGTAGATAGATGTCGGATATTCCCTGACACAGACACTGGATTTGTGGGAATTGTCACTGTATAATAGTAATTATCAGAATTGTTTGTCTAAATGACATTCAAATGTATTTCATTTGATCGTATGTCCATTTGTTTAGTCTTAGCAGCAGACACGTCTGATTCGTGTGTAAATAGATTTGCCTTCATCAGACACAATTCGACAATTATGTGAGTGACGTTAACTTCGAGTAACACGATTACTCCATGCCAATATTTCACCAATTCTATTTTTGTTTTTAAATTAATGGTCTTGGTTTGTGCTTCTTTAGGAGCTCGACCATGTTCTCAATGTAAGCGAACATACAATACATGGATCACTGTAAAAGTTGTTCCAGTTCGATGCTGAACTTTAGTCATATGTCTACAAAGGTATATATGTGCTTACATGCGTTACTTCCTGCTACATCATGACGTATGTACTGGCTTTCTTCCATTGTTTAGCGTGTTACCTATGATCGTAGTTTATTTCTGTTCGAGATAATTAGAAGAAAAATGCGCTTTTGATAATAAGACTATTGTTGTTACGTACAATTAATGCACAGTCACCTAAACAAACGTATAAGCTGTCCGATTTGTGACGAATCTTGTCACCAGAAATATATTTCGCAATACCGATAATCACCTAAACGAAATTACATTTGAGACAACGCTTGTCTCCAAAAAGCTATTTCGTAATACTGGAAAGCATAACACGATTTGGTAATGTAATTATGACTACGAATATTTTGCCATTTCAATAGTTCACCATTTAATAATATGCATGTTGTATTTGACTGACATATTAACGCGTATGATATGGTTCAAAACCAACATACGTAATTAAAGGTTGGCAAACGAAAACTTCATCTTTATAAATATGCTAATTTATTTTAGGTTGATTGTGAAATAAGTTCCACTTCTTTTTATAAATTGCACTGTGTATGGTATACCAATATAGAAGCCGGTTCTTCCATCTCAAAAACTGAACAACAACCAAGTTGATTACAATTTATTTGATCATTGACATTACGGGACCACTCAAGCTTACTGTCCCGCCGTGGTTGATTTTAATTTCAGACCCACACAGCTACAGTTTTACGATATGTGGTGTGAATAAAGCCCGATGATAGGTCATAGCTGTACCTAACTGGAACGATAAATAAATGTAACACGTAAGTCATATTTCAAATGTTTGTTTAGCATGTGTTTTGGTCCACAGAAAACCCGAATGTTTTTAGTTGAATTCATCGCATAAAACTGAGTCATTGATAAAGGGTTTAACGAAAAACCAGAAAGATAAATATCAATTTTACAAAAATAAAATAGGCATCAGTTCTCTTTTCAATGGTACAGTTACTTTTGAGAAGCATTCGTGAAACGCGGATTAATAAAATCTGTGTTGTGTATCTGTTCGTGGGTGAGTCTACATCATGCATCATGCATCATGCATCATGCATCATCAACTCAAGTTAACTCTACATTGTCTGTGTTAACTGTGAAGTATTCCAGTTCTGGAGAGAAACAGTTCACAACGTATGTATGTACTTTGTAGCAGAACATTATTTGTTGTTCCCCAGAACATGTTGGATAGACGATTTGTATCTACGAATCGCTTGGATAATGTGAGGTATTAGAAAGAAATGTCTAAGGTAATTAAGTAGGTAATTATAATAAATGTTACACACAGCGTTCTTGAATGGTTTTGATAACATTGAGGGTTAAACTACGATAAATTGTCGGTGATGTGTACTACATTTGTTCTGTGGGTTGAACACTTTGTATTTGGCATATAGTAAAGCTGTTTGCTTGACCACGGACATATGCAGTGTTTTCCTTGTAACATCCTGGAACAAATTTGAGCCCGTTCTCGCACTGCGTTTATAACCTGGTAAGCGATAATGTTTTAGCCTATATTTAGAAAAGTTTTGTTTTTCGAGACATCTATCATACGTATGTGTGTTGGATTACTTAATATGGTAGAAATGATAATATACTTGCAATTGTAACACATTTAGAAATATTATGATTATGATTGAAAACTCATTATCTACCAGATCGACCAAGATGGGATCCCGATTTACTATAAGTGTATCATTAAAGAAAGTAAAACCTGCTGTATCCATTGATACGCTTATTTCGGAACAGTCATCCAAAAACTTTACTACCCAGACGTCGCCGTGTTTATTAATTTACCATGGATACGTGTTTTAGGTTTACATCCTTGAGCATCATCAATGTTGGCAACTAATTAATTAGTAGCTAAAGTGTGTTCAGTTTGCTTATAATCGTGTTCGTCGATATCAACACGTTGAGCAGTTAATCCAAAAACAAAAAAACAGGAAATTACGCACGCAAGCACATAATTATTATATAGAAACAAAACATGACTAAAGTACATAAACAAACTGGAGCAACATGTAAAATGGATACGTTCGCGTACAATAAGATCATGATGGAGTTCCTATAGAAAAACAAACAAAGCCAAATTATTCTTCAATTTTTGAATGGGTGAAATATAAGCATGAAGTAATCGTATAGTTATAACGGTAGTCCAATGGTATGTTCTCAGTGTTGATCGTCTGTTGTGCGTGGGCTTATCCTCATTGTTGAACATTAGTTGATTTACAGATGTGCGAATGTACTTGATGATGAGCTATAGTTGTACTGTGGTGTGTCCTCAACTTTGATGTGCGGTTACTGCAATGATGTATCCTTGGCGTTGATTTTTGGTCGTAAAATGGTGTGCACTGGTGATAATTCGTTCATTCAATGGTGTGTCCTTGTTGTTCATTGACAGCAACGATGTTGCCCATATGATGGTCGTGATTTGTACAATGACGTATCCCGACTGTTGGTCCCCGTTTGTCTTATGGTATATCCTCACTCCGTTGATCCTCGATTGTGCAACGGCGAGCTCTGACTGTTGGTCCTTTATACATGTACGTGCAGTGCAATTATATGTCTTCACAGTTGGTCCCCGGTTATGCAATTGCGAGACCAGACTTGTGGCCCTCGGTTGTGCAATTTTAAGTCTTCACTGTTGTTCCTCGATTGTGCACTGTTAAGTCTTCACTGTTGGTCCTCGGTTGTGCAATGTTGTGTACTCACTGTTGGTCATCGATTGTGCATGGTGTATCGTCACTGTTGGTCCTCGATTGTGCAATGGAATATCCTGACTGTTCGTCATCGGTTGTAAACTGGTTTGCCACAAATTTGATCTACAGTTGATCGATGGTGTGGCTTTGGTATTAATTGATGGTTAAGCAATGATGAACTAGCATGTTTATTGTGAGTTGTACAATGATATATCCTCAATTTCGATGAATGGTAGGTTGTGAAATTGTGGGCATTTACCCAGTAGTCAGTATTAGATGTCTTACTCAACATTATAACGTAGTCTGAATTTTCTTCCATCCTACATTGATTAAGTAAGTGTGACTGGGGTCAGTAGTTAATTGGCTGATGATTTGTTAGACCAATATTTACGTCAGGCGATTCTGACTGTGTCGTGATTTAACAGGATTTAGATAGATGTCGGATATTCCCTGACACAGACACGAGATTTGTGGAAACTGTCTCTGTATAATAGTTATTACCAGAATTATGTGTCTAAAGGAGGACATATTTTATTTAATCGTATGTCCATGTGTTAGAGCCAGAAACGTCTGAGCCTTGTTTAAATAGATTTTCGTTGATCAGACACATATCGATAATTCCCTGAGTGACGTTAGAACTATACGATTACTTTATGCTGATATTTCACCCATTCAAAAATTGAAGAATAATTTGGCTTTTCTGTGTTTCTTTAGGAACTCCACAATGATCTTATTGTACGCGAACGTATCCATTTTACATGTTGCTCCAGTTTGATGATGAACTTTAGTCATGTTTTGTTTTTATATAATAGTTATGTTCTTGCATGCGTACTTTCCTGTAACCTGCTTAATCTACCTGGCAAAATATAACACATATGATACAACATCATGACGTATATACTGGCTTTCTTCCATTGTAGTTTACCGTTTGTAGTTTATTTCTGTTCGAGAGAATGGGCAGAAAATGTGAATTTGATAATACCACTATTGGTATTACGTACATTTAATGAACAATCACCTAAGGAAAAACACCAGAGTGGCCCAATTTGTGACGAATCCTGTCTCCAAAAACAATATTTTGTAATAGTGGAATGCTTAGCTGGATAAAGTCATCCAAGCAAAGTTCATAATAGTTCAGAGCGGTCCGGTGACGTTCCTTGCATATCCAAAACGTTATTTCGAAACACTGAACGCATAACCGGATTTTGTAATGAGTTTATTATGGTCATTTTGCAATTTCAACATCTCAACATTAATAATATGCATGTTTGGTTTGTCTTACAATTATACCGGACGACATGATTCAAAAACAACTTACGTAATCATGTCAGACAAAAGAAAACAATATCTTTATAATATGTTTGGTCCGTCGATTTTGAAACGAGTTCAACAACGTTTATAAATAACTTTGTGTTGTGTTAGAAAAGAAAAGCTAGTTATCTAGCCGCAAATTCTGAACGTCAAACAAGTGGGTTACATTTTATTTGGTCTTGTCATTACGGAACCACTCAAACTTGCTGTAATGGTGTGGCTGCTAAGTTATTTCTGGCTTCAACAGTTTTGCGGTGTGTTGTGGTGTCAATAATGCTTGATGATAGGTTGTATTTTTACTGAAAGGATACAAATTATAACACGTAAGTCATATTTAAAATGTATTTTTAGCATATGAAATTGTCCAAAGAATAAAGCGATGGTTGTGTTGAAGGCAACCAAACTTCACAGGAAACTGTATCACTGATAAAGAGTAAAACGAAAACAAGAAAGAAAAATATATTTTGTACAAAAAGAAAGCTTTCGGTTTCCTTACAAATGATGCAGTGACCTCTTACAAGCATTCTGGAATAATTATTCTGGATTATTAATCTCTGCATTATTTCTCTGTACGTGGGTGAGTCTGCATCATGCATCATGAACCGAAGTAAACTCTACACTGTCTGTGTTAACTGTGAATTATTCCAGTTATGTTAGTAAACATATCATAAAATAATATGTCTGCACTTTGTAGCAGAGAACTCTTTGTTGTTCCCTAGTACATGTTGGATAGACGATTTGTATCAACGAATTACTTGGAATACGAGGGTGTACCAGAATTACGTAGACTTTAGTCATAACTTTTTTATTTAGGCATGTATTATCACCAAATTCGCCGTAGAAAAACTTTAATCCTTTTGCGAGAGAATCGGTAAAAATGTTTTTCTAACAGAATGTTAGAATGCCATTTAATCCGTCGCCATAGTAACCAATAGTTGGATAGGCGGGGCAGCGAATTTTAAAAACATTTTCGGCACTATTCAACTGCTTATTCCTCACAAATATCACGTCTAATTTTAACGCGACTTCGTGACATACAAGCACAATAATATTGGAACGTACGCCGTAAAGTTTGACTTTATAAAGGTTACCGTTGTTGATTTATGGTACAAAACAAGCAACAGCTGCTGCGCGTCACCAGTGAAAATATGACGTTATCGAAATACGCTGGAAATTGCATTAACATGAAATTTAGTATGAATCTCGAGAAGACACACGAACAAACGCTTTAAATGTTGGAACCTGATAACTCTAAATCTCTTGTATCGTGTTACCTGATTTTCAAACGACACAAGCGCATCAATCGTGGTCGGGAACGAATAAAACGACATGAACCGACGGCGAAAACCAACGGCGAACGCGACGTCACCAAGCGTTTTCTAGGACCACATCGACCTGGATCGACGTTCTATTATGAGGGTTATATGCGACATTACTGGTAATAAATTGAAACTTCTATCACATTTAAGGTAGTAAATAAATATTCGTAAGTTTTGTGTACGGTTGTGCCCATATTTATAGCTACAATGTACACAGTTAGGAGCTTCACTTATACTGGAAGTTCCGCCGACGTCGTGACGTTCCGTTGACGTGCCCCGCATACCGTACCCCTATCTATCCCCGAAAGCTGCAGAATTTGATCCAACTAAGATACGGCTTTGAAATTTCACGTATTTACGCAGTAAATATTATTTGCACTTCACACAAAATTATTTGTTTGTATGATGAATGGTATAGAACGTATATCAAAAGTCTACGTAATTCTGGTACAACCCTCGTATATGAGGTATTAGAAAGAAATGCCTAAGGTTAATAATCTGCATATAATGAATCGTAATCTGTCATACTATGGTAACATGGTTGTTTAAGAAAAATAGAACATTATACAAATTGTTAATTACTGTTTGTTGCCACCACATTGTTCATTCAGCCGTAGGAAATTTATTTGCCACATATAAAACTAGTTCGAAACTGTTTATCCATCCAATAGCCATACCGAATGTTTAAATGCAGAGATTGTTTTTCTTCGAAGTTGATAAACAGTTTGATATGCAATAGTAATGCATCAATGTGGATAAATTGTGGAATTAAACTGCAGTGTTTCTGTGATGTTGATTGTCTGGTGTACATGTTTTGTCCTCAATGTTAATAAGTGTATCTTCGATGCTCGAGCACAGTTGTGCAATATTGTGTCCTTCATGTTGGTCAATGAATACAAGGATGGGTCTACGACGCTGTAGAACAGTATGTTCACAATATAAGTATGGCATATCATTTACACATCTTCAGTCTTCAATGTTAGTACTCGGTTGTACAATTGTGTTTCTTGACTGTTGGTCCTTGGTTGTACAATGGTGTGTCTTGACTGTTGGTCCTCGGTTGTACAATGGTGTGTCTTGACTGTTGGTACTCGGCTGTGTAATGGTGTGTCCAGACTGTTGGTCCTCGGTTGTACAATGGTGTGTCCTGATTGTTGGTCCTCGGTTGTACAATGGTGTGTCTTGACTGTTGGTCCTCGGTTGTACAATGGTGTATCCAGACTGTTGGTACTCGGTTGTACAATGGTGTGTCTTGACTGTTGGTCCTCGGTTGTACAATGGTGTATCCAGACTGTTGGTACTCGGTTGTACAATGGTGTGTTTTGACTGTTGGTACTCGGTTGTACAATGGTGTGTCCAGACTGTTGGTACTCGGTTGTACAATGGTGTATCCAGACTGTTGGTACTCGGTTGTACAATGGTGAATCCAGACTGTTGGTACTCGGTTGTACAATGGTGTGTTTTGACTATTGGTACTCGGTTGTACAATGGTGTATCCAGACTGTTGGTACTCGGTTGTACAATGGTGTATCCTGACTGTTGGTCCCCGGTTGTACAATGGTGTGTTTTGACTGTTGGTACTCGGTTGTACAATGTAGTGTTTTGACTGTTGGTACTCGGTTGTACAATGGTGTGTCTTGACTGTTGGTCCTCGGTTGTACAATGGTGTATCCTGACTGTTGGTCCTCGGTTGTACAATGGTGTATCCAGGCTGTTGGTCCTCGGTTGTACAATGGTGTGTCTTGACTGTTGGTACTCGGTTGTACAATGGTGTGTCCTATCTGTTGGTACTCGGTTGTGCAATGGTGTGTTTTGACTGTTGGTCCTCGGTTGTACAATGGTGTGTCTTGACTGTTGGTTCTCGGTTTTACAATGGTGTGTCCTATCAGTTGGTACTCGGTTGTACAATGGTGTGTCTTGACTGTTGGTCCTCGGTTGTACAATGGTGTGTCTTGACTGTTGGTCCTCGGTTGTACAATGGTGTGTTTTGACTGTTGGTCCTCGGTTGTACAATGGTGTGTCTTGACTGTTGGTCCTCGGTTGTACAATAGTGTGTCCAGACTGTTGGTCCTCGGTTGTACAATGGTGTGTCCTATCTGTTGGTACTAGGTTGTACAATGGTGTGTCCTATATGTTGGTACTCGGTTGTACAATGGTGTGTCTTGACTGTTGGTCCTCGGTTGTACAATGGTGTGTCCTATCTGTTGGTCCTCGGTTGTACAACGGTGTGTCCTATCTGTTGGTACTCGGTTGTACAATGGTGTGTCTTGACTGTTGGTACTCGGTTTTACAATGGTGTGTCCTAACTGGTGGTCCTCGGTTGTACAATGGTGTGTCCTGTCTGTTGGTACTCGGCTGTGCAATGGTATGTCCTGACTGTTGGTACTCGGTTGTACAATGGTGTGTCCCATCTGTTGGTACTCGGTTGTAGAATGGTCTATCCTATCGGTTGGTACTCGGTTGTACAATGGTATGTCCTGACTGTTGGTACTCGGTTGTACAATGGTGTGTCCTGACTGTTGGTCCTCGGTTGTACAATGGTGTGTCTTGACTGTTGGTCCTCGGTTGTACAATGGTGTGTCCTGACTGTTGGTCCTCGGTTGTGCAATGGTGTGTCCTATCTGTTGGTACTCGGTTGTACAATGGTGTGTCTTGACTGTTGGTACTCGGTTGAACAATGGTGTATCCTATCTGTTGGTACTCGGTTGTACAATGGTGTGTCCTATCTGTTGGTAGTCGGTTGTAGAATGGTCTATCCTATCTGTTGGTACTCGGTTGTGCAATGGTGTGTCTTGACTGTTGGTCCTCGGTTGTACAATGGTGTGTCCTATCTGTTGGTACTCGGTTGTACAATGGTGTATCCTATCTGTTGAGACTCGGTTGTACAATGGTGTGCCCTAACTGTTGGTCATCGGTTGTACAATGGTGTGTCCTAACTGTTGGTCCTCGGTTGTACAATGGTGTGTCCTGACTGTTGGTCCTCGGTTGTACAATGGTGTGTCTTGACTGCTGGTCCTCGGTTGTACAATGGCGTATCTTGACTGTTGGTCCTCGGTAGTACAATGATGTGTCTTGACTGTTGGTCCTCGGTTGTACAATGGTGTGTCTTCAATGTTGGTCCTCTGTAGTACAATGGTGTGTCTTGACTGTTGGTCCTTGGTTTTGCCATGGCGTGCCACAAATTTGGTGGACGGTTGTGCAATGGCGTATCCTGACTGTTGGAAGTGTTGGTCCGCAGTTGTACAATGGTGTATCTTCAGTGTTGTTCATCCGTTGTGCAATGGTGTGTCCTTACTCTTGGTCCTCACTTGTGCAATGGAATGTCCTCACTCTTGGTCATCGGTTGTAAGCCAAATATGATCAAGAGTTGTGTGGCTTCGATATGTATTGATGGTTTAGCAATGATGGAATGGAATGTTGATTGTGAGTTGTACAATGCTACTTCCTCAATTTCAATGAATTTTAGGTTGAGAAATTGAGGGCATTTACAAGTAGTATTACACAAGGTTATAACATTGTCCGAGTTCCTTCCATCCTATATTGATTAAGTAAGTGTGACTGAAGTCAGTAGTTAATTGGTTGATGGTTTGTTAGACCAATATTTACGTCAGGCGATTTTGTCTGTGTCGTGATGTAACACGATTTAGATAGATGTCGGATATTCCCTGACACAGACACCAGATTTGTGGAAACTGTCGATGTATAATAGTAATTACCAGAATGATCTATCTAAAGGGCATATTTCATTCGATCGTATGTCCATTTCTTGAGTGTAAGACGTCTGATTCTTGTGTAAATAAATTTGCCTTCGTCAGACTCAATTCGACAATTCCCTGAGTGACGTTACATCTACACGATACCTTCATGGTAATATTTCACACATTCGAAAATGGACGAATGGTTTGGCTTTGTTGGTGTTTTAAGGAACCCTCCATGAATTCAAAGTACGCGAACATATGTACCGTACATGTTGCTCCAGTTTGTTTCTATATATGTGCTTCCATGCGTAATTTCCTGTAACATGCATACTCTACCTGGGAAAATATCACCATGGCGTATCTACTGGCTTTCTTCCATTGTTTAGCGTGCTACCTATGATCGTAGTTTATTTTTGTTCGAGATAATTGGCAGAAAATTTCATAATAAGACAATTGGTGTTACGTACAATTAATGAACAGTCACCTAAACAAACGTCAGAGTGGCACAATTTGTGACGATTCTGGTCTCCAAAAACGTTATTTCGTAATATTGGAAAGCATACCTGGATTTAGTCATCTACTAAGCAAAGTTCGTGAAAGTTCAGAGCGATCCAATTTGTGACGACCCTTTCATATCCTAACCGCTATTTCAAAACAGTGGAAAGCATAATCGGATTTTGTAATGAGATTATGGTTATTTTGCAATTTTATTATTTCAACATAAAATGATATGGTGTGCATTTGCCTGTCGTGTAATCGAAGGCGATATGATTAAAAACTAACATCCGTAGCTATACAGTTTGGCAAAAGAAAACAACATCTTTATAAGTGTGTTAATTCATTTTAGCTGATTGTGAAACCAGTTCGACAACTTTTATAAATAACTTTCCATTGTGTTAGAAAAGCCAGTTTTGAGCCGCGAATTCTGAACGTCGAGCAAGTGTATTACATTTATTTGGTCTTTGACATGACGGGTCACTCAAACAAACTGTCCCGTCGTGGCTGCTAATTTCAGACTGGTGCAGCTACAGTTTTACAATATGTGGTGTTATATGTCAATAAAGCCCGATGATTGGTATACATAATAGCTGTAACTTACTGGAAGGATGAAATGCAACAAGTAAGTCATATTTAAAAAATTTATCATCACAGAAAAGTGCCTTTGTTGTGTTGAATTGCGGTCAAGCATACGCTAGCGGATTTATAAATCTCTGCGTCGTGGGTGAGTATGCATCGTGCATCATGAACTCAAATAAACTCTACACTGTCTATGTTAACTGTGAATTATTCTAGTTCTAGGAGAAAACACATCACAACATATGTCTGTACTTTGTAGTAGCGCATTAATTCTTTGTTGTTCGTATAGACGATTTGTATCAACGAATTGCTTGGAATATGTGAGGCATTAGAAAGAAATGTCTAAGATAATTAAGTAGGTAATTATCATAAATGTTATATACAGCGTTCCTGAATGGTTTGGTGCCATTGAGGGTTAACCTACGATAAATTGTCATTGATAAGTTTATGTTTTATTATTAATAATATAATTATATGTGTTCCTTGATCTCCATTTTGTAAGGCTAAGTAAAATGATCAAGTTACCTTTTTGTTGAAAGCTTTGTTTTGGCATAAATTCAAGTTGCTTTCTTGACCAATGGACAATGTATAACTCTATGTTGATGCAGTTTGACTGTTATGGTGAGATTAATTGTTCAGTAAATACGTATTACAGGAAAAATGAATGCATATTGTTGTTTAGCAGATTGATTGTTGCTCAAGAGAGGTGTTGCTTTATAGGGGTTGGGCTTGTAAATAATATACACCTATGAATGCATGCAAGCATATTTGCCGTACATATATCTAAACATTTCTTTTGTACAGTTGTATGGTATAAGATTAAATTGTGCATATTCCTTATTTTTTATTTTAAGCTTAAACTTTTTTTTAACCTAAATTCTTGTTAAACTTGACACAACTGCAAAGATAAGTTGTTTCAATGTATAACAAAAACCTGAAGTGTTTATTATGTAATTTTATACCATATAGATTTTAAGATAAACAGTGTACCAGCAATTGTTATTTCAATTTAGTTGATTTTATCAAAATAACAATTTCCAAATGTCTATAAATAATATTGCATGCCCTTTATGTACTAAGACACAATTTCAAAATATATACAATAAATATTGTAATAAAATACAATATTACCTGGTTGGTTCAGTCAAGGCAACTTAACTAATTAATCTGGTATGAATTGGATGTGCAATATAGTAAAATAGTATAATAGTACAGGTAAGTCTGTAGATCAAAATATAAGCTGGAATAATCTCAGCTAACCCAGTAAACTAATTATTGCAAAAATCTAAATATCAGTTAATCTGGGATTATGATATTTCATTGAGAATTTCTCTTTAATATCCAATTTACAACAATATTATGGATAGTTATAATCTTAAATACTTTATTTATGAGTCTGATTAAATCCTAAGTAGCTCTTTACCACTTAGAGTTTGAGTTATTGTTCTGTCTTAACTTAATGCAAACGTATTTCTTATGATTATGCAAATCTGTGTTTTTTTTAACTGATTTTTGGTGCGACTTTAAACTTGTATTACGCAGTATATGTTATACTTAACACATCTCTATTCAAACTATTGCCATTTATATTTGAATTTTATTTTCCTTATACTGATCAATCGATGAAAAGACTTAGATTTCAATGGAAAACTACCTCTTTATGTGAATTCACCTTGGGGGCTGTAAGTGTTAAGTTAAACAAACTGTATAAATTTATTTCCATACTTTGCGGGAGTTTTCAATCTGATTTTATGCATCATTTACTTGAATCAAATTGAAGGCTGGTTTTTAAATAATCTTTCGCAGCCTCGGTGTTATCGTGAAACTTGCTGCCAGTTATCATACTCTCAGATTATAAGGTGAAGAGATTATTGGCTCAGGTTTTCTTTTTGTTTTGACTGGATATATTACGAGACTTTTGAAGTTTCCATTTTAAACCTATATCGGGGCTACGTACCTTGGGTGAGTATGTCTTCTATTTTCTCTAGTTTTGATCTAACTAGGTTATTTATAATTGAAAGTGGGGAAATGTGTTTAAGTTAATTATTATTTTCACACCATGCAGAATAATTATAAATAACTCAATTAAAGTTTTATATCCTTTAATACATTATGATTATATGTGTGCCTCCGTAGCTCAGTGGTCAGCGTGCTTTCCATCTTATCTGGCAACCACCGGGTTCAAATACGATTGAATGCACTCATATGCTTGCTATATTTCCAAAGTAAGCTGACTGCCAAATAAAGGCCATGCTCAGAATTTAAAATACATGTTTTGTTCTATTTGGTATATGTTTTCTCAGGTCAAGGCTTCATAAGGTCTCGATGACATACTTGATGAGCTGAACTCTGAATGGCCATGAATATATCAAATGTTTTAAAACCTCTTGAAATACTTAAAGAAGGTTTATATAAACACTTAAAGCACGATCTACTTGTATTATATTAAAATAGTATGTGTTCAATAATGAATCATTTTATATTTACATTGAGTTGAATCATCCACAAACATTTTCAGTGGTTATAAATTTTAAGTATAATTGTTTATATCATACTTTGTTGTTCAATTTTGGAGTCTAGCGCCTTTAACATTAATCAATGATCAGGTCAGAACTGCTCTGTTCTGTTCTGTTCTATCCATTATCTGTCTGAAATACCATAGTTTTGCATGCAAAATAGTGATATAGAATATTTTTAAATACTATGCATCTTTTTGATTTCCATGCAAATTACATAACAGGTGTCAAATTATCACCAATTATTTTGCAATAACCTATATACAATAATAGTATACTGTAGGTATTAGGGATGTATGATTGAGTAAAGGGTTAAAAGTGTTTTTGATATCATTTATCATTTTATCCTCTAATGGAACCACTGAAAGCTGATAATTTCTTATACAAGTCAAACTTAAAAAGTATTTGTTGGGTTGACAAATTGGTTTATCAAGTTTTGATATTCTGGTTATATATATATATTAAAAATCCGCATAATCATGCATTCAACCTGAATGTTTGAGTCTGATTTCAGCTAGCAGTATATTGCATGGCGTTCTAAAATATAAAGTGACATTACCGCAATTCTTTTTTATCATTCTCTAAAAACGTAATTTTGTATTTCTTAATTACCAAATGTATGTTCTGTTTTAACATTTATTTCACACAAAAAAAAGTTATAATTATTAGAAGTATTTTTTTGCAAAAATGTTATTAATATAATAATATTATTTAACCCCAAAGAAAAAATGAGATATCATTATATATATATATAGAGAGCATCTTTGTATTGTCAATCACCTGTAAGAGTACAATAATGTGCAGCATCTCTAATCAAACCAACCAATTAGTTAATCATTAGCATGAATGCAGTGTTATTATACTGCTGAACCTCTCACAGACAAATCACACAAAGCATGTACTGGATACAAACTCTCTGAGCAACCTAGTTTCTGTTCTATCCATGTGTATTATGATCCACGTGTTTTCTGCTTGTGTCTGTCTATCATGTATCTGAGAATATCCTGTTTTGAAACATTTTCAAATTTTATCAAAAATTGGTCATCTTATCAAAATTCAAGATTATGTTATGCAGCATCTTGTGATGAATCATAGTTTTCGTCTATTCGTTTCTGAGAGAAAACAGTTGCTGATATAAATAGACTTCCTTTGGACTTCCTTCGTTTATATAAGCGTAATTATAAACATGTAGGAAAATGTGGCCTCTGTTGTGAGTTAAGCATAAATTATGAGTGACGCAGATGTAGTAATAATATAACATATGTTTCTCATATCATAGAACATTGTCAATTATTGCAGTGGTTCCTACCACGTTTTTATTGGGTAGAGTATATGTGTATTGTTGTGCTACTGTTGGTTTTAGTGCCAGTACTGTAGTAGAGAGAGTGCTGTGATTTGTTGTTAGATATAGATAATTTAGAGAAACTGAAAGCTACTACTATGGATATAAGCTAAGCATAGTGGACTGTAGGATATATCTCGGCATTTGCATGTAGTGTTGATGTGTGAGCGCTTTGTCTTACAGTTTTGTGTTTATTATGATTCTACTACTGACAGCCATGTGGGAGAAATCAGGGGATTTTGAGTTATAATCTGTGTGAAACAGAAGGAAGGACTTATATTGTGTGCTGAGTTTAGCAATATGCTACATCCTTGATCATAGTGATTTATAAATATTTGCGATACTTTATTACAAGGAAAAGGATGTGTTTAAGTACAAACTTCCTATTACTGAATAAAGTGCTAAGTATCTAAGTGAGTTTTATTACAAATATTTTATTATCTGGATGACAAAATATAAAATGTAGTATTTTTTTATCAAAGTACTATACATAATAGTTATTTGTATATTCCCAGTATGGATTTAATTAAACTCCCCTGGAAGGTATTTACATTTCCTTATACTTTTCAATAAAATATGTATTTAATCAGATTATAATTGGAATACGAAGTACTTAGCTACTCAATGTATTGTAACAATTGTGACAAATTACTACAAGTTTTATTTACACATGAGCGTTATTGAATAGTGGATAATTTTATGACTTTACATTTTTTATGATAATAAGGTCGTATTAAATGACATAGTGCTTGGTATTATGCTTATAATTATTGCTGAAGTGGAGGGGTTGGTATGAACAGTCTGTGGGAATTTCAGAAGATAAATACTCCAGTAAGATGTTGGAAGGTCACCTTGGCCACACTGTGTATAAACATCTGATTTCCAGCAATATTGCAATAAGGCATACACATTGAATAATATAGTATGGCAATAAGTCATACAGTGTTCAGATTTACCATGGGCTTTTATTTGCAATTAGCGATACAACTTGAATTTTATAGTAATCAAGTCATACAGTGATTTGGTTTATACGGTGTTGGCTGTTTAGTAGTGATAGGATATGTAAGACAGTTGTTTATAATGTTCTAGATCTATCTGAGATTGTCTGACATATTGTTGTACTCATACATACAGTATGCCTACATGTATATTTGTATCATATATGTAACATGCCTGACTGAATGTTCATTGTAGCGAGGTATCTTGCATCTCTTGCATCATCGTTGCAAATATGCATATTTTATAGTAAAATTATACGTGTAGGGGCCTGACTGGTTAACTATATGTAGGGGCCCTCAGGGGTAAACTATAAGTAGGGGCCCTCAGGGGTAAACTATAAGTAGGGGGCCTCACTGGTAAACTATACGTATGAGCCCTCAGGAGTAAAATAAGGGACTAAATTATGTGTAAAGTGTTATACCATGACATTGTGGCCTTGTGCCCAAACCTTGCAAACACTTTTGAATAATTTGTTTTTCAACCATATAATTATGAACAGGTTTTTTGGTACATATATTTTGTACTTAATATGAATGTATATTCTGATCTACTTACATTTATCACTACTGTTAGGCATGTAAGCTAAGACATAAGCTATTTTAGTAAGCTGTATCAGTCTAACGTTGTCAAAGAACTAGAACTTCAGACATTGCTATCGGGTAATTTGAGTATTAGCTGGGCAGTTCAATGTCATCTGAAACATATAAATATGTCATTATTGGCTTATTTATTACAGTCCATCATTACAGTCTCCAAGAAATATCAATACTGCACTTCACATACATCATTTTCAGTTCTTTGGGGTCCTTTCCATATCTTTGAGGTCATTCCAATTATTTGGGTTTGTTACCTGGTCTTTATAGCTCATTCCAATTCTTTGGGTTTGTGAACTCATCATTGGTTTATTCTAATTCAATAATATGGGTTCATTAACTCATCTTTGTCTCATTTCATTACTTAGGGTTTGTTTCCTCATCATTTTGCCCATTCCAATTCTTTGGGTTCATTAACTCATCTTTAGCTTATTTCAATAAATTGGATTCATTAACTCACGATTAGCTCATTTCAATGTTTTGGGCTTGTAAATTACCACATCATTGTTTGGGTTCATTACTCATCATTGGCTTATTCCAAAACTTTCATTCATATTTGCACTCGATCAGTTCTTGACTTCATAGGTAAATAATCGAATGGGTGGCTTTCAAGTTTCTCTTTTATCTGCTGATATTTTCAAGTAAAACATGAAATATCTGAAGTAGTTAAGATATAAATAAGTACTTAATAAATAAACAAATAGAATGATATATAGATGTCAGTACTAGTTATTTTATAAATACATCAAATTATTGTGGAGGTAGATCAGTTGTACAACAGGTAAATAGTTGATGTAACATTTCAATCAAACCAGATGATTCATGAGTTGGAGTCTGACTACTGTAGGATCAGAAGTTACCAGGATTTTCCAAAATTTCGCAAAAATTGTGATTCCTAAGTAGTTCTCTACGTTAAGTGTTTTGATGTTTGAGTTCAGAAAAACCTACTTTCTGTTATTTTACTGCTATTTTTTAAGTTTGCCAACTTAAATTTTCTCAAACTTACAGATTTCACCAATTTAGCGAAAAATTTGTGTCCATAGCTCATTGGTTAGTGTGCTTGCCACCTTATCGGGCAACCCTCGTTCAAATCTGTGTATTCCATATTTCAGCAGACAGCTGATCGGCAAATAAAGGCTATGCTAGGCATTTAAAAAAATGCCTGCTATATTTCAGCAGAAAATTCACCTCTTGCAAAAATGTCGTTTTTTACATTTTTTCCAATTCTTGCATCTGATCATATGATCTTTTTAGAAGTAGGCTGTTTTAATAACTCTTAGAACACCCCTCAATTCATTTATTTGTTTTATTAGTTCAGTTGTGAAAGTGAAGTTTTTAGTCTTTATTTATAGTGTTTATTATTATGAACCTTTTTGCCTGTCTATGTAAAAAACTATAATACTTGAGTTTATTGTCTGGCACTATGTTTAGAAGACTATCCTCTACCCCCATGTACCAGACCGACCAGTATAGATCATCATTTCATGATACTGTAATTATCTTAAAGTACAATGTAGGAGGAACTTTTGGCACCAGGGCAACAAGTCCAAATCTTATTCACATATATTCATTCAATGTTTATTTTAAAACATTTATTACATTGTAGTAAATTTAATTTGTATCTTCCCACCAATGGGATGGATAGATTTATCCTGTCTGTTACTCATGGGTTCTTATAAATCAGACAGAGAAAGGCACAGTCATCAAACACAGCAAAGCACAACAAAGCACAGCAAAGATCAACAAATCACAACAAAGCACAGCAAAGCACAGCAAAGCACAACAAAGCACAGCAAAGCACAACAAAGCACAGCAAAGATCACCAAAACACAACAAAGCACAATGAAACACAGCAAAGCACAGCAAAGCACAACAAAGCACAACAAAGCACAGCAAAGATCAACAAAACACAACAAAGCACAATGAAATACAGCAAAGCACAACAAAGCGCAGAAAAGCTCAACAAAACACAACAAAGCACAATGAAATATAAAAAAGCTCAACAATAGTCAGATAAGATAAATCATCAGAAAAGCAACAATTACAAAAGCATGACCCAAAATCACTGATATTCTTAATCCTAAATTGTTGTATAAATTTAGGATATTAAATTATTTTTCTCTTATAATATATTTCTAGTTATTCCAATAGCTCTGTAAGTTGAAGCCCTCATGGCTTTAAATTGGTGAATGGTAAATTATGGTGTTATTTAAGTGTTGCAATTAAGTCTGTTATGAGTGACAGATATTTGGTGTGATATTCAATCAAGACTTTCTATGTTTACAGACCAGTATAATTTGTCTGTAACATATTTCATACAATGTCAGATATTAAATTATACCCCCTGATTATGGTGTACATGTATATGAGGGCTAATTATTGAATTCACATGCACTTTCTGTTTGTTGACAAAATTAATCATGCCTGTGATTTTCTCTGAAACAATTGTTCAAAACTTCAATGTCCTTCTCAAGAAATTCCTCACTTAAGCTGTGTACATTGGGAGTTCATTATCCTTGGGTTGAGTTACTTCAGTGCTTTGATTTTTATTCATTTTTTTTTTGTTGTCTGCAACATTGATGGGATTTTAACATTTTGGGCAGGCCGGGGGACAGCACTGGATATAGAGAAACAGCACAAAATGAACACAAAATAAGAAAAGCACACAAGTGCAAGCCTCATGATAAGGACAACTAAAAATGATCAAAAGAAAAAGAAACTGGACTGATATTTTAACATGTAAGACAACTGAACACAACTAGAACACTCAGAGAATATTGAATGGCAGAAATCATAGAAACTGAGATTCTTTGATCTTAATGAAGCTAATAGAATAACAAACAATTCAGATTATTCCCAGACAAACATTGAGATCATTGGCCGGGTGGTGTACTTGTGGTGATTAGCTCAGAGACCAATAAAGCTTGATTTAATAAGCCAAACCTGCACATCTTTACATGATTAGATTGTGTAGGTAAATAATTGCAAATCATTCTCTCCTGAGAGATAATGCATGGCCTCTGAGGGTTAACCTTTAGCTAGATGCTTGCTACTTGATTTGTCTGTCTGTAGAATTTTGATGCTGATTATATGACGTCCCTTTGGTGCAACAAAGTTGTATCACACTAAATACTTAAGAATGAGATGCAACCTTGTGGCACCAAAGGGACGAATTTTGTCCTCTGTTTGAATCATACAGTAAAACAGGTATAATTATGCATGAGTTTTCAAACATTTGCTGCTACAGTCCAGTTAGGATATTTTTCCAATGATGTAGCCGTTTATGTTATGTGCACCCAAAAGATGACAACCATTGCAAGACAGGTAGAGTTTAGTTTAGCACTAAAATAACACAAACCTGTTTCCACCGTTATAGTGGATTCTACCTTTGCGTCACTGTCATCTTACCCTAACAGGACTATACATGCATTAGTATTCAGATCCATAATTTGGCCAGACGGGACAGAAACCGCTCAAAATGTCGACCAAAATGTGGGGATTAAATATTCATCTGTGAGGGATTAAAGTTTCCTTGGATTGATTCCTACAGGACAAAGAGCTGAATCTGAATTCAGGGGACACAATAAAACTTGAACCTTATAATTCAAAATTATTTGTTCTAGATCTGGTCAGACTTTTTTTATCTGAGAAAAGGGAAAAAAGACTAAAAAATGTGCCAGTCCACATAAGCATGTTTTTTTCCTTAAAAAGTGGGGGAAAATTGCAAAAACGCAGAAAAAGAAAAAAACATTTGGGTTTTTTCTAGTCAGCAAATTATGATTCTAAACTAGACATCGGGCTGATTCATCTATAGATGTATTACCCACAGTTTTAACTGCTTGTTTGTGGTATGGTAATATCATTTACTGGTCTCATGTGGATTTATGTGGCCTTCAACATGTTACTTATAGATAGTTCTACCAGACCTTGTGCTTATTAGTGACTATAATCTAAATACAATCTATCTTGTACTTCTATCTCTCTTAAATGCAAATGGTATGTTCTTCCAAATGTCATGTTCTTCTGAATGTCATGTTCTTCTGAATGTCATGTTCTTCTGAATGTCATGTTCTTCTGAATTCCATGTTATTCTGAATGTCATGTTCTTCTGAATTCCATGTTATTCTGAATGTTATGTTCTTCTGAATGTTATGTTCTTCTGAATGACATGTTCTTCTGAATTCCATGTTATTCTGAATGTCATGTTCTTCTGAATTCCATGTTCTTCTGAATGTCATGTTCTTCTGAATGTTATGTTCTTCTGAATGTTATGTTCTTCTGAATGTCATGTTCTTCTGAATGTTATGTTCTTCCAAATGTCATGTTCTTCTGAATGTCATGTTCTTCTGAATGTCATGTTCTTCTGAATGTCATGTTCTTCCAAATGTCATGTTCTTCTGAATTCCATGTTATTCTGAATGTCATGTTCTTCTGAATTCCATGTTATTCTGAATGTTATGTTCTTCTGAATGTTATGTTCTTCTGAATGACATGTTCTTCTGAATGTCATGTTCTTCTGAATGTTATGTTCTTCTGAATGACATGTTTTTGTGAATGTTATGTTCTTCTGAATGTTATGTTCTTCTGAATGGCATGTTCTTCTGAATGTCATGTTTTTCTGAATGTTATGTTCTTCTGAATTCCATGTTATTCTGAATGTTATGTTCTTCTGAATGACATGTTTTTGTGAATGTTATGTTCTTCTGAATGTTATGTTCTTCTGAATGTTATGTTCTTCTGAATTCCATGTTATTCTGAATGTTATGTTCTTCTGAATGTTATGTTCTTCTGAATGTTATGTTCTTCTGAATGACATGTTTTTGTGAATGTTATGTTCTTCTGAATGTTATGTTCTTCTGAATGTTATGTTCTTCTGAATGTTATGTTCTTCTGAATGTTATGTTCTTCTGAATGACATGTTTTTGTGAATGTTATGTTCTTCTGAATGCCATGTTCTTCTGAATGCCGTGTTCTTCTGAATGTCATGTTTTTCCAAATTGTATGTTCTTTGTTGGCATTTGATATATATGTCACCGGCGGCTGGGCAGGGGCATTGACTGTGGCGCTTTGTGTGAGGGGGGAATGCTCGCTTAGCAGTGTGGTGATGTTGTAAGCCGATTGCCGCTACCGCGTAACCTCGCAGTAATGTCGTTTATCCCAAACCTCCAGTAGACAGTGCTCTCCACAATGTTACATTGATGTGCATAACATTAAATTGTTATAATTGTCCGAAGTGTACATCAGTGATGGTTGATGTACATAGTTGTATAATCTCCAATGTATCATATAGTTCTCCAATGTATATGTTTTGATTGTAGCATCTCCAGTATGTGCAGCTATGTGCAGAGTGTCCAATGTATAGCAATGTAAATGTATATTGCATTTGATACAAATAACTCCAACGATATCCTAAACTACCATTCAACGACAAGTCTCATTTCACGTTTCCATTATTTATTTCTTTGCATGTATAAACAGTTCCAATGATATTCAATATAATTATAACTTGTAACTTTTTAGCTTGAAACTTTTAACTTGAAGCTTTTTAACTTGAAACCAGATGACTTAAGCTTACACCAATTTATTAGAACTAAGGTGTTTACAGTTTCATTCCTAAATTAAGACTGTCTTTTCATATGACTAAAAATCTAAGTAAAATGATTCTAACAAAATGATTGGTTATTAATTTTAACCAATGAAATTCCTGTAACATAAGTAATGCATTTATCACACATCAGATAGTCAAATTGTCAAAATGTCATAGGGATAATATTTTATTACCATGTTTACCAATTATCTATAAATTTGTCCAGTGTCAATTTTATGGCTTCAATATGTAAGATTATCCTGATTAACTGTCTGATATTAATTACAACTATACAACTAGAGAATTTTTATGGCTTTCCTTTAACTGGACAAAGAGATTTATTTAGAAAATTAATAAGAATGAAATATTCACTGAATATTGAATAAAAATCAACAATACATATTAAGAAATATAATATTCATAGTCCTAATAACATAACATTTACTTTGATACTAAATTTGTATATAAAATCTTGAAAATGATTAAACTATGAAAACTACCAATATTAAGATTTTAACAGAAAGATGTCCTTCATAAAATTATTATAAAATTCTTTGACTGAAACCTATAAGCTAAATCTTGATTCCTATACTCTGTTACATATATATGATAAAGTCCTCCACATGTGGAAAAGCTGTCCATAGAATCCTTTCGAAAAAGTGAGTTAATTTAGTATTGGTTGATTATTAAATTCTGGATAAAATTGTCTCCTTCAGTCCGTTTCCATATTTGGATTGTCTCCCCTCCATAATCATTCTTGGAAATTTTTATCACAAATAGGGTTGTGAAATGATGTATCTATATGGAGTATAGGGTTATTTAGTAACATTGGACTGATCATTTCTCCACTCATGATCAATTAGCAAATGGATTGCCTTGAAGTTTCCTTTAAATGTCGCACATTAAAAGTGTATTTTTGTTGCACGACTTTCTCAGACGCTTCTAGCTCAGTTAATAATTTATAATTGATCAAACTTCCTTGCTTAATACTCCCTTTGTAGAAATATGGAGATTTAAACTCAATTAAATATGAAATATTTAAGAAAAAAGCAAAGGACCAAAGTGGGACTAGAAATTAAGCAAGCTATATTCATGAAACAATAATTACATTTTGCTTCATGATAACTTATTTGATTATAAGTAATTTCATTAAAACAATAAAATCTGGAACAAACTGCGCCCTGGATATTTATTATTTTTTGAAGAATTTGCAAATTTCATTATTTTATAATCATAATGCTGTATATAATAGCATTAGCAAAATTAGAACAGTTGATACCTCCATATTCATAGTGTTCATATGGGATAACTTAGTTAGAAATGACTAAGCAGTCTGAATTATATCATAACTACTTATTAATTAGGTACAAATGGAAATTAATCATGTTTTGTGGTTTTTGGAAGGTGAGAATAGGATTGGTTTCCTTACGCCGCTCTGTGTCTAAGTGTCATCGTTCAGCAACATCATCACTCAAAAGTTCATTGTTCCTCGCAATTGATTCAATAACCTCATTATGGAAGGCTGCCATGTACCCGTATTTGATTAACATCTTAACGCTCAGTTATTTGTATGTTTATATCAAAATTGTCATGTCAATATTCATTGACTTACATTATGGTTATGGTTGTGAAATAAATTTATACATCAAAGAAAAGTACAATCTGATTGAAATATGCTCCTCAAACTACTTTACTTTAGGTTAAATTAAGCTTTGTACTTTAAGTCAGATTAAGAATATTTCTAATTTAGGAATAGTACAAAAAAAAATAAGAAGAAGAATTATAAAAAATAATACAAACATTCAAGCTTAAGGTTGAAAAAATCACACAAAAAACTACACTCCTCTCTCCTTAGGGAAATTAAGTAGAAATCTCGTTGATGATGAGTGACAAATGCTTCCACATCATGATACATCATTCATTCAGAAAGAACAATGATAAAAATATGTGGCAATGATGTATACACAATAAGGAAACATGCATAATGAATTGATTGCTGGTTATTATTGATGAGACAATTGTTAAACTATTGCATGTGCACATATACTGCAACTTTTAAAATTTCTTTAATTAAAACAGAGACTCACAGAGGCTGTTGACCTCATCAAGTTTATTCGGGCGCCACAAATGTTGTGTTTTTCTTTGACAGTGGCTTTGGTCATGCTATGTTTCAGAAATGTTATTATGCTTTCTTTGACAATGGCTAGTACATTTATAGACATACATGCTGGTGCCACAGATTTTATGTTCTACTTTGACATAAAATGGATATGGTTATTTGACATTGGGTATGGGCAAGCACACTGGTACCACAAATGTTATTATGTTCTTTGTTGACATTGGGTATGGACAAGCACTCTGGTACCACAAATGTTATTATGTTCTTTGTTGACATTGGGTATGGACAAGCACTCTGGTACCACAAATGTTATTATGTTCTTTGTTGACATTGGGTATGGGCAAGCACTCTGGTACCTAAAATGTTATTATGTTCTTTGTTGACATTGGGTATGGACAAGCACTCTGGTACCACAAATGTTATTATGTTCTTTGTTGACATTGGGAATGGGCAAGCACTCTGGTACCACTAATGTTATTATGTTCTTCTTCGACATTTGGTATGGGCAACACTCTATTACAACAAATGTTATTGTGTTCTTCTTTGACATTGTGTATGGGCAAGCACTCTGGTACCACAAATGTTATTATGTTCTTTGTTGACATTGGGTATGGACAAGCACTCTGGTACCACAAATGTTATTATGTTCTTTGTTGACATTGGGTATGGACAAGCACTCTGGTACCACAAATGTTATTATGTCCTTCTTTGACATTGGGTATGGTCATGCACTCTGGTACCACAAATGTTACTATGTCCTTCTTTGACATTGGGTATGGGCAAGCACTCTGGTACCACAAATGTTAATATTATGATCTCCTTTGACGAAAGGACATGGTCATATGCTCGAACATTTTGTTAATTAGTTCCAGGGGAACTTGTTAGGTCTACTGATTGGCTTATTTGACTGAAAACTATTTCAAAACTCTAAGAGTCTTAGACAAGGAAATAATAGACTGCTGCAAGTTGCCAATATTTGGGGAACATGCTCTCATTATTTGCTGCTGAGAAATCAGAAATAGACACTGATGTATTGCTAATATAGTCAATAATAATTTGAAACATTGATTGCTCCTTTCTGGTTGCTTCCTATAATTTGCTGTTTGGTGTCAATATAAATACAGCTCTGGGTATATTTTATTGTGACATTTGTCTTTTGCAATTGCTTTCTGAGAAAAATATGAGGCATGGTGTGTTTGCATTTCATGTGTAGGCATGCTTTATAATAATTTGACCTTCAGGTTTGGAAATAATGCTAGAATCATGGTGAAATTGTACTCCTGTGAGACCACCGACATGTATTTCATTTGTTGCCATGTAGATAACAATAATGAACAGCTATGTGGTATGTTGGTGATAGACTTAATGTCAGATATATACATTTTTGTATCATATGTAGAATAAATTTGAACTTATTATAACTTTTGATGTGAGAATATCCTTACATGTAATATAATAGATGTAGATTACATATTTTTACCTTATATCTTTTATTGGACATACGCGCACATGTACTGTGTATGACGTAGAGTAACTGTTACTGTAAGCACATTTACTTTCGCAAATGCTTACTTTGTAACTTTGGCCCTTTGCTGATCATAGGCATATTCAGGACTACACATTTTCGTGTTTTAAGACTCCTGCAATGTACAAATTAATGTTATTCAACATTTTCCCAGCTACTTAATTTGGCAAATTTCTGCCACTCGCCAACTTCAAAAAATCAAATTGTCGAAATAATTTAAAAGTTTACAGTTTTGTTGATGCTAGACTTTGTCAACTTGGCTGATGCCATTGAAGACATAAACCTTTGATTGATAGTAATGTCCCTTCTGAGAGTTGACTAACAGATATCACAAATTGACTGATCTTTGTACTGATTGAAATTATCAAGTATTGATTGATGATGGGGTATTGTGTACAATAAGATGTCTATGTATCTGATTCATTGTAGGGGTACATAGAACCATAGAAATATGGCAATGCAACATACCAGTATACTTGCCTGGGTATCAAAGCTATCTATGAGAGTCAGGTCAAAAGAAATGGAGGAAGACTAAAACAGTCAGATGTAAAAACAAGTGAAAAAATATTGCAAAAACATGGCCATTCCTGATTCTTCCCATGAATGTCTATGAGATTATATTACTATTTTAATAAGCATGGTACTTATCCCACTCCACCTCTATTGTGCTCTGTGAGATAATTGAGCAGTTTTCATATGGCTCTGATGGAATTAAAAACTGTTGTAATGCTTGGACAGAACTCTGATGTCATGTACCGAGCATTGCACCCGTTTTCAGTGTATCAAAGCCATATGCAAACAGTACAATTCTAAGGCGGAACTCAGAAGCAGTTCATCTATCAGGATTAGAACTGTTTTTAGCTCACCTGTCACATACTGACAAGGTGAGCTTTTGTGATCACTCTTCGCCCGTCGTCCGTCGTCCGTCCGTCCGTCTGTCCTTCCAACGTCCATCAACAATTTGCTAGAGTGAACATAAGCAGATGTGGGGTCGTAAACTAGGTCTCTAAGACAAATCTTAGAAAAACCTAGTGTTCACACCAGAGGTCACAATTTTGATCGTATCTTCATGAAACTTGGTCAGAATGTTGTTCTCTATGAAATCTAGGCCAAGTTCAAAACTGGGTCATGTGGGTTCAAAAACTAGGTCACTAGGTCAAATATTAGAAAAACCTAGTGTTCACTCCTGAGGTTAACATTTTGATTCAATCTTTATGAAACTTGGTCAGAATACTGATACCTAGGCCAATGTGCAACAGGTGAGCGACCTAGGGCCCTTTGGGCCCTCTTGTTAAATAGAACTATCCAAATGATGTTAACAAGTCTGAGTAAAATAAAGCGTGGGCAATAGTAGGAAGACTACATTATGTGTTGTAGCACATCATGTTGTTATCATGCTCTCTTATCACACAAACTGACAGCTCCATGCAGGAAGGCTTATCATATTTTCCACCACAGCAAATCTCAACACACAGCGGTCTCAAATAATGACATTTACAGGTTATTGTAATACCAATACTGAAATATTATATTTGTGTTGAAACAAAGAATTGAATATTTTATATCATCATTTAATGTCATAGGGGTAAATACTACAGGTATAATGTTACCATAAAAAGCTCATTTATTACTGGTGTATATAGTCCAGTCATTTTAACTTTTAACCTCAAACTAATTGCAAAACAAACAGTTTTGTGTTTATATGGTGCGTAAAGCTATCCTTAGCAATGTACAAAATGTCCTAATTGAATATTCGTGGGACTTTTTGAGATATTTACAAATA
Organism: Spisula subtruncata; assembly: GCA_963678985.1. Taxonomy (NCBI): domain Eukaryota; kingdom Metazoa; phylum Mollusca; class Bivalvia; order Venerida; family Mactridae; genus Spisula; species Spisula subtruncata. The sequence goes on from OY787660.1 coordinate 7,172,733, forward strand.
TATTGAATTGTCACATGTTTTCGCGATATTTGTCACTTTTGATGTAAATAAATCTTGACTTGTACCAGTAACTTATTTTTACATCGTGCTTAGAGGTCACAATTTCGGTCTGATTTTTATGAAACTTGGCAGCAATGATTATCGGAAGCTAATCTAGGTAAAATAAAATTTTGAGTTAACCGGAGCAAAAATCTAGGTCACAAGGTCAAAACATAGAAAAAACAAGATATAGTCACCAGGGGTCGCAATTTCAACCTTACACTTGTGAAGTTTAGTCACAATGATCACCTTATAAAAATCAAGGTCATGTATGAAATTGGATTAACCTGAGTTAAAAACTAGGTCACTAGGCCAAATTATAGAACAAATCTTTAGAAGGCGCCCGTTTTACCTAATCTTTATGAAACCATGTCACATGCATCATGAAGACAAAATGTAGGTCAAATTCAATATTTACTTATCTTGAGTTAAAACTAGGTCACTAGGTCAAATAATAGACAAACCTTCATGTGCCAAAAAGTCGCATAAATTATTTTCACCTATTGACCTAATTTTGACCCAAATTATTCAATAACATACTTGTCTTAGATGTTTTGAGATGAGCATTGTGACCAAGTTGCATAAATATTAGACAAAAATTAAGAATTTTGTACCTACCCAACGTTTTCCTTTGATTTTAACTAGCGACCTACTTTTTGACCCCGGATGACCCAATTTATAACTTTGACCTAGATTTTATTGATATTATTATTGTGACTAAGTTTCATAAATATAAGGTCAACATTATGACCTCTAGCGACTACACAAGGTTTTGCTACAATTTGACCTAGTGACCTAGTTTTTTACCCTTGATCATCCATTTTCTACCTTGGCCTAAATTTTGTTCAGATGATCACTCTGACCAAGTTTCATAATCATAAAGTCAAAATTGTGAATACAAATGCAATTGTGGACGAACAGACAAAGAGAAAAATCACTATTTCTCCCGAATCGATAGATTCGTGTACATTTTGTATATTGTCATTATTGTTTACTGTCCAAACACAAATATCCTTTTTCCATTAGACACACATGCATACAACACACGATATGTGTAAATTTTAAACAAATTGGATTAATATTAAAGAAATGAATAAAACTTTTGTTTCCCCTTCCAAGTGCTATTTTGAGTCATTTTGTCGACATTTGAATTGGTAGTATACCAACACGTAGACTGGCATATATATGAAAAGTAAATTGTCTGATGATAAAATCAATATTTGTATTCGATAGAAGAAGGTTGTATCTTTCAGAAAATATAAGCTTTAAGGTGCAATTAGTAAATATTTAACGACTTACACGGGAATTATTAGAACTTAAAATTCCCCATGTAGTATGAAATAAGGAAAATGCTGAAATTGCTACCAAAAGTGACCTTAAACATGTCGAATTTTTTTTATTTTCCCCACTGAACTCGCATATTTGACAGTTTGAGTGTAGTTGATAATAGTCTGTAGATGATGAAAATGCAAAGAAACTCTGTTTTGCAATTTGTTTGAGGTTGACCATATTTTTTAGCTTCAATGACTGGACTAATAATCTAGAATGTGTTTGGTATTTTATAAATTCAAAATTATTTGAAAATCATAAAACTTAATTGTGCTAGAAACAGGAAGTTTTCCAAGAAATCAGAGAAAGATGTTGAATATTGCGTCATAATGTTTTTTAGTTTGCAATGGTTGCCTTATAGGTTTGGATTGCTATGAAACTTAAAGCAGGATAAATTAAGTATAAGTTAAATTCAAAGTTGCCCAACACAGTCTAGATAATAGGGAGATCAAAATTTCATAGAGTTGTTAGCTGTCCTTTGCATTTTATTCATATTTTCTTGTTTACACTATTTCTTTGTATAAGACATTGAAGCTAACTTCAATATCTAGGGAATACATATTACCTTTAATAAGTTTTATTATAAATATGAATAAAAATGATAAAATCTTACACGCAAGTAAAATTGCCATTAATTTTGTTAATGTATTGTGAGTTTTTATATACATTAAAGTGATATTTATCAATGAAATATTGAATGTAACATCGTTCATGAATTAGTCAATTAACATAAAATTATTCACCCTTACCCTGAAAGTTGAATCAGCAGCAACGGAAACTAGAAATATATTACCTTTTATATGGCAATTATTACTGATTTGTAGCATGCTTGGTTACTTTATCTGGCATAAAATCTAAATTTATATTTAAACGTATATTATGTTTTATAATGATTTTTGATACTTATAAGTACTAGGGGGTCACATTTTAGTTACATCGAATCACAGTCTAACCTTTGACCTCAACTAAACACAACAACTTGTAACAAGCAATCAAGGTGCTCTCTAACATTATAATTGCCTAAATTACAGGTGTTATTTAATGGTATGTCAGATATGGGCAAAGAAATAATAACAAGGAAAAGAATACTAAAACTTTTGGTAATTTTTTGCATTATTTTGATGTCTTGTGGCTTTTCACCTAAGAATGCACCGATGAATTTCATGCTTACAGATTTGCATGTACATTTGCAAACATTTGTCTTGGTTTGCACGTGTAATTGGTGGTATTTATTATGAAACACGTGTCCATAGGCTACTATACCAACTTATATAAGTAAATATCTAAGTTATACATTTGTATGCACTTTTATCAATAAAATCCATCCTTGCCTCCCTGTGTTTAGCTCCCTGAGTTCAGTACTCGCTTCTAGTTTAACATGTTATAGCTTGACTAGATTAAGTAGGCACTCCGGACATATTCAGTGCATATTTTATGTTGATGACTTAAGTTTTCTGAAGTTCAACTTAAAATAACTACTTTATTTAATTTTCGTAGTACACTAACATAATTTATATCAAAATGATTGTTGGTTGTTCAGGATTATGAATTTGATAATTTGAAATAAAAACTGTTAACTGATTCTCAATATATTAAAAAGTTTATAAAATTAACTTAAACTCGGATATTGAAGTTCTCCGCGTTACGTTAGTATAGCGGAGAACATATGTCTTAACATTGCGATGCACAAAATCATTGGAGCGTTTTGTGCACGGGTATTTTTCGCGGGTATTCAGAATAGGTTTGGGCGAAAGTCAGTTCTACGCAAGACGCCGTACGTGTCACATCGATTTTATGCTATTCAAATTTATATATATAGTCTTATATGTCCGTGAAAAAGAAACATGCTTCTGAACTAGTACCGTGGTGCAGTATTCTGGGAATGGTCTGGAGGGCAGAATTAAAACCTTTGCCCGTCACGGTTTCCACGTTTCCTCCACAAAAGTGGGGGTTTTTCGTGTACGTCCAGCATTCTGTATTCGGAATATAGCATTGTCTGCGAAGCAGCCTCTGCTTGAGCATGATATTGGGACTGGAGACAGTCAGATACAAATAACTGATTTAAAACAGAGCAATATGTAATAAAGGTAATCATAGGTATATGTGTGAAACAATGTGTTGTAAAATATCACATGGATATTAATGTTAAATGTCCACCTTCTTATCACGTCGCAAATAAATAGCGTACATCTTGCCAATGCAATAGGTGTTTGTTGTTTTGTAAGTAGTTGTGTTAAGACTAGTTATTTCTAGCAATGACAGCCATAGGACATTGTCATAAGATTTCACATTAAGTATTGTTTTAGATCTTATCTGTTTTCTAATATAGACATTTGATCTTTTTAATATCCTAATGTGTCATAGATTGACCATTTAAGTTTTTGTTATGTGAAACCAAAGCAATATTATAATTTATCAATGTCATAGGAAATGCAATTAATATGTCTGACTATTTTAAAATTGTATTCGATGTTTGATTGCAATTCATTGGTCAAATACAAAATGTATTAAATATTTTGACCAATGAAATTAAAGTATACTCTGAAGCAGAGAAAACCCAAAATATATTTGATCAGTTAGAATTTAGATCTCTTTGTGAAAGAACTTACTTCGTGAAAATTTAAATACATATTACTTATACATCTATACTTTGTGAATAAAGTAACTTTGTGCTTTTGATTGTTTCAAACTTTGAACTCAGTGGACATATTATATATTAAATGTACAAAATAAATATTGGAAACAACTTTGGAACTTTGTGATCCGTTTTAAATTATTAATATACTCATTAGACAACAATTATTTGGACATATCCTACAATATACGGAACAGACTCCCCATTTACAAACTCTTCACGAAGGGGCTGTTACAGGAATCATCACCTACTACTAGACCAAACACTCTCCGAAACGTTCCACACCACATACACGCAACATAAAACATATTTCGGACAAAGTCGGTGCAAAAATAAACAAATATTTCCGATAAGTACCGACTACGCTTACGGAAAATAATACACGCTTCTGAAGTTTAATGAGTGCCTACTAAATCTGGTCAAGCTATACATGTTATTTTCAAACTGCTGATTCATCAATATTTTGATATTAAAAATTGATATTAGATCTACATTTTCTATTTCTGTAAGTCATGAATAACTGGCTGGCAGTATTTCTGTCTGAAACACCATGAAAAAAGTGTTAAATTGTCTGAGCCTGTTTTTACTTCAAAAGGTTTTCTGATAAAGCAGTCATAATCATTCATTGAATCCACCATTGGGTCCTAAGCCACCACTCACCAGACAGGATGTGCATGTATCTGTTTATGTGATTTGTTATTATTTTGTTGTTGGCATTTGACTGAGACAGTCAAAAGTGCTCAGTCATTTTGTTCTTCCCTGACAGTTCAATGGCCAATGACCTCGACAAATGGGTCTTATTTGTTTGACTTACTACTTTATGTTGTGTTATAAAGTCTGGTTTGGGAGTGATTCTGCCCGCCATTTTTGATTGACTCTTCAAAAATGCGATTGGCTCTTCCAAAAGAAGTTTGACTCTTCAAAAAGGAGAAACCTCTTCAAAAGGAGGTAACACTCCTGTATCTACTGGCAATTGTGGTTCTTATTCTACAACTTGTCCAAACTTTTGAGTGGGTGTTAGGATTGTGGATTGTGCTCAGGAGTGTGATGTAAGGTTATTTCCAGCCAGTGTTATATGACAAGTGTTGGCTACTTGGAAAGGAAAGGCTGTTAGGAAGTATTGGTTTTTACTGCGGTGCCAAGTCTGAACAGCTTTGTCAATAATTGTACCTGGCTTTGAACCATGAAGTTTTTTGCTGAGCTGATTTCAAGACATAAGCAATCTCTTGATCAACTGTATATTCACTGTGAAGTCTTTTAAAAGTGATTTATTGTACCTGTCTGTGCAGATGTCAAGTTGAAGTGTTGAGAGCTGCATGATGGTGTGTTTTAATTGCTATGTTTTGAGCTTATTGATGTACTGTAGATAATTTTTATGCAAGGTACTGATAAGCTTTTTATCTGCGGGCTGCACATTCTGCAGATTGTGCAAATCCAATTAAAGTATGTTTAAATTTCTGCCTACTTGATTTCTGCCGAAAGTCTGTTCAACAAAGTATTGAACTTGCTTTTTACTGACTTGATACTGAATGTCACCATATGAGATTGGCAACGGTCATAATCATTTTATGTAAAATTCATACCCTGTATTGAAACTTACATAATGTAACCCCTAATATCAATTTCACCTTATCAGTGTTACAAAGCTCTACCAAATGAGCTAGCCAGGAGGCCTGTCACGTAATGAGTCAGATTTCATAGTCAGTTCAAGTCACCTCCGATCACTCTCCATCAGACAAAACATCAGCAAACTGTGTCTGTATCTCTGATATCCTGATGAGAAAGTGTTGCATCATATTGGTATTTTTTCCATTAATGTGGCATCCGAGATTTCTGATGTCATATTTGTTCTCCATGGAATAATATCTGTAATGTAAGGGTTTCATCATTGCCTTATAGAAATGCTATTTCATGCTTGAACTCGGACGAGGAGTGTCAACATCTTATATAAGATAGCACAATGAAGCCTGTCAATAACACACCCTGTGTGAGACAATACTGTCTGTAATCTGTCAATTGTTCTTTTGCTACATCATGATAAACAATACCAGTAAATTGTCCCTTTTATAGTCCCTTTGGTGCAACAAGGATTTAGCGACCATTTAACTTTAATGGAAGATACTGCCTTGTTGCACCAAAGGGAGAAATTAATGAATTGATCCATTTATTCTTGTCTTTTATTGTAACCCTTTACTCTGTATGGACACAATTTACCAGTTTAATATCTAGAATAGATACTAGTTAGCATGTGTACACCATCTACAAACAGGTTTTTTCAAATAGGAGTTTGACTCTTCAAAAGCAGTTTGACTCTTCAAAAAGGAGATTGAGTCTTCAAAAGGAGGTAACACTCCTGTATCTACTGGCAATTGTGGTTCTGATTCTACATATTTTCCAAACTTTTGAGTGGGTGTAAGGATTGTGGATTGTGCTCAGGAGTGTGATGTAAGGTTATTTCCAGCCAGTGTTATATGACAAGTGTTGGCTACTTGGAAAGGAAAGGCTGTTAGGAAGTATTGGTTTTTACTGCGGTGCCAAGTCTGAACAGCTTTGTCAATAATTGTACCTGGCTTTGAACCATGAAGTTTTTTGCTGAGCTGATTTCAAGACATAAGCAATCTCTTGATCAACTGTATATTCACTGTGAAGTCTTTTAAAAGTGATTTATTGTACCTGTCTGTGCAGATGTCAAGTTGAAGTGTTGAGAGCTGCATGATGGTGTGTTTTAATTGCTATGTTTTGAGCTTATTGATGTACTGTAGATAATTTTTATGCAAGGTACTGATAAGCTTTTTATCTGCGGGCTGCACATTCTGCAGATTGTGCAAATCCAATTAAAGTATGTTTAAATTTCTGCCTACTTGATTTCTGCCGAAAGTCTGTTCAACAAAGTATTGAACTTGCTTTTTACTGACTTGATACTGAATGTCACCATATGAGATTGGCAACGGTCATAATCATTTTATGTAAAATTCATACCCTGTATTGAAACTTACATAATGTAACCCCTAATATCAATTTCACCTTATCAGTGTTACAAAGCTCTACCAAATGAGCTAGCCAGGAGGCCTGTCACGTAATGAGTCAGATTTCATAGTCAGTTCAAGTCACCTCCGATCACTCTCCATCAGACAAAACATCAGCAAACTGTGTCTGTATCTCTGATATCCTGATGAGAAAGTGTTGCATCATATTGGTATTTTTTCCATTAATGTGGCATCCGAGATTTCTGATGTCATATTTGTTCTCCATGGAATAATATCTGTAATGTAAGGGTTTCATCATTGCCTTATAGAAATGCTATTTCATGCTTGAACTCGGACGAGGAGTGTCAACATCTTATATAAGATAGCACAATGAAGCCTGTCAATAACACACCCTGTGTGAGACAATACTGTCTGTAATCTGTCAATTGTTCTTTTGCTACATCATGATAAACAATACCAGTAAATTGTCCCTTTTATAGTCCCTTTGGTGCAACAAGGATTTAGCGACCATTTAACTTTAATGGAAGATACTGCCTTGTTGCACCAAAGGGAGAAATTAATGAATTGATCCATTTATTCTTGTCTTTTATTGTAACCCTTTACTCTGTATGGACACAATTTACCAGTTTAATATCTAGAATAGATACTAGTTAGCATGTGTACACCATCTACAAACAGGTTTTTTCAAATAGGAGTTTGACTCTTCAAAAGCAGTTTGACTCTTCAAAAAGGAGATTGAGTCTTCAAAAGGAGGTAACACTCCTGTATCTACTGGCAATTGTGGTTCTGATTCTACATATTTTCCAAACTTTTGAGTGGGTGTAAGGATTGTGGATTGTGCTCAGGAGTGTGATGTAAGGTTATTTCCAGCCAGTGTTATATGACAAGTGTTGGCTACTTGGAAAGGAAAGGCTGTTAGGAAGTATTGGTTTTTACTGCGGTGCCAAGTCTGAACAGCTTTGTCAATAATTGTACCTGGCTTTGAACCATGAAGTTTTTTGCTGAGCTGATTTCAAGACATAAGCAATCTCTTGATCAACTGTATATTCACTGTGAAGTCTTTTAAAAGTGATTTATTGTACCTGCCTGTGCAGATGTCAAGTTGAAGTGTTGAGAGCTGCATGATGGTGTGTTTTAATTGCTATGTTTTGAGCGTATTGATGTATTGTAGATATGCAAGGTACCGATAAGCTTTTTATCTGTGGGCTGCACATTCTGCAGATTATGCTAATCCAATTAGAGTATGTTTAAATTTCTGCCTTCTTGATTTCTGCAGAAAGGCTGTTCAACAAAATAATGAACTTGCTTTTTACTGACTTGATACTGAATGCCACCATATGAAATTGGCACCGGTCATAATTATTTTATGTAAAATTCATACCCTGTCTTGATACTTACATAATGTAACCCCTAATATCAATTTCACCTTATCAGTGTTACAAAGCTCTACCAAATGAGCTAGCCAGGAGGCCTGTCACGTAATGAGTCAGATTTCATAGTCAGTTCAAGTCACCTCCGATCACTCTCCATCAGACAAAACATCAGCAAACTGTGTCTGTATCTCTGATATCCTGATGAGAAAGTGTTGCATCATATTGGTATTTTTTCCATTAATGTGGCATCCGAGATTTCTGATGTCATATTTGTTCTCCATGGAATAATTACTGTAATGTAAGGGTCTCATCAATGCCTTATAGAAATGTTTTTTCATGCTTGAACACGGACAAGGAGTGTCAACATCTTATATAAGAAAGCACAATGAAGCCTGTCAATAACACACCCTGTGTGAGACAATACTGTCTGTAATCTGTCAATTGTTTTTTTGCAACATCGTGATAAACAATACCAGTAAGTTGTCCCTTTTATGGTCCCTTTGGCGCAACAAGGTTTTAGCTACCATTTAACTTTAATGGAAGATACCATCTTGTTGCACCAAAGGGAAGAATTAATGGAATGATCCATTTATTCTTGTCTTTTATTGTAACCCTTTACACTGTATGGACTCAAAATAATTTACCAGTTTAATATCCAGCATAGATACTTGTTGGCATGTGTACACCATCTACAAACAGGTTAATGAAAAAAACTGTATACTGATGGGGCATTGTCAGAAATGGCTGTTTGCTTATGGTCATAAAAAGGTGTAATCATGGATTAGAGGGTTAACAGTATTCAATTATATGGGTACTGATAATACTATTTTGTTCTCTGCAGTAGAAGTACACCCAACATAGATATACAATATATTTGACCGAATTTGGAAATATTTGGGATAAAATCAAAGCAGCTGCCAAAATTGTAATGATTTTGCCAAAATATTTTTGTTGTCTTGTTTTTTGAGTGCCGTCACAAAAACTTGATTGGCTAGTGTTCCTGTCATGATTGGCAGCACTATTCAGGTATCAGTAATCATTCACTGTTATCATATTCCGGCTATCGTTTACAAAGATCATTTATATAAATTGCTGATTGTATTTCTGTCAATACCACAACAATAGATAATAGACTTAAATAGATATTTCTGATGGTTTACTGAAAAGTGGACATGTCCGTATTTTTACCAATATGAATTGTGATTTAATCTTATAATATTATTACCGAGAATTTGACCTGTTCCTGACCTTTATGAATGAATTTCAAGGTTCTTGTGTAGAGTATATAAATTTCTGCCGGCAAATTGTTTTTGGTCCTTTAAATTTGTGTTTGTATTATTGTACTATAGCTTGGCCACATTGACATTAGCCTGACCTATTGATTACCATAATTTAAAAGTCGATATATTGTCTACGTTTACAACTCCTGAGTGTTTTTCATAATCGGGGAGTAACACGATGATGCTCGAGATGTAATTCAAACACAAATCTTTTCTTGCGGAAATTGATATATTCAAAGCAAGAACCTTGTAATATATTCTTGCATAAATAGCCAAGCTATACACCCAGGCATCTTTGTGATAATCCCGGCTTATGGAAACCTACCACCGCCATTATGATTTATTTAAATACTATAAAATTAAAACCACAATTTTGATATTGGTAAAAAATGTGGGTAAATCCACTTTAGATAGATTTTAATCCTCATTGTGATGTAGTAAACAATTTATATTGAACTTATATATGGCCGTATCAATCAGGGTGTTTGTTGTAATTGTTGAGAAAAATCAGTGGACCGTGATCAAACATGAAGCTTGTATGATTCCCCCCTATCTCGTATTTTTACAACTGATTTCTATTGATTGATTTGATTCGATCAGTCCACTTGGAGACAACAATTGCTTGTAATATCTGAGCTGCGTACAGTACAGCTGCTCTGTAGTAATACTGTATGAATATCAGGAGTCAGTCGGCAAAGAAGATAAACAGTTAAACTGTTATTAATATTATTGGAGACTCCAAATCAACTGGCAAGCCTCAGGTTTAAATGCCATTATGGATAAAATGTGAACGTTCTATGGAAACAGGAAATATTGAATGTTTTAGTTATTGTGATATTCTTGTCACTTGTGCATACATTCTTCATGATGGGATTTGTGAGCTCTGTGCAAAGTCTTATTAAATAAAAGAAAATGGATTATTTCCAAATATGGTAATATTCATATTTTTTTATTACTGGTACTAAAAAATTTGTTTGCAGAACATAATTGCTTAATTTCAACTTTTAACTAATTTCATATTATAAACTGATAAAAGAAAATGTATTATTTCCAAATATGGTAATATTTATATTTTTACTAAAACATATAAGATATATATACTTTTTAAATTATTATGAAATGGATTTTAAATCAAAATCCAGTCTTGTCAAATATTTGTAGTTGAATATTACGAAATGTAATGTATATGCAATCACTTGCAATAGGGCATGCATTGTTATGAAATTTTTTATTTTAAAAAACTACACCCCCTAATCCAGCTCATTATAAATCCATGTTTTCATTGTAGTGTATTGGATTATCTAATAGTGATTATCAAACTGATTACTGTAAAATCATTGATTTTTGTGGGGGATTAAATTTTGTGGAATTCGTAGTTCACCTTCAACCACTAAATCAAATACCATCGAACAATAATTTTGACCCTTGTATTAACTACCTGAAATGCTCAATCCACGAATTCACATCCCATCGAAACGTTCTTTTTTACCCAAACCAGGAAATTTCGTCTCAAAGAAATTAAATGATTTAACTGTATCTAATAATGATTATATCAAACTGATTGTATCACTTGTAAGAGGATTCTTCTGCTATGGTATTTAGTTTATACCACACCCTATACCTGAAAAAAGTGAATGTGTACTTTGAGGATTAACTGCTCTATAATAACAAATCTGTGTAAGTTACATATAATTTGTGTTACACTTTGATCAAAATATGTCTCATGTCTGTGATGTTACCTTATGAGCTTACAAATATGACTTTTTGGTATCTATTACTTCTAGTATCTGGACTATAACATTTAAAACTATATTTTCCTGTTTGTGATAATGTGCATTCAGCTGAAGGTATGTTGGAGGTACATTTGTTTTCCTACTTTTATGGTATTTATGTTATCTTTCTAAATTATAGTTATTTATATTTTAACGACAATTGTAGTTCTACTAGTAAAACTCAGATACTCGCGGTATCAATATGCTCCTATACTGAGTTTTATAGCTCTATTAATAGCTCTCCATAGCAAAGTGTAATTTGCAAACTAAACCACCTATTCTGTATTTAACAACTAATATGGTCATAGTAACGCTTATTTCATTCATAAAATACAAAAACATCATTAAATATACCTTAACACAACCAATATTAGATAAAACGTTTTTCTGACAGCCGCCGTGAATCAATTTCAGTTGACTCCATTTTGGTTATCTAATGTAGACGCATGTGTCTTAGACGAAATAATTAATCTGTACAGAGTAGTCGTTCTTGATAATCGTTCCGGATTTTATGTTCCGGATACCGGGTTTTAGCCACTTTTTTCGTCTAATAAAAATTCGCCATATTGTTGTTTGTCAACATTCTGGAAATTTCAGTAATTTGGCAGTGGAAGTGAAACTGGATTAATTTGTGCATCAGTGAGGTTAGTGTTCTTGCAAATATTGGTATCGAACGATAGGAAAGGTATTTATGAAGGCATGTGTGGTGTGCTTTAACTGTATATTGAATTTAAATGCTCTAAATCGGTCACCAAACAGCGACAAAGAATCGTGTCGCAAAAAGCTATGCACATCTAAGAGCCACTATTTAGCACCCAAGTTTGTGAAACATAGTGTAGCATACCGTGAAGCAATCGCAGGGTCTATCATTAGCACTACGACAATTGATGTGCAATCATATTTTATGTGCAGATGGTAAAATTGCTTATTCACAGTGCATACTGAATGTATTTACAGTCAACTTGCATGGCTTATTGAAAGCAAAAATACCTTTGACTTCCAATCACTGTATGACTTATTGAAAGCCTGCGTACATGTAACATATTCTCTGTAACATATTGGTTAGTGCACTTGCGTCTTATTGGGCAGGGTTCAAAGACAGGGTAAGCACTCATACGCCTGCCATATTTCAGCAGAAAGCCAACTGGGAAATATAAGCTATGCTTGGTCTACAATTCACGGTGTATGGTTTCTGTGCAGTGTCTGTCAACTGACATGCATCGCCAAAATGGTGTAATACAAATGTACATATCTAGACATACTCAGGTGATTGATTCAGGCCTATTTTGGTATTCTTGTATTGAGCTGTTGAGACAATGTTAATGTGGAATTCTGAATGTCATCTTAGTCGACTCTGTTCAAAGAAATCTTGACCTTGTATAGATACTCAGACTTGTCATTATGACTGGTCAGTTTGCTCTCAATGTAGATTGAGTCTAATAGTTTAGGTTTGAATCCCTATATTTGCGTAATTTGTATTTTCAAGTCAATTATAAATTGAACCAAATCACACATGGATATGTATATCATCATGCAGTACGCCTACGCCTAACCTTTAAAAGTAATATAATACTGTTATATTGAACTCAGGTAACATAAGTTAAAATATAATAATTATATTTCATAGTTATAGTTTGGAGAATTTGATTTGATCCTGACCTTGATGCAATAATAATTATGTTACAAGGTTCTTGCGATGAACATATAAATTTTCCGCGAGCCAATCGTGCAATATTAGTCCTTAAAACTTGTGCTTTGTATTTACATATCGAGTGTGATGTTACATACAACCCAGTTAAGAATATAGCAAATATAGACAAGATATAGCTAAAATTCAAATTTGTTTTTCTTTGTGATAAAATCATAAAAAAATATACAACCGGGTTATAAATATAGACAAGATATTGACTGTTAAATTATGCTAATTAAAGGTCAGGATTGTGTCAAATTTGCCAAACTATATCAGCTGTAAAGTCATGCTATTAGAAGGTCGAGGATCGGGTCATGTTCTCCGTACAATATACTTCTATAATGTACCATATTTGATCAAAGTCCTTTAACCAGCTGATGAAACCTTGATCAATAAAGAAATCTGGTCATATATATGTGTTTCTATGGTAATCATAAAATGTATAGGGAAGTTTGAAACAGCTTGTACATAAAGTTCACACATGTTACATTTTATTGGTATCTATAAGATTGTGCGACAGGAGCCTGTATCAATATAGGCCTACACACATTGCTGCGACATGCTGTCAAATATTATGATACAATTGTCTTATAACTGGGTATAGCAGAATTTTATTTCTTAAGAACATAGAGATCTGTCTCCAGATAGTGAAGTTAACATTGTAAGGCATTAGCTTCCAGTTTGAGGGATCTTTTGTTTGATACCCAGGCCATGCCATACCATAATTGTTAGATATTAGCACTAGAATATCAGTCTCCCCTGCATGGAGCTAAACTTAGCTTGTAACAGACTGATGGTTTACTCTGTGTCATTAAGTTAAAGCTTGCCCACATTGACATGAGCCTGACCTATTGATTACCATAATTTAACGGTCGATATATTGCCAACGTTTACAACACCGATTGTATGTTTTCATAATCGGGGAGTATCACGAAGACGCTCGAGATGTAATACAAACACAATTCTCAAATGACGATACTGCACGATTTGCTAGCAGAATTGATATATTCAAAGCAAGAACCTTGTAATATATTCTTGCATAAAGGTCAGGCTCAAATCAATATAGACAAGCTATACTTACTGCCCTTCTAATACACAAAGAAAGTGTCTGCTACAGGATTTTGGAAACTTACTACATGTAGTCATAATAATTATATTTATCTTTAATATTAAAACTAGTTTAACTGAGGTCAAGAGTTAGAACTTGGATCAGCTGTCAAACTATTGAGTTCACCTCGTACACAAAATTTTTCAGTCTTGTTTGAAAAAGTGGAACTATACAGTAATCATTATTGACAACTCCTCCACATTTGGAGAACATAACCATAACCCGTGACGGCCCATGCCGAATATTCTAACCCACAAAACTTACTAACTGACAATATATATTAACAACTGTTCTCATTTGACTTTGAAAGGACTGTATTTGAAATTGCAAACTTACAAACATACAAGTCAAGGTTAAAAAGCTGAAAGCTTGCAAACAAAGTTTGCTTGAATAAACAGTTCTGCCATTGGTGGATTTTAATACAAAAATATCACAAATTGCTTCAAACAGATCATGAATTCAAACAATTGTCTCATTTTTTATCACATATTTCCACACATGTGCCTATTCTTTATCACCCTCCTATAACAAAGACTTGTATGGTAGTGTAATATACTCATATTGTGACAGAAATATATGTAGATAACGGTATGATATAATAGATGGTTCCATTCATGTGACAGAAATAAAACATGTTACATCAGCTTTACTCAGATTTCAGGTACAGATTATGCTTTATACATTAAATGTAAGGAAATAATCGTATTCTTAGAATCCTTCTCCCACGGAGGTTTTGTGTTGATACCACACGTTAATCAAAGCACTGATAGCAATGGAAGAACAGGATTTGTTTCTGTGGTCGAACAGTTTGGAATATTAGTCACAGAGGAAAAGAAGTAAAGTGACCCATTTTAAGTCTATTTTCATTTTTCAGACATGTCATATCTGCCAAGGACTCCTATTAAAGTGGAGTTACTCCTATTTCTGTTGGTAAATTTCTGGCTTTCAAGTTCACCTTCCTTGCACAAAGGTACATTTGATTCATTTTATGATCTTCTGTCCCATATATATATAACCACTAAAATTAATACATTCCTTGCTTATGCATATAAATCCTTTTAAATCACATTTTAGTGCATCTTGTGACATGTTTGCGTTATCTCTCATATTTTGGATTTAACTAACTTGGCAAGTACGGACATGTGCTTGTATTTTTTCTCCTGTATGATTAAGTTGCACGTCGGCTGTTGCACTGAGTCTGGTAATTAATATGGAGCTATGTATAGAACTGCACATTAACATTGTCTTAGAATGTCTGTAAGAATCTCTGATTAAAAAGAATGTTGTTAATTACTGCAATTAACACATCAATTAGTTCTTCAAGGACAGTTAGAAATATGCCTTCCAGCAACTCTGATGTAAGACTGCTTCATCTGTGTAATGTAAACCATGAAATTATTTTGCACAATTTAATTTCAAGTAGTTCACAAACGGTAGAAATTTGTGAAATTTAGTAGCTGTGGAAGTGTTCAAACCATTAATATTGACATTGTGCGAGACTTTACATCGCGAAAAGTTTTAGTCCCGGATATGTCGACGATTGGTAAAACGTGAAAGTTAGTATTCGCTAAATAAATTGGTTTACAGTACAAGATATTCTAAGAATACTTGTACATGTCGGACATGTGATGTTATTAATCAACATGTATCTGCTAGTTCATCAGTTTACATTGTTCCTTCAGGTTGAAGAGTCATTGAACTTTCTGTCCACTATGTCACTTCTATGTCACTTCCTTTGTTGTTTCTACCTTATGTTTGTGTTATGTGTGCCAAGATGCTAATTAAAGGCAGGTGGATAGCATGCATGCCCATGTCCGACAATTGTTTCATCTCCATTAAGGGTCTTACCAGCCAGCCTTTTTCTCAAGATGTCCTACAATTACAGTCTGTTCAAAGTTGAATGACAAGAGTTATAATCATTGGCTCATCCTTCAGGTAAACTATGTTTATCTAATTTTAACTGGGTGTAACTGATTTAACTGTACTCCATCCTCGCTTAATTCTTCACTCATTAGTATTACTTTTTAATCAACAGTAAGCTATTCTAAGATGCCCAGATCAGTCTCTAAGATGTATCAAATTAATGTAAATATTTAGAATAACTGCAATTTTCCAAAGGGGACGCGTATAGACTGTCCCTCCCCTCCTGCCCCTGCACCATCTGGATCTGCACATTGTTTAGGATTTTTTTTATTTCATCCTACATTTAAGCTATTTATATTTTTTATTGAAACTACTGCAGGTTTTCTGGTACAACATATATCAAATATTCCCCTTGTTGTCACGTGATCACAGGGTTCTGTATTTGCAAATCAAAGCTTCGGTCTGAGCCATGCAACAGGTTTATAATCACATGTACAATGTACCTGTAATTAATACTATAATTAAAATTGTACAAAAAAAAGAGTAAACAAGTGGAACTGTCGCTAATAATAAAAGTTGTGCAGTACAAGTAATTAATATTTATAATATGTTTTCTAATTAAGGCACAATAATGACATCTGTATGTATACATGTACTTACATGGTGAATTATTCTGTATTTGTAAACCAAAGTTTCTCTTTTGACCAGAGTACATATTAAATCATTCTGTATTTTAATTCAAAGTTTCTCAATCAAAGTCACTGCGAACACTGCACACTGGTAGCATGTCGTTGCAATAGACGTGCCAAAAAGCACTCAATATTGCTTTGGATCTGCAACAGGCTCAAGATTCTACCTATGCAGCCCTGGGTATCAACGACTTATTCCTTGGTTATTTTTGGACACACCGAGGTCATTTCTTTGATGTACATTGTTCAGTGTTGTTAAATGTCAAACCTACTGCAAGTAATTATAGAAACTGTCTCCTTCATCCACTGTGTAATAAAAAGGTTATTCCCTACTCTCTCTTAGGCTTTGTTTTATTGCAAGATATAGACTCGATAATTACATTCTATCTTTTAACCTAATTGAAGTACCTGATTTTTGTGGCAACGGTTGCTAGTTCTGGCTTATACAGTCCTCAAGCGCTATTGCTGTTGTTGTTGTTGTTGTTGTCAATGTGTGTTTTTGCGATGTTACATATGGTATGAGTGTGGAGAAGTATATGTGCATGCTATCCATATACATAGGGGGTGGTGAAATAAATTATTCATGTTACTATTTTTGGTTCAGTTTCAACTAATGATAGAAAAGTAATAAAATTTAAAACTTTATTTTCTTAGTCATTTGAATTCAACAATCTACAGTACTGTCAACTGGTTCGGTGATGATTATGTAAAGATGTACCGAGTAGGCTCATATGGTATTTACTAATATGGTATTTAAATAAGGTATTTACATAGGTGCTAAATAAAACAGCTCAAAAATGGAGTTCACATTGAAGTGCAAGGTCAATGTTTCTAGTTGTCCTTTCGGTATGCTCTGCGTCCCTGTCCTCAATTCAATTCTTTTTCGTCTAAGAATTTAGTTTAAGGCTTACCTGAGATCCGGTCGCGCATGAGCAGAGCACTTATGGTTGCTTCCAATTCAATTTTACTTCATTGTTTGATCTGAGTCTTCAATATCTCATGCAAGCATACTGTAAAATCATTTTAATTTTGATGGGAAGAAATTTCGTGGTTGTCGTAAAAAATACCATTTCAATAGGACATAAATTCAAAGATTTTGCATTTCAGGTAATAAATTCAAGGCTCAAACTTAATGGTTGATGGGATTAAATTTTGTGGTTGAGGTGAACTTGAAATCCACGAAATTTAATCCCCCTCGAAAATTATGACTTTGCATTATATAAAATGAGTTATTTCATATTAATTTTATTTCATGCTTATTGTAACGGGCTCTTTCAGATAACTCATGTGCTGCTCATGTGTCATATATTGACAGCTCTTGTATTGAATTGTTCATGAGAAATTCTTTACTTTTGTTCCAAATATGGAATCATTTGGTACATGAAAAATTGTATTACATTTGTTCAGCAACTGTGATTCAGATCTAATTTACTGTATAATGCAAGTACATAGATATACCCCATACACTGTGACGTATATAACTTACAATTAGTATCAAACCAAGTTTAATGATTACTTTTTCAAAGCGGATATGGAATTCAGCATACACTGTACAATTTATGTACTGTGTGCTCAGCTATAAGAACTATATTTGCTCATTTCACAGTCAGACTGAATATAAATTTATTGTAAAAACTGGAAACTTAGAATTGCTTTGTTTGGCAATAATAGGGAAGCATAATTCAATCACAGCATAATAGCAGTAGGATACAACATTCAAACCATATGAAGCCGATGAAGCCTTAATAAGATAAAGGCTGAGGAAGAATTATGGTGACAATTTATACATTTTCTGTGTTTATTGATTGGTTTTTGTCTGTAGTGCATTATTGACTCATTGGTGGGTGTGAGTCAAAGCATCTGATGATGCAGAATATTTTATACCATTCATGGAAAAGTTTCCAAATAAAGGATTTGACGATTTTGGATTTCTACTGAAAAAATTCTGGATTTTCATTTTTGCTGTGATTTGGAGTGTGGAAATTTTGAAATCAATATTAAGTTAATCAGCCTAATTGGAGTTTAATTGATGCTTTTATAACTGCGCTGAGTTAATGAAGGTATTATTTGATTGTTTGTGTATGATGTATGGAGAGTTAAACTGTTTTATGTCTTTGTTGAATTTATCAATTATCTTTTTATTGACTGGTGTCAAAGGTCAGCAGGTTTGAAAGTGTTAATGGAAAATATTTGAATTTTCTTGTGTTATTATTGTTGCTGCTGTTGTTGTTGTCACTGTTGCCTTTGCCGCAGCTGCTGCTGTTATTGTTGTTGATTATGGTGATGTTGTTGCTGATGCTGTTGCTGTTGTTGCTGCTGCTGTTGTTGTTGTTGTTGTTCAAACTTGTTTGCAAAAAAGTTTTATAAACTATTTTTAATCCAGATATCTTGAATTTATATAGTTTTGACCCCTTATGTCTTTATTGACTTTATTTGTTTGTAACTACTTGAATTTTTCTGCATTCATCCAAGTTTTGTTAGTCTCATGCTGGCTGATATAGCAACCAGATACCGGTAGTTCAACTTTAGGATGATCTTTTGTCTGATTTGTCTGTCACTGCCATCCATTGTTGTCATATGATTTCTCTTTTGACATCTGACATGAATGATTATAACAGGGTTGTCATCTTTCAAAGTTGTCCCTGTGGTTCAAATAATAGTAAAAGATATAACATGATTCGGTCTTGGAACAAAAAAAAATAAGAAAAAAATTAACCGACAATTTTAATTGAATTGTAGATATTCCATGACTGTTCCAATTAGTCAAATGAAATTTGGTCATAAAGTAGCTAAATTAAACTTTGAACATATGCAACTTCTTTATTGTTTTAAGTTTAAAGCTATAATGATACTGGTGATTTTCTGAATGACCTTCACTTAGAGTGCAGTGTCAGTTAACCTGCGCAAACATTGTCAATTTATATACAGTACAACCTCTTTATTACACCTGTAACTGTGATGGGGAGCAGTGGCCTAAAGGTTGGGCGCGTGCTTCAGGATCAAGAAGTCCCAGGTTCAACCCCCGTCTAGACCAATGGTTAATTTCTTTGAGCAAGAATAACCCACATGCTTCATTCCACCAATGTGTAAATTGTTACCTATGAGGGCAGTGTCTATTCCTGTGCGCCGCAGATCGATGTTAGCTTCCACACCCACAGGAGAGACACCAACCTCTACAAAACAGCCAATATTTCTCCCTCCAATAGGATGTTACTGTGCAGAGGTTGAACTCTATACTATTTCACTGTTTCGTTTTAGTAGCTTTAAATTGTTCCTGTAGCCAAGATTGCCATTACCGGTATATTAGATAATGTAGCTGACATTCACAGAGTACTTAAACTCTTCCATCATGTCACATTTACTAGATGCCTAGTAACATAATCACATTATTCCCTTTCTTTCAACTAAAACCCAAACAAAATCGATGCACATTTGTGCAGATCTTTTTGCAGTCCTTTTGTACCACACATAGGATACTAGCTTAATGCAACCTCAGACTGTTACTGAGTATAACAGCTTGGATGAGTGGGTAGATTCCAGATTTGGTATCAGGAAGAGGTTCTCTGAGTATAATCTAGTCGCCAACTCTTTGTGTGCATATGGCACTGGGTTAATCACATTTATAACTTCCCTTATGTCTCTAATTTGGAATTAATGGCATTTTTAGGCTGTTATTAAGACACACAAAAGATGCTTCCAGTGCATTTGTTCTGGACTTATTGTTTATCTCTCTCTCTCTTCCAAGTACCCTAATATTTCATTAAGGTTGTTTTGTCATTGTTTGGACCACTCTCACAATAGAGTCTGGATCACTCTTTCAATTACTAAGATTTGAGAGTCCTTTATACAATGGAGTCCGTTAACAACTAATCTAAGAACTGAGAACTGAGTCTGTCACATTACAATGGACATAAGGTCATCTATTGTTATAATATTATATGACATTGACATTCTATTGCAAGTGAATTAGATCTAATGGTATAAGTATGTACGTACAAATCTTTCACATTCTTTTATTAATCAAGTTGATTATAACACAGTGATTATATTCTTTACAATAAACCAGGGGGTCATTCATGGTCATACAATTACAAGAGTTGGTTTCCGTGTTCATTATAAGTCTCTCATAAAATAACTTGTATAATTATTTTCTTGGCTAGTTTCCTTGACTTATTCGACCAATCAGCAGGCTTGATTTTGGACATCTTCTTATCCCTGAGGAAAGTTCTAATTTTAAAAAAGACGTGTCCTCATCAAAAAGTAATTTGAAGTAAAGTACTGTTGATATGCAAGTTGACTGTGACTCTTTGTGAAACTCGTGCAAGGGAACAGCATGTTAGACTATGTGATTGTTAAACCATGGAATATGCATAACGTTGGATAGAATTCCTGGTAAAATTTGTTTCTCAAATTCTAACCTATATGCATAATTGAATGTCAAAAAATTACCAAGTCATTTAGTTAACATAATTGACTTGCAAAATTATTGACCAAATTATATAGGGTCTAAAGTAATATTATTAAATTGCCTAAACAATCAAAGTGATTGTGAGACTGGTATGACTATAGCATTGTGTTAATGTGTCTCACAGTTTAGGTACATATTGACTTTAAAGAGGTCGTATATCGGATTTGACCATATATGGAGTCATTAATTTAGAGTACAAAAAACATACATATAAGTATAACCCAGCATATATACCCATAACCTAGATTATAATTTATAAGTGACCTTTGGACTCGGGGAGCTAAACAGGGGGATTTAATATACAAGTTCTATTGAGAAAAATACCAAGCATTCATAACCTAGATTATGATTTATTTATATACAACTTGAATTTTAAATAATATTGAATTATATTTGTAATGAAATTGTATTATGTTGACTTGATCAGAAATTCTGTGACATTTATTCTGTGGCCTCTGTAGCTCAGTGGTTAGCGCGCTTGCCGCCTAATCCGGCGACCCGGGTTCAAATCCAGGTGGAGGCACACAAATGTCTGCCATATTCAGCAGAAACCTGACTGGCAAATAAAGGCTATGCTCAGCATAATATTCAGATATTGTCAATCATATGCAGATTTGTTGGTCAGCAAGATATTGGTCAATGGGTAGTCAGCCAACAGTTACGTCACTGGTATACTGGGAAAGACTGACCAGCCTTGTCTTTCACTCCAGACAGCCAGACAGACGTTCTGTGACCTTAAATTTCAACTAATGACATATATACCAACAGCCAATACTTTTAAGCACAGTTAGTTCTAGGTTACTGTTGGCTAGCCTGGTGTCAGGATTATTTGACTGTGTAGTTTCCTGGGTTACTGTTGGCTAGCCTGGTGTCAGGAATATGTCACTGTATAGTCTCCTAGGTTACTGTTGGCTAGCCTGGTGTCAGGAATATGTCACTGTGAAGTATCTAAATGTCTAAAATAATGCTGACCGCTGGAAGTTAAAAAGAATATTTTAAAAACAGGTTGACACTTTGAATGCAGGTTATGTCTGTGGTGTATCTTGTAATACTGACCAGTCTTGCCTTCACTCCAGACAGTAAACTGTGACATGGGACTTTACCTTGACACATGTGTTACAGCACAAATGCCTAATGCTTCAATGGGATTTTAACTTGTCACATGTACCTTCATCTTATGCTATGTTGATGGCATCTATTGCAGTCTTGAGAGTTATTTAATGTCCTTGCTGCCATGTTACTTAATTGTCCTACTTCTAGTGGTCTTGAGATTTATCTAATGTCCTTGCATTTACATGTCACATGTCCTACATGATATCAGTAAAACATTGATTTCTGTCTCATTAGCATCTTGTATCATGTCTTTTAATCTTGTATGTAATCACCACAAGTTCCTTGAAGTTGTATTTGAAAATTGCTTATTCATTCTGTGATTTGCTTCCCGTATGTTGGCATAGTCCATTGGGTTGGACATGTCATTTTGAGGTTCTCCAAAAGATGATAAAACCACTGGGAGGCTCTCCTAATGTCGGACAAAGCCTTTGGGATGCTCTCCGAAAGTTGGACAAAGCCATTGGAAGGCTGTCTGAAAATTGGACAAAACCATTGGAAAGCTCTCCTAAAGTTAAACAAGGTCATTGGGTAAGCTCTCTGAAGGTTTGACAAGGCCATTTGGCGGCTCTTTGAAAGTTGGACATGGCCATAATTGGGAGGCTCTCCAAAAGTTGGACAAAGCCATTGGAAGGCTGACTGAAAATTGGACAAAGTAATTGGGAGGCTCTCAGAATGTTCGCCAAGGTCATTTGGAGGCTCTTCGAATGTCCAACTAGGTCATGAATCTAAGGTCCTCTTTAAAAAAACATTGGCCAACAATATTTTGTTTGTAATACAGCATTCTAACGACAGCATGGAAATTAAAGTGCTTTAGGGAGAATAGAATCTAGGTCATTGTGCTTGCTGTGGGGTATTCAATCAATAGATGACTTGTAAATATGACTTGTAAATTCAAATAATATGTTTATTATTTAATGTGGATAGTGGATGCAAGGCACAATATTGTTCTGGGCAAAAATATAAAAAGACCTGTTGTTATTATGTCGAGCCGTGAATGTTGGATATGATGCTTCAAGGACATTTTGAGTGGAAAACATTGATTTTGCAGACAATTGAGTCCACAGATTGTAAATGGCTTTGTACTGTTACCTAATGGACCTAAGACAACATTAAAGAATTCACTAAGGTATTTATGCAGTCACTAATTAAGTACTGTATAATTCCTTGAAGTTCAATTAGTGGTATGGCAATACTGCGAATTTCGCAAAAGTACAAAATTTGCCATCACTGCCTCTAAATTGTTAAGTTTGTTCTATAACTCCAAAACAAACCAAATCATGCCTGGATTTCAAAATGTTTGACCCACTAAAATATCCACTTAAACAGTAGGTGATTGTCTTTAACTATGTTAAAATGGTATAATTGAATGAAGTCTACAAATGGAATTGACCCAGCCTGCATTTGTGGAACTCAAGCTATTTTCAAATCTATTAACCTAGTCTCATGGTGTAATCCTTAACCAAATTAAAGAACTCTGAAACAGCGATTGGACAATTAGTTCAATTGAATGTAATACCGTTGTGTTGTTGCTTTCGTTCGTACATTGGAGACAATTGAATGTATGGGGCCCCGGAGATAACATTAGCCTTAGTGTACAAATATAATGACAATAAAATGCATTCCCGATGTCCATGACATTGTATGTTTGATTTTGGTGCATAATCACCTTAAAACTTAAAAGGATACTTATGCTTTGAGGCTACACCTGAAGTTAGCAGCCGGATGATGGTTCAGTGTTTATATTGTCATTTTCATTTCTAAACAAAGACTTAAAATATAATATCAGGTGGAGACCAGAAATTTATCAATGAAAATAGGAGTAACTCACTTTAATAGGAGAACTTAGCAGGTTTGATCAGCCAACTATTAATTATATTGCTATTACCATACATTCTACAAATCTAATCTATACTTCATTTAAGAAGCTAAATGAGAGGAATCTGCATTAAGATGGTATAGAGTCTGTTCTCAAGTACATGTGGTTATATTTATGCCATATGACTCACAACTTTGTGTGTTTTACAAACAGGTCAAATTACTTGATATGTTCTTGAAATGACTTTAATTACTCTTCAACTGAAACTTGTAAAGTATTTGCAATTCCCTCAAGTGCAGTGTGCTGGGTGGTTTTTGGAACATTTGGCAATATGCATAATTGAAATGTAAAACCTTGCATACTTTACATTCACAATTATTTTGCAAGCTATGCAACATAGATCAAGTTGAAGATAACTATCATTTTCTACAATGTTCCATTTCTGTACCCTATGGAAATATCCGAATTAATAATTAAAACAGATAATTAGTTTTCTATACATTATTGTTTCCAGTAATTAATTGTTAGAAATGGAAGATTTAATTGCCATGTTGAAATGCTGCTATATTATTGTATATTGGAAAACCTAAAAATATATGTATGCAGCTCTTATTGTTGAAAATAATCATTTTAATAAGTTAGTAAAAAATTCCTGCATATTATTTAATTAAGTTTTTTTATGAAATAGTGTGTCTCATTTTAAATTGAGGAAGTTGCAAGCACACTCACTGCAAGCAATTGTGGGAAATTATTTTGAATAACAGCTATTATATTTCCGCAATTATAAAATATATTAGCCTGAAACTATAATTATAAAGCATTAATTTTTGATCCCAAATGAAGCTGCTGCTAAGTTTAGCATTAATATCACTGTTGAGAATTGATTATGAGAATGGCCATAAATATCATGTGTAAAAAAACGCGCAGATGATTCGCTATATTTAGCAATATGGCTTTTCAATTGAAGAGTTTAAGTGCCTGATAACCGGCTATTTATGGTAGAAACAATCTATGATATTAATACCACCATCAGAGGTCTTGCTATTGTGTTCCGATTTTAGTGTTCATATGGGGAGCATTATCTCTTATAACTGACAATCATTATTTTTATTATACATTTTATGAAACTCTTTTTACAAACGTTTAGACTGTTAGACTGTTTAGCTCTTTTCATTTGTTTCATAATTCTACTGCAATATGAGAATGTTTTTGGTTTTTTATTTGACTTTTATCACACAGTCTAGATGTTATATACAGACCATTGGCAATAAGGCTGTAAGTTAAATTTCACGCACTCTTAAAAATATAATTACAAATTGGACAGGGAAGCTGAGCAGCACAAAGGACGAAAAGGACTTGTTAAGAAGACCTGTCACAGATTACATGTGAAAGTCACAAGGACATACATAAACATGAACAGGAAAAAAAGGAACATTATGTACCATGATATTTCATTCCTGCAGACTGCTGCCACATAATTATGCAGTCAGTTAAACTTCGACAATCGTAGCAAGAACCAGCAAGCATGAACCAATTGCAACTGAAACATCACACTTCATGCCATTTTAGATTAATCAAAGCGACTTTATGCTGGAATTCAAAAAGATAATTACAAATTGCACTGGGAAGGCTTGCAAACAGCAGAGCACACAAATTGCAAAGGGCACTAGAACTGTACAAGATGGAACTTTTGTACACAGTAACTGTGATGTGGACATGTGCACATGATCTTTGCTCTTGTGAGTGGCGGCAGTGATTTCTGTATGGTAACTGATTAATAATCTGTAAGTGTATGTATAATCCTTGCTCTTGTGATTGGAGCTGGCAGTGATTTCTGTCGCACATATATTGAGTTCCGGAATGCCAAGTACACCGGTATTTATCAAAGACATTTCACTAAATGCATCTACAAGCTGCAGTACTCTCTCTCATTGATTTGTTAGATGCTGCACATGTTACAAGACATAACAAACATCGTATAATTGGATAGTGAACCTGGGCTCATTGATCACTGAAGGAATTATAATGTTTAACTGAGAAATAGATACTTTGGCTTGACATCTTACCACTGTACTGCAGGTACGTCTAATGATGCTGCAGATCATTAAATTTTGTCGTTGTGAAAATGAAATCTTTTGTTTGAGAATTGTTCAAAGAAATGTTCTTGAAGGGATTTAAGGATTCTGTCAGTAGTTTTTGACCTGCTCTGATTGTCCACATGTATGACCAGTTAGCCTAGTGGAGTATAGAGCATGTTCGTCTCTCTTGTTACCTGGGTAATCCATGTTTTATACTAAAGGTCAGACACATAATGTTACGTGCAGTGTCAATGATCTTCCACATGTGGAGAAGTTGGCTGTAAATACGGATTCAAAATATATATATCATTATAATTGACATTTTAGCTGAGCTTCTTTGCCAATCTAATTGGAAATCAGAGGCCGTGAGTTTTAATTCAGTGAAACACCATAACTAGTTATGTTGCTTGCCAAACTGTTGTATTACCCCTATACATGGTGTATGCCAGAAAAATACTGGTGTACATGTGTGTAAACATTGCTGTTTTCATGCAAACATTCATTTTAATGAAATTTATACCCGGTACATCAAAAGTTGCAAAACAATTGTCATTTAAATTTTGCTTACAATTGTAATTACAAAATGTACTTCTCATTGATATGTCTGGGGTGGCAGACTTCCTGATATATATCATGTGACAGACTCCCTGTTATTTACCCCAGCACGAATCTGTTACACAATTTGCAGTAGATATTTTATAGTCATTGCCACAGCAGGAAGATTGAGATTTTTCAGTGAATCTAAATTACTGCTAGTCAGTTATTTATGTTTTTCTCTGTTGAAATGAAGGAATTATAACAGTTTGATATTGTCGGGTAACTTTTCTATAGCACCAGTATGATGCTGAACATTATGTACAGTGGAGTTAACAAGAAGACAGGTCAAATAGATACTTTTAATAGTGAATTGGTCTCAATAGTGACCATTATGGTTCAAAATTTAATACTTTCATCATTTTTTAAATTTGCAAAAATCTGCATTTTTTTTTGAATTACCAAAGGGGTCTTATAAGCAGAACTTTCAGCGGTTAAGGTCACTTCTTGTTTACATTGTGACATTGATTTGTGTTTGCAATATTTTATGCTTTCAGTGCTTGTCGGTTTCAGTTGAGTGCTTAGCCACCTTCCCTGTCAAAGTTTCTATTATATCATGACTGTATTATTATACCCCCACTACCATAGGTAGAGGGGGCTATATAGGAGTCACTTTGTCCGTCGGTCTGTCTGTCTGTCGGTCTGTCGGTCTGTCGGTCTGTCGGTCTGTCGGTCTTAAAAGTTTGTCCAGGCTGTAACTTACTCATACATTGAAGGATTTTAAAATAACTTACCACAATTGTTCACCATCATGAGGCGGTGTGTCATGTGCAACAATCACATCAATATCTCAAAGGTCAAGGTCACACTTGGAGTTGAAAGGTCAAAAATGGCAATAATTTAGCTTGTCCGGACAATAACTTTGTCATCTATTGTGGGATTTTAAAATAACTTGCCACAAATGTTCACCATCATGAGGCGGTGTGTCATGCGCAAAAATCACATCAATATATCAAAGGTCAAGGTCACACTTGGAGTTGTAAGGTCAGAAATGGCCATAATTTAGCTTGTCCGGACAATAACTTTGTCATCTATTGTGGGATTTTAAAATAACTTGCCACAATTGTTCACCATCATGAGGCGGTGTGTCATATGCGAAAATCACATCAATATATCGAAGGTCAAGGTCACACTTGGAGTTGTAAGGTCAAAAATGACCATAATTTAGCTTGTCCGGACAATAACTTTGTCATCTATTGTGGGATTTTAATATAACTTGTCACAATTGTTCACCATCATGAGGCGGTGTGTCATGCGCAAAAATCACATCAATATCTCAAAGGTCAAGGTCACACTTGGAGTTGAAAGGTAAAAAATGGCCATAATTTAGCTTGTCCGGACAATAACTTTGTCATCTATCGTGGGATTTTAATATTACTTGGCACAATTGTTCACCATCATGAGGCGGTGTGTCATGCGCAAAAATCACATCAATATATCAAAGGTCAAGGTCACACTTGGAGTTGTAAGGTCAGAAATGGCCATAATTTAGCTTGTCCGGACAATAACTTTGTCATCTATAGTGGGATTTTAAAATAACTTGCCACAATTGTTCACCATCATGAGGCGGTGTGTCATGCGCAAAACTAACATCAATATGTCAAAGGTCAAGGTCACACTTGGAGTTGAAAGGTCAAAAATGACCATAATTTAGCTTGTCCGGACAATAACTTTGTCATCTATTGTGGGATTTTAATATAACTTGGCACAATTGTTCACCATCATGAGGCGGTGTGTCATGCGCAAAAATCACATCAATATCTCAAAGGTCAAGGTCACACTTGGAGTTGAAAGGTAAAAAATGGCCATAATTTAGCTTGTCCGGACAATAACTTTGTCATCTATTGTGGGATTTTAATATTACTTGGCACAATTGTTCACCATCATGAGGCGGTGTGTCATGCGCAAAAATCACATCAATATGTCAAAGGTCAAGGTCACACTTGGAGTTGTAAGGTCAGAAATGGCCATAATTTAGCTCGTTTAGCTAGCCTGGAGTGTAACTATGTCATTTATTGTGGGATTTGAAAAAAATTGGGCACAAATGCTCAGTACTTCATAAGCAACCCCAGTTTCCTTTCTCAAAGGTCAAGTTCACAGTTGAAGATCAAAAGTCACATTGAAGTTTGTATGGATCATTCTTCTTTATGCATGATGGGATTTGATGTAACTTGACAGACATCGCGAATCATCGTCGGACCAAACGGTCCTTTTGGACATTTAAACAATGGTCTGATGGTTGCAATCGTTTCTCTCTGACCAATATCCAACAGTTGTTGAGGCGCTGACGATCGATTTTTACCCTGTATCGGGCAGTTGCGGCGCCCATGTTGTTTTTGGTACATTTGAAATACCCGTTCGTTAACAGGGTGTTTAATTCTGTACCATACTGGATTTTTACCGGGAATAAAGCTACACTCGAGATTGAAACATCATGTTCATTTGTTGAAGGAACTTTGTTAACTTTAATGGTTTGGTCCTTTAACATACAGAAAAAAGTTAAATTAAATTGATAATTGAGAAAATTTAAGATTGGAAAACCTTTGTATTCCTGTTTACATGTATTATCACACCAGAATAGTATTACCTTGATATTATCATAGACAAACATAACAATTATCTAGAGCCCCCTCCCCCCCCACACACACACACACAATGGGCTTATTTATACAAATAAATTTGATTATCATTTCTTGAAATTTGAGTCCGTGTAAAATTGTTGCTTACCGTGTGACATTAATTTCATATAGACATGGTTTGCCCTAAGTCTGTGACAAAGCGGTATGTGGGGGTATTCTTAGTCACTCTGTGGCAGTTCTAGTTACATATGTCTGTGGTTTCAATGCTATATTATATTATTATACTATTGTTTCAGGTATGTTGGCTCTGACATGGGGAACAAATATGAATACCTGGAATTTATCGAGGACCTGTATCACCTGTATTAATTAATCAAGGTAATGATATATACGAGGGGTGATCAATATATTCGAGGACTTTTCATCTAGCAATTTCATATTGGCGACAAGGCTCAAAACCATTTAACATCATTCGGAGTAAGATGTCTCTGACCGAATGCACTAATAAAATTATTTAATTCATACAAGGGGCGCGTGACGTTGGACCTCGCGCGACGTCATTCCAAGCGTCACCGTCGGAGCAGCACATAGCTCCTTTCTAGACTGATACCCGGTCCCGTGTAAGAGACTGATTTTCTTTTACTACTGAAATAAGTAGTTAATAGCCAAATCTGGAATGTGAGGTGGAATAAAAAGAGTATCGATGCATAATTGGAAACAAAACTCGGAAAAGGGCTGTTGACTTTACAAATTTAGATTATTCCAATTAAGAATGAAGCACGACCTATCAGGTTTAAGACGCAATATCGAAATAACCCTTTTGATTTGGAGTCAACGACTTAATGTTTTGTAGCCTATACTAGTCCTCGTTTTCGCCAGTTACATTTGGTTCAGATCTGTGCGTCTTATTTCTCAGATTTTAACGGAAAATGTCCCTAACGCGGTGTTATTTCTGCTGTTTATCCTTATTTTATCCACTCAATCGTTTGACAGAGACCCTTCAATCACATAAACAACAGAATCATATGAAAATGGCCCATTGGGAGCGAACAGAATCAATGCACAACTTAGTCTAGTAATTTTGGAGATATCGCGAGGATTTTACAAGTTTGGCGTTATTTTTCATAGCATGTCGTTTCTCAGAAATAACGTTACGCCCGAGATGCTCGACGGTGCGTGCTTCACCATGGTTACAAAAAGTGACGTCATCAAGTAAATAATGACGTTATCATAAAGTAATTAAACAAATCGCGAGATAATTGATTGATCTACATCATCCTATAATGTCATTACTCTAGTTCCAATATTTCGAAATTGAGAAGGAAAGTCCTCGAATATATTGATCACCCCTCGTACATGTATATACACATACGTCCTCTAAGACAAGAGGTTATGCCTGACTAAGAAACTGGTATATTTATAGTTTACTCTTCAAGCTATGATACTTTTCCATGTGCTACTGACTTACATTGTCAGCTGCAGTTCCATGTGATTTATTAGAACTGTAAACCAATTTACTTTCGGGAAAATTCTAACTTGCACATTTTGCTGATTGCTGGCATATTGGTGACTACAAATTTTCATGTTTTGATGTCTACCGCGATGTCCTTTTTAATGTTTTGAACACTTTCACAGCTACTTAATTATTTGGTGAATTTCTTCCACTCGCTAACTCTGCGAAATCAAATTTGTTTACCGTATATAGCTACTACAGGTATGTACATATAGTGAAGAATTGCTATTTATGACATGAGTCTCCTGCAGCCGAAGGGGGGGGGGGAGACAAACTTAATGCTATTATTTGTATTATAACTTTTTTTATTGAACGTACTAGTGAAATATAAGCTTTACAATGAATTCAAATTACCTTACCGATGTCGACATTTTGTCTCGTGTATGACGTTGGTCTATAGCATCGTCAAATTAAAGGTGTGTTTTCCCATGTTATTTTTAGTGTTATGTGATAAAAGGAATCTAACACTCACTTTCAATTAATTTTATACCAGCAGTTTTATTAAACCTTTTCAGGAGTTTTTATAAATCTCCACAAGAGGCTCAGACATTTAATAAAATTCTAAACTAGTTTGATGAAAGATGATATACATATGGGTAGGTATTCATGAAGCATCTTGTTAATAATGGAAAACTTAAATATTATGACTTAAGTTTAAAAATTTAACTGTGCACTCTTTGTAAGAAACTAAGAATATCCCTTCGTTTCTTTGTTATTAGTGTAGTTCTTTACATAATGCTTCAAAACAATGTAAAAAGTTTATTTTATTAATCTTATTTTTCCTTTTTAACTGATACACTTAAGGAAATTGTAAGATTTTGAGGAAATTCTGAGTTTTCACTTAAGATGCTTTATGAAACTACCCATGATATCTTGTTCATGTAATGAATTCATAGGCAAAACATTCAATTTCAAACCTGTAGGGACCACCCATGCTAACAGCAAAAAATGGTCTTTGTTGACTGATGGTTTCTCTTATAAGGTTAATAATAGTAAATATCATATCCAAAAGTCTAATTAGAGATAAAAAATTGTGGTGTTTTTTGCAGACAGGTTTTGTTGAAGTAGTCTTTGTTTGTAGGTGGTCTGTAACACAGTTTTGACCAAACATGTCAAAAATATTTAATTCCTTTTTCATCTGACTCAGGGGCCCAGTTTTCTCAATATTCTGCACAATATGCTATACTTGTTACCATTGAGCCTCACTTAAGTCTTACTCAACCAAGCAATTATATTATGTAATACTTCATGAATTAAGTCTTATCTTAGAAATAATGAAATTCACCGAAATAAATGATGGAATTCTATGTTTTCATTAACCGCATTGCTGACTGATGCCCGTTTGATGTTGAGGCTTTGTATACATAAATGATACTATCCTACCCAAGTTCAATATGATCATGTTCGCAAGCCTAATTCACTCAGTTTAACTAAATGAACATCATGCATGAATTCCATTGTGAAGTGGTATGGATTGTGTGCATGTACTGTAAAATGATGTAATTTTGATTGGACGAAATTTTGTGGTTTTGGTAAAAAAGACCATTTTGATGAGACGTAAATTCATGGATTTTGCATTTCATGTATGGTAATTAATACAAGGGTCAAAATTAGTGTTTGATGGGATTTGATTTCATGGTTAAAGGTGAGCCACAAATTCTATGAAATTTAATCCCCATGAAAATTAATTATTTTACAGTTTATCAATGGTCTCATGTTTCCTGAGTCAGAGATTTATTGGAATTGCTCGGTTGTACATGGCTGAAAGTTAGATACCATTGCATTGAATATTACCTTTGCCACATTTTAATGTTTAATGACATGAATTTATACAAATGTGGTTGTGTTACATTTATAAACTGGTTTGTCATAGTTTGGAATCTGATCAGGAAAATCCTTAAAAACAAAAATAGTTGGTTTGTCCTTGTTAGAAAAAAGCTGGTATATATATAGCTACTAAGGAGCCCTTTCTGAGAAAAAATAGCTTGTTTGACCACCTGAGAAAAAAGGCTGGACCTATGCAATTGGTATTATAAATAGTTATAACTAGGAATAATAGAGCAGTGTCTATCAAGTCTATAATTGTACCTTTAAATACGGTCAAAAGTTAATAAATATTTTCATGTTTCCGCATCAAAGTAATTGTCCTCATTGCTTCAGCTATCTAAAAATATATGGACATTGATAGGTATCATATATGATATTTTTTACTATAACTATGTAAAACATTATGACGCAGATGATAGTAATGAGAAAACAGAAAGTGTTATGAAATTTCTAAATTTATATAATGATGTTCACATAATTTAGTATAGCTGCTGAAAATACTTAACCTTGCGAAATACCAAATATAGATAGTTCCATGTTGTTATTTAAAATAGATCAGAACAAAGATACTGTGACCTGATACCTTTGAAGGTTGCTTCATTGGTAGATTTTCAGGATTTGTTGTAAAATTTTCCTATCATCATCAGGAAATGAAATCAATAGCACAAAGAACAGGGTTCGTTCCTGAGGTCAGGCAATTATATATTTCAAGTCACAAAGCCTGTGGCATGCCCCCTTCCACTCTTGCTTAAAGCACCCTGATCAAAAATAGCAAGCTGAAAGGGCTCTAGGTCACTCTTTATTCACTCCCAAAAGGGCCCCAAAAAACAATGTTTTCAAAAAATGCATGTACTCCAAAAATTCAAACAATTTTGGTTGAAATGGGTCACAATATTCATTCTGTGACTTAAACATTCGTATAAGTAGCTTATTATTATAAGTATGTCCAATGACTTACGTTTACTTTATTATAAAGTTCGGAAGATATTGGCAAGTCTGATAGACTTCAAGGTCTACTTTATTATTTGTCCTTGCTGTCGGGTGACCTGTATATGTCCACTTTAGACCTTGCTGCCGATAACCTGTATATTGTTCATATCGATCAACAAATATTGGCCGACAAATTTGTCTGATATTATTAAATAAAATAGACAGATTCCTTATGTAAACAAAGCAGAATCATTTTATGCCATTGTCTTCTGTTATCTTGATTTGTAGCATCATTCAATACTCCAGCCATCGCTATGGTAACGCTTTATAATTATTTACTTTGTTGCAAAACTGATATTAAGTGCTGATAAAGTATTTATTCATAATGTCAAACATATTGTGTGTTTATAAATTTTATGTTATGATCATCTCAAATTACAGAAAACAGACTTAAAGCAACCAAGTTGACCTTTAATTAGATTTACGTGTTTCTTTCATTTTAAGCACCAGTCTATCAATATTGTTAAGTCATATAATACCAGATTTCCTGGAATTATTATGATGAACTAGTTCAAACTTGTTGTTTAGCAAGCAACAGACAACCACAGGTAGCTGTAACATTGAAAACGAAAAATAAGGAAGAAAAAAATTTCAAGGATACAGTTACCTGTGCAGACAACGACTTCACAAGTGAAGGACAAGAGAGTAACTGATGACTCCACATGGTTATTATGGCTGTAACGGTATACCGCGGTACACGAAAGACCGCAGACTTCAGTCCCACGCGGTTCAGGGTACAAGAGTTGCAAATTTCGGTATGGTTCGGTATAAGCTTTTTTATGAGTTTAATGATATTCAGAGAACGAAAATGTCTGAAAGCCCTTTGATAATGTATGATTACCATGCATCACTCGTTTTAATTGTATTTAGATATGCCTCATATTGTCGAAACTCATTTAAAATAGTTGATATCCACATAATAATTGCTGTTATAGAATCAACAAATTCATTGTCACTTACAAATTGAAGTATTTTAGCTGCTGTTAGAGAATATTGTATCATACAGAAATATACCGAACTGTTAGAAAAAATGACGGTACGTATCATATTGTGAGGTGAGCGTACCGTTACAGACCTAATGATCATTGAGGATATGACCATTCATGTCAATGGAGAATATTAGCAGCCTGACTCAGTTTGGAACCTAGAGAGCTCAGGTAAAAAACAAATGCTCTATCCACTGTTCTAAATATCAGGCTGGAAAATTGATCCTTTGTGCTATTGTAATTTGGGGGTTGCTGCAATAGCCTAGTGTTTTAATGCATGGATATTTTTAGTCGATGGCCCCGTACAGAAGGTTTGAATCCCACAAGTGGTGCAAATTATGCAAGAAATGTAGCTGAAGTTGGGTTATTTAAACATTTTCTGCCTTGTGTTACAGGTTTAAATCTTCAATTTTCTTTTCTTTTTCAGATAGTACACGTTATATTGACTGACCTTCACCTTTGACCCTAATATCCCGTAGTTCAAGGAAACCAAACGTGGAGTCTGTCAGTACCAATACAGATCTCAAGGACAAAGGAGTAGCACATGGTTTGCGCCTGATTTTGCGACTATTTCAAATGGTTGTTATGGAAACAGGATATGGATATCCAACAACTGGTCCCCCGAATGGTATCGCCAGCGGGGAACCAGATTTGCTCGAGAGTGGACCCCAAAAATACACTGAACCTGAAAGAAGGTCTCAAGAATCGTTTGCTGAATTCGTTGCCAAGAGCAACCCTCAGATTTCGAACAAAGGTACGTCGGCAGTTTCACGGCGGCATGACAGACATTACTCAAAACGTATGCGACGGAGATTAGTGTATAAAAACGGTGAAGTGAACATAACGCAAGCAAATATTCGCAAAAGACGAAGAAGATATCTGGCTGATATTTTCACAACATTAGTTGATATTCAATGGAGATACAATTTATTAGTGTTCATTTTGGCATTCATATTCAGTTGGCTTACTTTTGCTCTTATTTGGTGGCTTATATGTTTCTCACATGGTGATTTGGATGAGGAAAATGTTGC
Organism: Spisula subtruncata; assembly: GCA_963678985.1. Classification (NCBI taxonomy): domain Eukaryota; kingdom Metazoa; phylum Mollusca; class Bivalvia; order Venerida; family Mactridae; genus Spisula; species Spisula subtruncata. Next base: position 7,208,493 of record OY787660.1, read on the forward strand.
AAATCCCGACTGGAATCCTTGTGTTGTGGAAATTAAGTCTTTCATATCAGCAATTTTATTTTCAATAGAAACCCAACATACGATAGGTTACGGTTCGAGACATACTACTGAACAGTGCACGGAGGCTATTATTCTCATGATGATTCAATCGTGTTTTGGAGTTATTTGTCAAGCTATGATGACAGGGATTGTCTTCGCCAAACTTTCACGACCAAAGAAACGTGCCGAGACATTAATGTTTAGCAAGAACGCGTGTATATGTAAACAGGACGGCGAAATGTGCTTGTTGTTCCGAGTCGGCGACATGAGAAAATCACACATTGTTGAAGCCCATATACGTGGTTTGATGATAAAGAAAAAGATAACGAAGGAGGGAGAAGTGTTGCCATTGTATCAGTTTGATGTGGACTTAGGATATAATGAAGGACAGGATCGACTGTTCCTGGTGTGGCCTGTGATAATAGTGCATAAAATAAACGAAGATTCGCCATTTTGGGAAATGTCTCCGGAAGACTTACATAAAGAACAATTTGAATTTATTGTGATTCTGGAAGGCATAGTTGAGTCTACAGGTATGACTACTCAGGCACGCAGCTCCTATCTTCCTGGTGAGATTCTCTGGGGTCACAGGTTCGAGCGACTTGTGACATTCCAGAAAGAAAATGGACAATATCAGATAGATTATTCCCGCTTTAATAATACCATTCCAGTAGATACCCCACAATGCAGTGCCAAAGAATTGTCTGAAATGTGTGTCACGGATATAGAACGTGATTCGAACAATGAAGACGATTCTGTACATAATGCACCTAAATCTTGTACAAACTCATATATGTACAAACGTAACAATATAGCACAGACAGAGTTTGAGTTTGATAATGACTTTGATTCTCTAGATAGCAATAATTACTTGCCAAACAATGAGGACTCGGAAACTCTCCTATGACAGTAAGTATTCTCAACTTGTTGCAACTTCTTATTCTTCAGATATCTACTCGGTAATTTAAATGATACAATTTTTTCAAATATGGGTGTGCAACATCATTCAATGTATTGTTACCTGACCCCGATCTGTATAAACGTCTCAGTTTGAGCTAAATCTCATCTCAAATATTGCCAAGTGTTGTTGGGATAATTTCCATTGGAGTATTGACTCAAAATTAGCCTCAAAACAGAATACATTATTCTTAGTAAATAACAGTAAATTTCAAGAGTTCTAACTTCAAATTTATCACAAATTCAGACTTTTTGCAAAATCTTAATTTGAGATGAGATTTCTACCTAAGATGTTTCGGGAGATTGGAGCCTGTTTGTATTACTGGAGCATGTGGGTTAATATATCACAGAGCTGGTATTCTACCTTGGTCACTCATTGGTAGCAAATTATTATGCCTGTCCACTTGGGAGCATATTGTGCCACTTCCACTTGGGAAGTATATTCCACCCATACTGTTGGCGGTGGCATAATAGTGTGTCTTTTACTTGTGAGCATATTGCGCCTCTACCACTGGAAAGAAAAATCGTACCTCGAACAATTGGGGGAGCATTATACATGTGCCATACATTTATATTGACTTATAATGAAGGCATTTATGATAAAAACTTGCTTATTAAAGTAAAAAGAAGCAGTTCAACCTGTTTTTCTCCTTCTTTTGAATGAAATATATGTCAACTGAATAAGATATTCAAAATCTAATGAATACAGCATTCATCTACAAATTATAGGAGGAAGGATGTTTGTATTATGTATTGTTATACTTTACCAAAGGGTAATACTCCCAATAGTGAATACTGTAAATAATTCTAAATATCTATTCAAAATCTTTCACAATAATTCATCTCTTTGGTGCAACAAAAATGTATCATGTTATATAATCTATAGAAAGATACAACCTTGTTGCACAAAAGGACAAATTATTGTTGCATTCCAATGTACGTACATGTACATCTCGTATTTGCATACCGAAGTAATGTATGTAAATGCGTCAATACGTGGAATCTTCTATTGTATATTCTTATGGGGATTAGAGTGTCATAGAGGGCATTTATGAGGCTGATGGCTGATAGATTTGTCATGGGATTATATATAAATGATATTTGATTTATCAATGCTATGAGACATTTAGCTATAACAAAATCAATGTAGATGAAGCTTTCTTATAGCTCTTATTGTCAGCAATGTATTGGTCATGAATGGTCAACCAATTTAGGATGTATCATACCATATTCTTCCGAGCATTGACCGTAACTTCTTTTAGTATCCAGAATTTTATTAACCAAAATTGTATGAACCTTGATTCATAATTTGTATAGTCCTATTCGATTTTTTCTGAAGTCTCCAGTAGGCAAATCAGGAAAGGTCGTATTCTTTCATTGCATTTTTGATGATTTTTTGCTTCTGACTAAATTCTTTGAATATTCTCTAGTCCTTTGCCTGCGACCTATATGCAGCTGTGTGCAATACTTGGGCAAATACAGTATGTTCATAACAAATCTACATACTGGTTTTACCTGATTTTAGGTAGTTCATGATAAGTGTGTACAACTCATGCATAATTCCACAGCTGGTCCCAACAAGTGAATTTGTCAACAACTACTTAATTCTAGTGGGAGAATCTTTATGACATATAAAAATGGCCAGAAATTATTTGCAAGCTTGCATATTCTTGCACTAAGAATGTTGCACAAAAGTGAGTAGATTATCACTAACTCATTTCACAGACCTGGTATGGTGATTACCATGGTTACGATGCAGCGATAAAGACACAACTATTCTAAACAAATAACTCAATAATATTAATAACAATAATGTCTTTTCGTTCTATGGATAACTGTGATAATTGGCTTACCAATTTTCATTATGGTCGGCAAAAACTGGTACGACAGTGCGTGATGTTTAAAGAGGCAATGATTTTTTATATCAACCCATTACTCAATAGACTCTTAATTAATCTATATACCTGCTGTGTGCTGATATGGCAAACTGCCATCTGTCACAGCTGTAGAATGTTACATTGCACCACTTTTCAGTCCCTTCAGAGGCTTGTATCTGGTTCCCATATTGTTAAGGCCAAACTCAAAATCAGCATAAGTCTCTTACAAAACTGAGACATTGAGTATCCTGCATTTCTTCCAAGCATTATACTGGTTTCCAGTTTTGTCAAATCAATACGAAACTGTAGTAAGGATTTTAAAAGCAATTTTTCCATGTAATGAAACAATGATTCTGTATCATTGAAATAATGCATCTGTTTAGCTAAAATTGCAGTAGAAGTACACTAGAAGTACGCTAAAATGTAGCAAAAGTGATAAAATGTATATTCATGGAGTAAAGGGTTAATAACCTAAACAAGAAACTGATAGATTGACTAATACCAGAAATAGGAACTATAATACACCCACTATTAATAACAACTTGATACCCTGATGCTATAATTATATACATGCTCAACTGTATTAATTATATCATATTAGGCATAAAAAACATTTGATTCTGATATCCCAAACAAACTTAAAGATTTAGTGCATTTCCTAATGTTTTATCGTGTTTGCAAAATATCTATATTTTCCTTATTTTTAATACATTTTGAGTAGTAGTTTACCCTAGTTTGTTAAAAAAATTAACCTACATACTTCATTTATTAATTTAAGGAGGGGCATTTTTCTAGAAACAAATATTTTTTAATGTTTTTGGCCTTACTGCAATTATGGTTATTGTCCATTATAGATCCACTTATCATGATTGATACTGATTGACACATGACATGATACCGGGCGATTATATACCTGATATGAATACATGATACAATATTATCTGGTATAATTGCTTATATAATCATAATCCAATAATTACTTCTTGTAATAAGAATAGTAAGGTAGTCAGTATTCTTAATTAACTAATTAACAGTAATTGTTATGTGGGAATTAATATAGTTTTAAATACTATTCAACACATCAGGGTGTATTTAAGAAATAATGAATATGTACCTGTAGTTTATCATTAAATAAAGTATAGTAACAATTTTTATTCAATTATAAAAAAAAAACAAGGAGGAAATACTGAGGAGAATTTTATTTTCCTATTTTATTAATGTAAAAAAGTTTCGAAATAAAAGGTAAAGTTTGTTTATTATAGTGTAACCCCTATTGAAAGGGCCAGTCAATTCTGACTTATGAGACACTTACGTATATTTCATGCTTACAGTACCTTCCCAAATCCCTTCTCGTAATGTCGGGCGCCTGGCAGAGATGGGCATTTGGTAACCATTAGTTTAACTAGCTGGCCCAGTCTCATCAGTTCCAACCTGGCTTCTGTAGAGTCCAATTTTATCCCTCTTCTGACACCATTGTTATGGGACAGGGTCAGAGCTGCACAAATTGTACTATAATAGCAGATCTGATTATTTTAACACTGCAGTAAAGTAGGTCTAGCAGTCTGCCACATGTAACAACGTCCCTATCCATTATTTGTAGAAAAGATATATTACAGGCAGATAGATTGCTTTCCCAGTTTCCAATTTTGTTCTTGGAAATTGAAGCAAATGTGAGCAGCGAGCATTTAATCAATGGCTACTCTAGAAATGAATAGTTTCACCAATTTGTGCACAATATATGGACTGTACTTAAAAGTTAATTGATTACTGGTCTTAGCCCATACCGAATGTGTCTGGTTTGGGAATGATGTGTTATATAATATCATAATTAAATAATTTAAATGTCAGTGGAACACATTTCTTAGAAAATTTACATATTTCAGATCATTTGAAAGTATTTATATTTTTTTGTAATTAATTAATTAGTAGCAATAATGAGTTCCGTTCCACCAGATGTGTTTGTTAATTGAAAGTAACAAGTGATAAATTAACTTAATTAATTTTACTGTTAGTGTTTCAACCTGTGTATTTATAAATTAATAAATGCAGAAAATAACCAGGGGTGGTATTTAATATTGATCTTACTTGACTTAAGGATAAGGGCAACCACCAATCAGATCACACTATATAAAAATCTTGGTCAGTAACAAAGTAACAGACAATATGATTGGCTACCTTTGTTCTCCAATTGAATAAGATCGATATTGACAGTTAGAGGCTTTTATATGATTGACTACCTATGTTCTCCAATTAAATAAGATCAATATTGAATACCCCTGGACAAGTTGTAGATTTTTCTCTTTAATATAGATTTCTATATCAAATTCATAAATTTGTAACTCTAATAGAATCCATACCCTGGAAACATTACAACAGATAGTTTAATCCTTCCTATCATGGTATGGTTCAATATCTTCGCATGTTGAGCAATATTTCAAATAATGATAACATTTTACAGAATGTGAAGAAGCTAGCAATTTGTCCCTTTGGTGCAACATGGTTAGGTCTCCATATACACTATATAGTCACATACAACCTTGTTGTGCCAAATGGATGGTTATTATAATTATTGTTGATCAATATGTCTGGTGTCCCCAAGCTATAAATTTATATTACTTTAATTAATTGACTAGTATGTGAATCCCCTTACTATAATCAGAATCATAAATCTATAATTAATGCTTATTAGTAATTTGTAAGATTATTCTTCAAAAATGGTGGATATTTTAAAACAAAGGATTTTATATTAGCCTTCATTTCTCTCAATGTAATTGCACACCTTGGATACCCCAGTTTGCAGGAATCGAAATCAATAAAATCATATTTTTGTGCAAGTCTTCATCTCTCTCAATGTTAATACATACAGACACTTTAGACATGAGTTTGTAGGAATGGAATCATAACTAAAATGCTATCATATAATACACTGTGGGCAATTATACAAATCATTACCAATTTGTCAGTAATTCAGTTTACATCAGAACTTTCTTGTTCTCCGATGTCTGACCCTGGAACAACAATTATATCTACTGCCTGGTTCAATCATTATCCTGAATCACGGACATGTATCAGAGTTGCCTTTCCTTTGATTGCATCATCCATCCTCATGTATACACATTATCCCATTATTCCTATCTCTACATACATAGGAACAAGATGTTTCCTCAGATTGTGCCTACATGATCATGGTGGTGATAATCTAAGTTGAAAGTAGATATTGTCGTTTGCTGGTACTTATAACCATGCATCATGTAGCTTATTATTTGTCCAATTTCTATCTTTTTCTCTTCATCCCCAGTGAGACATAACACTTCGTTAAGCTGCCCCGATCTTCTGCGGTTTTTCGTATTGGGACAGTCCCAAAGAATATCCCATGGTCGTTCGTTGTTATGTAACTGTTCTCCTTTATCAGTTGTTGATGGTCTTTACCCCTTTCAATTAAGCCATACACAGCTATAAGTTATCTTTTAAATATAATATAGTTACAACTCATTGTACCCTCCATGTCAGGGATCATTGTTAAATCTGGCAGGAAAGATACCAATGACCACTTTAGACTTTCTCAGTTAATCACCACATACTTATGACTGTCTCAGTTTATCGCAAACAACATCAACAACAGTTACTGATGTCATAGGTGTCTTGAATCTATGACATCTGAATCTCAGATTCTATGGACGTCCTGTTTCTATAGTAACGTTAACACAGAGTGGACAGGTCCTAGACTCCCCTGGTAGCCGTTTATTTATATTGACCAGTTTCTTCCTCTATGTACATGGTACTCCTCAAAGGAGCAACTCCCAGTTCTCCCAGTCAGAATTAACAAAAAGACAGATTGATGTCTAAGGAGTAATAATATTTGACAGAAGCTATTTAGATTATATCTTGTATTATTATGTAGATGTGACAATATATCTCTGTTACAAATCTAAAATCTCTGTATCAATCTGTCTGTATAGGTGAAGAAAAATCTTTGATCAAATAAATTCATGTAATTGACAAATTAAAGTCTGAACTCAGAATGATGCTTTTCTGCTGGCGTCTGCCCAAACCACTGGTTGAATTGAATCCGTCCCTTTGGCGGGACAAGGTAATATCTCTTGATATACTATATATTGAGTTACAACCTTGTTGCGCTGAAAGGAAATTATGTTTTTAAAAATCCAGGCACATCTAGCATCTTGAAATCTGTATGAATCATGCCATGATAATGATGATAAGAACTGCAGAGTTAAATGTACTTCCTGGTTCAATATCATTTGGTACAAATTTTAAAAGTCCGCTGTGAAATTAAATGTTTCTTAGATTATAGGATGGGGATAGTATCTGGAGTTTGTGATTCATCTTATGATGTAAATGTCTGGTTAGGACTTCATCTGTAAAAAAAATAATATGTTTACTTTAAAGTGTTCAATTTCACCTTGAACTTAGCCTAAATTTAAGCTGGTTGGAAATTTTATAAAAAATGATGAAACAATTTAGTGTTCCTTTGGTGCAACAAAGTTGTATCTCGCAATGTACTATGTAAAGAAATACAATCTTTTTGCGCCAAAGGGACAAAATATTTTGTTTGTGCATTTTATATTTTATCATGCATGGGGGTAGTTTTTTTGTCATACTTAAATTTATCAGACATAAAAGAGAGGTATTTAGATGTTTGTTATTATTTCTTCCTACTGTTTTGTCTCGATCATGAGCAGATGAACACTTGTTTACAAATATCTCACATCTGAAGAAATCTGATACCACTGCTTGATTGTTCTTCTGCAAAAACATATCATTGTATTGAATCGATTCGTAAACGAGAACTTCAATCCGTTAAGTAGATGTCAAGATATTCTTAACCGCTTTTGTTGTCAATTCCTGCTCATATCTTAACCGGCTTTTGTCATCTTTTTCTTGTTCAATAGTTGGCTGTGTTTGACTGTTCACTAAACTGGGTTGGTCATATAACTGCCTCGTAAAGTGACTAGGTCAACTTTCCAGCAAGAACATGTTCTGGACCAGACGTAAAACGTCAAACTCTTGACATGACTAATCAAACTATCCACAACCTTAAAAGGTTTGTGCTACATTTTAAAGCATAAAAATGTCATAATAGTTCAAACTTTATGTACACCACAATGTCACTTTTGTTGGAAATAGCCGTATTCTGGCATTAATATGACAACAGAGATTTTGTGCCGCATATTGCTACTTTTGGATCCCATTGCCTAAACAAAACTTTAAATAGCTCTGTCTAGTATTTTACCATACAACAGTCTGCTATCGGTAAGCGCTCACCAGTAGCATTAAAATTTTGCTTCTTGGGAGCAAGCTGTTTTCTTGGGAAGTGCCATTGAGTGTTTGTCTGCAACAATGTCTGATACACTCAAATGACTCTGTGGTCCAGTGGTTATTTCCCTTGATAGATAAGAATCCTCTTTGTACCAATAACAATGAGTGAATGAGTTTTTCTCTTGTTTCTTGTTATTTAAATGGCAGGAAGCTCTTTACAACTTATTCAAACAATCCTGTTTTTACCGGTACCTGTTTAAAACCTGTAGGTGTGTCTAAATGTTTTATTCTTTTGATATTTTGATGACAAAATCTACTGTTTAATTTTGTGGATCTGCTACCTAAAAACTAGGATGCTGATACAGGATTCTCAGCAAACATGTATTAAAACACGGAAATAAAAAAATATATTTACCTTTTCATGAATTTATAGGGTTCCTGGGTACATTATTTGGTGCCTAACAATGTGAAATGTGCATTTTTGTTTCAATAAATGAGTAAATTATAGAGAATTCCTTGCAAAGTCCTAAATCAATCATAAAAATGCACGTTTCTTTATTAGTTTTATATTGAAACCTTGATTTATTTTTTGCACAAAACATGCAGGCTGTCTGGTGCTGGGGAAATTGCAGAAATAATGGATTTTGCAAGTCTGCACTGTAAATGATGCAATAAAATTAAAATCAATTACTGAATTAGTATCATTAGCTTCATCAGACAAAGTTGTAACCTTGACTTGAGTTTTAGCTCACTCGCTTGAGTTGGTTTTTACACACCTGATTGGTTTTTAGCTCACTTCTTGAGTTGTTTTTTACTCACCTGATTGGTTTTTAGCTCACATGAGTTGTTTTTTACACACCTGATTGGTTTTTAGCTCACTTCTTGAGTTGTTTTTTACTCACCTGAATGGTTTTTAGCTCACATGAGTTGTTTTTTACACACCTGATTGGTTTTTAGCTCACTTCTTGAGTTGTTTTTTACTCACCTGATTAGTTTTTAGCTCACATGAGTTGTTTTTTACACACCTGATTGGTTTTTAGCTCACTTCTTGAGTTGTTTTTTACTCACCTGAATGGTTTTTAGCTCTCCTGGGCAAGGATTTGAGAGTGGAAGGCTAATGATGAACTTATTAGATCCTCACCTGGGATGTTAACACGACAATTCTCTATCAATGCATAAAGGCTAAAAACAAAAATATTTGGTCCAAATAAGGATCGAAGGAGACATACTTTTTGCATTAATACTGTGAAGCAACTCTCCAGCTGCCCAAGATTACTTGCTCCTCCTAAATTCTCTTCAGTGGCAAGTATCCATTACAGTTACAAGTTAGGTTGGCAAATGCTATAATGGTGTCTTCATTCTTTGTCTTAATCTTTATCTACACCATACTAACCTACTTCTAGCGCATACAGCAGGCAGACTTTGCAGGCAAATAGTTTCTGGGCTCCTATGTACATTTTGCTTCATTTAATTAAAATCACATTTTTACATTGATTGCAAGGAAATGTGCCTAGAACAGCTTCCCGAGGATTGAAGCACTTCTGTCAGTTCTGTCAGTTAACAAATGTCAACAGTTCATCGCAGCAAGTTCCAACGTTACACAAATCTTCTCTACAATAATTAAAATGTTATTGTCACTACGTCGGAATCGTTACCCGGTAATTAAAATGTTATTGTCTGTATGCTAGATCCGTTACCCAGAGATGTCTGTGTCTGAAGTAGGACATTGAAGGAGTCAGTAATCACACAGTGCTGTAACCTTGCATTGATCAATTACTTACCCGCACCGTACCGAGGAATCCATTATCAAGACATGCAACATTAGCCAGTGCTACAGTCACTTGAACTCTAGTAATATGCTGAACTACATTATACAACCACCCGCAATGCTGATTGAAACAACGTTTGATCGTTTATTGGTCATTAGGTGGAAACCTATTGTCATTTACGCTTGCTTGTTATCCATAGATCTCGGAGAAAAGATCCCCTGTGAAGACTTTGAGATGTTGACATTTCTCTCACATGTCAATATGTTAATCATTTGTCCTTGTTTCAACTCTCGGGTTTATTATATTGATGGAGTCAATTAAGGCCAATTAAATTCAATTATTAGGTTTTAAGAGTTTTTAACTGATCAAGACAAGTGTGTGATTCAGAGATGGCACAGTTTCTGTTTGTCATTTAATGACATCATTTTGTGCTGTGTCATCATTAAATTTTTGTGCCAATATCAACAAAGGTCAAGCATTGTAATAGACCATGGTGTATCATATGGTTATAGACCTTATTCAGCCATGGTTGTATTTGGCCATGGTCCACTATGGTCCTTTTTAATACAACCATGGTTGTTGATGGTGCCAATTGTTGTTGATGTTAAAACCTTGGTCAACCATTGTTAACCATGGGTAATATTATCCTGGTTAACCTTGGTTGGTACTGGTTATTTTCGCAGGGAATGTCCTCACTGTGTTTAGGATCATATCATCATTTAATGTCAAATCATTTTTGGTGTCAGTCTTCATTTATTGCAATGTTGTCATTGATTGACTTATTTCAACAAATTTATTGTCACCCTCTGTCTCAAATTTGTTGATGGTATTGAATATTGAACCTGCAACCATAATGCCACTGGGGTATCTGTCACTCTACTGACATGTCTTTCCTTTATGACCTAATTAATAACTTCAGTCATATTATTTTAAAAGTTGAGACTGTTCATCACTTAAGATGATTAGGTATCAGATGTTTGCATCATGTTACAGAGCGATAACCCTTGCATGGCATACTGACAGATATGGCTTTAATCTCTCCAATCAATACTCTAGTTTGAATTCCATAAAATACATCTTCCGTGAACGCTAAATGGATGCAGCTTGAAAAGAATGCTGTGTTTAAAATGTTGTGTTTCTCTGTTGGACATTTTAACAACTATCACAACAGCCTGCCACCTGAACCATTCAAACATAACCAGAGCAAGAGTTGCAGCAGGCAAGAACAAATCGCAAACATTATGACATACTTTGACAACATGACATTACAATTTGACGTGTGAACTAAAAGCAAAAAAATAACAACAAATGAAAATCTTATGTTTGGGAAATAATATGTAAAAATAGACAATGTTTGCCTGAAATAATCTCTTTTTTTTTCAAATTGACAAACATTTTCGTTAATTTATGTTAAATAAATATGACATAGAAACCTGTCAATAAGTTATATGCTTCTAAGTGTTCATCAGCACGAAATACTCCGTTTGAAAAGATTTTTTTTAAATGGTGGCCATCTTGGTGGCCCTCTTGGATTTTAGGCCCTTGTCCCGGATATGGCAACTAAGACGTGCTGTTCTGAAAAGTACATACTTTGCTCCTACTTGTGGTATAATTATTTTATCCGGGCTCAAAAAATTAAATAAAAGTACCCTGGCTCTTGGACCATTATCACACATGACAAGGACAATCAGCAAAGCATCACCAAACAAAAACAGTATACCTTGTACATGACTTCTTGAAAGTTCTAAATAAAGAAGCAGCCTTTTGCTGAATTACAAAGTTGCAAACGTTTAGAGATGCACACATTCAAAATGAACTGGGATGAACAAAATAGCACAGTCAGTGACAACGTATTTTTGTAACTTTCCTTATTCACCTTTCACCCGAGACTGTGTCAATTGTACTTGTGATTTATATCTATTATTATTTTTTTATTGACTATGATAGCAGCTTTAAAGCCATCTTCTCCTCGCTCCATCTAGTTCTCTGATAACACACATTTTGTGAAAAGAATCTTTACAAGAAAAATTGTGTTTGTGCTATAGTATTGATTGGCTTTGGTTTGTCAATAGGTTTAATTGTTGCATAATTCTCCTTACTGTCATCTGTGTGATTTACTGGAGACCAGATTTCCAATCGTGGACATAGAAACCTGATCTTGATGTATCAGCCCTCGGGTAGTACTGGCTCAATAGTTGTAGTAACCGATATGGCAATTTTCCAAGAACAATATTCGCTGAATCAGCATTTTCCAGACTTAATGCATCGTTTCAATATTTACGCATAAGGCTGTAGGCGATATTGATAATTACGAATTGCTGATGGTTGCTGTTAATTTGTAGCTCAATACACTCAGATTTTCTGACCAATAATATGTTTATGTGTTACAATATATTAATATAGTTATTTAATTACTAGTAAGTAATGCTGCAATTTGTAAAATCCAATGCTGGGTTATGTATTTATATACCCCAGATTCCAAGTATATCAGTGCTTAATGCCATACGGTTGGTCCTTTCTTTGACAAAATTTGTTGGCACTTTGATTTCTTGGATGCAGGTCCGATTTTAAAGAAACATCACAAAATAAAGATTCTTAAGTACCAAGAAATAAAGGTTCTCATCAATTTTCACTGAGTTTATGCCCTTTTCATTTTTGTTATAATAATTATTATAATAATAATAATAATAATAATGACTTTATTTTACGAGGTTAACACATTTGCATAAAAACACAATCTTCCCTGCAGACCTCAACAATCTTCCATGCGGACCTGTTCAGTTGTGCTAATCCATTCAGTTACTTCTAATGAATCTTCAAATGACTCGATAAAGCTAAACGTAAACTGTGTAAGGCAATATCTAAGGGTATTCGTCATCTGTGATTCGTTCTTGTGGTATAAAAATTTGTTTCGAATCTTTAAAGATGAGATTTAAGTATAGAATAAGTATCATTGTTCCTCTTAGGCAGTTTTTCCTGAATACAAATGCATATCAGCGTTTTGTGGAAATGTGGATAAAATTTGTACAAAGTGGTCACATGATTTGCACAAAATAGCCGCGGAATTTGAGCAAAATGGCTGCATAATTTGAGCAAAATGGTCGAAAATGTGAGCAAAATATCCACTTACGGTAATTTTAACAAAATGGCCGTAAAATGGGTACTGGATTTTCCAAAATGACTCCTGGAGAGCATATCAGTGCTTTAGTTACAAAAGAAGCTAAAATAGCTCTGTATGAAAATGAGATTGTCTGTTTGAAATGTTGATTGCTAATTATGAACAGTAACGAATACTTGCCTTGGTGACCTATATTCACAATGAGTATGTGCATAGAAGTAATTTCAATTATAGGAGAAAATCTATCCCCAAGCATGTGGTAACTGTTTTGTACCGGCAATATGTGCCTGTTTCATCATAATAATATGACACTTGAGGGAAATGGCTACAGTAAAGGTGTGGTTTATAGACTCTTTTAGATTGGAGCTTTGACATAATGACAAGAGCTTCTATTCACTTTGAAAGGTTGTCTTTGTCTGTACAAAAGATCTGTAAGTACAAAAACCATGAGTTCGCAATGAACAATGAATTGAAATTGAACTTCCTGCCAAGCATCTTGCTATATTAGTTTTCATAAAACCTACACCTTTAAATAGAATTTCCTACAAAGTTGCTATGACAATTATGAAGTTCTTAGAAATAATGGATACAGTTTTATGTGTTTATATGCAAACTTATTAGTTACAGGAAATTCCCTTACACTCAATGTGTCAGTACATGTGACTACCTGTTTGATTGTGCTGATCAAATTTGATTATAATGTAATGAATTTGAAAAGATACAATGAGTCGGAAAAGATACTATGGGTCTCAATGGACAATGAGTCTGAAAAACCATGATAAAAAGTGTGAAGCAGATACAATGAGTCTTAAATCTTAAAAGTCCAAATTGATCATTGTCACATTGACTTTTAATAAATACGAGATACATGTATTTCTGCACTACATTCAATGCCAAACAGACTGTGAATGACAGACACACTGTGAGTGACAGACACAGTAGCAGATTAATTGTCCTGATTGTCGACTTCTGTAACATTACTGACGTCACTGCAAACAGTTGACAATAGATAAATCTATTATCATTGCTATCAGAAACTGTAAAAGTTGGGAAAGAATGTGAGATTGTATTTAGATTATATTCACCATAGTGTGGCAGTGATGGGTGATGACAAATATGGCAAATATCCTTCAGTACTGATGCCAGATATAATTGTCTCCTGCTCTCTTCATTAAACCTGGAGTTATCACATTATTCTGTATATAGGTAAAATAATGTCAAACTTGTGAGGAATTCTGGTGGGAAATCATCACTTACTTCCCTGGTTGTGTATGTGTGTGTATGTCTAAATATAGCCATGCCAGGTAGTGCCAACACTACAGTAGATTGAGAATATCTCTTTGTCTATATGAAGGTGAAACAAGACTTAACCTGGGTGTAGCCCTTTACTCCATCGGGAGGCTTTTAGATGCCACAAACCTATCTCCATGCTGACATGTTGCAACACATTTTCTAAACACCCATGCAGATGACTACCTGAAACATAGTAATTCAAGGTCAAGGACGGTCAGCAAAGGCTATCATATAAGTTTTAGTAGGGTGAACCTTCAGCATACATGATCTCTAAACCATCCAACCCCTACTCGAGCCAAAGCATGGAGAGTTCTAAGGAATGGTAGCAGAAACTGAATGCATTTGGATGGCCAAATAAAGACAAATCAAGGCTACATAATTCTACAATTTCTCAGAAACTAAAGACCTTTTTCCTGGAAATTTACTTTCCAAAAATAGCTGTTATATGTAATGAATCACATTGTTTCTTTTGTCTTATCTAACTGATATGAAATGTAATTTATAACAATGTATTTTATTGTTGTATTAAATGTCATATTCAATTATTTAATATTAATAAATCAGTATTACTTCTATGACATTTTGGTTTTAATGAGTTGAGTCTGATTCAGGTTGATTTATTCTGACAATTTCATTTATAAATACAATAGTTAGGTACCTATTTGTGAACTCTGTTATGTGAAGTCCATTAATAAGGGTATATGTATACCTCAAATAGCCTGAAGTATATTGTCCATTAACATTCTGATATTATTGAATAATTGTTTGTGTTTTCGGCTGAAGAGTCCATTTAAGTCTTACTGATCAGTTTCAAGCAAATTAGGTTGCCATGTTTTCCATTGACCCCTGACTTATTATTCTGAAAAAAAACTAGTTATATTCAGTTTTTTAATTCACCCTGCAAAAGTATGTCAAAGTTGAAAATGACTTTTTGAGGAGTTGATTCTCGGAAAAGGAGTTACATTCTCTGTTGAGATGCCACCACTCTGTTGTATTGTACTTTCTTTTAAGCAATTCAGTCAATTTTAATTTGTAATGGCTGAGTTGTAATTAAAGCACTTTTGGGAGCATACACTTGTTGAAGCCTCGAATAGAGCTGTCATTGGAAACAACTCATATTTTGACATAGTTTTGACATAAGATATTAATGTGTACTCTTGGTATAATTAATACATATTTTTTAATATATCATATTATGACATAGATTTGACGTAAGTTATAAGACGTACTCTTGGTATGATGCTAAGAATTAATACCAAATTTTTTATTATATCATACTATAACATAGTTATGACGTAAGATATTGTGTACTTTTGGTATAATGGAAAGCATTAATTCTTATTTTTTACGCTGATTGACTTAAGGAATGGACATGTTCATTAATAAGCAAATACTTGCTGTCAGTACCAGACTGGTTAGATGTTCCTTACATCTGATGTTTTGTGGGTAATTAGTCTGGTACATGTTTATGTCATATGTAGAATGTAGAACAATTTAATTAAGTAGAGAAGTTTATGTTAGCTGATAAAGGGGGACCACCATGTTTTTACTGTCTAATACAAGATACTGGCGGTTTGTAACAAGTTCTTAATCATTTTGGTATATGTACAGTAAATCCTCTCCAGAGCAAGGCACAGTGGTCTAGTGGTAAGACGCTAGACTCCTGATCGAGAGGTCCCGGGTTCGATTCTCGGCCGGGACACTTGGTCATTTCAGAAACGCTATTAAGTGTTTCCCACCTAACTAGAGATTATCCTGGTAGGTAACCCAGAAGTAGTCTCGCGTGTATCGGTGCTTTACACCGGGCACATTAAAGAACCAAGGAATCTATTCGAAACGAGCTAGGGTATCGCACCCGGATTCCTTGTATCACACCTCTGTCTCTAATATTTGCGATAATGCCCCAGAGTGGGTCCTGCAAATTAAATGGAAGAAAGCAAGAGCAACACCCTTTGGGAAACACAAAAGTTGGCTGTTATACAGATGCATGCTTGTTCAACCAGTGTATTTTTCATCTGGAATATAGTGTGGAGACTTGACTAACCACTGAATTATGAGGATGTACAAGTGTTGCTGCACTGGGGAGATAAAATTTATAGCAAATGGTAACTTCTGGAACAAAAATTGGGTTGCTCAAGACTGTTGGTTGCTTTGTGGAGGGACTGGCCTTTCTGGAGATGCTGCACTCAGTGCACTGTACATTTTTGGTATCCCAGAACTGTTTGAATTCTAGTGGATACTCTCAGTGACATATATTTCAATAGAACTTGAATAGCAATTTGCAGTATGTAAATCTTAGTTTTCCACATTTGGAAAAACCTTTAACTTCATAGATTTTGTGTGCCATGCTTAAATCTTAAAAGCTGCTTACAGGACATAACAACTTGGGGGATCTTTAATAAATTTGTACTTGATAGCTTGCATATGCAACTCACATAATTTATTTTTGAATTCAGTAATTTCAGTTAATAGTTGGTATTACTTTTCGAAAGCTTTCGCTCAGGATTATTCTTAATTATGCAGGATAAATAAGTGGCAATTCATAATGATGTGTAAGCTGCATTTACCTGTAAAAGGATTAGAAAAAAACTGATGCAATGCTTATGAATGCTAATGCAGTTGCTAATGCCAATGTGAATGCTAATTGATCAATTTAATCTAATATTTTATAATATAATCAATGGCTGAATGTTATTCATGTTGCTGTATTAATTGATGCTCCATAAAATAGACTTACTTTACCGCCATGCTGAAATGTATGCATACATTAATTGTCCGCCATTTTTTCCTCATTTTTAATCCCCAAAAAAATCTGTAACAGTCTTGCTGATTTGAATGTCGTCTCTGTTGTCTGGCATTTATTATGCATGGAATAATTATAAACTCGGGTATATATCCTAGATTTATGATTATAATATGAAATCTCCTCTGTGTGATGTACGAGATGTCCCACGTTTGCCCTATTCATGGTGCCATGTTTACGAGAATGTTAACATAAAACCTAATATGATGTATCAGCTTAAAAATGTTGAATGATTGACAAATGTTGGTATTGCACATTTTGCTGAATTTGATGTAATAGCTGTATTAATCTTCATTTCTTAACCCTCATCTCAATGCGCCCACATTGTCGTTCCCCATCAGCATACAGTCAAGTGCCTTTAATCCATTACTCCATGGTAACCCCACTTCAGGACCAATCAGCATAAAGCTATCTGTCATTTATGCGTAACTGCAGGAGATCTTCTTTTCACAGCCCATCTGTATGCATCTATGTCTCATATATAATTATGCCTGACATATTTCAGCAGAAAGCTGACTGGCAAATAAAGGCTTTGCTTTCCATATGTTACAGTGCTTTAGGAAATTTTCAACTTAATAAATGTTGTGCTATGCTCATAATTTTTGTTTTACATATTGTAAATTATTATGGAGAAATTGATTGGTCTGTAAGATTGGCTCCGTTTATAAGTCCGAAAAATGTGTTAGTCATGTGGTCCCGGTGTTTCATAGATTCACACATAATTCTGATTCCTAACATTTTAAAAGATTTGTTGAAGTGTACGGACAAATATGGAAATGAGGATTTTTTTTGCTGTGGTGTTACATTCTCTTGACTTTAATTCAGCAGTTTACATGAGTTCATGCATGATTCAGTGACATTTCTCATAGAACCAAATTATGCAGGTTTTTAATTACAGTATAACCTCCGCAGAGCAACATCTGGCGGAAACCGGAAAAAGTGTTGCTCTGCAGAGGTGTTGCTCTGCAGAGGTGTTGCTCTGCAGAGGTTCTTGATTTTTCGGACATGAGTTAAGTCCCTTGTCGTTGTGTTTGCAAGGTACATAGTTATGTACATGTGATTTGTTTTACATTGTATGTGACTATACTGTAGTATATTCATATTGAGTTGTTGCATATATTTGTACATAATAAATTTAATATTATGATAATAATATGTTTATAGGAAATATCTTTGCAACTGCATTGATGTAGTTTGCTGGCTGATCTAAGACTTATTATTTCACGAGTAAACGCAATTAACCTTACTCAATTAGCTACCAGCATAAAGAGACGGCGAGATGAATACGCAAACGTCCCAATTATACAATTATGAAATAATTGAGAAAGACAACGTTTTAATCTTCAAACACCGTTACACAATAATAAGGCTGCCTTTATGCAACAAACATGCATAGATCTACATCGTACAGGAGTTGACACAATTAATCCAAAATCAATAGCTATAGTAATTTACCTGATAATTATAACACCTATTAAACCTCTCCATTGTAATCTCCGTAAATTTAGCGCTAATTGTACACATTGTACAATGCACATCCGATTTACAAACAATCCTAACGTGTTAACTTTTGAAGATCTTACACACGCGTTTATGCTGTGTTCTAAAAATAGATCGCACCTGTCGTTGCTCAGAGGTTAAAGTCAAGGGAGGGAACGCATTTTGACTGCCGTTTGCCGCTCTACGGAGTTGTCGCTCTTTAGAGGTTGAAATAAGAGTAAAAACGATTGGGGGAAATAAAAGTGTCGCTTCTCGGAGGTTGTCGCTTCTCAGAGGTGCCGTTTCGGGAGGTTATACTGTACTGTAAAAACCACAAAGCAGACAGCTCACAGAAAGGACCCAATGCCTTAAATTAAGTTTAAGATGTGTTGGTCTACATTTGCCATAGTAGTTCAGTAACTGTTTTACAGAACAGACCAAGGCAATGCCTTAAATTAAGTTTTAGATGTGTTGGTCTACATTTGCTTTAGTAGTTCGGTAACCGTTTTACAGAACAGACCAAGGCTATGCCTTAAATTAAGTTTTAGATGTGTTGGTCTACATTTGCTTGACTAGTTCGGTAACTGTTTTACGGAACAGACCAAGGCAATGCCTTAAATTAAGTTTTAGATGTGTTGGTCTACATTTGCTTGACTAGTTCGGTAACTGTTTTACAGAACAGACGATGGCAATGCCTTAAATTAAGTTTAAGATGTGTTGGTCTACATTTGCTTGACTAGTTTGGTAACTGTTTTACAGAACAGACCAAGGCAATGCCTTAAATTAAGTTATAGATGTGTTGGTCTACATTTGCTTGACTAGTTCGGTAACTGTTTTACAGAACAGACCATGGCAATGCCTTAAATTAAGTTTAAGATGTGTTGGTCTACATTTGCTTGACTAGTTCGGTAACTGTTTTACAGAACAGACCATGGCAATGCCTTAAATTAAGTTTTAGGTGTGTTGGTCTACATTTGCTTGACTAGTTCGGTAACTGTTTTACAGAACAGACCAAGGCAATGCCTTAAATTAAGTTTTAGATGTGTTGGTCTACATTTGCTTGACTAGTTCGGTAACTGTTTTACAGAACAGACCATGGCAATGCCTTAAATTAAGTTTTAGATGTGTTGGTCTACATTTGCTTGACTAGTTCGGTAACTGTTGTACAATAGTATAAAATATATAAATCCATCACTCGAATGTGGGTTTGCTTCTTTAATTAAATGTTCCATTACCTGAAGTCACATAAAATATTTTCTAGACTTCCTGTTGACATTTAACATGTTGTGTATCAATGGATCCCATCATTGTGAATCTCAGATACACTGTCAGAGATATCCTTATTTACAATTCAGAGAATTGTTCAACTTTGATTCTTGAAATTTTCAACTTTGATTCTTGATTTTTTTTAACTTTGTTTCTTGAATTTTTCAATTTTGTTTCTTGATTTATTCAAAGAAGAATAATAAGAATAAGTCTGACCTTATTTTACTTGAACTAGAGGAACTTCAGTGCCTCTAACACCCTGGTAACGTTGCTTTGGGTCTTCAGTCCTGACCTTAATGAGGATGCACCAGAGTTCATTAGGTGCCTCAAACAGGTAGAATGGCTCCAACTAATTTACCGGTCCAAAGGCTGTTGGACCCATTAACGTTCTACTGTATGTATGCCTTCTTGTAATTCTTATTAATTTTTCAACCTGACTTTTTTTATTTTTTTTATTTTGACAAGTTTATTAAGATTAAAAGGTTGCTGTCCACTGTGTATTATATATGGGGAGATATTATCTCTTATAGATATAAAATGGTCTCAAAGACACAATAAGGTGAACAGTGGATCTGTAGAGCGCACTAATTGCACACTTTTAAATTGCTGGGGAATCAATACAGTCTGCTTGTTAGGTAGTTTAATGAAATAAGTGACCAGGGAACTCTCACTGAAATCTCAGAAATATACTGGTATACTGGCAATACAACGTAGCAATACCTGCCAAGTACTCCTATTAAAGTGGAGTTACTCCTATTTTCATTGTTAATTTTTGGTTTTCCAAGTTCACCTAACTTTGAACAAAGTAAAATTTGATTTATTTTATGATCTTCTGTCCCATATTTATAACTACTAGAATTAATACATTCCTTGTTTATGCATCTAAATCCCCTTTAAATCACATTTAAGTGCATCTTGTGACATGTTTTGCTTTATCACTCCTATTTTTGATTTAACTAGCTGGACAGGTATGCATGTTAAACTTCATGGAAGCTCTCTGTCTGACTTAGAACTCAGTATAAATATAGAGTTTCAGTATAACATAAAACATGTCATTAACTTTATTAAATAAATATCTGGAAAAAATCAACCCTTGTATACAAGCGCGCCTTATATTGTTGCACACCCTATATTTTATATTGATAATTGTTCATATTTATGCCAAGAATTCTCCTTTTCATTTTTCCAGCTATTTCTATTTTGATTGCAAACATTTTACAATATTTATCCAAAAGAGTTGTTTTAAGTCATAAAAATGGTCGCTCAGAGTCAGGGGCCTTATTCAGCAATGTTATTTCTAAGTCTATAATTCAGACAAACTCTCAGGTTGTTGTAAATGCACCGATTTTGATATAAATTGCTATGCATGTTCAGTGGGTAACAACAAATAATAAAAGAAATTTTCACACAGTTAAATCTGATTGTAAAGAAATGGCAGTGATTATAAATGTTGTCAATTTTAAGTCTAAGTCTGAGTTTCAGTCTTACAATGTTAGTAAATAATCCCCCAGAAGTCATAGGCAGATCTGCCTGTTAAAAAATGAATGACCGCATTTGACTGTATCAGTTAATTCAACCAAACCTTCATGTAAATCTTTTACTCAGTAATAAATCTTTCTTCTTTGTATATTTTCAGATTATCCAATGATAGCATTCAACGAACTGATGGTAAAGGGAAGTAATTCAGTTTCACTCGTGCTTTGCTTCAATACAGTATTGTCTCCCTTGCCAAAAATGAGAAAATATCCACTGGATTGTAGGGAAATGTGATCCACTAGAGAACATTCAGCACACACATATCATTATGCATTCACATATCGTCCCTTTGGTGCGACAAGGTTGTATCTCACTATTTAGTACATTGATATAAATTAACAAAGAAACCAAACACAGGTAAGTGTATCAGTGATAACAAAAAAAAAAAATCTTTTGTAAAATTTGTATTTTGCTTTATAGAAAATATTAATTTTCCAAAAAAAAATTTTTTTTAGTCTTTTAATATCAATGATATTTACCTGTGACACCAAAGTGTTAATGTAGCTACATGATTAACACAGGTTAAGGCTAGCATCATTTTATTAAGACCCACATTTCAGTTTTTATAAAGCGTTCATCAGGGTATATATATTATGAATTTTATTCCAGGAGCTTATACATGACTATAGTAAGATACAACCTTGTTGCACCAAATGGATAATATGACTTATTTTACGGAAGAACATATCGCATTTTTGTACAAATCATCATTGTGGTTGTTAATACATGTACATTTGTACTTCAGTATAAGTTTGGACATTAGAACTGATTGATTAACTACAACGTTGAGAATTATATGTTTTATGAAATCCACGGTCATATCCTATTTGTTATATCTACATTCTATGTGTTTGTAGTGTCTATTATAATGTTTGTTAGAAATGTATGAAATTTTTGTTGAGATATCCCTTGTTTGCTTGATAGCTATGTGTATGTCTGTACATGGGAAATTGCTTTCTTTTTATACTCACCATGTCTTGGACAGAACACCAGGCCCCATTCTCCAGCAGCATCTCAAGTAGGAATCTCATCGATTCTCAAATTCAGATTTTTTCTAAATCAAAAGTCTGTATTTGAGAAACATCTGAGATTCAAGCTCTTTAAATTTTCTGTAGAAAAAAACTATGAGTAGCACTTTATGTTTTGTGATGTAAATTTTGAGTTCAGTCTTGCAAGGATATTATCTAAATGACTCATGACAAAACTTGAGATGAGATTTAACTCAGATTGAGATATTTAGGGAGACAGGGCCTTGTCTGTTTCCAGTCAATCTTGTTTTACCTATTCATCAATAGCATACCTCTATTTAATTTTGGTGGTGACAAATACTTCTCTGAGTTACAGTTAAATTTGTATTTAAAATAAAGTTAGGCAGTTATTTGTATGAGAGCTTTTGATAGATTCTTTTTCTTACTTAGTATTTATTCATTTTTCCTCTTTGTGGTTTTGGACAGATTTCTTAGACTGTATACATGTGCCTTAATAAATGATCTTGCAAGTCTTTTGATAAACATATTTGATAAATAAACCCGAGACAGTAATTGCTTCGGTGCTTTTTTGTCTCTGGACATTGCCCGTTGATGAACAATTAAGGAAATGTTTACAGAAATCTAATTATCCAGTACTAAAATATGGGTAAATTTCTGAAAAGAAAGATTATTTTTATTCTATTATTTATTCTATATCAATGTTACATTATGGGTATTAACAAATATTTTGTAAATCATGGTATACTTAAAATAGATTTGCTATTTTCATTTTATATACCAGTAGACTGATTGAATTTGTACATGACAAACATTGTAGATTTCGCATTATGCAACGTTGTAGTTGTACATGTGTGTTACATGTCTTCCCTGTCAGGTTAATATATCGATGGCTTAGAATTAGAAGGTCGTAACTCCCAAATCAATATTTTGAGAAAACACGGAAAACCTGTCTGACATTTAGTCTTTACTTATGGTAAAACAAACTTTTACAACTTCATTTTGGTCAACATGACAAGTTCAGATTTTTATGAAAATGGGCTCATAAGAAGGCCTTGTGATGCTTATTCTAAATATGTACGAATCTTAAAAGGTTGTATGTGGCACTTACGACCTTCTAATTCTAAGCCATCGAAATGTCTACCCTGTATTACTGGTATTGTGATGGATGTTTGTTTAAGGTGACATCATTCTGTTCAAACTCTGTTTAAACATGAGATGTGTCTCAACGATAGCATGTTCTTCAGTAGATTTTGTCTATAGCCTTACTATAGCCCTATAGGCTGATGTCAGAACTATACAGCTCTGTAGTTTGTTACAATAGGAGTGGGCTTTCAATGGCAGCCCTTTAAGACGCTACAACAGTAGTTACAAAAGGAGTCCCATATCAATAACAGCCCTATATAAGTTTACAGCATGAGTTGCACCTCATTAATGGCCAATTAACCATAATGCACTTGAAGAGACCCAAGTACTGTTGTAACGTCCCATAGATCTCTCATGGAGGCACAATTCATGTTTGTAACAGAGTTTTAAGGGGATGGATAAGGTGCTAGCTGTTACTATTGAGTTGTAAGAAAATGGATAATTACTGAAAAACATTCAATGAAAGTATGTTAATCGTGTGCTGAATATTTCTAATAAGGCTTATAAGTATAAGCTAAAATCATGGTACATAAAACTCTGTCAAAAGTAATTACCATACATGTTTATTACATTGTAGTAAAGCTTATTTTCACTTGTATACCCTTTATGATTATACTTGTTAATAAAATTATGTAGGAAAAACATTTTTAGTTCACATGAGCTTGACGAGCCCAATGGTAGCATTTTAGGATCATTGAATATCCGATACCCATTCATTATCTACAGTTTGTCTATTCATGACACTTGTTCACAATATATACTGAGTTACAAAAGTTCCGCATCCAATATTCGGTGTGTCTTTTTTACTAGAATCTCCAACTTATTTATGATAATTCAAGTGTGCATGTGTAGAGCGATGTGTACTTGATATAAATCCAGGACAGTTATCGATGTGAAAATATTTATCGATCCATAATAAAACCACATGTGACACCACCCCAAGATTCCAAAGTACACACAAAGATAAACTACTATTTTGTAGTGGAAGGGAGGTAATAAATACCGAAAATTATCTCTTTTTGACCATAGACAATTATTGATGTTGCAATAGAGTCTGTACAACAGGCCAGATTTTAAGAAACAACCTCCTTGACATAATAGACGCAGCATTAAAGCAAGTTTCCCATAAGTTTAATGTTGGGTGGACTACAATTAAGCTACAACAATGCCGTTGTTCTTGGTTCAAAAATATAGCAGCATTACCTGTCTAGGTAAGCCGCATTGACCCTTGACCTGTTGTCACGTGGTACGTCATATACAATTTTTTTCGGATGGAGATGATACAACAGTCTTATTATGATAGAGACATGTCAATTTAATTCGACACAATGTATTGTTAGTGAAACACCAGCTTCTAGCGTCTTATATACACAAGTTGTTCAACATTATCCATTTTTGTAATCAAATTAAGCGTACATTTTGAACTTATTTGACTAACTTATTGTGTTTTTTCGTAACACAGACACGATGCAAGTAAATTGGAAGTGAAAATAAAGTCGAAAATGAAGAACCCAAATTATGCGCGCTTAAATAGACGTTTTTACCATTTGCGATAGTGTGATCATTCAAGCGTGACGAAATCCAACGGAAATAGTTTCAACATAAACACTAAGGGTACGCAAATGGACAGTGTTCCTAAAAAGTTATTTTAAGTTAACTATTCAAAGAAAAATAATTCTTTAATTAAGATGCAGAACTTTTGGAACTCAGTATATGTCTCTATACAATCTAGGCCAAGTGCAAGACTTGGTCATCTGTGATATAAACTATGTCTCCTGGCCATATCAAGGAAAACCCCTAGTAACACTCTTGAGGTCATTGTTTTAAACTAATATTTATAAAACCAAGTCACAATATTTATCCCTAAAATGTAGGCAGAGTTTACATTTTGGGTCCTCTGTGATACAATAAGACTGGATATAGTTTCCATAAGCAATTGACATTACTTTGTTTAATAATCTTGTGCCATCTTGGACAAATAGTCTGCTTTAGTGTAGATTTTTTATATATTTTTCTCTGTGCGTGTTAAGTTGAATGCCATATTGGTCTGTGATCATGCATGCTACACGTACAATTGTCCATCATGTACCAGTATTGAATGTTTTGAAGCATTGATTTCTGTTTCATTTTCCCTTCCTTTGCTTCACAAGTTGAACAGTTCACTGGTATGTTCAACATAAAGAAAGATTTGAGTGTGATCATTGAGGCTTGCACGCGCCTTTTATTTTCCTAAGTCCTTGAATACTGGCTGGCAGGTGATGTGTGCAACCACTGTGAATGCTCATGTGATCAGTTTATGATTAACTTAAGCTTAATAGTAACAGTCTGTAGCTGTACTTCATATACATAGAGTGATTAAAATCATTGAAATGAATACAGAAAAGGGACTTGATGAAGCCTTCAAGCTAGATGCTGTAAAGTTAACTAAATGTTTGCTTGTAGATTTAGACAAAGATCTTAGAGCTTGCTAGCATAGAGGACCAGCTAGTCTTAGAGTTGGGTAGCACATATAAGCTACAAGCACTCAATTAGAGCTACCATGGCCAAGCACTGAGGGCTAATTAACATAGAGCACTAGCTAGGACAGAGTGCCGGCTGATTCTGAATGACGAGCACAAAGAGCCGGTTAGCACGGAGCGTTTTCTATCACCGACAGCGGTCTAGCATGGGTTGCTTGCAAGCAAAGAGAGCTGCCTAACATAGACAGCAGACTAGCACAGAAAGACAGTTACCACATGTCGAGAGCTGAGTGAGAATTGGTTCAGGGTTTTTGGTTCAGACTCTATATATACATATAGCTATCATTTACATATTAAGGAAGTAATCTGTATTCAGAAATAGGTATATTTAAACACACAAGGTTATTCAACATGCAGTAGCTATGTAACTTGATCACCTATGTTTATGTCATATATTACATATATTTACACCATGTTAGGATGGTTACCCACTCATGCAAATATTATACTATATAATATGTTATGGAAGATTTATACACCTGTGATATTTTTGTGGTAGTTTAGTACACGGATGTAGGATGTATTTTTGTCTAATATGTTATAGCTCACACCCAGGTAACTGTATCATTGATAAAGACTAAAATGAAAAAATATAAATTTTACAAAAAAAAATGTTTTTCTTTTTTTTTTCGCTATCAATGATACAGTTACCTGTGAGCTCACCTAGACACAAGGTGAAGGTTGTATTGTTCATCAACCTTCTTTAACCCTTTACTCCATAAGCTCTCCACTAATCCGATAAGAGATCAGCAAAACAATGTACACGACTCACATGCAGCTTTTTATGACAAATATCAAGAGTGGTCTCCCTTTAGAAGTTTTTTTAAGTTCAATTTCAGTAATTAAACAATATGTACACATAACACTGCACCAACTGCACCATGGACCACTGAGGTTACTTACTTATTTAAACACTGAATAAAATGCAAAGTTCTGTGCCCTCTCTTTGTGGGACCCCTTAAAAGGATTTTATGTGTAGGATGAATGCACAGTGATAACAAGTGTTTAGTATTCATGATCATCAATTACAGATCTTTTGTCTGACACAGGTGAATAGTGTTTGCTTATTATGTATGCTTTGAATTAAATTATTTCCTTCGTTATGGCTCAAGTATAATATTTTGCATGAACTCGTCCATTGGTCACCTAAGGGCAACTTATTTCAATTTCTGAATAAAAAATGCAACATTGTGCAATGAGGGTGTTTGAACAGTTTTTAAGTGGTATAGTTTGAGTATCATTTATACATCTGTCAAATAGTGTTTGCTTGTTATGAATGCTTTGAATTAAATTATTTTCCTTCATAGTGGCTCTAGCATAATATCAAGAGATATTAGGTCTTTATAATATCAATACCAATTACTTAGTACAAAACCTTATTTTTCAATTGCACTTGCAATGCTTTTCTTATTTTTTAACCTCAAAATTAAGTCCAACTCTACAAGTGGACCAGTTTCCAAGGGTACTTAAGGTGGTCTAATTATTGAGGTTTTACTGTATGTTTAATGTTTTATATGTTTCGTACTACATGTACATGTATTATATGTATGAGGAGTGTTATTTCTTTGTGTAACCATTTGTGAGGTGTCCCTGATATTTGTTTGGTGATTGTACTAGTATAGTATGTACAATGCATTAAAGTTTGTTACTCAAACTCCTCATAATATTTACGCCCCTTTGCTGTTCTGTACTGTAATTGCAAGGAGTTTCTTCCCTTTTTGCAGTACTATAATTACAAAGAGTTACTTCCCTTGGCTTTACTGTAATTGCAAGGAGTTACTTCCCTTGGCTTTACTGTAATTGCAAGGAGTTACTTCCCTTTGATGTTCTATAAATTTAGAGAGTAAACTTTTTGCTGTATTGTAATTTCAAGGAGGAGTAACTTCCCTTTGCTGTTCTGTAGATGCAAGGAGTAACCTCCCTTTGCTGTTCTGTAATTGCAAGCAGTTGCCTCCATTTGCTGTACTTCAATTCTGTAATTACAAGGAGTTACCTCCCTTTGATGCATTTTAATTGCTGTACTGTAATTTCAAGGAGTTGCCTCCCTTTGCTGTTCTGTAATTTCAAGGGAAGTAATTGTTGTGAGGAGTTTGATTGTTACTATGCTGGTTACTGTGATTCATATTGTAACACTAGACTGGTGCTATAATGTTTCCTAAATCTCGTTTGTGCTATGACTGGTTCAGTCAAAAAGGAACTTTTTCAAATAATGTTTTGATTCACAGAAAATTTGATACTATGCCATCTCTGTTAAACGTTTGTTATAATATAAGTTGTATCTCAATAACAACCCTATAGGATGTTGCAGCATGAATTGTGTTGCCACTACAGGGTTTTGTTGCCAAACTTAAAGCGCTATAAAGCAGATTTATAAAGTACCTCATGTTCAGTTTAATAAAATTTACATGGATTACCTCCCTTCTCTGTTCAGTGCTTTCTGCTTCAAATGCGCTACCAGGCGCTTTTCTGCTTGGAAAGTGCTACTAAATGCTATTCCAAAGCAACAACTCTTGACAGCCATCAAGAAACCACTCATCTTGTAAATCCTATAGAACTGTTGTTGAGATTCGACTCCTGTTGTACGCATGGGTTATGGGGTGGTACCATCTGTTATGTTTCATGCAAACCATCCCTTACTTGGTCCTGTATAAAAGTGTGCTGTTGGTTGATCGTATTTATGGTTTTATACACTTGTGAATAAATTATTGTTATTTTTAATGTTCCAATCATTCTGTTATAACCATTAATGATAATCACAAAGTATGAAATATATGTGTAGTTATGACTTCACCAGTTGTTTGTGTCTTCATATTCCACAAATAAATAAATAGTAGGGCACAAACCTAAGCCAAACAGCTACGACGGCAGTGCCTAGCCACACATGCAAGAGTCACATATAGTACAAGCCATCCACATCCCCATAAAATGGATGCTTTAAGCGAGCCTTATATGCTCACTCCACAATGAATGACACACTGTGGACTTCGAAAAACAAGGCTTTGAGGTCAATATGGAAGTTTTTGGACTGGGCAGTCTATTGGTCCTAACTAAAGCTGATGTATCATTGAAATAAGAAGGGAATATACAAATGAGGTGTAATATCTTCTTGTAATGTCTTCATTGCCTAGTGGTGCTGTCCACTTCATTTGAGAACCAACCCAACAGTTTGTTGATTGACTAGTATCACATGATTACAATACATGGAAAATATCGATGCCAGGATGTTGCAATGCCGAGACCAACAAAGTCTTTATTCTCCAGTCTGCTCTTTGCTGAATATGGCAAGAATGATTATGCATGCTAACCACTGAGTTATGGAGGCCACACATCGCTGGCTAAGAATGACAATCACTTGTGGTTAAACAAGCTTTTTCAACTTCAGTTTGGTCAACATGAAAATAGGCTCATAAGAAGTGCCTTATGGCGTAGATTTCCAATATGCATTAGTCTCATAAGGCACTTCCGACCTTCTCATTGTAAGCCAGCGTCATGAGTTCTAGCATACCTGGTGGACAAAGACTGTGAACATACATATCACAGGTACGAGTGAGTACACTTGAATCATTTACAGCCAGGGCAGTAGAAAATAACTGCCAAAATTATTGATACCCAATGCTCATACAACTAATATTGAAACATATATTTACTTAAAACCATTTTTTTCTTTTATCCATTTGCATTCAACCACAACAATTTATGTCCTACTGTAAAATCATTTAATTTCCATGGGACAAAAATTCATGGTTTGGGTGAAAAATACCATTTTGTGGGGACATAATTTCAAGGATATTTTATCCACTAAGTCATATACTAAAGCAATTTTTAATATTCCTGGGGATTTAATGTTGTTGTTTAGAGCATCCACGAAATTACCTCCCCCCCTTGAAAATTAATGATTTTACAGTATTTGCAATTATTTTCAATCCATTGATTTTCTCAGGTAAATATAATACACAGAAATCGATACAAATTACCATACAACTACCTGTATCACCGACTATACCCACTGATGTATGCCAACATGCTAAACATATAGCTTGGCTATTTTGACCTGAGCCTGACCTTTATGCAAGAATATATAACAAGGTTCTTGCTTTGAATATATCAATTTCCGCAAGCAAATCGTGCAAGATCGGTATTTAAGATCTGTGTTTGTATTTCATCTCGAGCGCCTTCGCAATACTCCTCGATTATGAAAACATACATTGGTGTTGTAAATGTAGACAATAATTCGACTATTAAATTATGGTCACGTAATCAAAAGGTCAGACTCATGTCAATGTGGCCAAGTTATACATACATCATATAATACTGCACATGATACCGCAGTGGTTTTTATTCAATTTGAATAATAAGTTTAGTAACGTTATCATAATGCCGGCTGTATCATTTTCATTGTTTTAATATTAAGTGTGTGTTCATGGAATATATATTATTAATACTTTTAACAGAAATTAAAAAAAAATTATAGCCATCAAGCCAGTGAGCTAATTACAGGTTGTATTATTACCAGGACCAGTCTAAACATTTATACTTCCCTGTAATCATTTAACTAAAGCATGCCAGCTGTCTTTGTAATATGTATACCAAAAAAAAATTGTTTAATATGTCGATGGCTTAGAACAAGAAGGTCGTAACTACCAAATCGATATATTGAGAAAACAAGAGAAAACTGTCTGTAATTTACTCTTTACCTACGGGAAACACGTTGTTAAAACTTCATTTTGGTCAACATGACAATTTCAGATTTTTATGAAAATGGGCTCATAAGAAGCGCCTTGTGATGCTTATTCTAAATATGTATGAGTCTTAAAAGGTCGTAAGTGGCATTTACGACCTTCTAATTCTAAGCCATCGATGTCTAGTATTGATCAATATAGAATTCCTTCCAATTTGAATGTTAACTTAAGAAAATGTGGTATAGATAGTATTATAGTAGTTATAATGTTTGAAACCAATCAGCGAACCATTACACACCGCTTTTCACTGCTTGTATGGTATGTTCAGATTTGAATCTTTAATGACAAAAAACCAACTACCTGGTGTCAAGTTTCTATGAACTATATATATATATTGACTTGTCGCTTGAATGAGGCTTTCAATATGCTTTATATCATATTTCTATAACCATTGACTAGTGATTCACGCCTGGCATACGTGAGCAGTATGTAGTTATAATGCTTACTGCCGATAAAAGCTTTTGCATGTTGATTACTGCCGTTAAAATATATTCGGTTGTAAGGCCACACCAAATTAATTTTTGGTTCTACGGATTTTGTTGGCAAAAATTAGGGGCGAGCGAGCGAAATATAAATTTAAATATTTATTTTTGCAAAACCCGTAATTGAGAGCGAGCGAAGGAGCGAAATAAATTTTTATAAATTTATTTTTGAAAATGCAATTTTTGAAAGCGTGTGAAGGAGCAAAAGTGCCCTATTCATTTCTGATGCACCCATTTTTAGGAAATAGTGTCTATTACAACGGCTTAAATAAGAAATCAGGCCACATAAATGATTGTTATACATTTCTTGTTATGTTGTGTAGGATTTATCAAATTATTTTACCAGAATACAGGTATTCAAGGTAATTGTGAGCAGACATTGTCACATACATATAAATTATAATGAACACAAATGCACTGAGTGACCAGTGGTTAAAGATTCAAATCAACTTTAGCATCAAGCTAGTCAATGATCACCATGTACAGTTTTGTTTTTGTAATGATACATCATGCTCAGGCGGCTGTTTATTTAGCACTGTTAGTAGCTACTATGCAAGGTTACCGTCATAGGATCTAGCCCCACACCAAGCACACTTCCCTTAGGGATATACAAGGTCCTTTCTTTCTTCCATGTAATTTGCAGGGCCCACTCTGGGGCATTATTGCAAATGTTAGAGACAGAGGTGAGATACAAGGAATCTGGATGTGATACCCTAGCTCGTTTCGAATAAATTCCTTGGTTCTTTAACGTGCCCGGTGTAAAGCACCGATACACGCAAGACTACCTCTGGGTTTCCAACCAGGATCACCTCTAGCTGGTTGGGAAACACTTAAAATCGTTTCTAAAAATGACCAAGTGTCACGGCCGAGAATCGAACCCGGGACCTCTCGATCAGGAGTTAAGCATCTTACCACTCGACCACCGTGGTAAAATGTTATGACGGTTGTTGAGAGCTGCAGCATGTAATCTTACATAAGCTGTGATTTATCCAGTTGCAATAGATCTAGCTGGAGTTTTAGCAAGTGACTGAAAAGTACAGCATTTGGTGCAATAATTAGAGCAAACTATTTTTATCAAATTTTTTGAACTCTTTGATGAAACACTAAGTAGATAACTATTATATGAGTATTTATTGATCAAATAAAAATATTCAACAGCTATGCGACCAAATATATTCGAAAATTGTTCTTCTTACTATAATCACTAGATACATGTACATACTGGTTCCATAACAATTTTTTGCACAATAATCAAAACTTCATGTACAATAATTAAAGAGTGTATTCAATATTTCTTTTAAAATTAATTAACTGTTCTTATTTTGTGAACAGACACACTTTAAATGTACTGAGTCATAATGATACATTTTGATAGCCACTTTATAGTGAATGGCATACACAGTACAAAATAAAAAAAAACTTTTGCTGAAATTAACTTTCTGAAACATTGTAGGTATAATGGTTCTTCTTTCTCAGGATAAAATACTGAATTACTCTTTGTTTGTGTTAACTGGCTTATCAGATGGTAATGTGTTATAAATTAGGCTGCCTGCTGACCACTGACCACTTCAATGAATTAACAAGGTCATGGTAATTCTAAAAATGTAGGAAAAAAATCACATGCGTGTGGTTTTCTCAGGTGCGGGCGCAATAATTTAAATTTAAATATTTATTTTTCATTTTGGAAAAATCAGGAGCGGGCGCTCCCGACGAACGCATGATCAATTTGTTGTGGCCTAAGCTGTATCAATCATCAATAGTGTCATTTGTGCTAAAAAGTTTCAACTTGGTGTACCATACTATCAAATATTTAATGGCAGAAATTTTCAACAAAAAATTAATTCACTACCAGTATATAAACTTCAGCACAATCTCTGTATGACAACACCCTTTGGAGCTACAAATATTGCCCATTATAAAGAGGTTGTTGCTCTACAGAGATCAATTTTATAGTAAATGTCGGCTTATGAAAATCTTGTAAAGGAATTGTTGCTCTTTATAGGGCCACCCTGAAGAGGTTGTGCTGGATTATAAATAAATTCCCTTCATAGAGTAACAGCCTCTTTTCAGCAACTTCATAATTGTGTTCCGGAAGTTACCATTTTACTCTAAAATCATCTCCATATCTTAATCTCAGTAAGAGTTAATTTTATCATACACTCTAATATCTCTCTAGAGCTACACACTTTTTGTAACAACCAACCTTTGTGCCTCTAAATGTGTGTTGCTCTCCAAATGTCAAAGTGAACTTATACATGTACTGTATACCCAACTTGTAATGGACTGTTGATGTAATGTACCTGCGTAATTGCGCATATGTTAATTGTGATTAACCGGTATTCCACTGCAGGAGTTACATAACTTGTTCATTTTGACTAATTGAAGACATTTTACGTGCTTGACCTATAATACTACATGAAAAATATCTGTCATAAAAATGTCATAATTAGTTTTCCTTATTTAGACAAAATATGCTATCTGTTACATGTTGGATTAAGTCATACTCCTCTTCGTGTACATGACAAGGATGTCAAACAACTTTTCTAAGAATACAGTAACTAAATTCCAAATATTTCGAAAGTTATGGACACATCGAATCAAAACTTTTTGAAGATGTGTATAATGGTGTTGGAACTGCGGTCGCTTATAAAGATGTGTAGCAAAAGTTATCAAACTGGCCATGGAAAAAGAGTTTAAGTGAGTATGCCATCATTGATATTTTCCACTGCTAAACACCTAAAATACACACGTAAGTTAAGACAAAGGTATCACGTTCGCCTTCGATTGTAATATTAATGACAATTTTAAAATGCCTGTCTCGTTCGCATCCTAACCCAACAACCATGTTATTTCCGGTTGAAAACAGAAGATTTGTACATAGGGAAACGACCAATCGAACAAACGTTGCTCCTCTAGCAATCAGCGTGTACATGGAGTATGGGTGTTTCACCTTTTTGGAGTATATTGTGGCCATAACACCATTAAGAAAAATAACACCACACGATTACACCATTCCAACACCATGCGCTTATCATAGTTGCTTATCACGGTGCATATACATGTATTCAAGAAGCATGGTGGTTTTGAATTTCCAGATCAACAGACTTCAGATTGAATGCATAGTTATGACATAAAGTACATGGAATTGGGTAAAAATCTGCAACCATAATTGTTCAGTTGACGTCGCATTTTTAAAATAAAATAAGTACAAAATAACATAGAAATTGTTGTTGTTGTTGTTGTTGGTGGTGGTGGTGGTGGTGGTGTTTTTTCATTGATACAGTATACGTAGCACATGCATTTGTTGCACCGATGCAGACGAAAACTATTTGTTACAAAATGTCGTTCCTTGCTGTTAACGAAACAATGCACTGGTAGATCTCCAACTAACTTAATTATTTGGATGCGGTGCAAATACAAAATGCATAGCATGCAATATAAAACATATTAATAGTTGTCAACTGTCCAGGAGAGGTTTACCGAATGCATGTATGAAGCATGTTGGGTTTCACGTACTTTGTAATAAATCCCGAGCATAACCTTTATTTGCCAATCAGCTTTCTGATATATGAGTACCTCCACCCGGATTCAAATGGACAAGATTCATTCTACTACTTTGGTGGCAAACGAGCTAACCACAGAGCTACGGAGACACACATAAAAGTATGCATTGCTTAGATATGTCACACACCCAGGATTGTCAAAACCATAGACCTTATAAGATCTTTAAAAACCGGAATGGTCCTGCCGGGTGTGATCTTTTCTATCTGGGACTAAGGCTTAAAGTTGAAATGCTAAACTGATACATCTCCCGAAACCTGTAACACTTTCATTGACTTCGGTCTAACCATACGATTTGCTTCTGTTTCAGCATTCGTAAGTGCTATCTTCAGTTTGTGGTATATGCCGGAAACTATTCCAAAATTTTGGGACCAGAAACTAGTCCTGAAACTTGAGGAATTTACGACATGTACTTAGAGTCTGCGCTATGCTGCGCCTTACCTTTTGAACTAACACTAATCCGTCAGAACGAATTAACTGAAAGCAAGGTATTTGTTAACGGCATCAATTGATGTCAGGAATATAGAAGGCAATCTTGTATCAGAAAACTTGTCAGAAAGGTGGCGACGATTTCTAGGTAACCTCAAATTCAATTACATGAATAGTTTTCATATCTTCATCGTGATAGCCAAATAAGTCACAAGAAATCATACCAGTGGTAGAAATGTGCCACCATACGCCAGTCATCATACGTATCACAAGTAGTCAAACAGCTGGCTTACAATGCTTAGAATGAGAAGGTCGTAAGTACGACAAGGCTATTTTGAGAAAACAAGAAAAAAGCTGTCGCAAAATTCCTCTGTATGAATGGTAAACAAGCTGTTTCGTCTTCAGTTTGGTCAACATGACATGTTCCAATTTTCATGAAATGGACTCTTAAGAAGCACCTTGTGATGCATATTTGAAATATGTACCAGTCTTATAAGGTAGCAAGTAGCACTTACGACCTTCTAATGCTAAGCCAGCGAAATACACACCACCCACGTTTTTCACCTTCAAATGTTATTCATAGACGTACGTTCAATCCTTCACCTATATAATAATAATTGTCTAAACATGCAGATGATCAATGACTGTGCATTAATTACAGTTTCCAGTTTGTCATAAATCACAATACATATTTAAATGGGTGTAACACATGTTCGCGCACATTTACACTGCTTTCATTTCCGAAATAACCGATGACTACAGCACATAATTCATCATCTATTCAAACCATGAGTATATGGTGAACATTTAATAATATACAAAAAATGCACTAGATTTGTGAAGCGTCCATTTCATGCAACACACACGTTCAAATGAGTTTAATATGTAGTATTGCAGCCATAGTGCTTCCAGTACATATACAGCATGATCTGACTCGCGTGTATCGGTGCTTTACACCGGGCACGTTAAAGATCCAAGGAATCGATTCGAAACGAGCTAGGGTATCGCACCCGGATTCCTTGTATCTCACCTCTGTCTCTAACATTTGCGATAATGCCCCAGAGTGGGCCCTGCAAATTACATTGAAGAAGAAGAAGAAGAAGAAGAAGAAGAAGAAGAAGAAGAAGAAGAAGAAGAAGAGGAAGAAGACTAGGGGAACAGACTGACAGAAAGCCCGCAAAGATAGAGAGAGATATTAGATACAGGCATGCCTGGTGCTGCAGGAGTCTGTCTAGTCCTTACTTCGAATAGGCATCAGTTTAACCACAGGTAACTGTATCATTGATAAACACTATTTTAAGCGAAACAATAAATTTCGTTGTTGTTTTTTTCGTTACCAACGATACAGTTACCTGTGCATTTAACGTGACATGGGTAAAATGTATATATAGCAATGAAACACAGCTTCCGTGCAGATACATACATTCCCCACTGTTAGATGAAGCGGAAACTACTACGAATAATAGAATTTAGAAATATTCATGCCGGGGATTGAACCTACTACGTCTGGATTGACAGCCAGTGCTATACCAAAGAAAAGTCACACGTCTGACATTTTGGACATGTATGTTTGGTCAAAGGCATCACAAAGGCCGATACTTTCAATAAAACTGTAAAACTGATCCGGCAATTCGACATTTTTTCACCAAGTGACTTATCATTCAATCATGGTTTTGGACAAGTCTAAATCATTGGAAATAAACTCAAAACCTCTCCAATAGACACTGTCGTTTGTATTTTTGGATAATCATTTAGGTAGGGAGAACCAATTGCTAACGAAAGAGATTTCAAATACTAACGGCAAATTATTAATCCGCACGTCGATGCAGATTTAAAAGACGTGAGGCTAGCAGCCACTAATATTCCAATATATGGAAGACTTTTTTTCGCGAAAAATGATAGTAACGTTAATGGAACTTTTGCACACTCTATCCTCTAAACGCTCGTCGAAGTTGGTTTAGACTCTATGGTAAATTTACTTGCTCATTACCGTGCTCTTGAAGTCATCCAACATATGTTCTATTGAATGTTCTTTCTGGTGATGCATTCATTGTATTCTTAGCAAAATTATCGTGTGTGACCAATGCAGTAAATGGCCAGACACGCAATCATGTAGCAATACACTAAATACATTAAAGAAACACACATGTTACATGTTCTACATATATGCCCATAGATTTCTTCGAAGACCACTCCGAGCATTGAGTTCGGTGTGTTTTGGTTGACAACTCATTAACGTTGTTTCGGTAATCTGTTTCAAAATTTTCAAATATTGTTGAATGTGCTATTTCCCGGAAAATGCTATTGTAACAACTTGCATTTGAAAACCTTCAAATTATAGTCACATGTGAATGTTGTTTACGAACTAAAGCAGAGATACATGGGAATATACAGGTACAATAACATGAATAATGACTGGCATGTACGTGTGCCTCCGTAGCTCAGTGGTTAGTGCGCTTGCCGTCTAATCTGGCGACCCGGGTTCAAATCCGGGTGGAGGTACATATATATGCCTGCCATGTTTCAGTAGAAATAAAGCAAATAAAGGCTATGCTCGGCATAATTCATTTAGTACATGAAGACAATGGCAGACTGGCCAAAATGACCGGTTCAACATGTGTGTCTATATAGAGAAAATATTATAAAAAATATTATGTGTGCGGGTTTTCTTTAGGTACGCTACTCAATGTAGATAACTGCTGGGGAACTGGGACAATCTGCCTTGCAGAAATGATCACATCTTATCCATCGCATTGCTAATGTATCAAACGTCCAATTTCGTATTCTGGAACACAGTTGCATTTAACAACCACCTCTAACAATGTTAACGACATTTTACAAATTGCATTACGAAG
This sequence comes from Spisula subtruncata, assembly GCA_963678985.1. NCBI lineage: Eukaryota > Metazoa > Mollusca > Bivalvia > Venerida > Mactridae > Spisula > Spisula subtruncata. The sequence continues at coordinate 7,246,624 of OY787660.1, forward strand.
GTGAAACTTCGCTAGGCACATGGTTTCGAATCATCTGAGTGTACCCTATTGTATTTGGTACTTTTATTTGGTACAATGTTTATGAAAATAAGGACTTAGCAAACACTGAAACCATGTGCACATATGGAACTTTTTTATCACGTACACATGTACAAATGTAACTTGTTTGCACCATGTCAAATCTTATTAAATACAATATGTGTGTTTTAACTTTTAACTGTACCCAGTGTATACGAGGGATGTTCATAATCTACGTAAAGTTTCGCTGTAAATGCTACAATGAAATGTATATAGTACATGGATTACCTAAAGAATAGTCATGTAACACTCACAAAGGCGATTTTAATAGCCACGGTAACGCACACCTGGGCAACCGCTTTTTCGACCTCGTGGTATAACTGAATTACATATTACTTTCACTGCCAACATTAACATGTATTAATACTGCACGTTAACAGAGAATCGATGTCTAGGTAGAAATAAAAAATTAAATTAACATTGTTGACGTTGGCGTCAATGCGTGATGCACTAACTACGTACATATAAATAGAAGATATATACAAGTTTAACAATCTCATAAAATTTAAAATTTAAAGACCTATGATTACGCTACACTTCTTTACGCTAACTAACAGCGTAAGGAAATGGAGCAACTGTTAGGATCTGATTTTATGAGATTACTTCTTATGCAGTGTTGCCAGATCTAACTAACAGCGTAAGGAAATGGAGCAAATGTTAGAATCTGATTTTATGAGATAACTTCTTATGCAGTGTTGCCAGATCTAACTAACAGCGTAAGGAAATGGAGCAAATATTAGAATCTGATTTTATGAGATTACTTCTTATGCAGTGTTGCCAGATCTAACTAACAGCGTAAGGAAATGGAGCAAATATTAGAATCTGATTTTATGAGATTACTTCTTATGCAGTGTTGCCAGATCTAACTAACAGCATAAGGAAATGGAGCAAATATTAGAATCTGATTTTATGAGATTACTTCTTATGCAGTGTTGCCAGATCTAACTAACAGCGTAAGGAAATGGAGCAAATGTTAGGATATGATTTTAATGAGATTGCAGGTATCAAACTATCAATGAGTATATTTTGAAACATAGTTGGGTGATCATTGTTTTTAAAAATTAGCGAAACAGAGAGCGCGGTCGTGGTGACGCCACCGACGTCGTATCGGGTCCGTTGTTGTTGGAGTTTTAAAGAAGCAATAACTTTAGTTATGCCAGTTTTGTCACAAAGATATCAAATTTGGTGTACACTGTACAGAAAAATGCAGAAAGATTCTGAAATGCGACAGTTTCTTTTTTTATTTCCGTAAAATAACGAATGTGAAATCTATATAGCAAAAGTCTACGTTTTTGAACATCCCTCGTTACATATCCCCGTACAGACTGTCATGTAAATATAAGATATTTCCATGTCGTTATTGTAATTTTTATTTGGAGAAAAAATATATATGACATTCTTATGATGAACAGAAATGTGAACGATGATTCGACGTTTTACCATGTAGAACAGAAAACATCATACATAGGAATGTTGGGCCGCAATGTCATAAAACATGACAATCAAACACGCCCGTACTTAATACATAATGTATGTGGCAATTTACAACATCTAAAATTCACTTGAAAACCGCTAATTATGTAGTAAAACTATTAAAGTCATTGTTTTACACTGTATGACATAAAACACCAAGCAATTAAAAGGTTCATACAGTACTGTATGCAGTAAATGCTGGATACAATACAACTAAAATGTCACTGGAAAACGTCAGCAGAATCCGTCATTCTGATCACTCAAGTGCATTTACCGGAGACAAACGGAAATGTCCGAACTTTCACGATTGCAGACTCCGTACATACTCCAGAGAAAATCAAGTTCTTCAAACGGGAGGCGAAGAAAACTACTGTACTGCAGGGGAAGAACTTTCAATAAAAACAAGTGTTAGAAGTCGTCTGCGTGGTATCTGATGGTCCACTAAACTCATCTGAAGTTTTTGTAGTATTTATTGTACTTGAAGACCCAAACTCACTAGCAGTTCTTGTCATTTGTATTGTACTTGAAGATCCGAACTCACTGGACGTTCTTCGTAAACCTGCTACACTTGCACTATCATCTGTCATGTCCGATGTACGTTTTGTTCTCGTAAAGTCGTTGAAATTTAGTTTAAACGTTTTTCCAGTTTTTGTCGCGGTCATTTGTTTAAAATGTCTACCCCATTCTACCTCTGAGGGAAGATAGGATGTCCTGCCTTGTACAAAGTTGTCAGTGAACTCGTCCACACCATCAATTGTTACCACAATCTCATACGCTCCCTTTTCAAAATCCCTTCTATCGAAGTCCCAGAAAGGGCTATGGTTGTCAATCAAGTGACGATAGACCTTTGGTCTGAAGATTAATCTCGAAATCTCGTCGTAAGGACTAAACTCCATATCTAGCCGACATTTTCCGGAACCGTCCTCCCTGTTCATAATGCACAATGCCTTCACAACAGGGTCTATCAGCTGAGATCGCTGCATGTTCAATATTTGAATTTCAATATAATATTTCTCGTCCTCTTCATAAACACACGCCACCTTACTGAAGAGTACCGTGTGCGCACGTTTCTTTGGAGACTGGAATTTAAACAACACAACACCAGTCATTGCCGTAAGAATTAGCGCGCCAATTATTGACTGTGCAATAACAAGAAAAATTGACACAGCACATTCGTCTGTTATATATCGCGAGCCATATCCGATTGTCGTCTGCGTTTCCATTGAGAACTGAAACATCTCCACGAAGTCTCCAACATCCTGAATACATGGATGATACGAAGGATCACTATCTTCCATGTGAAAATCCCCGTGTGCTTCAGACGTTACAAAGTAAAGCAACGCAAACGAAAACCAACTCAAAAGAAAACATGAAAGAAACACTAAACATATCCAGAAAGAATCCAATTCCACTATAGAAATAAAAATGTTTGGATAAAAGAATTTCTTAGAGCTTGCTTGGTTCACAACTTTCACAGTGGCATCACCGTTCTTTTGTACGATTCTATACTCCTCTTGGGTAGCGTTATTCTCAAAGATGGTGAAAATATCCCTCACTGATCGTTTCCTGCTCCGTGTGCTAACTTGTTCCATTCTTTGGTTGAACTTTCTGTCGTCTGCTACTCTTCAGGTACGATCGTTTGTCCAATTAATCAAAACATAACCGAATCGTAAGCAAGTTTTATTTAAAGTCGTAAGTAAACTGTTTAGTTTGAGGTAAGCTTCCAATTTATCCAAACATATTCGAATCGTCTGCGAGTATAAAATGTAAATTCGTTGAGATTTCTTTTTGTTTTAGGAAAATTACCAAGACGATGTGTATTTCCAAATGGCTGTAACCAAGTGACACGTGAGTCAGTTCGGACGGCTGACTAAGTAACTAACTGGTAAAACACGACAACACTTTTTCTCGTAATTGTCCAACAAAAAAACAACAATGCTTGTACAAACACTCTCCACATCCAGATCAACAATTTGTAATAAACATCACAATCTTGATATAATTTACGATCGTACTACTGACGTTTGATGTGAGAATGAATACGTTGTCATGTCACTTAACCAAATATATATACACTGTTACAATAACAAAACGCTCGCACATGCATTCTCGTGACGACACATTTTATGTGGATTATATGAACATCTTGATTAACGATCCATGGTGTGTTTGTATTTGCATTTTCACTGCATTCATTACATACGCTAAGTTACATCATTGGGTCAAAAATGGCCAACGTCACTTTCATTTATTAGATTACAATCTTTGCACAACACATAAGAGGCATGTCGACCGAGGACTAGAATAAATAATAATTTTCCTATTTATAAAACAAACATGATAGACAATATGTCTAGCATTCATTATTAAGCAACAAAAATTCGGGCAATCTAACGTGACTCAGTGAACGCTACGGTAATCACGACGTTAGTTAGGCACGGAGACAATACGGAACGACGTAACTAACGTTAACGTAAAGTGATCTGTCAAACAACGAGGAATATGGGTTGGTCGAAACTGAAGGTAGGAAATATTTAACAACATATTTTTTCTAATTCGGTAATTGTCTGAACCATGTACTTCTGTATGAGGAAATATTTTCGGCGATGTTGAACTGTTTAGATATGCGAATTCGATGCAATTTTACGCACATCTCTGTAACGTCTATAAACTTACAATTAGTAAAATGTTATTAACCTAAATTGTGGTAAAGTTTATGGTGGAGTTATAAACAATTATTCATGTGACTTTTCTTTTCCAGAACGAGATACTGAAGGCGATTCCGTGTGATTTCCTCTCACGGACTTCTCGACAAAAGACGAAGAACAACAGTAACAACAACGACCATTCTCGAATTATCACACGTGACGGAAAAGTTCAAATCGCTCTTAACCAATTAAGTTTTGGCAAACGACGGAGGTATCTACGTAATCCGTTGACGACACTTCTCTACCTAAAATGGCGCTGGATTATGGTGATCTTCACTCTTGGGTTTGTTTTAAGTTGGCTTTTATTTGCCATCGTATACTTCATCATCGCAAAGCTCCATGGTGACCTTGACCCGGAACTACATGACGATGATAATTTCACACCGTGTATGACAAACGTGTATTCCTTCGTTACAGCGTTCCTATTCTCCCTGGAAACACAACATACCATTGGTTATGGATCTAGAGGCCCAACATCTGAATGCAGTGAAGCCGTGTTTGTTGTGTACGTGCAGTTTATAATTGGAGTGGCAGTCCAATGTGTAACAGCCGGTCTAGTTGTTGCCAAGCTACAGTCTGGAAAAAGAACATCTAAAGCGGTGCAGTTAAGTGAAACAGCTTGCATAGGGAAGTGTAACGATAACGTCTGTCTTATGGTTCGGATAGGTAACGCCGGTAGAACAGAACTTGTGAATGCTCATAGTTTCGGCATTCTGATTGAACGGCAGAAGTTGAACACAGGTGATGAGATATTAAATGAGTCCTATGTAACATTCGTGTCAGAAAACGGAAGTAAAAACTTGAACTTATTGTGGCCAATGGTTATTCATTGTCAAGTTACAGACTCGCAGGAAGAATTCATCGAAAAACTGCTGGATTCAAACTCAGAGCTGATTGTTATTGTTGAAGGAATCATCGAGGCGACAGGACAGAATGCGCAGATGCGTAAATCTTATCTGGCGCATGAAATAGAAATATGTAGGCAATTTGTGGACATCAGTCCAAACCTTATGAAAAATAAGAATGGAAATGGGTACCAACATATTGTTGACTACGAACATTTCGACCTGACGGAGGTTGACGAACAGTGGACCTTTGATTTCGGACGTCCAAAGTGACCCTTTCAAATTAGTGCATGTTTGGTTAAGTTCGACCTGTTTCTGTGTAGAACTGTCGTACCCATTGTAACATTCAAGCACCATTGTGAATGGCTAAATCATATGAGCTGTGTACAATATCAAATTATATACATGGTGATAACTAAAGTGACTTTAAAGCAAATCTTTCTGCCAGTTACTTGCTTAAGTTACTGGCTCTAACTAACACATGGCTTTATTCAATGTTGTTAATATATTTGAACGGCTGAGTATCTAACAACGATGCAGAGGGCGCCCATAATCAGATATAAAGACGCCTTACAGTTCGTGGGACGTTCATTTTTAAAACCAAACAAGTCCAATCCAACAGCCCTAAATGAACATTTGTTGAGGAAAGCATATCGAATGTATGGCATCTTTCGACGTTGTTCGGTTCTGGCAAGAGTTACGAAACCGACTATTAGTTTCGTAATGTATAAATACATCGGACAGAAGGAACGTACCTACGTACTAAAGCAAGGACAGTGCTTGGAGTTTGAACTCGGTTATAATTTCTTGATATTATCGGAATGGTTAAACGATGAACATTAATATGTAACAACATTTCGATGGCTTAGAATGAGAAGGTCGTAACTACAAAATCGATATATTGAGAAAACAAGAGAAAACTGTCTGTAATTTACTCTTTACCTATGGAAAAACAAGTTTTTAAAACTTCATTTTGGTCAACATGACAATTTTCGATTTTCATGAAAATAGGCTCACAAGAAGCATCTTTTAATGCAGAATTCAAATATGTATCGAGTCTTATAAGGTCGTAAGTATTAGTTACGACCTTCTCATTCTAAGCCAGCGATTTGTATGCTTGAGTAATATGTTTGTTTCTCTTGTTATTTTACCTGATGGTTCTGTATAAATCTGGCAACATACACCGAGAAACGAATTAATGTCATGACAAGGTTATACATATTTTATAATGATACTGTTGTTATTATTCATGGTTGTATTTATGACATGTGTTGTTCGTGTATAAATCTCTAAGATGCTTACCATGAAACTTTCAAGTTTTTCCACGAAATAATTTTGAAATACTGTAAAATGTATTAAAACTTACTTCATGCATGAAATATGTGTGTATATTTGTCAAGTCAGAACAGAATATTACACCAGGACGAGACAAACACGTGTGAGCGTCGTTAAACTGTCCGAAATCAACAGTTGAATGCGTGTTTCGAGTACTAAATCTACATATTAATTAACTTGTATTTATTGTACAAATTAACATTGCCTCGAGGACACACTCGACTTCAATGTTGACAAGGGAATCCCCAGAAATATGACATCGATATAAATCATAATAACGTACTTATATTTATCACAAAAACACCATACGTGTTAATATATTACAAAGTTTGCGTAATGTGTGTAACATAAATGATGTAATTGGCGTAATTGGTGTAAAACTGCAATTTGTATTTAAAAAAAAATGATATACAAAACGTTCTGTCAGTACACTAAAAGTGTTCTATTTTATGTAATATGTCGTCAACAAGTCAATTGTTATTTAAAAATAAAACCTGACGAATAATTTGGCTAAACACATTTTGTTTTACTTACAATATTCAGTATTTATTTGCTTTCTTTAGCATTACCATAATTTGTGTAATTGAATAATAACTTGTACATGAATCGACATATCAAAGGAAAGGTAAAAGTAGCAGTAGATGAACATTATCGTAGCATGAACATTATATTTGTATTATAGTTTTGCACATTTATATTATGCATTGTACCGAGAATTTGACGTGAACCTAACGTTTCATTGGCACATTTTTACAGCTGATACCTTGTCCATATTCACACTTCCCGTTTTCATAAGCGGGACGTATCAACAAGACGCTCGTTGTATAATACGAACTCAAATGTTAAGGACATTGTACATTGCATTCATATTACACGATGTGCTCATTGAAGTTGGTCAAACAAAACATTCTACGCAAGAAATCTGCCAATCGGAACTCCGAAAGTATTTATCAGTTACGGAAATACCCGAGTAGTAACGATTGGAAATGTGTAATACATTGTATATTTAATGAATTTCTATCATAAAGGCTAGGATCACGTCATTATCTCCGTACTATAGATCCATTACAATTTGTACATCGTGTGTTTCTTCACGAACCATTAATGTTGAACAACTAAATAATCGTCGACAAACGTATTTAGTAACTATTTACACGTTTCAGTGCATCTTTATTTATAAAATACGTCTGTACACAACAAACATAATACCTGCAATACTTCAAGGACAATACTCAATGATCTGTCGCGTTTTAAACATTTGAAAATGTCTTAAGAGTTAAATGGCTTTTTGAAATATTGTACTTCTATAATTATAATAGTGATATACAGTACTGCAGAATGAGTCAGTCTGATATTTTATATAAGAGGCCCAAAATCAAAGGGCTGCATGTACAGGGTGATTCTTTAAATCTTAAGAGTAAGTGAGACATGTAATTGTTCAACAATTTGTAAACCTCCTCAACGATTTCTTTTACGTAAACGACAAGCCAATAAGAAGGAGAATACGCGGAGAACGGTTGTCTAGAGGTAAGGTGCACGCTTTGGAATTGAAAGGTTCTGGTATCGATCCCCTCTGTGACACTGCTTGATTTCTCTGAGCAATAATAGCCCACACTTTTCTCTTTACCGTATCTCAGGTGATAGAATGGGTACCTGAGAAACGTCTTTAACTTGGTATAGTCCAGTTAGGATATATTGACAGTGACGTCATCGTTTATGTGTACCCAAAAGATAAGACCATTGCTAAAATAGGTAGAGTTTAGTTTGGTATTGAACTGTTGGCATAAGCCTTTATACTTGTTTTTACACCGTTCCAGTGGATTCCACTGCGTCACTGTATTTTTATCCTAAATGGACTGTAATTTACTGTATGTTACGTACATATTTACCTGTTTAACTATTAATCCATGGTAATTTCGCTGGATTGTAGTGAAAAGGTCGTAAGTACAAAACCGACAGTTTGAGAAAACAAGAAAAATGTCTGAAAAATGCTCATTATTTATTTTTGGTCTTCTGTTTGGTCAACATGACTAATTCCGATTTTCATGAAAATATGCTCAAAAGAAGCGGCTTGTAATACAGATTTCAAGTAGGTATGACTACCTTCTCATTCTAAGCCAGTGATTTGTGATACATACATGTTTTAATTTCAAATTTGACCTTTCTACGTATCAATACCAAATGGATGTTTTATGTCACATAGTCGCAACCTACGAGTATTGGATGTCAATCTTACTTGACTTAAGGATAAGGAAAACCAAATAGATCACACAATTTTAGCTCTTGAGCAATAACAGGTGATATGATTGGCTATCCTTATTCTCCAATTGTATAAGCTCCATATGAAATACCGAATGGAATATCTATATTAGTCATACGAAGAATTGAAAGTTCGTTGAGTCTGGCTTGGGCACCAACCGTTCCTCGGAACCCTGTATGTAATGTTTGCAGATGGTATAACACCAAATAACATTGCACTGATCCTTCATTATGTAAGTCACAAATATGGACGTGACAATAAACACGACGTAGTTATGTTGTTCAGCAGCAAAACAACGGTGAATTATCTTAAATTTAAAATATATCAAAATAGTCAGGAAATATGTGCTTTATAATAGATCTAGCTATAGTTTGGTCTTTAGCGTACATGGTATTTGGGTTTATATGATAGCCTACATGACACTACACACGTCCTTTAGTTAAAATGTTTACTATTTGTGCACTTAAGTTGGTACATGTAATTAAAAGTATTTCCCCTATTAATATCATATCACATACTTATAACTTAACACAAAGCGAATCATCAAATATAATCGTCAGTAAAGAACTACCGGCGATGAGTAAATCAAGAATGCAGTTGCTGTGAAGTTAGTCTGTTATACAATATACGTTTTCAATAGTTAAAGTTATAATATTTGTATTGGTTGTCGGCAGTAGGCAGGTAAACATAAAAGGATCATCGATTCACCTCACTTCCCTGCCTACCTGAGCGCGTCGAACGGGATATCGGTAGCTAGCGTGCTAGAACATTCTGTGTGGATCTTTAGGAAAATACAAGGAAATCAGGAAAAATGGCGAACCCTGTGTGTTATTTTGAAATTACAATTGGCGGAAAATCCGCCGGAAGGATTGAAATGACGGTAAGTACTCTTTGTTAATTAATAGTTGTTAAGGTAGTAAGTGTGGTTATACATGTTGTCTATATGCAGTTGCAATGACGTAGATTTATTGGATTCGATTGCATTTGCACATAAATTTAAAGAGATCGCAGTGTTACAATAGATCATGCACATTAGCACGAAAACAAATAAAATGAATTTGTATCACACAAGGAAAGACAATGTTAATCGATCCAAACTGTTCTAATAAAAAGACACGATGAAACCTCGTGGTCCGACAGTTTTATTCTGGCGGGAAACCTCCCGAACCTCTAAAACAAATCTGCGATGATTTTTTTATTAATTGTTTCTATGGTTTTGTCAGTCAGCTGTCGGTAAAGAAATATACATTAAATAACGACTGTCGATGGTCTATCATCATTCAACCGAGCGTCTTTAAGTGCCAGACAGAAGTTTCCGGCAAACTCACAGAGGTAGCGACTTGCCGTCGGTTTTCTAATGTACTTGCTTCAGTAAGGATCAAAACTTAGTCTAGCAAGCTTGTAAGTAGGAAAATGAATTCCGAATACAGTTTGTATGTCCCTAGATTTTTCCAGGAAAGGGACCTCGAACTCCTGCCAATTAATGATTGTTTAGTTCAACTACGATACCTTTAGAAATGAATACTGTGAAAGAGGATACACTTTCTTATTTACCTTAATTAACATGACGCACATGCATATCATTGATGCCATTAAATTGATATACCTCAAGGTCGTTATTGGCAATATAATTACCATGCAAGGGAAGGTTGTAACACAGTATTCATTTCTAAAGATATAGTACATAAATTTTATGTTCATGCCGTCGCTTTAAAGGGAGACCACTCAATAAAATTCAGCTAACCCCCAAACCAGTTATGTCCCTTAGTGCAGTGTGTCGTAATCGCATCACAATCGACTCAAAAAAAATCCCAACATTGCCCCGGCAGTGTGGGGAAAGCTGGAAGGTAAAACCCCGGCCGGTTCCCTGGCTATCTCCCGTGGATCCCAATGTGGGTCGTTGATGCAACTGACTGGGGCATGAAGTATACATGTTCAATTGTTTACACGTCAAACTTTATCGCTAAACTTTCATTTTCAGCTGCGGCCAGATATCGTTCCAAAGACGGCAGGTACGTGTGCTATGTTCAGCTTTGATATGTTCGTGTGCCTGATGTTAATTGTAAAACTCGGTTAAATAATAAAGGAAAATATCATTAATGATTAACGTTACAACCTAAACGTCTTATCATTGTACCATAAACGATTAAAAGATGCATCGGGATTACATGACGTGAAATCTTCGAACGTCACACATTATTACTTGGATATCTAATGTAACATTGTGTAACTACTATTATCATATTTTTAACTTAATTAAGCTTTCAAAATAAGTCGCAAAAAAGGTATGAGGAAATCAGATAGGGAAGGTAGCACTCAACCTAACCAGCCGAGCACAGAAATCAGAAACACCACAACACAACCACACTGAGCAATGCCCTCACATAAGTTAAAGAAACAATAAAAAGTCCATGTCCCCGCCGAAAAATACAGGATGACCCAATTTCACAAAGAAATTATAGAATAGCGTTTATTGTATGAGACCGAAAGAAACGCAGCCAATTTTAAGACCCGACCAAGTTCCTCAAGGCCCCGCTGCACGGCGATCCAACCGCACAAATCCATGCCAAAACGTCGACCAAATGAGGCACCAAGGACAGTGACCTAACGTTAATGCGATCTAGGCATAACTACGACTTGACCTAGTTCAAAATAATGGGCAAGCATTAAAGGGAGGAATGGGTGGGAAATAACATTACATACTAGATCTAGTTTTTCTAAGTCGCTAACTGTTTTTAAGATCGATTTTTACTATGTATACATGATATTATACAGAGAACTTCCGGGCCCTGTGTACTGGCGAGAAAGGTTTTGGGTTCAAAGGCAGTTCCTTCCACCGTGTTATCCCCGGATTCATGTGTCAAGGTGGAGATTTCACAAGACACAATGGTACAGGTGGCAAAAGTATTTACGGAGAAAAATTTGCTGATGAAAACTTCCAACTGAAGCACACTGGAGCAGGTGAGATATCTTCAAATAATTATTCGTGAAGTGGCTGTTATCAGGATTAAAGTTAGCACACTGGAGCAAATATGTCAACTATATGTTTCCCGATGCTGTATGAGTAAGTTAAAATGTCCATGAGCTCATGCGGCTTATATCTTGCCACAGATAGGAAAACCTCACCCTCGACAACGGGTACACGATCGTGACTACTCGGGTCTTTCCGTGATGAATCCGGAAGATGATTCGTCTTAGAATTGTCCGAGGTGCCCCGACTGGTCGGGTACAGAGTTACGGGGGCAGGGGATATATTATTGGCCAATTTTGAGGTTCCGACAGGCCGCAAACAGTAAAGCGGATTTCTTGAAAACAGCAAATAAGACAAGAAAGTATTTATGTGTCAGTCTCAGGGCATATGCAACATAAATAGAAAATAACATCAAATTGCAAGGCTAACCCCCAGGGTTGTGGAGTTATGGCCCTTTGTTTTTGCCCCTACCCCTCCAAATTTTAGTCAAAAAATACAAAAGTGACCAATTTCACCCCATACACAGTATTTTTAAACCCAATGCAATCCTATTTTTGGTCCCATTTTACATAAATAACATGTCTGAGCTAGGTTAAATCAGCAAGAAAAGTGTTTCCCATACCTGCCGATTTTTTGCTATTTGCTGTCAAAGTTTTTCGCGGTTTCTAACGACGCTAAATTTGAACTTCCGCCAGTGGTGGTAACCTCCATTTTGAAGAGCTAAAAATCCTTCAGAGCCAACTGATATTTAGTTTCTATGATTTTTCAAAATATTAAACACCTTCTTTGTACAAAATAAATACAGAATTGGGTCTTTAAAATACCACTTTAATTTTTGGTGCCCATAAATAAGCCCTACACTAAAGATTTGATATTTTGATCACCCCAATATATCCCCTGCCACCTTAAGTAAACCGGCGACTCCGCTTTAAAAAAGAAGTCCGTCAGATCATGTGGTATAGCAAGTCACATGGTCATGTCTTAACGTGATATAGGAAAGTTTATCCAGGCCCCCTGATATCAGGCCGATTTTGTTGGAAGAGACTGGATAAGACGCAAATATGACTACTAGTAATATGTTGCCGAGTGATAAATTAGACTATTTCATTACCCTGTGCATGGTACTTGCAATGACGTAAGCATGTCATGTCGTTTGAAGATTATTTTTTTATTTGTCATTCTGCACTAGTATTTTTCTTGCATTAGTAACGTGTTACCAAGCTGGACCCCATAAACCTTAAATATCTTCAAAAGTAATTAATACTAATTATGCAATTTTATTGAAATTTGGCATAGTTCACTAAATTACCTTTACCAACTCTGTGTTTCAATTTCAGACTTTTCTACAGTCTAATTAATGTTTTCCCCATTGGGTCTAATGTGGTAGTTTTGGTATTTTAATAAAGAAATAGACAGGGAGTAAAATAAGCTATTAAGATCAGCCGGTTAGCATAATGCAAAGGGAAATAATTTCTTGAAAAAGAATAGATTGAGGAGTTGTCTTTCTAAACATAGGGTATGTTAGACAGACTACATTGTAGTATTTACCCTGTCTTAGACTTTAAATTTTGCCTTATGCGTCTATGCAAAGTACACTTTTCTCTGGACCAAAAATTCTGTTTTATTTTATGAGAGTTGGTAAGAGTGGTTTACGAAGACATTCCCATTTTTGTTCTAATCGGCATTGTACTTTTTAAGATATTTAAGGTTTATGGGGGCCCAGCTTATTCTCTCACGCACTATAACCATTCTTATCGTCGTTTTATCTAACATTGCAGGTATCCTTTCTATGGCGAACGCTGGACCAAATACCAATGGATCACAGTTTTTCCTTTGCACGGCCAAAACTCCATGGTAAATTTTCCTGTTTTTTGGGGGTTTGTTGTTAAATGTTCAAACGGTGTCAGAATCTTATTTAATGACGAGCTATATATTATAGCTAGTTTGCGACAATGTTTAACTACAGTCTAAATCCCCGGGATCGGGGCACGTAATCACGTAATTCCCAGGTCTTGGGACCGGACCAAAGTCTATTCACCGGGACTCTGAGTAGATAAGGTTGCCAAAGTCCCCCTTTATCCCTCCCGGCTTTTAATATTGACTGTCGTGACTGTATAGGCTGGAGATGAAAATAAAACAATGTACTGTTACTAACATTTTAAATACCTTAAAACCCACGTTATCTTGTGTAAGACCGTGTGTGTCATGCGAACCTCTAGCGGATGCCCTAGGCATTTAATGGAAGTTTTATATAATCGTATGTGCATGCATGTAGAGCAAATTTCTTAATTGCTGATATGGTATTATTATATTCAGGTGTAAATAACTTTTTCAAAACGCGCTACAAAAACGATGTTAATAATTTTATTAGTTTGATGATTGTTGTCCGTTCGGTCCGATGCCAACAAATTTGTCCTTGCGTTGTTTCTAGGTTGGATGGTAAGCATGTCGTCTTTGGAAGCGTTACCGGGGGAATGGATGTTGTACAAGCTGTAGAAAAGGTTGGCAGTCAAAGCGGCGCCACGAGCCAGAAAGTAATGGTTGCTGATTGTGGACAAATGTAATAGACATAATGTGTTCAAGTTTCATGTTTGAGAGACCAGTCTTGGTACGATGATCATTTCACTACCTATACCGAGGTTAGACCTGTGAAATACGTGTATGTACATCAATAGAATCATGGTGTATATCATAAAGTTAATCAAAACTACAAGTGAAAAACATTCACATATGTGCTTAGGTGAATCTTTAACAAAATACTGAAGTATAATATTTATAATTTTATATGGAGCCAGACATGTCATTCATCATAATCATATCAACAAACGCTAGATCACTTATATAATTAAAAATGTATGAACAAGTATGCAATTATTGTGATGTCTGAATACCCAGTTACAACAAATAAAACATTCAGTAAGTCATATAGCTTTATATACTTGTGCTTGTGTGGTTGGTTATCATTATGCTGGTGAAACAACAGAACTCTTTTAAGTTCGATCTCCTCCGTGCTACACAATAGTGACATATGGTCGGTTTGATTTGGTAAACGGAAGCACTTCCATAATCCAAAGAAATTTCCCAATTCGATTTGGGCATCTTCTGTTTTTAGAAGCTAGTTTCGTCTCTTCTGCTCGATTTTTTTGTGAGAGGTTGGAAGGGCCAAACTTGTCGATATTGTAAAGATATTGTAAGAGATCCGGTGAACAGGCTTACATGATGTGTGTGATTGCCGACCTAATGGTAGTCTCCTCTCTCACTTTGAAATCAAATAAGTCATTAGCCAGATTGCAGACCTAGGACCTAGCTCTAGTGGTTAGATGGTTCATGAATTGCATTCTTGGCATTATGTTCCGGTGGATCTCAGATGGGACAATTGGTATGCGAACCTACATATCTGTGGCGAACCACACGGATAACAAGAATACACATATCTGTGGCGAACCACACGGATAACAAGCAATAAAGCAATGTACATAACAAAATGACTAACACATCTTTTAAAGGCAGCATTTTACGAAAAAAATCTCTCAAAATGTTTAACGACTTACTAGTCACTAAAATACAAAATTTAATAGATCTAAAAAAATACGAAACGCGTAACGACTGAAGAACGCGGACTAATTTATGCAGTATTCAATCTGGGCGCAAGTTTCACTGGGGACTGGATCCTTAGCATACGATAAAATACTTCAATTCAACGAATTCCTCTTACTCTATAATTTACAAGTATAAATGGTAATTAAACTAATACGCACGGACGAATATGATATTTACATGACTTCAAATACGTACACTTCACAAGTTGTAATAACGTTATTTATCGCATTTTTTTTTATCACCCACCTACATGTAGGCCTTATTATATGGGTATTTGAGCTCGGAGTGGTCACATATCTTGTCAATACAGGGGTTATTGGATCGTGAGATGTGACACAACTTACGAGGACACAGCTAATATTATATGAATTCGGTTTTTAAACTTAGGTATTTTAATGGCGTAAATTGGAAAATATCACGTGCGAAAATCACGTCGTCCAGCAATCCTTTATGAGTCCGTCAACTTAATTCTTTGTCTGAAATTTGATCTATAGTCAGTAGTAGATTGGGGAGGGAATTATTTAAAATGGCTGGGTCCTTGTTAATGCTACATAAATCTAGGTTTAATTATTTTTGCGTTGAAAAACATATGCAAGAAAATCCGTAAAGTAAGCCCTAGGCTACTGCAGTAGATGCATTGGTTGAGTAGCATTCTGCATTTCTTGCACTGAGGCCTTATCACATGGACCAAAATACACGCAAGGTATACCATAATACAGAACCAGATGGTTACGTAGCTTTCACAATTACACCCAATGAGGCTCTATAACTTAAAAAATGCGCCCCAACGCCAAAGCTCATCTATAGCCGCCCCTGCTTAGGCCAGTCATCATGAACTGCCCCTGAGCTAGACGAATGAAAATGATATTTCGATTTATGGCTAGGATGTGTTATTAATTAAGTTATTTATATTGATAGATTATGCAGTATATTTTGTCTAAAATGTGGCATTAATTTCGTAGCTTCCATAAATGATTTTCTCGTCACGGAAATTTTCCGATGATGACCGGAAACCCAACCCGAATGTCAAGGCCACGTCCTTTCGCGCTCTTAATCACACGGCGTTAGCTACGGAGAGAAATAGTGTCGGCAATACCACGTTTATCAAAAAAAGAACAACAAAATGGCAAACCCAAAATGTTATTTTGACATCACCATTGGTGGTACTCCTGCTGGCAGAATTACAATGGAGGTAAGAATAGTATTTAACACTTTTTGAAGAGGATAAAGTCTGCATCGATTTTACCGGCTTATGATGGTCGCCATGTTAGGTTGGTAGTCTAGCGTGTTGTGCAAAATGACTCACATGTGTTCGCGAGTGGCTTATACACCACCTTATAATGGTTTACATTAATGTAACAATTGAACTCAAAAGCAGGAAACAAACAGTATTTGTCATTTTTAATCGGTTGCTGTTTTGTCAACTTTTGCATCGTGCACACGCCTCGAACATTCGGTTGCTGGCGTTAGGCCAATAAACATTGTTTAGAATGTTGGGTTATCAGCCTTCGTACATGAAGCGGCAACTGTTGGTAATTAATTTTGTGCAATTGTTAAACCTTCGATATGAATATGTAAGTACAAGATGGGCCTTTTTCAATGAAAATTGGGACTGTAAGGCCAAAAAAATATTGTGGTTCAGGTAACATGACAGGAAATGTAAATTTGTTATCAAATTTCTCCTTTTATAGAAAATTTATGCTCCAGTCAGTTACATCCACGTGCCTGGGGGATGGGCGAGGATAAATTACTTTTTGGTTGTCAAAACCCTGACAGCTGCCGGTAAAATCTGTTAATTTCCACGGCCCCCTGGTAACTAAATATTGTCCCCGGGGTAATGGTTCGGAGAAAAAATTTCCCTGGCTGTGCTGAGGAAGCTGGAAGGTATGAACCAGGCCGTTTTCCCTGCTATCCCCTGAGGATCCCGGGGGTGGGGGCATGGATGCAACTGACTGATTGAAACCAAAGCCCAGGCCCATGCACTCATAATTATGGCAGTTCAGAGACATTTAACCAGGCCATGGTTGGGGAGGTTCAGGGGCCTGTTGCATACCCAAGACCCTATTGATCACTTTTTTGTGGAACTTTACTATGTCTATGCAACAACATGCTACCATCAAACGTGTTTGCCGATAGCTTACCATTTCTCAGCACTTTGAGCGCATTCTTATCAAGTTATGTGACAGACCATATCGGTAGCGCTTTGCAACACAACTAGTGCTTGCCTGTTGCATAATATTGTATAATATTTTCATTTTGTCTGCTTAGTAGCCCCTTTTTAAAGCAGGTTGTTTCTTACCGTAGCCCTACCGAGCGCTCTGACCCTCAACAGCACCTTGGCTTATACAACAGCCTCCAAAATGACTGGTGCCTTATGTTATGACCATTGGGACATTTATCATTTGTGCATTGCAAAAACTACTGACATCCTGGCTGATTGCAGACTGTTGCACTGTCATTGAACCAGTATTAGCTAGTTTCAACAATATAATGAATAAGAGTATTTGACTTTATTATCAATTAACATTTGTATTACTACAATTTCTGGGTTTTAAAAAAAGCATTCCATGTATTTCAGTTGAGAGCAGATGTTGTTCCAAAGACCGCAGGTGAGATGAGTTTACTGTAATAATATAATAGAGATTATGTAATGTAATTATACTAATTACATTTTTTTACAAATTTCAATGAATGTGTCCTGAGACTTGCGAATGTACGAGTCCAAAAATTAAAGAATGAGTCCACAGTCCAAATATTTTATTAAACGTTCGACATTCAAGTAAATGTGGAAAACTAGCTTCTTTTAACACTAGTAGTTGAAAACCAGAGTACTAATGCAGGGCCCTAGCTGCACTATAGGGGAAGGGGCCCTCAGGTAGGGGAATTTCGCGTCATTTTGAAGAAAAAGGGGAATTTAGGGGATTTTTTAAAAACTGCCTTGTAACCATGCACTAAACCTTTAAAGCTTAAAATAGCTATATTTCAATATTATGTACATGAATGCACACACAATTAATCAAAGGTTTGACTAAAAAGTTCCGAGTTTGGAAGAAAAAAACTTTTTTTGGAGGGGAATTTTTATCAAAAATAGGGGGAAAAAGTATATTATTTCAGGAGGGGACTGGGGCCGAAAAAGCCGAATTTCGGCCCCCAAAAACGTCAAATGAGTGCCCTGTAATGATAATTAAGGTATGAAGAAAAAATCTTAAATTATTTTTTTAGAAATCTTAATGCATTAGTGGGACTCAAAATAATTTTAAACTAAGCATCCTCGCTGATGTTTGTGAGTCCAGCAGTCGGGACTCGCTGGTAAAAATTCACTGATAACTTGGACCATAGTCAGTGTTCCAGTTTTCTATAAAAAATACATCAATTTTTTATTAAGGAAAACATATGGGACCAACTTCAACAACTGATTTGGTTTGACAAACTTTAGTCTTTCAAAGTTTGGTTTTCACAGATTCTGATGTAAGAGTTGAATAAGCAGCAAAGCTATTAATGTCAATTATTATAAGATGTTTTAGTGTTGACAATCATACTGAAGTTAATGTGCTTCAAAAAGTGCCTTGTCTGAGGTGGACAACGGTCAATTAATTATATATATATTGAAATAAATATGTATGATATTCTAAATTCTTGTCCAATTTGGTTACAGAAAATTTCCGTGCACTGTGCACCGGTGAGAAGGGTTTTGGATACAAAGGCAGTTCTTTCCATCGTGTCATCACAGACTTCATGTGTCAAGGTGGAGATTTCACAAGACACAATGGTACTGGTGGCAAAAGTATTTATGGAGAAAAATTTGCTGATGAAAACTTCACACTGAAACACACTGGAGCAGGTTAGATATCTGTCAAAGTTTAATTATTCTTGAAGTTGCCGTAGGATAATTAGAGCTATCCTTGATTTGATCCTATGCCCATCATTGACTCCCATTACATCATATGATTTTCCCTTTATCAGTAACATACTCTCTTTAAAAAGCAACTATATCCTGTTTGAAAAATTAAATTCATTTGCTTTCTCTTGGAACAATCAGTTATCAGTAGGCCAAACTGTATTTCGACGTCAGTGGTCCTCCATGAAAACCACTGGTCTCGAACCAGTGTTGAGCCCTGCTCTAGACTTGAGCCTCTAGTGATGATGTTAGTTTAAACCATGGTCAAAAGACCTTCCATTAGATGTGAAGACTGCATTGCGAGAATTCAACCAAAAACATACTGCTAACTTGATGAAGTCTTAAACAAAAACTTTCCATTTTCGGCTTGTATAAAGAGGATCCATCACAAGTTGTATATTCATATAAATTTATATTAAACAAGTTTTGGAAATTTTATTAAGCAAGCCTCTGGCGAGCTTAATACTGGTTTCTAAACAATTTAATATAAATATATCAATTGACAACAAGTGATAGATTCTTTATATCATATGACGCTAAAAATGAAAAATATGCATTGTTTATTGGAAAAAAACACAAACTTTATACTACATGTGGTAGATCTTCTACATATAAGATTATACATATTTGCTATACTTACTGGATACAAGGAAAGTCATGAATGTAATATTTTGTTATCTCTGTATGTGGACAGTCTTGTGTATCTGGCAATTCTCATAGATACATTTACCTTCTCTTTATTTTCCAGGTGTCCTTTCTATGGCCAATGCTGGACCCGGAACTAATGGATCTCAGTTTTTCCTTTGCACAGTCAAGACCACATGGTAAACTTCTAGTTGTTCTTAAAGAGTTATGTCTAGAATAAACCACGTCTGTCACCCAGTTGTTAGAGAGTTGGATTCATAACCTGACTGGAATTTTGAATCAGATTTTCTAATGGAATTAAAGTAGGGCAGGTGGTGGTCTAGGTCACTGTTACTAAAAAATCATTTCTGTTCTATAAATATGACTTATTAACCACAAACAATAGTCTCATTGAGTCACTAACAAAGGAGCATGTACTTATTACAAGACTATTTCATTAACTATGCTCGCTGGGGAAAATTCTAAATGATGATTACTTTATGTGAACCAAATACCCTAAAACTGCTACCTGAAACTTTTTGTTTCCATATAAAGCAAACAACCTCCTGTTCACTGTTTATTGCTATTTTTTGCTCTAAAAAAGGCTCATCAATTGAGAAAAAGTCTAGGAAAATTGCTGTCTGGTCTGGGAATTTTGTCTTAGGAACCCTGATATTAGCTGTTTAATTTTGTATGCTAGTGGGAAGTAAAGATTCTGTAAAATTTACCTACACTATTTACTTGGTTTATTTTTACAGGCTTGATGGTAAACATGTTGTGTTCGGTAACGTTGTTGATGGTATGGACGTAGTGAAAAAGGTCGAAGGTGTTGGATCAAGTTCAGGAACCACAAAACAGAAGGTTGTTATAGCCGATTGTGGTCAACTATGAGAAGGATGTGTCGCATCTTGTGTTCTTATAATATACTTGTGATTAACGATCATTGACTGTACTCGAATACTTGCAAGATTCATCATTCTGTTCATTGCTCTTGTCTGATACAAAAAAAAAACTACTCCAAAATCTTGGCATGTATATTTAATACAATGTTTGTGTTTTCATTACATGATTTTTGACACAACAACGTGCAATTAACAAATCATTCATTTTCAAACTTTTCATACAACTTACAATTGAATTCATGACTTGCTTCAGAATGGTATACCTCAAGGTCAAATTGATTTACCAGTAAATATTCATTTGTCTTTCACTAATTGGCCACTAGTATGTCGGAAATATACTGTCTTGTGTTCATTTGAACAAATTCTTTTTTACACTAAATTTCAAAATGCTCTTTTGATATACTTGTAGTGGTATAAAGTCTTGAAAACTTAATTGTTTCTCTTATATTTAGCACTTAACAGACACCAGGGTACTGCTTTATCAAAGCATATAAGAAAAGTATAAACTTGCATTTAAATTGAAATTTCCTAAAGCTTTTGAACAGCCTCCAATTTTGGTGTAGTGTTGTTCACTATTAATTATTATTCAGTCAAGTAACTCTTACAGACCATATCAGTTCCCTATGTGTAGATTTTTAAGCTGAACGCAGTTATATGATTTCCATAAGTGCTTTGATTAAACAGTACCCAGCCTGCAGGTGTAGGTGATAAAATTAATAAAATATGTAGGCAGAAATAAAACACTACTTGGCTATGTAGCATTTTTCAAATGAGTCATGACCTGAATCAACCAACCTGCTATTTTCAAAAGCTAAATCTACTCCCAGAACTATATAAAGATAATGACAGCAAAATGAATGAATGGGCCATTTCCCTACTGGTTCATCTAGAAGAGTAAATTGATGTATAATCGATACTTGCCTTCCTATATATCTGATTTACTGATGTCTTCCATCGAATCAATGACCACTCCATTTGACAGTTAACAAGTCTGTTCTAAGCCTTGTCTATTATAACTTGCTAAGTCAGTTGAATGCCATGATTCAGCAGAAATTCAATTGTTACAGAACAGGACCATGTTTGGTTTTATGCGTGAAAAACTTGTAAAAGACATTACCAGCGTTACATGTTTAGGCTTTGTAGCCATCATACAACTACTTCATTCACTTGGTTTACGACCATGTTTTCAAGTCAAATACTTCACTAATAGTAACACAGAGCAAACTCGCACAGGTCAAATGCTGTTGTAGAACAACAGTATCGACCTGGATTTAAGCGTTGCCAGCGAGTTTTTATAAACTTGGAAGACACAAAATGATCACTCTTCGTCCGTTTCGCATCCTTAAATTGTCCTTGTTTGCGTAATTAGGATGGATATACCATGTGGTTTGTTATGTCATTCTTTGACTGATGAGAATGAATCCATGATGCTCATGTCGAGGACTATCCCTGCTAGTGGAGTAAAATTTGATATTTTTCTATATCCTGGCTTTTTTGACTTGAACCTGACCTTTATGCAAGAATTTTTTACATGGTTCTTGCTTTGAATATATCAATTTCTGCAAGCAAATCGTGCAATATCGGCATTTAATATTTGTGTTTGTAGTACATCTCGAGTGTTCCGGATTATGAAAACATACAATCAATGTAGTCAAAGAGACACTATATCGACTGTTAAATTATGGTAATCAAAAGTTCGGCCTAACGTCAATGTGGCAGTGAATTTGTCCCTGAGCCTGAAATTGCT
This sequence comes from Spisula subtruncata, assembly GCA_963678985.1. NCBI lineage: Eukaryota > Metazoa > Mollusca > Bivalvia > Venerida > Mactridae > Spisula > Spisula subtruncata. The sequence goes on from OY787660.1 coordinate 7,269,065, forward strand.
CCAACTGATATGAAGGCAATTAGTTGGTTTCTGCCATAAATTGACCTATTGTAGAAACAACATTTGCAGCACTTAAAAGAACACATGATATAACAATGAGTTCAACACTTACTTCAGCAACATTAATAACAAGTACAACTTTGTCACATGTTTAGATGTAGTCATTAATGTACACAAGTGATGAAACAAACCATTAGTTGAACCTTTATGACAATGGGTATACAACAAATGTACCTCTGCTGGTAATAACCCAACCAAATGAACCTCCCAAAATTTTGGAGATTTGGTACAAGATTTCGTTGCTCGGGCATTATATGGTGTACACTTACGGACTTTGAAAACGCACCACTTATTCAAACCACGAAATTTAATAGTAAACATTGTTTAATTGTTTTAAAATTTTGTCTATAGATAGCTCAATTTATGTTTAAACATCTAGCAAAATTTCAAAACACCAGTTAACAATGTTTCTAAGTCACGTGACATCCACGTGCTTAAGTCTCAAAACCAAATTCACAGTTAGTGGAGTGCGTGTAAAGTTATGTTTTTGGTGCGTTCACAACAGCGGGTACTCATTACAATTTCAATCCGCTTCTGGAGAATGTTCCACTATTCATCCACACAGGTTCGGACAACCTTGTGGGCAGATCGCATCATGGAATTCGTCTGTGTGCTCAGGTTTGATATGTTTTCGGTGGGATAAAAATCTGGGACATTCCATAACGCAGATATTGACTTCTTCAAGAAAATTGACTGTTATTCGTTATTTATGCGCATGGTCATATTCCTGCTGTCTAAGGTTAACACCCCAGTCATCCGGAAATAGTAATACAAGAAGGAAGTGACTGCATGTTGAAGCACGTGTTCAATGTTTGATGAAACAAAAATTGGCAGGGTACTAAGTGAAAATGATGCATTTCATAAATAAACGTGTTTGATATTTTTATTTGATGATTTAGCATATCTATCGACATCAAGTATTCTTTTGACAGGCACGGTTGTTGACCGGAAGTCAAGTTTTTGGTGAAGCATGCGCATTAATTTATCCGAATTTTGTGGCTTTTAAGGCCTTTAATCCCAATTTGAAGATCAACGATGGTGTCAGTTGGCATTAAACGCTATTGGAGACGAATATTTATTGTATCATGACAGCGGCTACTTCCGGTTTGTAACACGTCTTTAGCTCCAGACACATCAGTTTCTTTTTGACATTAAATGTAACCTTTGATTTTGAAAACTTAAAATTTGTTGTTTTTTCGGTATGCTAATGAATCGTTTACACATCGTCATTTACACAGGTCAGATATTGTCATTCGCACGAGACTCACGCTCTAAAAATGAGATTTGGTCATGTGGTCACTACTAGCGATTCGATTAGTATAAATGGATTAAAATATACTTTACCGACAACGTTCTAATCCAGGAACATTAATACATTGGTTTAAAATAATCCTAAATAGTTCATACAAAAAATAACCGACCCCTGAAAAGTGGTGCGTTTTCAAAGTCCGTAAGTGTAGTCTACATGCATTTAGATATTACAAAGTTTGTAAACTGACACAAACTGCAGTAGTAAGGTGTCCATTTCCTAAGCAAAGCGCTACCAAGTGCCTTCATTCAGTTACCTTTTGTAAAAGTAAATAAAAGATGCATGGATTATCTCCCTTAGAAAGTGCTGTCTCGAGCTTTGCTTTGGAAACCATCACTAGGTCTCTATATAACACCCAATATACTGACAGTATTCTGAACAAACAGCATTGTTGTATCGAAAATTGTTAGCTTTACATGGTTTATGGTCATAAAGGGAATTTGTGTTCACACCAGCATGCATCAATACAGGAGGCAAGTTAACTGGTATACAGTCTGTTCCACAGTGACAAAAATCAGCTCATTTTTGAGCAGGCCAATACAGTTACTTCAGTAATCACCGTGAAGTCATAAAGGGCCACTGTGGCTAGTTTCACAGCATGAAGGCAATAAATGTTGGATCAACTTCCTGATAAGCCCCAGATGTTTATTATTGCAGAGGTACTATGTACACTAGTATCTGTCTTGGTAGTGCAGCTCAATCAATATACATGTACTACAACATTTTTATGCTAGAGTAAAAGTTTTATTGAAATTGAAAGATGCATTACCGAATGAAACAATATGCATAGGTCTTCTTATGATAAAAGTTTATAATAGTGTTTATGATAGTAAAATGTCAAAGGTATACTAGCACAGACTGAGTATATTCCTGAACATGTTTTAAGTTTTGTTATGGTTTCATTATGCGCCCCACCCCTAATTTTACACATTGAACTAGTAAACAAAATATTGAACATCATTAAATAAAAAAAGCATGCTACTTAATTTTTTGGCGGGACATAAAGTAATTTAGTTATTTTAACGATTTTTTCTATTCAATATCATGTTTCGATTTTTATTTTTTATTATACTGAATTCTTATTAAAAAAATCAATAATTATGCTTAATAATGGTACTATGTTTTTTTGTTTCTCAAAGAAAATCCAACCCTGTAACAACCTAGTATGTTGATATCTTGCTTTACTGCCTGACCATATGGTTCCAATCTATTGTGATTGCTATCAGGAAATCACCATGAAGGAAACTCCTTGGAACCCGTGGTCAAACTGAGTTTATGATAGAAGAGCGTGAAGAGCTCAATTAGTGTTAACTGTTACTCTATATCAGGGATTTCTTCTGAAAAGTGGGGCTGTGGAGCAGACTGTATACATAACTTTTATAGTTCAACTTCAAAATTAACCACTATTCCAAAGTACATTCTGATGGATTTGCTCAACTCTGGTGACCTATTTTCAAGGATGGTCTTATAAAGCCCAATGAAAGGACTTAATTCTGGTAGTAAATGAAGCATTGCACATTATGCTTGGCATTGTCCAATGGATTACCTGGGCAACTTAAACAAACGAAGTGGAGTGTTTCTCTACACATGCATTTTGTCAATTGAGGTAAGTACATTTTGACATCTCGGAATACAATATATGGATAAAGTATTGTAACTAGAAGATGCAGTCCTTTCAAAGTCAAATGAGCATGGTTGTTAACATCAAGTCGTCCGTTAGGTTCATCTAGGTGTAACTGAGTATTCCTGAGTTAACGGTTATCCACGCCATTCTCTCGAATGGGATAGTTCCCTCATTAGTATTACTTATTACATCAACTATTGATCAGATAAACATCCATGGGTCACATGACATCAAAATCAAAAGTAAATGTACTAGTCCAGTTAGGATAAAAAAATACATTGACACAGTGGAGCAATCCACTAGTACAGTGTAAAAACAATTATAACAGCTTATACCAAACTAAACTACCTGTTTAAGCAATGGTTTTAATTTTTTGGGTATACATTAACGATGACATCACCGTCAGAATACCCTAACTGGACTATATCAACTGAAACAAAGGATGAAGCACTACAAACAGTTATATGTTTCATTCTTGTTTTATTTCCACAGTATTTTCTTTCATCACAATATTGTTATACAATATAACATATTTACTCCATCTATAGAAGCAATCAAATATAACACAAATCCGACACAACATAAGGCATTAGCACTGACAATAGTACACAAACATCACATCATGTCTTGTTTAAAGCCTACGTCCCACTAAGCATTTTTTGCCAAGTCAATGTACGCCTGATTTAAATAAATTCGCTTCAGAAGGTATCAGGAACAGGGATTTCACAAATTGACGACTTCCACGAAGCTTCGCCTGATCACGAGGACTCTACTGATGCCCCTTCTGATATCCATTTATTAAATTTGGAGCACATCACTGACGCAAAAATGCTCAGTGGGACCTAGGCATAATAAGGACAAAATATTATATTAATGAAGGGATAAACCCTATGGGTTTCAATTTACAGGTAGTTATGATAAAGATTTCTTAAACTGAACTTTACCTTTTTTACAGGGTTTCAATATATTGATGGGCACATTCCTTTGTAAAGCAACAAACTATAACAAAGCCTCCAAATTATTCCTATGCTGATATTTACTATAAATACAACCTTTGTAGAGCAACAACCTCTAAACAACAGCCAGAAAAGGTGTCACTCAACAAAGGTTGTAGTGTTACAGTCAGTACATGAATATAGACATGATATCACAAGGTTTTGATTCAGACTTCATTCACAATGTACTTATACATGTATGGATAAGAATATCATAATTTACAACCAGTAACTATGTGTAAATTTATAATGGATTCAAAATGAGCCGAGAGAACTATATATAGTATACATTAAGCTGTAAGGTAAATATTGTCCTACACTTGTTTTCAATGGCTTAATACATATACATGTATCTAGGCTTCACTATATCAACAACCTTTATCAGTAAAATTATAACCTGGTTAAATACAGACTGTACTTGATCTTTCAATTAACTGATATCATATTTAAATCTTTCAGTAAACTTTGAAAATCATTTTTTAAATGCGACTGACTGGAAAAATGTTAAAATATAAGACTTAAGATACTGCTTAATAATATACGAAACTTAATCAATAATTGGTTTCAATGTATAATAACCTAACTGCAGAGGGCATTGTTCTGTGCCTGGTAAAATAGAAAACATGTTGCAACAGACCTGAGGTCATCCTAGACTCACAATGTACAGGTTATGTTTTACTTAACTACAGGTGTCACTAGTTTTTATCAAATACTTCTGACTGATCAGTGCAACCAAAGTTAATCTAAATAAACATTTAACCATTTGAAGTTTCTGCTGATTTTAATCCACTTCCGCATGTGAAACAATCACTTCTTTAACATATATTTCAAGATTGAATTTGATTTCATTGATAGATTGCACAATGGTGTAGGACGTTTTCTCCACATTGTCCGTTTTAACTTGTAAGTGTATGTCATACATGTTCGTAACAAGCTTAATAGTCTTATCTCAAAAAATTGTTCAAATCTATAGTGTACAGCAAAATGAAAATAACCCTACATTGTTGCACATTACTTTACAAGGAAGTTTATAAATATCATGTACACTATGTAAAACCTCAAGTGATGTATTCACTGATCAAGTAGTTTGAACTGTTTTATAATGGTGTTATAAGGATAGAGGAAAACCTAGCTCTTCAGACAGAGAAAAATATGGTGGTTACTCTTCAGACGGGAGAAAGGTTTTGTGGGTAACTCTTCAGAATGGAGAAAAATATGGTAGTTACTCTTCAGACGGGAGAAAAATATTGTGGTTACTCTTCAGAAAGGAGAAATTTGTGGTAGTTTCTCTTCAGAAAGGATAAACTTATGGTGGTAACTCTTCAGAAAAAGAAAGGTATTGTAGTAACTTTTCAGAAAGGAGAAATCTTTGGAGGATACTCTTCAGAAAGGTGAAAAATATGGTGGTCACCATTAATGAATCAGTTCATGATCTACATCATATATATATAGTATAAACACATACATTTATATAACAGATCTACACATGAAAGGCCACTGTATTCATACATGTATATTATCAACATTGAGCACATTTAGTCCGTAAAAATTGTAAATCTATAATTCAACTCGAGACCAACATGAAGGGTTGGCCAAATACTAGCAGATATGACGTGATACCACTGTCCTTGAATTGAACCCCAAAGTAAGTATATTATGTGTACACATTATACATGTATATAAAGGCAATACAAGGAAATACTGTAAAATCATTAATTTTGGTGGGGGATTAAATTTTGCGGTTCACCTTAACCCCACAAAATCAAATCCCATTGAACAATAATTTTGACTCTTGTATTTAATAATTGAAATGCAAAATCTACGAATCAATGTCCCATTGAAAGTCTATTTTATCAAACCACAAAATTTCGCCCATCGGAATTAAATGATTTTACAGTACACAAAATATTCACAACCATCATAAACAGTGAGGTTTCTACAGGTTAAACAAGACAAATTATCAAAGCACTAACTATAGTGAGTCTAGAAATGGTCCCAACAAATATTAATATAAAGTACCTTCACAAAGTTACAACACTTACATGTATATCAAATAAATCATGTAACTAAAATTGTTTGTATTTTACTAAAGCCTCGAGACATGTGTACGCACAAGAATTAGAAATTAAGTTTTTCACCATCAATACACAACAACAACAACAAAAAGACTAAAAGACTACATCTGATGTGAAGCAACAGTTTACCGAGCAAAAAAAAAATTGGAAAAAAAAATGCAACAATGACATTTCACGACATTTAATTTGTAATGATATGTTATTATGTAGCTACGGTAATTTCATTTATATACTCGTTCATGTACACTGCCCTCCAAAATTTCCTTCACACGCCTAAAAATATCATTTTCTTTAATTGACAAACCCGTGTTATTGCAGATAATTACTGACATTGTGTCAAGGAAATTGGAAAATAATAAATTGCAATCATTTTTATGTAGGGTTTGAATGAAACGCTGAACCCATGCAAGTGTTGAATTCAGAAAAAAAACCTGAAAATCCTGAAAAAAGTCAATTTATATAGAGAAAAAAAAAGAATAACTGACTTTTGGCACCATACACTTAAAAACCTGAAATCAGGTATATAGATTGTACCTAAAAACTTGCACGCATGCAGTTATGTTTGTCATTATAAGTAAATGGTATAATTTTTAGAAGTGTGAAGGAAGTTTCGGAGGGTAGGGTAGAGAGTATGAAAGTTTGAAATGTTTGTCAAGCACAAGGCACCAACACCAGCATTATCTAAACACGATGAAGCAATCCCCTACCATAGCATTAGTCTTCATAATTATTACCAAAAAATCTTAAAAATATCCTTGACCATATATATTTACATGAAAATGTAACAATGTAATTTTAAGCCTTCAAATAATATTAGCACTAAAATGATAATAAAATCATATTTTCTAATTGTATAAAACTCTTTCTTGAAACACAGTAAATCTGCTATCAGTTACCATTGGTTCAAATAAGTGTTGAAAACAGTGTATTCATGCCTATGGTTAATCATTTGTAAAGTATATTTTCATAGGCAGACGGCCACAAAATACATTTACAACCGATCTCCAATACAGGCTATACCAGTAATCTCCCAATCAAAGAAGTCAACAACAAATCTACGTTATAAAATATGTAAATGTTTAAGAATGATAAGACAATATATAACCAAGACTTCGTTGAATCAACCGTTAGAACCGGAGTGAATATAAAACACCCATGGTGGGAATTTTCTTCAAGCAAGAAAGGCAATATTTTGTCATAATTCAATAACTAAATTATACCAAATCATTCTTTAACAAAATTTCATTGCTATCACATTTACATGCATACTGATAAATTCAGTACGGTAATAAGACATCATTGAGAAGACAAGAACCAAGACAAGAGATGTTTGTAAAACAAGTATGCCCCCCATGGCAGACTAATAGTTGGAAATGGTAAAGGTCATAGTGACATAAACCTACTGACCTCAAAATCAATAGGGGTCATCTACTGTTGTTGACCATCCTCCACGTAAAATTTGAAGATCCTTTGGCAAGGCGTTCTCAAATTATTGACAGGAAACTATTCAGTCTACTCACCGATGTACAAAACGACCGACTGACATGTGCAAAGAAATACCCCCCCCCCCATCAAAGAATGGGGAGGGGAAATAAACATCATCAGACAGTCTACAGATCACAGACCTTTTGTATATCATTATTTAAAAATCTATTTCCTCATAAATATTTTCAGACAATGTAACACATTTCTACATTTTTCTAGACAAGTACAACAGAACAGACAGGATTATTAAACAGATTAATTGATATGGAAAAAGTATATCGTCTTATCCGACATCATCCACAAGGCTTTTACAAACCAAAGTTTCAGTTTCATCATTAAATGGTAAAGATCAGTTTCATATCCGACTTAACTCAGTTTCAAGAGTTACACTATTACACCTATGCATGTACAATAGCTTGAGAGTTATTTTTCAGAATTATATAAAAATATTCCTATTGATCCGCAGTACGGGTAAAAATTACAGCACATTTACAGATCATTTCCCAATTCTCACAACATGGTAGTAATCTCGAAATACCAATTCTCAGTTCCATTGGAAAATTGTAGTGTTTTCATATGGCTCTGACGGAACTGAAAACTGATGTAACACTTGGACAGAACACAAAATACACACCATTATGAGTCGCACCTGAGAGTTGCAACTTTTTACAATTTCATCAGAGGCACATGAAAACAGAACAAATCACGGATGAAACAGAAAAGCCGTGTACCGGAATAACTACTGTGTCCAAGAGAAAATCAAAAGTGTCATTATCATTTATACAACCATGTGACCATGAGGTAAATATCACTTCTTAAAGTCTATTATAGGTCCACACTGCTGACGGCAGCATTGCTGTTTCATTCACAATGTCAACGTCAGCATTGATTCCTCGTTCCACACACAGATAGTTGTATGAAGCAAACACTTGATTGTTTTGTCACATGCATCATTGTACATGTCACACAAGCGTATTTAAAAAAACTTCTCCCTCCAAATCTGTGGTATCAGTAACTAATATTCAGTAACTAATATTCTTGGTATGTTATGAATTCATGAAAGCCCAGATAATGCTACGTTAAAGGGCCGTCATCTCAACATTGATGAAGGAACCCAGATTGGTTTATCTTGTTCCGATGATATCACATTTTTAATTTGCTGAGTCATCTCGGCCAGGTTTCCACCTTGTATGGTAGCTGAAATATACAGGAAAATAATAGTGTAAGAATGGCAGCTAGTCTACAGGGAGTAGTAAAGTACATTGCATTATAGCTAGAGTGGCACACTCTCTTGTTGTAGAGATTGTTCCTCTTAAAGCATATCTTAGTTCAATTGATAGAAAAATAAGACTAAAAGAAATATTCATACACATGAAAAGATTGCATGTTATCAAACATCATCTGTTCCGGTTTATATTGTTAGAATTCTATGGATATCAACAAACTACATCTTAGTATGAAAATACAATACATTGAATACTTTAATATTGTCAATACAGTAAACATGAGATTGACTGTATAAAGATAAACACTTAACTGCATCATAGTATCTTTATTTGTGAGACTTGGAAATCCTCCGCCATACTTATTGGAATATACAATAAACTTGAGATGAGGTATAGATGGCTCGGGCTAAGGTACGACCAATAAGAAGTGAATTATTAACTTACCAGATATCAGCTGACGATTATCTTGTTCAGCTTTCTGACAATATTCAAATAATTCCTTCGCCGATTTCAAACTCAATTTCTCCGGTAAAAATTGTACATCTTTTATCTCCCTGAAAACAAAATATCAAAATATATAACTGTAAATGAGTTTTAATGAAATAACTGATAAAGTAACTAGGGTCTGTTTCATAGGCAAAGCACTACTGAGTGCCTTCGTTCAGTAACCTAGTATAAGAGGCATAGATAACCTCCCAGGGACAGCAATACATAAGGCTTTACTTGGGAAACGAACATATGATCAAATAATTTATGATGTCATAATAACGACAAGAATCAATCCATGATGATCAACTTAAACCTAACATGACTGATCAAAAACACAATCACATCACCAGGTGTATTTCAATGAGAGCTACAATACTTACTGTATAGATTGCAGTCAAGATGTTAAAAGTGGAGTTGTGTCTCATAGTTCAATTATCGAAACACAACTCCTACGCAGTGTTGTGACATCCTACAGAGCCCTTGTGGGAACATGAGCCCTGTATACTGAGATTTTAACTGGGAGTAAAGTGCGCCCAGGATAATGTGAAAGGCGGTAAAAATTGGAATGATCCTTAAGGTGGATTACTCAAGTGAGTTATTTAAGTACGAAATTGAAGGTATGTGTTTATCTAAGCAACCAATCCTACAACAATAGGCCAAACTGGTCAATGTTTATAAACATCACATTATCCTGGGTGCACTATAACTGAAGCTCATCAAATAGACCTTATTGACTGGGCTTTTGTAAAGCATGTTAAAGTTTGGTTCCCCACTCAATGTCTACAGTAGTAGCCGGCTACCGTAATATTGGTGATGGGAACCAGACTTACACCTGCCCAGTTGAACAGGCCTTATGATACAAGAACAATGTGCTTAAATACAGGTACCAAGTAAATTAGTTATTCCAGAAAACCAGTGTACATGCTTGAGATGCAAGAGTTACTTACCTTAGTTGTTTGTATGACTTGTGTCTAGCAAATATAACAATGGGGTAAACTTGTTGACGATGTAAACGTTCTATCGACAGTGGATTCACATTCAATAAACAATGTATGTTCTGTAAATATAACAATGTGAGAAATTATTAGTTCATAGGAAAACATGCATTAACATAAAACTGATTATAGTATAAACAACATTTCATTCAAAGCTTTACATATTTTTGCAAACCTATGTATGAACAAGTGCCAATCAAGCAATTTTTTCTGGGGGTCCAACTAGAAATTGTTTCTCAGGGGGTTCACAAGCTTGCTAAGAGGACTTTTAGCTATTTTTCTCAGATGACGGTCCAGAGATGAGATACTGATTTTTACTCCAGCCAATTTCAAGGGATATACAACTCAGTGTATTACAACATGTAGTGGTTAAATAACTGCAATACAGTATTTTTATTTTAGCGACATATTACAGAATAAATACCAAAGTTTGAGATGTCAACATCAAGTGCTTTGTTAATGGATTGGCTGTAACAGAAACTAGAAGGAAATATAATACATACTTTATCACACATGTCTGTAACATCTTTGAGTCGTATACAGTAATATCGTTCATCTTGTTGCCAGTAGTCTATATATTGTCCGTCTTTCAACGCTTGTTCCATCGAGTGAGGCGATGTCTGAATGTTTGCTGTAATATACAACAATTTGTTACACATATGGGTGCAAGTAAGATTTAAAAACAAAATTGAAATTTATATTGAGAAAAAAACACACACTTTTTGGCATACTCAAAAATCAGAAATCAGAAACTGGGGTATATATCTGAAAATTTGCACCAATGTACATCATCGTAACATGTACTAAAGAACGGTACAGTAGTCTTATAAAATATTTCACATCTATTGTCTGAACAAATTAACCAGGTCCTAACCTTGATGAATATATTGCATGTTTCTTTCAAAGAATATATCAATTTCAGCTGGAAAATTGTACCAAGTCAGTAATTTAGTTGATATTAGTGTTAAATGTAAACCTCTTAAAGTTGTGCCAATTTGTTTGATGTGTAACAATATCTACATCATACCATTCAACATTAACTACATTAACATTTTTCAAAATAAAACTAACATTTAGCACAGTGGATAGAACACACATCATCATATACAAGCAATCTGGGCAGGGGTGAATGGCATTGGCTAGGGTCACTTCCAGTTGCTTGTCGAAGAACAAGTTACTACTGGTTAAAAATTCCAGTGAACCTATTAAAATCTGCAATTAATTTTGTTTTCACATGCTATTTTAAGACCCACTAGTCAACCATATTTCAGAATTTTGAAGACAACATTTGGAGATACATTATCCAGACACAAAGTAATCCAGTTGCTGCCTTGACCTAACGACTAGTATCAATCTAGTATAATTATATCCCTAACAGGAGATCACAATATTGTTTGTTTCAAAACCACTCTAGACTCAAATTTTTGACCTAGCGGTTGCATAACTCTTTAAAACGACCGCAAGGTCGAAAATTTGGGACTAGTATACAGTGTCAAGTAAGGGAGATAAACTAGTATGGTGTCTTGAGACTACCCTGTCACATTACCCTGACAATGGGCTATCTAGTACTTGCCAGGTCCCGATCCCCCAAAACATCTCAATCAGAGCTAAATCTCATTTCAAATATTGGCATGCGTCTTTTAGTTAATTTCATTGGAGGTTGGATTCAAAATTGGGATCCAAAAACAGAAATTATTTGTCTGAATTTATAACAGCAAAATATGAAGAGTTTGAATACAAATTTTTTCTCAAATTAAGACTCGGATTTTATCAAAATCTCAATTTGAGATGAGATGTCTACTCGAGATGTTCAGGAGATTTTGGCCTGGAACTATGTGTCAGGGAAGGGAGATAAACCCACAGGTAACTGTATCATTGAAAACGAAAATAAAGATTTTTTTTTTAGAAAATTTCTATCATACATAGAAAAATATAAATTAAAAAAAGATGTTTTTCTTTTTCAACGATACAGTTACCTGTGGATAACCAGCACCAATTATAAATATAATATAAAACAACACACACTGAGTTAGATGATTATACACTACCTAATGTTTGACTCGACAAGTAAGATAACTTACAAGCTTCACAATAATAATATTTATCTGGAGATTCGGCTGAGAGTTTCTGTATGAGGGCGTCGGCTAGTGGAGCAATCAACACTACAGGTCGCGTCTTCTTATCTGTAATATATATATAATATAGTTAATTCATTTCTGTATGAGGGCGTCATAGTTCATTCCTTGTGCTCAATTTATACCAAGAGATCAGTAGAGCATATTTTAAATAGTGTATGTATAAAGTCAGAATTTCAGTGATACCGAACTACCTAGTGACAATCTTGACTGACCAAGTAAGAAAGGAAATATTTTATTTAACAAGGCTTCAAATTTGGTTTCCCAATCTTGAAAGTGGGCTTTAACATGTTGAGCATCAACCAGGACAGATATTACCATGGTTGTTTGAATATTGGACAAGACATATTTTTTTGGATAAATGGCTCTTTATCTCATTATACTTGCCCATGCAAACAAAATTTGGTCAAGAGTTCTGCCTGTCAACTTTATATCCAAACCAGGCTAAAGTTTAGATTGGTTAAAAAATAAACATGCTGAAGAGTGTTATCAATGAAATAAAGGACAACAGAAGTTAGCAATACTAAATGCTAGCTCATATGTAGCAATAAGTATTCAGATGAAATAAATGCCAGTGGATACAATTCAATACTTACATTCTAACTTTTCAACACTAAGGTATGAATACATGGACAGATCTGAAAAACAAGAAACATTAAAATATTACACATATTTGGATTATTTTTATAGATTCAAAATAATGTCTTTACAACAAATTAGTGTAAGATAACCCTGTACGTAAATACAGAAAACACGACAAAACAAAAGCCATCCCTAATGTGACAAACAGAAAAAATTAAATCCAAGTGATCATACGGTAAAACCTCACTTGAGAACCTTGAAAACTACTTTCATAATGGCGTTGACCATTATATTGTCGGAAAATTGCGGTCTTAATTTAGATGATATTGTGTATACAATGCTATAAGACATACCATCAAGTACAGGCAGTGAATCACTGTTCAATGAGACATCAGAGAATGAGTTGAAGTCACGGCTATCCTTGGAACCGGTCCTCTGGTGTTTCTTACTACGACGGAAAAAGCTCCTTCTAGCCGACCCAGATCCACGACGTGCAGGCATCTTATATTCCTCTGAATCATGCAGACTAAGACTCTCGGACGTGCTTCTATGAAGTGACATATCATCCTCCAACCTATAGAGGAAAACAACAACATTTTAAACAACCAGATTTAGGAATGGCTAAGCTAAGTTGTTATATATCCTCACAAAGTCCAAAACTTGCCATAGACTGATACAAAAACAAATACATCAACTCTTTTAAGAAAAGTTCTATAATAAATTTCTCACCAGAAAAAAAAAACATTTCGTAAATTTTAGCCAAGTCTTAACAATAACTTAAATTTCATGTTTAATTTGCTGTAATTAAGTGTTTTTCGTGCTCAACATTAGTGTACTTGCTATTTTTGTCATTTATTTCCCCCAATTTTTTTACTATGAATCGGGAATTTTGGGCTTGAAATTAGGAAAAAAATATATGATTTTCAATTGGGAACATAGCCCATATTCGGCTATAAAATCACCCAAAAAAAACTGACTGATAAGTATAAATCCTACCTGTCTTTACTAGGAACTGTGCCACCTTTCATCTTTGTACCATCCTCTGATATGATGGAAGCGTACCACACTCCTTTTTGACCTTTATACATAGTATCCTCTATATGTAGTAGATCATCTTTCCTGAATGCTAGCTCACCCTCCTTCTCTGGTGTATGGTCTACCATAGCACGTACGTACACGGAGTCAACACTCTTCTTACTTCTCACTTTATTGTATACTACAAAACAAATAGGATTACAATCATTCAAAGTATTAAAACACAGAAAAGCATAACATCAATATTTCAATTTTATCATATTTAGAGTTGTCTCCCTTTGACTGAGCAAAATTAAACACTTTATATTTCTAAAATATAAAGATATTGCAGGCCCAGTATTGAGTTCAACCATGTAGAATTTGTATATCACTACAGACTTGTACATTGTATTCTAACAATCGTTATTGAATGCTATCTGATGAACTACATGCACCCAGTTCTACCAGCGAAATAATTCTACATTTTCACCAGTTAATATCACTAAGCCCCCCCCCCCTTCAGGAGGACTTAGATTCTTTGATTTGTCATCAAACTCAAAACGTTTTTATTACAAAAAACAAATATGCTCTATGTATTCACTTCACACCTCAGTGATCTAACATTTCAGATCATCAATTATTCATATCCAATATAACAATAATAAGACCTCAGTAATTGATGTATGAAGTTTTAGTAATATAGAACAAGACTTACATGATGGATGATATCTGACTCGGATCCTAACAGAGGAACAAGGTTCAGTAATATGTCTATATGCTTGTTCCGCCGTGGCTCGTGTAAAATCTATACCATTGTACTGTAAAACAATAAACATAGCGATATTAATGATGTTCAGTAATATATTTACATTAGACCAAGTTTATATTGAGAGTTCAGTGCAAAACTATGGTACATGCCTCAACAAATTGAAGTAGTAACCATAGTTTTGCACTGAGCCCTTGATATGCTTATTCTGCAGTAGCTCGTGTAAAATCTATAGCATTATACTAAAAACAATAAACTTAGCGATATTATGATGTTCAGTAATATGTCTATATGCTTGTTTCTTACTGTGGCAAATGTTAAATCTATACCATTGTAATGTAAACAATAAAGAAAGTGGTATTAATAATTGATGCATTGATTTGAGTAAGATCAGAAAAAGTATCTGCAGGAAGTTTGTTATATCAAATACTTCTAATATAACCTCACTGAATGACTTATAAAGACAAGCATGCTGAGGCATACAATTAAGTTAAAACAGTACCAACCTAGTTATGCACAAAAACTATCAAGTGCAAAATAACTAACAGTGATAATATTTTCTGATTTGGAGAAAAACCTTCCAGCATAATTATGGAGTATACCAGTAAGTTAATGTCTGCGGAAATCACCATCTTTTGGTACTGTAAGGTTCAATGTTTTTATCGGTATTTCATTAAATGCAATGGCCTCTGGGGAAAAAACACTGTCAAACATAAACAAATTCCGTATCTGGTTAGTACATACCTCTAATATTTGGTCACCAGGATGTACACCATTATGTCCCGCAGCCGGACTACTTTCTTCTATATTATGTACAAATATACCAGTAGCGTTACCACCCGCCAACAAGATACCAAGACTAGCGCTAGGGTTCAGCTTCTTGAAGGATATTTTTCTCTGTGTATCATACTTGCCCATGGAACTGCTGTAAATGTGTAATACTCATATATTAGTAAACTAAACAATATTGAAGTGCAACTAGATGGTTTTTGACACAAAAACAGGTGTCTTCCACAAAAGGCCAAAAATCATCCAACCTTTAATTCCTTGCAATATGTACAACAATGCTCTTTTCTTAGTATACACATGGATTTTTTATGAAATACAACAAGTAGATCAGGGCCCGTATTCATAAAGCTCCTAAGGAGAAAATATTTCTTAGGTTGATATATTTATTTGCCTAAGGTTTTATAGGAATTCCCTAAGTTTTATATGATTTCACCTTAGCTATCCGAATATGAAGACTTAAGGTTGTTTCAGATATCTAAGGTCGAATCATATAAAACTAAGGGAATTCCTATAAAATCTTAGGTAAATTATCAACCTAAGGAATATTTTCCCCTTAGGAGCTTTATGAATACAGGCCCTGAATAAGGGCAGACAAAAAAACAAGCAATGTCAGCTTCTAACCAAATATTATGCCTTTGTCCTACACTGCTTCTATTCACTATTCTACAATATGTTGGTATGAAATCAGTAGTCAAATTGTGTTCATCTTTTTAAAACTGGCTAATATTTGATATTTACTTCCAGTTCACTAAATGAAATTTACAAAATTTTGTTCCATAAATTTCTGTTTGAGGGCCGGCACCAAACTCACGATACTGTAAAATCATTTAATTTTGATGGGACGAAATTTTGTGGTTTTAGTAAAAAAGACCATTTCGGTGGGACCTTGATTCTACAATTCAGGTAATAAATACAAAGGCCAAAATAAGTGTTTGATGGGATTTGATTTCGTGGTTGAAGGTGAACCACGAAATTTAATACCCCATGAAAAAATTTATGATTTTACAGTATACAAAAGCTACAAATATCAATGCAGTACAGTATTATACATACCTGTGACTATGAACTCTGGATGGTGATTTTGTTGAGTCTCTGTGTGAGAGACCATTTAGTCCTATAATTGGTTTACTAGATTTATCTGGTGAGTTTAATGGTGATGTATTGGTTGAACTGGATTCCGACGATCCACTCGTATTATCATTGAATTCTGTAAGGCATAGAACACAACATAAAACAGGGAGTAACAATTTTTGTACAAATTTCTCAATGATTATGTTTAAAAACTTCTTTTCATCAGAATGTAAAAAATTCAGTTTATGAATTTAAATTTGAGAAGCAATTTTTTTAATACCATGTATATGCATGACAGTCGACAAACATATCGATGGCTAAGAATAAGAAGGTCGCAACTACAAATTCGATATATTGAGAAAACAAGAGAAAACTGTCTGTAATTTAGTCTTTACCTAAGGAAAAACAAGTTTTTAAAACTTCATCTTGGTCAACATGAAAATTTCTGATTTTCATGAAAATAGGCTCATAAGAAGCTCCTTGTGAAGCAGATTTCAAATATGCATGAGTCTTATAAGGTCGTAAGTAGTAGTTACGACCTTCTCATTCTAAGCCAGCGATATGTACAACAACATATTAGTGGATATTTTTGCAAGTTCAAACATGAGCAAACTTTGAACTTCTAATGACTAGTATATATGTGAAAATTTATAAGTGAGGAATTTTTATCGTTTCTTATGAGAAACAGTCTAATAAATTCAAAACATATTTTGGTATTTCAAAAGCAACCCAACATTTCAAATATTGTCGTTTGACTTATACTTACTTTCTGGATTAAACTGTACCAGCATAGTCAGATTATTTCCACATTGTTGTAACACACGAGCTGCAAGGTCATATGTTGCATTCCTCATATTAATTGCACATATCTGAATAGAATGTAACATAAGATGGTAAAAACAAAACATAATTTAACATGGACTGAGGTCTACAAATTTACCATCCATATTGAAGCATTTCGCAAGGTGTCCAGCATGCATAGAATTTATGAATCATTTTTTCGGTATGTCAGTTACCTTCATAGCATTGTATAATATCAGGAATTAACAGTCGGGAGGAATAAATATAGGTTATAGGACTTAATCAAATAAGCCTAAAAATCACTTAATATAAGCTATAAATATTTTTGTGACAAAATTGAGAAATTTAAGTGTAATGATCGAAAGTGTAAGATGTTGAAATATTAGAGATTATAGAAATCAACACATTATACAGAAAACATGTTTATAATTTTATCCCTTCTTCAGTGTATCACTTGTATGTAGGTAAAAGTTTAAAATATTCAAAATACTGAAAACTGCTTATCAATATACAGAACAAGTTATTTGCTTATAGATTTCATAGCACAGTTATTTATCAAAATTCTGAAATCAATATTGAGGCTGAAACTTTTACCCATGCGTGTATGACATGGTTCTACCATTGGTAAATCAGATGGAAGGGACAATATGCTCACCTCTAGTAATTGGTCCCCTATAACAAGTCCAGCTTGTGCAGCCAGACTATTCTCATTCACAGATGATACAAAGATACCACCACTTGGACCCATCTCCATCTTAAAACCAACAAGGTTGGATGTTTTCTCAATATTTATCTTTCTGGTGTCACCAGGTTTGGGTCTGTAAAACAATATTTAGAATTTATATGCATGTCATGTGTCATATCATGGATTGAATAAAAGGCATACAAACTATATCTAAATTTAGCTTGCAAGAGGAAATCAATGCATGAAGCCTAGACGCTCAGCATATCAGGGAAACTGGCATCTCTTCTCTAATGGCGATGGATAACATGATTAAGTTGGCAAAACTTGTTTCACAATCAACCTTAAATTAGTATAAACTAATAAATAAAGTATAACTTGGCCTGTTTATCATATATGTTCATGGATCTCCAAATTATAAATAGTAAGAATCGTCACTGGGTGGATCACCATTTTATGAATGTGTGTCAATCTTTTTCTATTGATAAGCATCCTGATGAAGTTATTAGTAGCCCAAAGCTGGTCTATCTGAATACATTCTCTAAAAAAAAATCCGAGCCTTTAGTTGCCAGTCAGCTTTCTGCTGAATATGGCAGACACGTGTGCCTCCATCTTATTTGAACCCAGGTCACCGGATTAGGCGACCAGCGTGCTATCCACTGAGCTACGGAGGCAAAACTCTATCAACAATCCTGCTTCTTGTGAATTATCGAAGTTCTTCATATATTCTTCACAGGGTATACAAATTACTGCTTAAACTTTCAAATAGATAATATTAGCAGGGTTTTAACCTAGCAGGCAAAAATGCTTAACCAACAGTCCTGTTATAGCAACTAAATGCAACTTTTTTCTTAAAATTCTGTATAAATTTCACATTTTCAGCCAGTCAAAAAAGTTTTTTAAGCAGTCCATTATTGAGTACCCTGTATAAGATTTCCAAAATTCCAATCACATCGAAATTCAAATATTTTTTTCCTGTCAAAAACAATCTGAAATAACAAGGTAAGGGGTATAAGACTGTAAGAAAACATGTACTACAGTAGTAACACTTACTTTTTTCTGTATGGAATGTTGTCAGCATGTGTTGAAGGTGATGGTAACATGTTTTGTATACTGATATCAGGGAATGGTGAACATGGACTGCTTCGTCCAGACACTGTAACATAAACATGTATAATGTTATATAACGTAACATGTTTTGTATACCGATATCAGGGAATGGTAAACATGGACTGCTTCGTCCAGACACTGTAACATAAACATGTATAATGTTATATAACGTAACGTGTTTTGTATACCTATATCAGGGAAGGGTGAACATGGACTGCTTCGTCCAGACACTGTAACATAAACATGTATAATGTTATATAACGTAACGTGTTTTGTATACCTATATCAGGGAAGGGTGAACATGGACTGCTTCGTCCAGACACTGAAATATACACACAGGCAAACATAAGTAACGATATAAAGATAAATTATGTATGATACTTCTTTCTTCATTTAACTATATTTTATGCAGAAAAGAGCATTCTTTCAAGTGCCGCAATTCCCAATTTCTGGTTTATTCCAGATTTATAGAAATTCCAAGTTTATTTTCTGTTACTAGTATAACTCAGTGGTTTCGCCCATTAACCTCCAGGACATGTATTTAAGAAGGTTGGGTCATAGCAGTATGTGAATTTAGGATTTGAAACTACTTGCCTGAATCAGCAAAATAGTTTCCTATGTACTCTAAGCATTGACTGCAGAAGTGACTGGCCCAATCAACAATTACTTGTCCTGGGGTTGCCTTCAATATTGATCTTACTAGACTCAAAGATAAGGACAACCAATCATATAACATCATACAAAACGCTGTGATAATAGCAGGCGATATGATTGGCTATCCTTATTCTCAATTTATATAAGATCAATATTGAAAACCTACCCTGGACAAGAAATAAATTTGCTAACTGTCATAGTAAACAATAGAATATTTTTAAGTCTACTTACTATGATGCATGTCAACTTCCACAGATCCTGTATCGATGGTATGTATACTTGGTGTGGATAGTAACCTAAACCTCTCCATACCATGTCTGTTATATACATCATGATCTACGCCACGCCCACCCGGTGACGAGGCCGGAAATAAGTACTGATTATCTGCCGGTGTTGTAGGAAAGCTGCTATCTACAGAGGACGACATCAGTGACGGACTGGGTGAGCTCCAGTCTGGGTGTACATGATATGATGGTAGAGGTTCAAGTTCCTGGTCCGGGAATGGTGATACAGGTAATGGTGTGAATGGTGGCATGTGTACAGTGGTGGTAGCTTGATGGATGTTGTTATGCTTCCTGGCTACTACAGGCTGAGATGGTAGAGGCAGCGAACCTCCAGATAAACTGTAATATAAACAGTACACAATGCTTCAAATATAAGAAATACGATATAAGGAATTAGTTAACTGTTGACAAATACTAACACTCGAATCAGTATGATGATGTCTTCACTATGAAGTAAGAAGAAGTTCTACAAAGCTACAAAGCATGGTCAGCATAACAAGATTACCATAAATCATTTATCCATAATGTCTGAAGAAACAAAATACTACAAAACTACATAGTTAATTTCTAAACATTGAAGCCACTCGATTAGCTCAATGAATAGTGCACTAGCTTGTCACTGAAGCAATCTCAAGTTTTTGGCAACTGTCATTAAATTTTGTGGAAGTTGTTAGTAATAATCAATAATTAATTCCAGGAAAACTGAAATAGGAAGAATTTGAATATCATGAGAAGCAACATGGAGCAATAGCACTGTAAGAAGTTAAACTAAATTTTAAACAAGTGTGCACAAAGCACAAACATACAAGTCACCTTATTAAGCAGTTATATAAAAAATATTAATGAGTACCAACCTGTATGGTAAGGAACTTGGTGTTGGATATGGTCTGTCTACCGGAGGTCTGTCTGTAAACCTTGTAGGTGGTGAATTCAGAGGTTCCGGTGTTGTATTGTTAGAACGACTATTAAACTGATTGAAGTCCATACGACTCGATGGTTGACTAGTAGGTGACAAAGATACATTTGGATTTCTAGAATCTCTGCTGTTATTTCGCCGACGATCCATCATGTTGCTATGGGATTTGGGGTCAAGGTTAAACTGACCTGTAGCCACTTGACTAGGTATATGTGGAATCATACGTGGCGGATTTTTGGTGTTTGCCTTGGTTGATCTGTGGTTAGATGAATGTGGTTGGGGACCTTGATGTCCCTGAGAATGACTTCCAGTATGCTGTGGTGGCATGTAACTCCTACCTTGTGAGTGTGAAAGACTTAAACTCTGACTTAGAGACGTCTGTGAGTCCGACGATTCATGATTAAATGATCTTCTAGCATTAGGTGACTTAGGATTGATGTTATATGAACTGGAATTGCTGGGTTGTGGTGATAATGAAGGTGATGGTGGATGACTGTACGTTATTGTAGAGTCTGAATTCTGTGGAGTATGACGAGCGGCCGCGAATGATGAAACATTCCTCTCTGGTGGGAGTGGCGGTACACGAGCTGTCGGGATTGCCTCCCCTGGATGATTTATCACAGCATCTAGGGTCGGACGTTTGGGGTGATATTTCTGTATCACAGTACCGTTATTACCAGTGTTTGGGTTTTTAATCTTAGGCCATGTACCAGTACCATTCATATCTAGGTCCAGGTCCCGACTTCTACCACTACTCCTGTTGGTGTTTGAAGATCCGGAATTATCACGGCGATGCTGAGGGAATGAGAACTCAACCACGTCCCCGCTCTCTCTAGAATCCATAATCATAGTCCGAGGTCTACTTAGAGTCAATGTACCCTTATCTGGTTCAATTCTCTCAGAACTTTTATGCCTTGGACGGAATATTTTATTCACTGTTTCTAAAGCTTTATCATAAATATGTCCACTATTTCTACCTTTATGATTCATGTCATTATCCGAGTGTTTCCTGTCCTTATTTCTACGGGGTACACCGGGACTGTCGAGGCTATCAGTCTGTGAGCCACTACTCTTTATATTTTTCAGACTACCCTTACTACTCTCACTGGTAGATTCCCATCGTTTAGAACTATCAGGTTTCATAGGTGAAGTATTAAGTAGATCTTGTACTGTAGTAGCTACTATAGGAACAGGTGACGACCCGGCGGAACTGAGTGGTGTAGTCTGTCTCCATACGTCTAACATGATAGTTTCACCGCCACATTGGTATAACACTTTCTGTAAATCTTCAGGACTCATATTCTCTACACTTCTACCATTCACCTGTAACAGGGAATATAGAAATGTAAAACTATTTAAATCTATCCCAATACACTGAATATAGGTCGTCATTCATGGCAATAATATACAAAATAGTGATGTAAAACTACCCCCAATACACTGAATACAGGTCATCATATCGCTGGCTTAGAATGAGAAGGTCGTCAATGGCACATATGACCTTATAAGACTAAAGCATATTTGAAAACAAACGATAAGACGCTCCTTATGAGCCAATTTTCATGAAAATCGGTCATGTTGACCAAACCGAAGTTGAAAAAGCTTGTTTTACCATAACTTAAGAGTGATTGTCTGACAGTTTTTCGTGTTTTCTCAAAATATAGATTTGTAGTTACAACTATCTCATTATAAGCCAGCGATATATGGCAATAGTTTAAATGGTGAGACTTTAAAATAAAGTAAATGAACCAAACAAACATTTCTCAGAGACATTTAAGCAACAAAATGCAAGCAGAAAACTGTAAATTTCAACAAGTAGATAAAATATCAGTTAGTCTTTGAATTATTGGTAGTTTTTTTCTTTAATTATTGGTGGTTTTTTCCTGGGTTTTTTTCTAGAGTTTTGATGGAATTATTAGTAGTTTTTGTTTTAATTATTGGTAGTATTTTATCAGGTACTTAGGCTATACAATGGTAAAATCCAGTCACTAAGTGAAGAATTTCAACAGTCATTGTGATAATATTTATCAAAATGACTGTTGAAATTTTTTGCTAAGTGAAACAGTGGATACATACTGATGATAGTACAGGAATAAAACAGTTTGATAATGATAGAAAGTCTTACACTCATGATTCTGTCTCCGACGGTGATAAGACCTTCCTTGGCAGAATATGATCCAGGATTGACACGTGTTACATACAGACCATTCTCTAGATGTATACCAATATCTGAAATGTATGTATAATACACATAGAGCATAGAACTTTATGATAACATGATCATAAGAAGCTACTTTCATTTGAAATGGAACAATCATTGCAATAAATATTTAAATAAATTTTTTCATTCAAGCACGACAGTGGTAGTGT
The DNA here is from genome assembly GCA_963678985.1 of Spisula subtruncata. Lineage (NCBI taxonomy): Eukaryota > Metazoa > Mollusca > Bivalvia > Venerida > Mactridae > Spisula > Spisula subtruncata. Next base: position 7,292,497 of record OY787660.1, read on the forward strand.
GTGACCATATGATTTAATCTGTGTCCGATTGGCCAATTGTCTCTGGCTTCAGAGAAGATTTATTCAATGAATGTTTATACGTTCTTTTTGCCAAAGCACATTTTTCCAAGAGTAACAATAATTAACAGCAGTAATACATAAGTTAATTAAGAGTAATTCTTGTAATGTAATGCTGAACTAACTTCAATCAAAGATACTATTCCTTCTTCATCTATTAGTGTAATTACCAGTATGGCCTCTTGATGCTTATGTTGAATTTTACGTCAAACAAGTTTTGAGCATCAAAGAATCCAGATAATAGGTCAACTATACATTCTATCGGTCAGGCTTTGTCAGACAGCACCATCATGATATAGAGGCAAGTACTGATACAGTGTATGTAAAACACTTGTGTAAAGTCACTGAACATATCAAGTGTACTAACAAACAAATCAGCTGACATATAAATGTGTTTCTGTTGTAGAACTAGGTGTTACCTTTGCCTGGTGGAATGCTTAATTGTATAGCTTGCCACGATCGACTGTTGGATGGTGATATCTTCCTTCTACGTAGTACTTGCTGGAAATATCAAAATATAATTCCATATTCATGTACTTATTTATAATATATAATTGAATACAATAAACAAATATGAAGAACTAACAACAATAACATTGAATGTATTTTCAGCAAATATTTCGGCTTTACACTAATGTATTATTTACATTAAGTATAACATATTACAGCTACGTTTAAAAAATTCATTATTAATGCATAGGAACCAGATATTATCAAAACCTTCCATTCAATCTTTATGCAATAGCATTACATGATGTCATTCAATGCCATATCTGAGCAAAATTCACTGCGAAGTGCATGAAAATAGACAACCATAAAATAGCTTTAATTTTATACAAATTAATTTTATATTAAGTGTGAAACGAAGTCAAACAACTGATAATAATCACTCCCGACACATCATTCCTGATGATGTAACATTACTTGTGAGGTTATGAGACAGCTTTACTATAATCACTGTAAAGCACAGTCAAATCTTACACATATTGTGAAGACGGCATACTGACAGTCAAGAACCTAAGATACATATGAGTGAAAAGAAAAAAGCAAGAGAAGTATAACTTACGAGTGTAGATATTCCAGTACGGTTACGTAGAAGACTTTGAGCATATCGTTTATCAACATTAGTAACATCCTTATTGTTGATACGTACAATCTGGTCATTTAATCTGGAAAATATTCACATGGCTATGAGTCTGGTCGAATAGAGATATGTGTTAGTTCATTGTATATTTTTTATTCAGAAAAATATAAGCAATGAATTAAATTGTTCATTAAATGAGTCAATACAGTACAATACAATCTTTATTTTAAGTCAGATTACATTTACAACAATATAAATTAGCTAGCCTTTTTTTAGCTAGTGTCCAATATAAACTATTTGCATCCATAGAATATAGGTTCAAATCAAAATTATGCATGGGCAGGATTATGCCCCTTCGTCTACTCAAACTGCAATTTTACTTGTTCCAGTCCAAACACTTCAACACTTTGGGAGAAGACCCTGAGACGCTGTTTCAGCCGAACAACAGTTATATTGGTATTGTATGTTGGTTATGTTGTGTTTATGCCCAACTCCTACTTACCTCGATTTTTACATAATTTTCCTACCAAAGCACTACAATACTTTGGGAAAAGACTTGGACACCATTCATGCTAAATGCACAGGTGGCAGTATCAGTGTTTTGTCCGCAAACGATTAAAAAATAATAAAAAAAATATTTAAAAAATTCCGTACTGAGCTAATATTCTATAAGGTATAAAGCGCACTGTATGTCCTGAAGAAAAATCGCTATACAAGTCATTCAAATAAACTAAAAGATATTCATTCTTACCGAAAGTCTCGTTCAATTGTATCTTATAACTGCGAAACAGCAAAACAGTGTTACTTTCGTTATTTAATATCGCTCAAGGTCATTTTATTTATGCACTGGTTACCCGCTGAGCTCACAGTATCGTAATTATTGTTGGGAACCAAGCCTATGCGATGTTCCACAATCTTTGGACATAGACATATACTACGCTTTATACCTTCATAGTGTATAGGGAGTTAGATAGACAATCGATATATATATACGGTCCATGTAGTGTATTAGCTCAGTGACAGATTTTTTCTTTTCCAAACACTGATACTGCCACCTATGGCTAAATGCAGGGATAGACACTAACTACTTTGGTCACTGGTCCAACAGTAAAGAAATGTTAAATTTGTTAAGAAAAAAGCCACTGGTCCTTCAAGACTTTCACTAGTCCTTCTTGATTTTCACTGGCCTAGGGCTATCGGACGAGAGTTAGTGTAGAACCCTGTAAATGACTGGTATCTTTTTGGTATTGATGACTTACTTGAGTTTACCATCAGCTAGACTACCCTTGGTCACATCACTGACAAATATAGAATTATCATTAGGATATTGTGGATCATCTTTCCCTCCAACCATATCAAAACCAACGTCATCTTTATTCAAACCAGTCTGAAATATAGATAATGTTAATGAAGAGATAGGTAATACCAATACAAGTGTACATCATTCTGTGTTCACTGAAACTCAACTTGATATATATTGACTATCTCCTAAACAGTAATAACGCCTCCATAAAGAAATAACGGAAAATTGACATAGTTGTTACATATAATTGGAAGTGTATGACCTGCCAAGATTGGGAGGAGTATTCAACCAAATGCCATAGTTTACACAGCCACACGAAAAAGTATCTGTTGCTCCCAGAGGTGGGACTAGTTTATAATTCTGAAGACATTTGATCTTATAATTTGACCTAATGACCAAGTTTTATTTCATTCCTACATCACTAATACTAAATAATGGAACTCATCCATAAAGAAAGTTTCATAAATATTCAATGAACACATGAGTATTTAGATCAGTGAGTACATCTATAGTGTGTCAGTTATCAGGGTATGACATCCAACAAGAACTTATCAGACCAACGCATGACTTAACATCAGTGTAAATGTTTTATAAACACACAGGGATAAACACATCACAAGAAATTTCAGTTTTTCCTTGGAAGCATCAAGAATAAATTCATGGCTTCAAAAATATATGCTTATCAAACAAAGTAACAATTGATATTATTATCAATATTATATACTTTACGAGTGGACATAAATTGCTATCATGTGAGAAAATAAATGGTTAAAAAGTAGCAAAGTGACATACAAAACATCCTCTGTTTGTTTGTTGAGGTTTAATGCTATTTTTTAACAATAAACACAAAAGTGGATATGCCAGCAATAAACTAAACCCACCATAGGTTAATTAACTGCAAAATGACATTTCACAAAATAAACTTCTACAACAATCAAACATCCTGATGTCTGAACGAAAATTTGACATAGGATATTCAGGGCCAATGTTTGTTTATTTGGGTTCAATGCCATTTCGGAACTATTTTTCAGTAAAATTTGGTGGCCGATTCATGTAACCAATTTTCCTGTAATTTACCACAACCAGTTTTCACTAAACCTTCCACAAGGAACTGGCAACTTTTCCACATGTGGAGGAAAATCAACATTATCAATTCAAAGGTATATAACAACATCTACAACAACTGTAGAATGGCATTTACAAAAGAAGAGGCCTTTCATTGGCTTAAAAAAGGTCAAATGAGTACCCTGGTATCATTGCTGAATTATGTTACAGACCAAACAAAATTCTTACCAGTTCAATGTCGACAGTTTCAGTTTCAAATTCTTGTAGATCAGCATCAATAGCAGAATCTCTACTACGGTTATGTGCCACAGAATTCAGCTGACTTTTCCTTATTCCCTCTTTATCATTGATCAACTCATATTTGTCTCTGAAAGAAGAAAACAATAATAATAGTTTTTTTTATTATATACAGTAAAATTGTTTAATTTCATGTGACAAAATTTTGTGGATTTGGTAAAAAAAAAACATTTGGATGGGACATTAATTCATGGATTTTTCATTTCAAGTAATAAATACAAGGGTCAAAATTGTTGTTCAATGGAAATTGATTTCGTGGTTGTCGGTGAACCACAAAATCCACGAAATTTAACCCCTCATGAAAATTAATGATTTTACAGTATTTTTAGCAATAAAAAGAATTTGTGATTTTAAGTGTTATCTGATTTCCAAAATTAATGCATTGTGTGGAACGACTGTGTGTTTTTCCCAGGAAAAGTAAGCCTTACTTTTTCTTGGAAATGTTATGCATGTTATTTATTGCCATTCTATCAACTTGTTTACAATTAATAGAAATGAAGATAAAATTGGTAGCAAACCAACCATTAAGGACTCAACACACTAATCTTGTTTGCAACGTAGGGGGTATAAGTGTAGATATTATATCAATAGGTCAGAGGGACAAACACATCTTTTACCGATACTAATAGCAGTTCATTTAAAAGAAGAATATTTATAGATTAAGATACAATCATCATAGAAGTTCATTTAAAATGGGGATATTAGACATTTAATATACATGATAATTATCTTTGATTATCGAGGGGTGCCTGCAATACTGTAGTAAGTCCTTCTTTATCTATATGCAGTTACTACAGTCTTGCAGGCACTCATCGTTATCACAAATACAAGCACAACTCTGTTCTCTCACCCAGGAAGCATTAAAGAATGAACCAATTAAGATTGACTGACCACTTGTAAAATCAACTACTACATTCTATCATTAAGATAACAATTATGATAACAACATCAATAATTTAGCATCATTTCTTGATTTTATGATAATTATGGAAAAATCTAAAAGCATCAACATTATTTGGTAGGGGCATAAAAATATTTTTTCTCGTTAGAAGACTTATAATCCAGGGTTGTTACACGATTAAGTGCCATTAAGTGACCGAAGAACACTAAGAAATTAAACGTTTTCTCCTAATGTTGAATCAGCCAATCTGGATGAAAGAAGGATAATAGTTACAAAAGCCAAACACTTGTATGTTTTTATGACCACTTAGGAGTACTTTTTATCCTCTTATGTTTAAAGCGTAATACTTACACAGACATATAACATTAACAACCTTATCTGTATTTCAATAAGATTCATTGTTTCCTAATCTACTTCAGACTTATTGTTTTTCTACTTCAATCAACGCTTCATTTTAACTACCTTTTTAATCCAACAGTTAACAAACAATCCAAACAATAAACCCCAAAAGTGCACGAGCCTCATTCGCTGACTGACAATTCCCTAAAAATTAGGGGTTTCCGGCATACAAGAGTGCTACAAAAACAGTAGCACTTTGACCAAAGTGTTTCAACAATTGCTTTTAAACAGAACTAAAGGACCCAAACTCTAACAGTAATACTAAAACAGCAAACATAAGCAAAATAAACACTATATGAGTTTAGTAATATCATAAAGACTGAGTTGTGAAAAATCAAATTACTGCTTAGACTAATAGAGCCATTTCAATTTCCATCCACACCCGACCCCTGCTGAAATTATCGAGTTGCAATCATTGCAATCACTGCATTGCAATCCCTTGCCACCGGGATAACCCATTTGGCCGAGCTGAGATTTTACAACAGTTCCTATCCTTAAGTAGCAAATCTGGACTCAAAGTTTGGTTATAAGAAGCATTTTCCCAGTCCCTAAGTAAACATACAAGCTGAAAATAGCTTACCGGTACATAGACGGAATTTATTCGTATTGATCATGCAATAAACACCTAACATAATCCTAAACGCACACATGTTAAAAAGGTGTGAATGAACAAGCAGGACATTGTATTAACACATTGAAGTGTGCATGTACGAAATAAAAGGTAATGTATCCGAGGGATAAGAGATGCATGAGAACAGCACTGGTGTGACAATCACAATGTGCTTTGTTTATTGTTTGAATCAGTTAGATCTGATCAACTACTAAGGAGACTCTGAGACTCGACTGATGAATGATTCATACTCAGTCACAATGCTTTAACTGGACTGTTGCTTGTCATATGTTACATGTGCTTAAATTAAGAGAACCAACCATTAGAGGTCGTCCATACCTAATATTACTACTAAATGAAGTTTTTACTTAAAATCTTCTAAATTACTTTCAGTGAATTATGAAACAAATTTCGTCCATTGTCATGAGGGTAAGAGAGAAGAGAAGCCAGTTTCCTTTACATGGTGAGAATCTACCAAGTGAATTACTAGATTAATTTTCATTTTGTCTTGGTGGTATGACCCGGCTTGTAAGACATAGCACTTAAATTGAATACATTTTAATGACTTATAAAATACTCCTTCATTGTACAGCTTTTCATTTTGGTTCCAGTCCCGAGTCTGGACTCATAAAATTGGCTTGGGACTTGATTAAATTTTGAGAATACTTTATATTTCTCAGTGACTTTTTAATTTCAGTGGGAAAGGACTCATAATTTTCAAACTTACTTGACATCTTTCATCTCAGACACTGCTTCTTGTTTCTGTTTCTTCATCTCGTCGTAGTCGCGTAATGCTTGAGCTAGATCACTGATGGCACGATCTCTGTCACGTCGTAATGTATCACATAATGTACGTACACTATCACGTTCCTGTACGATCTTATCACGTTCACTCATAGCCCAATCACGACGATTCTTAGCTATCTCAGCCTCGTGCAAACCATCTGGAATCAAATATATCCAACATTAGCAACAATAAAAATACCTAGTGTCTTAACAATTATATTCCAATCAGGACGACTTTTAGCGATCTAGGCCTCGTAAAAACCACCTTTCATCAAATATTATGTCCAACATCAGCAACGAAAAACCCTTAAGTTTTCACTCTTCATTTGTAGCTTTTTCCTATGGGATGAACTCAAGTTGTATATAAAAACCTAGAGACTGATAATGGTATTTCACAACCGACATCATTTGTCCGAAACTAAAAATGACAGGAGTTTCAGAATTGTCAATATCAAAATTCATGCAGCCACATATACAAGTCATAAACATATTCAAACTTATAATTTATATAAGAGATGGTATTCATTTTATTTCATTAACAAATATGTTGCTTTGGTGCAACAAGGTTGTATCTTACTATACACTATTATTAGAGTATGATATAACCTTGTTGCACCGAATAGGACAATATATCTATAGTTGCAAACCCACACATGCCACCTGCATAAAACATAAATATATTTAAATCTAAATCAACATCCAGCAAAAATTAAAATGGGAACTGAGTTATAAGAATAGCAGCTAGGGCTCGGTGCAAAACTATGATAACTACCTCAATTTATAGAGACACTTACCATAGTTTTGCAATGAGCCCTTGACAGCTTTAGTTCCATCAATGACCATTATGTAGCAATAAATATCTCATGAAATACAATTCTGAAGAATTATAGTATTGTTTTAAGAATAATTGAATTTAATGAATACAAAAATAATGTTGCAATTTTACATTTACGAGGGTTTGGTGCAAAACTATGGTAACTACATCAATTTATAGAGGCACATACCATAGTTTTACACTAAGTAAGCCCTCTTAATTTAAAGCTGTAAATGACTGATTTTTCACTTCTTGAACTTGCTGAAAATTGTGCCTGGCATTTAATAATTGATCATCTACTGAATATATGAAATTAAGATGTGATTATTGCCGACGATGTGACTTTTCAAACAACAATCAGAGTACTGTATGCAGTCAATCATTTAACTTAATCTATCAATTAATTAAATGTAAGGTGCTTGGTTAAACAAGATGGGAGAATAATTATGATATAAATGTCAAACATATTTAGTTTAACTGTCATTCATGGATCTACATATAATACCTGTGAACAGTTATCTTGCGCCTAAATTTATATAAGGAAAAAAGTTACATTAATTAAACTGAAATATGTAATTTTTATACCCAGTAAAATATTAAGTTTATGAAAATGTGTTATTATTTTATGTTGGATAAATGACGTGAACTTATATACATTTGGTGCCAATGTGGTGCCATCGGTAGCAGCCTCTTGCTTGGTTCAAACTGTTTCACAAACAAGGAATAATGTTATCATGAGATATTCATAACAGATCAAATACATTGACTCGGTTTTAACTTTGTATGAAGCACTGATTTTTATTGCATCTTAAATTTTATATAGGTCGAAAGAGTGTTAGTGAAGTTAATGTTAGTTTTGAAACACTAAATAGCATTTCTACTTTGTGGCGATGAGTGGGATCGAACCCACAGCATTCCACTCAGTAGTTAGGAGACACTTCCACTGGTCCACTGCCCCCCCCCCCCTTGTATGCCGGACTACGCACCTGATAACTAGTTATGGAGTATACAAAAAGTATAAGCTAACCACGATATTTACTGTATACTGAATCCACGATTAATCACTTCATTATACAGTAGATAACATTATCAACATTATCAACAATAACTCTACTTTTACTTGTTGCAATAATCAAATCTTGGTTAGTTTTGTACAATGATATAGCAACATAACCGCAGCTTTTTCCAATCTAAAAATAGTTTGTTTCAAGAAAACTACACCAAAACATTCACCAAGCAAGGTTCTTTAAAATTTTAATTAACTGGGTGCACACTGATATTGTCCAACCCACTTGGAGTGAAAAAACTTCTATAAATGCTGATTTTGTCAAATTGTGTCACACTAATTTTAAGTTGTTAATTATAAGTTGTTAAATGCACAAGGCAATTACTGGCACATGGGAACCTAAGATCAGTTATAACCCCTAAGTACAGTAACCTGGACCTCTTAGCTACTGACACTTGGCGAAATTTGTGCCAGCAGTCAAGTTATTTTACAACCTGCCCATGCATGAGAAAGCTACAGCATTTATACCCCCTTAGTTTTTGTCGGGACCAAATAACGCAGAAAGACAGGTGGACACACACAAAATACCACCCCTTGCCATCATTGTGATTATCATTAGTGTTGAGAACAATGACATGCAACAATTACTGACACCTACCATATACATCTTGTTGAAGTTTTTCAATCTGTTTCTTAAGATTTTCTGTTTCTTTACTGACTTGATCAATGATATCTGCCTTCTCTTTCTGAAACTGTAACATTGAACATCATATTATATTTAACGAAACAACATAAATAATACAAAATGTTTTATTTTCCCTCAGTACCTGGGGCTTGAAAATTCAAAGAATATGAGTTTGACAAATTGAGAACTTTGAGAAATTAAAACAAAATATTTTTCACAACGAAATTGCATTTGCACCATTACCTTTATATTATTCTGACATCCTTTTCACAGAACATACATTCTAGGATGTTACATCAAACTTTACCAGGTTTTTTAATATTAAATTCCAGTACTTTTCAAGACCTATGCAAGCCTTTATTTATGCAACATCAACAAAGAAATTAAGTAAAAAGTATTCACCACTGTCCACACAGTCAAACAAATGTCAAAACACAGTACCTCATGCCTCAGGAAGTTTTCATTCTGGTCTATAAACAATCAGTGAAATGAGCACTAGTCCAGTGCAACTGAGTTGCATGTCTGGAGACAGGTTATCATTATTTCTGTCAAGTAACTTCTGCAGGATGTATAGAGTAGAAAGGAAAACTGATTACTTTTGCTGATTTGGACAGAAATGAGTCCAAATGCTGAATCACAGACAGAAGTATAAACTGTGAGCAGTGAAACAGCAGTGAAAAGTATGATCTCAATCAGAGACGTATACCCAGACTACACCCAGACTACACCCAGACTACACAAGGCTGTATCAACTCAAGGTGTGAACAGTGAACACTTCTCGAACATTTGACTGACAATAAATCAAATAGAAATACAAATATTTAGACATAAAGCAAGACACAAATACACACCTGCTCTCTCTCATATTTTTCTCTCAGAATTCGATCTCTATCCTGCATGGCTTCTTGTCTTTCCTTGCGAGCAATATCTCTCTGTTCGATCGACGTCTCGTAACTTTTCTTATACTCGTCCCGCTGTTTTTCAATTGCACTTTGTTTATTCATTACATCATTGCACTTTTCATTTAGTTCATTTCTCTCCTTCACTAACCTATCACGATCTTGTAAAGCAGAGTTAATCTCACGTTTTAATGTTTCCGCGTCATCATCAGCACATTTCTTGTCTTTTAAAAGCACTTCAATTCTCTTATTACCTTCCGCTAGAGTCTCTTGATACTGCTCAATATCTTTATGCACCTGTTCTCTTTCTGACATGACCAAGGAATATTCTCGTAATGCAGCATCTCGGTCTTTTTGCACTATTTCAAGTTCTTTCTTGGCACGTAACTGACTTGCCAAGGCTTGATTCATCTCCTTCATTATATCGTCTCTTTGTTGTGTGGTTTTAATAATTTTCTCATTTAAATCATTACGTTCATGAAGCACCTGGTCCCAGTTACGAATTGCCGCAGTACATTGTTGTTTTAAGCCATTCTTCTCATGAACAGCAGCGTCACGTTCATTACAAACTGACTGATATTGTTTCTTTAGTTGCGTGATTTCTTCCTGACTACTTTCAAACTTGGCCATTAAAGCACTATTAGAACTGACTAGATTAGTGTAACGTTCCCTAAGTGAATCATAGTCCTGTTTAATCCTATCGTACATATCCAACGCGTTCAACACTTCACTAGAACCTGTATTACTCACTAAGTCCCGCTGATGTTTCCGTAGTTCCGTCATTTCCTGTCGGTCTTCCTCTCGTAGTTTATTTAAATCCTTCACTTCCTGTTCGATCCGTTTATTCTCGGCAATCAAATCTTGATTCCGAGCACGAATTTCACTCACTTCCTCTCGACATTGTTGTAACTGTCCGAGAGTGGACATGTAACTCTGTCGGTACGAATCAGATTCATTCATGACTGCTTCGTAACGTTTAGTATTATCCGTCTGTTGTAATTTAAGGGCTTGTAATTCTGACATAGCCCGTTCACACTGAGATTTCAACCAATCATAATCTCTACTGTGACCACTAGACTGTCGGTTATCACCATTTACACCAAGTTTATACCGTCCTGAGTGATGTTTGTGTTTGGCCCCAGATCGATGTCCCTCATTAAACGAGTTGTCCACATCTTGGAAATCGTCATACTCATATGAAGGTATGATTCGTGTATAGGTCTTTAGATCCTGCGATCTTGCGTCACCTGAAATCATAAACAACACTTAGATAATATATAAATATATTTGACACAAAAAAACTAGTTGACACCCATTTTTTTCCCTTTGTAAACGGTAAAACCGTGTTACAACCGCTGACATTATAACAGTCCATGTAATAAAAATCCAATCAACCATGAACACTTGTGAAATAATAACTGCTTTACGATCAACTTTATTGAATGACAGTAAGATGTTGTTTGTGGTCCATTAAAATTGGTTTTCAAAAATCTTATTTTTCTTACATTATTGACATTTATTGTTAACGGTTTCTAGATATTTGGGAAACATCACCATTTTATACATGATGTTTTATGTTTAACAAGTGCTTGTTAAAACAACAACAATGTCATGGACGCTGATTCTCATCCATAACTAAAACATAAACATTAACTTTGTGACTATAAACAAATATGAGTGTGACAATTTGTCAGAGACAACAGAGGTTGTTCACCATAGTATTACAATCAAGTAGTAAAATAAGTTTTTTTATCTTGACTCATGGTTAGTCCTGACCTAATTTTTTTCTTCATCATTGAGTTTCGCCTAAAGTTTAATTGTACCCATGAGCCATGACTTGTAGTTTAATCTCGACCCATGAGTTTTGATCTACAGTTAATAATTCAACTTAACACTATTGCCACTGGTCCAGATGGCTTAAATGTAATAAAATATTACATGCAAAATCAATTAATTGCTGCATCCTTTTAATTTTTTAACAGGTTTAATTTTAACAATGCAGTCACAGGCTCACTGCATGAAATAAATCCTTAGTCTAAAAACACTTATACTGCTGACAAATAAAATTAATGTAACCATTTCATTCTATTTTACAAATCACAACCTAACCGTTACATTTTAAGACACTTCATGAACATTGAATAAAATTCACAATAATAACTTCACCCACCTACTTGTGGTGAAACAGTGAACATTGAATCATAAAATGGCCTCAAAGTGTCAAAAGGCAGCAAAAAGTTACAACAATTGCTATCTGTATCTAATTTCATTGTAACACATAAAATTTGAAACTTTAAAACTGAGATGCCCACACACAAAAATGAATCATAAAGTAAAACTGGACTGAGTCATACAACTACCAGTAACATCAGGACTGACTCATATATATTACATAAATAAAAACATTGCAGAACCTGCAATAAGCATGTCAGTTTAAATTTATTGTAGAGGAAATATTAAATCACATGTTGGAATACATCACATCCGAACCCATCTAAAGCAAAACATCACATCAGAGTCTTTGTGAAGCAATAATACACCTTGTCAGAATCAATTTCATGTTAGTCAAAAGCAAAGTATTAATCCATCAATCCAGAATCCATGTAAAGTAACAATACCTAATTTCAGAATCTATGTAAAGCAACAATATCTCATTTCAAAATCCATGTAAAGCAGTAATTAGCTCACTTCAGAATCCATGTAAAGCTACATCTTTTCAGAATCCATGTAAAGCAACAAGACCTTATCAGTATTTTTTAATCCATAAAAAGAGGTAATAAGACTGTGTACAAGAATCTATGTAAAGCAAAAATATCTTATTTCAGAATCCATGTAAAGCACTAGGGTCACAATTAAGAATGCAGGCAAGGCAATAACACCTCACTGCACAAGCAGCTCAGAGAGGTGTATATTTACAGTCAGGGGGAACCATCTTGAATGCAGTACATGCAGGTGAGTAAAAACATGAAATAAAAGTACAGTAAAAACTATACCTGGATAAGAGTGGAGTGAGTTGATTAAAGTCCCACACAAACCAGTATAACCTACATATGATATCTCACTCAATTTGCAACCTATCAGCAATATACAGTAATACAGTAGACATCACAATTCAATGACCCACTAAAATAACTTCACAACAACCCAACCTTACCAATAATCTTTACATCTTAGGTTGTATTCAAATCCTTTCCAAAAATAAACTTCTAATTTGAAAGAAAACAGCATGCATAATATTCCTATCCATTCTGAATCTAGCAATAAACTTGAGGTCATAAAACATATATTCAACATAGAACACTAGGAGGAAACCATGGCCTACATATACTATGGGAAAGTATATGAGATCTTTTTTTCATATCCTATTTTATTTTTATTTAATATTTTAGTCCAAATCCTGTGAGAAAATGAAAAGGTAAAACTGAATGAATCTTGAAACATTTTTCACACGTTCTGATGCTGTTATGATGCCATGAGGAAGACACACATAGCCTTTAAACTTTCTTGCAACTATTTTGGACATCAGGTGGACTAAGTTAGAACCATTGACCCTTCCTCAAGCTTGCTGGATAAATTGCTCCAGGAATTCCAGGTTGAGTTTAGAACCAATCGTGGTACAGGTTTAGTGATTTAAAGTGGATTGCACCATTTTCGGACAAAAATCATCCATCAAAACTGCTACAAAAATCCCATCCCATCATATGACACTTTTAAATACTGCTGAACTTATTTTTCGTACATACATGGATTAAACTTCTAAAAATAGAGTCACACTCGGGTCAGTTCATTCAAACTTTATTTTTATGGTACACAATATAATCCAAACTTTAAATGACAAAGGAAAAAAACCACAATTAAACCATCCGAAAACCAGTCCAAAAATATGTGAACAGAGCAAAACTTAAAAAGACACAGCAAAAAAGACAAGCATAGGTAAATCAACAAATTAACAAAATTCTTTTTTAATTCAATCAATAAAAATCTACGAAAACAACAAAATCTTTCAAACCTCTATATTTAAACAGCCAAGTTTTCAATCCATGACTTAAAACCCACACACTGATATTACAGTACTGCACTGATACCCTGACTCGATAAGAATAACAACATCATAAATGTTGATTAATACTAAAATATGGGTACAGGTATATATATTGTAGGGAAAAAACCGAAGAGCGTTAGTACGTTACGGTTAGAATCAAAGTACTCGTTAGAAACAAAGTACTCGAGCACATTAAACAAACACAATGGACAAAATAACAATATAAATCAATCATTTTCTAACGTCAGACAGATGCACTCACTTCACAAATTACCTACTGGTAAATATAGACATCTCAAACAAGTATCACAAGTATCGTACATACAAAGGTGCGATATAAAAACATATCTATAGGTGTTATAATAGTATCATTACTATCGGTACTTGTTGGTACTTGTTCAACTCTTCTATCCTTTATTTCTGCTGCTAATATATCATTACTGACACTCAAAGCAGGAAAGTAAACAAACCAGAGAGAACTAGGTCGAAGCCTCAAGTTATCTGTATTATACCTCACATAATTACATTTTTTACCATATCATCAGCATACAATAACAAAACCAGAATGTCAGTATATCTGATAATATATAGTATGGGTGAACGAGTAATCAAGCCTTGCATTAGGGCTAAATTTTAGCAAGTTCTGACTTCTGATTTGAGAAGTGTGCACATACTGCTTAATGGCCATATCAGCTGACCTTTAGACTGTTTCACCACACCCTTAGTTCCAGTCTTGGAATACCATGCAAGAAATAATTTAACACATCAGCCTTGATACCTTCATCATATCTCAAACTTTGAGGGGTTCAAGAGACAGTTGTGTGATACAAGAAATGCAGGTGCAATACCATTGCTCAGCCACTTAACTAACCAGGTACTAGTCCCTGGTACTAGTCAAGCAAAGTAAGAAGTGAGCACATGTTCATCCAGTAACGTCCAAATTTTGTAGAGCAGTATAGACAGGTGATGAACAGTGGTAGTGGTATATGGGTGGGGGGGGTAGTGTGCACCATGGTATACCAGGGGAACTAATCACACCTGGAGATCTACTACAGTATTATTACAACCCTATTTTTGAGTATTTTTCATGATATTACATCATGCTACATTTTGCTGTATTTTTAACATGTTTTGCATTTTACAATTTAGGGTTTAGAATTGTATTAAATAGTTGAATGTTTAAATATACACTTTGTTCATTGTTGTAAGATTTTCTCAAACTTGGATTAAATAGTTATAACTACACTAATGTCTCAGTATTAAGTGATTAAGTACATTTGGCATATTTTTTATAATTTCTAAATAAACAAACCATCTATAAAGAATTGGTACTTAACAAACAGGCTTCCTTGTGGTAATGTAGTTTTTACACTTCTTTTGTTCAAAACATATGGCTAGTCACATTATGCAAACATTAGAAAGCTAACAAATTGTTATAGTACAAAATGTCATCATTTCTTCATCCCTTTTAAGTGCTTCATAAATTGAACATCAAAGTAACAACTGATTACATAGCTTCTCTGTTTGCCTGACAGTTTTTACTGAGATTAACACCTGAGATCATACCCTGCTAATAAAACCTATGGACAGAAGTTGCAAAGTCACATTATACTTTATGATTCTTACCAGTGACTTGCAATAAAGGTTATTTGAAACCATACATCTGTCATCTATTATTATTTGCAGAAAATAAAGGGTCAAATTTACCGTACAGCATATCGGTCCAACGGTAGAACATATATACAGAAAAAACACCACATACAACTGCGTAAAAGGTTTGGTGGGGAATGCAAGGGTAACGAATGTCAACATCTATGAATCAAGCTGCATTCAGAAGTGACGAAAATTCCAAAATTGATGAGATCGGGCACAAAGACTTACAAGTACTTACATGCTAACCATTCATCAGAAACCTATTCAGCTCAAAACTGGAGCTGAGAAAGAGGAAAACATGCCTTTGAACATATTCGGTGAGCAACTTGCGATTCAAAAGAACTGCAGTGATTTTAACTCGTATCATGAGAAAGAGTTAAAAATGACAACAAGTCAAGGTACATATTTAGAAATAACATCAATATTAAGTAATGAACTTGAATCAGGATCCAAATTTAATATTGAACTTGAATTAGAAACAACATCAAATTTAAATAGAAAACTTCAAAGTGAATTAGATATGTTAACAATCAACAGAACTCTCGTGATAACAAGATCAACACCAGCCGACCATGAGACAGATTCTACAAGAACTACAGAAAGAACTTGTATACCAAATGCTGGCTTTTAGCCAACAAAGGGTCAACTATGGTGAGAAATCATTATTATGTGCTTTATATTTATTTTGAAATGTAACATCTTACTCTATTTACATTTTGGATAATGCAGTATATTTTTACAAGCAATTATTTTTACTTTGAATTGTTGTCACCTTCATTCATTTTAAAGGGTTTTAGGTCTGAATTTTTGTTCTTAAAGTGCTATTCATAGTTTGTCATGATTTTCTACGGTGAGCTAAATATGTTGAAGTATCATAAAATATAATGTCACCACTGGAATTGAGAAATTAGGACAGACACAGTCGTCCCATCTGTAGGCACAGCCGCAGTCCTCATAATGGAAACCAGTGGTATAAAGTTGAAATGTAATTATTTGTAAAACAGAGAACTGTTGAAACAAGGCACTTGGTAGGAGTTCCAATGCTTAAATGTATTATATTCTCTAATGATTGTTGTTGTAATACTACCCTAAAATTACATGGAATCTATCCTCTTTTCTTTGAACTTATTATATAAAATATTAGTTGTGAATCCTAAGACAACATCTCTTGGTTGCCTTCTTATCTTGATTCGCTACTAGAATTTTATCCTGCTACTCTCCTCTCAGGGTTTAAGTAATGGCATCATTCTTTTGAGTATCATGATCATTTTGGTTTTGTTAGCTAACACTGGTGACCTTAAATTATTCAGCTCTTGAGTTGCATTTAAATTTTGGATCATAGACGCAGTCATGATACCAATAGGACAATGTTATTATAAATTTTGTTCCAATAATGCCAGAGCAAGGACTATTTTATTATGAATATTGTTCCAATAATGCCAGAGCAAGGACTATTTTATTATAAATTTTGGATCATAGACGCAGTCATGATACCAATAGGACAATGTTATTATAAATTTTGTTCCAATAATGCCAGAGCAAGGACTATTTTATTATAAATATTGTTCCAATAATGCCAGAGCAAGGACTATTTTATTATAAATTTTGTTCCAATAATGCCAGAGCAAGACCATTTTTGTTATAAATGTTGTGTCAATAAGCCAGAGCCAGACCATTTTATTATAAATGTTGTGTCAATAAGCCAGAGCCAGACCATTTTATTACAAGTTATTGTGTCAATTATGCCAGAGCAAGACCATTTTGTTATAAATTTTGTGTTGATAGGGTCAGACATTAGTCTTTAAAGTGCACAGACCATTTTATGGATTTTTTTTCATAGTGACATTATGTTCACGACTCCTATCTGTGTAACTTGCATAATGTTGTATTTTACATGCTATTGATTTCAGGATGTCATTATTGTTGTATATTATTGTTGAATGTTTTTCTCAAACTTTGAGGGTCCAAAGTTCTCAAAGCAGAGGGGTATTATTACAACCCTATTTTTGAGTATTTTTCATGATATTACATCATGCTACATTTTGCTGTATTTTTAACATGTTTTGCATTTTACAATTTAGGGTTTAGAATTGTATTAAATAGTTGAATGTTTAAATATACACTTTGTTCATTGTTGTAAGATTTTCTCAAACTTGGATTAAATAGTTATAACTACACTAATGTCTCAGTATTAAGTGATTAAGTACATTTGGCATATTTTTTATAATTTCTAAATAAACAAACCATCTATAAAGAATTGGTACTTAACAAACAGGCTTCCTTGTGGTAATGTAGTTTTTACACTTCTTTTGTTCAAAACATATGGCTAGTCACATTATGCAAACATTAGAAAGCTAACAAATTGTTATAGTACAAAATGTCATCATTTCTTCATCCCTTTTAAGTGCTTCATAAATTGAACATCAAAGTAACAACTGATTACATAGCTTCTCTGTTTGCCTGACAGTTTTTACTGAGATTAACACCTGAGATCATACCCTGCTAATAAAACCTATGGACAGAAGTTGCAAAGTCACATTATACTTTATGATTCTTACCAGTGACTTGCAATAAAGGTTATTTGAAACCATACATCTGTCATCTATTATTATTTGCAGGTATGTATATTTTTAATTATTTTCAATTGAATGTAATTTTCCTTGTTCTTACATTTTAAGCTTGTTTGTACTCATATATATATATTCTGATGTGAGTTTTTAAGATGTTCTATGTTGAAACTAAATATTAGGTTTAATATGTATTTAAGACATTTCATTACAGTTGTATTACTTGTGACATGTATAGGTTATGGTCAAATTCTAAATGATTTCTAAGTTGTTGAACATTTTAATTAAATATCTTAGTACATAATTTTGATTACATTTTTATGCAGTTGTGGTTAAAAGAATAAGAATAGAGATATCTTTAATATGATGTAGTAAAATTGACTATCCCCGGTCACTCTTACATTTGCTAAGCGAGTAATTATTGAATTTCCCCAATTCAATGTATTTTATAAGTATTTTATAAATATGCTATTTTCTATCGTAATTTAGTATATTTTAATTAACGAGTATTTGTTTGTTGAATTCCCCAATTCAATATTATTTTATGAATATGTTATTGTAAATAAGTATATTTCAATTAACAAGTATTTGTTTGTTGAATTTTCAATTCAAATATTATTGTATAAGTTTGCAATTTTAATTGCAATACAGTTTATTGTAAATTTTTAGTAATTGTTCATTGAATTTCCAAACTGAAGATTATTCCATAAATCTGCAAGCTTATTGCAATTCAGTATATTTCAAATAATGAATAATTGCTCATTGAATTTTCTAATTCAATGCCATTCTAAGGTAAATTAAATAAGTATTGCAAGTTATTCAAGTATGATTAATTATCTGATTATTTATTGA
This sequence comes from Spisula subtruncata, assembly GCA_963678985.1. NCBI lineage: Eukaryota > Metazoa > Mollusca > Bivalvia > Venerida > Mactridae > Spisula > Spisula subtruncata. The sequence goes on from OY787660.1 coordinate 7,311,517, forward strand.
AGTTTGAAACATTAATGATTCGTTTTCAAAATCAGATATTATAATAAGTAGGTAATAAATGAAATCATCATTTGTGTCAAATATTATGTATACTTAATTTAAATATTTGACTGGTTATTATTTTTATGAAATATTGTCATATATTACATGAATGTTTTATGATATATTTCTTGTTACACATTATACTTTATGATTCTTACCAGTGACTTGCAATAAAGGTTATTAGAAACCATACATCTGTCATCTATTATTATTTGCAGAAAATAAAGGGTCAAATTTACCGTACAGCATATCGGTCCAACGGTAGAACATATATACAGAAAAAACACCACATACAACTGCGTAAAAGGTTCATCAAGGTCTGTACAATATACCAACAGTAGAGAACAGGTTTGTCTATAATACCATGTCAGACCAAAGTTTGTTGTTTCATATTTGTAGAAGCTTATCCAGGGTTTTAACTTTATTTGCTAAGTAATACAACTGCTCTATCACTGGGATATAGCCAGATCAAACATATTTTGCCTAACAACATACACTTCAGATCGAGGCACATTTAGTTGTCTTTTCGGTTTGACACCATTTTTTAACTTTTTAGTTTTAACTCATATACGGCATCTTACCAGTTTTCTTGGACTGCATTTTAGCCAGTGTTATTTAACCTTTCCGAAAGAACCAAAAACTTCAACTTAATGAAGAAAATCAACGCTGTTGTCAAATCCACATTATAGTGGCCGTTGTCACTAAGTCAGCTGTATTCTAGGTAAGATGTATAACAAGAGGGTCCAAAGGGCCCTGGGTCGCTCACCTGTTTGGCCTTGTGACCTAGATTTTGGCCCAAATGACACAGTATCTAACTTGGCCTAGATTTTATAGAGATAAACATTGTGACCCAGTTTCATAAAGATAGAGTCAAAATTGTGACCTCTAGTGTGTTCACAAGATTTTTCAATGATTTGGCCTCGTGACCTAGTTTTTGACCCCAGATGACCCTATATCGAACTTGACCTAAATTTTATAATGATGATCATTGTGATCAAGTTTCATAAAGATAAGGTCAAAATTGTGACCTCTAGAGTGTTCACAAGCTTTTTCAATGATTTGGCCTCGTGACCTAGTTTTTGACTCCGGATGACCCAATATCGAACTTGACCAAAATTTTATAGTGATGATCAGTGTGATCAAGTTTCATAAAGATTAGGCTCAAATTGTGACCTCTAGCTGTTCACAAGCTTTTTCAATGATTTGGCCTTCAAAGGCTTGTGACCTAGTTTTTGACCCCGGATGACCCAATATCGAACTTGACGTAGATTTTATAGAGATGATCATTGTGATTAATTTTCATAAAGATTAGTCTCAATTTGTGACCTCTAGTGTGTTCACAAGCTTTTTCAATGATTTGGCCTTGTGACCTAGTTTTTGACCCCAGATGACCCAATATCGAACTTGACCTAGATTTTATAGAGATGATCATTGTGATCAATTTTCATAAAGATTAGTCACAAATTGTGACCTCTTATGTGTTCACAAGGTTTTTCAATGATTTGGCCTAGTGACCTAGTTTTTGACCCCAGATGACCCAATATCGAACTTGACCTAGATTTTACAGAGATGATCATTGTGATCAAGTTTCATAAAGATTAGGCTCAAATTGTGACCTCTAATGTGTTCACAAGGTTTTCCTTTGATTTGACTTAGTGACCTAGTTTTTGACCCCAGATGACCCAATATCAAACTTGACCTAGATTTTATAGAGATGATCATTGTGATCAATTTTCATAAAGATTAGTCACAAATTGTGACCTCTAATGTGTTCACAAGGTTTTTCAATGCTTTGGCCTAGTGACCTAGTTTTTGACCCCAGATGACCCAATATCGAACTTGACCTAGATTTTACAGAGATGATCATTGTGATCAAGTTTCATAAAGATTAGGCTGAAATTGTGACCTCTAATGTGTTCACAAGGTTTTTCTTTGATTTGACCTAGTGACCTAGTTTTTGACCCCAGATGACCCAATATCGAACTTGACCTAGATTTTACAGAGATGATCATTGTGATCAAGTTTCATAAAGATTAGGCTCAAATTGTGACCTCTAATGTGTTCACAAGGTTTTCCTTTGATTTGACCTAGTGACCTAGTTTTTGACCCCAGATGACCCAATATCGAACTTGACCTAGATTTTACAGAGATGATCATTGTGATCAAGTTTCATAAAGATTAGGCTCAAATTGTGACCTCTAATGTGTTCACAAGGTTTTTCAATGATTTGACCTAGTGACCTAGTTTTTGACCCCAGATGACCCAATATCGAACTTGACCTAGATTTTATGGAGATGATCATTGTGATCAAGTTTCATAATGATCAGGCTAAATTTGTGACCTATAGTGTGTTCACAAGCAATTGTGAACGGACGACGGACGACGGACGGACGGACGACGGACGAAGAGCGATCACAAAAGCTCACCTTGTCACTTTGTGACAGGTGAGCTAAAAATAAAACGGGATTAATCTTAATTAAAATGATTGATCTAGGAAATTCGTTCAATGATATAAATCAATACCAGCCGAAGATAATTTGCGCAAGTTAATTATAGAACAAAATCAGCATTATGAGTCTAAAAATATCTCAATTTAAAACCTTCTACACAAGTCTCTGCTAATATTAGAATCTGCATTTTATAACAAAAATATAAGGAAAAAAATCTCGGTCAACATATTTGGATAAAACAGATGTGTATGAAGTATTTGAAATATTTGATATACATATAAATTATAAGATTCTACAAGTTATCGCTGAAGAATGCAGTATTGCAGTATTGCAGTATTGCAGAATAATAAATTTCGAGGGTTGCCTGCAAGACTGTAGTAAATCCTTCTTTAATTATAAGTAGTTACTACAGTCTTGCAGACAACCCGCATATTGCACCTACATATCTCCTACACCATGCCAAACAGTAAACATTACATAGTTCAAAATCTTGTGTATAAATCATTATCTGACAATATACAAACATACAACATGACATAAAGCTAGGGTATATTGCATTCATCAAAAACAGTCTGATTAAATCTCCCAACAAAACTCCAAACAAGATTCAAACACTTTTACAAAAGTTATCTTTTTTTGTTTGAAAAATGATCAGATCACACAGTAAGGTATTTTCCAAGGTTTGAGATTGCTCCCAGGGCTTGACACTAACTATTTTTGGTCACTGGTCCCCCAGCAAAGAAACATAAAATTTGTAAATAAAACAGTTACCGGTCCTTCAAAATTTTCACTGGTCCTTCTTGATTTTCACTGGCATCGGACCAGGGGACCAGTGTTAGTGTCGAGCTCTGGCTCCCTTAGTCTAATATATAATGTCTTTACAACTTGATGACAGAATGTACCAGTAAATTCTTCGAACATCAAGAGGGCCACAATCATTATAAATGCCCCACCCCCATCTTTAAAAATCAAGCCGTACATGCACCCCTTTTGAATGAATCTCTCAGCATGAATAATTTGCACCTACAGTAGAGAGATTCCAACCCAGACTGCACTGAACCCTTACCAGCACAAGTATAAAAGCAACTACCTAGTTATTGCGGCTCACAGGTAAGACTGGCTTTGCCAACTGTGTTGCCTCATTGTATAAAGTCTTTATTACTATTATTATTACTATTACTATTACTGATTCCTTCTGCACCTTCCAATATGAAACAGAGTTGATTGCTCTACAATACGCATGACAATAACATTAATCGGTCCAATTGTATATCCTAAATTTCAAGATTATACAAAACTTTTTTAAGATAATTCTAACAATTTGAGATAATACTTACTTTTTGAGAATATACTCAAACATATCAACACATCATGGACATATTTAATATGCACACAATGTCACATACACAATATTAAAATACTCTCTCACTGAAATGACTTAATGTGGGAAAACAGCAAGGTCTTTATCCCAAACATTTTGGTTCCCAAAATAATAAATGAACCATTTACTACAATAGGGACAGAATATAAACTAACAAAATTTTGATGGTTCAGTGCAAAACTATGGTAACTACCTGAATTTATATAGGCACATACCATAGTTTTGCACTAAGTCCTCAAAATATACTCGGTAACAATGCTTGGGTAACAATTATAACAATAAAAGGAGCAACTCGATACAATAACGGATAGATCAACATGGAATCTAGTTATACAAGGGACAATAGTGATTATCTCGGTGGACAAAGTTAATCATATAGGTAACAATCTATACCCTATATCTGTATGAGATAATCATTCCAGTGCAGTAAATAACTTACTTACACAAACCTTTTTAAGCAACTTTAAATATTGACTTAATTTAACTGAAATACAACAAGCTCCATGAAATCTGCCCACAGGCAGGCTTTCAACTATTACAAAGCATTAACTAACAAGGGGAGACAACTATGTCAGAAATTGTTATTGGCAGAATGGCTAAATGTACACAGGGATATAAATAATACTGTAAAATCATTTTATTTCAACAGGACGAAATTTCATGGTTTTGGTATAAAAGACCATTTCTATGGCAAGTTAATTTGTCGATTTTGCATTTCAGGTAATGAATATGAGCGTCAAATTATTGTTTGATGGGATTAAATTTGGTGGCAGAAGATGAACCAAGAAATCCAGTCAAATAATGGCAACTAAGACTTCAAAATCAAAATGGAGTCATCAACTGATGATTGCAAACTTCCCTATCAAGTTGGCCCAGCCGTTTCCGAGTTATTGATCTGCAACCATTTGGTCTACCAACGGACCAATAGACACAGAGACCAAGCTAGTGACATGACATGTGCTAAATAATATACTGGTACTCCATCATATTTGATGGATCTAAATGTCATAAATTAATAAATTTTTCCAAGAATCATGTACATGTCTGTAGCATGGATGAAATACAGCCCTGATAGGGTTTCTGCTCTTTTACAATGGGGCTTGGGCTCTTAATTAATTTGTAGGGTTATGTATGGGCATTGCCCCATTTAGTTGTGTTATGTTGTGTTAAGTGCCGCTTTCCGCGTACAATTTCCTCAATCTTTTTTCTGATAGGGTTTCTGAGCTGATATATGTCAGTAGATAATAGGAACACTCTTGTATATTCGAAAAAAGAGGGCTGCATGCAGGAATAAAGCTGCGTTAAAAAGCTAACTGTCATGCATCCTACTACAAATACAACAACAGCAGCAACCCTATTTCAAACTTCTTAACTTTCTCGGCATGAAGGGGTACATGCAGGGGTCCTATAAAAAATCCAGATTACCGAAAGGTATGGGGCGATACGAGGACCTTATAAAATCATATCAAATCAAATCAACAGTTACTCATAGTATTGTGAGAGAATAATACCAATCTCACTATTAAAGTAATAACTCATTTCCCTTCCAACATTATTTTCATCTGGTGACAAAAATAAATAATTTCAGAGATTGACATTTTCCTCCCTCTATTCATCACATTAAATGGGGAAATCTACCATATTTATCAATGGTAACATGTAGAAAACATAATGTCCCTCCAAATGTCACCCAGGGATAATTTACATGCCAAAATATATAAATAAGTTATCCCCTCCCACTGTATAGCAGCTATAGCCTCACTTAATTCTAGATTAAGGGAAATTAAGTACATATAAGCCACATTTCATGAAATTTGATGTAAAAATGCAGATAGTAGAAATTAGCCATGGAAATTTGGTGCACAATTTCAGAATTGAATGAGCCATGATGGTTTGATGTAAAATTTCAGAGAAGAATGTTGCCATGGAAATTTGGTGAAACATTTCAGTGTAGAATGGTTAAGTTATCGGTGCGGTACCAATTTACTAGGGCTCTTTTCCGCTATTAAGCAGCTCCAGCACCCATTTTAAATTCCCCTGGTCATTGGGCTACCTATGAATCATATGTTCGCGTCTTCCTGGGGAGACTTTTTCTCTCCTGTGGGTGTGGCAGCCAACATCAATCTGCAGCGTCCAGGAATGGACAGTGCCCTCATATGTACCAATTTACACCTTGGTGGAGTGGAGCATGTGGATTATTCTGGCTCAGAGAAATTAATCAATGGTCCAGACAGGGGTTGAATCCGGAACCTCTCGATCCCGAAATATGTGCGCGCCCGCTACCCATGGCACCAGGGAAATTTACATTAATGTTCTGAGTAGAAAGTTGCCATGAAAATTTGGTAGAACTGGAGTAATGAACTTTGTGACCTAGGGTACTAGGTATAACCAGGGTAAATGACCTGTAACATAAAGCTCTATATTACCTTGCCCTGAGTAATACATCTTCCCATAGTATCTTGTCTAGAAATTATCAGAAAACTGAAACCTTATCCTCTCTGATGATTCAAATTTCTATAATATTGATAGCAAGTGAGCCATATTAGTGTAATAAAGAAGTATATAATTACCAACTAGTGAATTAAGCATTATCGTGTCAAGATAAATAATCAGTTAGATTTACAAGTTACACCTTCTCCTCTCCATACACTTGTACCATCTTACATCAGCCGTCATATAACGGTCCTGTAAAATCATTAATTTCATGGCGGGTAAAATTTCGTGGATTTCTTGGTTCACCTTCAACCACATAAACAAATCCCGTTGAACAACAATTTTGACCCTTATTTATATATTTATATATTTATTACCTGAAATCTACAATCCACGAGTTTAACGTCCAATCGAAATGGTCCTTTTTACCAAAACCACAAAATTTGGTCCCACCGAAAAGAATGATTTTACAGTAGCTTTCGTACTCCCTGACTTACATCCAGCCATGATATATTTCTGGTACACCCCTATCTCATACAACCCTGATCATGTTTATATTCTTACTGCTAACTAAAGCACTAATCATGCTACTTCAAGTATCAGGTATAAGTACAATAATAAATATCATGTCTACATCATTGTAGTGAGATTTCAGTATGAAAGAGGGAAAGCACGACCAACAGGCATCCTGATGGGAGTCTGGTGAACAACACCTGGACTCAAACAATAGGTACCTAAGCATGAGCTTCTACAATAGGCACACCACAATGCAAGTCAAACATGTAATGCATCGCCTGTATGACAACTGGCACCTCAGGGGCTGAGCCAGGTAACAGGAACCTCAGTGCAAGTAAGTTCTACATGTAACTCAATTTGACCCAGATAACAGGTACTTAGGCCAAGCCAGACACCGGGCAACCAGAAAAAATATGTGCTTCTGCTGATAGACAACAATAGTCTCAGTGTAAGATAGACAACAGGAACATTGTTGCAAGAAAGACAACAGGAACCTAAGTGCATGATAAATAATAGTCTCAGTGTAAGATAGACAACAGGAATCTTGTTGCAAGAAAGACAACAGGAACCTCAGTGCATGATAAACAATAGTCTCAGTGTAAGATACACAACAGGAATCTTGTTGCAAGAAAGACAACAGGAACCTCAGTGCATGATAAACAATAGTCTCAGTGTAAGATAGACAACAAGAATCTTGTTGCAAGAAAGACAACAGGAACATCAGTGCATGATAAATACTAGTCTCAGTGTAAGATAGACAACAGGAATCTTGTTGCAAGAAAGACAACAGGAACCTCAGTGCATGATAAACACTAGTCTCATTGTAAGATAGACAACAGGAATCTTGTTGCAAGAAAGACAACAGGAACCTCAGTGCATGATAAACAATAGTCTCAGTGTAAGATAGACAACAGGAATCTTGTTGCAAGAAAGACAACAGGAACCTCAGTGCATGATAAATAATAGTCTCAGTGTAAAATAGACAACAGGATCCTTGGTACAAGATAGAAAATAGGAACCTCTCCACAAGCCAGGCAATGTACAAGCACCTCGGTGCAAGGCAGACAACGGGTACATTATGTGCTCAAGTGACAAAAACTGCCATCATGATGTCTGCTAGCACACCTGTAATATTTTTTTATTTACTGATTGATACAAGTGGAGCGTATTTACAGTACAATAATTATATAACTATCTACACCATGTACTAAACAATCCGCAGTATCATTATCTCTGAAATAGGTACAGAAATATTAAATAAACATAAAATTAACTTTGTGCAATTTATTCCATTAGATTTTAAGTAGATTTACAATAAATACCGTAAGTAATACAATGAGTATTATTTACACTATAATCTGCAACAGATGATTAATACAATGACTGCACTCAAAATCTATGATTTTCCAACATTTTCATTAAGATTTGTTTATTCTGATAAAATTTAGATTCTAGAAAATCAATTCAATAGATATGAATCATATGACAAATAAATACCATACCTCGATTTCCTGATCTTAACCAACATCTTTGATACATAATCGGTAAATCCTTTCCTTTATCCATTTTTATGCCTATTGTATGCCTATTGTATAAAGTCGACAGACGTGAAAAAACAGAAATTGTCTGTGCAATATGATAGTTGTGACAGTATAGGGCAGAATACGAGACACACACACTGTATCACTCACACTGTCTGCCGGTGGTATACACAATATGAGGACATACGGCTAGTAGCTTTATCAGATGAACTATTAACATTGCAGATAAACTTGCAAACAAAACCTTCCAATGAAACCAAAAACACACGCATTATGTAACATCCTCAGTCTGGGGTTACAATGTATCATGAACAACACACTGCACCAAAAAACCTTTTAAGGATCTCTTAAAACTTCTACCACAGAAGTAGATGCATAAATCAACTATATTGCAGATTCTCATTCAGGAGTATAAATTATATGCACAAATATGGTATGACCTCACCATTTAAAAGTTTGTAACAGACCATGGATTTCCATGTCACAAAACTTCACACAAGGCGAAAAAGGAATAAAATGAAACATATTTTTTCAGTAAGTTTGAGAAAAAAAATCAACAGCAAAATATGAACATCTGACATAAAAATTAAAGAAAATTGTACAAACAACAGTAAGTAATTGAAGAGGGAGACAAAGTGAATAAATGAATTTGTATTGTATTTCATCATTTTATCATCTGCATTATCTACATGCATACGCTGCACAAGTCACGACACAATTCTTCAAAAACTGGGCAACACTACACCGCATTACATGCAGTTACCACATACACAACTGCTCATATCGTTAAACAAATGAATTTATCTTAAAATTGTTCAAACACTTCATCAGATTAATGGGAAAGTGAGAACACTTCAATGGCAATATATATTAATGCACTTTTGAGGTAAAGTATATATGACATTGGGGAAGATAATATTGATTTCACCAAGTTCTCGGTTTTTTGTCAGAAAAATGTATGCCTCCCAAAAAGGGCCGTAACTGTTACAATTTTCATCGGAATGAAAATTCTTGACAATATGCACAATAAGGCTTGGTATCCAACTATTCATGTGAAGTTTCAATGAAATCTGACCAGTGTTTAAGGGGGACAAGTGCAGACAAACTTTGTGACGTCCATCTATCCAGACAGACAGATGTCTGGCACAAAATCAATATGTCTCACAAACAATATGAGACTAGAAACATAATCATCTCAATACTATATTTTGTATAAAGTGTATTACAAATATGAACAGAAGTCTGATGATATTATTATGTAAACATATTAATGGTAGAGGTTTAAATTGCCATATAATTCAGATATTAAAAGTCCTCTGAAAGGCTGTCCAGAGAATAAACATGACAATGTCTGTAGACGACTCATTTAGCTTTGATTTGCTGTAAGGGTTTTAAATTATCTCAGCTCTATTATCAACATCAATCAAATAAAAGCAGCACTCACCACTCACTGACAAACACAGACATAAACAGATCAATATTGTACTTAACATACAGCAACGGCATACTATCAGAGACAACAAGCACATCGCCTACAAGTGCTGATGCTCAACTTTCTCATACTTGATAGTACCCATATTCTAAGAGCAACAAGTGTTGATAACTCAATAAATGATTATTAAATATAAGTCACAGGGTTATCAGCCTTGTCAATATGCACACCCTTATTATTGTGAATAACTATGTTCAGTTTCAAGTTGATATACCTTTGATAAAATTTTGGAAAATGATTCCGACAATAAATTTAACAAACACACCCACAGATGATCCCCCCCCCCCCGACGGGCAGACCAAACATCCTGATCAACTTTGAATCATGCATGTTGGTCTAGACAAGGAAACACAGTGACATGAACATGCAAGTGACTTTTTTACATGTCCTAGGCACCCATATATCATTTGTGCTAACATGTAATGTGCTACTGTAATACTAAGAATCACATTGCCATAGTTCTACTGTAACACCAAGGTTGTACTTTTATCCTGGTAATGATATAATGAGAAGATTTACCTGAGCTGTTTGATCTTCTTAAAACATCTTCTTCTGAATCGGAGGCTAATGATACTGGTCTGGCTTCTACAATAAATAAATAGGAAATTAATTACACCTGCAGAACATGGATGTACAACATGGATGTACTTCATTAAGTAGATAAAGGGAGATAACAACCATTTGCAACAACATGTTGACCTATTAGCTTTACATTAATACACTAATCCATTTACACCATGTTTTAGGCAAATACAAATTAATAGTGTGGTTCAAGGATAGGCCCAAGTTCCCCTCCTACTCATGTAACATGTAATTGCCATTTTTTTAGAAGTCGAGCTGTGTATGATGATTTTTCCAGTGCATTTGACGAAACCAATAAAATATCTTTCAAAAATTATTATAAAATGTTTTTCGTACAGAAGTTACCTGCCTCTATTTTCTCCTAGCATTTTACCAGAACCAAAATATCAATAAATAATTCACTTTGGTCTTAAATTAGAGCACAAGCAGAAAACTGGGTGATTGTTTCTTGTTAAAACATCTTTGTTGTTATTATAGAACATCAAAGCACACATATCTGTATGATAACACTGTATAATAAATACAGGATCTGGTAGTTTTAGAGCAGATCATATAATAATTCATATACAGGTCAAAGATGAACACACAGGAAACATTTGGAACATTACATGGCCTCGTTGTGTGGTCTGTATACAGTCATTTCAAAGTCAAATGAAAATGGTTGTACATATACTATTATCAGGCAGGTAAACTATGTTTATCTACGTTTAACTGGGTATACCTGAGTCAACGATATTCACCACTATTCATTTGAATGGGATAGTTCCCTCATATGTATTACTTTTTGAATCGACTATAAATGTTTTGTTTTTCTGAACATTGAGATCATGTAATTTGCAAAGTCGAATTCAAACCAGGGCTCAACACTAAGACTGGTCAGCTGGTCGTGGTCAGTGAAAATCAAGGACCAGTGAAAGTCTTGAAGGACCAGCAACTGTTTTCTTTATAAAAGTTTACGATTCGTTTCTGTTAGTTAGTGTCGACCCATGCAACCCCCATCCTAGTTTCAAATATTTTACCATTAATCAGAACTTATAACACTTCCAGTGATTTGAGCTTAATTTACAGTTAGGCCTCAATATTGGCTAATTTCGGCTCTAGTAGTAGTAGGTGCATTCGGTACATTATATTGTGGGAAACCTAATGATATGATATCTGACAGCGTTTAGTATATTGTCAAACATGCACCATTGAACAATATCAAAAATTGTCCCTGACAGCAAGGCGAGGTAAACAACAACGCTGACCTCCTTATAAACAGCAGGTGTGAAAATCATTCAGTACCCAAACTTTTAGTTCAGTAGGTAACATTAGGTCTATATCATAGCTTCCCTTTGTATCATATGTTCTAGCATCTCTCAATTTATTCTTTTGCACTCACCAAAACATGACTAGTCAGGTTGATAGACACACATAGAGCAAGGGAGAAGTGTATCCGAGTAATGAATGGGTGTTCTGTTATCATGTTTTTGCAGCTGTAGCATATTGCCATACAAATTAGAGAGAAAATCTGTTAAGTTAAAAAGTTGTGGAAATTGGAAATCATTTTCCAAGGACCTTCGTAATGCAGACAGTAAAATCTCACTTAGAGACCACCTCATTAATCTGAAAAGACTAAATCCATTTTCACTGTTTTACAATCATAAAATCAAGGACTGTAACTCTGTGTATACAGGGACAGTAACTCTGCACATCACAGTTGTGAAGACGAGAGAAGGATAACTCTGAGATCTCAAGCAAGGACTTCATAATAACGCTAAATATAATTGACAATACACCAGTTGCCAATCTATACCCTTTAAATCAATTATAGCAGTAAATTATAATCACATGGTCCAATGGATTACATTGAAAACCTTCCCCAAGCATGCAACCTTCGACAAACAACCAGGCAGAGCGATCTCTTCTCTGGCGTAATGTCAATTGTGATCAAGTAAATGAGATCCAAACTGAATCATGGAATAAAACACTGTACAATACAATCTCATACATAGGACTACAACCCAATCAAGGACTACAACTCTCAACAATATATATGAGATCTCAATCAGAGCGGGAAGCAGCAATGTTTTATTGCTATCAAAATGTATCCATCCGCTACCTTCTTTTTTCCACACAAAAACCCACAATTTTTTATTCTAATTTTCTCAGACTTCAAACACTTGCACCATCAACATGGAAGTCTGTACGTTTGGTACTATAGGTAATCCCACTAACAAAGAAACTACAGTTCTATCATGAATTCATGAGGTTGTAGAAACAATAAAGCTGTAGGAAATGTCGTCATTAACTTGCAAGTTAATATCAAATCAAGATGGTATATAGAATAATACACCCAACCAGTCAAGTACTAAGATGCATACAACAAGTGCTCATAACTACTTATTACTGCACAGTAATGAAGATTTTTTTGTATCCATTAACATTTATTGCAGCCATTACCTATATCATTGATTTCCTAGTTTTTATATAATTCAGAACCTGCCTATTACCCTGTCTCATTCAACAAATTTATTAGTATGTTTTTTTCTTATGATGATACTTGCACCCCCCCCCCCCCTCTACCTTAAAGCACTTAATCCATGTTGTCTGTGAGACTTACTAGCAAGAATTGAGTCAAAAATGAATTCATAGAGGATCTATCATGAATTAATATAATCCATGATGAAGGCTACTACACATGTGTAGTATAAGAATATACATATACATTATACAAACCTGGATACAAGGAAAATCATTTGATAAAACTGTTATATGCTGGTACAATGCTGATGAACCTAAATATTACACAGAAAGATGCCAAGTTTTCAATACAATAATGAATAAATTGTTCATTTGAAACAATCTGCCTCAATCCCCTAGTAGTGTCCCCTTCAAAAAGGCTAAAACACCAATCAACAGGTCAAATTAATTGGGTCATTGTTTGCCTCAAATTGAATAGTTTCGGGTGGAGTATTAATTATACATTCAATCTCTTAAAACATCTACACTTGATACTCATTTGATAGTTATAATGTGCTTTAGTGGAGAATATGAACTGACTCCCAAGGTACTCAAGTTTAAATTTGATTCACCATACAGGTGTGTATAAAATGACTTAGTGTACTCAGGTGTTGGTCTTAACAACTCACCCGAGTACAGTCATGTTACAATGACGTAATTTATGCACAATGAAGATTTAATGCTGTGACCTACTTTTTAACATCACATGACCCTTTGGCAATCTTGGCCTAGATTTTACAGAGGAACATTGTTTCATGAAGAGTTTTCTCAAAACTGGGTTAGATCTCACCAGTTTACCTTTGGGGTTTATATTTGATCTCGCAGTAGTGACCTAGATTTTTTCCCAAATTGAGTTATGACTTAGTACCAATCTTAACCTAGACTAATAAACATAATAAATATGATCAAGTTTCATAAAGATTAAGTTGAAACTGTGACAATAAGAGTCATGTTGTAGACAATGAGATATGACAATCACAGGTCGGTATGAGTACCGTATAACCTCGTATTATCCCCCCCCCCTCGGGGGCGATGCATTTTCTGAAAAAATAATTCCATACACAATCGGACCTCGCATAATCGCCCCCCACGGAACGGTACCCCGTATAGTATGGCACTTAGCCGTTACCTTAACCAGTACGAATTACTTCCCCTTCATAAAAATACCGGACTTTGTTTTTTTTGCCTATCGTACGCAAAAATCGCTAATAAACATGTAGACTACGCTATAAATACCGGTAAATAATTACTCAGCGGTAATTAATTGTTCGTTTTAATGGATCACCGTATCATGACTGACGCATTATTCTGGATTTGTGTGGATACTTCATTGAATTACTGTAGGACCAATTATTGAAGGCGAGATTTTTCAAAAATCGACGGGGGCGTTAATTAGAGGGGGAGCGCTAATAGGAGGTAATACTGTACTTTAATTTTTTACATGTAATTCACTGGCTTAGATTGAGAAGGTTGTAAGTACTATTTATGACCTTATAAGACTGATTCATATTTAAAATCAGCATCAAAAGGCGATTCTTATGGGCCTCTTTACATGAAAATCGAAAATTGTCATGTTGACCAAACAGAAGTTGAAACATCTTGTTTTACCATAGGTAGAGAGTAATTTTCGGACAGTTTTTTCTTGTTTTCTCAAAATATCTATTTAGTACTTCTCATTCTAAGCCATCAAATTGTTCTTAGATGAGCTAAAAGCTGCAGCCATGGTAGTGGAGTACATTGGTTTACCTGTAGCAGTTATACATATGAAATAAGTCACTATAAGTGACAACTTTTGTTGAAGCATGATATTTTAAGTTTTTATAATTATGCTAATTGATATTTAACCACAGCGAAGGCTAGTGGAAAGTGTTGAATCATCATGTGACAATTACCAACTTACTACCGCCCTTTATTTACCCATATTATATATGCAAAATGTAATGGAGAATATTCTCTGTCCAAACAATTTTAATATACCGGTACATGTATATGCATAATAATATATCGCACTAACAGAAAGACGTCCAAAAATTAGTAATTAGTATTTCGCCATTCATTTTATCTTTAACTTTCCAACATAGTGTTTACAGTTATACACAAACTGCGGGTCAGAAATCAGCATGAACTACGAATATCCATAGTTAAACAAACACCTGACATATATGACCTAAATTCATAAATCAGTAAAGAGTACTTAAGTACCTCAGGTTTGCAGTAAAATTCGGCATAAATCAAAATAAATCAATTCGACACAACTGACAAGATATAGGCTACGATCAAGGCCCTGTCAAACACACAGCAAATAAGAAGTAAACAATAGGTCGGACACGGTAGCCTACCCTGACATTGACATATTTTCCCCCACCCATCCTAGTCATCTGTCATATTGAATCAACTTATCAGATTTCAGCGTACACACAGTTAGCCAGTTAACCTACCTGAATATAACACACATAATAATCCGCAAACACTTTAACAACTCCCTGTCACACATAGACCATAGTTCAATGTTTCATATGTTTAAGACAATGTGATGATCTTTGTGAAGATATCAATCAGATATTCAATGAGAAAGATAGTTAAACGTCCCTGAGCCTGTGACATATTACGAGTTAAACGTCCCTCACATTACGGCAGGTAGATGCGAGAAGAAGTGCCCCTGGACTGGTCATGGTTCAGTAATCGCTGGTTTATCTTAACTGACGGTGAATGTGATATACACTTACCTACCAAAACAAGCATGACAAACTTTATTTATTTTCTAACAATTATTTCACTATATTCATTGCATCTGTGTGTGTAACTGTGTATTACATGCATATTATATTGCACTTTAACTGTATATAATGCTCGTTTTAACCCACAATTTGAACAATTAAACAGGTGAGTAATACGCAACATCACAGTGAACACATGCACCCAAATCTGACAGCTTCGAAGTCGGAAAGCAAACTCAAACAACAGACAAAACTCAAACAAGGCAAACAAACAAACTAAAAAATAATTAAAGTTAAAAAAAATAAAAAATGTACCTCATTGACAGGTGTGATGCCAGAGAGATATCTGCCATGAATATTTGATCATAAACTATACATGTTGAAAGTCTCGTTCAAGTAATGAATATTTCATTCAAGTTTGCCTTTAAAATCCAATATAACAACAAACGAAGATTAAGCACAGTGGAGTCCTTTCATACAGCAAGTCAAATAAACCTTATATAACAAATTAATAATGGTCAATGTACAGAATACTGTATAGCTGGTCATTTGTGCAAGCAAGACATTTCTGTTATTCTACGGCCTCTTATCAAATTGCAGAATTAAATTAATCAAATTTGTCGTACTTGATTTTTAGACAAAGCGATTCAAACCGTCTTCAATCATAACGTCTAAAACACTTCATATCGATGTGCAAAAGGAAGCTTGGTATCCACAATTATAGACAAATAGAAATAATGGTTGTACAATGACAGGTTAGATCCACAACAAACGACTGGTATCAATTTATGCAGATCATCGCCACGTCGATAGCCTAGTGGTAGAGTGTCCTCATTGAGTGCAGGAGGTCCCGGATTCAATCTCAGGTCGAGGCCCACTAAAGGCGAAATAGAAATAGTACCAGTAGTCCCTTGCTAAATAGCTCAGCATATAAGGGCTTCTCTCATACCCTGCTGGCGATGGATAACATCAGGAACGAGGGTTCGAGAGTGATTAATATAAGTTGGAAGAACTTGTTTCCAATTGACATTAAACAAATGAGCATAAATTAATAACTTGAACAAAACAGAATTTTAAGACTAAAATATACACGTAAATATGAATTCATACATACCAAAATCAAAACATAAAAAAAAAATTATGAAACTCCTACATAATGTAAAAGCTCAAAAACTTCCATCACAGTCCCAATGTAATATCCAACTTATACCTGTCCTCTAGATGTCAAAACTTCATCAAAACTGCATCAAAATTTAGCAAAACTTTGTGTATTCACTTAATATTCAGTCCATGTGCAAATCAAATTCATCTGACTAGCAAGCAATTAATGTAAAATATGCACTCGAGTAGTTAAGATGAAATAGCAATGTCAGGTATCTAGTACAGCATATGCCCCTGGGGGACATTTTCAATTAAATTAAGATACAAATCAGAGCTGGAGACCTGTAAATGACTAGTTAAAATTGTAAAATTTGAGGACATACTGTTTGAACTGGACACATTACATGATGTCAAAGATGCATATCACAGATAGTATCTAGTCAACTACGTATATATGACAGCAAACAATCATAGCTACGAAATACAAAATGTACACTCAAATACTCATAAAGGAATCTTAAATTCAGGACACATGTACTTCAAAAAGACAAACTTTGAAAAGAAATCTGATATGCTTTTTACAGGGCAAGTTGTGAAAGTGATACCTATTGTTGAAGTAGGACAAAATTACGTTTTAAAAAATATAACAAATGGATTGTAAGGTTTTTCTTTTAAAAAAAACTTTTGTGTCCTAATGTTTGTCTTGCAATATTTGATGAATATAGGCATCTGTCACAGAAAATCTCAAACTTTTTCACCAGATTATATGAAGTTTTTTAACCATTTCATACATGCAAGAATCTTCCGCTACCACCATTTTATCAACACTGACTACGATATAAAATGGGTATAAAAAACAACAACAAAATCAACATGATTGAACAGAATCAGCAAGTGTTGAATCTACCATAAAGTACAAGTATTCTACATCATACAAAGGTACAAAATCTACAAACAAACCTTTCAAATTTTCCTTATTCTTACACACATATGAAGAAGGAAAAATCCATCTGAAAAACATGGCTCTCTGACTGGCCTACATTTCAACATATAGCTCTCACAGTATATATATCAGTACAGAAATCAACAGAGAGGCTTATTTTACCAAAGCATGCCAGTAACCTAGATCTACTTCACTTACAAGTTCCCCCCCCCCCTCCAGTACCAGGAACACACTGAGCATTGCTAACACAAGTCATAAATACAGAACTAGTCTAAAAGAGTACATCAGATGTATGCAGCTATCATAGGAAGGGAGGTAACTCTTAACTTACACAGTCAAACAGTAAAACACTCAGTAGTAATTACATCATATACTCCTGGACACTGTTTTATCAACACATTTACCCAAATCTTAAACTTACGATGAAATTTTAATTCTTTATCATACTTTTACAACTATAAAGCATGATAAATGGAGCTGTAATGCTGATCAAGATTCAGTTAAATGAGCGTCTACAAACAATATCCATCCCAAATTTGCAGTAGTTATAAGAAATATACAGAATTTAAATTTGACCGTAAGTTTACGATTTCCGTAAGTCCATTGATAAAACAGTACCCTGAAAACTGTACGTTCAGAACCACAAAATAATAAGCCTGTGGTTAGAATCAAGGTCACATTTTCTGAACTTTCCCAAAAACAGTGAATGAGACAAAAATTTCAAAACAGCGACCGAATAATGACAAAAACATAATCAATCAATACTATCAAAATGTTGATATTAATCAATAATTAACAATTAATGACCAACAGAGTAAATGACCAATATCAATGCGACTGGCATATAGAATCTGAACCCTTATCACCATAACAAACCCATGTCAGAGCAATGAGAGCATAGTAAGCATGGTTACAGTGATGCACAAGTTTCAACCATCATAAGACACCTATGCCACACAAGCAATGACGGACCGTGACCAAGCCTGAGTCTCAATCTGCAAGAACATCCCTCCTGGCAATCCAGTACTTCACAGAATAGACTCAAGTTTGTCTGGAAGAATGTTTCAGTGGACTCCTATTGTGTGGCATAGGTATCTTAAGATGGTTGAAACTTATGCATCATGGGACATGAGCAAACTCTAACCTGAGTTGTTGTTGTCTGTGGTCTAGGGTCAACAGATTGAACAGAGGATGGCGAGGGTATGGCAGACTTCAGACACCAGGGTACATGGATATTAGCATCAGGGAGTCTGTTTCTAATTGTAGCACTAACACACTGTTTCCTTACAACCACACACACTCCATATGCCCCACAAACACTAGCAGTCAGTGTTCACAGTGAACATTGTGAGTTATTAGAGTATCCATGAAGACTGATGAAGGAGTAATTGAGCAGACACAACAAATACACACAACTACATTGTGTATACCACCAGATGTTTGTATGACACATGTATTATGCCCTCGTAAGGGCCAAACAGTTACTACTTTTCAAGGTTATTTCGACCTTAAAACCAATGTGGGTCATCTATTGGTCTTGACCAACCTGCATTCTGATTATACCAACTGTTATTTAGTTTGGGCCAGGTTTATGTATTTTTTTAATTTAGGTAACCCGCTCTCTTTTAAAACGTTGGAGCAGTGGGTAGGGGTTTCGTTTGACTCTAGAGGGTTTTGACCTTTGATATTTTCAAAAAGTCACATTTTGACCCTTAAGATTTTTATTAAAAGGGTCATTTTCTATTAAATTTTAAAAGCATACATATTTTGCCTATAAAATAGTAAAATTTAGTCAAAAGAATCAAAACAACCCATGAGGTTCATAAGCTAGTGGAACCCACTGACTGACTGAGCATGGAATGGAAAAATAAGAACAATGCCAGTCATGCATATAGATGATACAGGCAGTGAATTATATTATAATGTAATATTTATGTAGTTATAATATGATCATATATTTTATAACCAACAGTAAGGTGAGAGAGGAAAAATTAGTCAATAGTAACCAAACTGAAACTCAAGGTTTTTCACAGGAAAAGTAAAACGAGAAGTATAGTACATGTACAAATGTATGAAGCATTTGACCTAATCCTCAACCTTCTATCAGCATAACTTTACAGCTGATATCGCTGGCTTACTAGAATGAGAAGGTTGTAAATACTACTTAGTCTTACGACCATAATAAGACTGAAACATACTTATAATCAGCAGCAATATGAGCCTATTTTCATGAAAATCAGAACTTGTCATGTTGACCAAACTGAAGATAATACAGCTTGTTTTATCATGAGTAAAGAGTAATTTTTCAGTTTTCTCTTCTTTTCTCAAATGACATAATATCGATTTTGCACTTACAACCTTTTCATTCTAAGCCACAGACATCTTGAATGTCTATGTTTTCAACCCCTCCCATAAGCGTATAAAAATATCTTTTGTAATGAACTTCCTAACAAACATGGCAAATTTTTTAACAATGTTATAATGCTGGATACATGAAGTTTCAGAGATTTTACCAAACAAGCATTTTCTATGAAGAAACCTAGTGACCTTATTTGTTATCACACATTACCAATATTGGAACAATTCCCAAGACGTCATGAACACAAACATTCTGACAAGTTTCACTGATATCGGATGATTAATACAGCCTTAATTGCATACTCAAGGTTTTCCTTATTGGTCAGACAGTACATACAGTAGCTTATACTAAATTTGTTTGAGTATTACTGTATATCCGTCATTGATAAATAAAATCTTCAGATTTCCGATTGCTGGAACTAGGTCATTCAGCTTCTTGATTACTGAAACTAGGTAATTCAGAGCTTTGATTACTGAAACTAGGCCATTCAGCTTTTTGATTGCTGAAACTAGGCCGTTCAGAGCTTTGATTACTGAAACTAGGCCCTTCAGAGCTTTGATTACTGAAACTAGGCCGTTCAGAGCTTTGATTGCTGAAACTAGGCCGTTCAGAGCTTTGATTGCTGAAACTAGGCCGTTCAGAGCTTTGATTGCTGAAACTAGGCCGTTCAGAGCTTTGATTGCTGAAACTAGGCCGTTCAGAGCTTTGATTGCTGAAACTAGGCCGTTCAGAGCTTTGATTGCTGAAACTAGGCCGTTCAGAGCTTTGATTGCTGGAACTAGGCCGTTCAGAGCTTTGATTGCTGAAACAAGGCCGTTCAGAGCTTTGATTGCTGGAACTAGGCCGTTCAGAGCTTTGATTGCTGGAACTGGGCCGTTCAGAGCTTTGATTGCTGGAACTGGGCCGTTCAGAGCTTTGATTGCTGGAACTGGGCCGTTCAGAGCTTTGATTGCTGAAACTGGGCTGTTCAGAGCTTTGATTACTGAAACTGGGCCGTTCAGAGCTTTGATTACTGAAACTAGGCCGTTCAGAGCTTTGATTACTGAAACTAGGCCGTTCAGAGCTTTGATTACTGAAACTAGGCCGTTCAGAGCTTTGATTACTGAAACTAGGCCGTTCAGAGCTTTGATTACTGAAACTAGGCCGTTCAGAGCTTTGATTACTGAAACTAGGCCGTTCAGAGCTTTGATTACTGAAACTAGGCCGTTCAGAGCTTTGATTACTGAAACTAGGCCGTTCAGAGCTTTGATTACTGAAACTAGGCCGTTCAGAGCTTTGATTACTGAAACTAGGCCGTTCAGAGCTTTGATTACTGAAACTAGGCCGTTCAGAGCTTTGATTACTGAAACTAGGCCATTCAGAGCTTTGATTACTGAAACTAGGCCGTTCAGAGCTTTGATTTCTGAAACTAGGCCGTTCAGTGTTTTGATTGCTGAAACTAGCTCATTCAAAGCTTGGATTACTGAAACTAGGTCTAGGGTGCTAACAACGCTTTTCTTTGATTTTTAGCACCTTTTTACACCTGTCTGATGACCTGTTGCGTATTTGGCTTGGATTTGACAGAGACAAACATGGGGTCTTGGCTTCATTAATATCAGGTAAAACAAGTGTGTTAACAGGCATTTTTGTTGCTTTGATTTAGTGTCCTATTGTTTTACTCTAGGCATCCAAGTTACAAATTCATTCTTAATTTCACAGATACAAAATTTCATAACGACTTATGAAATGTTTTTTGTTTTGGCCTAGTGACCTAATTTATTGCCCCAGATGACCTAGTATTGAATATGACCTTTAGAATTTAGAGAAAACAAATACTGATTTTATTTTATTTTTCATAAGGCCAGGACTTTTTAATTTTACGGTTTACAAGACCGGCGACCGTGTTTTTTACGAAAGTGGAAAAAAAATAAAAATCGAATTCCCTTTTTTATTTTTCCCGATGGGACGTTTTGTCTGAGTACGAATATTCGTCTGAGTACGAATATATTTTGAATGAATTGATCGGTAAAGTCCGAAAATGGCTTCGATACACGCTGTAGCCAATCAGAGTTGTTTATTCAAAGTGCGATGATGCGATGTTTACATACCGCCGCTAATCCGATAATTGCTCTACTTACTGGTTCCGCGCGTCACACGCTGTGTGTATACAACGATACATCCGGGTTCTTAAAGGGAACCAGTGCGCTGTTACCCAGCTTCTATGTCAATTATGCATTGTTTACCGCACAGCGAAATATACGACTGGGAATCAGTAAACTGTAAACAACGGTGTTGTGAATTTTGTGACCATTAACGCTCAAAGAGCAATAAAACAAACGATTAGCACCTCTGATGGGTATATTTCATCAAAGTCGATCGACACAATTAAGGCTATAGATCTGTACCAATTAAAAGGTATTTACGTGTAATTACCGTATTACGAGAAAATTGTTGTGTTTATCATCGCTCCTTTCAATTTCGTTTTGACGGTTTGCACGCTTTAGACAATTGTTTTTTATTGCTCAAAGTTTGTCATACGAGCAATTATGCGTTCAGAAGTGTGTTTTATTTTATTCTCTTCAAATATTTCTGACTGTCAACATCTATCAATCATGCCTTCTGCATGACGTCGTTTAAGCGTCTATAAAATGTCAAAGACAACCAAGCAGATTTCATCGTTTTTTAGCGGTGTTACTAATCCAGAGAGGTAAGTGTCTGCTTATTCAGGGCAGACAGGGCAGGGCAGATAGGCCAGTGCAACCCTTAACAACAAGAGGCATACTTTAAATTACCATTTATGTATCACAACCCATTATGATACACCAGGTCCTGTCTCATTAAACAAGTACAATGTATGCTCGAAACCGACCCCCCTTGCCCAGTATTCAGCCCCTCCGTTAAGTGGTCACCTGGCTTAAGCAGCCAAATTGGCTGCATCCCTTGGCTGGCTGCTTAAGGCAGGTTGGACTGTATGTATAAATGTGTATGTTATTAAATGAGTGCTCCTCTGAAAAGGCTATTTAACAACACATTGCTTATAAAACCAGGCTTTCCAACAGAAAGTACTGGTTATTAGCTTGGCAAATGCGTTTGGGCAGGCTGGCGCCAACAACTGTGATTTCAACACTCGATTGGAACAATTTTGCCTTTTTTTTCTTTTTTTTTCGACCTGCCAGTGGACATATTTCCAAAAAATTCTTGAAAACCAGAAAATAAAAAAGAAGTGGCCTAAAGATGAACTTGTTTTGTTTCATATTCATATGATTATCACAGAGACTGGTGTAACAGATAATTTGCTCCATTCAGACAGTGTGTTTACAGTTTTACTTTATTTGCGTGATGACTTAAAAGAAACATGAAGCGTTTTATTGTTGTCCTACTGGTTGCGATTTAATAGCTTTCTGCTACATGTATCATCTAAAATTGTATGTTTGCCTGTCTTAAAAAGATTTAACATGAACGGTAAGGTTTGATAATGACTTTGTTTTGTTGTCGACCACACAGCGTGAGTATGTACCGTGTTGTATGGCTAGGTCATACAGGTGTAGTCATTGAATTTACCTTAGATTACAAGTGTTTAATTACAGTTATATCTTAAAACGAGATTTAATTGGTTCATTTGGAGGAAAAAAAACCTAATTCAAAATGATTTTGTTAAACTACTTGTACAATGGTTATTTCTGAAGGCTAATATGAATCAAGAAGTTACAAGCAAGCCATAACTGTTATTTACAATTAAATAAGTATTAAATTATATATTTAATATGAGTTATAAATGACAAATTATAGTAGACTGTATAGATTTATTAAATAGACCGGAGAAAAATAGGTGCTGGAGGTCATGCACTTATCAGTGTTGATCAGTGTTCCAAATTGGGATGAACTTGTAACGAAGAGGAAGTGTCTCCTGTATTAGTGCTCTACACTCGGCACATTATTACAGGATTCCTGGTACCACACCAACTTTCAGTCTCCTCTTCCCTGGAAGCCGAAGGTCATGGGGCAATTTGACAGGTCAGACATCCCCGATGGTGGCAAAACATCAGTCAGACAGCCTTGAAGAAACTGCCAGTCCAGAAGGAAATCTGTCAGACCTATTTTTTTGCTAAAATCCCCGAGGGATAAATCTGAATGGCCATGCACCATGAGTATGACTCTCAGTCGATTGCAAAAATATTAATCGTAAGCTAACAGATAAATCATAAATACAGTAGAACACAGACCAACAAACAATCTTGCTTACAGATAATAATCAACATATGTTTACTAAATGCAGTGTAAATTTATATCATGAACTAAGTAGCCATTAGGTGAAACATGAAATTTCAACACACAAACATGGCTACCAGCCAACATGCATACTGTGATGTATGAATGAACCAATCTGATAAAGGTGTGCATAAGTTACATGTCATTCAATCAAAACAGACAAAAGAACACAGAGAGTGACTGACACAAGATAAATGTCATAGCAATAACAGATTTATGTCATTTTATTCAACAAATGATACATTATTTGAAGCTGTATCAAGGCACAGGTTTATAAACAACAATCTCTATTAATACAGTGATACCCCTTGCACACTATCACCAGCCAATACCCCTTGCACACTATCACCAGCTGATACCCCTTGTACACTATCACCAGCCGATACCCCTTGCACGCTATCACCAGCCGATACCCCTTGCACACTATCACCAGCCGATACCCCTTGCACGCTATCACCAGCCGAAACCCCTTGCACGTTATCACCAGCCGATACCCCTTGCACGCTATCACCAGCCGATACCCCTTGCACGCTATCACCAGCCGATACCCCTTGCACGCTATCACCAGCCGATACCCCTTGCACGCTATCACCAGCCGAAACCCCTTGCACGCTATCACCAGCCGAAACTCCTTGCATGCTATCACCAGCCGATACCCCTTGCACGCTATCACCAGCCGATACCCCATGCACGCTATCACCAGCCGACACCCCTTGCACCCTATCACCAGTCGACACCCCTTGCACCCTATCACCAGCCGACACACCTTGCACCCTATCACCAGCCGACACCCCTCGCACCCTATCACCAGCCGACACCCCTCGCACCCTATCACCAGCCGACACCCCTCGCACCCTATCACCAGGGACACCCCTCGCACCCTATCACCAGCCGACACCCCTCGCACACTATCACCAGCCGACACCCCTCGCACCCTATCACCAGCCGACACCCCTCGCACCCTATCACCAGCCGACACCCCTTGCACCCTATCACCAGCCGACACCCCTTGCACCCTATCACCAGCCGACACCCCTTGCACACTATCACCAGTCCAGACATACATGTTCATTATGTATAAAATTTTTAAACAAGAGGGCCATGATGGCCCTATATCGCTCACCTGATTATAAACCCTGCACAATTTTCACCCAAAGGAATAATTTGAACATCTTGGTAGAAAACCACAAGATGATGCTACATACCAATAATCAAAATTCTAGGCAGTGTAGTTTTAGGCAAGAAGATATTAATATGTTTTCCCTATATATAAGTCTATGTAAAACGGTGACCCCCGAGTAGGGCCAATTTTGACCCCAGAGGCATAATTTGAAAAATCTTGGTAGAGGACCACTAGATGATGCTACATACCAAATATCAAAGCTCTATGCAGTGTAGTTTTAGACAAGAAGATTTTTATATGTTTTCCCTATATAAGTCTATGTAAAACGGTGACCCCCGGGGCTGGGCCAATTTTGACCCCAGGGGCATAATTTGCACAATCTTGGTAGGGGACCACTAGATGATGCTACATACCAAATATCAAAGCTCTTAGGCATTTTAGTTATAGACAAGAAGTTTTTATATGTTTTCCCTATATAAGTCTAGGTAAAATGGTGACCCCCAGGGTGGGGCCAATTTTGACCCGAGGGGAATAATTTGAACAATCTTTGTAGAGGACCTCTAGCTGAGTCTATATACAAAATATGAAAGCCCTGGGCCAAGCAATTTCGGAGAAGAAGATTTTTTAAGGTTTTCTCTATATAACTCTATGTAAAACTAAGGGCCCCCGGGGCGGGGCCAATTTTAACCCTGGGGGCATAATTTGAACAATCTTTGTAGAGGACCTTTAGCTGAGTCTACGTACCAAATATGAAAGCCCTGGGCCAAGCGGTTTCGGAGAAGAAGATTTTTTAAGGTTTCCCTTATATAACTCAATGTAAAACTAAGGGCCCCCGGGGCGGGGCCAATTTTGACCCCAGGGGCATAATTTGAACAATCTTTGTAGAGGACCTCTAGCTGAGTCTACATACCAAATATGAAAGCCCTGGGCCAAGCGGTTTCGGAGAAGAAGATTTTTAAAGGTTTCCCCTATATAACTCTATTTAAAACTAAGGGCCCCTGGGGCGGGGCCAATTTTGACCCCAGGGACATAATTTGAACAATCTTTGCAGAGGACCCCAAGGTGAGTCTACATACCAAATATGAAAGCCCTGGGCCAAGCGGTTTCGGAGAAGAAGATTTTTAAAGGTTTCCCCTATATAACTCTATTTAAAACTAAGGGCCCCCGGGACGGGGCCAATTTTGACCCCAGGGACATAATTTGAACAATCTTTGTAGAGGACCTCTAGCTGAGTCTACATACCAAATATGAAAGCCCTGGGCCAAGCACTTTTGGAGAAGAAGATTTTTTAAGGTTTCCCCTATATAACTCTATGTAAAACTAAGGGCCCCTGGGGCGGGGCCAATTTTGACCCCAGGGACATAATTTGAACAATCTTTGCAGAGGACCCAAGGTGGTGCTACATACCAAATATGACAGCTCTAGGCCTTACGTTCAGAGAAGAAGATTTTTAAAGTTTCCTTTGTGAAAATCTATTTTTAGCCTGTGTGACCTAGTTATGCGACAGACCGGAAATTTTTTTACAACTTTGAAAGAGGACCACCCAAGGATCATTCCTGTGAAATTTGGTTAAATTCCATCAATTGGTTTAGGAGAAGAAGTCATTTAAAGGAATTGTTGACGGACGACGGACAACGACGGACGACGCCGGACAGCCACCTATCCTAAAAGCTCACCAGTGAGCACTTCGTGCTCAGGTGAGCTAAAAATTGTTCTTAATGTTTAAGGTTTCAAGAGTTTAGTTTACTTTTAAGACAGAAGAATGCAAAAAGCTCAGGTTAATGTCCAGAGGATTCTTCCATTGTTCAACTATTTCTGGTCTTAAATGAAGCAATGGAAGAAAGAAATACCAGTTTTACACAGTGTACAAAGCTCAAATAAAATTATGTTTTAATTCAAATTTTGAGTACAAACTATTTTTACACCCTGTACTGTATCAAACATAATATTTTGGAGGAGAAGTTTGAATGAGAACAAAGGCAGGTTTATTTCCATGTCATTAAAACAATTACCATGTCAGGGATATCCCACAAGATACGGGTTTATCTCTAATCGATCAAGGACAACAGCTTGTGAACGAACTCTACTGTAGCAAAACTGCTGTGTGAGAAATGGGGGAGTCTTAGTGAGTCACCATTAAATGTGAGGAGGTGGGGGGGGGTAAAAACCCAGCAATCTGCACAGACGATTATCTTCAAGTAAAAGTAATAGAGAATTCATGTTCCAGGATTTTTATCTTATCAGATTTTTTTTTTAAAAGTCTCATGTCCTCCACATGCAGTTTTTAACGTTATCTACCCACGTTTATTAGTCTTATCGCAGGGAATCAGGAGAGGTTCATGGTTAGGAGGTATAAGCCCATGAAAACTAATGACACAGTGTTGAAACTAATCATTTACTGCACTAATTCCTATTTTAAAAGAAAGCGCTTTCAAGCAGTACGGTGTACTTCTGATAAGAAACGCACAATAATGTTTTTCATTGGAGTGTATTCATAAACATAAAACAAAATGTGTTTACGAAATAAGCAGCTAACAAATGACTTTAAGAGGTGTAGACTGTAGTCACGACTAGATCTCTAGATATTAGTCAACAAATAAAAGATTTCACAGAGTTGGCTAATATTTTATTTTTTTGACAATTGAAACAAATGTAATGTGTGAATTTTCACACACAGATTAAATAATGGAATAAGGCTGTTCTTTATTTTTCCTTGTGAATAACTGATTCTATGTATTTGAATCCAAACCCATTACTGTAAAATCATTTAATTTCCATGGGACGAAATTTTGTGGTTTTGGTAAAAGACCATTTTGACGGGTGTTAATTCTTGGATTTAGCATTTCAGGTAATAAATACAAGGGTCAACATCATAATTAAATGAGATTTGATTTTGTAGTTGAAGGTGAACCATGAAATCCACAACATTTAATACCCCTAGAAATTATTTTATAGAATTAGGAGTTGATCTTATTATTACCTCAAATAAATGGCATGTACATAATAATTCAACACTAATCAACAGTATGCAAAAATAATCAAAGATATACAGGGTGTCCCAAAAAAACGGGGACCTAGGATAAACAACTGTAACTTTTTCTCTATTATAGATATCACACTATTAATATGTCAAAACAATAAGGGAAGAACACGGTTCAGAATACTAGCATCACTGTTGTGATTATTTAGTTCTATACCCAGAGTTACCTCCCCTGTTTACAATCGCATGTTTCAGTAAAATACCATAAAGTGAAGAAGGGATTTCAAAATTCATTGAGATATATTTCCATGCTGACCTCAAACATCATCTCATGTGCACTGAATCAGTGTTTATGGTTCGTGATACATTAGTTCATTATGTATAGCAAACAAGTTCACTATTCCGATCAAGTTCGGGTAATTTAAGGTCAAATGGCCCGTGATATAAGGTAAAATGCCAGTACTATTTCCCAAACATATCCTGATTTTGCTGCTGATTTATTGCAAGAAGAGTTTTCTGCTACCATATGGTACTATTTTATAATTTCTGACATACACAATTACTCCAAAATATATCTATGAACTGCTCGTTTGGATAAAACTTTACTTTTCGCTCCTTTCTATAGTCTAAGCTTTTTTGGTAATAGTCCTTGACAATATTTATGGTTTTAATCATTGAATGATTGTTGATGCTATTTTGGAAGATTTTCCACTTCCCCTTTGATCAGTAAACTCGCCACAGTTTTCCTCTGTTTTGCTGTTTCTTGTCATATTTGTTTTATTTTTACAAGATTTTGTTCACCCCTTTGACTTTAAATGCTGTTTTCTAACAATAAATGCCCCGACATTAATGCCCTTTTCTTATAATGCCCCTTTTCAGGTGATTAAGCAAAAATAATGTGAAATGTTGCCATAGTGAAAATGATGACGTCACTTCCTGTTTTGAAGCTCCAAATTTAAACAAGTACCCTTTTTAGAAGTGGGGATCCCTTCCATACACTTTCACAAAATATCAGCTTAAACTATCAAAATATGAATGAGTAATAAGGGTTTAAGGTAGGTCCCCGTTTTTTTGGGACACCCTGTAATTCCTTAGCTTATAAGCAATTCCTTTCTTGACTTCCTATTAGTTTTAATTAACAAGACTGCGTTCAATAAACGTTTATGCCCCCGTGGAAGCCATGTCCATAAAAAGCTAAGTCAATCAGGGGCCATTATTCAGTTAAAATGTTTGATAGTGTTACATGGCTTTGAACTATAAGGGACTTATGATGGTAAACGAATATGCCACATTTGAAAGCAGTGCCTTGATTGACTTCATGTGTGATCTGGTGATACAGGTGTTATGGTTCTTTGTCACTGCACTTCTCCAAGTTGCCACCTATTCATATACCAAGTTTGAAGTCAATATTTTAAATACTTTTGAAGATATGCTCCGGACAAACAATTATCATGAAAATACTGAAGGGGAGATAATTCAAAATGTAAGACAGACAGAGAAATGGTTCTTGGTCCATGCACTTCTACAAGCTACCATCTATTTATATATCAAGTTTTAAGGCAATATCTTAAACAATTTTGAAGATACACTCCGGTCAAAATTTTATTCTGAAAATACTAAAGGGGAGATAATTAAAAGTTTAAGACAGACAGAGTTATATTGCTTGGTCATTGCACTTCTCCAAGTTGCCATCTATTTATATTCCAAGTTTCAAGTCACTATGTTAAATAGTTTTGAAGATATACTCAGAGCAAAATTTTACTATAACAAGAGCTGTCTCCATAGGACGACACATGCCCCCGTGCATGCTTTGATAGTAACGTAACGTTAAGATATCAGCACCGTCACAGATGTGTCATAATATATTGGGCAAATGTGATATTGACATATTTTTCTTTGTGTAAAGGGCCATAACTCTTAAGCGTGTAGGTCAATTTGAAATCTTGTTATCTAACATGACCTAGATCTTATGGCCGTACACCTTTTCATGTTTCAAAAGGTTTGACGAAGATCCGATGACAAATGCTTAAGTTATTGAGCGGAAACCAAAAAAAACGCCATTTTTCTATGTGTCAAGGGCCGTAACTCTAAAACGGCTAGGTCAATTTGACTGGTTATCGAACTTGACCTAGATCTCGTAGCCTTACACATTTTCATGAGGTTTGGTGAAGATCCGATGACAAATGCTTGAGTTATTGAGCGGAAACCAAAAAAAACGCCATTTTTCTATGTGTCAAGGGCCGTAACTCTAAAGTGGCTACGTCAATTTGACTGGTTATCAAACCTGACCTAGATCTCGTAGCCTTTCACATTTTCATGAGGTTTGGTGAAGATCCAATGACAAATGCTTGAGTTATTGAGCGGAAACAAAAAAAAACGCCATTTTTCTATGTGTCAAGGGCCGTAACTCTGAAGCGGCTAGGTCAATTTGACTGTTTATCGAACTTGACCTAGATCTCATGGCCTTACACATTTTCATGAAGTTTGGTGAAGATCGGATAAACACTGCTTGAATTATTGAGCGGAAACGAATCCGGACGGACGGACGGACTGACGGACGCCCCCACGTTCGCTGCCTTAGGTGGTCATTCCATTGTTTAAGATCAAAGGAACGACCACTTAAAGGACAAAAGAATTAAGTGGTCACGGAATGAATTGAATAGATTTCTATTGTGTTAGGCCACACCTCCGACCACCTAAGGTAGCGAACGTGTGTGCGGACGGACGGACTGACGGTGCGATTTTAATATGCCCCCGAACCATCGGTTCCGGGGGCATAAAAAACACTAAAGGGGAGATAATTCAAAATTTAAGACAGACAGAGTTATGGTTCTTTGTCAATGCACTTCTCCAAGTTGCCATCTATTTATATTTCATATTTCAAGTCAATATGTTAAATAGTTTTGAAGATACGCTCCAGACAAAATTTTATTGTGAAAATACTAAAGGAGAGATAGAGATAAGTCTAAGTCCAAAATTAGGTCAAGGTGAAGGTCAAAATGGAGTCAGGTAATACAGGTGTGTGGAGAGTGGTCATATACAACATCCATGCAAGTATGAAAGCTTTGTAGCAAGCCATATTAATGCTAGAAGAAACGGTCAATTTGGGTTAACCAAGAATTTGGCCTTTCAATAAGTCTAAGTCCAAAATTAGGTCAAGTTGAAGGTCAAAATGGAGTCAGGTGATACAGGCGCGTGTAGAGTGTTCATATACAACATCCATGCAAGTTTGAAAACTTTGTAGCAAGCCAAACGGTCAATTTGGGTTAACCAGGACGGACGAACGAACGGACAGGTGCATTACTATATGCCTCCCGATCTATCGATACGGGGGCATAAAAAGGCCCTGTAAGATACACTGTAAAATCATTAATTTTTGTGGGGCAGGGCTTTTTTTCGATCTATACGAGGGGCCGAGTATCGGCAGCTTCACAATTCGGTATCGGCCTCTTCACAACCGAAATCGGCGTCTATTTTAGTGAAAATCGGCCTCTTCACAGTGTAAACAATCAAACCGAAACATTGCTATTTTTAGCGCATGTAATTTTGCGTGACGTCATTGAGAAATCCCGTATTTTTAACCAGCCTCTGAATCGAAATCGAGGCTCGTATCTACCTTGATATTCTGTGACGAGCTGGCATAATCAAAATGGCCTGATTTAGTCCTTGATCATTTTCGATTGTTATAATTATTAAAAATAGCCTTGTGTAAATGAACAGAAAGTGAAAAAAACGATGGCGTTATACAGGCAGTCATACCGTATCGTACCGTACAACCGGCGTTTATTCATTTTATTTTTCATTTGGCAATGTTTCGACTTCATCCTTAAACACGCACACGAAGTGAAAGTAATGAGTCATGGCTTCCAGAAACGGAAAATACTACGTGAAAAGCGTAAAGAAATTACACCAGCAATCAATTTTATTTGATTTTGGTGTGGTAAAGTCTTCTACAAGCAGATTAGTCAACTCGACAACCAGTGCTAATGAACCAGTCATTGATAATTGTATGTCCACTGACCTTGATCCCCAGACCAAGCCATCTGTCACCACCACCACGCCCACTTGTATGCCATTGGAGTCTATGTAGGCCTATGTGCCATTTAGACCAGGAGGCGGAAGTGGAATGGCAGATTCCCCAACTTTGAAAAATTTTGCATACATTCACAGATATGTATATATCTGTGATACATTAAAATAGATACTAAGCGTTTGTGTCATGAGTTGAATCATTTCTATTAAAATGATCAACAATTAATCAATAACTAACTGACTATATCCAGTAATATCTAGTTCTAGTAGGTCATTGATTCATTGTTTGATATTTTTCAAAGCGAGGCCTGGTTTGAAATAAGAAAATATTCAAACTTAGCATAAATATTCCTTTTACTTGACTCAAAGACCTCTTTGCTTGACTTGACATAAAATATAACATCATAGATGCATGTTTGACATAATGTGAAAGTGATAAGGTTGCTATAAGATTCTGTTCAAGTCTTTAAAAGTGAGTTTACAACTGAAACATGTAATTTCACAATTTGAGAAATTACCGTGCTAAGTTTTTCACAATTTTGACGCTTTTCGCACTTAAATTTCACAAAACTGAAGGGCTTGGGCCCCTTCACAATTCAGCGAAAAAAAGTCCTGGTGGAGGATCAAATTCTGTGGATTTAGTGGTTCAACTTAAAGTACAAAATCCAATTCCATCAAACTACAATTTTGACCCTTGTAATTATTACCTGAAATGCAAAATTCACAAATTAAGGTCCCATCAAATTGGTCTTTTTTACCAAAACTACAAAATTCCAACCCATTGAAATTAAATGATTATACAACTTATTCCAAGTCTTACTCGGGCAATAAACTTATTAATTCTTGTGATATGCAGATCACAGAGTTACGGGTCTTGCTGTAATGGCTGAAACTTGTATTGATTGCGAAGTTTTAAAGCAATAGGTTTCGTAGTTTATGAGAAAACTTGACCTAAACACAAAACTTGACCAAGCAATGCCGACACCCACAAAGTCATGTCAGACAATAATGATTGAGTGACTAAAAAGTGCTCATAATATGCCTGAAGTTTTCTCTTATGAAACACTTTAGCCATTCTTCTCATCTCCATTCATATAAAAACAAATCCCAGTGTCTTAAAAACCATCTAGGGACTGGCCTGATTTGTGACCCAAGTATTACACACTTTGGTGCATAAGTTCCGACTGAAAACTGGCGCAACACTTGGACTGAAGTCAAATGCCAGTTGAGTTTACACTTTTGCAATGAATTCAGTATTCACTTGTCATGGTGCAGGTCCAAGTTCAAACTCCATGGTACTTTTATTTGTTAGTTTACTTTAAGGGCATGACAGCCACCCAGGCAGATACATGGCCTGGTGTTGAGTACATTAACTGCATTGTTGGTGTGAGTTCCAAAATAAAAAGCCATTTTGGGCAAATAAAGCCAACTTTGCCTGGATGTCATGGAATAATATGCATCAGTCAATCAAAACCCCAGACTGTCAACCTCAAGGACTTTTTGTTATTGCAGTGGCTACGGTTACGGTACTGTAATCCTTGACCCACTGTATAAATTCATGAAATGTTAATGTCAACATGCAATACAAGCCGACCTGCACTCGATATTAAAACTTCCCTTATTCAAGACAGCCCTAGCTAGGACTCGCTAGGATTACGGAACTTCTGTTATCTAGCCTATGCATTTTGTTATTTCAAACCTAGGGTAAAACCATGCACTATGTGGAAGTAAATATTCCCGTCAGTGAACTGTCATAGCTATATTACTCCGCTATTATATATATTATTAGTATTAAGACGCACTACAATTGCCCCGCATACACACAACAGGGAACCAGCAAAGGTGTCAAAATGGTAAAAATTAGTAACGACTATTCCCCTGGGGTATGGGGGATGCCACAGACTAGTAGTGCGTAACTCACATTGAAATGGTAAAACATCATCAAATCAGTGTTATATGTTCATGTCTGATGATGAAATTGATGTCACTGTGAGTGTCTTGATGACTTGTTTGTAAACAAATGACAACACAGACAATTTTTACCTGTTCCAAGTCTCTGACTGTTCCCTAGGAACATCACAGTCAGCAAGTGCGGATAGGTGGATTCCAACGCATAACATAAACTCTTGAAGGCAAAATTGTCCTTAGCCTTAAGAATGTCTAAAATCTTATCAATTTTGTCTTTGTTCGACGTTTGTTTATTGATCTCATCGACGTCAGAATGGGTCAGTGTGTCAGCACTCTCCAAGATTGGCAGCAGTCTATCAGCGTCTACTACGGCAATAAATTTAGATCTATGAACATCTAAAAGTTCCTTAAACTTCACTTCCATTGTTCAGCCATTAAATGACATTGTCAATCGCATAATACATGCGCGTGAATAAATCAAAACACAATCATTATTCGACGCACTTTTTTGCCAAAATATGCAGCCATTTGTCGATCTGCAATCCCACGGTGAGAACGACGATCTCATTGGATGACAAATCTGTAACACGACGTTTGATTGGTGATATATTTGGATGCGGTGCCTCGTAATAACTTATATATCGTGATAATCAAAATTAGAAAAAAGACACCAAAAGTGTCAAACTCGCAAAAGTAGCCTCCCCTACCCAAATTGATAAATCAATTTAATTTGGGCTGTTTTCTAACCCAGCTTGTACTCAAATGCGTTTTTCCAACTTATTCACATATTGTAATATACCATTGCACAGACTAATGAGTAAGGAATCATACGATTACTGTTGTGATTAAATTAAAGTTTTCGTGTTTACAGGTCTGCAGTCAGGGCACTCATTTGACGTTTTTTGGGGCCGAATTTCGGCCCCAGTTCCCTCCTGCCTGAAATAATATACCTTTTTCCCCTATTTTTGATAAAAATTCCCCTCCAAAAAAAAAACCAAACTTGGGCCAAACTCTGAACTTTTTAGTCGAACCTTTGATGTGTGCATTCATGTACATAATATTGAAATATAGCTATTTTAAGCTTTAAATGTTTAGTGCATGGTTATAAGGCAGTTTTTAAAAAATCCCCTAAATTCCCCTTTTTCTTCAAAATGACGCGAAATTCCCCTACCTGAGGGCCCCGGGCCCCTTCCCCTATAGTGCAGCTAGGGCCCTGTGCAGCAGCATTAGAAAAAAATTAAACTCTAATGAACAGTTTTGAAACTGATATCAAATAAAACATCTTTTTTTACAAAGTTACAAAAATTTAAAACTGACAAACGACGTCATATTTATTTTTGACGTCACGAACGTCACCCTTACAATAACCGACGTAATTATTTATTTGATCATTCTTCAAAGGCACAAACATTTCAAAATTATAGTACATCTTTCACATTTTTTTCAGAATCCTTGAAAGCAAAACGTATTACATTCTACATTCCTCTATATATAAAACGTTCAGATGACGGCTCCAGACACTAGAGTTTGCCTTTCCATCTAAGAAAATATGCATCATAAATATATCCTGTCATTTATAAGTTTAGCTTTGTAAGCTGTGTTGGTAACATCAACAGCATTACAGTTTTATTATACCACTACTATCCAATCAAAAGTCAAAAGCTACACAGAATGACCAGCATTGAGCATTCAGTAATAGAAGATGGTCATGTCAAAGGCATCAGGGGCGACCTATTGTATTTAGAGAATATCGTCAACTCTGAGTATTCAATATAAAGTCAAATTGTTTTCTGTGGAGGAATTGTATGATTCTCAAACGATTTCTCCACAGAAAATTCTTGACAACCAAAGTACGATATGGAAGTGGTTTAGACTATCTTCCTTTTTAGACCAACTTTTCTACCAATACTCCACGATGTATTACCCACATAATCAATGAGCACAACTAGGAGCAGAGTTAAAAAACAGATAAACTATGAAAAGATCCACAACAATCTCGTGGGTGCCATTTCCTCTGACTATAAAGTGCCAAAAAACGCACTGACAATGCGCTAAAGATAAGAGATAAGATATTGTTTATTTTCCAATTTTGGGCCAACATATGGGCATACAATTTTGAAATATACATGGCCTAAAGTTTGAAATATGTATTAACAAATAACTAATTCTTACACTGCTAAACAACACTAATAACTACAACTATAACTATAAATGAACACTAATCCCATTCTCAATGAGTGCCTCGTACAAAGAGTGATCGCCATCCCCAGTTATGACGTTTTGAATTGTGCTGGGTTTGAATAACTATATTTAACAACCAAAACACTCTGTGCTACTACCACTACATGTACGTTGTCAGATGCAGTAGTAATTACATGTGTTAGCTATATATACAAATGTTTTCTGGTGACAATTTATTTCTTTCCATCTGCTTCTGTTACCGTCACTTTAGCATTCTTTTATAGCTTGACCTTACGTGATTATTCTGGTATTGTATCGCAGTTAAAATAACCAACACACGCTAATGAAATGCATAATTATATTATATAGCAGTTGCAAGCCATATAACATTATAAAACTGTTCATTGATTTCATCCTACTCACTTTATATTATTGTCACGACATGTGACAGCAAAGTTTATAATTGTACCATACCACATGTTACATACACAGCAGAGTTTATAGTTGAAGTTTTACACTTGTCGTTCAAGATCGCAGAATGCGCCCCCCCCCCCCCCCCTATCTAAGAAATTTATCCATGTGTTAGGACACAATGTTGATCAGACAGTACTTGATTGTAATTAGTGTCAGACTGACTCGTTAAATACGACGTAACCATAACCAATATGACGCTATTTTTCAGGTTTTCATAGAACCTGAACTGCATTGTTTCTATTTCTCCTGATTCCAAGGTTTCAAAACATATCCCACATAGACTGAGCAGGAACACATCTACAACCTACTTCCACTGATAATTATCCTGGTTGCAATTCGTTTTACTGCATACCACTGTCAGGTCATGGTACTTTAGCGCTTTCTGTTAATAAGTCTTGTGTATTCTCTCCTAATAATGAGCTCCAAGATAATCGTATGTCTTGCGGTTGGAACTATAGCACTAACTTCACCAAGTCCACACTCACCCCTCCCGTCGTATATATCGCTGGTTTAGTCGTAAGTACAAATTCAATATTTTGAGAAAACAAAATAAATTGTTAACAATTACGCTTTACTTATGGTAATGCAAAATGTTTCAACTTCAGTTTGGTCAACATAAAACGTTCCGAGTTTATGAATATATGCTCATAATAACCGCCTTTTGGTGCTAAAGTTAAATATGTATCAGTCTTGAACCTTCTCATTCGAAGCCAGCGATATGACATTATCCCTCCTTAACAAATTGATTTTTGCATTCGAATCAAATTGAGTGGACTGTAGAAATGATTTCACATGTGCTCTCATTTTCTTCCTCTCCTTTTCTAGCGTACTACTACCAGAAATAACAAAATGGAATGACAGGGGAGACAGCTCTCAACAGAAACAGCAGAGCACAAAAGTCAAATTTAAGAGACGCAAAGGAAAAGTACAAGGAGGCAATAACAAACACAAACTTTTATATTTGTGGTCCCTGTCAACGCATTAGAATACAAACACAGATTTAAATGAACTTGCCTGTCGGACGACTTATTAAAAAGTGCAATAAAATAATGCTGTCAAATTAGAAGACATGAAACTAAATAGCTAAACAAAATCCTATTTCCACATGTTAAATTGGTCCTACAAACTGAGCATATACATGTAAAGCCAAAATAACTTATATTGTATAACTCTACATATTCGGTCATGGATTTTGATCAGTGTAATAATACAATGTGACTCAGTAAAGACATCACATCCTAGACGAAATGTCTCAATTCAAATTTATTTGTGCCGCTTCAAAAACAAAATTCGCATAAGAACAGCTTTTCATGATGCACTCTTGTGACTAGTACTTATGACCTTCTCATTTTAAGCCAATGATTTCATTATGTGCTTATTGCCTAGCATTCACCGTGACGTTTATAAAAGCTCATCAGTTCGAGGTAAATGATTTGAGTCGAGTTAGAGCTTGTGTTGCCATATGTGTTAACCTACTCTGGAAAATAAAAGTTACTTGAATCGATGCTGTTCCAATGTGTGATAGTCTTAGAGTTAATGACACTATCTGGTAAAGAGTTCCAAATATCAACAACCTTGTTACTGAATGAATACTTCAGGATGTCTAAACGTGGTCTAGCCTTGAATGTTTTCTTTGAAGTTCCCCTGATGAAGTTACTTCAATATTTTCAATGGTTGCGATGTCTTAAATTTCTCCTTGTAGTGGCACCATATGCTGGATGTGCATATTCAACACGTGGAAGAATCAAAGTATTATCACTTGCCTACCAGACATTAGGTCGTATAAGAATGTACATGTACATGCATATGTATCATGACCATTTGATTGGAAAATAGGATGCTTTATTCGTGGTTTTGATCTAGAGCACCCATTTGGAGAGACCCACATATAGACTGGTGTAAGTGTAATATATTCATGAATCATTGCAATTATATTTTTGCATTACCCCATGTCTGTTCATGATTGATAATTCAA
Source organism: Spisula subtruncata (assembly GCA_963678985.1). Taxonomy (NCBI): domain Eukaryota; kingdom Metazoa; phylum Mollusca; class Bivalvia; order Venerida; family Mactridae; genus Spisula; species Spisula subtruncata. The sequence goes on from OY787660.1 coordinate 7,350,497, forward strand.
GTTGCATACTCGTCAAAATCCTCTTGGGCATTTATTAACGAGGGTAATGTTCATGCGTGAAATACGAAAAACGTTCATGATAAAATAGTATTTTCACACAAATTAAACGTTAAACATGTTTATATACAATGTACATCAGGGGATTCTTCCTTTACACTATGGCTGATGGCAGTTGCTGGATGGCAGTTTTGAATGCTTCCAGGCTTGGTGCTGATACCGCGGGTTCTAGTAGTCTGTTCCAGTAAGTTACCGTTCTGGGGAAGAAGGTGTAGCAGTAGATGTTTAATCTGCAGGCTACTTGGATGTATTTTGCGGAGTGGCTGGATCTTGGCGCTCTTGTTGGGGCAAACTCAGATGGTAAACAACGGATATTGCAACCAATCTATGCTCGACCTTGTACATAAAAGTGACGTCGGAATTGATTCTTCGTTGCTCAAGAGGTGCCCAGGATATGGTGTTTAGCGTTGTTGTTACACTGGAATGATTATGTGGATTATATGGTTGATTTAGTACAAAACGGGCTGCATTTCTTTGAACTTGCTCTATCTGTTTGATCTGTCCTTTTTGGTCTTGATATGGACTCTAGATTTGTGATGAAAATTCAAGTTTTGTCCGGACTATACTTCGGTATGCTCTTTCTTTTACTATAGTTGGACAGTGTTTGAGGTTTCGTTTCAGGAATCCTAAGACGCTTGATGCTCTCTTGGTGATGTTATTTTATGTGGTGGTTAAATTAAATGTTGTTACTTAGTTCATCTCCCGGTCGGGTATCGGTTGTGTTCTACTTGTTCCAATTGAGTACATTTCATGAAATAACTGTGAACATTGTTTCTTATTGGAAGATAATGAAAGATTGTGAAAACTGCATGATGGCACATTTCTAACTTTAAGTCCATGTCACACCATAGTATAGAATCTACGTCAGTTATGTTTTTACGACATTTTGTAAATACGAAATTTAAGATATTCGCAAGTGACCAGAATTTGGTGACTAAACTTTATTGTATTCTAGTCAGGGCGTTATAAACATTAGGGGAGTAACTGTTGTTATGCTTTTGGTGCTTTGTAAATCTTTTTGTTGATTAAGAATCTTTGAGTTAATTTTATTATTTATTGCTACTCTTCACGCAATGGCGGGAAATGAAAAACAAAAGTAGCAACAAATTTAACTCTGCAAAAATCAAGTCTTTTGCGTTTATTACACTTCTCCAATTGTCGAGTTCGGGCCAGTCATGTTTTATTCAAATAAACCAAACCCGGAGGGCGTAGAATCACTGTTGTCGTGTCCAAACAACGAAAGTAACGAGTTGGAAAGGCGAAGTTGCAAGGTTGCAGATTCACAAGAAAAATTCCGACTAAAAGACCGTAACTTTTTGAGACAGTATGCACATTTGTACTCAGAGCGTCTTCTTACTATGCGACCCACTCTTGAAAAGGCTGCTAAAAATAAATGGGGTGAGTACAATTCACTCACTTTCTAGTTCTGTTGAATGGTCATGTAGTCAAACAATCTCGACTTAGAGTATCCACTTCTAAGTCAAGACCCATTATGCGCTTTACTGGTCAGTTTTTGAGTTTCATGAATTCTGTCTTTTACGCCAAATTAGAGCCATTTTCAGCATTGAACATGAAATATATAATAAAAATAAACGAATGGTACAGAATACCTGTTAATATTGGTCCTTATAATCAATAAATCGATAAATAAATCAGCACGTGTAATTTCCGAAAATCCAAATGTAAACATAACTGTGAGTATCCGGTACGCGTATACCGCCCGTACAGCCCGTACAGATGAGCGCAACACGTGTGTAATTCATATGCTAACGTTGTGCGAATCGCTAAGCGAGCAGTAAAATTCATTTAACTTATCGTATTCTGTTCATAAGTCATTAACTATCAGTTTACAAGAAAAATCAGCGTGTTTTATGGATGTTTTTGGTGCAGATAACGAGAAAAAGGGTTGATCTTCGTGGACATGCTATATATTTCATGGTATTTACAACTTTTCATTCATCTTTTCAAGTTGCGCCAAAAATTTGATCGCAAAGCCCCCCCACATATATGACACTTTAGGTCACATCTGCGATGGAGATAAAGGTCAGAAATTAAAAAATCTCCTAGCAGATTGCCCCACATCTAAATGGTCATGCAGAGATGTCCGGCTTTTTTTTAACGACAGTGCCCCAGAGTGGGATCAAGTTCAGTACTGGTAGAAGAAGATGTTGATATCATTGGTCTATGTGGTGTCATGTTGATTGTAGGGCATGTTGATTGGTAACGGGGATGTCCGGCATGTTGATAGGTCTCGTGCAGATGTCGGGCATGTTGGTTGGTCTCGCGCGTGTCGGGCAAGTTGATTGTACTCGTGGGTGTCGGGCAAGGTGATTGGTGTTGGGCATGTTGATTGTTGTCTGGGTGTCTGGCGAGATGATTGGTGTCAGGCATGTTGATTGATCTTGCGGGTTGGGCATGTTGATTGGTCTCGTGGGTGTCTGTACCTGTATCAGTCATCTTATGAATTACTCACTTAATTAGATACTTGGTATATAAATTTCTACACAAACCATTTTCATACCCAAATATGAACAATGTAAATTATGATTGTGAAGTATATTTAATTAAATTTCAGGTAAAAAGGCGCCTATAAGAAAACTACATGAGCTGAAAAGTGGTGAGAAATGTGTGGTGGTTGGTACGTTGTTCAAACACATGGAACTACAACCCAGTATTCTAAAGGAGATTAGTGATGAGGTATAATAGTTTACTTACATTGCCTGAATCATTCTGAAGCTTGCTTTATCACACAGCCTCCAGTCTGGGAGTGCATTAAAGCTTAATGCACTCCCAGGCCATTTATTAAACATTTAAATTAGCTTGACGTTGATTGGTTGGTTGGTTCAGGATTCGAACTTAGGCATGACGTCGTGCACATTGTAACACTAAATTTTGAATGAAACCTATGTAGTGTACATCAGCGTTTTGAACGTTAACGAGCGTTCTCTAAGGTTATGTGATAAATTGAATCTTACATTCGTGCTAATTACATACGAGTTTTATTAAACTCGTCGACTAAAACAATATGACACTCGGCAAAGCCTCGTGTCATATTGTATTGTCCACTCGTTTAATTAAAACTCGTATGTAATGAGCACTTATGCAAGATCCTCTATGTATTCACTGTTAGTACTAAGAAAATATATATAATATACTGTAAACCTAGAAACTTTCGCGGCTACAAATTTTCGCGTTTTGCCGATTGTCGGCATATTCACGGCTACAAACTTTCGCGTTGTTTAGTCTCCCGCGAACTCCGCGAACACTAAGTCGCATAGTGACAAAATTACTGATATTATAACCTGTCACATACATTGCTCGGTTCGTATATAATTGCTTCTTAATTATACTTCTTACCTTCGTTAAACCCTCACAAACTCTTTTTGATGTAGATAGTTACCTATTGTATTTGTGTACACAAATTGAAAACTACGCTGGTAATGTTTTCACAGTTTTATTGACACTGTCAGTCATTCTGTATTGTGACATACCCGGTAATAAACAGCGCTATTTACACGCATGTTAATGTATTGAGTGTATTGTTAAAGTGTTTTCATTATTGTACCTTGATAATAAAAGGCTTTATTCAGAAAAAGTACATACACTTAACATTCCATATTTTGACAAAATAGCACTTATAATACGGTCTTATAAACGTCGTACCAAGATGATTAATTTCCTTCAAAAAACGAGAAACTTTCGCGTTTTTCTTGTCCTGGACATGTTCGCGGCTTTTTACTTTTGCAGATTTTTACTAACCGCGAACACCGCGAACTTAAATCGCGCGAAATAATTTCTAGGTTTACAGTAATTGCAATTAAGCTCAGGACTTTAACTAGGAGTCAAAACTACTCCTGACTCTCAATTTACAAGATCATCCAAATATAGCAAGACAATTTGTATTATAAGTATAGTAAATTTGACTCTGGTGTCACACCGGTGAATTTTCTGCCATTGAAATTAATTCAAAATGACCCAAATTCGCATCTCTCCCTCTGTTTCACTGACATTCCGGGTGATTTTCTGTGGCCGTTTCCATAAAAAGCAATCCCTGGCATCCAAAATAAGCTGGAGAAAATGGCATGTCGATAGCTTCGTTTTCGAGGTACTGCAGGGCTTCTGGAAGGATAACGCTATTTTCCATGCCCCAAAAGGTGACTTGACCGAAGCACACATACATTGTCAGTCTTCAGCCAGGGAAAAATAATTCAGAAAAATATCAATTAAACACTTAAAAGTTAGCATGCAGGTCATATTTGAGCTACATTCATGTAATTTGGTCAACAATCAGCAGTTTCCACATTAAAACAGTGCTTCAACAGACAAATATCAAATTTTTGAAAGGGACTATTTTAGCATACTACGACCCGGAAGCACTTTCCACCGGTGAGACACCCTCTTGGGCTTAAATTTTCTGGCTGGATGAGCAATTGAGAGAATTTTTTTCTTTTCCAGTTTGCATGGATACCGTTTCTTGTTAATGATTAACATTGTTTATTCCTTTCAGCATGGTTTGTTACCACAGCCTATATCACACAAGTTTACGTCACCTGAAGATAAATTAATTCTAGAAGATGAGTTACAGAGAATTGGTCTGGTTGGAGAACTGAAGGTGGAGACAATGGTCACTGGTAATTGTGGTTATATATGTATAGAAATAAAAAAAATGGTTGCTCAGTTTTCACAAAAAATATTTTTGCTTTGACAGTTGCTTTTGTGTCTGTTACTGCTTTGCAATTTGTTAAAAGGTTTGTGCGTAGTCCTAGGCTTTGTACATGTAAACATCAGTAACCAAGGCATACATTATACTATAACTGTACTTTAGCTTCCCCTTGACACAAGTGTTCTAGATAGATAAGTCAGGGGAGAATTTCCTTGTTACCAACTTAGTACCACATTGTGCATATAATTCAGTGTCAATTGTATGTATGTTTTTTATTGAACCTTGAATAATGTATACACATTCTTCAATTTCTTCGTAGACACTCAGTCTTACCATGAATTGCTTACCTTGTTTGACTTATTGAATGTATGGCCCAAGCTGATTGACCTTATAATTCATATCAAGCAGAACTTCTGCATGTATTTGATTGAACATTTGTATTATTATTTTTTAGCTCACCTGTCACATAGTGACAAGGTGAGCTTTTGTTATCATTCTTTGTCCGTCGTCCACCTGTCAACAATTTGCTTGTGTACACTCTAGAGGCAACAGTTTTGATCCAGTCTTCATGAATGTTGTTCTCCATGAAATCCTTGACAAGTTCGAATCTGGGTCATGTGGGTCAAAAAGTAGGTCACTGTGTGTTCACTCTAGAGGTCACTGTTTTGATTCAATCTTCATGAAAATTGGTCAGAATATTATTCTCCATGAAATCAAGGTCAGGTTTGAAACTGGGTCATGTGGGGTCAAAAACTAGGTCACAATGTCAAATCTAAGAAAAGCCTTGTATTCACTCCAGAGGACACCGTTTTGATCCAATCTTCATTAATCTTAGTCAGAATGTTGTTCTTTAGGAAATCTAGGCCAAGTTCAAAACTAGGTCATGTAGGGTCAAAAGCTAGGTCACTAGGTCAAATATTAGAAAAACCTTGTTTACACTCCAGAGGTCACCATTTTGATCCAATATTCATGGAACTTGGTCAAAATGTTGTTCTCCATGAAATGAAGGCCAGGTTTGAAACTGGGTCGTGTGGGGTCAAAAACTAGGTCACTAGGTCAAATCTTAGAAATCTTAGAAAAACATTGTGTTCACTCCAGAGGTCACAGATTTGATCCAATCTTCATGAAACTTGGTCAGAATGTTCTCCATAAAATCCATACCATTTTCAAAACTGGGTTATGTGGTGTCAAAAACTAGGTCACTAGGTTAAATCTTAGGAAAAACCTTGTGTTCACTCCAGAGGTCACCGTTTTGATCAAATCTGAATGAAATATGATCAGAATGTAAGTTGTATTGATACCTAGACCAATGTGCAACAGGTGAGCGACCTAGGGCCCTCTTGTTTCTGTAGCCATTATCGCTACAAATTGTATTGGATAGCATTTTGGTTACATTTGTATAGTATAGCACCTGTATGTTACAATGACTTCAGGTGTGATAGCAGCCGTGTATGGTCAGGAACCAGAGGAAGATAAAGGAACGTTTCATGTAGAAGAATATTGTTTCCAGGAGTTACCTGTACAGAAACCACTTCCCGAAGTAGATGAAGATAGGTACGGTAGTTCTTTACACATTCGGTATACTCATGTTCATATAAGCTGAGGCACCATTACCCAGCTGATTAAGCTGTCTTGTGAAACATGTCGAAGCTAGAAGAATTCACCCGCAATGGATGACATCAGGAACGAGGTGTTGAGACTCGAGGGTGATTGATACATGTATAAGTTGGCAAAACTGATTTGGCAATTGACCTTAAAGTTAATATAACAATTGCTCTAGTGTTATAACTTTTCTGGTAATAAGTGTCACATATTGACCATAAGTTCAGTGTTGTCTATATATTATGTAGCTAACAAACCTACAAATCAAGGTCTTGGGTTCTGTTTTATCAAAGCTTTTTTTAGAATTTTTTAAGATCCTTGTAACTTTAAGTTTTCCATTAGTGCTTTGATAACACAACACACAGGACTTAAACTGTACTCCATTTTAGCCTAAATAGAAAATACTAGAGATGGGACCGAATATTCGAAAATTGAACGAATATTCGAATCCAATTTCAATATTCGAATATTCGTAAAAAACAAAGAAAAATTGTCAATTTCAACAAAATTTGATACATGTAAATTCCAATTATTTTCGTATGCTTCAAAACAACATAATTTGTGATATGTATAATCAAGTCCCTAATTGACACTTTTATAACAAGTGTATCGATATATTAACTGTATGACACTTCGCTAAAATACTTCCGTAAAACGACTGCATTTTAGACACCCGAAACGCTTGCATTTCGTCTGTATTCATCATAATAACACAGATTTTGCAGGCTAAATAATTTCCCTGACAGATGTGTGGGATTCTTTTAATTCAGGGGTTTCGTCCACTGTATGATTAGCTGTTTGCATAGATGAATAAAGTTGTAGTTGTTAGTAAAAGTGTCAACACATTGTCCGCAGTAACAGAGCGAAACACTCATCTCATTGGATGATGACAACGATTTTTAAAACTGCGTAGTCGTACAAATTTTTACAATCTTCATTAGAAATAACAAAACAACGAAACTTATTAAAACTTTATTCACACATCCCTGAAGCCCGAAAGGTAAAGAAATACGACGATTTATAGATCAAAAAAATGTTTATTTCTTTCCAATGCTTGCAATCAGGTTGAATGTTTATCAACGGTTCGGAAGGAAATATCAAGCTTACGAATATCGTAGCTTCGCATAAGAGCGGAAATGGAACTTTTGTTCAATAGGGAAGTGAAAAAAATGAACATATACTTTGACATCGATTATCGAACGAATATTCGAATATATTCGAATATGAATTTCGAATATTCGAATATTGATTTTGGTATTCGGTCCCATCTCTAGAAAATACCATTGATATGTGTATTTCGAAGAAACACTATGCATCATAGAATGTTGCTATTTGTTTTACAGGTATTTGATGTTTGTATCAGGGTTAGAGATAGGATCAAAGAGTGAGCAGCAGTTTGTATTACAGATGTTTGTTGATACGGTTACTGGTTACCTTGGTGATCCAGGACAACAAAAGGGAACATCTAATATTGTAGGGGTTGTTATTGCTGGTAACTCTCTCAGTAAGGACACACAGACCAAGGATAGTTTAACCAAGGTAAGATATGTTACCTTTATGGTCGATCAAACCTTTTGTTCAAACCATAAGTTAAGTTACCAGTTTTTGGGGGCGGCTTTCAGCTGTTCAGACATTGAAATTTAGTTAATTTTTATCATTATCTAATGCTTCAGAAATACTTTATGAAGAAGTATACACATTACAACTTGGTTCTGCAAAAGCTACAGAATATGCATCACGCAAAAGCATTCTTAATTATTCTGTAAATTGCGTTATATTGCAGGCCAAGTATTTAACGAAGAAAACCGTTGCTGGCAGTGTGGACGCAATAAAATCACTGGACGATTGTCTCGCCCAGCTAGCTGTAAGTATTGTTATACTTCTGTAAATAAAGTTTGAAGGGAATGATGTACTGAAGTCTGAAGGGCCATGTTGGCTGGTCTTTTAGTCTGTGGGCATTATGTTGAGTGAAATTAGTTCCTCAACTCTTTGTCATATCTTTATGAAATTTCATACAGATGATCTACATGATGCATAATACTGCATGAGAATTCATCTCCCACTGTAGTGAAGGAGATATTTTGATTTTGTGCTAAATGACTGCCAATCTGGGTAGAGTCACAAGTTTTCTATACTTGTTCTTCTTAACCTCTGGGGCTTGAAGTTATTCACCAACATTGTAAGTCTAAAATTCAGACTTAGACTTTAAATTGCCAAATGTTCTATTCACTCTCATGATGTTACGAATGTACTGATTTTGATATAAATGAGTAAACTTGTTCAGTAGGTAACAGCAATTAATCAGATAAAATTTCACATGGTTAAAACTTATAGCAAAGAAATGGCAGTGATTTTAAATCTTGTCAATTTTAAGTCTAAGTCTGAGTTTGAGACTTACAACGTTGGTGAATATGGCTCCTGGTCTGATTGAAATTGTTCAGTACTAATAATATATTGATGTGTTACATATTATTTCAGGGTAGTACAGAGGTTATATTGATGCCAGGAGAGTATGATCCTAGTAACTACACACTACCACAACAACACCTACATAGATGTATGTTCCCTTTAGCATCTAGATATCCTACATTAAGATGTGCTACCAATCCTTATGATGGAACTGTTGACGGAGTCAGGTAAAGCTCTTCTTCCTGGTCGAACCAGGGCTCGACAAATCCACTCGTCCGCTCGTAATTACGAGTAGAAATTCACATCGGACGAGTCAACATCCAGCAACGCTCATCCTATATTTTCATAATTTTATTGACTGTTTGAGACGAGAATCGACATCGTTAAAAAACAGATTTCCAGATTTTTCTTTGACTGAAAAATACGGGCGAGTTGATTTTGCTGCTGGACGAGTGTTTTTTTGGCACCGTGGCTTTTGAAAAATTTGTCGAGGCCTGCGAACAAAACCTTATTGATCACAATATTTTTCAAAAACAATGTTCATCTGTTGTTTGGCCTGAAATTAATATGACATTTAACTCTATTATCCTTTGCGAGTACCTAGTGTTTTGGTCTGGAAAATTCTGATATTGGTATTGGAAAAGTCAGTAAAAAAATTATGGTTTTGAGCTACTTGAGAACTCCCCTTGTTCTAATGGAATGTTTTAAACTAAGCCATTTTGCCATCTTGTTCTGATTAGTTGATCGAATGAACTTGGCATACTTACCATGCTAGTTAAATCCAAAATAGGAGTGATACAGCAAAACATGTCACAAGATACACTTATATGTGATTGAAAAGGGATTTAGATGCATAAACAAGGAATGTTTTAATTCTAGTCGTTATAAATATGGGACAGAAGATTATCAAATGTACCTTTGTTCAAAGTTAGGGGAACTTGAAAAACCAAAAATTAACAACGAAAATAGGAGTACATGGCAGGTATAATCTGGGTCAAGTGATAATTTACTTTAAGGTTGCAAGCTTCATCTTTGTTATATTGTTGTCTACTTTCAGATTGATAGGTACTTCAGGCCAACCAGTTAAAGATATATATAAATACAGTGATCTACAAGATGGGCTAGAAATCTTAGACAAAACTTTAGAATGGGGACATCTAGCTCCCACAGCTCCGGACACTCTAGGTAAGTAGAACCTATGATTTATTTCTCATAATAATAATAGTGGAGAAGGCATACTGGTTTGTGCTGGATGGATGTATGTTGTCTGTATAGATAAAACAAAGTTTGTCAGCACTTGTAAGATCCTTTACCTTTGGGATGATTTCAATAAAACTTCACATGTACCAAGCGAATTTGTGCGTACTGTCAGCAATTCTTGGCCGGACGAGTTTTGCTAGAATTAGGGCTGCTTAATGTCAAATTTTTACCTTGACATGGAATCTAAAAAAACAATGCACTAAACCATGGCTAATTAAATGTCCTAGGATAGCTTTTAACTTTACAAAGAAAAATATGCTGTATAACATAATTACCTCATATAACTAATAATCAGGTTGTAACTGTTGACGATTGTTTATTGTAGGATGTTATCCGTATTATGATGAAGATCCATTTATACTTCGAGAATGTCCACATATACTCTTCTCAGGCAACCAGAATAAATTCCAACATCGGATACATAAAGGTATGTCAGACACATATTGTAACTTGTGTATCACTTCTTCCTCTATAGCCTTGTGGAAGAGACAAACTTAGGATTTTGGGGCATATGTATAAAGCATCTTAGTAGAAGTTATGATTTTACTTCGTTCTTTACCAAAAAAGACTGTTCATGTTTGCATAGCTCTTAAACATGTGAAAAGCAACAATAATTTCTAGGGATACTTACTTTTATGCCTGGTGTATCTACTGATATGGGAGGCATATAGTTATGCACCAGGGCACTGTTTTATCAAAGCATTTACACTAGCGTAAACCTAAGATTTCCCAAAATATTGCGTACGTCGATAATATTTGCGTAAATGCGTTTTACAAAGATATTTTAGTTCACATTCTGTCGTAAGTTTTTGCTTATTTCTACGCCAAGGCTGGGCAACCCTAAATGGCAAATATGAACGTAAGTGAAGAGTTTTTAACACGCACTGATGATTTTTGACCGTCGCACGTTATTTTAGACCGTCGTTTGTTGTTTTAGACCGTCACTTGTTGTTTTATGCGTGATTAATCATCAAATCTTGACGCATATTTATTCATTCTGGTACCCGTTATATTTGTTATATTGGTTATATTGTGTCCCGAATTACGTTCAATCGTCAATATTTTTGCGTAAATATATGCGAGTACTTGCGATCGTTTAGTAAAACACACTTACGAGTTTGCGTAAGGTAGATATATATGCGTAATTATACGCGACATTAACGCATTGTTAGTAAAACAGTGCCCAGGCCCGGTCCATTTGTCTGTTAATTGCAAAATGTTGAAACTTAAATATTTTTCATGTCCATCAAGGCATTGCTTTCAACTTTACCATTATAAACATATTAAATCACCAAAGCCATATTACACTATCCAACATTTCAACTAAAATATGGCCCCAGAAAGACTTAGCCATTTGTTATGAACAAGGCTTCCACCGGGGTATTAGCGTTTACTGAAAGCAGTCTTGTACGCAGTGTTTATTGTAATATGAGAAATTTCCATTAGGAGGCTTCATAAATACCAGGAAAAACAGCCTGAACCCAATCTTTCCCATGTCTTTTTGTCATGTCATGACTAAATGGATGTCACAATTTTTTTCTGCGCTTCCTTTCCTTAACCATTGTCTGTATTTCTATGAACCTTCACATGAAAAGTTGGTGCGAAACTTTGTTATGCTTATCGTCAGGAATTATGAGTCGGATGATTTATGCCACAGTTATGTGTGAGATAATTATTCTAGTATTTATCAATGTTATATCTCAACAGGTCCCTCTGATCAACGCGTGTTAATACTTAGTGTACCACGATTCTGTCAATCTGGTAGCGTTGCTATGGTAAACTTGAGAACGCTAGAAGCTATACCCATGGTGTTCTCATCCGAGATAGAAGAAGCTATGGAAACACAGAGTCCGGACGTTGATAAATGATGAACATTTGTGTTGTGTTTAACCCATTACACCATAGACATGTAGTCTGTTTCCTTACTGGGTCTTAGATTGTGTATGCAGGGTTCTCAATGTCTATCACCTAGCAGGCCGAAATACTTTATCAACAGGCCTGATAAGGTCCTAACTGCAACTATTTTCTTCAAGTAATATACAAATTTCACAATTTCATCCGACCAAAAATGGTTTTTAAGCAGTCATTTTGGCCTGCAGCCTGCTGTTATTGTGAACCCTGTGAATGTACTAACAGTGTAGTAATGTGTTCTAAAGGCATCAGAAACAGACTTGCATCATATTTGTTGATTTGGGAATATACCTCGATAAGACCCCTCGAAATGTGTTATATGATTCTGTTGTGTTTCAAGTCGGTCAACATACAGACTGAATTTACCACAAGTGCGTATCTTTATGTTTATATAAATTTTATGTAATTTTCAAACCAATTAGCAGTAACGTTACATGATACATTCATATACTTACGTGTGTACATCATTCAAACATACAAGGTGTACAGACATTCGTAAAGTCATATATTATATATTGTTATTTTGATAACAAATAAATGAAATATTAAACATGTGAAAACAAGTAAAAATTTTTATAATGTGTACATTATGTCATGATCTAGTGCCACCTGAGCCATTCTGTCGGAGTCCATGTTCACAAACTTCAATTGTTTTATCCTGCTAGATAGAGATCACACACTGTTGTCAGATGGATCCCTAATATATTGTCACAAAGTGATTTGTGAAGACTAAAGTTTGATCATATTCTAGGCATATTAGAGGAATCATCTCCACCAACAATTTTGTCACATGGGTATTACCTCGAGGATGTAATGATGGTTTTCAGCCTCCCAATTTTCTGAAAGTACAAATGTAATAATATTAGACTTTTAGACGTGTACCTAATATAAGTATACTTCAAACTGCAAAAGGATGGATGAATAATTCATTTGACCGGGAAGGCAGGCCTCACCAGAAACAGCGGAGCAAAAAATAAAAACTATGTTTTCTTTCTTAACCAATTTGTGGTTATTGGGCTGGATCTGTAACCTGATGAATGACATCTGATTACATGTAGGGACAGATCATACCCTTCCATAAAAGTTTGACAACATTGAATTTCACTGTGGAGAAGTTGCTGGTTTGATGTGGAAGTAGTGGTTAGTATACAGTACAACAAAACTGGTTTGATAAATAAGCTACAGTATATTAATGAGAAAAAGCCATGAAACAAATTTGTCAAATGATCTACATGCATCACATTAACTAATTAATTAGCTTAAATGTTGTAAACTTCGTGTTTGAAGTAAAGGTGAAACTTACACACAGTGAAATCATGTAAGACCATTCCTTTAGATCTACCAAATCCATGCTCCGCTTCATTCTGTCGCCTGATTAACCCTTCTCTCTCCTTACCCCATGCACGTGCATCTTCTCCAAGCTGTAGCATATACAAACTGGGTTTTAATGTATGCTCACATAAAAATATAATAATTTTATCTACGGTAAATCAATGGATAAAAGTTATCAGGACTTGTAACCCGTCTTCTTGCTCTTATTTTGGACTGATTGGGAAGAAAATACGGGAATCATACATGGGAATGATGGGAATTTTACTTTTTATTTAACGATCATCTCATGATTGTCAAATTGTTTTTACTAAAAAAGGTGTTGCTATTTATCAGCATACCTAAGACCTATACATAAAAATCATGAAAATTGGAAATGTTTAATGTAAACTAACTGAGCTTATTTTTCCATTGGTAAAAAGAAAGAAGTAGATATACATTTATTACTCTTCGAAGCAAGCATAGTATTGTACCTGATTTTCGAGAGCAGTAATTCTATCATTGGCTCTCTCTATTTTCTGATACAGTTCAAATTTCTCTAAATCATCTCCAGTACTCATTGAACTACTGTTCTGTAACTGTATCTATAACACGGAAGTTATAAAATGTTGTTACATTTTGAAATGTTGTTTGAATATTGTACAGTCATAACAAAACTCATTTTTAACAGCCGGCAAACTCATGTAAAAATGAAAGATTTAGGTGTCTTACAATGTTTGCATGGCATTAACAGATTTTTGATATGATATTTGTCCAGGCGAGTTCAAAGTTTTCCAACTTGGTTGAGGACATTTCCAGGTACTTAAAGTGTCATGTAATAAGGGTACTGTTAATTGATTCAAAATAAGTTAAGAATATTAGTGTGTGCTGTGAGTAAATCTTTAGTCGACCACATGCAAGATTTGATTCAGGAAACTTTTGATACATATTCCAAGCTCTTGGCCTCCTAGTTCACTCCTATTGTAAACCAATATTTTGCAAGATTTAATTATGTGAAGTTCACGAATTGTAGAATTGAATTAAGTATCCACAAAAGTGTTCAAAATATTTAAATGGTCCTAGCGGGAGACTTAAAATGTGAAAGTTTGTAGTGGCAAATATGCCGACCTTAGGCAAAGCGCGAAAGTTAGGATTTGTGAAATAAATTGGTTTTTAGTATACCACATTTTATGAATAATTCCGTCTGTTTGTGTCTTATATCAAGATAATCTTGTTGCATTGATAGTATGTTCATATTATACAAACTTTTAATTCTTCTAGTAAGTCTTTCAATCGTTTGTTTTCTTTCAACAACACTTGATGTGCTTCTTCTGCTTCTTTATCTACCAATCAGAGAATATACATCAATACAGCATACTGTCAGTGCATGGCGTACTATTAGTGTTAGTCAATGTAATACTATGTCACAAAATTTTATTTCTTATATCAGCAAAGCACTCCTATTTTAGTGGGGTAATTGACATAATATTATGAAACTCATAACCTATTGTATGGATTTTAAGAGGAGGGTACTTGACATAATATTATCAAACTCATAACCTTTTGTATTGATTTAAAGAGGAAACTATTAAACTACATGTGCCTCAGTAGCTCAGTGGTTAGTGCGCTGGTCGTCTAATCTGGCGACCCAGGTTCAAATCCAGGAGGAGACGCATACATATATGCCTGCCATATTTCAGCAGAAAGCTGACTGGCTAATAAAGGCTATGCTCAACAAACAGTATAGAGACACATGTTGAATATGTCCTTTCCCTGGTGTTTCTGTCTCCGGTTTAGGAACATCAGCTCCTCTATCATTGCATCAACAACAAACACCAATGATATTTCATATCAAATAATAGGAACATAAGTGTGGGCGAAGGAAGAAAAAGTAGTTTTGGTTTGTAAAAAAACCCCAATTGATCATTGAAATGTATGTTTAAACTAGTCCTTCTTCGAATACCTAAAAACCAGCAAAACCAAATTAAGACATTAAATACAAAATAATCAGAACATTTCTGATTCCTACCTTTTTGTTCTCAGCTTTTTATATGTTACTATGTTATAAAAGTAAGTCTTTCAATGTTCAATTTAATATCATATTCATAAGAAATGTTTTTAAAGAATTACCGATTTTGTTAAATCAGAACTATCCTGGGGAGCGGTGGCCTAGAGGTAGGGCGCGCGCTTCGGGATCGAGAGGTCCCGGGTTCGACCCCCTTCTGGACCATTGGTTAATTTCTCTGAGCAAGATCTGCATGCTCCACTCCACCATGGTGTAAAATGGTACCTGTGAGGGCAGTGTCTATTCCTGGGCGCCGCAGATCGATGTTGGCTGCCACACCACAGGAGAGAAATAGTCTCCCCAGACATGAGTGTAGGTTTCCATAGGTAGCCCAATGACCAGGGAAGTTGAAATGTCAAAGGTAGCTTGAGCAGCCTAACAGCTGAAAAGAGCCCTAGAAAATTGGTAACTTAACTTTATTTTAAACTTTTTTTATCCTGATCTGTACCTTTTTGTTCACGACTTTTTGCTCTATAATGTCTTTCTAGAACTTTCTCCATATGATGTATGACACTTTCCTGTCTCTGACACGCCTCCTCTAACTGTCGCATCTTCTTCAATCTCTCCTCTAACTTCTTTAACAACATCTGTTGACTTTCAAAACTTCTCTGCAGTTGTAGATTTGTTTTTTCTATTTCATTTTTCTGTAAAAAACACATTGTATGATTAAAACTACGACATTCACATTTCGCTGGCTTAGAACAAGAAGGTAGTAACTACCAAATCGATATATTGAGAAAACAAGAGAAAATTATATTACCTATGGGAAAACACGTTGTTAAAACTTCATTTTGGTCAACATGACAATTTCAGATTTTCATGAAAATATGCTCATAAGAAGCGCCTTGTGAAGCAGATTTCAAATATGTATGAGTCTTATAAGGTCGTAAGAGGTAGTTAAGACCTTCTGGTTCTAAGCCATCGATTTAACTACTGGGCAATGTGAAGGGCCATCGACCAATTCTTAGATCAGAATTCGCTAGAATGTTCAAACGACAAAAATATCCACCTTAAAGTATATTGTATGGACAAATATTCCTGTCAAATTCTTGTACACAAATGTGCTGAATTATTTTTTATGCAATGGTTTATGTGATCTTAGAGGGATCAGACCAACAACCACTGTGACCCTTGCTTGATTCCCATAAAGCAACTTAACGGGGTTTACAATCACTTGAACATTGTTACTCCAAGAAACTCTTTACCCCTGCAGGCCGGAAGTTTCAGTACAAGCGCAATATGCAGATTAATTAAATGAGAACGTGAATTGCTCATAAATTAATCAAAATGTATTAGAAGAGTTTGTATGACTTGTGTTTCCAGGAGCTGTTCTATAAATACATACTGGTACAAGTACCTGGTGTTACATATACTTACTTTAATCAGCTCATTTTGTGCTTGTTGTAGTTTAACTTTGTAATTTTTTATTTCTGCTTGCTGTATTTGCATCGTCCTCTTTATTGAAGCTGACAAAAAAAATCAGCCGAATTAGTTTTTGAATTTTGTCCTCTTTAATCATAGATGCTATGTGATAATGAAATAAATTTTTTGCCTGTTTCTTGGTAATAAGTTTATACTAATTTATTTAAGCCTTTAAGTGGGTTGTGGCGCAAGTTTTTCCCGTTTATAATATTATATTATACTCTCGACATCTCACTCCTGTTTGTATCCATTGTCATGGGGCTATGAGAGTTGGTATATTCATCATGTTAGTAGATGTGACATAGACAATTGTCCAGAAATTGAACCAAGCTTTCTGTATAATTTTGATGAGTTTCCTAGTTTATAAAGCACTTGAATGTTAAAAATGTGCAACCCCCTGGATTGTACTCTAGGATGACTACATGCAGATTATGCTTTTCCATTTCATACTAAGGCTATTATCTTGCACCTAAAATGTGGAGAAGGTATTAGCTACTTAATTGCTTTTGAGCACATTTAGTACTAGTTGAAAATATTTTTTTCAAAAACAGGTTAAGTCACAATGTCATGGTGACTCCATTTATGACCGAAAAATTGATCAAATATGGCCATAAACATGTTAAAAACCTCAGTAAATGGGATAATAAAAAAGCCTTGTCTTACCATATCGTCTGAACACTTCAGGTTTGAGGAGTCCTGCAAGTTCTGCATCATCCACCATTAGTCGACTAGCGTTACTATAACTAGCTAGATCTTGTCTCAGGTAACTGTTGATACCTTCTAATTCTATCACTTGGTTACGCATAGCAACAATATCACCACCCATCATATGTACGGTCTCACGATATTTACCAACCTCATTACCATCCGCATCTAACATATGGATAGAATATTTGTCCAGTGGATCTTGCTCATCAGTACTACAATACATACATAGTCGTTACCATCATCTAACATATGGATAGAATATTTGTCCAGTAGATCCTGCTCATCAGTACTACAATACAAACATAGTCGTTACCATCTTCATCTAACATATGGATAGAATATTTGTCCAGTGGATCCTGCTCATCAGTACTACGATACAAACATAGTTGTTACCATCATCTAACATATGGATAGAATATTTGTCCAGTGGATCCTGCTCATCAGTACTACAATACAAACAGAGTCGTTACCATCTTCATCTAACATATGGATAGAATATTTGTCCAGTGGATCCTGCTCATCAGTACTACAATACAAACATAGTCGTTACCATCTTCATCTAACATATGGATAGAATATTTGTCCAGTGGATCCTCCTCATCAGTACTACAATACAAACAGAGTCGTTACCCTCATCTAACATATGGATAGAATATTTGTCCAGTGGATCCTGCTCATCAGTACTACAATACAAACATAGTCGTTACCATCTTCATCTAACATATGGATAGAATATTTGTCCAGTGGATCCTGCTCATCAGTACTACAATACAAACATAGTCGTTACCATCTTCATCTAACATATGGATAGAATATTTGTCCAGTGGATCCTCCTCATCAGTACTACAATACAAACAGAGTCGTTACCCTCATCTAACATATGGATAGAATATTTGTCCAGTAGATCCTGCTCATCAGTACTACAATACAAACAGAGTCGTTACCATCTTCATCTAACATATGGATAGAATATTTGTCTAGTAGATCCTCCTCATCAGTACTACAATACAAACATAGTTGTTACCATCTTCATCTAACATATGGATAGAATATTTGTCCAGTGGATCCTGCTCATCAGTACTACAAAACATACATAGTTGTTACCATCATCTAACATATGGATAGAATATTTGTCCAGTGGATCCTGCTCATCAGTACTACAAAACATGCATAGTCGTTTCAATAAGTAATACTAATGAGGGAACTATCCAAATTCGAAAGACTAGTGCTCAGTGAATAATGTTAACTCAGGAATACCAAGATATACCTAGATAAACATAGTTTACCTTACCGTTCTTGTTTTACTTTGAAAGGATACATTCATGATAATACAGTCGTGCTATTTTTATGCCCTGGTAACTACTAATGTAGGAGGCACATAGTGATTGTCCTGTCCATCTGTGAGTCGATTCATTTGTGTGTCTGTTAATCTAAAAATGTTGACCAAAACTTTCAAGTTCTTGAAACTTTCAATATTTCAGTCCCTCAAGACGTTGGTTTCAAACTTGGCATACTTATTAACCATCAATCACATCTTACATTGTCAATGCCTGAATGGCTTCCACCACAGCATTGGCATTTATTGAGGGCAGTCTTGTCTTCATGTTTTCTTGTTATAGGATGGTATTATTGATTTTATTGACTATGTCAAGTGTACTGGCTAACTGAATTTCCAGTCTGAAAATTGTCAAATGAGCGGATTTGGAATTCAGAGCGTTCAGGATATAAGGCCTGAGGGATTTACATTATAGTAGATATGATTATTACTTACTCAGCTGTATTGTTTCGTGGTTTACGAGGTGTGTTATCATCATCAAATTGTCTTCCTGGTTGCTCTGTTCCTTCAAATGCTGGGGTAACACCACCATCTTCAACAAGCTGAAAGTCATGTTGACAATTCATTAGATTAAATTGATTTTGAAAAACAGTGGAAAAAGATATTAGCATATATATATATAAACTAAATGTACGACTTCAAAAATATTGGGATATTATAAAATTCAACTTCGACTTATTGCAATTAAAAGCACATATAACTACCTATCCCTGTATGACTTATTTGGAACCTGTACAATTCACTATGTATGCCTTATTGCAATGACTTGTTTATACTGAAACTATAGAATTATAAGTGAGAGCTTGGTGTTGGGATGAGTGTGGCACCAAAACCAAACTTGCTTATGTTCAGAATTAAGAACCACTGACAGCAGAATTTACTGCTAGAAAAAATATTATAATTATCACTTCTTACAATAACTGAGGTGAGTAGTATTAAAATATGAATTTGAAAAACGTAAAAGAGTATACTTACATCTGTCGTATATGGTCTGAAATATGTTGTATACATGGTAACTGGTAAATTCTCATAAATATATATCCAAGAACTGGTGAAGTCCTCCTAAATGTGTACATTAAGTGTGTCCCTATCACTTAAATCTTCTACTGTTACATGATTTATTCAATCAAAATCAATGGAAACCAATCGATGAAAAATCCTTTTAGAAATTGAATGGTGCAAAACATTTTATTGAAATTGTAAATGCTTGAATAGACTTCTTCAATTTCTATCACCGACGGTAGTCTGTCAATAGACTTGGGTTGATGTGAATATATTTTAATCTATTCATCAGAGACGATATAAATTCAAACATATTAAAACATCTATGATTAATGATGACATGCTATTCAAAATTTATAAATCAAATTTTAGATGGCCGTCTTATTATTCATGAAAGTTTATTCAAATATAATGTACTTTTATTGACAAATATATTGTGATGGTGTAGGTGTTGGTGAATGAATAATAAAGGTGTATAAATTGAATCTTTGTACTGTTAAAGAACCTTGTTTACCATGTGGTTGTTATATTATTGGGACTATTCAAATAAAAGCTAGATCTGTTACAATTCTGTTTCTTTCAGCGTTTCAATAATTGACCTTACAATTGGTGTTTACAAATGTAAATTTAGAATTCTTTTGACCAATGAAAGGATTTAATTTAGTTGTAAAAATATTGCTCATGTTTGCAAAATCCATTGGATTCACTTGTGAATGTCCGACAAACAATAAGGTGTCATTATTTGACCACTTTCCAAGACTAAAAGCATGACTGGTTCAAGTCCTGATGAGTCTTCGTTTTATGTGGTTTTCTTGTATCTCTGCTCTGTAGTTTGGTCAACTTGGTTCAATCAAAAATGTTTTATTAATGTCAGCCATGCATGTAATTACAACTGATGCGTCTTTTGTATCATAACTGGACTCTAACCTCCTCAGTGTAGCAAACAATCACAGTAAGAGGACTCTGGACAGAATTCAATACAAATTATTGCCTGTGTTTAACTCATCCGATAAAGTGGTCTAGCTTTTGAGACGGTTGGATAACCAATGTATTTGATATAATGTGTCAACATTTTTGTAAAATGACATCTCCTACCCTCATAACATAACTGTGTTGGTGATACATGTTGTAATTTACACATACCTTTCAGCAATCAGCCAATAAGCTTGTTCCTTTATAACCATGTGAACATAAAGTACCAGTCAATTCAATCCCAGCCCCCATGGGGATTTTAAATTGTACTTTTTTTGTGTATAAGAAAACAAAACAAACTCCAGTTGTTCAAACGTTTCGACTATATTGTCATCATCAGGGAACAAATTAAAATTGTTATGAAGTCATGAATTATGACTTGGGGTAATTCTAAACTTAAACGAATTTCTAATTGGCCACCCTAAAAATATTATATCATCTGTTATATATTATCAATAAATATTAGGCTGTGCTATTTGTTCATTCCACGCACTAATCTATCGATTTCCGGAAAGAAATGGCGTATCCAAGTACAAAATCGTCCATGCGTAACGGTTGGAGCGAAATTCCTTTTTTGCACTTTGGCCTCATGCACAGCTTGGAATAGTATCGTATTTGGTATGAATTTGTTCCTTGTTGATTGACTTTTTTTTAAACACTATTATAATTTGAGAGAATGCGCCATGTGGAATGCGTTCATGATGTCAGATACATGCATACATTGAACGAATTTCTGATTGGCCACATGTTTTTACAAATTAGTTTTTAAAAAAAATGCTTTTAGAATAATACAAATAATCGAAACACCGATACTGTCCAATTTTAACAAGCTTTTAAAACATCAGTTTGGTCAAGATGACAACTTCCGATTTTTATGAGCCTATTTTCGGAAGTTGTCATGTTGACCAAACTGATGTTTTAAAAGCTTGTTTTACCATAAGTAAAGAGTAATTGTCTGACAGTTTTCCTTGTTTTCTCAAAATATTGATTTTGTAGTTACGACCTTTTCATTCTAAGCCATCAACATGTATAGTACATAACAGATAGTCAAGCTATCCAGTAAGTGTGGAGTTAATTAAATATCAACCCTTTAGTTCAGTACAAGCTGGTACTTCTACAAGCAATTGACAACTGCTCTACATGTGAAGGACATGGCCGCAGTCATTGTTATGGAAGAAACATATTGCTCGCTTAGAATGAAGTCGTAAGTGACTACTTCTTGCGTGCCTATTTTCATTAGAAACAGAACTTGTCATAGTGACCAAACTAAAGTTGAAACAGCAAATTTACCATAAGTAAGAGTAATTTTCAGACAGCTTTTTCTTGTTTGCTCGAAATAATTTTATGTATGGCCTCCTCATTCTAAACCAGCCATATGCTGGCCAACCCGGTAATCAAACTCAACATTAATATGAACATCAAGTTCCACTATACTGACTTATTGAAAACAGATGAGACCATGCCAGTTTATACATATCTCCCTTGAGAAGTATGGATATCCCAACGGAAGTGATGGCCTAGAGGTAAGGTACGCTTCGGGATTGAGAGGGCTTGGGTTCAAGCCTTGTCTGGACTTCTGGTTAATTTCTCTGAGCAAAAATAACTCACAAGCTCCAATCCACCAAGGTGTAAATTGGTACCTGTGAGGGCAGTGTCTTTTCCTGTGCACCACAGATTGATGTTGGCTGCCACACACACAGAGGAGAAAAATAGTCTCCCCAGCGAGACTAGAATGCAGGTTTCATTGGGTAGCCCAATGACCAGGGAAGTTAAAATGTCAAAGGGTGGCTGAGCAGCTTAAAACAGCCACTTAACTTCTTTTTTATGGAAAAAATGCATACCAATCTTGTATGTTTCAAAGATCAGCAATCAAATAACACAATTGATCTACTTTTGTTTATATCTTCATAAGTTTAGAATGGATAAACTAAGGGAGATAACTCACAATAGTTTGACAAGTTTCTAAGGGAAGTAATAACATAAAACCTGTTTTAACAACACTAGTCATGTAATTTATACTATGTTAACATATCACAGACTTACAACATACATATTGCATCTATTTTACAAGTAATAATTTAACATACATACATACTATGTACATACAAACACATGGTAACATAAATGATGAAAATGATGATTATAAAGCTAGAATGTAACAAAATAAGTTAACAGATAAACAGGGACAGGGAACACTCACTTATAACAAGAGATGTTTGTAAAACATGTATGTCCCCAGTGCAGTCCAATGGTCGGAAATGGAAAAGGTCACAGTGACCTTGACCTTTAACCTACTGAGCTCAAAATCAATAGAGATCATCTACTGTTGCTGGCCAACCTTCATGTAAAGTTTGATGATCCTAGGGTAAAGCATTCTTGAGTTATTGAATGGGAACCATTTGTTCAAATGATAGGCCAACAGACTGACATGCACAAATTAATAAACCATCTCATTAAAGATATGGGGCATGATAAAGGTAAGTTCATGTGTTCAAATTCAGGACGTAAGAACATGACAATGTCAATGCAGACTGCCGCATCATTATCATTCGACAAATAATTTATCTAATATACTGGTATTGAAAGACACAAACTGGAAATGTTGATGATATATTTACAATGTGTTGCATATGAAACAATGCGGATATAGATATGGTTTTATGCATGAGAAACGTAACAGAAACTTATATACAAATGTTTATACATTATCTCAAATAACACAAAATTGAAAATGTACATACATTGTAGTATCATAAATGTAAAATCTGGACGGAAAATTAGAAAATTACCATAAAATATCACAAATATAACCTGGACGGACAAGTGGACGATTTATTTAAAACTGACATTCAGTAGAAAGTAGAAATAAATAATCAATGGACAGATACTCCATTCATATAAAACAACATTAACTACATAGGAAAACATTTATAATGTTCATTAACTGATGGAAGACAACACATTACAACCTCTCACTGTACAGGATGGCCACAAAAAATGAAGAATGAAATTCCCTGATATTTCCCTGATTTTAGCCCAATTTTGAAATTCCCTGATATTTCCCTGCAGGGATTTTTTGGCAGTTTCCTTGTTTTCCAGAGTCTATGGCCACCCTGTTACATTATAAGCAGCTTTTCAACAAAGACACCAAAGCGTAAATGTAGCTATACGATCAAAGCATATAAAGGTATTCATATTTTATTAAGGCTAACATTTCGGCTTACATTAGGAACTTTTATATCAATGTAACACATTATGAGTTATTGTCTGATACTGACATAAGGTTTCAGATCAGGAAATACATCAAACTACTGTCCATGTCAAAATATCATACATGAACCCCTTACCCTGTGCACCCTACATCATTTTCGTATGAGCTACAAAACAATTTATAGTACCAATCTTATGTGAAGTGTTTTAGGCAATAATAAAAACATATTTCCTTGACAAGAATGTTCACATATAAACAAACATTTCATGAAAAAAGGTAACCAATAATGAGACAGATATATGATACATTTCAAAATATGATTCAATGACACATGCAGCCAGCACGTACATGTACATATAACACATATATAACGACACAATGGCACATGAGTAATGAATGTGTCTACACCCAAAGTTTGAGAGGAATAACTTTTTGTCCATTCAACACGAAATTCCCATAAGTTTTATGCCCCAGACGATTGAAACTATGTATGGCCCCAACTTTTTCTTTTTCAAACCCAAGGTAAAATTCCTGACCAAAAGGGCCACACAGATGGTAAACTCCCATCCTAAGGAGGTTAAAACAGTAAAATAGTCTACTACTAAATAGAAACTATATTTCCCCACTATTTTGGCATGCACTCGCAAGGCAGTGCAGGGACATCAGAAAGGTAGAAACACGGTACCCCTGCCCTTCCCCAGGGTCGAGGGACTGTGGTTTCAATTGACTGGTACATTACAGGTACATATATTCACACGGAGGAAGAATAAGATGGTCAACATCATCAACAATCAACACAGTCTGGTGAGTGAATCTGTTCCCTGGTTCACACTATCAATACATGGGTGATAATCTCTTCAGGTTTGATTTACGTGGCTTGATGTCATCCTGTAATAATATTTATAACACATCTTTGTTATTTTTATAAATCATAAAAATAAAACATTGTTATTACTCTGAAGAAGGCGAAATGCCAAAACGTTAGTCGTAATACAAGAAATTGGGAAGTTACACAATTGTTATAAAACAATCTTTCATATGAGTCTTAACAAATGCAAGAAACATTACAATGCTTTTATTAAAGAAAAAACAATAATTTACCATACACAAGAATGGGGTGGTAATTCTTACAAGTTGGAATTAATTTGTTAATAAAACTACAATTCTTGTTTGTAGAATATACATATTGAAATTGGCCTCTAGGTTTCATAAAGCAGGCCTGGTATTTTTCAGGCCTGTGCTTGACTTCAGGTATTTGAATTCGGAAAGTTCCATATTTGTGTATTTTGGAAAATAGTGTCCGGCACTGCAATGATTATGAAATAGGTAGTGGTTGGGCTCAATTGCTTAGTGGTTAGTGTGCTTGGCGTCTAATTTCAAGCCTGCCAATGATTGCTAATCAACTGACCTGAAAAATATTAGGTAAAAACTTACATAGACATGATAATCGTGTAACACCATTCCTGTGGATCTTCCTAGTCCATGTTCTGCTTCGTTCAATCTGAGATTTAAATCTGCCCTCTCTTTTCCCCAGGTACGTGAATTCTGTGCTAACTATAATATAACAACAACAAATATGATTACTGTTGATCAGTATCATAGACATGAAAGACAGTATGCTTGATAATTCAAATACTTATCACACAATAATACTATCGAAAGTACAACAAATCATTCAATTACATTCTTTTCTTCTGCTTTGGAAGACAATTTTCGTAGTCAGAAGCATTTTTTTCTTAATGTGATGCAAGGACGTAATAGCTCTAACTGTCTTTTAATCTATGAAAGTCAATGCCAATACTTTGGTGAGTGCTTTGACTTTCAAATGTATATCATACATACCGGTATATGAGGGTTGATTTAGAACTTTTAAAAGAAGTTCAGTGCTGGTTTTTCAATCATTGCAATGAATTGTATATAACTACCAAGAACGTTACAATATAAATCCTTTTTGATATACAGTTTGTATCTCTTATGCCTACCTGACTTTCAAGGGCAGCAATTCTACCCTCAGCTTTTTCTAAAGCTTGATATAGTTCCATTTTCTCCAGATCATCGCCTCCATTACCTCCACTATTCCGTATCTGAATCTATAAAACAAAACAAATATCATCACACAAGTCTGCAGTATCTAGAAATGTGTCCATACCACTATGTTTGCACAAAAGCTTTTCTCAATCCAGCACCATACAAGTAACGTCGATGATGAAAATAAAATGAAAACCTTGTTGCCAATCAGCTTTTGCAACTGGCAATTTATGCCGAATTATTACTTTAAGACTAATTTTGATCAAGTTCGGCAATTTAAAAATAGCCATATTTTGATAATGAAAATACCAACTCTCAAGTGTTACAATTAAAAAGAAACCCTAAATACATTGTTGCAACATTAATATTCCAATATACTATCATGATTCTAGGTTCAGTACAATAACTCAATGAAAACTTAAGAACAACAGTGAGTAGTTAGGTATTTATGCCTTGAATGAATGAAAGCATCAGTCAACGGTAATATACCTACCCTGAAATCATCAATCTGTTCACGTAATCTTTTGTTTTCTTGTAACAGAACTTCATTTGCATCTTGTGAAGCTTTGTCTGTGGATAGAAACATATGCTTGTCTTGATGTACTGGTAATAATTTGTTTAGATGAAAGGAGGAAAAATCTTAATATTCAAAATCTTCAACTTAACAGACACTTGACTTCAGTAAATTCAACACAATGAGAATGGATGGCATGGGGTTAGTGATAATCTTTTACTCAATTGATGTTATTCACTCCAATACCACATTAGACATTGGCTGGGGAATTTTGTCAATGGGTGTGTATTTGAAAGATGGCTACTATGAAGGTGCTCTACTACATGCAAACAATCACACTGAGCGATAACCATAGTATGCTGAGCTGAGCATAACCATTATTAGCTTTCAGTTGAAAAAATGGCAGGCTTATGAGCACCTCCATCCGGATTTGAACCCGGATCACTAGATGAGATTGCAAGGGCTCTAACTAATCAGCTACGGAAAAAATGAGCACCGGTAAGATTGGTTACTCTTGGGAAATCTGTAATAGCATATACAGACCATGACAATCTATCCTAACCATACAAAGTTACTAAAACAATCAATCATCACTATAGTTACCTTTCTGATATCTACTTCTATCTCTGTGATGTTTCTCAAGTACTTTCTCCATTTGTTGTATAACATTCTCCTGTTTCTTACACGCTTCCTCCAATTTCTTCAACTTACGTAACCTGTCTTGTAATTTCTGTATCATTATCAACTGACTGGCATGTGCTTTCTTGATCTTTAAGAATGACTTCTCTTGATCATTTTTCTGTAAAAAAACAAAAAAAAATACATTGACATATAAAAGTATTGTATGGGTTTATATCCCACCATGAATAATATGAATACTATTCTATGAAAAAATATTCTATGTGAAGGGCTGGTCTTCTGACAAAGGAGATACAACTCTCTGAATGCATTTAGTTTCTTTTTCTATGCAACAAGAAGGTTGACACATGGTAACCATTATTTAACTAGCCGTAGGATCAAGGCTCAACAACCTGCCATATTGGAATGAAGACTTACACTCCAGGTTGAAGTCTCTCTTGGTCATGGAGACAGTCTATATTGTATGCCTCCAGGTGTCCGTTGCCTAATGAAAAGTGCTATGTAGCACATTCCAAGGGAGGTAATCCATGCCTTCTTGATTTAATTGAACAGGAAGTAACTGAATGATCATGCTCAGTAGCACTTTAATTAGGCAACGGACCCCTGAAGCAATACTAGTATCTTGTAAAAATTCACACTATTAAACACACCAAAACATACCTTGATTAGTTCATTTTGTGTATGTTGAAGTTTATCTTTATATAGTTTTAAATCTGAAGTCTGTGTCGATAACGTCTTCTTTATAGCAGCTGAAAAACAGTTATCCAATCATATATGTATTAATATTTCCTGTATCATCGAATCATATTTCAGTATATCATAACAAAGGATTGACAATTAAAGAACTGCAACTCAGTGCTCAAACGTCAAAAATTATATTTGCAAACGCAGACAACATATTTTTTTACCACGTGTATTAAAAGTTTACCATCGAATATAGTATCAGGAAAAAGAAAGATTAGTATGTCCATCTAATATCACATAGGTACTTTGCCTGATTCAGATCTATCTTTACCCTGATGGACCAATTTTTTTACGGGAAATTCAACCTTGTAAGACGACCATTTGACAATAGACATATGTGTTATATTTTCACAATTGATTATACAAGAATTGCGGTTTCACCTCAGTTATAGCACTTTCAGTACTTTTATTAGGCCTACAATTGCTTATCGAGGGTTTTGTGCAAAACTGTGGTAACTAATCAATTTAATGAGGCTTGACCATAGTTTTGCACTGAGCCCTTGTCAAGCATTTTATACATTTTCAGAGGCTCGTATGGAAGATTAGGCAAACACCTAACTATTTTGCCTCTATAAATAAAGTCTTTATTATAATTATTATACTGTTATAACAACATAACTATCTTACCATATCTAGACATGACTTCAGGTTTGGTGAGTCCATCTAGTTCAGCACTATCCACCATCAGCCTACTGGCATCATTATAACTGGCGAGGTCTCGTCTTAGATTACTGTTGACACCTTCCAAGTCACGTATCTGTGTCTGTAGAGTTATTATATCACCACCCATCTTATGTACAGCATCTCTATAGTTACCTAATTCCTTACTCTGATGATCCAATAATACCATGGAGTTCTTATCTATTGGTTCATCGCTACAAGTAGATACACAAACATTATGCTTATTCTGGTATCAGCTCATCACCGTAGAAGAGGTTTTTTAGACGAAACTGTATGTATCCCATAAAGGGCCATGACTCCAACAAAAATCATCTGGCCTAAATTTTACTACAAAACGGGACTAACGGTGACTAGGAAAAATAATTTACACACAGCTGAAATCAAATGGCTATGGGAAAAAATGTTAATATTAATATATTTTCCAAACCTAAGCTATCTTACCTGGGATACAAACAAGCACGTGTTAGGAACAGTCTGAAGTGAATAGTCCTTGTATAACATAACAAACAGGTTGCCTCAGGGCTTGACAAATTTTGAACCCATAGAAGTCAAGCGATGATGTTCAGGGCGAATTGTCAAAGGAGGAATTGTTTAAAGCAAGCCAATGCAGACAATGGATGATGGGAAGTGAGATATAGGATCTACCACAAGTTTTCTTTTTCAGATTGTGATCAACATTTCTTAATTTAAATGACAGTTAATAACTTTCTTTTTCGTGACGAATTGGTAGATTCTTTTTATCACATTAAAAATATGGTTTTACCAAAAATAAGTGACTTGATTCGGAATTCAGCTAAAATATACATCGAAGAACACCTTCGAGCTTTTCCTCGTAAAAAGTAGTACCAACTTGCTTTCTGTACATAAACACTAAAACGACACTTAAAAGCTGAAGACAATTAACATTTATTTAAATTACAGTAATTGAAATGTTTCAACACATTATTTTAAATTCATAAAGAACATAGCTCATTACTAATTCACTGAATTTTGCGTATGAATTATGCAAATTTTTGTTATCACACGTGTTGGAGAACAATGTTCTTCCGATTTGTTCTCAAATGGAATATCAGGGTGTTAATGTGATAATAGGATTAAGTGTACATACTTGTCCGGATATCTTGATGTAGAGGGACCGGGTTTAGGTCCAGTCTGATCTCCTTCACCTGGCTGGAAGATATACTGATAGTCTGGTAGTACAGACTCCATAGCAGTGAATGGTGGCATCTCTCCATCTTTGATCGGCTGAAAACAGAAACATTGAAAATGTAGGATATGGTGGAAAGACTGGTGGGTAGTTTATTCTAGCTAGCTGACCTTTAAATTCTCTGAAGTTTAACAGGAAAACTTTTAATTTGACATCCTTGCTGACAGATCAAAAGTAATGTTTTTAAATCATACAAATTCAAAAAAGTCAATTTTAAGGTCAAACAAAGATGGTCCGATTTTTCATTTGTCACACTTTGTCCTATTTAATCAATGAAAACTGTATTGGATTATTTGAAAAGAGATTATTAATTTAATATTATAACGTATTAACCAATTTAAGCTTTCAAAAGGTAAACAATTAGCCAACTAGACCAATCCAATGGCATACATGTGTACATGTATATCAATTTTAATGCAAAGGTTTTGAAGTCTTGTTCAAAAACATGAAAATATTGTAATTATCTAATAATTATGCTTATCATTAAGTTACGATGTTGTGTGTTCAGCTGACACAGACCTATTAAATTGTACATTTTACAAGATCCATGTTATTTAATCCGCACAGAAGAAATAAGTACAATATCGGTGAAATATCGGAAAACAGTGAGCACAATTTGGGACTTCAACCCCTGAATAATCTCTAGTATGACGATCTACTGTCCGACTGCAAGCACCGTCTAAGCCAAGCGCCACCACTAAAGAAATAAGGTTTTACCGCTGATAAAAAATACCCATGATATGAAATTATGAAAGACCTAAAACCTTAAGGCTAAATAGCACTGATCAATTCTGTGACATAGAGTGAATCACATACAAGTTTTACAGATTACCCCCCCCTCAAACCCCCCCCCCCCCGGTAGTTTTATCAGCACGTTATGAGACAATATGACATGATTACCATTCTTACCTCTTCTAACTCAGCAGTGTATGGTCTATAATATTCTGTAGCCATATTTTGTCATATATAAACAACAAACACTGAACTTAAGTAATAAAATATCCTAATATCCCAATAGGTTGAAATATTGAATATAAAAAGTGATTTTTCAACGAACACCAAACACTAAACTTAAATATCTACAACTTATAATTTACTAAAATGACTACCCCGAATATGTAAAATGTACACCGGTACCGTGACACCCTATGACCATAACATGAACACAATCAATAGCCTAATTGTTCTTTAAATAAATACTATTGTCTTAACCACCCGTCTTAAGTAAGCTTGTAAGATTACATATCATTCGTCTTCCAACCGTTAACTTGGAGATTTTTAATGACATTTTCAGATAAGACAAGAAATTGTGACATCACCTACCTCTGCTGTGTAAGGTCTGTAATACATTGTCGCCATTTTGACAACTAAATCAACTTAACCAGGTATTAAGTAAGATTTTCAACCCACTAATTTATCTCGTAAGATCCGACCTGTCACTGAGATGTCCCTCGTAAAAAACAATCTTAATCAAGTTCCTTGGATTGTTTCAATTGATAATCAATAAAGTCCAATCAATATAAAGCACTTAATGTCGAAGACAGAGAACGGTTTGATGTAATTACAGCTGATAAAGTTTCAAGTTCTATATTTGGGCATTTGTTCAACTGGTCTAAGTTTTCACTATACCAGGGTCCAATACAGGTATTCAAAATATGCTTGAGGTGGATGTCGACTTTAATACATAGCTAGTGGCCAGAGATTAGATTTAAACAGATTAAATAATGGATTTAAAGTGTGACATACAAAATACTGTCTATGTTTCAAGTATTAATCTTAACAGACCAATAATACATGTTTACATTTAAATTTAAATACATGCATGCTATAAATACATGTTGGCCATTTTAAGTTTACTTTTTTGTATTGAAAAATTTCTTGGTGTATTAAGTAAACTGCCTTATCTAGTATGTTATTTGCTTATAGTTAGACCGTTCCTATTACAACTTCTTCACTCCCGTAAAATGTTGTTTACACAATGGTTGCTAAGGTAAACAAACTTTTATATCAAGATGTTTATATAAAGGGGGGGGGGAGATTTAGTAAGTAAATAGCCATAAAGTAGTATAGCTTGACATTGATAAAATGGTTTACATGGCTGTGAAATTATTCAAATAATGATTTCACATATTTATAATTATGTATTATTTTGTCTTTATTAAAAGTTCAACAAGGATAATTAAAATACAATTATTTATATTGACACATTTGTTTACATACATGTATATTTATTATTTATATTTTCGTTTTGGATTAAAATCAGTGACCTTAACTTATTGGGAAATAATGATTGAGACTTCCTTGATATAAAAGAATTGATATAAAATTATAACTATATAAGAATCAAAGTACTAAAGCAACTTATTAAGATGATCTAGTCCTCGTGGCATCGTTACAAACTTAATTAATTTTCTTAATTATGATTTAAAAGCATTGATTTAAGTAGAGGCTTATTTTTAAACCTCAGATGGAACTGTTTAAATAATAGTCAATGTTTAATTAAGAATGTCAAGTCATAAATAAATTCCATTGTGCATAATTCAATTTATCTTTCAACTTTTGTTGAAATTGGGTGGCATGATGAGGACACACAATCTACTGCATCATGATGTATGCTGAAATTAAATGTATTAAATAATAATAATCAGAATATATTAAACAAAGATGACCAACGTCACTGTACTGTCACATGTGGGTGGTTCGGCCACAGGTGTTTTATTGGACAAATTTATTTTACTGCAAACAAAATGTGCAAGCATGGGGGCTTATTTATTATCAATGAATATGCATCCATTTTAATAATTGAAAATAAAACTAAACTAAATATTGAAATAACAATCTGTATACTTGTGAATGTCTTGATTTAAGTTTCCACTTGTTTTTGATCTTATGACAAACAAGAGGCCACCAAAGGACCTAAGTGGCTCACATGTCATGCAGGCCCATATGGTGACATGAATTTTAGCTTTTACATTATTATTTTTCTATGATTTGACCTAATGACTTAGTTATTGATCCCAGATGACCCATGCTAAAGCTCATTGTTTCGATTACAACATAACAAAAATCTGATTACTTTCATGAACGTCCAGTGAAAAATACAGCCTCTATATAGGGCTGTCCTTAAAAAATTACATCTTTTTCCAAAAGCTACTCACCCATCGAAATCATCCCTACTCAATTTTTTTCAGCCAATTTCCCTATATAACTATATTGACTTGAATTTCCCCCCAAAATATTTTCTTACAATAAACATTTTACCTAGCTCCCTACTTAAAAATCTCAGGTCGTGTTAGGGCAAAAAAAAATATTTTAAGGATGGCCTAGCATGCACAAGGCTTTTCTATTACTTGACCAAGTATTTGAAACAGAATCCAGATGACCTAATATCAAAATTGACCTAGACTTGACTCAGTTTCATGAAGATAAGATTAGAATCGTGACCTCTACTTATTAGACATGGGTTTTCTATGACATGGCCTAGTGACCTAACGTTTTACCTCAGATGCCCCAATATCAAACTAGATTTTGTTGAGATTAACATTATAAGTGTCCAAGTTTCATAACGAATCTAGGCTCTAGAGACTTCACATGTTTTTTGCACAGATTTGACTAAATGAACTAGTATTTTTTCCCCAATGACATAGTATCAAACTTTACCTATATTTTGTTGATGTAATGATAAATCAGATTCACACAAGTTGTTGCAAGGTAAGATGCTAAACTATCTACAGAGCAAGCAAATTACCTCCACGCACCCATAGAAACTACTCTTTGAGAGGTACTTCAGAGTAAGCAGAATAGTCGGAAAATTTTCTAAATATTTAAAAAAGGTAATTTAAGGAGGTACTCTTAAGAAAGTAAGATACACAGTACATTTCTTTAATTTCTCAATATGTTAAATACAATATAGTTATAGTATGATTATACTAGCTATACTGGCAAGTAAATTGTTTGTAAGGGTAGATAAATGTAGAATTAGAAATATGTTTAATGTAAACCAGTTACTGTAAATACTCAGCCATAAGTCGGGCAAAAACAGTCCCAAAAAAAATTAAAAAGTCACCCCACGACTTATGGAAGAGTTTACTACACTACTCCAGATTTGTCAGAAAATCATTACATTACTCCTGACTTTATCAGAAACTGACCGCACCCCCCTGACTTTATCTGAAAATGACCACACTTCCATCAACTTTGTCTGAAAATTACTACACTCCTCCATATATATCCTTTCTGAAAATCACAACATTCCTCTCAACTTTAGCTGAAAATGACCACATTTCCTTCGACACTTAACACCGAGCACATGATTTCAGCTTCAACAAAAATTGAAAACTATACATGCGACCTATGAAAGGGTTTAGACAAAAACCTTGCTTTTTTATTCAAAAGTCCCCCTGCGACTTATGGCTGCATGCGACTTATGGCTGCGTATTTACGGTACCTATCTTGACACTTATTTAGATAGACAATTTATCTATTTTTAAAGGTTCCAATAAACCTAATTTGGAAACCTTTTAAGCTATCGCAGTGTTCTTTGACAAAGCATTACTACGTAAGGTTTTTTTTCCATTGAAACATGGCCACATAGGAGACATAAGACTTGAATGGTTACGGATATGTTTGTCACCTGTTTTCAACCAATGTAGGAATACAAAACCAGCTGCATTCAGTAAACGTGTATGCCCCAGTGGTAGCTATGTCCATAATAACTAGCTAAGCCAATCAACTTAGAAGTTTTGTTTAACATGTTGTAACAAACGGACAAACAGATGGACAGAACAATCACTATATGCCCCTGCATCAGTAGAATAATGCTAAAAATTGCTGGGGCTTCGATTGTCCTGGACATAAACCAGAACTTGTGCACACTCAAAAAAAAATTTGTGCTAACAAGGTGTTTACAGCATATAGAAACAGTGGGAAAAATCTCCATAGTATGGCAAGAAAAGAATTTCAAGAACAATGGAAAACAAAAGCAATCTGGAATGAGCTAGACCCATGGGATGAGAAAATACCTTCATTTGTTGCTTGGATGGTTGTTGTTTTGATTTCTGTGATCCCATACCTCCATACTGTGTTAGAGTAAGCCATCAATAAACATTGTGTCCTTACTGGTACTTCAGATTAACAATAGTTTTATAAGAGCTTTCGGAACACATGCATTTTATATTCATTTGCTGAGAACAACAATAGTTCTACATTCATGTATCCATCACAAGTTCAGCACAGAACTGTATTTTTATTTAACACACAAGTCCAAAATTATTTAGAAACACTTTTAAGTTATTGAAAACTAGAATGCTTCTTTTGTGCAACCAATAACTTTTTGCAATTCTCATTTGCTAAAATACTGTTAACATCTTTTTAAGTCGGTTGCAATATTATTTTGTTTGTTTGCTAAAACACTGTTGACATTATATCTCTTGCAATATCATTTATGTTTGACTTATACTCAAAGCTATTGCAGTTCATCCATAGTTACAACAATGTGGAAACACCAACATAAACTCCACATTAAAACAAAGGAAGGCACACATTTCGTAATTAAAATTGAATTATGTAAGTGCTCTAATATCAAGAACAGTAAATTCCATTAGATATAACTATTCTATCTAATATTTACAATTAGTATCAACTATTCAAGATAAGGTTTTAATGTAGCTAACATTGAATGATTGACTTATACTCAAATCACATCTATGAATAAACATTTATCCTTCAGTAAACATGTATTCATTCTGACTTTTATATTCAGTGATAATATATTCATAAATATCACTTTGACTCTATATTGAATTCATCCACAAAGCGTTGAATAAAGAAAATTCCATATTTACATTTCAATGAAGGTATTTATGAAAATAATATCATAGTGAAAGATGTTGATGCATTTTAATTGAAGAATGATTAGAAGTTGGTTACATCTTTTAAGGATCTATGTTTTTCCTCTTTATTAACTTAATAAACGCCTTTAAACTGGAGCATAATATATGAAGTAAGAATTCATTTTTGAAAGTTGTGAGTAAATTGCAAAACTGTAGGCCAACTGCATGAAAGGGCAAGCTTGATCCACCTTTCTCAAACCCGCATTGCAGCGGATACAATCAGAAATGAGGTGTCAAGAGCGACTTATCCAAGTTGCAAGAGGTTGTTTCACAAACATTCTAAACTAAATTATTATAAAGTAACTAAAGAGATCAACTTACTGAAAGAGGTCTCTTTCTGACTTTCTGTAGTATATATCTGCCTCTAGGTTCATGTGGGTTGTCTGGTGGTGTCCCAGGTGTTCGGGCGGGTGATAACGGACTCTGAGGCTTACGTGCAGAATATCTAGTATTAGCCGGACCATTCTGACTGGTACGAGAATCCACACGAAGTACGTCAGGTGACTCAGCACGATAGTATCCTGGTACTCCACTGTCGGGGAATAAATCTAACCTTGGAATATCCTCAAGGTTACTGACTGATGTCATAGTTTCTGGTACCTGGAATGTACAAAATACAATTGAATACATATAGTTTTCCACATTTCAAAAGCCCTAATCAAACATCATTTCTTCAGGAATTATGCCGTTTCTCAACAAATGTTTAAGTTATATACCGCAACTGATTCACTCAACAAGTTTTCCTGGACTGTATCCTGACCAGTGCTAATAATTACCCTTTGACAAGGAGGCAGTAGCTACAGCACATGAGGACGAAAATCATTTTTGTTGTCATTTTTTATGGAAGAGTCAAACCTGGATCAGGGACAAATCACACTTTCCACAACAGCTGCTACCCTCAAAAATAGACATGTTTAGATATAGCTTATTGAGTATTAATTGAATACAAAATGTACACCTTTTGAAAACAGGTTATGATTATTAAAGTATTTTAAGTGTCGCAATGGCAGTAGAAATATTCTCAACAATATACAAAAGGATGTACCTCAGCAGTTATGAGCCGAAGAATTACACCAACTGTGGGTCTTCTATGATCAACTGTTTGCATATCTGATCCCTGCAGAAAGAAAACAAAGCATGAACTTTTATTAAGTCAAAGTGCGCATTTATTACTGTTTATATAAAAAAATAAGTAAATCAGTTCTTTGAGTATATACACTCAGCCACGTTTAGGTCACTTTTCATTCCCCAAATTTTTTTAACTTTTAATTTGATGATTTGAAATTAGAAAAGTGGTTGAGTGTAATTAGTGCAACTTATGTAGCACCAACATATCGACGGTGCCAAACCAAAACCCCGTAACTGCAAAAAGACAACTTTTCAGGAGACAAAAAAAACCATATTTTTACTCCATTGAAATAAAACCGATGTCTGGTAACGAAATGACACCCTACATGATTTTAAATTGCACATCATGTACTAAAAGATTCACAGTAATCACATTGACCTAAACAACTGAAAATTGACTAACAGGGTTTTCATCTCAACCCCCATGTTCTTATACTGGTGGTATTTTGTCACCTGACTTAATTGAAGCAACGCGATTGGGTATCAAGATGGCGACTAGACAGAAATGCGCGGGACATCTAGCAGATGCGGATGCTGCAAAAAAGTTTTCGCCCCAAAATTGAGTTACGGGGTTTTGGTTTGACACCGTCGATATATAAGTGGAAGTATACCAACAACTTCACCATGGAACTGTTAATTGAATGATGAGGCACTGCATATGACTCTCTAAAACAAAAGGATAGCCAATGTCAAACCCAGGAAAACAGCTTCACATGATGATACACTGCAACTAGGAAACCTTTGGGAGTATAAATGACTGTCACATTCTTACAAAAATTATGGTGAAAAATTATTTAATATCAGTTTTAAAATAAGAAAACTGATCAATCAAACATAGATTATACACTTTCAATACAAATCTATAAACAAAAACACCAGCATGAGCATATATTTGAGTACTCAATATGCTGCAACATTATTTTGTTAGAATTCAAACAAATATGTGAATATGAATTATAACACCTCTTAAAGAATCAAAACATGTATTCCATCACTATGTACAGCCAAATAAGCATTTATGTTCATGGTCATTTTGGGTCACCTATTTAGTGTTATCAAGGTTTTAACTAGTGACCTAGTTATTGACCCAGGATGGAGCAGTACCAAACTTGGCCTAGAAATTATATAGAGATACATCTGGATAGTGACCTAGTTTCACAAAGGTCAGTCAACACTAACCTCTAGTGTCGTCTTACAAATTGCAGCAACAATGTCCTAAAAGCTCACCTTTTCAGGTATTGCAAAGTTCAAGGTCATGGTATCATTGACCTCAAAATGAAGTAAAGAGTAATGAGCAAAAAAACAAATAGTGTATCCTGGGCCAACCTATTCTTAAGCTATTGATCAGAAACCATTTTGGTCGGTGGACAAAAGAAAAACTCTTCAAAAAGGAGCATAATAAAAGTGTTAACACTATGTTTAACCTAGAATAAATTGCAGTAAAGCTACATCCATTTGTTCATATTTGACATAATAATCTAACTAAAATTTGCATGCACTATGAGTTTATGATTTAAAAACATGGCTGTAGAAATGCTTTCATGGAGTCAGTAAATCTTCAAATGTCGGGAATTGGTTTGAATCTCACTTAAAGTAAAAAAGAAGAAATTGCTAAAAAGAATTTGGCAAGCACGTTCAAATGGCCAGTGGATATTACCCGCCATCAGCTCATTTCTACACCCATGGATATAACGAAAACTAGCATCCACACTTCTCAGATAAACAATATCAACACTGCATTTAGAGCCTCTATCTGGGCTGGCATTCAATATTGATCTTACTTGACTTAAGGATAAGGACAACCAATCATATCACACCATACTAGATTCATGATCAGATACAGGCAATATGATTGGCTGTCCTTATTCTCCAAATGAAATTGGATTAATATTGAATACCATCCCTGATCTATACACGTATTAGCATTTCTAATCTATAAATGTAATCACATGCATTATGAACATACTGTTTTCATATTAAACTTATACACTGTGTCCATCATGCCAACCCAATCACAACCCCAGCAATGTCAGGTTCAAAACTTAAAATAATCCATAAAGTATTTATAAACCAATAAGTCCAAAACAAGCCACTATATTTCATCAGGTCAACTTCAAACTTATCTAATACAAATTCAGGAGATAAGATAGCTTGGCACTACTATCCCCATGTTTTATTACAGTTAATTGATGGCTGGTTAGGTATGAGCAGCAGCTGATTAGAATGTTTCAATATCTGGGTGATTTTAAATGAACTAAACAAATCCAGTCTCAATTATCAGAATGTTTATTTATTTTTTTTATTTTTTTTATTGATTTGTATTTGTGTCTTTTATTTGTACTGAATTGTGTTAATATATGTAAATTAGAAGGCCATGTTGTAAATAAGTTTATACATGAAAAGTATTAACTTAATGTGTATAACCTTCGTTAAATAAAGTTATTATTATTATTATGTTGACCTTGCTATGAGGATTCCAAATCGCTAGCTTAGAATGAGAAGGTCGTAAGTACAAAATCAATATTTGGAGAAAACAACAAAAAATGTCTGAAATTTACTCTTTACTTATGGTAAAACAAGCTGTTTCAACTTCAGTTTGATCAACATGACAAGTTCCGATTTTCATGAAAATAGGCTCATAAGAAGCGCCTTATGATGTAGATTTCAAATATGTATCAGTCTTATAAGGCATTCTAAGCCAGCAAAATATTTGATACATCTAGTATAAAATTTTGTCATTTCGCTCATTTAGGTTAAAACCTAAGAAAATCCATTTACAAACTCTAACCTACACTTCATGCAGTATTCTGTCAACTACAGAAGAAAATAACTTTACTAACAACATAGTGTGGCTGTTTAATGCAATAAAATGTTACATAATACTTCAGCAGTTAGTTTTAGCAAGCAAATAAAAGATGTATGTATATTAAAATTTTCAAAATATATGATTTTGCAAATGATAATACCTTGTTTACGGATGGCTGAAACAAGAAATATAACTACAGTAAAACTTCGTTATGACGAGCATCAATATCACGAGCACCCGGTTTATCTCCAGCCAGTTTTATACCAGAATCCGTTTTTATCATCAATGCATGCCTTTTGGTTATTTTGAGCACCCTGTTTATTTCTAGCATTTTACCTGTTCCGACCAGTCCTCGAGATAACGAAGTTTTACTGTATAACGTATGACACAACTCTGGACTGACTCCTAATCCATGTTCTTAAAACAAGACTCCGTTCAGTAAACGCTTATACCCCGGTGGAAGCCCTTTCTGTAACAAATAGCTTTGTCATTCAGGGGCCATAATACTTTTGAAATGATTGATAGTGTTACCTGGCTTTGAAAATGTAATGTGTTTATGATGGTAAATAAGTATACTAAGCAATGCATTGATTGACTTCAAAAATATTTGAATTTCAACATTTTGTAACAAATGAACAAACGGACAGGTGCATCTCCTCATCAGTAGATGCTGGGGCATAAAAAAGTCACTTACTTACTTAATCCCTGCCTTTCCCATAAAAAGTCAGTAACATTAATATTAACCATGCCTCAGTCATACCATATAGTTCTACATTTTATTGAGATACATATTTACTGATAGTAACAATAAAACATAAAGTGACGGTGGGCATACATGGGACATACGGTGGGCATACATGGGACATAGGATGATTCCTGACATAATTTGGGAACTTAGACCAGTAAAAATGCCAGACGCCCCTTTGCCGTACACCAAGCATCTCCGACTATGGGTATTTAGACTAAATGTTTGGCACTAGGGGTGGGGTATTATTTCAAGTAGAGAGAGTATCCTACCTGCATGGGGACACCATCAATACGTAGTCCACCTTTTGCTCTATCTTCCATTAGATATTTATACATTTCTTCATCCATTGAAATTGATGAGAACGCTACTGGAGACTGCATCCGCCAAAACTGATCTGACATCGCTATAATACCAGATACAAATTTTCGTTATTAAAAGTACAAAAATAAACACTATATTTTACAAAACAAATATGAAGCCAACAAAAATATTGGAAATTTACATCTTTTCTAAGATTTCAGATTAGATTTATTTGAACCATCATTTATTAACTTATAATTGGGGAAAATTTTTACATATTTTATCCTACATTATATTTAGTTAGTCCTTCGGCATCTCCATAAAAGTATAAAATGTGCTGCTACAAAAGATATTTTTCCAAGACATTAAAATTAATATATATACATGTGGATACAAGTCAAAGATA
Source organism: Spisula subtruncata (assembly GCA_963678985.1). Classification (NCBI taxonomy): domain Eukaryota; kingdom Metazoa; phylum Mollusca; class Bivalvia; order Venerida; family Mactridae; genus Spisula; species Spisula subtruncata. The sequence continues at coordinate 7,391,515 of OY787660.1, forward strand.
GCAATGTAACTCTTATTTAATTTACTCTTATTTAATTAGTTTCATTATTCTCATGATCATCTTAGCATTCAGCAGGTATTCTAGTAATAAACAATTGAAGTTAGTGAAAGGGGACATCCATCACCTGTGTTTAAGGTTTGAGGTTACAATGATCACATGGATATAAACCAGTTTTGAATATTGGGGAGTTTTAATTTATAAAACAGACACATCAAGTCCAGTGTGGAAAATCACGTGATCAAATGATTTGAAATAAATAACGTTTGCACTCAAAACAATAGCGATCTCTCCGCTAACGGCGAGTTTTTTCTTGATTATAGCGATCATGCACTTTATATAACTATATTATACAGCCCAAAGAAGATATCATTTATGTAGGAACACTAGAAAACTACCAATCTTGTTCTATCTTTAGCTATTGTTAACTGATGCTCGACCAAATTATCACACTCGGTTGAAAACTGCATTTGGTCGAGCATGAATTAAAAACAGCAAAAGATAGAGTGAAATCCGTTACTTGCCCGGTATTCTTACATAAACAGGATATTCTTTCGGCTATAATATAACCATATTAAATGCATGATCGTTATAATCAAGAAAAAACTCACCGTTAGCAGATAAAATCGCAATCGTTGTGAGTGCGAACATTATTCATTTGATCACATGATTCTCCACACTGAAGTCTATGATGAGTGTAGAAGGGAAACAATTGAATGGATTGAACAAGAATCTCCATCAAGGCAAGAATCTCCATCAAGGGAGATCATTCGTGATATTTGTCCAAAACTGCATGTGTCCTTGAAAATCTTGTTGGAGTGTAAAGAGTTAGTGACAAAAAGTAAGCCCAAGTCCTGTTACATTTTGAGTACACCACAGCCCTTGATATTGTATTAGTTATACCCAAGCCATGTTTGGATGTTAAACATTTTAAAAGAATAAGGTTAGTGCAACACTATATGGTAAATTAAATCATCAGAAACATGAACACCTCAACAGTTAGACATTCAATCATACACTTTCTCGTGGTGATCTTCTTCAGGTGGCCTACATTTTAAACAATAAAAGCATTTTTTAATTTTTCAAAAAAACTGCCTGAATAAAATATAATATTTCATATCTTGTTAACAATATAAAGGGCAGTGAACCCATAATATGTGGACCTCTCCAATCGAAAAAACCCAACATAGTTAATTCAGACCCTCTCTACTACAGAAACTGGATGAAATTTCAGGAATATTATTTTGATGAAATGTTTTAAAAATATTGCCATTGAAAATGCCTGTCATAAAATCATTTGAATAATTTCAAAGTTAATGTTGTTATAACTGTTCTGGAACAGAACTGTGTCTTTTTTAATACCTACGTATTTGTTTGGTAGAAGAATATGGTATCAGTAAAGTTACCTGAAGAAGCAACATAATATTCTATAACAAGAGCGGCTCCAGGTGTGAACAATGTGGCTTTATCCCTATCTTCAACAAACAGGTATGGATGGTTCCATTCTGGCTGCACATCAGGTCTTCCTGGTAAACTTAACTATAATACATATAATGTTCCTCGTTACTACTGGTTAAGTATTTTACACATATAGTCAAAATAGATAGATATTATTCAGCACAAATCGACATGCAATCGTTCATAACAAATATACACATTCAAAGTAATGAACATTGTATAAATTTATCAATACAGGGTATGCATAAAATAATCACAAAATGTACTCCGAAGCTGGATTACACGAAAAAGAATCCGGACAAAAATTCCTTACAACATGCACAACAAGGCTTGGTACCATTTGTTACAGTGAAGTTCTCTTACAAATCCAAGCAATGGTTAAAGTGGTCAAGCATGGACAAACTTTGTGCCACATATACAATATGAACATATAATGCCTAATGATGTGTAGGGCATTGAGGCTACACTTTTAAAATTCTTTGATAGTAGATTCTTACTGTAAGAGTTATTCCAATTAAACTCCAATTAAAATATGTTCTGTTCTATTCTGTTGTGTTATTCCAATTAAAAATGTACCACATTGATTAGGTTGCTAGTCAACCTATAGAAATCCATCACAACATTCAAACTGTAGATATAAATGGCCAAAGAAAATGGAACACAGAAGAGGAAGACTACTCGTCATACCTGAGGATGACCATGGTGAGATCTTTCAGCGACTGCAAAGTTCGATGGATGAGCAGACGGGAAGGTTATATTCTGCATCACTACTCCAGCATTCCGTGGATGACTTAACAGATTATCACTCCTAAAATATGAAAATATAGGTAACTACTTTTATCTATTTATTCAGTTTCAGTGTACCCGTTCAAAAAAATATTTTGGCAGATTCACACACTAAGTTTCCTTGACAGTATATTTACAAGTACTAACTTTTCTAGGATGGATAGCCTGATCCTACCAATGTGAAGTCAGTATAATCCGACAAATTTAGATAGGAATTAATAGACAAGTCAATTGAAGGAAGAATAGATAGCAGAAATGATACTTTAGATAGAAAAAGAAAGTCTTACTTGTAGTTATAGTAGTCGGGTACAATACGTGCCACAGCAATTAGTGGACCTAATGGTGTCTTCATTGGTCTCTGTACATTCATAAGTAACACCTGAAACATATGTACTACAATGTAAGCATCCATGCATGATACCATGATATAGATTGAACAATGGCAACCAGAAAAACAGTTTGTTTATACAGCTTTAACATCATTTTTTCGAAAAATAATATTTCTTACAAACAGCGGCCAATTCACCTAACCAGAAATGAGTTTTCCTGGACTGTTTCCTAACCAGTACATTTTACTAACTTACTGTTCCACAAGGAACCAGCACCTTCCCTGCAAGTGGAGGACAATTTACATTGTGGTCAAAATGTTCATGAAATGGTAACAAAAATAACTGGTTACAAATCCAGCACACTAGCCATTGGACTACTGGTCGGCGACCAGTTTCCGACACTTTTTGCATGTTTTTCGGCATTATCTCGAAAACTAAACGGGGTAAAACAAAATAACTTACATTTTTGTAATCCTGAGCTCAAGACCGATATTATAATTGCAATTTGACATTTGTGACGTCATACAGTGCGTAGAATTCGGGGCGAAGAAGGGGTCACTATTTCAGGCCGTAAATTAGATGTAGGGTATCAGTATCCGACATTTCACATTTAATTAGGTTTAATTTCCCCTTTTCCCCGTTTTGACCCTCTCAACTAAAAGGAAATTATCTCCCGTTGACTGAACATAGCTTTTTAGGTTTGTCTCTCTTTGTTTGTTTACACACCGGTAATGGAATTGAGGCCTAATGGTCAGTGCTTTTTCCAATTAGTAAAAATCGCTGACGTCATACATAATGACGTCAATGATGACGTTTTTATCAATATTTATCTAACATCGAGTTTTGTATGGATCGCCGATACTACTCATACCTGTTGTTGAGCTAAACCTTGCTTTGTCAAAGACTCTGGCAAACCTGTGGCTATTTATAGATGAACTCGTTTGTTTCATGGCACATGCACATTTTTCGTAAACAGATGATCCCCCAAGGGAAAGAGGTGACGACTATCATTTCATTGCATGTATTTCTTGATATTTTCATTTTATTTCCGTGAATTGTAAATTTTCTGACACACAAATGTTGCTTTGGTCAAGTTCTTTAATTATACCAAATATCTTAATTTTAGAGCTACGCTAAATACGAAAAAATATCAAATGTCGGATACTGGTAGCCATCGGGAACTGATCGCCGACCAGTACAGCTGCCACCTTAATGTTTCAGACAAATACCAATACAAGCATGTACAAAATTGGTATAATTTGAAAGCAGTGTTATATTGACCTCTTATGCCAAGAAGTTTTTTTGTGTGCTTAAGTAAATTCTATAGAACAAAATTCAACAAATATATTTTAATATTGATGATAATGATCACCTCTAATGCCAGGTAGTTTGGTGAGGATGAATCTCTAGGAAGACGTGGAAGTTTTCTCGTCATTGTAGCAAATGTCTTCACTCCAGAAGGTATACCCTTTGCAGGCTGAAAATTATAAAATTAGAAAAGATAAAGATTTGATAAATTTGTTTTTCCCTAACTCTGTCAACTAATTTTAAATGATTCTCAATTCCAATCAAATTATTGTCTTTTAAAAGTGGTGTATCGTTTTATTTTATGTATGACTGAGACAGTCATAAGGGGTTGGTCATTTTCAGCCTTTCCCTAATAGATTGACCAATAATGTCTGACGTTGAGGGGAGAGACATTTGTGAGTAACACAGAATCTGGGTGCAATACCCTTAACATGCTCAATATATAGTACAGTTACATGTAAGATCAGCTCTGGATCATCAACCTGTGAACCTCTAAGTGATTTATTAAAATCTGAAATGTTACTGTCATGTTTGTACAATTGAATGATAAAATACTACATTGAAAATCAATGCCAAAAAGTTTGGTTCATTATTTTCTCTTTCAAATGATGCAAATTTATCTACACAAAAAGTAGCTTAGAAATATATTTAGGAGATGACAAAGGATATTATATTTTTACCATATTTAGTTCCATATGATATTGATGAAACGGTGTAAGGTAGGAGACTGGTACCCGGTAGTTAACTAATCCTTTCCTAGACTGTGCATCACCAACACTGATCACCATAACTATACACAGAAGAAGAAAATAGTGAACTGAGAGAAAAACAAAACAGATCCAGTGTTTTTCTTTATTTTATGTCTGCTTTGATAGCCTAGTGGTTACAGAGCATCTGCTTTTAAAGCAAGAGGTCCTAGGTTTGTTCCAAGACCTGGACATTTACTCAAGAAGTTAATAATAGTATCAAGATGCGGTGGCTGCGGGGTTGCCTTCATATCACTTAGAAACGCAGATCCCTACTAGGCTGAGAACTAAAAACGTGTTAATCCAAAACTGCGTAGACCAAGGGGATCGATATTGTTTTTGACTACCACGTGTAATGTGAAGGTTGAGCTTCACTTAGACACGCTTAATAATAGTATCAATTGGTATGATATATATCCATCACTTGGTGCTCAACATAGTTAGTTCCAGTTAACGGCTGATGCACTAGGTTTCAGGATAATATGACAGGGTAGTTTCTGTATGACTGAAATACTATTGACCAATAGAACTTTGAACAACATCTTAATTTATGTGTTTCACTTTGTTCTATGGGAGACAACTCCAGTAGGTACTCAATACTTAGCTAAATACTGTCCCTTTGTTTCTCTAGTTCAATAATAAAATTAGCCACTAAAGATACTAGTCCTGATCCTGACGCTTACCCTGATATTATGTATGTTACATATTTCCATAGCTTGATGCTCAATCATTATGAACAGAAACCCAGGTTTCTCCACTCTTATACCCTTGTTGCTGCTAGTAAATGGGTACCATCACTCAGCAATAAGGTTCCAAAGTGATCAATATAACATAATCAATCCAATAGATTTTTTATAAAAAATAACAAGACTGTGTTCAGTAAATGGCAATGCCCTGGATGAAGCATTGTCCACAATAACTAATTAAGTCAATCAGGGGCCATAATTCTAATGAAGTGTTGGATAGTGTTACAGAACTTTAACAATGCAAGGTGTTAAGGAGGGTAACCATGTATGCAATGTTTGAAAGCAATGCCAAGGGTTACCAAGTAAGCAAAGTTTGAAAGCAATGCATTGATGGACCTCAAAAATAGTTTAATTTCAACAAATGAACGAATGGACAGATGGGCCAGCAGACAGGACAATCACTATATTCCCCCCATCAGTAGACGCTGGGGCATAAAAAGTATAAAAGATCCTGATCTTACAGTACCTTCATCTTTGGATGTTTTCTCATCTAGATCTAGTGTAACTCTCTCCTCCCAGGACGGTGAGTGTGTAGCACGTACAGAGGGGTGTGTCACTGCTCCATCCTTTCCACCAGCATCTTCACTCTTCTTTGTCTTCCTGCATAATAAAGTGTATCACAGTTTGCACAGATAGCATTTATAACAATCACTGTAATTATAGTCAAAAACATAATGATTATTTTAAAATTATTAAAGAAACCATTTAACACAAAAGTAAGGATGTTCAAGGTGAGTGAAAATTAGTAGACAGATGACAATGTGGATCAGATAGACACAGGTAACAATGTGGATTAGAGGGACACAGGTAACAATGTGGATTAGAGGGACACAGATAACAATGTGGATTAGAGGGACACAGGTAACAATGTGGATTAGAGGGACACAGATAACAATGTGAATCAGATAGACACAGATAACAATGTGAATCAGATACACAGCTGACAATGTGGATCAGAGGGACACAGATAACAATGTGGATCAGATAGACACAGATAACAATGTGAATCAGATAGACACAGATAACAATGTGAATCAGATAGACACAGATGACAATGTGGATCAGAGGGACACAGTTGGCAATGTGGATCAAATAGACAAAGATGACAATGTGGATCAGAGGGACACAGTTGACAATGTGGATCAGATAGACAAAGATGACAATGTGGATTAGAGGGACACAGTTGACAATGTGGATCAGATAGACAAAGATGACAATGTGGATCAAATAGACGAAGATGACAATGTGAATCAGATAGACTCAGATGACAATGTGGATCAGATAGACACAGATGACACTGTGGATAAAATGGTCACATATGACAATGTGGATCAGATAGACATAGATGACAATGTGGATCAAAGAGACACAGGTGACAATGTTGATTAGAGGTACACAGATGACAATGTGGATTAGATAGACACATGTGACGATGTGGATCAAATAGAATCTTTTGGCAATGTGGATCAGAGGGACACATATGACAAGGTTGATCAAAGAGACACAGGTGACAATATGGATTAGAGGGACACAGATGACAATGTGGATCAGAGGGACACAGGTAACAATGTGGATCAGATAGACACAGATGACAAATATGGATCAGTGGGACACAGATGACAATATGGATCAGATAGACACAGATAACAATGTGGATCAGATAGACACAGATAACAATGTGGATCAGATAGACACAGATAACAATGTGCATCAGATAGACACAGATGACAATGTGGATCAGAGGGACACAGATGACAATGTGGATCAGTGGGACACAGATGACAATGTGGATCAGATAGACACAGATAACAATGTGGATCATATAGACACAGATAACAATGTGGATCAGATAGACACAGATAACAAGGTGGATTAGAGGGACACAGTTGACATTGTGGATCCTAGAGACACAGATGACAATTGGGATCAGAGGGACACAGATGACAATGTGCATCAGATAGACACAGATAACAATGTGGATCAGATAGACACAGATAACAATGTGGATCAGATAGACACAGATGACAAATATGGATCAGTGGGACACAGATGACAATGTGCATCAGATAGACACAGATAACAATGTGGATCAGATAGACACAGATGACAAATATGGATCAGTGGGACACAGATGACAATGTGGATCAGATAGACACAGATAACAATGTGGATCGTGGATCAGTGGGACACAGATATAGGTATATTTGCCCTGTCATCATTACCAGGGGAGTTATTAAACAAGTCAATGTCCTTAAACCCATTATTCTGTTAATAATTGATAAATGTTTGCAATAGCCAGTCAATTATGAATTATCTCAAATGCAGGTATTTGTTAACATTAGCAGATCAATTTGCCTGGTACAAAGTGAACCACGGTGAGTGCAGCATACCACCACTGGTCGTATCCTTTGATAGTAAATGGATAACTGATGTAAAATGACAAGTGTTCAATATGAACAGGGTGAAGTGCAATATGATAGTACTGATTTCACCTTTACAATTAATCTCACAGGGTGCAATGGTTGAGTGAGAAGTTAATACAAAATATAATTAATTTCAACATTCTTTATCTAATCATTTTTCGTCATTTTTAGTGATAACATTTAAAATACCGAAATTCAATAAGGTGCCTCTGGCTTTCTGTTTCCTTTATATATTAGCAGCACGATATCAACAACTCAGTACAATGAGAAATTTCATTGAAATACGACAAATGACTAAGGAGAATAAACAGAGACCAACATGTGACATACAAAAACAATATGATTGGGAGATATGATAATACTAGAAATCTTACTCGGTAAAAATAAGTCATACAAAGTTTCATTGAAATCTGACCTACGATTAAAAGAAATAGTCTGGACAAAATTTGCAAGGAACATGCCTGACCATCAAACCTCAAGCAGGACTCCAATATATACTTTGTTGGGTTTCTTGCCAAGCATAATCTTTATTTTCCAGTCAGCTTTCTGCTGAAATATGGCAGTCATCTGAGTTCCTTCACCCGGTTACCAGACAAGATGACTGAGCTACGGAGGCACTCTGAGCTATAATCCTATATAATAAAAGAAATCTTACACAACAGCATATGGTTGTGGTACTTGTCCATCGGGTGTGAGTGGGATACTACTAGCACCATGTAGTATCACCTCTACTTGTTCTCTTCCACTAGTGGACACATGACGGTAGGATTTATCTGTAGCAAATGTATGCTGATCACTGTCAGGTAGAGGACTCTCAGGTATCTGTAAATATAGGCAACAATACAATGGAGAAAAACTGAATAACTGATCATGCCGATCACAGGTATGTGAAGAGTGTCCTAGACCACCTATATGTGTTCTAAATACACTTTGAAATTGGTGATCTAGGATACTTTTCATGTACCTGTGAATTGTGATATATGAATTAGAATAAGATCCAAAATTTCTCTTTCAAACACAAATTTGCTGTTAGCCACTTCTTTTGAATTAAATTAAACTGATTTTAAATAAAATTAATCTTTACCCTTTACTGCATTATAAGCTTCAGTTTACTGATACAGAACAAGTTTAATTGTGTATGCCATCTCCATACAGGTTTTTGGAAAATATGTGTAAAATTGACTTATGGCTGAGAGTGAAAAGGACATATTAACCATGCAGTAAAGGGTTACACAAAATGCTAGTCTGCATACTTCTAAGCAAATTGTACCGATGACAATGGACATCAGCCAGTCATCAGGGTTTAGTGGTGCACACTGCGACCAGAGAAGTATCACTTGCAATCTTAAATGGCCAGCATCTAGGTGAATTGTGACCCAGGTATTAGCTTGCTGTGTTCTATTTTTAGCTTAGAACAGTATTAAAGTTACATATAAAACTTACCCTTTTCCCATCAGCTGCCGGAGGAAGAGGCGGTGATTTTGGAAGATTTAAATCCAGTGATAGATTATCTCCCCATGAACTGGCTGACGTTGGTTTTTGTTGAGATGGATAATCTTTCCTTGGCTCAACCTTCCGTTGTGGCTGCACTTTAGGAGTTGGAGGTTTAGGGGTCGGAGGTTTAGGTGAGATATAGCGTGGTGTAGGTTTCTCCGTGCTACGATTGGTTAAAGTTGGTGGAGTGGGTGGAGGCGGAGTCTCTGGTGTAGGAGGTACTATCTCGTTCAACGTGTAAGTATTACGTATACGCCCACAATGCATCTGTATGTTGTCTGTACTGTGTGTACGTAAAAGTGACATCACTTCTGTGAAGTGGTAGTAGTCTTCTCCAGGGACTGCAGAAAGTTTCATTCTCGGAGCATTTGGGCGGGGATAAATAGCAAACTTTCCCTCCCCGACTTTGCGACTTTTTCCGCTATTTTCATCAGCTGTTGTGTAAGCCTCAACTAACAGATAAACATCATGATTCCTATCATTCTTGAAGAAACCTACAAAATATAACATCATACATGTCGCCATCTCTTATATCAAATCGTAGCTTGATGATTTTGATACCATCCTGACCTTTTAATTAGCATAAGTCAGCTGTCAATATCTAGCCTATATTTATAACCCTGAAGTTATGGAGTATCACGAAGACACAAATTTGAAATACCGATATTGCACAAATTGCTAGCCGAAGTTGATATACAAGAACCTTGCAATATATTCATGCATAAACATCAGGTTTGATTCAAATTTGCCAAGCTATATACTTGACATATTTATTGGTATAATTATCCATTGGTGATTTAATGTTGAGGTTATCCATGAAATCCACAAAATTAAATCCCAATGAATATTAATGATCTTACAGTAGTAATAATACAGCTTTTGAAAAGAGACTTCTTGAAATATGTTTGAGTCTAAATAAATTATCTCATCTTCATTCAATTAAAGTGATGTTTAGGTAGAAAACACTTGAAATTAACATTTTTTTCTTGATTTATTGCAATTTAATTATTTGATGATTTGTCTGGTAGATCAAGGCTTGACTGGTCATTCAATATTTTAATCACCTGGAGATATTTTGTTCAATTTTATTAACAAGGAATGTGTTAAGAACAGAGGGATGCCAAGTACCGAGAACAAGATACTCGAGTACTGTAAGAGAACAAACTGACGCAAAACTTGAGTACCTTTAGTGACAAAATGACTTTACTTTGTAAAAAGAATCACAAAACATTTAAAAAATTCAACATATCAGACATGTACTTAAATACAGTACACAAACCCATCTAAAAAATCAAAATATCGTGAAATAAATTGTCATCTAAAGCTGATGTTTACACGCCCTTCTTCTTATTTATATTTTCATCCTCTTATTTATATTTTCGAACAGCAGATAATTTCACTTATAGAAATGGAACAGTGCCATTTCAGAAGTGTGGATATTGAATATTTCGATTTCTACAGATTTATAATGATGTACATGCACAAATGATATTGTTTTTAATTTTCGATCAAGTAAAAGATTCACTTAAACATAACATTGGAACCCTGTAGATCTACCCTGCAGGGGACATTTCTTTCCCTCCACAAAAGACCTACGGTAGATCTTTGCTTCCTCTGATCAGTACCCTCAAAAGCTCATGACTTAAACTAAAAATATCGACAACTATATTGACTTGTCATAGAAGAATTTTTTTTTTTTTTTTGTAGGAGATACTTTTATTTTCCTCGTCATTTGATATGTGTGGGTCAAGGTCATCCCACACATACCTTACAACAAATCATTGTTAGTAGTTACTAAAACTATATTATATAACATCACATAATGCTAACTAAATAACTAAATAAGTTTTTAATGTAGTGGTATACATCCACATTACCGGTATGTAATAAATATAATATATATAAGAATATCCCCTGCAAAATTAAGGTAAAGAGAAAAGAAAGTAATTTTGATAAGAGGTTAGAGCAAAGAAGAGAATGATAGATAGACATAGAAACCATGAGGTATAAAACTACTATCAGTTTATTGACTTAATTAATAAAGTCGGCTACAATTGACCAATATATTTTAGTTTTTTCTTTGGAGTATGTTTTTCTTTCAATTGTCAAGGCTAGGTTTAGACTGTTTTTTAATCCTATTACTGTTGGAATAATTTTTTTCCTTTTACATAAGTAAATATATTTCTTAGTTTGTAAATATAGCATGTTACATTTTTGTTTACTGCCTAATATGAAGTTTTTACTATTAATGTCTTTATCTAAGTCTTTAGTATACTGCTTTATTTCTGAAATAATATTTTGTAATAATGGGCAATCCCAGAATAAATGAATAAGTGTTTCCTTTTCCTTGTTGCAAAAAGTACAATTGTCTGAAGGTGAAATCCCCATTTTATTTAATATAATGTTTGTACCTAAAATTCTGTGATTGATTCTAGTTTGAAACCATTGTAAATATGTATCATTTGTTATATTAAAGACCCAACTATATATAATTTTCCATTCCTTTTGGTTACAAAGGTATAACTCGTTCCATTTATGTTGACTTGTTGGTAGTATATTTTTATTACTTTCTAATAATTTTTAAATCAATTTGAACAATTCCAATAAGTTGCAGTAAGAAGAAATACCTCATAAAGCAACACAAAAACAAGATAGTTCAGACATGTACTATATCTGTATGAAGCCCGATTAACTAAATCCCATTAAGCCTGCACTGATGGTTGACCCAGTGAAATCAATGTTCAAATTAAACAAGCTTAAGACAAAGGATATTATATTAAAGCTATCACTAAATCCCCCACACAGTTTCTTGAGGATCTCACTACTTATCCTACATTGGTGGACCCGTGGGTATTGAAAGATAATTTGCAGAAATATTATCAGATAGACTTAGTAACGGATATATAATCACTAGAACAAATGCACATTTGTAATCCAGACACATGGCTTCTCAGTTCCAATTGGGTTTCTTACCGTTTTTATAATGCGATGACAGAGCTGAAAACCAGCATGACGCTCGGATGGAACAGACATGCTGTATATTCTGAGATCCATCCAACATTATGCTGATGTTCAGTTCCAATGTAGCAATATGAAAATTGAACAAACCTCTGGTTTCAGTGTTACTACCCTGTCGTATATCGTTGGTTTGGAATGAGAGGTTGTAAGTACAAAATCGATATTTTGAGAAAACAAAAATATGTCCGAAAATTACTCTTTACCTTTGGTAAAACAAGTTTTTTCAACTTCAATTAACATGACAAGATCTGATTTTCATGAAAATTGACTCTCGTGATGCTGATTATATATACATGTATGTATCAGTTTTATAAGGACTTCAGACCTTCTCATTCTAAGCCAGCTATATGTGTTTAAGTTTATGAAAAGTAATATTGTTACCTTGTGGAAATCTGTATGTGAATTTCCTGTTTTTAAAGCGACTGAGAGGAGCATTTTCCTGTTGTTTTGTAGAGTCTGTTTGGAACTGTCTCTTTGATTCCCATGCTCCATGTTCACCTTGCATCAATTGTACCTATAGTACAGTAAACAAGAATTGTCACACATTACAACAAAATTACCCCAATGCAATGTGTATGCAAAGATGTGCAAGTTTTACCAACCAGGCCAACGTGTCAAACAATTGACCCTAGTAAGTTTAAACTCCTTTAAACCAAGTAAGAAAAACAAAACAGACAAAAAATCAGGATCCAAAACCAGTTTCATCTTTCAATCAAGGTGGCCAAATTGTGTGTCAAGCCCACAGGGCCAATGTATTGCAATTTTCAAACACCCCAAGATATTCATTTCAAAAACGTAATGAGCAACCTTTTTCCCATTGGCGACTTTGGCATTCAACAAAGACAGCCAAATTGCATGTTCTGCCCATGGAGACATGATCTGAAAAATTCTGTCTAGTAATTGTAAACTCATTCACATGGTGTAAGATGAACAGAGCCAACAGAGCCAGACCTATGCTAAACACAGTGACACTTCTATCAAATACTTTTAAAATCCTTTATGCATTAAATGGTGTAAGAAATTCAAAAATGGACATAACAGAAAGGGGACACAAAGAAAATAAGATCAAATCTTGATTGAAAACAAAATTAATGATTTGTGGAGGTAAAGTTATGGCTGATTGAAAAAATGGTACGCACCTCACTGTAGTCTTTGATGAAAGAATTGTGCAGTGTGACGACCAGGTAGTACCACCCCTCATGGTTGAACTGTGCATCTTGGATGTTCAATGTGAACTCCATGGCTTTGTCCTCCATATTGGGTAAGGTCTGACTCTCCATTAACATCGACATTGTGCCCAAATATTCTCAATACCCTGAAAGGAACAGAATTATATTATTCTAAAGTTGACCAAATACAGCCATCTTTTCTAGACGAACACAGTTGGTGCATTCAGAATTTGAAACTACTTGCCCGAATCTGCACAATTTAATAGTTTCCCTATACATACTGTTTACAAAATTACTGCAAAACTTCAAGAATCAACAATTACTTGTCCTGGACAACGGTACAAGTGCTTATTTCACAGACTGCCAACATAATATATTTACATCTGTTTATTGAAAAGTTCCACTCTCTTATGCCTAAGTCACAAATGTAACTAAAACGCAGGCCAATACATACAACTTCCAGCCATTGGGCATCATGCATACAGGTTAGAACCGGAGGTGACAGCCCATAAAAGGCACTGAATTCAAGACGAAACAGTTCAGGGAAGACATCTGCATATGATCAGCCAGCAGTTGCCTATGGTGGTTTTAAAAGAAAACTTCAGGAGAGTACCAGGGTATATCTTGACAAATCCTTCAGGTACTTAGGACCTAAGTACATGAAGGATTTGGCAAGATAATATTAAGATCTTACCGCCAGAAAATAAAATTCCAAATATATCAAACACTTTTCAAAATATTCAATTCATATATAAATCCACACTACATCACAGAATGCTGTTTGACACATAGTCACCTGCTTCAAATATCATCTCATACAACTCTTACACAATGTACTTCAGACAGTATCTATCCAAAATATACCATCACATAAAAACTCTGACAGAATCTATCCAGAATATACCATCGCATAAAAACTCTGACAGTATCTATCCAGAATATACCATCGCATAAAAATTTAAGTTTAATCTGTTCAAACCATCATACTTTGTACTTCTATTGTTAAAACCAATCATAAAAAATTGAATCCGATCATCCCTAGAACTTAAATGAATAAAATCAATAAACTATCGAATAGCTTGATCAACGTCACATCCAAATCACTGTCAACTATTAGATCCAATGTTTATTTCTCCCTCAATTGCATTTTTAAAATATCCATGCTGAATTCTTCAATTCAACAGAATTCTATAGAAATCCTATTACACCTTTTCAAATTTCTGCAAAAGCTTATTGAAAACGATTCAACAGCCTCATTGTAAGCCTATATTTACCCCTATTCGTTTTTACGCACCAAAGGGTTGAATTAGAAAATTTCTATCAAGTAAACATATATTGCTGAATTATATACAAATATTAGCTTCCATCTAATACTGAAGTTAGGCATTCATAAAAATTTCATTAAGTTGTCAAAATAAAATTAACATTTTTTATGTGAAATTGATTTTTTGTGCATTTATTAAAAGTAATCAATCACTATGGAGCAATAATATGTGTCTAGTTGATTAAAAATGTATTTTTAATGAAAAAAAGTTTTCTTCCATCCTAAAAAATTCTTGAATTGGAACTGATACATTTGTATTACGATGTTTAGTTATTGGACATAATGTTTTTCAATGGGTAAAAAATGTTTTACATGAATTGCAATAATAGAACAACTATAAACTATAAAACAGATTTTTGTCATGAAGTCAACATTTTTAAAAATATTTATAGATCACAACTGTGCCAACAAAAGAATGTATAACGTCCCATTACAAGGTATCTAAAACTATACACATAAATTTTAAAGTAGCAAGGACAAAACATAATCCATGTCAATATCTATCACTATATATTTGTGCCCTTTGTTTTATTTTAACCGCCATACATGCAATTATGATATCAATAATAGAAATCTATTACCCTAATAAGGAACTAATAACATATTGTCTTAATCCAAAACAGGGGTATACATCTTAAATTCTTAATGGTTGGAGCAAATTTAAGTCTTGCTGGTTCAACTCGGTTAATGCTATACAGTCTGTTCAAAGTTAAATGATAACGGTTATGTCATGTAAATTATATTTATCTAGGTTGAACTGGGTGTACCTGAGTTGACTGTAATCCGTGTTATTCTTTGAATGGGATAGTTCTTTCATTAGAATTACTTATTGAATTGACAGTACTTAAATAAAGTCATCACTATTTATTTATACGGGTTCATGATGAAAGCTTGAAAACTTCATCATGACTTTGTGCATTATAATATCTATATAAGTGTATCACCAAGAGCTTGATGCAACATATGAAAGCATTAGACCACTGGGCTATCACAATCATGAAAGGTATAGAAGGCTGATTGTTGTATATGATTGTATAAATAACAGCAATGAAATAATAAATACTAAAAATAAGTGCAAGGGAAGTAAATGAGGATCAACTGTCAAATAAGCAGACCAGAGTAGATGCAGTAACAGTGATGTAAGTATACATGGACTCCCTTAAATATTGACTTATTCAGTACCATTATTCTAGTAGTTAGGAAAAGGTTGAACTTCTGCATTGTTTTAATAAGTTCCTATGCACTACCGGTGAGCCTCAATCTCAAATCCATCAATGATCGCCTGACTTCTAATGAAATATAAAGTTTTTTATTGTCTTTGGAAGAGATAATTACTTCGGTGATCTAGTTATGAATAAAAAAATATAGTTCATAGAGTTGAAATATCAAATAATATTCATTTATATGACAAGACTTTACTTGTATTTGGGTTAGTATAGCGATAAGCAAGCACATATGTTCTAATACTACAGTAAGAATGTTGTGTATTTTGCGTTATAAGTGTCATATGATTTAGATTATGAATCAAAAACTCCCTAAAATAGATTTTCCAGAACTTGTTCAATATAAATTTATATCAATTGACAACTTGTGATTGAGTCTCTAAATAACAAAAGAAAAACTCTTAACGAATAAAACTATGATACAAAATGTATAATATTCATATCTGATACAAAAACTGAATGTTTTATTTGTACAAGATTCAAGTCAAACCTGTTGGTGCAATCTATCAAAATCTAAGTTAGCTTCTTTACACTATCAATCTAATATTTGTATTAAACAACTACCTGCTTTATGTATCCAAATGTATGTCCATTTTTATCAAGGTACACTGTTAAGTTATTATTTTTCACCAGCTACAAATACATGTATACTAGCTGGTATTAAAGGACACACTTCGAAACAGTGAACCAGTATATATGCCTCAAGATAACTAACATGCAAAATTGGAAATGTTATCAATCATAATAATCCAAACATTTTTCAAGACTTGAAGCCAAAGTTGTTTTTAATGGCGTTTTGCTTTTACCTGCTGAAAAATGCCACACATTTCAGAAAATTAGCCTAATATGAAGTTGAACCTATTCCAAATAGCCTTAAGACTAACATCAATTGATATCATTCTAGTAATCAATATTATACTGTCAATTTTGTATGTGCAATCAATATTAAATTTTGATATATCTAATCACCTTTGTCATATTTACCAACAGGTGAATCTAGCAACTTTCAGATAATCATTTTCTTCTGAGCCAAATGACACAGACACTGAGATAGTCAGATACCATACTCGGCACAAATATTATTTTTTTAAAATATTAATCAAACAATGTCAGTTTTTAAAAATAGTATTCATATGCTCATATTATAATTATTATTCCGGTTTGAAGACTCATGGCAATAAATTTAAAATATCAATTTAATTAAGTGAAAATTTATATATTTAAAACATTAATTTATTATTAAATGAATATGAGGGATATTCAAAAAATTAATATAAACTTTTGCTCTGGAGCAGCACAGATGTATACAAGACAAATTGATATATAAATTTCAACAGGTGCATAGCCAGACTTGAATGGACATAACACACACAAGTCTTGAAGTGGATAGGTAGGGATGGAGGCCGCAATCATAAATTTCTAATGGTGAACATTTTGGAGAAGCACACAAGGAAAATTAAACTTAAATACTAGCGGGTAGTAGGGTCTGGGTGTACTGATGAAGTTCTCCATATCTGCAGGAAGTAAATTAATCTAGCTACCTAGTCATCAGGTGAATCCCAGCACAAAAATCCTAATCTTAATATGGTATTTGCAATGAGGTGAATTTTACAAGTCTTGAATAAAATACTTCTGCAACGTTGTGCAGTGAACGTCCAACAATCATCGTCAAAGCACCTTCGACTAGCTACATCCTTGATTTAGTTATACGTCAATGCCTGTCCATATCTTTAATTTCAAATAACCTATGGAGGGGAGACAATCCAAAATAAGGAAATGTGCTTATATTATTAGAACAGCTAGTCAGGGGAGATAATTCATGATTAAATGTATCAAAGCTGCACATAAGATCGATACTCATCACGGTGGGGGATCCAACATATCGATACCAAAATGGGTTACGCATAATTTCATAAGTCGAAC
The DNA here is from genome assembly GCA_963678985.1 of Spisula subtruncata. Taxonomy (NCBI): domain Eukaryota; kingdom Metazoa; phylum Mollusca; class Bivalvia; order Venerida; family Mactridae; genus Spisula; species Spisula subtruncata. The sequence continues at coordinate 7,409,459 of OY787660.1, forward strand.
TTCCTGGTCTACATATGTTGTACACATTTTGACGAAAAAAATACGAGCGCCTTAATTGTTATCCATTTATGTTACAATCCAACATATCAATACCAAAATGGGTTACGCATAATTTCATATGTCGAACTTCCTGGTCTACATATGTTGTACACATTTCACTGTGACCTTAACCATTTTTAGACCAAATGCTTCCGTTCAAAACCGAAGAACGCTTTGCCCTTGTATCGTCAAGCTGTACACGGAGGTTAGTCAGTAACAGTAAATGAAGTCAGGGTTCGAGAAATCATTCAATTCAATGCATTCCAGTAGATTCATACCAAATCAGACTATCACAATTACCTGTCTTTCTAAGAACTAATTTGTCATTTTTACTGCAAACACCTAGTGTTATCTTCATTGGCTCAAAGTTCAGAATAAAGTCATTCAAATGTATCAGTCAATGTATCGCACTAATGCATTGACCTTGAATTTGAGTTAAAACAATTAGTTACCTAACGGCAATCAACATTTTTATTCTTGAAAAAAAAATGAAAAAAACAACAACAGAATTTTACATAGAAAATAACACCAATATGTAGCCGATTGTCTAATTAAGAAAATAAGTATCATCATGATATGCTTCAGTTTTATAATAAAGAAGTTACATACAATTCAGCGATCAATCTGCCTTCAGTAGATCCATTTAAAGTGTATAGAGCTATATCGGAAGATATTTTTTTAAAAAGCTTCAAAAACTGAAAAACAATTATGCTTTCATATCCATTAGATTATTTTTCGCTTCAGTTTTAACAGAATTTCTTTCTGTGATTTATTGGACATGCAAACTGTCCATTTTCATACGAAAGTGTTATAGAACACCCTATGAAACTATAAGAATCGTATATTTTTCGACGATTGAATCAAAGTACACGGAACCCATCCAAAGTTTTAATTTGCAATTAAGGTAGTCTAGTAACATACTTAAAACGATGCAAGTACTTATTTTGACATTGAATGACTGTTAGAATATAGCTCTATACACTTTAAGTTTGATGATAGGACTGCTCGAACTCTTCATTCCTATATTTCGGGCCACCGATTACTGAACATGTTTTGCCTAATTAGTGTATTCGTAAGTGTGTAGTTTTACCGAAAAAGGAACGGTTAAATATACATAACAGGTCTAGTCTGCAATTAGCAAACATTTTGATTAGTTAGATATGCAGACATTTGCTGAAATGAAAATACACTTTAAATGGATCTACTGAAGGCAGATTGATCGCTGAATTGTATGTAACTTCTTTATTATAAAACTGAAGCATATCATGATGATACTTATTTTCTTAATTAGACAATCGGCTACATATTGGTGTTATTTTCTATGTAAAATTCTGTTGTTGTTTTTTTCATTTTTTTTTCAAGAATAAAAATGTTGATTGCCGTTAGGTAACTAATTGTTTTAACTCAAATTCAAGGTCAATGCATTAGTGCGATACATTGACTGATACATTTGAATGACTTTATTCTGAACTTTGAGCCAATGAAGATAACACTAGGTGTTTGCAGTAAAAATGACAAATTAGTTCTTAGAAAGACAGGTAATTGTGATAGTCTGATTTGGTATGAATCTACTGGAATGCATTGAATTGAATGATTTCTCGAACCCTGACTTCATTTACTGTTACTGACTAACCTCCGTGTACAGCTTGACGATACAAGGGCAAAGCGTTCTTCGGTTTTGAACGGAAGCATTTGGTCTAAAAATGGTTAAGGTCACAGTGAAATGTGTACAACATATGTAGACCAGGAAGTTCGACATATGAAATTATGCGTAACCCATTTTGGTATTGATATGTTGGATTGTAACATAAATGGATAACAATTAAGGCGCTCGTATTTTTTTCGTCAAAATGTGTACAACATATGTAGACCAGGAAGTTCGACTTATGAAATTATGCGTAACCCATTTTGGTATCGATATGTTGGATCCCCTACCGTGCTCATTCTGGCTAAAAAATAGTCGAGTATACCAAGTTCTATAAACAGTAGGCCTCATCAATACTGGCCCAGTTCAGAGAAGATTTCTCAGGTGATCAAATTGAAATGCCATCTTGTTCTTGATCATCAATCAGGTTTAAAGGTTTATTTTCATTGTTAAGCTATTGAATGAGTGACCACATGATAAAATAAATGTCAAAACACAGTATTATCATTTTATATGCACTACAATATTGTATAATGATTTGTGATCAACGTAAAATACAATACAAAACTCGCAATTTTTCCCAGCTCATTTTTCAGACGATACAAGGGAGGGCACTCTTCAGTGCTTATCGAAAAATGCGAACATTTTTTAATTTTTGACTAGATATTGTCGTATTTTGTTTGTAATAACTATAAAACGTAAAATTCAGATAATTCGATCTGAAATTAAAACACTTATTGCCGAATAAATGTGAAAATATACAGTTTATTTACGAACTATTTCTTGCACACCTTTCATGGCGGATGAATAGTAATTTAGAAGTTATGCGCATTGTAAACAATATTCCTACGCTCGCACCTTGCAAAATGGCTGACGTTTGGTTAGGTAAAGATCTTCCTAAAACAAATCTTAAGTTAGTGTAATGCTGCATGGCTAAAATCTGGAGGAACTAGTGTGTAACATCGCGTAAAACAAATCTTAATTGAATTAAATCGACCTGGTAAACCACATTAAACGATTTTGTGCAGTGGATTTAAAAGAACTTGTGTCCAGGTGTCGAAGAATTTCTGAGTGATGAACAGATGAAGTTCATAATTGGTTAATTAGGGTTGGATTGTTACATTTAATTGAAATGGCATCGAAATGCAGAAAGTTTGTGCCTAACATATTCAATAAGACGAAATGTCAAACATGTTTCGGATCGAAGGAGCAACATTCAGCGGAAGCGTTGGAGAACAACAAGGTAAGCCGGCTAAAATCAGAAACTGAGAAATGTCAAACTTCTTGTCTTGAACTGTTCTGAATCTGACATGAATTATTTCATTAATGATTAATTGTATAATTCTTCATGTTGCCATTCTGTTTGTATGTTGTGTTCATTAATGATGTAAGGGATAGTAATGCACCAATCAATTGAAACCCCAACCCGGGGAAGGACTGGGATTTTTCCTTTTAAGTTTTTCCACCCCAGGTAAAATTAAAAATCCCCCTGCCATGCAGGCTACTGGTATATTCCCTGAGTCCCAACGATGCCCCAACCAAGGGCCAGTGCTTAGTCACGGCTATATTTCTGTGTTAATTGGTCTATCAGTAAACCCATCAAACAACATTGAAAAGGTAAAAACTTGGGACTAAAACCCTCTCCTTCCACCAGGTTGTGTTGTTATGCTGTCAAATTTACTGATTTTTTAAAATAAAGTTCCTTCGGTTGGAACCTTCTTTTGGGGTTTCAAAACCAAACTTGTTAAACATGATATATGAAATTATGTTTGTATTTTTTGCAGCTTATATTATGTATATAATATATGTACAACTTCATATTATATATATATATATGAATTTATTAATAATATTATGTCATGATAATTAATATACTGGAAATGTAGCTAAATTGTTTTATTGTTGTGCATTGAATTACTGTACTAGTCTTACTCTTAGTAATATTATATTTAGACCATATACAGCCACTAATTTATTATCTTGTTTACATAACCTTGCATAGATCTGCCTCTTAGATCTTCCTTCTATCAATTATTCATTAACAATACAAGGAGTTGAGTTATCTATAAACAGGTCAGCATGTACAGGTAACCTGCAGAGCAAATAACTGTGTAAACAACCAAAGTATATTATCTACAGCTGTATAGTATAGATAATTACCTAATTACAATACAAGCAGACCTGAATACAACAACTACTTGATGTAGTAATTATAATTTATAGTATGCTGATGTAATATTGCTAGGTTTATGTTTGTGTAAATGTTGGAAGCACTGATAATCTAGATTATCTCTGCAACAACTTTGACCATCTCATGCAGCATCTATAATACTATGGTACTATTTGATTATTGGAATATTCCCTCACTTTAAAGACTAAAGTTTAGCTTTTCTCATGAATGTCAGAATCTAAAGATCCCAGTTTTACATGATTAAGCAAAGTGTATTATAATCCTTGACTCATGTCAAATCAGTCTCTTTACTTTTACCAATTGGGCCAGTTTTGAGTTAACATTCAACTCCTCAAAATTTAAGCCAATTTGAAAAAAATTATGTTCTTGAAATATAATTATTTGGTCGACTCTTGTGTACAATGGAGATGTTATTTTGGTATTCAAAGTTTGATTCAGCAATTTTGGTGATAACCAGATGATTTGCTGGTACAGACTCACTGTTGAAAGAACTTCAGAAGGGGTTACAAGTTTACCGCAAATCAAAATGTATATACTTTTATTCATTTTGATTTGCGGTAAAAAAAGTCACCAGAATGAACTCCCCATGGAGCTTCCCAACACTTCTGGTCTGCTCATATTGTATTTTGTTCATATTATAAAAAATACTAAGTAACAACTTGCTGCAAGTAACAAATGTTTTGCAGGATATTATATTGATCATGTTCACTTTCTGTACTTACAGGCTTCCAGGAAGGTGTCCAAATGTGGTTATCTGTTTGTTGCACCTGGCTATGATTTTTCGAATCCCCTGGATAAAACAAAGGTAAGTTCAGATCAAAATGTTCAGAATGCTTCCTTCGGTGATGAAGTAGAAATATATACATCAAATGCTGACTCACTAAATGCTTTTAGTGGAATTTTGAGTTTTTGCATAAATGAGGAAAACAAAAAAGGTTTCAATCCATTTCCACAATGTACTTAAAGATTTGATCATTTATGTTAACAGTTTGAATGACCTTACTGAGTACTTTCTTTATTTTATAAATTAAATGACCCTGAATTGTAAAAACAAACGATTAAAAATCATTAAAAATCATTTTGCGACTGTCTACACTGTGAGTAGCTCACTGCTGGTATAAAAATGTGAATTGTAAAAAATAATAAAATCTCATTAAAACAGTTGTATAATATATCTTTAGCAGGCAGGTGTAGGCTGAAGATAACATTTGGCACATTGAAGTCAGTTTATTGCCTGTTCTAGCATTTCATCTTTGTTTATGTTTCTTACCAGCAACACATTGAGTACACTTGATACAGTTAAAATATACTGTCCTACAAAAACAAGCTGCCTGGGAATTGAATCAACAAACAGATGATTTGATTTATTTATTAACCAACCAGAGTTATTATCTCGCCATATTTATCTGAGACTCAGAGCATAAGCTGGTTCAATTGTGATGAGTTTCAGTCTATTTATGTGGTTTACTTTATATTACTTATAACTCAAAGTTCTGCTCTGGGGGTAAATTGTTTCTGGAGTTTTAGAAAGATACTCTTGCTAACTAAATTGCTTGTTGATATAATGCTTGCATGTGTACAATTTTATTAGTTAGTCTATGATGTCATAATTGTTTTTGTTTCTTACTGAAGTTACTCTGAGAATTACTGACAGTCTGTGGTTTATATTGACTCAAATTCCCTTGTTGATGTACCGGTATACTATTTTGTAAGATCCCATAATTGCTTAAGTCTCTGACTCTAAGTATTACTCGGTATTACTCTGGATAATATTTAGACTGACTCACAGACCTGTACATTCATCTAGATGGAATTATGTGAATGACTGGTTAATGTATTCTGTTTTGTTTCGTAACTCTAAAATGTGTCTTAACAATAACACATGTTTCATGAGGTATTATACTGCATATCTTACTTGAATCTCAGGTCCATAAATTTTGAATGTTTACATTGGGACTCATTTCTCTTTCAAGGAGTAAAACCTGCACAGGTTTTTTAGGGAATATTTCAACATGACTTATCTCTCACCTGACATACATGTGTGTATTTCTTACCATACAAGCAATATTCCTTACAGCTGTGTTGTCAAATCTGTTCATAACCGACTGGTGCTATATTAATGTTATGTTTTGTATAGGTCAAAGCACAGGTAACTGTATCGTTGAAAACGAAAAAATATATGAAAAACTAATTTTTTTTTGAAAAATTATATTTTTCTTTCATATAAAAATATAAATTTAAAAAAAAATCCGTTTTCAACATACAGTTACCTGTGGGTCAAGGTCGAACAAAACTTTGCTAAACATCAAACAATTAATTAATCCCATGTTTATCAGTCCTGTTACAATTTATGCTCAAATAGTTAGCACAGTGGAAAAGCGCCTTGTTAAATGTACCTGAGTGATTTGAGTTCAAAACTGGGTCAGGCAGTCTGCATGTTTTTCTGTGATATACCCGGTACATGTAGAGATACTGGTCATGTCTTCCTGGTTTCACATGTGGAGAAGTTGTAGAAGTTGTCAGTTGTTTGCAGAACAACATTTGTACAGGTTGATAGTACTGCTGAATGGGTCAAGGTCCCCCCGGGTACTACTTCACCGTACCCCGGGTACTTTGAAGTATACTTCACCGTACCCCGGGTACTTAGTAGTATACTTCACCGTACCCCAGTATGCTTACAGGTACCCCATTTTTACTGCTGATTTTTTTTAATTGATATGATTTAATCGCAGAACACAACATTTATACATAAAAGAAAGGTAAGAAGACTTCATTTCGGTATACTTCAAACAATAATATTTATTTTGTTTTACTGTCGAATTTCTGAAAAAAAGATTTCATTGTCGTAAATATTGATCGCGTGATGGTCACATGACTACGCTTGGAACAAAGTCCGTAATAAAAACACTGACGTTTTTGACGCACTTTATTTATATCTTTCAACAGATTATGTGTATGCAGACAGTGTTAAATTCGTTTCCACCAGCCTGAATATTCATTTATTCTTCGTCCGCTGGATACGTACTCATGAATAAAAAATTTTTTTTACCTCTTTTCATTTTTATAAACAATATTTTTCTCAATGCCGCGATGGCCGCCGATTTACGTCATTCTATTATTTTGTTATTTTACGACATCGATTTTTGGCGCGCTGTAAACCCGGGTACGGTTGAGTATATCGGGGTACAGTGAAGTATTATCGGTGAAATCGGGGTACGGTGAAGTATACTTCAAAGTACCCCGGGTACGGTGAAGTAGCACCCGGGGGGGACCTTGACCAATTCAGTGATAGTACTTGATACATTCCATAAAAATTGGTTAAATTATGGGCAGGTGAATTGGATCTCATTTATGAATGAAAATTATAAGGATCTTACTTCATTCATAAATTAACTTTAATTGCATTGCCTTTATTATTGGCCAATATCATTATATGATTTTCGTGAATGCACTTATTTCAATAGTATAATCCATTACCGTCCAAATTTAATACCTTAAATTATGTCTGACCATTTAAATAATCTGCAATCATTCATTAATGAATGTCTTCATACGCATAGACAATAATAACATTTTAGTTAAACTTAAAGAATTTTGAATTTTTACCAAATCAGATAATTATTATTTATAATTGACTTGTTTGACATATGAGCATGACTTCAAGTTTGGCATAGACAGATCTATCTCTAATAAATCCTGATACTATTTCAATATTCCTAGACTTTTTTAGTCGGTCCTATAGACACTGCATGTATATTTATATATACTGAAAAGGAAACATAGAAAGTCTCAAATAGTCATTTGTAATTAATGCTGGTTTTGGATACTCAGTAAACATTTAGTACTTTATATTGGTGATAAAAAGTTTGTTTATAAATAATATAGTAATGATGAACTAGCCTGTGAAATGAGATACATACTTTTATGACATGGTGAATTATTCTTTGGTTTGTATCCCAAACCAAGCATATAAAGATATACAATATAGATGATAACACAATGACTTATCATTAAACTTTCATGTTCGCTCATTTTATGCCGTTCAGCTCTTTGGTTTGGGGACTTTTACCGGTCTTTAATGATACCTTTGTGTTGAGTAATTATGCTGTAAAATGGCTGTAATAGTTGAGTGATGTGGTATATTGGTAATAGTAATATACCCATATGTCCGATGATCGTGTTACATCGTGGGCACCTTTCAAAGTATCTTTGATATCATATTTATTCGTACATCAGTCATGATGACATGACATAAATTCTACCGGCACATCAAGCTGGCACTACTTTCTTTTTGTTTCTTCTTTGTTTACATTCACTTATCATGCAGTCATTTGATGTCCTTGAGTATTGTTATAGCATTGAAAAAGTGTGCTTATAATTGTAAACCAATTGTAGGAAATACTACCTCTTTAGATTTTGCGATTTAAATACTGGGTTCCAGTCTGCCTCAATAGGCTTCTTGCCTTCAGCTCGCTGGAATCACCCAATAAACTGGTTTGACTTTGGTAGAGTACATACTTCGAGTATGAGAGGTCACAGGATTGATCCCAAGTTGTGACATGCTGCAGAACATTGTAAAAATGGTACTTGATGTTTCCTATATGAAATTATGATAGCTGCCCTATAAATGAAATGCTAGATGCTCGGCTCAGCGTTGTTACTACTAATGTTAGTTCCATTGCATGCTAGTGGCTCAGTCAGTGTCAGCATGATGGGAATGCCTGGAAGTCTCCATATATGACTGAAATACATGTACTGTTGACCATCCAGTGTGATTCTTTAAACAATAAATCCATGTAGCAATACTGCTCGGATCCTGCACTCAGACTCTGAAAATGAAAGTACATTAAGTACCAGAAAATAAATAGAGCATTGGATAGAATCTATCTGGATCATCCAGGCTATCATGACTTTATCTAATATAATCATAAACATGAATCATAAATGGTAAAAGATATGCCAGATTTTTGTGTATGATATTTTATGTATATTTTGTATCTTGCTGAGTTACATTGGATCATTAGTTCCTGTTCTGTGAGCGAATATTTTTACTTGGGTATATGTTACATGTATCTTACATTGAAGATACCAGATAGAATAATTATAATAAATAAATTGTTGAGGACTTAGTGCAAAACTATGGTACATGCCTCTATAAATTGATGTAGTTGCCATAGTTTTGCACTTCCGATTATATTCATGAGTAGTAAAACAATTGTATTATAATATGTGTATTATCTGTTACAGAGATGGCAAAGACGTTTCTTTGTACTGTATGATGATGGAGAACTGGCATACTCTGTGGACGAAAACGTAAGTATACTTATGAATGTTTTTATAGAGTGGTCTGTGTTTCAGTCCCTTGTCAATTTGGCAGCTTCAGTCCTTTGCAAAGGTACTAATTAACTAAGTCTATGTCCCTTGCAAAGGTGGTCAATATACTCAAAGTCCCTTGTAAATAAAGTTGCCTTTACAGTCCCTTGCAATGGTGGTCAACTTACGGTAATCCCTTGTAAATGTGGTTTTTGTTACTGTTCAGTCTGTTGCAAAGTTCTGGTGGCAATAGGTTCCTAGGGCCACAATTCCTCTAAGTATCCCAAATTAAGGAATAGGAACTTCAACCAAATTGAGATATCAGACTAGACAGGTCAATAACTTGACAGCAATGTAATACCGGTGATACATGTATTTAGATGTAAACCCAACTTGGCAAGCCATCGCCAACTTGGTTCTAGCTTTTAAACTGACCACTGCTAAAGGTATACTATATTGACCACTCAATGTAACATACATGTCAGTATATGCGTGGAATTGATGAACGATTATCATCAGATATTGTAACATTGTTGCTAGTTTCTTGTCTGAGTGATGGATAGATAGCTCACTAGTTTATGGGAAATGGTTACAGGGCTGCCACTGATAAATATTACATTCAATAATACTTATCACAATTCTTCAGTTTTCTAACACAATTTTTATCTTCTTACAAAAAACATCTGTGATAAAGATCTTCACCCTGGCAGATGTCTGTTTGAGTTTGTTTTGCTGATTCCATTGGCCGTTTGACTGTTTCTGTTGCATCCAATAAAATGCATGCATTTTTGTATACCACAGATAGCCTTGTATATTGTTTATTTGAAGTTATATGCTTAGAAAATAAGTAGAATCTACAGTCTATATTAATGTGCAGAAAAATATGTTGACCTTGAATACTAGAATTAAAAACAAAATATTGATAAGGTAATCTTTTCGGTTACTTGTTTTCAGTACAGGTACATTAGCTTTAGAATCATAAAAATTGAAATCATTGAAATGAATCTTGATATTAACCAGTACAGGTAGCTGAAAGACCATGTTTCTGTAGAGACTCTGAGAAAACAGTAAACAAAGACCCAGTTTTTTCGAAGACCCTGTACTATTGAGGTAGTGGAGCCCTTTATATTTTTACGCTTTGGAAGACTCAGCTGTTTTTGAAGATACTTAAAGCTGTTTTTGAAGATACTTAATTTGCTGGTCTGGGGATCCTGATTATTCTCACACTTTGGTGGTCTTGTTTTATTGAGTTTTTACTGTACATTGAACCATTTAAATCACCTCGGTACAAAGCCGCATACATGTGTGTGAATATGAACTGTAATTGTATAAAATGCTAATTCTTTTTACCCTGTAAATAAAATTGTATTGAGGGTGTGGGATAGGGTGATTTCTGTTCCAGGAAAAATAGAAAAAATTGTTACTGGTAAGTAAAAAGTGGACCACAGAAACAAAATGCTTGAACATTTTATCTTAAGTTCACACTTATTCAGGTAGTAAATGATATAGGTGAAATACTTTAAAATCATAAATAAAATAAAAACCTGGATTTTTGCACTTCAAATTTTCATGAAGATAACATTCAGATATGATTCAGGAGACATATCAAGGACAAGGAAACCGGTAAACAGTAGTTTTATGGTTGTTTTCATGTTTACATTGGCTACTGTACATATAAAATATTATTGCACGGTCATAAACGGTTGCTAAGTTTTCATTAAACTTTGCTGACCTGTGCTGGACATAAGGTTAATATGTCACAGCCTGTTAGTCATGATATGACAGGTATATGAAGTGACAACTCAGGGACAGGTAGTAACGGGACAGGTAGTAGGGAGAGTGTGAGCTGTATCATATATAGTGTAACCTGTACATCATTAACTCAACCACACATGCTACACGAGGGTTGATCCATAAACCACACATGCTACCGGAGGGTTGATCCTGTAATCATAAATGAGGGTTTGATACAGAAACTCATAAACCACACATGCTATATGAGGGTTAATACAGAAACTCATAAATGAAGGTCGATACAGAAACTCATAAACTACACATGCTATATGAGGGTTGATTCAAAATTCATGCTCTTCGTTTCTGAAAAAAAAAAGTTCTTCGTAATGGCCTTTAAATTGAAATTATTAAAATGTTTTCATTATGAAAATTTTAACGTTTCATGTGTAATAATACTGTATTTAGACTTAGTCAGTTTGGTATTTTGGTACTTCATTTAACAAAGTGAAGTTTAATATGCATTTCGAGTAGTGATAGTTTGGATCAAATTGTACATAAATTAGCATAGTCCTATAAATGCATAATTATACCATGTACAGTAATACAGTAAGTATAGCTGTCATTGCAAGACCTGTCCCTATTGTTGAACAGGTGAAGAGGTGAAGCTTTGCCGTAGCCTAGTATAATGATGCAGACTGGATGCAGAGATTGTGCATGCAAGCATTTATTGAGTTATTCAATCAGAGTTGATAATTTAGGAAAACTATACTACACCTCCATGGTCCAATGATACACACTGATGTAGTCGATTCAATAAGTAATACTAACAAAGGAACTATCCCATTTGTAAGAATAGCTGTGAATATCGTTAACTCAGGTATACCCAGTTAATCCTAGATAAACATAGTTTACCTGCTGGATGATAGTATATTTACAACCGTTCAGTTCTCATTTGACTGTGGAAGGACTGTAAACACCTTAATGGTTAAATGATACTACACTGATACTGTCTGTCACACAGATACGGGACTCCCATGTTTACGTTGTTGAAGTTTTGATGGATCTACAGGATGTCATTAGAGAAAAAATAATTTAATCTACATCTTGCACACGCTGCTGACACACATTACGTTGCTGATAGTAAACTGTAAGACTGTGAAATGTGTGACAGATGTATGCACCTGTGATTATCTGATTGCGCAACATAAAATCTGAACTCTTTCTACTGGAATGTGTGTTTCCACATCAAACTAGATGAATAGTTTTAGTATGATGGTTTCAGGGTTTTGTACATGTTACATGTTTGAGGCTGGAACAATGACAGGAAACTGTGGTCAATACTCCATGCATTTAAATATTTCAACTTTTAATGATTACAAAATACTGCATGTACATTGTTTATAATTCAAAAGTCCTATCAGTTGGCTCTCACACTAGTCTCATTGCTAAGTCACATGACAGTCGAGTGCCATCGGAATATTCTTTCTATGTCTCACTGTGAATGCATGTTCATCCAAACAATCAAATAAAATATAAATAATAGCTTGTGTCAATAAACAATATTCTGAGTAGGCCTACTGGTATTTTATGCCATAGTCTTAAATCAAGAATTATGTATGCTGAATACTTCTCATTGAATATTTGATTGATTCCCGTGATTAATTCATGTCTCTGTCTTGTACAGCCATTATATGAACATCATTACAAACTTAAATATCAATTAACGACGTGTGTGACTTTAATTATTACCATTCACTTAAATACTGTCTCTGAATGGTTGATGTATGCTTTTTGTCAAGCAATTTACTTAATTGTGTGCAATGTTCATATAAAGATGATGATCTGCACTACATACTGTAAAATCATTCATTTTCGTGGTGGCTATAATTTCGTGGATATCATGGTTCACCTCAACCATGATCCAAATCCCATTGGAAAATAATTTTGATCATTGTATCAATTACCTGAAATGCAAGATTAATGAATTAATGTCCCATTGAAATGGTCCTTTTTTAACCAAATTTAAAACCATGAACTTTTGTCCAATCAAAATTAAATGATTTTACAGTACCATATATCATTAATTATTTGTTTACCATATATGTCGTGTAATTGAATACTATTGTTCTATTGTATGATATAATATAAAGAGGACCTTAAACTACTATGTTATAAATGGTACGAGGTCAGTCATTGATATTTTGCGAACAATATGCTTAATGTAATTGATCATAATCAATGGTATAAACTTGGGAAGATTTGACCAAATTATGGAGTCTTCGTGTTACAGCCTACACCTTGATACAGCCTATTTATATCCAATCTTTTCTTTAATAGATAGGTGGGGATATTTAATAAATGTGAAATATGATTTTTTTTACAAACAGAGTTAGATTTTTGTCAGATACAATGTAACAAATGCCCTTGACTTTGATAGTTACGATCATTGAGACATATTTTGTTGGGACAAGAAATAAATATTTATAAATTGAGGTGGTTTAGATGTGTATAGTATATATAATAGGTGTGCATGCATTTAGTGAAATAAGAAAGTCTTTGATCATTCAGCGAAACTGACTATTCAATAACACTTAATTTTACAATTTAGGCAAATTTATTATATATTTTCTGTTCACATTTTGGAAAGCTCTCAATTTTAAAACTGTCATATTAAAGTTTCTTGTCACCAAGTGAAAATTTCAGACTATTTGAATTGACACTTAGTGAGAGAGAGTGAGAGAGAGGTGGGGGTGGAGGTCTTGTTTATACACATGAAACACATTGATAATTGGTCTGTGAATGGTATATATTTACATTATGTATTTTGTCAATGGTTTTACACATCATTGTTAATTGGATTACACACCTGACCTACAGCGATAAGGTGTCTGTGAGGTCTTTGACCATGATAAACATTACATAAATTTCAGGTCAACATCAAATGTCTGTTGTCTAAGCAAAGCGCTACCGAGCGCATTTATTCAGTTTCCTCCCGTTCCATTAAATATTGAAGGCATGGATTACCTCCCATGGAAAGCGCTACATAGCGCTTTGCTAAAGGAATGGACATCAGTAGTAATAAAATACATGTTACCAATAGTTGATAAAACTGGTAAATACCTTCTATCATTAGCAAAAACAAAAATCTTGTATTTTTAGATCTTTAGCCAGAAACCCCCAAGGATTTCTGTGATTGAAAAGGGCACCTGACAAATGTACCTGCTGTAGAAGGGAACAACGGAATCTTTGTCAGGCAGACCTAACCCATTGTTGCCATGTTACAGACTAGCATTTATCTGTTCGTCAGGTTTTAAGCCATCTATCAAGTGTGATATGATCACTGACAAGCTTCAAAATCACGCCACAAACTCTAAAGTAACTCAATACTCAAGGCATTTTTGTACAAAGTTACTCACTCCGGGATTTTTCCCCCTAAGTTAATGAAGTTAATTGTTTTTCTTCCCTGAAGTGAATTTAAAGCCCCCCCCCATCCCTTTCCACTGGCAACACACCCCATTCTCTCAGGGAAATTCAAAAATTGCCTCAGCTACATGTTTCCATTTGTACCATTTCAAATTTCTCTTCCACTTTCCTTATATGGTATTGTTGATACATATTTTTAAGGGATTACCGGTTTTAAAAAACACAATGCAGTTTTAAAAAAAAATTACACTTAATTATCTTATCTCCCTTGGGAAGCCCGAGATGACACTGTCAAATAAGGCAAGGATAAAACCAAATGGCCGCCACACATTACGACTATCCCAGTCAAAGGCAAAAAAATCACCTTGTCATGAACTACCAATACAGGAATGTTGTTATTTTCCATACCTTTAGTGTGGATTATTGCGCAATCAGTTAGATATTTTTAAAAGGTGTAATATTATTGTACATGTGTGTATCAGTGACATATATCTGTCCAGGATTTCTTTTATAATCCTTGTATACATTGTTAAAAGTTGTTGGGAGAAAAATTAGAAAAAGATTAAACAACTACACTGACAATGCGTTTATTTTTCAGTTAACAAAAAAAATATTTGTCCTATTAAAAGCAGGGATAAAAATCTTGCACAGTTACTTAATAATGTGTGAAGGATTACGGTAATTTCCCCCCACAGATGACGAAACACATTTTAAATAGTTGTGATAAAGTATGTGTGGTAATCGTAGAAAGAACGCAACCGATCCTTCAGTTTTGTTTATCATTTCACTTTATATGATTTCTTTGGGTTCGTTAATTTCACTTTTAAACAATCTTTGGGTTCATTAAACTGAAACATACATGTTCTCAGGCATGTACAGCTTTTCTGTAGCAGTGGTAGACAATAATATTATTGATTTGGTTTGTTTCGCGGCACCTGTGACCTAGTTTGACCGATTAAGAAATTCAATTACGTAGAGATCTACATTCCTATGTGTTTAACAATGACCTCGGCATGTTGAGTGCAAATTGTAATTTTTTTATGTAATTTGGTACATTTTGTAAAATGATCTAAGGTGGAAGTATCAAAATGGTTTCATTATTATACTAAATACATGTCATCATGCACTGAGTATTTTATGACAGCATAATTTGACACCTGATATACTGATATATTACAATTTGCTTTGTAAGATGTTTGTGACCCCCTGAAGGCAAGATGTAGAATGTGGATGTTTGGTTAGTACACGACAAACAACTCACCACAAATATGTCTATATAACTTGAACCCTTCCATTCTGATGTAATGAATAAATAAATGAGAGAATGAAATGTTTACCTTACTGTAGCATTTATTCATCAAAGGTGGTAGGCCTACTTCAAGCAACAACAACTTTATATTTTAAATCATTTAAAGCAATTAATAGTGCTTCTGCAGGTGTTTCACTAAAGGCCCAAAGCTGAATCGGAAGGGTCCATATGACAATTTTCTATACCAAATTTTAACCACATTTTGTAGCCAAAAAATTAAAGAACTTTGCTTCAATAAAAAATTGACTCAGTCAGAATTCTCATGGTCAAAATAAGGATTTTTGAAAATTTATGGGTCAAAATATCAATTTAAGCGTCCCTTGCTTAAGATACATAAACATACAGATAAATCATGATGCAAAATAACTATAGTATTAAAAAGTGACATGCCTGATTTTGAGCACCTTGTAACATTTTTCTACTCAGTTACATTCAAATTGCCTGTCTGATTCTCACAAGGCGTTGTAACCATTTCTATGTTACTATATTTTCAGCCTGATACAGTGCCACAGGGAGTAGTTGACATGAACAAATGTACTGATGTTAAAGATGCATCAGGATCTACATCACATCAGAACTCACTAGCCATCATCACATCAGAGAAAACTACTTACATTAAAGCAAACTCCAAGGAAGAGATACAGTGGTAAGTAAAACAAGCCGGGTCCTACACATCCAAGTATCTCAACTGGGGACCTTCAAATCCCGGTGTCCCAGCAGAGTCCTTCAAATCCCGGTATTCCCGTTGGAGCCCTAAGAAATAAGGTTATCCCAGCCTACATATCCTAATGTGAAATGGGGCGGTATTATTAAGTAAGATCAATATTGAATACCTCTCATGGACCAAATTAAATTCTGCTGTAAACGCAAGTCGTTTGGAAAGTTATAATCATTCAACTTCATTGGCTGATTAACCACAGATTTCTAATTGAAACAAAGAAGTCGATTAGTGTTCAATGTTTTGATAGTGTTGTCCATTTTCAGTCTGGCATGGACAATGGTGCTATTTGTAAATACCTACCAGACGGTATGCATAGCTAACATGGTCTTTCGGTTATTGGTTAATTAAGTGCATAGAGTATGAAATCCAAGCATAAGTTTGACAATGGAAATCACTATTCCATAATTATGCCTGTTGTACATACAATCTGTGCTCAACAATGTCTGTTTTTTTGTGCAAAACACAAAATGGTGTACAGATTGGTATAAAGATGTTCATTTTGTACATTCCAATGTTGAGTGAAATGTGAGCTTCCATTGTGTATGGTCATGTAATAGAAATAACAGCCTCTTCAAGGAGAATGGTTTTGTACAATAATGCTTTCATATACAAAAATGTCCGGGGATGTAGGTCTCTAAATCACTGGAGTTTAGCATTCTGTTTTAAAATATTCTTTTCAATTACATGTACATGTATGCAAAGGGTTTGGAGTTATTAGATTAATATAAACTGCAAAAATTGTGCAGGTTGATTGAATACATTAATACATATCTATTTATGTTTTGTAGTTTAGTTTATATGTTCTTTGCAGACCAGTCTATAGTTTATATATTCTTTGCCGACCAGTCTATTGTTTATATGTTCTTTGCAGACCGGTCTATAGTTTATATATTCTTTGCAGACCAGTCTATAGTTTATATGTTCTTTGAAAACCAGTCTATAGTTAATATGTTCTTTGCAGACCAGTCTATAGTTAATATGTTCTTTGCAGACCAGTCTATAGTTTATATGTTCTTTGCAGACCAGTCTTATCCTGGAACCAGTCATTAGTTTATATTATACTTTTTGCAGAATAGAACCAGTCTATATTTTCATGCAGTTTGCTTTCATGATACACTTATTTCAGGTGGTAATGTAGTTAAGTTAATTCTGTAACTACCACACATTATGTGTCTATCATCAGATAAATGGAATGTGCATGATAATCTATGAGAAATGTCTGTACTTGTATTGTTTACATGATCATCCCATTATGTGGAGTTACTCTCTCTCTCTCTCTCTTGTAAAAGATAAGACTTTGCCTGTGGCATCATTTCTGTATACATTATATACAAGTACTTAATGTTATATATCATATCTGAGTTATATAAACAAGCAGACAGTATCATATAATCTTAGTGTGATTATCTCCCAATAATGTTCCTAGGGTGTATTGCAATTTTGAGTATTATTGACTTCCATAAGGTTCAAACTCACTTTCATAAGTTTGACATTTTGCTTTTTGCTGTTTTTGTTTTTCTGCAAGTGCATTTCAAATAAAGACGTCAAAATATATCTTAGTCCCCTCATCCTTTTCTCAAGTTGAGCAGACTGGGGGTATTCATTTTGTAACCACTACAGTTCTGATTAAATTAAAGTTTAAGTTAACATCACATAAAAATCATAGTATTGGTGATGATGTGTTTGTTAACTTGAATAATTATTGATTTTACATGGTCCACAAATTGGTAAAATTCAAATTAGAGCAAAATTCATAATAATTTTGATTCTGGAACATCCCACGATACTATCATAATTTTATTAAGATGTTTACCTGTAATATCATTTACCTATGTCATTGTAAGTGATGACCCATATGTTAATGAACTGTCCAGTCTGATTATGTAATATTACACTGTATTGTTTGTCTTTACACCGGAACTACTTTCTTTTTCCCATGATGATGTCATATGTGTGATCAGTTTTATTACATGTTGTTTTATATAGGAGACATTGTAATTTATGAATACAGTGATTGACAGAATAACGAGGTTTGTCAGTGTACGATGACATCTTCACAATACTCACTATGTTTTATTATCTATACTCTCAATATAGGCTGAATTAGTGGATTTATTACCAAAAAACATGTGTAGTAATATTACCAGTTCCTGTGACTCCTTTAAAAAAATTGCATACCACATAATTATTTTTGGGGCGGAGTAAAGTTTTGTTGATTTCATGGTTTAGTCAATTTATCGCCAAAAACGTGAAGAAATATATTATAAACAGTTGTGACTCCTTTTTGCATACCACATAATTACTTTTTGGGGCCAAGTAATTTTTCATTAATTTCCTTGATTAGTTGATTTATTGCCCAAAATATGTGAAGTACTTTAACTTGTTGTGTTGTATAAATTGGGACTTTTTTGCATACCACATAATTAAGTAAGGGGACAATTAATATTTCATTGATATTTCGTTTATACCATTGTTTAACTTGACGGTGACCAATAAATCTTATCCGCTAAATCTTTGTTCTTCCAACATGTGGAGCAGGAGTTTCTCCTCCCTTGTTCAGTAATCTACAAATATATGAACCAACAAAATTGCATTTTACCAAATTTTTACAATTTACTCCCAACAAAATTAAGAGATTTTACAGTATTCTCAATATTCTGTTTAAATTTATGCAAGAAATTATAAACTGCTTCTATTAACTTATAAATAGATGTACTTCAGACTAGTTGAAAGCAACTTGCAAGTCAACTACCATACATCATACATTCAGATATATAATTGCGCATACTTTTCATCATTTCTTACATACAAAAGATTGTAAAATGTTTGGTAAACTGCAATTATGTTGGGTCATAAATTTAAGAATTTCAAATTTCCCCAAAATTATAAAGGTATCAATTTTGGTAGATATAATTTCGTAGATGAAATAATTTGGAATAAAGTGTTTTTACAATTGATCCGTTTTACTTGAACTTAATATTGAAAAACTGTTCAAGGAAACTAATAAAGAGCTTATATTTTGCATGTACAGTTCAACCCCTCCAGAGCAACCCTCCGAAGAGCATCAACCTTTTCGCAACAACTGTTTCAAAATTTCAAGAAGCCGCTATTTACTATAAATTCAACCTTTATAGAGCAACACCCTCTAAACAATGACCTATTGATGGCTTAGAATTAGAAGGTCGTAAGTGCCACTTAAAACCTTTTAAGATTCTTACATATTTAGAATAAGCATCACAAGACGCTTCTTATGAGCCCATTTTCATAAAAATCTGAACTTGTCATGTTGACCAATATGAAGTTGTAAAAGTTTGTTTTACCATGAAGTAAAGAGTAAATGTCAGACAGTTTTTCCGTGTTTTCTCAAAATATCGATTTGGTAGTTACGACCTTCTTGTTCTAAGCCATCGCTATGTAAATGCATCAATGTAGCTCCCAAAGGGTGTAACTGTACAGAGGTTGTACTACATGTGTTGTTGTTTACCGGCTTGTTCTCAAGCTATTGTTTGGTTTCAGTAAGTTAGAGCATGTTTTATATACCATAACAACATACCACCAACATTGGAGTTTGGTACCATAGTTTTATCAAGTGGTTCTCATTTATATGTGATTAACTTAATGTCTGTTTGGAATTAAGCAGGATCAAAAACTGTATTAACCTTATCATCAGGGTCAGACTTACCTACTTATTTTATTGTACCTGGCTACACACCACTAAATCTTCTCTCAGTATAAATTGAGCAACTGAATCCCTTAAAATACTAGCTCAACTGTTATTCCCAAGAATGAGATTAACCTTTTTGCGGCTGATTGCAGCTTCTTTGGAACAAATGATTCATTAGCATTTTGTATACCTAAAATGATGTTTTTGTACTTTCAACAGTTGTGTTTGTCTTGCTCTCATTGTCTTCTTAGCACCTTGATCATGCCACTGGTCGTGAGATTGAGGTCAAGGTCGAGTTCCAAGACTTCTTGGGACCCTGAGCTGATCTTGAACGATCTAGGGTACCATACTTTGAGACATACTTTGAGACTTGCCTTGATGATGAGGGTCCTCGGCAAAAGCAACAAGAACAAATGTAGTTCAATGTACTAAATATTATAATTATTTGAGGGGCACCACAGGCTACTTTCAATGGCTCAAACCTTGGACCAATCACATCCCAGCCGGTTATGGCCCTGTATACCAACTCCTTAAATGTTAGAGATGATCTTGTATGGTTGTTACATGTTGTTAATTAATGAAATGAGGTAACAGTGTTTTTATAGAGAACTTACAGAGGTAGCCAGTCTGTGGAGATATTTGATGAATATTACATTACAGTTAATCAATTTTCTAGTCTCCATTAAAACATGCTGAAGAACCAGTAGTCTGGCTTGGTAAATGCTATATTGTAACAGTATGCCAGTTAATGACATAATCGCCCATTTATGGAGACTCTACATTGATTAATGATTGTAATGTGCTCAGTATGCTTTCATACTGCCAGCATAATACCGAGACAGTCGAGACTCTTACTGGTTAAGCCTCTCATTTATAATGCTGATGTTTGTATGAACTCACTGCCATGTATCAATTTATCTGGATTAGATAAAACATGTATACATTTATCTCATTGTTAACCTGCGGCCTTGAGCCGCAGGTTATATTTGTATGCAACAAGAAAAATTTCCATGTAGGGGCACGTGACCTGTTCTGGATGGTTTACAATTTCAAAAAAAAAAAATCCAAAAAAATCAGCATTTTCTAAGAATGTCGTGAACCAGACTAATACCTTTTTTTTTTTGTAGATTTGTATAGATCTATTTTATTTTATTTTAAAATAAAGTATTAACCATAATTTACCCCTTTAAGTAATAATTAGTAAGAAAAAATGTGTTTCGAAATATGTGTTTTAACGCGCACTTGACCTTTCGTTAGTCTGGTTCACGCGTTCAAAACTAAATCCAAAAAAATGAAGCACTTTGTGCGAATGTCGTAAACCAGACTATTTCACTATTATTTTATATTTTAAAATAAAGTAATGTAAGTTAATAACTATAATGATTTCTTTTACCCCTTTAAGTAATTAAAAATAAGAAAAAATGTGTTTCGATATGTATTTTGGCGTGCACCTGCAGTCTGGATTACCTCTCCTAGATCATTACGTTAACTAGGTCATGCAGGCCGACGCGTCGGCATTAAACACCCAATATGGGGTTGATTAACTTTATTACGCATTTTAATGACCAGTGATGACTAAATAAACGTAAACTAGCAAGTTTTTCGGCAAGACTCGGCCCAGTATCATTTTGAACCGGCGTTTGTCCATAATATTTGCACGTCGTGAGAATCGCTTTATTTTACTTTCTGACTCTTCGTGCGCCGATACCCAAATATACAAAAGTATGAACGTTTATTTACCCAAATACTTGTATTTAATAAACTATTTGTCGTAAATAAACTATATTACGCATTTGAATAACAAATAATGAAAATAGCACCATTTTCCGGTAAATTATACTAGGTAAATATACCCAAACACACATAAGCCTACTAAATCAGAGAGTTTTGTAAAATTCCGCATTTTTCGACGGGGACTTGGACTTTTAATTGTTTCTTTGGCTCACGTGTGGGCATTGCTCATTGTACATGTGTCGTGGTGTTACTGGTGCGAGTCTTTGCTCAGCTGGTAAAGTGTGCTGCCTCCCCTGTCCGATTTCCTCATACCTTTATATCAAGCCTTATTAACACTTTAAAAAGTTCTAGTTTCTAAAATTATAAAAAAATGTCTCTCACAATACTGGTCTGTAAAACAATTGGCCGCAGGAACTATTTAACTTGTATTTAAGTGATATCCTCGGATCTCGGGTTCCATTGGAAACTACTTTCTTTGCTGACGGATCACATCTTTGTTTTAACCCATTACTCCATGACGACACATTTTAATATCATATCAGTACATTATCCCATTTAAGTGATATTCTGTGATCTCAGGTTCCATTGGAACTACTTTCTTTGCTGACTGATCACATCTTGTTTCAACCCATTACTCCATGGTGACATCCCTTCACATAACATCAATAAATTACCAATTAATTTCCAATTAGGGTATATGGTGTACCCACCTAAGGCCATGATCACAATACTCACTCTATGTAAATGGATGGTTTTACAAATTACCAGTATGGTGATTGTGTGCACAATCCAGTAAATTTATTGCCAGGATACTGCAGAATGACAGTGAGTGCATACATACAGTATTCATGGACTGTATTCATTGATTAATGAGTTAACACCTCATAGATTTACAGGTGCTTTGAGTTGTGCTGCCTTCAGATATAAATGTTATAATACAGTATATAGGTAATATTCCCACTGCTACATAGACAGTATATACATGATGGGCTGTTGTTAATTACAGACTCACTTCAATCAATGCGGCTGTGTGTACAGAGAGTACATTTGCATGCTACTGGTATTTGATGATACAGTAAAACCTCTCAGGTGCCTGCGTAGCTCCGTAGCTCAGTGGATAATGCGCTAGCTGTCTAATCTGGCGACCCAGGTCCAATTCTGGATGGAGGCACATATCAAAATGCCTGCCATATTAGAGTAAAAATAAAGGCTAGGCTCGGCAGGGCTGCAAATAATGGCTGTTGTTTAGAGGTTGTTGGGCTACTAAGGTGAAACTAATAGTAAATATTGCCATCGGGAAATTTTGAATGTGTTGTTATAGAGAGGTTGTTTCTCTACGGCGGAATGCTAAAATGAATAGGTTGAGCTGTTTTAGAAATAAGAAGAGAATCATTACAAGTTTGAGATAAGTTTGTATTTTTTTATGGCCATTACTTTACTTTTTTCAGGAATTACTTAGCTTACTTAGTCCTCTTCATCCCGGCTGGGACATAGGGAATTGATTAGTTAAAATATGTGTACATTATAATTTTATGTAACTAACTCATTACTGTATACCTTTTTCAGAAATTTATTATTAGAGATACTAGTATATCATATATATGAAGTTAATTGTTAACTGTTTACTGTATCTGCTACAGATTTTAATCATTTGGACATTGATACTTGCAGGTGGTCAAACATATTGGGCAAGTTTGTGGAGGAGAAAGTAGTGATAAAACGTTCGTTCGAGTACGACACTAACGACAAGGAGAATATTGATACATCCAATATTATAAATATAGAAGTATAAACATGATCAATATACCTAGTACTTCTAGATCATGCATGTCCTGCACCCTATGTATCAGTATTCATGACTTTGGGAACTTCTGCTAAGTGCTGCCTTTCAAACCTGGCCCTGAATACCGCCCATTCGTCTGAACAAAAGCAATCCTTATTGACAGGTGGTCTCTTATAGGTCAAAGATGATTATTTGATATCGTTTAATGGGAGGTAAAGTGGGTGGTGTTTGCAGTCAAGTATTTTAGAAGTTGACCTTTTTTTGGGGTTTGGTCTTTAACAGACTGTGTATGAGCATGTCTTTCGAAAACAGTTCAATTCTATGAGCGGCATATTTTCTGCAAGTTTGCTGAGTATTGCTGAGAATTAATGTACACGGTGTATTTATACATGTAAAACATATAGTGTTACTTACTAGTAACTAATTATTACACCTACCTACTCCTGTACAAATACTCATTCTCTGCCTGTTGTCTGCTACCAACAATTCATTGACATTCTCTGCCTGTTGTCTGCGCACTACAATTTATTGCGATTCTCTGCCTGTTGACTGCACACAACAATTTATTGACATGCTGACAGTTTGACAATCTCTTCTCTTGAGCATGAATAACTGATACATAGGAGATACAGTTTATTTTGTAACAAAGGGAGACAACCTATTGTCAGTGAACTTGCACTCTCATGGAATGATTACCTCCCTTGGATTGCTATTATTACAGCATGATTGTTCTGAATGAGTGTGTGAATTTTCAGATTCATTTTTGTTTTCCTTGGTTTATAGTTGATTTTCTAGGCATAAATTAAGAAAGATCACAGTTATAGCATATATGTATTTTCATTATGTTGGAAGAACAGTGACTGTTCTATTGTCCGACCAGATTTAACTGAGACTCATTGCATAATTTGTTAAAATCCGGAAAAAATCCGAAGTTATCAACACATATACTTACAATTATAGCTGGACTTATACTGAGTTAATGGTATTATGTAATTATTTAGTAAATAAACATACAAATGGAATACATCCGAGTATAGGCAGACGTGCTTACAGACTTTGATGAGTCTCAGTTTAATCTGGCCAAGCTATACCACAATGATTGAACAGAGGATTATGTAACTCCTGTGCAGTTTCTTACGATACAAAAATATTGTGTAGCTACACTTACACTTTGGTGTCATAGTTAATACAAAAAACAAGTGTAGAACTCATTTGTTGTTGCTCAATATTTAGGAGCATGATCACTGTTTTATTGTGCTGTACCATTCATATTCTGTTTTATAAACATGCTCTTTAAAACATAGTATGTATATTGAAACATAATATTATGTTTTGTCCCTAAGTGCCATAGTGTAAATATTAGGACATTTCAACCAAAGTACATTGGTTCACACAAAAATTGTACTTTTTTAAGCATTGCTTATCAGTTTCACACATTTATAAGAATTAAGATGTTTTGTTCAAAGATATATAGGCCACAGTTTATATGTTAAAGCATTTTGGAAACTGACTGAATGAGTAGATCATTTTATGGATCAAAGTCACAATCATTTCGAAGCAAGTATCGGCACTTCGTATACGGTTTTGTATTGCAATAGATTGCATGTGGGTTATAAATTCTCTGAATCTGATGATGCATCATGCATGATGAGTCCTTGTTTTCATTTCTAGGTTTTGCATGGCAGAGTTTCTGGAATGTCTGTGTGTGATATGTTACAGTTTACTTTTCATTTCTTAGACATAATTATCACAGTACATACTCTTGCATTTAGATGTACTCAACATAACAACCGTTCAGTGTTCATGCATTTAACTCACAAGTTCAAGTAGATTTTTATTTTGTTTTTTACATTCCTTGGTTTTGTTTTTGTGATATAGGTGGCATGATGTTTTGATAGTTTATCCACGCAGTATATGCAAGCCTAAACAACGACGTTTCACTGTACCAAGTTATAGTTTCCTTACTAAGGAAAACTTACAGGTAGGGGAGACAACCAAATATTTACAAGTTACTCTTAATTAATGATTTTGCATGAGTGATTTCCCTTAGTTATGCTGTAAGTAAATTGCTGATATTAATTTAATATTTATTTTATTTGCAAAGAAATAGGATTGGGCAACAGGCATTGCCTATATTAGCCCTCTCCTGATATTATTGTATTGAAAGAAATAATACTAGTAAATTAAATCATCATCAATGTATTTAATTACGAGAAATTTGAATCTTTTTAATTGTTACATAAATTATGTACATGCATGAGTATGGTATGCCACCAGTATTGCACCTATCTAGTTTTCACACAAATAATAATTGAAATGATTTTTACTTTTGTGTTTTAAACTTTGAATTCTGATTGATTTGGTTATTAATTAATACAATTGTTTGAGAGTATGTAAATAACATTTTACAGCCAAAGTCAGACTCTTCAACGGAAGGTAAAGATGGTGACACTGAGAAAAGTAGATTTGAAATTGAGAAAGTCAAGACGAAAGAACCTCAATTCTCTACCTACCGTGGTGTACGCAGCATGAAACATACGAAGGAGAATAAACATCATCAGGAAGGTCTAAGAAAGAGTAGCAGTCTACATGATCTGTCTACTGATGAAAGAGAATCTGGCAGTCTCGATGATTCGAGATTCTTGAGTCGATCTGGTGACCGGCTTGATTCAGATCTGGGCGACGCCTACTCTGACACAGCTCGTCTGTTAGCGGGCTACGGTAATAATCCATATGCCACCTTGCCAAGGAGTAATCCTTTCAAACCGCCAACTGGTAAAACTCTCCAGTCTTCTAGCCAGAACTCCGCCTCCAACTCCTCCGTCGCTTCCGCCCCATCTCAGCTATCTACCTCAGAAACCACTACAACTCAACGTCGTGGATCTTTCGATGATAATAAGACGATGCAGAAATCGTCACGTAATGCTAGTGAGCGAGCACGACTACACCGGGAAAGATCTGCTAGTATGAAATCTTTCCCCACTGGTCTCACACTACCAAAGATACCTTCGAGTATAGGAAGTGCTAGTGTTGACCGTCTACTACCCAGCAGTAGTCGTGGTGAATCATCTAGCCATGGTCAAGCTGATGGTGGTGCACATGAAAATGAGACCGATGAACATAAGGTTAGAAATTTAGTCATTGTATTTTGTCCAATCTAATTGGTTTAAGGTGAGAGTTGCTTGAAGATCTGATAAGCCAAGATCCCAATTTTTGTCTCAGCAATGTACTCCCGATTTAAATAAATGAGCTTGGTAGGCATGGTGAACAGATATTTCACCGAAGTTTCCCGTAGACCAAGATGCCCTTTCCTGTGGTCATCTGATGCTCATTTATAAAATCAGGAGTACATTGCCGTGGCATGGGACCTTGGCTTCATGATCTGCGAATGACCAGTACAGTAGAAATGTGGCACCGTTAAATTGTGACCAGTACAATTTTTGAGTGCCTACATATATCATGGAAAACTGAGCGTCAGTTCGCTTTGTTTTATTTACAGGTCATAACATCAAAAGTTCTGTATAATTATTCATTAAATGCTTGTTCTAGTAGTCCTAGTGTAACAGTTCTGGTAATCTTGCTCACACAAAACATAGTTTGAGGGAGTTAGGTAGGAGTAGTTTTGTTTGGAGTTAGGTAGTATTCATTTTGTTAGGTTAAGCTTACTTGCAGTGATATATAACAGAAGCATACTGTAGTGGTGCTCAAAGTAGTGGCATTGTAGTGACATATTGTAATTTGTAGAAGCATCTTGTAGTAGTAATTTGCAAGTGCTGAACTCTGCGATCATGTTCATTAACTGATGGCAAATCGGTCTCATTTAGGACAGTGTTTGATTATTTCAAATGAAACCAGGGCAATATCTAGAAGCCAAAGAGCACTGAGGCAAATCCTTTCTTACGCTATTTGCATGATTTTAGGGAACAATGTAGTTTTCTTAAAAAAGTGCATATTTTGGAAACTCCTTAAGTTTTTACTGAGGCGATCACCTATGTGTGCCTCAGCGTGGCTACGGGCCTGGAAATCCCAGAAAAAAATAGTATATCCAGAATTACATTGTCAAGGCAAAAAATTCTCAATGGGACCGAGGCTTTAGGTGATGAATCCTTGTTTCAATGTCTATATCATACATTATGTGTATTATAATGTGGCTCATTGTCCCAATGTCTTCTGTGTTTGTACTCTAATGTTCAACTATGGAACATACTAAAAGTACCTGGTGGTTGTCAACAATTTCTGATTCAATAAATTTTATGTAACATTAATCCCCATTTACTCGTTAACAAACTGGTTTGGATTATTTGGTGTTATATTTGACAGTCGGTGGTAAGTCATTCACATGGTTAGACAATACAACGTTCCAATAATCAAACATTGATCAATATTGAACTATTACAGTGTTAATATCAATATGTGCTTAGTTTTCATAATATTTAGTAAACTGATATAGCTAGACCAGTGAAAATGTGGGGTTTAACTTTTGATATACAAATTTCTATAACGTTTTTTGATAAAAGTTAGCACAAATCTGAGCACAGACTCTACTTTCAAAGCACTTTATTATGTGTGACCTCCGTAGCTGAGTGGTTAGCGCACTTACTGCCAAACCTGACGACCCGGGTTCAAAAATACGGGTGGAGGCACACATATGCCTGCCATATTCAGCAGAAAGCTGACTGGCAAATAAAGGCTATGCTCAGCATTACTATGACAAACTATGAGTGTATTATTTTTTAAGTCAATTATATTGCTAATCATTTGACAATGTATTGGTACATTCATAACTTAAAACAATCCTAACAATACTTTCAAATTTTCATTTGACTGCCAAGTTGAACATGGGTCACAAATTACCCAAACGCTGAACTATGTCCGGGTATCTGATGTGTACCCGATGTCCAGGGATTCTTCTGACCCCAGCAAATGTTTCAAAAGAAGAGTTAACTTGCTCCTAACCCACCACCTGATAACCAGCATAGTCTGTCTGACCTACTACCTAATTTTTTAAGGCGAAAGTACACTGTTTGATGATCGTTTGGCAATGACATCAAATTTGATGACCGAGGTATTAGGGCAGTATGCATAAAACACTTGCTCCTCACCCATGCAAACTAGATTGAAATACTGGGTGACAGGCACTGGCTATCCTCTTTAATTACCTTAACCATGGTTATGTCTTCCACTTGTGGAGAACATGTCAATGTGCTCGTGGAAGAGCAGGTTAGTACTTGGTTAGGTCAACAGAACACAATATATACATATGACTGAAACATTTTTGGAAAAACGGCAATTAACATGAAAAAACAAATAAAGTTCACTTAATGATTTATACAGAAACTTTCGATCGTTATTTTATGTCATTCTGCGTCAATTAACAAAATACATTATTGACAGTGTCAACTTTTTCTGATTTCGTTGTTTAACTAATCGACAGTATTATAGGAAACCGCTGAATTAACAATATATGATTGATATACCTGTCAATGTTATATTTACCATGATTTGTCTTCTACCGGACAAGTTAAATGGAGCTAAATATGCGTAAAATTTTTAATGTGTTAATGTGTTGGTTTTTCTCCACATTTGCATAATTAGATTTAAACATAGTTTTCATACAAGGGTCATTGAGATTGGTCAAGATGGATTATTGGAAACCTCTATAATACCCAAACCTCTCCGCATAGCACAATATTTTATATTATATCAACTTCTTCAGTGTGTTTTAGAATAATAGTGTGATTTCTGCAAAAGTTTTGTTGTGATTTCTGTGAGAGTTTGTGATTTCTGTGAGAGTTTGTGATTTCTGTGAGAGTTTGCGTTGATTGTGTTGATAAGAATATTTTTTATGAGTTAATTAATTTTTTGTTGAATATTTATTAGATATTTACCATATAAGTGGAAATATTGGCAAATTTGGTGAATATTCAAACTTTGCTCACATTTCTAATAGACTAAGTGTAAATTTTGAGCTACATTGAGCTGTAATAAGAAATAAAATAATAAGAATATTAAATTTTCTGCCCGTCAAGTTCTAAAATTCAAAATTAACTAACTTTTCTTCCCATAAAATGTTGTCCACTTATGTAGTATGTTTATGTATAACATTTATAATTAAGACGTAGTTATTGTTGTGGGAACTCTTTTTAGTGAATTCTATTAATTTCTATGCTTGTGTTATTTGGGAAGAATTAAAGGAATTAATTCTGCGGTTTGATTTTAATAAATCCTATTAATTGAATTATTTAAAATGTTTGTTGTGGGGTGGTACAGTCAATTGTTCTCATGTTGTTAAGCTGATTTCAAGGTTAATTAACTTATTAGGCTTCATTGCTTCAAAAGTGCATTTGGCTTATTAAGTTAGGAGTGCCAAAGTTATGACACTCTTTGGGCGGCCAAGTGCATTCTTCATAACTCTGAGAGTTTGTTGACAGTTTGGGTCAGTATTCATTAAGAGGACCATGCTGGAATTTTTGGTTTAAAGATTTTCATCTTTTGTGGTTGATTAAAACGATTCAAATTATTATTCAGTGCATTGTGATTTGTGTTGTGTTTGTTGTGGTGCTTATTTTTGTGAGTGTAAACAAACGTCAGAGGTGTCAATTCTAGATTTACATGATTTCCAACCAAAAATAAAAGTTATTTGAAGAAAATATTGTGAGAAATTGCAAAATTATGGTCAATTTAGTCTGTTTTGATGGAGTTCCTTGATAAAAACGGATTTAAATATGGAAACAATGTGGTTGAATGCCTCTTGTTTTTCAAAAATGGTTGACCACATAAACGTTCTGGTGTTATAAGTGCAGACATATTCAGGAAATTCACAAAAGTTGTCTTAGAGTTGTCTTATTTGCAATGTTTTAATGAATGGAATTCTTGTTACTGAGCAGGTACTTTGAATGACATGACAAGTTGACATCCATGCTTGTAGATTGCGTGATAGTGTATTAAAACAATGTTGTTGGTACGCTTACAGATCTTGATAAAGTTTGGTACATGTAACATACTCTGACAGTGATGTCATCATGTCTCGCGATCGTGCCAAATAGAGCTGAAATCAGACAACAATGTCAATGTTAACGGTTAAATAGGTAATGATTTGTTGATTGCTGCCGGATTTTAAAATATTAGCTCACCTAAGCTATTTGGATGGTCTGATGTCTTGTGTCTGATGGAAATCTTCAATAGAAAGTATTTTAAATCAGTGGAATTATTAATAATTTTTTACCTAACTTTACAGGATGATCTATTGATAGTGCTCTTTCTAAATTATGTAATTGATTTTTGTCTGTTGCATATACATTGGTCACAGAAGTGAGATTTAAAAGTAAAAACCTGAAAAATCATTTTCTTCCAATTCCGTTTGGTATAGAGCTTTGATATATGGCATACAAAATTAACTGTCAATCTTAACCAAGATATTCAAACTACTTTCTTGGGGTTAATGCTATGCTCTGACAGGACTTTGCTACTTAGGTGAGCGATGTAGAGCTGTTTCAGCTCCCTTGTTTCTGTTACAAGACATGTTCTCAATGACATGAATATTTTGTACCCGTGCATGAATGGGTAGAAATAAAGGGTTGTTGTTGTTGTTTTAAAGGTGTCAAAACTAAAATGGCTACTTGAATCACAGTATTATCCTGAAGTGTTCTTTAGACTAAGCTTTTAATACTTAAATGTGCTATTCAACTTTCAACAAGGTGTTCATAAGTAGTACTTAATGTAAAAATTTTATTAATTTGTGGATTAGTGTTTGTCTAATTGGACATTATCGGATTATAATGACAGTGTCAAGGTGTTTCTGACCGACTGATTGAGAGCCAACGTAATATTATCCATATATGGTCGTAATTGGTAATAGATACTCATTGTGAGCAGACTTTTGTTGAATACTAGAATGGAATGAAATTAGGAGTATAAAATTTTAGTTGTGTTGTGAACTTGTGAAAAGTGTCATTATTCTTTCTGTATGGAATGAAAGTTGTTCTTGTTTTGTTTGGGTTAGCTTGCGATATGAAAAAAATGGAATTTAATTCAATAAATTATAAAATATCTTTTACAGATTTGATTTTTACATCAACTCCTGCCTGGATCCGCAAATGGAGTTATCTTATACAATATTGCAGGTTTTGTCCTGTTTTGGTATTTGTATGTCGTGTAGACTTAACGAGGGTGTGAAATGTAAACAATGTATATATATTCTCATGCAAAGTTTGACTAAACATTGCCATTATCTCTCATTAAAAGCGGTATCTTACTTTTTAGCTCACCAGTGAGCACTTCACTGGTGAGCTTTTAGGATAGGTGGCTGTCCGGCGTCCGTCGTCGTCCGTCGTCCGGCGTCCGTCAACAATTCCTTTAAATGACTTCTTCTCCTAAACCAATTGATGGAATTTAACCAAATTTCACAGGAATGATCCTTGGGTGGTCCTCTTTCAAAGTTGTTAAAAAATTTCCGGTCTGTCGCATAACTAGGTCACACAGGCTAAAAATAGATTTTCACAAAGGAAACTTTAAAAATCTTCTTCTCTGAAACTGTAAGGCCTAGAGCTTTCATATTTGGTATGTAGCACCACCTTGGGGTCCTCTGCAAAGATTGTTCAAATTATGTCCCTGGGGTCAAAATTGGCCCCGCCCCAGGGGCCCTTAGTTTTACATAGAGTTATATAGGGGAAACCTTAAAAAATCTTCTTCTCCAAAACCGCTTGGCCCAGGGCTTTCATATTTGGTATGTAGACTCAGCTAGAGGTCCTCTACAAAGATTTTTCAAATTATGCCCCTGGGGTCAAAATTGGCCCCGCCCTGGGGGCCCTTAGTTTTACATAGAGTTATATAGGGGAAACCTTAAAAAATCTTCTTCTCCGAAACCGCTTGGCCCAGTGCTTTCATATTTGGTACGTAGACTCAGCTAGAGGTCCTCTACAAAGATTGTTCAAATTATGCCCCCAGGGTCAAAATTGGCCCCGCCCTGGGGGCCCTTAGTTTTACATAGAGTTATATAGAGAAAACCTTAAAAAATCTTCTTCTCCGAAATTGCTTGGCCCAGGGCTTTCATATTTGGTATATAGTCTCAGCTAGAGGTCCTCTACAAAGATTGTTCAAATTATTCCCCTCGGGTCAAAATTGGCCCCACCCTGGGGGTCACCATTTTACCTAGACTTATATAGGGAAAACATATAAAAATCTTCTTGTCTATAACTAAAATGCCTAAGAGCTTTGATATTTGGTATGTAGCATCATCTAGTGGTCCCCTACCAAGATTGTGCAAATTATGCCCCTGGGGTCAAAATTGGCCCAACCCCGGGGGTCACCGTTTTACATAGACTTATATAGGGAAAACATATAAAAATCTTCTTGTCTATAACTACACTGCATAGAGCTTTGATATTTGGTATGTAGCATCATCTAGTGGTCCCCTACCAAGATTGTGCAAATTATGCCCCTGGGGTCAAAATTGGCCCAACCCTGGGGTCACCGTTTTACATAGACTTATATAGGGAAAACATATAAAAATCTTCTTGTCTAAAACTACACTGCATAGAGCTTTGATATTTGGTATGTATCATCATCTAGTGGTCCTCTACCAAGATTTTTCAAATTATGCCCCTGGGGTCAAAATTGGCCCTACTCGGGGGTCACCGTTTTACATAGACTTATATATAGGGAAAACATATTAATATCTTCTTGCCTAAAACTACACTGCCTAGAATTTTGATTATTGGTATGTAGCATCATCTTGTGGTTTTCTACCAAGATGTTCAAATTATTCCTTTGGGTGAAAATTGTGCAGGGTTTATAATCAGGTGAGCGATATAGGGCCATCATGGCCCTCTTGTTGTTGAATATTTATGTGGTAGATCACTATCACGGTGGGGGATCCAACATATCGATACCAAAATGGGTTATGCATAACTTCATATGTCGAACTTCATGGTGTACATATGTTGTACACATTTTGACGAAAAAAATATGAAAGTCTTATTTGTTATCGATTTATGTTACAATCAAATTAATTTGCCCAAATATCTCAATGCAGTGCCACCCTTTATACATTTCCAAACATGTACATGTAGTTATTTTATCTGTACGTGTAGCAATGACTAAGAAAAACTGATTCTCCGTCAGGAGGTGTGACTGAAAATTCGCGACAGTTTGACCAACACGAGAAAATCTTTTATATTTTCACTTCAGTTGTTTGATTTTTGTTATAGAAATAAAACATACCTTTCATTACACACATGTTTAAAATTTAACAGCGATTTGTTGGCTAGAAAAATATTTATTGTAAAAAAACAGCATGCTCTTCATATGTTGTACGTGTTTTCCATATGTTGGATTGAAAATGTTTAATTTGTCGCTTTTATATTGAGTTTAAATATATTTCCTGGAAAAACACAAACTCAAATCTGTTTAAGTTATCTTCATATCATTTCGTATTCGTTACACCAACTTATTTACGCACTTACATGTATTTTCATTTCAGCAAATGTCTGCATATCTAACTAATCAAAATGTTTGCTAATTGCAGACTAGACCTGTTATGTATATTTATGCAGTTCCTTTTTCGTTAAAACTACACACTTACGAATACAATAATTAGGCAAAACATGTTCAGTAATCGGTGGCCCGAAATATAGGAATGAAGAGTTCGAGCAGTCCTATCATCAAACTTAAAGTGTATAGAGCTATATTCTAACAGTCATTCAATGTCAAAATAATTACTTGCATTTTTTTAAGTATGATACTAGACTACCTTAATTGCAAATTAAAACTTTGGATGGGTTCAGTGTACTTTGATTCAGTCGTTGAAAAATATACGATTCTTATAGTTTCATAGGGTGTTCTAGAACACTTTCGTATGAAAATGGACAGTTTGCATGTCCAATAAATCACAGAAAGAAATTCTGTTAAAACTGAAGCGAAAAATGATCTAATGGATATGAAAGCATAAGTGTTTTTCAGTTTATGAAACTTTAAAAAAAATATCTTCCGATATAGCTCTATACACTTTAAATGGATCTACTGACGGCAGATTGATCGCTGAATTGTACGTAACTTCTTTATTATAAAACTGAAGCATATCATGTTGATACTAATTTTCTTAATTAGACAATCGGCTACATATTGGTGTTATTTTCTATGTAAAATTCTGATTTTTTTCACGTTTCTTCCAAGAATAAAAATGTTGATTGCCGTTAGGTAACTCATTGTTTTAACTCAAATTCAAGGTCAATGCATTAGTGCGATACATTGACTGATACATTTGAATGACTTAATTCTGAACTTTGAGCCAATTAAGGTAACACTACATATCAGGAGGTGTTTGCAGTAAAAATGACAAATTAGTTCTTAGAAAGACAGGTAATTGTGATAGTCCGATTTGGTATGAATCTACTGGAATGCATTGAAATTGAAGTTTTTGTATATCAATCTGATTATGCATGACACTGAGTAAGATAACCTGGCGTTGGTCGATACAGCGTCAGTCAGGAAGTTTTTACAAGAGATAATCAGTGATAAAAACGAGGTATGCGATTTAAATTTTGACCTTATTAACACCACACGGATGTGTAGATACCAAGTGTTCTTCATCTTTTTTTTTTAAAAACCCAACAGTTATATGTAATCTTGATTCTTCGACTAATTTCAACAAGAATTCATCGACGTTCAAACAGACAAGTACTATTAATAAACTGATTTCTGCAAACCCTGACCTCATTTACTGTTACTGACTAACCTCCGCGTACAGTTTGACGATACAAGGGCAAAGCGTTCTTCGGTTTTGAACGGAAGCATTTGGTCTAAAAATGGTTAAGGTCACAGTGACCATGACTTTTGACCTGCTGACCTCAAAATATCTAGGAGTCATCGACTGTTTCTGATCAACCTTCACGCAAAGTTTAAAGATCATAGGGCAAAGTGTTCTGGAGTTATTGAACGGAAAGCATTTGGTCTAACGACAGACAGACAGACAAACGGACAGTCACCAGAAAAGCAATATACCACTCATCGATGGTGGCATGATAACTTAAACATATTTCAGTTTCGATTTTTTTCCAGGAAATCCATTTAAACTCAAAATAAAATCGGCAAATTAAACATTTTCAATCCAACATATGGAAAACACGTACAACATATGTACAGCATGCTGTTTTTTTACAATAAATATTTTTCTAGCCATCAAATCGCTGTTAAATTTTAAACATGTGTGTAATGAAAGGTATGTTATATTTCTGTAACAATAATCAAACAAACGAGGTGAAAATACAAAAGAGTTTCTCGTGGTGATCAAACTGCGGCGAATTTTCAGCCACACCGCCTGACGGAGAATCAGTTTTTCTCCGTTATTGCTACACGTACAGATAAGATAAACACACGTACATGTTTGGAAATGTATAAAGGGTGGCACTGCATTGAGATATTTGGGCAAAACAATTTGATTTTAACATAAATCAATAACAAATAAGAATCTTACATTTTTTTCGTCGAAATGTGTACAACATATGTAGACCAGGAAGTTCGACATATGAAATTATGCGTAACCCATTTTGGTATCGATATGTTGGATCCCCCACCGTGACTATGGCTAGGTGCAGGTAGTCTGCTTTGTTGATTATTGAGAGCTCTAAGTCGTCACTCCAGTGATTCGGGACACTTCGTTACAGGGTCAAGCAGGTTATTGGAATTATTTTCTGTTTCCTCATTAGCTGTTCTGATTAGTAGGTTAAGAGCTCTTTGTCCCTCTGGCACAAGCGTCAAAGTGTCAAAGGGACAGGTTGTCACCATTGTAATCTAGGTTTGATAATTTAAGGCTGTGCTCCGTAGTTGTCCAATGCTTGTCCAGAGCATTATGATTAGGACTGAATTATAGTTTATTCCAGGAAAACTTGTATGGTCATCATTCTGTCACTGCCATGTGTGATAATAATTTTGATAAGAATAGTGCTTCAAACTACAACCCCCCCCCCCAAACAATAAAAACATAGTTCTCTGGTTTAATGACATGAAAGAAATTCTCACAATTTCCATTGCATTTTATGTTTTAATAGTATGCTATCTTATATTTCATGACCTTTTCATACCTTTGGTTCAACAAGGTTGTACTTGTTATAGATGCCATATAGTGAGATACAACCTTTTTGCACCAAAGGACATTTTGTCATTATTAAAGTTATACTTTATGAGAATTCATGTTTAATACCTGGTGATAGTACCAAGTTGTTAAACAAGAACATTAATTCTTTGAAAGGCACCAAGCCCTCAGATATCAGTATGTTACTAAATATTGTATTATGTGCCTCGTTTATTGTTTGCCAAATTGTTAATTAAAGTGTAACTTAATGAAAAGCTGTGGAATTTGAGGAGAATGTGTTACTATAAGGTGACCCTTGTGATTTCTCAATGATTCAAATTGACTGATATAGGGTTTTTCAGAGGTTAACATTAGAAAGTCAATGTATAAATTGTTGCTGATAGGAAATATCAACCAGTTGACATTTAGATTCTTAAAGAACTCTTGATAGTTTAGTGCCAAACAAAATTCATGGTAGATAGCAAAATGGCTTTATATGACAAATACTGGTATAATGGCTACCTATGATAAACATGAACTTTAACTTCTGTATAACACCTTGATAATGACAGTTGATTAATGTATTTTTGTTGATCAATGGTTTCTATCAGTTGTCCAAGATCACTCCTCAGTGGTTTCTATCAGTTGTCCAAGATCACTCCTCAGTGGTTTCTATTAGTTGTCCAAGATCACTCCTCAGTGGTTTCTATCAGTTGTCCAAGGTCACTCCTCAGTGGTTTCTGCCAGTGGCCAAGGTCACTGTTTGCGACATTTGACCAATGTCTCTGTTCAATTGTTTCCAGCTTCGGACCAAAGCCACTGATTTGTGGTTTCCCACATCAGACCAATGTCACTGAGCATTGTGGTTAATACATTAGACCAAGGATACTGACACACTGTTAGACATCAGACCAATGTCACTGAGCGTTGAGGTTTATACAATGGACCAAAGATACTGACACACTGTTAGACATCAGACCAGTGTCACTGAGCGTTGAGGTTTATACATTAGACCAAGGATACTGACACACTGTTAGACATCAGACCAGTGTCACTGAGCGTTGAGGTTTATACAATGGACCAAGGATACTGATGCACTGTTAGACATCAGACCAGTGTCACTGAGCGTTGAGGTTTATACAATGGACCAAGGATACTGATGCACTGTTAGACATCAGACCAGTGTCACTGAGCGTTGAGGTTTATACAATGGACCAAGGATACTGACACACTGTTAGACATCAGACCAGTGTCACTGAGCGTTGAGGTTTATACAATGGACCAAGGATACTGACACACTGTTAGACATCAGACCAGTGTCACTGAGCGTTGAGGTTTATACAATGGACCAAGGATACTGATGCACTGTTAGACATCAGACCAATGTCACTGAGCATTGAGGTTTATACATTGGACCAAAGATACTGACACACTGTTAGACATCAGACCAATGTCACTGAGCGTTGAGGTTTATACATTGGACCAAAGATACTAACACACTGTTAGACATCAGACCAGTGTCACTGAGCATTGAGGTTTATACATTGGACCAAGGATACTGACACACTGTTAGACATCAGACCAATGTCACTGAGCATTGAGGTTTATACAATGGACCAAAGATACTAACACACTGTTAGACATCAGACCAGTGTCACTGAGCATTGAGGTTTATACATTGGACCAAGGTCACTATCAGTATACATCGGATCAAGGCCACTTGCATATGATTTTCAACATTGTACCAAGTTTTTGACATGGCAGTGGTTCATGGCGGTTGACCATTCAAACCACTTGGCATTGAGTGGTCAATATGAAACTATTTGTATATTATACAGTTATAATTGGCCCCCTAGTGTTTGTGAATTGTCTAATGTTTGGACTTCAGTATTTGCCAGATACATAAGCCACACTGCCTACATACAAACTGTATGACTCTGACATATATACACAAATCCTTGTTTATAAATCACTTTCTTGAATATTAATATAAGATTTAATCATTCAGAGTAAGGGCTTGTTCAATTTGTTGAAGACCACTTGTAGAGTCTGTGTAAATTCTGTATGACGTTGGAATTCTGTATGAGATGAACTTACTGTTTCTGTGCTTGAATGAAATGCTGGGGAAGTTAAGTCTACGAGATTTTCTGTGATTTAGTTATTGAAACAATCAATGCTAGCGAAGTTTAAAGATTTGTTGCACATTTTTTCCTGATTTTTTTCCCTGAATAATGATTTTTGGATAAATAAGTGTTGGTTTAAAAGATTTTTCTGTTCAAATATAAAATATATGATAACAAAGTTCACAAGGATTATAAGTTTTACTAGCCTTCTGTTTGTTACTAAGTTTGGTTTTGTCATAGTGTCTCACATTTGTCGAAACTGGTCATGCTGTATATTTATAACATCTCATTTCAATAAAAGTCAAATACCAATTTGGTTACTCTATTTGTTGAAAAATATATTCATTTGGGTACTTCTTAGGCTAGTACTTGTCAATTAAATTATCATTTGTATAATTTAATTTAAACTGAAGTGAATGTCAGATGTTTCCATTTAATGATTGATTTTGATAAAATAGTTGTCTTTACATAAAAGTATTTTGTATACAGTAAAAGAAATACCGAAGCTGATATTTGACTTTTTTGCAAGATGTTTTGAATTTCGAAGTCTTAGAGTATAATTGTATTGGTGCATTGTGGTTCTCGCCTACCCGCTGTTTAATAGAATTGGTGACTTTATTGATTTGATTGTGAGAAAATTTTCGTCCAGTTTATCTGGTAATAATTGAAATTTGGTTATGTATGGTTTAGCATTCATGTGATATGGCAAGTACTAATTTGAATGGTGTGGTCACTCTGTGATAACCTGGTCTAAATGGAATACCTCTCAATGCTATCTATACTGAAACCTGTGCCACCATTTCATAGGAATATTGTTAACCATGTTTGATGTGACATTATCATAGACTTGTTGAAATTATTGTCTGGCTTTGTGTTTTCTGATAACTTTGATAAACCTTCAATCATTCCATTTATTACCTGGATTTAGGGGGGTTTATCTACAGGGGTTGAATTGTCAATTAATTTTACAAGGAAATGCCTTTTTGAATGTATCTAAAGCCGCTGAGGATTTGCGTGCAAAGATCTATACTGCTCGTTAAGCTGGAGTATTTTAGGAAAGCTCTAAATTTTTCTTTGGGATTCGTCTTCTTTGGACTTGTCCTTTAATGCTTGTATTTTACCGAACAATGTTGGTTGATTTTATTTTGTGTCGGATGAATCATCACTGTATATCTTTCTAAATACAGCTGTTCTCCGGCATTAAAGGCGCAAAATATTAGGACAAAATATGCTTGAATTTTGAACGGATTTGATGGACTTATGGTGTTCAAACCTAAAACAAATAATGATAAATCAGTCGAACGATTGGGTCGGCTGGCAAATTAATTGACAGTGTGATGAAATTTAGGATATATGGAGTAGGACATTTTTACGGGTAGATGGTTATATATAGTATCTACGTACTCTTGTTTGTGTCTTAATGAACGAACATAATGTCTGTGAAAAGTGTAGAACTGAGATATAGTGGGGTGTGTCAAGACAACTTAAACTTGGAATATAGTCCGGTGTGTCAAGAAAATGAAAGGGTTCAAACCTTGGGGTATAGTCCGGTGTGCCAAGAAAATGAAACCTTGGGATATAGTCGGACAAATTGTGAAGAAAATGTGAACTTGGGATATAGTAGTAAATGTGAAGACAGCAATATGGTATCTAGTGGAGAATATATGTATTTATTACAACATCTAGATCTTTATGTTGATCTATATATCTGGAAAAACAGAGCATTCAGAAAGGTAGGTATTTATCCACTCATTCCATACCAACAGAATATGTAATAGAAACTGTCAATGAGTTCTGGCATTTTAATTTTTTTAAAAATGCTGAGCATAGCCTTTATTTGCCAGTCAGCTATCTGCTGAAATATGGCAGGCATATGAGTGTCACCGCCTGGATTTGAACCTGGGTCCCCAGATAAGCCATCAAGCGCACTAACCACTGAGCTACTAAGTATGCTCTTTATGAAATTAAAGTTTGTCTAATTTGTGATGATGAATGTTCATATGGTAGTCCTTTTGAAAATTGATTCTCATGTCGTTGAAGGATATGTAAATATACAATTGAATTATGATACATTAAAATTCTGCCATTTTCTACTTGATACAAATTCATTAATCCAGTAAATTGGTCCTCAAGAGCCCACTGCTGGTCAAGTCTCCTACAGGGTACTTTCATTTGTAGATAACGTTATATTAACACTATGTACCAAACTAAAATTTGATTTCAAACTTTTTTTATTGAAATATTTTTCATGGTCCTTTTTGAGTGGAGTGTAAACACAATAATTCATCTACGTTTAAGTGCTTGGTATTACCTTTGATTCAATCAATAAGTAAGCAAATACTATGATAAATTCTATGTTGACAAATCAACCTGAATATTATCATATTGTTCCTGTACACTACAGTATGTTCAAAGTGAAATGATAACGGCTGTAAACATTAGCTTGTCCATGACTAAACTAAACTATGTTCATCTAGGTTCAACTGTGTAAACCTGAGTTAACTGTAGTCCCCGCTATTTTATCGAATGGGACTATTCCCTCAGTAAGAAACAGTAGATAGTATAGTGCCAATAAAGGCTATAGATGGTATGTATGCTTTTAGTATCAGTATAGTTGGTATATTGAAATATGTAGTATACTTGATTCTTGTGGACCCAATCTTTCCCATGGACCCGAGCCCTAATTGTTTTGCATGCTGGAATGGTACATATCTGAAACTTATGCAAGTTGGCTGGCAGACATATTTCTGTTGCAGCAATTAAGAAATGTACATGAAACACATATGTAATCAATTTTTAATCACTTACAATAACCAACCCTGAAAATCCATTTTGTTAAGTATCAGAAGCCTGAGCTTGTAACAACAGGCTTTGGTTTTTGTCGATAGTTTTGTCAGCAGACCTGTTCACATTTTTCCAAGTTAGTGAATAGAATCTATGATGACCTAACTTTATGTTACAACTGTGTTTCATCAAGAGTTTTCAGCCTTTGGGTTAAATACAGACTGACCAACCAGACAGATCAGGTTGACAAACAAGTTTCTGAATCGACAGGCTTTTGACTGGTATAAGTCTAACGCGATATTCTGCAATGTCAATATAAACAGAAATCACTGACCATTACATCGATTTAGGGAGAGCGGAAGTGTATTTTACCTGCTCACTTCTATTCACCAAGTAAATTGAAATAACGGTAAAGCTTGGCCACATTGAGATGAGCCTGACCTATTGATTAGCATAATTTAACAGTCGATATATTGTCTACGTTTACAACACCGAGTGTATGTTTTCATAATCGGGGAGTATCACGAAGACGCTCAAGATGTAATACAAACACAAATCTGAAATACCGATATTGCACGATTTGCTTGCGGAAATTGATATAATCAAAGCAACAATCTTGTAATATAATCTTGCATAAAGGTCAGGTTCAGGTCACAATAGCCAAGCTATACACATTGTAAAAGATAATCCCTTTTCCAATATCCTTATATGTTGTTGTACCTGATCTGCCTGTTTACTTTAAGTGGCACAGGTCCCAATACCGCGTTAGAGTTATACCTGCGTTATAGCAAATATTTTACAATAACAGCTTTTTGAAAGCAAAATTATTGTATTATAATAAAGCTCAGTAATTTCCGCAGTAAAATCAAGTTGGTTACAAAGCAAACAATAGGGAGAGTGAACTGTGAATGCATAGGTTTATCTCTTAAGGGCTTGACTCCACAAGAAAGTGGTATATGCTGTTTGCTTCGGTAGATAGGATTATATTATCAGAGCCATTTGATGGACGTGATGTCCATGTTGGTACTGTCCTTGTTGGTGCTGTCCGTGTTTTGGACAGTCTGGTGTCTCTAGATAGTTTATAATATGTTGTTAGTGTAAGTAGTATAATGGTATGCTGTCGGCATCAGTATTCTGTTCTATATTGATATAGATGCATGCTACATCTGTTCACTATACAATCTGCTACCTCCGTTC
The DNA here is from genome assembly GCA_963678985.1 of Spisula subtruncata. Classification (NCBI taxonomy): domain Eukaryota; kingdom Metazoa; phylum Mollusca; class Bivalvia; order Venerida; family Mactridae; genus Spisula; species Spisula subtruncata. The sequence continues at coordinate 7,452,188 of OY787660.1, forward strand.
ACTATACAATCATCATCATGCTACAATAATACAATAACAATTGAAACATTTACATACATTGTATTGTCGATTCAAAGATGTCTGTCAAAACCGCCAAAATGTTCTTTTCTGAATAGCTAAATGCGGTAAGTATAACCACAACGCTATAGGACCATTAGAGTTGTTATTATATAAGTGTATTCGGGATGGTAAAATTTAATCCTGAGAAACCTGTAATAATTGACCAGGTTGAATGTTTGTTTACGCGGTTGTGACAGAGATCTTTGAATCAACTATAATACATGACACATGTAACAAAACATGCCACCAACTATTGTGTGAACATTGTTCATTCCTTATACAATCACCATCCTGTCACATTGATCGTACAGTTTTTGTCCTGGTATGAAGTTGAAAATGTCACACTAGCCTCTTACATTTCTATCGCCATTTATGTCTAGTCGAAACATCTTTCAGATACACGCTATTGTAGCCTTTCTTCTTCTTTGATGTGAGTAAAGTCAGAGGTTAAAAATGAAAAATGTCAGTGAATATTTAAATATTCAGAAAAATGATACGAAAGACTGTTATAATTGGTTAAAAATATTCTGAAAAGTGATAAAAAAAGTTGTAATTATTCAAAATATTCAGAAAAATGATATGAAAGTGTTAATTTCTCAAAGCTGGGTTTCATTTATTCAGTATGGACTACATGGATGTTATATATACCACTGTCAGTGTTTGCATATATCGTATTAAATAGTAAAATATAGTAGTTACAGCTAGGAATCTACGGTGGATGGTGTTTGCTAGTGTGTGTAGTTGGTGGTATTGTTTCACATAGTATATAGTACGTTGTTCATTAAATATACTGGATTGTCACATAATAGTACAGTGTACTGTAATGAGGAATAGTTGTATAAGTGATTTGTAGTACCGGTAAAGTGCAGGTTTGTAGTGAGGAACAGATTTAAATATCACCTTCAAATGTGTCTTCTGTCTCAGTATGGTAAATATATATGTAGTTTTTGTCATTGCAGAATGTTCATAGGAAACGTTTAGATTTTGTGATTAGCTATATATATGTTTTATTGATAGGAAGTGACATTAAGAATACAACAGCTTTATATTGAGCTCAATGTGAAATTGTTGTAAGGCATTACTTAATTTCTAATTTCTATATTATCGTTGGAAATTGTTGTTTTCCGTAGGTATGATATTTTGATATTAGACAGTATTGAAATAACTGATTGGCAGTGCACTTGGCATGTGACTGTGTATGTTGATCTCTGGTATGTAGCACTGTATGGCCAGCATGTCATGTCTCCATTGGTCATTTTACCTTCCTAAATCATGCAGTGTGATTGTTTGAACATTTTCTCTGCATGAGTGATCTCCCTTGCATGGTTTGTCCTCATTTTACGACGAATGTTGATTTCACTCACATTATCAAATTTTTTCTTACATCTTCATTATTTTTATTTGCTCATGCCTGAATGAACACAAAGTGATTACTGATCCAGCATTAGCTTTGTCATTGTCAAATGAATTCATCCATTGTCATTTGTCCTCAATTGGCTAGTTTATTCATACTGACCAGCTAGAGGTTCCAGTTTTAACTCCTCAGCTAGAGGTTCCAGTTTTAACTCCTTATGTCACAAATATTTATGAAATGTATAGTTTGATTCTTTATTATATGGGGTCCTTAAAATAAATTAAGCGAAACCCTAATTAAAATGTTGTAGTTTTGAAAATTTGGTTACTCCAAACTTGTAACTTGTGTGAGTGACTCTTATGTATTTGTTCATGATTTTTTAAGAACTCTTTGTAAAAAAGTTGTATGTTTATATGTAGCCGTTGTATTTAAAGTTCCTAATTTGTGCATATTTAACACATGATTACAATTTCAGATGGCTAAATCTTCAGAGATGCAATCTGTGAGTCGTTCCACCCCGCCTCCACCCAGTCCTACCCGTCAAGGAGCGTCGGCCTCTCCTGGTACCAAGTTTGAGGTAAAACATTGTTTGTCATACATTGTATTATATATATATTATATACATTATTAGTCTACTGATTATACTTGAATAATAACAACATAAAGTGGCACAAAATTTGGAACACCTACAGGTAACTATCGTTGAAAACGAAAAACATTTTTTTGAAAATTGATATTTTTCTATATTTTCAAAAAAAATATTTTTCGTTTTCAACGATACAGTTACCTGTGCACCTACCGGGTAATTATATAATACATTAACTAGCTCGTACATATCTTACTGGTAAATTAGCAAAGTTTAATTTGCGTAATTCTCAGTTTTACAACAATGAGATCAAATGCAGTGCGAAAACGATAAATATTAGTTCTTTATATTTATTTGTTACATGAACTATGTAAAAGGTTATTTATGCTCAGACAAATTAGGCAGCGGTGCAGTCTCTCGATCCAGAGTTGCGCTCCCTACGTCTAGGCCGCCGCTCCCCACAAATATTAGAATTCTTCCCATGGCTCGATGTTACAGTCTGCAATTTTAGTATATATCCAAAGTATTTAGCAGTTTTGTGTTTGATTATGTTTCTGGACTGAATTAAATTCACAGGAAATAAATGTTATTGTATGATTACAACAATTTCAATTCACAAACTGATTAAAGTATAATGTGCAATTGTGTATAAGCATCCAAATGGTACCATAGCAACCTAATGCCACACTTCATTTTGGTTTGAGTATTTAATTATATCAAGTATGTTAGAATTATACTGCATACAGTACAGCACAAATAGTTGATTTATTCAAATAATTGAAACATTTTGTAACAATTCTCTCCCATTATTGAATTATTTATTTATTAGAACAATATTGGCTATAAACAAACACTTTTTATAATACACTTTATGTTGTTATGAGTATTGTGTCGTAATAAAAACCTTGTACATTTATATTTAAGTAGTCGCCATTTAGAAATTGCTGGGTTTAATTGCTTATTGGCATGGTGTTTTTATTTTACTCTAATAGTGCTTCATAGATAATTCCAATAGTCTTATTATTCATGTATTGTTTATTTAAGTCATTTTTATTTACTGATTACATTAATTTTGTTGTTCTGTTGCTCTTGTGTTAATATATGCTGTATTAAGGCCACAAAATGCTTGTTTCCGCTACCATCTTTCGAAATAATAGGGTCGTAGGTAGGTAATAATTTTTATTTTTTTTTCAGAAAAAATGCTCTGTTGACCTTTAAAACATCCAGTTTTATGTTAAGAATACTCACAGACACTTCCTTGATAAAGAAATACAGAATTAATCAAAAATCCATGATAGAATTGATCAAATTCAAAGATTTTGATTTTTTTCTCAATGTTGTCCAAAAAAAACACACTAGGGTAGGGGGCAAAAAATAAAGTTGGTAGGAGTAGCGGAAGCAAGCAAGTTTTTTGGCCTAAAGTAATATGTATTTAATATGAGGTGAGGTATTTATCTTGATATGTAATCAATTTATAGTGTCAATTTTATATTGAACTACTGTCTGTTTTGTATATTAATGAAAATCATATGTGCCAAATATTGTTACAAATGATAAAATGAATAATCAATTTACTGGAAATGCAGGAATTTCATGCGGTCAAAATTTCATGAATCTGTTATTCTTAAGCAGTTTTTGTGACTAAATGTTTGCAATTATTAACTTTCTGTTATTTTATACCTGCAAACTTACTGATTTCGCTAATATAGAGAAAATTAAATCCTCTCAAAATGTTCTGATTTAACAGTAAGTGTATCTGGTTTCTAATTAACCCTTTACTCCATAGATTTAATAATGGGAGTCCTGGCTGTGATATTTGGTGCAAATTGTGCATGTATATTGTATGTCATAGTAACAGTAAGAAATAAGTGTCGATCTACTAATAAAAGTGTCATAAAATATTTGAATGTGTAATAAGTAAATGATACAACTAAGTTAGTATAATTGTGATAATTATAGTATTATTGTATAATATTTGTAATGTATGCTTTAGTATGAAAGATGCTATTTTGAATGATGCATACTATGTGATAATGTACTTATATTATCCTACATAAGTAGTTCATATTGATATTCCAGTATTTCCGTGCATTTGGGATGTATTATATATATTTGTATACTCATCTTGTATATTATATGTGTTGACAGCTGGCCTCTGAATCCCCTAACCATGTTAGGCTAACACTTGAATCTCCTGATAGGGAGCAGGTAAGGGGCCACACCTTTCCTATAGCATGTCTCAATCTATCCCTCTGTTGCATGTGTTAGTAGTCTAGTCAAGTCTTGTAAAGGGTACCAGGCCTTATTAGCTCCACTTTTCGAAGCGTTCCGTGTTGGTTAAGTCAATTGTTACGGTCAATTTCTGGAAAACTACAAATCTTACGTCCCTTTGGGGCAACAAGGTTGTATCTATTGTTTCTAGGGCGAATTTTGAGGTATCAACTTGAAGCATAATTTTACTATCAAATTGGAATTAAGCCAAGCGTCCAGTGCCTGTTGGGCATTGGCGGTGTTCTTGCTTAGGATAATGCCAGGTACTGGTCACCGCAATGTTCAGTGTGCATATTATTAAATGTTTATTAAGGAGTGTATAACTGAACTCTACTCAATTTAAAGTTTGGGGCATGTTTTAGTTTGATGCAATTTTATAGTTTGTCAAAATGTGGAACCTTGTGTTTAAGCACACGGGAACTCAAATGTAGGTTATTTCAAGGTTTTAAGTATTTAAAAATTTCAAAAATACTTAGTATCAAAAATGCGCAAAATTATGACCCCCTATTTAAGGCTGACGGAGGGTGATAAACAGTGTACAATTTTCTGCCATACTATAGCCTTTCTCCTAAAACATGTATATACAACTAACAGAATATGATATGCCATATAAACACGAAATATAAGCATCTCTATGCTAAATTACACACCCGTTGCTAAATTTAATGTAATGTGACAGTTATTTAATGACATCAAAGGTTCCCGTATATGATCTCTATGAGTATTTATTAAGGCCTATGCTCCTTACTTTGCTGTGACAAATTGCCTCGTATTCACATTGGCATGTCATATGGCCAGGCTTGCACTTTCACATGCCCTCAAGCCAGTGGTCAGGCCTACACTTCTTCATTCCTTAAAGCCAGTGCTCAGGCCTGCATTTGGCATGAGACCAGCACAGTGAATCTAGACCAATAGGGTCTGTGGGAACACAGTTTGTACATGGTGTGATGTGTGAGCATTTTTGCATGGTTGTTTTATGTTTTATGGTAAGCCTATGATGATTTGATGCACTTGGTATGTGTTCAGTGTTCACCTCAGATCACATAGACTACCTCGCCACAGAGGGCCCCTGGTTACAGAGATCACCTGACTACAGAGGTCACTTTAGTCCAGTTCATCATTGTTGTTTGTTGTGATATATGATATTACTGATATTGGTTGCAAGCTCTCTCAGATTTCTTATCACTTTTTAGCTCGACTATTCGAAGAATATGAGAGCTATTACAGTCACTTGTTCGTCGGCGTCGGCGTCGGCGTCGGCGTTGCATATGGTTAAAGTTTTGCATGCAAAACTTTAACCTTGGTTATATTTCAATAACCAGTGCATATATTGGATTGAAACTTTGCACTGGCTTTCCCTGTCATGTAATCAACCATGTTAGATAACTCTTGCATGAATTTAATGCAAATTATGGCCCTTTTTTACGTTGAAAATTTGGTTAAAGTTTCACATGCAAGTTACTAATAAGGCCATATCTCAAATAGTATCTGTGCTATGGCATTGAAACTAACAACACTTACTAACCATCATAAGGCAATGGTACCGGTCATGGGTAATAGCTCTATTATGATTATTATTTGAGTTATGCCCCTTTTTAACATAGAATTTTCTTGGTTAAAGTTTTGCATGCAAGTATCATTCAGACCATATCTCAGCTACTATCCATGATACTGCATTGAAACTTACAACACTTGTTTACCATCATCAGTCAATGGTATCAGTCAAGGGCAATAACTCTATTATTTTTTTATTTCAGTTATGCCCCTTTTTAACATAGGAGTTTATTGGTTCAAGTTTTACATGCAAGTTCTATTCACGCCATATCTTAGTTACTATTTATGATATTGCATTGAAACTTATAACACTTGTTTATCATCATTAGTCAATGGTACTGGTCAATTGTTATAACTCCATTTTTAGTTTAATTCGAGTTATGCCCCTTTTAACTCAGACTTTCCTAGGTTAAAGTTTTGCATGCAAGTTACATTCAAACCATATCTCACCTACTATCAATGATATTGCATTGAAAAGTTTATCTTTTTAATTGTTTTAAAATTGACTCCTTTAACAAATCATATCTTACTCATATGATTATTTTGTAGAAACTTTGTTATGTCAGTGGATGTATACAATTCCCTTTAAACATACACATTTCTTGAATAGAGTACAGTGCCGCTTGAAGTCTTAAAATCATTTTCACTGACAAATATTTGTTAATAGTCCAGTGTTGAGATAATTGCCATGCCTCAACAACCATTGTACATTAGCTTTCATTGCCATGTAGTCAACTAAGTAGCGTAACTCACGTTTCAATATAATACAAATTTTAAATGGCCTGTTTTGAACTTATATTTTTTCTGACAAATGGCTGCGAATAGTCGAGCGCGCTGTCTAGTGACAGCTCTTGTTTTGCATCATAATGGTTATTATAACCGGTATTGTTTAGTTCTGAATCTCATTAGAGCATCAGATCTTTCGCTATCCTTGGATTGTGAGTTCCATCCAAGTGGACATTGATCACTACTGTAAACCAAGAAATTATTTAGCGCAATTTAATTTAGCGGAATCTGCGAGTGGCAAAAATTTGTTAAATTAAAATAGCCGCAAAAATGGGCAAAGCATTAATATGGACATCTTGGGAGATTTAAAAACGCAAAAAAGTTTAGTAGCCAATATGCCAATGATTGGCAAAACGCGAAAGATGTTATTCGCGACAGTAAATTGGGGTACAGTCCCAGTCATCTTTCAAAAAGTTACTTGGTTTACAGTACTTTGATCACGGCCATCTTGCATATAGGTGCATGTACTGGTGGGTGACCCAGGAAGCACCGGCTAACAGACTGATTCACAATTAAATTATTAGCATTAACTTTGATATATAATAATAGAATAGTATGTTCTACTTTTCATTAGATCTACAACTGGTTGTTGATTTCTGATTGTGTGTTAGTATAATTCTTCAGTTAGTTCTAGAATTAGGAGTCCCAGATAGCATAGATCATTTCAATACTCTGGGGTAATTAGTGGTTGAATCTGGCAACCTTAGTTCAAATCCGGGTGGAGGCACATATACATTTGTATATGCCTGCCACATTTCAGTAGAAATAAAGCAAATAAAGGCTATGCTCGATAAAAGGTATTGTCATATATTATAGTCCTTCTTATATCACTATGACACCAGGTTTGTCCAAATCTTCATCATACGATGACATGTATATTATGGTAGTATAGTATCTTTGTCGTGAATCATGTATATTATGGTAGTATAGTCTCTTTGTTGTGAATCAGTAACAAATATCATTTCATTCTCTACTTCTAGCTTATACTGTTTAGTCCTTAGATAGATTATCAAACATATTACTGTAAATTAACGTTCATAAGTCATACTCGCCCATAAGTCTAATTAAGTGGCTTGCATATAGTATAAAATTATGGTTTTGGTGCAGCATTGAACGTCATGCTGTTTCAATGCTCAATATTTTATTTTAAGTGTTAGGTGTCATTTAAAATCAGTATTTTATATTTACAATGCTATGCACAATTTGACAAAACAAAATGTCGCTATCATTAACAATTGAATAATTTAGCCCCTGATCATGAGGCAGCATAATTTAATGCAAATAATCAGATTATCTGCAGCCTTTGTAGTCTCAAAACAAAAGACTGCTGCAGTGATTGGTAATTTTGCCATGAAGTTGATAGTCCAATTAGGAATGCCAGGTTTCTTATATTTTACTCATAAATACTCAGGGATAATATTTTAGGTCATTTTAATATGTCTTATGGGCGGTGATATACGGTAATCTGAAGATGAAATGAGCAAATAGTGTTACTGTATTAATATGAGATAAAGGTGTGAAGTATGTATTACTCTTCTAGTATCATTATAATATTCTGTAGTCATACTAATGTTGGAGAAATCATATTTAGTCTGTGTGATGTCCTTGGTGTTAACGGGCCCTACTTAACTGTTGCTCTGACTACAGTCTGCTCATTGGCCAGGAGTTGCATTCTGTATTGATCTTTTTTTATTGGAGAATAAGGATAGCCAATCATATCGTCTGTTACTGACCAAGATTTTTATAAGGTATGATCTGATTGGTTGTTCTTATCCTTAAGTGAAGTAAGGCCAATATTGAATACCACTCCAGGTATTCATTCGGATTTAGTTTTTCACAAAATGAAAGGTGGTAGTATGAATTGCAAAATCTGTCTAAATTATGATTGAACTTTGTTTCTTATGGTGTGAAATTTCATTCTCTGTACCCCTGAATTGACTAACAAACTACATATTATTACATACAATAGCCCTAACACTTGTGATCATAGCATATATCTACATTTATATTCAAATTATTGCATGTCATGGACCTAACTTAGTTCTAACTAGACTTTACTGTATTCAACAAGATGATCAGCTGTTACATACTGTTGTATACCACCATTGTTTATACTCCGGTAGCATGAATTGTATAGCATGGTAGGAGTATTGTTAGTATGTAATAGGAAATGTGAGTCTGCACATCTCTCCATATTGTCCTATTGGTTTTAATAATTTATATATTATACTGTAAAATCATTGATATCCGTGGGGGATTTATTTTTGTGGGTTTTGTGAATGATCTCAACCACAAAATTAAATCCCCCGCAAATAATAATAATTTCTATAGTATATAACTATATATGATAAGGTATCTTTGAAATTACATCCCCACAAAATGGTCTTGTACATAAAATCACGAAACTTTGTCGCATTGAAATCAAATGAATTTACTGTATAGTTAAATTAAGTTGATCAGTTTAGTCTGTACGGAGTTACTTCCCTCGGATAATTGTTATGTGCTGTTGCCTTTGAATTATAAATAATTACTATAATTGAAATCTTTACACCTGTCTATTATGTCACTTTAATCATAGGTGTATGCGGTCAGTTTTTACATCTGTCTCTAGATAAATTCACTTGCAGTGGATGATAAGTATATGTATAAAAGCGTTTACATCCAAAGTGTGGTTGAAGTCGGTATAGGAGATAACAGGATGGGTGACTCTTTACATTGTGAAAGTTGTCATGTTAAAAGTGAAGTATATGTCCATACATTCAAGGTCATCCATCTATTCTGCTATATTCCACTCAATGAAGGACTTATTAACTGTATGAAATCGTGGATATATTGCTGCACTGTAATCTGTACTATGACCATATACGGAGAATATATTCAGTGTAGAATTCATCTGTGAATGAATCAGACAGTGGATCTAATTTGGTCAATTTATCATCCATTCACAATTACTGGAACAGATATTGGACTTGTTAAAATTTGGTTAAAGTTTTAATTTGAAGGATATGTAATATTGAGAATGTGAGTTCGTTTTGACATTATTAAAATACATGTAAATTCATGGCACTGTATTCTCATTTGTCATGAAAAATGAAAGTTTCATTAACTTTGTTCGGCCAGTAAAAGTCAGGTACAGGTATATGAAATTACTTAATTTGTTACATTATGAAAGGAATGTCCTCGTTTTGAACAGTTAAATTTACATTTAAACTATACAGTATGATGTATAGTAAATTCTCATGAATTGTTTTGTTAAGTGCAGTCAGCATGTGCAGTTGCCCTATAATGTTTAAATGTACCAGTAAATATTTTGTGTTTCTCTCCATCTTTGTATATACTTGTACCATTATGATATTGAGCATTGTGTAGTTTGTGGGTCTCATTTTTATTCTCGCCATTTGGAGAATTGTGCCCCTGTATTTGGTCATACCAAATTGTCTACCCCTGTATTATGTGTTTACCAATTTCTCTGTCCCTATATTCAGTGTATACCAATTTGTCTGCCCCTGTATTTGGTGTTTTCTAATTTGGTGTATACCAAGTTGCCTGCCCCTGTATTTGGTGTTTACCAAGCTCCCTGCCCCTGTATTTGGTGTTTACCAAGCTCCCTGCCCCTGTATTTGGTGTTTACCAAGTTGCCTGCCCCTGTATTTGGTTTTTACCAAGTTGCCTGCCCCTGTATTTGGTTTTTACCAAGTTGCCTGCCCCTGTATTTGGTGTTTACCAAGCTCCCTGCCCCTGTATTTGGTGTTTACCAAGCTCCCTGCCCCTGTATTTGGTGTTTACCAAGTTGCCTGCCCCTGTATTTGGTTTTTACCAAGTTGCCTGCCCCTGTATTTGGTTTTTACCAAGTTGCCTGCCCCTGTATTTGGTGTTTACCAAGCTCCCTGCCCCTGTATTTGGTGTTTACTAAGTTCTCTACCCCTGTATTCAGTGTATACCAAGTTGCCTGCCCCTGTATTTGTTGATTTCTAGTTTGTCTGTCCCTGTATTTGGTGTATATGGCTTATACCAAATTGTCTGGCCTGCTTTATGTTGTATACCAAATTGTCTGCCCCTTTACGTGGCCTATACCAAATTGTCTGCCCTTGTTTATGTTGTGTACCAATTCGTCTGCCAATGTCTTTGGTGGATCTATACATGTCCTCATTGTACAGAATTATCTCCCCTTTGTGTATGTTACATATATATACTGGACTATCTATCCCAGCTTTTGGTGTATACATAATATCTGTCAATATCAGCCTGTGTTTATAAATCGTCCATCAGGCATGTTGTGTTTGTAATTCTTCAAATACCATGATGCTCCGTGGCAACCATGGAATCTAACCTGGACAACATATGCATTTTCTTCTATCCTCCTATTATCAGCAGTTCAGTACACTCGAGGTTTAGCAAGCTAATATACCAGCCATATCATCATATTTATAGATATATATTTAAACTTTTAATCGTATTACCAAGATCTAGTGACTTACCCCGCCTTCTTTAATACAAATATTGGAATCACTATGCCAACGCATCCTTGCACCATATTTATCTGTTCACTTTCAGAAAATGAAGACATAATAATTCAAAATAAATGGACATTTGAGAAACAGTTTTAATCAAATTTATAAATAAATGTTTCGGAGATCATTTAAAATCTTTCAGTTTTATTGATGTTGGACTCACGTTTATTGCAAAGTTTGGCTTAATATGTATTGAATAACACATTATTTAAAATTCATTGAAATTGGATAAAAAGCCAACATTGTGACAGTGGTGATGTTGGGACATTGTTGCCTAGAACAGGTATATGTCGAGATAGTGAGTTAACATGAGACTTTTTAGTTCACTTGTCTGTAATTTTCTGTGCTTTGGGTCCTTTAAGATGATGTCTGTAATTTTCTGTGATTTGGGTCCTTTAAGATAATGTCTGTAATTTTCTTTGCTTTGGGTCCTTTAAGATGACGTAACAACTGTTAACCTGAGGATAGACTGAGTTTTATTGGACACATAGTGATTTGCATTAAGTATAAAGATGGGATGAGATTGTGAATTGTGATCTTATTTTGGGTTTTACAGGTTTTTTTAGTGTTAAAAAATGAGCTGTTGGAACTTGTGACTATAAATTTTATATAAACTCTTTAAAAGATAAGTTTGTCACTATTATATAGAGTGACTTAGTCTTGCTATGTCTTTATAGGATAATCAAAAAAAAATTCAAATATTATATGTTTAGTGAAATGTTGAGCGTAAATGCGTCATAACTAAAATATCTCTCGGGTAACTTAAGAGTTATCTTAAATTCAGACTCTGATTTGAGCAAAATCTAAATTTGAGATGAGATTTCTACTTGAAATCTTTTGAGAGATCGAGCCTGTTGTATGTGGGTGTCTGACAGCCTCGACCATGCATCATGTGCCACATCAACTTGAAACTAGTGAACTGGATAGCATGACTGTGTAGCTGTGCATGAATAACTACGAGGTTGTGCATGAAATATGATTTACTGTGGAGTTGTTGCCCTTGAATTATAAGAAATGGATATTTTTAATTAATTAATAGTTCAGACTTGTATTTTACATTACTGAAGATTGATCAAATATGGCATAGATTATTCCTGAAAAGTGTCAATTTGTAACTGGATTTTCATTTCTATATTTGTAATATATCAGTAAAACTTAGGCCTGACTCGCTTGGTTATGGCTTAATTAATGTCTTGTAAGGGCACCTCTCTTGGCTATTACGAGGCATAATTATTGTTTTACAAACTTGTAGATTATTATATTGAAAAAATTATGTCAATATCACATTCAATGGATATTACCCGTACTTATATCTGCCAATTCACTTAAACTCACATAAATTCTAGTAATCAGGGGAGCATTAAGGGCCAAAATTGGCCCTCTTGCGCTTCTGAGTCAGTATCCCATTGTCTTAATGTTATGGTATATTGTTGTACTTCTGTTAACGCCTCCATCATCTGACCTTTAATACAAACCTACCTGAATTATATGTTAATTCACCAACAAGACCAGCAAGTTAATTTGTATGTGAAAACATGAAGGATGCGTTTTTCTGCATTAAATGCTGACTTTAATGTTAGATGGTTGGTGTTTTTGTGAGTCATATTGGTATATTATATATATTACAGGATCTGATGTACATGAAGAAAGGCTGGCTAATCAAGATGGGATCCTCTGAAAAGGTATGTTTGTAAAATCTTTAAATTTTCTGTTAAAATTCTTTCAGAATATTGAAATATTGGAATGTTTTGATAAAATTTGGTAAAATATTGGAATGTTTTGATAAAATTTGGTAAAATATTGGAATTTTTTGGGTAAATTTCTGATGATGTCAAAATATTGGATGTTTTATTAAAATTTTCAGGATGTCAAAATATTGGATGTTTTGGTAACATTCTGAGAATTTCAAATTTTGGATATTTTTCGTAAAATTCTGAGAATATCAACATTAATGATGAAATTAGGTTCTATGATAAAGCTCTCAAGTAAATTTTTTTACAAAACCAGAGTCTACAGTATGGACATTGAACGCCAGTTTACAATTGAGCTCTTAGTGGGTGGGACCTCTTATCATCTTAAAAATTACAACTTGGTCTTAATATTTTTAACATATTCATTAAATATAGTAACCGTAATAGTATTGCATTTATTTTACACATTGAATATAACGCGCAATAATATGTTCTTACATATCATGTAGTGACCAATAATATATTATTACAGATCTTGCTTAGTCTCGATAATTTCCTTAATGTTGATGATATACTGATGGTTTGTATATTACATTTATACCCGCCAATGTTGTATAATACTCTGTACAGTTCTCATTATGCCCCTATGTATACTTTCCAAGTACCAGTCTAGAACCAGTATGAAGGATTAAGCCTTTCCTAGCACTGAATAGTAGAATTATCAAATTGAAAAACATTAAATTTTTATCTTGGGCCTAAAATGAAAGTGTTTGTTTTCCCTCCCGCTACTTAGCTGTCAAACTATTATTCAACTTGTAATTACCCCCCCCCATGGCCACCTGATCGAGAAATCAGAAGAAAAAAAGTTGGGCCAAAATTATCAAAAGTAATTAAGCACATGTATCATACTTCAGCATAAAAATTGTTATACCTATCCGCACGACTTCAAATGATAATTGGGTCACTTGAAGAAAAACAAGAAAAAAAAAACAACAATATTTTATTTTAGGCCCAAAAGATTTGTTATTATCTTATCAAGTATGACCTGAATCTGGTCTATTAATAGTTTGACTGAAAGTTACATAAATTATGTTTTAATATGACATTAAATGCATTAAATGTCGGTATTTCAACTTTCTAGATTTTGCAATTTATGCACTATTCTGTCCTTTCCTGTTGTATTCATCCAGCTTAATTAATGTGCAGCTTTACAGTTATTATGTACTCAGACTTTGTTCAGTATTACCACAAGTGCACAAAAGTCATGCAAAACCATATTGTCTTACTTTTTAAAATGTTAAATATTTTTTAAAACAGTGACATGAATTTTAACAAATATTGAACCAAGTTTGAAACAGAGTTTTGGTAAAAGGATGTGTGTGGGTTTTTTTTTTAATGAGACCAGAAATAGACTTGCATCTTATTTTAAGGATTGGACTTACGGTAAATGCCTAAGTAGGACCCCAGAATTGAGTATTTGCTTGTCACCCGAGCATTACAGGTCAAAATACTGGTTTGGGAAGGTTATATTCTTGGCTAAATGCAGAAGTGTGGAGAAGCTTATCAGTTGCTTGTCATATGTGGAGCATTTAGTTATTATTGGTCGAGAATTACTTTCCCGGAATCATTTCACTGAAATATTTTTGAAATATAACAAGCTTTATTCATATTTTATTCCCCCGTTTCGAAAGATTCGGGGATACATTATTTTTTCCTGTTTATCTGTCGGTACGTCTGTCTGTCTGTTTGTCCAATGACTTTAACCTTGCCCATTAAATGAAAACATTTTGGCCTAGGTTCTTCAAACCTCATTATGTACTGTACATGCATCTCATTGAGACCCACAACCTCCACCTGTTTTAATGTCACTAGGTCAAAGGTCAAGGTCACCAGGGGGCATAAGTGTTTATGGAACACATCTTCTTTATTCAAAGAAAGGTTTGTGCTGTTTCATTGAGTTGACTGTATAAATATGTATGATACTTACAGGATTGGAAGAAGCACTGGTTCGTACTGACAGGAAACTCACTCCGCTATTATAAGGATGCTAAAGCTGAAGAAACAAACAACCTGGACGGTAGAATTGATCTGTCAAGTTGTTACGAGATCTCCGAGGTTCAGATACAGAGAAACTATGGTTTCAAGATCAAGGTAACGGCTTGTATTTGTCACTGTGTACTATAGCTGGGGGTTATATAATACCTCATACATACATTCACTCACTCATTCTGCTCTATTCTTATACCAACCCCCCTCTTTGATGAAGGGGTGTAATGCTTTGTATTTGTTTGTCCGTCGGACAGTCTGTCGGTCCGCCAGTCGAAATGGTTTCATACCAATAGCTCAATCCAGAACAGTTTGGCTTAAGGAAATTCAAAGGAAAGTTGATGACCCTAGAAACCCTATTGATTTCAAGGTCAGTAGGTTGAAGGTCAAGGTCACAGCTACTTTTTACAGAAATCATAAAATTATGTTTTGTCTGTGATGGGGGCATACATGTTTTACAAACCTCTCTTATCAGTAAGTTATCATTATTGTTCTTACAATTAAAGCTTTAATTATTTTACTGACAAAGACTGACAAAGTTAATGTTGCTTTGGATACATAATAATTGGGGCTGTTATTATTTTGATCCCTGGTTAAGGTTCCAATGTATTTGCTTCCCCAATGTGCTTATTTAATACTTTCATCAACAGAAGGCAAGTTCTCAAATTGAATCTTTAATGATATATTGTACCAAAGGTATAAGTTTATTAGATGATATAATTCTTTAATATGTGGACATAATTTATTCAAATATTCATGACACAAGATATTCACTGTATTATCAGTAACTGAATATTTAGTTGTAAATTACGGGTGTTTTCATGGATTATTTTAAAATTTACAATATTGACTAATTATTATGCATTAAATACAATGGGGTTCATCTACTTTGTGTATTTAGGGTCAATTAGATCCAATATTGTTGGAAGGGTATTTAGTTTCAAAGCGCTAAAATGCAGGCCTTTTTCTGGCCTTTTTGGGAAAAAGGCCTCTGCCCAATTTGGGAATTTTGTGTCGCGGATTCTTACAAATTGGGAAAAAAATAAGCGGTTAAATGGCAAAATTGGGATTTTATTCCTTTTAAAATATCTTAAAACCATGGATATATATCCATTTTTATTGGAGGATGGTTAGACGCCGTACCGTTCCGTACTGAACCGGAGCAGTCAATGCATAGTACAGACCGTACTGTGACCAAACAAACTCGATATACTGTCCAATAGGCTACAATGGTAAATCCAAAATAAATTAGATATTTGGTATACCATGTTATATTTAGTAATAAACATTTTTCGCTCTGGAGTAAAAAAAAAAAAAAAAAAAATTTTTTTTTTCAATTGGGATTTTTTCACCAATTGGGATTTTTTTTCACCAATTGGGAATGGAATTTGAGGCCGAAATTCGGCCCCACACAATACCAAGAAAAAGGTCTGAAATGCTAGAAATTTGAATATTTTGTTAGACATCAAAAACCGTCAAAGTAATGTGCCTATGTAATGAAGCATTAAATTAATGCTATGCTCTAAAGACTTGAATTCTGAATCAGAAGTACAATTCCAAAAGCCATGTGGTATTTATAATTTATGAACCCTCATACTATTGTGTAATACAGCAACAATAAGAAATGCTTGCTATCTTATAATGATGAAAGTTAATGTTTCTGTTCAGTTAATCATCATACTCAACATGGGTGCATGTACTCACTGCATTATGTACCAGTCAATTGAAACCACAGCCCTATAACCCTGGGGATAGGCGGGGCAGCTGTCCCGTATATGGTTTTGAGGGGAAGGTCTCTGTGTGTCTCTTTGGTTGCCCCCCCCCCCCCTTAACTCTGGCAATGGGCGGGGAAACTCACATGTATTTATCTTTCCAATGTCCCCATCACAGTGCAGGGCTTTTGTTTCGCGCCATATTAACTGAGAAATAAAATATAGCTGTAACTATTTTACTAGATAAGGGCGGGGGCAATTTGTGGGGCTTTTACCTTCTGTATGGTCCTTGGGAGGGGGGAGAATTTTGCCAGGTGTTTGAATAAGCAAAAGTAAAAATTGCTGTGGTTCCCTGGCTTAGGGCATGGTTTCAACTGACTGGTATATTACAACACCATCTCTCTATGTTCCTTGTTAACAGAGCAACGATACCATGCATGTACATGTGTCACCTTCAATGTGCAGCATCATATACATATATCTTCTACATAATCATCATTAATATTTTATGTTGTTTTATTTCATTTATACATTGCCACCAAACTATGCATCACTCACTGTAATTGCAGACTAGAAATGGCGAGTATATTCTCTCCGCAATGACCTCTGGTATCCGTAGCAACTGGATGAAGGCAATACGTCTATGTATGGACCTGCAGAATAGCAATAAGAATAAGGAGACCAAACCGTCGCCAGATTCGGGAAGTTCGGTGACGCGGACGAACGACGACATGGACATTGATTCCTCCTCTTCGTCCTCCTCTCGCACGAGTGACAATACGAGAGGCGGCGATAAAAAGAAGTTTTCTGCAAACAAAAGAAGACATTATTCGGATGTGAATCCGGGCAATATAAGTAAAATGTTCTCTATAAAGGGGTTGACATTAGATTCATCCAAGTCACTATCACAATCTGTTTCGAGTCATTCATCAGGCTCATCATTATCATCATCATCGAAAGAACCGTCGGTAGAAAAGGAAGTGAAAGCGGAGAGTTCTCTCCCCTCTCACATGGATTTAGCAACAGGGTCAAAACATGGTAAATATGATCAGTACTGGTCGGGGGATGGGGAGTCTGGTATTCCATTGCGACGATTTGTAGAGGGAAGTGATAGTCAAGCGACTAATAGTTCATCGTCTACAGATCAGGCAAGCAAGGCAAAGGCTGAAGAAGAGGAGAGAAAGAGGCGTGCCAAATCTCCGAGCGCTAAAATTAAGGAGCGCTCCAGAGCTAAGTCCCCTAAACTCCATTCTCCTCCGCCGGATGAAAATGACAGTAAATTCTCATTCAGGTCACCGCCGACACAGGATACGGAGAAGATGTCCGTCAGTTCAGATGATATAGACTATATGGAATCTATAGACATAGATGTATGTATTATTAACTTTTCTGTTTGAATGAAGTTTACTGTAGTTTGTTTACTTTGAGTTAAGCTTGTATTACGGAAAGCACACACTAAGCATGTTACTATTCTGAGGCATGATACTACTAGTTCTAGCATATACTGACTGTAAATCTATCCAAATATAAATAATCAATTATCTCATTTTTTAAAAGAAGTTGAATATGTTCAGTTAAAAACAGTTCAGTGAAGAAGTAAAAAGATTAATTCAGTATAGTCAACATAAGGCTTGTTTCAATTAATGCCTTGGTCCCACTGATTATATTTTGCCTTGGCGATGTACTCCTGATTTGATAAATATGCTTCAGATGGCATCGGGGGGGGGGGGGGAAAGGGTCCTCAAGGGCTATGGAAAGCTTCGGGGTAATCATTAGAAAATTGTGATATCCCTGTTCCCAATGCCTTCCCGAAGCTAATTTATTTAAATCGGGAGTACATTGCCAAGACAAAAAGTGCTCTGCAGGACCAAGGCATAAGGTAAACACTTTGCTAAGTGCATACTTGATTTTGAAAGTTTATGCACAATAAGTGGATTATGGAAATTAAACTGGCTTACAGCTTCCCCATAAGTAATTAATATTTAATTACCCGAAATTGCCTAATGTACATCATGTAGTTTTTGTTTACTTATTGTCAACCGTCAAATTGACAACATAGGAATTTTGGCTGACTTAATAAATTCACTACATCTACAAGTTAGATAATAAAGTTCATTATCAGTGTGGTTTTTATGATGACTGCAATCAATGGAGTAGTCTCATCAACATCAAATGAAACTGTAAAATCAATTAAACATGGTTTTAACTTTTCTATTTCATTCAACACCGTATTCTTCAGTCTGTTCCGATTTACATGTGTTGCTATTGCCGCCTTTATTTGTTTCATTTGATCCTCATTGCTTTTGTTATGATAACTAGTAATTTGTAATATAATCAACATTAATTTGGTGACTGGATTATGAATTTTCTTACCTGCCTCCTCATTGGTGGAAATGTTTGTATCCTAATCTCTGATTGGTTGAATTTATATACTGAATTGATGGAGTACACAAATTGGTTAATTACACTTAATTGGTGAATTACACGAAATGGTGAATAACACTTAATTTGTGAATTTCTCTTAATTGGTGGATTGCACAAATTGGTTTATTTCACTTAATTGGTTGAATACACAAATTGTTGAATTACACTTAATTGGTGGATTACACAAATTGGTTAATTACACCTATTGATAAGCACTTCTTATCTATGGCATACAGGGAGATATGAGAAAACTTGACCGGGAAGGCAGCACTCAACTTAGCCCGTCAAGCACTGAAAACATGAAAACATCACATAACGTGAATACACGACACAATGCATACACGTAACCAAACAAGAAAATGAATAGCCCAAATCCAAACTGCCAAAAAGCTGATTAAAAGCTGATAAGTCCAAAGTTTAAAAAAAATATGCCAAAATTGGTGACCAAATTGATCAAATAAAGTTTAACATGACTTATTTTACGTTGCAGGAAAATTTGGATGCAGACGACAATCTTCCGTCAGGTGTGTCGTCTGCTGGGAAAGATATTATGGTGGACCTTCTGGAAAATGAGGTGAGTGTTAGTCATTGTTAAATCACTTTGCTGTATTTCAAACCCAAATCCAATGATGGAATGTTAGATAAAACTGTGCCCTGGTGTTTATCTACAAATAAGTTAACAATGTATAAAGGGAGGCTACTACAGTGTATTACTGGATAAATGAACTACATGTTTAATAATGAAGTCCACCTTGATTGTACAGTAGATGTGGTTAGATCACTCATTTGTTACCAAACTGTCTGTACTCTTGTTTTACATATTCTATTTATATCTTCTCTCAGTGGCTATAAAAGTGCCATCTTCTGTATGTTACTGTGTCCATGTTGAAATACTGGGCTGGACATTTTTTATTTTTCAATGGCATTGCCTATGGTCATATCCAATATATATACCAAAAAAATAAATAAGAAATGATATATTAGTCATTGTTAG
Organism: Spisula subtruncata; assembly: GCA_963678985.1. Classification (NCBI taxonomy): domain Eukaryota; kingdom Metazoa; phylum Mollusca; class Bivalvia; order Venerida; family Mactridae; genus Spisula; species Spisula subtruncata. Next base: position 7,472,177 of record OY787660.1, read on the forward strand.
GTCCTTTTTGAAGAGCAAATTGTTTCTGGCTGTTAATAAATTCCAGTAAAACTAGTTTGGTCAACTGACAGGCAGGCTGTGATTGGTTAAAAAATTATAAAAAAAATTGTCCTAAACATGATAAAAAATATACTTGGTGACATTCAAGTTATCCACAAGTCATTTTACAACTGGAACATTTTGAGGACAGTAATTTCATTCATAACTTTACATTAAACTTTATTACAACTGTTTATGATACCTTAAAGATCATTTTACTGACTGATATTTGCTTCCTAACTTAAACACTATGACATAGTTGTGTTTGATGTGTCATACTGGGGCATCATTAAAGTGATGCTATAAAATATTTTATGTCGCATTTTTTGTCTAGAGTTGTTTGCAATATTACTCTGACTTAAACACAAAAGATGTATGTGTAGTGTTCATGAGTTGTTATAAATGGAAATTTATATATAAGTATGGCGGTATATATTTATTTATATAATGTGTGTCACTATTTTGATAGTGTTCTAGGACTTGGTTCATTTTAATAACCATGTAGAGTTCAAGTTGTTTTTCAAGACCGCCTGTGGAAACATATATAAAGGTGGTCTTTGTTGACAGGTCTTCCCTTGTTATAAAGCATGGTCTTGATGGAACATAAGATATGTGGTCTTTGAAGACAAATAGGTGTTATGATATTCTTCGTTGGCTGGTGGTCTTTTTAGCTCACCTGTCACAAAGTGACAAGGTGAGCTTTTGTGATCGCTCTTCGTCCGTCGTCCGTCCGTCGTCCGTTCACAATTGCTTGTGAACACACTAGAGGTCACAAATTTAGCCTGATCATTATGAAACTTGATCACAATGATCATCTCCATAAAATCTAGGTCATGTTCGATATTGGGTCATCTGGGGTCAAAAACTAGGTCACTAGGTCAAATCAAAGGAAAACCTTGTGAACACATTAGAGGTCACAATTTTTTACTAATCTTTATGAAAATTGATCACAATGATCATCTCTATAAAATCTAGGTCAAGTTCGATATTGGGTCATCTGGGTTCAAAAACTAGGTCACAAGGCCAAATCATTGAAAAGGCTTGTGAACACACTAGAGGTCACAATTTGAGACTAATCTTTATGAAAATTGATCACAATGATCATCTCTATAAAATCTACGTCAAGTTCGATATTGGGTCATCCGGGGTCAAAAACTAGGTCACAAGCCTTTGAAGGCCAAATCATTGAAAAAGCTTGTGAACACACTAGAGGTCACAATTTGAGCCTAATCTTTATGAAACTTGATCACACTGATCATCACTATAAAATTTTGGTCAAGTTCGATATTGGGTCATCCGGAGTCAAAAACTAGGTCACGAGGCCAAATCATTGAAAAAGCTTGTGAACACACTAGAGGTCACAATTTTGACTCTATCTTTATGAAACTTGGTCACAATGTTAATCTCTATAAAATCTAGGTCAAGTTAGATACTGTGTCATTTGGGCCAAAATCTAGGTCACTAGGCCAAACAGGTGAGCGACCCAGGGCCCTTTGGACCCTCTTGTTACAAGGTTTTGGTGTAGTGGTCTTAAAAGCTGCAGGATTGACTGTACAGTCCATTTAAAGTTAAATGAGAACGGTTATAAACATAAGTTTGTCAACCAAGTAAATGATGTTTATCTGGTAGTAACTGAACTGTCCTATTCTTAGAGAAAGCTACCTAATTTGTAATACTTATTGAATCGACTGTAGTTGGAAAAAATGTTTTGCATATAAACAAGATAATTTGTGTATTATTGGATCTTTCACTGTTATTTGTAATCTTATATTGTTATGAAAGTCCAAATGTAAAGTATCTCTTTTCTATTTAAGTTAAAATCAGACATGTTTGTGTCAAGGTTCTGAAACTGGAGATACAGGGTGTATGTTTCATTGGTTAGCTCTCAATGGTTAAACAATACAGTTAGATATTTCAAAGTACTGAAATTTGAAAGATTGAATTTTGATATAACCTGTAAGACATTGGGCCAGGGTGGGGGATGGGGTTATACTGTTAACTGGCCTGCATTGAGTACATACTGATGTTTAGGTCATCTGTGGACTACAGACAGTCAGTGTGGTCAGAAAGTGGTCTCATAAGGTAAACTGATCCCAGTGGCAGGTAAACTGATCCCCCCAAAATTGTTTGTGAATGAAACACTGTTCTTTGGAATGAAATCTAAACAAATGAAACTGAGAGATGAGTGTTTGGATGTGTGATATCAGTGACTGTAGTGTATTATAATACATGAGGAGAAAACATTGACACTGCTGTACCATAAACACCTGTGGCGATCTCTATTGTAATAAACAATCTAATGTTTTCATAACTTAGTTAACTAAAAATTTGTAAAAATACACTCTTAACTGTATCTGAAGGAAGTTATAGTATGTCAAGTTTGAAATGTATCTTAGATATAAGATACTGAAATAGCTTCAGTTTAAAGGTGCGACTTCATATAGAGAAGAGTTTGTTCTAGTTTCAAGTGTTTTTGTGGTTGCTGTTGGTTATACTATATGGTTGTTGTAGGAGAGATTATATTCAGTGTAGTATTCTGTTTCAAGATATCATGTGTGTGTAATACTCAGTGGATTTTAAAACAAAAACACGTTTGGTTGTGTGAAATATTCAAAATATTCATTACCATGGATGTATGTATAAAGATGAATGAAGGATACTCCATATAAAATTTTGTTATGCAGGGTAAAGTGGCTTGGATGGTAGTAATTATGTTTGGTTCGGTTACATTAATAAAGATTGATTTTCTGAATTTTGTCATTTACTATAGGTTTATGTCCAATTTCAGGGGTTTCATTTGACCCCTTTGACCCCTAAAAATACTAATAAGTCACATTTTACCTCTCAGGATTTTTGAACAAAAGGGTCATGTTTTCTTCAAATTATTGATTTATTTGATAAAATAGTAAAATTCAGTATAGATTTATAACTGTGACCCTTTAGAATCAGTTGTTGTTGAATTCTGGATTTTGTGGGATATTTTTCACTCACAAGCATTAATCTTATCAGTTTTAAAATTACGTACACCTATGAATAATGATGTGCCATTTAGGAGTTTATAATTAATTATCAATTAAGATTACACAAAATGTCACATACCGGTACTGTAGTCACCTTTTATTGTGTTGCACAATTTTTTGTCCCGTGTGCCACTATCACAGTGAACAGCATGTATTATAATTGTTGATAAATTGATACCAGCGTATTGATAGTGTTGTTTGGGGTTGGTTATCTCAGTAAATATTTTGAGATTTGTAAAACCTTAAATTTTTTATTATTTTTTTGTGTAGGGGTGGGGCGGGGGGCTTAACAGTGTATTATGTAAGTTATAATGGATTTATTCACTGGTTATTTCTAGGTGGAAGCATTAAAGGAAAGATTGGAACATACGCAACAAGAACTTGTCAAATCACATGACTCGAATCGTGACCTTAAAACAAAACTACAGACTGTGGTCCGAGAAAAAGATCCGAGCCAGGTGAGAAATTATTCAAATAATGTTACATATTTGTTGTAGATGCTTGTTGTCATGTTATGTCTGTATCTATAATGAGAAGTTTGGTCATTCTGTAGTTGTGGGTCATTTACATGGATAGAGCACGCTATATAAATACTATCAGCTTTATAAATTAGGCTAGATCCTGTTGTAAGCATTCCAGACCAGGAAAACATAATCTGATTAACATGATTTGGATTACTCTACATGATAACGGCTGCTAATGTCCCTTGGGTTCTTGTCTCAGTCAGGTGTTTTATTGCAAAATCTATAGATTCGTAAGCTCCATGACATTAAATATAAGTTTATTTCAATTCATACTTGACGCATACTCTGTGCATTTCCTGTGGTCTATCAGGTGTTTTTTCCTAACCTTCAATTTGTCGAAACTGTGAAAAAAATAAATATAATTTAAAATATTTTATTCTTGATACAAACTACTGTATTAGTTTCTGCTGTCAGCTGCCTGTCACGTGTTTCTCTCTTAATCTTCAAATTTGTAAGATGCTTAAAATTAAAAATAATTTAAAAACATTCATGTTTTGAATTATACTGAGTGTCTGAAAACTGACATTAACTACACATATATTATAACATGTTTGGCTTCTGTTCTAAACCCAGCATTGTTTGTATGAAATTTATCTTTTGAAAACAGATGAAAAAAATAAATTTTGAAATGTTCAAGTTGATGGCATTCCATGGGTGTTATATTTCCAGGCAACCATTTATTGTAGAACAAAGTGTATGTGTTTAAACATATAATCTAGCTGGATGATTCATTTAAACACGAATGTTACATCAAGAGATTTCTTGTGAAAAAATGTGAACAAAATAACTTCCCATGTGTGTGTTAAGTGTATAGGACCAATCTGTTGCTCGTAACTATGCCGTTTTTTCATTATGGCTGATATTGTTTTATTAGGTGCATTCTTTCGCTTTTAATTGATTAGAAATTGCGGTTAATTGCTTGTAACACATTGTTCAACGTCTTACTAGTCTACTTACTTGCATTTTACTGCATATTTTAGCGTAGTTAATCACATTAAATCTTGCTTGTGGCTTATATACTGCACATGCTGTCATTTAGATTTTGTTACACCTAGTTGACATTGGCTACATAATTATATTATTATAAGCTCTACTGTCTAGTACTGTTTTAGTGCTGTATTGGTACTGTTTTAGTGCTATGTCAGTACTTCTTTAGTGCTGTAATAGTGCTTGTCAGTACTTCTTTAGTACTGTTGTAGTACTGGTTTGTTACTGTCAAGGGCTGTAAGTGTACTGTTATCATGCTGTTTCAGGACTGCTTTAGTACTGTGTTAGTACTGTTATGGTTCAGTTAAGTGCTGTTTTAGGTACTGTTTTAGTTACTGCTTCAGTACTGCTTTAGTGCTGACCGATAATTCTTTTACAATGCTGTCTCATACTTACATTCCTGAATAATTAATCATTGTTCTCAATTATGATACATCTACATTATTGAGTCAAGAGTTATCATACACAAACAATGTTAATCTATTTTTTGTAAATGTTAAGACTCCATGGAGTAAAGGGTTATCATGCACAAACAGTGTTCATTCACTACAGTGATTTATTGTTGAGACAGAAATATTTTACTGCAATCTGATTTCATTAATGAAGAGTGTAAAGTTTGAGCTAATGTTTGTTTGAAGTTAACTTTTCAACCCCTTCATATGGTTCTGTGTTTACAATCTCATGGCTGATTCCATAGCATATTTCATGAGGAGCCATGTTTCACATGTCTTATCAAATTCTGAAGTTTGACTCATGTGATAAATGATTAACTTAGGTCTAGGTCTCTTGGAGCTGTAATATTGGCTGATTTGGCAAGTTTTATGTAACATTTTTCCATGATAAATTTATTAGTTTTATTAGATTATCTTGAAGATATTTTGATTTGTTATAAAGGGGTGTGCAGTGTACTATCAAAACAGCGATATGCACTGGTAAAGCATGGTAACTCATATGTTTGGATACTATGCAATGGATTGTATAAATACCTGTCATAGAAATTTGTTATATTTTAAACTTCATGGCACTTTAATTAAGCTCATTAAGGCATTTTTAGGCAACCTTATTAATAGTAGATTAATTAAACGCTTGACTTTCTTGTGCTAAATTATTACAATGTGTTACAGTTGTTCTAAATCTGTCTGACATTTTAAATAGAAATTATAATAGTTGTACTCACCAGTTCATTTTCATATTAAAATCATTGAAGTTGCCTATTAATATTCAATTAGGGTTGTAGGGGTATGGCCAGGCTGGGGTAGGTGCGCTGGGGTAAGTGCGCTACATGTGTTACTCGGGTTATTTGATCTACTATATATTGAATATTCATTTGATACTAGTTGTCATGCTACGAGATATTTAATGGGGGGGATGTGTTTATGTTACAATATCTACCAAGGTTTATTGTATACATTATTTTGATACCAGATCCTTATTGCCGTTCTAAATCTAAATCCAGTCATTTCTCTCTATCCAACATCATGTACATTGTAAGTGACTATCATGTGACTTATTTCTGTACTTTTATTATTCAAATAAAATATAAAATACTGGGTCATAAATTTGATGGATTTTAAGCTCACCTGAGCATGAGGTGAGTGGTGCATTTAAAACTAGTGTGATCCTCTTGTTTAAAAAACATATAGATCATGGAGTATTACTGATACAGTCGTTTCAAAGTTAAATGATAATGGTTATAAACATATGCTCGTCCGTCAGGTAAACTATGTTATCTGTAAACCCTGCTATCCTTCAAATGGGATAGTAACCTCATTAGTATCTCTTATTGAATTGAAAGTAAATTACTTTAATGATTCATTCATATGTTCCATTTATATCATACTCTCTCTCTTATCAGGGTGGACAAACCAAATGAATGTTTGGCTAAGTCTACAAGTAAAATAAGTAAATAAAAAGTTAAAAACAACCATAAGTATATGTTCAAGCCAAGAATGAGCAATGCCCACTCAACTTAATAGTTTGAAGAAACGGGTAACAGTTTACACCCAAAACCTACTAAACTTCATCTAAGCAGTTGAGCTTAGGATTTTCCGGCAAAAAGTTTGACTTTCTGTTGAAACCAATTATTAAAGTTGCACATTGGTAGTGCTCATTTTCAGCTTGAGCATCAAACATATCTCGTGAAAGTCGTCCAAAAAATAAGATACTTATGTTTGTTTTTAAATTTTTTGTTTACATATTTTTACTTGTAGACTTAGCCAAAAAGTCCCATGGTATGTGCACCCTACTCATGTTATCATAATCATTATCATGCTATATACTATGTTGATCACTATGTAGAGCCATCAGGTATTTGCGGTCATTCTTCGCTATACATGCTTCCCAACTCATCAACATTTGGTTCATTTAAATCACCTGTGGGGGTGGTATTCAATATTGATCTTACTTGACTTAAGAATAAGGACAACCAATCTGATTGCACCATATTAAACTCTTGGTCAGCAACAGTGGATATGATTGGCTATAATCCTTACTCTCCAATTAAATAAGATCAATTTCAAATACGGCCCCCTGATATAGAATAGGAATCCCACCTAGACCCCCCTACCCCCTCCTGTTAACATTTACATACTTGCAGATTAGAAAAAAGAAACTTTGGAACTACAATAAAATTATGGATTTCGATTTGGGTTTCAGAAATGGCTGCAAAGATCCGATTTATGTTGCTGGTATAGTTTGTGTGTTCACAATCTGTAAACATTCTAAAACGGTCAAAACCATACTTAACTCTCCTACAAATCCTTTGTTAGAAAATTGTTATTTTTAGGCTGCATGTTACAGATGGCAATATGGCATGCTCAAAGTTTTGTCAACCATTAGAATCAATGATGTAGAATTCTAGAACTTTAAGCTGACAACTGTTTGATTAAAATATATGTAATTCAGTTGATCAGAATGCAGCAAAACTAATTGAAAATCTCCCTTGTACAAAATGTTATGCTTTTACGAAAAAAAAAAAAAATTAGGGTAGAAAAAAGTTGATTCTTAGGAATTATGCAAAAACCAAAGGGTCGATAAAGTTGGGAAGCATGGCTTAAGTATATAGTACAATTTTTGCTTAACTAATATTTTACAATGATGCATGTGGATTTTTGCTGTATATAATTACAGCTACAGGCTAGCATAGACAGTTCCTATACATCAGCTTTGCCTACACAGTCTGCTGCAGACTCGCAACAGGTAAATACAGTATATAATCTGGCCACGGAATTTCTGTTATATACCCGTATGTAACACGCTATATAACCCACAGGTAACTGTATCATTGAAAACGAAAAAAAACGAAAAAAATATTTTTTTTGAAAATTCATATTTTTCTTATAAAAAAAATAAATTTTCAAAATTTTTTTTTTTTTTTCAACAATACTGTTACCTGTGATATAAACACTTACAACATGCATGTCACGTATAGTTCCAGTTATAATACATTAACATCAGTTCTTCAGTGCAATACTGTTCTATCAATCTATGTATCCGCTATTTCAACAGTCTCTTTTTCTACTTTATGTAAAAGGGATTGGATTCCTTAATAAGATTAGATGAGGAAGTCATGGCGACTCCTTCCTTCTTCTTTAGGTGAAAGGGATAGGAGGCCTTGATAAGAAGGGTTGTGGGAGCCCTGGGGACTCGGTCTCAGTCTTCTTTGGGTGAAAGGGATTGGAGTTCCTTTTAAAAATGGAGGCGGTTGGGTGTTTAAAAGATGCTGGTAAAAAGGATACTGTAAAATCATTAAATTTCGATTGGACAAAATTATTGTTCAATGGGATTTGAAGGGGAACCATGAAATCCACAAAATTTAATCCCCCACGAAAATTAATGATTTTACCGTACTTGAGCATCCAAACTATTGTAGATTACCTATTGGTGGTGGCTTTTAATTCAGTAACTTAAGTTTGACCCGTCCATTTGTCTCAATCTGCAGTCACTATGTCGATGGCTTAGAAAAAGAAGGTCGTAACTACCAAATCAATATATTGACAAAAAAAGAGATAACTGTCTGACATTTACTCTTTCCTTATGGTAAAACAAACTTTAACAACTTCATTTTGGTCAACCTGACAAGTTCAGATTTTTATGAAAATGGGCTCATAAGAAGCGCCTTGTGATGCTTATTCTAAATATGTATGAATCTTAAAAGGTCGTAAGTTGCACTTACGCCCTTCTAATTCTAAGCCATCGATGTGTTTGTCATTCTAAGTTGTAATTGTAGTTCGGTGCCAATGGAGTCAGGGTCACTGTTACTAACATGGCAAATGGTAACTAATGAATAGCGTCAGTGAATGAGGGGAAAGCATACTATATATGTGGTGGATTTGACCCTTATTCAGTCCATAAAGCACAGAGCCTGAATAAGTTAAAGTCACCTACTACAGTACTGCACTGAAACACTGGTAGCAATGATACTGTAGTCTACACAGATATTGAAAATAATACAATATTTCATGATTTTCGGACAATTTATTGAAAAAGATTAATTTGGTTTGAGGCGATGCTGTTCAGTTTTTAGCTCACCTGAGCATGGCCATGCAGAATGATAACACATTTTCTAGCTTTGCTTTGCTGTGAATCTAAATCTATCCAGCGGCTTGCTTGGTGCAAACAATTTTAACATTTTTTCATCAAAACTTACAAATGATACATATTATAGTTAGCACCTAGCAGACCATCATTAGATATGTGTATGATTCTCCTAGTATTAGTTCTGAAAGTATATTGTTGGACAGTTTTCTAGCTAGGAGGTCCGGGCTTGATCCAGTTGCCTAGCCAGGAGGTCTGGGCTTTATCCAGTAACCTAGCTAGGAGGTCCGGCTTGATCCAGTAACCTTGCTTGGAGGTCTGGCTTGATCCAGTAACCTAGCTAGGAGGTCCAGGCTTGATCCAGTAACTTAGCTAGGAGGTCCGGGCTTGATCCGGTAACCTAGCTAGGAGGTCCGGGCTTGATCCGGTAACCTAGCTCAGAGGTCCGGCTTGATCCAGTAACCTAGCTAGGAGGTTCAGGCTTGATCCAGTAACCTAGCTAGGAGGTTCAGGCTTGATCCAGTAACCTAGCTAGGAGGTCCGGGCTTGATCCGGTACCCTAACTAGGAGGTCCGGACTTGATCCAGTAACCTAGCTGGGAGGTCCGGACTTGATCCAGTAACCTAGCTGGGAGGTCCGGGCTTCATCCAGTAATCTAGCTAGGAGGTCCAGGGTTGATCGAGTAGCCTAGCTGGAAGGTCCGGGCTTGATCCAGTAACCTAGCTAGGAGGTTCGGGCTTGATCCAGTAATCTAGCTAGGAGGTCTGGGCTTGATCCAGTAACCTAGCTAGGAGGTCCAGGCTTGATCCAGTAACCTAGCTAGGAGGTTCGGGCTTGATCCAGTAACCTAGCTAGGAGGTCGGGGCTTGATCCAGTAACCTAGCTAGGAGGTCCAGGCTTGATCCAGTAACCTAGCTGGAAGTTCGGGACTTGATCTATGGACATGCCGGACATGTTGTTAGTCAGAGTTCTGTAGGTAGAGAGTTGGACATCGGGTCGTGTTTCCTGGACCTTGCAGGCTCTGTAGGTTTGGACAACACTCATTTCAGTATTCTCTGTGCACTGTAGTAACCATACTAAAGATATGCTTTTCTGCTAATCACATTTTCACTCACATTTTCATCATATTTAATATAACAGACAGGTGACAAGGCATAAATGTATGCTTTTTAAAAAAAATCATATGAAAATATATTTTGTTGGAGCGAATTTTAGACTTCATTTGAATGGTCACAGAATTAGATGATTTGAAACAATGATATGAAGTGATCAATAATGATATACATATTTATGATAATTGTCATCAATCTGTATTCTGTTTCATTCTGTACTTTTCCATTTATCATATTTCTAGTATTCTACTATTAACACTGATTTCACCACACTAGCACTATGTCATTTAGCTCTCCTGAAAAAGCCAGATCTATGATTTTGAATATTATTTATAATCATTTCTATAATATATCCTGTTAGAATAGTGCATGTAGTGGTCAGGATACCAGGATGACAGTGGACACATTGTCGGCCACATTTGAGGTACTAACAACATACCTAACCTTCAACTCATACAACCTTCAACTCAAACAACCCTCAAGTCGTACTCAATACTTGTCAACCTTGAATCAGATTTCCTGGACTTTATCATCAATACCAAATATAGTCATAGAGTATGTGTACCATTACCCCCAAATGGTGTGTAACAGCCTGCCATGTTGAAGTCATGTTTCAATAGTCTCATCGTTCAGTCTTGTTGTGACCCTTTGTTGCTTACACCTGCCATGCTTTGATCTCTTGACATGTAAAATATTGACTTTATAGCAGCTATTTTCTCATTAAAAGAATATCCATGTTACCTGTGATGCCCTTCACTCGTATATTGCTTTGATTTATAATGTTATGGCCTGTCCTGATTTGAACCCCTGTTGCTTAATGATACTCGTACATAATTGGTGCTTCCATGCCCTTTTCGTTAAGGCTTGCCATGCTGTGACCCCATGTTGCTATATAGTTTATATGTTGATGTGACCCTTTGTGTATATAATCTAGTTAACCTTAATTGATCCCTTTAAATTTGTAGAATTTGTGAAAGAAAACCTAAAGGGACACAGTGTCTCCGCTGTGGCTACAAACACTAAGCAAACACTAAGTATCATTAGTTAAGCATCAAATCAAAGCTTTTATAAACGTTTTATTAGCATCTTACTGCAACTATTTTGGGTTCCATGTATTGAAAATGTCTGAATTATGCTTAGTAATGGAAGTTTTGTCCATATATGCCATTCTCTAACTTGCTAACTTGTTTCCTTACTACTCTTCACCCAGGGGTGAACATAGGGCCCGCACTGCTCCTCTTCCCCGCACTGCTCCTCTTCCCCGCACTGCTACTCTTCACCCGGGGGTGAACATAGGGCCCGCACTTCTCCTCTTCCCGCACTGCTCCTCTTCCCCGCACTGCTACTCTTCACCCGGGGGTGAACATAGGGCCCGCACTGCGTCTCTTCCCCGCACTGCTAATCTTCACCCGGGGGTGAACATAGGGCCCGCACTGCTCCTCTTCCCCGCACTGCTACTCTTCACCCGGGGATGAACATAGGGCCCGCACTGCTCCTCTTCCCCGCACTGCTACTCTTCACCCGGGGGTGAACATAGGGCCCGCACTGCTCCTCTTCACCCGGGAGTGAATAAGGGCCCACACTGCTCCTCTTCACCCAGGGGTGAACATAGGGCCTGCACTGCTCCTCTTCCCCGCACTGCTACTCTTCACCCAGGGGTGAACGTAGGGCCCACACTGCTCCTCTTCCCGCACTGCTACTCTTCACCCAGGGGTGAACATAGGGCCTGCACTGCTCGCCATTCCCTAAGGTTAAACTTAAATACTTTGTTGTCCAGCTTTGTCCTAGCAAAAATCGTTTCTCTGCAACATTCACCCTGGGAACTCCACCTTCAAACTTTCCCCCTGGGATTCAATGTCCCCAGAAACTGCACTCTTGTTACATGTGTATCTCACACACAATATAGACCAGCTTCTATTCACAGTCTGTTGACGAACTGCTCATTCAGGCTGCACGATGTCCCCATAGTTTCCCCAATTGTATGGTTTCCCCAATTGTATGGGGACCTTGATTTGTAATATGATACCCAATGTATTAGCCCTGTATTCACCTGACATTGATGAATCACCAGTCTCTCTCTCACACACTGGTCCAAGCTGTTATTGTTGACTAGCTGATCAATATATTGTTTCCCTGGTATCTCACTCTGTTCTCTATTGGGTGCATGCTGCTAAGGTCTGTGTGCACTGCTCTCTTTGTTGTGCTGATACAGAGATGTCAAATATAAAAGAGTTATATTAAATGAATTTATAATTTCACTTGCAAATTGTGAACATATTTGACTACAGGATGTAAGACAGATATAGCTTGCTGTCTAGTGGGATATTTAAATGTATTTTCGGTATCAAGGTAAAATTGCTGGTGTAAGCTGTGTTAAGTTGTGTGATATTCTATCTTAATTCATTGTTTATAGGAATACATAACATTGGAATAAATGTCACAGGTTTAATAATAAGTGTCATACAACCAAGGATATCATACATACAGATTTTTTAAATATTTTTGATCGGAATTTATTGCATAGTTTTATGGTGTTGAACATTTTATGTATAAATATTATGTGACCGTATTTAGTATTATAGCAAGTTGATGGTATAATAATCGGTATGGCCCGTATTGATGTTTCGTTATTTGAACTATAAATATAACATTGTGACTTTCAAAATGACATTGCTGCTGAACATTATTTGTTGGGGCCGTATTATTGTCCTAAAATATTTTATACACAATTTCCTAGTATGTTATACTATTCCTACTCTCTCACATAGGTGACAGATCCAGGTGTTTCAGTTTTATAATACATCAGAGAAATAATGTATCTAAAGTTACAGTATAATCAATATATTGTGAAATTAAAATTAAACTATTTAACTTTTACAGTTAACTTCGGTGAATTAAAGACCACTTCAATTATTTTGAAATTAACTAGATATATTTGCAATTCTAAAGAACCAGTTTTAAATTTACAACAAAATTGGTTGGCTCATGAAGACTGATCATAATTGACTATTAGGTCCTCAAACTTTATCAGGTGGTTGTTTTAGCAGAATATTATACTATCACAGGTTATACTGTAATGTCGTATTTTGGGTTACCTTGAATTGTTATCTTCAATGATGATTGATGAATTTGAATTTTAGCACATTAATATAAATGTTAATATCAGAGTATGCATCGGATGCATCTGGAGTTTGATATAAAGCAAACTGTTTGATATCTCTGTATGTTGGAAGCTACTGCTGTTTAAACAGATAAAGTGACACACCAGAAATCTTCTGTTCTCTGATGGATTTAATACTGCTTTAAGCCACCAATTGATAGTTGCATTGAGCCTTTAATTGAATACTGATTGTTTCCCCACCCGTTAACTACCCCACAATTTTTTTTCTTTAATCAGAAATTTTTTAACCAAATTAATGAATGCCTTTCAATATTTCTGTAATAAACAACATGGGCATTTGAGGCGAAACAAACTATATTTTATTTCAGGCCTTGTTAATTTGATTGTGATGGATTTTGAAGTGCATTAGAATACAAATTGAAAAATTAAAATCTCAGCCTTCTTCAGTGAAACATCTGATTAAAACCAAATTTGCATTTCTTCAAAATTTTCTAAATAAAAAAACCCCTTTCTTCAAGGTGAAAATATAATTTCATATCCTTATGCAAAACTTAAGTTGCATGCAAATTTAGCATTACAAAGTATGGTATTAGAGTTTAGATTAGTAATGTGTAAATTATTATACTTGCAGATAAATGCCATGAAAAGACAACTGAAGGATGCCAAGGATGCTGTGATTCGAAACAAGTCTGAAAACGACCAACTGAAATCAAAGTTAGATATGTCCACCTCTAAACTTACTGGTACTGAGAAAGCCCTCTCTGAGGCATTGAAGGATGTCAAACAGGAGAAGGATAAATTCTTGAAAGTCTCCACGGAGTATAACAAGAAAGTCCGTAATCTTGAAGGGCAGTTGAAGGAAGTTACTCAAAAAATGGAAAAATATCACGAAAATTCACTCATAAAAGATAAAGAAAATAGAAAACTTGACCTTGATTTAAAACAAACTCAGCAAAAGTTGAGAGACCATGAAAGAGAAGTATTAAAATTAAAAGCTGTTGAACATGAATATAGACAAACGAAAGAAAAAATGGATGAAACTGAAAAAGTTGGATCTAGAATGCGATTGGAATTAAAAGAAAAAGATGAACAAATTAAGAAGTTAGAAATGGAATTTGATGAGCAATATGAAAATTTGATGCAGGATTTCACAAAGGAAAGAGATGCTACTGAACAACATGTGGAAGACCTGAAAGCACAGTTGGTTGATGCACAGAAAAAATCAAACATGTCCGACCAGGTTTCTAGTGATGTTGCTGAAATGTTGAGAGAGAAAGATGAAATCATAGCACAACTTGAAGAAAAAGTAATTGAAAGTGAAACAAAAATGGTTGAAATGACTGAAGAATTGAAAGCTGATGAAGATGAAATTGCTGATCTTCATCAAAATCTTGAACTTTTCCAAACTGACCAGAATTCTGCAATGGCAAAAATAAAGGAATTAGAAAAATCAGTTCAACATTATCAGAACCAAGGACAGAGAATGGAGAAAGAAAATGCTTCTATAAGAAAACACATGGATGATCTGAGAAAAGAAAATACGGAATTAAGCGATCGTTTAGATTCTGAAAAATCTGATGTTACAAATTTAGTTGAAGATAATGATAGCTTGAAGTCCAATGTGAAAGAACTTGAGCTTGAAGTACACAGTTTACATGAAAAGTTAAATGAAGTTGTTGCGAGTCATGAAAGACATTCAGTATCTTCTGATGGAGCAACATCACAAGAACTACTTCATACATTTGTACTAGCATCAGCTGAAATGAACGATGTATGTGATAATATTGTAAAGATGAGAAAACAATTTGAACCAGTATTAAGTACTCTTAAGGGTGAACAGAAAAGTCAACTAACTGGTATTGCTGAGATGCTTGAATCCCTTGGACAAAAGTGTGAAAGCATTGGTGATGTTCTTAAAGAAGGTGATAGTCAGCCCGAAAGTGAAAAGGTTGTTAGACAAGAGGCTTCACAAGTTGAAAGTAGTAAAACAAATCAAGAAGTTGAAATATTAAAAAAGAAAAATGTTGAAATTCAGACTCAAGCTGACAAATTAAAGAAAGACTTAGCTGATGTTAATAATAAGTTCAAAAGTTTGCAATCTGAAGATACTAAATTAAAGGAAGCTTTACATAGCAATGAAACTAAGCATCAAGGAGTGTTAGAAAATTTGCGTAAGAGAGTTGATGATTTTGTTGTTAAGAATAAAGTTGAAGTACCTAAAACACAAGAGAAGTCGACAAAGAAAACTAAGAAACCAAAAGCTCCTGCATCTCTGTCTGATCAAATTGAAGAACAATTACACGAACTTGAGGAAAAAGTTGGTATGGTTGAAAAGGTCCTGAATACACATGATTTAAGTGTGTCTAGTATTGAAGGTGACAGTCAAACTGAGACTGAAGACAGTGAGGCAGAAACTGAAGACTCTGACGACTATCTTGGTTTAGAAAGTGACGAATCAGATGACATGGAGGAAAGTGAAGATGGCAGCACCGTGGCTGATGAAAGTGAAGGATTACTTGGTAAATTGAAAGAAATGAAGAAACAGTTACAGTCTACTAACAGTAGGATTAAAGAGTTGACAGGAGACATAAGTGATTTTGAGACATCTGACGCAGGTGCTGTAGAAGGTGAATTAAGACAAACTCTTCTGAAATGTGGAGAAAAAGTAGATAACTTAACAGTAAGGTTGTCCGATGGATTGAAAAATGCTAGAACTGAAACACCTCACTTTTCTGACAGTACTTGGGCATTCCAAACATGCGTTGGTAAAATGAAAGATAAGTTGACTGAAGTAAGTGTACTAATGCATGAGCATGATGAACTTAATGCTAAAGAACTGAAAAATGTTCAGGAGAAAGTTGGATACCTTGCTCAGTTTGTAAATGAAGTGGATAAATTAGGAGAAAATGATTGGGATATAGCTGGAAAGATTGCTAAACAGGAGTTGAAATTCCAACATCTTCTCGCGCATAAGGAAAGTGCTGCTAGAAAGAGTACTTTGAAATATGAAGATAGGCTTCAACTTTATGCTGATAAACTAGCCTTTGAAGCTATGGTTCTAGGCCAGATGGGTATTCTTATACAAAGGCAACAAGTCGGTTCAATCTACAAAGATGTGTTACTGAAAGAAATCCATGAAGCCAACTTAGAAATTCTTGACCTTGAACGAAGAATTGATGGTGTTACTAGGGAGATGAACCAGTTTGATCAAGAAAAGGATCTTGTGTCTTCCTATGCTGCTATTCTTGCTGAGAAGATTGTTCTAGAAGGTCAGCTTGCATCTGGAGCTATGGTACAAGACCTTGAGAGTAGTGAAAACTTGGAAGTTTTGTCTGCTTTGAATGTTACCGAGTCACCCGCTGTATTAGCTATGGAAATATTCCTAAGATCACAAGTTGATTCTTCTGTTACTCAGCAGTTGCAAAAATTTGCTGAAAACATGACCTCTGTTACGAACCACATTGTTACTAGGGCGCTTTTACAAGGGGAGATAACACATGCATTACAAATTGTGAAAAAGAAATTCAAACCTGCAAGCCAATCAGAAGATTTATCTAGTCTTATAAAACGTGAAAGACAATTTGCTTTCAGTGAGTTACAAAATCGACGGAAATTAGTTCTTGACTTAATGAATGAAAGTGAACCAATTGTGATGACTACTTTAATACAATTGATAGAATTTTCTCAAGGTCCAAATTCACCTACTTTAGATTCAATATGTGAAAGGATTACTAGTTTTGTGAACAATAAAGTTGAAGAATTAGAGAAAAGTTTACCGTCTGCTGATTCAGACAGAAAAGCTAAGTTCCGACATATTATTTCTCATCTTCGTACTGAACTCACGGACGCTATCTCAATATTCTGCGAGGATCATCAGTGTTATGTTCAAACTGCCTCATCTGATATAAATCCAAATGTACTCAAGTTTTCAGCAGATACATTGTCATGTGATCTAGCAGAAATGATTATTCAGAAATCCATCATTGATGGTACATTTAGTTACATTGAAGGTCTCAATAAAAGTGCTCCTGAAGTGTCAGTTAGTCAAATGATGGAACCAATTTCAGCGGAAGGTCATGGTCTCTCAGATCTTGCAAAAAGTCTCGGACAAATACTTCTTACTGAATCAGCCAACAAGCAAAAGATTGCTGAAGAAGTACGGAAGGTGAACAGTGATGACGTCTCTGGTGCAGCTAAAGCAGTGTCAAACTTAGTCGGAATAATTCCTGATCTTGAGGCTTACCCACAATCCTTTGATGTGTATGCCGCAACCCTCGTACGTGAAGCCATGTTCCAATCTCAACTAACCTACACAACATATAAACTTAAACTTCAGTATCACCGAGAACTCAGAGATATAAAAATGAAAATGGAAGCTGGAGAAAAAGTTCTCCTACCTTCTGAAATCAGCAGAGAAGCTGAAAGTGATATTCAAGCCTCTATGACAACGTTTGAAGAAATTCTCAATACTAAGTACCAAGATGAATGTGCAGTGTTGAATCAGTTAGAAGAAGAAATAGGTAAAGTTAAGACAACGCCAGGTGAAAAGTCTTGTAGCAAATGTAAAACATTTGAATCAAACATGAAAGCATTAGAGAAAACTTTCCAACATGAAGTATCGGTGGCACAAGAGAGACAGAATGTACATATTGATGTGTTAAGACAAGAAGTTAATAATGTGATATTGAGAGTTCAGAAATTCCTTGAAGATAATGAGCGAGAGAAGGAAAGTTTGATATCTGATTATGAGGACAGGATATGTACGTTACAAGATGAGTTTGATCTGATGAGGATTGATCATGAGGAAGAATTAGAACAAGTCAAACAAGACATTATGACTGCTGT
Source organism: Spisula subtruncata (assembly GCA_963678985.1). NCBI lineage: Eukaryota > Metazoa > Mollusca > Bivalvia > Venerida > Mactridae > Spisula > Spisula subtruncata. The sequence continues at coordinate 7,490,361 of OY787660.1, forward strand.
TAGTGCTATCAAAGCAACAGAGGAAGAGACGGAATCTACAAACCTTGATCAAATGAAACATCATAATAAACAGCTAATGATGATGTGCTCACTGTCTAAGGTAATAACACAGGTTTATTTTATTTTATTTCTGATTTACAGGATTTTTTTCAATTTCATTGTGTGGATGAGGGAATTGAAATTGAAACAAGAGATGACCAAATGATTTTATTTGTCCATCCCCTTTCACAGCAGTAAAATATTTTTTAAAAATCCTGCAAACCCAAAGTAAAACTTATTTGGTCTAATGCTTTGTGGTTTTCCAAAAATCAAACAATTTCATTATGAATACATAGATATTTTAGCATAGTTAAAAGTCAGTTGTTCTTGTATTTTCTTTGTATAAATTTACAAATGTTCAGGATTTCATTTTTTCAGAATTCATAGCTTGCACCCATGTATATAGTGCATGTTTTTTACTTCATATATATTTTGTTTTCAAGTTTAGATGAGTTAATTGTTACTTTGAATTATCGGACCGTCTACTTTTGACAGATATGCTATTAAATGTAGTTGGTTAGTTTGACATCATTTTATGTTAGGGGGTGCGATATACTGATAAATGAAGTTCTGTACTCCAATTTCTTTAATAAGGCTATGTCCATACCTAAGAAGATTTAAAAATGGTACCAGAAATTCTCTTGATGTGTAGTTGACCGTTACGGATGGAATCTTTACTAGAGTTATGGTCCTTTGTTACTTTTACTAATACCCCATTGGGGGCACGCATTTCTAGTTTCTATAGATACATATCTAGTTATGTTTATGTACGGCTTGCAGGAATTGTTGACCGAGATTAAGGGTAGTTCAGTGGTAGACCAAGGTGAAGAACTTGTCACTAAGATAGAGAACCAGCTGTCACAGATATTGCAGATAGAATCAGATCCTAGTTATACAATGGTATGTATCTATACACTCAGTATTATAGTATGGAGAATTTGACATGATACTTGACCTTTGGGTAGCAAAATTTTGACATGATCCTTGACCGCTGATGTCTATATTATAAATAATTTATCCCCCCCCCCCCCCCCCCCCCCCCCCCGGTGTTATGTTGTCATAAGCATGGAGTATAGATCTCAAAGAGACTCGGTGTGTGATACAGGCAAAAATCTGAAATACCAATATAATGCTTGATTTGCTTACAGAGGAAATTTATATATTTAAAGCAAGAACCTTATAATATATTAATACATAAAGTTCAGGATCAGGTCAAATTCTCCTGCTATACATCTCTCACTATATTGTATGTCTTCCACAAACAATACTGCAAACCTGTACAAGTGTGACATGCATGGATCCAGTGGGTGGGGGGCTTAAATTCCAGCAAGAATGTGGTTCTCTTATACATTGTATTGTTCACATAAAATTGACAGAGCTCAGATAGAGCCTGAACAGCACAAGTTTGATCCCCGAAGACTCCCTGGATCTGTGCATGTATTGACTTTCATCAGTGAGTAATCTCATTATTTTTATGATGTTTGTTGTTCGTAACTTTATATATCCAACTCAGCACATTTTATTAGCTCACCTGACCACAAAGTGGTCATGGTGAGGTTTTGTCATACCGAGATGTCCGTCGTCCGTCGTGCGGCGTGCGTCGTGCGTCCGTCAACAATTTCTTCAAACGACTTCTCCTCCTAAACCGCTTGGCCAAATTTGATAAAACTTGACAGGAATGTTCCTTAGGTGGACCTCTACCAAAGTTGTTAAAAAATTTCCGGTCTGTCGCATAACTAGGTCACACAGGCTAAAAATAGATTTTCAAAAAGGAAACTTTAAAAATCTTCTTCTCTGAAACCGTAATGCCTAGAGCTTTCATATTTGGTATGTAGCATCACCTTGGGGTTCTCTACAAAGATTGTTCAAATTATGTCCCTGGGGTCAAAATTGGCCCCGCTCCGGGGCCCTTAGTTTTACTTAGAGTTATATAGGGGAAACCTTAAAAAATCTTCTTCTCCGAAACCGCTTGGCCCAGGGCTTTCATATTTGGTATGTAGACTCAGCTAGAGGTCCTCTACAAAGATTGTTCAAATTATGTCCCTAGGGTCAAAATTGGCCCGCCCCGGGGCCCTTAGTTTTACTTAGAGTTATATAGGGGAAACCTTAAAAAATCTTCTTCTCTGAAACCGCTTGGCCCAGGGCTTTCATATTTGGTATGTAGACTCAGCTAGAGGTCCTCTACAAAGATTGTTCAAATTATATCCCTGGGGTCAAAATTGGCCCCGCCCCGGGGCCCTTAGTTTAACATAGAGTTATATAGGGGAAACCTTAAAAAATCTTCTTCTCCGAAACCGCTTGGCCCAGGGCTTTCATATTTGGTATGTAGACTCACCTAGAGGTCCTCTACAAAGATTGTTCAAATTATGCCCCTGGGATCAAAATTGGCCCCGCCCCGGGGGCCCTTAGTTTTACATAGAGTTATATAGGGAAAACCTTAAAAAATCTTCTTCTCCGAAACCGCTTGGCCCAGGGCTTTCATATGTGGTATGTAGACTCAGCTAGAGGTCCTCTACAAAGATTGTTCAAATTATGTCCCTTGGGTCAAAATTGGCCCCACCCTGGGAGTCACCATTTTACTTAGACTTATATAGGGAAAACATAAAAAAATCTTCTTGTCTAAAACTACAATGCCTAAGAGCTTTGATATTTGGTATGTAGCATCATCTAGTGGTCCCCTACCAAGATTGTGCAAATTATGCCCCTGGGGTCAAAATTGGCCCAGCCCCGGGGGTCACCGTTTTACATAGACTTATATAGGGAAAACATATAAAAATCTTCTTGTCTAAAACTACACTGCATAGAGCTTTGATATTTGGTATGTAGCATCATCTAGTGGTCCTCTACCAAGATTTTTCAAATTATGCCCCTGGGGTCAAAATTGGCCCCACTCAGGGGTCACCGTTTTACATAGACTTATATAGGGAAAACATATTAATATCTTCTTGCCTAAAACTACACTGCCTAGAGTTTTGATAATTGGTTATGTAGCATCATCTTGTGGTTTTCTACCAAGATGTTCAAATTATTCCTTTGGGTGAAAATTGTGCAGGGTTTATAATCAGGTGAGCGATATTGGGCCATCATGGCCCTCTTGTTTTAGAAACACATAGTATTACAAGTTGCCATAATTTTGCATAGTTTCCTGTTTATTGTGTATTTGTATTTATGAATTGGTTCAAATTCCTGCTATTATATAAGACTTGCATACTCCTATCCATAGGTAGTTGCCTTGTGTCCGTGCTACCAAGCACCTGCATTGAGTTACCTCTCGTTCAATTAAATATAGAAAACAATGGATTGCCTCCCGTTGAAAGCACCAGGTGTCAACATTGTTTTGATACCACATTTATCTCCAGAAGTATTTTAGTAAGGTTATGTAAATCTGACATGGTATCTGTTGCCTAAGCAAAATGCCATGTAGCACTTTCCACAGGAGGTTATCTATGCCTTCTTTATTTAATTGAAAGGGAAGTAAGTGAATGAAAGCTCTCGGTAGTGCTTTGCTTAGGCAACCGACATCTGATACTGATTAAGCCTTATCACAGACTTCATGGGTGACCCTCATCTGTTGTTTAGATGTATCAAAATGTTTATTTGATTGAAAATTCTAGCTGGTGATTAATGAATGAAGGTCACAGAATATGCTAACATCTCAGACCCAATCTGTCAAACTATATAATGAACCAAGTCTTGTCAGTTATGACCATTGTTTGTAAACCTGGTTTTCTTGGAACTTCCATTTGTCTTCTTACTTATTTATATATTTTTGTAAACATTTTGAAAGGCATGCTTTTATATTAATGCTGTATTTATGTAAATTTATCTTAATTATGCAAGTTTGATTGTTTTGTTGTGAAATATTTCATATTTTCATGATTTGTTGTGGGTTGTATATTTATGTTGGCCACTTTGTTACACAGTATTGGGGGTCGGTACGTATAGTGTCTCACCCACCTCCAGTGTTGGGTTGTGCCCCACCTTTGTGCTATTATGTTTATTTTTGCTTTGCATGTTGTAACTATTTTTGTTGTTTGCTTGGATTTCAGGATATATGCGTCTCTCTCCCGTCCCCTATTTCTCCTGGTTCACCTCAGTGTGTTGTTGAACCCCCTAAATTGGATAGATCTCTCAGTGCTGAAAGATCAGATGAGGTGAGTTCAATATGTGATGATTACATGTACCTTGACAAGATCCAGGTTTGATTCATGCCTTTCATAAACAATTGATAACAATGCTTATATTCCTCTACATGTTAACATGTTGTAATCTGCTGAATGTAGATTAAAGGACTACCTCAACATAAAGACCACAATTTTCAGGTCCATTTTATCTGGTTTGTTTTACATTTAGCTTCAACATTAAGATCAACTCAATAATGAGATCAGTTTTCAAGGATCCTGTGGGTGGTCTTGACTATTTACATTTTACTGTATCAAGGGCTCAGTGCAAAAACTATGGTGCATGCCTCTGTTAATTGATGTAGTTATCATAGTTTTGCACTGAGCCCTTGATATTAAAATATAGTTCATTTCCAAATCTGTTACCTGTATAATGATTGCGAATTGGATTGGACTTGCTGTGTGAAGGAAGGTCAATAACTCGTCCTGCTTACTTTTGGAGTTATTTCCCTTGATAACATTTTATTTTAAGGAGTATGACTCACTACAATATTGCATGAATTATGTTGAAACTTTCCTAAGTAAGTGACTTTCATACCCCCATCTAACAAAAATTCACAATCTTACCTAAGTCTCTGCTCAAATATTGTCACTTATCCTTGAGATTTAATCAATCTAGGCTGAACATCTTATAATGGAAAATTATCCCAGAGTTTGTTACGAAACACTTTGTGAGCTTTATGCCTTGAATTTGTCTCTTCTCTCAGATTTAAGCAAAATCTCAACTGTTTGAGCTGAGATTTCAATGTGAGATTTTGGACTTGTTATTTAAGTGTTATTATTGACCCTGTAAGCATTGCAGTATTTGTCCCCATAGTTGGTTTAATATATAATTTAGTTAAATTACACATATCTAATCGAAACAGTTTATTCATTATAGAATCTATATTTTAAATCAAAGCATGTAACATAATCTATCATCAGCATCAAAAGTTTTGTTGGATTTATTTAAAAAAACAACGTAAAACTTTGCTGGACTATCTGATTTGTTGATTATGTTTGCTATGTTGTGTAATATTTATTTTCATTCTTTATAAATGTTTTGCATGTTTCTTTAAGTAACAAAATCTTTCATTAGAGCTGAAATCATAAACATTTCATGACTGCAAAAAAGAAATTGTCTTGATGAAAAATTTACTTTACGGGTCATGCTTTGTTGACATAAAAATGGGGAAAATTGGTATTATTGAAAAAATTTAGTCTAGTTAGATCAAACATAAGAGTCAGCAAATATAATGTTTCATATTTTGAATTCAGGACTGCTATATAGTTTATGTATAATTATCAGGGGTTCTACAATAATAATTATTTCTGAAATCAGGATTTGCTGCATTAAAATCATATTGTTTCTGCAGAATAACAAGTTTGTTGATGAAAAAATTCAAAGAATTGACAAAGTTTTTGTTTCATAAACAGAATTTTCAGATACTGGATTTATTTGGACTCTACGTATGTATAATATATGTATATATATATATGTATGATATACAGTAAACCCTCGTTAACTCGAGGAGTAATTGGGGCGGGTAAAATGCTCGAGATAAACCAAGTGCTCGAACTAACCAAAGGGCATGTATTGATAATACCAACGGAACTATTTAAAAACTTGCTCAGGATAGGCCGTGTGCGTATTTATGTATGATATATGTGTTTATGATTACAGCATGTAGATAAACTTCTGGAGAGATCTCAACATGAACATGAAATGGAACTATTGAAGAGGGAGAAAGAAGAAGCATTAGCTGATGAAATCAAGGTCACTAAAGCAGGTAGGTACCCTGAAACAAGTCTTTCATTCCTTCTTGCAGGATAATCACTATTTTGTAATTCCTTTGGGTCATCCTGCATTTTTGCAGCAGGGACTTGGACTCAGTGAAGTTATGTTGTGGAGTTGTTATAGTGAGGTTATTGCTTTACATATTTCTGCTCTTGCAAGGTTGTACTGTAGTATTTAATTCAGTCCCTAAAATTACTAATGAACTGTTAAGATGCAGATTTAGAAAATCTCATTGAGGTCTGATCCAAAACTGTTCAACCTTTATTTCGATGCACTTAGAATAAATATGTTTGTGCATACCGCCAATCCTCATTATTACTAGTAAGCAGATGTCGTAAAAGTGTGCAGACTTAACAATTGTAACTTCATCAGGAAGTATAGTTTTATACATTATGCAAACAATAACTTTACCCTACAGTTTGACTCCAAATGTTAACTAAATGTCATCAGCCAGATAGATTGTCTTCTAGAAACTTGTTTTATATGTTGGCATTTGTTGACTTTTGATACCTGTATTGTGAAATGTTAATTCAATTAGTGAACCAGACGGTGTTGATAAAATATGGTTGTTGATTTTTGTTGAAAATACTTTTTGTAAAATGTTAGAGGAAACAAGTTTTTGGGAATTTTATTTCTATCTAATTTGATGATGAACAATAAATGTCCACGATAAACTGGTTAGGTGAATTGGTCGCCATATATAGGCCTAGTCCATTTTTGTTGATAAATTAAATGGTTAGGTGAATTGGTCGCCATATATAGGCCTAGTCCATTTTTGTTGATAAATTAAATGGTTAGGTGAATTGGTCGCCATATTTAGGCCTAGTCCATTTTTGTTGATAAATTAAATGGTTAGGTGAATTGGTCGCCATATATAGGCCTAGTCCATTTTTGATGATAAATTAAATGGTTAGGTGAATTGGTCGCCATATATAGGCCTAGTCCATTTTTGTTGATATATTAAATTTTGTGTGATTATACAGTTACAGTTACTGCACACTTAAGATAAGTAATCCTCCTTAACTAAGCTTGATGATTTACTGTAATTTCCCGGAGTTGGCGAGTAGAAGAAGTTTGCGAAGTTAAGTAGCCTCGAAAGTGTGCAAAACATTTATATGGACGTTGAGGGAGACTTGAAAACATATAAATTTGTAGTCATAAATATGCCGACAATAGGGGGAAAATGCCAAAGTTAGTTAGTATTCATGAATTTTCAAAGTAGATTGGTTTACAGTATTTGATGAATTACATATCCATGGCTTAGAATTAGAAGGTCGTAAGTGCCACTTACGACCTTTTATGATTCATTCATATTTAGAATAAGCATCACAAGGCGCTTCTTATGAGCCCGTTTTCATAAAAATCTGAACTTGTCATGTTGACCAAAATGAAGTTGTAAAAGTTTGTTTTACCATAAGTAAAGAGTAAATGTCAGACAGTTTTTCCGTGTTTTCTCAAAATATCGATTATGGTAGTTACGACCTTCGAATTCTAAGCCATTGATTTGATAAATTACATATGAACATATGTTTATTGTAGCACTGGACACAATGAGACGGGCCTATGAAGAAGAGTTGGAACAAGAGAAAGAGAAATATCGTCATGCATTGAAAACTATGTTCACAGACAACTATGTTGATGATATCAGAAGAAGACATGAGTAAGTAACTTTTTTATGTGTCTGGGGGCCTTATTCACCAACATTGTAAGACTGCAATTCAGAGTTTGTAAGACTGCAATTTAGACTTAGACTTAAAATTGACAACATTTGTAATCACTTCTATTCCTTTGCCATTAGATTGAACCATGTGAAATTTTGTCTGACTATTTGTTGTTACCAACTGAACATGTATACCCATTTATATATAAATTGGTACAATTTATAAAAATACGTAAGCTTAGAACAGAGCGGTCTAGGTTTGAATCCAGATGGAGGTACTCATATGCTTACCATGTTTCGGCAGAAGGCTGATTGGCAAATTAAGTCTATTCTAATTTGATGAAGAAACTCAAGTCATAGTAAGAAGCTGTTTATGATTAATTGCTGGGGCTTGTGGGTAATTTAAATTACAGGTCTGGTATTTTTCCGGTATGCATCTGATTTCATGTTTTTGGAATTTCATGTTTTGGAAATCTTTTTCCTTCTTTGTTAATATAAAGAGTTTCTGGCTTCGAAGAAGAAGGAGTTTTCAGTTTCGAGAGTTATCATTATTTGCTTACTATGTATTATGAGCTAAAAATAATGCTGCTGTCTATTTCAGTATTGATTTTGAGAAAGTGAGTGAAGAGTTGAAGCAAGTATCAATGCATTATGAGAGTCGATGTGAAGATTATAAACTATTGGAGGACAGACTGGCACGTACAAAGTCTGAGTATCAGACACATATCAACCAACTTGTTAGAAGGTAATATTTCTTGTTCAGATATCAGGGTTCCAATGATTCTGGAATTATCCTGAAATCTGGATTAGGCAAAATATCTTTTTTGCACATATCAAAAGTTATTTGATGAAAAACCAACAAAGTAATGGATGTTTGTAGTTCCATTATCAAAATTTTAACAATAAAAACATGGTTTGAAGTCTTGTTAAAGTGTTTGGATTTGTTCTCATAGCACCTGAAACAGACTTGCGATTCATTTTCAGGATTGGGTATTATGTCTCAGTAGAAAGCCTGACTTATACCGAACAGTCCTTTCTGTAACATGTCTTCACTACCATTAGCAAATGTATTACTGATATCTTGAATTGCTCATGAGGAACTATAAGGATAGCTAGATTTCTGGCATACATTGTCTGTCAATATTTCTTACCGGGTAATACGTTTCCTCTTTTATAACCCGAATTTGACCCAAATTCTTTGGAATACATTTAAATGACTTCGGTCTGTTGCATAAGTAGGTCATCCCAGGACTGATATGTTTTAAAAGTGGAAAGTTTGAAAGTCTCCTTGTCTTAAATCATGAAGTCTAGATCATTGTTGTTGGACACAGCACTATTGAGGAATAAACTTTATCACATAAACAATGGGATATTCCATGTGATGGAGCATTGTTCAACAAGTGTGTGATAATAAATGTGTGACGTCACCAGCGTGTGATGGAGCATTGTTTAACAAGTGTGTGATAATAAATGTGTGACGTCACCAGCTTTTCGCCGAAATTGTTACGTAGTGGGCTTGAATTCATTATTACTGAAGTAGTTAGGATCCATCGTTGTTTGTATTTGAGATCAACATTTCTTTAACTCATCACAAAAAACAAATGATTAAGTTTGCCAAAGGCTCGCTAAATAACTTTAAATGTTGTGTCTGAAGACAACTCATGACGGATCCTATATAGCTACTTTGCATTATGTTAATTGGACTGTAACTTTGTTGTATTGTAGCAATGAACATTTAACAGAGTTAGTGAATACAGAGATTGACAACTTGAAGTCATTTATACAAACACGAAATAAGGGTCAACTTACTGGTAATGCTACGTTAGAAGAGGAACTCTATGATTCACAGGTATGTCATCTATCAATATTTTACCCCATGTGGGAGTGGGGGACCAGGGGCATATCTATCAATATTTGACCCCAGGGGGGAGCGGGGTCAGGGGGAGGCATACACGGGACTTCAGCCAGAAGAAGACAATTCCTGACAGGTGGGAATTTGACATAACAAATGATTTGAGGTCCAGGGAAATAGATTTTGAAGGAATTTCTTAATAAAAACTGATTAAAATATGGAAACTATATGTGATTTAAGGCCTCTTTTCTGTCAAAAATGGTTGACTGCATATGATTTTCCTGATTTTAAATCTGCCTCTGTTTTACACCCCGAGAAGTATAAACTAGTAATGAATATTGAATGATATATTACAGATTATGGTACGAGTGAAGGACGCCGAGCTACAGAAACTACGACAACAAGTCAAAAATCTAGAAAACAGTTTGGAAAGAATAACTGAAGTAAGTACTGTAAAATCATTAATTTTCGTGGGGGATTAAATTTCGTGGATTTCGTGGTTCTCTTCAACCACGAATTTTAATCCCAACGAACATATTGATTTTGACCTTTGTTTTGTTACCTGAAATGCAAAATCCACGAATTCAAGTGCCAACGAAATTGTCTTTTTTACCAAAACCACGAAATTTCGTCCCAATGAAATTAAATGATTTTACAGTATACCATGTTATGGATGTTAAATATTCTTTTTTATGCCTCCGGCAGGAGGCATATAGTGATTGTCCTGTTTTGTCAATTAATTCGTCCGTATGAAAATGTTAATATAGATCCATGATCTCTTACTTGAACTCTTTTGATTGCATTCTGTTAAAATGTTTTGGCTATAACCTATGTATCTTAGTAATAGTTCCACAGCCACTAAGATTGCATTAAATTGACTTGAGTTATTTCCCTTTGTCAATGACAATTATTTATTTCATGCTTTTCGGTGGTTTACGCCGGAATAACGGTGGATTATTCTTGATAATTTCACAGTCAATAATTTCACAGTTGATAATTTCGCATGAAATCATGTAAATGACTGTCTAGAACATAAGTATTTGGAATGTACATTTTACGTTTATAGGAACAAAGATACACCATGACCCAGTATTTACAATGCCTGAAGAAAAATCAGGAAATACAAGCCAAACTGAAGGATGGAACATTTATGAGTAAAGAAAGAAAAGATAGCTCAAGTACACCTGAAGATACCAGTAAAAATGTCCGAGCACTTAGACGAAGTAAGTACACTTTATAAAACTTGTTTTATATGCTTTCATGTTTAAACATGTTGGCTTATTTTGGCTTGTACTGGATATTTTAGATATTTTCATTCCAGTATGTTTAAACATATTGACTTATAAAGGCTTCATGTGTTGTATGTGTTTCAACATGTTTGGCTTATATGGGCTTGTACTGGCGTATTTAATGTGTTTCATATCTTGTATATGTTTAAACATGTTTGGATAATTTGGGCTTGTACTGGTGTATTTAATGTGTTTCATGTTTTGTGTACAGTATGTTTAAACATGTTTGGTTAGTATAGGCTTGTACTGGTGTATTTAATGTGTTTCATATCTTGTATATGTTTAAACATGTTTGGATAATTTGGGCTTGTACTGGTGTATTTAATGTGTTTCATGTTTTGTGTACAATATGTTTAAACATGTTGATGAATACAGGCTTGTACTGGAATATTCCCCATGTGTTTTGTGTGATATATTTAATGTTTTAATAATTTTATGTTTGGACGTGGTAGCTATTACTTTGTCTTGCTAACTGTCAACAAATAAAAAATAAATGTATTGTGTTAGGAATTAAAACTACTGTAAAATCATTAATTTTCATGGAGGAATAAGTATTGTGGATTTTGTGGTTCACATTCAACCACTGAACAATAATTTTAAATCTCCTATTTATTACCAGAAATAAAAAATCCACAAATTAACGTCCCATTGAAATGGTCTTTTTTTACCAAAACCACGAAATTTCATCCCATCAAAATTAAATGATTTTACAATATCAACTATATTTGTACTAGAACAAGTGAATGTAGTGTTTCTCAACAATACATGTATACATGTCCTATCAACTGAGGTGCAAGAATTGTTTGCATGCTTAACTAGCCTCTATATTTAAAGTTAATTTTTGATGTGTTTAATTACATATTCTGTGGTTGTGTTGGTGTTTTAATGCCCTGGCATCTACTGATGCAGGCAGCATATACTTATAGTGATTGCCATGTCTGGTCGTCCATCAAGGCATTGCTCTCAAACTTGGCATACCCGTTTACCATTATAAACACATTACACACATTACAGTGTCAATGTCATATAACCCTATCAAAGATTTCAACAGAATTATTTATTATAGACAAGGCTTCCACCAGGGCATGAGGGCTTACTGAACACAGTCTTGTTTTGATATTAAATGTTGTATATTTACATGTTAGACATTCAAGCTGACCATAGTATATCTGTACGAGCTGCAGCTAGTAAATATACTATTATTTCTGCATGGTTTATATCATGTACTGGAGTGCATGCAGGCATGTGTCATACACTAGCTACTATATCATGTCTGATTGTCCATAGTGGAAACCTTTGATTTCTGTCCGTCTGACCTGCCTGGTGTTTCCTAGTTACACTCAATGATTGGCTAAATACAACAATCTAGGGTGACTGTTTTCATTCAGCAATATAGGCCCATCCTCGATCTCAATATTGGCCATCCTCGATCTCAATATTGGTCATCCTCGATCTCAATTATGGTCATCCTGGATCTCAATATTGGCCATCCTAGATCTCAATATTGGCCATCCTCGATCTCAATATTGGTCATCCTGGATCTCAATATTGGCCATCCTGGATTTCAATTTTGGCCATCCTGGATCTCAATAGTGGCCATCCTGGCTCTCAATAGTGGCCATCCTGGATCTCAATATTGGTCATCCTGGATCTCAATATTGGTCATCATGGATCTCAATATTGGTCATCCTAGATCTCAATATTGCATGTGTATTATATTGAACTTATTATTTATCCTCATACCGGGTCATAAATGTCATTCAAACAATAACCATAATAATGCACCTTGGTTATATACTATTTATGAATTAGTTGCACCATGATAATAGCTCCTATCCTGTATGGTATCAACATCTGCACCAATATTGTTCTACTTACACCAACCAGTACATGACTTCATTGAATCATATATCTAGTCAGCCTGTTATTTGACTTTCACTTTTTCCAGAATTTAGTAAAATATCATTATTATTTTGTTAATTCGTCTTCTATATTGTTAATACATAATGTTTCCACTTCACGGATGGGTAATATAGATATTTACTCTTGTCCATTTGTTTTCACTGGAGTAGTGTTTATAACTTAAAGCTGATGTTAACTACCAGAGGGACACGATGCTCCTCAAATTTCATCCACATTGGTTAATGACAGATTTGTGCAAAAACAATATTAAAAAATGATTTCTTTTCTGTTTATTTTGCGTTACTCTAAGCATACAAATGTACATATAATGACCTTGAATGTTTGTAGGACTATATGTTTAACATGTGTATGTTTAGTTTATGTTTCCAGTACAAGCAGAGTTGTTGTCCTTGACTGATACAATCCTGCTATTGTTCAACAGACATAGTTGTGCCCCCTTATTAGCTCACCTGAGCACGAATGTGCTCAAGGTGAGTTTTTGTCATACTGAGATGTCCGTCGTCGTCGTCGTCAACACTTTCTTCAAACGACATCTCCTCCTAAACTGCTTGGCCAATTTCAACCAAACTTCACAGTAATGATCATTGGGTGACCCTCATTAAAAATAGCTAAAATCGTTCCGCTCCGATAAACAAGATGGTCGCCAGAGCTATAAATAGAAAAATCTTTAAACGACTTCTTCTCCTTAGCCACTTGGCCGATTTCAATAAAACTGTACAGGAATGATATTTGGGTGACCCTTTACCAAAATAGCTAAATTGTTCCGCTCCGCTTAACAAGATGGCCGCCAGAGCTAAAAATAGAAATATCCTTTAAACGACTTCTTCTCCTTAACCGCTTGGCGAATTTTAATAAAACTTTACAGTAATGATCATTGGGTGACCTTCATTAAAAATAGCTAAAAAAGTTCCGCTATGATAAACAAGATGGCCGCCAGAGCTATTAATAGAAAAATCTTTAAATGATTTCTTCTACTTAACCACTTGGCCAATTTCAATAAAACTTTACATGAATGATCTTTGGGTGACCCTTAACCAAAATAGCTAAAATTGTTCCGGTCCGCTCATCAAGATGGCCGCCAGAGCTAAAAATAGAAATATCCTTTAAATGACTTTTTCTCCTTAACCGCTTGGTGGATTTCGATTAAACTCTACGGGAATGATCCTTGGGTGACACTTATTCAAAATAGCTAAAATAGTTCCACTCCATTAAACAAGATGGCCGTCAGAGCTAAAAATAGAAAAAAATTTAAACAACTTCTTCTTTTTAACCACTTGGCCAATTTTGATAAAACCTTACAGGAATGATCTTTGGGTGACTCTTAACCAAAATAGCTAAAACGTTCCGCTTTAGATGGCCACCAGAGCTAAAAATAAAATTCACCTTTAAACGACTTCTCCTTAACTGCTTTACGGGTTTTGATAAAACTTTACACAAATGATCCTTGGTTGACTGTTAACCAATTTAGCTTAAATTGTTCCAGTCCATTAAAGAAGATGGTCGCCATAGCTAAAAATAGAAATATCCTTTCAACGGCTTCTTCTCCTGAACCGCTTAATGGATTTTGATAAAACTTTACAGGAATGATCTTTGGGTGACCTGTAACCAAAATAGCTGAAATCGTTCCGGTCTGCTAAACAAGATGGCCACCAGAGCTAAAAATTGAAATTTCCCACATGACTCTTGTTTATTTTTGGTGCTGTCTGTATGTACGTAATGCAGGTCTTGTCTGTTGAGCTTCTCACAAACCGTTAGGCATAATTTCTTCAAACTTTCACTGATTTTAAAACAGCTTAAATGTAATAGATCACAAAGGTTGGACTTTTTGCTTGGTCAATTTTTACTAGAGTTACAGCCCTTTGTTACTTTTGCTATATACCCAAATGAGGGCACCCATGTCCCATTGACACATTTCTAGTTGTAACAGCGACATGTTTTGCCTCTGAGTCATGACCGTGTAATATGATTGTACTGGTGTATATTTCAGACCCATCGTTCCACCAGAGAGCCAGAAGTCCTAGTCCAGAAACCTCACCAAGGAAAGATAATGCTGAACATCACAGTAGGGACTCACATAGAAGAAAAAGCCACTTGAGTGCCAAAGGTGAGTTGACCTCACAGATAACTCTAAAATCATTAATTTTTGTTGTGGATTTAATTATGTGGATTGCCTTGGTGCCCTGTTTTAACCAGTCATGGAGACTGACAAATATTGCAATTTCAAGATTGCCATTTAATGTATAAAATGTTGTGAAAAGTTGTTGGGTTCCAATGATTGCCTGAGTGATATATATATTGCCTTACATGTTGGCAGAGAAATCCCCCCTCTCTTTATCTCTTTATTCTAAGAACAGTGGAGGGAAATTAAGTGATATCCCTTTCTGTTTGTTCAAAACCTTGCCTGATCTATAACTCTGTTATTTATTGATCTATTTTGAAAATCCTATGAATTTCATAGGGGGTGGACAATCTGTGTCCTTCCTGCTCATTTCTGGTTACTATATGAACAAATATTACCTGTATTTTATCTCTGTAAAATGATTTAAGAAAACATGAGCCTAATATTACTGTATCTTTCTTTTCAGATTTAAAACGTTCCAAGAGCAGCCCTTCACTGCCTTTTGTTTTTGAAGCGAAGGGGACACCTGGAGCTGGGAATCGGCAGTCTCTAGGATCCGGGATCACAAGACGGGAATCAACCAGCAAACTTTCCAAGGGGGGAAAGAAATGAACACGTTGTCATATATTGTGCTGTACTATATGAATGATGTGATAATATTGCTGGTTCTGTGAAGAGTCGACCTGTCACGGCACACGGTCACTGTACACATACACGGGAGAAACGTGTAAGAATCCGTATCAAGCTTGCACCGTGTTGTCATAGGTTAAAATGGGAGAAGTGTAGATCACATTTGCTGCCATTTACATGTTTCGATCTTCCTCTATCAGTAATTATAAACAATCAATTATTGATAGCTTATTGTACTCCAGATTTTGTGAAGTTATGATAAATGTTGGTGGACATATTTCTAGACTTACCTATAACCAGTATTTGTAAATCATCCATTTTGGTGCAATAAGGTTATAAATATCTCAGTATATAGTACATATCCATACCTGGCAAGACCTCTGATTATAGAGGAGTTGCTCCAATTCTATACCTACCAAGTACTCTGATTATAGAGGAGTTGCTCCAATTCTCTACCTACCAAGTACTCTGATTATAGAGGAGTTGCTCCAATTCTCTACCTACCAAGTACTCTGATTATAGAGGAGTTGCTCCAATTCTCTACCTACCAAGTACTCCAATCACAGGGGAGTTGCTCCAATTCTATACCTACCAAGTACTCTGATTATAGAGGAGTTGCTCCAATTCTCTACCTACCAAGTACTCTGATTATAGAGGAGTTGCTCCAATTCTCTACCTACCAAGTACTCTGATTATAGAGGAGTTGCTCCGATTCTATACCTACCAAGTACTCTGATTATAGCGGAGTTGCTCCGATTCTATACCTACCAAGTACTCTGATTATAGCGGAGTTGCTCCGATTCTAATAGATATTTACTACATAGTGAGGTCCAACCTTGTTGCACCAAAGGGACAACATGACTTCACAAATACAGAGATCCACATATACCTATATACACTGTATGTTGTAAATGTCTCGCTTTTTACCTGTTGGTTTTCCAACTACTATTCTATGCATAAAGCTTTTTAGCTACAGGTACATAAAAATATTTCATTTTTGTTGTTGCCATGTGATGATATTTATTTATGTACCGGCTACATTTTTTTGTTGCTGCTATCTAGGCAATTTTTTTTGCCTGAATTTAAACCAAATTTTCTAAGTATTTCACTATTATTTTTTATTTGTTGACAGTATTTTTATTTTATATACATACATACATATATACATAGACACATGTACATACACACACATGCATACATTGAATCTGTTTGTTTACTTTATAAATGTATGATTTATACAGTTTGGTTGTGGGAGAAATTCGTGAGATAAGTTATCTAGATTCGTAGCAGGAAAATAATAATTTATTATGCCCCCCATCATTGATAAGGGGTTATATATTGTTATATATTGCTTTGCACAGGTTGATCAGTTTACCAAATGGTTCCGTTCAATAACTCAAGAAGGCTTTGCCCTAGGATCGTCAAACTTTACATGGAGATTGGTCAGCAATATTAGATGGTCCCTGAGTTCACTTACTTAAGTTTACTGTGACCTTTACTATTTCTGACTATTGGGCTGCCATGGGGGCATACATGTTTTACAAATAACTCTTGCTTATTTAATATCTTATTTATACATGAATGTATACTTTGCCATCATTGTAACAGGTTTATGATTTATTTCATATCTTCCTATATTTTAAAGGATTGTAAATCCAGGTTGACTGGAAGGAAAGATACATTGTAAGTCCTTTACGGGTATTAGTAAAAATATAACATTAAAATCAGCCAGTTTTACTGAATTTGTTAATTTCTGTCCTCAGTTTGGTAAGTCCAAGCACTTTATTGGTCATTTTGAACCAACGTTTATTTCCCTAGGTAAATTTTTAACTTGTTTATTTTCAAAAATTTATCCTCAATATTTCGGATATAAGGATTAAACTTACTTAACTATTATGGATAAGTTACACTTGAATATTATAATATTATGCCATTATTGGCAACCTTGCAGATTTATTCTGCCTGTCAGTATAATTGTTCAGTTGGATGTATTGGTCTCAAAAAATTATTTTTGCGAAAGCTTACTTGGAGCAAATGTTCAAACAGTTTGAGTTATGCAATTTAAATTTAGTTTTAAATACAGTGGACTCTCCTTATATCAAATTGTTTTGGGAAAGTTGAAGAAAGCGGAAGTCTGAAGTTTGTAAGCCTAAAACGAAGACATCAGAAGCTAAAATCTTCCAACTTCAAGGTTTGATGTAACAAGAGTTGCCTGTATCTTGGTTTATCTGCTTTCATTGTTTCCACATATCTATTTATTCTACATTATTATATTAACCATATTGCACTCTCAGTACCTTAATATAGATTTACAACAAGTGTCGAGGTGTGACTAGTAAATACGTTGTATTGGGAGTCACTCCTTAAGTCTTGAACATCTATTATAATGTGTGCATTTGTCCATTATATGTTTGTGTTAAGACATGTTTACCAGGATATGTTGTTTGTGTTAACACACGTTCATAGCTTGACCAGATTAAACTGAGACTCAACAAAGTCTGTAAGCATGTCCGGCTATACTCGGCTGTATTCGATTTGTATGTTTATTTACTATATACCGTTATCTCCGAATAAGGCCAGATATAATTGTAAGTATATGTTTTAAAATTTTAAACAAATTATGCAAGGAGTCTCAGTTTAATCTGGTTGGACAATACCAAGATATATTGTGGTGATTCGACATCGTTCTTTCATATCTGATATACCGCTCTCTCTTGCCTGATCATAGGGATGTTGTAACCAGTAAATACATATCCAACATTTTATACAGAAATTTGTTTTGTTTTGTTTGAGAAATGATAATTATGTATCCCATGTTTTGTTGTTTAGTTAAACCAGGTGGCCTGGTTTTTTTTCAGGCTTTGTTTGATTTTAGGTTTTTGAATCCTGAATCTTCCTCCTTTATTCATACTGAAAGGTTGAATTTTTAGGTTCAGAAACACAGATTTTCTGGCTTGAGGAAGAAATTCAAAGTGAAGCAAATTTCTTCTTGAGTCTGTACACATAGTCCAAAGTCACACGGTATTTCTACACTGAAGGTATATGGGGAAGCTATATTATTTTGTCATTGTAGTTTCACATGTTTTTGTATCTGACTTTTCTTCCCCAGTTAATTTTTTTACCCGCGTATAATACAAATTTGTGTGATAAATTTGGAAGAATATGGTATACATATTAGTTATTGACAAAGTTATAAGGATACTTAATCAAAAGAAAGGGAATAGTTTGTGATTATTTCAATAGAAAGGGAATAATTTGTGATTATTTCAATAGAAAGGGAATAATTTGTGATTATTTCAATAGAAAGGGAATAGTTCATGATTATTTTTAATAGAAATAGGGAATAATTTGTGATTATTTCAATAGAAAGGGAATAGTTCATGATTATTTCAATAGAAATAGGGAATAATTTGTGATTATTTCAATACGTCAAAGTAGTGATCTTCCAGTGTAGACAGTATTGAAGGTGTTAAATTTTTGTTGTAGATATAGTTGTCATGTATAGTTTTTAAACCTTGGAGAATTTGACCTGATCCTGACCTTTATGCATGATGTTTAAACAAGGTTCTTGCTTTGAATACATCAATTTCCGCAAGCTAATTGTGCAATATCAGTATGTTAGATTTCTGTTTGTATTACACATTGAGTAACTTCGTGATAAGGTTATGGAGTCTTACATCCGCGGTTATAAATATAGACAAGATATCAGCAGTTAAATTATGCTCATTAAAAGGTCAGGATCTTGTCAAATACTAAATAATCGAGTGGTTGTAACCTATTTAATATGGTCGTTCATATATGTCTTCTAATAATATTGTCACTATACATTGTTTAACATCATGTATACTATACAAATTGAGTTTGTGATCAAATTGTATGTCTAATATATTTTATACACTGATACATTATATAAAAATAACTACTTAAAATATATATTAGAATAAAATATATTCATTAATTTCAGTGTTTGTTTTGCTTTACAAGGAATTATAAATGTTTCGATGTCTGGCCGTGTATTGTTGACACATTTGAAGTTAGCGCAAGAAAGACCTGCAATGTATGTGCATTCTGTTTGCTGTTCAAATTCACAAAAATCCCCCGAAAGTATTAAACAAGGCCATACCAAATTGTATCTTAGGACATAGGTTTGGGCATGTTGGGAAAGAAAAAACCAAGAAGTTTGTACCCTCTCATTTCTTCACAATCCATTGAGATATTGCTTTCATACCTATCATACTTGTTCACCATTATGTCCCTAACCCCTACACAGCAGTGATTTAACACAAACAAGTTTTCTGTTATTTCATTTAAGTTATAATTATTGACAATGTATGAAAGCTATATTTGTTAGCCGGTGACCTGTTTTGTTCAAGGGCTTTATTTTAGTCTGAGGATAGCTATAGCTTGGCTATTTTGACCCGAGCCTGACCTTTATGCAAGAATATGTTACGAGGTTCTTGCTTTGAATATATCAATTTCCGCAAGCAAATTGTGCGATATCAGTTTTTCAAATTTGTGTTTGTATTACATCTCGTCTTTGTGATACTCTCCGATTATGAAAAAATACAATCGGTGGTGTAAACTAAGGCAATATATCGACTGTTAAATTATGCTAATCAAAAGATCAGGCTCGTGTCAAATTGGCCAAGCTATAGATAGGTTTTTGAACTTAAGATGAACGAAAATAAGATTTGGTATGGCCCCCACAGAGCTAACATGAATACAGTCCATTCAAAATTAAGAGAATGGTTATACATGTAAGTTCGCCGGTCAGGTAAACTATATTGGGTGTCCTTATAGTGCACCCAGGATAATGTGATGTTTACAAACATTGACCGGGTTGGTCTATCATGGCAAACTTGGTTACTTAAATAAACGCATGCAGTCAATTATATACTAAAATAACACTGTGCGCTGGATTTTTGCACCTATGTGGATTATTCCAATTTTTCCTGCGTTTCTTGTCATCCTGGGCGCACATCATTAAGTCAAGTAAGATCAATATTGAATATCATCCAAGAACACAAAGACACGGTAGAAATGAGTCATGTGTTTATTTACAATCAAATACTATCACATATATAAAACAGATATAACAGGGAGTTCATCACACGTGCCGTATATAGCTTCTTTACATTCATACTTAATATACAATTGCATTCTAATTACAGAATCATAATCATACAGGTTATTAGATCAACTCATACAGGTGGACATAATGGCTAAGACAGCAAGTGAAAATCTGTTGACAAAAAGTTAGGTTTCAACAGATGTTGCTGACAATCAAAACCAACTTGATAGCTATCCATGCAGTTTTGTGCAAAAACTGACCAGTTTAACAAAACTATGAAGTTGCTTGGGTACAGATCATTGCCCAACATGCCTCAATAATCGGTCAAAGAATAAAATACCTATGATCGTTTTTAACATTTTGCCGACATATTTTTACTTGCAGTCGTAGCGAACACGCCATGTGGTATGTCCTCTCTGTGAAATACTATATGGCTTAATACAACCATACACAGGGTGTTCGAAAAATATGTTCACATTTCAGTTTAAATATAACATGATGTGGAAAATGGATAGCATGTAACTATCATATTCAAGCAGTTAGTGACATCTGACATATCTATACTCGAAATCCTGAACAAACATCAATAAAAACATGTCTAACATGTTAAAATGTTAACAAAGTCACTATGGAATCTATATTTATATAAATAATTACATAAGTTCAAAAATATTGTCAACATTTAGACTGACAAATGCCGAAAACTTAACAAAGCCAAAATGAATATATCGGACCAAAACAGACATTAATGGATGTTAATTTTATAATTTACAGGTTTAACACTTTTCTCCATAATTGTTTAGTTATTGACTGCAGTGAATTTTATCATTCATGATTATGAAGTTCCACACCAATGGAGTATGACATTTGATTAGTTCCTAGAAAGTCTATCAAATTCTCTTAACTGTACAAATAAATGATTACTCCGCTTACCTATCCATGTATCGGATAATTTAAAGTTTTAGTTCATTATCAGCCATTTTCCTGTTTGAAACATTAAAACAATAAATATGAAATTGACTCAAACATGTAAAAAATTTCATAACCATAGCGACAGGTTTTCTTGACTGTATCCTTACCAGTACAAACTTGCCTTCCCACATTTCCACAAGAAACTGGCACCTTCTCCACATGTGGAAGCGTATGAGCAGCTGTGACTGGGAATCATAGCCAGAGTACTAGTATACATATCCGGCATGCTTACCACTCGACTTTATCTCTATAGCCTATATTTGCCAATCAGCATTCTGCTGAAATATGGCAGGCTTATGAACACATTCAACCAGATTTGAACCCGGGCAGCAAACACGTTAACTGAGCTACAGTTGCACCAATATTATATAAACAAATAATAAAGAAAATGTGCCTGACAATAAATGACTTAACAACTAACGCTAGATGAAAAATTGTCCATTCTATTTGTAGTCTAACATGTCCATGTGAGTGACAGGTTTTGAAAAGTTTGACTAATGTGTAACAAACAGTATAACAAACTATTCAGAAATAAAAAATGCCATTCAAAAATGACAAATAATAAAACACTACTTTTCAGGAGAGGCGAAAAAACTGGGTTTTTTTATGAAAATTAAGGTTCCTGTAGAAATAATATATTTGGTACACAAAACAACCTCTTGAAGTGGAATTGAATAATACATATAATGGAATTTTTGCTATTTATGTTTTTCTTCAGCCCAAATGAAAACAAATAAAAATTTGACATTTTCGATAAGCCCATTTTAAGGACAGACAAATGATAAAAAGGAATAATTAGATAAAAACTGCATTTTGATTATTTGGCGTTTTCGAATGGCACTGTCCAAATACCATCAAAAATTAAAACAATTCCATAAATATTAATTTGTTGTATTTACACATTTTTGCATATTTTTGTTAACAGCATGATTCTGAAACAATAACAACACCATGTTTAAATCAAACAAATACACAAGGGTTATCATTTAGAAAATATATCAAATACATTCAAGTATAAATTCTTTATAGACTGCTTTCTCATGGAGTCGAGCCCTTATAGAGCTACAAGCCTTGCATGCACACTTCCTACAGTTTACTCTTTAACCAATTTTATTTTTACTGACTGAGAAATTACGTAACTTTATGAAAACAAAATAGTTTTGCCATTAAAGAGTGTTTTCTTTAAAATATTTGCTATAGAGCAAGTGCCAGTCAAGAGCCTATGTCATTCAGAAACTTTCTCATTGACTCGAGCCCTCTGATTGGTCAGCCTGTATTTAACCCAAAGACTGAAAACTTTTCACAAAACACAATTGGGACATAAATTTAAATCATCTTAGATGACATTCACAAGTTTTGGATAAGATCCATCACTGTACATGAGAACAATTAGGGCTCTAGTCGATGAGAAGGATCGAGTTGATGAGAATCAAGTATACATTGTATTTAAAAATGCTATTATACAAGAATGTTTTTTATAAATTAAAAGTAAACAGAAGATACTGCAATGGCAAATACAGTGCCCAGAAGGCTGTTTCCCAGGTAACCAGGGATATTTCCCAGGTAACCAGGGATGTTTCCCAGGTAACCAGGACTGTTTCCAAGGCAACCAGGACTGTTTACAAGGCAACTAGGACTGTTAACTAGTTCCCAAGGCAACCAGTAGACTCTTGTAACCATTGCAACATAATCTGTTTACTCATTCCCATCCATACAAGGACTGTGAATTAGTTCCCAAGGCAACCAGGAATGTTTACAAGTTCCCAAGGCAACCAGTAGACTCTTGTAACCATTGCAACATAATCTGTTTACTCATTCCAATCACAATGACTGTGAATTAGTTTCCATGACAACCAGCACTGTTTATTTGTTTCCATGGTGATCATGAGACTGTCTTGTAACCATAGAAGCAATGACTGTTAACTAGTTTCCATGGCAACCAGTAGACTATTTCTGTTAGTAATCTGACAATCACTGATCCCATCTCACTCAATGTTTATAATAAAGCATTCTGTTCTTGTTGAGGCAATGCTTTATGAGGTCCTTTCTCCAGCTTATGTCTTGTAATTAAACTATCGAAAGAAGGATCACGACCCACAAATTGTCGGAACACTAACTTTCCTGGCATGCTACCACCAAGAGCTAAATAATTATCACGGAATCTACAAGAGAAGATAATACAGTTCTTAAAATAGTTCACATAAAAATAAACAGATAAAAACAAACTTGTGATAAGCGCCACTTTTCACAGATTTCAGTGCTATACAGTGGCTAGTTAATCTAGTAATCAATTTTCCTCTAATCAATTATTGTAAAATCATATTTGTAGGGGATTAAATTTCCTGGAATACCTAAACGATGAAATTATATCCCACACGAAAATTAATAATTCTATAGTATCTGACTTAGTTAATTATGTTTGAAATGGTCTTTTTCGCAAAAATCACGAAAGTAAGTGATTTTACAGTATTCACCAATACTTACTTATTTTAAGGCAAGCAAATACCCTGTAATCATAGTCACTTACGATCCTAATCTGAGAACCTAGCATCAGGGGTTCTACTGAAGCAGAATGTCCTATCCTTAAAATGATTGTTTTAGACTTTTTTATTGTCTTTGCACACAGCCCCAAACCATTACTTATAAAATTCAGATGATGAAATTTCAGATGACCACAACTTTGTCAATTCTTTGAATTTTTTCTCCAAACAACTTTCATTTTCTGCAGAATAGTTCGCTCTTTCTATTGCAGCAAATATGGATTATTGGATTCATCTAGGATGGTAGTACCCCTGTAGTATATGAACCAGAATTACCCAGGGGAACAATCATCATAGCAAGCTCAGTCGTAATCCATCATTTTATAACCACAGACAATTCTTGACAATACAAAATATTAAAACCATGTTGAATATTTAAAATATACACATTGGGGTGTGGTATTCCTGTGTCCAACTTTGTTTTGGCCTGCAGGCAAATGGATTGGGCAAGTGGGTAAAACTTTCATGAGAAAATAGTATTAAGTGTCATATTTTACCTAAACACAAAAGCTAATCCCTAAATTCTGACTTAAAAGGATTTAGTATCAGGTACAAAGTACTATCAAACTGAAATTTAGTTACATTGGGTTTTCCAGGGCAATTAGATTTAATCTTTGGGCAAGTGGACTTTTCAGTCCAAGTTGCACATGGGCAGGTGAAAAATTTGAGAATTTCCACACTCCTGACACACATGCATTATTAATTGTACAAAATGGCATTTAATTCCCAATTTCACACATTCCTGAGGACCCCTATCATAACCACATAACCACATAACCAAAGGCGTATGTGCATTACATCACTTCAAGCATGGCTACACCCCTGTTTAGTGAGTACCTGTATCTACATCACTTTAAGCACGACTACGCCCCTGTTTAGTGAGTACCTGTATCTACATCACTTTAAGCATGGCTACGCCCCTGTTTAGTGAGTACCTGTATCTACATCACTTTAAGCATGGCTACGCCCCTGTTTAGTGAGTACCTGTATCTACATCACTTTAAGCACGACTACGCCCCTGTTTAGTGAGTACCTGTATCTACATCACTTTAAGCATGGCTACGCCCCTGTTTAGTGAGTACCTGTATCTACATCACTTTAAGCACGACTACGCCCCTGTTTAGTGAGTACCTATATCAAAGTTATTACTTACCTTTTACCAACTTTTGAAAATAGAGCTTTATTATCCATAGAACTTTCAAACTCTTCAAATATATTTGCAGCCAACATCTGAAACAGACAGTGAGAATTTTATGCTCTTAAAATTCTGGAAATTGGACATTTTCATGTTTTTTTTTTCTTTTGTTTTATTGTAACAAGAGGTGTTATGATACAGTTTGCTATTTGACATATTGCTTGATAGAGTTACTCCCCCCTATTTAAGAGGTTAGGGTTATGATGGTGAACAAGTATGCATAGTGATATATACAGAATATCACTATAGTGTGTTGATACATCTAGTCGTATTACCTGAATTTATTTGTGTAATGCCGTATCTGGCAAGACTGTTATAACGCAAGCAAAGAGAGGCAATACGGCCCATCATATCAACACAACAGTAGTGATATTCCTTTGATCATATATCCATAAAAGCGAAAAAAAACGTTCACTGTGTAAATACTGACGTCACGAACATCAGCATATTTTCGGCATATAATGCAACGTCCATTCATAAAAAGTAAATGTTTACGTCATGACGTCAGCAACGATTCGGAAAACCAGACATGTATGATATAGAAAATGCGATCTGTCTCGCTGTATTCCACTGTGCGGTTTGTTCTGTATTTTAGACAATATACACATTGGCATTTAACAAAATCAAATATGTATACTTGATTCTCATGGACCCGATCCTTCTCATTGACCTGGGCCATTAAATGTTTCGGCCAAATATATGGATAATTCTAAAATGAAACATATCATCAAGTTTTCTGGTGGGCTTAGTTCTGTCACAGCAGTAAAACAATGTGTATGAAAAAGCACATGACAATTGTAATCATTTTTTGTCTTGAAAAATCCATTTTGGTAAACATGTCAACCTATGCTTGTTACCATAGGCTTTTATTTTTGTTAATATTTTTGTCAAGATATGCTTTAACATTTATCAAAGTCAGTGAATAGAATCAATAATGAATTAACTTTATGACAGAACTGTTTTTCATAAAGTTTTCAGTCTTAGGGTTGACCAATCAGAGGGATCGGGTCAAACAGAAAGTTTCTGAATGTCGTAGACGCTTGACTTGTGCATGCTTTATAGCAAATATATTTTTAAAAAAGCTTTAGAATGGCAAGACTATTTTATTGAAATAAAGTTCATTTCTTTCTCTGTCAGTAAAAATAGAATTGAGAACAGAACAAACAGTAGGTAGTGTGAACGTTGATCTTAAAAAAAAGTTAAGTTACCAATTTTCTAGGGCTCTTTTCTGCTGTTAGGCCGTTCAAGCAACCTTTGACATTTTAACTCCCCTGGTCATTGGGCTACATATGAAAACCTACACTCGTGTTTCCCTGAGGAGACTATTTCTCTCCTGTGGTGTGGCAGCCAACATCGATCTGCGGCGCCCAGGAATAGACACTGCCCTCACAGGTACCATTTTACACCATGGTGGAGTGGAGCTGTGGGTCTTGCTCAGAGATTTTAACCAGTGGTCCAGAGGGGGATCGAACCCGGGACCTCTCGATCCCGAAGCTGGCGCCCTACCTCTAGGCCACCGCTCCCCACCTTGGGCCGGTGGCCACTATGTCAAGTATATAATTGTCATTACATGCATGTTTTTAGCTCTAAGGAGCTCATTTTTAATGTTTTGGTTGACATGACAACCACAGTTTTTGTCCAAACAAAAAATAGACATGCATATTCTCCTTATTGGTCCCTCTGCACATATCAAGTTTCAAGTTGAAAATTGTTTGAGTTATGACTGGATCTTTATTTTTGACAGACAGAGATAGGGCAAATCTATTGTCCACTCTGGTTGAAAACCTGCTGGGGACTTATAATCACCTGCATATACAGTGCCCATCAAAAATATGGATACAGAGAGTTTTCCCCCATTTACTTGCCTGTATAACACTACTTGCAGAACAGAGAAGCAACAATGTTTTTGAAGACCAGAAATATTTTTTTTCATTTAGTGTAAAGACAATACATTGATTGGTACCCTAGATGGAAAATATTAAGTTTCTTTGCCAGCTTTGAACGGCAACATGATCATTTAATATGGCAAATTCAGTCCCTTGAACCCCATAGTTTATTTTTAAATCAGAAAATGTTCATCTTTCTATCTGTCACATTTTTTACTCATACATTAACTGTAGTTTCAGAAATTACAGACATTCTTACCATATGACCAAAAGATATGGAATAATTAAGCCAATTATAATTCCGCATCTGTCAAAAAGTGTATCCATATTTTTGGTGGGCTGTATATCACTGGCTTAGAATGAGAAGGTTGTAAGTACAAAATCAATATTTTAGGAAAACAAGAAAAAACTGTCTGAAAACTACTCTTCATTTATGGAGAAACAAACACTTTGGACTTCAGATTTGTCAGCATGACAAGTTCCAATTTTCATGAAAATAGGCTCATAAGAAGCGCCTAATGATGCAGATTTTAAATATGTATCAGTCTTATAAGATCGTAAGTAGTAGTTAGGACCGCCTCATTCTAACCCTGCATTTTGAACATACCTCAGACCAGATATGCTGGTAATATGCTGCAGCATATGTATCCCCTATCCATAATGTGGGGTCAGAACACCATAACCAATCTTCATGATGTGATTCTATAGGCATGAATAGTTTATGTACCTCTTCTTGTATCACCTTCCAGTATTTCTCTTTATGTCTAGAAATACAAATATCATTAATCTAAGATCTCAAGCATCATTGAACACTCTCAACTATTGAGACTCGACTCACGCATGATCAGAGTCAAAATGATCAAATTTCCTGAAGTTTTTTGGTTTATTTTGTGAAAATTAAATGATCACAAATATTAATTTAAACAATAGAAGTTTCAAAATAGTAAACGATGTACGCCCCCCATGGCAGCTTTATTGTCAAATCTGGTGCTCCCCATGGCAGTTTTATTGTCAAATCTGGTGCTCCCCCATGGCAGTTTTATTGTCAAATCTGGTGCCCCCCCATGGCAGCTTTATTGTCAAATCTGGTGCCCCCCATGGCAGCTTTATTGTCAAATCTGGTGCCCCCCCATGACAGCTTTATTGTCAAATCTGGTGCCCCCCATGGCAGTTTTATTGTCAAATCTGGTGCCCCCCATGGCAGCTCTATTGTCAAATCTGGTGCCCCCCCATGGCAGCTCTATTGTCAAATCTGGTGCCCCCCATGGCAGCTTTATTGTCAAATCTGGTGCCCCCCCCCATGGCAGCTTTATTGTCAAATCTGGTGCCCCCCCCCCCCATGGCAGCTTTATTGTCAAATCTGGTGCCCCCCCCCCATGGCAGTTTTATTGTCAAATCTGGTGCCCCCCCATGGCAGCTCTATTGTCAAATCTGGTGCCCCCCATGGCAGCTCTATTGTCAAATCTGGTGCCCCCCATGGCAGCTTTATTGTCAAATCTGGTGCCCCCCCATGGCAGCTCTATTGTCAAATCTGGTGCCCCCCCATGGCAGCTCTATTGTCAAATCTGGTGCCCCCCTAAGGCAGCTTTATTGTCAAATCTGGTGCCCCCCCATGGCAGCTTTATTGTCAAATCTGGTAAAGATTTTTGACCTACTGACTTCAAAATCAATAGGGGCCATGCCATCCACTGTTGCTGGCCAACCTTCATGTAAAGTTTGAAGAACCAAGTGCAAAGTATTCTTGAGTTACTGAATGGAAACCATTAAGGTCTACCAACAGATAGACAGACCGAATGACTGACCAACCTACCTACCAACCGACATGAGCAAAGCAATGTACCCCTTCATCAAAGATGGGGGCACATTACTTCATGAAGCATGCATGGTATTGACATAAAAAGGAAAATAAGTGAAAATAGTAGAAAAACTTCATTAATTTAAGTAGAAAGTATAGTTTGAGCAAGGTGAATCTCTCTCATTTTAATAAAATCTCCTGCATTTCCATCACCAATCATAACATGTATCTAATACCACTCTGGAGACGTTAAACTCATAATTCAGACTATAACATCAGATACAAATGCATACTGTAGTGAATAAATCCAATCAAAATGAAGACTAACTAGAAGAGGATTTGCACACAAAAATGTACGAGCCAATCATGAGTGACCATAATTCTGGCAAAAATCATCTGACATAAAATTCCTTTGGAACTTACCCAAGGTGACATTCAATATCAAACGCACTCTTATATAATTCATGACACATGTCAAAAGCACTCAAATTTGTCTGACCTGAAATCAAAAAGCCAAACATTGTATGAGAATATTTCCATGGGTCAAAAGGTAAGATATTTTTAATTTCCAACATTTCGTGCGGGGTGGGGAATATAAAATACATTTGTATTTTTATATCTTGGGCTAAATTTTACGCAGCATAACTCCTAGTAATTCAACCCATGAAGGGTGACAATATTTTGTTATTATATGCCTTAAAGAAGTTATTTTTGTGTTGTTTATATAGCGAAGTCCATCATAATTATTGACGCAAAAATTCACATTGTATGCCCATATTTGAAAATGAGACTTGGATTATTATTGAGTTTTTCAACAATTAACAGATAGTTTATGTGAGTCAGCACCAAGAAAGGCTATTTAGAGAGTAGACATTGTAATTATTAACATTTTGCAAATGAACATCAAATTACCTGGACCCACTCCGCACTCCCTCACTGTGCACTTTTATAGTGTCATTATAAGTTGAAAAAATCACTTGAAATTTTCAGGTAATATCACAAAAAAAATTATGTTTTGTTTCAAATAGCTTTTTCACAATTGGCACAGTTCTGTGAATTATAGATACCCCTCCTATAGACATGTTGAAAATTAATTACATAATCTGAATGTAAAGAACATGCAAAGCAAAATGCACATGAAAATCTTCAACAGTACTAAGAACTGTCTTAAAAATAGCCAAACAATTGTGAGTAGAGTATAAACTAAATGATTATAAAAGTTTAGGAGTGAATTTGCTAGAATACAAACTTACATTCTACAAGACGGGAAATTTCCTGATCTGTGAGTTGTTTACCGGAATGATAATGCTCACTCATCTGTTTGATAATCCACGGTTGTTTAGCAAACAGTTTCATCACATAAGCACATACATGTTTACAGTCTAATTCTATATTTTTCTGTCCAGATATCTCACTATATGGGACGGTAGTCAACATCTGTTGTAAGGCATTACCAAACTGTGGAATAAAACAAACCTGGTGATCACTTTAAGTGGTTTCAAAAGGAAATCAGTAGAAAACAGTATAGTTGATTCAAAGATCTCTGTCACAACCGCGTAAACAAACATTCACCTCGGTCGATTATTAAAGGTGTGTCAGGTTTAAATTCTACCATCAATAATACATTAAATGATTAAAAAGCTTATGGTCCTATAGCGTAGTGGTTATGCTTGTTGCATTAAGTTATTCAATAAATGGAACATTATGGCGGTTTTGACAGACATCTTTGAATCGACAATACAACCATTACTGAGCAACACACTTTGGCAGCTACAAATATTGGTCCTTGTATAGAGGGCTAGTTAACATACAGTACAACCTTTACTGAGCAACACACTTTGAAAGCTACAAATATTGGTCCTTGTATAGAGGGCTTGTTAACATACAGTACAACCTTTACTGAGCAACACACTTTGGCAGCTACAAATATTGGTCCTTGTATAGAGGGCTTGTTAACATACAGTACAACCTTTACTGAGCAACACACTTTGGAAGCTACAAATATTGGTCCTTGTATAGAGGGCTTGTTAACATACAGTACAACCATTACTGAGCAACACACTTTGGAAGCTACAAATATTGGTCCTTGTATAGAGGGCTTGTTAACATACAGTACAACCTTTACTGAGCAACACACTTTGGAAGCTACAAATATTGGTCCTTGTATAGAGGGCTTGTTAACATACAGTACAACCATTACTGAGCAACACACTTTGGAAGCTACAAATATTGGTCCTTGTATAGAGGGCTTGTTAACATACAGTACAACCTTTACTGAGCAGCACACTTAAGAAGATACAAATATTGGTCCTTGTATAGAGGGCTTGTTAACATACAGTACAACCTTTACTGAGCAGCACACTTTGGAAGATACAAATATTGGTCCTTGTATAGAGGGCTAGTTAACATACAGTACAACCTTTACTGAGCAGCACACTTTGGAAGATACAAATATTGGTCCTTGTATAGAGGGCTTGTTAACATACAGTACAACCTTTACTGAGCAGCACACTTTGGAAGATACAAATATTGGTCCTTGTATAGAGGGCTAGTTAACATACAGTACAACCTTTATTGAGCAACACACTTTGGAAGCTACAAATATTCGTCCTTGTATAAAGGGCTAGTTAACATACAGTACAACCATTACTGAGCAACACACTTTGGAAGCTACAAATATTGGTCCTTGTATAGAGGGCTAGTTAACATACAGTACAACCTTTACTGAGCAACACACTTTGGAAGCTACAAATATCGGATGTTGTTAAAAAGTTGTTGCTCTTATGCATTACTACAGAGGTTAAATTTATAAAATATATTGGTTTAGTGAAAATTTATAGGTGTTGTTTTAGAGATAATAGTCCAGACGGGTAATGTCAGAAATAATGAAGCCAAGAATGACATGGAGTGAAAATTTTCAAAATGAAATGATTCAATAATTTTTTGTTCCAAGCAAATGGATAGTATTTGCAGTTTATGTACGATAATATGGTTTGTATGATAAACCTGCACGTTTTTAATTATTTACAATTTACTTTAAACTAATTCATAAAAAAATGCAAAATATCCGGAAACAATGTAATCAAGTTAAGTACTTGATCAAAGCCAGTTATTATGTATTTATGGTGTATTTTGACTAAAATAGTATTAAGGTTCCTAAAAAATCATTTTTACATCGATTTAAGTTATTGTTTGAGAAAAAAATGGAGTTTTGTGTCTTTTTTTACCCTGATATTTTGGTTATACTCACAAACTTTTTCTCTGAAGACACATTTTTTACACAAAATTAATAATAACTTGTAACAACCTTTATTGATGATAACTGAACAGGTACTGAAATTTTCTTAATACTGCTAGGTTTCAAAAGAAAATGACAGCGAGTCGAATTTAATCTTAAGATTTAAAAAAAATGTTACACTCATGACACAATAAAGTTGAACTTAAGAATTTTCGAAAACTTATATGAACTACTGTCATTGACCATTGTTTTGTTGTTAAACATCATTACAAATATTAAATAAGTATACGAATCGATTTACATAACCAAATTGTCATTTTATAACAAATAAGAAACATAAAAGTGTGCATTTCGTTATTTCAAATTACCAGGGTAACAATTACATACATTTTTGTATATGATATAAATAAATAATTGGACGAAACCTTGACGTTCTTTCCTACATGTATTGGCAGCTTTTAAACTGATTTTAAATATCCAATGTTAAAAATAATTTAACTACATGTATTTATAAACTTTGAAACTTACTTTGTAAGCATGTAACTGGTACACTCGTGACACTTCAAATATGAAATATGCAAAAATGATATTTTTGGAATGCTTTGCAAACCAAACATGTAAAAGACATCATTTAGTGATCAAACATTTTAATTTGATTTCCGACATTTTGTACTGGAATCTTTACATGCATAATATGTCAAAATATAATATATGCCCAATCTAAATATTGTTGGCATTTAACCATATTTTGATAAGCACAAAGTAATGATGCATACATGTTTTTAATGCAAAACTCATTAGAACGAACACTTAACATTGTAGAATTTGTTCATATGCTTAGCGTGAGTTAAAATGTCTAGCAAAATACTGTATGTAATTATGATTGTTTCATTCTAACTTTTTAACTTGAGTTTATGGTATATTTAGTATTCTTACCAAAGTTCTAGTTTATTGCATTTATACCATAAGTTGTGTTTTGTCAACACCAATTCATTTTGTGGAGTCATAAATTGCCTACCAGAGATGTAATAAATTGCAGTTGTGATGTCATCAATGAAATGATGTCATCAACACTTTAAAAACACGTGTGTGACCGTTGGGTTCTGGGTCAAACTATGTTGGTAGATGCTGTAACTTTTATGGCTTGGTTTTTATCATGAAGTTATAGTTTTGTATGTAAAGTTCCTTTATAGTATTTCAAAGACAGTGCCACTTTAAATTATCGTGGTTAAAATGATGTTGATAGTTTTTGCAGATGCCTGTTATGTGCTAGTGTATTAGAAAGTGTGACTTGTTTGGTTGATGTTGATGATATTATAGTTATCCAGGCATGCATTCACCAATTTGGCTATTGGTGATCCACTTGCTGATAAAATTAAAATGAATATTTTGTTTTTGGTTCTGGTACATTCAGTCAGGGTTGCCACATTCTCAGAAAAAAATCTTAAAGTATGGTTACTATTTTATGCCCCCCTTCTTTGATGATGGTTTATAAATGTACTGCTTTGCTCATGTCTGACGGTCTGTCTCTCTGTCTGTCTCTAACTGTATATCCGCAAATAGTTCAAATGGTTTCCGTTCAAATACTGAGAAAGACTGATTTGACCTAGGATATTCAAACTTTCCATGGATGTTGGCTAGCAACACTAGATGACTCCTATACATTTGAGGTCAGTAGGTCAAAGGTCAAGGTCTATTAGACCTATACTATATTTAGACCAAGTGTTTTGTTCAATAACTCAAGAACGCTTTGTTCTAGAATCATTTTAACTTTACAGTTTGGTCAGCAAGAGGATGCTCCCTATGTATTTTAAGGTCAGTAGATCAAAGTCACTGTGACATTTACCATTTTAGACTATTGGGCTGCCATGGGGCATACCTGTATGAGTTTTATAAACATCTCTTCCATTGGAAAATCTGGTCAACGAATCCATTAAGGAAAACATTATACAATTTCAAAATTGGGCAAAAATCAGGGAATTGTCAGGTTTTTTATCAAAATTCAAAGCACGTGATTATGTTCTAATGGTAGCTTCTTCTCATGCCTTTATAGAATAGATATTGCTTCAAGATACTGTTAGCAACATGTATGAATTGTAAAATACATACTACATACCAATAATGAGTTTTGCAATGAAGGTACGATCGTAAGGCGAGGTCGAACGTCATATTTCCAGGTGTATCTAAGCTGCGAACAACTTGAATAGTCAGGAGAAATCCCTTTTCGGTCGGAGAAAAATCACGGAATCATCGGTTAACTCATTTTCTGTTATCTTTAAATTAAAGGTTTGATTTGTTATTTACGGTTGTGTTGTATAAAGACGTTAAATTGTTAGTGAATACTGAATAAGTAATTAGATTTGGTCCATGGGAGCAGTGTTACACTTTCATATCTATAGAAGTTTGGCCATTGGTGATATTTTGACTTTTGAATAGCGGAAAGAGTATATTTTTCTTCAACCGTCCTGTTGTAGTTAAATGTTAAAATTTGCAGCCTTAAACAAGTTTAAATTTTAGCAAACACAGAAATTATAAAACGATGTCATGAGTGTAACACTTATGGAAAGACTAAGAAATGACATCATGACAGAGACAAAGTGTACCACTTTCAGTTTCCATGTGCGTTTTTATGTACACTGAACAACATTTTACCAATCCAGTTACAACAATGGGAAATCTTTTTAAAAAAATCTCATTTTTTCTCAGTTGTTTGTTGTGATAATGGGCATTTTTATTTTAAAGTGCCAAATAAAATAAATATGTATCACTTAAGCATGATTTTATCATGAATTAATTTAATTCCCATACCTCGCCTGATAAACAAGAGGGTCCAAAGGGCCCTGGGTCGCTCACCTGTTTGGCCTAGTGACCTAGATTTTGGCCCAAATGACACAGTATCTAACTTGACCTAGATTTTATAGAGATAAACATTGTGACCAAGTTTCATAAAGATAGAGTCAAAATTGTGACCTCTAGTGTGTTCACAAGATTTTTCAATGATTTGGCCTCGTGACCTAGTTTTTGAGCCCAGATGACCCAATATCGAACTTGACCTTAATTTTATAATGATGATCATTGTGATCAAGTTTCATAAAGATAAGGTCAAAATTGTGACCTCTAGTGTGTTCACAAGCTTTTTCAATGATTTAGCCTCGTGACCTAGTTTTTGACTCCGGATGACCCAATATCGAACTTGACCAAAATTTTATAGTGATGATCAGTGTGATCAAGTTTCATAAAGATTAGGCTCAAATTGTGACCTCTAGTGTGTTCACAAGCTTTTTCAATGATTTGGCCTTCAAAGGCTTGTGACCTAGTTTTTGACCCCGGATGACCCAATATCGAACTTGACGTAGATTTTATAGAGATGATCATTGTGATCAATTTTCATAAAGATCAGTTTCAAATTGTGACCTCTAGTGTGTTCACAAGCTTTTTCAATGATTTGGCCTTGTGACCTAGTTTTTGACCCCAGATGACCCAATATCGAACTTGACCTAGATTTTATAGAGATGATCATTGTGATCAATTTTCATAAAGATTAGTCACAAATTGTGACCTCTAGTGTGTTCACAAGCTTTTTCAATGATTTGGCCTTCAAAGGCTTGTGACCTAGTTTTTGACCCCGGATGACCCAATATCGAACTTGACGTAGATTTTAAAGAGATGTTGTGATCAATTTTCATAAAGATTAGTCTCAAATTGTGACCTCTAGTGTGTTCACAAGCTTTTTCAATGATTTGGCCTTGTGACCTAGTTTTTGACCCCAGATGACCCAATATCGAACTTGACCTAGATTTTATAGAGATGATCATTGTGATCAATTTTCATAAAGATTAGTCACAAATTGTGACCTCTAATGTGTTCACAAGGTTTTTCAATGATTTGGCCTAGTGACCTAGTTTTTGACCCCAGATGACCCAATATCGACCTTGACCTAGATTTTACAGAGATGATCATTGTGATCAAGTTTCATAAAGATTAGGCTCAAATTGTGACCTCTAATGTGTTCACAAGGTTTTCCTATGATTTGACCTAGTGACCTAGTTTTTGACCCCAGATGACCCAATATCGAACTTGACCTAGATTTTATGGAGATGATCATTGTGATCAAGTTTCATAATGATCAGGCTCAAATTGTGACCTCTAATGTGTTCACAAGGTTTTCCTTTGATTTGACCTAGTGACCTTGTTTTTGACCCCAGATGACCCAATATCGAACTTGACCTAGATTTTATGGAGATGATCATTGTGATCAAGTTTCATAATGATCAGGCTAAATTTGTGACCTCTAGTGTGTTCACAAGCAATTGTGAACGGACGACGGACGGACGGACGGACGACGGACGAAGAGCGATCACAAAAGGTGAGCTAAAAATGCAGAACATCAAATGCTAATCGAAAAGGTATAAGCGGTAGACAGTAATAAAGAAACAACACAAAACTTCAAATTCAGCGTTTCACTCATGACATAACCTAAGACCATGGTAGAAAAATATATACTGGGTAAAAGCATGAATAATTGTTACTGATAACATCTCTGTGACACAAACTACAATGTCAGGAAGCTGAAAGTTGTATAAAGAGTTGTCTGATTTCAACATAGTATGTTAAACTCAAAATGTTACACTCATGACACTTTCATGTACAATTATGTTATAAGTCCCCTACTCGACAACGACAGTCCAACATAAAAAATATTAACGTTTCTATATAGAAGATACATCAAAGACGATGTTTGAAACATGCAAAGGATTAACTTGAACATATATTAGAAGAAATTGTGATATTAGTAAAAATGCAAAGCAAAACTTAGGTGTTTTTCCCGAAGCAGCAACTTTATAATTATGTCGCTTAAATCTTATTTATTACTATCTGAACATGGAAATGGATATGTAGTAAAAGCCAACATATTCCACAATGCAAAACAATTGCAATTTTCATGATTCATGACCTTGAATTTTCTTTGTAAGTATTACAAAACAGGATTTTTAAAAAATGTCACGGAAATTTGTTACACTCATGACATATTTTACCTCCATTTTTGTCATAACTTTTTTTGTACTCATTCAAATTTCATAACACTTGGCAATTTTCTTCACATTTACTAAGTGAATCTTGTGGACACATTTATAAGGAAATTTAAGAGTATATATTGATTGGGGAATGCTTGAAAGGTAAAGCTTCATTATTTTTGACATTACCCAGACGAGAGTCACCTAAACCTTGCTATATAGTATTAAGTTTTTTTTATTGTTTTTCTGAGTTGTCCAGGTATTGAAGGTCTCAAAACCGTTTGATGACACTCTGTCATCATTGGGGAACTTTTTTTATTTGGGATTAAAGATGGTCTCTGAAATGGCGATTTTAACGATTAAATACGGACTATAATTCCATATAACATTTGTACTACCGTCAATATATCAGCACATGTGTGTTTATATTGAAAGGGTTTAAACATGATTAATAAAGGAACTATATACATTAACTTGGTTTCAATAAAATACACGTTTTCAACAGTTTATATATAATTTACGTGACCAAAATCACACCGTTCAACCCGATACATAGAAAACAGTTGGCACATAGAAGACAGTTGTCAGTGTTTATGTACGCAAAACTTGCGGAAGTAAGTAATGCTTGTTTTTATATTCCTTTTACAGGGTCTGAACAAAACAAAGTATGTACATTTATTCGCAGTTAAAAGAGGTATCAGTACACAAAATTCTGAGCAAAACCGTGAATTATTTAGGGAGAAATCATGAAAAATGTATGCGATTTTTAACAAAAAACGCGTTATTTGAAACTTTCATCCACAAAAAGGTATTTTTTGACATATCCTTACCTTTTGACTTATACCATGACGGAATTACATATATCCCCCGTCTATATGCAGATTTACACACTTTTATTCGTCCTTTTCGCCGAGATATAAGAGTTTAAACATGACATGGTGTCATATTTTTGAGAACAATGGAGACAGTTGATGATTAAAAAAGATCACATAGAAATCAGTCGCAAGGGTATAGATGATAACAATGAAGACAGTCTGAACGCAACGTTTTTGGAGCGCAATAACATTGAAATAATTACGGTATACTTAAGTGCCAATGTGTATAACTGGATTTTTATAATGCCCTTCCAAAGTACCAATGATTTTTTTTATAAATGCCATTCACACTCATCACAGACCTGACTCAACGTATGAATCGGGACGCAATATACTAGTATATGCTTGTTTTGAACATGTTTAAAATAAACGTGGTAAGGTCGGAGAGCTTCCTGACCAACGCAATTCCGTCACGTTTTTTCCACGCACGTTCGCAAATATTCTCTCCAATTGACAACGATTTGTCATGATTTGGACATTTTTAGATCTATGAAGAAGCGTATGTAAATTTGACCTTTAAATATATAAAAAAACGTCTATCGGACATGAAAGTCGAACCCCTTTAGGAACATTTTTCATACATGGCATCATTGTATATTATGTGAATATGTATGTGAATCGGACGATGTACTTTGTACAAGTCCTAATAAAAATCTGTTCTGTTCTGTTCTGTTCATGAACAAGATTGCGTGTTTTTCTATGTCGCTGTTGGAAAGAAGCCTGTGTTCTCGCCTGTGTATTTTACGTTATGATAGCATGTACAGCATACGTATTACCCTAGAGAACACAACAAAGGAGTGAATTAATGGTTGTGTTATTTTTTAAACTCCAGTACTACATATTTACACATACCAACTCTCCAAAAACAATATACTATCAATACATTTATGAAACCGGTATGTACATCATAACATGCTATTTCGTTTAAACTATATTTTACTTTTATATATCCTAAATCATTTTTGAATTAGAAGTAAAAAAGCGTGTGGGTATTATTGTTACTGTCACCAATCTGACTTATTGACACTACTTTATAATTTGACATATGCATCTAAATAAAACCCGGCTAAATATACATGTGTTGGTACATGCATTGTACTGACGTGTTCGTCACGTAAAATACGAAAGCAACTTATCCATAAATACAATAATAAAATGCTACAAGTTGTGCAGTAAAGACAATTCTGACCTCATGTTATTACAGTTTTTGGTAAACAATTTACAAAAAACAAAATCAATGCAAATAGTTATTATAGGGACAAGATTACGTGTGGAATGAAATATTGTCACGTAAAATACTATTGTAGGGGTGAAATAGCATGAAAGACTAATTTGGAACAAAACCAATGCTAACTAAAGGTTGTTTAAGCATCTAAGATCGATTTATCTGTTAAAATTACAGCTTAAAATGCTAAGCATGGCTTATAGCTTCACCATTGAACATCTATATACTGTCATGTAAAATACCAGTCTTAAAACATATTTTTCAACAACAATTAACAAACGTCAAGCCTTTATTCTGGAAGCAAAACTTGTGTACACATAACTCAGTTTTATCACACATTATTTCTGAAATATATCAAGTAACTAATAATGGTTATTTTTCTGTTGGGCTTCCATGAAAGTCATGTGCAGTCGTCTGGAAAGTTGAAAAAAATATTTGTTTCCAACGAGACACGAGCTCCTTCAAATTGTACAGGGAATATTTCGTTTTTATTCAAATCCAATGAAAGAAAATATTATATAGTGATAAAAACTTGAGCAAATATTAAATAAAGCATTGCCAGCATGCCAATAATCAATTGTCATAGTGGCTCAAATAACTCTGGATTTTTATTTGTATTTTACGTGACGAAAGTTATACGGTTATCAAACACATGATTGCTGTCATAATTTACGCTTTTTTGCCAAGTTGTAAAAGCTAATAACTTAATTTATATTTTATAAATGTAACAGATAGCATTGCTCCTCATCAAAATCAATACTTGCAGTAATTTTGTGCACTTTATGTAACTGCACAGACTAAAACTTATACACATTTTTACTCTTCTAATATCAAATGTCAAATAGTTAGCTTGATTTACATGTAGATTGCACAAATACTAGTTGTTTAAAGGTAATACACTCTAAAACCATGTTATAAGTCATCAAATGTAAAAATCAAACGTAGGTTCATAAAGAAATCAAAATATTGAAATTAAATTTTACGTGACACTTAATTGTATTTTACGTGACGAACAAGATCATGCTGACCAAGCAATAGAATACACTATCGGAATAATTCTAGACTATAAATTGAGGTACACCCATGTATTTCAAGAGTTAATATTTATTATGCCCCATATGTCAATGGTTGACCATTTCTGTTGATGAGCAAATAATAGACCATTCGTGGTATATGTACCTTAAAAATTCCATGTCATTCTAATTATGTGGTATTTCCATGCAAATATTGACTGTAAACATCAAATGTGTCACAATGGCACAGAATAAGATATATCCCTTATCATTTTTATCGTTGTAATCACGTTTTTTTAAAAAAATCGTCACGTAAGTATACAGTCACGTAAAACTTTTTTCGCACTAAGATGCATTTTTTCTTCATTCATTGTCTATTACAGATGATGAACTTTTCTATATAGTTAAATCCGACATGTGCCAGACATATTACAAGGAATAAATGACCATTCCTTAATAAATAAGCGAGTTGTGGCTGTCACGTAAGAATACAACATAAATGTCCCGGTAAGGTACAGGCTTGAAATAGACTGACGTATAGCTTTTGTTCGTGTATTTTGGTGAAAAATATGTGTATTTATCGATAGTGCTTATATCAATAAACAAACTGGTTCAAATAATTTATAAATTACCACAAGCGTAAGCGTTGCTATCGCATCCACAAAACATAAACGTAAAATACTTCTTGCGGGCGACACAAACTCTGTCGAAAAAATATCAAAGCAGCAAGTGCATAGCACTCTCGCGCATTTATGGGTTCATTTTCCAAATTATTTGCTTACATATAAACAACACATTTAAGATGTTTTGACTAGTTACTAATAATGAGAAGCATTTAAATTATATATTTTGTGTGGGTGACAGCCGATTTTGAGTGGGTGTCATAACTTGGGGGCTTGTATATTTTTCAAGTTCATTATTTCTAATATCATTTGTATTTCTTTTTGAGGAACTATATAGTATTAGTGATAGAAATTGATTTAAGACTTCTCATACTCGATAATTCGTTTTTATAAACATAATTATAGTGGTAACAGGCATTTGGCTCATATTTTGAGAATGCGCGAAGAGTGTGAATGGCATTTATCAAAAAAGAGCATTGGTAGTTTGGTAGCGCATTATAAAAATCCAGTTATACACATTGGCACTTAAGTATACCGTAATTATTTCAATGTTATTGCGCTCCAAAAACGTTGCGTTCAGACTGTCTTCATTGTTATCATCTATACCCTTGCGACTGATTTCTATGTGATCTTTTTTAATCAACAACTGTCTCCATTGTTCTCAAAAATATGACACCATGTCATGTTTAAACTCTCATATCTCGGCGAAAAGGACGAATAAAAGTGTGTAAATCTGCATATAGACGGGGGATGGATGTAATTTCGTCATGGTATAAGTCAAAGGGTAAGGATTTGTCAAAAAATACATTTTTGTGGATGAAAGTTTCAAATAACGCGTTTTTTGTTAAAAATCGCATATATTTTTCCTGATTTCTCCCTAAATAATTCACGGTTTTGCTCTGAATTTTGTGTACTAATACCTCTTCTAACTGCGAATAAATGTACACACTTTGTTTTGTTCAGACCCTGCAAAAGGAATATAAAAACAAGCATTCCTTACTTCCGCAAGTTTTGCGTACATAAACACTGACAACTGTCTTCTATGTGCCAACTGTTTTCTATGTATCGGGTTGAACGGTGTGAAAATGATAAAATACAAAAACTATCGGTACTAATAACTGTTTAAAGTGATGTCAAACATGAACCTTACAATAAAGTAGGTTTTAAAGAATTTTTAAGTTATAGTCAACCTTAAACAATGTGCAAGACATCATTGCATGTAGAACAGTATGTGTAATATACGTTACCATTCAAGTATTTTATGCAAAGTATGAACTAATATGTTTCCTGCTTGTTCTGGGTTATAAAACTGATAGAAAAATGCATAATATAATGTAACATATGTTACCATCAACATATTTAAGCAATTTAAGCCTGGAATTTTATACCCTTACTCATTCTGTGTTATAAGTTTTATTTCGCTAAATCTGGGTTAAACTATCACAAAGCATTATGGTAAATTGATTTCTGGTTGAAATAGTGATTTACGTGACATAATGCAAAACTCCACAGTTCACTGTGTAATGAAGATGTATCCACCCAGTTTGTTGATATTAAAAAATTTACAATGACATCATGTCAATGACACAATAGATGCATGGCTGAACTTATTATAACAGTAAGTAATATTTGTAATCAATTACCACATGTTTCTATATCCCATACCGGTACATGTTTACATATAGACTTGACACAAATCTCCACGGTTTGACGACTTATTTAAATCAATTTATGTCAAGATTGTTTAAGATTATAATTTTGTTTTCAAGAAATA
The DNA here is from genome assembly GCA_963678985.1 of Spisula subtruncata. Taxonomy (NCBI): domain Eukaryota; kingdom Metazoa; phylum Mollusca; class Bivalvia; order Venerida; family Mactridae; genus Spisula; species Spisula subtruncata. The sequence goes on from OY787660.1 coordinate 7,533,053, forward strand.
ATCACATAAACATCTCCACAGTTTGACTAGATACTAGTAATTTTCAAGCATGTAGCTGTTTACATACATCTTCGTATCATATAATAAGCAATAGAATACTTGTGCATGCATGCACAAACAAAGGTACACTAAATTCGAGTTAAATATTATTGTCACAACCACATTTTGTGTAAAAAGGTTTCTAACTGACATCAATGATTCTCAACACTAATTACTGGTGTTATTCGTCGCCACGAGAGATTATGAGATAATAGAAGCCAGATTTTCTTTAATGCTCTGTGTCAAGCAAGGGAATTACAGTAGATACCATTTTTGTCTCGTCTTTGGTATATAGGCGAACTCCCTACGACATGGTTATCGAGGAGGCAGTTCAAGTATTTTATTTTGATGCCATAGTCACATTATCAGCTATCATGGCTAGACAGAACGACATTGCTGATTCTACCTTTACGCATTTCTAGATCCTTTGGGACTTGGTTCTAATTAGCCTTTCCAGATACCTGTCTGTATGTGTGCCCGCTTTACATTCTATTCAAAAGCCTCATGTGTGGGGTTATTTTGAAATTCTTAGCGAGACAGCAGACGACTTCACTACCTTTGTTCCCCAACACGCTGGTGGACGGTTGAAGTATCACCGCCATTTCCACATCTCTTGTAATGGTATCAAAATCGACGCACAGTACGGTAAACAAGCGTGGTTTCAAAATGTAACGGAGCAGACACGGACCTTAATACTTTTAGAGTAGTAGCTTTACCTACCCATAAATAGGAAGCGGTGGTGTCCCAACTTAACAAAGCATGTGACGCTAAAATATATGAAGTTTAAAAATATGACTTCATTTTGTAATCCGGCTGTTTCTCTTATGTCGATTGACGCACTGTATTTGACTTAGAAGCGACGCGTGGTAATAGGGCGAAACAAATACATAGGTAAATTCATCCGTTGTCAATAACCAAGCTGCTACCAAACAAAAGCAACCATGACAGTAGATGGCAACGAGAAACAATTGTTGAAGAGTTAGAAGTACAAACAATTCAGGGTTAGGTAAATCTACAGTTAGAATTACGGCTCTCAATGTATTACAGTCAGGTTAACTTCATTAGGCTACCATAAGTCAATTTTGATACAATTATGAAGGAAAGCACTAAAGATGACAACATATAATGTGACTATGTTACTACCAGGCTCGAGCTGATCAAGTGTGGTTGTGACAGTACAGTCATGTCTAACTGGTCATTGTAGATGTTACCGTGCTCGAATGTACTGCACATATTTTTTTGCATGTATGGGTATATCACTTGTAATAATCCTGAACCTAATGTGTAGTTAAACAGCTACATGCTTCAAAATTATCTTGTCAAGCTGTAGTGAAGTTCCTGTGAGTTTCGCTCGAAACTATGCTTATAACAAGAGGGCCATGATGGCCCTATATCGCTCACCTGATTATAAACCCTGCACAATTTTCACCCAAAGGAATAATTTGAACATCTTGGTAGAAAACCACAAGATGATGCTACATACCAATAATCAAAATTCTAGGCAGTGTAGTTTTAGGCAAGAAGATATTAATATGTTTTCCCTATATATAAGTCTATGTAAAACGGTGACCCCCGAGTAGGGCCAATTTTGACCCCAGGGGCATAATTTGAAAAATCTTGGTAGAGGACCACTAGATGATGCTACATACCAAATATCAAAGCTCTATGCAGTGTAGTTTTAGACAAGAAGATTTTTATATGTTTTCCCTATATAAGTCTATGTAAAACGGTAACCACCGGGGTTGGGCCAATTTTGACCCCAGGGGCATAATTTGCACAATCTTGGTAGGGGACCACTAGATGATGCTACATACCAAATATCAAAGCTCTTAGGCATTTTAGTTATAGACAAGAAGATTTTTATATGTTTTCCCTATATAAGTCTAGGTAAAATGGTGACCCCCAGGGCGGGGCCAATTTTGACCCCAGGGGCATAATTTGAACAATCTTTGTAGAGGACCTCTAGCTGAGTCTACATACCAAATATGAAAGCCCTGGGCCAAGCGGTTTCGGAGAAAAAGATTTTTAAAGGTTTCCCCTATATAACTCTATTTAAAACTAAGGGCCCCCGGAACGGGGCCAATTTTGACCCCAGGGACATAATTTGAACTATCTTTGTAGAGGACCTCTAGCTGAGTCTACATACCAAATATGAAAGCCCTGGGCCAAGCGGTTTTGGAGAAGAAGATTTTTTAAGGTTTCCCCTATATAACTCTATGTAAAACTAAGGGCCCCTGGGGCGGGGCCAATTTTGACCCCAGGGGCATAATTTGAACAATCTTTGTAGAGGACCTCTAACTGAGTCTACATACCAAATATGAAAGCCCTGGGCCAAGCGGTTTCGGAGAAGAAGATTTTTAAAGGTTTCCCCTATATAACTCTATTTAAAACTAAGGGCCCCCGGGACGGGGCCAATTTTGACCCCAGGGACATAATTTGAACAATCTTTGTAGAGGACCTCTAGCTGAGTCTACATACCAAATATGAAAGCCCTGGGCCAAGCGGTTTTGGAGAAGAAGATTTTTTAAGGTTTCCCCTATATAACTCTATGTAAAACTAAGGGCCCCTGGGGCGGGGCCAATTTTGACCCCAGGGACATAATTTGAACAATCTTTGCAGAGGACCCCAAGGTGGTGCTACATACCAAATATGAAAGCTCTAGGCCTTACGGTTTCAGAGAAGAAGATTTTTAAAGTTTCCTTTGTGAAAATCTATTTTTAGCCTGTGTGACCTAGTTATGCGACAGACCGGAAATTTATTAACAACTTTGAAAGAGGACCACCCAAGGATCATTCCTGTGAAATTTGGTTAAATTCCATCAATTGGTTTAGGAAGAGAAGTCATTTAAAGGAATTGTTGACGGACGACGGATGACGCCGGACGCCGGACAGCCACCTATCCTAAAAGCTCACCAGTGAGCACTTCGTGCTCAGGTGAGCTAAAAAACGTTTAGTTCAGATATATATATATATATCATGATTCAAATAACTAGTCAAACTGTGGTGATTTGTGTCAAGTATATATAGTCAAACATGTATGTGGAAATGAAACATGTGGTTACGTTTGACAAATATTACTTTCTATAATTATTAGAAGTTCCGATATACATCAAGTTTCCTATTGATATGATGTCGTTGACAATCTTGATTGATTCTTCTGGATTATACAGCGAACATCGGAGTTTTGCATAATGTCACGTAAATCACTATACTTGTATTTAGAAAAGAAATCAAGTTACACAATTGCTTTGCGATAGTTTAAAACAGATTTATCGAAATAAAGGTAAGAGTATAATATACCAGACTTAAATTACTCAAACACTTTTATGGAAACATATATTACATTATACTATGTATTTTCTATGTGGTAACATATTGTCACGTAAATCACATTTTGTGTAAGAAGTTAAACTACATGTATAATTATTTTTAAAGGATGCCTATCAAGAGAAAACATTGATCATATCAGTTTAATAACCCAGAATAAATAGAAAACATAGTAGAACATACTTTGCATATAAACAATTTAATGGTAACGTATATTACACATACTGTTCTACATGCAACGATGTTGTGTACATTGTTTATCACTTACCATTCCTTTAAACCTACTCCATTGTAATGTTCATGTTTGATATTTCATTAAACAGTTATTAGTACCGATTGTATTTTATAATTTTGGTCACGTAAATTACACATAAACTGTTGAAAATGTGTATTTTTTGAAACCCTGCTAATGTATACAGTTCCTTTATTATTCATGTTTATTCCATTTCAACTAAAACATAGATGTGCTGATATTTTGACGGTAGTACAAATGTTATATGGAATTATAGTCCGTATTTAATTGTTAAAATCGCCATTTTGGAGGCCATCTTTAACCCCAAATAAAAAAAGTTCCCCAATGATGACAGAGTGTCATCAAACGGTTTTGAGACCTTCAATACCTTGACAACACAGAACAACAATAAAAAAAACTTAATACTAAATAGCAAGGCTCAGCGAAAAATCCCCAATCCTCGTCTGGACTATAATGGCTTTACAGAGGGCCACTCTGGAGAGATTATATTGTATTACGAGACATTATGAACCAACATTCAAATGAACCGTTAATGCTCAGGTAATCTTCAGACAGAGAACAAATACTGCCTGTCAAGACCAATATAAGCTAGCCGAGTCGCTCAGTCAATTATTTTTGTGTCTGACAGTCCTAGTGTGTGGCCATTGAGTTTTATGCCTCACTAATTGTCCAACGACATCCAGGATGGAGGGGAGCTTAGTCCAACGAGAGTGTACACCCCTCTGATTCAACTGTGAGTGATACGTTGGTTAACAAGTATTTACCATGTAGCCTATTTGAGACAGAACCCAGTCTGGGTAATCAAAAGTGCCTTATCCTTGTGAGGCAATGATTTTTTTTTGCATTTTTATATTGTTGAATATCTATCATGTTTATGTGGATCACATGCCTGTTTGTACTTCTGTAGGCCTTGCTAGCATCTGAAAGCATGAACAGACCTTGAGTGATCACAAAATGCGGAACATGCCCAGTATTGCCTTTAAATGCCTGCCAACTTTCAGCCGAGATATGCCTGACATAAGAGTGCTTCTATCGGGATTTGAACTTGGGTGACCAGATTAGACGACAAGCGCACTAACCACTGTGCTTCAGACGTGCACATCATTGTAGGATACAATTCTTACCTGTTGAAATAATTGGAGAACCTCTTGATAAGAGACGAGGGTTGGTACATCTTTTACGTTAAATTTGTTCAGATTAAGCATGATATATGATAGCGGTGTCATACCATTCACATCACTCCGTTCTGAAATAAAGATAACACTCAGGTTTTTTATCAGTATTTTGGGAACATGACCCATACCCTAGGGATTGGGAATTTTAGCAGCATTTGGTCCAAATTGGGACAAGTACAATTTTAATTACAGGGCCTAAAAAGCTGATAGGTGTACAATAACTTAAATTTATTACTTTAAATTTGCTGTAATTGAGTGTTATTCATGCTCAAGTTCAATTGTGCTGGCTGCTTATACAGGAAAATTAGTCAATTTTTCCATTAATAACTCTTTTAACTAAAATTTGTGGCTTGAAATTGGGGAAAAAATATGATTTTCAATTGGGAACATAGCCCATAATCAGCTATAAAATCACCCGTAAAACAAACTCCTGACACTACACCAGTCAAACATGGCAGTCATACACTGACTGCAAGACATAAACATGGCAGTCATTAACTGACCATAAGACATAAACATGGCAGTCATACACTGATCGTAAGACATAAACATGGCAGTCACACACAGATCGTAAGACATAAACATGGCAGTCATACACAGATCACAAGACATAAACATGGCAGTCATACACAGATCACAAGACATAAACATGGCAGTCATACACAGATCACAAGACATAAACATGGCAGTCATACACAGATCACAAGACATAAACATGGCAGTCATACACAGATCACAAGACATAAACATGGCAGTCATACACAGATCACAAGACATAAACATGGCAGTCATACACAGATCACAAGACATAAACATGGCAGTCATACACAGATCACAAGACATAAACATGGCAGCCATACACTGACCATAAGACATTAACATGGCAGTCATACGCTGACCATAAGACATAAACATGGCAGCCATACACTGACTATAAGACATAAACATGGCAGCCATACACTGACCATAAGACATAAACATGGCAGTCATACACAGATCACAAGACATAAACATGGCAGTCATACACAGATCGTAAGACATAAACATGGCAGTCATACACTGACCATAAGACATAAACATGGCAGTCATACACAGATCACAAGACATAAACATGGCAGTCATACACAGATCGTAAGACATAAACATGGCAGTCATACACTGACCAAAAGACATAAACATGGCAGTCATACACAGATCAAAAGACATAAACATGGCAGTCATACACAGATCGTAAGACATAAACATGGCAGTCATACACAGATCAAAAGACATAAACATGGCAGTCATACACAGATCGTAAGACATAAACATGGCAGTCATACACAGATCAAAAGACATAAACATGGCAGTCATACACAGATCACAAGACATAAACATGGCAGTCATACACAGATCACAAGACATAAACATGGCAGTCATACACTGACTATAAGACATAAACATGGCAGTCATACACTGACCATTAGACATAAACATGGCAGTCATACACAGATCGTAAGACATAAACATGGCAGTCATACACAGATCAAAAGACATAAACATGGCAGTCATACACAGATCACAAGACATAAACATGGCAGTCATACACTGACTATAAGACATAAACATGGCAGTCATACACTGACTATAAGACATAAACATGGCAGTCATACACTGACCATTAGACATAAACATGGCAGTCATACACAGATCAAAAGACATAAACATGGCAGTCATACACTGACCATAAGACATAAACATGGCAGTCATACACTGACCGCAAGACATAAACATGGCAGCCATACACTGACCATAAGACATAAACATGGCAGTCATACACAGATGCAAGGCATAAACATGGCAGTCATACACATATCGTAAGACATAAACATGGCAGTCATACACTGACTGCAAGACATAAACATGGCAGTCATACACTGACTGCAAGACATAAACATGGCAGTCATACGCTGACTGCAAGACATAAACATGGCAGTCATACGCTGACTGCAAGACATAAACATGGCAGTCATACGCTGACTGCAAGACATAAACATGGCAGTCATACACTGACTGCAAGACATAAACATGGCAGTCATATACTGACTGCAAGACATAAACATGGCAGTCATACACAGATCAAAAGACATAAACATGGCAGTCATACACTGACTGCAAGACATAAACATGGCAGTCATACACTGACTGCAAGACATAAACATGGCAGTCATACACTGACTGCAAGACATAAACATGGCAGTTATACACTGACTGCAAGACATAAACATGGCAGTCATATACTGACTGCAAGACATAAACATGGCAGTCATACACAGATCAAAAGACATAAACATGGCAGTCATACACTGACTGCAAGACATAAACATGGCAGTCATACACTGACTGCAAGACATAAACATGGCAGTCATACACTGACTGCAAGACATAAACATGGCAGTCATACGCTGACTGCAAGACATAAACATGGCAGTCATACGCTGACTGCAAGACATAAACATGGCAGTCATACACTGACTGCAAGACATAAACATGGCAGTCATACACAGATCGTAAGACATAAACATGGCAGTCATACACAGATCAAAAGACATAAACATGGCAGTCATACACAGATCGTAAGACATAAACATGGCAGCCATACACTGACCATAAGACATAAACATGGCAGTCATACACTGACTGCAAGACATAAACATGGCAGTCATACACAGATGCAAGACATAAACATGGCAGTCATACACTGACTATAAGACATAAATTGACATTGCAACATAACAAGATGTCACCACCATGCTGTGTGAAAATAAAGATAAGTTCTGTTACGTTCAGGTAGCATGATAAATGCTTACAGGTTACTGTCACTGATTGAATAATGTGAAGTAATAGAGCCAAGTAAAACAACTAACTGAAGAACTACAAGCAATACGTAAGTTTGGAGCCAAGACCCTTTTTGATGCGTTTTCACCTTTTCCGTCTCCATAGCAACCACAGTTTTCGTCAGAATCAAAAGTATTTAGACTTGCATAATTCCCTTATTGGCAGCTTATCCACAGACCAAAACAGTTTAAGTGATATCAGTATCTAGATTTTTGAAGGACTGACAGACTGACACATGGGCAGAAAACTGGTATGGGGAATAATAAATATTAGAATTCTATTTTGTTGTTTGACACATACATATGGAATAGATTCATTGCAGAAGAAATCATATGCATTAATATTAGGGGTGTAACGATACACTCACCTCACTATAGGATAAGTATCACGATACTGACCTTACGATACGTATCACGATACAAATTATAGTTATTCATTAAGGTTGTATAATGAGTATGTCCACTGTTGAAACTTATAATATTACACCCTTAAAGGATTTTGTCCTTATATAAACAAGCAGACATTTTATAAGACCTCTTCTCTGAAGAAATTACTTATTAAAAGCAATTACTATTACCAACAAATAAAGTTCACATAAAAAATTGATTCCTCAATACTGCATATATCCCTAAATATGTAAAGGTCTTATCAAGTCTCGAAGATCCCCATTATAGCCCACAACTGTCACCTTTAGTTTCACTCAGTAATTTATAATCGTTTCTTTAAAGTTTGTTTTCAAACATAATGAACATTTACATGGTATGAGCTGTCAATTCATTTTATGATTTTTGTCTGTATTTATTTCAATTCAGAACGTATTTTGGTCCGGACACTTATGGTACGGTCCTGAATGGCTAAAGTCCATTGGCAGTCATTGGCGGCAGTCATCCTGTTGCATTTCAACGCTCGTAGATAACAAACGCAATATTGCTTCTGAGATGTCGCACTCGTAATTAAATTAAAAAATATTGACGGCCATTTGTTTAATTGATTAGTCATGTCAAGCGAATGATGCATATGTTTTCTTTATCTTAACTGAAGAATGGATAAAAGCCGTACTGTAAAGTCAACGCGTCGTACCGTGAAACGAACTGTGACCAAACAATTTTGATATACCGTCCAAAGGTATATCGTTACACCCTTAATAAATATTCATTCTGTTATGCACATGAAGCTTGCTTTAACTCTGCCCCTGTTTCATTCCAAACTTCTTGGCACTACATACTGTAAAATCATTAATTTTTTGTGGGGAATTAAATTTCGTTGATTTCGTGGTTCACCTTCAACCACAAAATCAAGTCCCACCGAACAATAATTTTAACCCTTGTATTTATAACCTGAAATGCAAAATCAATGAATTAACGTCCCATCGAAATGGTCTTTTTTACCAAAACCACAAAATTTTATCCCCTCAAAATTAACTGATTTTTCAGTATTCATATACAACATAAGGATACCATTTAGCTTATCCTGCACTAATAACTTTAACTATTTGAAACAAGCAAGATTCCTATATATCACTTACCTCGTCCTAATTCAGCTGAAGTGGTCCTTGTTTTAGTTAACCTCGCAAAGGGGTCCAGATAAAATCGAGAAGCGTATGAACCTTAAATTAGATAATCACAATTAAGTCCAGTCAATGCTGGTCAGAGTTTTAGTAAGAGACCACCACATAGAATTTTAGTGAAACTACCGAAATCTCAGATAATATATTGATTTAAAAAAAAAAAAAATCTATGATAGACCAAACTCAAAATTAGTATAACATAACAGTAACATTGTTCTGAGTTTATTTTAAAAATACTGGATTCTATTTTTAACTTATGATAATAGGCTCATTAGAAGCGCCTTGTGATGAAGAATTCAAATAAGTCCAACTTACAACCTTCATATTCTAAGCTAGCCAGCAAATTGTAGTTTTAAGATACCAGACCTTTATTTGTTATAAGACAAGTAACAAACATAAATGAAGCTGCAGTGTAAATGCCCAGAACATGACTGCTAAAGCTTTGAAAACCTATCCTGATCCTGACCTTAAAATTATCCATGAATATGGAACAAGGTTCTTGTGTAGAATTATGAATAAATCAAATTCGGCAAGCAAATTGTGCAATATTGGTATTTAAGATTTGTTTTTGTGTCACACCTCAAGTATCTTCATAATACTCCTCGACTATGAAAACATACAACCGAGGTTTTAAATATAGACAAGATTATGAACTGTTAAACTATGCTAAATGAAAATCAGGATTGTGTCAAATTCTCTGAACAATACATACCATCATTATAGGAAACATCGAATGCTCTCACATCGGGATGCCACATATCATTCTCCTCCGGTGTAACAGCCTGAAGAATACAACAACCATACAACAACCATACAACAACCATACAACAACCATACAACAACCATACAACAACCATCTCTATATAAAGTCATTTTGAGTAAATTATGTCTGTCAGATAATTCAGCGCACCTTACTTTTCAGATTCACACACACTTTGCTGGGTAGTTTCCCTTCCGTCCTCAAGTGTATTTGTAGATGTTTGCTACTAACGTAAAGTTTTATAATCACATTAACGATATCAGAAAAGTATTTTTGCTAAATATTTACCAAAATGAGTACTTACGCTGATTTTTGTTAATTTAAGGTAACACTTGACAAATAAATTGAATCAATGCACTTTTCTAATGGACAATGATTTTTTTCTATTTTCTTCATCACTTATTCTTATGATACAGTCCTAATTTCTGGTGAACAAATCTTTAAAACAGGCTATGCAAATAAGAATTTCACCTTTGCAGAATTAGGCGGGAAAAAAATCTCGCCATCTTGTTTTGTGATGACATTGACCTAGTTAAACAAATGTATGATTTTTAACATTTTTTTTTCATTTATCATTAAGGTTGTTTCTATTCAAACAGCACCATGACTTATATTAGTTTACAAATAAATTAAACTCAAATGTAGAAGACAAATATTAAACTGTTAGGTGCACAGAATTACCCAACAGCACTGTAAACCTGACATCCAACAATACAGTGTTTCAATACCACAGTATATAAACCAGTTATACCCATTGAATTGTACATTCTCCCAACTAGGCATACATTACCAGTGTATAGAGTCAATTCCTGGTTACCACAGTAAGTCATTTACATTGAATTGTATAGCTTCCCAATAAGTTATACATTACCACAGTGTATAGACTAAGAGTCAATTCCCAGTTATCACAATAAGTCAGTGATTTGAAATCAAATATGGTTTTGGTCACAATAAGTCAATAATTTATAAAGTTTAATTGTATGTTAATTCCCAGTTATCACAATAAGTCAGTGATTTGAACAGAACTTTTTGCTCACAATAAGTCATAGCAAAAGTCAAAGTAATAAAGTGCCACAATATAATTGCTTGCGATAAGTTATACAAGTTGAATGGTAAGTCTCACCATAAGTCATACCATGATTAATTTTATACGCTGTGAAAACAAGTCCCTAAATCAATAAATTATGGATATTATCAATAGGACAACATTCTGGATCAAAAATGTTATGTTACAGCGTTAAATCCATATCTGCCCTTTACTGGTAAATAAATCAAGATGTGTTCCAGAGACACTTATGCCCCCTGGTGACCTTGACATTCCAAAAACATGGAAATATAGTCAAAATTCGAAAATTAGTTAATTTTAACTTAGTATCAAAATTTAAGTTTTGGACAATACGATGGCTTAGAATTAGAAGGTCGTAAGTGCCACTTACGACCTTTTAAGATTCTTCATATTTAGATTAATCATCACAAGGCGCTTCTTATGAGCCCATTTTCATAAAAATCTGAACTTATCATGTTGACCAAAATGAAGTTGTAAAAGTTTGTTGTAAAAGTTTGTTTTACCATAAGTAAAGAGTAAATGTCAGACAGATTTTCTGTGTTTTCTCAAAATATCGATTTGGTAGTTACGACCTTCTTGTTCTAAGCCAGCGAATAATTCCCTTTCTATAAAATAACAATTTTATTCACACTTTATACAATAATCACATTTAAGTTTACCTCAAATTTGATATGAAACAACTCTTCACACAGATTCAACAATGTGTTGAGAACTTTGTCAAATGTAAAGTATGGAAGCCGGTCCATTTTTTCAACCCTGAAATAAATACGAACATAGATCCATTGCCATAAATAGAACAAGAAAGCTGTCTTAAATATGTGCTTATGCCCTGGTGGATATTTTACCCATAAAAGCTATATATACCTCTGTCTCATACCTTCGTGCCTTCTCATGAAATCCGTGATTAGTTGAATTCAACTCTTGTATATGTTCTACATGGTCATTTTGGTGAAATTAGCCAAATAAATCATCCAACAAAATCCTTCATCGATTGAGGCCATTATTTTGGACGACACGCCATAGCTGTCACCTTGACGACCAGAAACGATACACCTAGTAATTATTCCAACTGATATTTTTCAACTGTTGTTAATGTTTTTTGCATCATGTTTTCATTACGCATTATTTTTATCACCTAAGGCTTTAATACTCAAACTGAATACGCATTTTGATAAGCACTAATCTAATCTAACTACAAATTTGAAATTCCATAACTTTGGGCCCCAATACAGACCCATTTTTACGGAGGCACGGATTTCATGGGAAACAGTCACCAGGATTCTGAGCATCGACCTAACATCTAAAAATTATGATTTTACGAGTTTTCGTGATCATCTTTAAATTTTCTTTTTCTTATAAGTTAAGGAAACAGTTTTACTTCCAAAAACGGTGCAAACAATTTTAAAACTTGCTAGTGCTCATGTGTGGCTGAAACTGTTAAGGACCACGGAGATAGATACAAGACAACAGCATATATCAATATAATGTGATTATGATTATCAATAAGTATGCAGTTTACTAGATGGATTTTGACAATATCGTCAGTCCGTCGTTGTCTCACTGTTTCACATGATTGCTGGAATTTAGGTTTTGTAACCCCCCCTATAGAAGCCCCACCCTTTTTTGGAGAAATTTGTCTCTTTTTTTTAAAAATCGTATACTTATTGCAGTTTGATATGATGGTTATCGCTATTTTGTTATTGCTTCATCACAACCATAGACATTTGCTATGATTTTTCACCAATTTTCATTTTCATGTAAGATCCCCAAATAATGTTTGGCATTTATTTGGGGGAATATGGTAAGTTACTAACCTGAATTTTTCTTTAGCCTGTAATCTTCTGTAATAAGCTATATCCCATTGTCGGAGGGTTTCTCGAAATCCTTGTGTTTCAGCAAATTGATGAAGTTCCTTAATTTCATCTTGTGCTTCTTCCAGGAAATATGCTCTGTATCTATACATGTAAAACAATACCATTAGCTCAACCAATTCCCATCCTCAAGCATATATTCATCAGAACTACTGTGACAAATTATACCCAAACAACAGCGTCTTGTCAGATCTAAGTCTCTTCGGAAAGAGCTAGGGCATCGCGCCCAGATACCTTGTAACACATTACTGTCTCATTCACCTGCTGCCTCTTCAGCAAAACACAGGACCCCATTGGAAATAAGTGCTTGCACTTTAGTGGGTTATGCTTGACTGTAAGGTTTAATTAATTACATACAACTACACAGAAAGTACCAACATGATATCTCAATGCAAACTAACTAAAGATACAGACAGCAATTTTTTTCTCTATTTTTAGTAACAGTGACCTTTACCCCATCAGCCGCACGTTCATTACAAAGCGACATTTTCACATAAGCTATCTAAACAGTGTTTCATCACGATATTTAATTCCTCACTCAAGTTATTCAATAGTCTTTTTTTCTATTTTTAGTTAAAACCTTGATCTTGACCTTGATCCAAGAGGTCCTCCCACTATCAATACCAAGATACCTCATCACATAAGCTACCTACAAGGCAAGTTTCGTCACGATATTTCATTTCTAAATAAATTTATGCAACAGGAATGTTTTTTTCTATTTTAAGTAAAAGTGACCCCACTTTCAAACCAAAGCAACCTTTAAACATAAGATACCTACACAGCAAGTTTCATCACTAAAACCTCACTCCAAACTCAAGTAAATGTTTTAAAACCAGTTAATATGGCAGTCAAAATAAAACCAGAAATGGTACAGGTCACAATGACCTTGACCTTATAACTACTGTGCTGAAAATGCTTGGGGTCATCTACTGTTGATCGCCAATTTCTATGCAGTTTGAAGACGCTAGGGCAAGGCTTCCTTGAATTATTGAACAGAAACCATTAATTTTGGTCTACAAACTGACCTACTGAACAATAGACTGAATGACATGTCAGATGCAATATACCCCTCATCTTAAGACAGGGGGATGGGGGGCATGATAAACATACATGGTCATATTATCTAGAGGATCTATAACGAGTTGTCAATTGATATAAATTTATATTAATTTAAAACGAGTTTTGGACATTTTATTAAGTGAGCCTTTGGCGAGCTTAAAATATTTTCTGAACTTGTTTAATATAAATTTATCAATTGACAACGAGTGATAAATTCTTTATATCATATACAGAGACTAAAAACGCAAAATATGCATCAAATTATTGGAAGTAGTGTAGTTTACCTTACTGGTATATCACACCTTACGAATAAGATTTTACGTACTCGCTTTACTAACCCGGATACAAGGAAATTCATGTGATATATATTTGATATGTTACAGTGAGTGAGTCTGATAGATTGTAACCTTAAGATGATTCACCTTAATATCTTAACTTACCATGTTTAATATTACTCACTGACAGACAGAGATCGGTTTTAACCTTGACACGGAAGTTTTGGAAATAAGTGGACAGAAGTATGTACTTCCTGATGAAGATTTATACGAGACTGAAACTGGTAAGTTGAAGTTCTCCTCAAACTGGTAGATAAAATCAAGTCATTCAAATGGTTCCTGTTTGTTGACATATTATGTCCTGTTTACGATGTTTCAAACATGATTTTGAACATGTACACAGTGTATCATAGTCTATGAAATCGAGTAAAGCACTTAGTTCAGATAATATTTAATTCAGTGTGTTTTATGCAGTGTACAATTGTCAATACAAAATTTTAATTCAGTGTTCTTAAACTTGTTTTATGTGTTGTACCATTGACTATACAATATTTTAATTCAGTGTTCTTCAACTTGTTGTTAAGAGAAGCGTCAACCAGGGAACTATCAGAAGTAACTACAGTAAAGTACGGAGAAATCAAAGGTAAAGATGAATATATTACAAGTTTCTTGTGTTACTATCTATAAATTTCCTTGAATATATGATTCTGATTTAGCCTAGATATTTGCATTAAATACACTCCACAATGCATCTACGCTGCTCCCTTGTGAATTTTTTTCATGCTCCCTCGGACCCCCTAGTCATGGTTTGTATACTCAAATCAGACTCAGGCACGCCCCTGTTGGTACAAATTCTGGGGTAACAGTCAGCTATTTTCAGGGGTGTGGAAATCCTCAATTTTTTTACCTGCCTGGAAGTACTATCATGTTTTTTATTAC
Source organism: Spisula subtruncata (assembly GCA_963678985.1). Classification (NCBI taxonomy): domain Eukaryota; kingdom Metazoa; phylum Mollusca; class Bivalvia; order Venerida; family Mactridae; genus Spisula; species Spisula subtruncata. Next base: position 7,548,260 of record OY787660.1, read on the forward strand.
AGATAAATCAAAAGTTTGACCTTGGCCCAAATAATAACAGAGACAAATACTAATGATCACCTGAATGGAATGAGAAGAAAAAAACATGGCAGAGGGTGGAAAGCGGTCAACATCGTTCAGTAAAGCATCTTGTGATGCAGATGATGAATTGGTCGGTAAAGCATCTTTTGACGCAGATGATGAATTGGTCGGTAAAGCATCCGGTGATGCGGATGAGGTATTCTGCGGTCCTTGCAGAAGCGACGGTGAATGGGTAGTCGGGATAGGGTATTGCCCGATATGCGAAGAATATTTGTGCGATACTTGCCTTGGTGTGCATAGGAAACAAAAGATGACCAAAGCTCATGCCATCCTTGACAAGGACCAAATGCCTAGAGGACAAGACCTTACTATCAGCCAGGATCTCTGTGTGGATGTATGCCAGATACATCATCCAGAAATAATCAGATATTTCTGTAAGTCACATGACAAGCCTGGCTGCGGGGACTGTATGTCCCTGATACATCCAGCCTGCCAGAAAGACCGGGTACAGGATATCTCCAATGGGTTCAGGAATACGACAGAGTTCCAAGATATAGACCAACAACTACAACAGCTTCATCAAGAACTTGAAGAGATGGGAGAGGAACTGGACAATAATATGAAGGACTTGGACACAACATATATCCAAGTTCTACAGAAGATTGTGTTGGTCCGTAAGCAGGTAAATACATACCTAGATCAGACAGAGAAGAAAGTCAGAGATGAAGCTGCTAAGATGAAGAAAAAAGATGAAACGCTGCTGAAATCTTTACACGCTGAAAATCAATCGATGAAAACAGAAATTGAAAACATACTTAAAACAATACATAACTCTGATGTTAATGTAAATTCAATCTTCGTAACAACTAAACAAGCAAAACACCAACTCGTTGCCATGGAGAAAGAGGTCAACAAAATTCAGCAAATACAACAACAACAACTACAGTATGAGTTTCTAATCTCCAGTGAAATATCAAAAATAGTTTCAGCCGAAACACCACTTGGACAATTGTCACGAAGATGTTCACCGAAAAAAAGAAAGCATTCTAGAGCAAAGTACAACAGAAGCATTAATGTGAAGGATAAGAAAGACAAGAAGGACTGTTCGATCAGTGGCTGTACATTACTCAGTGCAGACAGACTGGTAGTTATAGATTGGAATAATAGCAAGGTTAAGTTAATCAATCTCAGTAACAATACAGTGATATCACACTACAGTACATCAAGTATACCACGCAGTGTAACATCACTCAGTACAAGCATGGTTGCTGTTACACTATCTGAGGAGGGTAAAATACTAGTACTCCATGTTACATCAACAATAACCTTACAACGTAAGATAAAAGTCAACAAGGGTTGCTTGGGTATTGCATACAAAGATGGGAAGTTTGCTGTTAGCTATATAAGACCAGGTAGAGTAGATATCCTAGATATACAAGGTAATGTCCTACATACAATACAACTTGAGGGAGATATACTACAAGCACCTTACTATATCACCTTTGGACATGACAATAATACTGTCATAGTATCAGACTGGAGCACCCACAAAGTAAGTGCTATTACATATAGTGGACAGGTTCTCTGTACATACACACATGATACATTGAGAAGTCCATGTGGTGTAGTGATGACAGCAGATGGTGTACTGTTTGTATGTAGCTCGAATGGTGGATGTATACATGTTGTATCACCAGACTTCAACACAAGTAAAATCATCATCAGCAATGATAAACATGTGGTGACCCCTCGTAGTATTGCATACTGTCAGATCAGTCATACACTGTATATTAGTAATCTACTGACAGAGGACAAAGAGAACCAAATCCAGGTGTATGATTTGAAAGGTTAAGTTAAAACAATGAGATACAATTTCTGTTGAACAATACTGACAATGGAAATCTGGTTTACAACCAGGGTGGTGAACACAAACAGAATAGAAAATCACATCTCATACCTTTGTGGCGATGGATAACATCAGAAATGAGGTGTTGACAGTGATTAATATAAGTTGGACAAACTTTTTTAAAATCAATCTTAAATACATTAGTAGTATAAACATCTGGATAAAACTCCGACTCAGGACCTATATCTACAACGACGTGAATCACTGGATAGTATGGGATCACAATTTAAGGCAGTTTGGTCAAATCAAAGAAATTCGTTTGCTCGCACTTTATGGCTACATTTTGACTCTTGTATTGGTGATAAAGCAATATTGTTCAAAATCTCAATCGCTGACTTTGACACCTTTACATTAAAATAAGTCTAAAGGTGCGTACACATAGTAAGTTTTGATGTATACATCAAGATGTACTGTGTAGTTACATGCAGTAAGCCTCTACCATAAATTTTCTTGAGATGTACACCTTCATAATTACCAAGCGGTATGAGGGAAATGTATGGGCATGATTGACTTATACACCAAAACTTACTGTGTGTATGCATGTTTACTGTGTTTATGTCATACTAAACAAATTCATAACACATTAATGAATAACTGTATTGAAGATAAATCACGCTTCATAAATATCCCCTTGACTGTTAGCAATATATAAACAATGAGCAGACAGTTGAAAGGCAATGAAATCAATCAGCAATAAATTATCAATAATCAGAAAGTTGAAGAGGCAATGAAATCAATCAGCAATATATTAACAATGATCAGACAGTCGAAAAGGAAATGAAATCAATCAGCAATATATTAACAATGATCAGACAGTTGAAAAGGCAATGAAATCAATCAGCAATCCATTAACAATGATCAGACATTTGAAGAGGCAATGAAATCAGTCAGCAATCCATTAACAATGATCAGACAGTTGAAGAGACAATGAAATCAGTCAGCAATATATTAACAATGATCAGACAGTTGAAGAGGCAATGTAATCAGTCAGCAATATATTAACAATGATCAGACAGTTGAAGAGGCAATGAAATCAATCAGCAATATATTAACAATGATCAGACAGTAGAAAAGGCAATGAAATCAATCAGCAATCCATTAACAATGATCAGACATTTGAAGAGGCAATGAAATCAGTCAGCAATCCATTAACAATGATCAGACAGTTGAAGAGACAATGAAATCAGTCAGCAATATATTAACAATGATCAGACAGTTGAAGAGACAATGTAATCAGTCAGCAATATATTAACAATGATCAGACAGTTGAAGAGGCAGTGAAATCAATCAGCAATATATAAACAATGGTCAGACAGTTGAAAGGCAATGAAATCAATCAGCAATATATAAACAATGATCAGACAGTTGAAGCAATGAAATCAGTCAGCAATCCATTAACCATGATCATACAGTTGAAGAGGCAATGAAATCAATCAGCAATATATTAACAATGATCAGACAGTTGAAGAAGCAACGAAATCAATCAGCAATATATATTAATAATGATCAGACAGTTGAAGAGGCAATGAAATCAATCAGCAATATATTAACAATGATTAGACAGTTGAAGAGGCAATGAAATCAATCAGCAATATATTAACAATGATTAGACAGTTGAAGAGGCAATGAAATCAATCAGCAATCCATTAACAATGATTAGACAGTTGAAGAGACAATGAAATCAATCAGCAATATATTAAAAATGATCAGACAGTTGAAAAGGCAATGAAATCAATCAGCAATATATTAACCATGATCAGACAGTTGAAAAGGCAATGAAATCAATCAGCAATATATTAACAATGATCAGACAGTTGAATGGCAATGAAATCAGTCAGCAATCCATTAACAATGATCAGACAGTTGAAGAGGCAATGAAATCAATCAGCAATATATTAACAATGATCAGACAGTTGAATGGCAATGAAATCAGTCAGCAATCCATTAACAATGATCAGACAGTTGAAAAGGCAATGAAATCAATCAGCAATATATTAACAATGATCAGACAGTTGAATGGCAATGAAATCAGTCAGCAATCCATTAACAATGATCAGACAGTTGAATGGCAATGAAATCAGTCAGCAATCCATTAACAATGATCAGACAGTTGAATGGCAATGAAATCAGTCAGCAATCCATTAACAATGATCAGACATTTGAAGAGGCAATGAAATCAGTCAGCAATATATTAACAATGATCAGACAGTTGAAGAGGCAATGAAATCAATCAGCAATATATTAACAATAATCAGACAGTCGAAGAAGCAATGAAATCAATCAGCAATATATTAACAATGATCAGACAGTTGAAGAGGCAATGAAATCAATCAGCAATATATTAACAATGATCAGACAGTTGAAGAGGCAATGAAATCAATCAGCAATATATTAACAATGATCAGACAGTTGAATGGCAATGAAATCAATCAGCAATATATTAACAATGATCAGACAGTTGAAGCAGTGAAATCAATCAGTAATCCATTAACCATGATCAGACAGTTGAAAGGCAATGAAATCAATCAGCAATATATTAACAATGAGCAGACAGTTGAAGAGCAATGAAATCAATCAGCAATATATTAACAATGATCAGACAGTTGAAGCAATGAAATCAGTCAGCAATCCATTAACCATGATCAGACAGTTGAAGAGGCAATGAAATCAATCAGCAATATATTAACAATGAGCAGACAGTTGAAGAGCAATGAAATCAATCAGCAATATATTAACAATGATCAGACAGTTGAAGAGGCAATGAAATCAATCAGCAATATATTAACAATGAGCAGACAGTTGAAGAGCAATGAAATCAATTACAAACATTCAAGGACTATTTCAACATTCATGTGAAACTGAACTATATGTGAAGAACAATATTATAACAAGAACTCATAGAAGTTCACTGTCAAATATTTATATGAAACTGAACTACTGTAAAATCATTAATTTTCGTGGGGGATTAAATTTCGTGGATTTCGTGGTTCACCTCAACCACAAACTTTAATCCCAACGAACATTGATTTTGACCCTTGTTTTATTACCTGAAATGCAAAATCCATGAATTCAAGTCCCAACCAAATTGTATTCTCTACCAAAACAACGAAACAATATTAAATGATTTTACAGTATATGTGAAGAACAATATTATTATAATTTTCGCAAGTCTGTTCGCGCATACAAAGCTATATAGGCCAACAAATGCGCATTTATTCTTTGTTGATTTGGTCACGTGATCAGATAACGCTAGATCAAACCGGATGGCATTATATATTATCTATGACTTACTAAGTCTTGACTTAGTCCTCTTCATCCCGGCTGAGACATAAGGCCAATATCTATATCAATCATATAAACTTGAGACATGCAGAAATACGAGGGTTGTCCGCGAAAGTCGCAAACATTGTCAACCATTTAGACGCTACGTATCATTTTCTTAAAATTTATTTCCAGGTTCATTTTTGCGACAAAACCTAATTAACTGATGCCGGTTGGGTAGGGTCGGCGCACACTCAATTGTTTTGAATAAAAATTAAATATTGGTTCTTCAAGACCGTCTTATTCAAAGCAATTTGCATTATTTGTTTTAAAAATTTTATAGGCTTCAACGTCAATGTTTTCCACGTAATTGTGTTAGTTCATACATTGATGACGTCAATAACAACAACGCCGTGAATTAATTAATAGTATCAAAGTTTTCACGTTTTTTAAAAATGGCGACATCGCGGAAATGTGCGGCGCAGTGAATTATTCTAAAACACTGTGTTGATCGCAGTGTAACATCCCGCACAAACATAAAAATACATAGGCAATGCAAATTTTCAAAGTTGCGTGACCTGGACTCTCGCTTATACGTTACACAATCGTTTTAAGAGGGGTTTAACGAAAAACAAATACTGGAAGACCGAAAAGGGCAAGTCAGCACTAATTAAGTGAGTTAAAAACGTCGTTGACAACGACAGGCGTCAGGAAGTTACGGGTGTAGCGACTAAGGTCGGTATATGTAACACCATTGCACATACTACTTGTATACATCAGAAAAATCTAGACATGCGTTCATGCATATATCTGTGAGATGAGTCCCGCAAGTTTTATCTTCCGAAGACATGTTAAAGCGTGTAGTGGCTTTCGGGAAATCTAAAAACGAAGTCACAGAGTGGAGCGTAACGCCATTGACGTCGCAGAGTGTGCGCCGACCTGACTTATAGCAGTTACAATAAAATTAGATACACGTTCTATCATTTGAGATATCACCTTCTAACTTTGCAATTGTAGTGTTAACATATCGCTGTAAAAGACTGCGTATGCCAATTGTTAATATAGTTTGAAGAAATGTAGTAGCAACAAATGTTTGCGACATTCGCGGACAACCCACGTAGATGCAAAGTTCTTTCATCATTTTTGTATATTATTAGTAGAATTTATTACATATCATTATAACATAATTTGGTTTCATACATCTCATTATTAAGGAGGAACATGCATCTTTTATCTAACTATAAAATTTTCTTAGAAAAATCTTAAAATGACACAAAATTTATCTTAAACAACATTGAAACCATAAAATGGTATATATCAAAACTTGTTTTCAAGATATATTGTTTTCAAATGACTTACCATTGAATTTTGTTCATGCCAGCTATGTCTTGCATATATGATGTTATAGGAGTATGTGTTGTCATATTTCTATACTCACTGTCGTCTGACATACTGTTTTACTTGCCCTATATTTCTATACTCACTGTCGTCTGACATACTGTTTTACTTGCCCTATATTTCTGTACTCACTGTCGTCTGACATACTGTTTTACTTGCCCTATATTTCTATACTCACTGTCGTCTGACATACTGTTTTACTTGCCCTATATTTCTATACTCACTGTCGTCTGACATACTGTTTTACTTGCCCTATATTTCTATACTCACTGTCGTCTGACATACTGTTTTACTTGCCCTATATTTCTATACTCACTGTCGTCTGACATACTGTTTTACTTGCCCTATATTTCTATACTCACTGTCGTCTGACATACTGTTTTACTTGCCCTATATTTCTATACTCACTGTCGTCTGACATACTGTTTTACTTGCCCTATATTTCTGTACTCACTGTCGTCTGACATACTGTTTTACTTGCCCTATATTTCTATACTCACTGTCGTCTGACATACTGTTTTACTTGCCCTATATTTCTATACTCACTGTCGTCAGACATACTGTTTTACTTGCCCTATATTTCTGTACTCACTGTCGTCTGACATACTGTTTTACTTGCCCTATATTTCTATAGTCACTGTCGTCAGACATACTGTTTTACTTGCCCTATATTTCTATACTCACTGTCGTCAGACATACTGTTTTACTTGCCCTATATTTCTATACTCACTGTCATCTGACATACTGTTTTACTTGCCCTATATTTCTATACACACTGTCGTCTGACATACTGTTTTACTTGCCCTATATTTCTATACTCACTGTCGTCTGACATACTGTTTTACTTGCCCTATATTTCTATACTCACTGTCGTCTGACATACTGTTTTACTTGCCCTATATTTCTATGGTCACTGTCGTCAGACATACTGTTTTACTTGCCCTATATTTCTATACTCACTGTCGTCAGACATACTGTTTTACTTGCCCTATATTTCTGTACTCACTGTCGTCTGACATACTGTTTTACTTGCCCTATATTTCTATACTCACTGTCTTCTGACATACTGTTTTACTTGCCCTATATTTCTATACTCACTGTCGTCTGACATACTGTTTTACTTGCCCTATATTTCTATATTCACTGTCTTCTGACATACTGTTTTACTTGCCCTATATTTCTATATTCACTGTCTTCTGACATACTGTTTTACTTGCCCTATATTTCTATATTCACTGTCTTCTGACATACTGTTTTACTTGCCCTATATTTCTATACTCACTGTCGTCTGACATACTGTTTTACTTGCCCTATATTTCTATAGTCACTGTCGTCTGACATACTGTTTTACTTGCCCTATATTTCTATACTCACTGTCGTCTGACATACTGTTTTACTTGCCCTATATTTCTATACTCACTGTCGTCTGACATACTGTTTTACTTGCCCTATATTTCTATAGTCACTGTCGTCAGACATACTGTTTTACTTGCCCTATATTTCTGTACTCACTGTCGTCTGACATACTGTTTTACTTGCCCTATATTTCTATACTCACTGTCTTCTGACATACTGTTTTACTTGCCCTATATTTCTGTACTCACTGTCGTCTGACATACTGTTTTACTTGCCCTATATTTCTATACTCACTGTCTTCTGACATACTGTTTTACTTGCCCTATATTTCTATAGTCACTGTCTTCTGACATACTGTTTTACTTGCCCTATATTTCTATAGTCACCGTCGTCTGACATACTGCTTGACTTGCCCTATATTTCTATAGTCACCGTCGTCTGACATACTGCTTTACTTGCCCTATATTTCTATACTCACTGTCGTCTGACATACTGTTTTACTTGCCCTATATTTCTATAGTCATTGTCGTCTGACATACTGTTTTACTTGCCCTATATTTCTATACTCACTGTCGTCTGACATACTGTTTTACTTGCCCTATATTTCTATAGTCATTGTCTTCTGACATACTGTTTTACTTGCCCTATATTTCTATAGTCATTGTCGTCTGACATACTGTTTTACTTGCCCTATATTTCTATACTCACTGTCGTCTGACATACTGTTTTACTTGCCCTATATTTCTATAGTCACTGTCGTCTGACATACTGTTTTACTTGCCCTATATTTCTATACTCACTGTCGTCTGACATACTGTTTTACTTGCCCTATATTTCTATACTCACTGTCTTCTGACATACTGTTTTACTTGCCCTATATTTCTATACTCACTGTCGTCTGACATACTGTTTTACTTGCCCTATATTTCTATACTCACTGTCTTCTGACATACTGTTTTACTTGCCCTATATTTCTATACTCACTGTCGTCTGACATACTGTTTTACTTGCCCTATATTTCTATAGTCACTGTCGTCTGACATACTGTTTTACTTGCCCTATATTTCTATAGTCATTGTCGTCTGACATACTGTTTTACTTGCCCTATATTTCTATACTCACTGTCTTCTGACATACTGTTTTACTTGCCCTATATTTCTATACTCACTGTCGTCTGACATACTGTTTTACTTGCCCTATATTTCTATAGTCATTGTCGTCTGACATACTGTTTTACTTGCCCTATATTTCTATACTCACTGTCTTCTGACATACTGTTTTACTTGCCCTATATTTCTATAGTCATTGTCGTCTGACATACTGTTTTACTTGCCCTATATTTCTATACTCACTGTCGTCTGACATACTGTTTTACTTGCCCTATATTTCTATAGTCATTGTCTTCTGACATACTGTTTTACTTGCCCTTATAGGTGAGTTGTTATTTCATATTCATATATTTTCATGTAGTTGTTTCATGTTTTTGACTGTTTCACCATTGGGTATATTTATTGATATATGCATACCTTACAACATTGGTGGCCAGTGTGGGGGATTTGCATATATCTGACATGAACATATTTAATTGATAGCTTAAGAAAGCGCGATTGCGAGACTCGCAATCATGAGTAGAGTGCGGACAGCTGGGTACCAGCAATCATGAGTAGAGTGCGGGCAGCTGGGTACCAGCAATCATGAGTAGAGTGCGGGCAGCTGGGCACCAAACAAGTGACATACTTGTAAGAACCTTATGACACTCACAAGATAGCTCAAACCTCCTTATTTTATTAATTATGGTTTATGAATGTTAACAAGGGTGTATTGCCATCCATCTAAATGTTATGACATCTGTTTTACATGTGCCACTGTCTAAGTTTGTCCCATATTGTGTAGCATCAGTGAGTGGCAAGTATTTATCAAAGAGCCGAGTGGTCAAATTATGATCATGATTTGTGTACCTTGGTCAGGAGCATAGCCAGCTCTACATATGTATGAACCTGCTTAATATTATCATTTTAGATTAAAAATATAAATATGGCCAAAATGTCATTTAAAGGGACTGCGTCACCGAAGGATCGAAATTTAAAAAAAAAAAAATTTCTTATCAAATCAAGTATTTATATAATAGAACTTTGCTGGCTGTTGCTTTAAGAAAGAATTACTGCCAATAATCAATTAAAACCACCCTCAATATCAAGCATGCCGGTGTGCTTCCTCCTTTTAAAACAGCACATATTTTAATTTCATCATGATTTGTGGGTTATGTTATTCACTGAATTGATTTTAAACATTAACAAACTTCAGTCTAAACATCTATGGGTTATTTGGTTCTTTTTTAAAAATTTGTTTTCATCACTAGTGAATAAATTTCAGGCACTTTAAATGAGAGTAGTCTACAGAATTTTGGAGTTAAACGACTAAATAATTACTAAACACTGATATTTCGTAAGTTATATTTAATATCTGTGTTCTTGTTTATGGGGTATACAGGCATCAAAAAAATTAAGTGAATATCTGACAATTTTATTTCATTTCTGCAATAAGCCTAAACGTGACGCAGTCCCTTTAAGTTCCAAATATCTACAGTATCCTCAGTCACCAACTTCTAGTCTTGTGTTAGTAACATCAATTCAAGGCTGGCTACGCACCAGTCTTAATGTAATCATGTTCTGTTATATATCATTTACTCTATGAAAATATTTCTTAATTACACAAGGAAATTGTTTATCTCCTTGAAAAAACACACGTTTATATGTATTATTTGTGTACATACAACCACCATTGACATGTTATGTTTATATTTGTATATATGTTTGTGGAATGATAATAGCCTTTTTCTGAATAAAACCCATCTATCTATATGTGATTAAATAATGCAAGTGTATTTTATAGTAAATTATATAGATACCTTATTTCATCTTTTTGATTATACACTAAAAGTGCATATTATAGAAAACTATGTAAAAAAATATTACTTCTTCTTCTTTTTGATAATATAATTCACTAGAACATCACTAAAAATTATATAGATATAATTTTATTAATTATGTGTTTTTTATTAAAGTGTATAGAGCTATATCGGAAGATATTTTTTTTTAAAGTTTCAAAAACTGAAAAACTATTATGCTTTCGTATCCATTAGATCATTTTTCACTTCAGTTTTAACAGAAACTCTCTGTGATTTATTTGACATTCGAACTGTCCATTTTCATACGAAAGTGTTCTAGAACACCCTATGAAACTATAAGAATCGTCTATTTTTTGACGATTGAATCAAAGTACACGGAACCCATCCAAAGTTTTAATTTTCAATTTAGGTAGTCTAGTATCATACTAAAAACGATGCAAGTAACAATTTTGACATCGAATGACTGTTAGAATATAGCTCTATACACTTTAATATATTCTTATATAATTATATTAATAATATATTTGTATTAAGTATTTAGATAATTTTTCATCAAATGAGTTTGCTGATGAATTAAAGTGAACACTGTTGTATTTTAATGCAGGAGAATTTTATTGTTTTCTTATGAATTTGGACCTATGTTTTGGAATATTTGAGTCAAATTTAAAATTTGTAACTTGAAAAATCTAAGGAACAAGATAAGAATAGTTGACAGAGCTGCAGATAAGCTGTGCATTGGGGTAATTTCCCAATTAATTTTCTTAAAAACCCAATAGATTTTAATAGATTTATAGGGGAGAGGGTAAGAAAAAGCAATGACAATCTGAAATATCCAAAAAGAAAAGGATGAAAAAGTGGAAAACGGTACATAAAAGATCATAAGTTTGATTAAATACCCAAATAAAATTTGTCAAAACCTGATCAAAATTGAAACTGGGGGTTAAAATACCAAATGGACTAAAACCTTATCTGTAGCTCTGTATTAACCATCTGGATAAGGAGGGAATTAAGAATTTATACGGACAATTCACTTCAAGACGATCAGTCTCGTCCACCATTACATTCTTCACCAGATTCATTGTCCAAGAACTGGACTTACCAACAACATTTGAGGACGGCATTTGAGTATGACTTATGAGTATGTCATTTGAGGAAAATATTTGATAATTTTATATTTGTTCACTTGTTATAACCCCCAGTTGGTACATCTTATATTTGTTCACTTGTTATAACCCCCAGTCGCTACAGCTTATATTTGTTCACTTGTTATAACACCCAGTTGCTACAACTTACATTTATTCACTTGTTATAAACCCCAGTTTGTACATATTATATTTGTTCACTTGTTATAACACCCAGTTGATAAACTTATATTTATTCACTTGTTATAAACCCCAGTTTGTACATATTATATTTGTTCACTTGTTATAAAACCCAGTTTGTACATATTATATTTGTTCACTTGTTATAAATGGTCTTTTTATATGTTTGTATACAATCATGTTTATATGTTTTTCAACACAACCTGGTTTTATCTGCATGCTCTACCGGTCCGAAGGGATGCCAATTAAACCAGGTTAAACTGCAATTGTATGTACTCCAATATTCATTAGTCACTATCATTTTGCCTCTTTGCTCACCATAAGTCTGTCTGTTCATGAATGTATATTATATATGAACTGATTAGTTGTTTAATAAATGTATTCAGTTTAAAACTTCTATCTTATTGATTTTAACCAGTCTTCATTTATTGTTATATTCTGAATGGTACTACCTTCGAGCAGTTTTATTGTATTATACCTGTCCGTTTTTTGCCAAGCATATATGCTTTTGTGCTGAAATTAGACAGACATATGAGTTCCCCTCTCAAGCCTGTTTAGACAGCAAGTATGCTAACCACTGAGCTACTGAGGTACACATATAATCAACAGAATGTGAGTTTGCCGTCGGAAAGAGATTTCCTCAAGCTTATTTTGTTCCAGTATCCTGACTGTGTGATCCTTCACACAAAAACACTATTAAAAAAACTTTGTGACTGACACACATATAGACACACATATATTTCCAAAGTCCCACTGATCAATAATATTTCAGTGCTATGGATAACACCCAATCCCATTCTCCAGACACCAGGTAAACCAGCAGTTATCTGGAACTATACAGAGAGTCACCAGACACCGGGTAAACCTGCAGTTATCTGGAACTATACAGAGAACCACCAGACACCGGGTAAACCTGCATTTATCTGGAACTATACAGAGAGTCACCAGACACCTGGTAAACCTGCAGTTATCTGGAACTATACATAGAGTCACCAGACACCAGGTAAACCTGCAGTTATCTGGAACTATACATAGAGTCACCAGACACCAGGTAAACCTGCAGTTATCTGGAACTATACATAGAACCATCAGACACCAGGTAAACCAGCAGTTATCTGGAACTATACATAGAACCACCAGACACCAGGTAAACCAGCAGTTATCTGGAACTATACAGAGAGTCACCAGACACCAGGTAAACCTGCAGTTATCTGGAACTAAACATAGAGTCACCAGACACCAGGTAAACCTGCAGTTATCTGGAACTATACATAGAGTCACCAGACACCAGGTAAACCTGCAGTTAACTGGAATTATACATAGAGTCACCAGACACCAGGTAAACCTGCAGTTATCTGGAACTATACATAGAACCATCAGACACCAGGTAAACCAGCAGTTATCTGGAACTATACATAGAACCACCAGACACCAGGTAAACCAGCAGTTATCTGGAACTATACAGAGAGTCACCAGACACCAGGTAAACCTGCAGTTATCTGGAACTATACATAGAGCCATCAGACACCAGGTAAACCTGCAGTTATCTGGAACTATACATAGAGCCATCAGACACCAGGTAAACCTGCAGTTATCTGGAACTATACATAGAGCCATCAGACACCAGGTAAACCAGCAGTTATCTGGAACTAAACATAGAGCCACAAGACACCAGGTAAACCTGCAGTTATCTGGAACTATACAGAGAGTCACCAGACACCAGGTAAACCAGCAGTTATCTGGAACTATACATAGAGCCACCAGACACCAGGTAAACCTGCAGTTATCTGGAACTATACAGAGAGTCACCAGACACCAGGTAAACCTGCAGTTATCTGGAACTATACATAGAGCCACCAGACATAAGGTAAACCTGCAGTTATCTGGAACTATACATAGAGCCACCAGACACCAGGTAAACCTGCAGTTATCTGGAACTATACATAGAGCCACCAGACACCAGGTAAACCTGCAGTTATCTGGAACTATACATAGAGCCACCAGACATCAGGTAAACCTGCAGTTATCTGGAACTATACATAGAGCCACCAGACACCAGGTAAACCTGCAGTTATCTGGAACTATACATAGAACCACCAGACACCAGGTAAACCAGCAGTTATCTGGAACTATACATAGAACCACCAGACACCAGGTAAACCAGCAGTTATCTGGAACTATACATAGAGCCACCAGACATCAGGTAAACCTGCAGTTATCTGGAACTATACATAGAGCCACCAGACATCAGGTAAACCAGCAGTTATCTGGAACTATACATAGAACCACCAGACACCAGGTAAACCAGCAGTTATCTGGAACTATACATAGAACCACCAGACACCAGGTAAACCAGCAGTTATCTGGAACTATACATAGAGTCACCAGACACCAGGTAAACCAGCAGTTATCTGGAACTATACATAGAGTCACCAGACACCAGGTAAACCAGCAGTTATCTGGAACTATACAGAGAGTCACCAGACATCAGGTAAACCTGCAGTTATCTGGAACTATACATAGAGCCACCAGACACCAGGTAAACCAGCAGTTATCTGGAACTATACATAGAGCCACCAGACATCAGGTAAACCTGCAGTTATCTGGAACTATACAGAGCACCAAGCAAGGGAGATTTATCAGTACCATTTTAACAGACCTTGGGCATGCCTCGGCTTGGGATCAAACCAGAGACCTCTCACACATCATACCTGCCTAAAATAGGAGTGATTAAGTGAACCTGACACAAGATGCACTTAAAAGAAATTTAAAAAGGGATTTAGATACATAAGCAAGGTAGGTATTCATTCTAGTCACAAAAAAAATGATAAAATGAATCAACTGTACCTTTGTTCAAAGTTAGGTGACCTTGAAAACCAGAAATTGACAAGAAAATAGGAGTTACTCAACTTTAACAGGAGTACTTGGCAGGTATACACATTGATGTGGATACTCTATCATTGACACATTTTACGCATAGAAATCTTGTAAACATATAATATGGGTAAGGATGGGGCTAAAATGCCTACCACAGTCATACTGTCATATCATTAAATTTTGTAGAGGGACTAAGTTTCATGGATTTCATGGCTCACCTTCAACCACATAATTAATGAATAATTTTGAACAAGGAAATTTCCAGCATTTCCAGCACAAGGGGGTCTGAGAATGGCCTACATACATTAAATGGTAAGTCTAGGTCCCACTGGACAGTTTTTTCCTCGGTGATGTGCATCCCGATTGAAATACATGAGTTTTAGGAAACATCAGTAACACGGATTTCACAAATTTTCGGATGATTTGCTCAAAGCTTCCCCTAGACCATGACGACTTTTTCCTGATGCCTTCTGATGCTTGTTCATTAAATCAGGAATATTTTGCCAAGATAAAAATTCTCAATGGGACCTAAGCTTTAGAATTTCACTTACGTTTCCAGCATTGTAAGAACTGTTTGTACATCTTTAGCCATTTTGGTTTCCATAGACATCTCAGCATAATGCTCGAACCCAAGTAACTGGGCAACATCTTTTCTGAAAGAAGAACACAGCATTTTTCTTAAAGAAATTTCCAGCTGGCTCAACAAAACCTAAAACTTAAAATAATTTGCAATAGGCCATTTTTCTGAAAACAAAAAAACATGCTATTTATAAAAAATATTTCTAGGTGGACTAGTCTATAACTATCCTGTTTTAGATCAGGGCCGGTATTTATAAAGCATCCTATGTGAAAACTTAAATATTTTGACTTAAGATGAAATATTGAGCTGCCCATATTTCACAAGAAACGAAAAATAGCCCATGTTTTCTATATGATTACTGTATCTTTACATAATGCTTCTAAACAATCTAAATAATTGTTAATATTAGTTTTCCTGTTTATCAGATACACTTAGGAAAATTTGAGATTTTAAGAAAATTCTAAGTTTTCACTTAAGATTTTTTATAAATACCGGCCCAGGACAATATTTTTTTGTATATTTGGGTTGAATGCCATTTCTCAACACCTTTTCAGTTACATACAACTGCTGGATCCCCTGATCAGAATTCTTTGACTGGTTACCAAACTGGTTACCAAACCAGAACTAACTTACCAGTTCATTAAGATACAGCAATTTTTCTACCAGTCTATTATTGGTGAAAGGGTATGACATGGCAATACCGGGAAGTTAACCTGGGTTAACTACTTCAGTGAACAAACCACTCGACTACAACAACTCCTTGCACAAAGTTATAACCAATTGAGAAACCATTGAAAATTTATTCAAGGAAATTAATGTGAGGTTAACTGGTTGCCTTATATGGTCTAAAATTTATTTGAAAAGGAAGATCAACTTGATAAAACACTTCACTAGTGTTATAGCTTGGTGAATTTGACACGAACCTCACCTTTTGATAAGCATAATTTGACAGTCAATATCTTGTCTAATTTAATAATCTCGGTTGTATGTTTTCATAGTCGGGGAGTATCACAAAGATGCTCGAAATGTAGTACAAACACAAATTTCAAATACCGATATTACATGATTTGCTTGCCGAAATTGACATATTCAAAGTAAGAACCTTGTAATATAATCATGCATAAAGGTCAGGTTCATGTCAAATTCGCCACGCTATAACTTGCAGCTATCATTTAATGCTTACTAACCTACTATCTCTTATATCATCAAGTATTTCATGAGTATGTAATCTGATATCTGTAGTTATCACTGTTCCCACTGTATGTTTAGCACTCCATAATTTAAACCTTAAATCTCGTCTCGAACACACTTCCATAAAACTATCATATACATAATCCATCCCCAATTTGACTTTCCATGGGCCTTTGCCCGGCTGTGTCCTGAAATCAGAAATAACAAGATGTGTGTAAAATATGTACGCCATGTACTAGGGGTGTAAGTTAACGCTCACCTCGCGATATGATACATACCATCAATTTTTCTAATGGTTCGGTATGATACAATATTCTCTAACAGCAGCTTAAATACTTCATGTTTTGAAGGACAATGAATTTGTTGCTTCTATAACAGCAATTATGATGTGTCTATCAACTATTTTAAATGACTTTTGACAATATGAAGCATATCCTAACACAATTAAAAAGGGTGATACATGGCAATTATGCATACTCAGCAGGTTGTCTGAAATTTTCGTCGTCTGAATATTATTTTGCTCGTAAATAGATTATACCAGACTGAAATTTAGAGGTCTTGTACGGTGAACCATGTGGGACTGACGTCCGTGGCGTTTCGTGTACCGCGGTAAACCATTAAAGCCCTACCATGTAGGCCCTACGCGTTTAAAAAAAAACTTTTTCTCTAGCACTAAACAATAGCCTCTTTATCATTAAACAATACCGACATAAATTTTGTTTAAAAATATCCTCTTTCAGGGTTGTCATTAGGAGGCGACAGGAGGCCATTTGACTGCCTCATATGATATTTGGGACGCCTCAAATTTACCCCCAGCTGCCTTCCATCTTCAGTGATCAGGCACTCAAATGTACAAATAGCCTCCAACATGAAATCCTAGTGAAAACCCTGCTCTTTTATATAATATTTAAAACCAAAGAAATTCATATTAATGAACAAGTAGATTTAATATTCTTTGGACAAAACAAAGTATATCAGATTTATATATTCGTTTATTATCAATAACAATGTGCGATGTGTTTGCTGAATCCATTCTGTTCTCGTTGTTGACATACTGTAATATTAACACAGCATGACCATTACACAGACACAGTTCACTCACAGTTATCTTTCCTGTACATTGTCAGAGAAGGATTAAAATTTATCATGTTATTGTTTTCTTAATCGATTGTCACGCTCTATGTACAATGACAGCCAATTAAAGATCGGGACAATTACCTGGATTGTTGTAAGTTGATGTAAGAACACCCAGGTAAGTGTCAAACAATTAACAACCATGATTGACACACAGACCCTTGAATAAACACATGTCTGTGTTTTGATATCGACCTTGTAACAGCTAGGGCTGCAAAGATTCCAGAATCTCATGAGTTGATTTCTACCTTCCCATTCTCCACTTTTCGATTCAATTTTTTTTATTCAATTAGCAAAGTAAAATGTAACACTGTATGTGCGTTTTTTTTCTTACTAATTTTGTAAAAATTCCGTACAGGCCTAATAATAAAAGAGTACAGAACATTGTTTGCTTGATATTAATTTCCTAAAACCAGAAGATAACATGTATAACCTACAGATCTATGTTGATACCTAAAATGGTAACTGAATGGGTAATTATATGTTTTAAGTTTTTATTCAGTAACGTCTGACATCTTTATGATGTACATGTGTAAAAAGACATGACCTGTCTAAGGTATTTATGATTTTCGTCTGAAATTTTTATAATTTTTTTATGTACAAAGGGAGGTAAATCCTTTCTGAATAATGAACATATTTTTGGTCCGGATACAGCCTTTTACCCTTCAAAACAAAATGGCATCCAATTCAGCAGGAATTTCCCAAAGAATTACTGGTACCCTTTTAATAGATTTAATAGAATAGTCGCATCAATATAAATTTCGGAAGACTGTATCGAGCATCAAATTGAGTCAAAAACATCGGATCGAATTTTGTTGAATTGTTGCAGCCCTAGTGACAGCGAATACGGATGATGACACGATGTTAAATGTAATTTTAGTTAAACAGTTAACACTTTTAGATATAATTTACACTTTTTTCACCTGAGTACTCGAATATTGATTTAACTATTCCATAATTGAGCCTTAGAATGAGTACTCCAGTACTACGGTACTTGTTGCCATCCCAGGGATTACTTAGGACTGGTTCTTTTTGAAATACTTCGCAATATCAAACTCTTTTTGAAGCTAGGAAATAAATCACTGTATGAAATAAAGACTGTAAAAGACTACTTGCAATAACAATCATGAAATTTCCACAAGACTGCATTCAGTAAAAGCTTATGCTCCAGTGGTCGCCTTGTCCATAATAACAAGCTACGAACAGAGAACAAACGCACAGGTGAATCTTTAAATACCTACACATCAGCAGATGCCAGGACATAATAAGACCATACTCTATTATAATGACAGGGGTCCTACTAAGGCATAATTGTCAATCCTTAAAACGAGTCACAAGTTTCTTTCGGATTAGTATACTGTAAAATCATTAATTTTCGTGGGGGATTAAATTTCGTGGATTTCGTGATTCACTTCAACCATGAACTTTAATCCCAACGAACATTGATTTTGACCCTTGTTTTGTTACCTGAAATGCAAAACCACAAATTCAAGTGCCAACGAAATTGTCTTTTTTACCAAAACCACGAAATTTCGTCCCAACGAAATTAAATGATTTTACAGTATTCCATTAGCACACATCCCTGCATCTTTACTTGGTTTCAAACATTATTTATTGTTTAATAGCATTCAGATTATGGAACTTCAAATGACCATGACTTAGTTAATTTTTTGAATTTTTTCATCAAATGATTTTTATTTTTGACAGAAAATATAATTCACTTTAATGCAGTCAAGTCAAGTCAATCCAGATTAAGCCCGAATAGACCTACTCCAGATCTCCACTAATCTGAAGGTAAAAATATATTTTTACCATTATAGTCCTTGTTACACTTGAATATTCACATCTGGACAATAGACCTGGAGTCAGTTAAGTTTGCATATGAATACAAAACCAGTCTGACTAGGCCAGACATGTAAATTAAGGGGAAACCCATCTTGTACAGAGTTCGGGATATATCAACTATTGTACAGACTGTAGTACACCTGTAATGAGTAGGGCTGTAACGTTAGCTCACCTCACGCTATGATACGTACCGTCAATTTTTCTAACAGTTCGGTATATTTCGGTAGCTAAAATACTACAATTTTTAAGTGACAACGGATTTGCTGATTCTATAATAACAGCAATTATTATGTGGCTATCAACTATTTTAAATAAATTCAACAATATGAGGCATATCTTCATACAATTAAAACAAGTGATGCATGGTAATTATACATAATCAGAGGGCTTTTAGACATTTTTGTTATCAGAATATTATTTTGCTCATAAAAAAGCTTATACCGAACCGTACTGAAATTTGCAACTCTTGTATCGTGAACCGTGTAGGACTGCAGTCCGCGGTCTTTCGTGTACCGCGGTATACCGTTACAGCCCTAGTAATGAGTATGACTTACTTGTCTTCAGCAATAGCCAGCTGGGCTTGACGTGGTAACTGTTTTACTATCTCCCAATGTTCAGGTCCAAGTTGAAGGGCAAATAAGTTACTATGAGTTACTGCCTTAAACCTGCAACAAAATCAAAGTACTGTACAAACCCTACAAGGACCATCACCAAACATAATCTGTATTTCATAACAGATATTTCAATATCCAAATGCTGAGTTACAATGTGACCATATGTTTGATGATATCTGTCAATGAATACATTTGTTTTAAGTATGTTTCATAATATGACATGTAATTTTGATTATCAAATTAATAAGTTAACAAGAGGGCCATGATGGCCTATATCGCTCACCTGATTATAAGTGAAGCTCTGCACAGTTTTCACCCGAGGGAACAATTTGAACAATCTTGGTAGTAAACCACTAGATGATGCTACATACCAAATTTCAAAGCTCTAGGCATTGTAGTTCTAGACAAGAAGATTTGGATATGTTTTCCCGAAATAAGTCTATGTAAAGCGGTGACCCCCGGAGGCGGGGCCAATTTTGACCCCAGGGACATAATTGAGCAATCTTGGTAGGGGACCACTAGATAATGCTACATACCAAATATCAAAGCTCTAGGCATAGTAGTTTTAGTTTTTAGTTTTAAAACTGCTTTTTACCCACAATTGTTCAACTCTGTCCGTAGTTTACGTACGATACACCAATTTAGACAAACCACTTTGGTCTATGGGTAGGTGAATTTGCTCACATACAAAGACCTGTTTTTTGTTAACATGCTATTCAACGAATAACTGTTACGGAAATACAGGTACAGGTAGTGTATTTTAGCATGTATAAGACGCACCTTTAACAACTGGGAATTGTAACCAAAAGTTGGATGCGACTTTTCAAATCATATTTCCATTTTCAAAGTCTCAATTCAACTCAAACTGTAAAACAATACAAAGTTCGGTATTTTTAGGGCACACACTTCAGGATAGAGAGGTCCCAGGTTCAATTCCTGTCTGGGCTGTACTGAAGTATCAAGGTAACACTTGTTTGGAGGGGTGGCCTAGAAGTAGGGCGCACACTTCGGGATCGAGAGGTCCCGGGTTCAATCCCTGTCTGGGCTGTACTGAAGTATCAAGGTTATACTTGTGGGGAGCAGTGGCCTAGAAGTAGGACGCACACTTCGGGATCGAGAGGTCCCGGGTTCAATCCCTGTCTGGGCTGTACTGAAGTATCAAGGTTATACTTGTGGGGAGCAGTGGCCTAGAAGTAGGACGCACACTTCGGGATCGAGAGGTCCCGGGTTCAATCCCTGTCTGGGCTGTACTGAAGTATCAAGGTTTCACTTACACTAATTCCTCTGCTTTCTGTAGTATCTCGTGATTATGGTCAAACAACATAGCAAGATCATTCTGGTTGAGATCACCACCCGCCAGGCGACATTTCATTAAGTTCATATACAACAGACCACGTTGATAATTTGTTAAATTATCATGCTCTTTATATACTTGCTGCAAAGAGAAGAATTGTTAATATATATAGTAAATATGGAGAAATTGACCGGACCCCGACCTTTATGCATGAATATATTACATACACTTACGGACTTTGAAAACGCACCACTTATTCAAACCACGAAATTTAATAGTAAACATTGTTTAATTGTATTAAAATTTTGTCTATAGATAGCTCAATTTATGTTTTAACATCTGTCAAACTTTCAAAACGACAGTTAACAATGTTACTTAGTCACGTGACATCCACGTGCTTAAGTCTCAAAACCAAATTCACATTTGTGGAAAGTGCGTGTAAAGTTATGTTTTGGTGCGTTCACAACAGCGGGTACTCATTACAATTTCAATTCGCTTCTGGAGAATGTTCCTCTATTAACCAACACAGGTTCGGACAATCGTGTGGGTAGATCGGGTCATTGAACTTATCCATGGACTCAGGTGTGAAAGAACATGTCAAATGTTTTCGGTGGAATCCAAATCTGGGACATTCCATCACGCAGATATTGCTTTCTTCAAGAAAATTGACTGTTATTCGTTATTTATACGCATGGTTATATTCATACTGCCCAAGGTTAACACCTGTGTCATCCGGAAATAGTAATACAAGAAGGAAGTGACTGCATGTTGAAGCACGTGTTCAATGTTAGATGAAAATAAAATTGGCAGGGTACTAAGTGAAAATGTTATATTTCATAAATAAACGTGTTTGATATTCTTATTTGATGATTTAGCATATCTATCGACACCAAGCATTCTTTTGACAGGCACGTTTGTTGACCGGAAGTCCTTTTTATGGCGGAGCATGCGCATTAATTTATCCGAATTCGGTGGCTTTTTATGCCTTTAATCCCTATTTGAAAATCAACGGTGGTTTCAGTTGGCATAAAACGCTATTGTAGACGAATATTTATTGTATCACGACAACTTAATCGTGCAAAAACCACGCGGTGGCTACTTCCGGTTTGTAACATGTTTTTACCTCCAGGCACATCAGTTTGAGATTGACATTAAATGTAACCTTTGGTTTTGAAAACTTAAAATGTGTTGTTTTTTTGGTATGCTAATGAATCGTCTACACATCGTCATTTACACAGGTCGGATATTGTCATTCGCACGAGACTCACGCGCTAAAAATGGGATTTGGCCACGTGGTCACTATTAGCAATTCGGTTAGTAAAAATAAATTAAAATATACTTAACCGACAACGTTCTAACCCAGTAACATTATTCCATTGGTATAAAATAATCCTAAATAGTTCATACAAAAAATACCGACCCCTGAAAAGTGGTGCGTTTTCAAAGTCCGTAAGTGTAATTCAATATTCCAAGTTCTTTGACAAAGAAAAGAATTGTATATCATGATGTAGTATGGTGAAATTGACCTGATTCTCACCTTTATACATGAATATATTACGAAAATGAACGCAGGGCAGGTGTGATAGCCTAGCTATTTTTTAATAGAAACATAATTACAACTTGCCCAGATTTCCGTACAAATACACATGACAGTGATTTTTCTTGAAAGAAATTTAACTGTCTGTGCCTCTAAAATTCGGAAAATTAGGCGCAACAAATCTCAAATTTGGAATAATTAATAAAAATGTTTTGAGTATTTATTATTCATATGTTGCTCTTTCTATTGTTTATAGTAAACTTACATGTAGCAAAGACTTAAAATCTATTGTTTATAGTAAACTTACATGTAGCAAAGACTTAAAATCTATTGTTTATAGTAAACTTACATGTAGCAAAGACTTAAAATCTATTGTTTATAGTAAACTTACATGTAGCAAAGACTTAAAATCTATTGTTTATAGTAAACTTACATGTAGCAAAGACTTAAAATCTATTGTTTATAGTAAACTTACATGTAGCAAAGACTTAAAATCTATTGTTTAGACCTAAAACACCCTTACCAATAAGTTGCTTTTATACCAGCAGGAACCAAAGTGGGAATGTATGCAATTTTCTTTGGGAAAGAAAGATGACTTTTTTGGGGGGAAAATGAAGTTTAATTTATTAAATATAGGAAATAGTCTGTATTTTCGACCCTGAAAATAGCAAAAAAAACCTATGGGCAAAGACCATTGCTCTGGGTCACACATACAGTTCATCTGGGAGGCACTGAAAAGCATTTCAGAAATGAGTATGTGCCACGAGTCATACTGAAAAGAAATAAGTAAACCACTGTACCTTTAAAAGTTTATAATATTCTGCATGGACATAACGATCAGTTGTTGCCCTTTTTACTTGATTGCGAATCTGTAACAAAAACCATGATCAATCAATTGTTAGTCGCATCATATTTGCATGATCTTAAATTTAGTGTCCCAAGTATTGAACATTTTAGGAAGAATTAAAAACTTCAACAGTTACTGTCAAACATCTGCTTGGTAAGTACAGATGATATTAATAGAATCATTTTCCTGGGCTAGAAGTATTCACAAAGCATCTTAAGTGAAAACTTAAATATTTTGACATAAGGTAAAAAATTGAACTGCACATATTTTGCATAAAACTAAGTACATTGTATAGCTCAACTTTTCTTGGTGATTGTTGTGGTGTTTTACATAAGGTTTGAAACAATATAAAAAGTTATTTTATCATTCCTGTTTAACTGATACACTTAAGGATATCCGGGTGTAATAAAGAATCTCCTCTTGAAGAGTTCTCAAGTAATTTTATGGCAAATTGAATGATTTCCTATAGGTTGAGGGTTCAAACCCCACTAGAGCCAAAATATTTTTTATTCTTTTTTGCTTTATTTTTTAGTAACAAGACAACGTTTTGGCTTCATAACATGACTTTATAATGTAATTTTTCATTTTATAGGAATTAATATGTGGTAAATAGATGAAAATCGGGTAACTATGTATTTTGAAATGTATATTTTCTAAACGGCTCGGTAAAACCTTTCAAAATTTTCTTAAAACATTACACTCACATTGAAGTTATTTTAAAAAAAAAATTCAATGGTGCCAATTGTTTAGTTAATATTTTATTAGCATTTATAGTGTACTTATTGGCAATAGGCAAAAAATGACTTAATTTCAAGGTGGGTAGGGATACATTTTTATTTGTATCTACTTCTGAATTAGACCAAACATCATTTTGACACTTTTGATTGAACAAATAATCATTATCATTAGATTTAATCACATTCTTGTATTTATTTTGTCATCTGTTGGAGAGTAATTTTATTTATCATGCAATTGTCTCCATTTATTTTTGCAGTAAGTTTTTACGCAGGGTGTAGGGAAATAAAAATAGCATTAATTCTCTTAACTAACTGTAAAAGAGTTTTAAAAATCACACAAAGTTGTCTTAATGGGTATACGTGGGGTGTTCCACAATTAATAGGACTTTTTTCATAGCAGCAAGGCAAATCAGAAATTAAGAAAACTAATGGTATATAATTAAATTTTGATCTTTCACTGACAAACATGCGAAATATCTAAGAAATTGAATGAAAAATAAGAAATATATTAAACAATAAATATGATATGTATCAAGGAGGCGGGTCGCACCGTGACGTTGTTATGACGTCGCATTTAGAGCACAGTATTTTAACATAAAGAAACAAGTAATAATTTTATTTATAGTCATCCTGACTTTCTAAACAGATCTAATAATACTGTCCTGATTGTTTAAATGTGTTTCCGTAACCCTGTTCACAAAAAATGTCTTGCAATGATGTTAGAAATTGCTCAAACCTTGGAGCATCTATCAGGGTACAAACAGGGCTATTAACGTCAACTTAATGCTCGATGACATCACCTGTGCTTATTTGTAGGTTTATAAATCAGCGGTATGTTAACAATTTGAGCCAACAGAACACAAGTGGCTGCTTAATGCCACTACATTACATGCATTTCATTATTTCATTGGTAAGCACAGTTGGTTTTGAAAATGTATGCCATTATTTGACAATCGCGCGGTTTCTGTTTATTGGCGTTGACGTCATTTTCATCCATTACGCGCTAAGATGCATACCCATGATTACTGACTTATGGTAACAAACACTGACAGATTTCTTCGAAAGTTTGCATGCACATATCAAAGTCATCCACATAATGACACACAATTAGGCGTTAATATTAATCAAGCGGTTATTGAGATATTCACATCTTTAATAAGGATGGTATAGACAAATAATAGTGTGACCCGCCTTGGCGTTACCTGGTTTCTATGACAACAAATTGTAGGAGCATCATCAGCAACAAAGAATTTATGTTACTACCAGTATCTAGAGCATAAATTGTTAAGCATATGAGACAATTATCATTAAAATGTAAGGGTTGAGTAAAAGTTATGAGAAAAGTCCTATTATTTCTGGAACACCCCTCGTACAATAGAATAAAAATGTTTAAAATGCAATACTCAACATTTTTTAAAAACGTTTTTAGACACGGACATCGTTAAGGAAATAGTAAGATTTGAGAGATTCTTTTTCCATACCACCCCTGGACTATATCCTATCCAGTACTAACTAACCTTACAACAAAGTACTCATAATTTCTCTGCATTTAAGTGTTCAGGAATCAAAACTTGAGCACCGGGTTACAAATCCAGCACACACCTGTAATCCACAGTTTTTAAACTGTACAAAGTTTATTGAAACCGGGCATTCAATAATACCCGGTACGTACTCCTAATGGAAATAAATTAGCTTTGAAAGGCTTCGGGATCAAGATCATTTATACAGGCTTAGGTGAGTAAGTAGAACAACTGTCCCTACCCGATCAAAAGATGCATCAGTAAGATTGCGTGAATCAGCCATGTTAATAAGGGAAGCTTGATGCTCCGCATACAGTAATGGTGCCAGATACGTCTCTAAATAGTCGAATACTTCATCAAAGCTTAACTCTCGTGGTTCTTCTGAAAACATAATAAAACATCACCATTTAATGTACATTTATGCAAATTATTCAAATTATGCACATTATTTAAATTTATCAAATTTATAACATGTATACTACTTTAGGTTATGGTGACCTTGACCTTACTATGACAAAATGTTCATGGATGGGCCAGGATTTTTACTTTTGGGTTGTCAAAACGCCCGCCCTTCCACGGCCCTGCAGGAGACAGCTGATGGTAAAATCTCCAGTATTTCCCAGGCCCCTAAATGTTGTCCCTGAGGTATTGATTCGGAAAATATTTTCCAATATTTCTTTGGCAGCTGGAAGGTAAAAACACAGTCGTTTCCTCAGCTATTCACCACCCATCCCCAGGGTTTGTGGTCGTGGATGCAACTGACTGGTGCATTACCTTGCGCACTAACAACAAAACAGTGTTTTACTGTTTACTATCACGATTTTGCTCATGAAATTCAAATTACGTGACCAACCTTCCAACCTAAAATCAATAACTAACACTCGGATTATCCATTGGTCAAAATAAAGCTGCGAATTTTACCATGTTTAAGGGTCTTAGGCATGTCATTCTTTTTTTGTAACTGTCAAACTTTGCATTAAGGTTAAGGCCACTGCTGAAGCCCTCCAAATACGACGAATGTAAACCAATCTAATCATTTGACATAGTAGGGAGGGGTGTGGAATTTCTGTGTCTGACTTGTCTGACTTGGGCTCTTTGGCCTGCGGGCAACTGGATTTTTTCATCCAGCTTGTCCGTGGGAAAGTGCAAAATTATCATGAGAAAATAATATCAAGTGTACTATTTTACCTAAACACAAAAGTAAATCCCTAAATTTATGACTGAAAATGTGATTAAGAATGAGGTACACAGTACTCTCATGCTTGACAAAATAAATGAATTATTGAATCTGAAATTTTGTTGCTTTTAATGTTTTCTGGGGCAAGTAGATTTAGTCTTCAGGCAAGTGGTTTTTAATCCATGTTGCTTATGGGCAAGTAAACAATTTGATGATTTCATAACCCCTGAGTTGTCTGAGTGATTGTTCATAAGCCCAGGACTTCAAGTTAGAAAATAAGGTCTTCTCTAGTCAATAATTCGCCCTATTATATCACAGCACATAATATACATGTATGTAGCAACCTCAGCTGATTTTTCAAGTATGTTGTATTGTTGATTGTTCAGTTGCATCTGCAAGCCACAGACCACACTATTATGGAACTGTTTGGTTTTTTAAAATATCTTGAAAAATATGACAATTTTAAGTTCGTGAAATTGGGCGTTTTTCTAGAATTTTTGCGCTAAATATTTATAAAGCGGAGAATGCTCACGCGTTCGCGGACCCGACAAAAGTAAAATTTTCCCTCAAATTGTCATAAAATATTTTATTTTTCAAGATAACAGCATGAAACTTTGTATGTAGGTAAATCAGGGGCTCCAGTACCATCGGAATCCGAAAGGTCAATTTCATACTACTTACTAAATTTTACCCTTTTAAAGGCAAACTCCTTGATTTTTGAGAAAATTACCCTTGAATCTAAAATTGTGAGAGCCAAAAATGGTGCTTTTTGGAAATATCAAGGGTCAAACCCCTTACTTCTGAGTCAAATGGAACACAAATATTAACATTTAATGTACCTCTTAACTCCTCCATGAGTCTATCAAACTTTGCCTCAAATTCCTGACTGAGTTTCGCACAACCACGGACGACTTGAGCAGCGGAAACATTTGAAAAACTGGGAAATTCATCAAATCGCAATATAGGATTTGTTTCTCTTGTATCCTTGGGTACTTCAGGAATGCTGAAAATGAAAACAACTTCAATTATACAAACATATTTTACCCAAAAACAAAAAGGTTAAATGTAGTATTGTCAATCCGGTACTATTCGCTATACCAAATTGTTTCTTCATTTAGCGTCCACCCTAAGTTCGAAAACCTACATGTGTATACATCTAGCTATCCGGAGACAAAAAACAAAACACTCGAAACAAACCAAGTCATAATGAATCACCATCATTTTATGGCTAACAAATATAGCTTTCATGCATTGTCAATCAAAATAACTTACTTAACTAAGTGAAACCCAATTTGTATGAAACCTACTTCTGTGTAGGGGTTTGGGACATGATGGTTAACAAGTCTTTTCTAAGTATGAAAAGTATGCAAGCAATATCTCAATAGATTTTAAAGATATTAGAGGTTAAACAACTTTTTGTTTTTTCTTTCCTTAGATGCTCAAACCCAGGGTTTTCACTAAAATTTCATGTAGGAGGCTTTTTGTACATTTGAGATGGCCTAGGTGCCTGAGCACTGAAGATGAAGGCAGCTTCAGGTAAAATTGAGCGGCCCAAATATTATTTGAGGCAGTCAAATTGGCCTTGTGTCGCCTCCTAATGACAACCCTGCAAACCTATCTGTTCTTGCACTTTAAACGAAGAAACAATTTGGTATGGCTTAATTAAACTTATCAAATGTGCTAGAGTGAATTTTATCGCGAATTTGATATTTGGACCCTCATTCGCAGAATAAGTTCAAAATTGAAAATCGTGAAATAATTTATAAAGCTCACGCGAATATAAAGCAATCTGCAGTACATAAAAAAAGTTATTTTTACTGTACATGTAAACAAAAAATTTCAATTGGAAGAAAAAAGTTCTTCTTTCTAAGACGCTCGTAGGGAAATTTGGGCAAATGCCTAACTATGCTGCCTCTATAAATAAAGTCTTTATTATTATTAATTCATTTTTATTATCACTATATCTATAGATACAATAAAATTACACTCCATGTCAATTAGAACTCTTTTTGATAATTGATTAATGTAAGTAGTGCTTTATGTAAAGACAACTCTTCAGAAACTGAATAGAAAGCCTTTAATGGAGATATAGATTTCATGGAAACCCGATAAAAACATTTATCAAATGAGAATAAATCATAAACCAAAGGTTCTTTTTATCATTCAGTGGCAGGCTGTAACCAGTATTGCCATCTTAAACATTTTATTTAAGTTCATAGTTAACTTAAGTGCCTTGGAAATACGAGGCAACAGTATACTTCGGAGCTTAACGTCAGAAATTTTAAAGAAGCTCTAAGAAGGCAGCATATTGTCTAGCTAGGCTGTTATCCATTTCTACTAGGGATGGCAACGAGTACCCGGGTACTCGTTCAAACGGCCGATTATCGAATAATAAAATCAGTATTCGAGTACACGAAAAAAGTTAATCCTGTGTAATACAGAGGGTGTCCAGGTGTTATCTGGTCAACTAAAGTTACAATTAACAACGTGTCATCAATTTTTAATTACGCCACAAGGTCGTTAATTGCAAGCGTAATCAAAACACAGACCTGTCAATCATCGTCTGTTAGTTAGTTAATGACACGTAGCAAGAGGTTCTTTCGTTTACATCAACCTGAGTACTTGTCATCCATTTTTAATTAGAAATTATTGTTTATTGGGGGTGACAATCGATTTAGAAATAAAAATAATATTACTTTATTTTAAATCGTTCTCGGCGTATTACGATTACTCTGTGAATTTGTCACGCTTTGTAAATATTATGTCACCGGTTGATAAGAGTAGTTCCCCTTATTTGTTTATTTGTTCTAGCGTTATTAATTAAAAGTTCTATTGATTTCACACAGTAGTGTTTGTTTTTTGTTATACGTTTTTATTATTGTTAGTGTTTCATAGTTCTTCTACCGATGTAGATTTGATCAACAACTGAACAGAACGGACAGGCAAACGCGCTGTTTTATTTCAAGTTGAACACGCATGTTTGCAACTTACAACATTTCCATTACCCAAATATCATGGACATTTATTGCTTTCCGAGTACCCGAGTACTTGATCGGAAGAATGACCGAGTACTCGAGTACCGATTTTAGTACTTGTTGCCATCCCTAATTTCTACCATTAAATTCCAAACTCAAATTTTTATTCTGTAAAGTTGACATTTAGAATGGTTGCCAGATTTAATCTGTATGTTGAAATATTGAGAATGGCTGTAACAAACACAACAGTTTTATTGTCATTTTGAGATTGTCAGGATTGATGATCTTTTTCTTCTCTGGAGCATCGTCGTACAAAGAATGTTGGTCGCGATACAGCCACAACCCAAGATCATCAAAGTTTAAAACGAATAAGATAATTAACTGTCTCTTATGAGTTTACAATACAATACACTATTTACATCTTCTTCGGTAGTCCAAGCTCTAAGTCTTTGAGGACAATCATTCCAATTCATTGTCAAAGACGTTTCTTATTCTCATGTCAACATGTCAATGACTGAGATTGGGTCGCGTTTGTTTTATGAGAAAACGCATATTTCCAATAAAATAATCATCGACACCCTATGATGTCAATTGTATCATATTCTACCATCATACGCCAAAATAACTAAATATTTCACAAGAAATACTATCAATTCTGTTTCACAGGACCCTTTTGGCAGTTTTCTGGTGCGATCATCATTAATTTGAATGTTCCAAAACGAACCACATGATTTAATTTGTCCATATTTGGATTGTCGCCTGCAAAAACAGCAAAATTTATGTGTGCAAATTTTAGTTTAATTTCTTGGTGAAAATAACCTATCAATTTTTTAGGTAAAGGTGTATCAAAAGGTTTGGTTTAATTTAGATACATTTTCAACCACGTTTCATAAAATCTTGTATTTTCGAAAACACATGTGGAGAAATCAAATATTCCCAATGGCATCGTTCGACGGGTAAGCAGGCAAGTGAATTGGAACGTTAGGCGTTACATCGTTATGAGTAGGTGTCATATTGATTAATTTATGAATGACAAAACATTTGATTAATATTACAATTTAAAATTTTACGTATGTGCTACTTTTTAGGCAAAATGCGAACAGTGAACTTGAATTCCCTGCGTGTATCTTAAACTTTAGACTTTTAAAGAGAACAAATCTATAACTAAAAGGTTGACACCAGTGTAAACAAAAGACCATTTAGTTGTGGGATCCAGAATTAACTATCCTTCTTTCCTATCATTTCCTGAATTCCTATGATTTCGTGAATTCCTATAATTTCGTGAATTCCTATGATTTCGTGAACCCTGTTTGACATATTTCTGCCAAACGTGCAGGTCCAAAATTATTGACAAATAATTGAAGAAGTTAAAAAAATGATTTTCCATAAATATTTTGAGCATAAGTCTCTTTAAAACAAATTTTAATTGAAAACTTATAAAATACCCCTAAAATTCAGTTTGACAGAAAAGCAGATGACCCCATGTCTATAATTTCATCATTTGTGTGCGTCAGAATCATCACACAGCCACCATTTTGTGAACGCACATGCTAGAAGAACCCCCAATGGAATTCTGCTGTGATCCAAACCGAGGGTATGGAGCAAAACCGGTCTAACTCTATTTTCGCAACTTTTCAGGAGAAGCAAAAAACTGATTTTCTCTTTACAAGTTTAGCCTATCTTCACATATTTTACATATGTTACATATATTCAAATAAGAAATTTTATGGTATATATAATTTTTAAAAATATTTATGCAAATTATGACTTTTGCTAGTTGGACCTATTTTGCACTGAAATATTTGCAGCAAAACTAGACCAACTAGAGTTAGTCCACTTCAAATCACTTAACACAACAATACCTTTTGGGGCAAAACTGGTTCAACTCGAGTAAGACCATTTCCTATCAAATAATCTGATTATGTTATTAAGATTTGGGTTGAGATAGACTTTTGATACTTTTTATCAGATAGAGTAGTACATAAATTATACAATGTACTATAGATTCTTGGTAAATTTAATTAATTAGATGCTGAGTTTGCTGTATTTAATATTCCAACCATTTGTTCCGTGCTGCTTTTACTCTTCATTAGGTCTGGAAGGGGTAATGCTATTGCAACAAATTGAAAAATAATGGCCCTTTATGGTTGAAATCTAAGTAAAATTAATTTGGATTATATTTTAAAATAATTATAAATTTGCAGTTTTACTTGATTTCTCAAACTATTGGTTAAAAAAATTGCAGTAATTCTTGTCCTCCTTGTGGAATTGGTCCAGATGTATTCCCGACTTGATGGATCTGTTCAACTGATATTTATGTTTTCATGGAAATCAGGAGGTTCTTTACCAGATATCAGGGGGGGAGCTTTGGGAAGTCTTGAAACATTTAGTGACATCAGGAGCATCAATGAAAGACATTCCCGCAGCACCCAGAGAAATGAAATTTTGGGGATACTTTCACAACAATAATGTATCTCAGGAGGCTCCAAACAGTTCCACCCCCCCTCCCCAGACACATATATTAATCTCTGAATATTCGCCTAAAATATTTTAAGTGATTCTGGAGATATCAGGCGAACTCCTTAGACCTGCCGTCCACTAGGACCCGGTTGGGTTACGGAAGCTGAAATTCACCTGATCTGGAAGGATCAGGATGGTTCGGCATGTCTTCGGGGTGTTCTGGAACCCTTCAGCATCATTCTTCGGGAAGCCTTCGGGACCGAAGTTTTAAAATTTGGTAATCGGGAACCCATTGGCATTCACTTCGCATCATCGGGACGCCTTCTACAAGGCTTTGTGATCATTTAGCTATCTCGAACAGTTCCCGAAGGAAAGCGGAAAGATGCCGAAAGCTCCCCGATAACGCTGAAGGGATGAGTTCTACAAACGGAAGCTATGCCGATGATGTTAAGAACACATGCTGAATAGTTGCAGAAGGCACCAGTTGATCCTGGAAGGGATGCTGAGTCGTCGCCGTATATCCCGAATGCCAGCAGAAGCGATGCCGTCAGTTTGCCAACAAGTTGAGATAGTGGTTCGGCATTGTCTATATACATCAGTAACCTTTCGGAAATCTATCGGGATCGATTTGTAAACCCTTCCGCATAATCCGCAATGTTACTGTGTCCTTTCCGCACGATCGGGAAACATTCGGGACTAACTCCTGAACTGTCAGCATTCAGTCGGAACACATTCGGCTACTTCAGATAGGCTTCGGCATGTATGCCGCCTGTATACTCCAACCATTCGCATACCGATCCTGAACAAGCACCACGACAAAGCTCCGCCAATTTTTATTGATAAATGATCCCGAAGGGTTCCCGAATCGAGCAGATTGTTAACGGAATCCCTTCCGCATAGCATCGGGGTCCAGTGGACGGCAGGTCTTATGTGTTCGATGTTATAAATTGGGTTGAATGCCTCTGGGATGTACTTCAATTTTCTTCAGAAACATCGGGAGTATAGGGAACCATCATTAGCAATTAGGAGAAGTGATTTAATTCTACATTGGCAAGGAGAAATTCCTCAGTGGGATGTAGGTTTGACACACATGCTAGGTTCCGTATGATGATACGCATTGGAGTAATCCTGGTGCTTTTGACCTGCCATCCACATAGCCCCAATGTGATGCGGGACATCCTACTGCATTTTGCTAGTTTTAGAAACCCTTTCCGTATCATTTATGAAGAAAATGGGTAGAACTTTGCCATCAACTGAATAAGGATGTATAAATTAGGAAACCTATTTTAGTGGAAGTAGCTTTTTTTTAAATTCTTATATGCTGAGCATAGCCTTTATTTGCCAGTCAACTTTCTGCTGAATATGGCAGGCATTTGTATGCCTCTACCCGGACTTGAACCCGGGTCACCAGATTAGGCGACAAGCATGCTAACCACAGAGCTAGGGAAGCCATATGAATGGAACATGAATGTTCTGGAATTGAACCCTGAATGCTTCAAGACTACATGAAACTTCTGCAGTTACATTTCCTAACATACTGAGGCTGAGTGGGTCATGGTCCCCCCTACTTCGTAGTATACTTCTCCGTACCTCGATACTTCAGTGTGTATGGAATCTTTTTACTGAAAAAGTTTGATCCAAGTTGGTAATGTTAGCTAATGCCATTTATTTGGTTTTATACAGCAGGGCTTCTTTTCACTATGGGGGAAAGGGGTCCTGACCCTGAAGAATTTTCACTTCATTGTAAATTATCCTTAAATCTTAAGTTTGATTATTAATTGGTGGGTTTTAAGCATGGAAGTTGAACACAAACTATTTCGGCCCCTTCTGCATTTGTTCAATTATCAACAAATTTACTTACACCTACGATTGAAATTCAAAATTCGTACTACATTAGGCCCGCAGAAATATCCTAATAACTATACATTATACTAGTAGCACGAATGGCAGCTATTATAATCATTTGGATTATTTCTTTATCAAGGTTTAAGTATTGGTATACTTCTAATAATACTCCTGATTTGTTTATAACGATAAAATTTGCTATTTTACTATAAAAACATTATAAATGCACTTAATATACAGTGTAAACCTTCTCAAGATAGACTACTTGAATGCTTGTATTAAGCATATTATAGCCATAACATAAGTGCAAAACTAGACCAACTTAAGTTGAACCAGTTTTGCCCCAAAGAAATTGCTTGGTGAGAGATAGACCATTTTTTTAATTGGATATTATGCAATATTCAATAACAGTAGACTCCTAATATTTTTACAGAAGATGTATTTCAATATGATATTTAAGAATATGTAAAAAAGTGATTTTGTGAAAAAATTGAGTTAGACCGGTTTTGCTCCATACCCTCGCAATAAAAACAGAGTTCCAGAACAAGTTTTACTGACCAGCCAATCAGAATTCACGAACCTTTAGGAAACTTGTCTTCTGATTAAAGAGTTGAAGACTGCTATGTTAGATGGCTGCTACTTGGAAAATACGATGATTTCTCATCATGTTTTGTATTTAACTTGTAGAGAGGGGTTCAGGCATTAGTGTCATCATAAAAAAAATGTTTATAAATTGGCAAACAATTGAACATTCTCCAAAAACAAGTTTTATGTTCACGAAATCACAGGAAAGCAGGCTACAACCTCAGAGGTAGTGACTAGGGTACCTGACCGGCACTGGGTTGGACACCCCAGGCTAGACCACTTGGTCATTACAGAAAGCTATTTAGTGTTTCCCACACAACCAGAGATGATCCTGGTAGGAAAGCCAGAGATAGTCTCACATGTATCGGTGCTTCATACCGGGCACATTAAAGAACCAAGGAATCTATTTGAAAAAAGCTAGGGTATTGCACCCGGATTCCTTGTATCTCACATCTATCTCTAATATTTGCGATATTGCCCCTGAGTGGGCCCTGCAAATTAAATGAAAGAAAAAAAGAAAGAAGGTCTCAAGGCTTGAAGTCGATGTGACCCTGTCAGGCAGTGCTTGATCCGCATGGCGCACAGGAAGGACTGCCCAACTAGTCATTCGGACTGGTGGCCAGCTAGTCCAAGCTTCTTAGACGATGATTATTCCATTTCAGTGATTATTCCAATTCATCGTCTAAGACGTTTCTTCTTTAAAACCTAACAGGTGTACGACTCAGAATGAGTCGCGTTCGTTTTATGACAAAACGTATGCTTTCAACAAAATAAAAATCGTCTTCCTATGAATTGAACCATATTCTACCAATGAACACCAAGAAACAAAATGTACCATAAGAAATACTATCAATTCCGTCGATTGTTTCAACCCTATGGATTTCACAGTTTCTGTTGCAAATTGCCATTATTCGAAAAGCGATAATAACAAAAGTGTTCCGAAGCAAACCATGTGATTCATTTTGGGAAATCCCGGGGTTTCCCGGTGTTACCATGGATTGTCGTCTGCGAAAATAGCATTAATTTTTAGTGCAAATTTAAGTTAAAAGTTTGTTTTTGAAAATAACCTGTTTATTTCTTATGTATACTTGATTCTCATCGACTCGATCCTTCTCATCGACTCGAGCCCTAATTGTTTGGCTCAAATATGCACACATGCCGAGATGGTTCTTATCCAAAATATGTTAAAATCTGCTGGAAGTCTTATTTCTGTCACAACAGCAAAACAAATGTGAATGAAAACAACTTGTAATCGTTCTGTGATCACTAATAGCAACCAACCATGAAAATCCATTTTGGTAAGCATCAATGCCAAAGCTTTTTACCATGGGGTTATGTTATTGACGATTTTTTTGCCAACAGGATCGTTCACATTGATTAAAGTCGGTGAATATCATCTAAGATGTATTAACTTTATTTCACAACTGTGTTTTGTAAAGTTTTCAGTCTTTGGGTTAAATAGAGGCTGACCAATCAGAGAGCTCGAGTCGATGAGAAAGTTTCAGAATGACGTAGGCTCTTGACTGGTACTTGCTTTATAGCAAATATTTTACAACAAAAACTTTTTAATGGCAAAAGTATTTTGATTTCATAAAGTAAAGTAATTTCTCTGTCAGTAAACATAAAATTGGTTAAAGAATAGACTGTAGGAAGTGTACATGTAAGGCTTTTAGCCCTAAGGGGCTCGACTCCACGAGATAGCAGTATAGATGTCTATTTAGACGTTTGTTTCAATAAAGACACATTTTCAACCATGTTTCATAAAAAATCGTATTTTCGAAAGGGCACATGCGCGCACCTGCAACACATGTAAATATTTACAATGGCAGCTCTGTTAGTGTTTACACGGAAGTGAATTGAAACATCGGGAGTGGGATGGTTATAAGCAGGTGAAATATTGATGACAAAACATTTCATTGATATTAATTTTATACGAATGTGCTATTTTTTCGGCGAATTTCGAACAGTGAACTTGCATTGCGAGCGTTTATCTTAAACAGTTGACTTTTAAAGAGGACAGTTCCATAACTAAAGATCGACGTCGGTCAATAATAATATCATTTAGTTATGGTACCCAGAACTAGTAGTCAAAAAATCTCGACCTAGTGACGACGCGTCACAAAGGTCAAGACCCAAAGTGCAAAAAACCAGGTAGAAAACACGCAGATGATAAAGTTTAATTTTAAGCCCAATATTTTGATGTTTTTCGGCAATGCACATGCATACTATGAATAAAAAAGACGAATGCCGTCGAATACCTGGTAATATGGTTCGTTATTACCCGTAAATCGATAAATAAATCAGCACACACGCACCTTGCAAAAAACCTTCATGTACACAATCCACTGTGTGTTATCATGCGCCAACGTGCCGAGTCTAAAAGATCGTTTTCTGTACTTTCCCGGAATTCATTGGTTAACATTATATGAGTCGTTAAAGTGAATAAAAAGTCCAAACTCTTCTTGTTTTTGTTTGTTTATCAATATCTTACTGTTTTTATAAAAAATCATCTCTATTCATCAACAAATATTCGTTTACTTTTAGTTTTTTTGTTTCAAGTGGGCGCCGGAAGTGTATTGTTTTACGTGTACTACGGTACAGTTCAGTGAAAATCAAGCGCGCCAAAAAAACAAATTTTCGGGAAACCCCTCCCAGAATCCTTTCATTTGCGTATTCTGATTGGTCGATAGCTGGAACACCGATTTCTACAACAACAACATTGAATAGAATAGAACATAACGAGAGCAAAACTGCAACATCGTCGTGTTAAACTTGTCGGATAAACAAATCGCTGTGTGTTTAAGGAATATTTTTGGTTCATATAGCAAACAAAGGGTTCATTCTTCCTGG
This sequence comes from Spisula subtruncata, assembly GCA_963678985.1. NCBI lineage: Eukaryota > Metazoa > Mollusca > Bivalvia > Venerida > Mactridae > Spisula > Spisula subtruncata. The sequence goes on from OY787660.1 coordinate 7,586,500, forward strand.
ATATTATGGAGACATCCGGCCTCTCGGTCCCGCGTAACAATACACAATGCATAAGGTAAACTATACTTACCAACCGCCGACGGGCTGCCTCGTTCTATGATACCATAACCTCTAAATGTATTACTGAGAAACCAATGATGTGCCTTGCTTCGTCTCGTGGTTCTGACTGCCAGTGTCCGACTGACCCGGACTTTATCGTCAACCAGTAATTCCAGACTGGTTCAGTAGCGGAAAGAGCGCTATGAGTGGAAAGAGCCCACAATCACCACACTCCCCCCTGTCCTATATTGAAATAGGAGGACCTGGGGTCAGGATCTTCACCTACACTACCGCAGGACTTGGGATTCCGTTCGCTGTATGTCATGGGTTCAGAGTTTCAGAACACCATTTCCAAACAGGAGACACTTGCTCCTGGCTAACACGCCGAGATCGGCACGGTTTCCTGGGTTACTAACCAGTACAGTATGCTTACACCACCTCCCAAGGCCACATACCAGAACCAAGGGTAGGCTTAGTGCCTTGATTGTACTCCGTCAGGACCGCACAAAATCCCTGGCAGAGGCTAGATTCTCAGAAAAATCTAGCCGACCCAACCTGTGATTTGGTGCACAGGCCCGCCAGTCTTCCCCATGAGAAGATCCGACAAATACCTCCTGCAAGCATCCACTCTAGCATTACCACCGAGGATGGATTCTGACCACCCCTAAACCTGGTACTGGAATGGCAACTTGAAAAATGCATCTGCTTCTGTTATGTATGCATCAGTTACTTACCTGTCCTGGCATCTTACCCTTTGCAACAACCATCACTGACAGTTCGCTACTGCCAAGTATTGATGTACCGTCTGGCGCCTCGTCTAACGTCCACACTATCAACCACCTCCCTTCCAACATGAAGGCTCTCAAGATACCTCTGGACGCGCCACCGCCATCTACGCCTCTCCACATGCCATCATTACGCTCTACTCAACAACTGACACACACTCAACCATGGCTGCCGACAACCAGGACTGATGCCTGCATCTTACCTCTATTGCCCAACAACCACCCATCATCCAATTCCTCAATACAGTGACTACTTCCTTTGAATGTAAACCTGATGCCATATTGACACGACAAAGTGATTACTTCAGTTCCCTCCATGGTGTATTCCTGATACCACTCAGCGCTACCTGAGCTTATAACCCCAATGAAGATTAATGACCATAGCTAATTGAGTATATATCGGGTAGAGATACAAGAACAGAACCACATGTTGATGCCAGTAAGATATTATTCAAGATTCCCCACCATACCCGGAGATCACACACTCCATATCCACAACTATGCCTGACCCACTTCACATATCCGGTGACCTTCCCACCCTCAGTGGCGCTACCCACGGTAAGTTGGCCCCATTCCTCCCTGGCGCTACCCAAGGATATACCTGTGAAGCTTATGGACCAGAAGCACATGTTGAATTCCCAGTAAAGATGCCTGAACAATATCTCATCCAAAACCTGGAGACCTCCCGCCCTGGCCAAACCAATACTTTGTGGGACACAAACCCGTACTGTACGGCACCACCGCCTAGCAATACAACGTAGGAACCCTACATCAAACCACACCAGTAACAATTGGATATAAACCCATACTGTACGGCACCATCGCCTAGCAATACAACGTAGGAACGCTACATGATTATCAACCACACCAGTAACAAGCATGTATACCATATTGATCCCCAACCATGCCAACCTCTGTTCCCTCTCTCCACCTATCCCAGTGACCCATCCACCTTATGGTCCAGGTAGAAGTGCCACAATTCCTACCAACGCCACAGTCTCAACATCGCTACCTGACTCTACACCAACAGAACAGCTTTATCTACATCATCAGTAATGGAATCCACTATCATGCCAGGGCTTTAAATTCTTCAAACCATGTAGCTTTTTCAAAAAATGAAATTTACCTCTGAATATACAGTTCCCGAGTTACAAAATACTCTTCCCACTTACTTTATACTTTTAATACTAAAGGTCTAAAACCACCCTACAGGTTAGAACAAAAACCCTGCGAGCATCCTCCGCATTCAGCATCCACAGATATAATACATGATAGAATGACCTCAGTCCGCATGTTATCTGCCTAGCCGGCAGACTAACATACCCTAAGAGATCCCGCAATCACCATGGCCATGTCAAGCTTCTCATCAGATCTTACAATCAATCACACAACTTCTCACTCGATGAAAGGATCTTCTAAGTTGTTCTCTCACACAGGATAGACAACGCTATATATATATATGAACTCAGACACCATAGACAATGACCCAGGTGCGCAACTGAGTCGACGAAATGATGCCCAAATCTATTGTATACACTTGAAACAACAAGAGCTTGGGTCAATACTCCTGAGTTAAATCTAAGTATACTGGTTTCCAGGGATTATTACAATCTAAAAATAATTTATACCCAATTATTTTTTCAAAAACAACAAACATCCAATAATCATGTCAATAATTGTTACATTTAACTAAGAAATTCATCACAACCAATACCTTACCCCCTTCTCAGCTAACCGCTAAAGCTCTACCAAGGAAGAAAAATCTGTCAGAAAAATTTATTTTACTCAAGATGAAAATTTAAAAATTAATCATACATTCCTAAAATGACAATGTAACACCTGGAAACCAGTTTACCATACATCTGGGATGTATGCTTACCTTGCCTATCTAAGCCACATACAAAAAACCTAGATAGACTCTCGTGCTGTAGAATTCGTATCCCCGCAAGACCGCACAAGGAGCCTTGAAAGGAGCTAGACACGCCGGTCTTAGCCGTACCGGTCCGGTTGGTCCGGTAATTACCTGACGTCACCCTCGTGGGGCGAATCCGTCATCGTATGCATTAAAGTGTATCCAGTCCAGACCCGCATAAAGGTACTTAGAAAGGAGCTTGAAGTTCTAAGCCGAACCGGAAGTTCCGGTATCTTCAGAAAAAAGTTCTATGCAAAAAAAACTACCCTACCATAGGCCACATAGAGAACCCATGGCGGGGGGCCAGACATCAGATTGGCATCCTCATTTGGTCCTCACTCTGCCTAATACATCCTTGCAGATAAAAAAACAAAGTGACTGACCGACATGACAATGTTTGTTTAACGAGACACAAACACAAGCAATGTGCTTAATGAAATAATGAAGTTGGGTCCAATTACAAATCAAAACAATTCCATCTAAAATGACCAAGGGAGGTAACTAGTACAGCAATCCTATTTTGGTACCAGAAAAAATATGCTGCCCATTGAACCAACAGAACAAGGCCAATATCAGAATCAATTGAAATAATTTGCAACAATAGATCAAACAAAAATTAAAACAAGAGGCAACATCACTGACCTTCTCAATTTCCAACTTACAAACTTCGAATTTTCGTACTCCCGACGTCGCCCTTGTGGGACGAATCCAAGATGGCGCGAAAATTCGGCCGTCTCGTGACCGACATTTTCGTCGAAAACTCGCAAATTTCTGGTCTTCTGCTTCCATCAACGATCTTATTCCACTCTAGTAACCCTCCGCTCGCAAACCCAATCGGCGTTGCATGTGTATTACGGCTGGTAGCGTGTACAGGGACCTCGTCACGTGACCTCTACTTTGGGTTCGGACCGTTCCATTCTGACCACCGCTGCTCACCATTATGGAGACATCCGGCCTCTCGGTCCCGCGTAACAATACACAATGCATAAGGTAAACTATACTTACCAACCGCCGACGGGCTGCCTCGTTCTATGATACCATAACCTCTAAATGTATTACTGAGAAACCAATGATGTGCCTTGCTTCGTCTCGTGGTTCTGACTGCCAGTGTCCGACTGACCCGGACTTTATCGTCAACCAGTAATTCCAGACTGGTTCAGTAGCGGAAAGAGCGCTATGAGCGGAAAGAGCCCACAATCACCACAATATGTTATAAATTTCACGGAGGTTGGTAGTTTTCGTTAACTTATTAAGTTTCAAAAGTTGCGCGCAGATCTCGTCGCAAAATCTGCATTGAAAAGTGACACAATAGTTCGTGTCTCCGTGGAAGAAAACCACCGGAGACCGAAATCTTGTCTACCAGAACTAGTGGCCAGCCAGTTACACAATTACTTGAATCCGTCAAAGAATCTGTACCTGAATCTAACCGACCAACTCTCTTACTCCAGACTTCTACTGGCACTAATAATGACTGACTGTCATGATCAGTTCATCATCTTATGCTTTCTAGTCATGGTCCTTCAAAATTTCAAAGTCAAACGAATTGGCCAACAAGGTTTGTGCTATTTTTGCTGTTGTTTGTTAAGATAATAAGTTCCTCTTACAATATGAAGTATCCTCCTTTACGGGAATTCTTCCTTTCATAGTTGACAGGTCGAATTGGGCATCTTCTGAGGCAACAATTGCGAATATTCAGCAATGATTTGCGGCAAACCATGGAGGCCGCCATGTTTGATTATACAACTCTGATAAAATCCGAAGCACTTCGAATTTGACAAGTGCGTCTCGTTTCTAAACACAAAATATTAATTTGACGCTGAAAAAGCTGGGAACCACCGCAAATATGACGTCATGGGTGTGGAACAGGAGCAAAATGGCGGACGTTTTCATGTGTTGTGTCTCCGACCAGGAAAAAACTGCGAGAATTCGGAGTAAGGAAATAGATGATCGGATTAGAAAAGAAAAGATTCAATTCAGAAGAACTGTCAAAATATTATTATTGGGTGCAGGTGAAAGTGGAAAGAGCACATTCTTGAAACAAATGCGAATTATTCACGGGGATGATTTTAGCGAAATTCAGTTGATGGAATACAGGAACACGGTATACTCCAATATAATCAAAGGGATGCGTGTTCTTATTGATGCAAGGGATAAATTAAACATTCCATGGGGCGATGACACCAACCTGAAACACGCACAATATGTCTTTGGTTATGACAACTCCAAAATAGATGACAAAGTCTTTCAAAACTATGTTGATCCACTGAACCATTTATGGGTAGATTCGGGAATTCTTACAGCATTTGACAGACGCCGAGAGTTTCAGCTGGTAAGTTTAATTCTAATGCATCTACAAGATAACGCTTAAAATTTTAAATATTTTATTGGCTGGATCAGGCAGTACTACTAACGGTTAAACCTCAAAGTCCCAATCAAGTAGCCCAATACACATTTCGCAATATTTGTTTTTATGAACCGGCCCTTATGTACAAGTCAGTTGCATCCACAGCCCCCACCTCCGAGGGATGGGTTGGGATTTTCACATTGAGCTGTCAACCGCCTCACTCTAACGGCCCTGCGGGGGAAAGCTGATTGTAAATTTCCAGTATTTCCGGGCCCCTGTCAAGTTGTCAACTAAGTATTGTTTACGGGGCATTGGTTCGAGAAAATATCCCAACATTTCAGTGAAGCTTGGAGGACCCGGCCATTTCCATTTGGGGTTGGGGTTGCCATGGATGTTACTATGCTATTTTAGATTTTTAGTCAATGTGAACGCCATCTAGTGATCTCTGGCTGCATTTGCCTGTGGGTCCACAGGCCTAACAAATTTTTCTCAAAATACAGAGTTTTGACATCCCAATTTTTCTCATTTTCATTTGAAAAAGCAGTCAGGCGATAATGAATTTGGAAAGGGTCTAATTTGTACAGAAAATCCTCATCTTAGTTTAGCAAAATGTGAACAAGTGGATGGAGCTTTCGACCAATTAATGGTTAAATGAGTAAAATGAACTGCTCATGTTATTATTCAGATCCGTCGCCAGCGTGTGTAAAAATGATGTTAACGTTCTTAATTATAATCAAGTCAAGTGTTCGATCTGTCATCATGCGAAAGTGTTAAAATCTCAATGTAAGCATTGACGGGCACGCTTGTCCAGGATGCTGTCAGATTAAGATCTAGGGCTATCCCTGACCTGTTAGGTATTTTAAGCATTGACAGTTATTCAAAGACCATCTGTTGGCATTGGCATCACAACAGCCAGCCATATTATTATGGACAGTTCCAAGTTAATTTAAGTTAGCAGCAAAAACTATGTCCGCCCTTAGCACCTTCTTTATGTGACACATTATAATAATAACGTCAGTCAATCATCTTGTCATTCATAGGGCCCTTTTGGGGGCAAATCAAACAAAATCCTTGCCAAACATAAACTTCAAATATGTATAAAGTGAATTGGAATATATGTGAAAACAATTACTCCCTGTTTAGCTTTTTACTCCATAGGATGAAAAATAATTGGATTGTGTATGCAATACTAATTAATGGATACGACTGTAAATATGAGAGTGTGTAAAAAGTCAAAACCAGTCTGCGAAAATTAGCACTTGTCCGGAACAAGTTATTGTTGATTTTGGCAAGTAACTTTTACAGTTGGGCAAGTAACTTTTGCAGATATTATCTTTTGAGTATATAGGGAAACTCTTAAAATTTACTTACTCGGGCAACTACTTCCAAATTTATTCTAAATTCACAGATGGCAAGACCATGAAGTTAAAGGTTATATGTACAATTATAAAAGTAGTTTGAGAAAATCCCTGAATTTTTTTGTCTCTTTTGTACCAGTAAGTTAAATATGTCCATTACATTGGAGACAGCTGAGCGTTTGTCAAATGTTGACAGTAGCAGTTGGACCAGCACATTAACTGATGGGTTGGTGTAACTGTATACACTTAGTGTTTGCTGAGCCTGATCTGTCTTTATTCATATTGTCTATGTTGTTTTTGCTTTTGTATAAAAATTCATCACATTAAACGGCATATTGAATTATGTATGCATTATCCTACTAGTCCCGACTCCTTGTACAAATTAGGTCTAGTTTTGTTTTATGCATATGTACCGTATTACCTCCTATTAGCGCTCCCCCTCTAATTAACGCCCCCCGTCAATTTTTGAAAAAAATAATCTCACCTTCAATAATTGGTCCTACAGTAATCCAATAAAGTATCCACACAAATCCAGAATAATAGTCAGTCATGATACGGTAATCCATTAAAACGAACAATTAATCACCGCTTAGTAATTATTTACTGGTATTTATAGCGTAGACTACATGTTTATTAGCGATTTTTACGTACGATAGGCAAAAAAAACAAAGTCTGGTATTTTTATGAAGGGGAAGTAATTCGTACTGGTTAAGGTAACGGCTAAGTGCAGTACTATACGGTACCGTTCCGTTCCATGGGGGGCGATTATACGAGGTCCGACTGTGTATGGAATTATTTTTTCAGAAAATGCATCGCCCCCGGGGGCGATAATACGAGGTTATACGGTATGTTTACAGTTAAGTTAAAACTATGCTTGTAGCAGCTACAACTTATGTTTTAATTAATATTCGTCTGAAATGCCTGGAAAAGCATACACATCATGATCGAATTGGGCCTTATAGGAACGGGGGTTATAAAAGCTTCACGTTTTCTCCAGCACAATTATATGAAGATATTGTTAAAAAAGTTCAAACATTGGTCCATATACACACAATTTATATTAAAGTGTATATAGCTATATTCTAACAGTCATTTAATAATAATAATAATAAAGACTTTATTTAATGAGGCAACACAGTTGGCAAAGCCAGTCTTACCTGTGAGCCTCAATAGCTATGTACATACAATTTACAACAAATGGAAACAAATATAACATTTACAGAAAGATATTTACATGAAATTTAACAGTTGTGGATTAATTAATCTACTAAAACATATCAAATGAAAAGTAGACCAACAATATAAGGTACAGTTGAGAGAAGTTGATCTATAAAGCAAAGAACAAATTTACATTTATATACTATTTGAAGTTGATCCATAAAACAAAGAACAAAATTACATTTATATACTACATGTATGTGATATAAGAATAAAGATCATAGATACACAGTATTTTACAAGTTTATCAAGTTTTTTCCACCAGTGAACCACCATTTGAGGTATGATGTTTTAATGTCAACATAATTACTTCCATCGTTTTTAATATGATACTTGACTAAATTGATTGCAAATTAAAACTTTGGATGGGTTCCGTGTACTTTGATTCAATCGTCGAAAAATAGAGGTTTCTTATAATTTCATAAGGTGTTCTAGAACAGTTTCGTATGAAAATGGACAATTTGCATGTCAAATAAATCACAGAGTGAGTTTCTGTTTAAACTGAAGCAAAAAATGATCTAATGGATATGAAAGCATATATTATATTGTTTTTCAGTTTTTGAAACTTTAAAAAAAAATATAGTCCGATATAGCTCTATACACTTTAAGTTAGCCTACATTAGTTAATTGATTTCACAATGAAATAAGGTTATTGTTTTACTTTAATATTTAGGTAATCTCGAGATAAATAATGGTCATGTTTGATGCTAGGTCATCGTAATTATAAACTACCGTACGTACTCGCGAATAAGACGAGGATTTGATGTTCAAAATATAATTTCAACGAGGGGGGTCCGTCTTATAAGCGCATAATAATTAAAAATAAAAAAAATCCTGGTTTTCTAGTGTGTACTGAGCTATGTTAAAAACGCGCTCTGTCCCGTACAGTGTGTTGAGCCGGTACGGACTTTTTAAACATGGCTAAAAAATAGTCGTTTTACATATCGTATATTCATCACATAAAACTAAACACTAAAACCATTACAAACATCAAGACATAAATATTCCGATTATAATTCCCCTAGATAATTTTACATTAGCCTAAACAACATATGACAGCTGTAATAAATATACCCAGTACTCTGACACTAAAAGACACACCGCCTTTAAAACCGAGATCAAAGGAATTCCCATCAAAGACACACCGCTTCTCAATATAGATCAAAGGAATCAACATCTAAGAGACAACACCGCTGCCATAACAGGATTCGCTGGTCTCTCGAATTTTCAGACCACACCAATCGCAGCTGCAGTCCAGTAAATTGGTTGGTTTCAATGTCCACATGTCAATTACAGTTGGGAGAATATGTATTAGGTTGGGAGAATATGAAGTAGGTTGGGAGAATATGAAGTATGTTAGGAGAATATGTAGAAGCATGTATCTATACATGCGTGCATGGTAGAAGGTTGGGAGAATATGAATAGTGGACATGATTACACCTGTCACAGTTTTTATTCACACTAAGTTAACTTATTTGAAATTTGTACAAACGTAAATGAAACATATCTGTCTTCTGATTGATAATTAAGCAAAGTGTTGATTCTTTAAAATCTTTACCGGTAAACTGAGAGCTAGGTATTTACTGTTTAGTACGACAGCAAATTATATATTATGAATTCACGGATATATCCAACAAAGTAAAGCACAGCGGGTGTTTGGGATTTATAACCAAGGAATGTGTATGATGCGAGAAGAGAATAGGGATGTGGAGTTAGATGACTCATTAGTGTACGACTCCTCGACATTGACCATGTCCAATAATACATAGGTCAGTAAATGTGCTAATTGCTATGTAAACACTAACGATGTACGACTGTGTTTCAGTCTTGAAGTGTTTCTCACGCTTGTATTATTTACAAGCGACACCGACACACATGTTTGTTTATAAACTTTATACACATGTAATAAACAGAATGATTTATGACACTTACGAGACATGTTAGATACAGCATTTGATAGTCACTCAGCATGACATCTTAATTCACACCAATAGATAAACAGTTTGGCTGGTACTCTCTGTTTATGCAATTGTTATGTTACGAGGGTTACATAAAAAAACAAATCCTTTGATTTTGAGCCAAAAGTCACCTCGTCTAATACGAGGGTTTCAGTAAAAATCTCCATTTGTCTGTTCATTGTTGGGGACCCGTCTTACAAGCGAATTCGTCTTATAAGCGGTTACGTACGGTAGGTCACTGGTCTTAATAAAAGAAACAACTCTCAATAACGCTGGCACAGTTTTCAGTTAATCTTGATGTTTGTCCCAATATTTCGACAAATGTATTTCAATTATAAATCTCAGTTGAATCCAATACTAGGTCATTTGTTATACAAAAACACAGATTAACATTGGTCCATGTCATCAATTAAACATATGGGAAAAAGGGAAAACTGCTGAAGTAAAAACTGCTTGAGTATGTCGGATTGTTTGAGTTCTAACCTTACCCCCTGATGTAAACCTTGGGTCTTACAATATGTATCGGACTGGTTGTTTGTAGATTTGTAGATATTATGTCCTTGTTAGTTACTCTAGGGATAATTTCTCATGCTCGATGTATCTGTGATATGCTTGTATTTAATGATAGACTGATGACAAGATGGTTTCACTATATTACATGCACCATTAACCCCCCCCCCCCCCCCATATACGGTGAAATAATAGTGTACTGTAGTAGCCATACTAGACTGTGGTTAACACTATGGGTAGTAAACTGTACATAATACAAGATACGTTTCATCAATTCTGTATATGTCTGCATTCTAGGAGATAACTCCTATAGCTACTCAGATGGTTATGAAATAATGCCCCTATGTAATCTCAAAGCAGAAAGTTCCCCAATTATTGATATAGGCCAATATATGATTTCTAGGTAAAATACAAAATAAAACACCGGTATCGTAGAACTTGTAAAAAGTATAGATCTAGTCGGTAGCCAGACTAATTATTGGCAGTAATCCTATAATAAATGGTTCCTTGTCTAAGATTATTAAATTTCTGAGTATTTCCGAGAGATGAATGAGTTGCCAAAGATATTTTCTTATTCAATTACCATGTACTTAGAACTTTGGCGATTCACTGGTTGTTAGATTTTAAATATCGTTCTGTCTGACTCTTAATTAAGAGACTGATTCTTGCTTATTGTGCTGTTGTGCAATTTCACTTAGTTATGGTACACTGTAACACTGTAACAAGTAGTCTACCTTAGTTATTAGTGGCCTAAATAAGGCTGCTTCACAATTTGAAGGAGGGTGCTTCACAATTCTAAAATGCCAGTTTCACAAACCACATAAATTCCACTTTCACAAATGAAACCACTCTTGTCCAGGCTAAAAATTTCTACAATTTGAAATTGACAAAACCAGAGTACCTTACACATTAAATAATGAAATATATCAAGCCAAAGTGTTTTTCTTTACAAAATAAAGGGAAATATTAGTTGTAAATTGCTTTTCACAAATTTATTAAAGTCAATTTCGTGCTTCCTGTTTCACAATTCAATGGCAAAACTACGCTTGAATTTCACAATTTGAAGAAAAATCGCGCTTTACGTTTCACAAATCTAACAGGCTAGAGCTTCTTCACAATTTTGGCAAAAAAGTCCTGGCTTTCCTTGAAACATCGCATGTTACTATTTGGCCCAAAAAATTGCTTGTTTTCGCTGCAGGTAAATATACCTGATTAAAATCTCTTTGGGCCACGGATTGGTTACTGTCATTGATCACATATATTGCTTAAGTCTTAATATATGCCCTATATGAGTATCTATCCTTTGAGGGCAAATCAACCTTCCTGCATAAATTAGTCACAGCTCAAAAAACATGGTTTATCTATAGAGGTCACCATTTTGTCATGATCTTTATGAAATTTAGTCACAATGATCATCTTAACAAAATCTAGGTCAAATTTGTTTTGGGGTAATATGGACTAAAAAATTTGGTCAAATCATAGAAAATTCAAGTTGCATTGTCACTAGAGGTCACAACTGTGGCCTTATCTATATAATAGTACCATTCAGAATCATGTCGATATGAATAACCAGCAACTTTAAAGTGTATAGAGCTACCCCTGCGAGGAATTCTAGAATTATTCAAGAACAGATTCTAGAAGATAGTTCAAGAATAGTAATTGAACTCTAAATGGCAGTTCTAGAATTAAATGTTCAAGAACTTTCTCTAGAACTTCTAGAACCAAATTATAGAACTTATGTAAATTTGTTCTAGAACCCAGTTCTAGAATATAGAACCAAGTTCTAGAATAGTAATTGAACTCTTAATAGATGAGTTCAAGAACTTGTTCTAGAAGTTCTGGAGAAAGTTCTTGAATATTAAGTTCTTGAACTACCATTATATGACTGCTGCACCTGATTTGAGAAAGTTCTTGAATATTAAGTTCTTGAACTGCAATTATACATTTAAAGAAGTTTATTCATATATAACCAGAAGGTCATAGACCCATGAGGTCAACATTTCAAACATAAAATGCATATCACCTATGATAGATATGTATCTAAACAATAAACCATAAACAGTTAACATCGAACTTATAACAATGAAAGTGTACATAAACTAGAGCTTGTTTTTGAAAAAAAACGCATGTCTCCCCAATGTTGACATTTGACCTCTCATTGTGACCTTGACCTTTGAGGTACAGACCTGGGTCTTGCGCATGCCACACCAACTGATGAAGATGAATGCAAATGTAAAAATAATTTAAAATTACATTGAGAAATCTCAGAGTAATGGTCCGGACAAGCCGAATTTAAGCCATTTTTTTCAACAAGAGCTGTCGGAGGTACTAGCTATTGCTTACCAAATAAGGTTAACTAACGCCAACGGCTACTAGGATAAACCAGGGTGAGTGCAATACATAGCTCCTTTTATTTTTTGAACAGTCGAGCTAAAAACTCTTAACACTAATAAATTTACTAGACAAGAGGGCCCTTTGGGCCCTAGGTTTAGGTCGCTCACCAGTCGTAGTAGTACAGGCTAAGATTTGACCTAGTGACCTAGTTATTGATACCAGTTGATCCATTTTCAAACTCAACTTTGATTACATGTAAACAAACATTCTGACCAACTTTCACGAAGATCCAGTGATATCCAGCAATATCGAACTTGACCTGGATTTATTAGAGATGATCATTGTGACCATCTTCCATAAAGATTAGGCCAAAATTGTGACCTGTAGTGTCTACACAATGTTTATCTATGGTTTGACCTAGTGACCTAGTTTTTGACCCAATATCGAACTTGACCCAGATTCTGTTGAGATCATTGTGACCATGTTTCATGAAGATTAAGCTGAAACTGTGACTTCTATTGTCTACACAATGTTTATCTACGGTTTGACCTAGTTTTTGACCCCATATGACCCAATATCGAACTTGACCTAGATTTTGTTGAGATCATCATTGTGACCAAGTTTCATGAAGATTAAGCCAAAATTGTGACCTCTGTTGTCTACACAAGGTTTGTCTAAGATTTGACCTAGTGACCTAGTTTTTGACCCCATACGACCCAATATCGAACTTGGCCTAGATTTTGTAGAATTGATCATTGTGGCCAAGTTTAATAATGATTAGGCCAAAACTGTGACCTCTAGTATATACGCAAGCAAATTGTGGACGGACGAAGAGTGCTCCCAAAAGCTCATCTTGTGTGACAGGTGAGCTAAAAAAAACATGAACATTCATGAAACAATTTTCCTAAGAAAAAATGAGTGAGGGGATTGGACTGCACTTTTTTAAGGGATAGCACCCACATAATTTTACCGGTAATTAATTTGCCCTATCCCCCAAAATATTTAATAGTACCCGCCACCCACATCTGACCCACAAGTTTTTCAAGAGTGCAGTCCACCCCCGAGATTGTATCAAGTTAGCTAAAATTCAATATGAACAAATATTAAACAGGAATATAATAATGCTCTTTCTTATACATTAATATTTTTAATGTTTCGTAAACAAAAACTTAAGATCTTCAACACAAACAAATTTGCTAAAACACATGGAACATTTTTAAGGACTTTTCCAGAAAAAATGAGTGTGTGGCCTGCAATTTTTTAGGGATACTGCTCGTACTGTTACCTGTAATTAATTTGCCGTCCCCCTCCAAACATTGATTAGAACCCACCACCCACACATTTTTTTGAGTGGCCTCTCATTCATTTTTGTTCTGGAAAAACCCTAAACAGATATAACTAACAAGGAATTCAGGGAATTGATATACCCCAACCGAATAGGGACTATATAGTATACAGAAACAAGAGCACCACTGGGCCGGGCATTATACGCCCGAAGAACATTTGCCGTAGTCTTGAATGCAGATTGTAACCAAAATGGAATTTGACCTGTATTTTATGTACCAAAAATAGATTAAATCCATTAATCCTTGAAGACGTCTTGTTCTACGGTACGATATTTAAGTGGCTAAACAATGTTAATTTATAGCCATGTAAAAGACAATTTTGTACTTTATTGTCCACTATTAAGTGCCTAACCCTAGACCGTTAAGAGTCTGTATGGCAAGTGGCTAGTCACTTAAATACCATCTCGTAAGCACGGACGGACGAAAGCACCATAACATAATAGTATACGTCCCTTGGGTCGCATAAAAATGTACTAGGAAAGTGGGAAAGAGCACTTTGACTGTTCTTTTTTATGTTCAGTGACCTTGAAATGACAGAAATCAAAAGCAGTTTCAAGATGTGAGTTTAAAATACCTGACTTAAACCACAAGCTTTCACATAAAAAGTGCATCCGTTACAAAATGATACATATTTAGGAAATGAAAACTGACCTTTGACCACAAAATGACCTTATATAATAACAAAATTATGACTGGCCATATGTTGCACAAATTATTTTCACAGCACTACTTAAAATAAACAAGAGCTATCACTGAAGATGATGAATACCCCCAGATATATTGCTTGACAGTTACAGTATGTTAACTTGTGCCTTATGAAACTTTGTTAATTACAGCAAAATTGATAGTATGGACAAAACAAGACTGCATTCAATAAACGCTTATGCCCCCGTGGAAGCCTTGTCCATAAAAAAGCTAAGTCAATCAGGGGCCATAATTCTGTTGAAACATTGGATAGTGTGACATGAATTTGACAATGTAAGGGGTGTACGGTCAATTTGGGTTAACCAAAAATTTGGCCCTTCAATAAGTCTTAAGTCCAATATTAGGTCAAGGTGAAGGTCAAAATGGGGTCGGGTGATATGGGTGTGTGGAGAGTGTTCCAGTACAACATCCATGCCAGTATGAAAGCTTTGTAGCAATTGATATAAGACGAAACGGTCAATTTGGGTTAACCAAGAATTTGGCCCTTCAATAAGTCAAATCCAAAATTAGGTCAAGGTGGAGGTCAGAATGGGGTCGGGTGATATGGGTGCATGGAGAGTGTTCCAGTACAACATCCATGCAAGTATAAAGGTTTGTAGCAAGCCATATTGAATGATATAAGACGAAACGGTCAATTTGGGTTAACCAAGAATTTGGCCCTTCAATAAGTCCAAGACCAAAATTAGGTCAAGGTGAAGGTCAAAATGGGGTTGGGTGATATGGGTGTGTGGAGAGTGTTCCAATACAACATCCATGCAAGTATGAAAGCTTTGTAGCAAGCCATATTGATATAAGACAAAACGGTCAATTTGGGTTAACCAGGGATGGACGGACGGACAAACAGGTGAATCACTATATGCCTCCCGATCTATCGATACGGGGGCATAAAAAGTGCAAAGGGCAATAACCCAGTAAGAATTGATCAAAGCATAACATGCCACTGGTATGTTGTGAAGTTTGGTTCAAATTTGAAGAATGGTAACAGAAAAAAAAATCAAGGGCAATAACTCCCTGCAAATTGATCCAACCGATCCAAGGATATGCACAACTAGGCTTGGTACTGATGAGTCATGCAAAGTTTCATTGAAATATGACAAATGGTTACAGACACATGGCGCTGACAAAATTTACACGACCAACAGACCAACCAACCAACCAACCTCAAGCATGACTCCAATATAGCCCCCATATACTTTGTACCTGGGGGTATAACAAGTTTTTAAAAATGTGTCTTTTTACATACAAGAATGACATTAACATTTGAATGATGCACTAAATATAATATTTTCAGATTGATGGTAAATATTTGTGCTGAATTATTTATTATTCCATTCATTATGGAATGAGTAATAATGTTGTGAATTTTAGCAATTCAGACCATGATCAGCATACAGTATAGGAGTGTCAATTGTGTTCTGATTTTAATGAGATTGAGAGTGAAAAAGTTTCACATACAAAGTTGCATATCAATGCACTATACTGAAAATTAATAAAGTGCCAAATCTCCGGTAAAATGGGCACAGGAATAAATACACGACTTGCGATTATCTATACATCATGTCTTGGATCAGGTTCGCTAAATTTCAAAATGTCAATTGCCTAATACTAATAGATCATACATGTAGACTGTGTTCTGTGAAAATTGGGATTTTTTTACGTTGTAAACGAGGTCAAGAAAAGAGAATAAATAGTGCATGTAGCATGTAAAACTCTACATTCATATGCAACTTAATGTTGATATTCTAATTATAAAGACATTTTGAACTGTATTTATTATCATTTCTTGATGTCATTTACAATGTCCAAATGTTGCGACTTTCACAGAGCTAGGTCTATACTTGTATCATATATAGTTGTTTTATTAAAATTTAAATTGACAAGCCTAACTTTTAAATGCATACTGCTCAAACTTGCTCTTCAGTTTGTTAACAAAGAGTAGAACATTGTTTATTTTTATCATATCCCTGGCTTTATCGAAAGGTAACTTCACTTTCATGACACAATAGTTTGCATCTGGATCTTTCTGCACATCTGAAAGATTCAATGTAACTATGCCTTTGTCTGTTTTACAATCCTGCAAGTATATCTTCATTTCAAGTTGAGGCTTCACAATAATTCTAGCCACCGGCTTCTGGCAGTTAACGATAGACTGTCCATCAAGAACACCTAAAAAGACATCTCCCTTGGCCCATTCATAAATTCCTATGTCTTCAAGTTCTGAATTCAGATCTGCCAGAAGACTGACTGAATTTGTATCCGAATCTGAATCTTCTACTGACTGACATTCATTTGAAAAACATGACACATCCTTATAACCGTCTTCACTTAATGTTTCAATGCTAGTGAGTGAAGCACTAGAATCCACATCTAGATCAGATGCACTAGAATCCACATCTAGATCTAATGACCGTGAACTGATTTTGGATTTTTTAACCGATACACTAGAATCCACATCTAGATCTAATGACCGTGAACTGATTTTGGATTTTTTAACCGATACACTAGAATCCACATCTAGATCTAATGACCGAGAACTGATTTTGGATTTTTTAACCGATGCACTAGAATCCACATCTAGATCTAATGACCGAGAACTGATTTTGGATTTTTTAACCGATGCACTAGAATCCACATCTAGATCCGATGACCGAGAACTGATTTTGGATTTTTTAACCGGTGCACTAGAATCCACATCTAGATCCGATAACCGAGAACTGATTTTTGATTTTTTAACCGATGCACCAGATGACAAGGTCTTATTACACAATCTTACACTTCTCCACGTAATAACACGTTTTACTAGTCTTGCATTTAGTGTGGTATGGTCATCCACAGGACTTGGCAGTTCAATATCTGTATCATTTAAGCTGTTACAAATATCATAAATTGTTTTCACGACCACTTCTGAATACATCAAACCGTACATAATCAGGACGCCATTGCCTATAGGTGTTTTATTTTTGGATAAAATCACTACATGAGCGCCCACCTTCAGCTGCTCATTTAGATTTACATTAGACGTGGAAGTTTCATGAGATGATTCTGATCGTTTTCCCTTTTTACCTTTGTCACGTAAATATTTACGGCGGTTTTGCAAACTTTCTCCCAACCTTGTCCAGAGTTCCTTCTTCTGTTGAAGAAGTCCTGGCGCAACTTCAAATGCTGTGAAGAAGGTAGTTCTTTTATTTTCGGAAATATCCACTAACATAGGTGCACGTTTCCATATTTTTGATGAGACAGCTGCATCTCTAAGTAACTGGCGGAAGAACAACTGAGCAGGCGTTGGTTTACCTCGTTGATTTTTTTTTCTCCAGCATCTGATCAACAGTATATGGAACAGAGTGTTGTTTTTTTTTAACACAAACCGATTTATTTTCTGGCAAGTAGTGTCTCTGTTGATCATTGTCATCACCTAAATCACTGTCATTGCTAGGTTCAGACACTGTTCTGCGATCCTTTGAAAAATCAAGTTCAGGTGCACGTGCAAACTCTTTGTGGAAAGCTATAAACTTTCGGGCCTTGAAGCGATCACTGAAGGTTTGAAATACATCCTTTACATCTTCTTCAGAGAACTCCTGAAGCATCTCCATGTTAATGCCATTGTCTGAAAATAAGACAAAAATCCATGAAATAAGCCAGGTAAGGCATTATTTAAAAGTACCTTATTTTAGTGTTTGAGACCAGCCTAGAACCATATCAGCCGGACAGTGTACAAAAAATGCCGAATTATCAGGTGACTTGCTGCTCACTACTAAGTATAATCTAGTGCTGAAACGGTTAGCCGAAATTACAAACCAATTAACTGGTACATGTATCATTAACTGGTAACTAACCGGTTAATCATTAGATACAACCACTAGACGATCGGCTTTATATATGATTAATATGCTGGATTGCTGATGTAATAACACACGCAACATTACATAGGGTATAATACTGGTGATGAAAACCATATTAGAAACCATTTTATTGAGTTACCGGTAATAAAGATCGAACCAAATAACTAAATGATTTCAATGATCAAACCGCAAACTCAGATAATATTTCCAAAATTGATATTTTTTATAAAAGGAACACATGGTCGCTACAAAATAGTTACCTTATAAAGGGAAGCAACTTAGTCTGGTTAACCGGTTAGTAAAAGTTGTAACCGGTTAATCGGTAACCATACGGACGGTAACAGGTTAATCGTTTCAGCACTAGTATAATCAGTAAGCTACTTTTATTGAATAGTTGTCACAATCTTGTGGGGGCTGATCTGCATCTGTGATGGTCGGAAACGCTATAAGGTAGGATTATGCTTGATGTGACTCTGCATCATAATTCAGGGCCATAATTCTGTCAAAAAGGGTTGAAATAAAAAAAATGACAATATGCGCTACTGGGCATCTCATAACGGTACTTCTGTGAACATTTGGAAAAAATTCCTTGATAAATGTAGGAGATGCACACAGAAGAGTATATGTATAAAATCAACAAGGGCAATAACTCTTACAAAAATAGTCGAAACACAAAAGCCTGATAATATGCACTGGGGCACCTGATAACAGTACTTCTGTGAAAGTTTCGTCAAAATTCCTTAAGATTATAAGAAATGTAGAAGAGTCGGTTGGTCGGTCGGACTGACGCCTACCATTACCATATCCCCTTCGGCAGGGAATAATTAAATATAATACAAGAATTGTGTTTGAGAAATGCTACTGCCCCCCCCCACCATTGTCCTGTCCGATGAGCAGTATGCCTGTATTTACACCACTCTTGCACCCCTCCAACTGACCCCGGCCAGATTGTTAATTTGACCTTTGAACTCTCTTAAGTGTGACCTTGAACCTACATTATGTTGCGGCATTACCGTATAGCAGGTTATTTCTGCGGATTTTTATTTCTGCAGTTCGAGAAATATCAACTGCACATTTAAACTATCAGCAGTAATTTTTGACGCAAAATTAAACTTCGATATTATACTTCAATATACCGGTAATAAACCGTTATCTATACATGTATCTCCCGAGTTTGTCGTATAATGCTGTGTTGTTCACACATTAAAGGTGCTAACCCTATTGATTGTGGTTGATTGCCTTTGTTAGGTATCAATGAATGAATGTGATGTGTAATCTTTACAAGCATACACAATTATGTAAAGTTTGACTAGGTTATAACATATCGGGTCAAAACTTCGAAGTGAGCATTTTTATGTACTTTCAGGTTCATGCAAACCTCAAAAATTAATTCCCGATTTTCTGCCAGGTCGCAGAAATAAAATTACCCATTTTAGGCCCAAATCGCAGATTTTTTTTAACGTGGAATTAACCCGCTTATACGGTATTTCCGAAAGTAGCAGATGCCTCTCTGTCTCTCCAACATATACAATAATTCCACAAATAATACAGATTACCATGTCAAACCAGACGATAAAAAATTGAAGTAGTAACTCCCTCGCTTGGCCCTGCATTTAGAGTGTAGTTCTACGACTGGTCGGCCCGGTGTCAGGACTGGGTGAGGTACTTGTTGGTGCCTACAACATGTATCCCAAGTGTGGCAGCACAAGATTGTCTTGGTAGGCACCGTCGCTATATGACTAAATTACTGTTGAAAAGTGAAGTTAAACCCATATAAACAAACAAATAATACAGCTGTATACCTATTCATACTCTATTCTATAATTAATGTATAAATATGTAGGCCCCTATGTGTGGTTAGGCCAAAACAAAATGATATTGTGGTTCTAGTAACCATACCTACCCTATGTTTTTGCCCCTACCCTAAACATTTAATTGGCATTTTACTGGAAGTCACCGCGGATCATTAATTTTCCAGTGCATAAAATTAATAAAATAATTTTAAAAAAATAAAATATTTTTCCTACCTACCTACCCGATTTTTTTCAGCATGTTACCAGAACCACACTATTAATTTGTTTTGGCCTAACAATAGGACATTTCTGGATGGGTGCCAGTCTTGAAGGCCTCTACTGTCTGTGGCTGATATTGTTCTAATATTATAGATATTATATATAAGTTTCTGTTCCAACTGTTTGTCCTCCATATGTTCAGGTTTTGAAGCATGTCCGTTCAAGCTTGCTGTCTCGAAGTGGTACAAATTTTAAACAGAAACTAGAGAGACAGCAAGTTTGTCTAAGGTTACGCCTATTTTCATATCACAAGCAGCTATGTAGCAACATTACAGTATTATTTGAATCAATAACGATTTGTAACGGCATTGACGCAAATTCTTTTAGTACACTACTGACTAATCACATTGTCATCCGAAATTACGTCTGTCCGAAATATGGGAATAATTCGTTAAAGATTTTCCTTTAACCGGACAGTCTGAAAATAAATGCGGGCATCGCTCAAGAGTTCACACCAAAATCGTCGAACTTACCTATGAAAGACTGTCGCCCTTCCTCAGTTAAAGATTGTTTGAACGTATAAAATCTCTCCTCGCCCATGGCTGCTTTTTTACGCGCCGAAAGAACACCGGAAAGGGTTTGACTAAAATACGAAACGAGGATTTTTGGCGCAACGAGGCGAAACGAGGCGAAACGAGGATTATTATACAACAGTGACATTATTTACTGATAGGAAATAGTCAAAGCCATCCAAATACACAATTCATTTATTTGGAATTAACATTCGTAAAAAATAATAACTGTAATTCCTATTATACCAAATTTTAATCCTCGTTTCGCCTCGTTGCGCCAAAAATCCTCGTTTCGTATTTTAGTCATACCGCACCGCATTGGAAATCAACAGACTGCGCTCTGCTTAGTTCATAGAAATTGGTGGTGTAAATTCACTGAATTAAGAACCAGTCTGTTTAAAATGAAAACATCCGGCGCATGTCGTATTTATTTTACGGTTTATCGTTTCTTTGGATTGGAGAGACCAGGTATGTTGCGAGAATTACGTTCTTTTGCTCAACAGAAAATAATTTTTGCGCTCCTTATGCATGCTGTCAAAACATGGGCAAAATTGAAGTTTGATGCCAAATAACATCAGATTTCGCGACCCAAAGAATGTTATACCACGGACGGTTAACAGTTCGAGTTTATTTGTTCGTCTTTAGCTCACGATCACCTGACCACAAAGTGTTCATGGTGAGCTATTGTGATGGGTAGCAGAACTTTTATACTGTGTATATATACCAGGCCTGGGAGAAACGTCTGCACTGCAGGGAGAAAAGTCTGTAAAAAATAATATGTAATAAATTATTTCATTTCGAACCATACAAATGCCTGCGGAAATAGTCGAGTGTGTAGGGAATATCAAAAGAGAATGAATTGAGTCAAAGAATATGTATGATGCTTGATTACCGCTATATAATTGGCACAAATTAGAAATGATATATGGCTGTTGATCCGACGACTGGTGTTTATTGTTTATTTCCATTTCCTGAAGGCCTATACACGCCTGAAGTCATAAATTTCTGTATACAGTGCCAAATCTCGGACGTAGTTCGTAATTAATTAAGTGATGTTGATTATACAAATTTTTGGACAGCTGTCCGATTTTTTCGGCATTTGAAATTATAGAGTTGTCCGGGACTAAATTTTACTTTTTTAGCGCATTGTCAGCGGTCCGAAAGTGATTTAGAGCTGTCCAGGACGTCGGACTATAAGATTTGGAGAGCCCTGATGATACATTTTATATTTCAGATTTTGTTTAGTAACTGCCAGCTCATTTTAACCAGTTGAGAGGAACATACTGAAAACAATTTAGTGCGAACAGTGATTGGGCATGTCGTCCTTAAAGAACTGTATTTGCCAAATGTGCAGAAATGTTGGTGAACCTGTTCAAAGGCACATTAGGAGACGACACGAACTCATGTATGGCATTTTTGTTCCCGCTGACGTAGATGAATATAGCTCGGAAACAGAATCAGGAACATTATTCACATGTACGCAGCAGCATGATTCGGATCCATCTATACTTGAACCCAAGACTGATAGCCCAGCCATCGAAAGCAGGTATATCTTTAAACAGATTTATGAACTTAAAGGGACTAATACATACTTCTTGGACCCAATATGGAAAAAAGAACGCTTATAATTGACTTCTAAGCATCATTGCATTTTAATTCTATGTCTAGTTTTACAACAATAGATGCTGTTTGTTGGGATACACTCCATACAGTATCATAATAAACTATCATCATTATCCTATTTGTACATCTACTTTCTCCAAAATTTTAGTTACATGTGAATTCTTAAAAATAGAATTTGTCGGGGCCCAGGATAAGTAAAACGGTTTATAACGGCACATGTGAGCGAAAAATATCTTGTTATCGAATGCTTTCTCTCACATTAAGTATGCATGGCTTTTTAGCTCACCTGAGCACTTTACCCTGAGCACGAAGTATATACTAGAGTAACGGCCCTTGAATTAGTGAAAAATGCTATATTTCACATTGTTTACACAATAGAGGCCACATTTATTGACCAAAAATTGGAACTAAACCTGCAATAATTGTATGTGTCCATAAGATCTCAGACAAGTTCGATAATGGGCAAGGTTGGACAAGTAATATCAGAGTTATGTCCCTTGAATTAGCAAAAATGTTATATTTCAGCTTGTTTATAAATACAATTGAGGCCACATTTATTGACCAATTATCACCAAACTTGCAGTAGCAGAGATTATATATATGGCTATAATATCTCGGAGGAGTTTGATAATGGACTAGAGCAGACCAGTATTACCAGAGTTACGGCCCTTGAATTAGCGAAAAATGAGGCCACATAAGTTTTGTGTGTGCTTCATTTAAAAAACCTTGACAGAATTCAGTGCAACTTGGTATGAAATATCAATTTGAAGGATAGTTGTGCACGTCATTTTCGCATTCTTATCGGGTTATTATACCCCACAAACAAAGTTTGAAGGGGGTATACTGGAGTCACCATGTTGGTCTGTTAAATCGTGTCTGCTCTGTAACTTTGTCATTTCTTACTGGATTTTAGAATTACTTGGTATAAATTTTCACCACATCAAGACGATGTGTCATGCGCAAGACCCAGGGTCCTAGCTCAAAGGTCACACTTAGAGGTCAAAGGTTATATAGTCATGCAAATCGTGTCAGCTCTGTAACTTTGTCATTTCTTACTGGATTTTAAAATTACTTAGTACAAATGATCACCACATCAAGACAGTGTGTCATGCGCAAGACCCAGGTCCCTAGCTCAAAGGTCAAGGTCACACATGGAGGTTAAAGGTTAAAAGGCATAAATAGTCATGCGATGATACGTAGTAGTGTGTTACTTATTTTTTGCCACTGCAATTCAAGATGGCCCGACTGGCAGCCATCTTGGATTTGTTAATCTTTTTACAGTGGCCAATTTCTATGAAATTCCATACAGTTGATGCTTATGATGTGTAGTACGTAGTGTGTGACATTATTTTTAGTTCGACAAAATTCAAAATGGCCAACTGGCGGCCATCTTTTAATTTTAAACTAATTATTTTATTCCTGTGTCAAGGCAGTGCTGCGGGGGTATGATTCATCACTCCTGTGATAGCTCTAGTTTTTAGCCGATTTTAGGACCTTTAAATCTTTCAACAATTGCCTTTGTTAAGGGAAGGTTTGTCTGCGCTTCATCTCCAAAATCCCTGAACGGATTTCAATGAAACCTGACATGATGATGAAGCATCGATATGAAGGCTAGAATCCTTTATAAGGTTTCAAAAACATTTCTAGTTTCTATTCTACTTATATTTTTTTCAGTTCTGAAGATGAACATACCACTTGTGAAAATACATCAGGTAGTGACATTTCAAGCACAGATGAAAGTGAGGAATGTGAAAGCATGTCTGACATCGAAAGTTCAAGTGATTCAGCATCTAGTTCTGACCGTCCATGGTCATTCTGTTATGATAAAAGCATATATGAAGAGGGTCCAGCAATCCAAACTTTACCAAACTCAACCACAACAGTTCTACAATGGCTGGCTTTGAACTTTTCCATGTTTGTTGCACACCCCGCAATAAGCAAGGCAGCATTTACCCATAACATTCAAGTGCAGAAAGTTACTCATGGTGATGTAACTAATACTTTGCCGTCTTCTTATTATGAAGCAAGAAAACTTTTAGATCCATATGTCGTTAAAAAAGTGGTATTTGATGTTTGTGTAAACGAGTGTGTTATATTTAGAAATAGTGGTACATTACAATGTGCTGACATGCTACAGTGCCCTGTTTGTGGTGAAAACAGATATAATACAAATTCTTCCAGTAAAACTAAAAGGCCTGTTTCAAGAAGAAGATTCACATATATTCCAATTGGCCCTAGTCTTGCCAGATTGTATGGTGAAGTTAATCTTGCACAGCTAGTTATGTCTCATCCTGGTAGCAATTATGATGGAGATGAGATGTGGGATGTTCACCATTCAGCTTCATGGAAAGAACTATATTCGGAAAACTGCCATTAATATGACTGTTAAAAATGAAACTTACAAATTTTCATGGCTTTTTCCTGGGCCTTAAATTTTCAGGTCGAAATAACATTTGTTTAAAGGCACTTTCAAAGCCATGAATGAGATTTTTCATGGTATTTTAATGGGATACCCATTAAACTTGTTAAACCTGTTAAATAAGTTGTTACGAGAATTAATGGGGTAAATTAATGTTTTTTTCAGTTTTCATGGGCATTTAACAGGAATTTAATACATATTTCATGGCTTGTGCATGCAGTAGTGTATTCAAGATTTGCGACAGTTCTAGAACTTTATTGGTTGAACAAATGGTAACAGTAAGATTTTGTATCAGAGTTCTAGAACTACCTCAATTCTTGAACCTTAGTTCTATAACTGTTTGATTATATAAAAAAATGAACAACCATTTTTGCATTGTTTTAGAACTTAAACCTGAGTTCAAGAACCTTTCTCAGTGATCTAGAACTATTATAGTTCTAGAATCTGAGTTTTTGTATTGTTCTAGAACTTGAACGTGAGTTCAAGAACCTTTCACCATGTTCTAGAACAAGTATAGTTCTAGAATATGAGTTCAAGAACTATTCTATTACTTTAGCAACAGTTCTAAATGTTCTTCAGAAGTTCTAGAATGTTCAAGAACTTTTCACTAGTTCTAGAACATTATTCGCAGGGGCATATTCTAACAGTCATTCAATGTCAAAATAATTACTTGCATCGTTTTAAGTATGATACTAGACTACCTTAATTGCAAATCAAAACTTTGGATGGGTTCCATGTATTTGGATTTAATCGTCGAAAAATAGACGATTCTTATAGTTTCATAGGGTGTTCTAGAACACTTTCGTATGAAAATGAACAGTTCGCATGTCCAATAAATCACAGAGATAGTTTCTGTTAAAACTGAAGCGAAAAATGATCTAATTGATATGACAGCATAATTGTTTTTCAGTTTTTGAAACTTCTTTTAAAAATATCTTCCGATATAGCTCTATACACTTTAACAGCTCTTGAACAAAATTGAAGCAACTGAACTCCAAAAGAAACTACTCTTTAATGAGGATCATTAACATGTAAAGAGCGACCAAATTATGTGGGAATAATCCAGAGAATTTGACAAGATCCTCAACCTTTAATTAACACTGAACAGCTTATATCTTGTAGATTAGAAACCACCAAACAGATTTGCTCTATAGCTCAATGTAAATTGCCCGTAGTAGGCCCCAATTTTTAACTTTTTTAGTCTATGGCCACCTGGACTGTGTCCTGTATGTAGGTGATAGATGTTTTTAATTGTGTGCTGTATATAGGTATAGCTTGGCTATTTTGACATGAACCTGACCTTTATGCAAGAATATATTACAAGGTTCTTGCTTTGAATATATCAATTTCCACAAGCAAATTGTGCAACATTGGTATTTCAAATTTGTGTTTGTATTACACCTCGAGCGTCTTTGTGATACTCCCCAATTATGAAAACATACAATCGGTATTGTTAACGTAGGCAATGAATTGACTGTTAAATTATGCTAATCAATAGGTCAGGCTCGTGTCAAATTGGTTAAGCTATAACACTGAAATCAATATGTGGTTAAAACTGACATCAATGTCTCCTGTATGTTGGAGAAAGTTCCTGAAATATATTGGTATGGGTATATGTAATAGTGATATGAATACAGTCTGCGAAATATGCACTGGTCCGGTTGTCCGCGACAAGTAGTAATTCTTGATTGGAACAAGTAACGTTTACAGTCAGGCAAGTAACTTTTGCTGTAATAGTATATGGGTATATTAGTCCAGTCATTTTAACTTTTAACCTCAAACTAATTGCAAAACAAACAGTTTTTAGTTTATATGGTGCGTAAAGCTATCCTTAGCAATGTACAGAATGTCGTGGGACTTTTTGAGATATTTACAAATATGTTGAATTGTCACATGTTTTCGCGATATTTGTCACTTTTGATGTAAATAAATCTTGACTTGTACCAGTAACTTATTTTTACATCGTGCTTAGAGGTCGCAATTTTGGTTTGATCTTTATGAAACTTGGCAGCAATGGTAATCGAAAGCTAATCTATGTAAAATAAAAGTTTGAGTTAACCGGAGCCAAAATCTAGGTCACTAGGTCAAAATAAAGAAAAAACAAGATATAGTCACAAGGGGTCGCAATTTCGACCCTACACTTGTGAAGTTTAGTTACAATGATCACCTTACAAAACTCAAGGTCATGTATGAAATTGGATTAATCTGAGTTAAAAACTAGGTCACTAGGCCAAATTATAGAACAAATCTTTAGAAGGCACCATTTTTACCTAATCTTTATGAAACCATGTCACATGGATAATGAAGACAAAATGTAGGTCAAATTCAATATTAACTTATCATGAGTTAAAACTAGGTCACTAGGTAAAAAAATTGACAAACCTTCATGCGCCAAAAAGTCGCATCAATTATTTTCACCTATTGACCTTATTTTGACCCAACTTATTCAATAACATACTTGTCTTAGATGTTTTGAGATGAGCATTGTGACCAAGTTGCATAAATATTAGACCAAAATTGTGAATTTTGTACCTACACAACGTTTTACTTTGATTTTAACTAGCAACCTACTTTTTGACCCCGGATGACCCAGTTTATAACTTTGACCTAGATTTTGTTGATATTATTATTGTGACCTAGTTTCATAAATATAAGGTCTACATTATGACCTCTAGCGACTACACAAAGTTTTGCTACAATTTGACCTAGTGACCTAGTTTTTTATCCTTGATCATCCATTTTCTACCTTGGCCTAAATTTTGTTCAGATGATTACTCTGACCAAGTTTCATTTATAATCATAAAGTCAAAATTGTGAATACAAATGCAATTGTGGACGAACAGACAAAGAGAACAATCACTATTTCTCCCGAATCGATAAATTCGTGTACATTTTGTATATTGACATTATTGTATACTGTCCAAACACAAATATCCTTTTTCCGTTAGACATACATGTATACAACACATGATATGTGTAAATTTTAAACAAATTGGATTAATATTAAAGAAATGAGTAAAACTTTTGTTTCCCCTTCCAAGTGCTATTTTGAGTCATTTTGTCGACATTTGAATGGGTAGTATACCAACACGTAGACTGGCATATATATGAATAGTAAATTGTCTGATGATAAAATCAATATTTGTATTCGATAGAAGAAGGTTGTATCTTTCAGAAAATATAAGCTTTTAGGTGCAATTAGTAAATATTTATCGACTTACATGAGAATTGATAGAACTTAAAATTCCCCATGTAGTATGAAATAAGGAAAATGCTGAAATTGCTACCAAAAGTGACCTTAAACATGTCGATTTTTTTGTATTTTCCCCACTGAACTCGCATATTTGACGTTTTGTCTGTAGTTGATAATAGTCTGTAGATGATGAAAATGCAAAGAAACTCTGTTTTGCAATTTGTTTGAGGTTTACCATATTTTTTAGCTTCAATGACTGAACTATATGAGTATATGGGGAAACTATTAGATTTTACGGATTCGGGCAAGTACGGTAGTTTTAAATTCTAAATTCACAGACTGTAAATAACAAACAAATATTGTAAACAGTTTTTGAATATGCTAACCTTACTACCCAGAATGGTATTATGATATTTAGTTGAATCCTTGACTGTATTAAAAGTCTAAAGAATTACTTTCAGCAGTACTACAATCTTAAGAATTACTACTGTCAATTCAATAAGTAATACTAATGAGCGAACTATCCCATTAGAAAGAATAGAGTGATTACCATTAACTCAGGTATCTACATACCCAGTTAAACCTAAGGCTATGTAAACATAGTTTACCTCACAGACAAGCAAATGTTTACAACCCTTATCAATTAACTTTGAAGAGACTGTTGTACTACAATCAGGTACTAGAAGCTGACTCGGCTACTTAATAAACACAAAGTATATTCTCCCAAGTGACCCAACACCTGGGGAATAAGAGCTTTGTAACATACATTGAACTTAAATAATATATAAGATTTACAGTGTTTTATATAAATACTAGTGTATCCTGACCTGGTGTTTAATACTGTTGTTACTTCATTTCTAGTTTATGTATAAGTTGATATACCATAATTGACATTGTGTACATTCCATACCAGGTGTATATATATATATGACAGGTTAAAAGATCAGGGTGTTGCCGGCGTTTTTGTTATCTACTACAATATATTGATATAAATTTATTGTGGCTACCTTCCAAATCTATGTATACTTGTCCGTCACAATTTTATGTTTTGATATTTTGCAATAAACTTAATTCAGCCCGCCTCATTTTATACGAAATGTACTATAAATTTACATGAATAGGGTATTAGAACATGATATAGTGCACTAAGGAAAACGTAATGTTGATAAATATTGGCCGGTTTGGTCTGTTATAAAATTGATTGCTTAAATAAATATGTATGGTCGATTGTGTACTAAAATAACACTGATAAATTGTGCATGCATGCTTTTTACACCTATACGGACGATACCACTTTTTACCGCCTTTCTCGTTATCCTGGGCGCATTATAGCTATTCTACAGACCCAGATGGCCAAAGAGACATCAATTCATTCTTCATTTTGCTTGGTTTTAGATAACAAATTACGCATCTACATTATTTTATTTTGCCTGGCTATTAATTTTAATCACTATAAATGTTAAATGAGTGTGGGAATTCAAGATTAAAACTGAAAATAAACCCTTGCTTCAAATTAACATGCAGCTTTTATCTTAGTTTTCTTATAGTTTTAATGCTTACATACATGTACAGTACTGAACCACAGGTACTGTACCATGGATAAAATGCAGCAGATTTTTTTGTGTAAAATCCAAGTTTAACCGAACTTTTTTTCATTTTACTCTTTATCAATGATACTGAGCCATGGAAGAGACAAGTTGTTCTTTGAGCCTGGACAAGGTTCAATTGTAAATTTGTAATGCCCTTTAATCTCATCGTAGCTGTGACATTATTACTAGAGGACATTTCTATAGTGTATTGACACTCATAATCCATCAGACAATGCTCATTTCAGTGTGAAATTTACAGGTTCACAGATCATTATGTAATACATAGTGATATAGCTTGGCGAATTTGACCTGATCTTGACCTTTAAAAATTAACATATTTCATGGTTCTTGCTTGGAATACAGTGGAACTCACTTATTGCGAACTCGCTTATAACGAAAACTTGGTTATAGCGTAAGGGAAAAAAATCCCTGACTTCGTCCCTTAGTACCACACGCTTATATCGAAATCTGATATAATGAAAAATCGGTTATAACGTAATGATTTCTTGGTCCCAATGAAGCATTTTGTGTGCATTTCTGCATGGTTATATCAAAGGCAGTGTTAGTGTGAGAAATGTTTGTGCAAACAATCGTAAAAGGTGTTAAGTATAACTCTAACGCGGTATTGGGACCTGTGCCACTTAAATTAAATAGGCAAAGCAGGTATGACAACATTTATATTGGAAAAGGGATTACCTTTTCAATGTAAATAGCTTGGCTATTTTTACATGAGCCTGACCATTGTGCAAGAATATATTACCAAGGTTTGAATATATCAATTTCCGTAAGCAAATCGTGCAATATCGGTATTTCAGATTTGTGTTTGTATTACATCTCGAGCGTCTCCGTGATACTCCCCGATTATGAAAACATACACTCGGTGTTGTAAAGGTAGACACCATATCGACTGTTAAATTATGCTAAGCGGTCAGGCTCATGTCAATGTGGCCAAGCTTTACCGTTATTTTAACTTACTTGGTGAATAGAAGTGAGCACGTAAAATAAACTTCCGCTCTCCCTAAATCGATGTAATGATCAGTGATTATTGTTTATATTGACATTATAGACCTGTGTCAAACCTACCTTTCATTTCCAAAGTTCTCGAGAAGGTAGTCGATGCTCGACTGGAAGAGCATTTAACACTGCACGATCTCCATGAAGAACGTCAGTCAGCATACAGAAAATTCCACTCAACTGAAACGGCTCTTCTTCGTGTGCAAAATGACATCCTTTGCTCTCTAGATCAGAATAAAGCTACGGTCCTGGTAATGCTGGATTTATCAGCAGCTTTTGACACCATAGATCACAACACCCTACTACGCCGACTTGACAATCATTTCAGTATAATAGGCAAGCCACTAGAGTGGATGAAATCCTATTTGTGTGACCGCTACCAGACTGTCTGTATAGATGGAGAACTTTCAAAACCTGTACTAATGAACTACAGTGTACCACAGGGTTCTGTGCTTGGTCCGAAGAACTACATTATGTACACAAAACCAGTAGGTGCAATCTGTAGAAAACATCAATTGCAACATCATTTCTATGCAGATGACTCCCAATTGTATATGGCATTCAAACCAAAAGATTGCGTCTCGCGAGATGAAACACTGCAACGAATTGAAGCTTGTCTGAAGGATATCTTGCACTGGATGAAAGAAAATTTGCTGAAACTTAACGCCGAAAAAACAGAGGTAATCTTGTTTGTACCGAAAAGGAATGCCAGTTCAGTCGACAATCTCAATGTAAAAGTTGGTGATGCTGTGATCAGACCAACGTCGATGGTGAGAAACCTCGGGGCCATGTTGGATTCGCATTTGGACATGGACAAACATGTAAACTCTGTCTCAAGGTCGTGTTTCATGCAGATCCGACAAATAGGTCAAATCAGACAATACTTAACTGTTGATGCAACAAAATCTATGATCAATTCTTTAGTAACATCGAGACTGGATTACTGCAATTCATTACTATGTGGCACCCCGAAAATCATTCTGAATAAACTACAAATTATTCAAAATACAGCTGCCCGCCTCATCACACGGACACCGAGTTACAATCACATCACTCCTGTGCTGAAGGATCTTCACTGGCTACCTGTACAGTACAGGGTAGAGTACAAGGTCTTGACTCATGTTTTCAAAGCACTACATGGAAAATCGCCTGGCTACATCAGAAGTATGTTGGAAGTATACACTCCACAAAGACAGCTAAGGTCTCAAAATGATTCTGTTCTTCTAGTTGTGCCAAGGACGAGGACTGTGACTTACGGTGACCGATGTTTCACAGCTGCTGCACCCAAACTCTGGAATGCACTGCCAACAGCGCTCAGAGACAGTAAAACACTACCGTCCTTCAAGAAAGCGCTGAAAACGCACTATTTTAATAAAGCTTATTCATGCTGACTGTGTGTATGTTCCCATTAACTTGGCGCCCTATCATTGGGCCCAACGACCCACATGTTCCCAGGACTATAAGCCCCATCCACCTATTGGTAGATACCTACTATTAAGTTTAGTAGGGCCCCGTCTACTGGGTTAAGTAGAGCCCCGCCTACTGGGTTAAGTAGAGCTCCGTCAACTGTCTTCAATAGATCCCTACTACTAGGTTTAGTAGGGCCCCGTCTACTGGGTTAAGTAGAAACCCGTCTACTGGGTTGAGTAGAGCCCCGTCTACTGGGTTAAGTAGAGCCCCCGCCTACTGGGTTTAGTAGGTCCTACTTTTATATTTTATGTACATTATATACTGTTTTAACCATGTATTAGTCATGATTGTACAGCACTTTTGAACGTGTGTATACATGAAAAAAGGGCTATATAAATATGGTATAATAATAATAATAATTGCAGAATATCGCGTTGGATTTATAGTTGCGCCTATATAGATGGGAATTTATCAGTGCAAAGTAACTGACCTAACCAATAATTATACCCCTAAACTTCGTTGACTTTACAAGATAATTAACTATTATAAATGTAGCTGCAACTCTAAAACCAAATGGATGATATATGTGGGGCCTTCATCAACCATGACACTGGCCATCGTTACTTATTAAATTGTTTTAATGATTTAATGGGTCTTGCTTAGTTTAAACAATATTTATTTCCATAATTATGCATTTTTATGTGTTACATAGACAGATTTTTCAAGATAAGAGGTACATATACAATAATTAGTAACAGGTAGTTTTATGGTACTTTTGGGTAGAAATTGGATTTGTAAACAAGTCTTATATAAGACTTATGTTAATACATTTCCAAGGTGATGGAAATAATGGCTGGTTCGTACAGTTGAAGTTAAATGCATATTTAATTAATAGAATAAGATATAATAAATATTAAAATGAATGAAAAATGGTGTTCCTGAAAAAGTTTGGTTGCTGCACCTCATTAAAATCTATCTTAACAATAAAAAATAGTCTTGCTTAGAACTTGCTTATTAGTTAACTTATTTTATATCCACATAAATCTTGACAAACTGCTCCGATAATGCATTACTTCGCGCAGAATAAGGATTGATATATTCAAAGTAAGATATTGAACAGAACTCATTACATAACGAATGTTTTTATCAGTTTATAATATTAAAACATTGTTCAGCTTCATGTATGCTGTTTCTTTTAACATTTCGAAGTAGGCTGTACATGCTGTACTTATAAATGACAAATACAATGAATTAAATAAACAATGTATAACGGAATACGTTAAATCCAATCTCATATAACAAAATTTCGTTGTACTGAAATAGCGAAAATCAGATAAAGCGCAAAGCCTTCAAAGGAATGTAGTATGCCGAGCATAGCCTATATTTGCCAGTCATCTTTGTGCTAAAATGTTGCAGGAATATATATTAAAATGGGCCTCCTCCCGGATTTGCACCCGGGTCGCCAGATTATAGACGGCAAACGCACTAACCACTGAGCTACGGAGGCACAACTGTCGCACCCTTTCTTGAAAATTTGACATCAATGTTGATTGCCCTCCATGTATGTTAGGTTAATATTCTTCTCATGTGGAGAAGTTGCTGGTGCATTGTAGGAAATCTGATGTGGCGAATCAAATCAGCCTTTGTGTATATATTAAAAGTTAAAACCTTTGATAAACGTAAAACATCAAAGAATATTTTATAATTCATTAATTATGCGTGAAGTCTAAACAATGTTATATGTAAAAACGTTGGAATTTAGTCCTGCAGACTTATTAAGACTCTTGCTAATTTTCTGCGGTCATTATGCATAATTGAGCACACAGGAAAACTATTTACGTTTGCTGATTAGGGCAAGTAGTTTAAAATCCTAATTTCTTACTGTATTGTAAACTAATGGTCATGAATAATGCCTGGTCAAAAAAATCTGGAGGTCAAGCAAATGAAATCAGAATGTCGTGAGTGCATTACAAGTGGAATGCTGTAAAGCCTTTAAATAGTGTATAATTATATTATATACATAGTAACTTCCATTAAAACATTTTAAGCTGATAGATTACATTTTTGATTACGGATCGTTGACTGATCTGTCATCTTAATCTTAATCCATACAAGGATAATCACATATTTAAGTGTTCACAAGGCTGATGACCACATATGGGTGTACTAGTCTAATATTCTCTACTTTCTGTGGGTATAGCTTGACCAGATTAAACTGAGACTCATCTAAGTCTGTAAGCTTGTCCGCCTATACTCCGCTGTATACGATTTGTATGTTTATTTACTATGTACCGTGATCTCCGTATACAGCCATATATATATAATTGTAATTATATGTTTTAAAACTTCAGACTTTCGGACTTTAACAAATTATGCCAGGACTCTCAGTTTAATATGGTGGGACAATAGCAGTATTGGTTATAACTTAGGTCCCACTGCAGGGCTAGACACTATCACTGGTCCCCTGCCACTGAGCATTTTTCTTGTCTCCGCAATGTTACTCCTGATGGAAAAATTACATATATCTAGATAGGCTTTAAGAACTGGATCCTTAGGTCTAGGGGAAGCATTGTGGGAGTCAAGAGACATTTATTGTCATCATAAGTAAATCAAGAAATTTCAATGCATGTATTGTATTTTAATTCCACTTCCCCCTGAGAATATTTCCTCAATGAGACCTAGTAGGCTTAATTTTGAATATGGCCCACTTGAATATGGACTCAATAATGAAAGAAAGTCTTGATATTGAGGTTGAGCATTGAGAAAACCAGTCACCAAACCCGTCGATCCTTTCGGACATTTTGATGAAGGTCCGATAGAATTTACGGCTGCATCGGTCCTTCTGCCCAGCGCATTTTTGCTGAAGTTTTGCCAAAAAACGGCAAACAAGTATGTGAAAAACGGATTTTATCTTATTCCCAAA
The DNA here is from genome assembly GCA_963678985.1 of Spisula subtruncata. Lineage (NCBI taxonomy): Eukaryota > Metazoa > Mollusca > Bivalvia > Venerida > Mactridae > Spisula > Spisula subtruncata. The sequence goes on from OY787660.1 coordinate 7,621,603, forward strand.
GTTTACATAAAAATCAATTTGGTGTTAAGTAATTGAACAATACATAATGTTTTATAGATTTGTTGCTGGGTATTCTGTTGATACTATGGACAATAATCAAATATTGAACAAGTCTTATCTATTAAACATATTCTTTTTTATTTTCAGGGTGATTCCATGAGATATTTCATGTCAAATATTGAAAGAATTGGAGAGATGGTATGATATTAATATTACACCTATTAATAAAACTCATATAATTGGTTTCGGGAAATCTGGGGTTTATATCATGACTGTCTACAATCTGATTACTGTAAAATCATTTAATTTCGATGGGACAAAATTTTATGGTTTCGGTAAAAAAGACCAGTTGGATGGGACATTAATTTGTGGATTTGCATTTCAGGTAGTAAATACATGGGTCAAAATTATTGTTCAATGGGAGTTGATTGCGTGGTTTAAGGTGAACCACAAAATCCACAAAATTAATGATTTTACAGTATATTCAAATTAATTGATTGCAAGTTTTAGGATCCTAGTATTACAGCTCTAGCCATATCTGGGGGCCAAAAAGCACCCAGGCAAATCCTTTCTAGGCCCTATTTCAGGCATATTTTCTTCAAAATCGTGCATATTTTAGTAATTCCTCATGCCTCCATGTGTTCTTCAGTGTGGCTACGAGCCTGTATTACATTGTTGGTTCACTAATACCCCTGTGACGATTAAGGATTTACGTCTTGAGAGAAACTAATCATAGTTGTGCAGTCCTTCTCAAAGTCAAATGAGAACGGTTTGTAAACATTAGCTCTTCCGTCAGGTGAACTATGTTTATCTAAGTGTAACTGGGTATATCAGAGTTAACAGTAATCTCCGCTATTCTTTCGAATGGGATAGTTGCCTCATAAGTATTACTTATTATATCAACTTTAATAGAACTTGTTTCACAATTCAATGTTTATTGATAATTGGTCACCAGTCTTAATTAACACATTTTATAGGTAAGACCAAACTTTAAGTTTTCTTTGTTTCCTCTTCCTGACCCAAGTAAATTTAGTATGGGCAGGTAGACGGTAGGCATGTTAAATATTTCTTGTGCCCCCTAACTTATTTATAAGTACTAAGGGGCATATAGCATTGGTACTGAGCATCTGTACGTACGCCTGTCTGTCTGTAACACAAATCTGGTGCATTGTACTCCTCACAAACCGTTGGCCGGAATTCATCAAAATTTCACAGATCAACAACATTCATGTGTAGTTGACCGTTAAGGATGGACTATTTGCTGGGTCAAATTTTAACAGAGTTACAGCCCATTGTTACTTTTGCTATATACTCCACTGGGGGCTCCCCTGTCCCATTGACACATTTTTAGCTTTAATTGTTTCAAAAATGACCTAAGTTTAATTACGTGTTGGATCAGTGTGTTTTGGGAATTCTGATAAAAAATCCTTTCATAATTGGTTATCAAGCTGTCATTATGTGAAACTACTGCTGTCTAGTTTCTTCCAATATGCTTCTGTTCTGGTTTCTGGAAAACTATTAAGTCTTTAACATATAATAGGGTAGGCACATCTTTCTGCACAGATGGCTGCCACACCATTGGTCAGAGTTCAATTAAACTTCACATAAATTTTTGGTACCAGTACCAAGCCTTATTGTACATCTTGTGAGGAAGTTTAAGTCAGATAGATAAGATAAAGTTTAATTCCAATCAAGGGTCATATAACATGACATATGAATCACAGATAAAACCAAATGGGTTGAAAATATAAACATAATGACAAAGAACTTTTAAAGTAAATAAGGCTTGATTTTGATCAGGTATCACAAAAAAATAAAGCTTTATGTCTAAAGATGATTTTTACTGTACATTGGTGTCTATGGCCCTTTATGGGTAACACATTTTTGTGTTGAATATCCTTCTAATACAATGAGCTTTTTATATGGGTCTGCAGTGTGGTATTTTTAGTTAATTCTATAGTTGTTTATGCGCCAGGGTCCCAATTAAAAATCATATCTTTATCATCAATTTCAAGCAAACCATTCCCAATTCAGAGTAAAAAACAAATTCTGAAAAAAAATTGGCCTATTCTACTGTACAAAAAGTGCAAATATGGCTATTAAAACTTTCTTATGAAAAGACTAAATTCCACTCTGTTATTGTATACCTACTGGCCTTACTGGTTTGGAAATAAATTTGTACTTATCCCAATTTTGACCAAAGCATTGTTTATATTCCCAATCACAAAGCCATGGACTATATTCCAAAAAAATGGAAAGGGAAAATGGGAAAAAAGCACTTGTCTGGTATGAGTTAAAACATGTCCTTGTTAATTTTCAGGGTTATATACCTGTGAAGTTAGACATCCTGCATGCCAGAAAAGCTACAAAAGGCATCATAGAGCACCAGTTTGATATCAAAGGAATCCCGTTTCTATTCGTTGATGTAGGAGGTCAGAGGTCACAGCGACAAAAATGGTTTCAGTGCTTTGAAGGAATCACGTCCATTCTTTTCCTTGCTTCATCCAGTGAATTTGATCAAGTTCTGATGGAGGATAGAAAGACTAACCGACTCACTGAGTCATGTGACATCTTTGAAACCATCATTAACAACAAAACTTTTTCAAATGTGTCCATAATTCTTTTCCTTAACAAAACAGACTTGTTGGAGGATAAAGTGAAAGTTGTGAGCATTAAAGAGATATTCACCGATTTTGAAGGGGATCCCCACTGCCTTGAAGACGTTCAAAATTATATACTAGGGCTGTTTGACGAGAGAAGAAGGGAACGGGCCAAGCCTTTGTTTCATCATTTTACTACTGCGATAGACACTGAAAATATCAAATTTGTGTTTCAGGCAGTGAAAGACACTATTCTTCAGGACAATTTAAAGTCATTGATGCTACAGTAGAACTGTATATTATATGTTATATATTATTGCAAACCCCTTGGTCACAAAGTGCTAGAGATATATATTTTGTGGTCCAGGTATCACTCGGATATGGTGCAATGTGTGAATATTACTCTGTGTACAATGATTCAGATAGTGTTGTGATATGCAGATGCAGCAAACTGCTTGCTGGACCCCTTGTTACAATGCATAAACACTCGATTTATAGTGTATGCAGAAACTCTGGACTGGATCTGCAGTTTATGCAGAAACACTGAACTGGTCCTTTCGTTTATGAATAAACGCTAGACTGGATCTGCAGTTTATGCAGAAACACTGAACTGGTCCTTTCGTTTATGAAGAAGCGCTAGACTGGATCTGTAGTGTTTGCAGAAACACTGGACTGGATCTGTAGTGTTTGCAGAAACGCTGGATTGGATATGTAGTTTATGCAGAAACGCTGGACTGGATATGTAGTTTGTGCAGAAACGCTGGACTGGATCTGTAGTTTGTGCAGAAACGCTGGACTGGATCTGTAGTTTATGCAGAAACGCTGGACTGGACATATAGTTTATGCAGAAACACCGGATGGGACCTCTAGGATATGAAGATAGGCTGGACTGGATCTGTAGTTTATGCAGAAACACTGGACTGGTTAATGCAGAATTAGGCTTGTCCTACTCTTGAATGCTGAACTGGACATTAAGTAAAGCAAAAATTCTGGACTGGTTCGCCTTGACTGGTGATGCAGTAATGGAGGAAGGTTGTATTGGTTCTAAGATTTTACTGGATCCACTCATACTTTAGCTGGTTCCTGGATGGTGCAGGACTTAACAGACTGGTTTCATGATTATTCTGCAATAATGGACTGGTTCTCTGACCATGCTTTTGGTTGATTTTTTGTGAAGTAAAGCAGCAAATTTATATTTATTATGCAGGATTTATGCGAAAAATATGTGGCCTAATTATTCTACTGAGAGATGGATTGGCCGTTTAGTGAGAAGTCTTAATAGTCTTTCGGTGAAAATCAAAATGTGCAAGAATCACTTCATGGATTAAATTATACCAAATGGTTGTCAATGATGAGTTGATGTACCTGTGTATGGGGATAGCTCAGGTCAAAACAAGTTAAGATTGTGTTTCTAGTAACATCACTTATCTTATATAATTGGCCACTTATATAAATTTTATTTGATGGCATTTTTGGCAGACTGTTGCTTTTCCAGTTCATAAGCTGGTAGAATTGATAAAATAGTATTTATGCTCCCAATTTTTTATTAGGGGTATATTGCTTTGTACATGTCGGTTGGTCTGTATGTCCTGTCTATCGGTAGAACCAAATGGTTTACATTCAGTTACTCAAGAACGCTTTGCCTTTAATAGGATCTTCAAATTTTACATGAATGTTGGCCATAAATTTTTTAGGTTAGTAGGTCAAAGATTAAGACCTATAACATTTTCGACAATTCCGCTGCTATGGGCATACATGTTTTACAAAATCTCTTGACAAAAAATGTTTTTTCTCATGTTTACCTTATTTGTGTCATCATGTTGCTAGAACAACAATATTTATTTGTTATGGTCTCACACGAAATGTGTGCTGTATTACTCAGTGTGTTAGCATTGCTAACTACTCCTGTTATCATCCACTTATACTTTTCCTATACAGGATGCACCAGAGCTACAGATAAGCTGCGTATTGGGGGTAATTACCCAATTAATTTTCTTAAAAACCCAATAGATTTTAATAGATTTATAGGGGAGAAGGTAAGAAAAAGCAATGACAATCTGAAATATCCAAAAAGAAAAGGATGATTTAGTGAAAAACAGTACATAAAAGATCATTAAATTTAATTAAATACCCAAATAAAATTTGTCATTACCCAATCAAAATTGAAACTGGGGGTTAAAATACCAAATGGACTACAACCTTATCTGTAGCTCTGATGCACCATCTTTTAAGCATATTCCTGAAAAATTATTTAGAAGTACATAAATTTATAATTCTAGAAAAATTTACCAGATGAATTAATTGTTTGAAATTTGTCAAAAGTTTATGAAATTTGTGTTTTGTATAACAATTGACTTGCGGAATTTATGTCTTGTGTTAAATGATTTTGATTACATAGATATTTCTACTGACTTGAGGTCGATATAATTATGCAAATATGATGAGGATGACCTTTAGCAAAGTTACCTTGTTATGTGTTACCCGATCTTATAGACCAGTAAATAGGTATGTTGGGATTTTTTATTAATTATTATTTCAAATACTCTAATAGATTAAAACATTGAATTTTTCCTGAATTTTATAAAAAGTTACGTTATTGCGATGAGTTAGTCTTGGGTAATTTCAAAACAAAAGAAGTCTGATGCTTTATTCATGCATAAATTTGGTATTTTTCATGATTTCACAGCGACTGTTTTTACTATGTGCGTAAATTTGAAACACTGGTATACTATCATTTGCCTTTATCAAAAAAGCGTCAAAATACAATCATTATTTCACTACGTTGTTAGTGGATATTTTTCTTAGATATGCCTTAAGGAACTTATTACTGTAGGTTGTACTTGTCCGTCCGTCTTGTAAGTAAATTCTGGAAACTCATCTGAACAAATTTTGCAAACATGCCCTGAATCATCAAATAGACCGAAGACTTAACTACCCTACGTCTGCTGGTCAAGTGTATTCTTTCAATGTTGTTAAGTAACCTTAATAAAATAATATAATATTATTATTGATCATATCAATGGCTTAGAATTAGAAGGTCGTAAGTGGCTTTTAAGATTCATACATATTTAGAATAAGCATCACAAGGCAATTCTTATGAGCCCATTCTCATAAAAATCTGAACTTGTCGTGTTGGCCAAAATGAAGTTGTAAAAGTTTGTTTTACCATAAGTAAAGAGTAAATGTGTTTTCTCAAAATATCGATTTGGTAGTTACGACCTTCTAATTCTGAGCCATCAATATTTAGGTTAAATATAAGCCAAGAGAACTGTCAGTAACTCCCTTTAATTGTTAAAAATGCACAAAATTCAAAGTCCACAGGAAATTCAAAGTCCACAGTGTGTCATTCATTATGGAGTGAGTATATATCGGCTTGATTGAAATATATGGTAATATACTTATTAGATGGTTTGTTCTGTGCCTGACTCTTACATGGCTAGGTGACGCCACCATTTCTGTGTGGCTTTGGATTGTGTGTGCTCTACAGTATGTAGATGTTCAGTAACTATGTGTGGTTACTCAGGTGACTCAGGTGAGCAATGTAGGGCCATCATGCTTCTCTTGTTCTCATAATTGCCTTAATCATAACATATATTATTTATATGTGTGTGTAAAGCCTTACTAAAGGGTAGAATTTGTCATTCGTATCATGCCTATTATATGAGTTATTGCCCTTGGTAATTTTTATTTCATAAAAATGTATAGGTACATGTATGAATCATATGGTGGCAGACAATTGTGAAAGCTGCTGTGCCTGTTGGCAACATATTTTCTGTTATGAACTAAATTTTCTTATTGAGCTTAAAAGTTTGGTGATGCCTATTCCTGTAAAGTTTGAAGAGGGCATTTTGGATAATAAATCATTTAAAGAAACACAGATTGTTGAACATGGAATGGTTCAAGGGGGTTTAGTATCATTAAATACTTGAGTTTATGTTTTCATATTTACCTTGTGATTGAAAGCTTCTATTTATAACTTAAAGCTAAAGCTATTAAATGTAATAAGGCCTAACATAATAAACACATTATTTCCCCTCCCAAGACCCATGTCATTAAGGGTTAAAAAGATAATTCTACATAAGTAGTTCAAATTTCAAACAACTTATTTTGTAAACAAATATTATTTTTTCTGATTTCTCTTTTAAATCGTTTGGGAATGATGGATTTTGTGGAAGAAGTTATTTTAGCAGGTTATGGTGGTAGCAGGGGAAAAACAACAATATTTTATTTTAGGCCTAATTGTAACTTGTTTATCTTTTAATAAGTCTTACTTCTCACTTTATGGTCTGAAGTAAACTATACTTGTATCTGGTGACTTCCCCTGTATCCTACTTTCTTTCCTTTTGGCTAACTTAGTAACTATGATAACTCTTTTATCAAAGTACTGTACTTACCGAAATTGAAAACTTACTTTTAAAATTTTAAACTTTCTTTAAAACCTACACATTTTTGGACAGATATGGCTTGTTGAAGTTCCTTGACTAAATACGAACAAAGCTGTACCACAATTGGTAGCTGTTAAAGAGCTATTTTACCAATTGGTAGCTGTTAAAGAGCTATTTTACCAATTGGTAGCTGTTAAAGAGCTATTTTACCAATTGGTAGCTGTTAAAGAGCTATTTTACCAATTGGTAGCTGTTAAAGAGCTATTTTACCAATTTACGAGAAAATTAAGCAAGTAATAAACAGAAAATTTGTTGATTTTTGGTGATAGATCTTATTTAAATCGATCTTACACCAAAAGCAACAAATGTTCTCTATATAAATTAATTTCTAGTTACTGTTTGTTTGATATATGCATTTTTACAACCCTGCTGGACACCCTGTGCTTCCTTTATGTAACCAGTGATCATCTTTAGTTATTTATGTTTTATTTTGATTTTTTATCAGCCTTACCTCGCAGGTATCTGATGTTTTTGCATTTATTTTGAACCAATTATTGGATTTATCAAGGATATGAAGTTTATGAGTTCATTTCATGATTTGCATGATTTTATATTTGTCTGAGCCAGCAGAGCCCTTATTCACCAACATTGTAAGTAAAAAACTCTGACTTAGACTTTAAATTGCCAAATTGTTCCATTCACTATCATGTTGTTATAAATCTTATTAATTTTGATATAAATGGGTATACATGTGGATAACAACAAATGATCAGATAAAATTTCACATTGTTAAATCTAATTGCAAAGAAACAGCAGTTATTGTAAATGTTGTCAATTTTAAGTCTAAGTCTGAGTTTCAGTCTTACAATGTTGTTGAATAAGGCCCCAGGTGGCTGTCTGGAACAAGTATAGTTATACAGGGCGATATCTACAAATTCACATACAGTGTTTTGCTGGTGTACCTTAAACTACCTTTTTGTATGAATTTTAGTTGTATTACATTTACTGCGAAATAATGTTTTTAGCTCACCTGAGCGTAAAATGTGAGCCAATGATTGCTTTTATCCTATCATCAACAATTAAATTCATGTGTGTACATCCATTCCTCTTACCTCAGTGCATGGTTAATCAACTTCCGGGAGATTCGAGATTATATTTTGAATGAAAAAAATCATGGAACTTGGTCAGAAGAGTTGTCTTGAACGAATGATCTTTGACGAGTTTTGTTAGGTCAATTACCGTATGATAGGTCACTTTGTCAAGTAATAGAACAATAATTTATGTCTCTGGAGCAATTTAGGGGTCATTGTGTCAGGTGAGCAATTTAGGGGCCATGTACGTTCAGTGATATTGAGTCATTGTAACAGGCAAGCGGTTTAGGGTCATTATGTCAGGTGAGGGAACTAGGACCATCACGGCCATCTTGTTTCTTAATTGTTGTTCAAATTTGATAAGTGCAATTAGTGATTTGTTTACCCTATACACAATTCTCCATCATCATAGATTGGTAACTTATTTATCCAGGGCTTCTTGTGTTCTCTGTGAATATAAAACAAGCTATAGATAGCAGTAACCTACACACTGATAATGTTATTATGTTCACAGAATTCCAGGTGAAGGAAACCGATATTTCACCAGTTTCTCAGCTTCTATCTTACTTTCTCACTGGTAATATTTCATTCCTTCAGTGAATAACATAAGCTACCAATCTCTCCCTCTGTTGTGAGAATCAAGTTATTCTGTAATTTAATGTGGAAATGTAATGAAGTAGTTAGGTATTTTCTAGTGCTGCATTTTACATTACAGCTTGCCTTGTGTAATTCTGCTGCATATATCTAGCTTATCAGCTTTAATGACTGTAGTCACTGTACTTTGGTCGGACTCCAAAATGTCAACATTTTTAGATCATAAACTTTATATATACAATTTTACTGTGGGTAATGGTCAAGTTTTTCTAGGTCAAGTTAATGTGTGAATGATCCATGTGAACCTTGAATAAGTGCTCTTGGCATGTATTGTTAGTGTTGATATTTACCATGAATGAATAGGTTGTATCTTACTGGTACTCTTGTCCACCTGTCACAGAATAACCCTGATACACGATACTACAAACATAGGGGAGGAGGGGCTCGCACTCTGTTATTCAGTCCCTGTAAAACTCTCCAAACATAGTGGAGTGAGGGGAGAGGGACTCGCACTCTGTTATTCAGTCCCTGTAAAACTCTCCAAACATAGTGGAGTGAGGGGAGAGGGGCTGGCACTCTGTCATTCAGTCCCTGTAAAACTCTCCAAACATAGTGGAGTGAGGGGAGAGGGGCTGGCACTCTGTTATTCAGTCCCTGTAAAACTCTCCAAACATAGTGGAGTGAGGGGAGAGGGGCTGGCACTCTGTTATTCAGTCCCTGTAAAACTCTCCAAACATAGTGGAGTGAGGGGAGAGGGGCTCGCTCTCTGTCATTCAGTCCCTGTAAAACTCTCCAAACATAGTGGAGTGAGGGGAGAGGGGCTGGCACTCTGTTATTCAGTCCCTGTGAAACTCTCCAAACATAGTGGAGTGAGGGGAGAGGGGCTCGCTCTCTGTCATTCAGTCCCTGTAAAACTCTCCAAACATAGTGGAGTGAGGGGAGAGGGGCTCGCATTCTGTCATTCAGTCCCTGTAAAACTCTCCAAACATAGGATTCACCTTTATACTAGGGAGATAATACCAATACCGTTTTAAGACCTGTCTTGGTAGCGGGCATTTAGACGAGAAGATGTTACCGTATATCGTCGGTTCATCACCTATATTCTACCTGAGATAAATGTTGACCTATTTACCCAGGAGATTTGATTACTAATTACTAATTGGTAGATATGTTTTTCCTTTTCATTGTTTACATCCAGTCATATTCTTAGGCCGGGATCATGTTTATACCGTATGTTTATCCCTTCCTGTTTCCAGGATTTGAGTTACAAATATACACAAATTTGTATATTTTAAACAGACATCGTGTATCAGTTTTTCCATCTTTAAATGATAGCATAGTGATTTTACATAATTATGTAGACCAACTTTTTATGTATAGATCCCTGGGGTGCTGTTGAATATTTATCTTATTTAATTTTAGAAAAGGATAGCCAACCATATTGCCTGTTACTAGTTTTAAAATAAGGATAGCCATCCATATCTTTCGTTACTGACGAAAGAGTTTTATACGGTGTGGTCTGATTGGTTGTCCTTATCTTTAAGTCAAGTAAGATCAATATTGAATACCATCCCTGGACGTTGTGAGATAGCTTGCTATATACTTAATTGTCAAAACAAGGAAGTAATATTGATATAGCTTACCTCAGCACGGGAAGTTATATTATTGTTCTGTTTTGTTAAACAATATATCGCTGGCTTAGAATGAGAAGGTCGTAACTACTACTAATGACCTTGTAAGACTCATGCATATTTGAAATCTGCATTACAAGACGCTTCTTATGAGCATATTTTCATGAAAATCGCAACTTGTCATGTTGACTAAAATGAAGTCCAAAAAGTTCGTTTTTCCATAAGTAAAGAGTAGACAGTTTTTTCTTGTTTTCTCAAAATATCAATTCTTGTACTTACGACTTTCTCATTCTAAGTCGGCAATGTATAGATGACAGTGGAATAGAGACTAAGATTGGAGGTTGTACATCAGTGAGAAACATGTCCAATATATAACCTGCATCATACTACGTATAATATTTTTATAACGTTTTTTACTGTTTTTATGTTGCTAAGTGCCACCCCTGTACGACAGGGTGCAACTATACGACTGCTCAATGTTTATAAGTTCATTGTTATTTTGCTGTTACATACATGTATAGTATTTGATGTGTAAACCAGTGTCATACAGTGCTGGTGTATTTGACTTGGTGCATGTTTTGTATTTGTGTTATTTGAGCTTACATTGTACCTGGATACATGCACCTTTATAATTATATACAGAAAATATAGCTTAGAGAATTTTACCTGATCCTGACCTTTATACATTACATGATTTTTGCATTGAATATATCAATTTCAACTAGCAAATTATGCAAGATGGTATTTAATACTTGTGTTTGAATTACACCTCGAGTATCTTCATGGTACTACCTGCTTAGAAAAACATAAAACCAGGGTATAAAAATTAATAAACTTTTAGACAGAATATCAGCTGTAAAATTATGCTAAATAAAGGTCCGGATCACGTCAAATTCTCTGGACTACACTGAAAACGGTCTATTAAGGAAGTGTCTTATACATGTATCCACATTCAGACTTCAAGCTTATTCTATTGCCTTTTATTATGCATTCAATTTCACATGTATTGAACGATTTTTGCTGAACCCTCCTGACCCAGATCTCCCGAAGCATCTCAATCTGAACTTAATCTAATCTTAAATTAGGAAGGCTGTGCTTAAAACCTTTAACCACAAAATCAAATCCAGTCAAACAATGATTTTGGCCCTTGTATTTATTATCTGAAATGCGAAATCCACAAATTATGTTCTGACTGAAATGACCTTTATTTACCAAAAATCTCGATAGCTCATATAAATTTTTTATCTCTGGACTGGACTCCGGTTTGAACAACACGTCAGTGGAAGCGAAGATTTTAAATAAAGATGCTTTTGGAGATTAAGGCGTAAAAACTCAGTCATATTACAAGATTATTGAAATTATGTTAAATGATAATTTATAGTTAAACCAGTAAATCTTCGTAGAATATGGTTCCTACAGACAGGGTCCCATCTATTGTAATACAAGTATTGGATGTGTGTTACTATAAAATCATTTAATTTTCCTGGGGGATTAAATTTCATGGATTTCGTGGTCCACCTTTAACCTCGAAATCAAATCCACTCAAACACTAATTTTGGCCCTTGTATTTATCACCTGAAATGCAAAAACCATGAGTTAAGGTCCGATTGAAATGGTCTTTATTTACCAAAACCACGAAATTTTGTCCTATTGAAATTAAATGATTTTACAGTAAGTGTCTGAGGGAGTGGTCAAATAAAGTATTAGATGCGGGTCAAGCCTAAGTCTTGACTTGAGCTATTGTTTTGACTTATTAAGCAACTAATTCATTGTGTGGCTCCCATACACAATCTTCAGATATCTAATTCTCATATGACAGAGAGACGGGGCCCCACACATATATACATAGAAATAAAATATAATTATCCAGATACTATAAAATCATTTAATTTTGTTGGGACGAAATTTCGTGGTTTTGGTAAAAAAACATTTTCGTTGGGATTTGAATTCGTGGATTTTGCATTTCAGGTAATAAAACAAGGGTCAAAATCAAAGTTCGTTGGGATTTAAGTTCGTGGTTGAGGTGAACCACGAAATCCACGAAATTAAATCCCACACGAAAATTAATGATTTTACAGTAAAACATTCATGTTTGTGCCACCATTCATTGTTCAGCTTTTATTCAGGAGATTTTCATGTATATACTCTACATTCAATGGTGTATGTACATAGAGAAAATTGTTTATAATAACATATAAAAGTGTGACTGTTTAGTGTATAAACCCATATACTGCAACTTAGTATATAAAACTATGTATAGCTGTTTATATCTCACTTATATGATCATTTTTATTTCCCATGTTATTGAATAGAGACGGATTAATCAGTACCATGTTTGTATTATATATGTTGGAAATATGAATGCATTTTATACAATATATCAACTTTTGTTAAAACATTTTATTGAAATTTGTTGACCATTTTGTATGAGACTGAAGAATTCTACTGTACATTGAACCTTGCTTGAATGCTGACACCTTGCTTAGTTTATTTTATAATAGATGTATACTGTAAAATCATTATTGTGTCGCCTGAAAAGGCGACATATAGGTATTAATTTGGCGGCGGCGGCGGCTGCGGTTGCGGCTGCGGTTGCGGCTGCGGCGGCGTCACAAATTGCTTGTCCAGGCTGTATCTCACTCATGTATTGACACTTTTGAAAATAACTTGGCATAATTGTTAAGCACCATGAGGCGGTGTGCAGTGCGCAAGATCCAGGTCTCTAGCTCAAAGGTCAAGGTCACACTTAGAGGTCAAACATCAAAAATGACCATTATAGACCTTGTCCGGGCTGTATCTCCCTCATGCATTGACACTTTTTTAAATTACTTGGTATAGTTGTTAAGCACCATGAGGCGGTGTGCAGTGCACAAGATCCAGGTCTCTAGCTCAAAGGTCAAGGTCACACTTAGAGGTCAAAGGTAAAAAATGGCCATTATAGACCTTGTCCGGGCTGTATCTCACTCAAGCATTGACACTTTTTTAAATTACTTGGCATAGTTGTTAAACACTATGAGGCGGTGTGCAGTGCGCAAGATCCAGGTATCTAGCTCAAAGGTTAAGGTCACACTTAGAGGTCAAACATCAAAAATGACCATTATAGACCTTGTCCGGGCTGTATCTCACTCATAGATAGACACATTTTTAAATAACTTGGCAAATGTGTTAAACACCATGAGGCAGTGTGCAGTGCGCAAAAATACAGGTCTCTAGCTCAAAGGTCAAGGTCACACTCAGTGGTCAAACTTCAAAAATGACCATTATAGACCTTGTCCGGGCTGTATCTCACTCATGCATTGACCAACCTTTCCTATATTTGGCATCAATGTTCACCTTAATGAGACAGAGGTTCATGACAGACCCCGAGGTTCATATCTCAAAGGTCAAGGTCACAGTTGAAGGTCAAATTGAAGCTTGTCCAGACCATAACTTTGTCGTGCATTGACCAATATGTCTTACATTTGGCATGAATGTTCACCTCCATATGCTGGAGTGTTATGCTCAACCCTCAGGTTCCTATATCAAAGGTCAAGGTCACAGTTGCAGATCAAATTTCTAAAGAAGCTTGTCTAGACTATAATTTTGTCATGCATTGACCAATCTTGCTTGAAATTGCCATGAATGTCAACCTCTATTAATCGGAGTTTCATGAGCAACCCCTGGATCTTTTCTCAAAGGTCAGGTCACAGTTAGAGGTCAAAGGTAAAATTGAAGAGCATAACTTTGTCACCTTATGTTCAAATGACTCAATATTTGGTATGCATGTTTCTTGCAATAAGCCAAAGTTCAGTGCACAAGAACTATAACTCATCCTTGCATTGTTTTTAGCTCACCTGTCACAAAGTGACAGAGTGAGCTTTTGTGATCACTTTTCGTCCGTCGTCCGTCCGTCCGTCCGTCTGTCCGTCAACAATTGGGTTGTGTCCTCTCTAGCGGTCACAATTTTGGCCTAATCTTTATGAAACTTGGTCACAATGATCATCTTAACAAAATCTAGGTCAAGTTCGATATTGGGTCATCTGAGGTCAAAAATTAGGCTACTAGGTCAAGTAATAGAAAAACCTTGTTTTTCATTCTATCAAAGGGAGTGTACTCTGTAATTATACTGGTTGTGATCATGTAAGAGTTGTCTCTCTTACTATATTTTAGTTGTAGAACTACGAAATGTGTACTTGTTAGCAGCTTTGAGGCTTTAATTTAAATTAAATGCAGAATGTGGATATTAGGGTTATCATCGTTTACAGTGATTGTATGTTTACAAACTATTAAACAATTATTAAGCTGTAATTATAGTCTTATGCAACCTTACTAATCGTTTTACATAGACTTATATAGGGAAAACATATAAAAATCTTCTTCTCTAAAACTACAATGCCTAGAGCTTTGATATTTGGTATGTAGCATCATCTAGTGGTCCCCTACCAAGATTGTTCAAATTATGGCTCTGGGGTCAAAATTGGCCCCGCCCCGGGGGTCACCGTTTTACATAGACTTATATAGGGAAAACATATAAAAATCTTCTCCTCTAAAACTACAATGCCTACAGCTTTGATATTTGGTATGTAGCATCATCTAGTGGTCCCCTACCAAGATTGCTCAAATTATGGCCCTGGGGTCAAAATTGGCCCCGGCCCGGGGGTCACCGTTTTACATAGACGTATATAGGGAAAACATATAAAAATCTTCTTCTCTAAAACTACAATGCCTACAGCTTTGTTATTTGGTATGTAGCACCTTCTAGTGGTCCCCTACCAAGATTGTTCATATTATGCCCCTGGGGTCAAAATTGGCCCCGCCCCGGGGGTCACCGTTTTACATAGACTTATATAGGGAAAACATATAAAAATCTTCTACTCTAAAACTACAATGCCTAGAGCTTTGATATTTGGTATGTAGCATCATCTAGTGGTCCCCTACCAAGATTGTTCATATTATGCCCCTGAGGTCAAAATTGGCCCCGCCTTGGGGGTTACCGTTTTGCATAGACTTATATAGGGAAAACATATAAAAATCTTCTTCTCTAAAACTACAATGCCTAGAGCTTTGATATTTGGTATGTAGCATCATCTAGTGGTCCCCTACAAAGATTGTTCATATTATGCCCCTGAGGTCAAAATGGCCCCGCCCCGGGGGTCACCGTTTTACAGACTTATATAGGGAAAACATATAAAAATCTTCTTCTCTATAACTACAATGCCTAGAGCTTTGATATATGGTATGTAGCACCATCTAGTGGTCCCCTACCAAGATTGTTCAAATTATGCCCCTGAGGTCAAAATTGACCCCGCCCCGGGGGTCACCAGTTTCTATATTTACGCTCTACCTTTGTTAGTCTAAATTGTGCAGGGCTTCATTTATAATCAGGTGAGCGATATAGGGCCATCATGGCCCTCTTGTTTAATTATGTCCCTTTCACACGAAAGGCACAAAACTAGTAACTGTGATCTGCCATGGGAGAACAAGTCGCGGAACGTTGTTCTCCAACGCCTGTAAGAACAAAATTTTAATGTGTGACGTCACCATCCTTTTGGCGCGAAACAGTAGCGCCAACGACTTAAATTTGTTATTGCTGACGTTGTATTGACCCAGTAACTATGATAATATGATAAAAAGAATGCGCCACCCGTTGTCTGACAACTCACGACAGTTCCTACATTATTGCAGTTAAAGTAAGGTTAAGTGACTTACAACATCAATTCTCATATTTCATGTAGTCAGGCGACACATGCGACTCGCGGAGCTTTTATTTTTTATTGGAGTTAAATTACATTGATTTTGAGGTGAAACTGGACCACAAAATCTAATCTCAACAAAAATTCACCATTGTAAATATTTTATCAGAATTTTCTCTTCCAAGTTTTTCTAAAAGCTTCAAGAAATCATTTACATGCCCACGAAATTGCAGTTTACCAAAATTCAGGAAATTTAATGCCAACAAAAACAAGTGATTTTACAATTTATAATCAGGGCACTTTGTTGCTAGCATGGTTTCATAAAATATTTTGTTGGCTTAAATTGCTTGTATGAACTTATAGTTGTTACAGTAAAATGGTGCATGGATAATAAAGGAGCCTAATTTTCAACAGTGTTTGAAAGGTTTCTACATGTTTGTTTGGTCCGATTAAAGAAGAAATTGGCATTTAGGTTTCCCCCATGTTCCGATTATTATTGTGATCATATCTATGAAATTATAGGCTTGTGAATAATAAATGATATACTGTAAAATCATTTAATTTCAATGGGACAAAATTTAGTCGTTTTCGTGAAAAATACCATTTTTGTGGTGATGTAAGTTTAAAGATATCTTATCCACTAAGTCATACTATAGAAACTATTGATTTTTATGGGGATTTAATTTCGTGGTTGAAATCATCCACGTAATTAAACCCCACTCAAATATTAATAATTCTGCAGTACATGCTTATGCAGAATCTGTGGTGTGCAGTTTGCTTTGGTTATATAATGCTAGACAAGGAAGTTGCAACTGTGCATTTATCTATAGTGTATGATAGGACTCACTCTAGTCAAGTATGTACTCAAATCAATTTTGATTAAATATTTCGTAACTCCGACAATAATTTCGTTACACTTGTTTAGTGGAACTTACAATTGTCACTACAGGGGTCCTAAATATTCGCAAATGGGGATCTACTGCCTTGGAATCAATTAATAAAATTTTCTGCAGAAGAAATTAATTGATGAAAATATTTAAAAAAATGACTACATGTAGGTTATGTTGCATAAGCTACATTTTTGTTGATGACCTTTTTATCTATGAGTAAAATGCATATTATTTAAAAGTTAGAGACCATATTATGGAAGCCATTGTACAGCAGAATTCTTTGTGTTTAAAATTTCATTCATCATATACCTTGTATTGTTACAAAAAAAAACATATTTAAGATTTTTTCAATATTTTGATATAAAGCATATTATATAACCTAGGGAGATGTTGTATTATTTATACTGCATAAATACTGACTGTTTATATAGTGTTTACACTAGTATAAAGGAATATTGTCTAAACTATCATGATTCTTAACTGTTTGATTTTGAGCTTACCTAAGCTTAAGACTCGCAAATGGTCCGATTTCTGTAAAATTTCATAGAAAGATTGCTTTGGTGACCGTGTAGCCGTTTCGATGACTATAATTATGTATTAACTGTGCCTAGTCTCTAATGAAATAGTGGTCTAAGGTAAAATGTCACCAAATCTTTTTGGGTGACCCTGAATATCTGCCAAGCCATGATGAGGGTCGTCTGTCAAAGAGTGGAAGCATTTATGATAATAATCAGAGTGATTTATGACTGCTATGTTAAGGGTCTCAGGTGAGGAACTATATTAGATTATCATGATAGCCCCTATTCATATTTGTGATTATTGCATGTATACTGTATATTATGCATAAGAAATAAAAAATATCATCAGCAAGCATATTTACCTATTTCTTGTTTCTCTGAATGAAGACTAATCATTATATCTACTTCATATAGTGCAAGTGGAATGGACTGATAGATTTTGTGTTGGACGTCGGAAAGTATGTCTGTGCTTGTTTCTCCTTAACCGCTTCTTGGATTTCAATGAAACTTCACTTGAACAGTAGCCGAGCCTTTATTTGCTTTATTTCTAATGAAATATGGCAGGCATATATATATGTGCCTCCACCCGGATTTGAAGCACACTAACCACTGAGCTACAGTAGCTACTGTTATAGTTCAATGGCTATCACAAGCTTTGAACTTAGATTGCCTGAGTGTGAGTCAAGAAACACATCCACAGAACCATACATTGCTTGAAGCATTACTGTATATGAATTGGTATAGACATACTTCTACATAGTATGACCCTCATCTTTTTATATTCCCTATTTATAACCACAGGAGGCTGTTATCATGGCTGATCAAAGTAATTTTGGAATAAAACTGATACTGGCAGATGTGTGTTCACAGAATTAATATGTCCCCTTAGAAAATATTCGGGTATATTGCAACAAATTAGTCCCTCGATATGTAAGAAAAAATATGGCGTAGAGTCAATTCTTTCAAGGCAATTTTGTGGAGAAATCATAAAACAAAACTAGTCAGTTATTCGTGTGCTTTAATGGAGTTTACTATATTGTACAATAATGTCAGTCATGTATATATTTATCATACTGTTGTAGTTAACTCAAGGACCTCCATCTAATCAGGTAATATCTCTTCTTTCCTGAAATAACAAACAAGGAAGACAATAAATACATGTTACTGAGTTACTGCCCTTGGCAAGGGAGACAATAAATACATGTTACTGAGTTACTGCCCTTGGCAAGGGAGACAATAAATACATGTTACTGAGTTACTGCCCTTGAATACATGTTACTGAGTTACTGCCCTTGGCAAGGGAGACAATAAATACATGCTACTGAGTTACTGCCCTTGGCAAGGGAGACAATAAATACATGCTACTGAGTTACTGCCCTTGGCAAGGGAGACAATAAATACATGCTACTGAGTTACTGCCCTTGGCAAGGGAGACAATAAATACATGTTACTGAGTTACAGCCCTTGGCAAGGGAAATGCTAAATACATGTTACTGAGTTACTACCCTTGCCAAGGGAAATGTTAAATACATGTTACTGAGTTACTGCCCTTGGCAAGGGAGACAATAAATACATGTTACTGAGTTACTGCCCTTGGCAAGGGAAAATTAATGCCTGCTACTGAGCTACTGGCTGCTCTTTGTAAGGGAGACAATAAATACATCAATTGTAACTACTCGGGTCTTTCCATAATGAATATGCAAGCTCCCTCCGATGTATGTAGTGGAGGAGTGGTGGAAAATTTCCACAAGAGTGATGCGGTCACACACGAGTGTGATGCGTTTGGATTCGATAAAAGCCACTAAGAACCGTTTGGATAATGGAGACTTTCTATTTATGTCCAGGAGATGATTCGTCTTAAAATTGTCAGAGCTGCGCCAATAGTAAAAACATGTTACTGAGTTACTGCCCTTTGCAAAAGACACAATAAATACATGTTTTCCCCTTGCGAGGGACAAAATAAATACATGATACTGCTATGTGTTACTGAGTTACTGCCCTTCGTAAGGGTCGCATTTAATACATCCTTGTCCTTGCCCAATTGGTTATTTTGTCTTGCCAATCTGTTATCATTATTAAAACTTAAGGGTCATAACTCAGTTGTTCACACAGCAATCTGGACAAAACTCACAAGGATGCATGTTCCTACTGTAGATATTTATTGAGCAATATTTCTGAGACATACAGTTCTGGACATACTTGAGATGCTGGGGTTAATCTATTCTCCACTAATGGTAACAGTACCAATGTGTCCATGAAATAATTATAATGAGAAGAATACTGATACCTATTCTTAGTAGTGTGATGTTGTTTGGTAATATATGTTCTCCTTGTATCAGCACGTAACTTTCCTCAGTGACTCTGACATGATTCAAGTATATCCCTCCTTCTCTTATTGTCCTGATTGCATCAACTGTCAATTGGAAAATAGTATGATGAGTAAAAACAAGTATATCAAATGGTGAAATTATCAAGCATAGTACAGTGAGCCAAGGATAATTTGATATTTTCGAACAATGACCAGAGTTCCACTCCACCATGGTGTAGAATGGTACCTGTGGGCACCGTGTCTATTCCTGGGCGCCGCAGATCGATGTTGGCTGCCACACCCACAGGAGAGAAATAGTCATCCCAGGGCGACACAAGCATAGGTTTCCATAGGTAGCCCAATGACCAGGGAAAGTTAAAATGTCAGAGGGTACTTGAGCGGCCTAACAGCTGAAAAGACCCCTAGAAAATTGGTAACTTAACTTAGTTTGTTGACAAACTATTTTGGGAATATATTGCTGGCTTAGAATAAGAAGGTTGTAACTACAAAACTTAAATATATATATATACCTACCCTCTCTGTTAAACTGTTTACATTTCATGACTAGGTCTAATACGGTCATATCATGTTGGTACGGTACATCTATAGATGGGGCTGTATTGACTACAGATTGTGTGTCGGCTTCAGTCAGATGTAACAGTGATTGTGGATTGTTACTGAAGAATACGTCTGTTAATCTTTTAGCTTGTGATAACCCATCCTCTGAAATGGTAGATAAACTGTAAAATCATTCATTTTGTGGGGGATTAAATTTTGTGGATTTCGTGGTTCATCTTCTACCCGGAATTTAATCCCATCAAATAATCATTTTGACCCTTGTATTTATAACCCAAAATCCATGAATTAACATCCAATGGAAATGGTCTGTTTTACAAAAAAAACCACAAAATTTCATCCCATCGAAATTAAATGAGTTTACAGTATCATTTTGTTACAGTTTATTTCAAGATTGTATGCCATTGGCCCATCAATCACATACACCGGTACAAACATGTTACAAGCATAACAATTACTTATAACAGATCTTTGACAAGATTTTAACTTTAACACCATTTGGAAGACTAATATACCCTACTTGCATATGGTAATAACTCTACAAAAAAACTTGTTGAGGCAAAATTATTTACATCATGCATTTCTACATGTTAAGGTTGTTCATCTGTGAAAGTTTGAAGGAAATCATGCCAAAACTGCATGAGGAGTAACATAATCTCTGTTAGAAGATGACAGAAGATGACATATTGTTACAGACCACAGCAGAATATTAACATGAAATTACACATTTTATTCATAGGATAAAATTCAAACTTTCTAATTGAACAATATTAATAAATTTGTTGAACGAACCACTCTACAATGTGGTTGTATTTTTTCTTTATTATTATACCCTATTTATATAGCCCTTTTTCATGTATACACACGTTCAAAAGTGCCGTACAATCATGAATAATACATGGTTAGAACAAAATACAATGTACATAAAATATTTTTTTATTAAACCAACTGAACAATAATATAACAATGCTGCACATAAAGCAGCCTTCAGTTACCTTATAGTATCTAGTGGAAACAGGATATGGTATAGCTTGACTATCTTGACCTGAACCTGTCCTTTATGCAAGAATATATTACAAGGTTCTTGCTTTGAATATATCAATTTCCGCAAGCAAATCGTGCAATATCGGTATTTCAGATTTGTGTGTGAATTACATCTCGAGCGTCTTCATGATACTCTCCAACTATGAAAACATACAATTGGTATTGTAAAAGTAGGTAATATATCGACTGTTAAATCATGCTCATCAAAAGGTCAGGATCATGTTAAATTCACCAAGCTATATAAATTATAAACAGAGTAAATACCTCCATGAACTAGAAGTAGAACTTTATCAGCAAGAAGTGACTGAGCTTTCCTTTTATGTGGTTCAAACTGAAATAATCATACATACAAGAAAAATTGATTACCACTATATCACACAGATATTAAATACAAAGAGATGTTTGTAAAACAGGAGACTGTTGTCTAAGCAAGGCTTTATCAAGTGCTTTTAGTTTTAGCGCTATGCTAAGAAAGGCTTGCTTCAAAAAAGCACTACATAGCAGGCGAAGCAAAAGATTTGTACTGGAGAGCGCTCATGGCTAGAAGTCTGTTACACAGCAGAAACAAAGAGGTCCGTTACAAGTAAGTGCTCAGTAGATCTCGCCATCAAAGTGTTACTTCTTGATACTGTATGCTATCGGCGAACATGCTCGCTGGTAGCATTTCATTCCACAAAAGCTCTTGATAGCACCTTGGCTATGTAACGGGCTCCTGGTATGCACCAAAGGCTGCACAACAATCAGATATGATAAAGTTCACAGGCAACAGGGGTCATCTACTGTTGCTTGCCAACCTCCATGTGAAGATTCTAAGGTAAAGTGTTCTTAAGCTATTAAAATGAAACCATTTGGTCTACCAGCCTACCAACAGGCTAAAAACATGTGCCTAGCAATGTACACCCTCATTAAAGACAGGATATTATAAGTACTGATCAATACTTGGCCACAAAAAATATAAAGGACTGATACAGTAACAAAGCGAGGGATAGGTATACAAATTGGCCAGCAGTAAGAGTGACAGACTGCCGACCCCAATGTTGTTGGATCGAATCCACTAGCCCAATAAAAACAAGAGCTGTCACCATTCAGCCATACCGCCCCGCAAAGGACTGTAATACTAGCAATAGTCATTGCAGCAAATTCTTTTTTTCAAGCAGATCTACATGTTGAGGTTGTTCATGTGTAAAGTTTGACGATCGTCTGCATATCCTCAGACTCAACTACAAATGTTTGCATTTTAAGTCTCCAACAAGTCGATATTAATGTTTTGAACACTTTCCTGTCTACTTAATTTTGCAAATTTCTACCACTCTCAAACTCCTCGAAATTAAATTGCGCATAATAATTTTTTGATTTACAGTAACAGTACTAGCAAAACCTACCTTATGTTTCAACACTAGATTGTCTAAATCATCTGATGACAGGAAGGTGAACAGTTTCAAATATCTACCTACATCTGTGTCTGGGGTGTTCAAAAAGTACTGAAAACAGAAAAGTTACATATCTACCTACATCTGTGTCTGGGGTGTTCAAAAAGTACTGAAAACAGAAAAGTTACATATCTACCTACATCTGTGTCTGGGGTGTTCAAAAAGTACTGAAACAGGGAACATATACTAATAGAAACAAACAATATAAAACTGTATAATAATGATAAACCAATTAATCGATTATAATCGATAGTCAGTCGAAAGTGCCCCGAAACCAAGCAATCGATTCGTGTTTTGGAATTCCGATTAATCGACCTTTTCGGGAATTTCCGGTTATTTCCGTAGTTGTTAGTTTCGTATTTTGAAAAATCACCTACATACTTGAAAATATTAATTTTTACACCTTTAAAATTGAAATAAGATATAAAAACAATTCTATGTTACCGATAATATACTCGGGTAAAGCGCTTATCTTCTGTTTGCTAGTTTTTAATGTACATTGCTGTGTCTGCAAAATTCAAGGTCAAACCAAAATTTATTTAGTCCCAGGGTTTTCAGGATTTTAAAGTTGGAGTCCCAGGACTCCTTTTTGCATCAGGGTTCTCGGTTATCATGTTATGTTGTTATTATGAAATTTATTTTATACACAGTACCGTGAAATGAAATTATATATTTTGCAATGGTCTGTGTGACATGTCATGTCAAGTACGTTAAGTCATTCCATGCGTCAAGCTTGAAAGTTGTTTACATTTTCCTTGGCATTGACTGATAAAATAAATAAAAACAAGTAACTAACAACAATCTTTGTTTTAATTTTATGTATCTCTTTCCAGCTGCATGCAAAGACCTAAATTACACAGATTGGATACTCCACTGACAATTTAGAGCAAACGCAAAATAACAGGCAGCAGAGTCAGTTATTTTATATTTGTTGTGCATAAAACTATTTTTAGTCATCCAATTTTAATGGACAATGTGTCATTTTGAAGAGATAATTTTCTTCTACTATATAAAGTAGCTCATTTTTGTCTACCTCTTATAAAATACAGAAAATTAGGCTTTGAATGAGGCAAATCAGGTATTTTCTGATAAACTTGGAATTTACATTAACTTGATGAAAATAAGAGCAGGTCGACAGGCTCTTCGGGGTCTACTGTTTTATTAATTGAATTATAGCAATAAATGAGGTATCATTTTAAAGCTGAATAATAAATCTATTGCATAGAATGATTAGTTTTTTCATAAGAATATTTGAGCATGAGATATAAGGTATTAAAAACAGACGAGATTTAGCGAGATTTCAGAAGACCTGCCACGAGATATCGTGAGACTTGGCACAGGTTTCCAATCTGTGCAATTCAGGTCTTAATGCTGCATGTAAAGATGACTGTAAAAGAATCATATATCCTTCTGTATTTAACAAAGCTAAAAACCGATTATATAATCGATAATCAGTTGGTTTTATAAAACCGATAATCGATTATGAAATTCTGGCCGATTCCTAACACTACTGTATAAGCATGACAATGATGTACTTAATAACACTATGAAAAAGGTCACAAATTTTCTGTTCTGAGAACATAAAAGAAATGCTCATGTTTCATTTCCTCCATAGGGTTACATGTTAATCTGCAAATTTTGGTCAGACAGCCGTTTTCTTCCTGTACTTAGTATATATATATCAGTCATCTGTGCATCTACTTGTTCCCTGGGCTATATGCCTGATTAAGTTCTTAAACTGTACTCACATGTGAGTCTGAGCTGAAGGAAATAAGGCTTTCAGGAATTTCTTCATAGAATTCTTCCCCGAAAAGTTAAAGTTTCGAAACAGACTCCCCTAACAAATTTAATTGGGTTAGCAATCAAAACACACCTAACTTATCATTCTGTGTGTCCTTCGAAAAATTTATAGACTAATACGTTCCCCTATGGACAAATGCCACATGTACATTTCTTAATGTTCTCTCATACAATGATAGTGTTTTTAAATGTATATTGCAACGTCGGCAGAGAAAAACCCTTTTGGAAGCTGCAAGTAGTGACTGCTTTGACGAGGTTGTTGCTCTACAGAGGTTAATTTATAGTAAACAAGAGATGTTTGTAAAACATGTATGCCATTGGCAGCCAAATAGTCAAAAATTGTAAAGATGACAATGACCTTAACCTTTTCACCTACTGACCTCAAAATGAATACAGGCCATCAACTGCTGCAAACCAACCTCCATGTAAAGTTTGACAATCTGAGGGAAAAGCATTATTGAGTTAATGAACAAACACCATTTTGTCTTAAAAAATTGTAAAGGGAAATTTTGAAGAAGTTGTTACTCTACCTAGGGCTGCTCTGGAGAGGTTATACTGTACTAAGTGTAAATATTTACTAAATAACCACTGTATTACCTTACCTGGTATAATTCATAAGGTGTGGTTTTTGTAGGATCTAACCATATAGCATTACCCTCAGATTTCCCGACTTTCTGTCCTTGTGATGATGTTATAAGAGGCAATGTGAGTCCTACAATAATAACAATATATTCAAACATGTCAATGCTCTGGTTTTCTCACTTATTTAATATTTCGACCAAAGGCCTTCTTCTGAAATTCTTGTTAAAGGGACTCAACTCCAGTTGGTAAATTGCGAAATTTTTCCAAAAGTTCTCTTAAAATCTCTTTTTTTCCCACTTGAAGTGATAAAAATTGATAAAATTATTCTGACGTAGGATTCAAACCAACCACCCCAGTATTACATTACTACTCAGTGAGCTGGGTGATAAGTCACTGCATACAATTAAGGTAAGTATAAAGTGTACCGTATGTTTTCTCTCTGGCTGCCTTATCAATGAACTCCATTCCTGCAGTAATATTACCATATTGATCATGTCCTCCAAGCTGTAAATATATATCATTATATTGTATTTATACCCTGACATCTACTGATATCTGGCCTCGATCTCCCGATGCATATCAAGTATAAATCTCATCTCAAATTGCGATTTTGCTAAAAGCGCAGTCGCAATTTGCAATAAATCTGAAATTTCAGTTCTTGAAATTTTACTGTAATAAACTCAGTGCACCATTTCAGTTCAGTGATGCTAATTTTAAGTCCAGCCTCTCATATAAATTAACATTAAGACACATGAATATTTGAGATGAGATCTTACTCAGATTGAGATGCTTCGGGAGATCGGGGCTAGGATACAGGAGGCAAATAGAGACGGTCCTGTCTGTTCATCCATCATATTGATTTTTTTTTTCAAAACCAGTTTTCAACATTCCAATTTTTTCTCAAGTCTATCAAAGCATTGCTTTCAAACTTGACATATTTGTTAACTAGCATAAAATATGTACATGTACATTGTCAATGTCATTTAACACCACGAGACTACCCCTAACAGACCTATGGCCACTGATTGACTTAGCTAATTATCACGGACAATGCTTCAACTTGGGCATAAGCATTTAGTGAATACACAGTCTTATTATTGTTTCAAGTTCTACTGGTTGACAGTATTTCAGTGATACAGAGAATACCACATCACACTATCAAGACACAGGACAAACGAGCAGTTACCTGAAAGTATCAAGTCTACTATTATAAAATCATTAATATTCGTGGGAGATTTAATTTTGTAGATTTTGTGGATGACCTCAACCACGAATTTAAACCCCCCGTAAAATATTAATGATTCTGTAGAATCTGACTCAGTGGATGCTGTATCCTCGGAATTGTGTTCCCAGGAATTTTTCCACAAAAAAAACATGCTTTTTTATTATTTTACAGTACATGTAGCATGTGGAATGTCAAGCAAGGTAGAAAGACGAGTACCATATGAAAAACTTTGGTTTGTTGCAGCCTTTGATGGAACCAGAGACCTCTTGTACTTGAAGTGGAGACCCTACCACTATACTAAGCTATCAGGGTGGACTCATATATCATACAAGTATTCACCAAGAACACCAACATTTATACTACCATGTCCATGAAGGTTATTGGATTTACTATTTGTTGACCAATACAAGTCTTACTTTATTTGTATCAAAATAGGGCACTAAAAAAACATGTTAGTAAAAGAGTACGATATTAGGCAGTACATGTTTGGAAAAAATGTATAATTTTTAGACAATTGATCAGACAACAGTTTAGAGAATACACCATCCTTTTTTATTGCAGGTTTATTCTAAAAGTTTTCAAAAGGTACGTAAATATGTGTAAAATTGTCAATGTTTTACACCTAGAATTAAATTATTTCAAGGTTCAACCCTATTTCTGATTTACTTAATATCCATATTTGGCATCTGATCAATTTGCTGGCTTAGAATGAGAAGGTCGTTAGTACAAAATCAATATTTTGAGAAAACAAGAAAAACTGTCTGAAATAAGGAAAAACAAGCTTTTATAACTTCATTTCGGTCAACATGACAAGCTCCGATTATCATGTTAATAGGCTCATAAGAAGCGCCGTTTATAATGATGCAGATGTCAAATATGTATCAGTCTTATAAGGTCCTAAGTAGTAGTTATGACCTTCTCATTCTAAGCCAGCTAATAGCGGAACTATCATTAACTTACTTGTATAAAACAGTTATGGTTTTTCATTAAATAAAGCCAGTCATAAGCCTGAAATGTTTGATAGGTAAATTCTGTGAATGACATCCCAGTTCTTGTAGATAGTCGAGATTTTACACTGTAAAATACAATCATGTTAAATATGACACTACTGTAAAATCATTTAAATTCGATGATACAAAATTTTGTGGTTTTGGTAAAAAAGACCATTTCGATTGGATATACATTCGTAGATTTTGCAGAAAATTTCAGGTAATTAATACAAGGGTCAAAATTATAGTTTCATGGGATAAGATTTCGTGGTTGATGGTGAACCATGAAATCCACGAAATTTAATACCCCACGAAAATTAATGATTTTACAGTATGTTAGATATAGATAGAAAATGCACTCAATGTGAACAAATTGTTGAAAAAGAACTGGAATATATCCTTCAAATCAGTAACAAGTTCCACTTAAATTAAATGGATTCAATTTAGAATGATTACAAATTGAGTTCTACAACATAAAATATCGTTCTCGACACCTCATTTATGTAGATATGAGACACAATGACTATTTTGAAAATTCTCCCTGACGAAATGAAATAAATTAAGATTTACGACACTGAAACAAACAATTCTCAGATAGAAAACCATCGAATGATCAAAATAAATACAACATAAATAATGGCATTTCAGAATTTTCTGTCAAACAAACTATAACTATACCTGTGTTTATTCAGCATACTGTTCATTCTAAAATGACGACCAGTTTTAGTGAGAAAATCTATGACATTCAATTTACTGTACCAACTCATGTTGTTAAAAATCCTGAAATTAAAATAAATTGTAAATAATATCAGAACAACATAAATCCAAATACACTTCAATCTTAAAACAACAGAGAACTTTCAATAGCCTCAAAAAGGAGGTACACACTTGTAATTCAATTACTTTGCATCTGAACTTGTGCCTATATTTTATTACACAACAAAGCATAGCTACATACTCATTATTTCTTAAATCCACCTTGTCATGAAAATCGATTATTTAGAGTATACAGTAAAACTCGCTTATAACGAAATGCCAGGGGGTATAAAAATTATTTCGCTGTAACCCAGTTTTCATTGTAACCGAGCACATGCTTATAGTGAAATTTCACTGTAAGTTGCTCACATATAACGAACTTCGTTATAACCTGTATCGGAGGTATAATTCTTCTAGATCTATGTAAATATATGTCATGCAATAAATGAATAGAAAATCATATGTATTTTATTCGTGTATTACATTTGATATTGTGAGAAATGCATTTAATTTGAATAAATAAATAAACAACTGTGAGTCAAGTAGTCAGTTTTATTATGTTTTGTATTTAAATGTATTTCTAATCTCTTGTTTAACTACGCACAAAGAAATCCTTTATTGTCTTCTGTTTAATATCGCTAGTATGAAGCACAATGTTTTCTAGAGACTGCAACTGATTGAATGCGGATTCATCTATATCAGACTGCGATATCGATGACATATTCGCTATGGTGATGAAGTTGATGAATAAAAGACTGAATAATCATGTCTTTCATTTTCAATATTCCAGTGATCGTGCTCGGTGCTACTTCAAATTTCTTTGCAACACTAGTTTTAGATTCAGTTTCACACGCCTTAATAATCTCGTATTTGGTATTTAATGCCAGTTGCTTTCGTTTTCGAGATGGCGACCCTTCCATATTTTAACATAAATATTTCCTGACTGACTAACGCAAACAAAATGAGACTTTAAAAATGTATGCAATTTTATTTTGTAAATCCTTTTCACTCAATAAACATGAAATAATTGACCCCGAAAACATTGAGAACTTACTCAAACAAAATAATTTAAATTGATACACTCCGGTAATCGGTATTTATCACCCGTGAAAACGCTATTGAAAGCTACGGGTCAAAATAATATCCAATACGTAATTATCACGGTCAATAAAAGTTTTTGCTTTGATGTTTGAAAAAATTTAGTTTCATTGTAACCGAGCATATTTCCTCTAAAACATGATTCTGGGGCCAAAAAAATCATTTCACTGTAACCGAGTTTTCACTGTAACCGAGTTCACTGTAACCGTACATTTTTATATAGAATAAAGAAGGCCTCAGCCGGGCCAAAAAAATCGTTTCACTGTAACCGAGTTTTCACTGTAATCGAGTTCGCTGTAAGTGAGTTTTACTGTATATGTATAATCTGATTCATAATTACTTGACATCTTTTAAGTCTTTTGGATCGTGCCACAAATATAAGGTATGATTTGTGAATATTCTTTCCAGGTTTTCAGCAATACCAACAATGTTTCTTTCTACGGTCTCGGCTGTAATGACATCTCTATCTTTGGTTTTACCACTAGGATCGCCGATGTGACCAGTCGCTCCACCAACCTGTTCAAGTCAAAGAGAACAAGAGATGTTTGTAAAAGATGTATGCCCCTGTGGCAATGACTCACATGGAAGCCCAATAGTCCGAAATGGAAAATGTTCAATGACCTTGACCTTTGATCTAGTGACGTCATATCCATAAAATATATTATTTGTACTGGGTCATAATTCAACATGGTTTGTTTCCCTTTCCTTTTCCCCCAATGCCTGGCTAATTATTATTAAGCGTGGATATTCTTCCAGTTTCATAACCTGATAACATTTTATGCAGTCTGCCAAACAAACGTTTCAAAACACTCTTCATATCATAATCAATTCAATACATTTTTTGTATATCCACGTACACTAGATACACATAACTTGGTGATAGATCTCACATATTTGTTACAACAACATCTTGTTTGGGAACAAAAAATAATCTTGTATCCAGACCTGACTGTAGTTTTTTTTAGAGATTTTAAATGTCACAACATTTATAGAGGGGTGACAATTGGCTCAAAAGTGGTTTATTTAAGGAGTAGGTGACAACTCCGGTAGAACAAGCAATGTTATATACCAAAATGTTGGTCTATGTCTGTAGTATATGGAACTGCCGGCATAAATTGTCAATGCATGATGTGGACCTGGAAATCCAAGATGGCGTCAAAGATATAAGATATAAGCTGCCATAAGTTTTAAGAAATTCAAATATTACCACAGCAATAGGTTGGTGTCCGGCTCTTTGACAATGTATTAAACCAATAATGGCGAGTAGATTGCCAACATGAAGACTATCAGCTGTCGGATCAAATCCACAATATATACTCTGTGGAGAAGATAACTTCAATGCCAAATCTGGAGCTCTGAAATGTTTGATAGAACTGATAATTTTTTGTTTTGGGCAACAAGGTTCTATCTCTCGTAAAATTAGGGATGGCAACGAGTACCCGAGTACTCGAGTACCCTCGTTCAAACGTCCGAATATCAAATAGTAAAATCAGTATTCGAGTTCTCGAAACAAATGTTAATCCTGTGTAATACAGAAAGTATCCAAGTGCTATCTGGTAAACTAAAATTACAATTAACAACGTGTCATCAATCCTTATTCGCCGCCACGAGGTCGGTTAAGGATGGTTAATCAAAACACAGACCTGTCAATCATCGTCTGTTAGTTTGTTTATGACACGTAGCTATCGGTTCTTTGATTAAAAGTTCTATCGATTTTACACTGTATTATTTTGTTTTATTGTATGTTTTTGTTATCGTTTCGAAGTTCTTCTACCGATCTAGATTTGATCAACAACTGAACAGAACGGACAAGCAAACCCGCTGTTTTATTTGAAGTTGAACACGCACCTTTGCAATACAACATTTTCCCAAATATCATGGACATTTATTGTTTTCCGAGTACTTGTACTCGTTGCCATCCATACTTAAAATATAGAATTTTATTTCACTGTGTGATCACAGAAATCAATATTTTCCGAAAGGCATAGAAGTGAAAATATAATTTTCGGTGATCACAAGTGAAATAAAATAAGATCTTTCACAAAAATCAACAAATTTTCTGTTTATTATTTGCTATTAGGTGTTACTGTCTGTATTAGCAATTATGCTTATAACATAGTTTTTCAATAGCTTCTTTCATACAAAACCTTCATGCGTAGAAAATGATTGAAAACAGAATAGTGGAGTGGTGACCAGAGGTGGTTGAATAGTCCACATGCTACATTCCACCAATAGACCTACTCCGGATCTCCACTAAGCTGTAGGTACAAATAGATTTATACTGTTATAATGCTTGTGTCACTTAAATTTTCATTACTGGACAATAAAGTTGGGGTCAGTTGTGTTTGCATATGAATACAAAACCAATCTAACTAGGCCAGATTTGTTTGTACCTACATGTAAATTAAGGGGAAATCCCCCTGCACAGAGTTCCGGATATCAACTATTGATGTTTAAAGTGATACCTGTAAGGGCAGTTCTATTATTGTGCAACGCAGATGGATGTTGGCAGCCACACCCACAGGAGAGAAATAGTCTCCCGAGGGAGACTTCAATGTAGGTTACATTAGGTAGCCGACCAGTGGAAGTTAAAATGTCAAGGGGTGCTTGAGCGGCTGAACAGCTGAAAACAACCCTTGAAAATTGGTACCTTTGATAATAATATCCAATAAGAAAGAAATGGAGTTTTACTTGTCTTCAGGAATCATGGACTGAAATATTCCTCGGTCATGTAGTTTGAGAATATCTTTAATAACGGCTGTTCCATAACATCTGCTCACATGTTTCCAACAGTGTGCCCTCCGAACACTTGAAACAATGATTCTTTTAGACAACATAGTTGATACTGAAAGAAAACAAAACTATTATTAGATAGAGGGTAAATATTGGAAAAGTTGCAAAGCAGGTCACATGCGTATTCATTATTACTTTTTGTGAGACCGTTGCATTGTGTAATAAACTCTTCAATTTTATCCCTGCCTCATTGGCCAATAACCTAGGGCATCGAGGAAAGAGATAGAAAGTTTTTTTGTGTGATGCAAGGAATCCATGCATGCTGCAATAATTTGGAAAGAACAATGGCAGTGCCCCCTTTAAATAGACTCCTTATTTCTTTAATGTGCCTCGTCGATAGTATTGATACACCCGAGACTACCTTTGGGTTTGCAGCCAGTTCATCTTTAGTTGGGTGGGAATGCTGTTAAGCATTTCTGCATTTCCAGTGATTAGGTCTCAGATACCAATCAGGGACCTCCAGGTTGAAGTGTTTGATGATGATCATTCCATTTCAAAAAGTTGACTTCAGTATAAATACAAGAGCCATGATCACATGGCCATCCTCGCCGAATGAACTTGCTTGTGTATGGGAACATTTGTTTTCTAGAGCAGAATCATTACTCTAGATAGCCAGTATCTTAAATGGTTTGCAAGATATGCTCCGGACAAACACATTATTATGAAAATACTAAAATGGAGATAATTAAAAATGTAAGACAGACAAAATTACGGTTTTGATCACTGCACTTCTCCAAGTTGACATATATTATATTTCAATTTCCAAGTCAATATGTTAAATAATTTTAAAGATAATACTCCAGACAAAATTTTATTATAAAAATACTAAAGGTGAGATAATTCAAAAGGTAATACAGACAGAGTTATTGTTTTTGGTCACTGCACTTCCCCAAGTTTTCATCGATTTATAGGTCAAGTTACAAGTCAATATGTTAAATAGTTTTTAAGAAATGCTCCGGACAAAATTTGTGACAGACAGAGACTATTACCATATCCATGCCAAATTTTTTTTCGGTGGGGATAAAAAGACCATTAATTTTAGTCATGGTATCTAAATCCAGGAGATCATTGGCTAAGCAAGGGCACTTGGTGGGCGTCGCTACTGAGCGCCACAAAGTGCTATGCTAGGAAATGGCTTGCTTCAAGAGCGATACGTAGTGGACGAAGCAAAAAACTTGAATGCTACCGGCGAGAGCTTACAGCTAGTAGCAGACCCTAGCGCAGTAAAGCCCTACTGGAGTGGTCCATCGCCTAAGAAAGCGTTGAACTAGCAAAATGCTGAGAAAAAGTATGGTATGGCAGGGCATTCATGTGACTCTAGAAACTGCATTTTGACTCCTGAATTTGACAAAAGTGCCTATTTTGACTCCTGAAAATTTAAGCACAAGTGTCAAATTTACTATACTTATAATACAAATTTTCTTGCAAAAGTTTGTCATTTTGACTCTTCACTTATGGAGCCTAGTGAAAGCCCTGGTATGGGTGAGCACTCTGGCTGGTAGTATTTCTATCTATCGATCTCTAGCTCCCAATGATGTCAAACCTGTCACAGGGACGTAGACATTTTGCGTGTCAGACTGCTAAGAGTGAATAAAATGTCTTTGCATCGACGTAATATAGACAAGGGGCTGTTTTCTAGGAGATTTTTTATAATTTCTGACTTTTGTCTAGTAGTCCCTTAGAAGAGATTGTTTGACTAGGACGTAATAAAGCGCTATCAAAAAGCACTCAATAGCGCCTTGGCTAGGCAATGGGTAGTCCAAGCTATTTGACAATGATGGTTCCATTTCATTGACATCAGTATAAATAATAGATCATTTATTCATGGCATCCAGAACTATTCAAAAGGCTCCAGATTACTAGTCAAGGGAGCTACATCCAACCACCTTTCAACTGATGCAATAAAATTCATTGTTTCTCGTAAATTTGGCATGAAGTGTAAAATCAGTAATTTTTCACAATACAATCATTTAATCAACACATTTATTTTGTAGCTTTGGACTGTAAGTTAAGGACTTTGCTCTGGACCTATCAAAATTGGTCGCGAAAACTGATGACAATTTGGAATTTTTAGGTAATTCTAGTTCAATTATAACAATTATTTGCACATATATTACTGTTAAGACATTTGGAATAAGCAACAACCCACCAATTGCCTGTATTCCACCACGACTTGTCACAAATCCTTAAAAACTGAAACGATTGACATGCACCACCAATGTCACGGAATTCCGGATTTCGGGTTTTTACCCTGCACCAAAACACTGGAAATGGAGAAAGATGCTGATATTTTAGGAAAATACAGGGCAGTGTCGAATAAATTGAAAAAGTAACACTATATTTCTGTACTTCTAGTGTATATTTGTTGGATTGTCTTTGTAAGCGTTTTGAATTTATGTTCGAGTATGAAATTTCTCAATCGTTTGATACTTGAGTAGTATTCGGACAGGTACAGTACACCAATTATAAAACCCAAAGACCTAAATTACAATTTAGGTCTTTGTAAAACATAAGGGTCTGAAGCTTTTAAAATTTCATTATTTGCATTGACAGCCAACCATTTAGGTCGACATTCCTTTATAGTAAACTAATTGGATAAAAGCAATAGTTACTGTTAATTAACGAAATATTACAGCATTGGAACCTGAAAGTCCTTATTGGGTAATCGAACTGCTACTAAATTGCAGCACTGTCCTACATGTACATTGATTGTGCATTCAATTTATGTAGAATGATGTGATACACCATTATATAAATCATAGCGATACTAATAAGTGTAAAATATGGCGACATTCTCCTGGTAATTTGACATGAATGTTAATACAACTTCATTATGCACCAGTCAGTTGCATGCACACCCCCACCCCTGGAGATCCTCGGGATAGCTGGGGGAAACGACCATGTTTTTGCCTTTCAGCTCCCTGGCATCTTCTTGACCATTTACTGGAAGATTAAGACGACTGATGACTGCTCCATGTTATGTGCTGGATTATCCTTTGCAGTGCAACAGTCTGCTATCCATGTCTGCTAGCTAGTAGTCTATGATGTTTTGTTAAATAGGTACCGGTGTATGTATTGCCATTGAGGCTGTCAATATACCCCTAATGTCCATCATTATTAATGACCATCTTTGACTCTCAAATTTCCAAATAATTAACGTCAGAGTAATTTCTGTACAAAATGTATTTGCAATTTTCTCAACAACATATTTCCGTATTTCAGGAGATTTTTGAAAAGACCAAATGTGGCTGAAGGCTGTGAACAATATGGTAACTTATTTAATAATATATGTTTCATTTGACTGCTTAAGATAAGTGGAACTTGACAAGTGGACAGTATCTTGATAACCTTAAAACTGTTATTTTAATCATTAATTTTCGTGGAGGATTAAATTTTGTGGATTTCGTTCAACCATGAAATCAAATCCCATTGAACAATAATTTGACTCGCGTATTTATTATCTGAAATGCAAAATGCAGGAATGGACATCTCCTCGAAATCATGGTCTTTTTTATCAAAACCATGCAAATTTGTTCCATCGAAATTAAATGATTTTACAGTAGTTAATTTTGCATAAATATTAGAGTATACAGTTTGTATTGCATTTTTCAGGAACACTAGCAAAGACATTAAAGCAACAAGAATGTCCACAATATGCTGCATTTTGTCACCTGGCACAAGCAAGGTAAGATATATTGCAACAAAACGGTTTTAAATATTTTGATATTTTCAACAAAGAATATTAGTCCAGGTGAGAGTAACCTAAACCTTGCTATATAGTATTAAGTTTTTTTTATTGCTGTTCCGAGTTGTCAAGGCATTGAAGGTCTCAAAACCGTTTGATGCCACTCTTGCATCATTGGGGAACTTTTTTTATTGGGGGCTAAAGATGGTCTCCAAAATGGCGATTTTTACAATTAAATACAGCCTATATTTTCATATAACATTTGTACTACCGTCAAAATATCAGTCCATGCATGTTTATTTCGAAATGGAATAAACGTGATTGATAAAGGAACTGTATTCATTAAATAAAATTCAATAAAAATATAAAAAATCAACATTTTATGTGTAATTTACGTGACAATATGTGATCAAAATAATAAAATACAGCAGCACTCAGTATTAATAACTGTTTTATGTCATATCAAACATGAACTTTACAATCAAGTAGATTTTGAGGCATTTAATGTGATATTCAATATTAAAACACAAGACATCGGTGCACGTAGAGCAATATGTGTAATATACGTTACCATTAAATCGTTTACATACAAAGTATGAAATATTATGTCTCCTTATCGTTCCGGATTATCAAGCTGATATGATCGATGTCTCATCTTGGTAGGCATCTTTTTAAATTGGACATGTAATTTAACTTCTTACTCAAACTGTGATTTACGTTACCATATGTTACCAAATAAAAAAACATATTATAATGTAATATATGTAACCATCAAAGTTTTTTTTAGTAATTTAGTCTGGAATACTATATACTAACTCTTTCTGAATTCTGATATTATCGATGTTTTATTTTGTTAAATCTTTTTTAAACTACCAGAAAGCATTGTTGTAAAATGATTTCTTTTTGAAATGGTGATTTACGTGACATAATACAAAACTCCACTATTCATTGTATGATCAAGACGTATCAATCAAGACTGTCAAAATTATAAAAGTTACAACGACATCATGTTAATGACAAACTAGATGTATGCCTAAACAATCAACACATGTTTCTATTCCACATACATGTTTAGTTTAAACTTATTTATTTCCCCACATATATACCAGTATATGCATATACTGTCTGGGACTTCTTAAAATTATAATTATAATACTTTCAAGCAATAATCACTAAAACACACGATTCTAACTTATTTGATGTCGATTGTGAAGCACGTTTTCTAACTTATATCAACTACTCTTGACACATCAGTCCTGATGTTGTCTATCGCCACGAGGGTATGAGATAATAGTAGCCAGATTTCCTTTAATGCTCAGCGCCAAACAAGAGTATTTTTTACTAGAACCATTTTTATTTCGTCTTTGGCATGATGCGGCAGACCCCCTGCACTGTAAGCAAACGCTCTCACACACTCTCTTCAGGTCGTTCTGATGATGCCATAGTAACAAAATGACTTTGCTGCGTCTACCTTTTTGCATCTCTGCATCCGTCGGGACTTGGTTCTAATGTGCTTTTCCACATATCTGTTTGTAGGTGTGTCCGCTTAACATTCTGTGTAAATGCCTCATATGTAGGTGTAAGTTTGCAATTCTTGGACTAGGAGCTGACGACTTTCCTACCTTTGTCCCCCAAACAGGCTGGTGGACGGTTGAACCCCTAGCTTGCCGTTGTATCGAAATAGAAAGTATGGTTGCCAGGCATGGTTAACAGTGCAGAACTTGAACGCAGTGCCAAAGTAGTTGCTATACCTATTTTTTAAATGGGAAGTTGTGGTGTCCCAACCTAATTAAGCATGCGCAGCTGTCATGCCGTTTCTATAATTATAATGTCAACTGAAGCACGGTCTTTGACTGGGGAGCGACACCTGGTAATAAGGCGAAATAAACACATAGGCCAATTAATCAGTTCATGACCATGCAACTACCAAATAAAAAAGCAACCAAAAGAGTTGGAAGTACACTGTCAAAAAAGCAATACATCATGATTTAGTTGAAATGGACAAAACCATATACCCATTGAATTGAACAAGAACATTCAGATAATATGCAAATATCTCAAAACATCTCACAACGAGGCAGACATACAGATTACATTGCCTCTAAATTATTCTACCTCTATATACTGCATCACCTCCTTGTTGTTATTATGTACAAGAATGTTACAATTGAATCCCTAGTCAAAGATCTTGCTTCAGTTGACATCAGAGAAACAGCATTACAGAATGCAGTCATAAGTCAAGATCTTCTAACTGTGGTGAGCAGCACCTAGCTCACCACAGCTTCCAATTCAGGGATAGGTAAAGCTACAGTTATTGGTCTCAATGTATTACGGTCAGGTTCTGCTTTGTTTACCATGCTATGCTATCCGAAAGTCAATTTTGATACAGTTATCAAAGATAGCACAAACATGCTTGTGATAAGGGATCATATGGGGAGAACCATGGTCTTTGGGGATCAAAGGTAGGAGGGATCTTCTATCGCGCCCTGTGAGGCATTTTGACAGACTGTAAAGCGGACACACCTGCAGTCAGGTATATGGAAGGTGTATTAGAACCAAAACCTTCAGAAATAGACCCATACGTGATGGTTTGTGTCAAATCTAATGTAAATATGTATATCTGTAATAAAAACATGTGTTATTTGTTTACAAATATTACTTACAGTATTAGAACCAAAACCTTCAGAAATAGACCCATACATGATGGTTTGTGTCAAATCTAATGTAAATATGTATATCTGTAATAAAAACATGTGTTATTTGTTTACAAATATTACTTACAGTAATTATAAGTCGTTGTAAATTTTAAAATGTTGACAATCTTGATTATACAGCGAACAGTGGAGTTTTGCATTATGTTACGTAAATCACTATTTCAATAGGTCAGAAATCATTTTACAATAACTCTTTGTAATTGTTTAAATCAGATTGATCAAAATAAAACATCGATAATTTTACTTAGAATTCAGAATGAGTAAGTGTATAGTATTCCAGACTAATTTTACTAAATTACTTTGATGGTAACATATATTACATTAATTATGTTTGGTAACATATGGTAACGTAAATCATAGTTTGAGTAAAAAGTTAAATTATATATCAAATTTGAAAAGATGTCTGCCAAGACAAAACAATGATTGCATCAGGTTGATAATCAAGAACGATTAGGAGACATAGTATTTCATACTTTGTATGTAAACAATTTAATGGTAACGTATATTACAAACATTGTTCTAGAAACAATGATGTCCCATACAGTGTTTTGATATAGAATATCACCTTAAATCTACTTGACTGTAAAGTTCATGCTTGATATGACATAAGACAGTAATTGATACTGAGTGTTGTTGTATTTTATTATTTTGGTCACATATTGTCATGTAAATTACACATAAAATGTTGATTTTTTATATTTCATTGAATTGAATTTAATGAATACAGATCCTTTATTAATCACGTTTTTTCTATTTCGATATAAACATGCATGTACTGATATTTGACGGTTATACAAATGTTATATGAAATTATAGCCTGTATTTAACTGTAAAAATCGCCATTTTGGAGGCCATTTTTAACTCCCAATAAAAAAAGTTCCCCAATGATGCCAGAGTGGCATCAAACGGTTTTGAGACCTTCAATACCTTGACAACTCAGAACAACAATAAAAAAAACTTAATACTATATAGCAAGGTTAGGAGAGAAATCCCAAATCCTCATCCGGACTATATCTATACCCTGGTAGGTTTGTCATATCATTTTGTTTTTGATTGAGCTTCTAATTATGCTTGATGATTGATGAATGGTTTTTGTTCTTGAAATAACTCAATACCGCTTTACCCTAGGATCTTCCAACTTCACTATGAGGTTGACCAGCGACAATAGATTTTGAGATCAGTAGGTAAAAGGTCATGGTCACTGTGACCTTTACCATTTCAGACTACTTGGCTGCCATTGGAGCATACATGTTTAACAAAACAAAAATCTCTTGTTCATAATTATACTACAACATTCTGGTTCATTTGAGCGTTAAACTAGTCTGTGTTGATATTTTAGATGTGAGCATACCTTGATCAACCCGGCTGGTGAAACACAAGCTCTGGTATATGCAGCTCGAGAATTCATCAAGGCTGAGATTGATAGTGTGGGTATCAACTGTCTTAGTTATCAGGAGCATTTAACTGCTGCTATCAACTGCTATAGTCATGCAATAAGGGTAGGTAATAGTGTAAAGTTAATATGTGTAACAATCTTTGAGAAACTTTGATTACCTCTTGTCTGTGGCTGACATACAGAAGAACATTTCATATTGAGTGTTGTAAATTTAGTGTTATTGACAGGTCATTGAGGGTAATAATAGAAATGTTAGATATGGTTGATCAATCGTAATTTTGTATTAACTATTTCTTGGGTTTTTTTTCAAAATGCAATGGCTCTCTGGTTGTTTATGTATGGTCATCATGAATCTCTATTTCAGGTTCATATAGAAAACAAGAATACAGCATTAGCTGCAGGCCTCTCGCTGGAGTTAGGAAATGCTCTACAGGTTAGTTATAGAATACCAAATTGTTGTGGAAGAAAAATATAGTTTTTAGACCCCTACCGGTTTTCAACCGGATGGGACTATTGGTTTCCCTCCATTCATCAGGCTGTCCGTCAAGAAAACATTTTTGAGCTAGGTTCATGAAACTTGGTATGCGCAGTTGGACCATTAAGGATATTATGCTCATCATGTTTTTATTTGGACAAAGGTTGTGGTTGCCATGGCAACAGAAACATTGACAACCTGAACACCAGGTAGGGGACTTCTGTATTGCTTGCAATTCCTAATTACCTGCTGATTGTGTTCCAAAATTAGACTTTTGTAGATGTTTAATTCTTCTTTAAGGATTCTGGTACTTTTTATATGTTTTTTTTTTAACTTTGATACCAGATCATTTAAATACTGGTGTGTTTCACTGACCAAAACACCTCTTTTATTGATGTCCAGGACTGTCGTTTTCAGCTAAACATTGGAAATCACAGACGGATCAGAAGGCTTATAAATCTTTATGTTGTGTAGTTGTGTCCGTTTTTACGAAAAAGTGTTGATAAGTGATTAGTTTTAATACAATACTTCACCCAGGCCTGCAGCAACGTTGAGTGAACTTGAATCACATCAAAGTGCTTAGCGTGCTAGCCTCAATCAAAACTTGAGAAATAACAAGGAAAAACAAATGACTTGACCAAGGAGAAAACTGTGGACATCACTGAATGAAAATTTTTGTTTATGTATAAGTCAGTATATTGATTTTAGAAATTAAACAAGCCTGGTGAAGCTATGGCACATTATCAGAGAGCAGCAGAACTACAGTCACAGGTAAGTGGGGCATTACCTGTTATATTCTACAGTATATATCTTGTATTCATGAAATATTGCATTATTATTATACCCCATGCACAACATATGTTGGAAGGGGGTATATTGTTTTTAGCTTGTCGGTCCGTCCGTCGGTCTGACCGTCCGTAGATGGATTCTTGTGGACTCAACTCATATGGTTTTTGAACAATTTTCTTGAAGTATCCACACATGGACAATCTCAATATATAGTTGTGCGTAAAAAAGAATTGGTGCTGGGACAATTTTTGCCAGAATTATGGCGGGTAGGGGGGCTATCAGTCTTCTGAAAGGAGATTTCTCTAGTTTTTGCTGAGAATGAGTGGAACAGTGGCCTGAGTGGTTAGGGCTCACGACTACCTGTTCTCTGTTCCTTCCATTGTACCCTGAGGTCACTGGACGATTTATAGGCAAGGATAATACTGAATGAACACATATTATGATTGTCTCATTTGAACATAATAAATAAAATATTCTGAGAATGTCATAAGCACTTGCTAAAATATTGTATTATATACTTCAATCCTATGAAAATACTTCATTAGTTATTATAGCCTAACGTAGGTACATTATTTTTGGGTAGATATTCAGAGCTTTCAAAATATTTAAATTTTATTTGTTCCTTTCAACTTTAAACATGTTCTTATAGTTTTGGGTGTTACTTTTCAAGTTGATAATCATAGTATATTGTACGTTTACATTTCAGAGTCCATTAGAGTGTCTAGTGTCGCTGGGATATGTTGCATCATGTAAAATAGAAACAAGTAAGTCTGGTATATGTCTCTTGTTGAACCTTTAACTCTCTTTACGGGTTCTTGACGGCAAACAAAATGAAACTGTTGATATCAGATCAGTGTTGATTTTGTAACACCAAACAAATGCTCATGGAATACCTTTATAACATACCTATTGATTTGAGCAGCACAGTGGCCTATAGGGAGGCACTATAATCATTGAATTATGATCTCAACATGGTTGGTGCCTCTGTGGGTATACGACGAAGGTCTCTGATTTGAATTCCCATGTCAGGATATAAATGTGATTTGGTAGTTTCA
Source organism: Spisula subtruncata (assembly GCA_963678985.1). Lineage (NCBI taxonomy): Eukaryota > Metazoa > Mollusca > Bivalvia > Venerida > Mactridae > Spisula > Spisula subtruncata. The sequence continues at coordinate 7,663,699 of OY787660.1, forward strand.
ATATTATTGTAATACTGTTGAACAGAGAGAACTGAGAAAAGAATGAATTAATATATCAAACAACAACAAGTGTTGGAACATTTTACGTTGCAATATACAAAACAGCCTCTTTAGAACGGCCATCTGTAGAACAACATCGCTATACCAACAAATTAAAAATTTCCCTTAACATCTATAAATTATATCATGGAGATATTGAACTGATCCTGACCTATATGCATGTATTACAAGGTTGGTGTGTCGAATGTATCTATTTCTGCAAGCAAATTGTGCCATATTGGTAATTTAGATATCATGATATGTGATTGTATTGCATCTCGACTATCTTCGTGATAGTCCAGTCCCTGCTTATGAATTCCTGGGTTATAAATATAGACAATCATATCGGCTGTTAAATTATGCTAATTAAAGGTCAGGATCGTGTCAAATTCTCTGGACTTTATTTTGATTGTACCATACTTTACAGAGGACTATGATGGAGCATTAGGAGTGTTTACAGAAATGGCATATCTTGCCCAGGAGAGTGGAGGTATATATATACATCATTGTGTAGTTTCATTGTCAAATTGTTTACTTTATTCTGGTACTGTATTACATAATGGCTGCCTAGTGGTATATGTAAATGACAGCATCTGTCTTAATGGTCAGGAGCCCGTTGCATAAGCAAGGCGCTATCGAGTGCTCGATATCGCTACGCTAAAATATGACTTGCTGAATAAAAGTGCTACATAGCGTTCAAAGCGAGAAATTTATATGCTACCGATCGGCGAACTCTCCCAGCTAGCAGACCATTGCGCAGCAAAGTGGAACCGAAGCGGTCGGTAGTCCTCAACTAGCAAAGCGCTAAGAATCCGGTATGCTATCAGTGAAAACTGATTGTTGATGAAATATTACCAATATAAACACAGCTTGTTTTAAAATGTGTATGTTTACACTTTGAATTAGGTTCCAGTATGACAGGGAAGCCTATAGGTGCATATTGTGATATATTGGCACGCTGTGAGATAACTAGAGTCCTGCTCCTCATGTTGTTACAGGTAGGTACATACTTACTACTGTAAAATCATTTAATTTCAATGGGACGTCATTTTGTGGTTTTGGTAAAAAAGACCATTTCGATGGGACGTTAATTTGTGGATTTTGAATTTCAGTTAACAAATACAAGGGTTAAAATTATTGTTCAATGGAATTTGATTTTGTGGTTGAAGGTGAACCACAAAATCCATGAAATTTTATCCCTCTGAAAAATTAATGATTTTACAGTATTTTATATCTTGTATTTTATGTTTTACTCATTAATACCTCATACAGTTATCATGATCATATGCCTGATTGATTTATGTACTGAGTGGCACGGTGGTCGAGTCAGTATTCGGTAACACTCATGAACACTGAGTTTCCTGGTTCGATCCTCAGCCGATGCACTCGGTCATGTGTGAAACGTTTTTCAGTGTTTCCCTTCACAACTAGAGATGAACTGGTTGGCAACCCAGAGGTAGTCTGGCTTGTATCGGTGCTGTACACTGGGCATGTTGAAGAACCAAGGTGTTTCTTCTGAAAGAGCTTGGGCAGCACACCCGTATCCCCTGTATCACACAACTATCTTTTCTACTTGCTACCACTCCCTTCAGCAAAACACATGACCCTATTGGACCCCATTAGGGAAATAAGTGCTTGTTCTTTTATGGATCATCCTTGACCTAATGGTTGCAAAAAAATAATAACTGCTACATGTTCTCCACAATGCTTAATGGATAATGATTGATTTATCTGCAGTAATCTTAGATTATTAAGTATTTACAGGAGACCCATACATGTATTTTGATGTGTGTGAATATGTCTGAACCATGAAGTAAAGGCTTAATGCTGATCAGCATGATGACTGCTTCCTGGCTTACTGAATGTTGCTCTCCTCGAAAGTAGAGATTGATTGTTAAGGTGTGATGTAATCTAACACAATTGAGCTCACCATATTAGGATCAGGAATCAGGCTCATGGCCACTTCATCCCTGTGTCTTGGTCTTAAGCAGGAGTTGACACTACCTATTTTTTGAAACTGGTCCGACAGTAAAAAAGTGTCGCATTTGTAAAGAAAACAGCTGCTGGTCTTTCTTGATTTTAACTGGTCCTGGGCAAGGGACCATTGTTAGTGTCAAGCCCTGTTAAGTGTTCATTAAATCTTGTGTCAAGTCTCTATTATCATTGTTGTTTGAATAATAGGGCTATGCAATATATATATGCTTATGATCAAACATAGAGACAACATTTTGTGATAAATATCTTGTTCCCATCTTTAAACTAAGGTCACATTATGTAATATGTTAAAACCCTATTTTGCTGGTATGGTAAATTTTCAGGGATGTTATTGACAATACATGTTCATGTATAGTATAATTTATCAAAGTATTACCCTGTAGTTATTGAAACGTTTATAGGTTATAATAAGCTGTTGTCATGTACTAAAATAAATGAGTATATGTTAACATTACAGCCCACCCCACAGAGAATACGACCAGAACATGCACAGACATTGGAGAAATATGCCTGGGAATCAACAGAGGATAATACTATAGGTAATATACAAGTCTTCTACATAGGACCATGGCTGAGTGGTTAGGGCATCTGTCTTGGAAGCGGGAGGTTCGAATCTCTGCGGAAGCCGGTTTGGAACTGATGAGACCGGTTGGTTAGACACCAGCTAGTTAACTAAATGGCTACCGTAGGTCTATCTCTGTCAGGCGCCCTGCAATATGAGATGAGATTTGGGAGGTGTTGTAATAATGAAAAATTAGTGTATTATAAGTCAGAATTGACCGGGCCTTTAGAAGGGGTGACACTAAAATAATCCAACTTTACCCTTTTTTATGATACAATATTGCTGCTTGTATGTAAGCCTTAAGCTTATTTTTGTTTTATTGGTAGTTGTAAAGCTAGTTAACTAGTTAACTTATTCCTGCAAGATAAGGTAGAAACTTGTCATAATTTTTTTGAAAAATTTGTAAAAATGAAAAATATATGAGATCTAGTCTGTAAGATTTGATAATCACAAATGTCTATATGTAATTGTCTTATTGTAGCCCAGTTCCTAGATGAGGATGTCTTCTTGATGCTACAATCAGTTGTGGTATGTAAACATAAAATATATATGTTTTTGTCCCACCCCCAACACTTATTTATAAGTTGGAGACATATAGCATTTAAGTTAGTATGTCCTTCCTTCCATGTCACAAATCTTGCGTCTTGAACTCCTCGACATAAACTTTCGGATAAAATTTCTTTAAAGTTACACAGATTAACAACACCAATGTATAGATGACCGTAATGGATTGAATTTTTGCTGCATCAATTTTACCACAGAGTTATGGCCCTTTGATATTTTATTGTATCTCCCTTAATTAATGGCAAATCATATAGCTTTGATGATGTCCACACATAATGCAAATCTTGTGTGTTTAACTCCTCATAAATGGTTTTGTAGAGTTTCTTTAATTCACAGATGAGCAAGCTCAATATTAAGGATGACATTTTAGCTCTTTCTTTTTATGCCTCTGCATGAACTGATGCTGAGGCATAAAGTGATGCACCGGACATCCATTTATTGGCTACAAAATGTAATGTGAATGACTTAGCTACTTGGTATGGACAATGCATCCACTGAAGCGTAGAATTAGATGTTTATGTTTCTATTTATAGATGGCGTGTCAGTCACATGATTTAGAAGCACTACAGGCCATACAGGTAGAACTATGGACCAAGTTATCAGCAGAACAGAATGATTTGTTATATTATGTTATACAAGAGTTATCTCACCCATCTGGTGAGGGACTGTAGGAAAACATGCTAGTGATGAGCTGATAGAATCAGTGGATATCTGGACCGATATTCATAAAGCTCTCAAGTGAAAACTTAAATATTTTGACTTAAGTTAAAATATTGAGCAGCTCATAATTCACAAGAAACGAAGAATAGGCCAGGTTTTCTGTGTTATTACTGTAGCTCCATAAATCCTGCTTCTAAACAATATAAATAATTGTAAAACTGGAATTTCCTTAACTGATACACTTAAATTTTAATATTGAGGAAATTTTAAGTTTTCACTTAAGATGCTTTGTGATTACCGGCCCTGATGTACATCAGCATGTAAACTACTGTAAAATCATTTAAATTTGGTGGGACAAAATTTCGTGGTTTTGGTAAAAAACCTTTTTGATGGGACATTAATTGGTAGATTTTATGTTTCAGGCAATAACTACAAGGTTCAAAATTATTGTTCAATGGGATTTCAATTCGTTGCTGAGGTCAACCACAAAAATCCTCGAAAATTTAATCCCCAACAAAAATTAATGATTTTTCAATATTTGGGTTTAGAATTATTATATAGTGGAACATGGACGCCTCAAATTATTTAGATGTACATATAACAATGTTCAAGGGGATGCTGTCTTTCTCACAATCTCACCTTGGACTTAATACAATCTAGTCGATGAATTCCAATCCTCAGACCTGTATACAGAAGAAGAAGAAACAGGAGACAAGTTAAAGCCGTCTCTCTGTTTGAGGTATCTACTATATACTAGTCAATCTGTAAACTACCACAGTCAAAGAACTTGTTCAAGGTGTCTAGGGAGTTTGAGATATAACCGTAACATAAAGGTATCAAAGTTCTGCTATATTCTGTGAAACAACTCACTACTCTTGTCTAATTCTGCCATTATGGCAGCATGTTCAGGCAAGCGAAACTGGGTCATCAAGACTCTGTTGTTATATAACAAAAGACATTTATTACTATTGAATGTGCAATAATTGTTAATTACAATGTTAGTTTGTTCATATTGTGTATTTACGTTGGTATGAGAACATGTGCTGTTTGGACGGTATGATGTTCGGTATGTGGACCCTTTCCTCCATAGATACACCAACTCATGCCAATAATGCATGTCCATGATCAATTATTTATTATTTCTACAAATGAGTTAAGGTACGTAGGGAAGACTATGCTGTATCCATTATCAATAATTTATTATTTTCCAAAAATGAGTTTCAGAATGTAGGGGAGACAATCCAGTTATGGAAATTGACTTTAAAAAGTCGCCTAATCAAGGGAGATCAGTCTTGATGTTGTGTGTAAGAAATGTACACATTCTAGCTAAACTTTTATCTGAGTCATGTTAACGTTGGTTGTTGGATGTATTGAGTAAAGGGTTAAATACAGTCACATTTTTCTGTCAATAATTCATGTTGCATTTTGTTCATGTCTGTAAAATATTGTTACCCTGATTTTATAAGTTATGTTTGTATACATTCACTGCCATTCTAACTGTTCACATGCAATTTTCTTTAAAGTCAAAACATTATCACTCATAGTATAGTTGTATTTTCAATTATGCCCCACCATTATTTCCTGAGCCAGAGGGACGAGAGGCATTTCTGGTTATGTGCTGCTACTCTCTATGCATGGATCTGCCTAGATGGCAAACCAACAAAAGTTTCAGTCAAGGTTTGTTGTAAACTTGCCATTTTGCAAAACTTTTCATCCCACTATCGGCAGAAACTGAAGCCATAGTATGGCGGCGATCACATGCTTCTTTCTTACCCTTGCCATTTAGAATACATGTTATTGTAGTACAGTATAACGTATGTTATCTATGAAATAAAATTGGTATATTTCATGAAGGTGGATTGACCAGATGTGCACTATTTATTAATGAAGTTTTAGTACAAAACTTAGTACTAGTACCTGTTTATTTTTAGTATAGTTTGTTGGACCAATTTTGCAAGTCGATCTAACCAGTTTATGTTTGTAAACCTAACCATTATTCTGGGCGCTGCAGCACCATAGTGGTTTAACATTCCAATAATTGTTTGTTGTTATAAATTCATAGTACCATGTATTCACTTAATTTATAGCTTGACCAGATTTAGTAGGCACTCATTAAACTTCAGAAGCGTGTATTATTTTCCGTAAGCGTAGTCGGTACTTATCAAAAATATTTGTTTATTTTTGCACCGACTTTGTCCGAAATATGCACGGAATATGTCCGGAGTGCCTACTAAATCTGGTCAAGCTAGAAACACATTCTCTATGATCTACGATGTTCAGATTGATAAACAATAACTATTTGAGTGGTTAAATATTGTCATGTATATAATCATTATAGTGCTATTAAATAAAGAAGTTAAACTGTTTATTTGTCAATTTGTGTTGGTTTATATTTTGGTTTATACCATTTTCTACTTTATTGTGCCAAGCTAGCCCTTTATTTGCCAGTCAGCTTTCTGCTGAAATATGGCAGGCAAATATATATGTGCCTCCAGTCGGATTTGAACCAGGGTTGCCAGATTAGACTGCAAGCTCACTTACCACTGAGCTACGGAGGAAACAAAGCATAGATGTTTGTTTGCAATCACCCGAGACAGTTATAGGTTCTTCAGTGTTTCTCTAGCTGGATTGGACAATCATATCAGCTTCAAGGCAAGAGAAGGGTGTGCTTCCCTAGCTCTCGGAAAATTCCTCTTTTCTACAACATGTCTGGTGAGCATACAAGACTACTGTAAACCTAGAAATTATTTCGCGCGATTTAATGTCCAGGACAAGAAAAACGCGAAAGTTTCTTGTTTTTGAAGGAAATTCATCATTTTGGTACAACGCTTGTAAGACCGTATTATAAGTGCTATTTTGTCAAAATATGGAATGTTAAGTGTAATACTATGTATTTTTTCTGAATAAAGCCTTTAATGATCATGGTACAATAATGAAAACACTTTAAAAAACATTCTTGAAAACGTGTTTAACAATACACTCAATATATGAACATGCGTGTAAATAGCGCTGTTTATTACCCGGGTATGTCATAATACAAAATGACTGACAGTGTCAATAAAACTGTGAAAACATTACCAGCGTAGTTTTAAATTTGTGTAAACAAATACAATAGGTAACTATCTACTTCAAGAGTTTGAGAGGGTTTAACGAAGGTGAGAAGAATAATTAAGAAGTAATTATATACGAACCGAGCAATGTATGTGACAGGTTATAATATCAATAATTTTGTCACTATGCGACTTAGTGTTCGCGGGAGACTAAAAACGTGAAAGTTTGTAGCTGCGAATATGCCGACAATCGGCAAAACGCGAAAATTTGTAGCCGCGAAAGTTTCTAGGTTTACAGTATCTCTATGGCTCTGTGTTCCTAACCAATTCATTTCAAGTTGGGTAGGAAACGCTAGAAAATCACTTCGAAAATGATCAAGAGCTCAAACCAAGAAATGCATCACGGACACCTCAATGAAGACCACTATCCACTTGACCACCATGCCACCCTATAGCACAGAATTCATTCAGCACATACTAGTATAAAACTATGGTACATGTCTAAATAAATGGATGGAGTTACCATAGTTTTGCACTGAGCCCTCAATTTGGTATAGCTTGGCATATTTGACCTAATCCTGACCTTTACGCATGAATACGTTACAAGGTTCTTGCTTTGAATATATATCAATTTCCGCAAGCAAATTGTGCATTATTGGTATTTTGTTTTTGTTTTACATATAGAGCGTCTTTGTGATACTCCCCGATTTTGAAAACATACAACTGGTGTTATACATATTGGCAAGATATCAACTGTTTAATTATATTAATAAAAAGGTCAGGATTAGGTCAAATAGCCAAGCTATATGTATATGCTATATGTGTGATATGACACATTATAGCAACAGTAACAAGTACCATCACACACTCAAAACAACAAAGACTTGAAACAAGATACAGTATATTCATGAGTTTATTCTGAATGTAACAGAATCTGATTACGGTAATACTATACTTGGCTGTATAAAACCAACAACATAATTCACATATAACAACATGTACAGTTAACCATATCAAGGGCTCAGTGCAAAACTATGGTAACTACATATATCTATACCATAGTTTTGCACAAAGCCCTCGAATTATAAAATTTATTATTATACTTAAAGCAATAGACCTACTCCAGGTCTCCACTAATATGTAGGTACAAACTGATTTTTACTTTTAGAATCCTTGTGTCAGTTGAATATTCATAACTGGACAATAGAGTTGGAGAAAGGTGTGTTCGTATATGGATACAAAACTAGTCTAACTAGACCAGCTTAGTTTGAACCTACATGTAAATAAATACTGGGGAAACCCACCTTGCACAAAGTTCTGGATATCATCTATTCACATGAATACCTGGTATTCCTGGCTAAATAGGAAACATTTATGTTTTCAGGTGAATTCTGTCCTTCAATAATTCACTGGCATAACAGCGAGAAGTGCACAACTACAAAATCAATATTTTGAGTAAACAAGGAAAAACTATCTGAAAGCTACTCTTTACCTATGGTAAAACCAACTTTTTGTACTTCAGTTTTGTCAACATGACAAGTTCCGATTTTCATGATAATAGGCTCATAAGAATGGCTTTGTAATGCAGATTTCAAATATGTATGAGCCTTATAAGGTCGTAAGTAAACAACCTTCTCATTTTAAGCCAGCAAATTATATAACCCACATTTTGATGGTTCAGCATGTGAACTGTTTGCGTACCTATTATGACTAGTACTGTTAACAACCAGCAGACGGCAACCCGTGTCTCATCAACCTTTTTATTATGCAAACTCTAAAACAGTAGCATAATTAATATACTGATCAATATAAATGTATAAATACAACCATGATGGTGCAATCACAAAAACAACAACTTTTTATGTAACAAGTAAAACACCACAAATTAATTTGTGAAAAAAATGGCGAATGAAATTATCTAGGTGAAACTATGCAAGTAAAACGCCACAGGTGAATTGCTGAAAATTGTGCAAAATCTACAATGTACAATTATGTTTTTTAAGAAGGAAAACGAAAAATAATTTGTAAGTTGAGTGTGTAAGAAAGTTTGTTTGTAATACACAATCATACAATGCTCAGCTGTGTAGTTTTTGTAATGGTAGTATAAATACAACATGGAAAATGAGGCAAATATCTTCATTGTACTCAATGTTTGATGACCCCAAACTCAGCTAATTAATTGAAACACTAAAGAGTAAAGACACTACTGGTAACTTAATCTTCACTGCATTTCCCAAAATGGACAGCCCTTAAAGTCAACCACTCGAGCCCTAAAGTGAAATACTCTGTGTTATAGAAAACCTATGTTACATGTATATGGCGCCCAGCACCTAACAATACAGCTCCTCAAACACAGGTTCAGACGAAAATCATTGAGGTAAGTTTTTATTGAATTTAGAACAGTTTTTCAATATTTTAGTCCCTATCTTCCTATATGGCACACAGTTGACCGAAAAGTTTGAGGTCGACAGTCATGGAAGATTGGGAAAGGAAATGTTTAGCCTTGTTAAAGTGTATAGAGCTATATTCTAACAGTCATTTAATGTCAAAAAATACTTGCATTGTTTTTAATACGATACTAGACTACCTTAATTGTAAATTAAAACTTTGGATGAGTTCCATGTATTTTTATTCAATCGTCGAAAAATAGACGATTCTTATAATTGCATAGGGTGTTCTAGAACACTTTGGTATGAAAACGGACTATTCGCATGTCCAATAAATCACAGAGAGAGAGTTTCTGTTACAACTGAAGCGAAAAATGATCTAATGGATATGAAAGCATAATTGTTTTTCAGTTTTTGAAACCTTTTTAAAAAATATCGTCCGATATAGCTCTATACACTTTAAATAAAAGTTGTTACTAACTATCTTACAAGTTTTCCTTGAACAATTATGAAATGGTGTTTCTAATGCATTGACAACTAGGGTCATTTAGCGTGTATTCACAAATCTTTGGTATGGAGCAACATATTTATTCATACACAAATGAGAATTGAATGGCATGATTTTTACGGACACACCTATGAAAGGTAACTATTTAGAATTTCTCGTCAAGTAAATCGGATAATCACAATAAACAGATTAGTAAAACACGACATCGATGTATTCACATGTATTGTATAATATACTTGCTGAAACAAAACGACTAGAATAATAAACTGTAGGTATAAAATATGAATAATTCTAAAATAAAATGGCTATAATACATGGATGAATATAAAAGTATACCGGTATAACTCGTTCATTCAGTTCTGTCATCTGTTTACATATAATTGTGCGCCCAGGATAATAAGATATTTACAAACATGGACCAGTTTCGCCCACTGTTATAAAATTGGTTACTTGAGTAAACAAATATGGTCAAATTCAAAGTGAACGAACACTGAAAATGACACTGATAAATCATGCACACTCGCTTATTCTCCTATGTGGCTCATACCAATTTTTTCTGCCTTTCTTATTATCATATAAGCACTGTAACATTGTGCACATAAACATAGCAATTCTCTAATTAATTTCAAGACATTATATAAATTATACAAGAATGCAGCTTAGTGGACAAAGTACTGGGTTTAGTTTACTGCCTTTTTATCAAAATTAAATGTTCAAACTACAGTAAAACTTCGTTAAGACGAGCATCGTTATTACGAGAACCCGGCTTATTTCGAGCAATTTCAAAGTCCCGATGAATTAGCTAATTACATGTTGTATACTTATATCACACCGCTATGTCGAGCTCCCGGTTTATTTCGATTATTTGGCTTGTCCCGATTAGACCTCGAGATAACGAGGTTTTAGTGTATAAAAAATTTTTTTTTTGATAATTTGCATTCAAATGACAGACCTAAATAAACAAATTGTACCCATACAACTGTGCAGTATACAGTAAATGTAAGTATTCAGTAAACACCCAGATTATAAAATCAACAAACTATCACAGCAGTTTAAACAACTGTAAATTCATCTACATTTACAACTAGTTTATAAAACAAATTGGTAAAACAGGTGCCCAATTAAGATAGTTTAAAAACAAAAACTGGAGTTTTGCATCCAGCCAAAATGTCAAATGTGACAAACAATGATTCAAAATCCTAGTTAAGAATTATAATATTATAACAACATTTCTCCAGTTACATTGAAGCACCAAAAGTTGCTAACGTCCATAATTCATCATTTTTTTGTTTCCCTTTCTCCATGTCTATGGCCTTACAGTATTACAGCATCGAGCTTTAAAGCCAAATAATGACAGTTTTGCTCTAGTTGGGTGAAGATTAATTACAAACGGAATACCACATATTAAGCCTCATGTACTACTGTAATACAGCCATGGGTGGTTGAAGTATAAATCTTTGTGATTTACCTCCCTTTGAATAAACTTCAGTTTATATTTTAGCTATGATCATTAACAATTTAAGGTACTTCAACATTGTTTGTTTTTACATAATATATACTGCTTTAAAAGTCGGCATTCCAAACAGTTCAAAAATAACATTTTTGCATTTAATAAACTCTTGTTCATAGTTTTGACAATAATGGAAATAATTTGGCAAGCTATTCACAAAACAAATAAAATGGCTATTGTTAGTTTTGCTTTTAAATGTCAATCTACAAGGTTAACACAATGCTGTTACAAAATGGGAATTTTTGTACAGGCTATAAAACCATACATGGGAAACATGTAACATATATACAAATCAATGCCTTACTTTTTAGTTTTATCTATACACTTAACTGTTTAGAACAATGGTAAGATACACCAGGTCCGAAAGTGTTTTAAACACTTCTCTAAATCACAGGTCCATGAGAAATGTTCTAGGTCACTGTTACATAAATATCGTATATATATGTATAAAATTAAATAAGCAATCTTGGACACTTTCCACCACCCTGTGCTATAAATGCCATTTTTTTCATATATAAACATTATCTGTAACATTATTATATACATATAACATCATTTTATATAGCTTGGCCAATTTGACACGAATGTGACCTTTTGATTAGCATAATTCAACAGTGGATATATTGCCTACGTTTACAACACTGATTGTATGTTTTCATAATCAGGGAGTATCACAAAGACACTCGAGATGTAATACAAGCACAAATTTGAAATACCAATATCACACAATTTGCTTGTGGAAATTGATATGATATTATTCAAAGCAAGAACCTTGTAATATATTCTTGCATAAACGTCAGGCTCAGGTCAAGTTTGCCAAGCTATACTGTCTTTCTAATGGTATGTAACACTCACCATGACCACAGAAACGAGAGAGCTATAACTGCCCTATATCATTATCACACTGAATACTCAGTACTCAGGCTAGCTAACAGGGGCCCTATGGACGAAAAATCCATAATTCTTAAAATAAGAAACAAGTCAGTAACTGTTTTGGATGACATTAAAATGCATCGCAGGTTCATGCTGAGGCACACCAAGGCAGTTGCCTCGATATAAACTTGAGAAATTACTATTACTAAGGTAGGCATGTATTTTCAAAGATAAAAACGCCTAAAATACACCTTAAAATATATTTGCCTCTATGTTTTTGTCTCTGTGTTTTTGTCTCTTAATGGAAGGCCCTGCATCCCTAAGTACTCCAAGAATTTGTCTGAAACATTCATCTCTTGTTAAAACCATATATATGAAACTTCAAATGACCTTAACTCAGTCAATACTTGGTACTTTTCATTAGATATTAAACATAACTTTTTATGTTCAATCTCAATAATGCAGCAAATTCCAACTTTCAGATTATTCCAGAATTGTAGGACTCCTGGCTAATGTACCTTTTCCCTCTTCTTATGTCAGAATCATCAAATTATACTGACAATGTTTTTTAGTTGATATTTTTCACAGGAATACTGTCAGATACTGGTAATGGCGGTAAGGGTCTTAAACTACTGTCTAATTCATCCAGTCTGTTACTATATATGTGAATTTCTGCATTCTTTGGTTTGCCATTAGCAACTGGGGAACTGTTGTTTAATTTTTTATCACACATTTCCGGTGTAACATAAACATTTGAAGCTTTGATGTCTGTAGCACTTCCATTGGCGCCACTTTTCCAACTTTTCAAGTCCTCGACACTACAGCTTGTAGTAGCTGGTGTTACTGTATAAGCTGGTGCTACGTCATTTAAACTAGAATTAGACGCTAAACTGTTTCCACCACTCATTTCAACATATTCACTTTCTCCCGCGGACATTTTACCATGTGGACACGTCCCGGACGTCGCACCCGCAGCTTCACTCGGAGAGGATGACAACAACGCAGCCGACGCCAGATTACCCGCCGACGATGCACCACCCGTGTACACAAGACCGGCAGTCTCCGACACATCTGTTATGTTTTGGTCACTCGAATTGGCAAAGTTATGTGAACCAGTTATATTGGAGCTTTTATTCACTTCATCGTAGACTCTGTTGACCTCTATTGGATCTAGATATATATTACTGACCGGTCGTACAGGCTGGTCTAAATCTCCATTCATACTGCCAGAATCATGCGAGACATCTTGCATTATTGTAGCATAACCAGTATTCTGGAATCGTATAACATGGCGCTGATGTCGTTTCTCCAATTCTCTCTTTTGTCGCTCACTGAAAGAAAAGTAAAGAATTATTAGTGAAAGTTAGAAAATCTGAAAAACAATGAAATACTCAAAACTTATTTATTTAGAGAAAATGAAGATTAACATATTTTTCGCATGTACACTCAAAATCCCGAAAAGTTGGACAATTTTTTTCACATATGAAGACATAGAATTGGCTAAAACAGACATTCATATCAACAAAATATTAGAATAGACATCAGAGGACAGTAGTAGACATTGATTGGTCAATGGTGACCAAGTTGATATTCTCCTGATTAGCTCCCCTGAGAACCCAAGTCCATGTTACCACGGGCGACATGTGACAACATGTGACTTCCACAGTCACACTAGTATTGACCATTCACTGAGATATAAGTGAATCTAAGAGCTGTCATCATAACTCTTTTAAGGTCACCATAGTAGAACTGAATCAGTTGACGAATGACAGGCATATCCCCATCATGTAGAAAATTTTATACAGAAACTTGCTTCATTATTTATGACATCAAATACTGCATTGGAATGTTATATTACTATAATCATGTAGGGTTGATGTACTGAAAGCAGTGTTCATAGCCATTTATTATCATATCCCCATACTTAGATAAATAATGTAAAATTATTATTTTTTGTGGGGGTTAAATTTTCTTTGATTTTGTAATTGAACCCGACCATAGAATCTTATCCCCACAATGCAGTGTCCACCAAAGAAGAATTTACATTATTATCATTTTGTAACCTACAAATTTCAGACCCCACCAAAAACACATTTTATATATAGCAAAATGCATCAAATTACTGCTAACGAAAATAAGTGCTTTGACAGTTTTATATTATTCAATGCATGACATAATTTTCCAAGGACGATAAATTGAAGGTGAATGGAGCCATAGTGATCATTTATAAGCCTTGCAATCTTCAGATGCAGGAGGCATATACTAATTGTCTGTCCGTCTGTCTGAAATGCCATAGGTGTTAACGCAAACATTTCAAGTTGTTGAAACTAAAATATTTTTGAAGTCCATAAAGGCTTCATTTTCAAACTTAGCATACATGTTAACCATCATAAAACTTTACATCGTCAAGCCACACAACACTTTCTTACATTTCTACAGAATTATGGCCCCTGATCAACTAAGCTACCCACGTGGTGATGGATAACATCAGGAATAAGGTGTCAAAAGTGATTAATTTAAGTTGGAAAAACTATTTCACAAATAACCTTAATCAAATTAGTATAAACTAACTAAGCCATTATTAAAGACGAGGCTTCCACCCGAGCACAAGCGTTTGAAGAATTCAGTCTTGTTTCATTTAAAATTCATGGGTTGAGTCTGATGTATTCTCATGCATGAGACTATTCCTATTATAATGTTGCAATTTGAATAAAATATCACCAATGTGAACTGCAATGTATATCTGGGAAAATAACACAATGTGCATAAAATGTTTGTCTGGGAAAATAACTGCACATTTTATTTCACTGATAAACATGCTTGTATGTCAGATTTTCAAGTTTCAAGTGTTAGCTTTTATCTTTATAAATCACAAGTTGCATTTCTAAGAAAACTCAATTTTTTATCTAAAACATTAAATCATTCCTGTATCACATTAGATTTATAGCTAGCCAACTTAGCCAAGCAGAGACATTTTATAAACATGGCACATATTCCATATCATAGTGTGAGTAACATAAAATTCTGTGCCAACAAATCCTAAAATTTTCAAAGACAATAGGTTAACATGCTCACAAATTAAGAGATTTTATCAGGGTATAAAATGAACACATTTCTAAGCAGTTGGATTAAGCACACACTACTGTATGTCAAGTTTGAAAACAATGCCACAATGGACTTACATATTTTAATTTTCAACAACTTGAAAGATTTTGGTTAACACTCAGATGGACAGAGGAACGACTGACAAACGAACGAACATACAGGGCAATCACAATAAGACTTGTCAATACTGCATCAGTAGATTTCTGGATATAACACGACTGTGTTCAGTTAACGCTTATGCTCCGGTGGTAGCCTTGTCCATAATAGCTAGCTATGTCAATCAACTTGAAAGTAAATCACTATATGCCTCCGCATCAGTAGAAAATTTAAATGTCATTCAAAAAGAAATATATAAGTAAATTAATTGAGATATTTCTGGAAACCGGACCATTTTTTTTTTGTAGGTTACAAACCACTAAATGCCTCCGCGAACCAAAATATATTGCAAAGAGATAAATGTTTGCTTACACTAACTGCCTTACAAACATCTTATAACATATGTATCCTATCAACTTGCATTCAACTTCTGCTATATATCATCAACTTCATGTCGGAGTACATATTTTATTGGGTGGAGTAACACAGAGTGGGTATTTCTTTGTAATGAGATCCGGTTTTTGATATTTTTGAAACTCCAAAGAAATGATACAAGCAGACAGACTATAATAGACATTAGATCATGGTTTCAGAACATTCAGAACATGTCTGCAAGGGAAAACATTACATGATTTATTAACTTACACAGGAATGTTGTTTCGGCATTACGAGGGTTGCCTGCAAGACTGTTGTATGCTGTCCTTTAACAATAGGCAGTTATGACAGTATTGCGGACAACCTTTGATTATTACATCATTTTACAAGTAACTCAGTCAGACAATGGTATGCACCACATACAGTATGATACTATGGACAAGTGTGATATTGTTATATGAATATCCAAGCACTAACGGAAATGGTTAAGTTAAAACTCTTCAGCAACTCTTAATTCTGTAACAACTAAATACTAGGAAATAAAATGGTTGGTGAGAACTCCTTAACTGAAATATTGTTACTATAACAGTTCCCTTTAACTCAAAGTGCAACTATAAAAGAATTATAAATAATTCACATTTGAATGTAACTAAGATTTCCCTAGTGCTTTGATAAAACAGTAGCCAGGGTTGCAGCTTACAAGTAGTGTCACAGAAGAAATGTATCATAAGAGATATCATTCAGACGCTGATTGGAGCAGATTTTACTTTAGATGTTTTGGTAGATCAGGGCAAGGTATGTGAGATGTTGAGTAGATGTAACTTACTGTTTTCTATAGAGGAACAATACAGCCACACAGAAGACAATCAGTAGAGCAGTACCAGCAATAATCAAACCAATCAATGCAGCTGAAAATATAACATACATATAGTTGAATACTGGTAATAATACTGGGAACAATTAACCATTTCTAGTTATGAAATACGGTACCCAAAATAGTGGCTCACAATACCATGAGAAAATGGCGCACATTTATTAACCCAGAATCGTTACCAAAAATTAGATGCGTCTTTTACAATGATATATTAAACTACATGTACATTCAATACATCCACATTTTTCAATTTAATAAAGGGTAACATTAGTTACAAAACCATGAGATAAAGAATGAAAGCTGGTGATATAACTACCCCCCCCACGTAGAGCATTCTTGTCAGTTTCTCAAGTCAAAATGCAGTGCAACAAATTAACAAATAAATTCTTCCTATTTTACCTCAATCTATCGATTCATTACTGTAACAGTTTTTCTGAATGCAAAACAATTTTCATACATAAAAAGCATCCATTGTTTGTGAAATATTCAAATTCTACAATAACTGAGACAGTGTGTCTGTAGCGTTCTATATTACAATGAATGAAAATCACATGACTTAAAATGATGTATCGATATGTCATGATGTGGTTGAGTTATACAAAATAGTGGAACTTTTAGACATGCTGTTATTTTCTATAACATCTTTATGATCCTGGTGGCCATTTCTATTGTACAAAATGATTGATTTTATGTGGGTTTTTTTGCGGAAATTTAAGATTTTTCTAAAAGTTATAAATGTGTCTTTGATTAAACTGTGAATAAATACTATCAAGTTCAAGAAACAAGGGTCCAAATGACTGAGGTATAATGCCTAACCCTGAAAAAAAAGACCCAACTCGGTTTCAAATGCCATTAGAACACATCACTAACTATAACAAAGTTCTAATCAATAATGTTACATTCAGATTTTTTATTCACTTTCAAATGACTATAACTTGGTCAATACTTCATCTTTTTTCATCAAATAATTTTTAGTTTATTTTTTTCATCAAATAACTTTTATTTATTTTCTTACTTATTTTCTGTACAAAGTGAAACAAATCGTGATGACCGTTGTTATTCAGGAATTGTAAAACCCTGAAAAAATGTTCCAGTACATGGAAAAAGAAGAAAGCCTAGGTTGGGATAGTTTCATGTTTTAATCAAATCATTAATGACATGTTCAGGAGTCATTAAAAGTTAAAACCAATCAACCCATCACCTCACATGTCATACAAACCATCAACAGTTGACTAAGGTCAATGTGATCATAATGCATTCACCACATTCACACTACCGGTGTACTTGTAATTTATATGTCAGAGTGCATTAACTGCACTTTATTACATTATTTATCTGAACTATGTATGCATGCAGTACTTATCAATGTTACACGCAGAGATAACAGGAGAGAGTACAGGCCAAGTGAAATCTACTAGGAGTGTCCAATATTCAACCATTACACAGGCATGTCAATTACATCTTTACTTTACATGGAATATGTTTTCCGTACATTATCATGTATCTGCCCATTAAATCAACTAATATATGTTTCACATACAAGAAATTTCAGTACAGATATCTGTGAAGTCGTAATTTAACTGTTGATGTACGGTCATGCATACATGAAATTTCCATACAAGTTACATGAAGGGAAATACAGACACTGAAGCTTTAGCACCATCCTAGCATATAACGCCATTAACAGGGTAACACAATCACTGTCCTTTAAACTTCAGCACAAACGGTTGCATTTAATTATTACAGAAAAACCTACTTAGAGTCCACAGCAATATTGAGACCAACCCAAAATTAACAATAGCACTTAATTATGGGTTGGTCTCATTAATGAGCATAATTTTCTAACAAGTTAATTTTGAGTTTCCATTAACCCACCTTAAATTTAATACAAGAGACTAAACACAATATGAAAACCACTTTTCAATAGTTCTAATGAAGGGTCTTATTATTGACATTTCACTGTACTGTAAAAGCAGTAGAATTAAAACAATGAGGGTGTCTAAGTTTTTCACCAGAACTGTGAGACATTGTCTGGTTAATCTGCAGGGGAACAGTTATAAACAAATTGTGAGGCAGTCTGCCAAAGAAAACAAGTCTTGAAAAGCAGTGTCTACACTAGAGCTATTGTATTCTATAACAGTATTCTGACCTAACTTTCACCCTATAACAATTGTCTGGCATCAAAACTTGAAACATTTCCAACACATTTTTATTGAGCGTTTCTCAGATGAATAATGAAATTGTCAATGTTGCAACACCTTTACACTTCACTACAACTTGACTAGGCAAACTAAAATGTGCATTTGTGAAAAGATGACAGGTTTCATAAAGATTGGGCTGGTACATTAAATATTGATCTTATTTAATTGGAGATGAAGGAAAGCCAATCATATTGCCTGTTACTGAACACGAGTTACATTATGGTGTGATGATTTAATTGGTTGTCCTGGTCCTTAGGTCAAGTAAGATCAATATCGTATATCACCCCAATGTCAAATGTATAGAAGATTTTTGGACTAATTGGTTGTCAGAGTGAGCATTCACTTCCCTAATCGGACAGTCCTGACCACTGTTGGGGACTTTTGTTTGAACTGTCTAGCAGAAAAATTGACTTCTGAGATTCTTGACTGTCCATTCCAGAGCCCAACACTGCTACTAATTATTCATTCCAGGGTCAAACATTTAATACAGTTATACTTGTGCACAATCATATTTCCATATTGTGATAATTCTAAACAATAGACGAGGCTGATTCAGACATTTAACATACAGATACATCCATTCCAGAAATTATAGTTCCTGACATGACATATCAACCAGACATTGCCCACTGGAGTATGCTGACATTTTGATTTAATTAGCCTAATAATGTGTCTATCAAGTCAATCATTATAGGTCAAGGATTTTAGAAAAAAACACTTAATAACATTTGAGTAGATAATATATATAATGGTAGTATTTCCCAGTGTACTGGTACATACAAATCCTGTTTGTGCTTAGTAGAGTTGAAGTCTGCACAATAACCCCGTCACCGCTGACCACTCACTGCATTGTTCCAGTAGGAAATATTTGTTTTGTTTACTTGATTTGTATAGATACATCGTTTCTCATCAATTTTTCTGTTACTGCAAAATCATTAAATTTTTGTGGGGATTCAATTTCGTGGATTTTGTGTTTCACCTTCAACCATGAAATCAAATTCCATTGAACAATGATTTTGACCCAACTATATAATTTTTTATCATCTGAAATGCAAAATCCACGAATTTTCATCCCATCAAAAAGATATTTTTACCAGAACCACAAAATTTTGTCGCATCGAAATTAAATGATTTTACAGTATACTGTATAGCGGGTATATTTCACGGTGTCCAATTTTTGCGTTAATTGGATCCTTTTGAATTCACGGTGTCTTAATTTCGCGCTAACGGTCTTGACCGCGAAATTAAAACCTTCTTGGTAAACATGGAAGGGAAGGTAAACGTTAGAGTACGAGTATGCTAGTCACTATTGATCTCGGGGTTGTGGGTCCGAATACCAGGCTGGTCATCTAAAATTACTGATAGTCTTTTGGGTGAGACTTTAAACCGAGGTTCCATGTATGGGTGCTATAAATATGGCATGCAAAAAGAACCAGGGATGCTTCTGGAATTAGGGCATATTCTGTATAATGCATTATCCCCCCAAAACTTAAAGTCTTTTGGAGGCCTCACCCGTAAGGATTATCCGGTGTTGAAGATAAAGAAACGCAATAAACCAAACATATTGATCATTAACTGCTAACATAAGAAAACTATGTAGATCTATTTACAAACAAATCATTATTTCGGCAAACATTTACACGTTCCGCAAACAAAACTGTTATTAAAATTGAACAAGTGTCGACTTACGATTCAAACCTTCAACTGATATTGATATGCATGCATAGAGATTTAAACATGTTCTTTAAAAATATCCAATTTCTAACCATACTTTATACATGTCCTAGTCTATTTATTATTACCGTAATTTACAGAAGCAACACATTCTGTGTCGTTTTGTACGTCTTGCAAAGTAACGTTGGATTATTTCTTAAAGTTCCTTGATGCATTGTCTCCCTTTGCAAAATTTGTATATTTTTGGTGATTATTTCGCGGGGTTTAGATTTCGCGCATTCGATATTGACCGCGAATATAGCGAAAATTAAACCCCCGCGAAATATACCCGCTATACAGTAATAAATACCCACTGCAGATTCGTCACTAGAACTAATTGTGATTTTTTCGCTTCAACAAGTAGCAACCATTTAGAGAAAAACCAACATAATTGGTTTCAAATATTCACAGAAGGGTGTAATTGGTTGCCTCCTGGCTTACGTTCAAATTTAAGTTCTTTATAATTCTATAACAACTATAAAGTGTGGTAAATGGAGTTGAAATACTAATAAAGATCGAGTTAATGAACTTCTTCTAACAATATATGTCTCCACTTTGTAGTTGTTAAAGAATTATAAAGAATTGAAATTTGAACGTAAGTTTACCATTTCCGTAAATGCTTTGATAAAACAGTACCCAGCAGTCCGTAACTACTTACCATGATCGCTTCTGTCTTCCAATAACGGGGCACCACTGTTTGTATGTGTGTTAGTATGTGTCTCAGTATTACTCATAGCTGAAAATATACAAATGTAACAAACATTCACTAACACATCCATCATAATCAAAATGTTAAAATAATATGCCACACATCATGCCATTAGAAGTCATAATAGGTCAAAATTATAACCTCTAAACACTACTCAAGGTTTTTATATGATTTGACCTAGTGACCTAGTTTTGATCACAGATGATCCAATATCAAACATGACCTAGATCTTGTTCAGATGATCATTTTGACTAACAAAGTCTTGATAGACAGACAACGGACGAAGACGCAAAGCGTGCATCGTCACAAATGCTCACCCTGAAGCTCTGTGATGGGTGAGCTAAAATAACAGGAAACTTCCCTTGATTTACATTGTGAAACTGGCTTCTCTTCTTTCATACTCAAATGAACCTAAAATATAACTACATGTACCCAGAAGAGCATTTGTTTAAGTCTGTACTTTTACTCTATATCAAACATACTTCTATTATCTATAAAAGAAACCATTTTGCCACGTAGATGGTTTAAATTTACCACCAAGTAACAATAATGACCAACATATATAAATACCATGTGTCAGAACATTTCAAACAAATTACTTCAGGTTTTATTTACATATAACAGCTTTGCAAAGATGCAGATTTTTATAAATTAAATTGTGATTTGCCCATTAAAACCTAAACACAGCTTCAGGGTATCAAGTAGCATTACAAACCAATTCACATAACTTGTTTGTTTGCCAACATGTTGAAAGTTTAACCAAGTTGATCTCGTGTACTGAAACTTTTATGATTATTTACATACAATATATTTTGTGGGCGTGGGTATATCGCTGGCTTCAAATGAGAAAGTTGTAACTACTACTTACGACCTTAAAAGACTGATACATAATTAAAATCAGCATCACAAGGTGCTTCTTTTGAGTCCATTTTCATGAAAATCGAACTTGTCATGTTGACCGAAATAAAGTTTAAACAGCTAGTATTACCATACTTAAAGAGTAATTATTGGACAGTTTTTTCTTGTTTTCTCAAAATGTCAAGTTTGTAGTAACAACCTTCTCATTCTAAGCTAGCGATATATCAATTTCACCAGATCCAATCCTGCACATGAAGCTTATAAGATCATATTAGGACATTAAATACCTTCATGACCAACTTACCTAAGTCATTCAATTTATAACTTTTCGTGAAATGAAATTGAATCTACAGTGACACATTTCGGGGATAGGATTGTCAAACGGGGGTTAAATTTATCAATGGGTAGTATTGGGTACACCTTAACATATTCACCCCCAATACCCCACACTAATACCCTAATACCTGCTACACTTTACCATTCATATACCTCCTACAACATGAGTTATACAGTTAACAACATGGACTCGGTGTTTGTTTACATTTACTATCTTCAGGAAGTCCTCATAGCCGTTGACATTTGCACACCCACTCATTGACTCCTCCCGTTTTGTTATTATAGTCCACTTGAAAAATAATGACTGTGATGTTTACAAACCAGTATTCAACTACAAATTAGTCAACCCCTTTATAACACCCTCAAGATTTTTGTTTGAAGGGCAATTTTCTATTACAATTAAGGGTATTTCTGCTTATAAAGTGGAAACCGACAAAAGTATCCAAATGACCGTTCAGATTCAGAAGCCATTGCATTCCTAGTAATCCCTGCATGTACAGACAATTTTCTACTCAGAAACCATGGCAGTAATTGTATACAATTAATAAATTCCTCTTTTATAATGTGTGTCACTGTGGGTTAATAAATTATAGTTGATATTATACCAAATTGTTTCAAACTTTACATTATTCTAGGCTGACTAATGTCAAATGTGCAGAACTAAAGTTTGGCCTAATTACTTTTCAAGCAACAGTAACAGAGTTTATTCCACAACATGGAGTCATTTTCTGATCAACATTATATTAATAATTGAAATCAATCAGAATGATTGAATATAGAAAGTGAGTCATCAGACAACAACCACTGACTACATCACTGAGAGAATTTCTGGCTAGCAATCAATAACTAAATACTCATACACATAGTTTGGTGATTCAGTAAACCTACTAAAAAATATGAGATTTGTTCCAAAAGTGATTAAACAGTAAGTGAGTGGAATGTTTGGAAGATATACAATCGTGACTGTGCAGATCTAGAAAAAGGGGTATCAACCTGCAATTTTTTCTCAGAAAGAGGTCTGGTCAGCCGTTTCTCTGAGAGGGGTTCAAACCAGCCGTATTTCATAGAGGCCCTTACAAACCAGTGTAAATATATGAAATACCCAAAATTCTGCCAACATTTCACAAGTTCAGCAAGGGTCAGACACTGGACACCAGTCTTCCCCCAGGATCCACACATGAGCCCCGCCATCTAACAAATAACAAACTGTTAAAGATTTGAGAGGTGTTAATGTTCCCAGAGAAATACATGCCAGCTGATTCCTACCATCAATACTGTACTGTACACTTGCCAACATGCTCACAAACCAACCAAAATTCCAACACCATTAGATTTATGTGATAAGATATGGTTTCAATCCAAACTATAAACTGTACAAATATTGAGACATGAGAATATCTTAATACACGTTTATCAGTGACAATATATTGCCATATAAATATGCTTCAAGGAAAAGGGTGATATTTATACAGTTCAATCCAAAGGGGTTCAACACGAATATTGATAAATATCTATCACTTTTATACTATATAGATAAATATCTACGTAGAGTAAAGTGATAGATTTGTAGTCGTGTCAGACCCCTTTGGTTCAATCTTGTACATACAGCTCAATGAAGATTTATACAGACAAGAGTTATCATAAGACTATAAAATCTGCCAGTTTAAAAAAATGAGTTGTTCAGTCCATTATATCCAAAATGTAAATATGAGACTGGCAATTTGTAGCAATTACATGATACATGTACTTTATACAAACAAACTAAGTGAATAGCTAACGGAAAGAACAATTATCACAATACCGACGATGACATGGTAGCCCAGTGGGCAGTTAATTGATAGAAACCGATAACGGTCAAGCTCTATTATAAAAAATATGCCCATATACAGACCAACTATGACTGGACATGGAGCAATACAGGAATCAACAAAAGGCTGAAAGCTGGGCGTCTAGGTCAATATCAATAGGAGATATTACTCACTGAAATGACGAGGCTTAAACATAATACTAGAAACATTGCGTAGGTTGACATACACTGGGGACGTACGATGACTAGCTAGAGGCTAATCAACCAACATATAGCATTGACATTGTAATTCTAAGTCTTATATATAATTAATACATATATCCATACTCATTCAGTTTTGACCTAAAAGATATTGCTAAATGTACCAAAATAGATTCAATGGCAACTTATTAGTTTATGAATATATCTTTTTTTTTTTCTTGTTTCCCACTGTTTTTCAACATTATTCAGTGACGCCATACGAGACTGACCTTACCAGTTTTTTCGGAGTAATTCAATTGAATGTAACTATCAACAGATACTTACTACTAACTTGCACTTTTGCACAACCAATTGACAACTTTGTGACATATAAGGGCATGACCATATTCAATGTCATTGAAGAACAAAATCTCACTCACTTGACCTAGCATTGAACCTGGATTGCTTGGCAGACCAATATGTACTCTAACCACGGTGCTCACAAGGAGGGCTTTCATCAGTACAATTATACTAGGAGCTTAATCAACAAATTAATGTAAAAAAAAGATGATATTTCATCTCATAACAAGAATTTTATCTCATTAATTAGGGGTAGCCCTTGAAGTTCAACTGTAGACCATTTGACCTGTTCACTGACCAGGGAACTCCCAAATATCCATGAACAGTGACCTGCCATGGAAACACCCTAACTATCCGGGAACTCCCTAGTCAGGCTACCTGACTAGATAATATATTTTATCAATAATTATCAATCAAATAGCATAACTTTTTTTTTTAATTTTAGCTATAATATATTATGGGCTTGATTATCTCTATGTTTGAAGGTGAAAAGGGAAATAATTTCCTGAGAAAAGAGTAGATTGAGAAGTTGTCTGTATATTATAAACATAGGGTAATAGCCTAATAGGGTATGTTAGACAGACTAGGGAACTCCCCAATAATCTCATACTTACTGCTGACCAAGCAACAGGTGTTGGAAAGCGTGTCAGTTGCTTACAAACGGAGCACAGAATCATACTTACATTTTGTTGCTCAGAAACTACCGGCTGGGAATATTGAAAGATAATTACTTTGGTGATTAACACAAACAGTATTTTGATGACCCAAGTGTTTATGTGAAACAGTAATGAATATTTCTGCTAATACATCATTACTGGAACTTCTAAAGAGAAGGGGGGGGGGGTAGTATTGTGAAATACTTATTACTAATCTAACCTAGAGAGGAACATGATTCATGTCTCTATAATCAGTAACAATTGATTTCTCTCCTGACACCCACTCTCTATCTCTCACTCACAGGCTTTCCCTGGAATGTTTATGGGACATGATGGAGGTCTCACATACTAAGGGGTAATAATTCCAGCTTTCTTAGAACAGACTGTTTGTATGATTCTACAACTATGAAGTCTTCTATAGAATTCCTGGCTTAATGGGATATTTATAGATCATAGTTTTCCTGTGGTCTACACTAGGTAACAAAAATACCAATGAGCCAATAAAATTATATGTGTTAATAAAACACAGTGTGTTTTATATTTGAACAATCAAACCATTAGATGAGCCTGATGAACCAGTAGATGGGAATAATACATTGTAAGCATTGGTGTATTGACCGGGATTTGTTACATTTTCAAAATATTCCAGGCCCCATTTTCACAGAAGACATGAATTTCTGGTTTCATGATGAAATGAGAAGCATAAAGATACTAGGGTACAAACACATTTATAAGTTACTGTAAGTAACCATGATGATGTATTGTTGTACAGAACAGAAGTGATTGCTCATGATTACAATTTTATCAATAATCAGGCCATGTTGATATTCTCTTTAATTTAACATGGCATGGCAAGTACACCAGACAGTAACACTGGTAACAGAGTGTAGCAGTAGTGTTTGATACGAGGTGAAAGTTGAGGGAACACACGCCTACTACAACATACTACAGATTGTTATCTTAACCACTCCTACAAACATCTGCAAACCATCACACTGCATGTAGCATGTAAACAGTACTAGCGTCCCACAAAATGTCCTTGAAATCTTTAAAGTGTTTATCCACCAGGAATTTTGTTGTAATAAACTCAAGACAGGATATTCATGTTATTACTACACATTCTCAACCATCCAACACACCAGGGGTTTTCACTAGGGGCTCAATCTCAATGGTTGTTTTTACGAAATTTAGAATTTTGAACCGGATTTTATTATTTTTAAAACGGCCAAAATGATACATGACACACTATAGTCAAAATATGAACATATAAGTTCTGACCCCTTAACTACCCACACGGTTCTGGTTTTTATCCTTCCACGGTTCTGGTTTTTATCCTTCCACGTCAGGCACCAAACAGAAAGGGGAAGGCATCAGATCTGGTAGCCAAAAGCAGGTGTCTGTTGCCTAATCAAAGCACAACCGAGCACCTTCATTCAGTTAGTAACTTACAGAAGTTACTTTCAGGTATTGTTTACCTCCCATGGAAAGCGCTACGTAACCCTATGCTTAGGCAACAGACTCCAGCCAAAATGGAAATAATCCTTCGGCCCAGACAGTTTATATGTTTGTTTTCCATACTGTGTCATGACTATAAATTGATAAATGATGCAATTAAATATCATAACAGTTAATTAACCTATGACATATAAAATATAATTTGTTTACATCCAGGTATGATATGATTTCACTGCATTGTTTTCTTCGTATTGTTCACATACTGACATTATAATGATTTATATATATATATCTTATAAATAGCTGAATTTAATCAAGGCCAATTGATAACATCATAAAAGTACATCTAAATTCTAATGATAGACTAGTCTCATCAGTTCCAACATGGTGGAGGGCTTTCACCGAGATTTGAACCTTCTGAGCCTGCTTCCAAGACAGACAACCTAACCACTCGGCCACAGTAGCAAGAAGTACACTGTACAGGGCATCATACATATACACATTGTTGTTGTTGTTGAACATATATATAACTATATAATTATGCAGCTAATTGAATACAATCCAGACTTGATACTACTTGGCCCATTTAGTTACACTACAACAGTATAACTGACCACACCACAAACAATTTACATCCCACCGTAACCTTAGCATGACCATTGAATGTGGGAAGTGGCTGTCAATTAAAAGTATAAGCTATATGATAAGGTAATTAGCCAGTTAGGTCTCTGATAATTAGCCAATTACTTAGGCACACAGAATTCTGACCTTTAAACCTATACTATGTAAGTGTAAC
Organism: Spisula subtruncata; assembly: GCA_963678985.1. Classification (NCBI taxonomy): domain Eukaryota; kingdom Metazoa; phylum Mollusca; class Bivalvia; order Venerida; family Mactridae; genus Spisula; species Spisula subtruncata. The sequence continues at coordinate 7,691,368 of OY787660.1, forward strand.
TACATCATGATAGTCAAATTACACACTGGATACTGTGTGGGAAGGTTTCACCGTTAATTTAATTCTCTTAGCATCTGTAGTATGATATATCGCTGGCTTAGTCAGGGTTCTCAAAACAGCAGGCTGCAGGCCAAATTGACTGCATAAAAACCAATTTGGGCTGGCTGAAAATGTGAAATTTATACACAATTTCAAGAAAATAGTTGCATTAAGGACCTATAAGGCCTGTTGGTGAAGCATTTCAGCCTGCTAGGTAAAGACTTATTGAGAACCCTGACTTAGAATGAGAAGGTGGTAAGTACAAAATCAATATTTTGAGAAATCAAGAAATTTATAACAGTCTATAATTCACTCTTTACTTATAAATGGACAAACAAGCTTTTACAACTTCATTTTGGTCAACATGATAAGTTTCGATTTTCGTGAATATAGGCTCATAAGAAGCACCTTATTATGCAGATTTCAAATATGTATCAGTTTTATAAGGTCGTAAGTAGTAGTTTTGATCTTCTCATTCTAAGCCAGCGATTTAAACTTCGCATGGTGGGTTCGATATTTTTACAGTGGTCCCAAATTATTTATGTGTTTAGTTTTTAATCGAAGAAAACCATTTATCATGCCCATTTAGCCAAAATTCAATTCTGGAAAGTACGGGTCAAGAAATTAAGTAATTCAGGTCAATCCAAAGGAACGCATGTTTGCACTATACGAGGGCCCATCAATAATTTCGTGAACTAATTTTATGTTGCGAATATAAATATCCTAGCACACTATGAGACTCTAGTCCTATTTAAAGTAACACCTCGTGCACAGTTTGCATTTATTCCATTGCTCGACCCATAACCGGGTCACGTGCTACATGCCGTCACGTGACATCTCCCGCAAATTTCCGTTTACGACGCACACAACTCCTCTCGGGGCTAGTATTTCTAACCATTCTGCCTTTTTTGAGCTTTTGGAAATGGCCAGAAGTTGCTTATGTCCTATTCTAGGTTATATGATGGGTGCGATAACAATTATATATCCAGGTACTAGATTGTGTCCGAAACAACGCTGATGCTGTGGGTTGGCGAATTATCATGTTATAATAGAATCTGATACATTTGAAGTTGTATGTGCGTTCTTTTCATAACCGATAGCAGCTGAAATTTAGTTATTGCTCCAAAAGTTTCTAATAATAGTAGACTTTCGAAGCAACACATTAATTACAAGTTATTCCATGTATGCCGCAAAATACTAAGGTAAATACACTTTACCGACCGCAAATTGTAATGTAAAATGGCCGGCGTATATGCTTATCATCTTTGTATGCTCCTCTATTGCCCTTAAAGAAACTCTTTGACAATGAAAATGCACTATTCGATTGCCAAGATTCCCCATAAACTGCATGCAAATTTTCTTGAATGTAGAAGACATATTTCCTGAGTAATGTATAAATCATTGACACAAAACGTTACTCGGTCCTACTAGGCGACGCCATTTTTTATTACGAACACCCATGACATGACGTTCGAATGTTGCTATGACGTCATAAATCGTGACGTCAGCAATCATTTTTCATGCTGAATTAATAGGTGAATAAATTATCTTTGACCATGCAAACTTTCAATTAGCTATGTCAAAGCGTTATGAAACTGTGGAAATAGTTCACGAAATTATTGATGGGCCCACGTACATGCCACATTCTGAATCCTGTGTTAAAATGCTTTAAAACTTATTGGCATCAAACTTAGTCTTGTACATCCTTCACATGTAAGTTCTCACATGAACGGTAAAACCCCAAACCTGTCTGCTGTGTACATCTCGTTCTATATCAGTAAAATAACTTACGGAATTGACAGATGAAGTTATACTCGTAACTCATCCAATGACAATGATAGTCGTGCCATCTCCAGTTATCTCCCCGTCTCATACAACAACAATTCTCCACCGATAGAAATCCTAATGCTTTACTAGGCTCTCCCTCAGCCCAATATTGATAGTTCAATCGTTTTCCTGAAATAACACAGAGAATATGATCAATTCTATTTTATATAAAGTCAGTCAATGTCAGTACCATCAGTAAATCAGGGCATTCATTTGACTCTTGACACTGCATTTTGACTCTTGAATTTGACAAAAGTACTTATTTTGACTCTTGAAAATTTAAGCCCAAGAGTCAAATTTACTATACTTATAATACAAATTTTCTTGCAATATCTTGATGACTCTTGAAATTTGAGGGTCAAGAGTCATTTTGACTCTTCTCATTTGGAGCCTAGTGAAAGCCCTGGTAAATAGATATATCGCTGGCTTGGAATGAGAAGGTCGTAAAAACTGCCACTTACAACCTATAAGACTATTAATGCATATTTAAAATCTACACCATAAGGCACTTCTTATGAGCCTGTTTTCATGAAAATCAGAACTTGTCATGTTGACCAAACTGAGGTTGAAAAGGCTTGTTTGACCATAAGTAAAGAGTGATTGTCAGACAGTTTTTACAATCAATATTGAATTGGCACTGGCACAGTCTTTAAACACTGATGTAGACAGAAGGATAACTGTCAGTACAATTGATTACATTCCTACTGTCTGTACTTACACTATAATACATGATAAACACACTCTCATCACTTAAAGTAAGTTCTAAGCATTTTCGCAAAATATATTAAATAAAACAAGTTTACCTCCAATATGTGAGAAATAGCGGATAAGTTATTAGCACACAATGACATGATTAATCATTATTAAGGTAAATTACTAGTTATTTCACACAATATAAACATGATGAACAGTAATAAACTTTGCCTCCCACAAAGGGCCATAACTCTGGCAATACTCTTCTGATATTATATGTCATGTGTGGCATTGGAATCAGACAAGCGGTTAGGTAAACAAGGACAGACAATCATTGTGATTTAGATGACATCCACTATATGCCCCTGCACTATCTGAATTTATCTCCCCAAATATCTCTGGCTTAGAATAAGAAGTCTTCTGAAGGTCGTAAATACTACTTCCAACCCTATAACACTTGATACATATTATATATATATATATATGCATCATAGGGCTTCATATGAGCCTATTTTTATGAAAATCGAAACTTGTCATGTTGACCAAAATGAAGTTGTAAAAGCTTGTTTAAATCCTATTAGTAATAAGTAAATTTCAGACAGTTTTTTCTTATTTTCTCAAAATATTGATTTTGTACTTATGAACTTCACAATCTAAGCCAGCGTCTGCGATATCATTTATGTATATGCCTTATGGGGCAGTGGGGGTGATATATTAAATCAACTCTTACCATTTGTCCATTCCCAACCCTTGCCTCTCAGATCACTAGCTCCATTCCATACTCCTGCTCTATCCCATCCAAGTTCTCTCGAATTTAATGTTGTTTTAACAAATTGCATAGTTTTATCATCGGGTACATATAACATTTCCCCGCCCATCTTCCAACAATACTCTCGAGCTTCATCCCAATATTTCTCTAGGTTAACAAACATATAACAGTGATTATTATAGGTCTTCACAAACGAGCGACTTTCACGAACTTTTGTTGGACATCGTGACCTGTCATCATTAGCTGAAATGAGATTAAGATAGACAAATGTACATTATGTATAATGACAACTTATTCAACATATATGTATAATGACAACTTACTCACAAGTTCTCAAAATATGCAGTCTCACTCTGAACATTTATGATTTCTAACTATTGACCTAATCAGCAGATAGTTTTAAGTTTTCCTCTATTATTCTTAATCTTATCTACACCACCATGCCAAAACGCTATTGACAGGACCTGGTATGAGGTAAAACTAGGGGACACAGTCAATTTAATCCCTTTGGGAGGGAGGAGATAGAGGGGGAATAGTTGTGGGTCACCGATGTTTACCTTTCCTATATCATATTTTGTTCATGTACCGGTAGCCGGGATTTTTACCTTCTGCAAGTACCTTGGCAGTTGGGGCAGGGATTTTATCCGAAAAAGTAATAATCAATTGACTAGAAGGAATCATGTTCCTTCATCCTTTAAATTAGTGTATTCCTTATATGAAAGGCTACAGTAACCAGTATGTAGCGGATGCTCAGTGAGGACGCGCCACAAGAATTTTAGATCCGAATGAATTGTTATGCTGTAGAATTTTATCACCAAAACCAGACTGACAACAACAAACTGATGGATATTGAGACATAAACAGACACGATAAATCACAGAAGAGTAACGTCAAAAAAGTGTCACACATTTCTGGCTTCATGTCAGTCTTTGAGTAATGAAAACTGACAACAATGATATACCAATTATGAATGAGACAATTAGTACGCAGTGCCCAATTAAAATCCAATTATAATATTGAGCACATAAATATAAGTTGATATATAATATATAATCGAAATAATTGGTAGTGTATACAATGATCATAGTATTACATTCAATTAACAACTGGTAAAACAATATACATACAATGTTTATTTATCCCAAGCCGAACGAAACAACAACATTTCTATTATTTACAACCTAGAATTTTGACAGCACAATCTACAACATTTGGCCGAATTAATTACCGATCCCCTGTCGACCAACACAGCAATAGTGTCACTATGAAAAGGACATACTTACCATTTGCTAACTCCATAAAACACAAAACAATAAGAAACTTTACTAGACATTCCATGATCGGCATCTTTCACGTACAAACACATTACACACTATGAAACATACGATTAAATTCTTTAGTAGGTCAATATTGTTACGCAACTTCCGGTCTTTTTTCATTGGTTGGTGAGCGTACGCATGTTGGAGGTCTCACATAGAAAAAGGTAATTCGCGGGTTATCATTTTCGTTACTATAAATTCGAATTGGTTTTAATTTCGATCGGGTCACTGGCAATTTCAGGTGTTTCCACGCATGTAAAGCCGTTTCGGGTAATTCTGCGCATCGGGTAATTTTGCGCACCTTAACTTTCTATTTCTTACAGAATTTGCTGGGTCGTTTTTCTTCTCAAGTGTTTTTGTAGATGTGTGTTAATTATATCATAGACATTAACATATCTGTGATTATATTAAGTTTTATAATCGTGTCAACGAAATCGGAAAAATATTTCTACGAAATTGTGACCAAAATGAGTGTCAACGGCGATTTTCGTTAATTGACATACCACGTGACACATAAATTGACAAAAAATTGTCTCTAAACATAGACAGAAAAAAGAAATATTGTCTTACTCTAGATTACATAAAGGTGGTGAAACATGTTATTATTTTTGTCACTCTTTAACGGAAAAGGTTCCAACGCCCCTTCTATTGTCCCCTACATTGCATTGTTATTATTGACTTGCTTCATTATATCAGTTATAGAAAGAGAACGCAAACGCGAGGTTGCCTTATTTCGTCGAGGGCGGAGCCCGAGACTTAATAAGGAAACCGAGTGTTAAGTTTCTCTTTCTGGCTTATATCATTGGCTGTCAAATCGAACTGGACACGGCTAAATATCACATAACGGTACATTGTCCTCGCTGACCGATTTAAATTTCCAATACCGCGTTGTGATATTAAGGGCACGGAATATAACTTGAAGACTGTGCATGTTTTTCAAGAAAATTACACATTTTCTCCTTTCGGTTTGCAAGGTCATTGAAGTTTTGCATGATACAAGCTCGTGAATGTATTTTATAATCATCTCTTTGTAACATTTCGTTCCTTATTCTACTGACTAAGTCCCCGACAACAAACATCGACTTTTAATGTCATGTTTACTTTGATTGTGAACGAGCAAGAATTGCAATCCAATTGCTGTCATATGCTTCAACAAATTTTGAAATTTATTTGTGTCTAACTTCAAGTGCAAATGTAATATGATCATAATGCAATGCCTATTCTATCCGACAAAATAAATTTGAAAGAAAAAAACATTTATGAAACTTTGCTTCACTATAGATTACACTCTATTACCTTAAAGTTGTAGATTTTCAAGCACGGACATCACGGATTATTTTACGGTTAACCTATAAACAATGGTACACCGCAAAATGATTGAATTTTGTTGGGATGAAATTTCGTGGTTTTGGTAAATATGACCATTTCGATGGGACTTTAATTCGTAGATTTTGCATTTCAGGTAATAAAAACAAGGGTTAAGTTTATTGTTCGAATGGATTTGATTTCGAGGTTGAAGGTGAAACATAAAGTCCGAGAAATTTAATAGCCCACGAAAATTAATGATTTACAGTATGCGTGCGATAACTTTCAGTGCAGGATAATATTATCATGCACTGTAGTTATTGCACTCATTCCTTTGAAATTTAAATCCCACCCCCTCGATTATCATTGTATTAAGCGCCACCCGTTCAGTTAACATCACGTAGCCATGATAGAATTGTATTTATCGTTTAATTATGCTGTTGAATATTGTAAGGTTTGTGGGGGATGATTCTCCGACCCCCACAAAACCAACAGACGGGGACAATAAATGGGATTACCCTTGTGGGCCCGAAACATAAAAAAGTTTGTTCCAATCAAGGACGGTTCTTACAAAGAAAGAGTATCTAAAATTGTCACTCGATTGGCATGAATGGTCTGGTAACACTTAGATTATTAGGCCTATTCACTGAGTTGCCACAATATTCTGTTTTATATAGTTTTCGTGTGTTTTAGCCCTAATGGTGCGTTTCGGTCTGAGGGGTTTCAAATAGTGATCAATGTTGATGGCTGGTACGTGCCCTTCCACTACCTTGTATAAAAGTGTCAGCCTCTGGTGGCGCCGTCTCTCCTGTAGTGTGGGTAGGTCTAGGTCCTCCAGCATGTTCGACACACACCCGTCTTGTCTGGATTTGTAGTTCCTTGGTGATGAAGCGGACAGAAGAACGTTGTATGCGTTCTAGCCTGACTATGTCACTTTGCTGGAAGGGATCCCATACTACACTACCATACTCCAGCTTGGATCGGATGAGTGCTTGGTAGGCATTTTTCCGACAGCTTTGGGAGCATAGTCGAAGGTTCCGTCATAGGAATCCTAGCGTAGAGTTTGCTCGCTTTGTGATATTAGAGATGTGCGTCTTTCATTTTAGATTGTCTGAGAAGGTGATGCCTAAACATGGGTTTTCTTGGACGCTTTTGAGTATGACGTTGTTGATATTGTAGAAATATGTAGATTTAGATTTGGTACTGAGTAGGTAGCATTTCTTGGCGTTAAACTTCATTCCCCATTCTTGAACCCACTTTTGTAGATTATCAAGGTCTTCCTGGAGAATTTGGTGGCCTTTTATTGAGTTGATAGCTCTGTAAAGTATGCAGTCATCTGCGAAGAGTCGGATGTGTGACTTCACCCTTTCAGGCATGTCGTTGATATGACATAGAAGCAGCAAGGGTCCAATCACCGTGCTTTGTGGAACTCCGGAGCCTACAGGAACCTGGTGTGACTTCTCGCCTTCTACTACTAAGCACATTTCTCTCTTGGTTAAGAAGTTGATTATCCGGTGGAGAATGGTACCTCGTGTGCCAATTCATGCTTCAGTAGCAGCCGCTGATGGAGCACGGTGTCGAACGCCTGGCTGAAGTCTAATATCATAGTGTCAACCAGTTTGTTCCTGTCGTTGTATCCTAGCAGATCATGGGCTGTGACGACAAGTTGGGTCTCGCAGGAATATCCTGAGCGGAATCCATGATTTAGATTTGTCAGTACGTTGTGCTTGTCCAGGTGGTTATGTATGTGGTGGCATATGATGTGTTCAAGTAGTTTAGACAATACACATGTGAGTGACACTGGTCGGTAGTTCTCTGGTGTGTGACGGTCGCCTTTCTTGTAGACTGGGGCGATGTTCGCGTCTCTCTAGTCCTTCGGTAACTCGCCAGTATCAACTGACCGCCGAAAGATGGCTGTAATGGCTGGGGTTGCTTCCTTAGCACACGCCTGTAGAACTCTGTTGGGGAGTTCATCTGGGCCCATCGCTTTCCTGACGTTGATGTTTTTTAGCAGCATCAGCACACCTTCTTCTCCTATGAGTAATCGAGGGATGTCGTCTTCCACCCTGTTAGTGAGTTGGGGGGGATTCTTGGTTTGTGTCGTCTCTGGTGAATACAGACTGGAATTGGTCTACCAGAATTTCCGCCTTTCCTTTGCTGTCGCTGACTAGATGACCATGTTCCCGTAGGGGGCTGTTTCGATGTTGTCTTCTTTCCTGGATTTGATGTAGCTCCAAAAAGGTTTGGTGTTATTATTCTGAAGGCCGTCATCAATGATGTTACTTATGTATGTCCATTCAGCCTTGCGCATTGCTTTCTTGGTCTATTTTTGGTATTGCCGGTAATTGCTCCAGTTGTTTGACTTCTTTGCTTTCTTGTAGAGTCTTGCTTTGCATTTGAGTTGGCGTTTGGTGCTTTTGGTGATCCATGGGGCCGCATTCTTTGAAGTTTTTTTTTATCTTAGACGGTATGTTGGATTGGATGGTTGAAGTGATTTTCGATTTGAATGTATCCCAGAGTTCACGGGCTGAAGCATTGGTTCTATAGAGATTAACAATCTATGTAGAAATATCGGCGATTTCGGTTTTCACTTGATTCCAGTTTGTCTTGGAGAAGATGAAGCATTTCCTAGGTTTCTGCTTGGTGTAGTATGATTTTGTATCTGAGTCTGCAACTACAATGTCATGGTCGGATACACCTGGGGCAATGGTAGTTGATTTGATGAGTGACGGGTAAAATCACTTTTGTAATGGATGATGACTTTTCCTTTTTTGTCAACATTGTCTTAATGACTTATTCTTTCGATACTGTGATAAATTTCTTGTGAAACAAATCTTTGAAACAGACTATACAGAAAACAAATCAACCTGCGCAGGATTAGCCGAAACAATTTACGTCATGAAAACCGGTAGCCATCTTGTTTTGTGACGACATTTTGGGGCTATTTAATTAAAATCTACTAATTCTCGAAATTAAGACAAAACGGCCAAGTAAGACCCAAAATTCGAACCGGAAGTTCGAGGAAAAACAAAAACAAGAACTCTTGGCGCAGTTGGCAAGCCTTGGGGAGAAGGAAAGGCACGTTGACAGACGGTGTGGCGAAAAAACAGACAGCAGTGGAATATAATATGGTATCTCAGTTGCAGGCGTCAAGCGCAGCTCCCCATCCACCTCCCCAGGCTTCGACCCAGTTACAACCAGAACATGCTGAAAAGCCAGCGGCTCCGGTAGGTTCGGTGCCGAGAACTGGCAAGCCACCAGTGGACCCGAAAGGTGCTGACTTTAATATTGATTCGTTAAGGCGTTCTGATGGGTTTCGTAAGAAGGCCAAACAGAGGTAAGCTAAGTTAGGCCTAGTAGCTCTTGAATCGTCAAGCTGTAATTCAAGTTCTAGTTCGTGCGACGAATCGTCCAGTGAGGAGGAAATTCCTCCTAGAAAGTCTAGAAAAAGTAAGAAACAAACAAGTAAAACGGGTATAACCGCCAAATCGTCGGACTCGGTTAAAAATCCACAACGTTTCCCTCACTCTAATTTGCGGTATGACTTCGCTAGCATAAGCATTGAGTTTGATAAAATGGAGTTCAATTTGTTTGTAGCAGGGGAGTTGGAAATCATTTCTGACGATAATTTATTCTAATAAGTAATCTGAAAAGTAGAAAGCCAATACCCGTTACGTGCGCAAAATTATCCGACAGCACTGTATATCATTGATATAAACGTTTGTTCCAGTAAATAAGAGATTGACAAGTGCAGAAACAGTTGCACAATTTACCTTAATTTTAGTTCTTTGTGCAGAGGTCCGTGCTTGGGTAAAAAGGTATGAGGTAATCGGACAGGAAGGTGGCACTCAACTTAACCAGCCAAGAACAGAAAACAGTAACGACACAACATTACATAATAATAGCTTGGCTAAAGTGTTGGTGTAGGCCAAAATAGGTGGTGGGGTCCAGGGCATGCTCCACCGGATTGTGTTTGGAAAAATATGTTCTTTCTGCTCCATTCTATAGATCATTTTACAAAGGTTTAGGCTCCAAAGAAAAGCAAAATATTTACATCAGTTTTGGTTGATATAAACAAAATTCTATGTGTATGAGTGTTCAGAAAAAGTAAACTTTTCGGCTTTTTAAGCAATACTAACTATATTGTCACTCTCAACATCTACATCCATGTCTTTCTGAATATGGAGGACGCCAAGACCCAACAACCTGTCGGATCCCATAGTTGTTCTCAAATAGTATCTGAACGATATCTTGCATGAATTAAAGGGATACTTAAACTTCTTCAATGATTTAATCCGCACAAGGCCACATGACCCGATACAATATCCTCTCGATTCTTGAAAGAGATAGCACAACCCCTTGCCCCAGCAATCATTCTCATCTTCCAAGCGTCATTAGATCAAGGCAGAATTCCAGATGATTGGAAGACAGACAACGTCTCACCAATCTACAAGAAAGGCGATAAGAGCAAACATTTTAACTACAGACCGGGTTTACCTTACGTCATTACCTGCAAGTTACTAGAGCATGTAATCCACAGCAACCTAATGCAATTCTTTGACCATCACGACATCGTCAGCAAGTAGCTTTACGGTTTCAGGAAACATCGGTCCAGTGCGAAACACAAATGCTTCTGACGGTCAACGATATTGCTGCACATCTCAACAACTATGAACAAGTTGTCGCTATTTTAGTGGCCTTTTCAAAAGCCTTTGACAAAATCCCCAACAAGCGCCTTGATTTGAAACTACATAACTATGGAGTCCGAGGAAACCTGCTTGTATTAAACTGATGCTTCTAGAGTAACCGAAAACAAAGGGTCACTTTGGAAGGGAAATAATCGAAGTCTGCACCAATAACATCAAGTGTGCACCAACTCGTACATCTATAGGCCTCTTCTATTTCATGGTCTACATCAACGACCTGTCAGACTGTGTCAAGTCCAACACACGACTCTTTGTTGATGACTCCCTACCCTACAGGTTCATCAAGACACATTCTGACGTTTGTATCTTACAGGAAGACCTATTGAAGTCCTTAGACTCACTAACAAGCGTAATACCATCAACGCAGACTACACCATCCACGGGCAGAAACTCAAGCAATTCAAACAGTCCAAATACCTTGGTGCACTACTTACCAACAACCTCTCATGGAATGCACACATAGATATGACAACAAAGAAAGCCAACAAACCAACGCTTTTCTCAATCGCAACCAGGCCCCCAGCCCCAAACACACAAAAAGTCCGTCACAAGCCATTCATCATGTCATAGGTCGAATATGCCGCCACTGTCTGGGACACGCACACTCAAACCAACATCAATAAGGAGGTTGAAGAAGTTCAACGCAGAGCTGTCAGATTCGTTTCTGGTGATTACTCTCATAAAAGCGGCGTAACTGCAATGTTTAAGACCCTTGGTTGGGATAGCCTACAACAACGGAGGAAAGAGGAGAAAACTGTTATTTTACAAGATCGTTAACAAACTGGTAGCCATTCCGAGCGAATCCTTCCTTCACCCACAGAGCGTGACTACAAGAGGTTACTCGTCGCGGTACAGGATACCATTCTGCAGGACGTTTGTGCTGAATGAGTAATGTGTATAGTGCGGCTAAAAAGGAACGAAACACAAAATTGTAAAAAACTATTTTTCAGAATCGTTGTTCTAAGTGAATAGTTCAAATATTGATAGCTTATTGATTACATACGCACGACATCGAACAAGTTGTTTAACAGTGGTTGAATCAGTTGTGAACTTTGCCTAGCGAAGGTGCACACGGAGTTACTGGTCATGTCGGGGAGTTGTTTCACATGAAAGACATGGACACGGGTGGTTGTTAACGGTATCAAAGTGCTGGTAGCGTGTCTCCAGATAATTCATTGTCGTTGTATAACAATTTAAAGGTCGTGCAACCTCCCATTTGACGTCCCCGTAATAGGCGTCCGAGTGGCCTGATTTCGCCCATGTTCAGACTATCCTGATATCTTTTATTTCGATGCCTAGAACTTTTCTTTTGTGATTTTCTTTCCATTAGCAAACCTTACAAATGCTTCGATGCGATTTACACCAAAAATTATCATGCATAAATGGTGTACGTGGAATTCGTGCGTTTTTTTATTTTCTTGACGGACGGGATTTACGTAACCAGATGATAAAATTTGGCCAATATCCAAGTTTCTATACAATATTATTACACAATATTAAAACATGTATCAACAATTGAAATAAGAAAAAATCAAGGATGAAAACGTTGCGTTTCTAGATGTACTGAGCATAGCTCCCAACAGACAGCGACTATATCATATGCTGGAAATATGGTATGCCTTTTTAACTAGATCTAGTGTAAATTAATTACACATGGTGACATCTCACTATGTTGTTGTCATTTATTGTCAAATAAGCACATTTTATTTTGCATGATATTAGACTCACGAGCAATCAACATTGTACTTAATTTCACATTTTCCCATTACTCTATTACTTTAAAATTCTCCTATCCTTCAATGCAGCCCATTTCCTGAAAGCCTTATCAAATGGAAATTTACCTACTGATGGCCCTTCTACTGATGTCCTCATTACCCTTTCTAAAATACCTGCAGACATTCTATCACGCAGACATGTTTTAATTGTTTTTGCTTGCTGAAGCCACGCTCGCAATCTACTGTTGACACAGGTGTAAGTAGAAATCTCTCTGCAGCTTCTCCTGCTGCAGGGTACACATCCTTTTTACGAATTGATTGCCAATTTTGCCACATCCCAGGGTGTTCTCATAGACTTGCTGCCTTTTCTGATAGGGTAGTGTACATACCCTAGAAACATGTCTAAACCATCAGAGCTACACTCAAACCCCACTTTTCCAAGATACTCTACAATAATTATTACAGCTACATCATTTGCCTTACTATCCTTATCTAGAACTGCACTGAAAAGGTTACTGAATGCTGTCAACACAGAACTATCATAATTATCTGAAAATCTATCGTGTATATTTCTAACCATAAGTGTGACAAACTTTTCACAAATATTAGATGCTTCCTGGCGCTTGTTCTCTCCATCCCTAATTAGTCTAAATTGTATGACCTAGGTACTGAACAGTTGTGAGAGCATCTTCACCTACCTGTGACTCATCTGGAACTTCGGACAAGAACTTTCTCAGACATGCACCATCCTTCTTTGAGCCTACAGTCTCTATCCTATCTACTGTAGAGTGGAGCATAGGCGTGACCTCCGAGAAATCCAGGTCTTGTAGGTCTTAGACAAGACTGCAAGTGGTTTGAGGACGCAACACTGGAAATGCACTACATACAAGAATTTGTAAACAAGTGATTGGCTTCTTTTGGACTTAATGCTTTACCACTACTCTCCTCTAAGAATACTGACACTAAATCACTATAATTTCTTACCAAGCCATTGTGTATGGAATACCTCCTTGAATTTTGACATTTACCTTATGTATGCTGCTGGATAGATTCTAGCATGGTCATATACTTTGATGACAGATGAAAATACTTATATACATGTACATTATTAAGAATTTCCTGTGCCTTAACTAAGCACGGTATGCTATCTGCGCCACTATACCAGCTAAGGGCAAGCCTGTGTTCTATACAATGAGTAGCTAGAATACCGGGGACTGCCTGCTTAAGTCTAGTCACCACCCCTGACTTATCCCCTACCATTACTGATGAACCATCCGTACTAACACTACATAAACAAGACAGCTTTACTCCTTTCACACTCAAAGTCAGCTCTGTGCGTACTGCTTACGAAGGGACATCACATGGACATTTACATTCCCAAGGTTGTCCGGGAGTTTGCCAGGAAGCCTCCTAGGTGGATGGCTCTGTCAGACAGCATGTCTGAGCTGTAAAAATGAACATATTATATGGACCGGCTATCAGTCCAGAAAGGAGCTACGTGCTGCTCAAACGGTGACACTTGGAATGTCACGCACCCCTTGTACGAATAAAACAATTTTACTAGAGCATTCGGTAAAAGCGAACAATTCTGGAAAAACACTCCAAGTGCCAGAACATTTATCAACCATGTTTCAAAACCACATTTCTATCCGAATCGGACGAAAAACAGCCTCTTGAGTTTGCTCTATTAATGAACGAGTTTCAGTAAGTTTTTACCAAAAATAGACATTGATTTAGGGGTTCGACGATATCCATCACCGTATCGAGACTGGAAACTAGAGGCTTATTATACCAAAAAAGGGTCCCACTGCTTTTGGTTTTGCCGCTAGTGAGGAGGTGCATTTGAAACAAATGCTTCATTAAGGGGTAATTCAGCCATCTATTTCTGAATGTGCCTCACCTCCCGTCATAAATCTTAGATGACAAATACCAATTGCGGAAGAGGACAACCAAAAACCGCATTTGTCACAAAGTATGTCATATTCTAATTTATTAGATTGGCATTTGGTTCATGAAACAAATTTGAGGGTTATATTTATAATTGATTTTTAAGGGTCTCTCAAAGCTTTTTGACGATACCATTGTCCTGGGAAAAAACTTTCCAGGAACACTCGCAAAATATATTTTTTGAAACTTAAGATTAAGGCAACAAAACCTAAAATGAAGGCCTAAGTGTGCGTTATTTAAGACCAAGGTTGACTTTTCAACTACAATGTAGACTACAATGTATCTCCCGAGGTCAACGTATGACAGACGAGTACATAACAGTAATAACACGTACTAGTAATTAGGAATTGTAAGCAATCATAAGTCCCCTACCTGGTTACCAGGTTGTCAATGTTTTGGTTGGGAAAAGCAAAATACTTGTGCTAGCGTGGAAAGGCCCTGGAATAATATTTGCCAAATGTCTACATCAATCTAAAACAATTCCGTTCAATCCTTTAAATGGTTCATGGGGCCTCTGTTGATACTACACATGTGAATACTTTAGATCTTGATGAATACTTTTGTACAAATTGTAATGCTCAGTCTTTCTTTGTATTCTTTGAGGTTATGTACCAGTCAGGTATCGGGGTGGATAGCCGGGACAATAGTCGTGTTTTGGCCTTCAAGCTTGTCCCGCACTGCCGGGAAAATGTTTGGGGAATTTTTCTCCGAACCAATTCCCCGGGGACAATATTTAGTTGCCGGGGGCCGGGGAAATACCAGAGCTTACCGTCAGCTGTTTTCCACAGAGAGGGGAATGGCGGGGGTTTTGACAATCCAGAAGTAAACATCCCCGCCCATCCCCTGGGTTGGTGGAGCGTGGATGCAACTGATTGGTGCATTAAGAACCATACATTTTGGGTAAGCTAAGTTTATACCCAGACCGATTCCACATATCAGCAAAATAGGCTAAACTTTTTATGATAAGTATCGTCATGATAAGTCTTTGCAGTCACATTATTGATTTTTTAAGTCTCTGGTGCGGGGAGGAACAAGGTTTCTCGATTTCAGCAAAAAGCACGTGCGGGACGCAATTTGCGGGCTTTAAATGCTACACCGCGGCAGTCACCAAGACTAACGTGAAAAGCGGGACATTTTGGTAAAAGGTGGGTCAATGAGTTCAGCACGACTATCAGTGAATTCTCAGTATTTTTTTTGCTTTAAAAAAATGTCACGTGAAATTCGAGTTTCACTATTTAATGATGTCCATCTGAACAATTTACAGTATACATGTGTGTTTCCCACACAGTTGGGACATGTAGCAGTGGTGCTGCGCGTGCGTGCGTGCGTGCGTCCGATCATCCGTCCGTTCGTATGTACGTAGGTTACGTAACGTGAACATTACATGTATTGACCACCTCATAAACCGTTAGGTTGTTATTTCTTCAAACTTTCACAGATGATCAGATGACCTTAAAGGATGAAATTTTTCTTACGTCAGTTTTTACCCGAGTTATGGTCCTTTTTACTTTTACTATAGTATTATACCCATAGTGAAAAATCTTGTGTGTTGAACTTTTCACAAACTGTTGCATGGAATTTCTTCAAACTTCACAGATTAACATTCTTGATGTATAGTTGATCGCAAAGGATGGAAGTATTGCTGCGGTAATTTATATCAGAGTTATGGCCCTTTTTCTTTTACTATACACCTCCATGGTCGATGGACACATTTCTAGATAAAACTGTTTTGGACACATGTAAATCGAAAATCATGTTGACAAATTGAGGATGTAATTCTGTTGGTGAAACCATTGGAAATACTGCACAGGTTTGCACAGGCCAATGGAATCGCCTGACAATCTTCGACAAAAACCTTCGACAAACAAATGGGAGGAGCATTCTTTGCCGTCGTGTTGTACACGGTTTCTGAAGAAGGGTTTCAATGTTGGATCATGTGATTATAATTACTGTCAACATTTATTTAAGGTGTTTAGACTGTGTAAGAATTAATTGTACAACAGGTATCAGCAGTGTTAATAATTGAAATAACATGCTTTAAGCATCATTGCCAAAATACTTTAACATTTAAATGTTTGGCAAATTGCACGGCTGGTTTTGAAAAAATGACTTTGTGGAAAAATCACGGAAAAATTATTTATTTTATTTTTGGGAAGTTTATAATCTGTGGCAAAATAAATGGTACAAAATAGTAGCAATCACTGTAGGCACTAATAAGTACCAACACACACGAACTATATATATGCGAATACATAAATTTTATTAGATTTTTTAAAATTGGAAAAAAGTTGAATTTTCACAAAAATATATATTTGAAAAAAAGTTGTTGAACTCAATTACGTTTATTTGTCTGAAATTTATTAAACAAAGTAGTTGTTATAATGACACAGTATAAAAAACAAATTTGCACGGCTGTAAATTTAACTTTCAGATTTTTTTTATGATAATTTAGGTATGAGTAACATTTGTCTCCCCTGATTTGACGAGTTATTTTATTATTACAATTGTTCAAAGTACATTTGACATTTCCGAATAATGGCTTTATGTTTAGTAACTTTACACTTTTTTGTTCAATTCTTCTACTAATAAAAACTTGATCCCATTAATAGGGTATCTGTTGAATGCCAATTTCATTGTATTAAATGCGATAGTCCACTCCTATCAATTGTATCTGCCATCAGTTTTGATATTACATGTACACTATTTTCCAACCACGGTCTTAGTGTGCACACATTTTCTTTCCTTTTTTTTCCTCATCAACAATTCTGTCTTTAATATAAACAGAAGAAATGTTCAAGCTAAACAATTGTAAAGGTCCTAACATAATCACACATTTGTTTAAGAGACTGGAAATCTTCAAGTGTATCATGTGCAAAGTAAGAATGCACAAGAAGATCTTTAAGCAACACCTTTTGTTTATAATACTTCTGTCCAGGAAATTGTTTGCGCGTTAGTTTCAAAGTGTCTATGAATCCTACAATGACAACTGTCATGTCTACTTAGACATTCTGTCAAGCACGTTGTTTTCAGACATGCATGTACAAACACCTTTGCATTAAAATTGTATTATGTACCATGAGGAGAAGTGGTTTGTTATGTTCTGACAACCAGTCGCAGAAATCTTAGTGTAGATTCCAATGGCTGGGCTGGCATTTCGAGTCCATTCTTATACACCTTGCCATTCCCTGTACCTATCCATGTAACATTTGCTACATCTAATGTCGTTCACAGGGATTAGGCCCATTGTGTCGAAATCCATGTGATGTCATTGGGCGTTTTGTTGTCACATATGTGTTGAAGAAATTTCCCTCTGACACTGCAGCAATCTGCACAATGTGGCTGAGATATATGCATGCCAATTATCTTTTTCAATACAATTACAATATATACATGTATGAGTATTTTAAAGCGTCAGAAACTCTTTTTGACAGGTGACCCATTACCTGGCCGCCATTTCCATTGGTGAAAGTTTTCAGTCTAAAATACTTATTTTAGTATTTTTGAAAGAAATTGCACTATGTAATTTGTATGAAAATCATCTAGTTCAGTATATTGACAAGCAGTTTTCAGTATTTTGACAATTTTGAACTTTCACCCATGCATTTCGTTTACACTGGTCTTGACATCGTGAACTTCGTTGATTAACGAACAGGGGACATGGTTTGCCGTCCTTGAACTACGACTTTACAAAAAGGTCAAATTAGGCAGAGCTTATATAAACTTTAAAATCTGTATTAAAAATATTTATGTATATATACAAAATGCATTTTAGTAAATCTTAAATTTATTCAGCGTAAACTATTAAAACAAACATTACAAGTTACATTTTGTATAGACTCCCGGATAATATGGTAGTTTCAAAACTGAATTCGGATTAGACAGCCCCTGTAAAATGGATTTATAGTATAAGAATAAATTGAAGTACCCCGCATGTAAATAAAACGCACATTCGTAATTGTAGAAATTATAGGCATGATTGAAAGAGATCCCCGCCGCGGGTCGACAAAGTATGTAAGGGAGGCAACTCTGTATAAAACAGCATGTAGTCCTGATAGAGTTGTGTCTCTCTTTACATTGTATAAATTATGACTTGGGATTAAAATAAGTTCATCATCCATCGTTTACCAAGTTCAAGTTATTAGCAATTCGGCATTTATACAGCGACTTTGACCATTTACAAAAATACATACTGGCATCCAAATGAACAAAAACAAAATACAATCCAATCAAACATACATGTGCATACACAATTTGCATTATTCACGCACCAGGTATAAATAATTATGACAACCTTTTTCTTTTCTTAAATGTTTAGACTCATGTATAAATTTTGCAATGTTTTTTTTTCTTACAAGGATGTCATTTTTTCTGAATAAAAAGTATATGTGAATATCAAACATTTATGCGGTACATAGGATGCATTGTCTATACCGTGAATTGACATTACGTCAAACACTCTGCGCCAAGACATTTGCACAGACTTCAAGAGAATAGGCCACTACTGGAAACACAATGGGAGATGCTTGTACATGTATAGGACTAGTTGCAGACGCATGAACTGTCTTTTTCAGTGACCAGTACCACGTAATGGCATCAGATGTCCCCTAGGGTTTACCTTCCGAAGGAGCTCGTCAATTCCGTCTGCAGACATTGCAATGTCCGTCATAGATGGGTGTGGTGAACTTTCTGGGGTTGTGAACGCAGCCGTTTGCCCTCGAAGGTTGACTTCCAGTGGTGTCCTTTCCAGGAAACTTTGTTGTATGACCAAACTTCTTTCTGCTTGGATGGTAAGTTGACTGCGCCGATTAAGGTTCAATTTGTCAATATAATCATGTAGTATAAGTATTCGAGCCCCGGTCTGGTTGCACATTTTCTCCCCTATGTATTAGAAATTAAATATTATGCGCGCCACTACAGTCGTACACATTGCACGTTCGGTTTCGCAACCTGCTTAACTTATCCTTGACGATGACCCCTGTTACCAAGAACAGATTTGCGTTCCCGCGAAGTTCAAACACGCAGTCATATTACATTTTATTAACCCGACTACACCGTTCAGACTTGAAAATCTGAAATTATATAAATGCTTTCCCATTACGCTTTATGATTTTATCCTATAAGATTGTGATGTGATTGTTTGCGTTGTCGTGTCAAGATATAGGACATCGTCATATAATACCCCGGGTTATAAAACAGAATAATCCGAACTCTGTGGTAATATAGTATGGGGAATTTGGCTTGAGATTGACCTTTATGCATGCATATATTACAAGGTTCTTGCATCGAATACAAATGTATTTATATTTTCAATTTAAAATTATCATATGTTCAATAATGCTAATAGAAGGTCGAGGAACAAGTTAAATTCTCTAATTAATTCATTGTTGAGGGAGGTTGCGTGAAGGGAGGTTGCGTGAAGGGAGGTTGCGAATATCGATATGTAATGGGTACGATGATTTCAAACATTCCGTCATTTTGGCCCCGATTTTCAGAAGCGTCGCAGGTAGAAATCTCATCTCAAATTGAGATTTTGCTCGAATCAGAAACTGAATTGGAGATCATTCCACAGTTCAAGCTCTTAACTTTTACTGTTATAAACTATTTTAAAGACTAGTGCTTTCTGTTTTGTGGTGCATATTTTGAGACCAGCCTTCTAAGGAAATTAATGAATGATACATGGCTATATTTGAGATGAGATTTACCGACTCAGATTGAGATGTTTAGGGAGATCGGGGCCAAATGTGTGTAGTTCTACAGGTAACGGGCGCGTGGTAGACGGATTTGATTTACACATGTAAGTCTGTGCACGGGAAACACAAAATTTATCGCCCATGATGGACTCTTTGTGTATATATTCACCCATATCGATTCATGAAGAAATCATTTTTTAATTGTTACTTGTTCTACACGCACACTCATTTTCACGTGTATCCAACATGAAGGGTAGATGCGTACACATCTCGAAAAAATATATGGTAGACGTAACTACACAGTACATCTTGACTTATAGGTCAAGATGTATACATCAAAACTTACTGTGTGTACGCACCTTAATTGCTTGATTCGCAACCCCACCCCTTATAAATGTCGTTCATGATCTGCTGACACGGACGACGGTATTTGAAGCTTGTGGACGACATGTTTCATTTACTCACATGTCTTTCTCCTTAGCATCAATAATTCACAGTGCATTTCTACTACACTAATACAATATTGATAAGAAGTTATTGAGTAATCTGATAAGGATCAGTCCCACAATCCACAACAGTTGAGTACGTGTTCCGTGAGGACGATCGGGTACCATCGGGAACTCACAGATATCACTGACGGACCAATTCGAGTAGTTACGATTTGAGAAAACCACGTTGGCTTGATCCGACACCGCTACCCTCGCCCGGATCTGTGCTTATGGGGTATATTTAGCTTTCCGTCAATGAGCCTTTTTATGTATGGTAATAAATGTTCTTATCACCGGCATCGCTGATAGCTTATGTACTATAAATGTAAATGGGTGTGCGTCATTGCATGATAGTATAATGATATATGCATGAAACATGCAAATAATACATACTTCTTACTGGGTCACCACACGGTATGAATCGTGTTACACTGCTTTTCAGTTCCGTCAGAGAATCGTTCTGTTTTCATATGGCTCTGACGGAACTGAAAACCGACGTAACGCTCCGACGGAACTCAGGATACATGACATTTGAGTTCCGTCCGAGTGTTACAACAGTTTCGAGTTCCGTCAGAGCTATATGAAAACAGAATGATTCTCTGACGGAACTGAGAAGCAGTGTAACACGATTCATACCGTGCACCATGTCTCAGAGACATGGACAATGTCTCAGATGGACACAGACGTGAAGACAACATGGCCACTCTTGGATACAGTGAGAGAGACTCGCACACGTATTTCATGACCGCGATGGCCCGATGGGCAATAGAAATCACTTGACAGCGGTCTGTATTACAGGATGGGTAGTAGGCGGAAGTGGGTAGGGTATAACATGCAATAACCCGAGTAAAGCTTCAACTACTCTTGTATCTACATACTTTCACATCTAACTGTATCAATGATAACGAAAAAACATTTGTTTGGAATTTTGTTTTTCTCTTATAGATTTTTTTTCCTTTTATAGAAAATATGAATTTTACAAAATTAATATTTTTCGTTTTAGCCTTTATCAATGATACAGTTACGCGTGCTTACTTCATGCAACTCACAATTTTTATTTTATTTTTATTTTTAATGTCTTGTAAATAACATTTTAGACAACATGACACATTCCGTGTGCTTTAATGAACATTATAATTTATAATACGACTGTTAAAATAAAAGAATCGGATCTGAGACACTTAAAGAAATCAACGAAGTTTCAAATCAATCTTTCCGGATCGATACTCGTTAACAGTCCGAATGTGAATGTGCACGTTTATAAAACCCACTAACCTTAAACGTGTAAGACACACACGACTAAACCAGTATATGGACGTGGATCTCAATTTAAGCGACATTGAGTGTGTGGTTGTATAATGTATATACCGACCCCTCAACTGTGACTGAATACTTTACGTAAAAGTTAAATAGTTTATATCCAATATTATTACATTCATCAAATAGTTTGACAGGGAGAGTTGGGATATACCTCGGGTGTGGATTTATTTGGATTGATACTGGTGCTTTTAGAGCAGGTAATATGGATATTATACTAGATATAACTTTATATTAACTGGTTAAAGTAAAACTTTGATTTTGTCTTAAACCATGTGGAGTATATACGCCGGTAAAAGCGTGGTTGACCGGCTAGTTATGAATCATGCGATATCGTACGATAGTTTACACGGTAACCATGGGCTCATATCTCAATGAATATTGCAAAACATGCCCATCAGAAATATCTTTCATTAAACAACGTGTTGTTTATATACTTCAAAATGTTCTTTTGTATAATTATACACTTATATACATTCATAAATAAACTCAAACGTTTTATACATATTTTATGGCTCCCGGAAGTGAGCGCGTCTGATCATTTCTTATCGGACGATTTCATTGATAGGATGTTTTCAAACCGTTAAGCGTTTTTGCATATAGTTTCCGTGTGCAATTCAAAGCGTTGCGTGCACTAAACGAATGATAAAATCATTCAAAGTGTGTTAAACATTTATACGATACATATTTCATTTCACACACACATGATCATGAATGATTCACTTATCTGCCAGGTTACTACCCACACTTGAAACAAACAAGTGCATTTGTATATGTATGTGATTGGTTGGATTAAGTAATAAGTATACTAACTATTCGTTTGTAAACAGTTTTTAAACTGTATTCATGGACTTAACATATTAACACTGTTGAAGATCTCAAAAGTTCTTTCAAAACTCGAGAGTCCACCTGCGCATCTTAAATATAGGGTGTACATGTACTATTCCAGTTGATACACTTCGCTCCCGTACCAATGTACCATACCCTGATGATACCGTTATTGAAGGCGCACGTGTGACACTATTGCGAAAGTACTACACACGTGTAAGATATGTATAAATTATCTTGGGGTAATATCATTTTCAAATTTCAACGTCCGATAAACTGTGCGAGTGGGTGGGCTCTATACTAAATTGTGAGTGGGCTCTAACGACTTTAACTGTCAAACATGGAATGATACATCACCATACACCAGTACGTTCAGAGACGCACGCACACACTATAGACGGTAAAACACCACACATGGGTGTATAGTATACAGCTAGACATACCGGCTGACAATCACCCCAACACGTTTGTAAACTGGCGAACATTGGTCCACACACAACAAACTATAACCACCCGACAAGTCAAAACGTGAAAACTTTTAATTATAAGTGCTGCATGATTTTATTTTTTCATGAAATAGAAATATGAAAATAATCCCATTCAAAACACATAAATGTATATGTATATAACAAATATTCCCACTATAAAGAAAGACACCGACTTTAAATGTCCCTAAGGCTGATTCAACGTGTGTTCTCCTACGCAATGTTATTATCTTCACAATTTTATAAGAGGGTTTCACATTCAGCTTATCATACGTTACCCGGATATTGATAATCAGACATTCCTATTGGCATTCCTGTGTTTCCCGAAGTACACATGCACTTATAGATAACAAACGTGCAAGTCATTAATCCTCACAAGCAATACCTGCAGAATGGGACGTACACGAATGTTACTATATCTAGTAGGCCAATTAGTACAGGTCCCTTTCTTTCTTTCTTCTATTTAATTTGCAGGGCCCACTCTGTGGCATTATCGCAAATGTTTAGAGACAGAAGTGAGATACAAGGAATCCGGCTGCGATAACCTAGCTCGTTTCGAATAGATTTCTTGGTTCTTTAACGTGCCTAGTGTAAAGCACCGATACACGCGAGACTCCCCCATGGGTTTCCTACCAGGTCTGAGGATCATCTCTAGTTTGGTGGGAAACACTAAATAGCGTTTCTGAAATGACCAAGTGTCCCGGCCGAGAATCGAACCCTTGATTATATTTTCTTCGTGCTCAAACTGTGCATGGTTTTAACCGTCAAACGTATTGCTTGTGATTACTGGACTTTTAATTGAAGGGAATCAGTTTGGCATTTCGTCATACATGTACAAATGTATTTAGTAAATGCCCTTTAAGTGTTATCTTGCAAAGGAGTCAATCTAATTTATGCTCTGAGTAGTACATGGCAAATATCATCGTACTCACTAGGCCAGATATCTAGACGTGGTGGATACTGGGTAAGGTTTGTCCATTGTAAGTATCAGGTTGTTGATGAATGTCAAAGTGTTAACGTTCCAAACTGGAAGACATGTGTGTAGGATTGTATCAAGTATCAGCACGGTGGGGGATCCAACATATCGATACCAAAATGGGTTACGCATAATTTCATATGTCGAACTTCCTGGTCTACATATGTTGTACACATTTCGACGAAAAAAATGTAAGATTCTTATTTGTTATTGGTTTATGTTAAAATCAAATGGTTTTGCCCAAATATCTCAATGCAGTGCCACCCTTTATACATTTCAAAACATGTACGTGTATTTATCGTATCTGTACGTGTTGCAATTACGGAGAAAAACTGATTCTCCGTCAGGCGGTGGGGCTGAAAATTCGCCGCAGTTTGATCACCACGAGAAACTCTTTTGTATTTTCACCTCATTTGTTTGATTATTGTTACAGAAATATAACATACCTTTCATTACACACATGTTTCAAATTTAACAGCGATTTGATGGCTAGAAAAATATTTATTGTAAAAAAACAGCATGCTCTACATATGTTGTACGTGTTTTCCATATGTTGGATTGAAAATGTTTAATTTGCCGATTTTATTTTGAGTTTAAATGGATTTCCTGGAAAAAAATCGAAACTGAAATATGTTTAAGTTATCATGCCACCATCGATGAGTGGTATATTGCTTTTCTGGTGACTGTCCGTTTGTCTGTCTGTCTGTCGTTAGACCAAATGCTTTCCGTTCAATAACTCCAGAACACTTTGCCCTATGATCTTTAAACTTTGCATGAAGGTTGATCGGAAACAGTCGATGACTCCTAGATATTTTGAGTTCAGCAGGTCAAAGGTCATGGTCACTGTGACCTTAACCATTTTTAGACCAAATACTTCCGTTCAAAACCGAAGAACGCTTTGCCCTTGTATCGTCAAACTGTTCGCGGAGGTTAGTCAGTAACAGTAAATGAGGTCATGGTTTGCAGAAATCATTTTATTAATAGTACTTGTCTGTTTGAGCGTCGATGAATTCTTGTTGAAATTAGTCGAAGAATCAAGATTACATATAACTGTTGGGTTTTTTTTAAAAAAAAGATGAAGAACACTTGGTATCTACACATCCGAGTGGTGTTAATAAGGTCAAAATTTAAATCGCATACCTCGTCTTTATCACTGATTATCTCTTGTTAAAACTTCCTGACTGACGCTGTATCGACCAACGCCAGGTTATCTTACTCAGCGTCATGCATAATCAGATTGATATACAAAAACTTCAATTTCAATGCATTCCAGTAGATTCATACCAAATCGGACTAACACAATTTCCTGTCTTTCTAAGAACTAATTTGTCATTTTTACTGCAAACACCTCCTGATATGTAGTGTTACCTTAATTTGCTCAAAGTTCAGAATAAAGTCATTAAAATGTATCAGTCAATGTATCGCACTAATACATTGACCTTGAACTTGAGTTAAAACAATGAGTTACCTAACGGCAATCAACATTTTTATTCTTGGAAGAAACGTGAAAAAAATCAGAATTTTACATAGAAAATAACACCAATATTTAGCCGATTGTCTAATTAAGAAAATTAGTATCAACATGATATGCTTCAGTTTTATAATAAAGAAGTTACGTACAATTCAGCGATCAATCTGCCGTCAGTAGATCCATTTAAAGTGTATAGAGCTATATCGGAAGATATTTTTTTAAAAAGTTTCATAAACTGAAAAACAATTATGCTTTCATACATGTATTCATTAGATCATATTTCGCTTCAGTTTTAACAGAATTTCTTTCTGTGATTTATTGGACATGCAAACTGTCCATTTTCATACGAAAGTGGTCTAGAACACCCTATGAAACTATAAGAATCGTATATTTTTCGACGATTGAATCAAAGTACACGGAACCCATCCAAAGTTTTAATTTGCAATTAAGATAGTCTAGTATCATACTTTAAACGATGCAAGTAATTATTTCGACATTGAATGACTGTTAGAATATAGCTCTATACACTTTAAGTTTGATGATAGGACTGCTCGAACTCTTCATTCCTATATTTCGGGCCACCGATTACTGAACATGTTTTGCCTAATTAGTGTATTCGTAAGTGTGTAGTTTTAACGAAAAAGGAATGGCATAAATATACATAACAGGTCTAGCCTGCAATTAGCAAACATTTTGATTAGTTAGATATGCAGACATTTGCTGAAATGAAAATACATGTAAGTGCGTAAATAAGTTGGTGTAACGAATACGAAATGATATGAAGATAACTTAAACAGATTTGAGTTTGTGTTTTTCCAGGAAATATATTTAAACTCAATATAAAAGCCACAAATTAAACATTTTCAATCCAACATATGGAAAACACGTACAACATATGAAGAGCATGCTGTTTTTTTACAATAAATACTTTTCTAGCCAACAAATCGCCGTTAAATTTGAAACAAGTGTGTAATGAAAGGTATGTTATATTTCTATAACAAAAATCAAACAACTGAAGTGAAAATATAAAAGATTTTCTCGTGTTGGTCAAACTGTCACGAATTTTCAGTCACACCTCCTGACGGAGAATCAGTTTTTCTTAGTCATTGCTACACGTACAGATAAAATAACTACATGTACATGTTTGGAAATGTATAAAGGGTGGCACTGCATTGAGATATTTGGGCAAAACAATTTGATTGTAACATAAATCGATAACAAATAAGACTTTCGTATTTTTTTCGTCAAAATGTGTACAACATATGTACACCATGAAGTTCGACATATGAAATTATGCATAACCCATTTTGGTATCGATATGTTGGATCCCCCACCGTGATCAGTGTCAAACTGGGTTTCGTCGCATTTTGGAGGTATACATTCATCGACCAGTTCTAATAACCAACGTTCCTGGATTTAATCCCGACCCAGCGAGGCCAAAAACATTGCTCTTCCACAAATGACCGATAACACCTAAACTCATGCTGACTTGTAGCAAACAAAAACCAGCGTAATAAGATATTATTCAGACAAAATTAATAGATATCCCATCAGAAACATGCAGAACCGGTTGTGGCCATAACACACTGACTTTAGGAGACTATTGGGATATCTTACAATTCAAGGTGTAGTACAGCAGTACTTATTGCGAACAAAAGTACGTACATGTACCTTCTGACCAATGAGTGACTTATTGGGAGATTGCATACTTCAACGTGTATGATTTATTAAGATAACCGGAAGTTGGCTAATTTATACACAATGCAACTGGAACATGGATTACTTTTTATAAAACAAAACTCGAAAAATCAATTACGTGTACTAGTAATGTCAGATCACAGGAACCCGATATTTTTTTTCTATAAGGGTGTTTGTCAGCAACGAGCTCTTGGATAGTGTTTTTGGACCATTTGTATAAAAATATCATGTTCCTGTGGTCAGACCATTGGATTTCTCAGGCTTCTTAAAAACCATGCACACACTCACAGGAAATTCCGATTGTCACCCTTGTTACTAAGATAATGCCATGGGCTAGGGATAAAATACACGAACAGGATTGTCGGGTATTATTGCGTCCAGAAAACATAACCACACACGTTAAAACGTTTGGCCAATGGCAAGAGCAGGAAACCTTATTTTTAAGTTTAAAAAGGGAATACAACAGAGTAAAAAGTACACACCGACTACCATAAAAGAACAATAGCCACGCATATAGTGTTGATTGTACACCCGTTCGACTTGTAGCCCTTGTTTTAACATTCCCGAATTCGGACCACGCTGGGTTTAAGGTATTTAAAACATATACCACAAGCGTATTTATGACATATGAACATCGGACAAAGCAGTGTGCCTTTTGGTCTTCTTTTAACTTGATGGAATATTTTATTGATATTAGCATTTGCGTTTAACATGATTTTTAAGATCATTATAGTACACATGTACTGCGAGTATTATGTATTGATCTGGAACATGAAGGTGGTTTTGATGTTCATTCAGGCATATAACACACTTACTTCACTTCAATAGAAACATACTCATTCAAACTTATCTGAACCCTGAATTTGTATTTTCATTGGGGGAGTTCATAAGTTGAATCCTGTATCATGTTCTTTTAATTTATAACCCACCTCTTATATAGTGTGACAGAATGTCTGCACCACGAGCGTGTGCCGTATACCTACCACCACTGTCAGGCACAGGTCACCACTTGTTCGATTATTGGAATTAAAAGCACAGGTAAAATCTGCTCACTGTGTGACTTATCGTCATGCTATATAAATCAACGTGTATGCATTATTGCCGGAAATCGACACGTGTATACACTTTGGTAATTGTATCAATGATAAAGAGCAAAACGAAAAACATCTATTAAGGTTTATTTGTTCTAAAATCACCAGAATTTCAAGGTATCAAAAACAGAAATTGGCTTTTGATATCTTTACAAATTAATTAAATTCATACAAAGCATTTCCTCCCTTTTTACCAATGCTATGTAGTTACCTCTGCTGTCTCCGTGTAACTTTTGCTAAATTTTGCGTTATTGTTGCGCATGTGCCATACAATGTGCGATGATATATAGCGATTTTGATTAGTTTTAAAAATGACTTGTACCTGTCTTTGACTTTGTAGACTGTGAGTATGGGTAGAGGGGGTGAGATGAGGAATGGGAAGGCTACTGGACAGATACACTCGTGGGATGAAATCGAGAAACATTCATCTAAGGAAGATCGATGGATAGTTATAGATGGACAAGTCTATGACGTCACACAATGGTCAAATAAACACCCGGGTGGATCCAGACTGATCGGTCATTATGCTGGACAAGATGCAACGGTAAGTTGACTGTGTGTGAACACTATAGCTAGTCTCGTGACAACGGTATTTACTGTGAGAACCGTACATATATATCCGATCTATATTCGTTATACATTTGTCATTCATGCATCACATACCGACGTCAAACATAACAAAGCGCATGTGTGGCATTTTGTTGACTGAAATAAACATCTTCTTTTATTTGATATATTTTATTTTTACGTCGTTATCCGATGTCCACCAGTGGTACCGTAAATGTTACAAGTTTCTTTCTTCTGTCCATGTAATTTGCTGCCACTCCGTGGAAATTATCGTAAATTTAAAGAGACAGAGGTGAGATACAAGGAATCCGGGTGCGATTTAGATTCCTTGGTTTTTAACGTTCCCGGTGTATAACATCCATACACGCGAGACTACATCTGGGTTTCCTGCCAGCTCATCTTTAGTTGAGTGGGAAGCACTAAATAGCGTTTCTGAAATAGCTAAGTGTCCCGGTCGAAAATCGAACCAGGGACCTCTGGACCAGGAGTCAAGCGTCTTATTCACTCGTCCTCCGTGTCACCCTTCAAGTTTTAAGTGATCGGTATTTGTAACTTGATGTATTGATATAGTATTCTGTCTTTGTATAAATATTTATATATCTTACTGGGCTCACTTACGAAACATGTTTTGCTGAGTTTCAAAGTGTCAAAATAAAGTTCACGTTTTGTGCTTAAACTTCTAACGTTAGCATTCATTGCATACTAGATAATAATACAGTCGTAAAAAGGAGTAGTGGTGAGAAGTCATGCGGAAATACCCACACATACGGTTATCAGAGTCAAATAATGTATTTGACTGTGAAATGTGTTAACAAATACCCTACTCTTTTGCACCAATAACTCGTTGCTGTAAACTATGCACACACAGCTTTATGAATGATAGCTTGCACGATGATATATCATATACACGTATTCAACTCACGATTCGAAACAGATCACTTTTGTAACTTTAAGTTTTTCGTTTTTACGACAATCCACACATATTTAACATTTCAACCGTGTCATGTATTTGTCGAGTACATAAACGCCCATGTATAGAGACTTGAGTATACCAAGTGATATGATATGATTGATTTGTAACATACAGTACAACCTTTCTAGAACAACACTCGTATTGGGAAAAATAAAGTGTGGCTGTTTTGTACAGAGCTTGGTGTTTTGCAGATAAAGTAAATTGTATAAATGGTAACCTTTGTAATGCAATGACAGAGATGCTTACTAAAGGTTGTTGCTCTATAGAGGACCGCTCTCAGAGGGGGGGGGGAGGGGTGTACACTGCCTGTCACACGGACAACTTGTGTTATATCCCATGTTGGAAAAATATGGCGTTTCGTGAAATTGGCTTCGATTATGTAGACCATTATGACGATACGGTCAAATTCGCATTTTCCGGGGGAAAAAAATCCTAAAATTAGACGTAAAATTTGACGATGGGGAGTGTTTCTCGATGGACGAAATACCTACTGGGTCAAAATTCTAAACTTCTAAACATCTTTAAAGAATCTCTAAATCAAAAACACCAAACAGTATAGGCATTGCATCTACAACTCTTTATTTTGTTTGACAATGTGATTTTGAAAATCTACTTTCGTAATGGAATGTTCACATTAAATTTACATGTCCTAGTTTATAAACCTATATATTTGAACTATACGCATTTCGAAATCACACACATACACCCGTTGTGTTGTGCCAACAAGAAACCAGATCGATTGAATAGTGCATTTGCTACGTCCTACATGTATGTTAACAAAGCTAATTTGTCCTTATTGATCGCTCACTCATAAATTGAACTGTAGTATTTGAACAAGTCAAGTTTAGTACATTAATATAAGTATATAAATATAATTAAATTTACTTTTACACATTTAAATACCATGATTGTCTGGTCTGTTTCTGTGTAGTCAGTCTGACTTATTTGATTAGTCTGTATCTTCAATCTGACATTTGTTTTGTTTGTTGTGTTTGATTTGTATGATTTAATTTAGTCCATATGGGCGAGGCCCCCAGAAAAGTTTAGTCAATTTAGGTTTCGAGGGATAGTGCAGATACAGGAGGTGTACTCGTTCCAGAGACATCACTTGTTCTTTTACATGTCAGGTGTATATCACCAGTACATGGGACCTAGGTTTAAAGTTTAACCTAAAATATTATTAGTAAATTTAGTTGGTCAGTCCAGGGATTCGAACACACAGCCCCGATATCAGAAGTCTCGTGCTCTGCTGACTGAACCAAGCGGTCTTACTTGTGTTTATGGTCAGCTTAACGTGCATTTTATACGTATTTCGTGCAATGTTAAACTTAAGTCCCATCGTATGACTAGTGACCGAACTAATGAACACATTCCATAAACATGAAATCTCTATACATGATCTCATCGTTAATGTTTAATGAAAGTAAACTCATTTATTTAGAATATTACTGACAGCTTAGAATCAAGGTGAACGAATCCACCATGAAATATTTATTGTGCAATTTTGATAGTTCACTGAAGCCTATCGATGTTGGCAGTGCGTATAGATACGTAAACTGAATGAGAAAAAAACAACTTTGTTGCTAGAATGTATAAGCATCAACGCTCGATACCAATGAAGGTTGTTTCTAAGTTTTAATGCATCGTGAGCATGTGCTTTTAATTACTTCGCCAATTAAATGTATTTTGATTAAGAGGAAACGGTAAACCGCTGAATAATGATTACATATGTTTGTAGAATAAACGAGTTTGTTTACACCAGCGCTCTAGGTTATGTACTTGTCTGATCTGCCTTACACAAATCATTTATTGCCTAGAAAATATGCTTGGAAGAGTGTTGATACTTCTTAGAAGAACGGGTATTGCTTAACTGAAGCATGCGGTTTTATTGTCAATGTAATAACAGCAAAACTATTTCCAATACAGAGAATCGAATCTTGTAGTAGAATTTATGCCAACTGATCAGATACTTCAAAAATGTACATTGTATAACGCACTTTGTGTAAGAAATAAAAGATAACATTCAATAGAAACAACATAGCATGAAATGCACAAAAGGGTGACACAAAGAAAAAATCAGCCATAAGCACACGCCAGTGCCTATCATGCTCAACACAGAATTGTCAGAGAAAAATAAAACTTTAAAGGATATCTAAGTCTACAAATCCAAATAATATTCATCCTAGTGACCACCGAATCCAAACTGTTAACCTGATGTTCGGAGCATGTTTTTGACAGTGCTCGAGTGAACAACGGTCTTGACTACTGATCACGGGGTCAATGGTCCGAATGTCGAATACTTTCTTAAAACACCTTTCAGAGTTTCCAACCCAACAAGATTGGTAGTCCAGTGGTAGTCTCGCGTGTGTTGTTGCTCTAGGACCGTAAAAGAACCAATACTTAATTTCCGACAGAACTAGGGTATCCCATTCGGTTTTGTACCACATTACCGTCTCTTCGACTTGCTGTCTGTCCAGCACAACAACAGGAACCCATTGGAAATTGTTCTTGCACTTTTTATGGGTTACCCTTGACTGAAAGGTCTAAATAATTACATAAACACATGTATACATGTGTATGTGTGGACAAATCAGCTTGCGTAACAAACATACTGAGTAACCTTTACATTTCTATATATTTACAGGAGGCGTTTGGAGCATTCCATAGTAACTTAGATCAAGTAAAGAAATACCTTAAACCCATCCACGTGGGTTCTGTAGAGGATTACGTAGATGTTGATATGAATAAAGACTTCAGAGAATTGAAGAAAACAGCTATCAAAATGGTAAGTAATCTCCGAACAATGAGTATGACCGAGAAAAAAAATATTCAACGATTCTCAATGTAGAGAAAATCTTCATCGTCTGATGTCATAGTCTTTGCAAACATGTGTTTTGTTTTATCCCCCATACCAGCAATGTACAGCCAAAAATGATATTTTTTTACCAAAGGACCTTTGATACGGTGGAGCAAGGATGATTGCATTATGAGTAAAACATTCTCGTTTACTATCGGGTCCCATTACTGTGGGTCTGACCAACTCCTGACGTGTCAGGATGGGGTAACATTGATCCCATTAGGAATCTGCTTGATACATGTACTAAAAATGAATTACATGTACAATGAAGTAAAATCTTTTTTTTTAAATAATTGTTGATTCTTTCATTCATCTACACTCGAATTAGTTTCATTCTGGTGTAATGTGTTGGATTATATGTACATATGACATTAACAACGTATAATAATGATTTAGTATGTCAATATTTACATTAAGTCTTAACCAAAACAAACCATACTTGAGAATTTGTTTTACATTGTCCATGAAAAGTATGTAAACATAATGGTCACATTAATTTCTTCAATACAGGAGAGATAAACTTTGATGTCCGTACGCATCTCTGAGACTGTCTTTTGTTGTCAATATTTCGGTCAGATGTTAACATTGTGCTATGTTTTTAAGAAAGTAAAATAATAGTTTAATCGACTATCAAAGATTGTATCGTTTACTACTCTTGGTGAGAGGTCATATCGTTGGCTTAGAATAAGAAAGTCGTAGCTACTACTTACGACCTTATAAGACTGATATACATATGTAAAATCTGCAATTACAATATGCTTCTCGTGAGCCTTTTTTTCACAAAAATCAGAACGTGTCATGTTGACTAAAGTGAAGTCCAAAAAGTCGTTTTAGCCTACTATACGTAAGGATTTGTTCTCAGACCGTTTGTTCTTGTTTTCTCAAAATATCGATTTTGTACTTACGACCTTCTCATGCTATAATTGTGGCACATGCTATTTATGTATACTTACTACCTTTGTGTGAATGATTACTCTGTTTTACTAAATTGATCTTCTCTTTTACTTTCAGGGTTTATTTGAGCCAAGTTACTGGTTCTATAGTATAGTGTTAGCCCATGTATTAGTGTTACAAGTATTGTCCTATATGGTGATGATATGGTATGGTGTCAACTTCTGGACCGTTACAGCATCTATAGTCATGTACTCTATAGCACAGGTAAACTATACACAACTTCTATCAAAAAGTACTTCAAATAGTACTAATAATAATACTACTATCATATACTCATGGTAGGGTCCTGTTTTTAAACAATTTAACCTTACTTTTAATTCTTTTTATACTTTTACTCATTTCTTAATATTTTTCCTTGTTGATGATGTGCGTCACCTCGTGGTGTTCGACTGTACGGAAGATAAATTATGGTGTTAAACTTTTATATAATTTATTTAACAAAATATAGGTAGGACACTGTCGCTCTTGTCTCTGTCTGGATCTCAGTACCCATTTAGAAAGGAAACGTGAAATCAGGTTTGTGCTTTACACATACCTGTGTGAAAACAACACCAACAGCATCGTGAAATCTATGTAGACTGCAATTATAGTCGATCTAAAAATTACTTCAGACGAATAATGTTCATATTGTGTCGACTAAATAATGTTCACAATTGTGTTTGTGCATGCGACAGTGGATAACATTCAGGTACAAAATGCATACAAATCAGAGATGAAATAAATGATATGTCAAGACTGCCAATGCTGAGTGAGTGGATCCAGTTAGCAGGAGATATAATATGGAAAAATACGTCAACACTACATGTTATATTAATTAGCAATCATTCTCAAATCTGAAAATCCCGGTTTTATGGCTGAAATCTACTTTTCCACCTTGGCAAAGGGGTAAGTTTCAGGATTCGAAAAACCTGAAATCATACACACGCCTGAAAAAAATCCTGGCCTGTATAATACACAAGTTTAACTCGAGTTAATGAATAATACAGTTATTGAATAATTAATATTTATTTATGATGTTTTATCTTCAGACACAAGCAGGATGGATGCAGCATGATTTTGGACATCTTTCTGTGTTTAAAACTTCCAAAGCTAACCATGCCTTCCATCACTTTATACTGACATTCTTCAAGGTAAACATCCATTAAATATCCACACAATGATAATATACTAGTATCTGGCTCCGATGTTCAGAAGCATCTCAAGTATAAATCTCATCTCAAAGTGAGATTTTGCTCAAATTAGAGTCTGTGTTACCGACAAATCTGAAGATGGAGTTCTCCAAATTTTAACTCAAAATAATGTTACTATTTAGTGAAACCAATTTTGAGTCCAGTCGTACTAGGATATCAATAAGAATACACATGACACTACTTTGGCTGAGATTATTCTCATATTGAGATGTGTTGGGAGATTGGGGCCTGGTACAAACCTTCCTTAACCAGGATTTCAGTAGAAAGAAAACCACAAGTATGAAGATTTCGACCAGCAGTTTGGTTGAAACATGTTTCGTGTTGCACGTACGTTTCGAACGAGCATTATTATAGTGATAAAGTGATGTTCTCTGATATACACATTCATCTGTAGATAATGGTTGATACAAATTGTTTAAATATTTAGTATACTAGAATTTATTGAATGTAGTTTATTTAAATGCGTGTATGCACATGATCATACACGCATGTAATATGTCTGTCATTAACCCATTCAAAGTTAGATCTAACAACTACTAGTATACACAATTCGCCCCATGTAAAATGTCGGCATATTGATCAGATTGTTTTTAACTACATTTATGATCTACACGTTTCAGGGTTGTTCCTCAAGTTGGTGGAATAATATGCATTATCAACATCATGCTAAACCTAACGTGGTATGTATAAGTTTATACTAGTATGTTCTAAAGAGTATGCGCATGACATTGATCAGTTAGGCATAAATCCATGTTCAGAAAACGAGAGATGTTTGTAAAACTTGTATTCACCCAATGCAGCCCGGTAGTCGGAAATGGTACAAGTCACAAATACCTTGACCTTTAACCCTGTAACATTAATTTCAATAGGTGTCATCTACTGTTGCTGACTAGTTGCTGACAAGCGTCCATATAAAGTTTAAACATCCCAGGACATTTGCGTGGCGTTACGGAAACCATTTGGTCGACCAGTCGACAGACATGCGCAAAGCAAAATACATGTACACAGCCATCAAAGATGGGACACAGTTATATATTAACTTAGATATACCATGTATAAAAATAAACTTTGTTATCCAATAATGAAGAGAAAGTGGTGGATGTCTGAATACTTGCCCATATTTTATTCTATAAAGCAATGTTGTGCTTAGATTTGTCAAATCAGATTTAAATGCAGGTGTATGGGTTTACATAACAACTAGTAGTACAAACATTAAAAAATATGTTTGCTGTTGTTGGCCTTGTGACCTTAATCTAATTATGATACAAGGGTAACTGTAACCCAGTTTCCAAATACTGAAATTAGCTAAACATTATTCTATGCCGCCCAGGAGGCGGCATAGAGTATGAAAGGGTGCAAGCAGATGTCCCAGGAGGATACAAGATTTGATTGGTTATAACGCTGTTGGACTCGCCCGTCAGGGGTAAAATAGGATGATAAATGTTCGGTAGGTACTAAAGTCCAAGTCCCAGGAGGATACAAGATTTGATTGGTTATAACGCTGTTGGACTCGCCCGTCAGGGGTAAAATAGGATGATAAATGTCGGTAGGTACTAAAGTCCAAATCAGTTCGGAACGGGTGTTTATATAACGGCTACATATGTTGCAATTTGCGGGTCTTAGCAGGGGCTATTAAAAAGTAAAAAAAAAACTATTTGCGCGGAGCGGCGATTTTCCTTTCGAACTTTTATGGAACATGTTAAATACTTTCATGTCTGTCAGATATTTTTTAGTTATGATTTTCGATTTTTTCCAGTTCTTAGGTTTTGTCTTAATCTAAATTTGATAAATGCAAGTGTTTTTTTAATCTCTATGTTTCTTTATTTATGTATGTCAGAATAGTTTGTTTTGCCAAAATTTAAACGGGTAAATATAGCTTGCCAACATTGAACTGACACTTCTTATTTACAAAATATTCATATGCGCTCCTATACTGCTGCCAAATGGAACTAGTTCTATGCATATTTTAAACTATGTTGAACGTATTAATTCGCAATAAATTTACTTATCAAGCTCACAAACCACGAAATAACAATGTCCTTTAGTGTCAGTTTCACGTTGTCAGGCTATACCACGTTATTGGAATACACTTTGTTATTTTATGAAACATGCTAAATGCCATCTGTGAAGCATTAATCAATATTATAATGGTGCTCATATTTCTAAAACATGTTATGTTCATTTGAATAAATATTTCAATAGAAAATAGAATGTTTTCATGTTTTCTATTCTTTCCTGGTGTTTCACTGCCTTCAAGTTTTTAACCAGGTTTTCCAAAGGAAAACTCTGGTTATTAGATTGCTGAATGTCGGCGGGCCTTAACAATTTCTTCTGTGCACAACTCCTCCTACATTTCTTCATAGATTTCAACCAAACTTTCAGAGAATGATTGTCATCATGTGACCTGGTGCATATTATCAGGGTTTTATGATTCAACCAATTTTGACGGAGTTATGGCCCTTGAAACAGAAAAAATTGGCCGCTTTCCTTATGTCGCACGGTACTCAAAGTACACGACATAGAGTCATGAAACCTTCACAGAAATGGTCAGGATGTTTTCTCTACACCTGGGGTTTCACTCCCCTTTCAGTTTAGTACATCCAGAGTTATTAGCCATTGAAATGGTGTAAAATAGCCATTTTTGACTTGTTTCACATGCTACTCAAAAAGTATTTGACCTAGGATCATGAAACCTTTATAGAAATGTTTGACAGCATGTACTCTAGTGCACCTGGGGTTTCACTCCCCTTTCAATTTAGTACAACCAGAGTTATTGCCCTTGAATTAGTGAAAAATACCCATTTTCAGCAATCTTAAGTTTTTGCAGCGTACACTCAACACATGAGAATAACTTCCCTTGTGCATCACACATCACGCCGGAATTTTAGTTTGTTTACAAGTTTCTACCAATACCTTTTACTAAATAAAAAGATTTACTTAAAAAGAACTAGCGGCATCTTTGATGCCCAGCATCAACATTTCACTTGTAATTTATTTGTATATATTTACCACACCATTTCAGATCGATAAGGACCCGGATGTCCGTCTGGATCAGTTGTTTGTTGTTGGTGACGTCATGCCAGTTGATGTGAGTACTTATGCTCTAATGTTTCCACGAAGTTATAATTAGAACTTGGGCATATATTAATGCGTATATCTATAGTCTTTGTTTTAGAATGCTATTCATATCCAACTATTTGTCCCATTTGTATTGAATGTGTTTTCAAGTCGACCACAGTTACCTGTCCTTGACTGGTGTTATACCGGTTTTTATCTGATCGATCTTATCTCGATTGCGTAATCGCGCTACGCTAACTCAGCGGGTTGTCGGAGTGTATAAATTAATGTATATCCTTTGCTGGAGGGGTTTTGTGCGTTCAGTTACACTTTTGGTATTTTTGACATTTTGTATATGATGCATACCAGGATCTTTTTAATGGGCATAGCTCTGTCATTATGAAATTTTGTTTAGTATCATCAGGAACATTTAAATACTTACATGGTATCGTTCAGAATTCGTTGATCATGTGTGAGGAATCTAACAATTATGCATTTGTTATACTAGTAACCGCAATACATGTCACGATAGGTATACTTATTATCATGCATATTTGAGGGATGATAAAAAAGAAACGGTTACTAGTAACTGTACAATGCTTGAGTATGTGTGCAATATCACAAAGTACAGTTTAAATGAAATTTAGCAACCACTGCTGATTTTGTACGGTTTTTCAGTTGCAGCGACAAGCCACAGACCACACAATTATTGAACTGGTTTTTTTTAATATCTTGAAAAATAAAAAAAGTAATGACAATTTTAAGTTCGTGAAATAGAGCGTTTTTTCTTGAATTAAATAGGAGAATATTCGCGCGCTCGAGGGGCCGGCAAAACTCTAATTTTCCCTCTAATTGTCACAAATATTTATTTTTTTCAAGATATCTGGAATAACATTTGTTCAACTTATATTTATGTTGGACAAGTGCTTTCAAAGTTATGAATAGTTGAAATGATAAACAAATACTAAATCAGTTTTCATTGTTTTAATCAATTTATAACATCAATCATATTATCACATACAAAGAGGTCTTTGGATTCAGTTACAGAAGCATGTAGTTTTAGCGACCTTTAAAACAAAACATTTGTGAACTTGAGTGCGCGAATCATAAGCAAGTGATAGATGATAGTTTTATTCTACCAACGTTATTTTCTTTGAATTTTCGAAAACAAATGTAGAACTTTTATTTAACGTACTGGTCAGTGATTCTTACTTTACAGTTACCAAACAAAAGCAACATTTCCCTTTTTATTTTTCTATTATATTATGAAAATAAAGAAAATATATACTTACAACATCAGATGTCTTCTTGTTTTTCTTAATTTTCTGTCAAAAGCTCACCTTTCCTCACCTTTTTTACGTTTATTTTTCATTTTTTACAATTCGTACATATTCAATTAGGTGGTACAACGTGTCAATTAACCAGTTTATTTAACAAGTGTCATAGGAATGATATAATTCTTCATTTTTATGTCTCAACTGTACGATTATTATAATTTTAAATTATGCGTGAGCTTATGACATTTCACTTTATTTTAATGCACGTATTAGTTTCCAAATCGGCAATAAAGTCAAAGTTTCAAATCTCTAAAATCATAATAAAGTATGTATACAGGAAATATAGCGGTTATAGAAATATAGCGGTTATAACCCTTCAAGCGAATGTACCACTTTTATTACCCCACATGCTGTGACAATCGCAGCGGGGCGCGTCATAAAACAATTAACAATGTGCAAATTAAATATGTGTATTAGTTTTTTACTTAAAAAAAAATATACCTGTTTTAAAAAACCGTAAAAAGGGGGCAGATCTAATTATCGCATTTCCTATATCAAAACACCAATTTGACGGGAAGAAATTAAACTCTTAATCAAGTTTGCACAAAATATATTCCCCGAGAAACAAAAGAACTATGGACAAGAAAGTAACCAAGTTTGATATCAAATCCGTTCATTTCCTTCTTTGTTCAATGTGGGTGATAGTCATGTTAAAAACCTTTAAAAAGGGGGTTGATCCAATAAAGATACAACTATGAAATTAAATGCATTATTTTGTAGACATATCAAACTACAAAATATGTTTGCACATAAGAAATCTCCCACATAGTTTTAATCATATGGACAATTTTACGTGGAGTCCCCATGCCTTCCAATGGTAAAATAATTGTCACATGTGCGAATACAAATGGGACAAATAGTTGGATATGATTGTCCTACAGATGTGCGTTACTTATAATATTAGAAAACATATGCTTCGAAATAGTATTAAACATAAATAATATTCATACATGTTAATAAAACTATCAGTGGAATATAACATCACACCATTTCATCGTATCATTATATTATCCATCGCACATTTGCATCATCCCATTGTACATCTGCGTTCATGGTCCAATCGTACCATTGCATCATCCTATCGCATAAATTTTTGCATTTGCATTTTCCCATCACCCCCCTTTGTATTTTACTTGTGGAAATATAAAGTGAGATAGTATATTTGTTATTGACTTATTCAGGTTGCGAAGGAAAGAAAGAAGAGTATGCCATTCAATCAGCAGCACAAGTACTTCTTTGCCAGTAAGTTACCGCATGCAACATGTCCATGCCTTCAAATACATGCTATGATTATCGTTGAGCGGGTTCTCGTTTTTTATTCGTGTAAAATTTATCTTTATAAGACGAACATTTTCATACATGCCAAACAAGTCATGTTGTATCTCTGCTTCTGGTAGACAAAGCAAAGTCACTCGAAGCCATATACTTCACTTTAGTACTATTCTGATTCCGAGTGGAAGTGACATTGCATCCTGTTCACCATCATACATGGACGTTCGTCAGTGCCACCCATTGGTTGCTGAACAAAACATATTTATATGACTGAACAATGTGTAGAATATGAAATGGAGATAAATACGAGTATGAGTACAGAAGTAAAAGTACATGCCCCTAAATCGTGTGTTGCTCACATGGATGTCGTATTGTCTTTAATTAAAAGCAGTTACAACCACATGTGAATATGACCCCTTATGGCCCCTCTACAACCCCTTAAAAAACTTTGGTATTATAGAGATTTGATATTCTTTTTTTGGGGTTTTAGAGGGGTCATAATGTGTCATATTCACATGTCAAGCAACTGTGGTTACAACAGTATTGTAGGCAATCCTCGAAATGTCAGTTAATGGTGGTAAAACTATCAACATTGAATGTTTCAGTTGGTCCACCATTGTTGTTTCCGGTCTACTTCCAATTCATGCTCTTCCGATTCACCATAGTGAGGAAATTATGGTGGGTAAGTAGACGTTTGTATTATTCTACTGTAGTTTCATTGTTTTGACTTCATGTACAACTCCAGTCAAATATGCATCTTGCACAGGACGTTGTAAGCTATTATATGATTATTTCTGTATTTACAATATTGCCTCCACCAATTTCTTAATTTTTTGTCTATTTCCGGCCAATTATTAGTATCATTATTTTTTTAGAATTGAGTCGTCATTTATGCCACCTATTGGACATGTCCTATTCTCGCCTCCTATCGAAATTGGCTCAAGTATTTGCATTGGCATCAGTTTTGTGATACCTCAAAGGTTTCTGAGCATTTTCTAAATTGTACCGGTTAAGTTTATAGCAACTCTATACATATTTCGGGTGTCTTTATTTTTTCAGGAGTTTGCATTATGCTGTGCCTACTATGTGATACATTTCTACCTACATGTTCCTCTACTTGGCATTGGAGGTTCACTTGTACACTATTTTATAATGAGGTACGTACAATTATGTCCTTATACAAATATTGTTGTTTGGCAACCGTGTTCAGTGCTGCTTTACGGGCTTTCTGATTCTACCAAATTGTGAAATCTAAAGGTAGACGCAATTGTAGGCCGAATAACAGTAGACTTAGGTATAAGCTGGATAAAATAGTCCTTAGATAGGTTATTTTTCTAAATTTAGGTCATGTCGTAAGTATTTACCAAGGGACCATAAAATCAAAACCATTTACCTACTGTTTCATATATTGTCAGTTTAAGGAGCGTTGTCATTGTCCTGGCTAATACATTGAGAGGCACGTACAATGGTCTTACCATGTATTTCGAGTTTATTTATGTTGAGCAAAATAGAAACACTTCGTTTTAATAAGTGGTAAGTGAAAAGCAATGAACATGTACCTTGATTCTTTGAATGGGGCATATTATGAATATTGTAAAAGCTGGCCGAATGACGAATTTACATGCATACATTTACATAAACAGATTTGTGATAAATGTTTAGTACGTCAAGGTTATTAACCGATGATGCAATGTTGCACACATATGTATGTGTATACCGCTATTCGTCACATACAGATTTTAAAGCATGTGAAAGAATTCGTTGAATAAATTATGATAAAGTTCAAGTTTAAATATGATAAAGATTTATTTAACAGATGCATTGAAGCATGACAACAATACGCTCTCAATACACTCTCATGAGAACTATATGCCCTACCAATAGATTGAAGGTATTACCTGATTTACCGATTACATACACAATGACAATCAAAGTATTGTATACTTTATTTAACTAGAGCTTCTTTACTTACAGTTAAAATTATAAATGCCTTTACATATAAGTACAACTAGAATACAAGTAGATCGATCAATAACTAAGTTTAAAATTCGAAAGCCAAACTGTATATATAATTACAATATGTACTGTATGTCATGTCAACAAGTATCTGGTTTCATAACTTGCCATAATCTCTCTGTACTTAAATATTCTTACAATATCTTCAGATTTGCACATACATAGTAAGGACGAAACTTTTTAAACCCCTTTGCATCGATTAATTTATGAATGGACCTGTAAGCATATTAATAACTTGTTTTGTGAATATTCAAGCATGGGAATAAAATTAAAATAAATTATTTGCATACTGTTGACAAAATTAAGAGCACACCAAATAATCACACAGTAACTGTTGTGATAGAACTTGGATACCTTTTTATTCAATATCAGTTTCTCAGACGGCCACAATTGTAAAACGTCATTGAAAATATTATACTAAATGTGACAAAATTAGTGGAAATAAAAGTGCTAATTACACCCTTACAAGACCCTTATCTTATATGCGGAAATTGCATGGCATTGTGAATCTAATCAGTATGAACATATCTTTATAAAAATCGGAAATGGTCATGCTGAGGTCCAATTTGAAGTGGCTAAAGCTTGTTGTCCCTAGGTAACAAATAGTTTTCAGTTTTTCCTTATTATCTTAAGATAGCATTTTTGTAATTAAATTTTTGTTTTTCTAAACTAGAAAATTATTGACCTTTGAATTGCATTGAATTATCTTTTGTCTTAGAACTGTGTATTCAGAGATATGTTGTATTTAATATATTTACAGATGCATTGAGAGTAACTGGTTTACATGGGTAGCACAGTCAAACCATATACCTATGAAGATCAAACCGGACGAATCATATCCCTGGTTGAAGTTACAGATCAATGCAACATGTGACATTGAGAAATCCTTCTTCAATGATTGGTTTACTGGACATTTAAACTTTCAAATAGAGCATCAGTAAGTTATTTACCTAATTCTTGTTGTCAAACGGGGGGTCAAATGCTGGCTTGAGCCTCGAGGAGGTAGTCAACGTCACTACATTGTAGGCTACACCAACCAAAACCTTCAGTAAAATCTACCTTCTCAAATAGGCTCTGTCAGAAAGTTACATATCACAACTTCACTTTCGGTGAACCTGTTACTGCTTGAGTAGCAGCTGTGTGGCAGTGACGAAAATAACCGGAATCTGTGACAAAGTACCTGCCCTCTGGGTTAAGGGATTCTTACATGGCCAATCACCAAGCAGTTACAGCAATGACCCATTT
Source organism: Spisula subtruncata (assembly GCA_963678985.1). Taxonomy (NCBI): domain Eukaryota; kingdom Metazoa; phylum Mollusca; class Bivalvia; order Venerida; family Mactridae; genus Spisula; species Spisula subtruncata. Next base: position 7,735,200 of record OY787660.1, read on the forward strand.
TAAAAATGCGCACATCGCAAAAGGCCTTATAAACCCATTAGTGTGAAGAGGTTTTGCCACTTACGACCTTATAAGACTCGTGCATATTTGAAATCTACACCATAAGGCGCTTCTTATGAGCCTTTTTTTTATCAAAATCGGAACTTGACATGTTGACCAAATTGAAGTGGGAAAAGCTTGCTTCACCATAAGTAAAGAGTGATTGTCAGACAGTTTTTCTTGTTTTCTCAAAATACTGATTTTGTAATTACGACCTTCTCATTATAATCCAGCGATATATAAGGTGTCGTCCATCTTGGATGGAATATATGGGGCTGGAACGGCGTTGATACAGGGGGAATTAAACAGACGGGTACTTGACAACCGTATCGACTGACTATAGATTTGTGTTCCATATCTTTGTATTTCAATATTGGTGACAATTCAATGCACATTTAGTCAACATCTGTACACGGTTTATTTACCAAACAGGAGAATCTACTAACAGGCACGTATTTAATGTTTTATACAAATGTTGTGTATTCTATTTTCAGTTTATTTCCGACAATGCCTAGACACAACTTATATAAGATTGCACCACTAGTGAAATCTCTATGTGAGAAACACGATGTACCATATACAGTTAAACCCTTATTTCAATCTTTTGTCGATATTGTCAAGTAAGTATGCAAGCTTTTAAATTACTATTCTACAGCAATTATAAATTACATATATTATTACAAGGGGAGCCACACTCTAGATTATGTGATAAGCATGTTATTTCGTCTATGGAAAAATGTTTTATACATGGAGTCCAGGACAAATGTTCTTTCAAAATACCGTGATAAATATATCAGATATTTAAGAATTTCATGTACTAATTTTGTTTGATAATGTTCCACCTTGACCATGGCTGTTATTTGTGTAATATGATCATGGTAGGTGACTGATTTCATGTACATTGTGTATCCAGCTTGTAACAAACGTATAACATACAATTATCATTTAACAACTAATGAATGCCATCTTGTCCCTTTTTCACGAAGATCTCAAGTAGAAATCTCAAACTGAGACTTTGCTCAATTTGAAATCGAGATAAATCTGAAGTTCAAGCTCTTTGATTTGGCTGTAATTAAGCGAAGTACTGTGTGATTTGTGATGCACCTTTTGATTTGTGTCTCCAAAGGAAATTATGGAAATGACAAAATGTTAAATTTGAGATGAGATTAACTAGTACCTCTGATTGAGATATTTAGGGAAATTACATTCCAAATAAGTTTGAATCAATTTTTTTGTTTTCAGGTCCTTGAAATCATCAGGGGAACTCTGGGAGGAAACATACAAGGAATTCCAGTGTGATTAAAACATGGATATATATAAACATTGAACAGGTTTTATGTGATCTTTGAACTTCCTTCGTTGATTTTGTAATGTTGTTAGAATCCAGCAAGATATGCAATCTAACTCATTATATCTATATATATATATGTATCACCAAGTGACTATGTGTCTGTTGCCTAAGCAAAGTGCTACGTAGCGCTTTCCATGGGAGATAAATCATGCCTCTTATATTTAATTGAATGACGTTGCTTGGTAGCGCTTTGCTTTGGCAAAAAACACCATGTAATACATGCTGTAATATCTGAACTTTGTGAGGGATCAATTTTTTACTTTAGTGGGAATTTTAAATGCTGTGACAAGTTATGCTTGTGAGCTTATATTAAGCCTGGAAATACAGACACTTGACAGCATGCTAAATATTTTTGAATTTCAAAAATTGTGAACCCTTTTTATCTGGTTTAAGACTTCAAATCACAAATTTGTGAAAAATTGGCTTTGCGAAAATATGTGAATTTACAGTAGGTTGATTGTTATGTTATGTTGTTAGTGTACCTCAAGATATGCAAGCAAAACTTGTTATCACCATGTAGATCTGATATTGTATACAGAGCTCACCGGAAATAAGTATACAGATGTAATTACTACATTTAATTGTCTGTAATAAAATTATTTGATAAACTGAAGTAATAATATTTTTGAAGACAAGGAATACTTTTGTTTACTAAGTACGTGGAACATACATTGATTGGTGCCCTAGGTGTAAATATTTAAAAAAGTTTCTTTTGTCAGACTTGATAGGTAGCTTTGTCATTAAAAGATGAAAATTTGGCTATATGAATCATGTGGTTATTTAATTAAGAACCTCTTCATCATTCCGTCTCTCACTTTTTGACTCATTAAGTAACTGTAGTTTCAGAAACTGGTATAATTGTAACGGTCCAATAAACACATATTGATCAATTTAACAAAGTTTGATTTTGCAACTGTATACTTATTTTTTAGTAGGCACTGTATCATATATATTTTCATTATGTCTTCAATGAAATTGTGTTGTCCAGTCTTCTACATCATGTAGCACTTTTCTATGAATATCACTATACATGCTTTTTACATTATCAAAATGCTTTATAAATTATTGTAGCTTTTTGCAAGTATTTTTCAATAAAATATACATAAAATCATACCAGTAATTTTTGTTTTATGAAATTTATATGTTATGGAATTAAAACATCGCCCTACAATGGAGTTCACATTATATGTCCTGTCTTGGAAAAAACTAAAAAAATGATACTATTGATACAGATCGTGCTAAGTTAATCGAGATCGGTTAATAAACATTATGTCGTCCGACAGGTAAAGTATGTTTATCTAGCTGTCACTGTGTATACAAAAACATACCTGAGTTAACGGTTAACCCAGCTATTCTCTCAAATGGGATAATTCCCTCATTAGTATTACTTACTGAATCTACTATACAAGGTTGTTGCTCAACATTGTGGCATTGTAATTAGTCAAGAGAGAGACAACAAAGATCTACGAGAAAGTGCATGTATGTTTATTTGAACACATCAAAACTCAAGACTAGATGTACACATTGGTATACTGTAAAATCATTAATTTTCGTGGGGGATCAAACTTCGTGGATCTTGTGGTTAACCTTCAATCATGAAATCAAATCCCATTGAACAATAATTTTGACTCTTGTATTTATTACCTGAAATGCAAATTCCACGAATTAACGTCCCATCGAAATGATCATTTTTACCAAAACCAGTAATTTTGCCCCATTGAAATGAAATGATTATACAGTATATCATAGACCAAGACTAGCTGTACATATCTAGCCCAGTAACAATATAAACAACTTGTAAAATTGCACCAATACAACACAGTTCTATAGGGTACCAGGTCCGTAGGGGTACCAGGGTACTGTTTTATCAACATACTTACTGAAATCATAAACTTACATTCAAATTAAAATTCTGTATAATTCTTTAACAACTACAAATTGGCGATGGATATTGTTTGTCGGTATTGATTAGCTGAATCTTTATTAGAATTACAACTACATTACTACACTTTAAAGTTGGAAAAGTATTATAAAGTATTTAGATCTGATCGTAAGGTTGCGATTTACATAAATGCTTTGATGAAACAGTATCCAGGTCCGTAGCCATGCTGAGGCACAACAAGGCGCTTGCATCGGTGAAAGTTTGGAGTAACTACAAAATATGCAAGTTTTTGAAGAAAACAATGCCTCAAATAGATCCCAGAAATGATTTGCCTCGGTGCTTTATGGCATCTGAATATGGCCCTGGTTACCAACAGGTTTCTTATAATATCAGATATTATAAAGGAAGACGTCTAAAGATTGCATAATCAGTTGTAAGCTTGCCAAAGTTAAAATATTGGCAAATTTTGCAAATTTACAAAACACTAACATTTTCTTTTGCACAAGTTTTGGCCTGCACAGACAGAAAAAACTTGGATCAACAAACAAAGTTGTAAACCTTAACAAAAGTTTGTAATGTAAAAATCCCTTTAAGATAACACATGTAAAATAGGCATTTTGCAAGGTTTAAAGGGCATACAAACTATGCACCAAAAAACCTCTGATGGCCCGATATTGCGTAACACTGTCATTCCACAGAAGATTGTTCGAACCACTAGACAACAGCACCCAATTGTACAAAACTTGATTAAATCGCTGTTAAAATTAACCAAATGGTAAATTGTATAAACCGATTTGTAATAAACATTATGGTTACTTGAACCTCGGTTAAATATGCGGTTAATGTTACAAACCTCCCTAAGCTGGTTTTCAGTTAACCAGAAAAGCGAACACACAATCCAAATTTCAAGAGAGGCTCAACCAAAATCTAAGCAAGTTTTATACAATTGGGTGCAAGAGTTGCATATATCCGCTCCGTCCTCTAAGCCACTAGAGTCTGTAAGGAGATGCTGAATACATAATGTGCCCACAATGCACAAAAGCTAAAACGTATCTATAGTGCACCCAGGATAATGTGATGTATACAAACATTGACTGGATTAGTCTACTGTTGCAAAATTGGTTACTTAAATAAACACATTCTGCAAATTACTTACTTAAATAACGAAAAATTGTCCACGCTTGATTTTTTCCACCATGTGGCTTATTCCAAATATTCCCATCTCTCTTGTTATCCTGGGCACACTATAAGAGGGTGTAATTCAAACACAAAACATCTTTCAAATAAAACTCTTGGACAGGTAAAAAGAACACAACCAGTTAAAATATTGCACCATAGCATGAAGTGTTTACATCTTGCAAACTGAAACAGTTTCGTATGAGAGAAACGTTATATGACATGTTTGCATTCAATATACTGTAAAACTATTATTTTTCGTGGAGGATTAAATTTCGTGGATCTCGTGGTTTATCTTCAACCATGAAATCAAATCTAAACGAACAATGACTTTGACCCCTGTTACCTGTATTTATTACCTGAAATGTAAAATCCACAAATTAACGTCCCATCAAAATGGTATTTTTTTACCCAAACCACGAAATTTTGTCCTATCGAAATTAAATGATTTCAAAGTATGACATGTTTGCATTCAATATATCACCGATGAGCTTTCCCTTCTTCAAATAGCAATGCATAGTTCTGAACTTGAAGGTTTGCAGAAAAAGGCCATTACTTTTCTTAGCACAATGAAGGCAGGTACAACAATCCTGAAACAAATGTCTAGTCATTATCTCCAAAATCAGAAAACTCAACATTTTCAAAATATGACGGAATATATCCTCGGGAGTGAAAATCCTTAAAGTCCATCGGATGATCAGCATAATTCTGCTCTACTTTTTCATATAAATCACCAAAATATTCATCCATTAAAATATATCCATTCAGTTTTTTGGCAATGGGTAAACTATCCACCTTGGTTTGAGGGCAGGGGCCGAGTCTTTCTCTAATAACAGCTCGGCAACAATGTTGAAGACTTAAAGGTATTTTTAGGGAAGCACTGAACAACTTGGTGAAATCTTCCACCATCTGTGATGTGTAGTGGGTACTCCTATCTGGGGTAGTCTCAAATACTTCACCCATCTCACGGATTGTTTTCACCGGATGTTTCCAGTAACACGCGATCAACAGTTCCATCATTTCTACACTACGATGAGTTAAAGCTAAGAATATTGGTTCAAGATCAAAGTGAGGATGTCTATCGTCATGTGTAAGACAACATTTGTATAACCGGCGAACACGTGCATGAGCATCCAGGTTACAGTTATACATGAGTAAAAGTTTTGTGATGAACGAACAGTTCTCTTTAATGGAGAGTTGTACAGGAGACATTCCATCTGTATTGATCTGTAAAATAAATGATTAAATACGGTACAACCACTCCAGAGCTTCCCCCTATGGAGCAATAACCTGTCTATAACAATCATTCTCAAATATTTTATTGTTATATGTACTGACTGATTCACCTAACCAGTTTTCCTGGACTGTATCCTAATCAGCACGTATATACCCTTCCTCAAGGACAGGTCACATCTCACATCATGAGGAGGAATATTGACATCGTTGTCTTCAAGACATCAGGTTATAATCCAACACACAAATCACTGGACATACAACATAACTTAATTACTTATCATGTCAGAACTGTCCTGTGACTGAGTGATTATTGCAACAAGAGGCTGTTAGTAAGAATTTCAGTACAAATCCTCTCAGATATGACAGCATTTAGAGGTAGAAGTTGAAAAATAAATGTGATCAGAATGTTTGTACATGTATCTCTAATGCTGAAAAAGTCTAGGCCAATAAAGCTAACGTTCCACTTAGCAATGTTTGCCTGGGCCATATACTCCTGAATTATATAGGTGAGCTTCAGCAGGCATTGGGAACAGAGATTTCACAATTTTTTAATGACTTCCCTGAAGCTTCCTGTAAACCACAAATTGTGACAATGACCCTTTTCCTGATGTCTTACTGTGCTGATTTATAAAATTGTGAGTACATCGCTGAGGCAAAAATGCTCATTTGGACCTAGGCATTAGTAGATGCGATTTCTATGAACAGACAGTAATAAATAAACACCAGTTACCATATTGATGTCACACCCTGCTTTGATCAACATATCAGCAAGATATATGTGATTACTGGATACAGCAGCAAACAATGGTTGGGGTATGGACGGGATACGTAGAATCTTCATAGAAAATCTGACATTCCCTAGTATCTTCCTGGCTATCACCTCATCATTCTTATCACACGCAATATACAGGGGACTCATCCTCTTCAAGTTCAATACATTCACATCACAACCTGTGTAACAGTGACAAAAAACACATGTATCATGAGACTTTGTATTTTGATTTGAAACAAGGTAAATACAGTATTTCAAAGATAACCGAGAACAGGTGTCAATATACTGTCGTCCGGCAGGTAAGCTATGTTTATATAGGGTTCACTTGGTATAAGCTATATACATGAGTTAACAGTATTCATCGCTATTCTTTTGAATGGGATTGTTCCCATTATTACTTATTGAATCGACTTTATCTCACTATTTGTTTTTTATCAAACACCAAACAACATTTGCACAATTTCAAAGTTCAAATGCTGATTAACAATCCAATGTCAGATTTGGAAATATTGATACAAGTGCACTATGTGGTTTGTAAAACATGTAAGACTACATATAAATTACATAGAACAATCATAACTTAAAAGTATTAAAGTACCTAAAGTATTCTGATAACTATACATATGGGTATAGAGACGGTAAGGGTAAAACAATAAAAGAATGACAGGAAACCTACCTGCATCAATAAGATATTCTCCAGCCTGTCTATAGTAATGCAAGAGAGAATTATGCAGTGATGTGTTACCGTACGCTTTATCTTTTATATCAAGATTACTTCCTGCTTTTACCAATGATTCAATAATCTGAAACATACAAAAGTTCAGTTACCAATTTTCTAGGGATCTTTTCAACTGTTAAGCCGTTCAAGCACCCTTTGACATTATGACTTCCCCTGGTCATTGGGCTATCCAATGGAAACATACGTTCGTTTTTCCTTGGGGAGATAATTTCTCTCCTATGGTTGTGGCAGCTAACATCGATCTGCAGTACACAGGAATAGACACTGCCCTCACAGGTACCAATTTACACCTTGGTGGAGTGAATCATGTGGATTATTCTTGATCAGAGAAAATTAACCAGTGGTCCAGATGGGGATTGAACTGGTGACCTCTGGATACCGAAGCATGCGCCCTACCTCTCGGCACCGCTCCCAAAACATAAAACACCATGCTAAGGTTCACTGATTCGCAAACATAATACGGAACTAATATGTTGTAATGTTCTATTCTTATGTTGTAATGTTCTATTCTTATGTTGTAATGTTCTTTTCTTATGTTGTAATGTTCTATTCTTATGTAGTAATGTTCTATTCTTATGTTGTAATGTTCTATTCTTATAACATTACTATACTTATGTTGTAATGTTCTATTCTTATGTTGTAATGTTCTATTCTTATGTTGTAATGTTCTATTCTTATAACATTACTATTCTTATGTTGTAATGTTCTATTCTTATGTTGTAATGTTCTATTCTTATGTTGTAATGTTCAATTTTTGCGTTGTAATGTTCTATTCTTATGTTGTAATGTTCTATTCTTATAACATTACTATTCTTATGTTGTAATGCTCTATTCTTATAACATTACTATTCTTATGTTGTAATGTCCTTTTCTTATGTTGTAATGCTCTATTCTTATAACATTACAATTCTTATGTTGTAATGTTCTATTCTTATGTTGTAATGTTCTATTCTTAAGTTGTAATGTTCTTTTCTTATGTTGTAATGTTCTTTTCTTACGTTGTAATGTTCTTTTCTTACGTTGTAACGTTCTTTTCTTACGTTGTAATGTTCTTTTCTAGTGTACATTTTACGCTATGTTGTTTCTATTGATTGTTGCCTTCCTTTTTCGATGCATTGTCATCATTATACATTTAAGTAGTAACAGATCAACTTACTCAATTAGTTTTGTATTTTGACAACAATATCAGGGGTTGTACAGAATCCAATATTGACCAACAACAATGCTTTAACAAGCTGAAGCTACTTACACATAACACAAATTACATATGATTAAAGGCTAACCTGAATATCTGTCCGATGTATAACAGCAGTGAGTAGTGCATGTTCTCCAGCCAGATTCCTTTCATTCAATGAACACCCTGTAAATAACATATCGATGGCTTAGAATTAGAAGGTCGTAACTACCAAATCGATATTTTGAGAAAACAGGAAAAACTGTTTGACATTTACACTTTACTTATGGTAAAACAAACTTTTACAACTTCATTTTGGTCACCATGACAAGTTCAGATTTTTATGAAAATGGGCTCATAAGAAGTGCCTTGTGATGCTAATTCTAAATATGTATGAATCTTAAAAGGTCGTAAGTGGCACTTACGACCTTCTAATTCTAAGCCATCGATATATACTTTATGCTGTAACAGTGTTTATTATTTGCAATCAACAGATTACAGATATATCAGTGAAAATAACATTTTGATCATTTCACAGTTCCGGTAACGCAGAAAAAAGAAACATAACAAAATTTGAGTCAGGTGTCAAATTATAAGTAACATCATTATGGCTTGATGTGGAGTTTGAATTTCAACATATTTAATTTTTCCAGTTATGCCAATACTGAACCATTATACAATAAGTATCAGCAAATTGTCTGTGATATGTTAAGTGAGTTAGTTACTTTGTAAAGAGGCCGATGGAGGCGATATGAAATTGTGAAACAGACAATATTTGGCCTCTCGTGCCTCGATTGGCAATTGAACACGGATTATAGGGTAATAAATCCAGTACACTAACCTAGACTGGAATTATACATGTAATCAATCAGCAATATATAAAGAGTGTAAAAAGAATTTGTTCTGGTCAAAATTTATGGTATTATTTATCACAAAAAAATATTATGAAATTTAGAACAAAAGAACAGTACTAATTTAGGAAGTGTAGATTATTTTTGTATTAGAGGAAATAAATCATCATACCTGCTTTAATGAGAAGATCAACAAGTGCTGGTTTGTTACTATGGACACCAGCATGTAAGATAGAATGTCCAGATTTTGTCTTCACTGTTAGATCTACACCTTTACTCAACAAATATTCTGTTAATTCTGAAATAATAACATTGTATTCATTTACAAGAGTTAAAGAGACAAAAACATAGAATCAGTCATATCACCGCAGCAGACTCCGGAAATATGGCAAGCAATAAGTATTTTATGAAAGGGTATGACCTGCTATAACCGGTTATCAAACCCTTATCACCAGGTTGTAAATCCAGCACAGTGACCACTGGACCATGGCTGCAGCTGAAATAATCTATAACTGGATTGATAAGCAGATGAAAACACAATGTCTTAGCCACACACAAATACTTGCTTACTTTTACATACAACCAGAGCACCGCCTATTAGTGCTGGACGCTCGACTTTCTTGTACTTGATAGTACCCTTACTCATATGTGAGTGAAACATTTAAAAATAACAAGGGCAGATAACTCAATAAATATACGTCACAGTATGGGTTTCCAGCCTTGTCTGTATTGACTCGCCTTGTGATGGTGAATGACTATCTTGAGTTTCAAGTACATACCTATGATAGTCTTTCAGATAATGGCTCTGACAATAAACTTAACCACCACACAGACACAAATGCACACGATCCTGTCACAATAATAGCTCGCTTTTTTTTTCTTCGAAAAGTCTCACTAAAATTCCAGTGAAGTGTTATAATACTAACCTATACTTCCACCACAGGCACATATATACAAAGGTCTCTCTCCTTCCATATTGGGCACGTCTAAATCACAGCCTGCTTCAACCAGTTTCTTAACAAGAAATACAGCTTGCTCAAACTCTGCACTGAAGAACTGCGACACTATATGTAAACAGGAAGTTAGATATTTAATATAATTTAGTAGTTACATCAATTGGTAAAAAGATGATACAGGAAAATTTAAAACAAGAGCTGTCTCCATAGGACGACACATGCCCCTGTGCATGCTTTGATAGTAACGTAACGTTAAGATATCAGCACCGTCACAGATGTGTCATAATATATTGGGTAAATGTGATATTGACATATTTTTCTTTGTGTAAAGGGCCATAACTCTTAAGCGTGTAGGTCAATTTGAAATCTTGTTATCTAACATGACCTAGATCTTATGGCCGTACACCTTTTCATGTTTCAAAAGGTTTGACGAAGATCCGATGACAAATGCTTGAGTTATTGAGCGGAAACGGGAAGAAACACCATTTTTCTATGTGTGAAGGCCCGCAACTCTGAAGTGTCTTGGTAAATTTGAACGGTTACCGAACCTGACCGAGATCTTATGGCCTTACACCTTTTCATGAAGTTTGGCGAAGATCAGATGATAAATGCTTGAGTTATTGAGCGGAAACCAAAAAAAAACGCCATTTTCCTACGTGTCAAGGGCCGTAACTCTAAAGTGGCTACTTCAATTTGACTGGTTATCAAACCTGACCTAGATCTCATAGCCTTTCACATTTTCATGAGGTTTGGTGAAGATCCAATGACAAATGCTTAAGTTATTGAGCGGAAACCAAAAAAGACGCCATTTTTCTATGTGTCAAGGGCCGTAACTCTAAAACGGCTAGGTCAATTTGACTGGTTATCGAACTTGACCTAGATCTCGTAACCTTTCACATTTTCATGAGGTTTGGTGAAGATCCGATGACAAATGCTTGAGTTATTGAGCGGAAACCAAAAAAAACGCCATTTTTCTATGTGTCAAGGGCCGTAACTCTAAAGTGGCTACGTCAATTTGACTGGTTATCAAACCTGACCTAGATCTCGTAGCCTTTCACATTTTCATGAGGTTTGGTGAAGATCCAATGACAAATGCTTGAGTTATTGAGCGGAAACCAAAAAAAACGCCATTTTTCTATGTGTCAAGGGCCGTAACTCTGAAGCGGCTAGGTCAATTTGACTGTTTATCGAACTTGACCTAGATCTCATGGCCTTACACATTTTCATGAAGTTTGGTGAAGATCGGATAAACACTGCTTGAATTATTGAGCGGAAACGAATCCGGACTGACGGACGGACGGACTGACGGACGGACTGACGGACGTACCTACAAGAGGTACATTATGAACTGCACCCCACAGTCTTACTTCCGGGGTGCAAAATTCAACCCACAATGTCGTTTTTGTACAATTCATCGTTGTGGGGTGCACCCTACAAACATTCCTATAGTGTCCATTTAAAGGGTTTTGATCATACCCTAGTTAATGAATTATGAGTTGAGTATATGTAGGCATTATGGGGTGACAATCACACCTTTTTGAACTTGTTGGGTTTACAACTGTTAAATCCCTGTGAGGTGCAGCCCATAACCAGTCCAAAAGTTCAAAGTCCAAGTACGGACAATCAGCCCATAATCATTCTGGGGTGCACCCCCCTTAACATCAAATTTGTCCATTTTCGCTCATTTACAGCTATCTGAGCATATCGTATTACGGGGTGCACCCCATAGTGCAAAATCACCCCACAATGTACCATAGTCACGACCGCACACCCCACATTGTACCTCTCGTAAGAGCGGACGGACTGACGGACGGACGGTGCGATTTTAATATGCCCCCGAACCATCGGTTCCGGGGGCATAAAAAACAATGTTTTTTTTCATGGAGTATCATAACCTTCACCAATTGAAGCATAGGCCTTTAAAGGCTATGTCCCACTGGGCATATTTGCCTCAGCCATGTTATCAACTCTAAAAGTAAATAAACGGGCCTTGGGAGGCTTCCAGAACAGGATCCTCTGGTCATAAGACATTTATTGACTTAACATTGCAAGAACATCTGGAAATTTCAATGCATGTATTGAATTTTTATTGAACGTCATCGATGAGAATTTCCTTAGCTTTACATTTCATAATGAAAAATTGATGAACTTGGATTATTTGTTACCAAGTAGCAGCACAGACAAAATGTGGTTATAAGTTTACTTACAGAGCATACTTATGAGGAATAGTGGATGGATGACTGAAATGACTGACCAAAGCATGACTCAATTTCTACTTTGCACTTGATAACAAAGGTTATAGCTATAGTAAGATATTGAATTTATTTATTATATTCAACTTGTTGGTAAAGGGTTAATAGTGTGTACAACACAAGTTCAAATGTGATCACTCACCTTTACTGATGGCTGAATGTATGGGAGCTTGTTTGAGTCTATCTGTTTGGTTAACATCACATTTAGCATCTACCAGAAATACTGCAATATCTGTATGGTCACAACTTATACTCTCTGAAATATACACAAATTACAGAACATCCGAACAGGTACAATGCTCGATATAAACCATGTGCTTGTAACGCTGATGCTCATCAAATAGGTGCAGTTTGATGGTACTTAAAAATTTGCTCGTCATAGACCAAGTGCTCGTATTATCGATGCTTGTCATAACAAAGTTTTACTGTATTACCATACACCGTTCATCCAAACATAGTGTTTACAAGCACATTTAATCTTACAGTTAGTGAATAGTACTGTAAAACAAGAAATTATTTTGCGTGATTTAAAATTCAAGCTGGGAAAATGTTCAAAACATTAACATGGACATCAGTGGAGACTTAAAAACATGACATTTTCTAATCCCTCATATACTAACAATTGGCAAGATATTTTTTGGCGAAAATAAGTATTCACCGAATTAAATTGATTTACAGCACTACTAGGTTTTTGCACTTGACAAAATAATAATTATTCTTTCGATCTTGCGCAGAAGAACTTTAAAAGCATTTTGTAGCCAAACTCTTTAAAGAGCAGCCACTCAATCATGCCTTGTTTATAATTATTATCGAACTTTGTATAAAAGATTGGTTTTATCATCAGCAACTTAAATACCATGTAACCTATATGAAGAATTTTAAACTGAATAAATGTCTTGCAAGACAAAGCCTGATGTTTGGTGTCAAAGAGTACCTATAGTATGTCCTATACATTCTAGGGTACAAGCTCATTTATTTACAATTCTATTTTGTATATACGTTTATTTGATTTATGAATGTAAATTTAATGTTTTATTGATCTCAACAACATCCACATGAGTGTTACAAGCTCATGAGTTTCAAATTTCACTTGAACAATACTAAGTCAAATTAAACTACAGAAATTGATTTCTCCTCTAGCCTAGTAGTTGAGTGTTTGCATCAAGTGCGGGAGGTCCCGGGTTCGATCTCAGGCCATGTCATACCAAAGACGAAATAAAAATGGAACCAGAAATTCGCTGGCTTGATGCTCAGCATACAAAGGAAACTGGCTTCTCTTCTCTCATACCCTTATGGCGATGAATAACATCAGGAATGAGGTGTCGAGAGTGATTTATATAAGTAGGAAAAACTTGTTTCACAATCTATCTTAACTTAATTAGTATTAACTAATTGATTTTACAGCACTCAAGTTTGTGAACTAAGTAAGGACTACCTACCTAACAACGGTGAGCTTCCTTTAGTGACTGGTAGGTTAACATCAGCACCGTGTGTAGCTAATGTTTGTACAATATTTAGATGACCACTGTTCACTGCTTCAAACAATGCTGTCCTACCAGTACGATCCTGACAGTTCAAGTTAGCACCTGAAAAATATAAGAATTCGCTGGCTAAGAATTACAAGGTGTAATAAGACTGATACATATCTAAATGCACTTCTTAAGAGCCTATTAACAGGAAGATCGGAACCAAAAGGAAGTTGAAACTGCTTGTTTTACTGCTTGTTTTACTGTAAGTAAAAAGTAATTTTTATGACAGTTTTTTTTCTAGTTTTCTTAAAATATAGATTTTGTACTTACAAGCCTGTGATTTGTTTTCAGCTAATTTACTTTACATCCGCACATTTTAAGATTCATTGCATGTTGATACAAAGAGAAGAAATTCATGCCAATTTTTTTAAATAACCCAACTACGTTATTAATGAAACATTTCTAGCAGAATTATTCAATTAATCCCTATAAGTATTTTATATCTACATAATGCTGTTAGGATACTCATTATAATTTAATATATTAATTACATAAACCGGGCACAATCCAGGCTGGTTTTTGTATTTAATTGTGAAAAGTATCTTTATATATATATATAATTCTATGAAATGTGCCAGCCTTTGTATAAAGCTTTCATATACAGTTAAATCATTAATATTCAAGGGTGATTTAATTTCGTGCATTTCATTGATAATTTCAACCACAAAATTGAATCCTCATGATTATTAATAGTCCTATAGCATATGACTCAATGGATAATGAATCCTTGAAATTACGTCCCCACGAAATGGGTCTTTTTCACCAAAAACCAAGAAATTTTGTCCCATACGAAAATGTATGATTTTACAGTATTAAGACACTATATAAATGTTATACATGTACCTCCATTAACAAGTATCTGTGTAATATCATCATATCCGTACTGTGCAGCATACATGAGGGCCGTTCTTCTATTCTCATCCACTTTATCTACATCACATCCACCCAGCAGTAATAGTTGTACAATATCTGAGTGTCTATGCTTCACTGCAAGATGTAACGCTGTCTGTAGATGGCGATTCGGAGAATTCAAGTCACCATTGGCCGAGATCAGATACTGTGATAGAAAAAAGAACACTGATATAACGATACCCTCAAGTTGTGCCAGCCCTATCAGACAACAAGTATTATCTTACTATACAGTAGGGGTGTAACGGTACGCTCACCTCACTATATGATACGTACCGTCAATTTTTCTAGCAGTTCGGTTTATTTCAGTATGATACAATATTCTCTAACAACAGCTTAAATACTTCAATTTTTAAGTGATAATGAATTTTATGCTTCTATAACAGCAATTATTATGTGCCTATCAACTATTTTAGGTGAATTAAGACAATATGAAGCATTTTTCAATACAATTAAAATGACTGATACATGGTAATTATACATGATCAGAAGGCTGTCAGGTGTTTTTGTTGTCTGAATATTATTTTGGTCATAAAAAAGCTCATACCGAACCGTACCAAATTTTAGAAGTCTTGTATCGTGAACCGTGAGGGACTGAAGTCCGCGGTATTTCATATACCGCGGGATACCGTTACAGCCCTACTGTACAGGCCCTTATATTTAGTGAGATTGCAACAAAGACATGACTTTTTCACTCAAGAAACAGCATCGGCAAACTAGAAGAAATTTTGACACAAACAAGACTAAGCTCAGTAAATGTTTGTGCCGGCCCTATCAGACAACAACTTCAATTTGTTTTATTTTACTAATGGGTTGGAATTTAATTAGAAATTGTCGCGTGAACGATTATACTACCAATACCATTATTTCATGCATTTTGTGAATACGATAATTTTCGATATCGGGCCGCTTTAATACCTACTCAATCAAAGCACTGAAAGCACAACGGTTGTTCAAATATCAATAAGAGATGATGTAGCTGTATATTTTTCAATCAATATTTATCTTTGAATTTTATTAAACTTTAATTTTGTTTAAATAATATACAGATCGACCTACTCAATCAAAGCACTGAAAGCACAATGGTTGTTCAAATGAATACAAGAGGTATCAATAAGAGATGATGTATCTGTATATTTCAGTCATAATTTATCTTTTGATTTAATTTTTTTTTCTTCAATTTTCTCCAAATATGCAGGGTGTTGGTAGAATTAGAAGAGCAATCACAGCACTGTAGTAATTATCATACAACATTGTAAAAACACATGTCTATTTTTTTCTTTTCAGACTTGAATCTTCAACAGCTGATGACCAAACCAATAATGAACAGCATTGTGATATCCAGCCTTTCACATCTACTGATATACCAGATTCTGATCCTCAACCCACTGCTAAACGTCGCCGGATCATCAGTGGCCACATAGTTGGTTTTGACACGAATTGGCAGGAAGGTCGACCATGATTAGTCCATCGCATTAAAGAATCAGAGTACAGATTAAATAGTGTCATGTACTGCAAGTTATGCAAGTCGTGTAATTCAACTGGACTTAATGGATCTAGAAAGTCGGTGGACGTTGGATGTCGCTCATTAAGATTGGACAAAGTAAAGGAGCGCGAGGTCAGCAAACAGCACCATGAATCCCTGACACAGAGCTTGAATGACACTATCGAGTCAATGAATGAGAAGATAGGCAACCAATCACAGATGGCTATCCTTAGTGCTATGAAAGTGCTCCAGTTTATGATAAGGAAGAATCTTTCACTCGATATGTTCAAGGATCTCACAGATCTGTGTATCGAAGTAGGGTCCGACTTCCTGTCAAAGGTACGACTAGCTAAGAATGCTACATATTCCAGCTGGGACATTGTTTAGGAACTTCTAAATTTGCTTCACACAAGCCATCGAGAATGAGATGAGTATGACTGTTAAATCAAGTCCGTGTTTCAGTGTTATGGTAGACGAAGTCTGTGATATGACAATTGAAAAACACATGGCCTTGTGTACAATGTATCTAGATAAATCAGGTTGTGTCAGAACATAGTTTCTTTTCGACACCATGCAGTCACAGGTAGATGAACACAACCTTACTATAGACAACATGACCGGGTTTAGATCTGATGGAGCAGCCGTATTTACAGGGAAGAAGACGGGTGTTACCAAACGTCTCAAGGTGCCACAACCCAGCTTGATCACAATCCACTGCAAAGATCACCATCTTGCACTGGCATGTCGGGATAGTTTCAAGGACTTGCCACCATTTAAGAAAACTGATAAGTTGCTAGAAGATTTGTATAAGTACTACAGGAATTCTTCTGTGAAGACCGCCAGTTTGATTGAAGTCCAGAAATCGTTCCTAGGGGTACCCCTTAGCATCAAACAAGCCAAGTATCATCGCTGGCTGAGTCATTACTCTTCAGTGAACTCAATAGTGCGCTCATATCGCAGTTTAGTGGTCAACCTAAAGTTAAACACTATTTCAGACGACCCTGTTGGGAATGGAATTCTGAAGCAACTGAAGAACCCGGTCAATAACCTCATCCTACGCTTGCTTGCTGACATCCTTCCTCATATCCCAATGCTATGTCTCTTCTTCCAGAACAACAACGCCAATATAGGAACTGCCAAAGTCCATGCAGACAAAATACTTCGCCTGCTTGAAAAAAGTAAGACTGTAGACGGTACCTGGATACAGAAGACAGAATCCCTGATGGAGGAGTTGGATGTAAGTGCAAGAGAAGATGATTCTGCAGCATTCAGTACTGTACATGCTTCCTTCCTGGAGTGTTTAATGTACAATATCAACAGCAGGTTTCAGGATTGTGAAGTAATGGATGCTCTGGCCATCCTTACCTATCCATCTGTTCTGAAATACCAAGTTTCTATGGCAACTTGAAGATTGAGACACTAGGGGAGCATTTCAATATGGACATTGATGAGCTTCAAGTTCAGTGGCAAGGGTTCATAGAACTAATGACAACAACTCCAACAGAATCTCGTACAACGAACGAGATTGCCGAATTATTCCATGGCATTCAACATTCTGGAAATGGGTAAACTGTATAGTACCCTCTTGTGGTCAACTCAAACTTGTTAAAAAGGACCATCGTTGATCCATGACAGCAAGTACTCTGAACACGTTGTTAAATGTGAAATTAAACTGTGATAACAAAATGTTTCAACGATAACTTCCATCGGTAGTGAAGAAGTTCTTCAAGGTTAAAAACAGGAGAGTTTTAAAAGCTCAAAATTGATTTGTGCCTGTACGACTTACAAATATGCTGAAGGATGACATTATCACATGTATTGATTCAAACTGTTGTAGATGAAATTTGCTTGTTCACATATTTTAATGTATGACATACAAATATGCTGTCGGATGATGTCATCGTCATGATCACATGAATTGATTTGAACTGTTGTAGATTTATGAAATTTGTTTGTTTACATATTTTAATATGCGTGTCAATTTTCCAAGAATACAAATATCGACGGTGCCAAACCAAAACCCCGTAACTCAATTTTGGCACGAAAACTTTTTTTGCAGTATCCGCATCTGCTAGATGTCCCGCGCATTTCTGTCTTGTCGCCATCTAAGTAACGAGATTGGCTATTTAAATGGCTTTAAAAAAAGTTTTCACACCAAAATTGAGTTACAGGGTTTTGGTTTGGCACCGTCGATATGCTGTCGGATGACATGATCACATGTATTGATTTGAACTGTTGTATATGAAAATTGTTATTTACATGTCATTGTGTGTCAATTTTCTATATTTACATATCCTAAAAGAGCCATGATTTCTGAGCAAAATAAAAGCTATTTGATGAAAATGTCTTGAAAAATGGCATAAATTATTGTCAATTTATTCTGGTTTGAGGAATTTCTTAATAAAAAAACTGATTAAAATATGGAAATAATGTGACTGAATACCTCTTCTTCGTCAAAAATGGTTGATTGCATATGATTTTCCTGAATTTACATTTGGCTCCATTGACACCCCTGTTTTATTCAATAATTGTCATAGTAAAAATAAAGATTTCGCCAAAATAACACACCATTTTCTGATATGATACCTCATCACACCAGCAAGAAGGGTGCTAAACAGAAGAAAGAGAAGAAAGAATGGAGATGGGCTGAAAATGTAACAGGGAAAGAAAAATGTGCAACCAGACCGGGGCTCGAACCCGGGACCCTTCGCTTACAGGGCGAATGCTCAACCGACTGAGCTAGCCGGCTGCCTACACAAGTTTCTCCCCTATAAGTTATTAAGTCCTATACACCAGGCTACACACACACACTCCTTCGTAGAATTCATCCTCGAATTCCAGGAGTACCAGAACCTCTTTAGGACGTTCTGAGGGTGTATGGTGGGTTATTTGCGTTGGTGCCAAATGTAACAGGGAAAGAAAAATGTGCAACCAGACTGGGGCTCAACCCGGGACCCTTCGCTTACAGGGCAAATGCTCAACCGACTGAGCTAGCCGGCTGCCTACACAAGTTTCTCCCCTATAAGTTATTAAATCCTATACACCCTGCTACACAAGAAATCCAACAGTCCAACAAACCAAAGACGTGCCATGCCGCCCAGAAGGTAGAAGAGAAAAGTGAGTTAAGTAAGATGAATGACAGCCTTAAGGTACTTCAGGAGAAAATAAAGAAACTAGCAGAGAAGCAGAGAAAGAACAACAAAATAGTCAGGAACACTTCGTGTATGGGAGTAGGTGTGGGCAAAGCAACAGGAAGATTTAGGAGCGATACTGGAAGAGAGAGAGGAGGTAGTTAACCGAATTTCTAATTGGCCATCCAATGAAATATTATATTATGTGATATATTCAATCAATATTTCTAAAATTATGGTTATTTCCATTCCATGCACTTATCTATCGATTTCAAGAAATAAATTACGCATGCATGTATTAAAACATCCATGCGGAACAGTTAGTGCAAAATGGCTTACGTGCACGTGGTTCACATGCCCGACATGTTTGGTTTTTGAAATAAGTCAAGATGTAATCTCTGTCGATTGACTTAATGAAATGCATTGATACTGGCAAGAATAAGTAATATGGGGCGCGGTGAGGCTGTTAGAATGACGAATACCAAAATCCAGACATGTACGTCAAAACGTCATATTGAAAAAAAAAAAGATATTTATAATAACGTGGGGTTTAGCTCGAATTACTGTGAGAATCATATTTTCTATCAGTAAAATTGGACAGTATCGGGGTTTCAAGTATTTGTATTCTTCTGAAAGCATTTTTTTAAAAACTAATTTATAAAAACATGTGGCCAATCAGAAATTCGTTCAATGTATGCATGCATCTGACGTCATGAGCGCTTTCCACATGGCTCATTCTCACAAATAAAAAGTAAATAAAAAAGTTAAAAAAAGTTAAGTTACCAATTTTCTAGGGCTCTTTTCAGCTGTTAGGCCGCTCAAGCACCATTTGACATTTCAACTTCCCCTGGTCATTGGGCTACATATTGAAACCTACACTCATGTCTCCCTGGGGAGACTATTTCTCTCCTGTGGTGTGGCAGCCAACATCGATCTGCGGCGCCCAGGAATAGACACTACCCTCACAGGTACCATTTTACACCATGGTGGAGTGGAGCTGTGGGTCTTGCTCAGAGAAATTAACCAGTGGTCCAGAGGAGGATTGAACCTGGGACCTCTCGATCCCGAAGCCCGCGCCCTACCTCTAGGCCACCGCTCCCCAGAGTTTTAAGAAAAGTCAATCTACAGGGAACGAATTCATACCAAATATGATCATACTATTCCAAGCTGTGCACGAGGCCAACGTGCAAAAAAGCAATTTCGCACTAACCGTTACGCATGGATGATTTTGTACATAAATACATCATTTCTTTCCTGAAATCGATAAATTAGTCCGTGGATGAACAAATAACACAGCCTAAGATTTATTGATATAATTTATCAGATGATATAATATTTTTTAGGGTGGCCAATTAGAAATTCGTTTAAGTGTACTGGAACCAACTCTTTTACACGTGACAACTGTCATAGATGTGGTGAGAGGTGACACTATGCCAGGGATTGTGACAGGGATGTTGAAGAACACCAGGTGACCTGTTACAGATGTCAAGGTCAAGGACACTACGCAAGAGACTGCTAGTTGGATTTGACCAAGGATGATTTAAACAAGTAGGTGCTCTAATCAATGGACCAGACCAGGGCACTACCTCTCTTAAAGAAGGTCCTAAATTAGTCGGAGAAGCCAACATAGCTGTGATTGAGATCAATGGAATATCAGCTAATGCATTATTAGACACTGGAAGCTCAGTTAGCATTATATCACAGTCATTTTACCAGAATAATTTAGCCGATGTGGAACTTAGACCTGTAACTGAAATTTTATTTATTGAATGTGCTGGAGGATCCAAGTTACCAAATTCAGGATATATTGAAGTAGACATCGACACACGAGACGGAGTTCCAAATTCGAAGAAACAACCAGCATTATTTCTGATTACACCAGACACAAACTTTTCACTCATCATTGGAACAAACATCTTAAATGAATTTCAACAAGATTGCAAACTTAACTTTGGTGATAAATTTTTACAAGTAGCAAAGTTAACCTATCCATGTTATTCCTGCTTCAGAACATTAGTTATAAGAAACATAAATTGAAACAGAATAACAAGAGATTAGGAGTTATTAAGATCACCATCAGGCCGAGTGAGACTATTGATTTAAAGGGATACGTTGATAAGAAGAAAGATCACATACCGACAGCAGCCATACTACAAGAAGCCAACGACATGTCAATCCCAGACTTTCTAGATGTGACGCCAAGTGTAGTACATTACCATCTGTCGACGAACACAGTGACAATTTCACCGAAGCCAACGATATGTGAACTACAACCAGTAACAATCACAGAGGAAGTGATGAAGAAAATAGAAGAAGAAGAACTTGACAAGAAGAGAATGAAGATAGTATTAGAAATAGAGATAGATGAAGACAATACTTTGACAGACCAACAGAAGACATAATTAAAGAACCTACTCATCCGGCACAGAGATATATTCAGCACCAGTGACATAGATATAGGACAATGTTATATCATCAAGCACAGAATAGACATGATCAACCCCACTCCATTCAAGCAAAGACATAGAAGAATACCACCAGCCATGATTGAAGAAGTTCGAGCACACTAAGAACAACTGTTAACATGTGGAATTATTAGAAAGTCGAAGTCACTGTATGCATCACCGATTGTATTGGTCAGGAAGAAAAGTGTTAAGCTAAGGATGTGAATAGATTACAGAATGTTGAACCAACGGACGGTCAAAGACTCATATGCTCTACCAAGGATTGAGGAAGTTTTGGATTCCCTACATGGAGCGCAATACTTTTCTACCATCGATATGAAATCCGGATACCATCAAGTAGAGGTTGAAGAAAAACACAAGGAACGGACAGGATTTACAGTTGGACCTTTAGGATTCTTTGAATTCAACAAGATGCGATTCGGTCATAATTCAGGCTTAGTAACGACTAATGGAAGAATGCTTAGGACATTAGAAGTTTAAGATATGCATCATTTATTTGGACGATTTAATCATTTTTAGTAATACATTTGAAGAACATTTGGAAAGATTGGACCTAGTATTGACATGACTAAAAGAATGTAATTTAAAACTGGCTGCTGAGAAATGCTTCATCTTCAAGGAAAGTTTGAACTTTTTTGGACATGTGGTAAGTAAGGATGGAATCGAAACAGACCATGACAAAATAGACAAAGTAAGAAATTGACCTACACCATCTACACCTGAAGAACTTCTCGGCTTTTTAGTAAATGCTGGATATTATCGAAAATTCATCAAAGATTTCGCCAAAATAACTTGACCATTTTCTGATATGATACCTCATCACACCAGCAAGAAGGGTGCCGAACAGAAGAAAGAATGGAGATGGACTGAAAATGTAACAGGGAAAGAAAAATGTGCAACCAGACTGGGGCTCGAACCGGGGACCCTTCGCTTACAGGGAGAATGCTCAACCGACTGAGCTAGCCGGCTGCCTTCACAAGTTTCTCCCCTATAAGTTATTAAATCCTATACACCCGGCTGACACCAAGTTTTTCTATGCATACAAGTTTGCAATATTTGAAGTCAGAAAAGACAGGAAATGTATGCCTGGATGGCTTATTGAAGGTCTATGACCTGGAAATATATCTTACTATACATCAACTCAGAAGGTTGGATTATGATGACACCAAGTTTTTCTACACGTACAAGTTTGCAATATTTATAGTCAGAAATTGCCGGTCTAAATAAGGCCTAAATTGGTAAAATTTCCCTTGGGGAGATCACCCAAACCCCCCTGGTGGGATGGGTATACCCCCTCCCACACTCTCCCCCTTCATGTCGCAATGCAACTTGAAAACTTGTTCACTCAACTTCTTCACTCAAGAAACAGCATCGGCAAACTGAAGGAAATTTTGACACAAACAAGACTAAGTTCAGTAAATGTTTATGTCCTGGTGAAAGCCTTGTCCAAAATAACTAGCTTAGTCAATCAACTTGAACATTTCATAACAAACAAATGGAAAAAAAAGATTATCACTAAATTCCTCTGCATCAGTAGGTGCCTGGGCATAAAAACATATGTCTTACACTGTTACACAAAGGGCAATTACTATGGTAAAAATTTCATCTGGCCTAAACCCTACATTCTGAGGAAGGCAGGGTTGGCAATTACCCGAGTATTTCCCAGCCCGGCGGGTTTTACCAGGAAAACCCGGGTTTTACAGGGTTTTACTGGGCAATACTGGGTAATACTGGGTGATAAAAATCAGTATTTATTTGGGGGGGGGGGGGTGTGAGGGTCATGATAAACTTATAATTATGTAACATAATTATTATAAAATATGATTAAAAGGATCATTAATTCAATATTTACTTTAAATTAATTGAAAATTTTTAAGTTGATCAACTACATAACTGATCAAGACATTATATACTTCAAGTCCAATGTGTTTCAATACGTTAAAATGACTGTCATCCCTGCACATATTTAATCACCTGTAAAGTGATTGTAACACCTCCTTAAGGCTCCCTTTCTTACCTGTCAAAACAGCCCCCTGTCAGATCACTGCTCTGCTAATTGAGCAATTATTGAGCAATACATAGGATTTAAGATGTATTAATAAGTGTTCAAATGAAGTTCACCGAGATCATTTATTAGAGATCATAAGTTTGTAAAAATCATTCATTCATATTGTATGGTGGTAGACAGTCAAAATGAAACCGAAAGACCCTGTGTGGAATTGTTTTGATATCACTGAATAAAATTCTAAGAAAAATGCTAAATGCAAAGATTGTGGGACAATTGTTAGTGCAAAAAGTGAAAGACTGAAAGCACATAGATTGAAGTGTCCTCATCTAGTGTCGGATACATGCAGTATCGATCAGTTTAGCACAGGATGAACAACAGCGGTCCACACAGCAGCCTGCAATGGTTGGAACACCCAGTAAACCAGTCAAGAGAAAGACAAGAACTATGTAATATGGCCAAACGACTGCTGGACATGCCAGCATCATCAGCATCCATTGAACGTGTTTTTTCTAACTTTGGAAATATCCAAACAAAACTACGAAACCGACTTGGCATTGAAAATCGGCAAAAACTAGTGTTTTGCTAAAGAATGTTAAGAGGAAAGGAAGAAATTGACTGGTAGTGGTATTTGTGGAAGTTAGTTGCATTCAAATGTGTATAAGAGTGTTATACAAAATGAACTATGCAACACATATGATATAAATGGTATAGACCTACAATTTGCTAACTCGATATTGAATTTTCCATGTATTTATGCAAATCACATAATTGTACTAGTATATATATATGTGCTAATTAAACCAGTTTCACTATGTTTTGCTTTACTTATGGCTTAGCAAGTGTTTCATCTCATTGCCAGCAATTAATTGTAACAAAATCACCATTAATGAACAAAATACAACTGAAAAACTTCTTATTACCCAGTATTGCCCACTTCAGTCAATTTTAGGAGTATTGCCCAACCCGGGTTTCCCCGCCCCGGGCGGGTAGTCGCCAACCCTGAAGGAAGGGCTTTAAAAGGAGAGAGCTCAGTGAAAAGAAGACTACCAGGCCGGGCAATTGAGAAATAATTAGAAGAAGATTATTTTGGAAGAAAGAAACTGCCACAAACAGATCATTTATGTATTTTTGCCAGTGTGTCTTTTGGGCTACAGATATAGCCCGGATGACCTACCTGTAAGATATCTGGATGTCCCTGTGAGGAACATGTATGTACTGCACTGAAACCATTCATATTTTGATCATCTATATTAGCACCACGCTGAACTAACAACTCAGCTACTTCTTTATAACCTGACAATGGAAAAATAATAACTCATGTCATACCACAATATATTATATAGAAGTCAAAGGGCAATAACTCAGCAGCTATAAGATAACAAAATTACAAATGAATATTTATAGAAAAAGTTATTTGTACAAACTACATAAGCAGACTCATATTTCCATCAAATGAGAACTGAAGTTCATAACTGAACTATATGTGTGTCACAATTTATAGCCCAAAAATCAAGGGTCATAACTCTACCAATATTGGATGGTTCTTAATCAAAAGACCAAGATAAGCAACTTCTCATGCTGAAATTTATATTCATGTGCTAAACTTAAAGTTCATATATGATTAGAAAGACTGTTGACACAAAAACAAATATGTCTGACACTCTCCCTCAAAGGGCTGTAACTCTGGTGATATTAAATAGCTCTAAATTCCTGACAATCTGCACAGATCTAGACTCGGTACCAAGTATTCATGTGAAGTTGCATGGAAATTTACCCAATTGTTCTACAAGGAGATCAAGCACGCACAAACTTAGACAGATAGACAAACAGCACAAAATTATACATCTGGGAGACATAATTAATTTTTTATTAAAGTAAAAAAAGGATCAATTATTTTACATTCTATAAGACACTACCTCTCCAGCACGCCATATTCAGTAAGTTATTTCCATCAGCATCGGTCATGTTAACATCAGCGCCTTTCTCTATTAGAATGCTACATATATCATAACAGTCCTCCTTCACCGCTAACTGTAAGGCTGTCTGACTACGGTACTGGAAGTCCACATCAAATTCTTCCTCAAGTTGTTGTTTAACCGATGCTTTATCATGTCTGTCTATAGCTTCTTGTAGACATCTAATCTGTCGTCTTTTTTGACGTTTTTCATACCCAGCTCTTGAATTATCTAAAAATGAAAATATATATGTATGCCTATGGTACAACCTCTGAAGAGCAACACCATTTGAGAGCTGCAAGTAATGGTTCTTGTATAAGGTTGTAGCTCTACAGAGGTTAAATTTAGAGCAAGTATCAGCTTAGACATTTTGAAGGTGTTGTTATATATTGGAGAGGTTGTACTGTATTATAAAATGTCATTAAATAAACATTAGGGTGAATTAAGATGCAGCGCTGTTTCATTGAATACTATTTTTCTGCATTCAAACATAATATGTGCCATATATCATAATTATGTTGCTATGTAAACATATCTAGGCTAGTAATATTCAAACTTGTTTGATTTACTTCATAAATTATCATGCATGTAAAGTATATGGAAAGAGAAAGTAGAAATGCTAAAACATTCGGATAAAGAATTGACAAAAGTCACATTTACTTTAACACAATGCTATGTTGTCATAACACTTTCTATGTAATTTTATGACTTTAAATACCCTACACGTAACTTACTGCACTATATATACTGCAGATAATAAACAAATTAAATACAGCAACTGTTTACAGGGGAGTGAAAAGAACAGCGCCCAATTAGTATCCAATCAATTACGTCGTTCCATAGTAGTGCCTATTTGGGGTAGATGACCTTCACCTTACAGAATGCAACTTATTTTACAAAATGAAAGTTGTATTAAAATGACAAAATACATCTTCTGTAAAGATATTATTTCGTTTAATTTACCGTAATTTTGTGATAGTGCGCTTTGTTTGACAATTCTTAGCGAAAAGTTTTCATAATTTTCATCGTCCGAAAAAAGTTTTGCAATCGAAGAAACAAAAGTTGAATATTGGGATTCGGTGTTATGCTAACGAACTGTATTAAAGCAATATTATGATTGATTTAGTTACCTATGCCGTTACGATTTTTTCTTTCACTGCTTGCCATTTTACTGACATCCACACACTGCATCCGCACTTGGTGAAGTGTAACACGCGGCGCATCAAACAATTGGACGTAGAATATACGGATCTCTCGAATCTCTGAATAATCATATATCTGCTATGTCTAAATATTTATTTGTCGCATAATCTGCGGTCTCCGTGCCGGAAATATCGTAATGCACTCCCAGCCCATTCTTTAAACATTTAAATTATCATTGCGTTGATTTGTCCAGGGCGACGTAACGTAAGACAATCCGTGCCTTGAATCGACCCATGACGTCGGCATGACGTCGCGCGCATTTCAACGCTAAATTTTGAATGAAACCTATGTATCGTAAATCAGCGTTTTGAACGTTTACGAGCGTTCTCTAAGGTTATGTGATAAATAGAATCTTACATTCGTGCTAATTACATACGAGTTTTATTAAACTCGTCGACAAAAACAATATGACACTCGGCAAAGCCTCGTAAAGCCTTGTGTCATATAGTTTTGTCCTCTCGTTTAATAAAAACTCGTATGTAATGAGCACTCATGCAAGATCCTCTATATCCTCAACACTTCGTAAATTAAAACATGATTGCATTACACACACTGATCCCCTTGATAAAGCAAACATCCTAAACAAACAGTTTGAATCTGTTTTCTCCCACCCTCAACCACTTTCCCTAGCTACTCATACACAGACAGCGTAACATCAATGCTGGGTGATCTCAACTGGCCGCCACTTCAACATCGCAGGAAAAACAAAAGAAATAACATCATTTCATAAGGCCGTCAACAACTAATCCCCTGTCACCATCCCTGATTATGTAAAGAAACCTACTCGTCAAACTTCAAGATCACACAACCAATCATTCATAGAACTCCGAGCCAATTACGAACAATACAAAATTGGCTTCCTGCCACGAACGATCCGGGATTGGAATGCCCTACCACCAGACCTGGTGCAGACTACTTCTGTAGAGGAGTTTAACCTCGCTCTGCAGAAGCACATGGCCTAGACAATGCACTGGGTTTTTATGTTTTTAAACTGTATATGTCATGCTCACATTTGATCTTTTTTTAAACATTGTGATGATGCCACTTGCCCGCGATGAGTTATAAGCCCTGGGCAGTAACCAAATAGAACTAGCACCCTGAAAAAATTGTTCCAAGCAAATTGACCCTCCTAAATGCACCATGTAACCTATTTCCATCACCACTGACGGTGTAGACAAACTCATTGAAGGGCTCTCACCAAACAAAGCTTGTGGCCCTGACAAAATCTCCACTAGAATTCTTAAAGACCTCCACCCCCAAGTTGTCCCTATATTGACCCAGAATTTTAACCAACACTTTCTACAGGCATTGTTCCCCAATATTGAAAAGCAGCAACCAGCCCCAGTTGACAAGAAAGGTCCAAAGCATAAACCCAGCAATTACAGACCAATGTCACTAACCTGCATTACATCAAAACTCATGGAACATATCATAGCATCAAATGTAATGGACTATTTCGACAACAACAACATACTCACCAATAAACAACACGACTTCAGATCAAAACGCTCATGTAAAACACAACTAACTAGCTTTGCACAAGAAACTTTCGACAAACTGGATAAAGGACAACAGACAGATGTCATAGTCATGGATTTTCCAAGGCTTTCGACAAGGTAGACCATCACTGGCACAAGCTCACTAACAAACTGCAATCCATGGGCGTAAACGATCAAACTAACAATTGGATTAAGTCCTTTCTACAAAATCGATCCCAAAGGGTGGCGGTCGATGATCACCTCTCTAGCAGTCTGTCCGTGTTATCTGGAGTCCCGCAGGGATCTGTCCTTGGACCATGTCCTTTCCTGGCTTATAAACAAACAATATGAGTGACAATGACTTAGTTAACTTTTTGATGAACAACGTTGCAAGAAAATTGGCTAAATTTCTAGTCGAAAGTTATTTAAAGAGGCGATCAAAACGTTATAGACATTAATTGCGCCTTTAATTGTATGTACTGTATTCAATATTGTCCAAATGAATAATAACTATAATTATTAATATGTTAAGCTCATTGTGTATTTCGTTCATTCGATAGACATTAATTCTACCTTTAAATATTTGTATTCAGTAATTTCTTTCCAAATGAATACTTAATATAATGTTTCAGCTCATCGTATATTTCAACTTAATTAACATAATAAGCAATATATGTACAATACTATGTATATCATCAAAGACCTTAACTGTAATTTAGGTCTTTGGTATCATGATCTAAAAAAACGTCACAAAGCCGGTGACATATAGGTCCATTGGGCCGGGTGTTTTTTTATTTATATTATAATTACTTGTAAATAGATTTTATACACATGTCACGTTCATAAACTACTTATTTACTTACTTACTTATGTTAATGACCTACCAGATTACATCAAATGCAAATCACGACTTTTTGCAGACGACCCAATTGTTAACCTGGCTATTAACTCACTGACTGACACTCAGACATCACAGGACGACTTACACAGACTCGCCGAATGGGAACGTGATTGAGTAATGGAATTTAACACCGAAAAATGCGAAATCCTAAGAAAAACGAGAAAGAAGACCCCTGTCATATACCTTACATGACACTCCTCTCAATAGTACTGACTCTGCCAAATACTTAGGTGTGACACTTACTCAAGACTTGAACTGGACAAAACACAAACAACATCACACCAAAAGCAAAACACTCATTCAGATTCATAAAAAGAAACATAAAATCAAACAGCAAACAGGTCAAAGAGGCAGCGTGCACAACTTATGAAAGACCTTAAGTAGAGTACTGTTCAGTGCTCTGGCACCCCTGGCAAAACATCTATGCAACCAAATTGAGAGCGTCCAGAGGGCTGCCACCAGCTACATTCACAATGAGTACAGTTACACAAGCAGCGTTTAAAACATGATGCTAAACTTAAATTCGAACACCTTACAACATAGACGCATCTCACAGGCCCTGGCCTTCCTCTATAAAATCCAATACCAACTTGTATATGTAGACCATAGCCACCATATCCCGACCGGAAATTTGAATTACATGTATCTGATACCCAATCTCGTACCCAATATCATCAAACATGATTCTTTCCAAGAACTATCAGACTCTGGAACTCTCTATTGGCTTACATACAGTCCAGTCCCAGCCTCCAAACTTTTTTAGAGAGGCTGGAGACACAAACATTCTAGACCGCATACAATAGTTTACTGTTTTTAGACTTGCACAGAAAATTCTCTTTATCACCTTCACTCTATACAATATAACTTTTGCACCCCTTTTATACTTTTAACTGCTACCCTGACTTGCGCCTCCCTGTTATACTAAAAGTAATAGGTCTAGATTGTTGGGAGTATCTAATAGAAATATACCATACAAGAGACACGATCCAAACGACCAGTCCCATCCACATATACCTTACATGGCCAAACCCTGAAGAATATGACATGTGTCAAATACGTCGGGGTTGATATCAGCAACGACCTGACCTGGACTCAACATATACACCGGGCTACAACAACAGCCAACCGTACACTGGGGGTTTCTTAAGCGTAATATACGTACACAGAATCCTAGCATATGGCAAACAGCATACAAAGCCCTAGTACGTCCAGTCATAGAGTATTCATCCCCTGTCTGGAGCCCGTACACCAAGGACCTCATGAGCAAGGTAGAGATGACCCAAAGGCGGGCTGCTAGATGGGTATACAGTGACTACTCCCACCACTCCAGCGTAACTAGTATGCTGGAGAAGCTCCGATGGAGATCCCTTCGAGACAGGCGCAGTGATGCTCGCCTGTGCTTGCTCTACAAGATCTTTCACGGGCTTGAGACAATACGTATGCCACCATACAACATACACCTTGGTAGATCACCAAGGACTAATCACCCCTCGTATTCCGATAAATACACTGCCGAGTAGACTACTACAAGTATTCGTTCTTTCCACTTGCAGTCGTACAATGGAACAACTTACCATCCAACATAGTCATGCTGCCTACCTTAAAAACCTTCAAGGAGGCAGTGTGTACCATCCATCACACTATGCCATAAATCGTAGTATCTGTTATATTTTAAAACCATAATTTTACGTATTATTATCACTGTTCCTTTGAACTTGTTTTCACTCTTATTCTCTCTTACTTTAACTTTTTTACTTTACTCACACCACTTGGTTAGCATTCAATTGTCTGTACATAATCTCCACGAGGGGATGTTGCAGTAAACATACTGTAGATAGATAGAGATCTTGAACCATTAAATCAACAGAGGATTCTGGTGTGCCACAGGGAACTGTCTATAAATGTACCCCAGAAAAAAAATCATAATAAAACATGTTATATTATAATGGTTTACAATTGTATATTTCATTGCCGTAAACAGTACCTCCTTTCAATGTCGTATATTACGAATTTCAAAAACATATATATGAACTTCTAGATGACGACAGATTTATGATAATTCATTATGTAGGTGACAAAACTGTCTATGTTCCATTCAGTTACGTGAACTCAAAGAGAAACGAACCTATTCGGCCCACTTGTCCGTCATTTTCGATGGAATAAAAAACCGCGCAAATGACTATGTACGACTACGGTTAATTAATAAGAGAAAGAGTTAAAATCACACGCAGACTACAAGTACGTCGATGCTCCAGAGTGGGCCCTGTACTTTAACGGGTAGAAAAAAGAAGAAGCCCATGTCACGGATTTGGGTGTAAAAACTTCTAAAGACGCCCGCCAAGAAAAAAAACATTTATACGCAGTCGGGTGCGAGGCTAGATTGAGCAACGATGACATACATATTTTATGTGAAATTTCTTATAAATTGGAAGATTTTAATAAACAAATTGACATTTTACCCTTCTTTGGTGTGCATATCTGGTATGACCGAACTTTTGAATGAATTTAATGATCTTCTAATGATAAGAATGTTTTATGACACAACCTATAAACCTGGAAGAACTTTTTGTCAGTGTATTATCGTATCAGCACATCATTTTTGAAAATAATAAAATTATCCCCGTTGCGTTTATGATGCATGACAAGCGAGATGGGAAATTTCACTCCCGTTTTTTGGTGTATTGTTAAGTTATATTCCCAAATACGTACATGTGCCAAATACATCGGGGTTTATATCCCGACATCTATATTGACATGCGATTTGCTCAAAATGCAAAATACAAAGAAAGTAAAAAACAATGTAAGTGATGACATTCTAAATTGTATTAATAAATATTACAATGACGGCATTTCGTTAAAGCAATGTTCTGGGATAATAATCAAAAGCCTATTAGTATTGTTTGCCAGACTTCAGACCAATATTTGGCTGTTAAGTCTGCAATACAGAATGGTGCTGTAATTGGTTTAGATAGGAAGTTCGCCAAGAACGAAGATAACTAAGCGTTGGTCTATCGTCACAAATAACACAAGAACACAACGAGCGGTCGATATATGAATACAGAAGAGCACTCTAAAACCAACCAAGATCAACAGAAATCCGTTCTTGCTTATGAAAACACAGATAATCCGGAACGGTGTATTGTTACATTATATCTTAAGTATATTGCTCATCGACCATTGGCTAGTAATTCAGAATTTACCTAAGACATTTGGAAAATCCTAAGACTGACATATGTACAGTAGCCAATGTAAAGGGCGTCGTTGTCTCAACATTATGCCGTTTGTATGACGCTGAGATAGATAAGCAACTAATATGTGACGTGACGGGACATAGATAAAGCACCATAAGGAGCTACAAAAGGACTGACGAAGTCCAAAAAGAAAATCTAGTCACATAATACAAGGGCAGGATCATAAAATATCCTTATATGTTTTAAGTCCAATTTAGGAAAGGAAGAAGGCTCTAAGAACATTTTTTTCGGGACTGGCGAGGAATTGGTACTGGTAAATTCTATAAAGAAGGTTTTTCCTAATTCAACGCAAATTTTATGCACAAGGCATCTTAAATGCAATGCATTAGCAACCTTAAGAAAAACAGCAACCGATTCCATCGTAAAGAAAGAAGGCAGTGAATAAGATAGTCAATAGAGAAAATGGTTGATTGCCTGCATCCGATGAAGTTACATATAACGAAATTGAACACGAAGTTACATCGATCCGTTCATGCCCGAATGTATTAGGCAATCTGTTAGTTAAATAAAAGCCAATTTGTGCTTGCACGGCAAAAAGTACGAGAAACATGTTTACTAAAAGCGAGAAAATCGCCCATTCAAAGCGTGAAAAACCATGCTCTACTTAACACGTTCTGTATACTGAGTAAATTTAAAAGCCCGACACACATTTTATGCGTTTGTGTATACACATGGATGAGAAATTAACAACAATAAATCCCTACATTGTCACCAGTTCTGAACATTACAAACACATGCTTGTTCAGAAATTTGTTACAGCTAACAAAGAAACACTTATACTGTGATAAAATGCTAAAGCCTAATTCTCAGGACCTTACAAATAGTGTAAGAACCATTATAACATCCTATAAACGATGACCAAGGAATATTGCTGTAGAGAGGTTGACATACTTATTGTATAAATGGTATTTTCATCTGCGGGTGATCGTGGTGGTGGTAGGAACCAACGATGTAGGTAGGATGGATCCTCATCAAATAGTGGAAGACATAACTGTAATCGTTGAAAGGTTGAGATATGCTTCACCCAACGCATCGATCCTGATTTCGGAAGTATTCCCAAGATGCCAGAATAACTTTGCCGGATGTAGATTACATGTATTTACAGCGTAACTCGACTGTTGGAACAACGACGCTAACGTAACCACCCAACTTCTAGGTGACTTGGAATCCCAGTTTCCCTCGCTTGGCATCATCAAATATCCCGATTTCACCACTAGGCTGGGTAAGTATAACTTATTCAGTATTGCGTTAGAGAATATACACCAAGTGCATTCATCATTTGTCTGCAAGTTAGTATTGGCTATAAATTTATTACAAGAATCAATAATAATAAAACATTATGGTTTACAATTGTATAACATTCCATTGCCGTCAACAGTTCCTCCTTTCAATGTCGTATATAACTTTCAAAAACATACGTAAGATCTTATAGATGACAACAGATTTATGATAATTCATTATGTAGGTTCAATTCACCTATTCGGTGCACTTGTCCGTCAGTATTCGATGAAATAAAAAACGCACAAAGGACTAAACTACTACGGCAACATTAGAGAAAGAGTTAAAATCACACACAGATCCTGGCACGGATTTTGGTGTAAAAACTTCTAAAGACGCCCGCCAAGAAAAACATAAATACACAGTCAGACGCGAGAATGATCAACGATGACGTAATTATATAATTTATATGAAATTTCTTATGAATTGGAAGATTTCAATAAACAAATTGACATTTTACCGTTCTTTGGTGTGCATATCTTGTATGACTGAAATTTTGGAGGAATTTAATGATCTTGTAATGATAAGAACGTTTTATGACACAACCTATAAACTTGGGAGAACTTTTTGTCAGTGTATTATCGTATCAGCACATCATTTTTGAAAATAATAGAATTATCCCCGTTTCGTTTATGATGCATGGCGAGCGAGATGGGAAATTTCACTCCCGTTTTTTGGTGTATTGTTAAGTTATATTCCCAAATACATGTGCCAAATACATCGGGGTTTATATCAGCAACGACCTGACCTGGACTCAACTTATACACCGGCATATACAACACCAGGCTGGGTTTATATAAGCGTAATATACGTACACAGAATCTTAGCATACGGTAAACAGCATACAAAACCCTACAACAGCGTACAAAGCCCTAGTACGCCCAATCAGAGTACGCGTGCCCTGTCTGGAGCACGTACACCAAATACCTCATAGACAAGGTAGATGTGAACCAAAGGAGGGCTGCTAGATGGGTATCCAGTGATACTTCAACCACTCCAGCGTAATAGGTAGTATGCTGGAGAAGCTCCGGTGAAGAACCCTTCGAGATAGGCACAATGATGCTCGCCTGTGCTTATTTTCACGGGCTTGTGGCAATACATATGCCACCTTGGTAGAACATCAAGGGCCAATCACCTCTCGCATTCCGACAAAAACACTGCCGAGTAGACTACTACAAATACATTTTTTTCGCTTGCAGTCGTACAATGGAACAAATTACCATCCATCGTAGTCATGCTGCCTACGTTAGAAACCTTCAAGAAGGCAGTGTGTACTATCCACCACACTATGCCATAAATGACAGTATCTTTTATATTTAAAACAACCCATACTTTTACCTATTATTATCACTGTTCCTTTGAACTTTGTTTTCACTCTTATGTTCTATGACTTTAACTTATTATACTTTACTCACACCACTTGGTGTGCATTCAATTGCCTCGAGGGGGTGTTACCGTTAACACAGATAGATAGAGATCTTACCATTAAATGAACAGTGGATTCTGGTTTGCCAAAGGGAACCGCCACGAGGACTGAACAAATGAACGTCTTAATAAAAGGAACGATACAAGCTTTCAGGTTACAGATCTTTTGCAGGACAGAATTTCAATCCAACTTCTTGAAACATCTGGGTGTCCACTCTTTGGCAAGTTTCCTGTTCAGGTATCAGGTGATGGAAACTGTCTATTTAACTCGTTGTATGTTGTCTTAGTAGGTTACGAGGGTCTCGCTACTCAAACTCGTGTGCTTACATGTATTGAGCTAGTTGAAACTTGTCAAAGTATGGTTGTTAAAAACTATGACAAAAAAGGGGGCTGGACTAAAATGTCAGCTGACACAAATATCTGCTACACGATGTATTCAAAACGATTACCAATTTACAATCAGCGTCACAAACATGATTTCATACCATATTATGAAAACTTTAAAACATAGAAGAAACCACTCTACACTCAATTTTATAGGATGTCTGGTAAAAACGTGCAATTAATAAGTAAATGACTATGCAGCCCGAACCATTTAAGATATTTACGGTTAAATACAGTTACAAAAATAACGCGTAACTTGAATAGAAGCTTCCACAAATGTTAGGCCATTTGCCGTTGTTGAGTATGTAGGTACATATCCTTTAACTAGGGAACTTCATGGCAACACAACAAAACAAGTCATTCATGCGCCTGAATCCCGCAATTATGTCAGACTCTGTGATTAACAGTTCACAAAAATCAATCACCGCTTGATATTATATGTAAGGTAAAAAAATCATAACAATAACTCAACATCGGGCAAATTTAAGTGATGTTATTCTAAATGGAATCAGTGAATATAACAATGACGACAGTTTCGTTCTGTGATAATAATCAAAAGCCACCTAGTATTGTTTGCCAGACCTTAGAACAATATATGGCTTTTTAAGTCTGCAATATAGAATGGTGCTGTAATTGGTTTAGATAGGATGTTCGCTTTAAGAGATGGGCAAGAACAAAGTGAAATAAGCTTTGACCTATCGTCAAAATAACCGAAGGACACAACGAGCTTGGTCGGTATACGAGGTATGAATTAGAGTACTCTAAAACCAACCAAGGTGGATTAAACCATAGAAAAATTCAACCACAATTCGCCATTGCTTATGAAAACAGAGAATCCGGAACGGTGTATTGTTACCATATATCTTAAGTATATTGTTCATCGACCATTGGCTAGTAATTCAGAATTTACATTGTAAGACCTTTGGAAAATCCTAAGCTGACATATGTACAGTATCCAATGTATAGGGTGTCGTTGTTTCAACAAACAGGCGTGGTTAAATGGTTACCGAACTAAACATTCCTTGTGCGCTTTGGCAGCTAGTCGTTTGTATGATGCTGAGGTAGATAAGCAACTAATATGAGGGGTGACGGGACATAGGTAAGGCACCGTAAGTAGCTACAAAAGGACTAACGAGGTAAAAATAAGAAAATTTAGTCACATTATACCAGGGCGTATGCGCGATTCCAGAAATTAACGAACCAGACATATATGCCGATTGTGTGGCTTCTAGCTTATTACATTGACGGACTGAGTCCAGGACTTAGGAACATTATTATTTATCAGTCACTTAATAGTGTTGAGGACGCGAGAAAGGAAGCTCTCCGGACTGGACAAGTGGATATTAAAACCAGTAGTGAGAATGCAATTAATTCGCAAACAGAATACGTAAGAGCATTTCTTGAGGGCCGCAAAATTCAAGTAAAGGTTGATAGTACCCTCTCGGATTCTGAAGAAGTCTCCAGAGGTACTCCACAGGGCGCGATACTTTCACCTCTTTTATTCAATCTTCTAATCAATGGTCTACCTGAATCCATCTCAAAATCTGGCATGGTCCTTAGTCAATTTGCAGATGATTCTGGCACCTGGATTTCAGGAAAAAGCTTACCATATCTTGCTAAAAAAGCTCAAAAAGGACTAGACAATATCTGGGGTTGGGCTAGTAATTGGGGTA
The DNA here is from genome assembly GCA_963678985.1 of Spisula subtruncata. Classification (NCBI taxonomy): domain Eukaryota; kingdom Metazoa; phylum Mollusca; class Bivalvia; order Venerida; family Mactridae; genus Spisula; species Spisula subtruncata. The sequence continues at coordinate 7,772,704 of OY787660.1, forward strand.
TCAAAATCTCACAAGAGAAAACTGTCGGTATCATATTTGGGAACCAGCAGCAGAGTAGCTTAGACATACATTTAGGCAATACACCAATAAAATTTGAAACTAACACCAAATGTTTGGGTATGTTTTAAGATAAAAAAAATTACCTTTTCAACCCATATTAAATATCTAGTATCAAATTGCTAAAAAAATCTCAATATGATGAAAATCCTTAACCATACTGACTTTGGGGCAAACAAAAACAGCCAACTATTACTATATAAATCACTTATAAGGTCAACAATTGACTATGGTGCTGAGATCTACTCTGTTGCTGCTCCAAAAATACTCAAAAAGTTAGATATCATCCAAAATAAGACCCTCAGGATTGCTCTGGGAGCCCTCTCTTCCACTCCTATACATCTGCTTGAAGCTTGAAGCTGAGGCTGGTATACTGCCTCTAAAAATCAGACGCGACTCACAGATCCCGAAATTCTGGGCCAGAGCCCAAACATTAGGGGAAAGAAACCCCGTGAATAACATCTTTGGGGCCGGACACTTCATCAAGGCCAAATACAAGAAAAAGGTCCTCCCATTTGGGGCTCAGACCCAAAACCTGTTGGAGATGTCAAAAGCCAAAAGCTATGCTGACCCAGATGGGACTACTCTCATAAAAACTGAAGATTCTAATCAATCGCTTGTCAGGGGTCAGTATACTGTGGGGAAAGATCCCCAAACCAATCTATATTACCGAGAGTTTGGGGTATTAGATGATTTTGTTGGAAGGCATAAATCAGACTCCCAGGTGACTAACATGCCACCGAGCACCCGCCCGAAGGAAACTTCGAAGGCAAGTTACGCTCCGCAGTATAATATGTTACAAAACAAATCTCGACATAATAGTAACACCCATGATAGGCGGGGTCAACCCGTACTCCCAACAACCAGTACACACATGAACCTCTGCAGACGGCTGGTTCCGGGGACGCGGAAGATGTCATTCAGCAACAGTTGATTGATATTCTTCGGGGTACCTTTGAAAACAGCCGGCTGCTGACCGACATGGTAAGGCAAGGTGGTCCTCGTGAACGGGACGTTGGGGCCGCCCGTGTGGCAGAAAGAAGGGCAAATGCCGAGAAAATGTGCCAGGTCCCCAAGACACTGGTACGATTGGGTAGACAGAATCACTGATCTGGCTTGTAGGGCTTTCCCTGAGTTGCCTGATGAAAGAGTGGATTGTGGTCGGTGCCAGCTGATCCATTTGCATTGTTTTACTGGTAACTATGCGGATGTATAGGCTTGGAGCACAGGATTCTGGTGGAAACTGATTCACCTTATATGTCCTCAAATGAGTCATATTCGGTTTATCGACCTGGTCTTATAGGGGAGGTGGCAAAATTGGTTGCAGTTAAGAGGGGGGGGGTTCTCTTTCCTGACCACAACCGTACAGAATACAACCATTTTGTATCGTTTCGGCTAGGGTCTTACTGGCTTGGGTGTCCGCCTGGTGGGTTAAGTGTTTAATATAAAAATCCTGTTCATGTTCATATTTGGTCAACTTACATTACTGTCCTCGAGAACACTTTCCTTTTAAATAGATATTATCAATATCCAGTCTAAAAAATCAACTTCTAAAACGCAACTATGGTTCTGGGTCTGGAACACTAGTCTCAATACTAGGGTTCCACTTCATTGTCTCGGCGAATGGGGGGCATGGATCATTTTCCCCACTTATGTTTTTCAGGTACCCAACGTGGTAACCTGTTTGGATGGGAAGTTTTTATCAAATTTGTATAACTATATACGCCCAAATAGGGTGCTGATTTGGGTTTAGCAACCTATTGTAATTATTAAGGTATTGTAAAATTTGGGTCATGGGCAGGGGGCTTTTTAAATAAGGTTGGGAGGAATGTGACATTTACTGATTAGTACGGGTTTGGGCCGGCATATAGCCCTAACCATCTTCCGAACTGACTTCCGGTTGGCGCATGCGTAGAACGGACAGTCTGTCTCTTTTGCACTGATCCTTGAACCAACCAGTCGTACTTCTCAGTTTCGACTAGAACTCACATACTCCTATTAAGGTAAGTAAACCCAACTTACAATGGGGGTAACGTATTGAGACGGAAGTGGATACACCGAGTATTTAAATGGCCGTTTTACGTCGATTCGGTAAGTAAATCTTGACTTTTCCTTGCTAAGTAGGGCGTTTGAAATGAAAACAAGCTGACCAAAGTACCCGGCCATGTTTCTAGTTTGCGACCCATGGTTGTTTTCCCTCAAAGCACCTATAATTAAGCAGAACACTCGCGCAAAGGGCGGTTTTGGTTACAAATACGTTGATTATTGAATATTTTTATCTGTAATACAATGTATTTCCTATTTCTCCCGATTTTCATGGTTTATGGATTGTTTATGGGCCTAGTTTCATTATTTATATGATTATAAGTATGCATGTGCAAAAAAATTGCGATGCCATAATATATTGAGGCAAAACACACGAAAGATCCGCTATGATACCCCTGATTAGTGCCGTTTGGGGCAAACACCCCTGACACGTAAGAAATGTGGTATAATAAAAATAACATGCGACTTGATCATTAACTGAATATTACACGCAAATGATAAAAAAACGTTCATTGTGAATACTAGATAAGTTTATACAATGCAAAAACAGGAATATGTTTTCAAGCTATACACATATATCTACTTGCCATAAACATTTAATCTGCCACTGTGTTAAATTTTAAATTATATATTCACAATGTTTATGGTTACTCTAAGAGTGTTTTCTATTTGCAGAACAGCCCGTAGACTGATCACGTGATGTAATTGATGCTGCCTACTAAGACCTGACCATGAAAACATACCTACAACAGTGGATTCAATGATAGGACCAAGCATTTCAACGATTTAATAGTTGACAATGACATGGATGATGGAGTTCGATAGAAAGTGTAAAATGAGAAAACATGAGAAAACATGAGAAATATCAAATAAAACCCTGAAAAAATCCACTTTGTTTTGATAATAGCATGTCCATGTACATGCTTGTGTGTGAGAACAGTTCACTGTGTCTACCCGTATTGGCATCCTCTGTGCAAAACAATAGTTTTTGACGACACAAGTCAACAGGAGAGGTACGAAAACCAACGATTTTGCCAAAGATGCAGAAAGTCCTTGAACCAATCAGGCCTCTAATGCTTTAAATATTGCAACTTTCATGAAAAAACATTAAAGAAAGCCTACTTTCCGTTTCGTTGTAGCACCGGAACCCTCTCTGTTCTGGCACCGGCACCCTGTCTGTGCTATAGTTACTGTGATTACAGCGAGGATTCTCGTGCCAATCAGCTGAACCACACAGAGAGGATGCCGGTGCCACAACAAAACCGAACGTAGGTATTTTACGTTATTTGATACGATACAGCGTTTTGCAGACAGGGTGCCAATACGGGTAGGGGACACCGGGGCAAGTCAGAACGGTCATTTGTTTTTAACGAGGGCTTCTCACAAATTCTGCTATTGTACAGACTAAATACGTATTTTTATCAAGCATGGAATCTACTCATACTTATAATCATATAAATAATGAAACTAGGCCCATAAACAATCCATAAACCATGCTTAATTATAGGTGCTTGGCGGGAAAACAACAATGGGTCGCAAACCAGAAACCTGGCCAGGTACTTTGGTCAGCTTGTTTTTATTTCAGACGCCTTACTAAGCAATGAAAAGTCAAGATTTACTTACCGAATCGACGTAAAACGGCCATTAAAATAGTTGGTGTATCCACTTCCGTCTCAATACGTTACCCCCATTGACTTAGTTGCTATTTGAGGACTCCATGTAGTGTGCCCAAACACTACAGCGACTAGAAACTAATTATTGTTAAATGCCGAAATAAACTTTGTATTGTATTGTGGCTTGTTATGTAACTGTTGTGAAATGACGAGTAAATATAATCGTACTTGTCAGGACCGGACCGGGTTACGGGTATAAGGTACGCCTCACGCGGGACAGTTAAACATCGGTGACTTTGTGCAGAGAATTCGGCCCAACAAGACGTGTTCCTGGGATGCAGTAGCGTGAGTTTTCCCTGTCCCTCCAACGTCCTTGCCTAATATCAAGGGTTATTCGAACTAGTATTTTATGTTTTACTTTATAACCACTTTGTTTTAAATTCGACGTTGTGAGAAAAAAGATAATGCATACCTTTTACTTGGGCATGGGTTGTTACATTGGAGTGGGACTGAAGCAACCTACACCAATTTCCTTATATGTCTTAAGTCCAATTTAGGAAAGGAAGAAGGCTCTTAGAACATTGTTTTCGGGACTGACGAGGAATTGGTACTGGTAAATTCTATAAAGGAGGTTTTTCCTAATTCAACGCAAATTTTATGCACAAGGCATCCTAAATGCAATGCATTAGCAACCTTAAGAAAAACAGCAACCGACTCCATCGTAAAGAAAGAAGGCAGTGAATAAGATAGTCAATAGAGAAAATGGTTGATTTTGTCAGGAAATCTGTTAGTTAAATCAAAGCCAATTTGTGCTTGCATGGCAAAAAGTACGAGAAACATGTTTACAAAAAGCGAGAAAATCGCCCTTTCAATGCGTGAATAAACATGTTTCTGTATACTCAGTAAATTTAAAAGCCAGACACACATTTTATGCGTTTGTGTATACACATGGCTGAGAAAATAACAACAATGATTCTCTACATTGTGACCAGTTCTGAACATTACAAACCCATGATTGTTCAGAAATTTGTAACAGCTAACAAAGAAACACTTATACTGTGATAAAAATGCTAAAGCCTACTTCTCAGGACCTATCAGATAGTGTAAGAACCATTATAACATCCTATAAACGATGGCCAAGGAATATTGCTGCAGAGAGGTTGACATACTTATTGTATAAATGGTATTTTCATCTGCGGGTGATCGTGGTGGTAGAAGGAGCCAACGATGTAGGTAGGATGGATCCTCATCAAATAGTAGAAGACATAACTGTAATCGTTAAAAGGTTGAGATATGCTTCACCCAACGCATCGATCCTGATTTCAGAAGTTCTCCCAAGGTGCCAGAATAACTTTGCCGGTTGTAGATTATTTACATCGTTACTTGACCGTTGGAACAACGACGCTAACGTAACCACCCAACTTCTAGGTGACTTGGAAGTCCAGTTTCCCTCGCTGGGCATCATCAAACACCCCGATTTCACCACTAGGCTAGGTAAGTATGACTTATTCATTATTGCGTTAGAGAATATACACCAAGTGCATTCATCGTTTGTCTGCAAGTTAGTATTGGCTATAAATTTATTACAAGAATCAATAATAATGAAACATTATGGTTTACAATTGTATAACATTCCCTTGCCGTCAACAGTTCCTCCTTTCAATGTAGTATATTACTTTCAAAAACATACGTAAGATCTTATAGATGACAACAGATTTATGATAATTCATTATGTAGGTTCAATTCAGTCACGTGAACTCAAAGAGAAACGAACCTATTCGGTGCACTTGTCCGTCAGTATTCGATGAAATAAAAAACGCACAAAGGACTAAACTACTACAGCAACATTAGAGAAAGAGTTAAAATCACACACAGACCATGGCACGGATTTTGGTGTAAAAACTTCTAAAGACGTCCGCCAAGTAAACAAGAGCTGTCTCCATAGGACGACACATGCCCCCGTGCATGCTTTGATAGTAACGTAACGTTAAGATATCAGCACCGTCACAGATGTGTCATAATATATTGGGCAAATGTGATATTGACATATTTTTCTTTGTGTAAAGGGCCATAACTCTTAAGCGTGTAGGTCAATTTGAAATCTTGTTATCTAACATGACCTAGATCTTATGGCCGTACACCTTTTCATGTTTCAAAAGGTTTGACGAAGATCCGATGACAAATGCTTGAGTTATTGAGCGGAAACCAAAAAAAAACGCCATTTTCCTACGTGTCAAGGGCCGTAACTCTAAAGTGGCTACGTCAATTTGACTGGTTATCAAACCTGACCTAGATCTCACAGCCTTTCACATTTTCATGAGGTTTGGTGAAGATCCAATGACAAATGCTTAAGTTATTGAGCGGAAACCAAAAAAAACGCCATTTTCCTACGTGTCAAGGGCCGTAACTCTAAAGTGGCTACGTCAATTTGACTGGTTATCAAACCTGACCTAGATCTCATAGCCTTTCACATTTTCATGAGGTTTGGTGAAGATCCAATGACAAATGCTTAAGTTATTGAGCGGAAACAAAAAAAAACGCCATTTTTCTATGTGTCAAGGGCCGTAACTCTAAAACGGCTAGGTCAATTTGACTGGTTATCGAACTTGACCTAGATCTCGTAGCCTTACACATTTTCATGAGGTTTGGTGAAGATCCGATGACAAATGCTTGAGTTATTGAGCGGAAACCAAAAAAAACGCCATTTTTCTATGTGTCAAGGGCCGTTACTCTAAAGTGGCTACGTCAATTTGACTGGTTATCAAACCTGACCTAGATCTCGTAGCCTTTCACATTTTCATGAGGTTTGGTGAAGATCCAATGACAAATGCTTGAGTTATTGAGCGGAAACCAAAAAAAACGCCATTTTTCTATGTGTCAAGGGCCGTAACTCTGAAGCGGCTAGGTCAATTTGACTGTTTATCGAACTTGACCTAGATCTCATGGCCTTACACATTTTCATGAAGTTTGGTGAAGATCGGATAAACACTGCTTGAATTATTGAGCGGAAACGAATCCGGACGGACGGACGGACTGACGGACTGACGGACGGACTGACGGACGGACGGACGGTGCGATTTTAATATGCCCCCGAACCATCGGTTCCGGGGGCATAAAAAGACATTTCTATGCAGTCGGGCGCGAGGCTAGATTGAGCAACGATAACATAATTATATAATTTATGTGAAATTTCTTATGAATTGGAAGATTTTAATAAACAAATTGACATTTACCCTTCTTCGGTGTGCATATGTAGTATGACTGAAATTTTGGAGGAATTAATGATCTTCTAATGATAAGAACGTTTTATGACACAACCTATAAACTTGGGAGAACATTTTGTCAGTGTATTATCGCATCAGCACATCATTTTTGAAAATAATAGAATTATCCCCGTTGCGTTTATGATGCATGCCAAGCGAGATGGGAAATTTCACTCCCGTTTTTTGGTGTATTGTTAAGTTATATTCCCAAATACATGTGCCAAATACATCGGGGTTAATATCAGCAACGACCTGACCTTGAACTAAACTTATACACCGGCATAACCAACACCAGGCAACCGTACGCTGGGGTTTTAAGGTTAAATATCCCGACATTTATATTGACATGCGAGGTGCTCAAAATGCAAAATACAAAGAAAGTAGAAAACAATGTAAGTGATGACATTCTAAGTGAAATTAATAAATATTACAATGATGACGGTTTCGTTAAAGCAATGTTATGTGATAATAATCAAAAGCCATCGAGTATTGTTTGCTATACCTCAGAATAATATTAGGCTTTTTAAGTCAGCAATAATTGCTGTAATTTGTTTAGATAGGAAGTTCGCTTTAAGAGATGGGCAAGAACGAAGATAACTAAGCATTGGCCTATCGTCACAAATAACACAAGAACACAACGAGCGGTCGGTATATGAATAAAGAAGAGTACTCTAAAACTAACCAAGATCAACCGAAATCCGTTCTTGCTTATGAAAACACAGATAATCCGGAACGGTGTATTGTTACATTATATCTTAAGTATATTGCTCATCGATCATTGGCTAGTAATTCAGAATTTACCTAAGACATTTGGAAAATCCTAAGACTGACATATGTACAGTAGCCAATGTATAGGGTGTCGTTGTCTCAACATTATGCCGTTTGTATGACTCTGAGGTCGATAAGCAACTAATATGTGAGGTGACGGGACATAGATAAAGCACCATAAGGAGCTACAAAAGGACTGATGAAGTCCAAAAAAGAAAATTTAGTCCCTTAATACAAGGACAGGATCCTAAAAGCTCGAAATCGTCACATAGTAGTAGTACTACGAGTACAGACACCACTGACAATTGTTCTCTATCAAGAGTAGTTTCCCTTATGTTGTAGAATATAAAGGGTTCCATGTGTGGATTTTGGCTGCAGATATCAGCAGTTAGACAATTTTTCATTTTCTTTTATTTAACATTTTTATGGGAATGTTTGCATCTTAATTACTTAGTAACTTTAAAGACTTGTACGTAAAAGTGACACCGACAAGTTTCGCAGCCAGTTCAAGCAGCGATGGCACAATACAGGACCAGTTGTAGTCTTGTTATCTGAACCAGTGGTGTCGCCCTTATTCTCAATATCAAAAAGCATCAAACCAAAGTCGTTTGCTGGCAGACCCGGTGACAAGGTCGAGGCATGGCTAAAGGAGTTTAGCCGTACTTGTAAAACATTATACAAATATAACGATTAACAGGTACGGGAAACATTTGGGTTTTACTTGACTGGACAAGCAGCTCGTGCCTGGTATTTCTCCTTACCAGATGCTACACGTAATGATACTGCCCAAGTTAAGGCAGAGTTCAAGCGCCGGTTTAATGGTTCGGATGCTGGATATACAGTATTCACCACAATGCAATGAGAAAGTGAATCAGTTGCTGACTATACTACGCGATGCCAGGAATTAACGAACAAAAAAGGTATGCCGATAGTGTGGCTTCTAGCTAATAACATTGACGGACTGAGTCCAGGACTTAGGAACATTTTTATACATCAGTCTTTTAATAGTGATGAAGACGCGAGAAAGATAGCCCTCTGGGCTGAACCAGTGGATATTAGAAATGTTAGTGTGATTGCAATTAATTCTCAAACAGAAAATCGAGTGTGCCACCTCACACAACTCATTAGGGACTTGTCGAGATGTTGCACTGCATTGTGTTCCTAGCGACATAAAAGAAAATGTTTATTTTGTTTTAAGCGATGCTGACAATTTCGAGCTCAATATTCTGAGTATAGGGACGACCGTGTTGTATACACGTCTGGCAGTAATTCTGCTAAAATTAATATTTCATTATGAACGTGGAACAGGGCTTTCAAATACGTTGAAATAGGATCAAATTTATAGAATGTTTGGTGCGAAAAAGGAAATTTGAAGATTACAAAAGATTAGACCGTTTACCAGGCTCAATATATATATGGGGTTAAGGGTCTCAGTGTCGCTGAGGATTTACTAAGGGGGATTTCCTTTGATAATCCTACCCAATAGAGGTTTCGGTTGGTCAGCTTGATCATGGGTCGGAGGGGGGTCATTAATTCGACATATCTTTATCGGGAAATGATTCCTCAACGAATGGTGATCAAGCAGAACAACAGACAAAGGAACAATATTCACGATCATTAACCCCCCAGTTGACAAACAATCAGAAACAATTAGAAATGGGGCCACAACCAAAAGCTATGCTGACCCAGATGGGACTACTCTCATCAAAACTGAAGATTCTAATGAATCGCTTGTCAGGGGTCAGTATACTGTGGGGAAAGATCCCCAAACCAATCTATATTACCGAGAGTTTGGGGTAATAGATGATTTTGATGGAAGGCATAAATCAGACTCCCAGGTGACTAACATGCCGCCGAGCACCCGCCCGAAGGAAACTCCGAAGGCAAGTTACGCTCCGCAGTATAATTTGTCACAAAACAAATCTCGACATAATAGTAACACCCATGATAGGCGGGTGTCCACCCGTACTCCCAACAACCAGTACACACATGAACCTCTGCAGACGGCTGGTTCCGGGGACGCGGAAGATGTCATTCAGCAACAGTTGATTGGTATTCTTCGGGGTACCTTTGAAAACAGCCGGTTGCTGACCGACATGGTAAGGCAAGGTGGTCCTCGTGAACGGGACGTTGGGGCCGCCCGTGCGGCAGAAAGAAGGTTAAATGCCCAGAAAATGTGCCAGGTACCAAAGACACTGGTACGATTGGGTAGACAGAATCACTGATCTGGCTTGTAGAGCTTTCCCTGAGTTGCAGGTTGAGGGTCTCAAGCGGGTCCCTGATGACAGGATTCTGGTGGAAACTGATTCACCTTATATGTCCCCAAATGAGTCATATTCGGTTAATCGACCTGGTCTTATAGGGGAGGTGGCAAAATTGGTTGCCGTTAAGAGGGGGTTTCTCTTTCCTCTTTCCTGACCACAACCGTACAGAATACAACCATTTTGTATCGTTTCGGCTAGGGTCTGACTGGCTTGGGGTGTCCGCCTGGTGGGTTAAGTGTTTAATATAAACATCCTGTTAATATTTGGTCAACTTACATTACTGTCCTCGAGAACACTTTCCTTTTAAATAGATATTATCAATATCCAGTCTAAAAAATCAACTTCTAAAACGCAACTATGGTTCTGGGTCTGGAACACTAATCTCAATACTAGGGTTCCACTTCATTGTCTCGGTGAATGGGGGGCATGGATCATTTCCCCCTCTAATGTTTTTCAGGTACCCAACGAGGTAACCTGTTTGGATGGGAAGTTTTTATTAAATTTGTATAACTATATACTCCCAAATAGGGTGCTGATTTGGGTTTAGCAACATATTGTAATTTTTAAGGTATTGTAAAATTGGGGTCATGGGCAGGGGGCTTTTTAAATAAGGTTGGGAGGAATGTGACATTTACTAATTAGTACGGGTTTGGGCCGGCATTTAGTCCTAACCATCTTCCGAACTGACTTCCGGTTGGCGCATGGGTAGAACGGACAGTCTGTCTCTTTTGCACTGATCCTTGAACCAACCAGACGTACTTCTCAGTTTCGACTAGAACTCACATACTCCTATTTAGGTAAGTAAACCCTAGTTACAATGGGGGTAACGTATTGAGACGGAAGTGGATACACCGAGTATTTAAATTGCCGTTTTACGTCGATTCGGTAAGTAAATCTTGACCTTTCCTTGCTTAGTAAGGCGTTTGAAATAAAAACAAGCTGACCAAAGTACCCGGCCAGGTTTCTAGTTTGCGACCATGGTTGTTTTCCCTCAAAGCATCTATAATTAAGCAGAACACTCGCGCAAAGGGCGGTTTTGGTTACAGATACCTTGATTATTGAATATTTTTATCTGTAATATTTCCAATTTCTCCCGATTTTCATGGTTTATGGATTTACGGCCCAACAAGACGTGTTCCTGGGATGCAGTAGCGTGAGTTTTCCCTGTCCCTCCAACGTCCTTGCCTCATATCAAGGGTTATTTGAACTAGTATTTTATGTTATACTTTATAACCACTTTATGTTTTAAATTGGACGTTGTAAGAAAAAAGATTATGCACACATTTTACTTGGGCATGGGTTGTTACATTGGAGTGGGACTGAAGCAACCTACACCAATTTCCTTATATGTCTTAAGTCCAATTTAGGAAAGGAAGAAGGCTCTAAGAACATTGTTTTCGGGACTGACGAGGAATTGGTACTGGTAAATTCTATAAAGGAGGTTTGTCCTAATTCAACGCAAATTTTATGCACAAGGCATCTTAAATGCAATGCATTAGCAACCTTAAGAAAAACAGCAACCGACTCCATCGTAAAGAAAGAAGGCAGTGAATAAGATAGTCGATAGAGAAAATGGTTGATTGCCTGCATCCGACGAAGTTACATATAACGAAATTGAACACGAAGTTACATCGATCCGTTCATGCCCGAATGTATTAGGCAATCTGTTAGTTAAATCAAAGCCAATTTGTGCTTGCACGGCAAAAAGTAAGAGAAACATGTTTACTAAAAGCGAGAAAATCGCCCATTCAAAGCGTGAAAAACCATGCCCTACTTCACACGTTCTGTATACTGAGTTAATTTAAAAGCCCGACACACATTTTATGCGTTTACTATACACATGGATGAGAAATTAACAACAGTAAATCCCTACATTGTCACCTGTTCTGAACATTACAAACCCATGATTGTTCAGAAATTTGTTACAGCTTACAAAGAAACACTTATACTGTGATAAAAATGCTAAAGACTAATTCTCAGGACCTATCAGATAGTGTAAGAACCATTATAACATCCTATAAATGATGACCAAGGAATATTACTGTAGAGAGGTTGACATGCTTAATGTATGAATGGTTTTTTCATCTGCGGGTAATCGTGGTGGTAGTAGGAGCCAACGATGTAGGTGATCGTGGTTGTAGTAGGAGCCAACGATGTAGGTAGGATGGATCCTCATCAAATTGTGGAAGACATAACTGTATTCGTTGAAAGCTTGAGATATGCTTCACCCAACGCATCGATCCTGATTTCGGAAGAACTCCCAAGATGCCAGAATAACTTTGCCGGATGTAGATTATTTACAGCGTTACTTGACCGTTGGAACAACGACGCTAACGTAACCACCCAACTTCTAGGTGACTTGGAATCCCAGTTTCCCTCGCTGGGCATAATCAAACACACCGATTTCACCACTAGGCTGGGTAAGTATGACTTATCCATTATTGCGTTAGAGAATATACACCAAGTGCATTCATCATTTGTCTGCAAGTTAGTATTGGCTAAAAATTTATTACAAGAATCAATAATAATAAATATTATGGTTTACAATTGTATAACATTCCATTGCCGTCAACAGTTTTTCCTTTCAATGTCGTATATTACTTTCAAAAACATACGTAAGATCTTATAGATGACAACAGATTTATGATAATTCATTTTGTAGGTTCAAATAAGTCACGTGAACTCAAAGAGAAACGAACCTATTCGGTGCACTTGTCCGTCAGTATTCGATGAAATAAAAAACGCACAAAGGACTAAACTACTACGGCAACATTAGAGAAAGAGTTAAAATCACACACAGACCATGGCACGGATTTTGGTGTAAAAACTTCTAAAGGCGTCCGCCAAGTAAAAAAGACATTTCTACGCAGTCGGGCGCGAGGCTAGATTGAGCAACGATGACATAAATAATTTATGTGAAATTTCTTATGAATTGGAATATTTTAATAAACAAATTGACATTTACCCTTATTTGGTGTGCATGTCTGGTATGACTGAAATTTTGAATGAATTTAATGATCTTCTAATGATAAGAACGTTTTATGACACAACCTATAAACTTGGGAGAACTTTTTGTCAGTGTATTATCGTATCAGCACATCATTTTTGAAAATAATAGAACTATCCCGGTATCCCCGTTGCGTTTATGATGCATGCCAAGCGAGATGGGAAATTTCACTCCCGTTTTTTGATGTATTGTTAAGTTATATTCCCAAATACATGTGCCAAATACATCGGGGTTATATCAGCAACGACCTGACCTGGACCTAAACTTATACACCGGCATATACAACATCAGGCAACCGTACGCTGGGGTTTAAAGGTTAAATATCCCGACATTTATATTGACATGCGAGTTGCTCAAAATGCATAGAAAGTAAAAAAACAATGTTAGTGATGACATTCTAAAAGGAATCAATAAATATAACAATGACGACTGTGTAGTTAAAGCAATGTTCTGTGATAATAATCAAAAGCCACCTTGTATTAACAATTTGTTTGCTATACCTCAGAACAATATTTGTCTTTCAAGTCTGCAATACAGAATGGTGCTGTAATTGGTTTAGATAGGAGGTTCGCTTTAAGAAATGGGCAAACACAAAGAGAACTAAGCTTTGGCCTATCGTCACATATTACCGAAGTACAAAACAAGCGTGATCAGTATATGATGTATAAAGAAGAGTACTCTAAAACCAACCAAGATGGACTTAACCACAGAAAAATTAAACCGAAATCCGCCATTGCTTATGAAAACACAGATAATCCGGAACGGTGTATTGTTACCATATATCTTAAGTATATTGTTCATCGACCATTGGCTAGTTATTCAGAATTTACCTTAGACATTTGGAAAATCCTAAGACTGACATATGGTACAGTAGCCAATGTATAGGGTGTCGTTGCAAACAGACTGGGTTAACTGGTTATCGAAGTAAACATTCTCTGCGCTTCGGCAGCAAGTCGTTTGAATGACGTTGAGGTAGATAAGCAACTAATATGTGAGGTGACGGGACATAGATAAAGCACCGTAAGGGGCTACAAAAGGACTGACGAAGTCAAAAAAAGAAAATTTAGTCACATAATACAAGGACAGGATCCTAAAAGCTCAAAATCGTCACATAGTAGTAGTACTACGAGTACAGACACCACTGACAATTGTTCTGTGTCTGTTAAAATATCACTGAATAACCAATAGTATATATTTTATGTTTTACTTTATAACCACTATATGCTATTAATTCGACGCTGTGAGAAAAGAAGAGGTAAGATAATGCGCACATTTTACACCCATTTCCTTATATGTATTAAGTCAAGTCCTATTTAGGAAAGGAAGAAGGATAAAAAACATTGTTTTCGGGACTGACGAAGGATTGGTACTGGTCAATTCTATTAAGGAGGTTTTCCCAAATTCAACACAAGGCAATGCTTGAGTAACTTAAGAAAGACAGCAACCAACTGACTCCATTGTACATTGGTGGTGAATAAGATATTCAATAGAGAAAATAATTTATTGTCTGCATCAGATGAAGTAACATATAACGAACTTGAACAAGCAGTTACATCGATCCATGCATGCCCGAATTTGTCAGACAATCTATAAGTTAAATCAAAGACGAATTTGTGCTTGCATGAGAAAAAGTACGAGAAACACGTGTACTAAAAGGGAGAAAATCGCCCATTCAAAGCGAGAAAACCGTGCCCTACTTAACCTGTTTGTTTCCGTATACTCAGTAAATTTAAAAGCGCGACACACATTTCATGCGTTTGTGTATACACTTCGATGGCTTAGAATTAGAAGGTCGTAAGTGCCACAAACGACCTTTTAATATTCATACATATTTAGAATACGCATCACAAGGCGCTTCTTATGAGCTCATTTTCATACAAATCTGAACTTGTCATGTTGACCAAAATGAAGTTGTAAACGTTTGCTTTACCAAAAGTAAAGAGTAAATGTCAGATGGTTTTTCCGTGTTTTCTCAAAATATCGATTTGGTAGTTACGACCTTCTAATTCTAAGCCATCGACTTGGCTGAGAAATTAACATCAATGATTCCCTACATTGTCACCAGTTCTGAAAATCACAAACACATGATTTGATTGTTAATAAATATGTTACAGTTAACAAAGAAGCACTTTTAAACTGTTATAAAATTATCAGGACCTAACAGAAAGTACTAGTTCCATTATAACCATTAATGTTTATCTAGAGAAGTTTTTTCTAGAACCATCGGTCCATTTATTTATAAATAATTTCATGTTTTAAGGAGTGGACTGTTGTGGGTATCACACTAGATGAGAAGGCTATCAGGAAAGAGGCGAAGAATAATTTGGTGATAAACCGTCACTGAAGATAACAAAACGTCAAGTCAACGACTGACAGTGAGAATGAAAGTACTGATTACTTGGACACACTTTCTGATACTGAAACAGGGTAACCCTGTACCCATCCACCTCATTTCAATATATTGTGATCACATTAACGATCGTTGTTCTATGCTTGTGTCGATACACAAATCGCTGGTTTAGAATGAGAAGGTTGTAAGTACAAAATCGATATATTGAGAAATCAAGAAAAAACTGTCTTCAATTTACTCTTTACTTACGGTAAAACAAGCCTTTATAGCTTCATTTTGGTCAACATGACAAGTTCCGATTTTCATAGAAAATAGGCTCATTTGAAGTTGCCTGGTACTGGAAATTTCAAATATGTATTAGTCTTATAAGATTACGACCTTCTCATTCCAAGCCATCTAAATATCAGTAAAGCTTTTGGTAGGGGATGGTATAAACATAGGTGGCAGTATCAGTGTTTGGAAAAGAAAAAGAACAAATCCGTCACTGAGCTAATACACTACATGTACCGTATATATATCGATTGTCTATCTAACTCCCTGTACACTATGAAGGTATAAAGCGTAGTATATGTCTATGTCCAAAGATTGTGGAACATTGCATCTTACAATAGGCTTGGTTCCCAACAATTATTACGATACTGTGAGCGCAGCGGGTAACCAGTGCATAAATAAAATGAACTTGAGCGAAGTTAAATAACGAAAGTAACACTGTTTTGCTGTTTTGCTGTTTCGCAGTTATAAGATACAATTGAACGAGATTTTCGGTAAGAATTAATATCTTATAGTTTATTTGAATGACTTGTATAGCAATTTTTCTTCAGCGCCCGTATTTTATGTTGAAACAACGAGATGAAATGTTCCACAATCTTTGGCATATAGACATATAGTACGCTTTATACCTTGATAATGTTAGTATATTAGTTCAGTACGGACATTTTTATATATTTTTCTTTATTATTTTATTTAATCGTTTGCGGACCAAACACTGATACTGCCACCTGTGGGTATAAAGGCCTCCTGTTCAAATTTAAACAACTAGGTATACTAGGAAATATTTCAGCATGGAGTAATAGTAATTGATGTAAACAGATATTAGTTATTCTTTGCTCTTCATAGTCATATGAAATGGAAATTAATGCATGTGTACCACAGGGCACCATCATAGGGCCGCAATTGATTTTGTTTTTCAATGACACTGAATTATCCCTAAAAGTGTATCACGTCTATTTGTAGATGGCACCTCTCTGCAGATGGTCAAACTACCTACCTCACCGCAAACTTTTGACAACCATTCTCAGGACCAGACTGCCAATTCTCTTCTGACCCACTTCCATGTGTCTGATATGGCGGCACTCACAAGCACTGGTGACGGAAACTGTTTTTCACTAACAACTTCATTGACAAGCAATGAATCAATGAGTTATGAGCTTCGAATTGGCAACCCAGAAGAGACGTATCATGCGCAACCCTGTGTTCAACCGTCTTTCAACTTCACAGGAAATTGACGAAGACATTCTATTGTGCGCACGACCTGGGTCCTACTCGTCAATGAACATGTTTTTGGCAGCCTCTAGTACCGGGGAACAGCAAGCTATTAAACTTAGACGTCTACGATCAGATCATGGTAAAACAGGAACTACTGTAACATCCACCAACGGACTTCAAACTGTTATTAAATATCCGTCTGTCGGAAAAAAAAACTGAACCAGGTTAAAAGAAAAATAAACACCGAAAGAACGAGAACACCCTCACATTAACGCCCGCGTATTGTTGATGAAGTGTAGACTACCGTCATCGGTATGTTTTTACTGGAATATTCTTCAGTGTTGATTGATTTAAGAAGAAAATGGATATCAAAACACCAGTTTTGAGTTCCGTCAGATCCAAATGAAAACAGAACAATTCTCTGACGGAACTGAGAAGTAGTGTAACACGATTCATACCGTGATAGTGCAGACTTGAAAAAAAATTGTTTTTGACAATCCCCGGCTACCCTTACATGCATATTTGGGAACTCCACCAGCGCCTACAGTTTGCGTATCGCAAGGTCGCTGAGGAAACTGGGCGATGCGCCGCCAAAATTAAACTTAACTATAATGGTCGAATAAGACACATGGGATTGGCCGGTATTTTTACTTTTAGGTTGCCAAAAACCCCCACCATTCCACTGCCCTGCTAGGGACAGCTGATGGTAAAATCTCAAGTATTTCCCCCGCAACTGCCAACAAAATATTGTCCCGGGGTTTCGGTTCGGAGAACAAAACCCAACATCTGCCCAAAATGGGAACCTGAACGGTTTAAACTGTAGATCCCCGGGGTGGTGCCGTGGATGCAACTGACAGGTGCATTACGGATTCCGAGTTTGCACTCCGAGGCAAAATATGGATAGGTATACGACGGACCTGTTTGTTCGCTCGATGTCTTTAAAAGAACTCTATTGGTATATGAATGATGCGGTATGAGTTTTTACTAATACTGAAATTGACTAGTTAAATGACATATCCCGTGTGTAACAACACGTCGAATGCCATTAAAAATAAAATGCCTAGCTCAACCGAATAGTAACAAAATATTCAGTCGTTTTTGTTGACTAAACATCCCATAAAAAACTATAATTAGAGAATCAATGTGATACATTAGTTCTAATTAGTCAATGCTATCAAAATATGGAAAAAAACTTGTTGTAACTTGTTAAGATGGGCTTAGTCTATCTTGAACTACATTTTTTGTATTCGATAATGAGAATTACATGCCACATGCACGGAATTCACGAAGTAGCACATGCACGAACTTTTCGGAGAGGCACGGTCTACATCGCACGTAATATACGCTTTTATGACTGGACCGAGTTTTCGTGTTTCACGACGAAGCTCAGGAAACACGAAGCTACCGGAGGGGACTATAGGTTTGCCCTCTGTCCGTCAGTAAAATTTGTATCTAGCCATCAATATGCAGATCTAGTGATTGCTGTGTTTTACACATAAACACTTCTGATTCGAGAGTGGCTAGAATAAAAATTCAAGTCACTTGTCAATCACCTTACATGTGAATCCATATAAACCAGCATTGTCCAGTGATTCCGACAAAAAATTCAACAACGACATTCTTTCATAAGCATATCCCTTAACATACCTAGATATTTCACAGTCTGTCATATTGCTAATGCCGATTGAAATGTTACATTTGCACCTTGTGTCTTAGGTTTTTTAATAGTTTTAACTATTATCTCTACTAAATATCTCTACTAAATAGTAGAGCACAAACCAAAGCCACCAGCTACGGCGGCAGCGCCTAGCCACACACGCAAGAGTCAGACATAGTACAAGCCATCCACATCCTCAAAAATGGGTGCTTCAAGCGAGCTTTGTATGCTCACTCCGCAATGAATGACACACTGTGGGCTTCGAACTTTGTGCATAATTAGCCATAAAGGAGGTAATTATAAGTGATAACTACTAGGGGTGTAACGATACGGTCACTTAACGATACGATACGTATCACGATATAAGGGTGACGATACGATACATATCGCGATACAAACATACCTAATTTCTCCTATAAAGTATTGATAATTTTTTCTTATAATTGTCAGACATTTACAATATTATTCTAATATCACTTTAGGTACAAATCCAGGGCTCGACACTAACACTGGTCCCCTGGTCCGAGGCCAGTGAAAATCAAGAAGGACCAGTGAAAATCAAGAAGGACCAGTAACTGTTTTATTAACAAATTTTACTTTTCTGTGCTGGGGGACCAGTGACCAAAAATAGTTAGTGTCGAGCCCTGAAATCGTATCGTGATCTGCTTTATGTCACGATACGTATTGTATCGTGGGCTACGTATCACGATACGATATGATACGATATATCGTTGCACCCTTAATAACTACACTGAAGTAAAGTACGGGGCGACTAGTTGTCATTAGGAATGTGTTTACCAATTCCCCAAAGAATGTTAGCACTGATATTCCATGTATATTCAAATGCTTGTCTCGGCGAAAGTATACACTGAACATAGGCCAACATCCGCCACAACCACAACCTGTACTTAGTGTGTCCAGTGGCCCCTTCGACTACTCCTTCAAATTTGACATTCCTCATGACTTTTTCTCCATCCCAATATTTAAAGGCTTCAGACGTACTTTTCAATAAAAGCGCCATGAATAGGAAACAGCTATCATAGGAAGATGCTGGTATTGCCTTTTTTTAATTTGGTTGCAAGTGTTTCATGTCTACGTCACATACAACTTACCATTCATGAATTATCTTATGATGTCTTTTCACGCCTGTTTTCTTCTTATTTATAAGCTTTTCCACATTCAGAACAAATAGATAATAATAATAATAATAATAATAACGACTTTATTTATAGTGGATAACATATTTGGTTCTAGACCAATTTTCAATATGGTCCACAGATAGATAGTTTATTCATTTAAACTGTACAGCTTCTTCTCATGATAAACAAATGTATATATACAACATGAAATAAATGTGATGAAATAGAAATGACACATATATATCGATAAGCATCGATAAACATCAAACAAAAATACATAACGAACATAATATATCGTTGATGGAAAGACAAACATACAATTTAATACTTCCTTTAAGTCGAAATTTTACTATTGTGGATGGACTAAATATGTTTATTTAAGCAACACTACAGTATGAAGATGAATTTAACAATGTATTCTTTCAAAAAGTAATTAGTTCAAGCTGTAATGGTTTGTATAAGGATAAGTAATATCAGTAGTTGAATTCATAATTTATATTTCAAAATATCTAATTCCAGATATATGTATACAGTATCTATGTAATGACGATTTGAGACGTAAAACATATAATCATTTACGATGAAAAACATATTTTAATAAACACAAAACAATAAACAAACAAAAACACCATTTCTTCGCATATTTTCAAGTTCATTGTACTCTTGATAAAATTGTTTATGTCATTGCACAATATATCAACCATTAATCTCCCTGATTTTATTGCACTTTGGCACACTGTTGCTATCTCTTTCCGCAGCCAAGATGACTTATGGTCATCACTCAACAACAAAGGACAGGGATTATTCCATGTAGGATGTTCATCACAGGTCTCCATACCAAACGTGTTCCAAAGTCTTGACAACAATATGTGTCGTCATCACATCGTCAATGAAGGCAAAATGTGACCTGAAAAATAATCGAACTTGTCGACAATTGCAACCAATACTAGAAGTTTCATACATGTATATAGCATTTCGGATAGTACCCTGTAGCATAAACAACTAGCAAGCATACAGTCACTTGTGACCTTATAAATAATAATGATGTTAACAACATTAATAATAATTAATGATAACTGATGCTGACTAATATTTCTATGACACATGATGACTGTAGCTCTGTTACACTTTCAATGGAATGTGGAAAGTAAGGAAGTAAAGCTTCAAGTAGATATTCATACAATTACAAAATTCTAAAAAGACTTTCTAAAACAATTATATACCGCCTACTTTATGAGTGACGTCGCGAACGTCATTATCTACGTTTTTGACGTACATTTTGTAATGTTAACTGGCATTTCACAGTTTTCCTGGAGAACGGCTCGTGTATATACAGCTAATTACTTTGGCATCTTTTTCTAGTTGTGCAAAAACGCATATTTTTGTGTCTCATGCATCTTCTTTTGTGCTTAATGCATCTTTTCGTGTAAAAATCAATTAAACGTTGTCAATAAGATGTGACTTCAGAGCTTTTTTGACCCTTCATAACCTGTGATTAATGTAATGTAAAAAAGGGAGCTTATTCCACACTGTACAACCGTTGAAGCAAAACGATTTTGATCCAAAGCTCTTGACTTTAGGTATAGCAAAAGCACCTTTCTCCCAAAATCGTGTGTTACATGTATGTTCGGAGATTTGTGACTTAAAGTGCTCTTTCATGTAGCTAGGAGCTGATCCATTATTTATGTTAAAAACTTGACTCAATATAATTTGTTCAACACGTTTCTGTACCGGAAGCCTTTACCTACCTAAATCTTTTAACACTTAAGTGTAGTTCAGTTCAGTCAATATTCAATTATAAACATACATGTGCAAATGGCAGAAATAAACATATTATATACATGTAATATAACACAAGACCGGCTACTCAAATGTTGCCACTACGGTCGAATTCAAGATAATGAATAACAAACGCGGAGTAGCCGAATTCTCCATACTTCTCCAACATCCCACATTTTGTATGTTTTAACTTATATGCACTATTTAACATTTTGTCATGCCATATTTCAGATATCAAGCCAACAACACTCTTTTTGCGGATGGTGTTGTTGATCGTTCGGCCCTCTTTCTTTTCAATTGGTTGGGTTTCTTTCCGGCATTGGGCTTTTTTAAGACTGGGCGAATTCATTTGTTGATGTCACCAGGCCCGGATGTGATTTTCCTTTGACGGTCAAGAAATTTCGCTCTCTTGTATTTTTGCAGTCTTCGGACATGTTCGACCATCTGTTTATGTCGGTGAAGTGATGCGTGTACGTGATAATTCAGCCTATAGTCTCCTCTACCACGGATTGCACGGCAATTCTCCACGACCTCCACCTTCACAATATCATCCACATGGTTGATGAATTTTGGTAGGTCTGTCTGTTTCCAACCGGTGGCAGATTTTTTTCCTAAACTGATTTAAAAACGCGACACTGGGGTATGTTGTATTATTGCAAACGGTTCAAGTTAATGCATATATTTGAATAATGCAAGTTAAGGATCAATTTATTGCCGTCATTTTGGTACCAAAATAATAAAAATCAGATCAGTATTAATAAATATATTGTACAATCAATAAGTCGATCCAGAAAACGAAAGTCGCATTCTGACCATTTGGCAATAGGTATTGCGCCGATCGATGTATTCAAATTGCGCGGGCTTATGTTTGACGGAAGCACCATGGCTAAATTTAGTTCGATATTTTTGTAGCGCTTATTATGTCATTAGGACACATTTAAAACCTACGAGGTCGAATGGATCCATTTATGGTACTATCTGAAGCCACGAATTCGGCTAAGTCATCTTAACACAGTATACATGACCTCCAAGTTGCACTACAGATGGAATGGCGACAGATCCCTTAGGCATTTATTCGAACATTGTGCAGTTCTATGAGACAGCGATGTGTTGCTGTTAGGAACGCTGGTGGAGGACACTGCCTATTTTAACACTTTGATGAACTGTATTAAATACTCATCATGTTGTGACATGTTAGTGTTACACATGTGTTAATCAGGGATCATTTCAGTGAAATCAAATGTATTCATTTTTATGGAATAAAAATCAATGTAATCACACCATGTGTGCTTAAGCATCCTTAATAACCAATTGCAACGTTAGATTTCTATTTCTGGGAATATGATTTGCGTTCTGGTACGATATAGACACATTTTAAATAATTGGATACACGTATGTCATTTATTCCATTTAATTTAGAATATTTGTATAAAGTTAAGACTATCCTTACGTAGCCTAAACATTCGACTTTGTTATTCAGCAGTGCACTCGATACGCCAATAAAGATGTTACTTTCGTTTTCTGGACCAATGTCTTATTCACGCTATAATTTATGTAATACCTGTTGGATTTTAATACATTTGGTATCAAAATGACGACATTGAATTCACCTTTACGGAAATATCAAGATATTTGATATAGGAACTCGCTTTCCTAAAATATATCAACATACCCAAGTGTCGCGTTTTTAAATCCGTTAACCATATATGTGATTGGCTGATTCACAATTGTTATTCGTCCAACCGCGTTCAATTTGACCATTGTTACAGGGATCTATTATTTGGGTCTGTAACACTGGCAGTAACCTGTTCGTGAAGTAGGGCTTGAACTTTGTATCACCTACACTACTATCGAGCGAGTCAATCTTTTCATTTAGTCTCTCCAATTTATATCTAAACGAATCAATGTTACCTGTGTAAAGAAGACCATCTTCACCATATATAGCCACGGTATCTGTTGTCTTTCGTGTTTCAGATAGCTAACATTGTCTTCTTAAAGGTTATTAGTATTTTGCCACAGATAGCGAGTACACAGAGTATGTGTTGCACCCGGCAAACACCTTTCAATGGATACTTTATAAGTTTTTTTTTCTTCGTCAGTGCCTATGACTAGGTGATTCAGTTCGTCTTCAGTTAAGTTGTCGGTGATGTCAAGAAAAAAAGTTTTGTACGTTTTGCACTAGAATTGGTATGGATAAATGTTGGCCCGAATGTGTTTGGATGTTGCTGGTTATCTTGACGTACTACAGATAAGTCATTGAATACTGTGGATGTGACGTGAAATCGCTCAATTTGCTTGTCTTATCAACGCCTAAAACTATCCTGCCTGTACCACAAACACGCTTTACATCAGTTTGTTGGGAGGAAAATATTTCTATAATCAGAAAACTTTTGTCCCATAAGACACTACAGTTGAATACCTACAATAAAGAGAATAATGCTATAAGGAAACATAGTTATCGCATGCATTTTGATTACACATTGTACTAAATAATTTTATGCATATTTTAATAATCAGTTAATAATGCCGAGACTCATTAAATGTTATTAATCAACAGTTGTCCTCCGGGACATAAGTACATACACTAATGGAACTTGTTTCAGATCCTCATCCTTCTTTACAATGGAATGAATGGTCAATAATTGGTAGAAGGGTCGTCTCACTATCTTGAAGGTTCCATCTATGAACCAACGTCGCGCCTCCTTAAGGTGGTGTAGTTGGTTGGGTGTTGCGAAGAGGATATGACGGTGATCCTCTTCCCGAAGATTTTGCATTAAGAAGTCTTCACCAATGAAGATTGTGTCAATACGTGGAGGAAACATATTAAATCCAAGGTTGTAGGAGTACTGCAGCTACTGCAGATGAATGCACTTAGACAGCTGCCATACCACGGGACATTGAATTTGAAAAGAGGAAGCTGTAAAATTTGTACAGCATATATTCTCGTCTTATTCCCATTTCAAGCTTGCAGTCCATTAATCCCAGCGCTTACACACACGTCCGGCCTGTCCGACGAGAAGAGAACATCTTCCGCCGGGTATTTTAGCCTAACACCGGAAAATACCCTGATTTCGACCACACTAAAAACCTGTACACACCCGTAACCGAACGGAACCCCCAAATAACTACAACTTGATCGCTATAAGAAGTCATCTTCAATGTTTTGTTTCCTTTTATTCCGAATAAGGTTCCTGTATTTCTTGTCAGGTAATATATCTTGCTAAAAGCAACTTCTACGAGGGGCGTTTCAAAAGTTCCAGAAAAAGTGCTCTATAATGTTTATCGTTTGTTCAAATTATTTCAAGCTTTGCATTTAAATAGAACAATTCATGATACAACTTATACCATGAATCAAACACATGAGGGTGTGCTGTATAAAATGGCACTGCTGCCATAGTAACGTCAGTAATGGCTACCCGGGGCAATTTTGACGTCACGTCCTAGACATCGTCAAACTAACCTACACATTGCTCCCAACAAAATCGCCACCAGGTAACAATGACCTAATATTACTGCATAAAACATTTACGAAGGGCGTTATAGCATCATTTCGGTCAATTGATGCCATAATTTAAATAGTCCCACTGTAGTGTTCAGGTTTATTTGTCGCCATATTAGAATCACCCGTCAAATGTCAGTAAATCATTGAAATTTGACCAGTTTTTTGTCTTTTGGCAGGAAAATTAATACTTAAACAAATAGAATTGATAAACATTGCCTGTTAAGAACGTTGTTTGTCATTCGGTAGGATGTATGCATAGTATGAACGCTTCCAGACTGCCAATGGTACTGCTGTTGATGATAATAGGAAGGTACGGCCTGTTGTGAATCAGACGCTAGACGTCACGTTGGACGTTTCTGCTTGATTTTGTGACACTTTTGAATACTTTGCAACTGAACCATGAAAGTGCATACCTTCAAGCATTCTTTAAGAATATAAAGCATTGTTGTTATTGTAGCAAGTGTATTTTGCGTGTCCTTTGAGTGACTGAGGTAGATTTAGTCAAAACATGTTAATAACGTACGGTCAAATATAACAGTGCCCCGGGTAGCCATAAGTGACGTTACTATGGCAGCCGTGTCGTTTTTTACGGCACACCCTCATGTGTTTAATTCATAGCAAACTATATATCATGAATTGTTCTATGTAAATGCAAAGTTTGAAGACTATTGACCAAAAGATATATAATATAGAGCACTTTTCCTGGAACTTTTGGAACGCCCTACATACTTCAATGTTTTGACACAAATCCGAGGAAATTTCAATGATTTGAAAGGTCAACAAAATTAACATGAAAATGAATACTGATACAATGTTAAAATATCAGTTTCAAACCATAGAACTAGTGTTGGACCCCTGTATGATAGTTCCATTCCCTCTAATACCTCTAGAACCCCACATGAAGCGAAAAATTCGAAAGAAAATTTTCCACAAAAACAAAAATCTTGATTAGTAACAGAAATAAACACACACAAATATTCAAATATATACAAACGGTACAATTCAAATTGGATAATCTGTATTTTAGTATTTATAAATCGACGACATGTTATAATTACATTAGGGCTAGGTTATTTTCTCTTAGTTTTGAGGCAAAGCATACTAATTTTGCGTATATACCCATGCAATAAAGGTTCTCATTGGAAAGCAGGTCCTTCGATAGGTAACAATAACGAAGATTAAATTCCATTAATTATTAATTTAAGTATGCCAAGATTGTGTGCTTGGAATATTTCACCAGTGAATGAGCAACAACTTGCATCACACACACTGGCTTGCTAAGCAAAGTACTTGGTAGATGCTGTACCGCATTTAATACTCATATAAAGATATAAATACAAAATGATATATAACACGTTACTAAACTCTTAATAAATAATCTTCTGTGTTTAATAACAAAATGTTTAAAATGTCAAAATGAAAACACATATACATTCACAACTAAGAACATGTCAAGGGTCAAACCGCCAAAAATGTCTTTTCAGGTCATTGATATGTTTAAATAATTCCTGTATCTAACACTATACATCAGCAAATGAGTTCTGACAAACTTTGTTTGACTTTGATATGTTGATGGTTATTAAGGATAGGTTAAAGATCACATATAAGGATTATAAACAAATTAGTATAAGGGAGCGCAGCGACCGCTGTACTTAATTCGTTAATAATTCTAATCACAAGTTTCAGTAATGTAATACCAGAGATTTTATATTAGGCTAGGAAGAAAATATCTGTAGCGGCCTTAAAAAAGAAGTTTAATCAACCAGCAAGATTACAGAACGGGACCGGTGTATTTTTAATCTGCAAGGGTTGGGCTTTCATATTCTGCTGTCCGAGAAACTCTAAACATGTATTGTTGCCATGGAAACGGAGGTTACATTGGGTCTCTGCGAAAAACTAATTATTCGTCGAAGTGAGAAAATTTTGAATTACTACCCACTTAAAGTAAACGTAAGCAAATTAATATCATTTTCTTGGAACATTTGTCAATGCTTTAGATTTATAACATATTTCCAACCCTTTTTTCATATTTGTACGTTCAAATCCATTGTCAATTACGTTACACGTGCGTAAATGATGTTTACCCGTATAATACATACATTATATCATGTGGGGTATTCCAAATTGGTCAAATTAATTCACTAAAACAATATGATGTCAGGAAGGAAGGTGGCCATTTATCAGATTGCTTTAACTTTGTGTTAATAATGTGTAGTTTACGTTACAATTGCTATAAATTGTTATCAGATGTAGCAGATGTGGTCAGTTTCAAGTCGAATTGATAAATGGCGGTAATCTAATTGCTTTGCTGAAAACAAAAATATAATTTAAAATGACATATAATCGCTATGAAAGTTTGATTTTATCATAATGATACCAATCAAGTAACTGTATCAGGTATAAGTAACGTAAAATACCTTTTATTTTCTTCAATGTAACATAAATGTGCAGACAATCACATACCTAATAGTCTGGTGAAAATTGACTAAAAATTCAAGGGGTCTGCTATGAATGGCAACAAGAGATGTTATATACCAAAATGTATGGGAATGTCTGCTGATTAAAAATAGTCGGGTGTCTTTCACGAAACAATATAGCGTTTTGCTTAATCCAAGATGGCGTCCAAGATGGCCGCCATATATTATAACTCACGAATTCATCGATCTACGAAAGTATATTATCTAATGTGATTTTCACTTATGTATAACTGACAGGATATTATTCATTTAATGACGAACACTAACTTGACATGCTGTACTGACCACTTAAAGGTCAAGGTCAATGTCATTTCAAGGACAACTCTTGAAAAATAGCTGAACATGGATATTTTCTCTCTAACTTTAATGTTTTAGCAAATGTTTTGAATTAAAGTTGGCATTAAATGTGATAAAATAGTTTGTTAGAATATATTCCTAAATGTCTAGTTCAGTTTTCAATTCAAAATAATAAAACTGATATTATTATGCCATGCATATGTTGACTGAGAAGGTTTTCTTAGGTAACTGTATCCATAATTTAAGTTTTCTAATATAAAGTTGTCATTCTTATGGTACATGCATAAATAAGTGTTTGTATTATCATAGCTCGTATCTACTCTATAATGTACAGTTAAAGAACTTGAAACCAACCACAAGGTCAAGGTCACGTCAAGGTCAAATTATGAAAATAGCGGGAAAATGGATATTTCACTCTTCTTTGCTTGTTTTAGCCGATGTATTGTATTCAAGTTGGTATTTAAAGCCATTAAATACTTTGTAGGCAGATATACTGTATTTATTAGTTCAATTTGTGATTCAAATATAAAAACAACATACAGTATTATGCTTGAACGTCTTGGCCGAGGTGGAATTCTTAGATTGGTATTGGTATACTTAAATGTTCGTATAAACCTTATTCGTGTATACATTTACATTTACTCTAAATTGACTTGAAAATGACCACTCAATGTTAATGTCATTTCAATGTCAAACTACAAAACGTACATCAAGATTTGATAAGTAGTCGCAAATTATACAATCATATATCATGCAGTATGTTGTAGATCTACACTATCTTTCTTTATATACATGTATGTGATAGCAGGTACTTTGACTGTTATTTATATTATTATATATTATTATAAGAAGAAGTTTATTTTTAAGGTAAACATAAAAAACTATAAATGAATAGTGTGAAACATTATTTCTTCTGTGCTAATAACATGAATAAAGCCGCGAATTGTTTTCCAAAGATACATGCAGTTGAATTTCGATATGGGACATTATTGTTATTGTTAAATGTTAGAATACAAGTATATTAGAAGTTTTATGGTGAATACCTGGATTGTTTTGCAATACTGAACGTTGAAAGCTCTACTTCCTTCAAGATAAGAAAATACCCTAAATAGAATAATTACATAAAATAACGTATTTTCATACTAACGGTTTGGGTGCATTGTTTTGTCGCTGGATTTCGCGGTTTTGTTCTTAAAACTAGGTCAAGTCGCAGCAACGCCTCATATGGTCAGTTGCGGTCACCAATTATGGCATAACTTTGTTGAAACTAGGTTATACAGCTCTTTTAGGAACTCTCAAGTGGGAACTTAGGCTTTGTACACTAGGTTATATGTAGGCATTGTTCAGTGTCTGTGTGTTACTAGTATTTAGTGTTGTTTATGTTTTCTGTACTCGGCTGGTTAAGTTGAGTGCGATCTTCCCTGTCTAATTTCATCATTTCCTTTTTAAAATCCTTGGCTTATATGTCCATATTTGTCAGTGATGTTTGCGTAACATACCTTCTATACTAAGAATTTCGTCCGTTACGGCACTTCAGCCAAACAGAGATATAGTAAATTAGTAGTCACGAATGGAGAACCACAGCTTTATGAAACCACATATCAAGGTATATACTAATCTATTAAGGTGGATTGGGAAACAAGTTTTGAATCATGACTACCCCAAACCACATTGTTCGCTGCATCCAATAGTGATGAGTGCCTTGTATGATCTAATGTTGCCGAACTCAGTTGTTGTGAGCACATGTACACACAGTACCCCTCTGTACCCGGTATGGCTGTATTTAGTGATGTAGAGTCCTATTCGGTCTGATAGTGCCATACTTAGTGGTTATGAGTGCCAATTTTGGGCTAATAAGGCTGTGATCGGTAATGGCGGTAACCCGTAAGACCTGGTATGGCTGTATTCGGTTGTTTTGAGAAACCATTAGGGAATACTTTTAATGTGAAATGCAATATAATTAATGACGGGAGTACCTTATATGACATAGAAGAATGGCTGTATTCTAGTATGTAGAGCCCTATAGGCATGGTTTCAATGGACCATTAAGTACTATATTTGGTATGAACTGTATGCATGTTATTAGATCCTGAAATAGGTGTACATGTTGTACTCGTTGGTGATTAGAACTAATTCAGACTGGTTTTGGTTATTCTGTCTTGATAAATACCACATAGGGTTTGGAAAGACTGTATTTGGTTGATGTGAGAGCATTTTACAGCTCAGTTTGGCTAAAATAATTGATAATAGAAACACAATGGAAAATGGATGGCTGTACTCTTTGATGGTAAGTAGAATCTGGAATTCCTGGAATTAATTTTAGAGCATGCCTTTATAGCACCAGAGAATGAAAGTGTACTATTCATAACAATGTTGGATTAAAAACACAATGTTTAATTTACCCTGAAATGTTGAAATTGTATAACTATCTTATCCCCGAAATATCGAGACAACTTTCTTTGTAGAATTTTTGAAGTGTATGAAAAGTGAGAATCTTTAAGATAAAACTGCATTTTACAGTTCGTTCATTGTTAAGGTCACTGCTGTGTGCAATATTTCTGTAATGTCATCCACGAAAGCGGTAGTCACAACTAGACGTACGAGCAAGTACGTGATGTTTGTGTTGAAAAAACGCAGATGGCACGTAGGAATCCGTACGTTGCGAGTACCAACTCCGTACGTTTTGTGAGTCCGCAGACACGACGTGGAATGTTTGGGTATGGAATGCTCCCGCTGCGTCCTATCTGCGTTCGGACTTCGTGTTCGTCCACGTACATGCAACATGCATGCCTTCTATTGTCAATTTAGCACATACGGACAACGCTTTTGAATAGTACGTGCAAGTACGATTATCTGACAAATACACGGAGATAGTTCGCTGTAAGTACGTTGGACTTGCCATATGCGCAACGTCGACGTACTTCCTCCGTCCTTTTGAAGAAAACGAAGTGGCCGTAGCCTCTCAAATACAAACCTGCTAAAACACGCAGGTCGGGTAGTGACCAGACCTAAAGCTACTTAAATCTATTTTGATAGTGTCAGAAATCTCAAACATAGCATGATTGGCAGTGTTATTAGGCATGGTTTCATTTTTCGATTTTTGTTTGACTATTAGTAGGAACATATGTATTGTGCACTGTGTAGCCCATAAAACACGTACCGTAATACGGAGCTCTTCTGACAAACGTTTGTTCAGTATCAAGTAACAGTTGACACGTAGGAATACGTACGTGTTTTCGGAGCACACAGACACGACGCCGTCCATTTCATGTATGCAGAACATTCGCTGCGTTCGACCTGCGTTCTGTCAACGTGTTCTTCCACGTACGTGCGATGTGCGTGCAACGTGCGTGCCACTTACTGCCTACTTACAACGCAATACAACGTAGCGATCGCCGCAAAAAAACGTTACAGTTGATAAGATTTCTGATTTAGATTCATATTTCTGCTTTAAAGTAAAAATGAGCAGCGATAATTTAACCAGAAAGTTCATATAAGTATCCAAACTAATATATTTTGATGTTTCAGACGTTATTGGCAACCAAAATTATTTTATTTCGTATTGTCATATGTTTTCGCGACCTTATTTTGCCTATTTTGTAAATCGAAAGTAGCATTAGTGTACTTAACCCATCCTTGACTGATTCCACTTAAATTCACGAGGACATGTTTTAATAATTATTTATCGTGTATTTAGCTCTACTAACGAAAGACAACATTCATACAATTACGAACATCTCTAATACAATACAAAATAGAACATTTTCCGCGCCTTAGTCATTTTCAAAGTTTTTTTACTCAAAAGATATAAAACATATACTTATTTTTACATTTTCATATGATGAAGTAATAACTAGATTTTATCAAAATGTATAGTTATTTTTGTTATTTTAGATAATAAGTTAAGTATGCTCATTTTATCAAAAATGCACGTGCATCACGTTTTCGTGTTAATACATTAGTAAGGAAAATAAAACTGCTTGATAAATATTTCTACATACATATAAATAAAATTTACAAAGTTTCAGCAACATATCTCTTCTTATTGGCGAGATATGACGTTTTATAGTTTTCCAGGCTTCGACTTGGCACCCGTTTCCATGGCAACGTAACACATTTGGAAGTCCTCGGACAGAAGTTTTGGAATACACTTACTGATACCTTTCATAATATATAACTTTCCATCTGTAATCTTGCTGGTTGATTAAAATATTTTTAGAACTTGATTTTTTACCTGCCTATATACTCTGTATAAAAATCAGCTCCTGGTTATACATACACAATATGAGTAACAAGGCCAAAGAATAACATTTAGTATTACATGTTTTTACCAAAATATTTTTGTAGCATTAAAAAACGAATTAAAAAAAGTGGAAGTCCAATGTGACAAAAATGTATTAAGATATTAAGTAAAATGTATTTCGAAAGATTATGTACAAAGCAGAAGTTTGGTCTGGATATTAACTGAAATATTTATTTGCATCTGAATTTTCAGAAGACTTCTCATAAATAGTAATAATTTCATTGAATCTTCCTTTCCTCAACATCGCTGGCTTAGAATAAGAAGGTCGTAATTACAAAATCAATATTTTGAGAAAACAAGAACAACTGTCTGACAATCACGCTTTCCTTATGGTAAAACAAGCCTTTTCAATATGACAAGTTCCGATGTTCATGAAAATAGGCTCATATAAAGCGCCTAATGATATATGTTTCTAATATGCATTATTCTTATAAGGACCTTCGTATTCTAAGCCAGCAAGAAATATTCTCAAGAAAGCTAAGAAAAGACAAGCAAAATATGCAGATAAAGGTACAAAATCCATCGAATTCCAAATAGGGGATCCTGTTTACTATAAGAATAATCAACGTAAGGGTAAATTAGACTCAAAGTGGAAACCTTATTATAGAATAATTGAGAAAACTGGCCCAGTTTCATACGTTATTGGCAATCAATTAAATGGAACGACGAGTAAAGTTCACGCAGAAATGTTACGATTAGCAAACTTAGATGAGTGGGAGATTTCTAAGACCACTGATGAATGTAATCAAAGAAAAGCTACTTTGGCAATTCCTCCAGCACCCAATTGTATAAACGTTGGATAAAGTTATCCAGTTTGGATAACTTATCCATGGATAACTTTATCCAACTTGGATAAGTTATCCAAGTTGGTTAAGTCAGTTGTATAAAACCATTTATCCACTTGGATAAGTTATCCAACTTGGTTAAAGTTATCCAAAACTTATCCAATTCTGGATAAATAATTTAGTTGCATTTAACCTAACCATCCACAAAAACAGCATCATTCATACTGAAAGTAATTAAAATTTGTTCAGTAGGTCTAGAAATGAGGTTTTGAGCCTGATAATGACGTCTTAGGAATATAGGCAAATATAAAAAATGCTATTTTAATCAAATTCATCAAGAATTTGTTATGTTTTGGTCATTACAACTTTGAAATTTGGCAAAATTTACGTATAACCATGTACAATATTTGAGGAAAGTATTCAAACATCATACAGACATAATGCACCATGTGAAAATTAGTGTAATATTGTACTGAGGTCTGTGTATTTATCACCCGATTCCAGAAATGATGTATTTTAGCTTGATAGTCCCATAAGTTATAAAGTATTTCATTTGTTTATCAAACTTAACTTATTGTATTCTTCAAGATTTAAATAACGTAGGTTATTTACTTATGTTGGATGAACTTTTAAGAGAATGAACAACGTTAAGTACCTAATATGTCTTAATTATATAGGTCTCGTTTACCCTGTGCGGCCCTTGTTTAAAGTTAAGTTACCCATTTTGAGGGCTGTTTTCAGCTGTTCAGCCACCCAACCACCCTTTGACATTATAACTATCCCCTGTCATTGGGCAACATAATGGAGCCTACATAACAGTCTCCCTGTGGAGACTATTTCTCTCCTGTCGGTATGGCAGCTAGCATCAATCTCCGGCGCCCAGGACCAGACACGGTCCGCACAGGTACAAATTTGAACCCGGGACCTCTCGATCCCGAAGCGTGCGTCCTATCTCTATTAGTCCGGCAGTTTGGTGCATATTTTTAGTCGAATTGTGGGTTTGATGATAAAAGCATGAAACTTTGCATGATGGTAGTTAAATGTATTTTAGTCAAAATTAGATATGGACCCACTTTCAAAAATATCCAATATGGCCGCCATTTTCAAAATGGCCGCCATTGCGAAAATTACAATATAGTGTACATTGAAAATGTTATTTGTAATGACATCACAAATAAAACAGGGCTAGCATGTGCTTAAAACCAATCAAAGAGATGCCATGAACATTGTGATATCCATCTGGCAAGCAATTTTTACGAAATTTTCACTTTTTTTATAAAATGGGGGGGGGAACTGTCAAAATCTAACGGACTGAGATCTTACAAATAAGAAAAGAGTAACTATGCCAATGTTGAGAAAATAATACAGGTTGACATAGTTGTTATGTATGCTATTCCCAACAATATTATACATCAACCCAATTTGTCAAGTATCATAATAGCGCCATTTTTCAAGATGGCCGCCATTTCCCAGTTTGTGACAAGCATGTACGTTTGTATTTACTTAAGTTCAAAATATTTAAATTTACCTTTTATTTTGTCTTAGTAACTTGCATAAATATTCAATATCATAGATGATGATTTAGAGTTATATGCATCCAATAAGTTCAATCAAAATGGTGGCAATGCTTTCAAGATGGCCGCCCTTGTCCGATAATTAGAAACACAGACATTGAGTGCATTTGTGTATCCTCACCTAAGAATATATCCTTTATCTTTGTCTTTAAGCCAAAAAATCAAATACACATAATCTATATCACAGAATGCATTTTATAATTAGGTTATTATTCACATTATAAATGTACAATGTTTGAAATGTTTGTCAACAATAAATTCGGATATGTCTTGAATCAATCGATTTAGAATTTGGTGCACTTTGAAATATGTACCTATATAGATAATATTGCTAAATTATGGGCGTGAATAGATTGCTATAACTTTACAAAACTTAATTACTTGATAATAGAATGTATTAACAAGATCTAAGACATAAACTAACCAGATATAATAAGCTAACCATTACGAGAACCTTTTTGCAGTGTTAAGTACCTATATAGTATGGACATTTGACAGACATTTATATGTTTCGGATACACGCTCATAGTATAAAGCTATATATGGCACATAACATCGCCAGGCACAAGTACAAGTGGGGAGTTCGGCGCATGCTTCGCGATCAATACGTCCTGGGTTTAACCCCGTCTTGACCAATGGTTAATTTCTCTGAGCAAGAATAACCCACATGCTCCACTCCACCAAGGTGTAAATTGGTACATGTGAGGCCTAGGCGCTGCAGATCGATGTTGGCTGCCAAACTCACAGGTGAAAAATAGTCTCCCTATGGAGACACGCACGTAAGTTTACATAGCCCAATGACCAAGGGATATTCACATGTCAAAGGGTGCTTGAGTGGATTAAGAGCTGAAAAAAAGCACTAGGAAATTGGTAACTTGTTTAACTTTTAAGCATTTCTGCTCTTATTAAGTACAACGATTGTCCTTGTTTGTTATCTTAACCAACATTTACAGGTATTCCCATACGTTTGGGATACTGACCACCATCAAATACACATGCACTAATTCCTGACCAAGTGGTACATTTACTAACAACCATCAGGTACTATGGTCTATTTTGTAACCATTGTACTGCCATTATTTGTCCTATTTGGTACATGCACTCACTACTACCATGTAAGTGTATAATCATAATCAGATGCGGTGGCTGCGGGGTTGCCTTCATATCACTTAGAAACGCATATCATCTTGTCAGCAAAACAGGTTACGGCAACTGCACATTCATTGAATATGCCACTTGTCCTGAGAACGCCACAACCCCGCACTCGAATGGGAATTTACTCAACCTCAACATTATACGTGGTAGTCAAAATCAGTATAGATCCTCTTGGTCTGCGCAGTTTTGGATCAACACGTTTTTAGTTCTCAGCCTAGTAGGGATCTGCGTTTCTAAGTGATACGAAGGCAACCCCGCAGCCATCGCATCTTGTCACTCAGCCGCAATGTCTCCGGCTTTATAATAATACTAATAGGATACCCTCAGCCACTTGTCACAGTTGTCCCTGATTCTGTCTAGACCCTATAATGCCAAAATGTCATTCTTGTTCACCAGTCATAGACAGACAGTCATTTCTATTCTAACGTGGTACAAACCACCACAAGAAGCTGATACTACTGAATTCTCATAGTCATTCCTAGTTCATATTACGTACAAAATTCCACTACACATTTGTTCTTGATCCGCCTGAGTACTTCTAACCATGAGGTAAACCCAAACTGGTCTGTGTGGATCGCCGAAGTCACCAGGTGATTGTCTACGTGTACTAACAGCATTTTGGTTCAGGCACGACTTGTCTTTATTAGGTACTCACAATTGTCATGCACATACATTCCAATACCAATATTCCTACCTACTTAAGCCTCTTCAGGATGTTTTGCTCCTAATGCCATCATTAAAGACCGCCAATGATTTCTATCCGCAGGTAATCGCTTCACTTGACCGCATGTTCAGGTTTTAGCTGTCATTTCTCGATTTGTTGATCTCCGCCAGGTTTCCATAGATCTTCCCCTATTTCTCTTCCATGTTGGTGTCCATCTCATAGCTACCCGTGGGATAGAGTCTGCGGCTCCATTTTTCTGACGCGTCCTATCCATCTCCATCTTCGTCTCAGGATTTCTGTAGAGATCGGAATAGTTGTTTGTTCTCCGACAACGATCTCTGTTTGAGATGGTTTTTGGCCATAATATTTGAAAGATACTTCTTAAGCATGTCAATATTCACAACATTTCTTCCAAATATAATTCACTTAAAAATACAACAATCTCAATTGTTCTTTTAGGGATTTCTATAATGATCGATGATCATAGCTATAGGCAAAAATAAAATTCAATAGATAAAAGCGAATCTCGCTGCCTAAACAGTTTGTGATTACGTTTTTTTCCAGTCGTTTTTATATACTAGTACATGTACTCATGTACAGGGTACTCGCAATTACCAAATACATACATTCCTTGTCTACGGTTATTGTCTGATTGGGTACATACAGTCACCAGACACAGCTTTCCTATCATCAGGGATATGCACAAACACTAGCTACAGTTATTCCTATTTATTTGGTAGTTACAACAACTATACAACCATTGGTGTACAACAAATTTAGTACACACGCAATTGGGTACAAAACATCAGAAGGTTTTCCAGGGTACCTAACACTTCTAAAAGGTAATTATTACGGTCACCATTTCCTATGATTGCGTCTGGAAGCTTGTTTCTACATCCTATTATCAATTTGCATAAAGTTTTAGCAAGCCTTTGTCGTTATATGTAAAGAATATACAAATGTAGACTATATAATGACATATATAACATTGTTTTACAAATACTAGTACAATGGCGGCCATCTTAAAAGCATTGTCGCCGTTTTGACTGACCTTATTGGAGTTGTTTTTATGCTAAAACATCATCTATGATATTGAATGCTAATAATAAAGTATTTATACAATATCAAGACATACTAAAAAGAAGATTGACATATTTCGAACCTTAGTAAACACTAACTAGAAAATGGCAGCCATCTTGGAAAATGGCGCTAATTTGATACAACAAATTGGGTTCTTATCTAATATTATTGGGAATAGCATACATAACAACCAAGTCAAGCTGTATTCTTTTCTCAACAATCGTATTTACACTTTCTTGTTTTTAAGATCTCAGTCCGACAGATTTTGACAGCCCCCCCCCCATTTTTTTAAAAAAGTGAAAATTTCGTAAAAATTGCTTGCCAGATGGATATCAAAATGTTCATGGCATCTCTTTAATTGGTTTTAAACACATGATAGCCCTGTTTTATTTGTGATGTCATTGCAAATAACATTTTCAATGTACACTATATTGTAATTTTCACAATGGCGGCCATTTTGAAAATGGCGGCCATATTGGATATTTTTGAAAGTGGGTCCATATCTAATTTTGACTAAAATACATTTAACTACCATCATGCAAAGTTTCATGCTTTTATCATCAAACCCACAATTTTTTCACCAAACTGCCGGACTATATGCCACCAATCCCCTAAATAGTTTAGTTACCAATTTTCGAGCCGTTCAACAACCCTTTGATACTTTACTTTCTATGATCATTGGGCTACTATAGAAACCCGTGTTCGATTCTTGAGTGGAGCCAACATAATCTGTGACGTCTGGGAATCATGTCCCAAAAGCCCTATCAGGTACTATTTTACACCTTGGTTAAGTGAAGCATCTTGATAATTCTTGCTCAGATAAATTAACCAGTGATACAGACGGAGGTTGAACCCTGGACCTCTACCTCTAATGTCACCGCTTCCCACATTGTTCGAGTTTATTTAGGTCAGATTTTGTGGCATTGGTGTGGAGCTCATACATGACATCGTAGACTCATATATTTTCTTGTATATGGCTCGGGAACTGGAAACATGATTCACCACGATTCCGAGTTGTCCTTGATGTATTATATGTATATTGAAGTCATGAGGAGTTCGTGAGGACCCGTATGGATGGATATTATGTTTGACAATATGTTGTGGCTGCACAGAAACAGTGCAGATTTTAAACATTCTAAACTGACATCGAACAGACAGTATGACCCAGGCATCGTGATTTTCTATGAAAATAATTAATGTCATAAATAGAAAATGGATGAAAGACATCATTTTCGATAATTAATAGAACAACATATCGCTGGCTTAGAATGAGAAGGTAGTAAGTGCGACCTTATCAGACTAATCTACATAATAAGGTATAATTTATGACCACTTAATGAGTCTATTTTCATGAAAATCGGAACTTGTCATGAATAGCTTGTTTTACCATAATTACAGAGTGATTATCAGACAGTGTTTCTTGTTTTCACAAAATATTGACCATCTCATTCAAAGCCAGCGATATCAAGATGAACGCTCGTATGTTCACGTTCACGCGATTGCTGCATGAGCAATTAACTACAACAATGTTGTAGTTGCATGTAAACTATTGTACTGTATGATCACTATACAGGTTGTAGTGTGTGACCACTATACAGGTTGTACTGTATGACCACTATACAGGTTGTACTGTATGATCACTACACAGATTGTACTGTATGACCACTATACAGGTTGTACTGTATGACTACTATACAGGTTGTACTGTATGACCACTATACAGGTTGTACTGTATGACCAGTACACAGGTTGTACTGTATGACCACTATACAGGTTGTACTGTATGACCAGTACACAGGTTGTACTGTATGACCAGTACACAGGTTGTACTGTATGACCAGTACACAGGTTGTACTGTATGACCACTATACAGGTTGTATTGTATGACCACTATACAGGTTGTACTGTATGACCACTATACAGGTTGTACTGTATGGTCACTATACAGGTTGTACTGTATGGTCACTATACAGGTTGTACTGTATGACCACTATACAGGTTGTACTGTATGGTCACTATACAGGTTGTACTGTATGACCACTATACAGGTTGTACTGTATGGTCACTATACAGGTTGTACTGTATGGTCACTATACAGGTTGTACTGTATGACCACTATACAGGTTGTACTGTATGGTCACTATACAGGTTGTACTGTATGGTCACTATACAGGTTGTACTGTATGACCACTATACAGGTTGTACTGTATGGTCACTATACAGGTTGTACTGTATGACCACTATACAGGTTGTACTGTATGATCACTATACAGGTTGTACTGTATGATCACTATACAGGTTGTACTGTATGTACATAAAGAGGTTGTATGCTATGACCACTATATGTGCTTTAAATTAGTGTATGCCCACTACAGAGGCTTTAGTGTATGCCCACTACAGAGGCTTTAGTTTTTTACCCCTATAGAGGTTCTATTTTAAGATAATTTACATCTAAAGAAGTTGTATGGTTTGGCCACTCATAATTCACCTGGCAATATTATGCCGGGGGAGGGGCGGCAGGGAAATAAGGGGAACTAGACAACTTTAACGACTCCAGGGTATTACACTTTGGTCAAGTTCCAAAACCTGGGAAGTTCTTAGTAACTACATGTACCGTCCATCCCTGGGAATATAGAATATAGTAAGCAATTGTCTCCAGGGTGAGGATTTAGACATAAAAAATGTCTGATCCCCCTTGATTGTCTGCCGTCCCCAGGGAGGTCTTAATATTGACTGGTGCATTTTGCCTGGCAAGGGCGCTGCACAGTATAGTTTATAATCCCACTATAGTAAAATTAGTTGCAAACTACTGTATCACTGTAAACCAGAAAATTTTCTTGTGCAATTTCATTTTGCAGAGTTTACAAGTGGTGAAATTTGTGTAATTCAAAACTTTAATTGATATGGAAACAGCCGCAAAATTAATGACAAACTGTGAAAATAAGTATTCGCGAAAGTAAATTGGTTTAAGGTATATGGTCACTGTAAAAATACTAAAATTCCCATTAAATGGGTATGCAGCCACAAAAATATCAAGTTAGTTTAGTAATTATTCCAAAAGTAAATCTTAATCAAACTTTTTTGATGTAAATAAATAAATGAAAGTTCTGAAGTGATGTTATACAAGTGCTGTATTTGATTTGAAACAGAAACTCTGACATATTTTTGAAATTTTTAGAATTTAAAATCTTTAAACCTGCACTCCATGCTTTTGTGTACATGTTCAACAAGGTGCTTTTGCATGGGTGTAAAATATGCACTAAACTTGAACTATAATTTCCTTTTTTTCATTATCATTTTCATATAAATTATAGCTTCAAACAAGCTTGTTTTCTAGTAATGAAATACCTGCTTAACTTGTTTATAATAAAAAATAAGAAAATCATTCTAAGTCTTAAAATACACAAAGTGTAACAGATTACACACTGTATGATATCTTAAATGTTGATAAAACAATAATGCAAGGACAATTACTCTGGATATAATTCAATTGATGACCATGAAAGCATATTTAGGTATAAATTTTGTCTTAATTTAATACCTCAACTACACAGATAAAACACATGTGGGTTAACAGAAAAACATTTCACATTTTAAGATGTTTAAACACAGTTTATTTTAAAAAAAAAGAACAGTTCAAGTACAATACAAACTTAAAAAACCCAGAAAATGTTGACAACACCTCTTAAATTGGTGTATTAACCCTTTACTCCATGGCACCACATTTCATATGATTTATAGCAACTGATCACCAATTATAAAATAACAGATATGGAGTTATAACTTTTCTCAGGAATTATCTGGTTTAGTGGAATGCCAGTATGTAGTCAGTGACAAATTGTTTATACCATATGTATGTTCAACTGTTGACTTTAACGGAAGTCTAATCCTTTAAACTAATGTTGTATGCACAATGCAGCTTCAATCAATGAATCTTTGATCCAAGTATTCTCTGATACAAACTAAATCAAACTTAGAGAGTTTGCATGTTCATTTGTGAACAATCAGCACCAACAGTTGAAAAGTATCCGTGGATGATGTTGAACCATTTCGAGTTAAATCATTTATGAACTCATGCAGTATATCCCATTTGAAGCCAACCAAAGTCTTTCAGCCACTTAGAAGTTCCTGTGCAGAGGTTACCAGTTTACTCATTGCAATATCAGTTTTTCTCAAGTAATATTCTCATGTATTCATGAATTAATTCAGAAATGCTGACACGACTGTAATGAATTATGACCACACATCTTGCA
This sequence comes from Spisula subtruncata, assembly GCA_963678985.1. NCBI lineage: Eukaryota > Metazoa > Mollusca > Bivalvia > Venerida > Mactridae > Spisula > Spisula subtruncata. The sequence continues at coordinate 7,814,222 of OY787660.1, forward strand.
TCTTTGTATACTGAAATTATAAAAAAGATTGAGTTAAGTGCAATTATATACAAAATTTAATCAAGAAATCATGGTATTTCATATATACATTATACAATGTTCAGTGCCTAAGACATTCACAATTTGTTTAACTGTTTAATATAACATAATCTGAGTCATACTATTGATCTCACATACAGTGAGAAACATGTGCAGTCTCCCTGGTCATACTCTTCACAGGGACACCGACCAACTGGGTCATCCTGCCACTTACAACTTGTTCCACAAGTTCAGACCTATCTAATTTGTAAACCACACATGAGAACTACTATTTACCACAGTATTGAGGGGATTGCTGATTTTTGCAGACAGATTTTGTAATACAGTAAACCAATAACAGCGGTCTTTACTTGCAGGTGGTCCTAATTAAGCACAGCGTTGACTTTGATCAACAGTAGGCCTACTGTGTACTTTGTTTCAAGCAAATCTTTTCTAAGAAATTCGACGACTGGAACTGTATGCCAATGTCTAACAAAATGAAATCGAATCAACATGTCATAAAGTGAACTGTGTATTAGTGTGTAATCAACACAAGTATCTACAGTAAACCTTTGTCCGAAATTGAAACTAGTCGAAATATAGGACACTTTACAATATTTCAGATGCTGTTTTTGATCGCTAGATAAGAAAACTTTTGGGAAATTTGATAGATATTGACTGAATGATATGATTTAAATACCATAAACCCACACGGACTAACACTTGAGTTCACAATCGTTCATGAAAGAAAAAGGCGTTGTTGACATTAAAATTGCAGTCAAACGACGATGTTTTCGTAACCTTAGCGTCAATGAATTGATCCAGGGATGCAGCATTTCAATATTTAAGGATGTAAGCATACTTACACGACATCTTCCATGTGGTCTATAAGCGCATATGGTTAAGAAAACGTCATTAAGTTGGACGCTAAATTTTGTTATTGTTTGCAATAGACGAAATTTGTGACGTTTGCAAAATAAAAATTAAAGGGAGACAAATCTTATAAAATACGCGGAATGAAATAAATCGTAAATCTGTACCGTCTACGAATGTTATTTTGTGTATATTTGCCCAGTAAGATGTCAGAATCGTCAAAATTCGGGGTTCAATCGAGACGCTGAGCGGCCATGTTGTTTTGGATAAGTTTTGGATAAATAGTTATCCAGACTCGAGGAGTCTGGTTAACTTTTCTGGATAACTTGAGGGTTAACTTTTGGATAACTTTGTCCAAAACTTTTATACAAATGGTTTTGGACAAAGTTATTTAGATTTGGATAAAGTTGTCCAAAAGTCAGACTTATCCAATAGTTATCCACTGGATAACTTTATCCAACGTTTATACAATTGGGTGCAGATGTTTCTGATACTGATTCTCAAAATGCCGAGACAAGCTCTGGTTCAGATTCCGAGTTAAATACTCCTTTAGCTAAATTAGCTCAGAAATACAGGCACGAAAGAGACAATTCAGATAATGAAGACAATATTCCTCTATTAGAATTAAGTAAACGCTTAAAAAGTAAGCAAACTGTTGAAAATCGAAGTTCCACTGATTCCTCAAGTCAAGATAGTGAAATGGAGACAAATGATAAATTACCCCCTGTAACAGATTCAGGACAAACA